>PCDE01000014.1:0-2400000 GCA_002778125.1 Dryadomyces quercivorus
CCTAACCCTAACCCTAACCCTAACCCTAACCCTAACCTAACCTAACCCTAACCTAACCTAACCTACACTACACACTACACACTAACCTCCCTTAGTGCTACTATCTGCCCGCAAGAAGAGACAAGTAGGAGGGTGCTAAACGTGCGCGCGTCTAGTAAATACTACGTAACTACGCCCTCTTACCCGCCGCCCTCTAAAAATCTTCTCCTAAGCAAATGTTAGCTGCTTTGTGTGCTTTATTGCTTGTAAGCAGTTAGCAGAGGTATAATTAATAGAGGCGCATTTGCTGCAGCGATTCCTAAAAATCTTCTCCTAAGCAGATTATTGCCGCAGCATCCCCTTTGTTGCCTATAGGCATTGCGGTGCTGCCGCAGCTGTTTGCCTGTAGGTAGCAAAGCTACCTATCCTCTTATTATTTTTCTATTTAATTTTGCATTAAATTTAATATTTTCTGGCCTAAACAGTAGGGCCTTTTACGCACAAACTAAAATTGCTATCTCCACAATAAAATTTTCCTAATTAAACGTGCCTTATTTAAATTTAGAGCAGAAACTCTACTATTACAAGAATTTGTAGCTAATTAGTAGCTACGCATCTATTTTCTTCTCTGCTTTCTGGCAGAAATAGCCTTGTATGCTAACTAGGCTGCTAGCCGCTAGCTGCGTTAAGAAAAAAGAGGCGGGCTAGCTACACTATTGCCGCTAGCATAGGCGTGTATAAGTTAGGCGTTTAGAAACCTAGCAGCACCTTTTATACGCTAGCTGTAGCGAGAAAGCTTATTAGTACCCCCTTGTAGGTGCGCTTGCTAATAGGTATCTTAACATACGCTATAAAAAAGCTAGCTATAGCGTTATTAAGCTTGTTAGTAACCGTAGTCTTTCTATAGTAAGGCGTAGGATTAGCGTTATTAGCTTTGTTAGCTATGCTAACAATCTTAAAGTTGTCTTGCTTATTGCTACTATTGTTGCTATTGCCGCCGTTGTTGCTGCTATTATCGTTGTTGTTAGTGTTATTGTTAAAGCCCTTGTCTACCTTGCTATAGCTATTGTACGCCTTGTTGTTAGTATTGCTCTTGCTATCCTTACTACTCTTATCCTAGTGTGTATCCTTGTTGCTAGCGTGCGTGCGTAGCGCTAGCTGCGTGCTAGCTATAAGAAGGGCTATTACCTTAGCCTAAACGGCTACAAAGAGACGCCGCTAGTCTTAGGTTTACTACGTAGCTACCTCCTTCCTAGCTACTAATTCCTTTATCTTATACGTTTATAAATAGTATACTAAGAACCGCTTGCTAAACTGCGTGTACTAGTATACTATTGTCTTATGCTAGGGCGTTTAAAACGGCTAGCCCTTAACCTTATACTAAACTATATTCTAGAGCTACTACTGCACCCGCGTTAGCGCACTACTTAAGCGCTAGTAGCACTAGTTTGCTTTGCGCTAAAAGCTCTTTGCTAATAAAAGCGTTGCGTTGTTACTTGCTAGCCTACCTTAGCTACCCTAAACCTAGCTTATAGTAGCGGCTACCGTCTTAAGGTTTCGCTTATAGAAATGCTTAGGCTAGCTAACGTAGCTAAGCTACGTCTTGTTGCTATTAGAGGCTACGCTATTATTAATAACCTTGCAAAGCTGCGCCTACTTAGCCTTTTAGGCGGCTATATCCTTGCGCACTACTACTTGCAAGTTAAGAGGTAGTTTTAATATAGACGCAGCAGCTTAAGCTGCCTTGCCTTCTACGGTTTAGTAGCGCGAGTTAGGCGCTAGGCACTACAACTAGAGTAGCACAGGCCTATGCTATAGCGGCAGTCTGTTTGCCTTCTAAAGATTTAGCCTAGCTGCTAACTTATGCCTAGCAACCCGCTAGTAGCGCGCAATTCCGCCCTAGCGCTTGCTATAGAATAAGTACTGCGTGCACGCAAAGCCTACTACTATAGGTAAGCCCTTAACTAGGGGAGTGCCGTTAGCAGGGAGGCTACGCGCGTACGGGTTCTTTAGCTGCTTTAACTCGAAGTAGTTAACTAGCGCCTTAAGTAATACCCCCTTTATTTAGTAGGTGTTGCGGAAGTGTTGCTTTATACCTGTACTAAGAATAACGGCCGCCTTACATAAGCGGTAGATAAGCACGTTAAACGGCTTGTGCACAAAGGCTATGCAAGCAACCTTACTAAGAAGGCTTATGCTAGTGTCTTAGTTTATAGTAGCTATAATTTTAGTAGTAAGAGTAAATATAGTAGGTGTAAATAAGAGGGAAAAAAAGAGATTAAAAAGGTTAGTTTGTTTAGAAAGGCTTATGTTAGTAAGAGTAAACTTTTATAAATATAAAAGTGTTAGCGTAGAGTTATTAGTTAAAAGTTATAAAGTAGTGCCTTTTTATAAACGTTGTTACCCTCTTCTTATACAAAGGTATAGATATCTTATAAACCTTACCTTAAACGTTTTGTAAGCAAGGGCTATAAGGCGGTGTGTAAGTTGTCTCCTTTTTCCCCTTACAAATTCTAGGACGGCTTCTAAGACAGCTTTTAGGATAGCTTCTAGGATAGCTTCCTAAGCTAGCGTCCTTACTATATACGCGTTGTCTAAAATAAAGGTATAGCTACTACAAGCTACTTTTACAATTATTTTATATAACTATCCTTGCAAACCTATCCTTGCTATATATAAATATAGCCTACGCAAAAAGCGGGTTAGTAAAGCGCACATCTCTCCTTACTTTTTTAGCTAGAGGCTAGGGCTATCTTATAACTATTCTACTATTCTTTCCTACCTTTATATAAGGCCTCTTATAGTTTTTCTTTGCAGCTTATTTTTATAATATACTCCTTTACTTTTACTATGTTTAGCGCGTCCTTTGTTTTTTTTCTAAGGCGTAGATAGTATAGAAAAAGTAGTATGTGTGTTTGTTTGCTATTAGCTATTTTTTTTCTTTTTTATTTTAAGGTAACGTTTAGCAAGCTGCTAAGGCTTTGTTAGTAGGAAGGCTAAAAAGCGGGTCTTCCGTTTTATAGGTAGGTCTTTTAATGCTATAAGAGTTCTTTAGGTTTTATAGGCTACTCTTAATTATGCAAGTCCTTTTTAGATATATAGGTCTTTAGAATTTTGCAGGCCTGTGGGTCCCTATAAGGGCCCGTTGCTTCCTGCAAGTCTCTTAGAATACTAAAGACCTTTAGGTATTACTACTAAGTCTTTTAGAGGTAGTATTAGACTTTATACTTCGTATAGCCCTTTTATTTTGTTTAGCTAAGCTATATGCAGCCTTTGCCTTGTTTGCAGCTATAAGTTTCTTACTCCTTAGGTTTAACGCTGTTTTCTTTGCGTATCTTACCGCTCTTATACGGAGTATATAATGTTGCGTATGCGCGCATTATATGTTATTATATAGTGTATATAGCGTATAAGCCTATAATTTACTTATTATATATTATTTCTTTTTTTACCCTTATACGTTATAAGCTTTATTTGTATACTTGCTTATATTATAAAATTTACTACTTTCTTTTTCTAGCCCTTATTTTAGGCTACCTAAGGCCTTTATCTTGCGTATTACACATTTTATTTTATTCTTAGCTTCTTATAACTACTTTATATAGCACGTTATATATTCTATTTATAAGCTTACCTTATATTCCTTTGCTAGCGCCTTCCCCCTCTCCCTCCTTCCTTACTTAGCGCTCCTTATATCTTAGTACTACAGTTGCTTCTAAGCTACGCCGCTAAATGCCTTAGCCTTAAGGCTGCTAAAACCTTCCTAGGCTTATTTTAAGGTAGTAGGCTAGCAGCTAGCATCCCTATTCGTTTCTTCTATACCTAGCTCCTTACTATTCTTAACTCTTATAGCGCTACCCTTTATCTACCCCTTTATAATTACTTATCTCTTAGTGCTGTCTACGCCTCCTAAGTTTATGCTACGGCTTGCAGCAGCATTAGGACTGTTTTCTGCTAGCGTCTTCTTTATTGTAGCCGCGTAGTTACTCTTGCTATTTAAGTCTAGAGAAATAATGCTGCTACTAATGTTGCTATCTTCTTAAGACGCTCCCTAGCCTAAGTAGTTAGCCTCTTTATTATTGTTTGTTCTTACAAGAGTAACGTTGCTACTATTGTTTAGGTTTTGCGTAGGAAGGGAGATAGTTAGTTTGCTAGCATCTTTTAAACTATAGTTATTTATACTCCTAATAGTTCTTGTAGCTAGCATCTTTGCAAGGGTATTATTATAGTCGTTATCGTCGTCCTTATTATTGTTATTGTTGTCCTTATTATTGTCGTCGTCGTCCCTCTTACTACTATTATCGTTGTCCTTATTATTATTATTATTATCCCTCTTACTACTATTATTGTTATTATTATTACTATAGTCCTCCTCCTCCTCCTCCTCCTCCTCCTCCTCCTCCTCCTCTTCCTCCTCCTCCTCTTCCTCCTCCTCCTCCTCCTCCTCCTTATTATCTTTACTATTGTCTTGCACCTCCTTAATCTAGCCGCTTAGCTACGGAGAGCCTAGCGTTACCCTTAATAAGTATAGCGTAAAAATCTTGTTTTAAAGCAGTAGCTTAGCCGCCGTCTTTTACTTGCCTTTCTAACTAAACTTAGTAGCTTGTGTAGCTAGTAGTAGCTTACCTTGCAAGATAAGCTTTACTATGTTTTCCCTAGTAGTATTGCAAATTTGCTAGAGTTTAAGGTAAATAAACTAAGTAATAAATAGTAGTGCTAGAAGCCTTTAGGTACTATTAGGCGTTGTTGTTTTTTTATAGCTTATTGCAAACTTTTAAGCACCCTTATTAAAGCTGCGCAGTATAAACACTAGTATACCCTTGCTAAAAACAAATATAAGGTTAGCTAGGGGCTACTATTAGCTAAAGTAGTTTAAGAAGATCTTAGTGCTAGCAATCCCTATATACTTTGTTATAAACTGCATAAGGTAGTCTTATAGCAATAAGCCCTTTTAGGCTAGGAAGCTGTATTAGGTAAGTATAGCGGTAGTTTAAGGCGCCTCCTTAAGGCTTAGTAGATTGTTTAGTTAGAGTACTACGTTAGCCTTTTGTGCTAGTAGCTATAGCTATGCGTATACTAATATACTTTAGTCTTGCTTTATAGCTTAGCTTAGCTACGTTATAAACGCTATAATCTTAACGTTGCCTTAGTTGCAAAGCTTAGCTACAAGTAAGGTAGCGCTAGCCGTAGCCGCCTAAGTAGCGTTAAACAAGTCCTAGTACTTAAGGCTTTGCTAAATTAATAGGTTAATATCTCCTTAGTTTGCCTTATAAAAGAGTAGGAGAAGTATAGCGCTATAAAAGTTTGTAACCTCTTATAAGCTTAAGGCTATATTGTATTATTTTAATAGCGCCTCTTATATCTTTATTAACGCTGCTACTACTCTTTATTGTAGGTACCTAATAAGGCTAGTCTTTTCCTACTTGCAGCGTAGTAGTTTGCGATAACGCGTAAGGACTAGCTCTTCCTTATTACTAGTTGCGGGGCTCTTCTGCTTCCTAGCTTAGATCTAAATCTTTATCTCCTTTATAGCCTTCTCTGCGTCCTTATTAGCGTCCTTGTTAGCGTTAGAGTTAGCGTTAGAGTTAGCGTTGTTGTTAGCGTTATTCGCATTGTTATTAACGGCTATATCTATATTATTATTAACGGCTGCGTCTGCGTTTTTGTTAGCGGCCGCGTCTTTATTTGCGTAGTCTTTTAGTTTGCGGTAGGGCGGCGGATTTTTCTTTACTTTAGCCTTTACCTTCTTTTAGGTAAGGTTTGCTACTTCCTTCCCTTTTATAGTCTATAGCTAGTATAGTGCGCTTTCCTTATTATATTTAAACTATAAGATATTTATAATTGCTAATAGGTTATTGTATAGCTTATTAAGTAGGTATTGCTTAAAAGGTTAGTTTACTTTGTTTATAATAGTAGTAACCTTCTTGCCTATCTTATAAACAAGTTAGTTAATCTTTGCCTAAACAGCTACGCTTATAAGCATTATCTCCTTAGTATTTATAGCTAGCTATACATGTTGCTTATTAGCTATGCTAAATGCTAATAGTAGTAGTTACGTGCAATACTATTACTTTTTAGCTGCAAGCTAATAAAGGTGCAAATGTTTTTAGTATTATTTAGTTTATAAAAGAAGATAGTAAGAATAAAAGAAGGGAGAGTTTATTCTTTAAAGGTTAGGCTAGTTAAACCTTTACTTATACACACTTTATATCCTTCTTATTACTATAGCAGCAAGAAGAAGAATACATAAGTCTTATTATTAACTTAGTAAGTGCTAGCTTATAGGCGCAGAATATCTGCTTTAAATAAGTTATTCTGCAATAGTAGCCGCTAGCTTATAGACGCGGTTTATTCGCTTTAGGCAAGTTGTTTTGCGCTAGCTACCGCTAGCCTTGCTACGCAGCTTATCCGCTTCTTGCTAGCCGTTTGCAAGGGGGGAGAGAGTATAAGGTATTAAATATTAGGGTAAAATACTACCCGTTTACGTAAGTAGTCTTATAACTATTTTTACCCTTACTACTCTACTTTGCTAAACCTACTATAGCCTATTTTAGTGTTATGCTTATATTCCTTTTGTATACGTTACTTACGTTATTTATAATTCTCTTTTCTTTCTCCTTTTTACTATATTATATTGTAAGATATAACACTTTATTTGCGTATAGCTTTATAAGGTATAAACATAGTATATAGTCTATAATAAATAACCTATGTTTATTTAACTAGTATAGTCTTTCTTTACTCTCTTATTTGTATTCTCTTATACTAAATGCTTGCGCGTTTTGCACTACCTTATTGTATAGCACGTAATATTTATATCTCTTAGGTTGCTTCTTACAATACTACCTTAATAATACGCTAGCCTATGTTTAGGGTTGCGTTAGGAAAGTCCTAGCGCACAAGGCGCGTTAGCTAAATAGCCTTTTTACTATTTACTATGTAGCGCTAGTACTTAAACCGCTTACACTCCTTAGCTTCTTAGTAAAGATAAAGCTTCTTAGTATGCATATGCCTTGCCTAATAAGTTAGACGCTCTTGCTTTAGAATTAACGCTACTCTCTGCTACCTAGTAGCTATAGCTACTAGGCTACGCACTACGTCTTATTCTTATAGCAAGTTCTCTTTGTAATAGCTAAACGCGTTTCCGCAGTTTGTTAGCACTCTTAAGCGGCATATAGCGTAGTGCTAGGGATAGTACTTTTTAAGGGCTACTATATTAGGTAGTAGCTCTCGTCCCTCTTTAGTATATATAAGGCTATATATAGGCTTTATTAGATACTAATAGTTTGCAAACTACTAGGCTATTTAGTAGCAAGGATACTAAGCTAGCTTATTGTTTATTATAAAGGTTTTAAGGAACGTCTTATAGTACGTAGCATGCAGTGCGTGCCTATACTATGCTAGCATAAGTAGTAACTAATCTCTATACTCCTTATAGTATAAAGTTATTGCTAAAATAGTTTTAAATGTAGTTATATTAGCGCCTACTACGTGCACTTACTTTTTGCATATAGCACACGTAATTTGCGCCTTCTTAGTGTTTCTTTTTACGTCTTATAGCTAGGGCTACTAAACGGTTAAGTCCTTAAGAGATATAATTATACTATATAGTTTATAGTTATAGTAAAGAGAGTGTTGCGTACGTAAAGGTGCAGAGTATATAAGAGGAGTAAGAGGGAGGGGGAGTAGTTAGTCTTATATACTTAGTTTTTGCTGCTTATTGTTTATAGTGTATTGTTTATAGTATACTAGTTACTAAGTAGTATTTGTTTAAATTTATTTATTATCCTTTTTTATAGCTTTTTTGTTTCTTTTAACCCTTTTTTTTTATTCTTGCGTAATGTATTTATTTTTATCCTAGCCTTTATAAGATCTTTTATCTATTTTTTCTTTGCTTTTATTTTTAGTACTTATAATACTTTACGCTTCTTACCTTTTATCTATTGCGTTTTTCGCTTATATAAGTCTCGCTCTCTTATAGTCCCGCTAAATCCTATTTATAAGTAGATTTCTTTGTTGTAGATACCTTTGCTACCCTAGGCTAGACGGCACCTAGATTTGCACAAGTCTTGCTCTCTTATAGTCTTGCTAAATCCTACTTATAAGCAGATTTCTTTATTATAGATGCCTTTGCTACCCCTAGCTAGATAGCACCTAGATTCGCGCAAGTCTTACTCTCTTATAGTCTTGCTAAATCCTACTTATAGGCAAATTTTTTTGTTGTAAATACTTTTGCTACCCCTAGCTAAATAGTATATAAATTTACACAAGTCTTGCTTTCTTATAGTCTTACTAAATCTTACTTATAAGTAAATTTCTTTGTTTCTTCCCCTCCTTATAGTCTTGCTAAATCCTGCTTATAGGCAGATTTCTTTATTATAAATGCCTTTACTACCCTTAGCTAGATAGCACTTAGATTTGCGCAAGTCTTGCTCTCTTATAGTCTTGCTAAATCCTACCTATAGGTAAATCTCTTTGTTATAAATACCTTTGCTACCCTTAGCTAAATAGCACCTAAATTTACGTAAGTCTTACTCTCTTATAGTCTTGTTAAATCTTACCTATAAGCAAATCTCTTTATTGTAGATACCTTTGCTGCCCCTAGCTAGACGGCACCTAGATTTGCGCAAGTCTCGCTCTCTTATAGTCTTGCTAAATCTTGCTTATAAGCAGATCTCTTTGTTATAAATGCCTTTACTACCCTTAGCTAGATAGCACTTAGATTTGCGTAAGTCTTACTCTCTTATAGTCCTGCTAAATCCTACCTATAAGCAAATCTCTTTGTTGTAAATACCTTTGCTACCCTAGGCTAAATAGTACTTAGATTTGCGCGAGTCTTACTCTCTTATAGTCCTACTAAATCTTACTTATAGGTAAATCTCTTTGTTATAAATACCTTTGCTACCCTTAGCTAAACGGCACCTAGATTTGCGCAAGTCTTCCTCTCCTTGCAGTCTTGCTAAATCCTACCTATAGGTAGATTTCTTTGTTATAAATACCTTTACTACCCTTAACTAAATCCTATAGTTTTGCTTAATTCTGCGCGTAGGCAGTGTTCCTAAGCTAAATAGAATTTAGATTTATATTTGTTTATACTCTTGCTCCTTAGCAGAGTTCTTTTATTTAATATCTCCTCTTTTATTTATAGTCTTTTACTCTCTTTTTTATTTGCAGTCTAATATTCTTTATATAGTTTGTAGTCTAATATCTATTTTACTATTTTATTTACGTGTTAGTATAGGACGATTTTTTTATATAAGAGTAGTTTTAAACTTTTTTTTTTTTTTAAATATAAAACAAAACTACGTATACTAAATATAAAAACAAAAATAAATAAAAAGGAGTTAAAAACAAATAAGTATTTACTCTTAATTATACTATAGCGCAAACCTACTACGTAGCTACTATAGAATTTCTTAAACTTAGGTTATAAGACTACTAAAGGCTTTTATATTAATAGCTACCTTATTATATTAGCTAGCTTTTTGCGTAGGCTTTATAGCTATAGCTAGCTAGGTTATATATACTATACTTATAGTAGTAGCCTTTTCTATTACTTAGGTGCTTAGCTTTCTTATAAAGGCTACTTATAAGGACGTCTTATTTGCTGTTTATAGGCGGCGTGTAGCTATAGTAGTTGCTATCTTTATATTTACTAAAACATGTCTTATTACTGCTAGCTTTATAGCAGCTAGGAGTGCCTTTACAATTGCTAAAGACTTAGTGCTATTACTAGTGCTTTTACTAGCTTCCTTGCTTAAGACTTACTTAGGTAGTTTAGCTTCTTAGGAAAGATAGCGCTAAGCAAAGGGTTTTGCAAAAACTACATTAGCTGCCTCTCTACCTACTACTAGCACTGCGTTTCTTATAGCTAGTATTAGCGGGTTTCTTAGCACCGCCTTCCTTGCTGCGGCTACTACTAGCACTTTTTGTATAGCTCTTACTGCAATAGCTATAGCTAACTTTAGGTAGATAGAGTTAAAAGTAGTAGTATTTATATTAGACTTATATACCTAAGGCTTGCTAGCACGCAAAATAGCTAGTGTACGTTTGCTGCGTTTGCTAGCTCTTAGCGGGTAGCGCTCGCTCTCTATTGCTATTGCCTTTGTGTTGCCCTTAGTTATCCTATTATTAGAAAGCAATACCTTAGACTTATATGCAATAGTTATAACGTTAAGTAGCGTCTTCTTAAAGCTGCTTATAGCAAGCACCTTATAAAATAGCGCACTCTTAACTATGTTCTTAAGATAGGCGGCTATCTCTAGCTAGCTTAAAACTAGCTTGTCTAACTATATATTAAAGCTTTAGGGACTTAACTATAGGCTAAGGCTAGTGCCGCTCTAGTTTATGTTCCTAAACAAGTAAGTAGCTAAGCTATCTTTTGTCTCGTGCGTATAGTAAACTAGCAAGCTAACTTTCTCTACTATCTTTATAAGTGCCTTTTACTCTTCCTCTAAAGCGCTAATACAGCTATCTAGCTCTACTAGTACCTCTTACTAAGCGTGCTATTATAGTCCTAGCCGCTACAAGTTTGTAGCGGTGCAAATGTTATACTAGTTTGTCTTTATTTGCTTCTTTATAATGCTACGCTACGTTACTTAAAGCGTTAGCTACTAGTCTTAGACTATATAGAGAATATAGTTATAGGTGCTAGCTTAACATTCGTAGCAAGCTTATAAGCAGTCCTTAGCGCACGTAATATACGCTAGTAAGATAGCTGCTCCCTTACCTTAGTATATAGGTTTGTAAAAGGACTTTGCTATGCAGTAATAGTTAGTATACTAAAGCAGCATTATACATTTTAGGCAAGCCTAATTTATATAGCTTATAGCTACTAACTTTATAGCCTCTTAGCACGTCTTATAAAACGCGTAGCTATACTAAGCTAATATAAGCAAAGACTAGCTTTAGTAGCTTTAAAAGTATATGCGTATCTTATTAAGGCTACTAGCTTTAGGGATGTTGTCGCTAGGAATAAGTAGCTGCTCCTTGCAACCTACGCACTATAAAGAGTGTAGATGTGTTGCTATCTTGTTAGCATTCTAAAGGTTAATTTATATACTATATTAGCTATCCTTTGCTATTATGCTTAGGCGTGTTAGCGTTATAGTAATATAGTAAGAATTGCTTTGTTACTATATAGTTATGTTTAAAAATAATACGTAATATTTGTGTAGTAGTTGCGTAAATAATTTAACGTAGTAAAAGTTAGTAGTATAAAGGTGTAAGAAAATAAGAGAAAATATTTTCTTAAGGAGGAGGGATCTTACTTCTTATATAAACGTAGCTATCTTACGTCTTACTATTTACGCTATTTATTTGTTTATATTTACTATGCACTATACTTTAATATTAATTAATACTTTTTATACTTTTTTTAGCCTCTTTATATATAGGTTTAAAAGAGTTGCACGCTTTATATAATTTTCTATTTATAAACTAAATATATAGCTATAGTAGTATATTTTTATTTTATCTTATTTTTTAGTTTATATTTTATATAAAAAGAGCTTCTTATAGCTATAGGTATAGCTATAAGTATAGCTATAAGTGCTACTATAAGTATAGCTATAGGTGCTGCTATAAGTATAGCTATAGGTGCTGCTATAAGTATAGCTATAAGTACTACTATAGGTGTAGCTATAAGTATAGCTATAAGTGCTACTATAAGTGTTGCTATAAGTATAGCTATAAGTACTACTATAAGTATAGCTACGCTTTAAATCTTAATATATAAAATAGCTTATCTTTAAGACTTGCGCGAGTTTAAAAAGGCTTTTTTTTTAAATATATATATATATATATATAAATAAAAATATATAAAATACTAAAAGCTACTTTTATATACTACGTTTTTTTACTATAATTACGTTATATATTAATATAGTTTTTAAAAAAATAAAGTTTTCTTTTTTACTTAAACGTTTAACGCTATATAGGCTTGCTATTACTACTATTCTAAACATTTCTCTCCTAATACTTTACACCCTACTCCTTATTCTCTATTCTTTTACTTATTCTCCTTCTCTAGCTACTTCTTTATCTTATTTAGCTTTCTTTAACAATTTCTCCTTTAGTTCCTCTTAAATTACTGTGCCCTTAAAGATAGATGCGATTCCTTAAATTGCTGTCTAAGCCTTTTAACGCGCTTTAGTAAAGGGCTATGCGTTAAGCTACTTTTAGGCTTAGGGGGTATAGTAGAGGGCGGCGGAGTTGTTTGCGTGTTAGGCGGTATAGGTAGGGTTAGAATAGAGAGGATAAGAGTATAAACCTATAACGGTTTATTATTCTCTATTATTATGTTTTTGTTTACTACGGTAGCAGCTATCTTACCCTTTCCCTTTATAAAAGCAAAGGCTTACTAAGACGTTTTGCTATTATTGCTATTGTTATTATTACTCTTACTATTACTAGTAGTATTGCTAGTATTATTATCTTTACTATTACTATCTTTATTATTACTATCTTTACTATCTTTCCTATTATTACTATTACTATTACTATTACTATTGCTACTATTATTGCTATTATTACTATTATTACTATTATTACTATTATTGCTATTGTTATTACTATTGCTACTACTACTACTGCTACTACTACTATTACTACTACTAGTATTATTGTTTTTATTATTATTATTAACCTTAATGCTTATTTAGTACATTTTCTTAGCTAGCTCTTTATTCTCCTTTATAGCTACTTTTAAGGTAGCGTAAATACTAGTAAGGGTAAGGGCTTTATTATTAGTAAGCGTGCTATAGTAAATAAGAATTTACTTAGTATAAGCCTTTACTAGCTAGGCTAGTTCTAGGCTATTATACGCCTTATTTAAGATACTAATTGCAGCCTTAGTTATTATAGCGCTAATATAGGCTTAGGCTAGGCTCTTATAGTTACTAACGCTATAAGGGGTTTATAGCGTTTATATATACTAGTTAAATATAGCTCTTTAGTATAAGCTTATAATCTTATAAATAATAAAAAGGGCGCTTGCGCTAGTAATGTAAATAGGTAGGTAGATAGTAGCTAAGAGCTACTAAGCTTACTTTGCATAAAGCTACTCCTCTTACACGCTTGCGTAAGAGGCGTCTTACTTTAAAATCGTTTAGTAAACGTTCTCCTTCTAACTAATGCAAACAAGGCAACTAATATACTACTTAAACGTGTTTAGCAAATATTTAAACTAGGCAAGGACGCTTATAGCATAGTAGTTTTATAAGTTTAAGCTATAGCTTAATAGGTTTATGTTTGTAACGTAGGCGTTAACGTTTAAGGCTAGGTTATTAAAGCGCGCAACTACTTAGTAGCGCTTAGTAAGTTAATAGCTTGCTTATATAAACTTTGTCTTTAGGCTTAGCTCCTTAAGCGTTTAAGAAACTATCTCTTGCGCTTAAACTTACTCTATAATAATAAGGAGCCGCTTACGGGCGCGGTGTGCAGCAATAGCTATGTTAACAATCTTAGCTAAGACTAGGCTTAACTATATAGCAAAGGCTACGATTTTGCTGCGTCCTATATAAGGAGTTATGCTAGTATACTAGACTATCTCTTTAAATAGTAGGCGTAAAGCGTTTTTAGCTTTTACTTGTTAGATATAGTTAACTACCTTAACGCCTAGGGCGCTTATGCTTCCCTCTTAGCAGTTTTAAATAATAATTAATGCGTTAGTATAAAATGAGATAAGCGTAGTAGCCTAGCGGTTAAGCGCAAATATTAGTAGGTTTATAATAGCTACTACCTTTTTCTCCTTTCTCTTTTTTTAGCAAGGATAGGCCTAGCAAAGGGCTTAATTACTAAGGCTCTTAACAACCTTATAAAGGTTGCTATAGTAGCGTAGCATAACTATTTTTACTTTAAAGGCTAGTAGCTTGTTGCTAAGGCAAGCAAGGCTACCTCTTAGTAGCTTAATAGGGGTGTGTATGCTTCTTTAAACTTAGAATAAAGAGAGGGCCTTTTATAAAGTAAGAGATAAGAAGCTAGCGCTTTACAACTAGGCCTTTATAAGGGTTAGTAGCGCGTTAGACTACGCTTACTATAAGCGGGCACTATCCTTCTTTTACGCGCTTTGCATAGCCTTTAGTCTAGGGTAGGCTTTAAAGCAATCGTTTACAAAGAGCTTCCTTATTCTTACTAGGTCCTCTTGCTTTAGGTTAAAGTCGTTCGCAAATAGCTGCTTAGCTGCGTTCCTAGCAGCTAGCATAAGAAATGCTATCTTTGCTAACTTGCTAAGAATAGTTAGGGCGCTGCGGATGTCTTAGATTGCGTTTAGGAAAGGCGTTGCAAAGGTAAGGATCTTATAGTTTGCTTAAATCTAGTAGGCTAGCTAGCTAAAGGTTAAATGTAGCTAGCGAATAAACTAATACTTGTTAAATATAATGGCTTAGAACTTAATACTTGCAAATAGCTCTTATAGTATAGCCTTGTTATAAACCGCGTCTAAGTTATTTAGCTTGTTAGTCTTATCTTTTTTTACATTGCTATTAGCTATACTAGTGCTCTCTCTTATAGTAGCGGCCTTACTAAAGCTCTTGCTTATATTAAGAACCTTGTTTTAGTAGCTATTAGTAGCGCTTGTGTTCTTATTCTCTTTAACTTCTATACTATTCTTATTATTATTATTGCTTACCTTAGTTAATAGCTACTTAACCTTGTTTTTATCCTTATTAACCTAAATTACCTTTAGTAGGCGGCGTGTTACTATATTATAACTTATTAGTAATAGCCGCCTACTATTTTCTAGCTTCCTTTTCTTAGATTAGTATATAACGCTACTATACTACTTAGAAAACTTATCCTTAGTTAGCGTAGCTAACTAGAGGTAAGCGTCTAATAGGTTAGTAAGAATAGCTAGCTTTAAATAGTAAATAACAACCTTAAGCTAGCTACTATAAATACTTTTAATTTCTTAAAATACTTGCAATAGCGTAGCAGCTAGTACTACTAGTATAAACGGCTTAAAGTTAACGCCGCTTTTTATAGCTAACTACCTCTTTAAGAGGTCTTACTATATATTTAGAATTAATAGCAAGTATATTGCTATCTTTCTTATACTTGTCTTATTTGCAAGTAAGGCCTTATGCAAAGGCCTTACGCAAATGCTATTTAATATAATAGTATTAACAACTTAGTATAGCTTAAAATAAAAAATTAAGCTAGGAATAGTTAGTAGCTTATTAGCTGCGTATACTCCTATACCTGCTACTACTATTGCGTTTTTAAGGTATATTGTGCTTGCGCACAAACTCTTATTTAAAACTTAAGACACAATAGTAGTAGTCTCTTGCGCTACCTTTTACTTTAACCTACTAGGTAGCTTATTATTATTATTTACTATAGCTGCAGCAGCGTTATAAATGTTAGTATATATACTATTGCTACTATCTTATAGCAAAGCTATAAAGCAACTAGTACTCTTTGCTGCGTTAATATTTATAGGATTACTAGCTGCAAAAGTAGCGGTAGCAGCGGTAGGGCTAGTATAAATCTAGTAGGCTACTTAGCTTACTATATTAAGCGTCTTATCGTCTATTAGTTCGCGCATCTTACACACCCCTTACTACTTATCCTAGCGGAGGATAGTAATTGTATTTGTCCCTTTATAGGTTGCTGCAACCTACTAGCTAACTTTGTTTGCTGCGTGGTTTTCGTCCTTTTACTCTTTTTAGGCAGCCTACTTATTCTCTTTATCTTCTTCCTTAGCTTACTTTGCTCCGTTCTCCTTAGTTAACGAAGTGCTAGCAAGCTTTAAGCAGCGCACATACTTAGGTGTTTAGTCTTAGGTAGAGAACGTTTTTAAGTCTTTAATTAAGATTTGTAGCTAAGTGCGGGCTATAGCGTTTTGTTTAAGCGGCGCGTTACTCTTAGCAGTAATAATGCTAGCACTATTGCGGTTAAGGGTATATAAGACGAATATAATCTTTGCTTTTAGCGTTGTAGCGCTTAAGAGAGGGATTTTTTAAGCGGTGCATTACTTAAAGTATATGCAAATAGTAACATAGGCGCGGTTCTAGTCCTTAATCTTATAGTAAAGTAAGGTACTATTTAACTCTTTAGTAGTAGCTATAAAGAAGGGATAGCTAGCGCTAGCTAAACCGTTAGTAAAGAAGCGTAGC
Source organism: Dryadomyces quercivorus (assembly GCA_002778125.1). Lineage (NCBI taxonomy): Eukaryota > Fungi > Ascomycota > Sordariomycetes > Ophiostomatales > Ophiostomataceae > Dryadomyces > Dryadomyces quercivorus. The sequence continues at coordinate 16,095 of PCDE01000014.1, forward strand.
ATTATGTAAGTAGCCGCTAGCAGTAGCTTAGGTTTGTAGTTAGCTATGCTACTTTAGCTAGGTACGCAAAGATTTACAAGCATTAATAGCATTGTTTACTAGTTAGCTACGTTTTTAATATCCTTAAAGGTAGTTTAAATTACTAAGGTCTTTATTATATATTTAACTATACAAAGGTACGTATCTTAGTTTAGCGTAGCTGCTTAGCTAGCGCGGTTGCGCTTAAGGTAGTATACGCTAGGCTAGCTAGCGCTATAAGCTTGCTTGTATAGCTTTAAGAGTTTGCTAACTTTAGTGTTAAGCTAAGTTAGGAACCTAAGGTTTATTATAAACCTAAGGTACCTTGCTACCTTTAATATGTTATTAAACTTTTGCCTTTACTACTTAATATAGTAGAAGTAAGTTGCTAAAGGGTAGGCTAAATGCGTCTTAGTTAGTGCTGCGCGCTTTGTACTAAGCTTATTCTTATCTTTATTAGTTTACGCGGGTTTTAAGCGCGCCTAAGGCCGCTTATGCTAAGAGGGTAAGGTTATAAAGCTACTCTTAATAATAACGTTGCTAAAGTTATAGTTATTATGCCTTTTATTCTTGTTAGTTACGTTAGCTAGCAGCTAGTATATAGCTTTTGCTACCTTAGCCTTACTAGCCTTAAAGCTGCTAGCCTTTATAAAGCGTAGGGCTATAGTAGTTAAGAGTTGTTTAAGAGTTTTAAAGAAGAAGGGGGGACTTTATTAATTAGTTGTTAGATTAAGTTGCTAGTTAATAAAAGAAAAAAAGTATAATATAAGAGTGTTAAAGAGAAGAGAGGGAGAGAGAGGTAAGAAGGGCTAGAGTCCTTATATAAATAAGGAAGCTAGTAGATTTAGCTTCTTAAAGTAAATGTTTGTTATTTTGTTTACTTTAATATTTAGATTCTTATTTACTTTTTTGTTTACTTTAATGTTTAGATTCTTATTTACCTTTTTGTTTATACTTTTTTATACGTTTGCTTACTTTTAATTGCTTCTTTATTTACTCTCTTTATTTATATTTATAGTTGCGTCTCCTTTATTTATAAAAATATACTCTTTATATACGCTTTGTTTATTAAAAAATATTCCTTCTTTTATAATAAGGGTTTTCTTTATACTTTTTTTATATATAAATAAATATAGGTTAAGTAGTAATTGCCTTATAAGGCTATAGTAGCTAAGCCGTTTCTATTAGATTAGAAACGCTTTTTCTAAAAAACCTTAGCGTATTATATATATATTATTAATTTACTACTATATACTTTATATATAACTTTTTTCTTACTAAATTACTACAAGTCTTATACAAAAGTAAAATAAGTAAAAAGGGCTTATTATTTAATTATATAATTACCTTATTGCCTTATTACCTTATCGCCTTATTGCCTTATTACCTTATTCCCTTATTGCTATTATATTATATAATCTATAAAAGTATACCTATAAAAATACTCTATACTATTTAATTTGTAACGCACTTTTTCTAACCTTTATAACTTAGTTAATTTAAGTAGTAGGTTTATAGTAGCAACTTGCTAGCTAATAAGATTTTATACAATATTAATAAAGATTTTAATATACTTTTAAGGACGCTAGTAAATATAATCTAACTTAATATTTACACTAAGGTTACTATAATATTAACAAAGATCTTAATATACTTTTAAGAACGCTAATAAATATAGTTTAACTTAACATTTACACTATAGTTATTGTAGCTATATTATATAATCTATAAAAGCATACCTATAAAAATACTCTATACTATTTAATTCGCAACGCACTTCTTCTAACCTTTACAACTTAGTTAATTTAAGTAGTAGGTTTATAATAGTAACTTGCTAGCTAATAAGATTTTGCACAATATTAACAAAGATTTTAATATACTTTTAAGGACGCTAGTAAATATAGTCTAACTTAATATTTATACTAAGGTTACTATAATATTAATAAAGACCTTAATACACTTTTAAGGACGCTAGTAAATGTAGTCTAACTTAATATTTATACTAAGGTTATATAAACAAAGCTATTACTATTACCTATTTTTAGCTAAAGGATAACTTATCTTTTTCTCCTCTTACCTTACGTTTTAATTTATAACGGCTATGCTATTATAAAGGTATTAACGCAACTAATATAATACGTAATAGTACGTAGCATGCTAAGCTTATATATCTTAATACTTTATTTTCCTAGTAAGAAGATATTAGCAATAATAAATTGTATATAGTTAAAGACAAACACTTAGATTATAGTAGCGCTTAAGACTATAATAATAGTACTAAAGAGTTTACTAAGAAGGATAAGGAGTAAGCGTATCCTTATAAGGGCTATTTGTATCCCTATAGCTAAAAGCTATACTTAGCTAGCGTTATTAACTTAGATATTATATAATAGTACTTATAAAAAAGGGAGGGAGGTGTAGTTAGCAAGGGTATAGTTGCTAAACTTGCGCGCGTTTAAAACTAGCTATAGTTTCCTAAAAATCTTCTCTTAGGCAAATAATAGCTACTTTAGGTACTTTATTGCATAAGGGAGGTGTAGTTAGTAGGGGTATAGTTGCTAGACTTGCGCGCGTCTAAAACTAGCTATAGTTTCTTAAAAATCTTCTCTTAAGTAAATAATAGCTATTTTATGTGCTTTGTTACGTAAGGGAGGTATAGTTAGTAGGGGTGTAGTTGCTAAACTTGCGCGCGTTTAAAACTAGCTATAGTTTTTTAAAAATCTTTTTTTAAGTAAATAATAGCTGCTTTAAGTGCTTTGTTGCGTAAGGGAGGTGTAGTTAGTAGGGGTATAGTTGCTAGACTTGCGCGCGTCTAAAACTAGCTATAGTTTCTTAAAAATCTTCTCTTAGGTAAATAATAGCTATTTTGTATGCTTTATTGTGTAAGAGGGGTGTAGTTAGTAAAGGTATAGTTGCTAAACTTGCGCGCGTCTAAAACTAGCTATAGTTTCTTAAAAATCTTCTCTTAGGTAAATAATAGCTACTTTAGGTGCTTTATTGTATAAGGGAGGTATAGTTAGTAGGAGTGTAGTTGCTAGACTTGCGTGCGTTTAAAACTAGCTATAGTTTCCTAAAAATCTTTTTTTAGGTAAATGTTAGCTATTTTATATACTTTATTACTTATAAGTAGTTAGTAAAGGTGTAGTTGCTTATAAGTAGTTAGTAAAAGTATAGTTGCTTATAAGTAGTTAGTAAAGGTATAGTTGCTTATAAGTAGTTAGTAAAGGTATAATTAATAAAGGCGTAGTTGCTATAGCAATTCCTAAAAATCTTCTCTTAGGTAGATATTAGCTACTTTGTATACTTTATTGCTTGTAAGTAGTTAGTAGAGGTATAGTTGCCTATAGGTAGTTAATAGAGTTATAATTAACAAAGGCGTAGTTGCTATAGCGATTCTTAAAAATTTTCTCTTAAGTAAATGTTAGCTATTTTATATGCTTTGTTACTTATAGGTAGTTAGCAAAGGTATAGTTACTTATAGGTAGTTAGCAAAGGTGTAGTTACTTATAGGTAGTTAGTAAAGGTATAGTTGCTTATAGGTAGTTAATAAAGTTATAATTAATAAAGGCGTAGTTATAGTAGTAATTCCTAAAAATCTTCTCCTAAGCAAATATTAGCTATTTTGTATGCTTTATTACTTATAAGTAGTTAGTAAAGGTATAGTTGCTTATAAGTAGTTAGTAAAGGTATAGTTACTTATAAGTAGTTAGTAAAAGTATAATTAATAAAGGCGTAGTTACTATAGTAATTCTTAAAAATCTTCTCTTAGGTAAATGTTAGCTACTTTGTATGCTTTATTACTTGTAAGTAGTTAGTAAAGGTATAGTTGCTTATAAGTAGTTAATAGAGTTATAATTAATAGAGGCGTAGTTACTATAGCAATTCCTAAAAATCTTCTCTTAAGCAAATGTTAGCTATTTTGTATACTTTATTACTTATAAGTAGTTAGTAAAGGTGTAGTTGCTTATAAGTAGTTAGTAAAGGTATAGTTACTTATAGGTAGTTAGCAAAGGTATAGTTGCTTATAAGTAGTTAGCAAAGGTGCAGTTGCTTATAAGTAGTTAGCAAAGGTGTAGTTACCTATAAGTAGTTAGTAGAGGTATAATTAATAAAGGTATAGTTACTATAGCAATTCCTAAAAATCTTCTTTTAAGCAAATATTAGCTACTTTATATACTTTATTACTCGTAGGCAGTTACTTAGTTAAGCCTTTATTTACCTATAAGCATTTAATGCCTCCCTTAGTGCTACTATTTACTTATAAGAAGAGATAAGTAAGAGGGTGCTAGACGTACGTGCGTTTAGTAAACACTACGTAACTACGCTCTCTTACCCGCTACCCTCTAAAAATCTTCTCTTAGGCAAATGTTAGCTATTTTATATGCTTTATTGCTTATAAGTAGTTAGCAAAGGTATAGTTGCCTATAGGTAGTTAATAAAGGTATAATTAACAAAGGCGTAGTTGCTATAGCAATTCCTAAAAATCTTCTCTTAGGCAAATGTTAGCTACTTTATATACTTTATTGCTTATAAGCAGTTGCTTAGTTAGGCTATTATTTGCTTGTAAGCATTTAATGCCTCCCTTAGTGCTACTATTTGCTTATAAAAAGAGATAGGCAAGAGGGTGCTAAACGTGCGCGCGTTTAGTAAACACTATGTAACTACGCCCTCTTACCCGCTACCCTCTAAAAATCTTCTCTTAGGCAAATGTTAGCTGCTTTATATGCTTTATTGCTTGTAAGTAGTTAGCAAAGGTGTAATTAATAGAGGCGCATTTGCTGTAGCGATTCCTAAAAATCTTCTCCTAAGCAGATTATTGCTGTAGCATCCCTTTTGTTGCCTATAGGCATTGTGGTGCTATTGTAGCTATTTGCTTGTAAGTAGTAAAGCTACCTATCCTCTTATTATTTTTCTATTTAATTTTGCATTAAATTTAATATTTTCTAGCCTAAATAGTGGGGCCTTTTACGCATAGACTAAAATTGCTATCTTTATAATAAAATTTTCCTAATTAAACGTGCCTTATTTAAATTTAGAGTAGAAACTTTACTATTACGAGAATTTATAGCTAATTAGTAGCTACGCATCTATTTTCTTCTCTACTTTCTAGCAGAAATAGCCTTGTATGCTAACTAGCTTAAAACTAGCTTATCTAACTATATATTAAAGCTTTAAGGACTTAACTATAAGCTAGGGCTAGTGCTACTCTAGTTTATATTCCTAAACAAGTAGGTAGCTAAGCTATCTTTTGTCTTGTGCGTATAGTAGACTAGTAAGCTAACTTTCTTTACTATTTTTATAAGCGCTTTTTACTCTTCCTTTAAGGCGCTAATATAGCTATTTAGCTTTACTAGTACCTCTTACTAAGCGTGCTATTATAGTCCTAGCCGCTATAAGTTTATAGCGGTGTAAATATTATACTAGTTTATCTTTATTTACTTTTTTATAATGCTACGCTACGTTACTTAAAGCGTTAGCTACTAGTCTTAAACTATATAAAGAATATAGTTATAAGTGCTAGCTTAATATTCGCAGTAAGCTTATAAGTAGTCTTTAGTATATGTAATGTGCGCTAGTAAAATAGCTGCTTTCTTGCTTTAGTATATAGGTTTATAAAAGGACTTTGCTATATAGCAATAGTTAGTATACTAAAGTAGCATTATATATTTTAGGTAAGCCTAATTTATATAGCTTATAGCTACTAACTTTATAGCCTCTTAGTACGTCTTATAAAACGCGTAGCTATACTAAGCTAATATAAGTAAAGACTAGCTCTAGTAGCTTTAAAAGTATATGCATATCTTATTAAGGCTGCTAGCTTTAGGAATGTTATTGCTAAGAATAAGTAGCTGCTCCTTATAACCTACGCACTATAAAGAGTATAAATATGTTGCTATCTTATTAGCATTCTAAAGGTTAATTTATATATTGTATTAGCTATCCTTTGCTATTATACTTAAGCGTGTTAGCGTTATAGTAATGTAGTAAGAATTGCTTTGTTACTATATAGTTATATTTAAAGATAATACGTAATATTTATATAGTAGTTATATAGATAATTTAACGTAGCAAAAGTTAGTAGTATAAAGGTGTAAGAAAATAAAAGAAAATATTTTCTTAAGGAAGAGGGATCCTACTTTTTATATAAACGTAGCTATCTTACGTTTTGCTATTTACGCTATTTATTTATTTATGTTTACTACGCACTATACTTTAATATTAATTAATACTCTTTATACTTTTTTTAGCCTCTTTATATATAGGTTTAAAAGAGTTGTATGCTTTATATAATTTTCTATTTATAAACTAAATGTATAGCTATAGTAGTATATCTTTATCTTATTTTATTCTTTAGTTTATATTTTATATAAAAAAAGCTTTTTATAGCTATAAGTATAGCTATAAGTATAGCTATAAGTACTACTATAAGTATAGCTATAAGTGCTACTATAAGTATAGCTATAAGTACTACTATAAGTATAGCTATAAGTATAGCTATAAGTGCTACTATAAGTGCTACTATAAGTATAGCTATAAGTACTACTATAAGTATAGCTACGCTTTAAATCCTAATATATAAAATAGTTTATCTTTAAGACTTACGTAAGTTTAAAAAAGCTTTTTTTTTAAATATATATATATATATATATAAATAAAAACGTATAAAATACTAAAGGCTACTTTTATATACTATATTTTTTTACTATAATTACGTTATATATTAATATAGTTTTTAAAAAAATAAAGTTTTTTTTTTTACTTAAACGTTTAACGCTATATAAGCTTGCTATTGCTACTATTTTAAACATTTCTCTCTTAATGCTTTATACCTTACTCCTTATTCTTTGTTCTTTTACTTGTTCTCCTTCTTTAGCTACTTCTTTATCTTATTTAGCTTTCTCTAATAATTTCTCTTTTAGTTTCTTTTAAATTGCTACGCTCTTAAAGATAAATGCGATTCCTTAAATCGCTATTTAAGCCTCTTAACGCGCTTTAGTAAGGGGCTATGCGTTAAGCTACTTTTAGGCTTAGGGGGTATAGTAAAGGGTAGTAGAGTTGTTTGCGTGTTAGGCGGTATAAGTAAGGTTAGAATAAAGAGGATAAAGGTATAAACTTATAATAGTTTGTTATTTTTTATTGTTATATCTTTGTTTACTATAGTAGTAGCTATCTTACCTTTTTCCTTTATAAAGGTAAAGGCTTGCTAAAACGTTTTACTATTATTACTATTGTTATTATTACTCTTACTACTACTAGTAGTATTGCTAGTATTGTTATCTTTACTATTACTATTTTTATTATTACTATTTTTACTATCTTTTTTATTGTTACTATTACTATTACTATTACTATTGCTACTATTATTACTATTATTACTATTATTACTATTATTACTATTATTACTATTATTACTATTATTACTATTATTATTACTATTGCTACTACTACTACTACTACTACTACTACTACTACTATTAGTATTATTATCTTTATTATTATTATTAACCTTAATACTTATTTAGCGTATCTTCTTAGCTAGCTCTTTATCCTCCTTTATAGCTACCTTTAAGGTAGCGTAAATGCTAGCAAAGGTAAAGGCTTTATTATTAGCAAGCGTGCTATAATAAATAAGAATTTACTTAGCGTAAGCCTTTACTAGCTAAGCTAGTTTTAGGCTATTATACGCTTTATTTAAAATACTAATTATAGCCTTAGTTATTATAGCGCTAATACAAGCCTAAGCTAAGCTCTTATAGTTACTAATACTATAAAGGGTTTATAGCGTTTATATATACTAGTTAAATATAGCTCCTTAGTATAAGCTTATAATCTTATAAATAATAAAAAGGGTGCTTACGCTAGTAATGTAAATAAGTAAGTAAATAGTAGCTAGAAGCTACTAAGCCTACTTTGCGTAAAGCCGCTCCTCTTATACGCTTGCATAAGAGGCGTCTTACTTTAAAATTGTTTAGTAAACGTTCTCCTTTTAACTAATATAAATAAGGCAACTAATATACTACTTAAACATGTTTAGCAAATATCTAAACTAGGCAAGGACGCCTATAGCGTAGTAGTTTTATAGGTTTAAGCTATAGCTTAATAGGTTTATATTTATAACGTAAGCGTTAACGTTTAAGGCTAGGTTATTAAAGCGCGCAACTACTTAGTAGCGCTTAGTAGGTTAATAGCTTGCTTGCATAAACTTTATCTTTAAGCCTAGCTCTTTAAGCGTTTAAGAAACTATCTCTTACGCTTAAACCTACTTTATAATAATAAAGAGCTACTTATAAGCGTAGTATATAGCAATAGCTATATTAATAATCTTAGCTAAGACTAGGCTTAACTATATAGTAAAGGCTATAATCTTACTGCGTCTTGTATAAGGAGTTATGCTAGCGTACTAAACTATCTCCTTAAACAATAGGCGTAAAGCGTTTCTAGCTCTTACTTATTAAATATAGTTAACTACCTTAACGCTTAAGGCGCTTATGCTTTCCTTTTAGTAGTTTTAAATAATAATTAATGCGTTAGCGTAAAATAAGATAAGCGTAGTAGCTTAGTAGTTAAGCGTAAATATTAGTAGGTTTATAATAGCTACTACCTTCTTCTCCTTTCCTTTCTTTTAGTAAGGATAGGCTTAGCAAAAGGCTTAATTACTAAGGCCCTTAACAATCTTATAAAGATTACTATAGTAGCGTAGCATAACTATCTTTACTTTAAAAGCTAGTAGCCTATTACTAAAGTAAGTAAGGCTACCTTTTAGTAGCTTAATAAGAGTATATATACTTTTTTAAACTTAGAATAAAGAGAGAGCCTTTTATAAAGTAAGAGATAAGAAGCTAGCGCTTTATAACTAAGCCTTTGCAAGGGTTAGTAGCGCGTTAGACTACGCTTACTATAAGCAAGCACTATCCTTTTTTTACGCGCTTTGCATAGCCTTTAGTCTAAGGTAAGCTTTAAGGTAGTTATTTGTAAAAAGCTTTCTTATTCTTACTAAGTCCTCTTGCTTTAAGTTAAAGTTGTTTGTAAATAGCTACTTAGTTGCGTTCCTAGCAGCTAGTATAAGAAATACTATCTTTGCTAACTTGCTAAGGATAGTTAAGGCGCTGCGGATGTCTTAGATTACGTTTAGGAAAAGCGTTGCAAAGGTAAGGATCTTATAGTTTACTTAGATTTAGTAAGCTAGCTAGCTAAAGGTTAAATATAGCTAGCGAATAAACTAATACTTGTTAAATATAATAGCTTAGAACTTAATACTTGTAAATAGCTCTTATAGCATAGCCTTATTATAAACTGCGTTTAGGTTATCTAGCTTATTAGTCTTATTTTCCTTTATATTACTATTAGCTATACTAGTACTCTTTCTTATAGTAGTAGCCTTACTAAAGCCTTTGCTTATATTAAGAACCTTGTTTTAGTAGCTATTAGTAGCGCTTATATCCTTATCCTCCTTAACTTTTATACTATTCTTATTATTGTTATTACTTACCTTAGTTAATAGCTACTTAACCTTATTTCTATCCTTATTAACCTAAATTACTTTTAGTAAGTAGCGTATTACTATATTATAACTTATTAGTAATAGCTGCTTACTATTTTTTAGCTTTCTTCTCTTAAATTAGTGCGTAATACTACTATACTACTTAGAAAACTTATCTTTAGTTAGCGTAGCTAACTAAAGGCAAGCGTTTAATAGGTTAGTAAAAATAGCTAGCTTTAAATAGTAAATAATAACTTTAAGCTAGCTACTATAAATACTTTTAATTTCTTAAAATACTTATAATAGCGTAGTAGCTAGTACTACTAGCGCAAATAGCTTAAAGTTAACGCTACCTTTTATAGCTAACTACCTCTTTAAAAGGTTTTACTATATATTTAAGATTAATAGTAAGTATATTACTATCTTTCTTATACTTATCTTATTTGCAAGCAAGGCCTTATGCAAAGGCCTTACGCAAATACTATTTAATATAGTAGTATTAATAACTTAGTATAGCTTAAAATAAAAGGTTAAGCTAAAAATAGTTAGTAGCTTATTAGCTGTATATACTCTTATACCCGCTACTACTATTGCGTCTTTAAGGTATATTATGCTTGCGTATAAACTCTTGTTTAAAACTTAAGATATAATAGTAGTAGTCTCTTACGCTACCTCTTACTTTAACCTACTAGGTAGCTTATTATTATTATTTGCTATAGCTATAGTAGCGTTATAAATGTTAGTATATATACTATTACTACTATCTTATAGTAAAGCTATAAAGTAACTAGTACTCTCTACTATATTAACGTTTATAAGATTATTAGCTACAAAAGTAATAGTAGTAGCGGTAAGGCTAGTATAAATCTAGCAAGCTACTTAGCCTACTATATTAAGCGTTTTATTATCTATTAGTTTACGTATCTTGTGCGCCTCCCGCTACTTATCCTAGCAAAGGATAGTAATTATATTTGTCCCTTTATAAGTTGCTATAACTTGCTAGCTAACTTTGTTTGCTACGCGGTTTTCGTCCTCTTACTCTTTTTAGGTAGCTTACTTATTCTCTTTGTCTTCTTCCTTAGCTTACTTTACTTTATCCTCCTTAGTTAATAAGGTGCTAGCAAGCTTTAAGTAGCGTATATACTTAAGTATTTAGTCTTAAGTAAAGGACGTTTCTAAGTCTTTAATTAAGATTTGTAGCTAGGTGCGGGCTATAGCGTTTTGTTTAAGCGGCGCGTTACTCTTAGCAGTAATAATGCTAGCACTATTGCGGTTAAGGGTATATAAGACGAATATAATCTTTGCTTTTAGCGTTGTAGCGCTTAAGAGAGGGATTTTTTAAGCGGTGCATTACTTAAAGTATATGCAAATAGTAACATAGGCGCGGTTTTAGTCCTTAATCTTATAGTAAAGCAAGGTACTATTTAACTCCTTAGTAGTAGCTATAAAGAAGGGATAGCTAGCGCTAGCTAAACCGTTAGTAAAGAAGCGTAGTATTATGTAAGTAGCCGCTAGCAGTAGCTTAGGTTTATAGTTAGCTATGCTACTTTAGCTAGGTACGCAAAGATTTGCAAGCATTAGTAGCATTATTTACTAGTTAGCTGCGTTTTTAATATCCTTAAAGGTAGTTTAAATTACTAAGGTCTTTATTATATATTTAACTATGTAGAGGTACGTATCTTAGTTTAGCGTAGCTGCTTAGCTAGCGCGGTTACGCTTAAGGTAGTATACGCTAGGCTAGCTAGCGCTATAAGCTTGCTTATATAGCTTTAAGAGTTTGCTAACTTTAGTGTTAAGCTAAGTTAGGAACCTAAGGTTTATTATAAACCTAAGGTACCTTGCTACCTTTAACACGTTATTAAACTTTTGCCCTTACTACTTAATATAGTAGAAGTAAGTTACTAAAGGGCGGGCTAAATGCGTCTTAGTTAGTGCTGCGCGCTTTATACTAAGCTTATTCTTATCTTTATTAGTTTACGCGGGTTCTAGGCGCGCCTAAGGCCGCTTATACTAAGAGGGTAAGGTTATAAAGCTACTCTTAATAATAACGTTGCTAAAGTTATAGTTGTTGTGCCTTTTATTCTTATTAGTTACGTTAGCTAGTAGCTAGTATATAGCTTTTGCTACCTTAGCCTTACTAGCCTTAAAGCTGCTAGCCTTTATAAAGCGTAAGGCTATAGTAGTTAGGAGTTGTTTAAGAGTTTTAAAGAAGAAGGGGGGACTTTATTAATTAGTTGTTAGATTAAGTTGCTAGTTAATAAAAGAAAAAAAGTATAATATAAGAGTGTTAAAGAGAAGAGAGGGAGAGAGAGGTAAGGAAGGCTAAAGTCTTTATATAAATAAGGAAGCTAGTAGATTTAGCTTCTTAAAGTAAATGTTTATTATTTTGTTTACTTTAATATTTAAATTCTTATTTACTTTTTTGTTTACTTTAATATTTAGATTCTTATTTATCTTTTTATTTATACTTCTTTATACGTTTGCTTACTTTTAATTACTTCTTTATTTACTCTTTTTATTTATATTTATAGTTGCGTCTCCTTTATTTATAAAAATATACTCTTTATATACGCTTTGTTTATTAAAAAATGTTCCTCCTTTTATAATAAGGGTTTTCTTTATGCTTTTTTTATATATAAATAAATGTAGGTTAAGTAGTAATTGCCTTATAAGGCTATAGTAGCTAAGCTGTTTTTATTAGATTAGAAACGCTTTTTCTAAAAAACCTTAGCGTATTATATATATATTATTAATTTACTACTATATACTTTATATATAACTTTTTTCTTACTAAATTGCTGCGAGTTTTATATAAAAGTAAAATAAGTAAAAAGGGCTTATTATTTAATTATATAATTACCTTATTGCCTTATTGCCTTATTGCCTTATTGCTTTATTACCTTATTCTCTTATTACTATTATATTATATAATCTATAAAAGCATACTTATAAAAACACTTTATACTATTTAATTTATAACGCACTTTTTCTAACCTTTATAACTTAGTTAATTTAAGTAGTAGGTTTATAGTAGCAACTTGCTAGCTAATAAGATTTTGTATAATATTAATAAAGATCTTAATATACTTTTAAAGACGCTAGTAAATATAGTTTAACTTAATATTTATACTAAGGTTATTATAATATTAATAAAGATCTTAATATACTTTTAAAGACGCTAGTAAATATAGTTTAACTTAATATTTATACTATAGTTATTATAGCTATATTATATAATTTATAAAAGTATACTTATAAAAACACTTTATACTATTTAATTCGCAACGCACTTCTTCTAACCTTTATAACTTAGTTAATTTAAGTAGTAGGTTTATAATAGTAACTTGCTAGCTAATAAGATTTTGCACAATATTAACAAAGATTTTAATATACTTTTAAGGACGCTAGTAAATATAGTCTAACTTAATATTTATACTAAGGTTACTATAATATTAATAAAGACCTTAATACACTTTTAAGGACGCTAGTAAATGTAGTCTAACTTAACATTTATACTAAGGTTATATAAACAAAGCTATTACTATTACTTATTTTTAGCTAAAGGATAACCTATTCTTTTCTTTTCTTACCTTACGTTTTAATTTATAATAGCTATACTATTATAAAGGTATTAACGTAACTAATATAATATATAATAGTACGTAGTATACTAAGCTTATATATCTTAATACTTTGTTTTCTTAGTAGGAAGATATTAGTAACGATAAATTATATATAGTTAAAAACAAACACTTAGATTATAGTAGCGCCTAAGACTATAATAATAGTACTAAGAAGTTTACTAAAAAAGATAAAGAGTAGGCGCATCCTTATAAAAGCTATTTATATTCTTATAGCTAAAAGCTATACTTAGCTAGCGTTATTAACTTAAATATTATATAATAGTGCTTATAAAAAAGGAAGGAAGGTATAGTTAGTAAAGGTATAGTTACTAAACTCGCGCGTATTTAAAACTAGCTATAGTTTCCTAAAAATCTTTTTTTAAGTAAATAATAGCTACTTTAAGTACTTTATTACGTAAGAAAAGTATAGTTAGTAAGGGTATAGTTACTAAACTTGCGCGCGTTTAAAACTAACTATAGTTTCTTAAAAATCTTCTCTTAAGCAAATAATAGCTATTTTATATACTTTATTATATAAGGGGGGTGTAATTAGTAAAGGTATAGTTACTAAACTTACGCGCGTCTAAAACTAGCTATAGTTTCTTAAAAATCTTCTTTTAAGTAAATAATAGCTACTTTAGGTGCTTTATTATATAAGAGAGGTGTAGTTAGTAAGGGTATAGTTACTAAACTTGCGTGCGTTTAAAACTAGCTATAGTTTCTTAAAAATCTTCTCTTAAGTAAATATTAGCTATTTTATATACTTTATTACTTATAAGTAGTTAGTAAAGGTATAGTTACTTATAAGTAGTTAGTAAAGGTATAGTTACTTATAAGTAGTTAGTAAAGGTATAGTTGCTTATAAGTAGTTAATAAAGTTATAATTAATAAAGGCGTAGTTACTATAGTAATTCTTAAAAATCTTCTCTTAAGTAAATATTAGCTATTTTATATACTTTATTACTTATAAGTAGTTAGTAAAAGTATAGTTACTTATAAGTAATTAATAAAGTTATAATTAATAAAGGTATAGTTACTATAGTAATTCTTAAAAATCTTTTCTTAAGTAAATATTAGCTATTTTATATACTTTATTACTTATAAGTAGTTAGTAAAAGTATAGTTACTTATAAGTAGTTAGTAAAAGTATAGTTACTTATAAGTAGTTAGTAAAGGTATAGTTACTTATAAGTAGTTAGTAAAGGTATAGTTGCTTATAAGTAATTAGTAAAGGTATAATTAATAAAGGCGTAGTTACTATAGCAATTCTTAAAAATCTTCTCTTAAGCAAATATTAGCTATTTTATATACTTTATTACTTATAAGTAGTTAGTAAAGGTATAGTTGCTTATAAGTAGTTAATAAAGGTATAATTAATAAAGGCGTAGTTGCTATAGCAATTCTTAAAAATCTTCTCTTAAGCAAATATTAGCTACTTTGTATACTTTATTACTTGTAAGTAGTTAGTAAAGGTATAATTAATAGAGGCGTATTTGCTATAGCAATTCTTAAAAATCTTTTTCTAAGCAAATTATTACTATAGCATCTCCTTTATTGCTTATAAGCATTGTAGTGCTGCTATAGCTATTTGCTTATAGGTAGTAAAGCTACCTATCCTCTTATTATTTTTTTATTTAATTTTATATTAAATTTAATATTTTCTAGCCTAAATAGTAAGGCCTTTTACGCATAAACTAAAATTACTATTTTTATAATAAAATTTTCTTAATTAAACGTGCCTTATTTAAATTTAAAGTAAAAACTTTATTATTATAAGAATTTATAGCTAATTAGTAGCTACGCATTTATTTTCTTCTTTACTTTTTAGTAAAAATAGCTTTGTATACTAACTAGGTTTATAGTAGTAACTTACTAGCTAATAAGATTTTATATAATATTAATAAAGACTTTAATATACTTTTAAGAACGCTAGTAAATATAGTTTAACTTAATATTTATACTAAGGTTATATAAATAAAGCTATTACTATTACTTATTTTTAGCTAAAGGATAACTTATCCTTTTCTCCTCTTACCTTACGTTTTAATTTATAATAGCTATACTATTATAAAAGTATTAACGCAACTAATATAATACGTAATAGTACATAGCATACTAAGCTTATGTATCTTAATACTTTGTTTTCCTAGTAAAAAGATATTAGTAATAATAAATTGTGTATAGTTAAAGATAAATACTTAGATTATAGTAGCGCTTAAGACTATAATAATAGTACTAAGGAGTTTACTAAAAAGGATAAGAAGTAAGCGTATCCTTATAAGAGCTATTTATATCCTTATAGCTAAAAGCTATACTTAGCTAGCGTTATTAACCTAAATATTATATAATAGTACTTATAAAAAAGAGAAAGAAGTATAGTTAGTAAGGGTATAGTTACTAAACTTGCGTGCGTTTAAAACTAGCTATAGTTTTTTAAAAATCTTTTTTTAAGCAAATAATAGCTACTTTAAGTGCTTTATTATATAAGGAAAGTATAGTTAGTAAAGGTATAGTTACTAAACTTGCGCGCGTTTAAAACTAGCTATAGTTTTTTAAAAATCTTTTTTTAAGTAAATAATAGCTATTTTATATGCTTTATTACGTAAAGAGAGTATAGTTAGTAAGGGTATAGTTACTAAACTTGCGCGCGTTTAAAACTAGCTATAGTTTCTTAAAAATCTTCTCTTAAGCAAATAATAGCTACTTTAAGTGCTTTATTATATAAGAAAGGTATAGTTAGTAAGGGTATAGTTACTAAACTTACGCGCGTTTAAAACTAGCTATAGTTTCTTAAAAATCTTCTTTTAAGTAAATAATAGCTATTTTATATACTTTATTATATAAGAAAGGTATAGTTAGTAAGAGTATAGTTACTAAACTTGCGCGTGTTTAAAACTAGCTATAGTTTCTTAAAAAATTTTTTTTAAGTAAATAATAGCTATTTTATATGCTTTATTATATAAGGAGAGTATAGTTAGTAAAGGTATAGTTACTAAACTTATATACGTTTAAAACTAGCTATAGTTTCTTAAAAATCTTTTCTTAAGTAAATAATAGTTACTTTAAGTACTTTATTATATAAGAGAGGTATAGTTAGTAAGGGTATAGTTACTAAACTTATATGCGTTTAAAACTAGCTATAGTTTCTTAAAAATCTTCTTTTAAGTAAATAATAGCTATTTTATATACTTTATTATATAAGAGAGGTATAGTTAGTAAAGGTATAGTTACTAAACTTGCACGCATTTAAAACTAGCTATAGTTTTTTAAAAATCTTCTTTTAAGTAAATAATAGCTACTTTAAGTACTTTATTATATAAGAAAGGTATAGTTAGTAAAAGTATAGTTACTAAACTTACGCGCGTTTAAAACTAGCTATAGTTTCTTAAAAATCTTTTCTTAAGCAAATATTAGCTATTTTATATACTTTATTACTTATAAGTAGTTAGTAAAAGTATAATTACTTATAAGTAGTTAGTAAAGGTATAGTTGCTTATAAGTAGTTAGTAAAAGTATAGTTACTTATAAGTAGTTAATAAAGGTATAATTAATAAAGGTATAGTTGCTATAATAATTCTTAAAAATCTTCTCTTAAGTAAATATTAGCTATTTTATATACTTTATTGCTTATAAGTAGTTAGTAAAAGTATAGTTACTTATAAGTAGTTAATAAAAGTATAATTAATAAAGGTATAGTTATTATAATAATTCTTAAAAATCTTCTCTTAAGTAAATATTAGCTACTTTATATACTTTATTACTTATAAGTAGTTGCTTAGTTAAGCCTTTATTTGCTTATAAGTATTTAATACCTCTTTTAGTACTACTATTTACTTATAAAAAAAGATAAGTAAAAGAGTACTAAACGTATACGCGTTTAGTAAATACTATATAACTACGCCCTCTTACTTACTACTCTTTAAAAATCTTTTCTTAAGTAAATATTAGCTATTTTATATGCTTTATTACTTATAAGTAGTTAGTAAAAGTATAGTTACTTATAAGTAGTTAATAAAGGTATAATTAATAAAGGTATAGTTACTATAGTAATTCTTAAAAATCTTCTTTTAAGTAAATATTAGCTACTTTATATACTTTATTACTTATAAGCAATTACTTAGTTAAGCTATTATTTACTTATAAGCATTTAATACCTCTCTTAGTATTACTATTTACTTATAAAAAGAGATAAGTAAAAGAGTACTAAACATACACGCGTTTAGTAAATATTATATAACTATACCCTTTTACTTACTACCCTTTAAAAATCTTCTTCTAAGCAAATGTTAGCTACTTTATATACTTTATTACCTATAAGTAGTTAGCAAAGGTATAATTAATAAAGGCGCATTTACTATAGCAATTCCTAAAAATCTTCTCCTAAGCAAATTATTGCTATAGCATCTCCTTTATTACCTATAAGCATTGTAATGCTACCGCAGCTATTTACCTATAAGTAGCAAAGCTACCTATCCTCTTATTATTTTTCTATTTAATTTTACATTAAATTTAATATTTTCTAGCCTAAATAGTAAGGCCTTTTACGCATAGACTAAAATTGCTATCTCTATAATAAAATTTTCCTAATTAAACGTGCCCTATTTAAATTTAGAGTAGAAACTCTACTATTACGAGAATTTGTAGCTAATTAGCAGCCACGCATCTATTTTCTTCTCTGCTTTCTAGCAGAAATAGCCTTGCATGCTAACTAGGTTTTAGCTATACCTTTTACGGTTAGGTACGTAAAATGCACGTTTATAAGAGGATAGTATAAAATATAAAAGGTATATAAGTTTTTATACAATTTACTAACAATTATAAGTATAGTGTATGCTTCGCCCCACTCTATAACATCGTTGTTACGGTACTTTAAAACTTAGAATCTAGCCCTAAGTGCTAAGGTGCCTAAAGGACTAACTAGTAGAAAAAGGGACGGAGGAGCAATTAAAAGATCTCCGAAGGAGAGGCATAAATAGGAATCGGGCCCCCCTCGACGGCGAGTCGGGGAGGTCTCTAAGATTTAGTCTTAATTGAATACTACTCTACTTCCTGCTTAATTATCTATTTATCCCGTGCATCTTTGCCTAGTCCTAACTACTCCTTACATTTATATACTTATTATATATAAACCTTATATTATATAGCTTTTTTTATACTATTTTATACTATTTTATAAACTATTTTACTTTTTAATATATATATAAGATTATACTTTTTATAATACTTATTACTTTTTTTATTATATTTTTATTAAACTAATATGCATCTTATAACTACTATTTCTATTTAATTTTACATTAAAGTTAATATTTTATACCTTAAATAGTAAGAGTAGTATATAGTATAGTAAGGCCTTTTGCGCACAAGCTACAAATATACTTCTTACAATTAAATTCTCTGCCCTAAACATATATATAGATAATATTTTTCTTGTTTATTCTCTTATTCTCTTTTAGCACACAAGGCTAAGCACTACGCTCTACAAGCCTTGTAGGTTGTGCGCAAAATACATACATTCTTAGTAAACAAGATGCTTAATAAAGCATAGGAAGCGACTAATTTAAGAAGTGCAACGTCATAAGCACGAAAGTCGGCCATTCAAATATGTCATAGGCACAAAAGCCAGCTATTCACATATGTCATAAGCATAAAAGCAAATCATTCGCATATGTCATAGGCACAGAATCGAGTTATTCGCATATGTCATTGTTGTTAAACACCAGACTCTAACGCGAATGCACAAAGGGATTGTACGTGTTCTGACTAAATTATAAGTACTCCCATGATGCAAAGCTTACTGAGGTTCTGGTTCTTTGTAGGTACAGATATTAATGTATCTGGAAGGACGTCATAACAGTCTGTATGATTGCATGCTTGCAATATTGTATATATATTGCGTGAAGGGCTGATGCAGAAGATGTTCTCTATCTATTCTTTAAGACAAACAGCAGCTGAAAACAACATTATCTTATATTTCTTTTTAGGATAAAGCAATCCCCTACCAAAGCACCACAATGTCGTCCTTAATGCCGTCACTCAAGAACTACTCGATTCCTAAGGAATCGAAGCGCGTTTTCCATGAGGCGATCCTGGAGAACCCGCTCGTCAAGCCTTATTTGCCGGCAGAGGCTAGCAAGTATGCTGAGTTTGTTACGTACGAGGGCAACGATCTGCCCTCGCTGCCTATCAACTGGCGCATGGCTGAGAGCATCGTGGCCCTCAAGTCCCTCGAAGGCACGCTGGTGAACATTCTGCGCGCCAAGAAATTCAACAAAGAGCCGGTCAAGATTCACATCAACACGGACCACGCGCAACTGTTCATCTTTGAAGATCTGATCCGCCCGCAGGTGCCGGAGTTAAACAACGGCCCCGATGCCCTTAACAAGGAAAACAAAGTGTTCCCATCGTGGGACAAGTACCACACGTTTTCGTCACGTTACCGCACGGAAGCCACCAACATCTACAAGGCCAAGGATGGGTTCTTTCACATCCATGGCTCCTTCAATGCAGAGCCGGTACTCAAGAGCCTTGACATGCCTCTTGATGTTGATGTGAAGGGCCCCGAGGAGAGCTGGCCTATTTACTCAAAGGCCGTGGGCAAGTACACGACTGCCGAGTTGGAGCATCTTGAAAACGACGTCTGGCACCAGGCCGGCACCACCTGTCTCACGCGCGAGCAGTTCCGCCAGACGGAGCAGGCCAAGGCCAATGCGCACGTCGGCCTCTATGAGATTGAGCATATGCCAAATGTGAACCAGAAGGCTGGCTGGTGGCCCGATGCGCCCTCTACCTCGGCCGATCGGCCCCTCTCTGGCCTCAAGGTGCTCGACCTCACGCGCGCCGTGGCCGGCCCTGCTATGGCCCGCAGCTTGGCTGAGCTGGGCGCCAGCGTCATGCGCATCATGTCACCGCAGCTGCCCGACTTGCACTTTACGCACGTTAACCTAGCCCCCGGAAAGTGGCAGACGCTGCTGGATCTGAAGAAGGAGGAGGACAAGGAGAAACTGCGCGAACTGATCCGAGACGCCGATGTCTTCCTCCAGGGCTACCGACCGGGTGTCATGGACAAACTTGGCTTCTCCAAGGAGGATGTATTCGACCTCGTTAAGGACCGCGAGCGGGGCATTCTGTACGTGACGGAGTGCGCGTATGGGTTCTACGGTCCACGCAAGCACCAGAGTGGCTGGCAGCAGCTGAGCGATGCGGTAAGTCTCTAATTAAAGATGAACGGCTTTCTCTTCATTTTTAGGAAGACCTTTTTACTGACCCCAAAACAGCAAGTCGGCATCTCATACGAGTGGGGCCGTGCTATGGGTATCGATGAACCTGTAACGCCGTTTATGCCAAATTCCGACTTTTGGTAAGTAGAAGAGTCTAAGAAAAAGGTCCCTCCCCCAAGAAAGAACCTAGGTCTTAACATCTTAACAGCACTGGAGTGGTCGGCAGTGCGGCAGTCTTGGCTGCTTTGATCCGCAAGTCCCAAGAGGGTGGTTCCTTTTATGTTACTGTAGGTTTCCTCTTTCTCCTTTCTCCTTTCTCTACTATTCTTACCTATTCCTAATTTCTCTCTTTCCTTGAAAGACCGCCCTCAACTACTACAACCGCTGGCTGTCTGACTTTGTTGGCACTTACCCCGAAGACGTCTGGCAGGACCTGTGGGGAAAGAGCGGCAATCCTGTCTTGCGTCATTACCACGACTTGTTTACCTCACTGCCTATGCTCGTCAATGCCTTGCGTAAGAGCGGCCGTTTCGACACCATCGTCAATCCGGACTTTTTCTACCAGCTACACCTTAAGGTCGGCGACCTGGACGTCAAGTCTGTGAAGCCTATCCTCCAGTTTGACCACAATACTGTTAAGCCAGGCTTCCAGATCGGGCCCCGGACGGACGGCACCGACAAGCCTAAGTGGCCAACTAACCTATTGACCGAGGTTGTCGTGTAGACTCTTTACTATAGAAACATACGAAGGGCTCATACTCAAGTTTTATTTAATATAATTACAGAGTACGGAATACAATTTGTCAAATTCGCCTGCAGAGGGTGTTTTCATGCTTCAATTACCCTAATGGGGGCATTGGTACACAACCAGTGAAGTCTAGCGGGGTTTCCACAGTAGTTATAACACTTGCTGGACGCTATCACAATGTCCTTCCTGTCTCTCTTTTCCTGAGCTGGTTCCTTTCTCAGCGAGGTCGCGCTGCGAGAAGTTTTTTTCAGACATGATACAATCTTCATATTGATCCTGTGGCCCTTGAGGTCTCCCTGCTCAATTATATGTCCATGAGACTTAACCACCGTATTGTCGGCATGCCTAACAGTGGATATCCGGTGGGCGATTATCACAGTAGTGCCCTTTGGTGGCATTGTTGAGTGCTGCTTAAACAACTTCCTCACTCTTTGTGTCTAATGCAGATGTCGCTTCATCTAAAAGTAGGATTTGGGGGTTGCTGACAATAGCTCTCGCAATCGCAATACGCTGTTTCTGCCCTCCTGAGAAGGAATCCGCTCTCTCCGATGCTCGTTTGGTAACCTTTAGGAAGAGATGTGAAAAATTGGTGAGCCTAAAAGAACGCACGTTAGATTATTTCCTTGTTGGGGTTACTGAATACTAGTAATTAGATGTAGTTCTGACTATCAATGCAGACGCTTTAATAAGACCAACGATAGTGCTCTTTCTAGAACCTGAAGCACCAACAAGTGCAGTAGACCTGCCAGCCGGAATAAATAAGTTAACATTCTCCATCACCACAACCTTGGGTCGAGAGGGATATATGTGCTTAATGCCCCGAAGCTTAATATTTCCCTTGATTGTATCTGGTTTCAGGCTATTAGTTGATGTAGGATTAATTTAAGAATAGACTGCTTCGTTTTTATGTATTATACTTACAGAAAAAGAAAGTTGATTATAGAGCTAGCGATGGACTTGAGTTTAAGCCCTGCATTCTCTGCCTTGATGAGATACGCATCATATTGTTGGGCTAGCTTCTCTTGGGGTATGAAATGCGGTTGCATTGCGAATAGAGCTAATAACCCCTTCTGCAACTATTCCGCCTTTGGCAAAATGCGCAATATATGTTTTGCTTATTTTGCCAATAAACGAACCCACAACATCGATGGTAAGCACAATGGCCACCGCGACCGAAGAAAGAATCAGCGTGAGCTTCCAATATTCGATGAAACCAATGACGAAAGCCGATACGAAAGTTGATATCGCTGTTAAGGTTAGCCCGACCTTTTCAGAAATGCCTTCCTAGACTAGGTTTGTGTCTGCTGTGATTCGTGTGGTGATTTCGCCGGCGCTAAGTTTGTCGAAGAAAGCAACATCCTGTCGAAGAATAGCGGCCAAGAATTGCTCTCTGATTCCGGAGGAAATGCGTTCTCCCGCGTATAGGAATCCCATCATAGCTATCTATACCATCACAAACTCGCCAATCGCAAGGTAGACAAAGTAGAGAGAGAACCTGCTATCCTCGATGGTAAAATGGTTCTGTGACATGGAGCCTAGGCTGAGCCCTTGGAAAGTGCTTGCGAGGCTTCCAAACGGTACAGTGGCAAGAGTGCACCACTAATTATGGCTGCGAGGCTAGCAATGCTTCCGTTTGCCATTCTGTTGGGCTTAAACGGAGGCTTTGGGGGCTTAAGCAGTAATTTTACTAGACAGGTGTGCTGCTACCACCGCTGAGAGCGAGAATATGTTGAAGAATAGGCAACTCAAAGTGATATAGGGAATGGGTCTCGATGTAGAGAAATGTTTGCAGCTCGTGTGAGACTCGTGGTGGTCGTGTCTGAACTCTCAGAACACTACACTACGTCTCTTTATGCCTGATACTCAGCAGTCAATTCAATTTGTGATTGTAAAGTAGACTTCTTAAGTGATAAAAGTGTTGGTGTTATATCTAGCAGTGAGACTGTAGATTTGGTAATGCCACGTTTAGGCCTCCAGAGAAGAGAAGAGAAGTAAGAAAGTAAGAGGAAAAGAAAAGAGTGAGTAGGTGCATCCGGAAGTACGAGAGTTGCTATAACGGTCCATTTCTCTCAGAAACGTGCGTTTCCTTTTTTACTTAGTCGGACTGCCTCTTGCGCATGTCAAAGACCTTCAGTGCCTCTTCGGCCGCCTTGAGGCCACTGAGCACCATAGCGCCAAAAGTCGGGCCTGTCGTGTTGGTCAGATATTGAAAAGGTGGAGAGGATAAAAATAGATGCATACCCATCCGGTTGGCGCCGTCGACCTCAGACAGCTCCATACCTCCCACTACCAGCCCTGGCACCACCTCGCGCGTGTTCTTGACAATTGCGTCTTCGGCCGTCTGCATGTCCAGCCCGCGCATGCCGCCCAGCTTCTTCAGGCACTGCATGCTAACCAGACGTTTGACTGAGAAGGCGCCCATGGGTCCATCATGGCCAGTAGTTGAGATCACTACTGGTGCATTGATTGTATTGGGATCCATGCACGACTGGTCATCATGATGCATCGACACCAGCGTCCAGTTAGTGACAACCCCGGCGACACGAATGTTGTTGTCTGCTGTCTTTCGTGTGATAAGATCCTCCACTGCCGTCGCATTGAACAATTTGACGTTGGGAAACAGCAACACCCGAGCCAGCATTGTTGATGTGAATATAGCCGCGTGCCGCACTACCACAAAGTCGCCCTCATCCTCAAACGGCACGCCCACTTCACGTAAAAACGCATCTGCCGGCTTCCGCATTACCATGGCTGAGAACAATTGCCCACCCAGCCATGCGCCACCACCAGGGGCGACGCCAGCCTCAACTATAGCGATGCGCAGATCTGGGCGCATGGTGCCCAACACGTAGGCAGCGCTGAGGCCGCAAGAGCCAGCACCAATAATGACAATGTCGGACTCGGCGTAAGCATCAAGGTCCTGGAAGTAGCGCCGCGTCATGGCACGCGAGACCTGGCTCTCACGGATGGGAGCAAAGGAAAAAGTGTCCCAGTTGCCTAAGAGGGCTTCAATATCTTTGCCAAGGGAATTTTTGGCAGCTGTAGTAGAAGCAGCAGTGGCGAATCCTTCATTGTGCTTATTCTTAAGACTACCTGGCACAAAGGCAGTAGGGGATTGTTCAACGGGAACTGCAGACGGTGCCATAGTGTTGCGCTGCTTCCTGTGTATTAGACGGTGTTCTTTGTGGATTACAAGGGAAAAGGGAGTAAGCATAGTCCTTTCGCTGGTATTATCCAGATCAAGTTACAGCCGTATGATCTCAGCCATGCCATTTTGTCCAGCTTTCCACAGAAAGAGAAACTGTGAGAAGTTTTTTCTTTCCGCGAATAGTAGGACTAAGCAGCGGGCACCGGCCTATGCATGATACGCATCATACAGTTACCCAATGATCCCAGTCATCTTGATGTGATGGATAGCGAGCGAGCGGACAAAGCCATGGCTGCTTCTTCGGATGATAAAAGCTCGACAAGGGGGCGTCCCTACAGAAGAGCTGTGCTCTGGTTAACAATTGCGTCTGGGAGTGGGGTAGCACTTGTTTACTGGTTGTGGTTATTGTGATTCCTTTGGTTCCTAGCGAGGTGATTTATTTATCGTTTGTTAAGATGTTAGAAGAATCAATGGATTGGCAGTGCTAGACCCCGCGCTTTTAAATATGTGCTCAAGAGGGGTCGACAGAGGTATATGAAGCACATGTGATAAAGAACGGCCCATATGCCTAGCGTCGTATGATACTTATTCTTTTGGTAGTACGGAGTATTCGGCGTGAACGTTTTTCTTCAAGTCTACCTATATATAGTATAGCCGAGAGATATAACTACTTTCTATTGTAACCCTACGTGCTCCGTATGTTTAATCCCATTAAGTCACCTTACTTCAATGGTGGTACATATAATGAGAACCGCAACCGTCGTCACCATTGTTCCTCTATATTCCGATGGCAAGTTTCCGGTCGATGGCTTCCTGCAAATACAAGAGCACTAATCCTTAACTCACGGTAATTCAAGCATATGTTCATAATATGCGTTGGATGAGTTTCAAATGTATTCACTCTCAGACCATTTTGCTGCACATTTCGTGACTAGCAATGGTGCTGACTCTTCACAGATGGTGCGCAACCGCATGGGTTACAATAATGCAGCCAAGGATTGCGTCAATTGGATAGTGTAACCCCTCCTTGTTTGTAGAAACTGCCGGTATCGGAAAAAGTGCGATGAGTGCTAGCCACGGCGTGGGCTATGTATCTAGTTCAACTGCAAGTACGTGCATGGCGGGTTATCATGACAACTAACTTGTCATTAATGGGGTCACAGCAGTATCGTATATGCCACCGTTTACACATTTTGGTATGCTAACATAACATTGAGGATGCCATGACCATGAAGATATACCTTTATGTGCCCTCTCCATTCAAACACCACCTAGAATATTGTTCTTTATATATCCTCTAATAACTTTTTTCACAGTCCTATTGTTCATTCGGAACATAAAATCCGACAGACCTCTTCTCTTTACAAGAAGATAGCCTACACTCGGAATTATTGTATAGGACGAAGCAATTCCATCAGGTCAGTTAACCACCTCGACTAAACCATATAAACAGTCCGTCTTGGTGCATGAAAGGAATGTTGAATGGTCTATATCAACAAACAGAAGCACCCTCCTGCTCTTTTGGTTTGCTTCTTGTCCTTCCTACGAAGTCTCCTCTAGCTGCGGACAATAACCTACGACACTTTGCGACCACAGCTATGGCGTCTAAGACGGACAATCCCTCGCGGCTCATAAGTCCACTGATCTACGGCGACTTACTCAATGCGCATGCACACTTTGATGTAGCCAACGCGATATGTCATGAATTCCTGGCATTACAGTTGACGGGAATTCTAGATGCCGACTTAAAGTACATGATTTGACGATGCCGGTATCTCGGCGCGGTATTCTTCTTCTCGAGCCAGGACATTAGCTTTCATGATAAAAAGAAACCGCTCGCAGAAGCTAAACCGGCACGCACTGTTCAATAACGAGCGATAAGAAAAACCAGCTAGGTGACAAGATATCAGTGATCTTTTTGTTCGAAACATAACTAGCCTTTCTATCAATATCGGATTTTGAGCGATGCAAAGCGATTGACAGGTGCCAACCGGCACGCAGAGTGGACATCTACATTCGCGCCTTACATACACTTCTTTCTGACGATCAATAGCATCACTTTTGAGTATATCATGTCTGGTTGTGCTACTCTAGGCGATACGTCGTGGGCACTGGGTTATGAGCTGTATGGCCGATTGTCGATAACAATTTAGAAACTGGCCAAGGGGATGACTGTCACGTACCATTGGACGAGCTTTGTTAAAATAAAGGTTACATTTGGAATTGGTTAGAGTAGGGCCGCAGGTCTACAAAGAACAATGGGCTGGACTTTCAAGTGGAAGCAGGCATTTTCTGTTTGTTAAGAGGCTTTGGCTCATTTGCGAAGTTGTCTTGTAGTACGCACGAATCCTGTCACTAGGTGTAAGAATATTTTCGGTGCCACAAGCAAGTGGAAGTTGGATCAATGGCGTGACAGCACGTGAGTAGGAAGAAAAGAATTGTCAGCGTGCGGGGTATGGAAAGAAATCTGACACCTCTCGCCGCCGGCAACCAGCTCATTACCGACAACCATGATCTGCAAGTTCGTTTTCGTTGGTACCAGAACGGATTGTCTATCTGAAGTGTTTTCATGCTTTAGGATTTCTTGCAGTCGCAAACGCTAATCGTCAGTCGGTCGGCTGTTTTTTCACGCTGCCACAAAGCAAACCAATCTGTGTCTATGAAAACGGAGTATTGTGTACTCCGTACGTTCCGTACGAGTTTACAAGACTACAGTCTCGTAGAAGTCTCACATCTCTTACTCATTTCCCGTGTCATCCAATGCTAGTACGAAGTAAGATGCTTGTATGCTAGCAAGCGCTAAGGCAATCGCGTGGTCTCAATGTACTCCGTACTTTGACCCCAGTTCCAAGTTTAAACGTGATGCCTTAGGACCCCAGTACGGAGTACTCACTTCTACTGGTAGAGTACGGAGTACAGAGTACGAAGTATTCTCCGTACTCTTATTAGTAGCGAGGAGGAAAGAGAGGAGAAGGAGTACTCCATAGTAGATTTCTTCCAGCGCATTCCTCGGGGTAGCCGAAACAAGAAGTGAAGATGATCCTTGGAAATCCCTAGATGAGAGCAGGCACCCTGGTCTTGATGTCCACAATTTGGCCGATAATCCACATTCTCCCTTAATCTGAAACATGCAAATAACGACGGCAATGCAACCCTATTCGATCAGCCCTACTTTGTGGCTCGGCATACCAGTTTTCAACGCTCTCAGTCTTCTATCCAAACCCTGGCACATGCTGATCGGCATTGCGTGCAGGGTAGAGTAAATCATCGAGCAACCCGGACCCTAGTAGTAAGTCGCTGTCCCATTCTCATTTCGTGTTAATATCCGGCATATGCCAAAAACAGGGAGGATCAGAGCCCATCCTGATCTGCGCGCCGCCAGGCGCTTCACACGTGAGTACGAGTACACCGTAAACCGTACGGAGTACAAATAGCCTGCGCTTCCCATTTTCTTTTAGTCCCTGGTCGTACTCCGCATTTTGTACGAGTATTCGACCTTGGATCTAAACACAAACACGCACATTCTAATACCAGATGCAAACCGACAGGCGTCTCTCGCCATCTTACTCGTCTTGTCAGTCATCCGGCACACGCCATTGGTGTCTCGTGATGCCAAGGAGCCATACTCCTGACCGACTTCAGCCTGCGTTCAACCGC
Source organism: Dryadomyces quercivorus (assembly GCA_002778125.1). Taxonomy (NCBI): domain Eukaryota; kingdom Fungi; phylum Ascomycota; class Sordariomycetes; order Ophiostomatales; family Ophiostomataceae; genus Dryadomyces; species Dryadomyces quercivorus. The sequence continues at coordinate 43,990 of PCDE01000014.1, forward strand.
TTCACCAGAAATATTCATTCAAGTCATGAGACTCATTTCGATTGAAGATGTTGACTAGAACGAAAACAACGAAAGCGGCGCGGCACCTCCTGTGACATCTTGAACGCGACATCCGGCTCATCCAACCCGAATTCCGAAACAAGCAGACTGCTTTTTGAAGCGATTAAAGAAGACGAAACATACGCTTTCTCGCTTGATATCACAGGCTCTCCTGATATCTATCGTCAATCATAATATATGCCTTGGGTCTGAAAGATATTAGCGTTCTACTTCGGCTATAGGCATGGTGCATATACTGTGTGGTACGATGCCCTCTGTTGGTATAAAGCACTCTTCTTTCTGGGTATGTAACTTGCGATATTCTGCTTTTCCATGCTCACTTCTCGCTATGTTGGCAATTCTTTTTCAATCACAAACTCGTTCCCGTCATTGAGGGATGAGGTATCTCCAAGCATTCCGGCCTGCAAACGCAAAGAAAAAAAATGAAAGGACAAAAAGATAGTCAAATGGCTAAATGGTGCGCAAGAAAATGTCAACGCGAATCGTGAAGCCAATGAAGGAAAAAAAAAACAGCTTTCCTATCTTACACCGTCTCTTGAAACTAACATAACCCAGAAATAACGCCATCGCCTTGTCGAATCTCAATCATGTTCGAGCGTCATAAAGAAAGGGAACAAGAAGCATATTGTACAGTGGCATGTCAAATGGCCATTTTGGTTGGCGGGTACACGTCATTTTTCGAGGGAGAAGAAATCGTCGGGGGTTATGTTCTGCGTGAACTGAAACTGCTTGCTCCTTGAATGTCCGGGCGACGATTTCGACAAGGATTCTGACAATCCATACGCTTCAGCGGGAAACGTGTAATCGACCGAGCCCATTCCATTTCCATGAAACATCATGGGCATGCATCCGTTTCCCACTTGCTGGCCGAGAGATGGTGTCGGCGGCTGGCTGTTCGCGGTGTAGGCCGCAGCCGATGAAAGTATCTGGAATTCATCTGAACCAAAGCTACCGAGGCTCGGGGTCAAAAGCGCCTCATCTTGGGGAGCAAAGTTCCAGATATCCACGGCAACACGTTGATCGGCATTACCACCGTCTTGCAACCCAGGTGTACCAGGCGGTGTCTTGAGTGTCGGCCCGGAGTTAAAAAAGGTGTGTGGAACGGACGTGGTCAGAGAGAACGAGAGGTCTTCGTCAGACGCCGGTGCACCTGACTCGGTCTCAACATTTTGCATCCTGGTTATCACAGGGGAAGCATTTCCGCTAGCGGATGGAACGAGTGTGACCGAACAGCCAGTTGCAGACACTCCAGCTGGGGCAGCGGCTGCTGCAGTGGTAACGTTTTGCAAAGAGTGTATCAACGCCTCCTTGTTGCGCTCAAAGTAGAGCGGAGATCGGGGGGCAGATGCGCCTGCTGGCTTCTGAATACGGTTGATGAGGCCGTTGGCAGAAGAGATGCGGCGAATCGGGCCTGGGGCATCTACCCGCTTACCAAGATCAACACCCGTCTTAGGACTGTATGGGTTGGTGCGAAGAGAAGTAGGGTTCAGCATGGCCGGTGCACCCTTGTTCCTCCTTGTAGCAATGTTTGCTGGAGGTGGTGGTGATTTGAAGCGAAGATCCGAAACCGCGGATAGTGGAGAGTGTGCCGACGATGTTGGCGACGACATTTGTTGGATAGCCGAAGACAGGCCGTGGTTCATGGCCTGAGTTTCGCAAGGAAGCGACGAAACCGAGCCATGACTCAAGTGAGGTATACCGTCCATGCCGAGAAGCTCGGTGTGAAAGGGAATCGTAGGCGCAGACATTATGGCCTCCATGCCCATGGTTGTGGTAAAAGGCACAAACGCGCTGAGTGATTGGTCTAGATCCTGCAGGACCTGGTCATGATCGAGACCTTCGAAAGTATCAAGGCCACCATCCTGGCAAGCCGAAGAGGTGTCAGGAGTGACGAAATTATGAGCCACGGGGCCATAAGACAGATCCTGGGTGTTGACGGGCGGGAAGACGAGCGACTTGGGCGACGGGTACTCTTCAACAGATGGGGAAATATTGTTTGCGGCTGGGGCATCGTGAGTCGGCGCGAAAAAGTCCAGATGACGTTGTTGCTCTGTGGTCGAAAAACCCGCAGTGGAGGCTTGCAGTTGTTGGCTCGGCTCAGTTGTGCTGTAGAACTCGCTCATGGCAATGTCTTTCTGTTCTGGTGGAGTGCCAGACGGAGACTCGTCACCCGGTGCCCTGGTATCCATTTCTCTTCGCAGAAGCTGTTTGGCTTTGGCTCGTCTATTTTGGAACCAATTCTGGGAAATTGTCAGCAAAAGAAAGAACAAACTTGGAAACCAAAGGATGGCGACGAACATTTATTCTGGGGTTCTCAACGTTAAGAAGTTCGGCAATCTCGCGCTTTCGTTGTGAAGACGGTTTGGGGTTCTTTTTGAATTCGTTCTCCAGTAGATCGACCTCATCCTTGGCCAGTCTCGGCTTGGGCTCCGTCTGCTTGGAGGGCATATGCATCTGGGAATCACTGATATCGCGCTGGTGTGGAATGTGCGGCACAAGAAACAGAGGGTCGCCACTGTATGGGAAGGAAAACATCTGCCTTGGCCGGCTCTGGATGTTAGGGTGCGCTATCGGGTGGTAGGGGGCGGCCATCTGGTGCACGTTGTGCATCATCGTTGCGTAATCCATGGCTTTGGCGATGAGTCGAAGAAGCGTGGGGAAACGAAAAAAAAAGACTGTTGGCACGACGACACAGCACACACAACTCAGTGCATGGAGATGGGGTGACCTGTACGGGTCTGGGAGACAAAAGCCAGAATCCCAGTTGACGAAAGACACGGTTCCGGAAAATGCTTTAACGAGAGAGCGTGGTGATGCAATTGACGGGCGCTGATGTCTGATGGCTTGGCTTGAAGAAAACGGGAAACGAGCAATAAGGCAGAAAAAGATGGATGGGGGGGAGAAAGAAAGGAGAGGAGGCGGATGAGGTTAGGTTTAAGAATGGACGGCTGTGTATTAGCCAGAATCAGGGTAGCGTTATGGCATGGGAGGCGCCAAGGCTACAAAGCGAGACGGAACAAGCGGCTGAGACAGGGCAGAGAAGAAAGCGTCGTGGAAAGGAAACCAGATGGGCGGCTGGACAAGAGGAAGAGCAGTGACACGTACTCGCAGACTTCCTGCTGGCAGGGGGGGGGGCGGGGAATGTGCCGACGGACGTCTCACGGTGTCCGGACAAGATGGAGAAGACAGGCTGCCAGGCACATGCAGGGCAGGGCGCATCCGGATGGGTGCGTGTGTGCGTATATAACGAGGCGATATAATATGCAGCGGCCTGTTAAGAGAGACAGAGGGGGAGGTCATTACAAAGAGCGGAGTACGACGTGGGAGGTATGCAAGTATAAAGCACAGGGGATGGGTGATGGGGTGGGCGGGAAGGAGGCGGACTGAAAGGGCAGGGTCCTCTAGGAGTGCAGCCGGGATGGATGGCGTGAGGAGTAAGTTGAGGGGGGTATGAAGCAAAGGAGGGACTACTCCGTGCTGCGAGGCAGCTTGTGGGGTCGAGTGAAGATACGAGACCGTTACCGTTGAGGATTCCTACTTGCTGGGCACGCAGGTGACAGCAACCACACTGTTAGGCTGAGTTTGTCAGGGCAGAGGCCGGACAGACAGAACGGACTGTGAACGGGGCAGACGAGGGGGGGGGGGGGGGGGCCAAAGCGGAGCCATGCCTGAACGGCTCACACCTCTGCCCCCTTTTCGCTTTCTCTGGCGCTGGCCGACCCACCGGAAGCTCCACCCAGGGACTGGGACTCAGTCGGTTTTTGTCTCGATAGGAGTGAACGAACGCGAGCGGGAGCAGGCGAATGTTAGTGGGCGCAAGTACAAGACTCGTGGCGTATGTGGGTACTGGTGAGTACAGGGTAAGATTACGAGTACGTACTATTACCAGCAAGCACAAAATATAGAACGCAAACACTGTGAACAAAGGAAAAGAGGTCCCAAGAAAAGACGAACACGTGCACATCGGCATCCAAGAACTCCCCGACTTGCTAAGATACTGGTCTGATGAACACAAAGCAGAGCGTAGTAGGCGGATACGGATGCGGTACCCGTGTGCTCGTCCTCGTTCGTGCGTTTTCTTGTGGTAAGATACAAAGTACACGCGACAGGGCAGAAAGGGCAAAGGAGACGCTAGGCAAGGGAGGGTGTGGGTTCTGTGTTGTGTGTTGGTTCTTACTTTTTTTGCCCAGGCCAAAAAAAAAACGTGCTGAGTTCAGACGAAAACAAGAGGCGCGAGCGTGAAGGGGAAAAAAAACATGAGTCGGTAGTAGACCCTGGTCTTTGCTTGTGCATCATTTCCGCTTTCCCCCTGTCTGGCCTTCCAAGGCACATTGACCACCTCGTGGTTGACCAGTCATAGTGGGGGATAATGCTGGGCCGGTTCCGAAATAGAAGCGGAAGAGAGTACGAGTACAAAAGGAGGAGGGTTAAATAAAAAAAAGTTAAGAAAAATAGGCGGCCCATGGCGGCGGGCTGGTCTACGAGACGGAAAGTGTAGCGAACCGGGGACTGGGAAATGCTCAGGGGGTAGAGAGAGGGGTAGACAAAGCTCTACTCGTACGGCGGCTCTAAACAGGCTTTTTAGGGGCTACTGTTGGTTGGCTGGAGTTGGGACTGGACCATAAAACCCTGTACGAGATGCGTATTTGGCCACACCCGGTCTACATAATCTTGTATCTGACTTACCATGTACTCCGACTGTGGTGCATTACTATGGGCATTCCCCATATTTCTACGAGTAGAGAAGGAGGAAGGTGAGATCTTTACGCTGTAGTCAGCAAGTTAAACATGAATGCAGACACAAGAACAGGCCTTCTTTTGTTACTATGTAGCTTATCGCTGATTTATTCTGTCTTGTCTTGTTTTGTTTTGCTTTGTTTTTCTGTTTTTCTGTTATTGCCTGTCCGTATTGAGTTATCTTTGCCGGGGACCAGTGATGCAGAGTACCACAAATATCGTTCTTCGTCATGTTTGCATCGGTGCCGATCCTCCCTCTTTGCGATGCTCTTCAGCCCTGGCCCCCCTTTTCTTTGTTTTTTGTTGGGCGGATCTCGCTCCGGCGGCCCTCTGCTTGATCTTTGTCTGCCGATCACGGCGGCAGGGCTGTGAATTAATATGGAGTACGGGAGACGCAGTACTCCGTATTACAGAATATGGAGTTTACGAGTACTCGTAGAGTACTCCGTACTCCGTATTCGCAATCGCAATCGCACCTCTTCCTAAATGGCGCTGCACTGAAAAAAGGACTCGCCATTAACCCGTCCGACACTTACCTTCCCGCCCATCCACGCAAAACGTATTCATATGCGTGCACCGGCGTCTCGCTATGCCCCGGATACGAGTCTCGTATGGAGTGCACCCGCGGGCGAGTTTGATTCTTGCCCCCCCTGTTCGCAGTACCGTCGTACTGAGAGACGCGTTCAGCCAAGGGCTAAGAGCGCAGTGCACTGGTACACAGTGGAGGACGACGCGTGATAAACACGATTGTAAGTGGGGCATTCTACTCGTACATGTCCTTTCTTACGAGGGAGTATGTACTCGTACGGATTACAAGTACTCCGTACTCACTCGTACATATGCGGAAGCCTCGTGGTGGTAGAGATAGTGCGTGGCAACGATTTCTACATGAAATAAATGACTGTTGTATAGAAAGGATGAGTCGGGGTTTTCACAATACGCTTCATACAGGCATATAGTCATTTGCCTGTATGGTTGTAACTTGCGCAGTACGAATTGCCTGCCTACATTATCGCCAGTCCTTGAAGAGGGGCCGTGAAATTGCATTCTTCAATTAAAAGCCTTTACGATTGCCTTCCCATGAAGGTATAATAGCTGTTATAATGCGCACATGAAGTACGGAGTACGACGTGTCTCCTCCTGTGGCGCAGCATAGGCTACGACGTATGCAGCATAATAGAAATGAGGCAGACAATGGATACATACTCGTACCCGTAGTCATCGGGGAGATGCCACAGAATAGGAAAGACGCCAAATGGGGCCTTACTCCGTACGAGTAGGCTCTTACATGGGTGCATGGCAGGGGTGTCAAAACGGGATGGCCGGGAATTCCGGAACGGTGGAAGGAGAAATCCACCTGAATACTAACGGAAGCGCTGTTGATTTTGCACGAGACAAATTCTTCAAATAAGCACCGTCAATATTGCTACTCGGGCCTATACGAGTAGGGCGATTTCAGTACCTAACCATACTATCTATGTACTCGTAGATAAGGTGAAAAGAGATTGAGGACACCAAAAAATGAAGCAAAAAGCACAATACCCTGTCCGAATGGCCACAGGACTCATTCGTAGGTTTGCTGCCTTTAAGCCCAAGTTGCGTAAAGAATAAAACGTCCAGTCAAGGCGGAAAGCTCTTTAGACAGCTCTGCACACCCACACTAGAGTATCCTGTACGGGTACTGAGTACACGCGGCGGATCCTTGGTCTCTAGCCCTTAGCTTTGCAAGTTGCAAGCCTGCTGCCAGTATGCAGCTTGTAGTCCGTCAGACAGACCAACAATTTTCAGCTGCCCTCCGAGAATCTGGTTTCCCCACGCTTGTTCATCCTCGCGTTCTCTCCGGTTAATAGCAGTTTTCCATCAAGTACGGTGTATATGATACGAGTAGAGATCATATCATGTGCTCCGTATTCTGTATTTGTATGCTTCATCGCCCCCGATAAAATCCCCTGCAGGGCCATTTAGCAATGCCAAACTTCCTCAGGTCGTCCCACAGCCGACGCCATCCAACACCACTGTGTACAGTCGCTTCAACAGAAAGATAAAAAAGAAAGAAAAAAGCATGGTCGAAATAGTTAACGGCCTACTACCAACATGTCCCTAGTGTCCTCTTAGTGGCCCCTGGCAACCCACGCGGGCAAAAATTGGTGTCTGTCCGATTTCTGTACAGCGTCTCTGTTCGGCGTGCTTTGGTACTGCTCTTCCTCTCGTTCTTTCTCCCTGCCCGGGTTCGGACGCTTGCCAGTGGCCGCTATTCTGAAATCTCCGAGCACGTCACATTTCCCTTTCGTTAATCTTCTTCTCCCCTGTTGTTTCTATTTTGATTTTTGCCATGCCCTTGTATTCGTATGAGTACAAGTATTAAATACTGTGTAGTTCTCCTTTCTTCTTTTTCTTTTCTGGCGTGCCACACTTCATTCTTACTCAGTTCAGCAATGATCGGCAGCCGTTCTTACCATGCCATCCATCATTCAGGGCAACTCACCCGTGCCACGTAGATCACCCAAGTTCAGGTCCTCGGTCCGCTCCAGCTGTCATGGTGCAAAGTAGAAAATGGCAGTGCTTGCCATTTCATTTCCTACAAAAAACGGGTCCGCTTTCGCTTACCTCTACCTCTGATTCGTCACTGTTTCGAACTGGAAAGATGGAGGGGTCACGGGGTGTCAGTGCTTAACTCCGTATCTCTGCCATGTCTCATACGCAAGTCCTCGTACGAGTACGAAGACGCGGTGCCAATTCATAAAATCGTCCAAGCGCTTCTGAGGAAAAGGCTCGCCACACACCGCGTACGTGCCTTAACCGTACTCGTAAGATACGCACAACGCGGCTGGAGTCGTTTTCTTCTCTGCGCTGTGCAATGGGAGGCCGCCCAAGGCAGTTTTTCCATCTGCCAATTTCCCAATGTGATGACCCACCGTCAGCTTGAGACGTTGCTGGACTCACATCTCACAAAGCACGGCATATCTCGCGCACACGATGCCATGCATGCTTCCAGTTAGGTTTTTTTTATCAGCAAATCAAACGGGAAACAAAGGCCTACCCCTCGCCATGGCCATGGCCAGGGAAGGCTGAAGCTGCAGGATGTACTCTTAGTGGGCGGAAAAAAAGGGAACGGGAAAAAGGCGGGAAAAGGCGGGAAAAGAAAAAACGGGGCCATTCTAGGCCTTCTGCTTTTCGTTTTCGGATTTCGCCCCCAAGAAAGAAATCCCCAAGTATTACGGAGTACTCCGTACAGAGCACGCATTCATTGCATCGCCGTTGGCCCCTAGGGCACGCCACTGCTTTCCCAAGATGTTCTTTCCCATCAGACTACGATGATCGTCGAAGGCCTGGGCCATGTCATTCTTTCCTTAGTTCCACCACTCGGCGTGCATACGCATATGTAGTCTGTTTTGTACATTGGCAGACTCCCCTCCGTATACCATCTAGGCGCTGGTCGGTGTCCATCTTGGGCGCCGTCTGACGGAAGGCATTGTCCGGTGCTAGTCCGTCACGAGCACGTTGCCAGATATTTAGCCCCGATCCCAACGAAAAAAAAAATTGTACGGAATCGTTGCATACATTTTTTTTTTTTTGGCTCAACCCACCACTCTGGTTGCCGGACTCAACACTACAGCGAACAAGGCCGCCGCTATGGAGTGCATATCCTGACTGTCCATCCATTCACAGAGTGGGCCCAAGCTGGTGAAGACGGTCTCTTGTCATATTGGACAAGAGAGGATTGACCAATTGTCAAGGTGGGACGGTGAATATACTTGTAGGCAGAATTGCTGCAACACAGCGTCCTTCTGTCTTACTCGTACTTAAAAAGCCAGGTATTATGGTAAGAACTAAGTATTCCTTCCCGCCACCAACGCTTTGCCTTGACAGGTAATTCATCAGGATGATCACAGACCCGTATACCAACGTAAAAATACGGAGTACTCGTACAAGAAGTTTTCTGGGGGGAAGGTGCTCTAGTCTACCTGTCCAACGCCAACGGACTTCCTTGGTCTGTGATACAGTCATATGGGCCAGAGGTTTTTTTTGCTAGAAATGCGAGAGAAAAACAAGCAAAAGAGGGGCATTGTCTGGCTTGCACTTCTGTGCTCATGCCGGAATATATTGTGCGTGGATACGGAGACCATTTCGGATTGCCGCTTCTCCTCCACAACAAAAGCGTATGTTTAATTTACTCCTCGTTCAGTGCCAACAGAAAGATAGTCCGGCACCAGTACTCAGTACCCTCAGACAAGTAAGACCTGTAAGAACTCTTTTTCTTCTTCGTACTTCATAAGACTACCAGTACGAAGAACGTGCCATGGATGCCAGACCACTGGTCACGACCAGGGCAACGATACCACCGTTATGATTGCATGCTGCTCCACATAAAAACGGAGGAGGACGGGAGTTTTTCCCAATCGAGCGACATAGGCGAAAAGATAATAACTGGAAAAGCAATGCATGCTATTTCCCAGGGTCAGTGTGTCCACCCTTTTCCACCTCTTTAGCAAGGATAAAGCACGTGGGAAATGTGCTCCATGTTACTTTGTTATGAAGTAGTGTTGCATCGGGGGCCTTTTTAGGGGAGGAACCAGAAAGTAAGAAAAGCCGGTACGGCGTACGAGTAGACCTGTGTCCACCATCATCTCTCCCTCTCCTTTGTCCGTCTCTTCTGATGTCTGGTTCGTTTCTCAGCACAGACGATTACTACAGGGTAGAGCTGCTTTGTTGCATTCTGGGAACGAGTGCGAGTACGAGGGTACGTCGCCACGTCATGACTTGCCCCTTTTTTTAATATCTCCTTTCTGCACCGTCGGCTACCGGTGTAATCATTTCTCGTATGTTGAAATGACGACCGAAAACCCCAAAAGACTTGGCAGGATTCGTGCCCGGCAACTCTCCCAGCCCATGCATCCATGTATGGCACACTCCGTCCTCGTACGGAGTACCGGAGTACTCCATCATTGTTTCTGTTCAGCTGCGGTAGTCAGCCCGTGGCTTGCGCCCAGCGTCCTCTTGGCACGACACAGGCCAGAATTGTTCTTGTTCCGAACCAAGTCCCGAGAATGCGGATCTTGGGACTTTATCCTGACAAGTACAGAACAGGGACCCTGGCATTCTAAGCGATAGTTTGTATGACGCGCACAGTAGAGTATGCTCAAGGAGTTGGAGCTATTTCCATCTGCTCAGTTTCTACTCCGTACGCCAGATTCTTGTACAAGGACTTTCAGCACTTCATGCAGAAACATTCACAAAAAAAGAGGAGGCCAGCAAAACGGTTGAATAATACGGAGTACGGAGTATGAAGACTTATCTTATGCGTCTTCGCTAGTCCATATATAGACTAGCATGTACTAAAATGAGGCGCTTGTAATACTCCGTATTCCGTATTTAATAAGGTCAGCTTGAAGCACGACGAGAAAGAAGGACAACGCAAGTAGTGCGCAATACTTAAAATTCCTATTGAATAAGTATAATATGACAACAATATAGTAGTCCGTTCAGATTAATGCAGCTATTTCTCGGGCTCTCTTTTCACCTACGCATGCATTGTGGTTGTGCGTGTGTTCGTGGTCCGTGGGGGTGTTCGTTGGGGAGGGGGGTTGGGGTCTACGTAATGTCAGCAAGCAAGACCTGATGCGGAAAGCGCGGAAGGTATTGTCTTTCACGAGGAAACAGTGGCGAGAATTTTACTTGTCAGTACTTCGTACACCCCCTCCATTTCACAATCGTTTAGTGTACGAGTAGTGAAGTGTTATTCAAGCATCTTACAGCACTCCGTACTATGTACTCGTATGAGTACGGAGCACTCAATACGCAAATCACTCGTGCTCCCGCACAGGCAACACACTTAGCCACGTGCGGCCTCAACGGAATAGCACCGGCGGCAACCAGCGCCTGAATACCAAAAGGTTTACTCCGTACAGTGCAAATGTTTGCTCGAAGTTACGAGAAATCGTAGTGTGACTTCCCCGGGCACCAGCGTCCTTTACGTTGGTGCGATCGCAGCAGGATCGGTGGGTCCTGTGCGAAGATTTCGTCAGCCGAGGTTCGATCGACAAGCGTAAACGGGTAAGATATGAGTACGAATACTCCGTACTCCGTCCTTGAATTGAGACCAGGCTATCCCCGTCTACGGGTTCCTGCGGGTTCTGGCTCTTCTGGATCTTCTGTCAACCATTCTCCTCCGGCCTTCCTTCGTGTTCCGCACGTCGGCGACTGTCTCACAAACCCTTGGAACTGTCTTTTTCTCCAGGGTTCGTGCAGCGGCGATGCCGGCACCACCCTGGCTCTGTCTCGGTTTAGTTTTCGTGCCTCGCTCTTCTAGGACTTGTCATGTCTTGGGGCTTTGACGGAACTGCCCAAGGCCGTTCTGTGCACCTGTCTGTGCTATTTGTGCAGCCTCTCTGTTGCGGAATGTGTTTCTTCCTCCTGCCCTCCTATCTTCCTAGGGGAAGCAGTGTATACTGAACCCATGTTCCATGTTTCGGGTATTAATTCGGGAGATGTAAGGAAGGACATAGCAATACAAGACGGCAAGGCAGTACTCTGTTTAAAGGAAGTTGATATGATTTCCATGCGCGTAGCCACACAAGCACGAAACGAGTATGTGGAGAGTCGAGTCAGCTCGAGTACAAGTACTGCACACTCAGGTTGCACTGCAAGCAGACCACCCGTGGCAAGTGGTGCCAGCCGGAACCAGACAAGCAGGGGCCGTTTTTACCGTGTACAAATGCTGCTGCAGGAACCTAATTTTCTTGTTACACGGTACTCCTTGCCTACGATCTGATGTTTCAGAGAGAATTGTTCACCACCCGGAGCCATGGTCTAACAATTGTCAAATCCTATAGAATCACTGCGAAAAGCCAGAAACCGTAAATTAATAGCATGAAGAAGTGAAGGACGAAGTCTAAGAGTCAACCCCGGCTTCAAAAGGATACGCAAAACCCCCCAAGTACTCAGGGCAATGATAGGCGATCCGTGAGCGGTCGTGCTTGTGCAATGCTGAGCAATATTGAGCAAAGTGAACGTTCGAGGCATAGGCTGTTTTTAACCAACAACCATCTTCAAGGCCCCGGTGGCGTTGATAATGTCGACGAACTCGTCTCGCTCGGAGTTGCCGGTTCTACCACCAGGTTCCGAATGCCCATGATCCATGGATGTTGCAGTAGCTCAACGGCCGTTGCGCGCTGGCTAGCATCCCGGCCAAAGCAGCACCGCAAAAAGTCAATCCCCTGTGGACTCAGCTGATCCGCTGTTGGCAGCTGCGGCGGGTTTCCCTGTGCAATATTGTACATGATAGCCCACTCATTGTCGAGATTGCCCCAAGGACGTCGGCCAGTAGCCATCTCAAGAATGACGCAACCGAGCGACCAGACATCCATAGCGCCAAAGTGCCCATCTCCCGTCTCGCCCTTGATAACCTCCGGTGACATGTACATTGGTGTACCCGTCATTGACCGGTTAGGAGGCCGTGTCGTGCCCGTAGCCGCAGAAGCGGCCGAGGCTGCTGTGGCCGCTGTCACTGACGCTGCCGCTGTGGCTGCTGCTGTGGCTGCCGCCGCCGCCGTTGATGCCGTAGCTGACACAGCGCTGGCTACCCCACCTGGTAATACCCCGGCAGCAGCGGCAGCGGCAGCGGCTACCGTCAGTGTGCGGGGATTGTTGCTATTGCCAGCGGCGGCGGCCGAGGCTGCCACTTCGGCCATATTGAATTCGAAAGCCATTGTCCGGCCATGGCGAGCAATGACCTTCGCGGCGCCGAAATCAACATACTTGATAATGCCGTTATGATCAAGGAGGATGTCTGGGAAGAGTTAGCAAGAATCAAATGAAGCTACAAAAATAATGTCCAATGCGGTTCAACCCACTCTCTGGCTTAATATCTCGGTGGGCAATCTTGATTTCATGCAGGTAGGCCAACCCTTCGAGTAGTTGCAAAGCATAAACCATAATAACTTGTTCGTCTTCGATCCGGCCATGTTCCAATAGACTGGCCAAAGAACCGCCTGAACAGTACTCCATAAAGATGTAGACACGGTCGCGGTGGACTTCAATGCCGTAGTAAGAGACGACGTTGGGATGATCCAGAGACTCGAGCACACGCATTTCGTCCCGGATTTGTGTGGCTATGGACGGGATCAGTTTAGGGTCCTGTAGCCGGATCTCCTTGACTGCCATGACCTGGCCATTGTCGAGGTTCATCGCCGCGTAAACATTTCCAAATGTGCCGCCTCCTACAAAATATCCTTGTTGCCACCGCATCGTAAAGTTGGCCGCTGCCGTCGACGACAGGTACGCCAGCGACCGATCCACCTCGTTGGACGCTTCCAGTACGCGGCCCAGCGCCGACCGTTGTGCCAGCGTCGCCTTGCGTTGCTCGTCAATCTGCTGCAGTTCATCCAACCGATGTTGGGCTACTAGCTGTGCAGCCTCGTCGTCGTCGAGCAGCCGCCCTGTCTTGTCGAATCGGGCGCCAGCCGCCAACATCTTCTGTGTCGTCGATGACGATCCTCTGACCGCCCGGACCCGTCCGACACCGCCGCTGCTGCTGCATGATGCCTCTAGTCGCTGTCGCTCTGCTTGTGCTGCCATTGTCGACCGAGCTCCCATCACGTCAAAGTGCGAGATCAACAGCGACATACAGCCCGACACACAGTCTCGTAGTCGTGCGTATTCGTCTTCATTCAACCCCAGGATATGCCGTCCATGTGTCATGTGCATCGTGAATTCCAACGCCGACACCGCCCACCGGAACGTCCGTCGCTCTGACATCAGACAGTCCTGGCAGATGAAACTGACCCAGTCCAGCGCCAACTTAGTCAGTTTCATGTTGCTCATCTGCCGCCGGTTTGTGTCCATGTATGATGCCGACCGCTGCCCGAACTCGGTTGCGAATACAAAGCATGTCTGGATCAAGTCTTGGCAGTTCTCACCGTGCGTCTGCCGCCGAATCTTCTCCACCGAGTCCATGAATGTGTTCGATAACTTGTATGCCGTCCGTCGGATGTCCATCATCTTGACATTGACCTTTCGCAGGTTTGACCGTTGCTCCACCACCAGGTCCAGTGGCACTCCAGCGGTCTCCAGAAATGCCTTGCGCGTCATCATCAGGCCCATGGCCGACCGGTCCGCTATCAGTCGCAGCTGGCCTGTCTTGAGGTCCAACGGCTCCTCGCGCAGCGTCATTGCTACGTTGTGACCATACCATATGGCACCGCCTTCCGGCCGCAGCAGCAATACGTATGGATTCGCCGGGTCGCCCAGTGCCTGCTCGTATGACGTCCGACTCAGCATTGACTGGATCACATCCAGTCGATCGGCCAGTGTTGGTGACGCCACTGCCAGAATACCTTCCACTTCCAAGTGCCGCGATACCACCTGAAAGTGACCCGACTCCGCCAAGCGGTCCAAAAACAGGTCCACATCGTCCGCCGATAGCAGTGAAATGCTCAGATCGCATGCGTTCTCGTAGTTCTCCGATAGACTGCGGGAGAACCGCTGCAGCATGCGTTGCCGCACCCGCACACCGTCCAGCAACTGCTTGTACCGCCGGCTCATGTCAGCGACACTTTCACGCGGCCGCCGCTGCAGTTCGCGCTCAAACGTCAAGCTCAAACGGTTGAACGCCTTAAACGTCAACGAGCTAAACTGCTCCGCCACCTCTACATCCCCGTGGTCTAGGTGACTTCCAATCTCATTGGCAAACTCCCACTCCTGGAACAGCAGTTCAGCCTCGCGGAACGTGTTGCGGTTGCTGCTCAATTTCCAGTTCAACATCTTGAAGTAGTACTTGAGTGCGTCCAGCACTACCTGGTCGAAGCTTTCATCGATCCACGGTGGCAACTCCCATCCCCGCTGCGCCTGCGAAATCTCCACGTACTCCGTCTTGATTTTAATTGCCAGATTCAGTAGCACCCGGAACTGAGCAATCATTTGGTCCTGCATCATCACGTTCTGTTGGGCCGATTCCTTCATTTTCTTCGCATACGCCAGCCGTACCTTCACTACCTCCTCGATCAGCCGTGACGGGAAACTGATCAATGTCAGGAGGTCTTCCACATGTGACGGTAGATGTCGTGTTCGGAACGCCGTCCCCAGATCTACCAGTGCCTCCTTCGCTTTCACCACCGTCCGTGAGATGCCTTCTAACATGCTGCCGCGGCGACTGCGGCCCTCCTCTTCGTAGTGTTCATGTAGCGAGCGCAACCCCTCTTCTTTCAGTAACCTGTCCAGAAACGACGCGTCGTCACTGAGCCCCTTGTTGCCTGGCGATGTCTCACGTGGTCGCGTAAAGTCCAGTTCGTCGTTGCCCACCCACTTGCGTAGGATTGCCAACTCCGTGTTGATCATATCGCTCACATTGCTCCACGCCACAATCGTCTCGCTCGACTCCGTGTACAACGCCGTCGCGGCTGTTTTATGCGCTGCCAGGAATGCTGCTCGGGATGGATAAAGTGACTCTGCCTTGTCCATTTTGCCCAGCACTTCACGTACTTGTTCGGCGGCTGGCTTTCCCGCATCGCTAATGCCCTCCACCCGGAAGTTGATAATGTCGTCAATCATCCGGTCCACTTTGCTGCGCGCTTCTTCAGTCAATCGCCGCTGAACTGGCACGTGTCGTCCACAAATCCTGGCCCGAATCCCCAACCACATTTCAGCTTTGAACGACGCCATTTTGCCGCCGGGTTTCTCCGCGCCTCCTATCAACCGTTTCTTCTCCTGTCGTACTACGTCGCCTGTCAGCACCGCCTGTAACATCCCGTGCCATTCAAGCCGCTCTCGGTTCGCCGCGTCTCGGATATCTTCGTCTGTCGGATTAAGGTCGTCATAATTGTAAAACATAATTGCTTCTTGGTCGTATCGGTCATCGAACGGACCCTCAGACGATGGAGTTTCACCCTCTGAGTCCGAGTCGGCATGTTGCCCATCTACTCCACCCATGTTGTCAAAGTATCCTGACGTATAATCCTTCTCGCGTAACCGTTTGACGTACTCGCGCTCCTGGGCTCGGAATGTCGACATTCCCGTCGACTGTCGTGGCTGCTTGACTGTCGGAATCCCTCGCGCGTCTGTCCCGTTGAGAGCTGGAAACGGAGTTGGAAATGCTCCTTGCGACGGTGGACGCCGCTGCGGTTGGTATGTATTAGATGGTGTGCGGGCCGGGCCCGTTGGGCGTTGCGGCCACGCACCTCCGTTGACCGGGCTGCCATAGGTGCCCCCGCCATCCGTGGTACCGTTGCCACTGCTGCTCACAGCGCTGCTCACGACGCTGCTCACGCCCACACCGCCGCCCACACCGCCGCCGCCAGTTTCGCTGTTGCTGCCGCTTGTTGTTCCAATCCCACCAGTACCTCCCGATCCCGTCGCCCGGTGCCGTGTCGACAGTCCATAGTTGCCCGTCGACACGGGAGACGTCATTGACAACGTCAAGCCTGTCGCTTTCCCTTCGCGCACTTCACGCCCTTCGCCAGGCGATGTTGAGCCTTCGGCATCAGATAAAAACCCGTGTGGTTGTCGGTAGCTCTTGTTTTTTTCTGGCCGAGGGCGGTCGTCATCACTATAGGCAAAGCGCACTCGAGCAGCCTCGGAAGGCATATTGTATGGAAAGAGTAGAAATAGAAATAGAAGTGTCGGTATTGTTCGTAAGCTGACAGATGAACTGGGCTCGCCGTCTGATCAAATACTCGATTTGAAAGGGCCTTCCATGGCGGCCAAGTGGCTCGGTAAGAGAGAAATAGCTGCACTGTTGTCCGCCAGAACGGAACGCAGATGGGTCGATGAAGTCGAAGATATATGTCCGGAGTCAAAAAACCCAACTGCGGTGTGTTGGTATGGATGGTGATCGAATCTCGCGATAGATGGATGTACTCCGTAATGGTAGAAGACAGAAGAAGGGACGGATACAGTATGAGTATGAGTAAAGAGTGGCAGAGCACTGTCCTTGCTCTGAGGGGCCTCCAATTAACTGTCTGACGGTGTGGTTTTTGACACTAACGTTTAGCGTATCGTTGCTCAGTTCTGGAAATGTTCTGAAAATATCCTGGGAATTCCCTGTACCGAGAGTACAACACGAAACACGCAAATAGAGTAGACCGGCTGCTATAGAAATAGTATTCTTCATCCGGTACATTTTCGCCATTTCGTCCATGTCGGGGCTCAATGCCACAGATGTGATGAGAAAGCTTGGGGCTTTACCCCTCTGGAAGCTTGCACGATCACGTGCTATAACTTCATACCCGCTGTGGCTGCTCCAGCCACAGTTCGATATGACGCGTGAAGCACGGCCGATGTGCACTGTGCGGGTCAACGCGCTGGAGAAGTTCATTCTAATATACGAGGATTCTCGTACCTGCTTTACCTTCAACCCGTGCCCAAGCATCGCCGCTTTTCCATACTCTTGCCAACCCTGGGCGTCATGATCACATGTAGATGTCCAGGCTCTTTTATCATCTTTATATTCCCCACCGATGTCATCCTCGCACAGCTTACCGCGCTCGAACGCGTCTATCAACAACCGCATGCATGGCGTCGACTCTTCCGAACAGTTGCGCTGCCAGGACGATAGTCCCCCACACATCTCTCACAAGCGACGTAGTGACCTTGTCCGGTCGGAAGAGACTAAGCGACGAAAATATGGCAGCAGATTTGTAGCTACCGAGGAGTTGTTGGAGCCGTCTATTGTTGTGAAGGTGAGAAGCCCACCCATATTTTTTTTTCATCATCTAATAGACAGGCACACCCCCCCAACTCTCTGGCCAAGCCATGTACATTGCTGCCAATCATGCTCCTCCCACGTGAGCATCTGCCGCTGGCCATGCTCGACCTGACTTCTCCCTATGAAAACCTACCGTCCAGCCGTCTGTTCCAGGCAGATATCCGCATACTCGAACTCGAGGGCCGGCTGGGCTCAAACCTGCTACTGGCTTGTGCCCCCTCTGGTAACTGTGTTTTTGCCATTGAAGGAAGCGGCGACGGCCTTTATGCTATCTGCAAACTCGGCAGCTGGGCCGACCTCCGGCAGCTCAGCCGCCTTGCCACGGCCATCTGCCAAGAACGGATGCCAAGATCACAGTCCAACGGCACAGCTGCAACCAAATATGCACCCCAGGAACCCACATTGATCACGGCACAAGCCCATAAGGAACAGCGAAGAAGGCGGCTGGCTATTGAAGAACTCCAGTCGATTGTCCGCCGGCGACCCGCATCACAACTGTCAGCTGGGTTGATCTCTCCCGAGGCTGAAGTGAAGGAGATGCAAACAGAGACACCTGGAAATCGTAGCAAGCCAGAACGGCCAGAACGGCCAGAACAGCCAGAACATCTAGCAAATTTAGCACAACTAGCACAACTACCTACACCTCCTGAAATGGACACCCCTCCTGCTGAATTAAACCAGCCAGAACCGCCGACGGCTGGTGCCATCTTCCAGAATATTCGCAACCAATACTTTGAGGCTCTCTATCACTCCATGGTACGTCCTATGCCCTTCACCCGAAGACCAAAATACTTACATTGATAGGGATCGTTGGCGTACTTTGCCAAGGGATCGCTGTCGCGAGCCCGCGCAGCCTTCCATCTTGACTGTGACTCGAACTTGGAGATGGATGATCTGATTAGCTTCCTCAAGAGCATGGTGCTGGCAACGGCCCTTATCGACAAGAAGTACCGTGAGACGATTCCGGAGCTGGTGGCGCATGTGCGCTTGCTAGGCAGTGATGCTCTGGAGGAACATGACAGACTCAAGCCGATGACCAGGAAGGTGAAGAAGGTCAAGCGCAGTAGCAATGGCTTGTACACAGGCGAGGATAAGCGCGTGGGCCACTGGTGGCTGGCACGACAGCCTGAAGTTCGAGGTGTTGATACTGACGACGACACCATGCTACGGCCAGAAGAAGTGAAGTATGCCATTGCCTCACTGCGGACGCGCGAGACGCAATTGCAGATTATTCTGATTCTCGAGATCCTGGCCCTTGAGGCGATGCGACCAGACGGCGAGGAGAGCCAGCTGCCCGGGGTAGAGGACGCGAGCGCCATCAAGCCGCTCAAGGCGACGCCCAAGAAACGGAGCAAGCACAATCTGCCGCTGCTAATTGATGTGCATGCCGACCGGCTCTGTATTTGGCAGACAACATCGTCGGACGATGTACGGGCTCTCGCAGAATCCCAACCACGTGGCAGTGGCGGCGAGAGCAATGCGCAGGCGCAAGCTGATCCCTTGAGGGACTTTTGTGTGGATATTATTGTACCCTTGTGAGTGACTTGGCAACGTCCTTTCTCTCCTCTGCTGACCAGTAGTTTCTCGGCTCGTTTGCCGTTTGTGTGCGACTCACTGAACCGTAAACTCGGTGGGCCTGTGATTGCGCCGCCATCTCGCCATTCATCCAGCACGAAGAAGGCAGCCGCAGTATCGAAGTCATTATCGGCCTCTCGACACGTTCCGCGTTCCAGGCCTGGCTCGGCCACGCGCAGGCCGGCGCCGGCATCGTCCTCATCCACGGCCCGCAGCCTTGAGCTTGTGCTGTCCAATGAGCGGCTGCGGCGCAGTGTGTCGCGTGGCCCCAATGATGCCATTGCACATCTACGCAGTGCGACAGCGGCACCTATCCCAGGACTCAAGCGTGAGACTAGTGAGCCCATGCTTGGTAGTATCCCGCGGCGGGGCTCGTCTGGATCATTCTTGCCAACAGCAACGTCACTAAAAGAACGGCCCGCCAACATGTTCGCAAGGAGTGTATCGGATGTGGGAGGAGTCAATGACCCAAGGGCTCGCAAGAAGGCTCTAGTTGAGGCTGAGCTGCAGCAGGCCATCTCGGCTTTAAAGAAGCCAAATCGGGAGATGGCCGGTCGGGCGGCTGTAGAGGCGGCCGAGCGGCGGCTGTTTGGGCGTGTCAAACGCAACGGCGGCAGCGGTGGTTGGGGGGCATCACCGTCAGCGACCGGAAACAAGTGTGAACGCGTGCTAGTCAAAGCAACGCCTGTTAACAATCGGTTCCGGGACGTATATGCAGAGAGTCAAGAGGAGCAAAACGACGGCTCGACGGTATTACCTATCATTCATCACGTGACGGCAACACCAAGCCGCATCCAGGCAACACCCACGCCGATGCGGGTATCTATGCCAGAGTCGGCCACGGCAACGAAGACAATGGCATTGGCGGCCAAAGTAACCGAGGACACTGCAATCTGCGGGACGGCTCCCCAACGACCCGATTTTGTGTTGGCATCGTCGCCTTTACAGGCTCGACGGTCGCCGCCAACGATGGCAGGAGTAAGAAAGGGAGAAACTTTGTTATTTGAGACACCGACCAAGCCACGGCCGGCAGTACCAGTAACACCGCTAGTACCAGCAGCTCTGACATTGTATGAACAACTGGGGTGGGATGACGAGGACGATTTGGTATGATAATGGGTGTCTTTTCTTCGGCATAGCGGCTCAGCATAGGATACCACAGTTGCTTATTAGATGGACTAACGTTGGCGTTTATGTTATTATGAATTTATTCTATCACAGCTATCGCTCTTGTGGTAGATGCGTTGACTACTTGAA
Source organism: Dryadomyces quercivorus (assembly GCA_002778125.1). Lineage (NCBI taxonomy): Eukaryota > Fungi > Ascomycota > Sordariomycetes > Ophiostomatales > Ophiostomataceae > Dryadomyces > Dryadomyces quercivorus. The sequence goes on from PCDE01000014.1 coordinate 64,319, forward strand.
CCTGTGTTTCTACAACGCATTGGTATATGCATTGGTATATACTGCATCTTCTCGGTTCCTTCTCCTCCGTATCATAACTCACGCCCATGCTCGCTCGCCCTCTAGAATCATCATCGCCGGTAACTCTCGCACGTCCACGTGCTCTTGTGATCCCAGGTCCACCACCCGTATCGCCTCCACGCCCACGGCGCCTGCCCGCAACGCTACAAACCGCAGCTCTACCACATGGCATGCATGCGGCGCCAACGGCCCCACGCGCACGTCCGCACTTAGACATACCACATCTGTACTATCCACAAGCGAGCTGCGTTGCATGGCGTGCACCACATTCTCATCCAACACCGCATCCGCCACATCCGTCGTTGTCACCATCGGTAGCCCTCCTATCGACATGGACATCGCTGTCGCCGGTGCCCCGTACGTGCTACGCACGGTGCTTGCCCGTGGCCGTCCGGCCATCGATGGCGGGCGCATCACGCGGACGTCGTTACGACGCCTCTTGGGAATCGCCAGTAGCGCCAACTTGCGCAGGCGTGCCGGGGGGGCATGGCCGCCACCACCACCTGCCATCCCAGGCGAAAAGGCTGAAATGGATGTTTCAGGTGTTGATGGCGTCGATGGGGAACCAAAACCCAACCCAATCGCACTCCCGGCGCTACCGTTGCTGCTGTTGCTGCTATTCCCCACACGGTTGACGACGAAGACTGTCCAGCAGAATTCCTCACCCGCGTAAACAGGCCGATCAGGCGCGGAGAAAGTCATGGTGATACCAAAATCAGGAATCGTCGTTTCGGTGCTGCGGGCAGCTGCCGCCTCTAATGATGGCAACGAGTCAGGACGGCTAACGGCCGGTGCCAATAGCGATGCCATCCCGTCGATGCTCAGTTGTGATGGCCGATGTGCTCGCTGTAGAGAGGCTGAGCGCGTGAGTGCCGCTCCAAACCCAGGGTTGACCGGCGGCGAGAAGTCAATAGCGGTCGTCCACGCCAGTGCAAGCATCGGCTCGCAATCACCTGGACGCACCAGCACCCGGACCTCAACGGTAATGTCAAGCTCACGGGACGGCTCTAACCCAGCCACCATGATCGTGTTGAGCGCCGTGTCAAAGCCGTGGGCCGGCGGCGCCAGTTGGTACAGGAATGTCAAGTGGTCACGGGCCACACAGTAGAGGGGAGTGGCCGCCGTCTTTTTTCTTTCCTCCTCATCCTCGTCATTCAAGCTCGGTCCCCATCCCCCATTCAAGTCCGTTACCTGCCCACCTGCTTGCAGCGTCATCCGGACGCGAGACAATACCGCCTCACAGTCCAACAGTGGCGTAAAATCTACCTCCAGCACACCCAACATGGCTGCACTCGTCGGCACCGTACTCGGCCGCACAAACCGTACTCGAGCATGCACAACCGGCACGATGCGTTGAACCACCGCTGCCTGGCACCGCACCGGTCGTGGCTGCGGTTGTCGTTGCTGCTGTACCAACCCTGCTGGTGCTACCCGTGATACTCGCTGTGCTGATAATCGTGGCCATACCTTTTCGCCGCCCAGCCACTGTAGCGCTGGGTCACCCGCCAGCGGTGCCAATAAGTTAAGGCCATTCGGCTGACGACTGCGCAGGAACCCTGCATCCACCCCATCCGGGTCCCGTATCGGAGCTGGACGTAAGCTTGCCGTTGCCGAAAATGTCACCGATGGTGCGTGCAATCGCGTCCGCGGCCGTGCCAAAAATACCGGCACTTTCCACAGGACGTACGTCTGCCGCTGGTTCTCTTTCTTCCTCGGCCATTGTCCATTTCTTGTTCCCGCAGCTCCATTGGCGCCCTCCTCGTTTTCTTCTTCTCTTTTTTCTTCTCTTTCCTTTTCCTCTTCCTCTTCCTCTTCTTCTTTTTCTTTTTCTTCTCGCTCCCTGTCGCCTTCCTCTGGGTCGCTCACGATAACCAGCGGCCGCCCCGTGTCCTCCACGGTCCCGCTGAAGATCCCCTCCACTACCGGCGGAGATTCTCGACCGGGAATGCTGCTGTTAGCAACCTGTACGTCAAGTGTGATGACGAGCCGATCTAGAAACTGGCGCAGGCAATCGGAGTTCTCGTGCGGTGTTCGCAGAATGAAATACACATTCACGGTTTCATCTGACATCTATGAATGAGCAACCAAATGATATACAAAAGCAGGGCGAGTAGAGGAGATGAACGTGAATACATACCAAAAAATAGAGAATCACGGGTCTCTACCGCCTCGATGAGTTTCTTGGGCGATCCACTACACTTTTCGAGAGCCTGCTCGAGCCGGTTGTCCGTCGGCAGTGGCACCAGAAAAGCAACATTTGAGTCGCGCAGAAAACCAGCGTCGCCATCCGTGTCGCCCGTGTCTCCCGCATCCTGCTCGATGTGGTCAGGAACTACCATTTTTCTAGCCAAGTGTTGCTCGATTTCTGCCGTGTGCGGACAGGTCCCGTCTGTTTTTGCGTGTTCTGTGTGGAGTTGAGAAAGCTATTGGGAGAAAAGACGTGGAGGTTCAACTAAGGGGTTTCTTTCCGCTTTGGGTGAGCTGCACGTGACACTGGCTGAACGACAAAAGCGATTCAAATTACAAGTCTCGTTGGACTCTAGATTTGAGGTACAGCGCTGTTTTCTTCCGCTGGGAATCTCTTTATTGAACACATAAAATATTTCGTATTGTCCAGCCCCTAACAAACGCGAATGTCCAGCGTCAATATCTCCAGATATTCCGTACTTTGAGAGCAGCAACCCAACGTCGCCCAATCATCTCGCCTCGATGTTTGGCACATGTTGCGTGGCCTGTCGCTCTGTTCTTTTCTCTTTTTTTAACCAAGCTGTCTTTCCTAACTCAGTGCATTCTTCCGGCCGATTATCGCCTGTCTGCTGTTAAACAATTTCGCATCTCTTGTAAACTACTCTCTTCATATCCTCACATGTACTCCGTACAAGGTACTCCGTACGGTGCGGTCCAATTCCCCCAAAACCACCATATTAATAATATAGACACACATCTTGTTTGCTCCATGATTGCGCACTCTGGAAAGCATCGAGGCTGTCTCCTTGAATTCGCATATTTCCCACAAAAATAATATAAAAAGAGCAAGATTTCAAGAAGAAAAAAACATCAACCCCGTCACAAAACGCCTGTTTGCTGCCGGTTCGCCCCTACAAGTATGGTCTTCTCTGTGGATTAGATGATGCAGAAGTCGCATGGGATCGGACACGGAATGATGAAGCAGAAACGACCCGGGCATGCTGCGCTGCGGTCGCCGCCGCGAAGGCTCGTGTCCAGCGTAGACAAGGAGTCGGTGCGAACCAGCCCTGCAGTTAGAAAAAGATACGATTAGCTTAGCTTCAGGGAAGAGGAAGCGAGGCAAAGGCACAGGGGCATTCGCACTCATAGGCTCAATAAGAGGAGGTGGCGTGCCAGTGACGGCTGCCTGTGCAGGCACTTCGGCAGTGGCGGCCTGGCCATCGTCGCAAGGCTTGGTCTCTGATGGTGCCATGAATACTTGTAAGCTCGAATTAAACCGTGTGAAAAGATTATGGGTTGTTGGTTAAGCAGGTGATAAAGGGGGTCGCTGTTGTCGTCGTGAGAATCATCTCCCTTGGGGGCTTCGCCACTTTATCTCACGTCCCAAGTCACGTGATTATTTATTCCTTGCTCGGGAGAAATTGCGCCGTAGCATCGCTTGTAGCCCGTTGTTAGCTCCGGCTCTAATAGTCAAAACTCTACGTATGAATACGAGTACGGAGACTCCGTACAGGCATGTTGCAAATATGATATTTCTCGTATGGCGAAGCTGGATAAACTCCTCCACATGATTTTGATTTCCAGATATTCCGTACTCCATACGGAGTACCCCGTACAAGCCGCACATATGATGCGTTGTTTTCGCTCGCAATCACGAAACCAACCCGTTCTAAGACACTACGCCGAAAATCGAAATTCATGAAACACATGTCATGCGGGGGTTGTTGTCTTTCTTTCCTTTTTTGCCATATTAGCTCAACAGGCGTTTCAGTGTTGCCGGTCGCGTTTCCTGTTCCTTGGCGGTCGGGCGATCGACTTCGTAAGACAACCATATCCTATTCCCTTCTGAGCACTCCGTACTCCGTACAAGATACTTGTATCTTGACTGGCTTCTTATTTGTATGCAATATGAGATAAAGGAGAGACAGTTCATCCGGATAGACACAACGGCAAGATGCGGGACGCGATTCTGCGCGTGTGGTTCGTGGCCCGTGGTTCGTGTCTTCTGTGTTGTTTGTGTTGTTCATTGCTACCTTAAATGTGATGGCTTTACGGGCATTGGTTGGCTCTCGACCGCGCGTCCTCTCAGCCGTCCTGTTTTCTCCTGCATGCCACGTAGCAGGATGGTAAGACGAGGCCGCAACCTCTGCTGTGCAAAGAGAAATGGAAAAGCGCGTAGTCGAGGCTGGGCCAGTTGAATTTGTAAAATCGGAGACCTTGCAGGGTTTCTAGGCCCTATGGCATCCTGCATCAATTCGCCTGGAGCTGATCCTTCGTCGGTCAGGCTGCGGGGAAGCCGACGTGCAGATATCTGAACTCAGCGGGCTTGTTGAGTTGGCTCACCTTGTTGACGTTTGCCGTTACATCGCAGATTTACAGTCACCCCTCAAGCGCTGCTGCGCACATTACCAACATCGCCATTTTGCCAATCAGACAACTCAACTCGAACGCCTAGTGTGTAGCAAGCAGGCCGGTCGCCCTCCTGCTTTTTGATGCATGCAATTTATCGTGCATGGACCTATGAGAAGGCTTTTCCGAGACGGATGACAGACTAGTATGCAAATAATCGATCTCATGACCAAACGAATTCTTGGCATATCTGGGCAAAATAGCTTGTGTTTTTGACGTGTGGATTGCAGGCCGCCGATCGCTCGCCTTTCTCACCTTACGTCCCATTTATCTTTGTATTGATGCCCGATGTGAAAGGGTGCTTACTGTCTACGAATACACAGTATGCCTTTCAAACACGCCTTGCATGTGGTTAGCAAGAGCCTACATCTGCAGGAACCACACATCCGATGCAGACGAGTGTGTAGTGTCAGCAGTGTCGGAGTATCAAATTGGGTGTGGATTAAGATTCAATGTGGCTGCACCTGTGGCGGTGCAGCATTCCCTAATATTTACTTCACATGTGGTTGTTGTGTAAGATATTCATGCCGCAAAAGAATACCAGAATAAAGATGATTTTCGGCTAAATCGATAACCAGAGAATATGTTGAATTCCGCACAGCGTTTATAAATCCTACCCACACTGCCTTAAGTGGGGATTCTCGTTTTTGGCACAGTGGTCGAGTGGTAGAGATTTCAACAGAATATGTTTAGAGCCCAATAGCACGCTACAACAAGGAAGATAGTGCATTGTACACTTGTAGATGAATGCTGGCCAGCACTATATATTGTACTCCGTACTCTGTAATAGCAATAGATATAAATAGTACACCCTTCTACTCATATTACGGAGTACCTCATACTACGTAGTTATAGGCTATGGCGATAACTACCCGTACGAGTAGAGCTGCGCAGCGCATGTACTTGTAGTGCGCTATCTTACTTCAATAGCGCTTGTTTCTGAATACGGAGTAAAATGCCTTGTTATTGCATGTGCTAGGATATTTTAGGCGGGAATCGTCTAAAAAGTACTCAAAAGCAACACAAGTCTCATGAATATATAAGGTTCCGTCCTTCTCCCTCTAACCTAATCCCCACGACGACGTGAGTGGTGGCCATATATTGTCTCTTATAACTGAGACAATTCGTGTTTTGAAAAGCTTCTGCAGCGTGATATGTTTCCCTATGTGGATTACGAGTTCTTTGCTATACTTGTACTCCGTATACTGCATAGTAATGTACAGCGCATCCAAGCGCTAATATGACTCGCTAGTTGCCATTCTCTGGGATAACCCGATTTTGCTTTCCTTTCTTGCAATCCATACGGAGCACGGAGTATTACGAATACAGAGCACTCGTATGTAATGTGCATGTTACCCTATATTCCGTACCTACGAGTATACGAGCGTGGAGTATGGAGGGCTCTTGTTCAAAATTTGTCGTCTGTAGACGGCGTGTCGCCCCTGCAACTACTTGTGCTCAAGCCTCCAATGGCACGCGACATACACAAATGGACCGCCGCAACGCACGACAGAAACAGTCTGTGTGTCCGCCACCTGTCGCGTGTTGTTCCGTCTGGAGCGTCGGAGCTCTCACAACATCCGTTCAAATCAACTGTTTCATGTTTCAATCCCCGAGGTTACGTCATGAGGTTCTTTGCACGAATGGCAAAGTGGTGGCGAGGCATGATGAAGGAAACGAAACACAAAACGTCTGCTTATTATTATTCCGTACTGAGAATGGGCATTACACAGTAAGCAATGGATAAGTGCTCCGTATGGTGCACTCCATATTTTACAAACAATAACATCGATAAAGCAGAGCTATTTCTCGTTCTTCTTACCCTGTAATAAATGTGTATATTACTATGTATTCCGCACAAGTACTCCGTACGGAGTACAACACTCGCATTATTACAAATTGCGTACTTCGTACATTAGTTGCTCCGTACGGAGTACAGGTGTTCTTTCGAGGACTCATATCGTGCTGCATACGAGTGCTCGTAGATAGGCTAGTCTAGCCCATCATTGTTGAGGTGTTTTGCATTTGTAGGCACTCCGTATGGGTATTAATGCTGGTATGGAAACGTTTTAGGTCTCATTTACCTGCCTGCGACTTATGAACAACCAATCATAGTGACGCATGACCACTAAACAAGTACTCCATAATAATAAGGTGTTACTGTTTCACGCCAGCATTATCACCCAGAGTTTGTCTTTTTACTGCAAGTATGACAATTAGCATACGAAGTACGGGTACATCTTTTGCCTACGCTGGTCATCTTGGCTGGGCATCGTAGCTGACTAGCCGTCCCGGGTTTCTAAAACGGTGATTAGAGAGCTACAAAAAGAAAACAGAACCCGAAACAAGCATAACTCAAATTTGACAATGATGATGGCATGGAGAAAAAACGGCAATAATAACAACAACGAAACAAACTCGATGCAAGACTCACCAGTACCGATACGATACGATAGACGATATTCGTGCCCTGTAACACCACCAGGGTACGGAGTATTTCACCGCTATTCTAGCGCGTTTTACCATAACAATCGCTACCCGTAGCCCCCTTCAAAAAAAAATCAGCAGACATACTACGGAGTTTTCCGTATCCTGATGGAGCTAGCCACGCCAGCTATCTTCAAAAGTGCCGACGTTCGGAATTCCAGGTACAAGACAGGTGAGGCATGGCCACAGGACAGCACTACCAGTGTTGTGTCGGGTTGACAACAACGAATCCGATAAAAGAGCTTGGCAAGTTATTCGTACGGAGCGCTTATGCTTTGTCCTACTCATATGTACATACATAAGTTCTTTACTGTATGGGGAGCCACTGTATGAGTAGATTATCAAAGCACATTCTCATTCTTTTGGCTCCTAGATCTGGCGACTGCCGTTCTACGTTGCATGGAGTACTTCATGTACTCCGTACGGAGTACTCGTATGCTAGTATTAGATAATACTCTGTACTCAGTACTGTGCAGATATTTTCCTGTAGTTTATTTCTCGTTAATTATGGTGTATGGAGTACGGAGTACGAATTGCAGAGTAGTCCTTACTCATACTTGACCATGAGAGTATGTTACGAGTACTCAGTAAAAAAACGGGATATGCCTCTGATTTGCCCGCCTGGCCATCAAGAAACCCCCTGTCACGTTGGAGGAAATGCTCTTTTCTTGTGCAATGACCGCGTACGAGTACTTCGTACAAAGCGTGCGGGTCCTCGCAAATCCCTCTTGCTCTTCGTTTTCCCCCCACCAACAACCTCTTCGGTTGCAATCCTGCAGACAGAGCCCCACCGTACCCACCTCATTCTGCTTACGGTGCTGCCTTTCCAGACACGAGTACGGAGTACTCCGTACTCCGTATTCCCCTGTATCACGGAGTATGCAGGGTACTTGTAGAAGTTCTTGTCTCGAGAAACTATGAATACAAATACGAATGATATGTACGGATAATCTTACGAATATATTTGCGGAGTAATCTCACGAGCCTCTTATAATACCAGCTCTGTACGGAGAACGGAGTACCCCAATCACGACGCCCCTGCCCAACGCAAGGGGCACTACTGCGTAAGTGAAGTCTTGGTCAGGCTAGTCTCAGTCCGGTGGGCCCTCCCGCAAGCTCGAACAAAAACTGCTCCGTACTGTGTATTACGTTCGAGTTCATACTTCATACCCTGTACTCCGTACTCCGTATGTCGTCGTGATACAACAAGATGGAGGCTTTCACACAGTGCTGCTCTGCGAGCATCAGCTTGTACGAGCTACATGTACACCGTATACCCTGATAGTATTATACCGAGTACAGAGTACTCCGCATGCGCTTGTTGGCTCACACGCATACTCCGTAATACTCCCCGACCTCTTCTGCCCAAGGCGGGCGGGACCTTTCCTTGGGGTCCACTCCATCTTGATCCTTGCTTTTTTTACTTGCCCGCTCTTCCATACGCAACCGTTGCCCATCACCCCTTCCTTCTTCTGGAAGAGTGCGAGAGTTGCGCAATCTACATGCCACCAGTGGTAAAGATAGATTTGACAAGAGCGTTACGTAGCAATGATACTCTTTCACTCTTGCCCTCCGGCTCCCCTCCCCTGTCCATTTCTCGTACGTGAGCATCCGCCCTTCCGACATTCAGTAATCCGTATTATGGAGTATCTTACGGAGTTCTCGTATGCTTATATGCTGCCGCATGCCCGTCCACAATTACGGAGTATTAGCTCTCCTATTAGCAGGCTCATCTCTTCCGGCCTCTCCTTCTCTCGACTCCTGCCAGCCTCTTCTAGGAGCGCAGAGACGTACAGCCGACCCACACCTCTTCGTTGAACCATTCTGCGAGCCTTTGTCTTGTTACCTTCATACTTCTTCTTTTCCCTTTCCTTTTGCACTGGCTCTTCGGACGGTTTCGCCCGCAAACGCCTCACGGCTGAAGCTCCCTTCAATGGCTCGTTGACGTTCTCCCTTCTTCTACCCTTTCTTCCTTCTCTTCTTCTGCTTCTCCCGTCTATCCCGCACTTCTTCCCGTTCTTCTCTCGAGTCTTTCGCTCAATACCTTTTCCTGCCGTCTGTTCGTTTTTTTAATGCGTGCACTGCTCGAAGTATCAAGGTCAATAGTTACAGCATCTGCAGCGGCCTATGCTCGGCCTTCTCATGCATTTCCTGTTATCGCTACTTATCATTTTTATTTCTCTTCTTCTCCGTCTTATTCCTACTCTAGTATTTCGCCTTGTCTTCGGCCACCATGACCGTTTCGTCTACATCTGTCGTCAGTGCCACCGCCACGACACCTATCAATCCCTTGAGCATCGGATCTCGTCGGACGCTTATCATCACACTCAGCACAGTCTGCTCTGTTGTGAGCGTGCTGCTATGTATAGGCATTGGCTTCGTATGCTGGCGGTGTCGTCGCCAGGGTTTATTTCCTCGCGGCATTACCCCCATTAACGATGATGAGATCGAGACCTGGAAGGCCGAACGAGTACCAGAGAAGGCGACAGAAATTGCATGTGCATGTGCAAGCAAAGATGAGGGCAACGGTGTTATCGAAACAAGTTTCCCTATAGTGACATCCGAGTCATGGGATGTTTCCGAGATATCAGAGCTCAATAGCGACAGCGTCACGGCGTCGGCAGGACAGAGTGCCCGTGGTTTTAATATCAGGAACGTGGCAGCCATAAAGCAACCAAAACGAGCACCATCCAAAGTTATTATCGACCAGGAGTCTCTACCACCATCCCAACTCACCAATGGGAATTCAGGGCCTCGGGGGAGTAGCGCATACCCATACATTCTCGACGCGCCTGCAACAATATCTGTGGGCGCTGCAGCTGTCTCATCTTCACACCACCACAAGTCCGATGAAATGACTTCACCGCGGGGCGTGCGGTCAGCTCGTTCATTGTCACTGGGACAAAATCCGCGTATTCCTATTATTGGCCGACTCAGTCTAGATCAGAACCGCGGCCGTGAGGGCTTTGCACTCTCCCAACTGTCACCACACGGCGAACAGTTTTATGAGTCGAGATTTCCGGCAGACGTTCGTGCACGTGCACCAAATTCCCGCATCGGATTAACCGATGAAATGATACCGGGCGACCCGTCCTTTCTCCCTTCACCGCGCACAGTACGGCGGCAGCCATCACGACTGACAAAACAGCGACCTGTTTCAGGAGGACATCGAAAATCGACATCAACCAGCAGCGACAATGTCGGCGGTGGCCACGGCTTCTGGGGTGCGCACACACGCAATGGCCGCAGCAACAGCAGTGTTAGTGGTCGAAGCCTGGTCCTCGGAGGCTTGCGTCAGCAAGATCAGAATGAAGAGCAGATTCCTCCTCTGCCATCTGCACTGATTTCGGCCTCGTTGGCTCCACAGAATTGCCAGATACCCCATCAACGATCTTTGAGCGACCTGGCACATGCTAGCGATGCTGGCTACAACAACAGTCGGTCCCATGCTTACTTGAACCGTCACCATGGGCGTTTCAACTCATCATCGGCCGTCCAGTTACACTGAAGACGAATAATGATGGAATGGACCAGAAATGGGGATATCCGACTTCGACCTTCCATATTATCTTTTCTTGATGTGAAATCACGAAGTATATGAAACAAGACATGTAGTCGAAACAGACTGTGAAAACCAGGTCACGACGTGTGCGGCGAGGCGCGCATCACATGAGATGGATATACCCTTGGGCATCTCGGCGAGACGCTCTTTGTCTTTTTTTTTCATTTATTTTCTTTTCATTGACTGCCACTAATGTGTGCATTCACCAGCTTCTACTTGCGCCTTAGTATGTATGTGGTTTATTCCGTACTGTCCTGGGTGATGGTTACTCACGTTGTGATGCACGTAAGGCCTTATCTTAGGACTGCTTACGAACGTCATTTGTGAGTGGTCACGAAGTTTTGCTATCTACTCCGTACTCCGTAGACACATAAATCGTCATAAGCGAGGAGATAAGATACACTAGGTATCTTACAGTGCTTCACCGCCTGCACTCTATTTATTCTCTTTAAGCACTGTAGTCTAAGATTTGAAGACTATTAAAGAGAATGGGTTATTATTTGGAGATCTCTTAAACAAAGACAAAACAATTAAGGCTTAGTGCATTTAATTGGTCAATAAGAATGAGATCTCATAGGAATATGTATTGCACTTTTTATTGGCTTATTAAGGATTTATGGTTTAGATAGTAGATTGTTATAGTCTTGTTAGCATCCCTCATAAAAAGACGTTAGATTTTATGCCATCATATGACTCTGTAAAATACTCCGTATCTCCGTAAACCCCAACAATTCCCTCCTAGGCTAGGGCTGTTTTAGTGGACCATGCCTTTCTACGGAGTGAGCAGCCAGATTTTTTTTAGAGTATCTTATGTTAAAACTGCAGTGCCGTTATCTCAGAGTTGCTCCAATTGCAGCGTTTTTCCTTTAGGTTAACTTAACGTTCTGCCAGCTATGTCCCACCTCCATCATACTTGGGCTGTCCGTATGGCTGCCGGTGAGCCTATTGCTACTGTACGCATCCGCAATCTACAGATGACACTGCCTGTCCCAAGGACTGGTTTGCCCTCTGAACTATGTGCTCTGGATGCCTGGGGACGGGCAGGCCGCTCCCAGCCCCTCCTTGTCTCTGTTGAGGTCGGCTTGGCGGAACCATTTCCTGAGGCATCGGCCGATGATCGTGTCGCCAACGACACGGTGCACTACGGAATGCTTAGTAAGGCCGTGATGCAAAGCGTCGAAGCCTTGGGTGAGCATTCAGCGAGCAGTTCTGAATCCGTTCTGGGCCTGCGCGGTGTCCTCGACGCCATCTGGTCCAATTTAACGGGAGCGGACTTGGAAGGCCAACAAACAGTTCCGATAAAAGTGCCCGTCTTGGATGTTTCTCGAATTAAATTGTTATCAATCACCGCACATCTTCCCAAAGCTTCTCTGGTCGGCGAGGGCGTGTCGTTGACGGCTACAGCTACGGGCCTGGGCAGCAGCGCCCTCCCACCCAAAACGGCAGTCGCTTTGCGTTTACACCAAATTCGCGTGCCCACACTGATCGGCGTACACCCACACGAGCGGACGGCAAAGCAGGCTGTCGTGGCCGACGTAACGATGGACCGATACGACATCCGAGAAGATGCTTATATGACACTGGAAGCACTAGTCATTCACGTATAGCCATGACCACTCTCATACTCTCTCTTATATCTGCTGACCAACAGGCTCTCGACACCACCGCATATGAAACACTCGAGGCTTTGGCAACACACATTGCCAAATGCATCTTGGCAGAACCTGGAAACACTTCATCAACCGGATGGCAAGTCCAGGTGGCGCTCAAAAAGCCTATTGCGGTGCCATTTGCGGACGCACCCGTGGTAGAGGTGCGTATGGGTAGTACCAGCGATGGTAGTAGCACCAAAAATGAAAAGTGAACGAATGGGCAATGATGGTTTATTTCTATGATCGGGGGATCGGGGGAAAAGCAATGGTCCATAAAGAACACGGCCCCCTATTACAGCAGGTCCTCCTCGGCCACTCGCTTGAACAATGGCACATCGCTTCCCGTGAGCTTGTCCAAAAGGGTTTGTGGTGCGTCATACACCATAACATGGAAGTGCTCGATCTGGCGTATTGTCTTGAGAGACTGCCAATTTTTGAACCAAATGTACTAGCCGAGTCAGTACTTCTGCAAGGGGGAGGGGGAGGGGGGGAGGGCGCACATGATTCTTTGGCAACGCCGCAAACGCCGTGTCGACGAACCGCTGGATGTTGGTGCGCGCCTCATCGGTTAGGTCGCCCGTAGTTGGATCTTCCTCGAGCGGAAACTTGGTCCACACGACAAGATGAGTGATGCGCTCGTCGATGCCATATGGCCAATCGTTCCACAAGATCTTGATGTCGCTAGGGTTTGAAAAAGGCACGATGCCCTCCTTCTGTCGTCGAGACACCTCGTTCACATCCCACTGCAGGCGTTCCCGCAGCAAGAAATTGGCCGCGCTGCCGTGTTGCTGCCGCAGCTTCCATGTGTACGCAAGGTAGCGCCGCAACTTTGAGGGCGATCGTTGGAAGTCTTGTAGCCGGTTCTGGGCCACGCGAGCGCGCACATCTTCCCAACTGGGTGTGCAATAATCTTCATCACGTGTGCTCAGGATTCCCACGTCTTTGGCGTTGAGGTTGCGTAAAAAATCGGGACATTCGACTGACCGCTGCTCGGGAGACACGTTGACCTGCCAGTACGGCAGCTTCAGTGCCTCTTTCAAAGTTGAGTCGTCTTGGGTGGTAGCGCTTCCCATGGTGAATTGGCGGTCTGGATGGGTGGCAATGAGGATGGATGTAAGTGGATGAACAACCGCCCCTGTCTCGTACTCTTATACACGAGCACGAGTACTTAAAATATGAGTCACGTGTTGAGAATGGCGGTCTTATTTGTTGTTTTCAGGAGCCCGTGGGTCATTCAATTTGTAGATTGTTTGAGCTCCTCCGCGCTTGTCTTGCATTTAACACGGCGTGCCACATTGGGCCACTTGTAAAGCTCGGAGTGAGATGTCGGTGAGAGGACGAGAGCAAGAAGATGAGCTGACGAGGTCTGATGTGATGTACGCGTGTAATGGCAACTTCACCATAGCACACCTTTCAGAAATCTCGTGCGAGACAGGGAGCCAGCTAAAGATCCTAATGAGTTCGTCATCAATTCTATGCGAGTACGGAGTACGGAGTTGGCAAGAACCATCTTATTTCGGAAGGAAAAGCCTATTTCCGAATGGATGACCCACATCGCCTTAATCGTGCTGAACCCCATTTTACCGAGCCGCCCACTTTTTTTCGCAACCTCCTCGTAAGATACTTACTAATAAAGTAGAGTGTAGTGTAGCCAGCACGTCGTCGTAGTTGATCTGTGCCAGCGATGCTGTTTACACAGTTAGTGTCAGGGCGGCTACGAAAGTATCTTACTCCTTTCGTATTCTGTTGCTGGCCATAACAATGCGCAAATACCCTCCGATACAAATTTTCACGGCAGATACTAAAATTGCAATAGTTCTGTTGTAATTATTTAGAGATATGTTCTAAGACTATGTATAAGATATAGCTATAGTTTTTATTAAATTAATATATTTATAATATGAGAGTATTACTTTAATAACCACGTAGTGTACTAGTAAAGAGAGGTATTAGTTTGGCAAGAGTAGGAGAGTTCGAATCTAACGCCTGCGGTGCACAACAACCCTGTGCCTGACCCCTCCAAAAATCTTCTCATCATATGCACTGCTCCACCCGCTGAACATGCGCATTGGGCTGGTAGCTTAGGTACTGGTTAGCACCTACGTTGCAGAGTAATTTCTTGTTGTAGTGAGCGAAACTGTCTTGGACAGGCGATATAAATGCCAGCTTAAAATTCCAAAAAATGAATGGCCACCGTGAAACTTAAAATCATACACATTCATTTTCATGGCCGTTCTTCAGGGACTTTGCTCAAAGGTGTAGTCCACCGCCATCTTCGTCATCTCCTTCTCGCCGTCCTCCCATGCCACTATTATCTACACGCAAACGCTCCTCGGAGGCACGATGCAGCTGATCATCCGTCAGACCATCGTCAACAGCATGGGATTGCTGTAGTCGCCCTGGAGAGTCCATATGAAGCGTGCCATTGCGAATGGTACCGGTTGTAAAGGTTCCGTCTAACCAGGGATCAGATACACCATTTGCACCATTTGTACCGTCTGTGCCGTCTGTACTATCTGTACCATTTGCATCACCCACCCTAGTCCCATTTCCGTTTGTGTCGTTGGTCCTGTTAACACCTACAGCGGCCTGACTTGCTGCCACCGCCGCCGCGGCCGTCGCAGCTCGCTGTACGGCATCAACTTGTTGCTGGTCCATTTCCTCTTTGCTCTGAAACTCGACCCAGCTGGCGCCGCGTTTCTCGACTTCTGCACGCACGAGACGAATCTGCTCGAGCTTGCGTTCGATTACGACTTGATTCTCGCGGATGGCATCAATGCAATCCTGATCAGGCTGCTGAGACTCGGAGCCTACGGCCGATGCCGTGCCCTGTGCATAGGGAAGCATTTGTTCGTTGGAGTAATCGAGGTAAGCAATGCTATTGCGGATCTCGAGCACCTTGAGGTGGAGGCTAGACAGCGAAAGGTCGGAAATTGCCTCGGCAAAGCGTGCCGGGCTGATGGGGTGGGCTTCAGCCGACATGGGGAAAATATGTGTTCTCCTTTGGGGTGTTTGGCTGTGTCTGTAGGAAGGTAAAAATATGAGAATATTTGGATGCATGAAGGCAATGCTTCGTCGATTTTGCATGTAAGATATTAGTAATTCAAATACGAGCTAGCCTATTTCGCTTAGGCCGCTTAATATGGACTCCGTATTAATACTCCTCCGGAGTATTTGGAGGCTCAGCGTTCATATCACCACGTGATTGTACTATGGGCAGGTGTGGGGGTTGTGGACGCCGGATTATTCATCCTACCGGCCGAATTTTCTCCTCAAATCGCCTGACGGACGATTCGAACATCAACTTCCAGCTACAAGTGCTTGCCAGGCACGAACTGTCCACAGCTACGATGAGTGCCCTGCGAGGTGGTATATGCTGTACACGCCCACGTTTTGTAAGCACCACAGTTGCAGCATCTCCCTTCATCTATGGTCATGCCTTCGCGGTTGCATGGCGGCGAGTCTCGACGCGGGCCTGCAGGCAATGTGTCCTACCTTATTCTAGAAGTCAATGGGCAACAAGAGCGGCGCGCCGGAGCTCTGCGGGGGTGGTAGCAGAAATAGGGGCAGTCCGCATGCTCTTTACGTCTTCCATCATCACTCACTACATCGACCTGCCCCCCAACTACGACGACGAGACGGGGCTTCCGTTTCGGCGGCGCGGCGACCTGGAGAGACAAGAAATAGCGGAAGTCTTTGGGGCAGGAATGAACCCCAAAGCCGCTAACCGGCTGCTATATATCTTGCACGGTCGACGTGTCGCCGGTACACTGGATGACCCAGCATACCGCATTCACACGGCGCATTATTCAGCAATTGAAATCGATAAAGCACTGTCATATCTGCGGAGGACAGTGCCAGTGGATGAGGTGGTCAATGCCGGACTTCGGGCGGAAGATGAGCTTGCCGAGCTGGAGCGGAAGGATGTAGAAGAGGAGCCGGAGACAGGTCCGAAGAATGATGGAAAGGAAGGGTCATCTCTCACCGAGATTGAAGAGGATGCAACAGAAGCAAAGCCCAAGAAAGCGCTACAAACCCTGACGGAGCACAAATGGCGTGCGCGTCTATTTCGTGATGCGCCGTCGGACGACGTATATGGCGTGGGCGCGTTTGATGTCATCCGCGCGCGTAATAAGAGGCTCAACGAAGAACGCGAGGCATTGCGAGAGGCAGAAGAAAGACAGCGACGCGAGGAGGAGGAACGGTTAGCAGCGCTGCGTGGTGGTGGGCGCAGTCTGGAGACGGTGGGCGACGGGAGCAGCAGCGACAGCAAAGTGCCAGCGCGTGAATTGAGTCCGCGTATGAAGAAATGGGCGTTAGCAGCGACGTCACCACTACAGGAGGCGCCAATAATGTCCCCGTGGCAGCGACTATGGCCGTCAGTTGCATTTGTGGCAACATTGTTGGCAAGTGGCGGCGTGTTGGCGAGCATCTACACACCGCCGCCATCAGAACGTCGCCTATTTCCCGAATTGTCACCAGCGACAGCAACAGTGGTCGGGCTAGTGGCAGCTAACGTCGGCGTCTGGCTGCTGTGGCGAATACCACCGGCATGGCGGCTGCTTAATCGCTTTATGATCGTGGTGCCGGCGACGCCGCGGCCACTGAGCCTCGTGGGTGCCATGTTCTCGCACCAAAAAGCTGGCCACCTACTTGCCAATGCGGCGTTTCTATGGTTCATTGGCATACGACTGCACGACGAAATAGGCCGGGCGGCATTTCTCGAGGTGTACGTGGCGTCGGGTGCTGTGGCATTTTTGGCCAGCCTTGCCAATATTGTGTTGCGCAACAACCTGCACTTGACTACACTAGGAGCCTCGGGTGCTATCTATGGTATCACGACTGCCTACTTCATTCTGCACAAGTTTGAGGGTTTCAAAATTTTGGGCTTGCCACCCGATCCCTATGGGGGTGTGCAAGGCCTCGGCTTTGTTGGACTCATGCTTGGGCTCAACCTGTTGACGCTACGCGCCGAGAAGCAGTCTGTCGATGTTGTTACACACTTTGTTGGCATGGGTGTTGGTGCCCTTTTCGGCGAGTACTTCCGCATGCAGCAACAGGAACAGGCACACGCGACGACCGAGGGCCGGGCTCCGCGGAGTACGTGGATCATCCTGAAGGAGAAGATAACCGGAAGTAGCTTGATAGCCTGGTCGGCGAACGGTGAACGGTAATCTAACGAACAAAAAAGAAGACAAGGAAAAAAACCAAAGTCTTGTATATACACGAGCATACTAGCACTTGCATAGAACGCAGAAGCACATTGTTTCTGGTTTATGATGGGGAAATGCAAATAGACATAATGCCGCTCAGCTAAGATCATCTGTTGCTACTTGCACCATAAAGTACCAATGAGCCGAATAGTACGGAGTACACTGCTGGTCCAATAATATTCCCAGCACCATAGAAAGCACATCAAAAGTGGCTAAAAACCTATAGAGTTGTACGCATATTTTATCAAAAGTTATTTCATACTTCGAATCTTACGTGTCTCTATGCCTACTAATTAGTTTTTAAACCTCCAGACTACTTGCGTAGTATTTCTCAATATAGGATCCAACAAGGAGGCATATGAAGCGTATATACGGAGTACTTATGCTTTCTTTTCTTAGGAGCTGGCATTTTTTGCACAATTTTAAAGCAGTCAGATGAAGCATGTAGAAAACAGCTTGGTTCTCTAATCATCTAGGCAAAATATGATATAAAAAGAGAAAAAGTCTTCAATCAACTATTAAATACCACTACAGACATTGTGAATAGCCTACAGATAATTAGCCTTCCCTTTTTTCAAGTCATTGGATGAAGGTAGTGGACAGAACTTACATGAATTGGAGTACGTGCACACATATGGGCTTGCGCATGTTGTCGAGCCGGTGTAGCCTGAGCCACCGCATTGGCCGTACTGAGCGACAGTGTCAGTGGACGTGGACGATGTAGCAGCTGCAGCCGTGGTAGAAGCCGCAGTCGTGGTAGCAGCTGTAGTCGTGGTAGCAGCTGCTGCCACAGCCGTAGTCGTTGATGCGACAGTTGCCGTTGAAGTGTCCGAGTCTGTGCTTGTGCCCTGTGTCATGGTCAAGCTGAAGCCGGACACACTGAAAACGCAATCTGTGCCGGTAAACGGCTCTGTGCCAGCGCCGACGCTCAGTAGATACTGGCTATCAGAGAGACCCTCATTATCGATGAGATATGTGAAGAATTCGGTCAGGTCGCCCGAAAAACTTGTCTGTTCGGTCGATGCCACAAAGCTGTAAACAGTCATGGCGCCATTGAGCCCGCTGTACAAGCTCCAGCTAACATCTCCAATGGTGGGCGTGGACACGGCACTTCCAGTTGAGCTGATGGGACCTGCGCCGCCGATGGCATCCAGCCAGATCATGATTTCATATTCATCGCTGCCGGTCGATGTGGAGGACGTGAACATGTCGTAGGCGACGTCAGCCACGATATCCGTGCCAGTATAGCTGGATGCGTCAGTACAGTAAATGAAGCAAACGGCACTCATACACACTTCCAATTCCACGTTGTAGACATGGCACTAATCGATGACAGCTGCACAATGTCCGTGGCCGTGACAACATTGGCAAACGACTTGACGTCACTTGTACCACCACTCCATGACCACGATGTCGACCACACCAACGTGTTGTCTGTCAGCGAGTCCACCGTTGAGCATTGACTACCCGTGCCACTGTCCTCATTCCACAGATCTTGGTAGACCGTGTATGAGCCCGTCACAACTGAGTCCCATTGCCCGCAGATGGTCGTCGCACGTGCCTGCAAAACCTTTGTCGGTGTCGTCGGGAGGACAGCCGCAGAAGCGCCAGCCACCAGGGCGGCGTACACGGCAATAATGGATGACTTCATGTTAAGAAAGAGCGGCAAACAGAATTGGACTAAAAATGAATGGTTGAAATAAATAATAAAAGAACGACTTTTAAAGAAAGAAAGCAACTTGGTGTTATCTTCCCCTTAGCCAGTTTACCTGGGATGATGCATGTTATATATACTTGTACCAGCACCTAATACTTCTATTGATTCTACGATCTACTTCATACAGAGTACGAGTAATCGTCCCATTCAGGGCCACCGTTAGTGGATCGCCGGGCCGTTTCATACAGGCGGACCGTCGAAAAACTCACCCGACTCTTCTGACAAAATCCCTTTAGTCCTGACCACCTGTCAGGGGGGCTTAGTTGTTTCAACGTGACAGCCAGACGTTCCTTGTTTAACTTCGTATTACTCGTACACCACCTTCAGCATACTCATCCACGACTAGTTAAAATACCACTCGTATGGGGTAAAAACTATTAGAATCCATAAATTTTCTAAAGAGCTTTTGCTCAGGGCACATCAAGTAAACTTCTGTATCCAATATTACCGTCGAATTTCTTTGTTCGCTAGTTCACCTCAAAAAATGCGAATGACGATGCGAGAATTCTCATTTATGTACTCATTGATGTATTATATGTGTTCATGTTGGTACGCATTACTGTGTCAGTTGTCAACACTCCACTTTCTTGTGTGCGCCTATTCTGTATTATTACGCCGTGTGTGTTCATTCGGTTTCAGTTAAATGTGTCGCTAGATATACGGAGTACAGAGTAATATGTACTCCGTACATTTATCCCCTTTCCTCCTTAACCATCCGATGTCTCGCCATCTTTTGCGGTCGGCCGGTTTGCCGACAGTAACACACAATTTTGGAGAATCAGTCCTCAAAACGTATTAGTAGATTTCGGTCAATAATGCCTTTTTTGGCGATGAATCCAGTGGATCCAATATGGATCGATAAGGAGCCTTCGGGTTGTAATGCAAGCTTCCCCGTCATGTTTCATCTGATCGGATGATCGCCACCAGAACTGCAAGATGGTTGGGGAGAAAAAGGTCTGGACTTTGTTCTCGGGGCTGTTATTAATACTACTGCCTTTTATTATTATAGTTATAATTATTATATTTTATTTTACCTTTCTATTTTATCTTTCTTTTCGTCCGATATTCCGTACTTGCATTTCATATTAATAGTGCACAATCTCCTTGGTCTATGAATCACAATATGACGTCAAGAATGCAACACGTGGAGTTGAGACATGCTATTGACAAACACACCAGGCCACTTGTTAGATCTGAACGTTCTTCACTTCCGGCGCGTCTTTCCACCGCGAATCCGCAAAGCTGATATAGCGCCAATGACTGCTATGACAAATACCACCAAGAACCCCTTGTTCATAGCTTTGCCGTAGCAATCCCGAACAATGGCAGATATCTCGGGGTTTAATGTTTGCAAGGACTCAATGCTTCTTGTTACTTCGTCGACCACGGCATCCACATCTATGTCGTAGGACTGCAGCTTGACATGCAGGATGCTCCGTAGGTACTGTTGGACAACTGTCGAGACAACTGAAATACCAAGCACATAGCCCAAGCTACGGAATGCGTAGTAGGAAGCAGTGACAACTGCAACGCTGTTGTCGCAGGCATTGGTAACTAGAGAAGTAGAGTTAATAGAATATTCTGTAATGAGGGCCTGGGTATGAAGTAACCACTTCACTTACTAGCAGCGATGAGGGCAGCAACGACATAGATGCCAAGACCAAGCTCATTCATAACATGACCGAGGACCATGCAGGGGGTGTACTCGCAGACGGGGCCAGAAAACAGAAAGGCTATCAGGGTGCCGACGACTTGTATCGTGAAACCTAGCATCATCGCCCAGTAGTATTGGCCAGTATGCCTCATCCAGAGCCCTGCAGTCATGGCGCCACAGACGCCCGCGATGATGGCTGGGATCATGTATAGTGATGCGTCCTGGGGAGTGAGATTATCCCTGACTTGGTAGTAGAGCGGCAGGATGAATTCAAGCGCAGCCAGAGCGAAGAAAGACAAGAATGATGAAAGATAGATGGGCAAAAGACCTGGACTGAGGAAGACCGATGGCGGCACGATCGGCTCACGGGCAACGCAGTTTTCAACGTAGAGGAAGCATATAGTCGCCATGGCCGATATAAGAAACGATACAAGGGTCTCTAGGGTAACCCAAGATATGCTACTGCCTCGGTCCACACCCAGCATGAAGGCCACAATGGCCACGACAAGGCTGCCGGTGCCTAAGAAATCGACCCGGCTAAGTTTGGCCAGAAGTGTTTCCTGATCGCTTGGTTGCTGCAAAAGCTCCTGTTGTTCGAGACGCGTTTCCTTCTCCTGGCCGACGTCTTCGGCAAGGCAACAGCTGACGACGATCATGGCTATCACACAAATGGGCACTTGTCCGAAGAACGACCATCGCCAGCCTACGGAGCCGGCCAGCAGACCGCCAAGCGGGGCACCCAGACCAGCACCTAGCGAGTAGACAATATTGAGCACGCCTTGCCAAAGACCTCGATCCTGGATAGGGACCAATCCTGTGAGCAAAATAGATACCACGGTACCCATTCCGGCACCTCCGATTGCCTGAATCACGCGCGCTGTAATGATCTGTCCCATGGACTGGGCAATTCCACAGGCTAGACATCCTACTGCGAAGAGAGCATAGGCAACCAGAAGGCACTGCTTGCGGCCGAATATGTCGCACAACTTTCCGTAAAGTGGCTGTGAAGAGACAAGCGACAGGGCGTACGCAGTAATAATCCAGGAGGCCATGTTCAGGGCTCCCAGCTCGCTGGAGATTGTGACATAACTGACCAAGGCGATGGTCCCATCGGCGGCAGAGAGAAATGTCTTCTGTGGTTAGTAGGGCTTCGGTCATCGTGACAGGCGAAGACAACTCACCCCAATGGTGATGACCGGAAATATGACCAATATATTCGGTCGTTTGTCGAGGGCTTCAAAGCTGTTTTCTGTAGAGTCTCTGTTGTCTTCGACACCGCCTTCATATTCTAGATCGACTGAGGCGTCCGGAATCGGAGCCGGCGTCGGCGTACATTCAGAACTGGAACTTCCCAGAAGGGAGCTTGTTTCGTCAGGAGGAATCGCGGACGGCACCATTCTGATGATTTTGATAGGCTCTGTTGATTATGAGAATGAAAGTTGTTGTTGTAAGGTCAAATCTTTCGACTCACCCCATTTGATATATCATATGTGGAAATGTGGAGTTCGCGCCTTTATCGGCCGGAGTTTTGAGCTGCGTGGCATCTGAGGGGCGGTGATGGGCGTCATTTCCAGAGATGAGACTGCGCTTTGGCAATTTCAATCTTCCTTCTGCCGCCAGCGGCAATCGGCTCCGGTAGGATGGCCATTCCGAAAACATTAGCCATTCTAATATTTATTAGCACAGACAGTGGCGTATTTTTTTCTATCTAACGAGAACCACGGCGCCCTTTTGCTATGGACTTGTTATGCAGAATAGGGAGAGAGAGGGGGGGGGGGGGGGGGGGGTTGGCAGAATAAGGCGGTGGACGACTTTGTGGCCCTATGCGTCTTAGACCACTCACAGGTGACGTTGGTAAGTCCTAAGATAAGGCCTTACGTGCATCAC
The DNA here is from genome assembly GCA_002778125.1 of Dryadomyces quercivorus. Taxonomy (NCBI): domain Eukaryota; kingdom Fungi; phylum Ascomycota; class Sordariomycetes; order Ophiostomatales; family Ophiostomataceae; genus Dryadomyces; species Dryadomyces quercivorus. Next base: position 87,147 of record PCDE01000014.1, read on the forward strand.
AACGTGAGTAATGAACTCGACGAAAGTGTATAACTTCTGAAGTAAAATAAGACTGAATGCCTCCTAACTACTGCGTACGTGAGGGAGTTCACAAGGTCAATAAATACAGGGTGGTGGATGCGTAACCACAGGTGCAGCCACACTTTAGATCCTAATCCACAGCCCTTGGTACCAGATATCTTACCGCTAAATACATATATCTCACGATGGATTAGGCGTTACGCCCTGTAACTCCCCCTATAAACCAACCCTATTTTACCGTCGTTGTTATCGTTGTTGCCGTCTCTCTTACCACATGCTGTCGCTATCGCTATCGCCATTGATTTTTACTATTGCTCTAACGATTTGTATTGTTATATTTTCTCTTATTTTTAATAGGTTTAATAGTTTTACAAGTATGTCTTGTGGTTCTGTTACTGGGGCAAAGCTTAGCCATAGCCCCCCAAAATTACTGTAGCCAATTACGCCAAACCTACCCAATGTATCTTTTTTCTTATCAGTACTCCGTAGATTACTGTCCCATTAGCAATTCTCAATAATATTATGAAGTAGAAAACAGGTTGCTTTAAAGATCAGGAATCCATTGCGTAGCTTTATACGCAGTGCTCTGTACTCGTACAGAATATGATAAGAATGGCCAACATTACCTATCCAGGACGTGTAGCATAGCAACACTCTCTACGGAGTACTAAAAGGTAAATTGCCTGAGTTAGCGACCAGGTGACACGTGCACGGTGCAGTATTTGTTGAGGTCCGATCGTAGGCCACCAAATCCCACGGCGCCAGTCTGGCAGGCTGTCTTCGGGAGCGATCTTAACAAGGATATAATCAGAGACGTATTTTCTCCAGTACAGAGGTGTAGATGCAAAGGTTTCGTATCAAAGGTGTATTGGCCATCTAATTGTCTATGTGGAAGAGGATTTATGGAGTATACGTGATCCAATCAGAGCTCATCGAAACGAATACGGAAAATGGATAGCCCGGGAGAGAAGCAAGAAAAGACACAAAAAGAAGAAGGAGCAGTGCATACTGTACCATTTTAATAAATAATTTGTGCAGGAAAGACAGGTTGTCGCTTCCTTTCCTGGCAAGGGTATCAGGCCGTTATTGGAAAGTTGTGGGATTTGTTGCAGGGTAAGGATATTCGTAATATTGTAAGAAGTGATGACTTTGCTGTGAGGTTGCTTATGAGACAGAATATTTTTCGTGTGTCCTAGATTGCTCTCCTAGATTGCTCACAGATAACACATTCCTAAGTCGACCTAGTATGGAGTGTAAGGCCTTATGGGTGCTACAGCGTGAGGTATACTTGATGTAAGCGTTAACTTCAGAAATAAAAGATGAATGGCTGATTGACTTCCTACTCCTTGTGAGGGAGTTTGCGGGGTAAATAAATAGACTGGGTGTTGCACTGCCACCGTGGCAGCCCGCAATGAATTCCTGATCCACAGCTTACCTTCGCTCTTGAACTTTTCAGATTTATCAAGCAAGAGTCAGTCATCAGATCTGACTGGCTCAAATAACTCATGCCTTTCCACCGTGGTCAGGACCCGCCATTATATACCACTCTGACTTTACAGGTAGTGTTGCTGACTTCTTTGGTGCATGTAGAGGAGCCGACGTGCGTGCATTTTGGGGCATTTGTCGGCCTCGCGGAACGTTTCTATTTCCCGTAACATATCTTTAACTCTGCCGTTACAATGTGGGCCTTTCAATTCAACGGCATGGGAAGCTAGTAACGGCAGGTCTCGAATCTGCGCATTTCCCCTTTCCATGAATTACGTGCTCGCATAGTGGCGATGACTTCATTCGAATGGCGGCTTCTGATTGGCTGGTTACGACCTTTGAAAGGGTGCGGCCACGTCCTTGCTTGGCCGTGTGAGCAGATCTCTTGTTCTTTTTCCTTGCATATTAAACAATGGCCAAGCAGAGCAGCTTTGTTGAATCAGGTCATATCTTGGCAATGAAAGAGCACGAATCCCCGCCCGTCTCGGAGCAAGCCTTGGATGATGTATACGATGTATACAAATCGACTGTCCTTGACAGAGCACCACCTGAAGAGGTCCGGCGCGTGGTGCGCAAGATTGATCTGCGTGTGGTGTCAATCCTATTCTTGATTTACTTTTTGCAATACCTGGACAAGTACGGAAACATAGAAAATATTGCATGCATACTCAACCGCAGAGCTAATTAATACGCCTCGTCAACAGGAACTCACTGAACTTTGCGAGCGTCTATGGCCTACAGACAGGAACTCATCTTGTTGGACAGGACTATTCTTGGCTAAGTATGCATCTACGGAGAAACGGAAACTACTTAATGCCCAGACACTAATATGCTTGTCCTTCTAGGCAGTATCTTCTACTTTGGCTACCTGGCCGCGCAGTTTCCTAGCTCATATCTGCTCCAGAAGCTGCCGATCGGAAAGTTCGTTTCGATCGTAACCATCATATGGGGTGCCATAGTGATGACCACACCGGGATGCAACTCTTTTGCTGGAATCTCGGTGAATCGCTTCTTCTTGGGCGTTACGGAGGCTACAGTTAACCCGGCTTTCGTATTGATTATGTCGACCTGGTATACATCGTCTGAGCAGCCGCTTCGACTGGAGTCATATTACTGCACCAACGGAATCGCTACCATGTTTGGCGGTTTGATCGGCTACGCCGTCGGCCATATAACTACCGGCTTACAAAAATGGATGTACGTCTTTATTATCTTTGGTGCTGTCAGCATCGTTAGTGGCATTTTGTCTCTATTTGTTCTACCCGACTTGCCATCAACAGCACGCTTTCTCAATGAGCGTGAGCGTGCCATTGCTGTCAACCGAGTCTCGCAGAATAAACAAGGCATTAAAAACCACCATTTTCGACGTTACCAAGCCATCCAGTGTGCCAAAGATCCTAAGACCTGGATCCTCTTCATCATGGCTACTGGCGCCCAGATTCCCAACTCTGCCCTCACCAGCTTCACCAGCATCATTGTCGGCAGTTTCGGTTTTGACACTTTGGGCACGCAGTACATGCAGATTCCCGGTGGTGCCGTGCAGTTTCTTGCTCTCCTCATTGGGGGCTGGGTCTGTACGCACTGGTCTAGCATGCGCTGTATAACTATGATCGTTGCCAACACCATTTGCATTGTCGGGGCTTCGATGCTAGTGGCCCTGCCGAGTGATAACAAAGTTCGTACTTCATTCTTCAAAATTCGAATATTGCAAAATGCGAAGTATGAATATTAATTTCTTAGTGGGGCCGCCTCGTTGCTTTATGGCTTTGTTACTTTCAGGGCCTGGGCTTCAGTATGTCTTTGACAATGGTGTCCTCCAACATTGCCGGATACACCAAGAAGCAACTGACAGCTGCTGTCCTCTTCACCGGATACTGTGTGGGAAACATTATCGGGCCCCAGACATTCATCACCAGTGAAGCTCGTAAGTTGAACATTTCATCCATACATAACATGTTTACTAACCCTATAAAGCGCATTATCATAGCGCTTACATTGCTATGCTTGTCGGGTACTCGGTAAAGTTGCTCATGGTTATCATCCTGTACATCTATATGTACCGCAGCAACAAGGCCCGCGATGCTACTAGCCAATCTGACGAAAAGGCTGCCGTGGAGATGGGTATGCTTGATCAGACCGAGATAGATAACCCAGGATTCAGGTACGCATGACGACTTTTCCTATATTTTCTCCTAGACTATACACTAACCTTGTTAGATATGCACTGTAAATCGAAGCGTACTTCGTGGGTTTGGATGGTACTGCAGATAGATATATATTATAGACATCTGATTTAGACTCATACCCCAGAATCTCGCATCACTTATCACATACTTCGCACTTAAAACAGACCAAAGTTCCATACATATTGTTTAGTGTTGCACCATAAGTGCAAATATTGGCCAAGCTATCTGTAGCAGCGATGATATCATTTTTAAATTGGCCCTAAAAAGCACGATATTTTATAATTCGGTTGCGCGAACATAATCGTTCCATTTGGATTGATTAGTGTAACCAATACGTTTCCCGACGTTTATAAATTAATCATTTCTCATCACGTTAAACATTCAATCCCAATAAACTTATTCAGCCATCCAATTTTACACGTCAACGAACATGGCATCCACTCAAAGTGTGCCCGGTGCCACGGCCAAGAAACTCATTCTCAATGCCTTTGTTATGTCTTGCAGTGGGCACCAGGCACCTGGGCTTTGGGCACATCCAGAGGATCACTCCTGGGATTTCAACAGTATCAATCACTGGGTGGAACTGGCCCAGCTCCTAGAAAAGGGAAAATTTCATGGCATGTTCATTGCCGATGTGCTTGTATGTTGTACCCCATCGGGCTCTACTCCGCATTTCAAAGCCTCATACAAGTCAGGGCTCCTACGATGTATATAAGGGTCCACACAATCCAAACCCGGCTATTGTCTCGGGGGCTCAGTGGCCGGTCAATGAACCACTGGCCATTATCCCAGCCATGGCCGCCGCAACCAAGAATCTAGGCTTTGGTGTAACAGTGGCTACAACATACGAACAACCATATCATTTGGCCCGACGCCTCAGCACCGTGGATCATCTAACCGGTGGCAGAGTGGGATGGAATATTGTTACAGGCTACCTCGACTCTGCCGCCCGAAATCTCGGCCATACGCAGCAGCCCAAGCATGATGACAGATATGCCATTGCCGAGGAATACGTCGATGTCGTATATAAGCTCTGGTAAGAAATAAAAAGAAAAAATTCACGTTCTTTTGCTTACAAAAATAGGCAAGCATCATGGCGAGATGATGCCGTGAAGTTGGATCGCGAAAAGGGTATTTACACGGATCCAACCCTAGTGCGGACGATTGATCATGTCGGAAAATACTTCAATGTTCCTGGCCCTCATATTTGCCAACCATCTCCACAGCGTACGCCCGTGATTTTACAGGCCGGTACATCCAAATCTGGAAAGGCCTTTGCAGCTAAGCACGCCGAAGCTGTCTTTGTGGCAGGGCATAGCCCGTCTGTGGTAGCCAGAAGCATTGCGGAGATTCGAACCAAGGCCCAAGAAGAGTTTTCTCGGGACTCTCGCTCTATCAAAATTCTAGCCATGCTGTGCCCCATCATCGGAAAAACACAAGAAGAAGCAGACGCCAAATACAAGGACTATCTAGGCTATGGATCTGAAGATGGTGCTTTGGCTCTATTTGGTGGATGGACCGGCGTTGACCTGGCACAGTATGCAGACGACGAGGAGCTCCGGAATGTGGAGTCAAATGCTATCCGATCTGCTGTGGAAGCATGGTCTAAGGCTACACCTGAAGTCCCTAGGTGGACGAAGCACACGGTTGCTAACCATATCAAAGTAGGTGGTTTGGGGGCTACAGTTGTGGGGACACCTGAAAAGGTGGCAGATGAGATGGAGAGGTGGGTCTCAGAGGCCGACGTAGATGGGTTCAATCTTGCCTATGCAGTGAAGCCTGGGTCTTTTGAAGACATCATCGAATACCTTATTCCGGTTCTTCGAGATCGTGGCCTCTTCTGGGAGGACTATGAAGTAGACGGAGGCACGTTTCGGGAAAATCTGTATGGGAAGAAAGGGCTTTCTCGGCCGCCTCCGGATCATCCAGCATCTCGGTATCACTGGAAAGCAGAGTGACAAGTTTAGCTCAAGAAAGACCGAGTAGGAGGACGAGTTGAGAGAATCAAAATAAAAGCACACGAAATTCTGTTTTAATTAAACACTATTCATTACAAACGATTTGATATTTTAATATATTGAGTGCGATTTACCCAGATTGGAATTTTTAGGATCTCAAGATATTGAATACGTTTGTACCAGAGGTATACTAGTCAAGTACCAAAAATCCTGCTGAGATTCAAGTGCATGAGTCCTTTTGGGATAGCGTCTTTCTCACGCAATCTATCGTGCGCAATTGCGCCATGATGTGACACTTGACATGCTGGTATAGATGCCGCCTAGCTTATATATCTCCTAAGACCCTCTGCCACCCAACAACTAAATGCATTCACTTCAGACTCAAAAACCAGCATCATGACGACTCAAGGCAAACCCACCACTGACCCCACCGTTTACAAGGAGTACGAGACCAAATGGGCATCTCTCCCCCAGAGCGAGGCCGATTGGATTCAACGGGCCAGAGATGTAGCTACTGTTCTCGCCAAAGATTCTGGCGTCCGGGATGCCGAAAATAAAACCCCCGTTGCAGAAGTGCAGCTGCTCAAGTACTCTGGCCTGCTCAAAGTTATCGGCCCTTCCAAGTACGGCGGCGGTGGCCAATCGTGGACCACTGGCTTCAAAGTGATTCGGGAAGTAGCTAAAGCTGACGGGCAAGTACATGTATTCCTTTTTGGACGGTTTTTCTTAAGCTCTGTTCTAATGCCCTGTCCCAGATCCATCGGTGCCCTGCTTGGCTACCATCTGAATTGGTCCACAACTGCCAATCTTGTTGGCTCCGACGAACAGGCGGACCGCTACCAGAAGCTCATCCTAGAGAATAATTATTTTATTGGTGGAGCTGTCAACCCACGTGATAGCGATTTGGCTGTTACGGCAGATGGCGACGGTCTCTTGTTCAACGGCTCGAAAAACTTTAATACAGGTGGCGTAGTCTCCGATATTACCGTTCTGGAGGGCGACTACAATAAGACCGGTGATCACATTTTTGCCTTCGTCCCAACCCAGCAGTCAGGCATCCAATTCAAGTACAACTGGGACAATCTCGGCTTCCGTCTAACCGAGTCTGGAAGCGTTAACATCGTGAACGTCAAAGTGCCGTGGGCCGATGCTCTCGGTTGGGATGCCCAGACCAAGAAGCCAGATCCATCCATCCTAGCAATACCATATGCAAGCTTGTTGTTGCCAAGGTGAGCACCTTTTGAAGGAGTGGTTTTTTTTATTCTTCTTTTTTCTTTGCACGAATGCTAACATGCACAGCATCCAACTCGTCTTTAGTAATATCTATCTGGGCATCACCCAAGGTGCACTGGATTTCTCCTCGGCGTACACGGTAAAGAATACGCGCGCATGGCCCTACGGCGGTGAAGTAAGTACCTACATTCTTCTATGAACGAATAAGAAAATGCTAACGGTCTGACTAGAACAAAGAGAAGGGCACTGACGAATTTTACATTCTGTCCACCTACGGAAACTTCTTTGCGCACATCCGCGCAGCTGAAAGCTTGGCCGACAAAGCGGGCGAGGAGTTTGCTTCTCTTATTGCCCAATACGCAACTAAGCGCGATGGTCTGACAGCTCAAGAGCGTGGAGATGTAGCTGAGTGGATTGCCAGTGTTAAAGTCGTCACAACTGATACAGGTCTGCGCGTGACAGCGGGTGTGTTTGAGGTCACGGGAGCCAGGTCCACGGCGACCAAGATCCATCTAGACCGGTACTGGCGCGATATCCGTACGCACTCACTTCACGACCCAGTAGCATACAAAAACCGGGAGCTAGGCCGCTACAAGTTGCTAGGCGAGATCCCGACGCCCTCTTGGTATACATGAGTCTCTTTTTAAGTAGCCTCAGTCAAGTATTGTTTTAATATTAGTACTATTCCTACCTAGACGCAATGGGCTCAGTAAATTTTTTATATTAGCTCGGAACGGAGTGTTCTGGAAGGATGAGTTGGATAAATGACTGGCCTGGTGCATCTAACACGCCCGGGTAGTTAATGGTAATCGGACCGCATGATCATTAAAACTTCTTTGACTGTCGGGACCGACACATATTCGGGCTTTGTCACACGCTCTTGTAATGGATGCAGTAAGGCGTGGATGGCGGGAATATCGTCGATAATACGCGGCGGCTCATCGGATTTGAGCCGCCAAAATAACCGCCGCACCGCGAGGCTGTTATGACATCCCAGTGCACAGTTGTGGCGGGGAGTTCCCATGTGGTCCACGAGAGCTGAATATAATGTAACGTTGTGAACCAGGCCGGGCCGTGACCATAGGGTGGCGCATAAATGTGCCAACCTTGGAAGCGGATGCAGCCATCATCAAAATCAACCTTACTCCTTAGCGTAGAAGTCGTGTGATAGATGCTTTCTAATGGTAAGGGTTTTACTTCCAAAGTGATCTACGCCCTGGAAGCCCTTGCTGGCAAGCTGGTGTTCTTTCCCAAGGTCCGGACCTGCCCATCTTGAGTCTGTACTTCGAACTGTCCTGTCATGCTCCTTACCACTAATGTTTCTGAGATCGAGATTGGAATTTTTAACTTCAAACCCCGTCTTGCTGTTAGGACATTTCTGTAGCGAAACAATAATGAAGCCGTTTAAAATTATAGCAGTTGAGTGCTTTTCAGGCAGGATACCGAGCAGAGGAGACAGGCAATAATACTTTACCCGCTGTTTTGGAGGAAATTTGACAGCCAGCTTACACGATGGGGGCAGTTAGAGCCCCCAGGCGCCATTTACGCTTCTCAGTTATCTCCACAGGCGGGTGGTTCCGTTACAGGGCCGCTAGGCCTTATCTCACTGGCTTGTATTTCTCGGCCGAGGTGTATTAGTACAGTGAGAAACGACAACCTGAAATAAAGTTATCTCGATTCTTCCATTTCGTTATCTCCACGTAATGTCTTCTTTATTTTCTACTATTGGCCCCTTCCCCGCGGCCGAGGTTAATATGGAACCATTTCGGGAAGGAATGATGCAGGTAAAGAGAACAAAACACAAACCCCAAGAAAGCAACCAGCAACCTCAAATTTCAGGCCCAGGCCCAGGCCATGTCAAGCCATCGTACGAAACAGGCCTGTGCCGCCTGCACACGGCGCAAGGTCAAGTGCTCCAAGACGATGCCATGCACCAATTGCGTTCGGAGGTGAGAATATCGGCCGAGGCAGCCATTCCAAGTGAACAGAGCAGAATCTGATGATGGCTTCAATACAGAGGAGAAGTTGAGTGGTGTACACTGGACACACATGCAAGCCCCCCTTTGCCGCCTGCGACAGCGTTGATGCTGCCGAGCAGTCCGCAGAATGAGCTGCAGAGTCTCCGAAAGCGCGTGGCCGAGCTCGAGGCTAAGCTGCTGGAATCTTCACGTTCACCCAGAATAACGCAAATTCCTCGGATGTCACCAAAATTCCAAGCGCCACAGACCCCTGCATCTCCCGTAGCTAGGCATGAGCAGCAGCAGCACGACACCGTGGTGGAGGACGCGGCATCGATTCTCGAGTTTCTCGCTTGGGGCTGTCAAAAGGGCCCCGCCTCCGACTCAACCGCATCGGCTGAGGCCATAACTGAAGTCAACCCCGGCACAGGTCGGGATAGACACGATGCAGGCATCGGCACCGATACCGACACCAACGTCGAGGCCAATAACTTCGACGAGATGGACATGACTCAGGTGGCCGTCCTACAGATATTGCTGCCCGACCATCGCATGATCGGCCGCCTGGTTGACTACCACCTGGAAAATTTGTTGTGGTTCCACATCTCACTGCACGCCCCGACCTTCCGGCGACAGCTGGCGCATTTCTTGGGACACCACGGCGGCTCCATTGAAGCCCCAGGTGTCAGCCTACTGTGGGTAGCCCTGCTGTTTGCCGTTCTCACTGGCAGCATCGCGTGCGCTCCCGCTCACATTGTGGCCCAAGTCTGGGGCTTCGGTGCCCATGAGCGCGCTGTACTGTCGCGGCGTTGGTTCCGTGCCGTCATTGCCTGTCTCAACAAGGCCGAATACACGGCCAACCTGTCCATCCTTTCAGTGCAGGCCATTTCCACTCTGACCATCTCCGCTCACTTACTGGGCTTCTCCAACATGCAATCCATCCACTTGGCAGCAGCCGTACGCATCGCCCAAAGTCTAGGCCTGCACAGGATTCCGGCAGAGCGCACCGGTACCAGCTCCGTTGAGCGGGAGACTGGCCGTCGCCTGTGGCTGCAGCTCTGTTGCCAAGACTGGTTTGGCATTCCTTTTTCCGAGAGCTGCCTGATCCACCCACTCTACGCGCAGTCGGAGCCGCCCATCAACTGCTATGATGAGGGCCCTGATGCACTACAGGCCTTGTCGGAAGATATACCTACAGTTTCAAGCTATTGCCGCTTCTTAACCGCCATCGCTTCCATCATGCCGCATCTACAGGATGGTCTACTGTCGCGCAGCACTGCTTACACCCGCTATGAGCGCATTCTCGCCGCCGACAAACGCATGCGTACTTTGGCCACGGCCGAACGTCCGCCTTTCCTCATAGCCAACGTTCCGCTAGACAAATGTTGGCCCATCTGGGTGCCATGGGCCCGCCGTGCCCTGGCCGTCTCGTCCGCACACAAGATCATCATGATCCATCGCGCCTTTCTGTCTGAGAGCTTCAGCAACCCCGTTTATGCTTTTACACGCTGGACTTGTCTGGCTGCTGCCAAGACCATCATTCGTGAGTACAAGAGTGCCGCCGACGAAGAAACCAACCAGCCCATTCTCTGGAGCCATCAGGCCTTTTCCGTCGCTGCCTCAATCATTCTCGTCCTTGATGTTCTACACCGACACCCATCCGAACCAGAATACCCAATTCATTTGCAGCTAGCCGAGGATACTGTACGCATCCTTCGCGGATGCGTAGCTACAAGCCTGATTGCCATGCATGGCGTGAAATTACTTTCAGCACTACTCTTAAAGGTACAGCGAAACCATGAAATGCCAATCACGACTTGCCAAAAGCGAAGAGTTGGTGGAGAAAACTACCACGGGATGGAGCAAGACATCCGAGAAAGTCCGCCTACAAAGAAAAGTCGCCGTGGCCTTGATGTGCATTTGTTTGTTCAGTCCTTTTGTCGGGGACTGGCTGCCAACATGGACTCTACACGCATTCCCAGGTGTGATAACTATGTCCACGACCGGATCAACTGGACAGTGGACAACTCATGTGGGGGGTTCCGAAGCCCAGGAAGCACGATTGCAGATAAAATTGCTCCTCCAACGGCTAGTCACACTTCCCGGGTGAGCATAGATACCGAATCTGACGCTCATACGACCATGGAACAGAAGAAGAACCTTTCTCCGCCGGATATGGATACTTTCTGCGATTTTAGCAACCTGCTGTATCCAGTAACCTGTGATTTTTCTGTGTCATAGAGTTATCATAGGTTGTTTAAAAACATTTAATGAAAGGAAGGGCATTTCATTTGTAGTATGAAGCCTTCATGATGAGGCATCAGAAAAGGATTTGGCTTCTTCAGCAGACCACATAGCCTTGCCATATTATTAGAATTCTTTAGGATAGACTGGTGGCCTGGAGGCGCAATTTCCACCCAACTGTCGCGACTCAGCAGCTCATTAAGGGCCTGGGTATGACCGGGCATATTAACATTATCGAGATCGCCAATAACGAAAAGCGCTGGGTCGGTGAGGCACATGTTGTCGGACAGATTTTACCTATTGCGTAGCTGTATAGGCTGCAACGACGACGGCACGCCCACAGACAGGAGCAGCAATGTCGAGCATGTGCTAACAGACAGGAGATATGCATGAAACAGAACGTTCGGGGCCAGAGAGAGCGAAACTGGCGATGGTACCGGAGTGAACAGAAGCATCAGTGAGGGTGACAATGCTTCTAAGTGAGTGACCAAGTAATATGGATCGGGAAGCTGTCTGATTGTTCAATGCCTGCAAAATGGTTATACGATCGTGTATATCGGTGAGATGGCTAGTGATGGACAACCTGAGCGATGTTCGTAGCAAAGGAGATTTTCCAAACTCGGGAAACTCGACAAAGACGACGTTTTCGGCATCGATGTTTAATTGCATGTAAAGCAGAAGTGGTGTAAAAGTAGCAATAGAGCCACCAACTCCGTGCAAAGTGATTAAATCTGACCTGGTGGGTTATTGATGATAATTGGGTGCCTTCGACGGTTGTGTGGAAATTGGAGGTTAGCTGTGCCGTTTTGAAATGTGGAACGAAAGCAGGACTACGTGATAATAGATGATAGGTCACGGAAGGTAAGCCGTATTCATTTATCGAAATATCAGGCTCGTTGCAAACATTGGCGTCATGATCAATCTAAATTTTAAAATCAGCATCGAGTTAAGTCCCGTTCTTTTCATGTATTACCCTGAATCTTGATGATCATCATATCGGGCATTTCCGCTGGAATGACCAACTTGCGTCTCGTAACCAGCTAGGAAGTCCTTTGTCTTCCACGTGCCGAGTGGCAACCGGTTGGTTGAAACCAATCGAACACGGGACAAGCAACAAGGTCGATTTTGGCGCGCTGGTGTACATGGACCAAAACCACTTTACAAATGCCCCCCCCCCCCCCCCCTTTCTTTTTTTCAGGTGCATTGCATAAATACAAGCTGCATGTCTTCGAGGAACAGTCCGCAATGCTATGGTCAAAGAATAACTGCCAGCTGACGGAGAGTTTTGGCTCAGACAAAAAACGGGTGGCTTCACACATAGTGCCGACCCTTTGCTGGCGGCGACGTACAACGGCATCAAGATCTACAGCAACCCTAAGTGGTCAGCCATTTCTATGCAGAAATACATATCCTGGGACGCTGCCCACTGCTAAACAATCATTGCGGATTTCCACAGGATTTCGAGATACAGGGCGTCGACCATGTCGAGTTCCATTTGCCACCGCGTATCTCTCAGAATGAGCAAGATTCCGGTGCTAGACAGTTTTATCGGTGGCATTTTGACGGCACCCTCTACGAGTACAATATCTCGCCGTCGTGTGTCGGTTGCCTGCTAGCTGGGCACACCCCCAAGGACCAAGTTGGGATCTTTGTTTCGAGGCAAAGGTTCACATTTTCACAAACAGTTTCTTCAGTCCTATGACTCCAGGAGCATGCATCAACGCAATGTTTCTGCCAGCGACTGCCCAAATAGACAAGAAAAACAAATGAATGCAAAATACTTTGCGATTCTTCTCCGTACTCGTACATTCTCCGTACACAGTAGTTGGAATGTTAGAAGAAGTACGAGTAGAAATTAGTTTGCCTTAGGGCACTTGCATATAAAGATCCGCCCATGTCCTTGCATCGATCCGCTAGTATTAGAGCTCTGGCCTATTTCGCATAGTATGCACAGCTGCCAGAGTTAGTCAGCTACGCCACTAGCAGTAGCGCGCGCAGAAAAAAATGGAAGGCAAAAAAGAGGCCGCCAGCTGTGGAGAAAGAAGAAAAAGGAAGTACGAGTAATAATTGCATTGTTTGTTCCGCGTTGGCACAGTTCGGTACAGCTACTAACAGCAATTTCATCCCTGACAACAGGTATTACTACACTATGTGGCCAATCCGTGCGCGATGATTAGTCGTTGGGAATTTGTTATGGCTTGGCAAGCGATCGCTCTTTCCTGCGAAATAAGAATATATCTTACGCGTATTAACATCTTACGAGCTGGAAAAGTGATTGACCAATGATACATGTCCTTTTGACTGTCATCCCTCTTTAGCCAATATTCCTTCGTTACGAAGTACTGCGTATAGCTATCGATTTTCTCTTCTTGTTTTATTCTGTTCGACAGTAATATTTTATCAGCAGCTTCCGAGTTCTTATTTGCACCCCACCATTCAGCTCCTAGTGCCAAGGCAATCCCCAGTCTTATAGATCATACCATCCATGATCTCGCCATTGTGGCCCCAATTCTCGTTTCCACTGCTTCAGCAACTGCCCCAACTATTCCAGCTCGAACCACTCGAATTACCCCTACCGGTCCTACTGCTCTGATAGCTACATAGTACGGAGTACTCCGTACATCGATTCCAATTACTCCAACTATTCTAGTTTTCACGGCCAACTCTCTCCAAACTCCCTGCCGCCTAGTTAAGGCACGCGCTCCACGATCCATACACCTGTCCTGTTCAAGCCACCATGACGGAACCCTCTCATGCTCCCAACAGCGAGGGTAATTACAACCCCCATGCCTCTGCGACGCGTTGGCGGCACCAGGAGTCATCATCTTTTGCACGCTACGCCGCCGAGGATGAAGAGGAGGAATCGCATGATAGCACAAGAGACCTCCGCGATTTCCTGAATGCTTCACGCGTCACACCTGCCGATCCGAATCTTGGCACCGCTGCCACCGTGGGTGCGCCCCCAAAGGACGGCTCCAATGCTGGCGCAAGCAAATTTACGCCAATCATAGTGCCTGCATCTGCCACTGCTACCACTGCCAGAGATGCATCTGGTCAAACCAGTAATGGCGCTGATGCTAAGGCCATCGGCGAGATTATCGTCGGGCCGTTACTCAACTATCGGCGCATGGAAGGCGAGCGTTGGTTCGGAAGTGTGCTGGTCGTGACCTACGGCGGCGGCAAGATTGCCCCCGAGCCGCCCGTGCTGGTCTACGGCCCGGCGACCAACAATGCCGCCCAGGCAGACCAGGTAACGCAAGGTCTCTGTCTTTATTCCGACTCGCGGGGCACATTTTGGCGCTTTGATTTGTCTGTGCCCATGGGCCCAGTCGATTCACAATGGAAATACAACCTGCCGGAGTTGCAATACGCCAGCGAGACGAAGCCACGTACCAACATCTTCTCTGTACCTGCTGTCACCGAGGCCATGCGCCTCCTGTTCTTCTCCTGCAATGGCTTTAGTGTTGGCACCGACGAGGAAGCTTGGAGTGGCCCAGCCTTGTGGAATGACGTGATTCGGTGCCACAATAAGACGCCTTTCCATGTCATGATTGGAGGTGGCGACCAGATCTACAACGATGGCATCCGCGTGAATGGCCCATTACGCGAATGGACTGACATTGGCATCCCCAAGAAGCGCCGCGAGTACCCGTTCCCCGAATCTCTTCGCCAAAGGTGCGACGACTACTACCTCAAAAATTACATTCGCTGGTACTCCACGGAGCCTTTTGCCACGGCCAATGGCCAGATCGCCCAATTGAATATCTGGGATGACCACGACGTATGCATGCCAACACTAACATCCCCCTATATTAATAAAGCTCACCATACATGCAGATCATCGATGGTTTCGGATCGTATGTGAATGAGTTTATGAAGTGCGATGTCTTCCGGGGCATAGGTGGCTCCGCCCATAAGTACTACATGCTCTTCCAGCATCACTTGCCTCCACCGCCGGTGACATATACGTCAGGTAAGGAACAATGAAAAGGAAATCCGATAAGAGGCGAAAACAGGAGCTAACTCTCCCAGACGCTTCTAGCAGCGTTGAAGTCTCCCCACAACTTCTTGACACATATGTTGCGCCTCCCATTGTCGAGTCCAACTACATCATCGGTTCCAAGCCAGGGGTAAGACAGAATAATTTGCTCCAGACGAGAAACAGCTGGTGGATACAAATACTAACGGCTCAGCCATATGTTGCGGAGCACTCCCACAGCCTTTTTGCCAAACTAGGAGCCCGGATGGCTTTTCTGGGCATCGATGCCAGGACGGAGGTAGGAACAGTGTGTATTCACTATTGCAATGGCATATGGTAACCAACACTGTGTAGCGAACACGCCACCAAGTCAATTATCCAGAGACATATAACCAGATTTTTGATCGGCTCAATCACGAGTTCACGGCCGCCTCTGCCGCGGGAACCCCTATACGACACCTAATTCTACTTTTGGGCATCCCAATTGCATATCCTGTAAGTCATATTGATGTCTACCAATAGCCACGTCTGAAACAAATGGAAACTTACTGAGTGATATAGCGCCTTACTTGGCTAGAGAATGTTTTCAACAGCCCAGTCATGGGCCCCATGAAATTCATGAACCGCCGATTTGGGTTTGGTAAGTTGTGCTCCTCGGTATGGCGAGGGGCCTCATACTGACATTGATTAGGCGGAGGGTTCTTCAACTATTTTGATGGCAGCGTGGACCTGCTGGACGACCTGGATGATCACTACACGGCACGGACACACAAAAAGGAGCGAAATGAGTTTGTGGAAAGGTTGCAGAAAGTCAGTGAGGCACATTCGGTGCGCATTACCATTCTAGGCGGTGATGTGCACTTGGCTGCGCTGGGCCGATTCTACTCAAACCCAGACCTAGGCATTCGGGTCGAAAACGATCCACGATTCATGGTCAACGTGGTATCATCAGCCATTACCAACAAACCGCCACCGGCAGCGATCGCCAACCTGTTGGCTCGACGCAACAAGATCCACCACCTCAACAGTGCCACAGATGAGACGTTGTTCAAGCTATTCGACAAGGACCCAGGCAATACAACCAAGACATCCTCGCACAATCAAGTGACGATGCCCAGCCGCAACTTTGCTATAATTACAGAGAATTCGCCGCATAATATTCCCTTCTCCGGTACCAACGGGACCATGGGAGGTAATTATGCGACTGGCGACCGGCGGCCGGCGACAGCCAATGGTCCCAATGAGATAAACGGGACCAACAGGACAACTTATGCGAGCAGCGGTGATGGCGGTACCCAGTCAGCGCGACCAGAATCTAGTGGGGGTTACAGCGCATCGGGAACGAGCACAAAGTCACGATTGGGGTCGTCGAAGCACCACAATGGGCATCACCCACTGCATGCGGGTGAGGAGGGAGCTGGCACAAAGCACAGGGCAGCGGGTGAAGGCCATGGACAGCTGAGCGATGGTAGCCTGGATGTCAGCATCCGAGTGGAGGTGGACCAGCACAACCGGGAAGGCCATACAGAGGCATATGGACTAAGCATTCCACCATTGGACTACACGGCCCCTCCACCGGTGCCAGAGATTCCGTCACGGTTCCGGGCGGGCAGCCGGCCACAGTCGGCACAGTAAAGAAGGTCCGGTTGGCACCATTTGGAAGAATCATTCAATTGTTGCCATGCAATGAATGCATACAGACAGGTACTGAATACAAGTAGTTATATTTGATATCGGACAAATGATTCATCAGAAACCCGCATTCACTTTATGACTAAGTAGACACCAGGGTCATGCGGGCACTGCGCTTGCCAGTGGTCTCATCCTTGTGGTCAGTAATGCAGACAGAGACCTTTTGAAAAAGGCGAACAGAGACGGGCTTCTGGCCAGCCGGGGTGGTCATAACCGTGTTGAGTGTGTAGGTGTCCGGGTCGAACTCGGCTACTGGTTCTGGAAGGGTGGCGGGACGGTCGCCGTCAGGGTTGGCAAGATCGCGGAGGCGGATGGCGCCTTCTATACCGAAGCGAGGAACGAGGACGACGAAGCCATTGCTGAATACACGAAGGACAAAGCCGTCAGCAACGGTGTTGTGGCCGCGAACGGCCTGGCCAACGTAGTAAGCGACGCTGGCACGGCCGGCAAGCTGGGCGTTGCGGTGGCGAACATTAATGTTGCGGCAAACAGCAGCAAGACGTCCACGGGTAGCACGGCCGAGGCCAGACTGGTCATAGCCGATGGCAGCAGCCAACTGGCGGTGGACAACGAGGTCGGCATAACGACGAATGGGCGACGTGAAGTGTGTGTAAATGGGCGCGGCGAGCCCGTAGTGGCGGAATTCAGGAACGGCTAGGGCACCCGCGGGGAAGTATTCGGCGGCTGTCATGCAACGTGTAGCGAGAATGCGCACGAGCGTGTTGAAATATGGCTCGGCCGGGTCAATGCAACCATCGAGGCTGTCGGCGAGGGCACGTGACGAATCTGTCTGGAGAGACAAGCCGCGGGTCACTTGTAACTGCCGCCGCAATTCATCAAAGCTAGCGGCGGGCGGCGGTGCGTGCCGCCGGAGAAGCGCTGTTTGCGGGAAGGCCTCGTGTACGCGCGCCGCTACAGCGCGGTTGGCGAGCAGCATGAACTCCTCCACGAGCGAGTTGGTCGCAAGCAGGGCCTTTGTCTGCACGTCGACTGGATCAGCCGTCTCCGACTCGGCCTCGAGCCGCACTCGCACCTCTGGCGACGACAGGCTCAACGCGCCGGCATCCAGCCGTTGTTGGCGCAGTTTTCTCGACAATTGTAACAAGGCGCGCATTCCCTGTGTCAGTGGATCCTGCTGTGCCTCATCATCAATGCGCAGTTGTGCCTGCTCGTAGCTGAAGGCCTCGCGCGACCGGATCACCGATTTGGTGAAGCGTACCGAAACGACGGAAGCATCGTCTGGAGAAAGCTCCCACAGAACTGAAAATGCGTATCGCTCCACGTACGGCTTCAGCGAGCACAAATCGGTACCCAGAAGCATCGGCAACATGTCAATCCGCTTGTCTACCAGGTACACGGTCGTTCCGCGCACACTGGCTTCTGAATCCATCGCCGTGCCCGGCCGCACAAAATGCGAAACGTCCGCAATATGCACACCAACCTCCCAGTTTCCATTGTCCAGTCGCCGAGCATGTAGCGCGTCGTCAATGTCCTGGCATCCCTCTGGGTCGATGCTACACACCAACAGGCTCCGCAAATCTTCCCGGTTTTGCCATCCTGCATCTGTCATATCTGCTGGCACCCGCCAGTCGTGGCCCTCTGTCGGAAGGCAATCGAGCACTGTACGCGGGAACGGACGGTACTGCACGTCGTACTCGAGCAGCAGCGCCTCAGTCTCGGCTGCCTTGGTTTCCAAAGCCCCCAACGCCCGCACAAGGTGACCTGTTGGATGCCGGGAGTCCCGGTCCCACGTGTCCAGCGCCACCACGATGCGCTTGCCGGCCAGCGTCTCGGCTTGCCGCGTGCGCAGACGGATCTTTGGGATCTTGCGGTCCATCGGAATGACAAACACCGTCTCCAATTTGCGGCCCTGGCCTGTCGCTCGGCTCAGTGATGTTTGGTCCACATGGCCCACGTACTGTCGCCAGTTACGACGTACCACGCCCACCACCCGCGCTGTCGGTTCCACCAATCCATCCTTACTCGTGTTTCCTGCACTCTTCTGTGTCCGCCGCACTTCCTCCTGCAGCGCTTTGAGTTCCCGTGCAGAAATCAAATCTGAAGCTCTGCTAGACACCGCAGCACTCCCGTCGGCGTCGTCATCTCCGTCAGCCCCCCCTCCAGCGTCCTCGTTCTTTGTCAGCGCTTCCTCTTCGATCAATTTCGTTGACGGTTGCTTCCATTGGTCCTGCGGTAGCACCTCTATGACCACCACATCACCGTCCACCGCTCGATTGATAGCCTCCCGACCCAACACCAGCAGTGGCTTTGGGAAGGCCGGCACACGCACCGACCCTTCCAAATAGTTGTATGGTGACACACTGAAAGGTCCCTGGTGCAGTAACCCTGCTCGGACACCCGTCATCATGCGAGATATGCTGAGGTGCTCTGGGTATAGATGGTGCTGGTGTTGGCTCTTTTTGTGCTTGTCGCCCATCTTCTCTTCGACGGCGTCCGCATCCTGTGACTCTGGTATCATGTCCAGCAGCTCGTCTGCAACATCCAGTCCACGCACATAATTTGATAACGAGCTTGCTGCCACGCCCTCCTGTTGCGCTTTCTCGAGATTGTTACGGTCGTTGCTAATCATCACCACGACCGGCGCCGTCTGCATCTTGGATGCCAACGCTGATGCCGCAATATGTTCATTATACCACTGTGTTGCCTTTCGCACAGCCCGATCGTTACGGTCATTGATGGATTCGCCCGGCTTGCGCAGCACGTGCGTCTCCACTCGGAACTCGTTGAAGAAAACATAGAACCGTTTGTCGTCGCTGCGGGTGAGGCCAACCAGCCTGTTGTACAGCGGAAGTGACCGGTTTCGCACCTCCTCCAACACAACTTGCAGTACGATCACATCGTAAAAGGCCGACTGGTGTTCGAATAGATCCATACCCACCAGAAATGCGTTTGTGTCCGGCACAAGGTAGTGGCCTTGCGGGTAGGTCGCCGTTCCTGCTGGGCGCTCACTGAGTACGAATGGAGTCACTATTTCGGGTCAGCACATACTTCATGAATATATCGCACGGCATATTGCATGCCTGCACTCACCATGCCCGCTTGCGTCTCGTGGCGCTGTCTCTAAACAGCGGCGGCACAACTGCGACGAACACGGAATGTCTTGTCGCAAATAAACCTCACGCACGATCTTCTGTACCCGTCCATTACGTGTCGTCCGTACAAATGTCTTACTCGACATATTGGCAGACGCCATGTCGTCTGGCACGCGTCTCTTAACTGTTGTCATTTTGGTCGTTGCGTTGTCGTTGTGCGGAATGGCAGAAAAAAAAACAAAGTGAAGAAGCGCATTTAAGTCCTCTAATTAGGGCGGTGAAGGTGGGCTTATCGTTATCAAGCTAGTAGTCTTTTGTTGAATGGCTGGCAATTACCAGTTTCAATTAGCGACCCGTCGGCCTGGATTTACTTTCTTCCGGTGTGCCTGAGGCAGCAATACTGTGTATATAGACAGTAGATGTAGTCACACTGTGCCTATTAGCACGGACAAGGTATATACCCGCTCCGATCAGGGCACTGCTAGTTTTTTACTCCGATTAAATTAAGCAATTTAACACCACTGCGTTCAACAGTTATAAGCCCGGTTCACGCACTCAGAAGCACAAGGGTGTGACCTATTACACCTGCAATTTGGTAGACGTTTAGAGGTATTGTGGTTGACTTCTTTGAATTTAAATCCGCGTCCTAAACGTTGTCCTAAAGGGTGCTAAAGAGCTACGCACAACTTTTAAATTTTACCCGATTAGAGTACGCAAAAAGTAGTAAATTTACTTAGGAGAGACTAGTCCTCCCTAATTAATTGCTTCCTTCCCTAGCAATAGACTAGCAAAGTAAAATAGTAACTATATAAACTAATTAGAAGTCTATTTACTTTACAATATCTTTATATAATAACAACGTTACACTATTGCGCACAAAGAGCCTTAAAAGGAGGCTCTTAAAGCTATCCTTATAGGCAGACTAGGCAGAGTAGTATTGCGTACTACGTAGCTACGCCTCCTATTAAAAGGTTTAGGATTACGTTAATCTAGATAATATAGAGAAGATAAAGGCAGCCCTTATAAAGCTTATATAAGCGTTAACAATAGATTTTAAGTATAAACGTAAGCTTTACGTTTATTAAAAGTAAGTAGTAAGCCTTAAAAAGCTTTATAATTTAATTATAGCCTTAATTAGGGCTGCTTATAAGCCTTACTATATTAGCATAGTAAAGGATAACGCTATAGTAAAGCAAAGGGTAGCGCTATTAAAAAAGATTATAATTATAAATAATATAGCGTACTCCTCCTACCTCTCCTACTAGTAGTTCTTACTTATATTAAAAAAGGTATTTAAGTAAGATATACTTACTTACCTTACTTAGTATACAATACAAATTAATAATATTTAAAGGATAATGCTAAAGGAAGGGGAGGTAACGGCTAATAAGGGACTAATTTATACCCTTTTAAAGCAAGGGCTAAAGCTAGTATAATAGCTATACCCTTAGTTAACTTTTACTTACTTACGCTAGATTACTAAAAGTAAGGATAACGCAAACCCTATTAAATTACTTAGTAAGATTATAAATAATATTATACTTACTATTATAGTCTTAAATAATACTTGCTAAGCATACGCTACTTTAGGCACCTTAAAGGGTATAAAAGAGGCTTTAAAATAATAGTTAAACTGCTTAAACTACTTTAATTAGAGGCCTAAGTGCCTAGTTTATAAGCGCAACTATTTTAGCGTTTGCTACTAAGTCTTAAAGCACGCCTTCCTTAATTTAACACTTTAAAGGCTTTAAAATATTTATATACAAGACTTAGAAAATGTAAAGAAGTAGCTTAAAGTCCTTGCTAATAAGGTATAGGCTATAAGCTTTTATAATGCTAAATTAAAAAAGTAGTTTAATTATAATAATGCGCTAAAAAGTAGCTTTATAACGATTGCCTAGCAACCTAAAAGTAAGGGAGACTCCCTCCTCCTTAATATAAGATTATCCCTTTACGTATTTAATAACGTAAGGCACTTCCTTAAAGGCTACGCCTTAACGTATAAGACTATATTAACTAGTAGTAGTAATGCTATAATAGCAAGAGTTAGCAAGGCTAGGATTTAGGTAGCAAATAGTAGTGTATTTAGGGAGATTACCCTTGCAAAAGCGTACTTTACTCTTAACTTCTTACTTAACCTCTTATCCTTAGGGCTACTCTATAATAAGGGAGTATATATTAACATAAAGTAAATAATACTATACTAACGCTATAAAGACGGTAAGCGTAAAGATATTGCAAACTTAACTACGGAGTTTAATATACTATACCTAAAGATAAAGCCTAGACTTGTAAGCAACTTTATAATAGCTATAATAGTATAATTGCAAGCAAATTCGCAAAGCAACGCTCTCCTCTAGCATTATAAACTTAGCTACCTAAGCTTAAATTAACTAGCTAAACTAAGCGCTATAAGCACTTAATTGCTACTAAAAGTAGGTGTATACTATTTAGTAGTAGCCTACCTCCTTACTTATAGCTAAAGGCTATAAAAGCTACTACTTATATTTATAACTATATACTTATACCCTTAGCTAATAAAGCGTATTTACTTTATAAAAGGCTATAGCTATAGCTAAAAAATTATTACCTTAGCTATAATACTATAATAAAAGAGTAAATAAAGCCTTAAATTAAACACTTTAAAGCCTATAGTTATAAGGCTTACCCCCTTAATACTAAGGCGCTTATAATAATACTATAAAAAGGTAAGTATATAAGCTATGCACAACGTTATGCATAGCACGTGCTACTTAACACTTGCCTATAATTAAGCAACACTAAGCAGCTTAGTATACAATTAATCTTTAACTACACACTAAAAGGATCCTAACGCAAGATTACTTTTAAGGAACGCAGCCTACTAAACAAGCCCTCCTAACCTACGCACAAGCAAGGGCGCAGAAGGGTCTCGCTATAATCGAGTAGTAGTAAAGGGGCATTATATAACGCCTTATTTTATAAGGCGTATATAGCTTGCTAACCTATTAGTTAGTACTTGCAAATAGTTTATTAAGTTAAAGTTTTTATATTTACCCTTATATACTATTTACCTTTATGCACTTATTGTATATAAACCTTATACTTTTTAACTTTTTACTAAAGGATAATGCTTGCTTAAAAGAGGAATAATTTATTATTATAAGGAACCCTAACCCTTATAAGCAATATAAAACTATTAGTAGCTAACTAATAAATAAGCGCTAAATTGCTAGCTATAATATACTTATATATATCCTTAGTACTAATAAACCTAAGCTATACTACTACTATTACTATACTTAAAATAATAAGTAATTAAAACACGTAAGTACTAAAACTACTAGTTTAAAAACTAATTTGCAGAAATAACTTAGCGTAAGAATGCGCTAAACGCAAAGATTGCTAGCAATAGCTACGTAAAGAATAAGTAATAGCTAAACAAGCTAAGTAGCAAGAAAAGAATGCTTTTAAATAAGAAGTATATAAGGCTAAAATATTTAAGGATAATAAGCCTTTTAAGTATTATACTACTACGCTTAACGCTAGTAATCTTATAATAATAATTAAATAATAGCTTACTACTATTATTACTAGTAATAATTTTTATAAATAAGAATAAGCCTTAAATAAGCTAAAAATTAAATAAGTATTATAAAAAATAAACGTAACCTTATAATTAAACTAGCTAATATACTATTAATAACTAAGCTATAAAAACCTATTAATACTTAACTTAACTTAAAAATAGTTTGTTACGTTTATAAGAAAGAGGTATATTAACTTATAGCTATAAATATAATAGCTTCTTAATAACCTTAAGAAAATATAATAAAAAGAAAGTAGCTTATTAGAATTCTATAAGTAATAAGAAAGCTTTATACGCTAATATAATTATAACTTAAAAACGCTTAAGGTAGCGTATAACTTTTTAAGAAAGCTAAATAATAAACTAAAGTAATAGTATAATAACTATACTTTTAGTAACTTACTTTTAAGCGCTAAAAATATTATAAAAACTTACTAAGCCTACTAAATATAATAGTAAAAGGAATAAGGTTAAAAAAGGCTAAACCTTACTTAAAATAATTAACTAGTAAAGTATTAATAATAACTAAGAGGTAGCTACTTAACTACTACCTTAATAGTAGCTTAAAGTACTAATAACCTCTTATTTTATTTAACGCTAATATACTTATAACTAACTACTATCTTACTACTAACTATTACTATCTTAAATAATATTTTTAATATTATTTATTTTAACTATAAAAAGCTAAAGTACTAAATATATAACTACTATAAAGTATATACTATAAAAGTAAAAGAAATCTACCTTTAACTAAATAAGGCTATTAAATTAGTAAAGGTATAAAAGGCTCTTAATAACTTATTAGAAAACAATTAGCGCTAGCTATAAAACCCCTCTTACTGCTAGTACTACTATCTTAAGTAAAGGGTAAGACTATACTTAAAAGCTTAGCTATAAGCATAGCGCACTCCTCTTAAAGGAAACCCTAAAACATTATAGTTAAACTTAATATACTTGCTAACTATAATATTATTAACAAACAACTAGTTTATAAACTAAGGCTATAGCCGCTATTTTTATATATAAGCTTTAACTTACTTACTACTAATAAGCAACTAATAAAGAACTAAAAGCTATACGCAATATTACTTACTATAATAGCCCTTAGCACTTAAGAAACTTATACTACTACCTAAGTATTTATAGTAGCTAAATAAACAAAGAGTAAAAATATCTTATTAAAATATAAAGGAATAAGAGAAATAGGTATAGTACTAAACCTTATAGCACGTATATAGTTATTCTCTTTATATATAAAAAAGCCTTTATATATTATAGTAGCTTATATTACAAATAGTAAGTATACGCATATAATAGCGCTAAGCTATATAAAACTAAGTAATATAAAGGCTTTAATCCTAACTATTAATAATAACTTAGTAAAAGATAATAACTTAGTAGCGTTACTAAAATACTTAAGGCTATACCTCTAAGTATTTAGTAAGGAATTAGCTAAATAGTTACTTACCTTACTAAGTACTATATATATAATTAAAATAAAACTAAGAGTAGTTATTTTATATAAGCTATTATACTTATTATTCCCCTAGTAATAAAAGGAACTTAAGTAATACCTTACTAAAGGATTAAAGAATAAGTAAATCTTATATAATACTAGCGTAGCTAGTACTCTTATTATTTTTATCTTAAAAAAGGATAGCACTTTGCAACTATACGTTAACTATTGCAAATTAAATAAGGTTACTAAAAAGAACTATTACTCCTTTTTACTAATTAGTAAAATTTTAAACTACTTTAATAAAGCACTAGTATTCTTAAAGATTAATTTTTAAAAAGTATACTACTATATAGTAATTAAGCTTAAAAACTACTAGAAGATAGCTTTTTAAATAAAGTATAAATTATTTAAGTATACTATTATACTATTTAGCTTTACTAACGCACTTACCTCTTTCTAAGCATATATATATAAGACGCTTTCTAAACTAGTTAACTTTATTTGCGTTATTTATTTAAATAACGTACTAATCTTTTTATAAAACGCTAACTAGCACGCAAAAGACTTATAAGTAGTCTTTAACTAATTATAAAATATATAGTTATACGCTAAA
The DNA here is from genome assembly GCA_002778125.1 of Dryadomyces quercivorus. Taxonomy (NCBI): domain Eukaryota; kingdom Fungi; phylum Ascomycota; class Sordariomycetes; order Ophiostomatales; family Ophiostomataceae; genus Dryadomyces; species Dryadomyces quercivorus. The sequence goes on from PCDE01000014.1 coordinate 112,599, forward strand.
GCCTTAAAGTATAAATTCTTTAAGAATAAAGTATTATTTTTAGAATTCTAAATTAGTAAGGATAGTATTTTAATAAACGCTAACTAAATAAAGGCTATTTAAAATTAGCCCTAGCTTACTAGCGTTTAGGATATCCTTATATTCTTAAGATTTATAAACTTTTATTACTAATTTATTGCTAAGTTTATAAAGATTGTTTTACTACTTATAAAAGTACTAAAGTTAAGTATAGCTAGCAAAAAGTTAATACTAGCAAAACCTACGTTCTTTTAAGAAGCCGCGTAGCAAGAATTATTTAAAGCACTTAAAAAGGCTTTTATATTTATAACTATAATATAATACTTTAATAACGCCTTACTAATATAAGTAAAAACTAACGCGTTTAAATTTACTATCTTAGGTATTTTATCTTAATAAGCTAAGGGAAAATAGTACTTAGTTGCGTACTACTTATAAAAGCTTTAAGAGGCTAAATAGTAATAAAGCGTTAGCTAAGCTAAGCTACTAGCTATTATAAAAAGCTTAGAGTATTAGCGCTACTTCCTTAATAAGCGTATAAACTTATTTAAAGTTTTAATAAACTACTAAGCTTTATAAAGGATTATATATGCGCTAGTAAAAGATCTTTAAAAATGCTTAGTAAGATAAGTATTTTAGTTAGTAGCGTTTAACTTTAATATAATTTATTAAATAAGCGCTATTAATCTTGCTAATAGGTTATTAAGGAGGGTAAACTATAATAATAGTAATATAGTATATAAAAACATATTACTAGTACTAATATTTAAACTAAGGCTTAAAAACAATTTATTAATAAATTATATAATAGTAAAATCCTTAGTCTTATATATTTAAAAAGTTTGTTAAGCTACTTAAGGAAGCTACCTACTATAGCTAACCTTTACTAGCTCTCTTTATAACTTAATTTAAAAGGGCTAATAATAAGATAAAAGATTAGCTAAGTTCTTTTATAAAAAGAAATTAATAAAAGTATTTTACGTTATAACTAATAGCGCGTTGTTTTATTAGAAATAAGTTATAGTATTATTAAGTAATAAACTATAAGTAATATTACTTAGTATATATTATAATAACTTAACTACTAGCTATATAAAGCTTTATAAAACCTTAAAACTCTTATTTAAGAAATATTACTAAAAAGGTATATTAAAGGATATTTACTAATACTATAGTAAATATAGTATATATATAAGAATTTAAGTTTCTTACTATAAACTATATAGCTTGCTTACCTTACTAGTAATACCCTCTTAACTATTTAAAGAAATTAGTATAAACTTTATTATAAGCCTTCCCTTAAGCGTTATAAACAATAGTAAAAAATATAATATAATACTAGTAATTATAAACTAATATATAAAGCTAAGAATGTTTATACTAACCTAAGTAACTATAACTATAGTAAAAGTTATACAACTACTTTATAATTAAGTAAAGACTAAATTTAGTATCTTATCTACTATTATAAGCAATAAAGACTCCTTATTTACTAGCAAATTCTAGTTAAAACTATCTTCTCTTTAAAATATAAAGCAATTTATATTTATAGTTTACTACCTATAGTAAAATAGTAGTATAAAATAGCTAAACTAAACGTTAGAAAGGTACTTGCAAGCGTACTACGCTTATAATCTAACCTAATAAACCTAAGCTATAAGCACTATAAAGTTTATATACAATAACTTAGTTTACGCTACTATAAAGGTAATACTATTCTATGCACTATACGCGTACTATTCTTAAATAGTAAATAACTTTTTTATAAACTATACTAAAGTATAAGAAGTATAAAAGTAACTTACGTTTTTTACTTATATTTAGTAATAACTTAAAGACTAGTAAAAGTAAGCTTAGGTAAACTAGGCTAAGGAATATAATATTTACTACTAAAATATAAAATTTACTTTAAGTAATTTTATTAAACTTTTAATAAAGAATTTTAAACTAGCTAGTAGCTATAAAACAAACCTTATATTTATTTAAGCAAAAGTATTAAAGAAATATAAAGCTATTACTTACTAACTTATACTACTAATATAATACGCTTAGTAGTATAACTAGTTTTATATCTCTTAACTAAAACTATAAATAGTACCCTTATTAAAGGGTAAAGAGCTACTACTACTAGTACTTACAAATAATAAAGAAGAATATAAGGTAAAAGATATTATCTTATACCTTAGCAAAGGGTTAGGAACGCAGTTCCTAGTAAAGTAAAAAGGATAGCTAGCTAAATATAATAGCTAAGAGCTTAAGGAGTACCTAGCTAATGCGCTAAAAATACTATTAGCGTATAAGTAAAAAGAGGAGAAGTACTATAAGAAGTAAGATAAATATAAGAGGTAGTAAATAAATAAAAAATATTATTTTATTTTATTTTACTACTTATTACTTATTTATTAAGGCTCCTTTTTACGCGCTAGCTATCTTAATAACTATACTATATATATATATACTTACTTACTATATGCATACTTATGCGCGCATACTAAATAACCTAAGTAGGCTACGTAATACTAGCTATAAGAATAAAACCTACTTAACTATACTACTAGTAGCAATAGTATTTAAAGCGTTTACTATTTAAACTAACGCTTAAAGCTTTTAGTATAAGTTCTTTAGTAAGTATAAAATCTTAGTGCTATAGTAGTTAGTTATAACTATTAACTCTTACGCTATTAGCGCTTAGCTATTTACCTTAGCAATTTAGCTTAGCTAGCCTTATAGTTGCTACTAGCGTAGTAATAACGCAACGCCTAGTTAGCTCTTATTATATAAGACTTTAATTTTATTATTAATTTTAATTACTTAAGTAGTAGCTAGCAAGTAATTTAACTAGCGTAAAGCTAGTAAAAAGCTACTATAAAGATTAGCAAAGTTGCGCGCGTAACGCGTAGCAAGCACTTTTATAGCTATTATTAACGCCTACTTAGTATTATTAGCTAAGGCTACCTTTAAGCCTAGGCTAAGAGAGGCTAGTAAATAAACGTAGTAAAAGATTACCTTAGCCTTTACATAGTACGCTTACGCTACTATAAAGGTTACTAGGTTAGCAATAGTAAGCTAGCGCGCGCGCATTACTACGCAAAAGTTTATAAGGTACTAAGCTAAGCTTAGCAAATTAGTAAAAACTTATATTATTAATATAGTATTCCTTTTAATAACCTATTATCTTTTACTTACTAGCTTATATAGTTTCTTATTAGCTAAGTAAGCTACGTAGCAAAAGCTACTTAATAGTAATATAAGGTAATATATCTTATTATAAAGATTAAGGTATATTTTAAAGATATACTAAAGGTAAGGGTACTATTGCTACGTTAGCACTATACATTTATTAAACAATTTATATATTATAACTTATACTAAGCGCTATATTATTACTTATAAAAGGCTACTATATTACTAAGAAATGCTTAGCAACGTTAGCGCGCGTAAAGAAAATAATAAAAGTAGCTATTATACTACTATTATTACTAATATTATTACAAATTAAATATTAAAAAAATAAGATAAAAACAAGTACTTAGTAAGGTAAAGAAAAGAGTATTAAGAGATAAAAAAAGAAGAATTTTAAACTAAATTTATAAGGAAAGCGAAATTTACTTTATATAAAGCTATAGTAATAGCTAAAGTAAATAGAATTTAAAAGCAAACTTATATATAATTGCGCAAGCGATTATTTTTAGCTATTAAGCAACCTTTTAATAGTAACAAGTTACTAAATAATAGTAAAGTATAATATAATAAAGATAAGAATTTTATAAAAAAGAAATTATTAATAAAAAGTAGTAGTATAATTTATACTACTATATTTAGTAACTAAGGTATACTTATAATTAAGTATAAAGCTATTTATAATAAAATATAATAGTAAGTAAAAGGCGCTTACTTAGTAATTAAGGGGTAATATCTTATAATTATAAACGTACTAGTTATAATAATAACTAGTATACTAATTTATTAACGTAGTAAAGCTAAAAAAGTAAAACTACTACTATAAGCTTAGCTAGTTTAATAGTTTTACTAAAACTAAATAAGAACTAGTAAGAGTAAAGTAGTTATAAGGTAATTAAAAGAATCTTATAAACTTATTATTACTAGTAAAGTACTATTTTAAAGCGCGTTATTAATAAGTAGTAATATACTTAATAAGTATACGTTACTTATTTAGTAATAAGTTACTAAACAAGATAAGAATAATATAAAAGTAAAGGTAACTATACTTACCCTTATAAATATTACGCAAAAAATACGCATAGTAGTAAGCTATCTACTTTATTACCTTAAACTAGTTAGGAAGCAGTATAAAACAATAGGTTTAAGCACTAATTGCCTTATATTTATAAAGTAGGCTATTACTCTTTTCTTATAATAAAAAAGTAGGTTTTTACTAAGAATAGTACTTTATAAAGCATACTATTTGCGTTAGTAAAGACGCCTCCCTTTAAAAAGGGGAGATAGTATAAAGAGGTAAGTATATAAGCTATGCATAACGTTATATATAGCACGTACTACTTAATACTTACTTATAATTAAGTAATACTAGGTAGCTTAGTATATAATTAATCTCTAACTATATACTAGAAGAATCCTAACGCAAGATTACTTTTAAGAGACGTAGCCTACTAAATAGGCCCTTTTAACTTGCGCATAGGTAAGGGCGCAAAAAGGTCTTGCTATAATCGAGTAGTAGTAAAGGGGCATTATATAACGCCTTGTTTTATAAGGCGTATATAGCTTGCTAACCTATTAGTTAGTACTTGCAAATAGTTTATTAAGTTAAAGTTTTTATATTTACCCTTATATACTATTTACCTTTGTGTACCTATTATATATAAACCTTATAAATATAAAAGTAAAACTTAAAGATAAAGCCTTACGCGCACGTTAGTTATTTTATTAGCTACGCTAGCTTAACGCAATACTATATATAAGTTTTTTTTAAAGGAGATACTATTATAATTAGTAGCTACGTCTTATTTAATAAGCACCTTTTTTAGACTCTTATACTGCTTATACTACTATTAGGCGTGCTTATACTTAATAATAAAGTTTGCGTATAGCTTTATAATAATAATAAGCTAGTAATTAAGGATCCCCTCTTACTTTTTTCGCCTATAGCTAGGGGGGTAAAACTATTATAACAACTTTAAATTTAGCTTATAGCTTTAGATAAAAGCGGTAGTTACTTTAATATAATTAGAAGTCTCTTAGATAAAAGTATAAGGCTATTAGATAAAGTAAACACTTTAAACAATAATATTGCAATCTAATTAGTGCCTATAATAGCAAGTACTAATAACGCTATTTACGGAGAAGAGCTTATAATAATGTAAGAAGGTATAACGCTACTAAGCTGCGTAGCTACGCCTTTAGCTACTATAAAAGAGAGCTTTTTCTCCCTCTTACCTCTCTCTTCTTTTCCCTCTTTACTTAAATAAGCTAAAAGCGTAGCAAAAGATACTAATATAACTAACGTAGATATACCTAAGAACACACTTAATAAGGGCGTTATAAGAGGCTTATAAGAGGCCTCTCCTATTATCCCTAACTTAATAAAGGTCCTTAATTAAGCTTTATAATTATAAGATAAAACTAGTATTAAAGTCCTTAATTAAGGCTTATTACTATAAGATAAAATTATTGTAGCTTAACTAAATAAAGCCTTAGCGTTGCTTACTAAGGGTCCTACTAAAGGAGGCCTTGCAAGATAAGGGCGCGGGCGCAGCAAAGGCTATAGTATATTATATGCTCTTACAAAGCCTACGCGCTAATTAGAAAAAACAAAAAAGCTGTTATAAAAGGTTTAAGATAATGCTTATATAACACTATAAAGTAAGGCTAGCTATAAAGTCTTGCTAGTATTTATAATAATTAGGAGGTGCTATTAAAAGATTTTTTCGCTGCTGCTAGCGCACTATAATAACGTTAATAAGCACCTAATAAAAAACTAATTTATAAAGGCTATAAAAAAAGAACTAGCTACGTTATAACAATTAGGCACGTTTATAATAACTTGTGTTAACCTTATTATAAAAGAGGTTTTAATCCCTTTATAGTAAGTATTTACCTATAAATTCAATTTATACAGCTACCTTATAAAGTATAAGGCAAGGATTTGCGTGCAAGGAGACTTAAAAGCTAATAATAAGCGCAATAACTTTGCTGCTACGCTACCTACAAGCTACTTACGCATGCTTTTTGCAATTATTACTTACTTTAATTTAACTTGCGTTTTATATAATGCTATTGCTACATTTACTTAGTTTACTATTAATATACTAGTTTATACGCATATACCCTTAGAATATACGCAATTAGGATAGTACTAAAGGCTATTAAAAAGCCTTTATAGCCTTAAAAGGTCCCCCTTACTCTAATATTAAACACTAACTACTACCCTTGCTAAATTTAGCTTTAAGAGGCTCTTAGAAAACCTTTATATCTTTACTAATAGCAAAGTAATTGTTTTCTTTTATGTTAATAACCTTAGCGTTACTTTTAAGCTTAAATACTAGGCTTATTAAAATGCTATAGCCGCTTAGATATACTAGACGCTAAATCTTAAATTTTAAGGCCTATTAAAGTAGTTTTTAAACTTATATTTTAAAGCTACTAAGGAGGGACTTTATATAAGCTAAGAGCTATATTTTATAGCCTTATAAAGTTAATTTAAAACTTTAATTAACTTAGAAAAAACGTACTAAACTCTCTTCTTACTAAACGTTAGCTTATTTAAGGCTATAGCCGCCTTAAAGGCATTATTACTATTAATAAAGGGTAATATTTACTATTATAAGGAGCTAATTAAATTCCTTATTTATAGATTAATTATTACATAGCCTAACGCTATATTTACTATCTCTTTTTGCGCCTATTATATAGGCGCCTTAACGCTAACGCACTAGCGGATTGCTAAACACTACCTTAATTACCTTATTTAAACAAAGTAGTTAGCTCTCTTTTATCTTAAGCGTAATAAAGCTATTTTAAAGCTTTAGATATATAGTAACGCAGCCTTTGCTAACAATATAGCTAATTAGAAGTCCTCTTATAGCTACGTTATTAAGCTTTTTAGCATGCTAGTTATTTAAAAGGCTAGCAAATTATTATTAGTTAGCACTTCCTTAATAAAGGCTAAATTCCTTACCCTTACAAACACAGCAAAGGAGACTCTCTTAGTTACACAAGTCTTTTTAAACCTTACTATCTACCTAAACGCTTAGAGGCCTATAATATACTATAATAATAAGTAAGCGATTAAACTTGTTAACCTAGCTATTAAAAGCAGCTAGTTTACTAAGGTTAAGCACGTTAATATTTACTACTATTAGTTACGTAAGGTTATTTAGGACTAGCGCATAAAGGTAGAGTAAATTAGGACTAACGATATAGTAGCAAACAGCCTTACTAAGCTGCTAATTAAAGCTAAGCATAAAGCCTTTATAAAGCTTCTAAGCCTACAACCGCGTCCCCTGCTACTAGCATAAACGCTTAGTTATCGTCTATTTATGTGTATTTACGTATTATTTGGTCCCCTAACAAACCCTTGTTCGAGAGGCCCCTAAACAGTCCTCCTTACAATTGTTTACTACTAAAGTCCTTAGACGGACTCCCTCTATTTAACGAGGCTATTTACTAGTCCCCTAACGGACTTAGTAAGGCGCGACGGGCACCTATAGTGCTTTAGACCATGCAGTCTAGGGGGGTGTGTTAAATAGCTGGCAATTACTAGTTTCAATTAGCGACCCGTCGGCCTGGATTTACTTTCTTCCGGTGTGCCTGAGGCAGCAATACTGTGTATATAGACAGTAGATGTAGTCACACTGTGCCTATTAGCACGGACAGGGTATATACCCGCTCCGATCAGGGCACTGCTAGTTTTTCACTCCGATTGAATTAAGCAATTTAACACCACTGCGTTCAACATCTTTGGAGCTCATCAATTGCATTAATCCTTCTAACACTACCCATGCCACGCCCCACTTTCATAGGCAGCGTTCAAATACACTCTGCCATAACCCCCCGCCTATTCCCGCCTATCGTCAACGCGACTGAAAGAACCCGATAGTCGGGGGAGGGCAACTTTCGCCAAGAGGGACCAGCCACGAAGGCGGAGTATCAGAACAACTACTCGTAGGCCTTCGCCAGAGGCTGCGGAGACATCGGGTACTATTACGAATCAAAAGTAAACACCCTGTACGGAGTACGGAGTACGTACAGTGTTGCATTGCAGCCTGCCGTCTGCTATTGCGCATCCTGTCCCGCTGCGCACTCTTATTTTGCGCGTCGTAACCATACACTCCTACCGCGCGCTGCATTCCTTCTCCCTTCCCTCCGAAATGCAGGATACCTACCTGCTGTGTTTTGAAACAGGTGGGTCTTGCGAACATAGAAACGAGCTCTTGGCTCATGGCCTTCCACTGACAGTGGTGAGAAACTTTGAAATAGTATCGCTCCTTAGACATCGAAACGAAAAGACAGCATCTCCTATTAGTGCTGATCATAGCAGAAACATTCGTAGTTGCTGTCGGAGTGGGCATGTGTGCGCGAGACAGAAGGTCCCACGAGTACCATACAGAATAGAATGGAGAATTGCTATGCACCATAATCTGCTGGTAAGAGATGAGATACATTCGGTGAGTCTATTCTTTACTGAGCAGTTATGCCCTGTTGTCGTTGTCACTACAGTATGAAATAGCTCTTATGATTATTCAGGCTCTCTAAATTTACTCCAATGGTTATAGTAAGCCTTTACGGTGCAAATAGCAATTCTTAATAGAATACGGAGTACGGAGTACGGAGTAATAATATTACGGAGCACGAGCCACCCGGAAATATGCGCATATGTGGTATACCAACAATATATCATACTATCAAGGCATCAATTCTTGTATATTCGTATAAACGTTATGAACGCATCTAACAGAGCGCTTTACGCGACAGAACGCGACTCGACAGTGTCCCACTTTTAACCACCTCTTCTCTAAGCCATCCCAAAGTATTTTCAGGCGGCACATCCTGAACATCAGCGCAATACCCACGACTGTTACCCAAGACAGCATTGCGTCACCGGGCACATTCGTTATTGATGCTTTGGCAGCTGGCTTGTTCGAAAAGTGTCAATTGACAGGAACCAAGAGGAGCACGAGTGGTCGAAGAGGGGCCGAACAACAAAACACACCCAAAGATATATCACAGCATGCCGCCTCGAAAGAACGACGCGGCTGCCTCGCCACCACTAGCACCTCCCGAGACAGAAGTCACGGTGCCTTCTACGCCACCTGCTGCTCCAGTCTCAGATGCTCTAGCCTCCGCAACATCCCCCGCACAAAGCGGCACGGCGATTTCTCCGTCCGCCGCTGCGTCGACCGACAAGGACAAGGAGCGAAGAGAGTCACGCGGAAATGATGCGCTCACCATTGAGGTAGGCTTTGAACTGTGAATTTCCCCGTCGTCCATTCTGCTGACCTGTTACACTTAGGACCTCAACCTGCCGCGTTCCATAATTACCCGCCTTGCTAAGGGCGTCCTACCGCCCAATACCCAGATCCAGGGCAACGCCATCACGGCCATGAGCAAGAGTGCCACCGTCTTCATCAGCCACCTGGCCAATGCAGCCAACACCATTACCCTCAATGCCGGCAAGAAAACAATCATGCCTGCCGACGTCTTTGCCGCCCTCGATGATGTGGAGTTTGGCTTCATGAAACCCCAACTCGAGGCGGAGTTTGCCCGTAAGTGTTAACATGCGCAGCGTAAGATGCATGCAGTCCAAGCCTAGCTCATTCCCTCTTAGGATTCAGCCATATCCAGACATCCAAGCGATCCGATTATCGCAAACGCGTAGCTGCCGCCAAGAAAGCCACGGTGGAAGGCGGCGGCGGCGGCACGGACGCCGACGCCTCTTTTGGTACAATGATGACCAATGACGAAGATGCTGATGATACCGGTGCCGGCGAAACAACAGCAGGCGACAAGGGCGATGCCAAAAATTCTGCACAAGGCGCCTCCGGCAAGGCTGCACCACCCAACGGTGGTGCAGGAGATGTACCGCCACAAGCCAAGAAAGCCAAACGGAAGCATCAATCTCACAGTAGTAAATACGGCAATGCTGCGGAAGGGAGTGGGACAGAGGATGAGGAAGAAGACGCCGTGATTAATGAAGAAGAGGAAGCCCAGGAAGAAGAGGAAGCAGAAGAAGAGGAAGAGGAAGAGGAGGAAGAGGAAGAGGAAGAGGAAGAGGAACAAGAGGAACAAGAGGGTGATGCGCTAGAAGAACGAGTAGATATGCCGGATGAAGACGAGGCGATGGATAGTGACGCCAGCGAATAAGACATTCAAAGAAGATAGATATCTGTATATATCTATACATGCGAGACATTTCTTATGTGGCATTGGATCAATTGTACGTGGCCTCGTGGCCTCTTTGAGCATCGCCAAGTGGATAGGAAGAAGAATACCGAGAAGAGAAATAGCATAATAATAGCGCGGAGCTGTGAATAAAAACTACATAAAGAAAAATAGTGTTGCGATGAGAGGGAAATATAATGGGCAAAAAAGCCCATGGAAAACCAGTATACCAAAGCAGGGGAAGAATGCCATCCAGGGTCCAAATCCAGAAAGTTGGCAGAAAAGAACAGTATCAAAATGTCAAGCCAGGGTGGAAACAAAAGTATGAAATAGATAGTGGTATCAACCTGTGTACATGCGGTAAGGCATGGTATCCATATGCGAGTGTAGGTACTGGATAGGTGCGTGTGCAAACAGGTCCCACAAAGTATGATTGGCGTCCAGAATCCAGGCATGGTCGGGGTGGAAACTAAGGTAATAGAGGAGAGTGCGCAACGTCACAGGGTGCGAAACAGACCGGCCGTTCATTGGATACACCCAGCCGCGTTGCCTAATCCTGAGCCCTGGAACAGCCGTCCATGCCAGCTCGGCCAGATAGGACACAGGCGGAGTAAGAGGTGCAGAGAGTAAAAGAGAAAAGGAAAAGGAAAAGGAAAAAAAAAGGGGGGGGGGGGGGGGGGGGAAGAAAATAATCTGCAGCAAAAGCCACCACAAACGAATACAAAACGTTAAAAAAAACAGCACGACAACAGGACTCGGACTGTTGTCGAAGAACAATATGAGAAATCCTCCCAGACTCCTCTAATTCCCGCCCAGGCCAGATGCTAATGCAAAAAGACCAGGCCGCCTCTCCGAACAGTCCGCCCGTAAACCAGAGTTGTAAAACCAAGAACCGCCGCCCTTCGTGATGCCAGAAAAGTGTATGTGACGGGCCAAAAATAAGAACAGAACGCAGGTGCAGACTTTCCGTATCCCCAGAAATGGCCCAATAACACGGGCCGTCATCGTCAAATCATCAACATCTCACTCGCACGCACACACACCAATTTCCAGTTTGCCTACTGCTGGTTTGTCCACCACTGTTGCGGCTGGCCGGACCAGCCTTGCGTCACCGCTGGCGAACCGGAACCCGGTTGGTGTAGGTACTGTCTAGGCGTTTGGTCATACGCAATCGGTTGGTTCTGCGACGGATAGCCCGGGTTGATGCCAGGCATCGCAGAGTATGGCAGGTTTCCCTGTTGCACCGGACCACTACCACTTGAGTGGCGCAGCTGCGGCGGCTGCGACTGTTGTGCGTGTGCCGGCTGCACGGGTGCCGGGTGGCTGTAACTGTATTGCGGCGTGTGAGGTGTCTGCGGTGTGGGCGGCCACATCTGCGTCGACGGGGGGTAGCTATACCCCTGTTGCTGAGACATGCTGCCTGATGGTCCTACATAAACACATAATTAGCGGATGCTCGAGGCACCAGATTCGACAATTTTGAAAAACTCACGCTGTATAGACGACGGCAGTGAACTTTGGGCCGAGATCGGCTGTGAGTACGGTGCTGCAGTCATCATCATTTGCGGGCTCTGATGCGCGACCAGTGTTGGCTGCGGCATGCCGCTGCCTGAAGCTGCGGCCCCTGGGTGAGAGGATGTGCCGGCGCGGCTAGATTGGATGGGCGGTTCCGTGGTAACCACCTGCTGCTGTGTCAGAGAAGGTGGCGGGGGCGGCTGTTCGTGTGGGCGCCGCCACACATTCTGCATATAGTCGTTGCGAATATCGCGCTGCTGATTGACACCACGGTTGAACTCGGCGGCGTGGTGTGCTTGGGCGTGAATTTCGCTAATGGGCGCTGGCTGTGATCGGTCCTGGTAGGCAGGGCCTGTAATCTCCTGGCGAGGCGCCGTCTTCAGAATGCTCGAGTAGTCACGGCTTCGCGTGTCATTGTACTCTGGCTGGACCAGCTGTGAGGGTGGTGCGGCACCGAACTGCGGCGTGTTCGCATAGACAATCTCACCGTGCGATGGGCCGACCATGGAAGCACTCTGCGCAGCGGCCTCTGCGGCAGCCTCACGCGCCTTGGTTCCACCCGGTCGCTTCTCTCCAGCCATATCAGCTTCCGTAAATCCTTGTTTGCGAGCCTTTGTTTCCCAGTAATCGTCTCGGACACGGCGACCGCCGACAATGACACGACTGCCAAACTGGCGGAACATGCTGCGTGCCGTGACAATGGCGATCTGCCGTGACCGGTACGAGAAGGGAAGGATCTCCTGGCCAACGAGGTCGTCTTTCTCCACTTGGTTGGCAATAATTTTGTACAGCGAGCGGTTCTTGTTGAAGAGCAGGTACGAGTCGCGGTAGCCAAGAACGCGGGCGCATTCGGTCGCGAGCATAAACAACTTGTCGCCGCGCTGAGGTACGAGGAATGTTCGACAGCGGTACTCGCGCCCACCCAGAAGTTGGCCATTAAGCAGTACCTTCTTCTCACCGGCTTCATCTGTCTCGCGCGGCAAGTACTCGTCATTTCCTGGGCCGAGCTGGTCTGTGGTATGGTCGCGCACAGTCGGGAGGGCCTTGATGGTAGTTTTGGCGGGCGTTTTTACCGGGGGGGAGGTCTGGGTCGGAGGGGTCGGAGGAGGAGCTGTAACAGGCACTGGGCCAGACGATGCGCTGGGTGTAGCCATAGGCGGCGGAATGTAGGAGCGCGGTGGCTGGGGCTGCTGTGTTTGGTGGGCAGCAGAATGTAGCTGTGAAGACACAGTCGGAGGGTGTGAGGACATAGCCGGCAATGTGGGTGGTTGAATCGGAGTTTCGTTGATAGGTTTTGCCGAGGGTTTCATCGGTCGGCCGCGTTTTCTTGGTTTGTCACCTTTTCGGGGGGAGAAGGGGGGGGTTGTCAGCATTGCCGTTGAAGACAGGGACCGTAGGTCAAAAAAGAAAAGAAAGAGAAGGAAAATACAGAAAAAAGGAAAGAAAGGGTAGGCATGGGGAAACGGTACATACCGTCATCTCCTGGTGTGCTTTGCTGGGTAGTATCCTGGTAGGCCTCGGGGGAGCGACTCCTTTTGACTCCGCGCGAGGCGTTTACGAGATCTGGTCACGAATGAACGTTAGTATGGAAAGGAGGCTGGTTGGATATAGACATGCGACGACCGGTCATTTCGAAGGATTGCTTCAGTGATGATACACGTTTCCTCCAGATGACAGAGGATCTGCGTGGAATAAAAAGAACATGCGAAACGAACGAAACATCAAAAGAGCGAAAAAAAGCAATGCTTAGAACAGCTTGGGACTGGTGGTAGGCGAGAAGGAGCCAAACAGGAATGTCTTTGGCCTTTTTCGCATTCCTGCGTTGAAGAACGATACAGGTTTGTCGCGCTGCTGGCGCCGTGCGGTGATTACAAAACAAGGATGGGGGAGGTACTCAAGGATGGGTCCATAGGGATGCAAACAGACAGACAGACCGACAGACAGGGGGGGGGTTGTGAGGGATGGATGGTAAGGGGAATGGAGGAATGTGCAGAAGAGGGGGGAGGTGGTGGTGATGTGATGCAAGCAATGAGGGGGAGACCCAGAGTTCAAGACGGACCAGGAGGGAAAAAAAGGGAAGACGTCTGGACTGACCGGAAGCAAGCGCAGCAGGATTGATCGTTGCACTGTCGGCGCCGTTTGGTTGTGCGGAGTACATGAGTGCTGGGTCGTGGACCACGTCAAACGGGGTCTGCGAAACAACGTGTCGAGATGTAGTTGGGCTGACTCGAACGGGGTGTGATGTGCGTAAGTCTAGAGGAGGAGGTTCGAGGCAGTAACGGGAGCGGGTAGACACAGTGTAGAGATGGTTGATGCAAGGCGGGAATTATACGTGCATGTGGTTGGCGCGCGAGATGAACCCACAAACGCAACAAAGAGCTTGCTTTTCCTCCCTTGGCTGCTAGGTTGGATGCGGAAGAGAAGGGTGGATAGAGGTCTTTGCGGAAAGCAAATGAAAAAAAGAATACAAGGGGGCGAGCAGGCAGGCGTTCGCGCTCTTTTGCGACGGGTTCAGGGAAGTGGGGCGGGGGCGACTATTGCGGTTTGAGTCGGGGTGGTCGGTCGCGGGTGGAAGGCTAGTTTGCTGGAGCAGGCTGGAGCAAGATGGAGTAACGTGTACAGGTATTGGCGGGAGTGGCGCCTGGGGTGGTGGCAACGGAAAGAAAAGGCGCAAGTGAAATGGATCTGGGCGGTATTTTGGAGGTGGTCCTGCGGTCTTGGGAAGGACAAGAGAAGGCTGGAAGCCGAAAAGGGTGAGAGGGAGCGGCGAGTCGGTCGGCCAAACGCCAACGGCGAAGCGCAGGCGGACGCTACGCTAAAAAGACCAAATAGTGTTGGGGAAGGACGGAAGCGATGGACGGGGTAGGCGTACTTGAGCAATGCGATGGCGAAAGCTGGGTATTAGTGCTTCGGCGCATGGAGATATGTGTGTGTGTGTGTATGTGTATGGCGTGTACTCGTAGGCGTGTAGGCGTGTGGGTGTGTGAGTATATGAGTATGTGAGTACTCGTACGAGGTCCGTTGAGGCAGACGTAAGACGAGAGCAACTGTGGGATGCCCGGAAGCGGAAGGTCTGCACGGAATACAAGTGCTGGTCGGATTGCTGACGCGCTTGTCGATCAGCAGGCCGGGCAGCCGAGCGGGAGGCGGATAGCTGCACAGAACACGCGGCGTGAGAGAGGGCGCGGCAGCAGCGGGGAGGCCTAGATGCCCGCAGAGTGGCGTGTATGTGTGTGTAGGTGTGTGTAGGTGTAGGTGTAGGCGCATGCGTAGCTGAACTGCGATACGCGAAAGGGGGATAGAAGAAGGCTGTTGAAGATGGGAACAGCCGATAGATCAGTCTGCGACGATCGATTTCGCAAGCCAACTAACTGTCTAGGAATTTCACACAGCGAGCCAGGGTATTCGAACAAGCCCCTCGCGTGGATGGAGGGGGGGAGGGGGAGAGGGGTGGTGGTGTGTGGTGAGAGGTGTGAGATGCCGGAGAACACGAGCAGAGAAGCGCAACGGTTGGTAGACGGAGCACAACTATGGAGCTCGTATGTCGAGATGGTGGTGTCCGTTTGTTGGTGGAGAGGAGAACGAGGTTAAAAGAAGGACGGAAGGGTGTGTGAGTTTCAGAGGAAGGAGGGGCGGTACGAGTATCTCTGGGCGAGATGTGACCCGGGCAAGGTGTGGGATTGTCTGGGCGGATGGATGGGGGGAGGGGGATAGGAGGGGGGTGTCGCTTTTTGCTTGGGAAACTAGGGTATGCTATTCCGAAGATGGACGGCCGAGCTGCAGGCGAAACCAGGCTTTTTTTTTTTCTTTGCTCTTGCGCCTGGTGACAGGGATGCAAGGCAGAGTGGGCAGAGTTGAAGGAGGAGGGAAAGAAGCGGGAGAAGGGACAGGGGAGAGTAGGGAGAGGGGGGAAAGTGGCAATAAAAGAGGAGAGAGGGGTACGAGAAAGAGGGCCGAGAAGGACGGGACAAGACCGGGAGGAGATACCCTGTTGACAGCCGGGTGTGGGCGCAGTAGGGGGAGTGCTACTCCGTACTCCGTACTCGTACTCGTACAATCCTCAGTATTCCGTACAAGTAGCGGATGAGCGAGAAAATGACATGAAAAAGAATTGAATAAATTGAATAAAATGAATAAATGAATAAATGAATAAAAACTAGTACTCCATCAGGACTGTACGGCGTATGCTCGCAATATTAACGCTCATCGTTCTGACTAGAAAGCGAGTGCATGGCTGTGGGCCTGCGGGAAAGGACGGCCGGCCAAGACACGATGTCACCACTGGTGTGTGTCGAAAGGTCGATCGGTGGCAAGGACGAGATGAGATGCGTGCAGGCAGACCAAAAAGATGCCTCGCAGCGAAGACGAAGCCGGGGCGGATTCGTAATGTAATTGTCAGATGTATCTTACGGGAAAAAGCAGCGATGGAAGAGACAGGGGTGCTACTCCGTAGGCGCTCGGTGCTAGTGAATCCCCTGTAACTTGCGGCTCGTGTTATTGGAGGTTTTATTCTATACACAGTAGTACGACCAGAGGTGGGATCAGCACTATTCCTGCAGAGGTCTAGTGGCCTGTGGCTCATAATAGCGTCGCGCAGGCGGGGCATCGTTCTGGAGCTGCCGGGGGACGCTTTCTTTTTGTGCCGTAGCCGGCAGGGCAAGTGCGCTTCTCGCTTCCATTCGACCTTTTTTTTTGCTTTTTTCCTAAGCCCTTCTTGTCCTCCTGCCAATAACAGTACGCTTTCTGACGGGAGACACGGCTCGCCACTACAGGTGCGCAGATGCGCGAGAGATCCGCTATGCGCAGGTTTTGTACCCTGACTCGTTCTCACTCGTATCTCTTCGACACTCCATGCGACTGCTGCCTGTTAATACTCGTACTCGTACTCGTACTTTGAGCATCGAGCGGCCCATGCGGCCCATGCGCCTACTGGCGTATACGCGTAGTAAGATACCACAAGTATGCGCTAGGGTCTGCTCAACCACACTATGGCCAATAGTGAGATATCTTATCTTACGAGCGCGGAAAGTACGACGGAGGCTGTGGAGGCGATGGGAAAAATAGCAGCCGTACCATAACTGCCAGTCTGTATTATTGTATATTCAACCCCTCGTACGGAGTACTCTGTACGAGGGGTTGAATGTACTCTGTACGAGAGACACGAAGGATATTGCGACACCGCACGCTGCCGCAGAGCTCAAGTCGAGTATTTATCGTACTCTATGCTTTCGTACTCTGTAATAAGAATGGCTGGCCCAATTGACGTGCACATGGCGGCACGACTAGTGTCACTTGGCAATGGAGGGGGGGCAGTGCTCCTTGCTCGCAGCTCGAGTTACTCCGTATGCCGTATCCTTCTCTATGCTCTTCTCCATCCTCTCCCTCCGTACGGAGTACACATCGCTTCTGCACATGCACCTGCACCAAACACTCGCAGCATTCTCCCGGTCGCATTGGTGCGCTGGTACTCCGTACCTTTTCCACCGCCATGGAAAGCCAAACTTGGTGGTAGTGGAGGCCGCGGTAGAGCAACGTCCAGGGTGGAGAGGCGACAGGCCAAAATGGGAGGGGGGGGAGTGGCGGCCGCCACGGGCAGGCGGCGGACGGCAGTCGACAGAGTTGGTGGGCGGGGGTAGGGGGGGAGGGGAGAGGGAGGGGGAGGGGGGAGATGGTGTACTCGTAGGGAAAATAGTATGAGTACGGAGTATGATAATGGATATTCCGTACTCATACAGAGTACTCAGTACATGGAATCTAGAGGTACTGAGGAAAGTTCCTATCACGTTTTACTGTGTACCTTACGGAGTAGTAGTGCATCACAATGGTGCGAGCGTTGATCGCAACCGGGGCGGCAAGACCCCGAAACAACGCGATCAATGGCAGTCCGTAAGATACTTCCGTATTACACGTACTCCGTATTCGCACTCGCTGTGCAAAAAATAGTGGGTCCATCCAGTCAGATGCGAAGTCAGCACAGGTCGCAACGAAAGGGAGAGGAAATGCACCGGGTAGGACGGATAGCGAAGGAACAACGTGTTTGGCGCGTGCACAACGATATGGCTAAGCCAGGCGGCCTCATTTCTACCACTGTCTTAAATGGAAATCCTCCGCCCGTCTTTTGTCGCACGCGGCACGGCGAAAAAGAGCCTGGTATAGCGATAGATGCCCCTCCGCAAGCTCGTTCTTTGATTGGCCGAGTCTCTCCAGCACAATCCAATCGCCATTTTCCCTGCGAAGATCGCGAGTGTCGCAGCGCTGGAGGATATCTGAGATAATACGGAGTATTCGTAAGTCCTCGTACTCTCCCGTGCAGAAAAAGAATCGACAGGGTTGTACGCAAGAAAATCTGCAGAGTACGAACATTCTTATAATACTGTGTGCTCCGTACTCCGTACTCGTACTCTGTACTCGTACTCTGTACTCGTACTCTGTGCTCGTACAATATTCAAAGCCAAGAGAGTTCATGATGGAGGCAAAGGACTGGTCTGGCTTCGCCAAGGGAGACAGCACAATGATCTTTGCCGAAATGGAAACGGCCCAGAAAATTGTAGTGGGGCAATAAGCAAGGGCGCAGCAAAGAGGAAAATATACGGGTAAGATACGAGAAAGTACAAGTACTCCGTACTTCGTACACTGTACGAGGAAAGTAAGCGCGAGCATGACGGCAGCCAGAGCCCGGAGAAGAAGCCTAAAACAGACTCATGGTTGGAACGACGGGTAGGGTGCGCAAAGAAGCCTTTCCGCATGTGATTGGCCAGAGCCAGCTGTCAAAAAGCTCTGGAAAAAAGAAGACACATTTGGCAATAACACGAGCACAGCACTCACTTCACGAGTACGGGCTGGAAGCATTCTTATTAGGTGAAACGCTGAAAGATATCAGAGTACGAGGTATGGTACGGAGTAATCCTGTATGAGTACTCTTACGAGTAGTTAATATGAGGTACTCGTACTTGCTTCGTGCGGAATAGTCTATAATATTACGGAGTACTCCGTACTTCACACCTGCACGAGTATGCATATCCTGCTACAGTTGTAGTATATTCGTCGCCTGTACGGAATACTGTGTATCCGCACAGGGTAGCCCGATGACGACCATCCCGATATTCATGTTGGATTACCGCCTTGCGTGAACATGTACTCGGTACGAGTACAAATACGAGTGCTCGGCCTGGTCCACCTGACAGCCGTTTCCTGAAGAATATATAGGCGCAAAAAAGTACCATCGTTCGGCCCAGTCCATGCTCGCCTACGGGTACAAATTTTGGTCTCTACGCCCAGTATACCCATCCAGGCATACGAGGTCTCGCTCTCGTCAGATTGCTTACCTATTCTGTGAGAGGCCCGGCCTTGTAAAGCTGACTAGGAATGTAGGAGCGACTGGGGCTGAAACTAGCTCCGCTTTGACGAGCACGGAGTATTTGTAAGAAAAGTACGGAGTACGGAGTACGAGTACGAGTACGGAGTACGGAGCACGAGTACGAGTCTGGCAAGTCCTATCACCCCGCTAGCGTCGCATTCGCATAAGTCAATATTACGCTCGTTACCTCCCCTCGCCAAGCTCGAGTACGTTATGGATACGGAGTACGAAGCACAAAGTACATCCGACACGCTTGCTCCTGCCCCAACAACTACTGCGTTTCGCGTTTTCTCTTGCGATTCTGCCCGGAGTTATTATGGACAGAACCCCCGACACTACTGTCCCGTAAAAAAGAGGGCCTCTCGTTGCCGATCTGTCCTTGACATCCCGTTAGAATAGTTTATTTCTTCATTATTAGTCATAATTCTCGTGTACTATAATATATGGAGTTGGCGTATTTCATACGAATACGGAGGCTAAACAAGGCACCCTATGAGATCGCTACTCCGTACAGGCTGAACATAAATCGAGCAGGTTTCTTCGAATTACCACAGCTATACTCTGTATAGAGTTCGGGGCTATTGTAGTACTATACGTCCATCGACCACAATTTCCAAGTGGCCATGATACCATGACATTATACTAGGAGACTCTATTAGGGGAGACCCGGTGTTTATCATTTGCTCGATACATACCAACGTTGTGCTGCATGCAAAAAGCCTCCCTTCGGTCATCATTTCGCCGAATCAGTCACGGCCCCGGCCTAATGCATCGCGGAGATGTTGGCAGCATATATTTTGGTAGCATAAGTATACGGAGTAAACATGTTCCTATCGTCTGACACTTCCCCTGAAATGGCCTATCAGAACATACATGTATCTACGACGAACATAATTACCCTCCCCAGAGAAGATCCAATATGACTCAGTAGCCATGACCTAAGAATGCACCCGCATCATTTGCCAAGATCCGGTAGTTGTAATAACGTGATATTATCAACAATTCCTATATGTGGAGTACTCCGTAATAACTACGGAGTAGTAGCTGTAAATCATGAATATCATCAGAACTTCCGGTGTTTCATATAAATCCGATGTGAAGCCAAGATGGTATTGTAAGCAGGAAGGCCAATCTCAAAACGCGTTACATATTATGCTCCGTGAATATCTTGAATGATAAGAAACATCATCTGTAGGGTGCAGCTTGCTTTAGCGAAGTTCTCTTTTTTATATGAAACATAGTAGGGTTTTAAAAAGAATGTCAATATTAATTTTCACACATACGAAAGACCATGCTTTAGTAATTAATATTCGGAGCTTCGTTTTTACGAGTGTTGCGATTATCTTTGCAATATCAAAATCATGGGTTTTGCTTGCTATTCCTCTTTTACCTACCCTTTCGGACAAAATTCTCGGATTCCTTAGCATCTAGCATCCTATTGACTAATTTCGTATATAATTATAAAGCATTTTCTTTTTGTCTGTTTAATCCATGGGCTCTAAGTTCAAATGATAGACCTCGGTTTCATCAAGAAAACTTCGTCTTTAATAGGCACATACTGCTTGCCAGCTTAATATTACGTAGTCAGGGCTATACCCATATACGTATCTCACATGGACTAAGACTTTAACAGTACAACACAAAGTATCTATTTATAATTATTTTTGCAAAACAAATCGAAAGTGTGCCGGGAGACATCGTGTGGTAGCCTTTCACAGTTGTAAAAATGCTTGTCAGTAGATCACAGAAATAATTATCACTGTCTCATATGAGTATAATACGGTACTTGGTTCATAAAACCAAACAATAATTGCACGGATAATCTCGCAGTACTTTCATGATATGAAAATGGGTCTGTAATCCGTACTTCCTATAAACATTGGAGGAAGATGTATATAGTAGGTCCTTCGGAATACCAAAAAACATCGTATGTGAGAGAACAAATCAAGAGAATAGGTTGAATAAAGGAAATTTGGAAACTGAATGGAAGTACATTTTTCTTTTCAGCATAGGTCCAATGCGAGAAAAACTCGGAAATGCAGCAAGAATTCCTTCTATACGCTATGAAGCATCGTGTACGTAGCCACCCTCTCTGGACTGACTATGTATTCAACTACCCAACCCCTGAATAGTTGTCGTGAATGAAACTCAAAATCTAAGCTTGATCTTGGAGAGAATGAGAAGAAGGCAGAAAAAAATAAACCGAAGAAAAACAAGTGAAGCGCAAAGCGAATATTTATATAGTACGGAACAGGACAATAAGCATGCAATGGAGGCCAAAAAGATGGGAAAAGAACCCTCGTAACAGAAATAATGCAAAAAAGGGAGAAACAGAACGGCATAAACAGTAGAAAAGGAAAAAAGTGCAAGAAAGTAAAACAGAGGACGGTGAACAATAAAAATAACGCGGATTCTATATTTGCAAATCTTTGATTGCCTACCCCTCACACCTTCTCTTCTACCACTCGGGGCGTCTTTCGCTGCACCCGTGCGGCACGCCATTGCATCCCCCAGGCCCAGCTTGCAACAGCCAGTGGACAACAAGCGACGACCACCAGGGCCATCACCAGAAACGTCATGCCGGGTCCTAATGCAGTAATCATGCTCTCGATCACTGCCACGCCTGCAGCGCCTAAGCTGCACCGTACAAGATTGTTGACGGCGGTGCCGCTGGCGCCCTTTCCGGGGCACATGTCGGAAATGAGAGTCTGGTTCATAGCAAATACGGCATTGCTAGCACCGGCGATGAAAAATTGGAGGAGAAGAGGAACGGCAATCCACCCCCGGCGAGATGTGACACTGATCGAGTCTAGCGAGTATCCATAGCCAGCAGTGGTAGCAATGAAAAGAATAGTCACCCACCACAGGCGACGCTGGCGGGCTTTCTCAATGGGGAAGTCGACCGGGAGGTCCTTTACTGGCAGCCTGTAGTCTTCGGGTAGGCCGTGATCGCGCCTGTAGCGAGCCTCGGCGGCTTTGTAATCGCGGGTCATGAGCTGACCAATAATGGTGGAACCAATGATGGTGCCGAGGCCTGATGATTAGCAGGTGATTTGAGCACAAGACAGAATAACATACCATTGGGAAGAAAAGCCAGACCGATCATGGTCTCATTGAGGTGGAAGTTGCTTGCAAAGAGACCAGTAGTGCTGGAGGTGACCATGCTCCAGACGGCATAAACGACACCACCAAAGACCAGGTTCATCAAGATCTCCTTCTGAATGAGCAACCGTAAAGGACTTACAAAAGTACCAATAGTGATTTTCTTTTTGCGGATGGCATCTTCGGGATCCTGCATATAGGCAGGCTCGCGGTGTACACGGTAGATGACAGGTTTGTAAATACCTGGCAACCGCAGGGAACCATCACCAGCCAGTCGGCGCATAGTCTCAGGCAAGAAGAAAATGATGACAAACAAAACCATTGTAGAAATGATGAGGAGAAAAACAAAAACAGACCGGAAGCCGAAAACATTGGCTAAGACGCCGCCTAGAACGGGCCCGATAGCGATGCTGAAATTGCGGACTGGAGGGAATTAGCAGCGTTTAACAATATACTGAAAACCCCCAAACGTAGTATTGTGAAGCAACATACTGGCTTGGTAAAAACTGATATATGCACCACGCGTGGCAGGTGGAGAGATATCTTGAATGACACCATTACCTGTAGGTTGTTAGTGCCACGTATGGAGTAGGAGATCGGGCAGACAGGCTTTACTTACCAATGCTAACAGTTGAGGCGCTGCCTGCGGCCTGTAGGCCACGAAAGACCATCAGGACGGTAAAATTTGGCGAAAAAGAGAGCACAATATTGGAGAGGATGTATACAGAAAAGGAAGCAATGTAGATGGGCCGGCGACCAAGAGCGTCTGAGAATGCGCCCCATATGACGGGAGAGAAGCCCTGAACTATGAGATATGACGTGATGGACAAGGACACAGTGCTGAGGCTGACATTTAGATCCTGTGTTATGTTAGAAAGTAAAATGGAAGACAAGCATAAAAGGAGGGTTGAAAGGATTACTGTTGCGATCTGGTTGAGTGATGGAAAGTAAATATTGGACGACAACCCCGAGAACAGGCCAGCAGCACCGATTATGATGACCACAATCCATTTTTGCCGCTTCGAAAAGACATGGT
This sequence comes from Dryadomyces quercivorus, assembly GCA_002778125.1. Taxonomy (NCBI): domain Eukaryota; kingdom Fungi; phylum Ascomycota; class Sordariomycetes; order Ophiostomatales; family Ophiostomataceae; genus Dryadomyces; species Dryadomyces quercivorus. The sequence continues at coordinate 135,986 of PCDE01000014.1, forward strand.
AAGGTTTTTCCGTCACAGGAACTGCCGTCGGTGGGCGTGAGATGGCGCTGGGCTCGTACTGCGAGAGGGCGGCCTTTGAGTCTCCAAACGGGCTCTTAAGGGTTGTCATGCTGGCGAGAGGGTCCTGGAAGGGATTGTTGGTGTTGTTGGCCGGTGTACCTGCACAATCATAGGTGGAACTGCTCGTTGATCTGGAATGTGGCATGCCTAGCTGTCGCACCCCGGATGCCCAAGTGTTTTTTTCCGGGGTTTCACTCTTGGCTGCCCGCGTGACAACATCATCCTCATCCTCATCATCACCATCTTCACCGAACCGCTCCAGGTCGAATTGCGGATCGACAACAACGAGCGCTGTGCTCATACGCCGCAATGCCGCAAGGCTGTTACCAAGAACATATGTGCCAGAGCTAGCGCCGGCACCAACACTTTGCCAATTCTCTGGCATAGAGAACCGATTGCGTGCTGGCAACTGGGCCCATGAGTTACGGGCAGTAGAAATAACGACACTGAATCGTTCCATGTTGACGTCGATGCTGCTGTTTTTGGTCCTGCCAATATTTTATTCCTTTGAATTTTTTTTTTCGGCAAAGAGGAGAGGAAACCTTCTGAGCGTGTAATCATATATGGACATTTTGTCTACAGCCAGTATAAGTCCTAATATATATGTGTGGAACTGCGCGTATTGGAAAGTTGTTGCCCCCTTCTCCACTAGCTGAAAGGATCTACGGAGTACATGGCACAAAAACAGTCACAATGCATCCGGGAAAAGATGCTCATGCTCATACAGATGTCTCGCCAAGCCAACGATCGGGTTTCGAAGAGGAGGATATAATGTTCGAGGCCCGGAATTTATTTGTTTTTGTCAGACATTGAGGCGGTTGGGCATGAGAACATGATCCAGAGATAGGAACCATGTCTGCCGTATACATCAACATCCGTGCCAACACTCCGTATGATAAGATAACTTGGCAACCTCTCCCTGAAGATCCCACTCTCATGAATAGGGAGGATCAACGGTTTGCCGTTATTTTACTGGATGGTCTCGTACAGAGTGGGATTGGGCGAGGGAGCAATGAACCCCTCCTTGGCGTCAAAGCTGAGTCTTGGTTTCCATCATCATTGCCGTCCGTATTTGGTAACAGGGGGTTATGATACGCCCTGACCGGCCGCAAAGCCTGAATATGTACTCCGTAACCCATACGGAGTACTTGACCGAGTGGAGCCGTTCCGGGACTGAACGCTTAGCACGGTCCAGATCGACTATGCCGCACTGCCGGCTGCGCTCGGAGGCAAAGCTGATCCCGGGATCGCTGCAGCTGTGTTTTAGAAATATGGATACCCGTGGTTTGCGTGAATGTTAATACAGGGAATGTCTGTACTCCGTGCGGAGTAAACATACTCCGTACAAAGGATATCTATTGTATCTGCAAGACATATTCCGTACAGCAGATATCAACACACTGCATATGGCAAAATACAAACAGCCTGTTGAAAACAGCGCCGCCGGCGACAGACGTCCGCCATATATCTCTGATCAGAAAGAGTTGTCGGCGACTAGATACGGCGGCTACGAGGAGTAGATACAGCGACTAGATATCTTTCACGGCGCTTAGATACCGTAAGCGGTGTAGGGCAATGTGGCGTTTATTTCGTGCTATTTTTAACACAGGCTGCCACCCTGTCGGCAGTGGCCCCGGTCTGCCGCCCACGGCACATGCCAAGCATTTCATCTTGGCACGTGGCATTGGGCATTTTCTGAGACGAAATGAGGCCTCGGCGTTCCATGTATGGCGATCGAGAAAACCGAGGCAGCTAAGTCACGTGCAAAATGGCATCATAAGCGGTGCCAAAGCACCCTGACGCAGCGTGTTCCAGTGATGCTAAACGGCCTTGCACGAGTAGCGCTCCCGAAGGAACGAATAGCGCTATCAGCTCCGCCTGTTCCGGCCACTCGACCTAAACATCACATTACGCTCCAGGAAAAAACATGATTTCCTCCCGCCTTTCATGGTAGTGGTGTTACTGGCCCTACCGAGGATCACATGTGAAATTTCAACCGCGGAAAGGAAACCATGTCGTTCAAACGGGCTTGTTTTGGGTAGTCCATCGCCAACGGAGTCCGAGATCACGTTGTTGCGGTGGCCCGGAAGGTATATAACAGCCCTTTGAGAGGCTCTTGGGAGGGTTTCGTGCCGCCAAACCAATATTACATCATATATTTTTCATCGCGATATACAATTAGATCAAGCCTGGTCTACTTGGAGACTATGGAATCAGATGGAAGTACCGTGCAGATGAATATAGGCCAGGACGGCGGCCAAAGGCCTCTGCCAGCTGATCATGAAAAGGAGCAGTTAGCACAGCCCCTCCACGATCCCCTCGACGAAGAGGAGACGCAGATAAAAGCACAACTGGAGGTACTCCGGGCGCGCGACGAACTGTCGGGGTTGCCAGCGGGCGAGCTGGGTGTGACATGGAAAGGGGTGACAGTACAGGCAATCAGTGCGGAAGCGGCGCTACACGAGAACGTTGTATCACAGTTTCATGTGGTGCGGCGGATACGGGAGGCACGACATAAGCCGCCGCTGACGACGCTGGTGGATCAGTCACATGGCTGTGTGCGCCCCGGCGAGATGCTTCTAGTACTCGGACGGCCTGGTGCCGGCTGCACGACACTCCTCAATATTTTGGCGAACCGGCGACGTGGCTTCGATTCCGTCGACGGCGATGTGCGGTATGGCAGCCTGACAGCAACACAGGCGAAGCCGTACCGTGGGCAGATCATCATGAACACCGAAGAAGAGTTGCATTATCCAACACTAACCGTCTCTCAAACACTCGACTTTGCCACACGACTCAAGGTGCCATTCCATCCGCCTGTGGGCACCGACTCAGTCGAGGCTGTCCGCACAGAGACGCGCGACTTTCTACTGGGATGCCTCCACATCACGCACACTTGCGATACCAAGGTGGGAGATGCGTTTGTGCGCGGCGTCTCGGGTGGTGAGCGCAAGCGGGTGTCTATTGCCGAAGCGATGGCGACGCAGGCGTCGGTGTACTTTTGGGATAACTGCACACGAGGTTTGGATGCGAATACGTGAGTGTGTCGGTGGCACGGGGAGATAAAGGCTGTATGAATGCGAATGCTAACCAACACAGTGCCCTTGAGTTCATAAAAGCCGTTCGGGCTATGACGGACGTACTTGGCCTGACGACCGTCATGACACTCTACCAAGCGGGCAATGGAATCTACAATCTCTTCGACAAGATCCTCGTGCTCGACAGTGGAAAACAGGTCTTCTATGGGCCAACGGCAGAGGCCCGACCGTTCATGGAACAGCAGGGCTTTGTCTGCCGTCTGGGAGCCAACGTGGCTGATTTTCTGACCGGCGTAACGGTGCCGACAGAACGTATCGTGCGACGCGGCTGTGAGGCAACATACCCCCGCACGGCCACCCAGCTTCTGACGGCCTACACGGGTTCTCCAGTACACCGGCGCATGATCGTCGAGGAGGAGAATTATCCCGACTCGGAGGCAGCACGAACGGCGACACAAAGGTTTCAAATGCGTGTGGCTCAGCTGCGTGACAGCAGTTTCATGGGTCTGCTGCCACGACACAGCTCGCTGACGGTGGGCTTTGCTGCTCAGGTGCATGCCTGTATCATTCGACAATACCAGATCCTCTGGGGCGACAAACCGACGCTCATGGCACGGCAATGCACTTGTCTCAGCATGGTACTCATCACAGGCTCGCTTTTCTACAATGCACAGAACGACTCACTCGGCCTTTTCATCAGAGGTGGCGCACTGTTCTTTGCCCTCGTCTTCTTTACCATGTTGGCCATGCCCGAAGTCGTTCATTCGTTCCAAGGCCGTCCTATCATGATGGAGCAGCGGCATGCCGCCCTCTTCCATCCAGCCGCCTTCTGTATTGCGCAAATCTCTGCCGACGTTCCCATGACCCTTATAATAGTGTCCTACTTTTCGCTTGTTCTCTACTTCATGGTTGGTCTCAAGACCACTGCTGCCGCCTTCTTCACTTTCTGGGTGCTATTGTTTACCATCAGCATGGTCGTCACCGCACTTTGCCGTGCTGTCGGGTCCCTGTGCCGTTCATTCGATGCCGCCTCCAAAGTTATGGGAATTCTGATGATGGCATATCTGACCTATGCCGGCTACATGATCTTCAAGCCCCAAATGCATCCGTGGTTTGTCTGGATCTACTGGATTTCGCCAATGTCCTACGCCTTTGATGCACTCCTGTCCAATGAACTCAGCGGCGCCGTGATTTCCTGCAGTGGCGTCAATCTTATCCCACGCGGCCCCGGCTACGAGACTGTCGCCGCACCGTACCAATCGTGTGCAGGTGTGCCGGGTGCCACCCTGTACTCAACGACGGTGCTGGGTGACAGCTATTTGGCGGCGCTGTCGTACAGCTCTGGGCATGTGTGGCGCAATTTCGGTATTCTATGGGGATGGTGGGCCTTTTTTGTGGCGGTGACTATTGTGGCAACAACCAACTGGCGCGCGTCTTCTGAAAGTGGTCCTTCATTAGTCATTCCCCGAGAGAAGGCACACAAAGTCAACCTCAAGGCCGACGAAGAAGCACATGAGAGCCAAGACGAGGCGCGGGACAAGGAGGCAGGGGGGGTCCCAACCGAGCCGCCCACGGGGGACTCAGACAACCCTGACCTTGCCACAAATACTTCAATTTTTACCTGGAAACACCTCTCATACTCCGTCCAGTCAGCCGGCCATGAGCTCCACCTCCTCGACGACGTTCAAGGTTGGGTGCGCCCCGGCATGCTTGGTGCACTCATGGGCTCATCCGGCGCCGGAAAGACGACACTTCTAGATGTGCTGGCCCAGCGGAAGACTGAGGGCGTCATCCACGGTAGCATCCTTGTCGACGGTCGGCCGTTGCCAGCATCCTTCCAACGGTCCGCTGGCTATTGCGAGCAGCTTGACGTCCACGAGCCTTTTTCCACTGTGCGTGAGGCCCTCGAGTTCTCAGCATTGCTGCGCCAGGATCACCAGATTCCGCGCGCTGAAAAACTGCGCTACGTGGACACAATCATCGACCTACTCGAGTTGCATGACCTTGCCGACACACTCATCGGCACTATTGGACACGGCCTGTCCGTTGAACAGCGCAAGCGTGTGACAATCGGTGTTGAGCTCGTTGCGAAGCCTAGATTGCTTCTGTTCCTCGACGAGCCCACCACCGGCCTCGATGGCCAGTCTGCATTCAATACCGTCCGCTTCTTGCGTAAACTTGCCGATGCCGGACAGGCCGTCCTCGTCACCATTCATCAACCATCGGCACAACTGTTTGCCCAGTTTGACACCCTTCTTTTGCTGGCAATGGGCGGCCAAACCGTCTACTTCGGAGATATTGGCATACGGCACCAAGCGGACGACTTCCATGGTGATGACCTCCAGGGCGATCCACATACCTCCGATTCCTCCACCCAGACTGTCCGTGGTTATTTTGAACGTTACGGTGCCCCCTGCCCGCCCGGCGTCAACCCGGCTGAGCACATGATCGATGTCGTGTCTGGCCGTCTATCCCAGGGAAAAGACTGGCACCAGATCTGGTTGAACTCGCCCGAGAAGGCCGCTATGGATATTGAGCTCGATCGTATGGTCCGCGAGGCTCGTGAGAAGAACCAGCTGTCGTTGACGCGGAGCCATGCCAGCCGCATGAGCATCCATAGTCTACAGAACACCCACAGCCACGCGTCCGGCGTCTCCGTCATCTCTGCTCATACTATACCCCAAGACTCTGAGTTTGCCGCTCCTCTCTGGGAGCAAATCTGCGTCGCCTCTACCCGCATGCACCGCGCCCTCTACCGGAACACCGATTACATCAACAACAAAGTCTACTTGCACATCCTCACTGGCCTCTTCACCGGGTTCTCCTTCTGGAAAATTGGCACTTCCGTTCTCGATCTCCAGATGCGTCTCTTTGCCGTCTTCAATTTTGTATTTGTCGCCCCCGGTGTCATCAACCAGCTACAGCCTCTTTTCATTGAACGTCGCGATATTTTCGAAACACGTGAGAAGAAGGCAAAAATGTACTCCTGGATCGCCTTTGTCTCTGCCCTCATCGTCTCCGAAATGCCTTACCTTGTTATCTGTTCCATCATTTACTTTTTTTGTTGGTACTACACCGTCGGTTTCCCCCATTCCACTAGCCGTGCTGGTTCTACATACTTTATGGTCCTTATGTACGAATTCCTCTACACTGGAATCGGCCAGTTCGTCGCCGCTTATGCCCCCAATGCTGTCTTCGCTCACCTCATCAATCCTTTTGTCATCGGTATCCTGCTCGCCTTCTGTGGCGTCCTTGTCCCATACTCTGAAATCCAGCCTTTCTGGCGCTATTGGATGTATTACCTCAACCCCTTCAACTACCTCATGAGCGGCATCCTTGTCTTTGACGCCTGGGGCGCCGAAGTTACTTGCACCGAGGACGAGTTCGCTTATTTTAACCCCCCGGCCGGCCAGACCTGCGGCGAGTATCTCCAATCTTACCTTGAGGGCTATGGCCAACTTAATCTTCTTGCCAACCCTAACGACACCACCCTCTGTCGCGTGTGCCAATATCGTGACGGCTCTGGCTACCTTTACACCCTCAACATTACCAAATACCTTGATGGTTGGCGCGATGCCGGGATTCTTGCGATCTTCGTGTTCAGTTCCTATGCCCTGGTCTATGGACTCATGAAACTGCGCACGAAGACGTCCAAAAAGGCCGAGTAGCGAATATTTAGCCTGCTTTAGAATATTGCCAATGGTTGGCTGGTTTAATGTGTAATCACAAGATGTATAGAACAGTGACTGTCATTGCTTACAATTAATTCTCTTTACCACAAGGTATGTTTTCTTATGCATTGACTCAAAAAAGCGTGATATGCATATCAAATTGAATCAGGCTGTATATGTAATACGGAGTATCAAATAAATGAGGTATTGAAAAATAATAAAAAAAAATAAAAACACCAAAAAAATGAGGACGGCCCGGATTGAACGGACGACCTTTGGAACTGGAAGCCAACGCTGCTACCACTGAGCTACGTCCCCATTCGATGTGAAATTAGTTGGTAATAGAAATATATAAAACCATCATTTAAAAAATGAAACCCGCTAGGCGATTTCCGTAAACAGCGTAAGATACTCGTATTTAATGTTGACACTCTTAATGTTCCTGTCCCTTTCAGAAATAAAGCTGAAACCATCTGAATACAACATGCGAATGCATGATGTAGACACACCCGGTACGAAGTATATTATATCCTAAAAGGAACTTGCCCCTTAACCATTCACAATTTGTCCAACTTCTAGTTATTTCGCCAAGCGTCCTACTGGGATTTGTTATGTCCTTACATTACCTTTCTACTGAGCCCACTCATCACGAATGGCAGTCGAGTGTCAGATGCTGGAGCATTAGCGGAATAAATGCGCGGATCGTGATGTTGGTGCTGGCAACACATTGACGTTATAGATACGGTTTTAGCATTCTCGGAATGGCATTGTGCCCTGGGCGGCGGCAGATTCAAGTGAACGGCCTGGATACAGTTAGGATGCAAGTCAACGCAAAATAAATCATGCAGGGAGATACCACCATTGTTGGTGAGCACATAGATGCGGCCAATGACCTTCTGAGCTGTAGAAAATGAAGTCTTGCTGGACTTGTCGCTGGAATGCCCATTTGCAGGTATCATCGGCCGTTTGAACGGACTGATTGCCCACGAAGACGCAAAATGGTGTACGTGTGTGTTTGGGGGTGGGGGGGTCTCGTCGAGGTCTTGAAATTCTCATATCCGAGACCCGTATTGTCGTCGATAATGAGAATAATCTTCATCGATGTCATAATTGGGTTAATTGGATAGAGAAAGAAATGGTACAGAGTAAAAGGCAAGGCATGTGCAAATAAATAGAGACAATGAATAAACGCAATTCTAGAAAGGCATGCCGCTCTACATATGAGCTGGTAAGTATATTATTGTATTATTACGGTACGTCCGCTTTTCGTACTTTTTTTTTCAAAAAAAAATCCAATTTTCAATGGGGTCATATTTGCAATGAGAAGCGCCATTATGAGGTGCCCTAGGTTAACAACAGTTTCTCAAGAGGAAATGTACTGGACCATATAGGTTTATATAATATTTACAGGCTGCATGCAGACTGTTTAATTTCATTGGATGAAAACATTATCCTCCTAATACAGAGAGGAGCATAACGGCCCGGTGCTATTTCTGATATGCTTGACGTTGATACCATTTTACTGGATTTGTTTCAAAGAATGTGAATTGTAATTCCATAATAAAGTGAAAGTTTATTTACCGGCCCAAAAACCATAGTCCAGAAATGACCTGTTCTGCCTTTTAGTCTGTGTAAGCTACTAATAAAATCTTACGCACGTATGGACAATGACGTGCATGCTAAAATCCTTGGAAATACGGAGACGCAGTACTTATGAGAGTACGTCCCATTCGCAGTTGGAGATCAAGGTCCTTTTGGGCTTAAGTTTCCGAATTCCATTTTCTCCCCTCTCTCTTGTTAAAAATACTTGCAGTTTCTGAGAAACACGACGTTGTGATACGCTTACTAGGAACCATGATACCAGAAACACCCTCAGTGCTAAAATGAAAATGATTGGGGTGGCCAGGCTACCTCTAGTCAGAAGATGACCCGCAGCATTAGACCCAGCAGGTGGTTTCGTTGTTTTTCGCTGCTATCACTTCTAGACTGTAGCAGCAAACAGTCGAGCGGCCTTCTCTTTCTTTTACTCCACACTTTCTCTTTCCTTTGTCTAATTTGTATCTTACGGAGTATTCGTGCGCGTATCTTATGGTGCCAAGGCTACCAATAAGGGCACAACTAGTGTGCATTTCAGGCCACGTTTTTGCCAGCTTACATAACCAGAGAATGCACTGTGTAAAGACCAGTATTTTATGAGTGGTAAAAGTATTGTGCGCACATAGCATCGGCATACGCTGTAACAACTCCTTACTACCCCTATCGTCTAGGGATACAGGACTAGGTTAGCACTGGGATGACGCTGTAATATACTATGCTTTAGGGAGCTATTACTACACTCAGTGTATTTTATGCTTATATAATATAAAACGTAACCTTAAACGCGCTGGTTGTGCCCCTATTGGCAGCCCGACGTCAGGGGCATGCTGACGCAAAAGAGAGTTTGGGCGTATTGTTTCGAACTATGGGGCTGACTTAGCGTCCTTCTGTGCCGCAGGCCAATCTCCGGTAGTCGCCAATTCGTGGTGTTTGTTTTGTTTGGCTGCAGCCCCGCTGGCTTGGCAAGCCGCTGCTGGCGCCGTCGCTGACAGGCCGCTTCCCTCGCATGCATTTCTCCAGCCCGCCAAATCAATGATCTCGTCCTTCTCTCCAACTTTAACAACCACCAGCCACGGACAAAACAAGACTACGTGAAAAGATGATATACGCCATGCCATAGACAAGGACTGATCCTCTATTCGGCCGCTCAAAATTCACCTTTCCCTATTACCTCTTCATTGTTCGGGGACCTGCGACTTCGTTTTCTCTTCTCGAAAATTTCCTTTCGCCTTCGTTTCTTCCCTCGTATGTTGTCTACATATCGCTTCTCACCATGGACGCGTCAATAGCGTCCTCGGATCAACCGGCTTCTTCGCCGCTGTCGTCACCGCTGTCCATCTTCTCCAGAACACCATCGCCGCCGCCGTTTCCCGTGTGCTCCTCCTTCGACCTCTCCACCCGTTATCCTTCTCCCAGCACAACCTCCCAATCTGGCAGTACCTCTCCGCGAAAGGCACACTCGTCCGATGCCTCTGGAAACTATTCCACACGCGGTGACAGTCCGCCGCCCATCAAGAGGAGGCGGGTACAGTCGCGGCCACGACCGCGAATGACGCGTTACGTTGATCTCGAAAACCCTACCCCGGAATCCGAAGAAGAATTAAGCCGTCTCCTACAAGCTCTTCACAAAAAGAAGAAAATTGTCGTCATTGCCGGTGCTGGAATTTCCGTCTCTGCTGGAAGTGCGTTTCACTGACTGCTCCTGCTTCTGTCCTTACTCTCGTTGCTAATTTTCATCTCTAGTTCCCGATTTTCGATCGTCTACCGGCCTCTTCACGACACTGCGAGGACAGCATGGCATCCGCGGATCTGGAAAACACCTTTTTGACGCGTCCGTTTACAAGCATGACGCGTCCACATCGTCCTTCCACACCATGGTGCGCGAACTCGCGCACATGACCCAGAACGCGAGACCGACTCCTTTTCACCACCTGCTCGCCTCCCTTGCCCATGAAGGTCGCCTAATGCGTCTCTACTCGCAGAATATTGACTGCATCGACACTGCCTTGAAACCACTCAAGACCAACGTCCCGTTGAACGCTAAAGGCCCATGGCCCGTCACTATTCAGTTACATGGTGGCCTGCAAAAGATGGTCTGCTCCAAATGTGGCCAGCTGGAAGACTTTGACGGCTCCCTCTTCCAGGGTCCCGAGCCTCCATTGTGCCAGCAATGCGTCATGCTTGATGCCGTGCGTACTTCGATTGCCGGGAAACGCAGCCATGGCATCGGCCGTCTTCGACCCCGCATCGTGCTATACAACGAATACAACCCGGACGAAGAAGCTATTGGCAATGTATCAAAGGCCGATTTGCGTCGTGGCCCGGATGCCGTTATTGTCGTCGGTACCAGTCTCAAGATCCCTGGTGTACGCCGTCTCGTCAAGGAGCTGTGCCAAGTGACTCGAAGTCGGCGGGACGGACTGGCTGCATGGATCAATGTTGACAGTGAGCCCCAGGGTGCCGAGTTCAAGGAGTGCTGGGATACTATTGTGCATGGCAGCAGTGATGATATTGCTCTGCTGGCGAATCTTCCGCATTGGGACCAGCAAGAGGACATTGACAGCCCCAGCAACTGGATGGTCTCTGGGAAAGAGGGCCGCGCAGAGAACAAATTGGAGGTCGTACTTGACTCCTCATTGCCGAAACCATTGACCAACGCACGCTTCTGCGACACGGATGTGAAAAAGGAGGACGCCGAGGTAGAAGCCACTGACAATGCAGCGCACGCAACCGTTGCGCATACAGAGCCTGCTTCTACTGCCATACCAACTCCTATTTCAAGTCCGAAGCCAGCCAGAAAACGATTGCCAGGAGAACGGAAAACTGTATCGGCGACGCAAAGGAAGTTGCCCTTCCAACAAGTTAAGAAGGCCGACATTGGTCCCCTTGTGGCCAAAAGCGAGAAACACGCGGGCATACAGGCAGACACCCAATTTTCCGATAAGAAGAAGGCAAGCAAGTTGTCCAGAAAACCACGACAGTCAAAGGCCAAGAAAGAGGCAAAGTCGCGTGCAACGGATCTTACTTTTGCTTTCCGCGCTACAAAAAACATTGCAGAAAGCACGCCTGTGGCAAAAAAACGCAAGCCTTTGCCATCCAGCAAACCAGGACTTCCAGAAGTCTCGGACTATCCATCCTCTTCAGACAATGTCAAGCATCACACTTCTTCCGACTTGACGAAACTACCTAATCTGTACGACAAATCCTACATGCAACAGGCTAAGGATAATGGTATTCAAGCTTCCGTGTCATCCCTACAATTTCATGACGTTTGCACACCTCCTCCGGCATCGCCCACATCACCGGCCATATGTGCATCACCGCCTCTCACCATCTCACCGAAATCAAAGCCGAACGGCATGGGACTTCTCATTGACTAGGCGGAAGGACACTTTCTGGATCCGTGTGTAATATTATTTTTTGGACATGTGAATATGGGTTGTCGAATTGCATTGTCGAATCCCGACGAACGGTGTTGTTTTCATGTCTAGATTTGCTGTCTTATTTATACCTTGGTTCTGGACGGCAGTTATCTACATTTTTTGGATTGTGTATGTTTATGCGAGCATGTTTGACTGCGTGGAAATGGGCTGCATGCTCGAAAATATTTTATCACAGTGTCAGATGATACTTCAGTACCCTTACCCTGTAATGAATATACTACTGTATGAGTACGAATGTGTTACTGCGTAATCTGGCCATAACAACTACGAATATGGCGTCTCTGAGGCAACGGATAACTTGGACTTGATTGTGCTTATCTAACGATAAAATGAAGTGTGGCTGGTGTACACCAGCCACAAATATCACTTTTCGATGGGAACGAAGCTCGTTCTCTCATCTAACCCCACAAGAGCTGGACGAGCTTTTGCGTTCGAAACGCTTTGGATATTAGATGAGGCCACGCTTGTGGCATACAACGATGCGTGCACACTAGCCGAAAGATATACGCAACAAATATCGGAAGTATTAAAGCGAAGAAGGACTGCCTATTCGGTGGCACAACAACCTCATTTTCTGGGAGCGAATCGAAATCGACGTCAACATTGATATTGCCATGGCTACTCACGCGATGCCGCTGATTTTGGACAGCACTATGGGGGATATGGCCGCATCCATGCCAGTTGATCTTGATGTGGATGATGTCGAGCTGTTTGGAGCCCCCGTTGTCGACCTTTCCTTGTCGTCTCAGCCTCCCCCGTCGAAGCAGCTGAGGCTTCGGGTGGATGAGATGCGCATACGCGGGTGTTGCCAGTATGTCGCCTAGTCCGCCAGCATTCCCGCCACCGTCTGACTGTTGCTTAGAAGAATTGCCTGGTCCCGACAAGGCACCATTGCCTCCATCTCAGCAGATGGATTCTCTGTCGAGCTTCGATATCTGCGCACGAACCCTCACGACGGCATGTGGGGCCTGAGCGAGCCAACTCCATGCTCGCAAATCAGCGGCAGCCACAACTTCTCAGGCGGTCCTATTGTTCATCTGGCCTGGGCAGCTACAGCCAGCCCAGAGCTGGCTATTATTGACGCGGCTGGCCGTGTCAGCATCTTGACATTTTCCATGAACCTCAACCGGCCGTATCCGCTGCGAACATGGGACGTGGACACGATTGACGACTTGCACTCTGTCGTCGGTGCTTACTGGCTACCACTTATGCCACAGACGAAGCAGGTAACACATAAAGCAATGCAGTAATAGGAAGGAGATGTATGGCTGACAGGAAAGTCTCCACAGTACAATATTGTGCATGGCCCAGCCGTGCGGGATGAGAACGGGTATCGATACGAAAGCACGTTGGTACCGGCATTTGGGCCCTACCACCCCAACCCACTGAAGAGTGCGTTACTGTGCGTGACGGCCAGTGGCGTGCTCAAGCTTTTCTTCTCGCAGAATAACAACAAGACGCAGGATACCAGCCTTGAGCTAGACAGCTTCAGCTCATCCGATGACCTGGTGACGCACGCGTCCATCTGCTCGGACAAGGGTACAAACCTCCGGCTTTCCATTTTCTGTTTTCCACCTTCCCTTCTTTTTTTGAGACTTTTTTTTGCTCTTAACAAAGCTGACCCCAACCAGTCAACACGCTGACCATCGCCCTGGTCACAGCCTCCGGGCAAATCAAAGTCGTGAGGGCCCTCATCCACTGGATTCCGACACATGGAGACAAGCAACAGCAGCAGCAGCAACAGCAACAGCAAAGTCAGCCGCTCAACCCAAGTTTGCACCACAGGGCAGCGACGGTTACTACATGGTTGCAGCACAGTGCCGGCGAATCACAGTTGGATATTTCCTCAGACCAGATCTCCCACGTTGAGATGCTGCCTTCGACCTTGGTCGCCGCCAACACGCCCTTGGCGCCGCCCGTCGTACTCACTGTACGAACATATCTCCCTGCTGAGTCAGCACCCTTCAACGAACAGGCGCAAAGCATCATCGACCGCTGGGAGCTGCGGGTTGATCCGCCAGCGACACCACTTCACGAGGCGTTCGAGAAGGTGGGCAGTAAGCCCGCTCAGCCCACCAACACACAGGTAAGGCCTTTTGATTCCTCGGAGCAACTTCGCTTGCGCTGACCATAACAGTCCATAGCCAGATTGCACAAAATGGAGCCCATTGTGCTCAACAAGGTTGTTGTGTGTTTAAACACTATACAATTTGGAAAGGTCATTTGCATCTCTTTCAGCGATGGTACAGTGCAGTACCGGGATCGCCTGACGATGCAGGAGATATACAACGAACAAAACTTGGGGAGGATCATGACACTGGGCCAAGCCAACTTCCAGTTTACGGATCCTACGCCATGCGTTTCTGTGGCCTTCTCGCCCACCAATTGCTCCTTTGTACAAGTCTGCGAGGACGGCTGCATCAAGTGGAATTCCATGAAGCACGATGGACCCAACATTGGAGACAACCCCAAGAACCGTGAGATTATCTGTGTGGGTATAGTGACGGCTTTTACTGACTATGGATGTAGCAGAATACGCGGCCGTCGTAGCCGCCCTGACACTAGCTGTGTCGACAGCATCGCTGACACAGATCAACTACGACGACGTGCTGGCTACAGCACGTCAATTCGTGGACAAACCCAGTACGGACTATGGAAAACATGTTGCTGGCTGGCTGGTACTAACGAAACATAGAATTTGCGTACGACTGGATTATGGACATTGTGCGAATGCTCAAAATCAACGTCGATTACTCGGAGGAGGCGCATCACGACCAGCTGATACGGAATCACTCACTGTTGCTGTGTCTGAGCATCCTGAATCACTTGGGCTTCCGGGGGGAGTTTCGGCCACGAGCATTCTGTGGCAAATTTGCCATGCTGGCCTTGAATGTGCGGAACATCGCGATACTCATTACAATTGCGAATAACACGTCTAGCAATTTAAAGGACAAGCTGTTGAATCCTCTGGATGAACCAGGTAGGTGCTATGTTAGGCGAGCCCGATAATTGTGACAGACAGAGCAGAGGCTAATATCCATTAAGAGGTCGTGGATGCTCTGGCCGACTGTGCAAGATGGGCGCTCGACTTGCTAGCATACATTGCCGACAGCATCTTTAACCTACTGGACGACCCACGGTTCATGAGCATGCTGGCGGGCTCGAACTTTGGCGAGCTGGCGGCGTACATGCAGGAGAAGAACGAGGTGACCTTACATCTACTGCTCTGCTCGTCGACGCGAGGCTTTCTCTCGGCGGCCTGTCGGCGGCTGGCGCACATGGAAGGCATTTCAACCAAAGCAACGCATTACTATGAGTCGCAAAGCCAGCTTGCAGCAACCTCCCATGCATACAATGGCAACGAAGGTGGCAATTCCTCTCACCGACCCGTACTCATTCCCCTTAGTCTGGCCTACCAGAAAATGCAGCAGTACACGTCGTCGAGCTTAGTGCGGGTGGCGGAGTTTGACAAATTTTTGACGGCTCTGGGCGAGGAGATCCGACAGACGTATCAGCAACGCGCCGGGCAGAAACAGGGCCAAGGACCAGGGACGGGACTACAGCAGCAAGACACTGCGGTCAGGCGACTGCAGGCCCACTGTGAGTTGGCCCTGCTGCTGGCCAACAACCCGCCGCAGACGTTCCAGCCGATGCTATTCAAGTTCTTCAATGAGAATGTGCGAGCATTTCGCGCTGTCAACGACCCAGCGCGTCTGTTCTTTGCCGACTACAGCATTCTTGAGATCAACGACGAAGAGCGGACACTACAGGCGCGGCGGGCGCGCCACGTCTACATTGACGGCTTCAGACGGACTGAATTGGTAGGTTGCAGCGGAGAGGGGGGGACAGGAACGGCCGCAACAGCTGCCGCCACATCGGCATCGGGCACACTGCATGGAAAAGGCATGTCATCAGCGGGTACGCACGGCATAAGCAGTACAGCTGGACTGTGGCGACGCTGTGCGCGGTGCGCGGCTGTAATGGAGGATGTATTTGCACAGCGACCTGGCTATACGTTTGTTGTGTCACAGCAACGCAAATGCAGCTGTGGTGGGAATTGGGGACTGCTTCCCCGTGGAAGTCTCGTCGGGTGAGAGATAGGAGTTGGACGAAGGAAGAAGATGCTTCAATTGGCGTGATGAATGTTTTGCTGAGATTTACCATCTTTGATCATTCAGCAATCTGAGGAGAAGCCTAGTGAGCTATAAACAATACATTAATGAAAGAATGAAACATGTTCAGCTACCCAAGGAGTCTTGCGTGCAAAGTATCGTACTCCATATATACTCTGTACTAGGTCTTTGTCCAGCTTCTCTGTAATAACCCCCCGCTGGATGTGATTACTCATCCGCGGGGCCGATGGCGCATGGCTGTCGCCTAGAGCACTGCAGTTTCGTCAGTCAGCTTTCTGTCGCAATCTTTGCTTTCCACACACACTGTACCAGAGTCATGTTCACCGGAATTGTAGAAGAAATTGGAGGTGCGTTCCGCCGCCTGAACCACAGGTGCTCATATGTGCATAGTTGATACTCACAACATCAAACAGAGGTCACCGTGGTCGACCGGCATGACGAAACGGGCGGCACGTCGCTGACGCTGGCCGTGCCAGCGGGCTCGCGGTTGCTGGAGGACGCAGGACTAGGCGACAGTATTGCAATCAACGGCGTCTGTCTGACAGTGACGGCATTGGTGGGCAGCAGTGGCAGCGCGCCGCCGACGGGCTTCGTCGTCGGTGTTGCTCCAGAGACGCTGCGCCTGACCAATCTGGGCGAGTTGGAGGCCGGCGCGCGCGTCAATCTGGAGCGGGCAGTGCGCGCAGATACGCGCATGGGCGGACACTTTGTGCAGGGCCACGTTGATACGGTGGCAACTGTGACCCGAGTGGCTGCCGACGGCAATGCGCAGACTATGCGCTTTGCACCGCGGTCGCGCACAGTTCTGCAGCACGTCGTCTATAAGGGCTTTATCGCGCTCGACGGCACCTCACTCACAGTGACAGCTGTCAATGATGCTGAGGGCTGGTGGGAAGTCATGCTGATCGCGTACACTCAAAGCCGGGTGGCCTTGGCCGCCAAGAAGGAGGGTGCTACTGTCAACGTCGAAGTCGACGTGCTGGCTAAATACGCCGAGAAAAGCATTGCCGGATATCTTCATACGCTGGCTGGTGGCGGATTAGAGAAGCTGATCGAACAGAAAGTGGCGTCTGCACTGGCCAAGAAATGAAAAGGAGACACAGTGAAGGAAATATAGAACTTCATGTTATGCTTTAACTAGACAATCAAACTCCTTAGTCGGACCACCCCAACTGATAGCAAACAAGTCCAAGCCCATGCAAACAAGCCAGTATTATGCATCTGCCCATGCCTCCGCCAGTTTCTCCGAGATGACCTTGGATACGCGCCGTTTATTCCCCGGCAACTGCCCCAGCACGTCTGACACCATGGTACGCTTGCGCTTGCATGCATCTTCTGTGCAATCCGCCTCTCTATCCATGTTGGCATATGCCTGTACTAGGACGTGCGGCGTTGGCCAGCGTTTCTGAATCTCGAGCGCACGCTCTGCCGTCACGCCGCGCGTGCACATGAGCATCTTGAGGAACACATCACGAAGGGTCAGGGTGTCGGACTTGGACGTCAGCGACGCAAACGCGGCATACGTGATGCAAATCTCAGGATTGTCCCGGGACACCTGCGCGCGCTCACGTTCACGTGCCAACAGCGACAGGTGGTTGTGGGCTGTCAACGCCGCCGTGGGGATAACTCGCAAGGGCCGGTCAGCATAGCGACGCTGCAATTGCTGTGTGATCCGCGTCAAGTAAGCAATGGTGTCATCAACAGAGCGTGTACGCTTGACAAAGCAGCCATGCACCGCCTGTGTAGCTGTCACTGCCGATCGCATGGCGTCGTCGTGGCGAAATTGCCCGTCGGCGTCAAGGCCGCCATCTTCGACCACATAGACAACATGCCGCACGCCGCTGCGCCGCTGCCGGAACTTTTGCTCACGAAACCGCCCGTCCCGTATGCTGCTAATAAGGTCGTCTTGTCGTTTGCGTTCCACCAACCAATCCAGCACCACCTCGTCACCTTCTGCCCCTGAAGCACTCAGCCGACGGCCTCCGTCGTGGCATTTTGCAACCCACAAGGCATCACCAAGCGTCAATGACCGCACTGCTGGTTTCTGTCCTCCAAGTTGTTTGCCTAGTTCATCCTCCATGTATGTCCGCTGTCCACTGACCCGTTCACGGCTATCCAATACCAACTGCACCGAAAACGACCCAGCTGGGAGCTCGATGGCCGACACTTCTGGTAATCCATCTTCGCCTGCCACGACCGGCCCATCAGGCACAAGCTCGCTTATCGGCACCAGGGGAAGATCATCTTCCAGCGAGTGGCCTGCCTGATGGCCTGTTTCTGTGTCCTTTTGTGCTCCTTCTGCGTCTGCTCCGACCACTCGTCGAAATCGTCTGGCAATCTCCCAGCCCTCCTCCGTTAGTGCATACCGTTTCGATGGCCGTCCGCGCTCCATCACAAGGTCGTTGTTAAGCAGGGTGCGGATCGAGTCCCACGCCGTGTAAAATTTACCCGGTGGTTTCACCGTAAATGATGTATCACAATGCTGTTGTGCCAACTCAATCAACTCTTGCTTGCCCATCCATTGTCGTCCTTCTACTTCTGGCGATGACAGCGCCATAACGATGGCATAGCCTCCTTGTCGCAGCGCCGGCACGTATGCCTTTCGTTTTCTTGTCCCTGTAGTGCTTGATGCCGTCCTTGCTGCCCGTTGGTCTTCATCAACCACTCCAGCTTCTCCGAGAGCCTTAGATATCTGAGCGGCTCCCCTTTTTTTCAGCATCCGAAGCCCGTTTTCCGCACAATGCTGTGTCAGCTTTTCCTTGAGACGGCTGCACAGCTTGGGACCGAAGCCCCGGAGGGCTATCAATTCATCGGGGTGGTTGAATCGTATTGGACAAGCCTTTAACGACTCATAGGCACTTCTGTATGCCAGAACACCCATTGTGTTTCGCTCTTTGGCCTCATCCCACCATTCTTTGACCCATTTCAGGAATAGGGGATTGGGGCCATCTTCTGTCGCCATGCCTGGAAGGTAAACAAACAGAATACTTCTAGCAACGAAATACTCTGAGCCAGACGATAAATCTCCGCCCCCAAAAAGGATGAGAATGATGCCAGCTAGTGTGAGAGGTCGAAAAAGCCAACATCAAATTCCAAATCCAGTTCCGGTATATGCAAACACAGGTCAAGTTCCAATCCGCCAGTGCTGAGTATTATTAGGTTGTTGTCAAAATGTAGCGATCGAGTATTATCTTGCGGGCCCATCTTTTTTAGTGCATTATTGCAAAATATTAGTCACATGGATGACTAAGCACATC
Source organism: Dryadomyces quercivorus (assembly GCA_002778125.1). Classification (NCBI taxonomy): domain Eukaryota; kingdom Fungi; phylum Ascomycota; class Sordariomycetes; order Ophiostomatales; family Ophiostomataceae; genus Dryadomyces; species Dryadomyces quercivorus. The sequence continues at coordinate 155,184 of PCDE01000014.1, forward strand.
GACGTCTAATGCAAGGTATATTTGCTGTTCTTTTTTTCTTGACAGGTCCCTTCACCTCTGTTGTCCCCGGATAATCAATAAAATCATATCACCGTACCAAAACCCCACTTGCAGATGGCAAAGAACATGGGCCATCGAACATTTTTTACCATTCCTCTCCCCACTTAACACATTCTGTACGTGGCCGCGCCCTCTGCAAACCTCGTCTGGTCCGTCGTCTCCAGACGATAATCGATCTTGATGTCCAGATCGCGCCGGTTCTTCTCATTCGGCCGGTTGTCCAACGTGCACTGCACAACTTCGCCCTGTTGCACCGCCAGCGTATCCTTCAGGTAGAATACCGTCTGCTTCCAGTGTGTATACTTGGTGTGCGGGCCAGTGGAGAAGCGAATGGGCTTGTGGCAAGCTGAGAATTCAATGTCGAACCAAGCCACCAGCGCGTGAACAAAGTCGTCCCGCTTACACGTCAGCTCAAAGGGCACCGTGAAAGCCAGATCCTCTGGCTTGCACTTATAGAGATCTAGCGTCAGCACCAATGTCGGGTCCGTCACCACAGCCTTGAGTTCAACCGTGTCGACGAGTGGCTCCGCCAGTGCCGTCACTTTCAACGGAGTATAATCGAAACCGTAGACATTGTCCCAGACTACAGGCGAAGAAGATTCGTCAGTTATGTCATCAGGAAGTGTTTGGTGGGGGGGGGGGGGGGGGGGGGGGGGGCTCGCTTACAGCCAATCTTCTCATCCTTGTATTCGCCGTCTTCGATGCCAGCAACAAAGATGGTGGCCTTGTCAGGGAAGATGAGTCCGCCCTCGTTTAAGTAGCGGTCGCGGGCATAGAGGACGGTGTCCAGCATGCTCTCGTACAAAAGGAAGTAGCCCATCCACTCGGAAATGATGATGTCAACCTTCTCGAACGGCAATTTGACCTCTTCCATCTTGCCTTGCACCAGCGTGATCTTGTCGGACATGCCATTCGCTTCGACAATTTCGCGGGCTTTAAAGATGATAGTCGACATATCAACGCCGATGACATGCTTTGCGCCGGCCTTAACTGCAAACCTTTGCCACATGCGAGTTAGCAGAACCGCTCCATACACCACTTTTGCACCCCCCCCCCCCCCCCCCCCCCGTCTTCCAATTTTCTTCATGGTTCACAGCTTACATCGAGAGAATGGCGGTTCCACACCCAACATCTAGAACAACCTTGTCCTTGAACAGATGCTTGTTTTGGACAATGGCGTTCATGTACGATCTTGTTCGGACCTCATCTTTCTAAACGAGGCGAGTTGGTGTTAATAAACGGTTTCATTGCATCGAACATAAGAACCCATGTTCCAACACATATGCAACAAAGAGTCTGTCTTACCAGCATTTCTTCATGGATGCCTAGGCGTAGATAATATCAGTAAAGAAGCCACTTAAATAATAGTATAATATTTTTTTTTCTGGTGCTGTTCCAAGAAAACCAGAGAAGCCTTTGTTGGGCATGTCTAAGAAAAGAAACGTACCATGGTGGTTGTAGCTGTACAAAGAGCATTAGTACATGGACAGAGCAAGGGTAGATATAGTAGGAGTGATATGCTTTGCACCTGTTGAAATAATGCTGCTCAGAGTGTTCCATGGTCTTGAACTGCTCTTCAGCCTTTTCGACGTCCATCTTGTCCGCCATTTTTCCCTAGTTGCAGAACGTTTTGTTTGCCTTTCAACAAGAGACGGTTGCGATGTTACCAGGTGTGGGAGGAATATCCAGGAAGACACAGCGATTCCAAGCGAAACACACCGTGCTTTGAGATTTGACACGATCTGGATAATCTGCCGGGGATCGAGACCGCGATGAAAATGAAAAAAAAAAAAAGTTGGGATAGTGCCCCGCTTAGAATACTGCCGTGCAATTTTAGGCGGTGAACGGGAACAGCTAGCTCACTTTCACCAGCCGCGAGCCATACCAGCGCTAAGATAGCTTGCCAACCCGAGTAATGCCTAATGCGCGTCGGCGTTACAGGGGACAACAGGCCTCTACGTGTCCACTTCCGACTAGTGAGGAGCTTTGCGACTAAGAGCTTGAAATACGTACAGAGAGCCTCGACATAAGTGTTGTCACAACCTTTCTGGTAGACACAAAAGAGCACGACCATTCGATGACAGTGCATTGATTCCCGTATTCTATCCGACTGATTGACACCCGAGAAGCTACACGGCCATGGCGTCCCTTCGCCAATGGGCGCTTTCTCTCTCACTCGCCTCAGCAAGCTTGTTTGCTCCTGGGTCCACGGCCCAGGCTTCTGACGAGCCCATTCTGCAGGCAGATATTGGGCGTACCAACAATGAGAGCCTACTATGGGGATCTTACCGGCCAAATCTCTACTTTGGTGTCCGGCCGCGGATTGCCAGAAGTTTGATGGCAGGTCTAATATGGGGGAGAGTCGACAGCTACACAGAAGTTCAGAACGGTATGCTTTTTTTCCTGCGTTGGTTTGTGCATGAGAGTCAAGACTAACTTGAAAGCCTTCCGGTACACATGTGAGCAGAATGAGGGTATGGCTGGCTATGGCTGGGACGAGTACGATCCACGACGAGGCGGTATCCAGACCATTCATGACACCAAGAATGCAATCGACATTACAACATCGTTCGTCAAGGTCCCCGGAGGCAAGCACGGCGGCAGCTGGGGTGTCCGGGTCAAGGGCGTGCCCCGGCCAGATGCACCGGCAAACGTCAAGACCACTGCCGCCTTCTATATCTCCCAAGAAGAAGAAGGCGGCTCGCTCGAAGCAGTTGTGCCCCTGGACGAAGACGCCTCCATGGGATTCTCAGGAGACCTGGCACTACAGGGTCAATCACCGTCGCTAGGCAGTTTCAAGATAGTGGTCACTGAAGGCAAGGGCAAACACCCGATCAGCGATCATGTCTATTCGTCTGAACGTGACCTCTCCAAGACGGTGCTGCAGTCTTTAACCGTTCCGGACGGTCACATTTGGCAGTCCAAGGCCGTTCTACTGCAGCAGATCAAAGAGAGTGTGGATAAGGTGATCGCCAAGTACGACCCTGATCATGCACCGCCGCCATGGCAGGTGTACCAGCTGGGCAACAAGCCTGGCAAGGGCAATGTGCACCTGGTCCAGAAAATCTTTGAGGGGCCATTTGAATTTGACCTAATCTTCTCGAGCGGATCGGCGGACAAGGAACTGACAAGCGATGACGTGACACGCGAAATCCTAGCAACGAGTGAGGCATTCGACGAGCACTTTGCATCATCCTTTGCGCTCCAGAAGCCCTTCACGGCAGACAAGTACAAGAAGTTTGCACGAAGCATGTTTTCCAATTTGATTGGTGGCATCGGCTATTTTCATGGTTATGGCATAGCTGACCGCTCGTATGCGCCCGAGTACGACGAGGACAATGAGGGTTTTTGGGAAGATGCGGCACAAGCACGCGCACGACACCAAGAAACGCCAGATGGACCGTACGAGTTGTTCACCAGCATCCCCTCGCGGCCATTCTTCCCACGTGGTTTCTTGTGGGACGAGGGCTTCCATCTGATTCCGATCGCCGACTGGGATATGGACCTGACACTGGAGATTGTTAAGAGCTGGTTCAACCTCATGGATGATGACGGTTGGATTGCGCGCGAGCAGATTCTTGGACCCGAGGCGCGCAGCAAAGTTCCAACCGAATTTCAGGTGCAGTATCCGCACTATGCCAACCCACCGACGCTGCTGTTTATTGTCGACATCTTTGCCGAGAAGCTGCACAAGGCGATCGCTGGCAAGACAGCGCGGGAGGGTGACAAAACAACTTTGACCAACGCATACGTCGACAACACTGAGGTCGGGCTTGAGTACCTGCGCAAGCTGTACCCACTGCTGCGGCGGCAGTTTAACTGGTTCCGGCGAACACAGTCTGGAGACATTCGGTCATATGACCGCGAGGCATACTCGACGCGTGAAGCGTACCGCTGGCGCGGCCGGACGGAGGCGCATGTGTTGACGAGCGGCTTGGATGACTATCCGCGACCGCAGCCGCCACACCCGGGCGAATTGCACGTGGATCTGATGGCGTGGATGGGCATGATGGCACGGTCGCTCAGCAGTGTAGCGAAACTGCTGGGTATGGATGCTGAGGTGGCGGCTCTGCAGATCGTTCGTGAGGGCATTTCGCACAACCTCGACGATTTGCACTGGTCCGAGGCCGATGGCTGCTATTGCGACGCAACCATTGATGACTTTGAAGAGAACCAGCTGGTGTGCCACCACGGCTATATCTCGCTCTTCCCGCTGCTGGTTGGTCTTCTGGCACCCGATGACCCCAAGGTGGGTCGGCTGCTGGCATTGTTGGGTGACGAGGACGAACTCTTCAGCCCATACGGCCTGCGCAGCTTGAGCAAGAAGGATCCATTGTACGGCACAGCCGAGAACTATTGGCGCAGCCCGGTGTGGATAAACATCAACTACCTTGCCGTTGTGCAGCTCTATGTAAGTCCAGGTCGGAGGACAAAAAGAAAGCAAAGCATGCTAACAATTTAGAACCTGTCAACACAGCAAGGCCCGTTCCAGAAGCAGGCGATCGACCTCTACAACCGGCTGCGGCGCAACCTTGTCGAGACCGTCTTCAAGAGTTGGGAAGAGACGGGCTTCGCCTGGGAACAATACAACCCCGAGACAGGCCAGGGCCAGCGCACGCAGCATTTTACGGGATGGACGAGTCTCGTGGTCAAGTTGATGACGATGCCCGAGGTGGCAGGCGGTGGACATGCCAAAGATGAGTTATAGAGCATAAGATACAAATGATCATTGTTCACTAGTTCTTGAGTGGAACATATTAGCAGCAATTTGTAAGATGAAGATAGCGATACTCGCATGACTATGCATTGATGGCGTAGAGTACGAAGGAACTCTCAAGGAACAATGGAGTCTGAACAGACGGCTGCCTCTTTTTTATTTATGCGGCAGCCTAGGCACTAATACGTCAGAGCCTCGTAGGTTGATGACGACAGTACGGAGCGCTCGGTAAGACACTTATTAGAGCGCCACAGTAGCCTAGACCTGGACCCGATAAGCCCCCTCCTCAGGGTAGTGGGGCCACAAACAGCGAGTTTGGGCAAGAACGCCACTTTGCTGCGCTTGCCCGTACGAGTATATCTCTGTCAGCCGCTTCGCCTTCTTTTTCTTCACGCGGCTTCCTTCTCTTCTTCAGCTGTCCAGCATTACCAATGCAGACAGGCATTTCAGCATTCGACCTGACAGGCGCCCGACAGCATTTTAAAGAGCACTGCCTCACTGCCTTTTCCCCCACCCGGTCGCTATGACGCAGATCCCCTCACCCGCCGCCCAGGCATCCGCTTCAGCACCTCATACTGCTTCTACAACAACTTCAACGACAACCGCAACGTCTTCTTCAGCCACACACCCTCTAGCATCCGTTCCGATCCACCAGCAGAGCTCGTCGCCCTCTGGAAGTTTCTACGCCATGAGCGATGACGAAGAAGGTGACTACAACACTGTCACGCACACCGAGACTGGCCGGGGTGTCAAGCTGTTATTCTCCAAGAGCAAGGTAAGGCGCATCTGTCTGATATTACCTTGCCCATCTTGTGCGTCTTCCCAGCTAATAGCACAGGTCTATATTCACCCAACGCCTTCTGTCAAGGACAACATCCCCGGTTACATCGCTCTCTTGGAACAGAAAGCTTCACGACATGACAACCGTCCCACATCTTCCGGCTCGCGCGAATCTATCTCACCAACCTCGGCTGACCTCCTCATCGCATGGGTACCCGAGGCGTCCCTTGGCGAGTCTGCCAGCGTCTACGTCAAGGTAGATCTCTCCGATGGTGACTCGCCCCCGAAACAAACCTACCTTGTCCCACCCCCACCTACAGTCACCACACATCGCGGCTCTGTTGGTCACTATGCGTTTGCTATCCCTGTCAGTGCCGTGTATTCACTTCTGGTGCGCCCGCCCAGCATAGGCTGGTGGTATGGATCGGTTATTATCAATAGTCGTGCCGGCGACAGCTTCCCTGCTCTATTTTTCCACGACAACGAATGCCAGTCTACTATCCTGCAGAAGAAGAGGCGTGCCCGCGAGTTCTTTGACCCGTTTGGTGAAAATGGAGAAATGTTCTGGGGTGGCGACGAGGTGCTGCGCTGGCTGCGCCGCTACGTCCACATTGAACGCAGTGGGGCTGAGCCGAACATTTACCTTGTCGAGCCGTCAAAGGAAGATAGTGAGGCCTTCAGTGGCACACTACGGGAGAGTTCGCCCTCGTCCATTGGCCATCACGACAACATCCAGAGCGTCCGTCGAGCCAACGGCCGATCCTCAGACAACGGGGCGTTGTCAGAGCGTCGTCGGAATGACAACGCGCGCGATGCCGCCATGGATCCACTCATGAAGTTTGTTAAGGAAACCGGCTGGAACATTATGGAGAAGTTCAGTAAGGTGACTACCTTTACACGAAATGCAGCCCAGAACGTGCTGGATGACCCGCGCATTCCCCCACAGATGCGGCGGCTACTGCGCAACCCGGAAGTGCAGACAATGCAGGACGAGTTTGACAGTGCTCGTATCTACTTGGCCCGCTGGGCCATGGGCATGGCCGACCAGAGCGACCGCGACCGGCACCAACGCATCTGGACGGCAGACGAAGTGATGGAGCTTGAGGACACGGATGTGGGCGAGTTTGAGCTCGTCGACGGTACTACTGGTCTATCTCTCGAAGAGCGGCGCAAACCTGTAACAATGAAGGAGTGGAATTCATTTTTCGACTCCCAAACCGGCCGTCTGTCCGTCACCACGGATGAGGTAAAGGAACGCATATTCCATGGCGGATTGGATCCTGAAGACGGCGTGCGCAAGGAAGCATGGCTGTTTCTGCTAGGCATATACGACTGGTATAGCACGGCAGATGAGCGCAGGGCCCATATCGCCAGTCTCCGAGACCAGTACGTGAGGCTTAAGGGGCAGTGGTGGGATCGACTAGTCGACATGGATGAGCAAGGTGAAGAAGGTGAATGGTGGAGAGAGCAACGCTTCAGAATCGAAAAAGACGTACACCGGACAGACCGGACAGTGGCAATCTTTTCAGGCGAGAACATTCCACATCCCGATCCTGACTCGCCGTTTTCGGACACCGGGACCAACGTGCACCTGGAGCAGCTGAAGGACTTGCTGCTGACCTATAACGAATATAACTGCGAGCTTGGCTATGTGCAGGGTATGTCGGACCTGCTAGCACCCATCTATGCCATCGTTCAGGACGATGCCGTGGCTTTTTGGGCTTTCCAACACTTTATGGACCGCATGGAGCGCAACTTTTTACGCGATCAGTCCGGCATGCGCGCACAGCTGCTGGCACTAAATCACCTCGTGCAATTCATGGATCCCAAGTTGTACGCACACCTAGAGTCAGCCGACAGTACCAACTTTTTCTTCTTCTTCCGCATGTTACTAGTCTGGTACAAGCGTGAGTTTGAGTGGCCGGATGTGCTAAGACTCTGGGAGACACTGTGGACGGATTACTTGAGCAGCAGCTTTCACTTATTTGTGGCCCTTGCTATTCTCGAACGGCATCGGGATGTGATCATGACGCACCTGAAGCAATTTGACGAGGTGCTCAAATACGGTGAGTTTTTATTTATCTTCCTTAAAGTTTCAGCACTAACGTCTTCCAGTCAACGAACTCTCCGGGACCATTGACCTGGATTCGACACTGATCCGTGCCGAGCTGCTCTTTCGGCGGTTTAAACGGTTGGTGGAAGCCGTGGACAAGAAGCAATCTTTTCCTGCTCCACGCCAGAGGCCGTCGACATCTTCAGGGCCAGAATTAGCCTTGGCATCCAGCTCTACCTCAGGAACAAGCACAGAAATGGCTTCGATCTCTTCTAGTACGGTGCCACGCAACACCGGCAAGAAGCCGGAAGCACCCAGCACAATGCCTATACCCGACGATACAACGACTCGGGTTATTACACCCGACTTGCGAGCGCTATTGAGCCGCACCATCTATGTGGTGCCCAAGTCACAGGACAGCGGCGTATTGTGGGGTCATCCGAAGAAGTAGCGGATGCAAGATATCACACCTTCTTTTTTTCTTTTTCTGTTTTTTGGAACTTATCTGGATTTGGCACTGCCGCGGTGGCGTTTATATGATATACTGGAAGCTGGCTTTGAAGAGGAGTCATTTGACGGCTCCTGGCAGCATATGATTGCCGATGGGAAAGGCAAGCAATCCGATTCACCAATGCAATTGACCTGTATGGAATAGTGTTCTATGTATAAATTGTATGGTAATAAACCGCATTAAATCTCATATATATATATGGCCGATTCGCTTCTAAGCAGTTCGCGCAAGCTTGGTATGGGCATCAGTCATTTGTTGCGGCGACCTGTTCGAAGCCTATGGACCGACCAGAAATGAGGCAGCCTGCTGCCGTCAGCCTCAGCGTTCTCACGCGGCGCAGCCGGTGCCTTCTTGCCATTCTTCTATCGTTCCTCTCTCTGCCATTCTGCTTTCCTTTACAATGCCGCTTCGCGTAATTTTCATCGCATCCGTGGCCCGCTCGGCAATCCTCCGCCAATGGGTGGACGGCGTCCACTATGTTGCCCGGCGGGTGGATGGCCACCACCTCCGCCACCCCCGTATTGATGGTATTTGTCACCTCCACCCGCCCGCGAGGCATTGTATGCCACGAACGGTCGATTTCCACTGCCGCTGCCGCCACCTCCGTAGGCTGCTGGAGGAGGTGCTGCTGCCACTGCCTGCGCCGGGCTTGGTGTCCGACTCGCACCTGGAGTCGCTCCAGCAGCACCAAACAGGTTCCGTAGTTTTCCCTGTGCTGAGCCACCGCCGCCGCCAGTTGCCGATGGCGCGCTTTGGGTACTCTGATAGCTACCCATACGCTGGCTTGGTAATGGACGGGATTGAACAACGTCAGAGCCGCTGTTGTTATGGTTGTTGCTGTTGTTGCTGCCGTTGTTGGTAAAGGGGCTTGCCCGGCCGCCGCCTAGCCGGCCCTGTCGCAACGAGCTGGTGGCCGATAAGGGTGTGTTGGCACCACCGTTATTGTTGTCCCAGAGGGAGCTGAGGCCGCCGCCACCAACACTTCCTCCAGAAGACTGCGAGGAGGTCAAGCCAGCGCCGTAACGTGAGCCCACGCTGGATTGATTGTAGACTGGCGTGGCAACAGGCGGTGGCGGAGCCTTGGGATCAGGCGGTAGCCATGAAGGAAAGCTGCGGCCGTTTTCGGTATAATAGGCACGTAAGACACGGCAGACGTGCGTGTCATCTTCAGTGTCGCCGTCAGCATCGCCGCCGAGGAGAGTAGAGCGGAGATTGGAGATGCGAGAGGAGGTGTTGGTAAGGATGTTGGAGTACCAGGAGGACATGCCGATGGTGAGGGGAGAGGTCGTTGGGAGAATGCTGGTATGGTGATCAGGTCAAGCGGGAAATGGAAGGTCGAAAGAGGAGGAATTGGAAATGTCGCTTTTGGGGGGTTGGGAGAAGTTTCTGGAGCGGTCAAGTACTGCATCTGTTTCATGCACAAGAGAGGAAGGCGCATTGCGACCTGCATCATCCCTAATGGCCACCCACCCCGCCTGCGGAGTCAGCCACTACCGCTTTGACCTTCGCCGTATTATGTAAGCATCTGACCCACCAAAAAGAACATTTTCCACTCGCTGCCTTCTCTCTGGACTGGCTGAGATGAAAGCTTCCGGCGACACCTCGTTTCGCATCGCCTGCGAAATTCTAGAATACACGTTCACAGCCACGTGCTTCTCGGCCTATGCCGCGGCCTTGCATGGCGTCACTCTTACCAAGGTGCACCCTACATGAGATCTTTCTGCTATCGTCGAGAAAGCTACATTCACCTGCTCGACGGTGGTTCCGATCTGGCCTGTCTTGTCCATTCTGGTCTCATCCGCCCCCAGCCACCTGCAGAATTGCATGTCTGCCGGTACAAACTTTCCCCGTGTCCTGGCAACGCCACTTATCACGTGCATCGTTCGACAATGACTACACGACGATTTATGCCTTGTCATCGGCCCCGGGCAAGGCAGGCATCGCTGTGATCCGCGTGTCAGGGCCAGCTTGTCTAGATGTATGTAATTCTTCCCGCCATGTATTGTGTCAGGGAGCACGTGTTAAAGACTGCAAAGGTATACAAAGCTCTGTGTCCGGCAGCCGCAAACCTCAAACCGCGGTATGCAGCTGTACGGACGTTGTATGACCCTGACAAGGCCGAGGCTGGCAATGCCGATGTCCTCGACTCTGCCGCTCTCGTGCTGTACTTTCCGGGACCGAAAACGGTAACAGGCGAAGATGTGTTAGAGCTGCACGTGCACGGCGGGCTAGCTACTGTTCGGGCGGTGTTGTCAGCGATTCCCCGAGCTGTCAAGAGGGAAAGGGATCAACAAGGCCTACATACAGTCCGATATGCTGAGCCAGGAGAGTTCACACGACGTGCCTTCTTGAACGACCGCCTTGACCTCGCTCAGGTTGAGGCTCTGGGTGCTGCCCTCGATGCCGAGACTGAGCAGCAGCGGCGTGCCGCGGTGGTCGGTACGGGACAAGACCGCCAGCTCGGCCGCACGTACGATGGCTGGCGCATGATGCTGTTAAAGGCACGGGCGGAGTTAGAAGCGCTCATAGATTTTGCCGAGGATCAGCACTTTGACGAGTCACCGACCGAGCTGCTCATCAGCGTCTCCGTCCAAGTACACGCCCTATTGCGTGCCATGGCAGTGCATGAGTCTGCAGCGATCCGCGGCAGTCTCCTACGCCAAGGCATCCGTCTGGCACTCGTGGGCCCGGCCAACACCGGCAAGAGCTCGTTGATGAACTTGATTGTCGGTCGCGAAGCATCCATTGTGTCACACGAGGCGGGCACCACACGTGATGTCGTTGAGGCTAGTCTCGACATACGGGGGTATCTTTGCACATTTGCGGACACGGCTGGGTTCCGAGGGGAAGCCAGGGGAGCCAGAAACGCCATCGAGGCAGAAGGTATCCGTCGCGCCCGCCAGAAAGCCGTCGATGCAGATGTTGTCATTGTGCTCGCATCTGTTAATCAGCCGCCCCCAGGGCATGTTCCTTGCGGAATCAACTATGACGCTGAGACGCTTCGGCTAGCTGCTCAAGCGCAGAAGTGTGTCGTCGTGCTCAACAAATGCGACCTCGTTCAGGATGCGCGTAGACAGACAGACTTGAGAGCTAGCCTGCGCGATGCCGTGCGCAGCTTCAAGGACGAGGACGACATGCCACCACTTGTGACCATTTCCTGCCAACAGGCTGAATCTGCAGCTGCCAGTCAGACGACCATCAACGAAGTCGAAGATGCATCTGATCCTGGCGGCATCCACAACCTCGTCGATACACTGGTCCGTATCTTTGCCTCCATGACCGACCTTCCGCCTGATGCCCAACACCTTCTCGGCGTCACAGTACGTCAGAAACAGTTACTTACCCAGTGTCGTCATCACCTCGAGGGTTTCCTGGCGTCTGCCTCATCGCATCATCCAGACATTGTTCTGGCGGCCGAGCACCTGCGCTATGCAGCCAACTGTCTGGCACGGATCACAGGGCGCGGAGAGGTGGGTGACATCGAAGAAGTCCTCGGCGTGATTTTTGAAAAGTGAGTTTTGCTTGGCTGTTTCTGGGTATCACTTACTGACTAAATTCTAGGTTTTGTGTTGGAAAATGATGATACGCGGTATAGTTAAGGTATCCGTCTATATTGTAGCAGTACACTGTATAAAACGCAAATCCAGATTGCCTGCGAGAATCTAATCCGTCACGCCGCCTTTCCCTATGCCTGTCTAACCAAATCTATGTTTTCAACCAAATAGCACATTAGCCAACTAATTGCTTGCCGTTGACTGAGTGGGCAGCGGCAAGGTCTTTTGCAATAAGTAACTTTGCAGTCTTATTTGCTGTTTCCTTGTTCTTCTTCTTCTTCATTGGATCCTCTAGTATTCCATGTTAGCAGGTTCCTGTCAAGAAAGCAGAGTGTTCAACTGCACGTACTTGTTGTAGCCACTCCGGCCCTTGTCCTTAGGGGGCTCCTCCTCACTGTCAGGCTTGCTGTTGTAACCACTACGGCCGTAGTTGACTGAGAAGGCTGTCATGGCAGAGTTGACGGTGAAGGTAGCCATTGTGATGGTGGCGAATAAAAGCAAGGGCTTGTAAGTGATATGGGAGATGATATGGTTTGGGAATATAGCTCGTCGTCTAAATGTTTTGTAATGCTTTTTGGAGGGGATACTGGGATGAATGAAAACTGAGATGAGGATAGAGAACCGATTCTGCCTATTTATATATGTGATCTAAGGCAGACAACATCGATATCTTCTATGCTCTCCAGTCTGGAAGGTACCAGACTAATTCCATTCTGGGGGGTACCCTGGTGGCTTGTCATGATGACTATCCCAAGTTTGTGTAAGCCAGTGCCTCGTTGCAACATTGTTCCGTGGTGGCGGTTCCGCCAGGCAACCAAGATCAGACAGCAAAGTGTGATACGTAAGCACGAGCTCGGCGAAGCCCGAGAGACGAGGCAGGTAAAGGAAGAGAGCCCACACACACACTCCCAGCGCTTCTCGGAATATCAGCACAGCCCTGCCCTGGCACACGTGGCCTAGCTTCTCTAACCAATCCACGACACAGAGACGGAAGAGTCATAGTTTGGCCGGAATGTCACCGAAGATGACCAAGCGCTCTCGGCCGGGTGAGTCGGACGAATGGTCAGACGGGTCCAGTTATAGGGCTAAGCAAGGCTGGATGAAAAGAAAAGCCGAAGGTCTTGTAGGCAAAAGGACGGACTATGGTAAGATACCCGCTGCGGTGGGACGAGCGTCAGAAATGGGGAGGGGTGAGAATATGGATGGAAAGGAGCCAAGACTTCTGGAAACATTTACGGAGCCAATAATAAGACGCAGCCCAACACCCACATCCGACCAGGCTGTCCAGATATGGCGGGGAAAAGGCGGGATAAAACAAGAGGAAAAAACATACGCGCCAGAAATGGTTAACTCAAAATACGTATCAAAGAGCGGATCGAAGAAAGTGAGAAGGGAAAGAGAAGGCGAGAACGCTGTGACGGACAATGCGACAGTTCGCTGACATTTGCTCCGTCGTGATCCACACAGCAGGAGCACGTAAGCAAGCAGAAAGCAGTGAAAAGTCGGAGAGCGCCAAAAATGTCAAGAAAATCCACCCCGGTCGTCATCTCACTCTTCGTATCTTACCCGTAACTTACCCATAGGCCGAGAAGCACCAAAGGGGAAAAAAATAAGAAATAAGCACCAGAAATACAACGTGCCTAAGCCACTCCCCCCTCTTCTCGGTCATTCTTCCTTGTATGGGTGCATGTACTCCAATAATAGTCCTACTCCGCTCTTTACTCTACAGCCTGGCCCCGCGGCTCCTGTCCTGTGTATTCCATCTGTATGTGTCTGCCTTTCGCCTTGTGGCTATTGCCGAAAGTGCAGCCTTGTAAATCGTGAAGATGGAGCAGAGTTAGCACTCATAGGCGATGCTATATCTTCTACTACTTTGCGGAGTACAAGGCAAAGGCACACACTACCCCATCAGCCAGGCACTGGAGAATAACGTTGCTTTGAAAACCCGCCTTTTCATAATGTGAGAAGGTCGCAGTTTCGCCTTAAGTACTCCGTACCACGTGCTCCTATTGCCTACGGTAGAAATGGCCCCCGCATAATATCAGAGTGCCTCGATACAACCAGCACCTGTTCCCCACATCCTTACTGTACGGTAATTTATCTTGTACTCCGTGCTCCTACGACGTACTGCCCCTCTAAGAAATGCTACAAAGCCATGTTTATCACAGTTAACCTAGACTGTCAGTCCTTCACTATTAGACAGATGTATCATATGCCCTGCTCAATAGTATCTCTAGTATTATGATACCTGTACGTCTAGATTCCCAGGTTTCGAGACTCGTGCGTTCTCTTTGTTTTTTTTTTTTTTATTTTTTTGCCCTCAAATCCTATACAGCCACCTTTTCTGACGTTATGGAATTGGTGTTTTTTTTTTTTTTTTTTTTTAATTTCGTGGCTGGAGACAATACGGAACTTTCATTACTCATTCGGTGGATATTTCCGAGAATGCCTGTCAGCAGCATTCTGACTGTATATCATCCCACTCGCTTTCCTCCGTCTTACCCTGTGGACTCTTCAAGGAGCTACGCCGACCCGGTGACAAGGGATTGGTGCATACAGGAACCAATGTAACTCTATGAGTAGTCTATGCCGAATGCCATTATTTCTGGTTTCTGCGGCCGGTGCGCAAACGGCATGTATCGAGACACGGGAGCTGACGCAAATTAAGGCTTATTGGTTGCTCGCCGGGAAAATGTAGGCCAATGTATCGGTTTGTTGGCGCTGTTAATAAACTTGAAAAAAAACCTGGACATGTTTGTTTATACTGGTCTACGTATTGGGACTATTGAGGATAGGGGTTGTTGGGAGAGTTGTTAAAAGGGTTATACATCAAACTTACTACAGAGGTAATGGCCTACATATGTACTATATAAAAGCGTCTTCGCGTAAATTTATTGAGACGTAGACATAGCAAATATGGGATCGGTATAAGCCATCGCAAGAAACAGCCTGAACTCTTCGTGTTTTTACTCTCCATAAAGCATAATCGTTAAATCACAGCTTCCCCGAGGCATACGAATGATCCACCTACCCGAGAACCTTCAGCCATTGCCTGGACGTTCCTAGTTTGGCTGTGGGAAATGGGGACAGGACACCTAGACGCTGCCACCGTAGTGCGAGACAATACGAGCGACCTGCTTGGCCAGCTCGTCGGCCTCGACGCGGGTGGCAGCCTCGGCATAAACACGGCACGCATTCTCGGTACCCGATGCGCGGGCAAACGAGCGGGCGCTCGTGTACTTGCGAACACACTGGTCAATTTCGTCCTGCGCACCGGGCGGGTGACTGAGGCGACGCTCGGCGTCGGTGGTCTTGAAGACGTCCTTGTCGCGTACCTCGACACGCACAAGACGGTTTGGTAGGTCACTGTAGGTTTGGGCCCAGTCACGAAGACTCCAGACTTTGTGGGCTAGGATCACCTCAACCAAAAGCATGTCCGAGATGGCGTCACCGACAGTCTGATTGATGAGGTCGGCCACGGCAGCGAGCGTATCGAGGGCCTCCTTCTGTGCCGGGGATTGCGGTTGCGTCGTGGAAAATGCCTGCACGGCATCTGCTGAGAAGAGCACAGTGCCGTGGCCATTGGCCTCAAAATAGACGCCCACGTCAAAGCGGCAGGCTGCGTGGTGCAGGTGTTTAACGCCCGTAGGTGTACAAACCACCGGCAGACCCAGGTGCTGTGTGATGTAGGCCGTCGATGCGCCATTGGCGTATGCGGTCTGCACGACGCCGATGCG
The DNA here is from genome assembly GCA_002778125.1 of Dryadomyces quercivorus. NCBI lineage: Eukaryota > Fungi > Ascomycota > Sordariomycetes > Ophiostomatales > Ophiostomataceae > Dryadomyces > Dryadomyces quercivorus. The sequence goes on from PCDE01000014.1 coordinate 170,596, forward strand.
TAGATCATCGGCAAGACCTGCTGCACGCACAAGGTCTGCGATGAAGGACGCCGCGAGTGACGAGATACGGTCGCCATCAAGCATCACAAATGTCGAATCAGCCGGATCGACCCAGTAGTAAATCAGGCGGTCAGCATCGCCATCAAAGGAGCAGCTGCGGCGGCCCGGGACCGGCTGTGGGTTGGGTGGTGCTCGCTGCTTCGTCTTGACGAAGTCGGCGCCGCACTCGAGGTTGAGGATCTCGGGACGCAGCACGTCGTCATTGACCACACGCACGTCGAAGCCCGCCGCACCACTGCTGCCAGCATGCTGTGAGATTTTCTTCAGCAGCTCCTTGAGCTTAGGGCCACCGACACCATTGGCCCCGTCAACAGCCAATGGGCCGTCGATCTTGCGGCCTCGGAGCGCTCGCACAAAGGCGTCACTCAGTTTTTCGTAGTAGCCGGCCTCGCTGATAGCACCGTAGGCTTGAGGTGTGCCCTCGGTGTTCGTGCAGCGTGTCAGATAGTGCAGCTGCGGCGTCGTCAGGATTTTGTAATCCACGCCGTCAATGCCCGTTGCCGTCAGAGCATCAGCGACAGCCACGGCCAGCGTGTGTCCCGAGGGCCGGGTGTCCCGCCCATAGATCACACGTCCCGCCGTAGCCAGGTCGATCTTCAGAGCCGATGCCAGCATGTGGTACGTCTCGAGCATCGCCGCATCAGATGGGGCGTTGACCAGCTTCGTTGCATAGCCCTCCCATTCTTGCTCGAGCATCTCGCCCATAGGGTCCACGATCTTGACGCCGTTGTCAGCCGGCGGGTTGTGACTGGCCGTGATCATCACGCCAATGGCCTGCCCATTGAGCTTTCGGCTGCGCAGACCTGCCAGCAGTCCGACACGGTACGCCACACCGTCCAGCAGCTCCGCATGCATGCGGAAACCAGCCGTGCCATACTTGAAGACGTGGTTAGGCTTGATCGGATGCTTCTTGGACGCCTCCAGGATCTTCTGGTCGGCTGCCGATGCCATTTTTGGGGGGGAAGGGTCGGAGACGGTTGAGCAAAGAGGTTCGGTGTGTCCACGTTGCGAGAGCCAGGGAACAGCAATGTGTGACAAGAGGAGGGGAACTTTCAAGCTTTACGAGCGTTGCCCAGTAAGTTCTTCAGCGGATTGTCATGTGACTACTGACTAATGTTCGATACGATATGAATACTCCGTACGGAGTACTCCGTACTACTCGTACACGGATTGCCCACTTGCGCACGTTTTATGACCACAGTACGAGAATGGATGGCACAAACCACGCAATGAATGGTATTTGAATGGTTCAAGACAGCGCTATCTTTAACAGGTTTTTTCTACTGTGCACAACGAGGCAGTGCAGCACGCTACTACGATTCCACTTAGTTCTCCGTATCTGACTGGTACAAGAATGGTGCTGGCAGCGGGGCTTCTGGTCCTTCGTGGATATCTGGATCGGCTTCGGGGGGTGCTGGGGGCGCAGTGGGCGGCTTTGACGGTGGCAGGCGCGGCGATGGCTCGTAGAGACCGCCGCCCTCGCCGGGGTCAACAGTGCTGCCGAGAATAGCCGACATCCACTCGGCCCATTCCCAGGGACGGTCACGGGCGCCAGGCATGCCGTTAAAGTACTCCCAGCCGGAGACGCCAGCAAAGAGACTGCCACGAGCAGCGGCGACCTCGCATATCTGGAGGAGGACCTCGGTGCAGCGATCAAGCTCGACCCAACCGGGGCCATTAGCAGGGTTGGTGACGAGACCCATGACGATGCGGTGCGGCAGCATACCAGGAATGGGCGCGATGATACCGCTGGTCATGGCCAGATACATGTCAGGCTTCGAGGCATCACCCCAGCCACAGTAAAACTGTGCGTGGTACCACGCGATCTCGCGACCGCGACAGGCCTCGAGCTCCCCGTACGAGAAGCCGGACAAGTTGCAGCGCGGATCGTCCGGCCGAAGCAGTGCAGCCGCCACGGGTGCTAATGTCACGAGGAATCGCGGTCCAAAGTCAGCACGCAACCGGTCGATCAGCCGCACCACCGCCGCCAGAGACATTTGCTCTTCGACGTCCAGGTCGACGCCGTCGAAACGTCGTTCCCGCAATAGTGCACATAGTGGTTCGTAGTATCGCTCGAAATGGGCTTCAAGGCGTTGATAGCTGCCCTTGGCTGCACCGCCAATCATGGCTAGCACGCGCACGCCCGCCTTCTGTGCTACCTGGACTTCTGACCACAACACGTTGAAGCATTCGTGGTCGGGCGGATGATCATTGAGGGTGATCGCCTTCGGGTTTTCATTTAGGTGCACGGCACCAACAATCACGTGAGTCACCGCGGGGCTTGTCGGGGGGCCGCCATGGCCATCGCTTAGCCGTAGCACAGGCAACAGCGAGATGGGTTCACCAGTATTCGTGTGGTGCGTCTGGTGGTAGACGATAACCTTTGAGGTAGCAGGAATAGGAGGCATGGTGGGGTAACGGAAATGTAGGGGAAATGAAGCGAGCAAATCGAATAGAAGGTTAAAAAGGAAACCCAAAAGAGAAGACGAACCCAAAAGAAAGACGAGGCAGCAAACCCGAAGAGAATAAATACAGGTTTGCGTGCACTTGCTGGACGTGTTAAAAGTAGGAGGCGTCGATTACTCCCTACGGTGTACTCTTTAATACACTAAGCAAAAAGTCGATTACTAATAATATCTCACGGCGTTTGTGGCAAGGCATTTTTAGCTAAAATCAACTTGGAATAATCGAAATAATGAAATGTGTACGGAGTACGGAGTAGTATACTAACAACCTAGAATCTGCAAATGCTTCGTTAACACTTGTTGTCATTCAGTCCGTCATTTCTCTGTATCCCACGGGAGAACTTCCGATGAGAAATCCATCCTTGTCATAGAGCCCTAGACTCTCTCGGCATCCTGGGCTTCGCTGTGTTGGCGTACGCGCGGGTGAACATTCAGCAATTTTCCCTTTGCTCGGCGACCGGCTTGTCGATCGGCTCTTGGATTGTTTGGGAGTGCTCGTAAACCCCATCTGCAAAGACCCCTTCTTGCGTTCTGCAGATGGCAGCTGTTGCGTCGAGAGTCTGGCACCTGCCTGTGCGCTCTTGTTCTCTTTGTCACTGCTACCCTGCACGTCACTGCTGTGCTCCTCTTCGTCTTCTTCCGAGTCTCTTTCCATTCTTCGGATGGACAGTTCCGGCGCCCCCGGCATGAGTTGCGATGTTCGCTTCGTCCCCAACGCCAGATAGTTCCGGCTACCGCCCACACTTGACCGGCTGCCGCGTCTGTTTTCCGTCACCCCCCCTTGCACGCTGGTGTTGCTGAGCCGCAGCCGCCGACTGTGTCGAGCCGTTGTGTTGCTAGATGGTACCCCCATCGATACCCGTCCGGCTGCCGGTGGCATAGTAAACACAGCCCGTTGCGGTGGCAGCGGTGATACAGATGGCGCCTCGCTGTAGGCTGTCATGGTCGTGGTTGTCGACGCCTCGCTGTGCACAACACTGTTCATCCGCCGCAACTCGGCGGCCGTAGCAAGCAGGCTGTTAGTTGTCATTGTCGACATCCGACAGTCTTGCGCACTCTCGAGCTGTTGTTGCTGTGCTAACGTCACTGCCGAGAGCCGCGCCGGAACAGGTGGCAGTGGCCGCTTCGAAAGACACATGACCGCAACAGGTTCTCTAACGGCCACCATTTCGGCTACGGCCATTGTCTCGCGGTCTTCCGGCACGCCTGGCATGATGTCGATACGGCTTGCCGGCCGCCGCTGTCGATTTCGACTGTCTATGACACGTTCCCCTTCTTCCTCTTCTTCCTCCTCTTCCCGGTTGTCACTTGTTGGTCTGACCTCAGGCTTCCCATCTGACCGCTCGTCCACGCTGTATACGGTCGACAGCGACGACGGCGTCGATGGTGGCGACGAGAACTCCGATGAGGAACCAGACTCTGGTGATGATGCGTTGTTATCGCATGTTCCGGCAGCACTAACTCTTGGCGGCGGTGGCAGTGATACTGGCAACAACATCCGGGGAGGCGGCTGAGCAAAGACACCAGCAGGAGCTGTCGTCCGCGCGGGACTGTGGCTCGGGCTCGAGAGCGCCGTAGTCATTCCATCGGCCTGGCTAAGCCATTGGTCTGCCAAGAAGATGCTGTCGGCATCCGAATGGCACGACTGGTAGGATTTGTTGGACTGCTGAGAGCTGCGCGGGCTTTCCTCGGTCTCCAGATGGAGCAGAACTGGGGATGGAGATGGAGCCTCGGGGTTCACGCATCGTAGCTGTCGGACACCGTTCACTGGTGGTGACGTGAAAATGTCGTCCTCGGCATCTGGGAAGTTCTCTTGCAGTCCTTTTTCCAAGACTGGTTTTGTTTGCAGCTGCAAAAGTCTACGTTCGGTAGACTGCAAGATCTCCGATAGCGCCGAGTCTGCTGTTAGGTTAAAATTCTGTGACAATGAACGAGGTGGTGCCCGCATCGGCATGCGCTGTCGGCCTTGCGATAGCTGCTGGTCCTGTTGTGGGCGCGATAGCGAGACATTTTGGTGATGATGTTGCTGCTGCCACTGCTGGAAGAGCGGAATGGGCCGGTCCGGTTGTCCTGACACGAAATAGGAAGGCGGGGGAAGCTGTTGCGTCGGTTGGCTCGAGGAAGGCGCTGCCGGCTTCGTCTGTGATCCATGCGCTGTGTCATGTGGCAGACATTTATACCAGGCGGATTGTGGATATTGCTGGTATTCCGTCTGTTTTTGTTGTTGACATTCCTGGTATTGTTGCTGCAAATTCGGTTGTCTTATGTTTGGCATCGACTGGCTGTGCATCTGTGATGGTACATTTGGGCAGCCTTGGTTGCATTGGGGTACAATGCGCAGCTCTGGCGGTGGCGGCTGCGGTCGAGGGGGGGGACAAGATGTCCGGCGAGGAAGACTAGCAATGGGGACGAGAGTCGTGTTGGCGGCATGGACATTGGAGGCAATGCTCTGCAGGTCATGAATACTGCTGAAACTGCCGGTGAAGCTCATGCTGCCATTGCTGACACCCTCGTCCGCTCCGGTCGGTAAAAAAACAGCGTGAGACGACGAGACAATCCTTGGTGCCGATGGTCGACGACGCTGCAGCTTGTTGCGCTTCCGGCCGGGATATTCACTACTGAACAGCGACAGAAGACCTCGTGGCTTTTCGCCTGTCAGCTGAAGCCGTTGCCACCGACGTCGCCACCATGACCCGAAGCCTGTGCTTAATTCGGAGGTAGAACTGTTGTCGAAGCAGGACGTGGTAGCGGAGGCCGCCAGCGGTTGGAAGCGGGGTGTACAGCTGGCCTGTCCTGACTGTTGCTGCTTCTCACTTGACGGCTCCTGTGGCTGCTCCTGATTCCGCCGGGCCGCATGTGCACACAGGATGCCAACAACAATAGCAACGACAAAGGTGCCGGCGACCACAATACCCACGATGGCGCCGATGCTCAGAACTGAGCTCGTCATTATGAAAGGATCAAAGAAGAACGGTAAAAGAAAAGTATTCAAAAATGATTTGTGATCGTGGAAACTGATCAGAGGCTGTCTGTCATGTCGGCAAATGACGGTCGTGTATGTGAGTTGTCGCGTTGCATACTATCATGAAGGTTTGCTGTCTGGGGAGGGCGAAGATGAAAATTAACAGAAAAGGACAACCAGCCTCTTTCAAGGCTGCGGTGCCATCCTCAGATATAGCGGAGGAATGGTCTGGCCACCAAGGCGGCGTCATCAAAATATGGCCGGGGCTGGAATGTTGTCGTCGGGGGCGACATGGCGGGCGTGCCAACCTCTCACCATGCTATAAGAATTGCTTGACGGCTGCATTCCAATGCTGGCCAGCGCCTGCTATTTGTACCAAGTGAGCTGATTAAATCACAGTCAAGATGACGGAACCGACATGACGATCGCCTTGAGAATACTTAAAATCTCAAAAACAAATACTAGTGCATCAAGAGAGGAAAAGAAAAACAGTCAAGGAACTGAACCAGAGGATGTCGACAACACTAACGTCTACTTATATCGAATGCCCCTTTACATAGTGCGGTATCTTACGGAACGACATCCCGGTCCCGCCGAATATGCCAACCGCCTCTATCCCCCCCCCCTCTTTTTTTCAAAAACATCTCCCTTCATTTCTTCTTCCACCTTACCACCCACTTCCTTCGTCCTCTCTTTTGTCTTCTCTTACATGTGGCCGTGGTTGTGGGCCCAGTTACCGTGACGGCGCATGTGGTTATGCGCGTGGCGAGCCTGCACGTTGGCGTCGGCTGTCACGGTGCTGGTCACAACAGTTGTGGTCGAGTCCTCGGTCACGTAGACGATGTCCTGGTACCAGAGAATCTCTGTGACCACACCGCCGTTGGTCACATACTGCGTGCTCATCACCGGGGCAGTGTTCGTCTCAACAGCCACCGTTGTGGTCGTGGTGGGCGTGGTAGGAATGGGCGAGCTGGAGGTGGACGAGCTGGGGATCACCAGGCTGGAGAAGGTGGTTGCGATAGGTGTGACAGAGGCGACGGACACGACAGATGACGTCGTCGAATCGGCCACCGACGCAAAGAAGGATGAAGCACCTTCAGCGAGGGCAGCGATCCCAAAGTTTCCGCCGGCAGCTGCACTCGTCGAAGCGATGGCCTCAACCGAAGTCGCGGTGGCCGCAGCTACAATTGCAGCATCCACAGTCGCCTCAGCGGCCAGGACGATAGTTGCGAGAGCTGCATCGTACGTGGCGATCATCGTAGCAGTGAGGGCAGAACCGAAAACGGCAACATCACCCGGAAGGCTAACCAGGCCAGGGCCCGTGGCATTCTCACTGGCCAGGTTGGCCGGCGTCTCGAGCAAGCACTGCTCGGCCTCAGCTTCCGACTGGAGGGTGAACACAGGACAGTCAGAGAGTTCGCCGGACTCGTTGGTGCACGTTTCGATGGCCTCCTGCAGTACGTCAACCTCCCAACCGCTCATGAAGTCGCCGTGGTAGGCGAACCCCTCAATATCGCCATTCGAGACGACAAACTGGCCACTGCGAGAAGCGAAGGCGGCCGTATTCCAGATGGTCTCGTAAAAGAGACTGGGCACGCGAGTCGTGAAGCCTTCGGGGCAGTCGCCCGACATGACCAGGTCAGGGTAGGCCATGTGGTCGCGGTGGTTGGACGAATCGAGGTCGACACCATTCCAGCAGGACGGGAACATAAGCTCGAAGCGGATGCCGTCGGGACAGTTGGCATCGAGGTACTCCTTGTTAGGGAAGAAGTGTCGGTACAAAGACGCCTCTGTTGTGCCACTGTAGTCGAGGCAGTTGAATCCAAGCGCGCGCTGTGCGAGGATATCCTGGCTCGTCTGGTTGAGCGAAGCCCACTCAGACTTGGGAGGGTCGACCATCTCAACATTGCCGGCCGTGTAGGATCGGCGAGACTGGTCACCAGCAATCATGCGGAAGTTGGCGGGGAAGGCGGTGATGTTGGTGTTGCCGTTGCCTGTGTAGAGCAAGTAGTATCTATAAGGTTTGTCAGAATCATGCTCTTCTTTTCTTTTTGCATTCCGCTCATCAAAAAAGGTACATTACTCACGCCAATGTGCCGCCGACCTGACCGACAAGTTCATAGCTGCCGTCCTCGTCTTGGAAGTACAACGCCGGGTGCCAGTATGCCGACTTGTCCTCGGTGGCCAGGCAAGACGTGCAGTCACCAGCCAGGAGGTCGCTGTAGCCGGACGACTCGCTGAAACCGTTGGAACCCAGGATGGAGTGTAGATGCGATGAGGGCTCGCCGGGTGAGACAATGGGATCCATGCGATAGTAGCCTGTGACTCCACGGCATTCCATGCGCCAGAAGCCATAAGCCGGAGCCACGGCGGCGGCGAGGGCAAGTAAAGTCTGGATGGACGGCATGATGAGTAAAGGTGGGCGAGAGGAGCCTGCCGTGCCGAGATGGGTGCGAAGAGGCAAGGGCGCGGCAATATATCACTGCCAGAAATTGCGCCGCGTTGATAGAATTCGGCCGAGCACACAAGCAGTGCGTAGTTGTTTGACGTGTTGCGTATGTCAAGCACAAAGCTTTTTGAGTGAGAGAGAGACAGCGAATGATTCAAAGACCTGCGTCGAGTCGTTTATGGGGAGCGATACTCAATACCGCCGGGTCAGGAGAAGGACAAGAGGTAAAAAGGAACGAACAGGATCTTTCACAGCGGAAGGAAGACAAGGGAGCGTGTATGCTTGTGAGATCGTGAAAAGGAGCGTATATGGATAAAGGAGTGGCAACCCAAGAAGCGAGGTGCAAACGAAGGGAAAGAATCTCGAGGAGACTTGAGAAGTCAAATGAGAAACATGAGACCAAAAGAGGAAAAATCAGAGTATAAGAGTGGCCTGGTGAGGGAGAAGCCAAGTCCCGGAAAAGGCAAGGGGGGAGGGGGGGGGGAGGGGGCGCGGTTGGGATCCATTGTCCGTGGGAGTTGACCGCCCGTCATTTGAGCGTCACCTAGGGGGGAGTGGCGGGAAGGATCCAGGATCAGGGAGCCACAGATACTCGTAGGGCACTTATTATTTCACGCACTTGAAGGCACATGCCCATGTTTCTAGTATGCCTTTTTCTTTTCTTTTCCCGTTCCCAGTTTCCGTTTTGCCCCTTGTTATTTTCACGCCGTAGTTCAGTAGTGTGAAGATGCAGGCGTCCATACGGAGTACTCATACTAGGTAATACGCCGTATCTTGCTCATTATTTTTGTGCATATACAGCAGATTAAGGGCTGTTTTCCGGGATCATTTCAGGGGACAATCTGTCTGGGGTTGAGGAAGCCGGAACAGGGGGAGGGACAAGTGACGAGGGACGAGGGGTGAGGGACACCAACCCAGGAACACGGATGGAACAGACGAGTGAGAGGGTGACTCCCGGTTGCTGCCGCCGCCGTACCCTACTGCAGGCCATTGGCATTAGGGCGACAGAGGTGCGGCAGCAGTATGGACCAACGAGAAGGGACAAAGCCAGAAAAAAGGGGGTCTACTCCGTACAGAAGCCTGCAAAATCGCGTTTCTTTGATTTGTACAAATGTGGAGACATCAGCACAAGCGTCACTCAGTCCCATCAAACCAGGAACCAAGTACTCCGTATTTTTCGGAGTTCTTTTTGCCCGATTGAAGTTGAGATGGCTTTGAATCGCACAGAGATTACTTCGTCCGTAGTGTTGAGCAAATGGCAAACGGAGTGGGTCTGCAGGGATTAGGGGGAGAACTGCAGATCAGCTTTGGGACTACGTGGACATACGTCAAATACCGAGTACCAAGTCGATGATCGCAATCCTAACGTCTCCTTTCAGACTGGTGTGAGCTGCAGATACTGGCTGACCGCAACCTCTTGTCCAAGGCAGAGAGTGACTACGAGTATGCCTGGGACCAACGGACATCCACCATGTACTCGTACGTCGTAAGCCTCCCTGTGTAGCAGAGACGACGCGCAGTGCTGAATATAGTGTGCAAAGGGCAGGGGTGGCATTCCATTGATTCCTTTGCCTTCCCTCTTCGAGTTTGGAGGGGGCGTAACATGCACCACACATGGTACGGAGTACTGTGCCGAGCCACCACAGGGCAAGTACGAGTACGAGTACTCCGTACGGAGTACGTGCTCCGTAGTACTCCGTACTTTGCAGCGGTTTGATAATGCGGGCGGATACCAACACAAGAGCAATCTCGGTCCATTTGGCGTGTCCAGGGGCGAAAAGGGAGAGGACCCCCGTAAATCAAACGGCGAGTAAATGGGATGAAAGAACGGATGGAAAAACTCTGAAAAGATTTTGATCGAAAAATGAATGAAAAAAAAAAGAGGAAAAAAGAGGGGAAGAAGAAAGAAGAAAAACAGGAAGAGGCAAAAGAGGCAAAAGAGGAGGCTGCATGCATTCCTTTTAGAGGCTATCATAGCGCCATTTTCCACCAACAAGTGGTAGAGCGTAGTGCCCAGAGGCAATCCGGTACCTGAAACACGTTTCGGGGGGCGCTAAGCCCCTGTCTTCCAGCATAGCCAGCCAATTGGCGGGCGGGCTAGTGGCTGGGCGGTTTTTTTCGTGCCTGGGCACTTCTCGGCTCTGTGGAAGGGAAGTCTGACCAAGGTGTGCTCTGTACGAGTGCTCCGTGCTCCGCCCATCGAGGGAAGTGATCGAGGATAGGCCAGAGACGCTTACGAGTAAGTAAAATGCATAGTACGGAGTACATGTGCTTCCACGCATACGTGTACAAGTCGTGCAAGCACTTACACGGCATATTGACTCCTCAGGCTGAATAGTAGCCCCGCCTGCCAGCGCTGACAAAAGCATAAAATGGCACAAATATACGGAGTAAAACGGCGCAAATGAGCTAGAAATCTCCAATTGCTAGCCAATCCTTGGGCCATCAATAGTGCACATGATAGTCAAGACGGCGAGACACAGTTGGCAATCGTTGGTCGGCGTCAGATACCGATACAAGATGCATGTGATAATCACGTGGTTTGTGGCAAGTGTCGCACGTGTAGGTCACGCGAAGTTTATTAGTCAGTGGTCACGTAATGAGATCCATCTATCTACGAGTAGCTATCCGGGTGTATCTTAACTTAAATGTTGCGTCAGTCATTTATCACGTGTCAACCCAACTGTGTCGAACGATCTACGAAGTAAGGAGTATCTTGGAGTATTGATAGTCGAATCGCCTCATCCACAATTTATCTGGAGATCTCTTTATCTGAGCTGCTATTTTTCAGCACCAACGGCAACTTTAAAACTCATTGGCCACATCTATTATTGCATGTCATACTGCCTCTTCGCAACGATTCCCCTTTTTTTCAGGAGATACGCGACACCGAAATTAGCAAACTCAAGTTATGTGTGTGAGTAACATACAAGATGCAGAATATCTTTCACCATTCGGTTTGCGCAACGCAGATGAGTATCCTTGCCAGTCATTGACTGACAACTCACATCGTGTTGCCCGCCCGGCGGCCAGACCAAGAATATGCGGAACTCCATATTTGCACTCCACATTAGGCACACCTAGGCGATCCTTTCTTGACTACAAGAGCCAAACAGGACTGATAAGGAGTTGAATACTCCATACTATGCACAATAGGTGTAGAGTACTCCGTGAGTTTGAATTATTCTACATACCCCGCTCGTGAGAGCCTGAGCACAGCACGTCCTCGTCTTCCAGAGCTGTGTGGAAACCAACCTGGATGCAACGTGTCTGTGTTCGGAGTACGAAGTACGGAGCACTTTGTGGGTGGTTCATTCCATAAAGATGGATAACAGCTGGCTCAACCCACTGAAATGAACCACGGTGAAAAGCTTAAATGTGTGTGTTCACCCTCGTGATCCTCCATACGAATAGGCTCGGCCTCACTCCAAGACGCCGCAGTTGTGCCATTCGGTTGCAAAAGTGGGCGAGGTGCGGTGTTGCAACCCAACCGCATACTATTTAATGTGATAGATGCAGACGCAGATGCAGACGCAGACGCAGACGTGCTACAACTCTGCAATTCGCGTTCTGTGCCCAAGCCTATTTGTCTATTTTGTCCAGGCACATACCTTGTAAGATACGTATGGTTCGAAGGGCTCGTAATATTCCCGTACGAGCATACCTTGATTTTTTTCTGGGGAGGGGGAGGGGGGGAGAGGGGTGATAAATCACCAGACAGCCTCCACCGATATTGTGGGTAGTTCTTCTTCTTGTATGCTGCGTACTGTGGATAGTGCGCGCGTCTTCATGGCAAATGGTTGCATCGGCATCAGTCGGTACGCAAATCGCCGAGGATTCTGCACCATATGCAAGCCGTATTCTGTGTGTTCCTGTTCGTGTAGACGGTGTGCCAGAACAGCCTAGAGCAAGTGCACATTATAAGAAATACGAAAACTTATACGAGTACCTCGCAGAGACTGGCCTACGAGTACGGAGTACTCGTACTGGACTTCTTTACCCCCCGCAGATTGGTGGGGCTTGAAGACCTTCGACATGGGCCAACCGGAAGACCAGCCAGGGAAATAGTTCCCGCACGCTGCCACGGGAGCTAATAGTCTTTAGACGCTAATATTGTGCACAGCCAACTGCTTTCACGGCCGGCAAACTTGCCAGACAGTGACAGGCAATGCGCCGTGTGTGGACTGAGGTTTTACAGGGTAGCTATGGAATCATGCTTCGTATGCTAGTCTACTCATAATGCATCTTCCTGTTAATCTTTTCATTGGAGCACGTCTCGTACGGCGCGCGCGTATGACCACTGCAGAGTAGTATTTTCTATCCCGTAGCTTGGGTACTAAACGTGATTCTGTTTTTTGTATTATTATCTACTACCCCCCTTCGTTTCCGTCTTTCTATTCCTTCCATTTCATCTATTCTCATCTCGTCTCCGATTCCATCAATAGCAATATGACAGACCCTCGATCTGCGGCTGATGAGCATACATCCCCTGCTGCTGGATCTCCAGCAACGGGAGCCTCCCCTTCTGCTGCATCGCCCGGAGGGGCAGAAGCAGAAGAGCCAAGCAATCTGCAGCCTCCAGAGTTCTGGCAGCCTTTGCCTGAGGTACCTCCATCTAATTCCGAAATACATTTTGATGATTCTTATCGGTATCCGGGGTAGAATGATGGGGACTCTGCCGTCGGCGATGACGCAGAAAGTTCCACCGCCTCTGTTGCCTCAAGTATTCTGCACTACCGCACCATTAACGGACGCACCTATCACAGTGAACGCGCGGGCGGAAAGTATTGGTGGGCTTACTGGTTTCTACTGGGTATCACAGATACACAACTAACCATCTAATCAGGGGTGCCAACGACGACAAGCAGAACAACACCGTTGACATAATGTATGTTATACATATACGGAGCACCCCTCTGCACCTTTCAAACTTCAAAACGCTCTTTCCGGTTATACTGACGTTGTGCATAGGCATCATGCTTATACAAGAATGATTGGTGACACGCTCAACTTGGCACCCTTGCCAGACAAAATTGAAGTAAGATCAATGTCCACGTCCTACCAGCGTATCTAACGGCATAACAGAAAGCGCTTGATATTGGAACTGGGACGGGGCTGTGGGCAATGTATGTACCTTGATCTGATCCCGAGGTTATATTGGAGACTAACTGACCTTAAATAGGGATTTTGCCGATGCGCGTCCTGATACAACAGTCATAGGCACCGATTTGTCCCCTATCCAGCCAGACTGGGTACCGCCCAACCTTCACTTGTATAGTTCATCCAGCACTGCTATTTTCCTGTTCTTTCACTGACTTGACCTCTTTTTTGCAAAGCCAAATCGAAGACTTTTCTCAGGACTGGACTTTTGAGGAGGAGTCTTTTGATTATATACATGGACGATGGTTGCTTGGCGCTGTGCCAGACTGGTACAAGTTATTTGAAAATGCGTACAGGACTCTGAAGCCTGGCGGATGGCTCGAGAGCGTTGACTTCAATGCCATTGCCGAGTCAGACGATGGTACGGTCACCGAGAAGACAGCCCTCTACCAATGGGGCCACATTTTTCAAGAAGGCATACGCAAGGCAGGCTCTTCTGCATCCTTCAGTGTCGTCAAGGAAGGATTGCAGCGCAAAGCAATGGAAGCTGCAGGCTTTATAAACATTGAAGAAAAGCCTTTGAAGGTAAATTCAAATAGCATTCCTTACTGTCAATGTTTTTCTCTTTCTCTTTTTATTAACAACTGGTACCAGCTTCCGATCTCAGAGTGGCCTGTGGACCCAACATTGCGCGAGATTGGCCTGTACACTCGCGTCGCCATGCAAAATGATATAGAAGGACTGATGGGGTTTCCAGCCGCGCAACTGGGTTGGAACAAGGCGCAGATAATGGTGTATGCTGCGCATGTGCGCAAGGAGCTGCAAGAGCTGAAGATCCACGCCTTCTACCGCAGCCGTGCAGTCTGGGGCCAAAAGCCGCTTATTAAGAAATGAGAGGCTTTCCAGGCTATTTTAGCCAATGTTAATGAGGTTCTATAATCGCTTGGTATCACGAACAAGGGCACGTAGACACACGTACTCGTATGTATCTTACTCCGAACGGAGTACTCCGTAGTATGAGAAAAAAAGCAGCCACGTGATCGTAAAATGACGTAAGGCGGGCGGCTGCTCCATCACGTGAATTCCACTTGAGCTTTCCAGCGAGGGGCAATCCGACGACGGACCACCGCCGCTTCTAATTGCTTCATTCCACCTCTTGCGCCGTTACACAGTATCTGCGCTCAAACCTGCTGCTATCATGGCCCAGTCCACCGCCCATCGCCGTCTCCTGCAGGAGTACCGCACGCTGACCAACAACCCCCCCGAGGGCATCACGGCTGGTCCCGTGTCCGAGGATGACATGCTGCACTGGGAAGCGTTGATTCAGGGACCTGAAGGCACCCCTTTTGAGGGTGGTGTCTTCCCGGCCGAGCTGCGCTTTCCCAAGGACTATCCCCTGGCGCCGCCTACGATGCGCTTTGTTGGCTGTGAAGTATGGCATCCGAATGGTAGGCATCGTATCTCGCTCTCCCTCTTCTTTCTCGTCTGCTCACCAGGGCGCATGGCTAGTCTACCCCAGTGGCCTCGTCTGCATTTCCATTCTGCATCCTCCCGGTGACGATCCGAACCACTATGAGCACGCGTCCGAGCGCTGGTCTCCCATTCAGAGTGTCGAGAAAATCCTCATCTCCGTCATGAGCATGTTGGCAGAGCCCAACGACGAGAGCCCGGCCAACGTGGAGGCCGCCAAGATGTGGCGCGAGCGGCGTTCCGAGTATGACGCCAAGGTGCGCGACAACGTGCGCCGTATGCTGGGGTTGTAGAGTGGAAGGAAGGACGAATGGTAGGAATACAAACATGGCATAGCGGGGGTGTTTTCCGGAGGGTCTGTCACAGCGTGAATCAATTTGCATCTAAAATGGTCAACGGATTCCCGTCTTTCTACATCTTGTTGTCCGCTTTGAACTTGTCCCAGCTCTCGTTCAGCGTGCTGAAGACCATCCCGGCAATCATGCGGATTTCCGTGGATGCGTCCTGGGGCAGCTGTGTGTCGGTTAGAATACGAACGCGCAATAAATACCCAAGAGAATAGACATAGACTTACCTTGTCCGGATGCGTCTTGCCAATCGCTCGCATGTACGCAATCTTGACCTTGTTCGGCATCACCAACTCGTGCAGACCCACCTTCTTCCATCCGCTGCCCTCCCACAACACCAACTCCATGCTACCCAATAATGCCCGCAAGTTGTCCTTCTTGCCATCTCGCCAACTCGCCACGCGTGCGTCCACCTTATCTATCAGTGCCAACTTATCCGAGTCCTCCTTCTCGGCTGCTTCGTTGGCCGCCCGCAATCGCTGAACCGCCTCCGAGTCCTTCTGGACGTGTGGCGGCGCCGGTGGCCGTGCTGCTGGTGGTTTTGTCTGCGGACGCGCCTGCGGCTTAACCTGCGGTTTCGGCTGTAATGCCTTTTGGCACCGCTGCCGCCCGGCAATTGCCGTTGCACCACCCACGCCACCCTCCACACACTGCTGCCACACCGCCCCGGCCTCTGCCCATTTCTCCATCTGTTCCAGAGCCTCTGCTTTGCGTGCCAATGCCTTCCCATAGAGCTCTTTCATATCACGCGTTTGACCAGTGCCGTCTTCCAGCGCGACGGACTCGCCTTCTCCTTTGTCAGATCCAATAATATCCAGTGCCTTATCCGCGTCTGCCACGGCCTGGCGCGGCTCTCCCGTCTTTAAGCCTGTTAGTGCTCGGTTGCAGAACAGTACTGCTAACAACGGGTGCGTGGGCGGCAGGCCGGTCAGTGATGCTGAATACGCCGCATGTGCCGCAGCATAGTCGCCTCTTTTGAAGTGCGTCGCCCCTGCTGCCCGCTGCTGAGCCGACGCTTGTAGTACCAGAGAGTTGACTGCGGGAACCTGGCGTGCAGGTCTGCGTACCATGGCAGGCCTGGGGCTGGGCGTCGGCTGCACTGGCGGTCGCGCGTTGCTGCTGATCGGGCCGCCTTTTGGTTGCGCTGGCCGCTGCGGCAGAGCTGTCGAATTTGAGAGCAAGTCGCCTTCTGGTGGAAACTTCGTGTGCACTTCTGAGCTGCCTGATGAGCCGGCATGGCTCGGAGGTGGTGCAGCCTTCCGCCTCCGTGCGGGACTGACATACACCTGCGCACTCTCTGCCTCGATGGACTGCTTAGTCAGCCGGGACCGCGGGTCCGCGATGCTCTTCTGTTGGGGTTGCTGCTGCCACCGTGGCACGGGACTGTTGCGGTTCGAGCCGGCACCGAGAGTCCTCGGCGGTGATTGTGTCCGCGAAGATGTTCGGCTGCTATTGTTCTCTTGTCTGAATCGGGGCTCCGAGGGAGGTGCAGGTCGATTCTGCTGCTGCTGTCTGCGCTCTGGGCGCGTGCCAGATTCCAGCATCAAAGCTTCGTCTGTAGCAGCATTCGATGCAGCCTGTGCCGTTGCTACCGCCCGTCTTTGTTCTCGCTCGCTGTCCGCCCCCTCGTGTGGCCCCGACCGCATCCACCGTGGTTGGCTTGGGTCCACCTCATGCTGGAATTCTTGCACCGCCTGTTGCATCCGCTTCTGTCCAGTTTTCCAGAGTGAATTGGCCGTCTTGAGAAAGTTGGAGCCCACAGCCGCTGCCGTCTTCGCAAAATCATCACCAACCAGAGCTCCCGGTGACCGGCTGTCTGTCCGTTGTACTCCAGTCTCCATATCATCTCTCATCCATGCTGGCCCGGCATGGCGGCCCCGACTGCCATTAGGCCGACCATGCTCGGGTATCTGGGATGGGTCAGTACCGCCACCACCATGTTTCGTTCTGGCTTTCTCCTTGGCCTGCCGATGTGCATCGTCCAGTAGCCAATTGACGGCTGCCTGCACATTCAGCCCTGCACCGCTCTCCGCCAGTCCTCTCTTGGCATTTTCTGCGGTGAATCCGTAGTCCATCAACTGTGCGATGGCCTTATCCAGAGCTTCATTGCCTGTCTTTCCAGCGCTTGCGCCATCTCCGTCATCCGAGCTCGAGTCCAAGTCCTCAATAGGCCTACCTGGCTCAGGACGCGCCCGCCTCCGCTGCTGCTCCTGCTCCTGTTTCTGTTGCTGCTGTTTCTGTTGCTGTTGCTGCCGCTGCTTTTGTTCTTCCGCCTTCCGTCGAAACTCTTCTACCGGTCGCGCCAAGTCACCCAATAGATCATCTTCATCGTCCTCGTTATGGGTAGGTGCCACTGGAGAAGGAGCCGCAGTTGTATCGTTCTTTGCCTTCAGTTGATTCAATCCGAACGGGTCGTCGTCATCAGCAGCAGCAGTATTACTTGGCGCTGCTGCGTTCCATGCGCTCGGATTACTGAGGTCCAGTCCCGGCGGTGGGGGCGCCGCCGGAGCGGGCGTCGAGTTTCCTGATCCTTGCAACTCAGTGGGTGGGAAGTAGCTCGAGTTGTCCACTTTCGTATTGGCGTTGAACGCAGCAAAGAGATCGTCGTCGGTGTTGGCTGGTTTTCTGGTGGCAATAGCCGGCGACTCTGCCCTGGATGCGCCGGCCGAGCCACGCGCCAAGGCATCCAAGAACTGCCCTCCGTTTCCGTATTGCGCTTCATGTTGTTTCTGTCTCTCTGCCTCCTTTTTGCGTTTCTCTGCCTCGAGCAGTTCCTGCCGCTCGCGCAAACTCATGTTGGCGGGGTTTTTCGCCGATCCAAAGTTGATAAGGCCACTGAAACTGTCCTGCGCCGGCTTTGCCACGGCTGCCAGCTGTGGGTTAGGTGCTGCTGTGCCCATGGCTCCAGAGCCTTGCGACGAAAGAGGCGTGTTACGGCCAGATGCAAGGGGCGACGGTGTTGGACGCAGCGAGGGATATGACGCGAAACCACCGGAGGAGAAGGCACTCGACGAAGCCGCTATTGTTGGTTTGGCCGTGGCCTTATTGTTGGCCGCGCTCGTAGCTGACCAGTCAAGGCCTGAAAGATCATCCATCGTGGCAAAATGCTCGAGATCATGTGTTGATTAAGGGGAGAGTCAGGGACAGTGAAGACACACAGACGAAGATGCCAGGGCTTCCCTTGTCCAATCCGGCACTGTGGCTAGTGGAGCTCCAGCCACTCTAGTGGGTCAATGGAGTCACGTGTGGGTTCTGATGTGTACTCTGTGATGTTCCTTCTTTGCCGCTGGGATGAATGCAAAGCATGTATCGAGATATGGAATGCGCATTGTAGGGCATGGGCATTGCTAGCTTATATCATTGAGACATTAGGGGGTCATGGGAGCTGACGTGGTCAAGTTGTCATCAGCGGCATCTTGAGCACTTTTAGCGGTTGCGGTCCGCTATATCAAGCTAATCAGCAAAAATGATGTTCAGACGGCCGAAATCTAGAGCCACACGGAAAACACACTCGCATTTTGCTTTTGCATTCATTCACGCTGCAATCGCCCCAAAGCCATGCCTCCACGCCTGCGAATACGGCCAGAGCTGAGCCACGGCAAATTCCTTGCGGCAGCGCCGCCAAGGTCCGCACGGCCTCCAGCCTGTTTGTTTTGCTCTCTCCAGTTGGCAAAGCCGTTGCGCCCAACGCTTTTTCGTGATCGCCACCATTCTATTGTTCTACGCGCTGCATCGACAGCTGCTGCGCCTGATACTACAGCTGCCTCACAACCCATAATAGCCAGAAACGCCAGCTCGGAACATGCACGCACCGACCTCGTGCGCGCCTTGAGCGAGCTTCAAAAACATGCCGGAGTGTTCACAAATCTGTCGCGCCTGCAGTTGGCCATTCGCGGCCTGCAGCAAGAGCCAGGTCAGGAAACCATCCGTGTGGCTGTGATTGGTCTCGTCAATGGAGGCGGCAATTCTGGAAAGCTGGCCAAGGAACTGCTGCGACTCATCCTGGCGGATCCGCTCAAGGACGAACAACCATGGGAAGCCCGCCTAGCCAGTCATGACCCTGCGCAGCCACTGGTTGTTCGTGTCCGAGCAAGTGCCAATAGTGAGCCGGTGGAAGAGGAGGCCAGTGGAGGCAGTGCGGTTCGACTCGCAAAGGATAACAAGGTCACTGAACTCGAGGTCTCCTCGGCGTTGTTGAACGGCAACAATATGGAATTCCTGCTCGTGGAGTCCAGCCTAGCAGCTCCTGTGACGCCCAAATACTTTGAGGGGGAGATGGAGAGCTTTGAAGAAGCCGTTCTTGTCCCCACGGTCGAAACTCCCGTCTCTTCGGATGACCGGAGCACGTTTGGGAGAACGCCAGTTCACCAGGCGCTGATTGTGGCTGACGGCATTCTTGGAGCTACAACGGTGGCTCCGATGCCGCTCATGGAAAACAAGAAAGAAATCTTGGCTGCCGTGAACCTCAAGAACCGCAACCCCGAGGACATGGCCGGGTGCCCATTTGTTACCTTGGATACTACTTCCTCTGCCAAAGCTATTGCCTTCTTTCGCGAGAGTGTCGCCAATGCCATCGCCTATGAAACCACCTGGCGAGAGAGTGGTATGCCATCCGTGATGGACTGGCTCCGAGTGGGCGCCACCGGTCGGACCGACGGTACAACGAAGCCACCCGTGCGGCAGCTAGTCTCTTCCATTTTGCGCAATACGTTGGCCAATATTCAGGATGCCGAAGCGAAGCAACTGGCACCAAGAACATCAGTCGATCGCCCGGGACAATTGCCGGATACATCTACGGCCCTCCACATGGCCCTGGCCAGCTGGGCAGAGAAAGCCCACGCCGAGCTACAAGAGCAGCTAGACATTGCCTTTGCAAGCCGTCCGTGGCGTAAGCTTGGATGGTGGAAGCTGTTCTGGCGTGTTGACGATGTCACCATGCTATCATCCGGCCTCATTTCCCAACGATTCCTGCCCCGGGCTGAGCAGGAGGCAATCTATCTTGCCGGACGCATTGAGGAGGCAGCTCGGCTGGGGCAATCGCCCGATAACCATCAAACGGTCCTTAATACATATACGGCGCCAACCTTTTTATCCAACAGCACAGCGACTGACACTATTTCACAACCCCTCTCCAAATGGCCTATGCACATTTCCTTTACACGGCACTATGTACTCGATAAAACCGTGCCGGCATTGCAGGCATTGGCCCAGAAGCTGGTGCTGCAAACAGCCGCCACGTCAGGACTGACGACGATCCTGGCTGCACTAACATATCTCTCTTCACTGGGGGCGTATGAGGCTGGCGCTGTGGCCGCCCTTGGATTGGTGTGGAGCCTTGGCCGGATGCAGAAACAGTGGGAGACAGCTCGGGGTTTCTGGGAGGGCGAAGTGCGTGAAGAAGGGCGCAAGGCCGTGAGGGCCGTCGAGACAAGCACTATCGAGTCGCTGGATCGGACGCAGGTGGCAGCCGCTGGTGAGAAAGATCGTGACCGGGCCCTGCATGATCTCCGCCAGGCACGAGAGTTGGTGAAAAGGGCAGAAGAGGCGTTGCAGAGGCTCAAGTAATATACGAACAGAATCTTGTAGCTTCATCTTGTATCATAGAGCATGCCCAATTCTTTTGTACTTTTATGCATAGACGGTTGTCGCCAAGTAACGACAATTCTTCTCCCTCATTTATTTCTGGGTCAATAAAAGGTATACATGGCTTGTTGGGTGCAGCGATAGTTTAATAGGAGAGGGTGCTCCCAGAGAATAGCGTCTATCTTGATGCAAGATCTCGACGCAAGACGGCCGTGCATGCTGCCAAACGGCCCCAACTCTCTTTCCTCCGTATAGTTCGTGAACGGCTGGTTTTCCACTCTAAATGACCTCCCACACAATCCTGCTATTCTCTTTCTGAGGGAGGGCCCATTGTCGATTTCATTGAACGCCAGTATTAGAGCCGCAATGCCGGTAAATGACCAAACCACATTCTTCCAAGTCCTTGCTCCCACAGGCGGAAAAGAGCGAGCGTACTCCAACAGCCCTCCAGGCTGAACACTTTCTCGGCCGTGCACCATCTTCCGCGCCTCCACATCACCGGCCACCACGGCCACCAGCCCGCGCTCGGCTAACGGTGGCACGGCCGCGTGCCAGGCCGACACCACGGCCACGAACGTTGCGGCTGCGGAACATGGGCGCATTCCGCAGCATGTCCGGAACGATGAAGAAGCGAACATGGCTCCCCCGGATATATACTTGTTCGAGGTGACTTACGCGGCCGTCACGGGCCGTCACAGTGATGTCTTTAAGTTGAATGTTCATGTTGTCCTCGGCTGAGTAGTTAGTAGGAGGAAGGGATAGAGAGGCTCGAGTTTTAAAGAGGGGAGGAGAAGGGCAAGCGCACCTTCGAGCAACCGGCCACGGTAGGTCTGACCAGACGTTATTTCGAGAGTCACGATGTGGCCCTAGCAAGAGTCAGTACGCGTGCGGGAAAAGGCAGGATACCCAATGATCTAACCTGAGCTTCATTCAGAAGCTTGATAGGAATACCGATTGTCGAAGTCATCGTGTCTGAAACCAGGAACGAGAATGTGTGAGGAGAGTTGTGGTTGAGGTGGTTGAGGTGGTCGAGACAGACCTTAATTTGGAAATTGTGCCGCGTTCTTCAAAATATTTACATCACGTGATAAGTGGTCCGTGCATAACCGATGCTGACTGCCTAGAGCTCTTGGTTAGTAGCGGCTACCAATAAAGCAACAGTGCTGATTTACAACGGCATACTAGATTTTCGGCCTCTTTTAAGCCCTGGAAGTCTCCATCGTATCGTCTACTTGTACTCAGGGACGATGAATGGATGTGCGCTCCTCAGGATGGCCATAATAAATGAGCGGTTGGTCGTTCGAATCTTTCCTGGGTAGCTTCATCGGTTGTGGTGTATGGCAGTCCTTGCCTATCGAACCGCCATGAATACAGCCTTGGGGGTGAATGTGCGCAACAGCCAAACGAGACCGTCTACAAAATCATGCGACACGTCCAATCGAAAGAGTGCACTGTTCAATGCCTTCCGCAGATGGAGATACATGCTGGAATGGCCGTGTAACAAGTGTATGTCCCATTGGGCTGTTGAATCTGGAAGGAGTCGAGCATAAAAGCAACGATGCCATCCGTGGCAGTGAAGTAGACAGGGCCTTGGTCGTCTTGATTTCATAGATAGGTGTTTCTGAGTTTGAAACGCCAATCTTGAGGGTCACGTAGCGATGGGAAGTTGCATCTCGTGCTAGCCATTCCATAGAATAGCCACAATGTCCCAGCTTATGCACGATGCAGTACCTGGGTTTTAACGAGCCACTTATATGGACAGGATAGTCGCCACTCAGTGTATAGCGGTCTACACATTCGGTATCATTGATGGAACGTCGGGTCTTGTACGAAGTATGCAATGGTTGAACTGTTCACTGTGGTGGAGAAGCGTGTTGGACATATTCACCGCGTCTGTATTCGACGAAACGAGTCAAAGGACGGAGTACTGTATTGGTAAGCCATCAGGTGGCAAAGCCTAAAAGACCGACACTCGGTAGTAACAATTTCACAATTTGCATGCCCCTCCCGGCCGCCTTTGTCGCGAGTTCTGTTAGTATTATTGGGCAGACAAGGCTGGATCGTATTGTTCACGTGACAAGACTGTACGATACTCAGAGTTTTGTAGGCAAGATGCACCAGGACGGGCGCTAACTGAATACGCCCACCGACGCCGGCAAGACCGGTCCAGTAGTAGGGAAGCAAAAGTCTTCTGTTGTACAGAACCATCGAGAAATATGGGACGGATGAGCACGCGACAGGGAGTAATTGGATTTTGATCTGTAGAATCGTGACGATTGCATGTTGTGAATGTACGGTGTCGCTGCTCATCAATCAGACTTGGTGAGATCAGTTTATTTCGGTGGGGCAGAAATAAGTGCTGTGGCTTCAGAGCATTATGGGCTCTACGGGCATTGCATTTGCCCAGGGACTGCGCCGTACTCTGCTACCAGTGCTAAGCCATCTTGAGAAACTGAACACGCGGGCTGTCCGCGCTGTCCGCGCTGCCTGGACGGGCCAATAGCGCCTGGCGCCAAGGGCTACGTATGCATATGCAGAAAGGCACAGAGGGAAAGCCCCTGAAAAAAAAAAGATAAAGAGGAAGCATTCCCTTTATGTCTCGACTTGCGATACTTCACTCGTTTCTGTCATTTGTGCAAATGCATTCAAACGCCCTGTGCTTCCGTTTCCTTCCTTAGTCATTCTCTCGTCATCTGGCTTCTTCCACTCTCACGCCAACTCATCCCGATACAGTGAAGCATTCGAGCATTTAGTGCATCTCGACGCGATTCTTGGCTATCAGCCCATCGACATCCGGGCTACCCGCAAGGGTACGGAGTATATAACCGCATTCGTTCACCCATCGAGCAGCCATTGACGGTCCGTTTGCGCGGTGTCAACCACTAAGCTGTGTCCCGACACACAACTGAGCATTGCTACGATAACCATGGACTCTACTGAGGCCAGCGCAACGGCCAAGATGGCTTCGTACCTTTCTCGCCTCAACCCTGTGCCTGCCTTCCCCGAATACACTGGCCCGTACAAGGTGGGCTCTATCGACATT
The DNA here is from genome assembly GCA_002778125.1 of Dryadomyces quercivorus. NCBI lineage: Eukaryota > Fungi > Ascomycota > Sordariomycetes > Ophiostomatales > Ophiostomataceae > Dryadomyces > Dryadomyces quercivorus. The sequence goes on from PCDE01000014.1 coordinate 194,075, forward strand.
GAGATCCCCGTAGCGGAGCTAGATTCGCCCAGTCCGACTCCGAGCCATGCTCAAGGCATCCACACCGTCCAGTACCGCGTTTTCTACCCAGCCACTCGAGATTCCGAGGGCAAGCATATCAACTGGCTGCCGGCACCGCAGCGCACACATGTTTCTGCATACACACAATTCCTGGGTGTAGGCCCGATCCTCGCCGAGGTGGTCTCGTATGTTGCTCTGCCTGCTTGGAACACGCAAATGTTCTTTTCTCTGACTTAGCTTTCTTGTAACAGCTTCCTCCCTCGTCACCTTCATTACACAAGCATCCCTGCCCTCAAGAATGCGACACTTCTGGAACCAAACACACCGAGTGGCCGCTGGCCAACAATGATCTTCTCGCACGGTCTGGGCGGAAGTCGCAATGCTTACTCCCACGTGGCTGGTTCTGTGGCCTCGCATGGCGTTGTAGTCATTTGCCCGGAGCACCGCGACGGCAGCTCGGTGGTGTCGTTTGTGCGGGACCCGGCAGCGCAGAACCGCTTCTTCAAGCGGAGCACACGCAGCATGATTCCGTACAACCGTATTCCACACAAGGAGACGCCCGAAGTGTTTGCGGCACGCGATCAGCAGCTGCGGATCCGACTGTGGGAGCTTGGATTGGTGCACGACTCTATCCTGCGTCTGGACGAGGCCTCTGCAGCGGGTGCAGCTCATATGACGAACTTGAACGGCAGCACGCCTGCGGCGGTCATTGCACAGTTCGCCAACAAGCTGGAGGTGCACAACCCGGGCGATATTATCTGGGCCGGTCACAGTTTTGGCTCGACGTCGGTCGTGCAGCTGCTGAAGACGACATTCTACGCAGACACGCTCGAGGTAGCAGCCATCAAGGAGCCGCTGTACACACCGCGACCGTTCTCGCGGCTGCGCGCACAGATCTGCGAAAAGAGTCCGGCCATCCTGCTAGATATGTGGTGCTTCTCGCTGCTGTCACCTACTCAGCAGCCGTTGTTTAAGCTTCCGCTGCCGATGTACGCAGACCTTCCGAGTGCCCTGGGTGGCAACGGCGTGTTAGCGGTCGGCTCCGAGACCTTTTACAAGTGGACGCCACATCTGCATGTGACAGCCAAAGTACTCTCGCCAGACCCGTCCGCAGAGGTAGTGTCACCGGCAGCTTACGTGCGGCCCAGTGGCGTGCGGCAATCGGAGCCCAACTTCTTTTATGTCGAGCACAGCGCACATCTGAACCAGAGCGACTTTGGGCTGCTCTTCCCCTGGCTCACCAGTAAGGTGTTTGGTGCCCAGCAGCCGGAGCGCTGTCTGCGCCTCAACCTGCGCGCTATCCTGCAGATGTTGCGGATCAACGGCGTGCCTGTGGCACGGACGTGGGTGGGCGATCTCGTGGACGGATCCGATGTCGACAAGCTCGGCAATGCTCTGTCCAAGGGAGGCGATCAAGTCGGCGACAAGGGCCCGACAGACGGGATTGACGACGACAAGGCCATTCTAGAGCGCGGTGGCAGCAGCAACGTGGAGTGTTGGTCATGGATCGACATTGTCGGAATGGGCGCAGAGTCAGCCGACAACGGCAAGACGCTGTTGCGGACGCCTGAGCGAGATGGCGTCGATGCGGCCGTGGCTGCCGCAGACTACGAGGGCGAGCAGTCGGTGGAAGGGGAGATGGCGCCGCGTCAGGGCACCGCGGCCGCGGCCGACGCTGTTTCTGCGACGGCATGAGGTAACGACATATACCATGAGGACTCTTTTGTCTTGTCTTCTTCTCATTGTTTTCTTCCTTTTTTTCCTTTTTTTCCGTGTTTTTCCTTTTCTTCTTCGGCTTTGCTGTGGAACTCAGACGACTGGAATGCGATAGACGACACGGAACTTGGCGGGTACACGGTAGTCTCGATTTTTTTTGCGTTCTCGGCGTTGTTTGGCGATCTGGGAGTGCGTTTATTAGATTTAGTAAAAGACGATTGCAATTTTCAGCTGTCTCAGTCATCCTGTAGTAGCAACTGGTGGTCAGCTATGCTCGTTGCAGTTTAGCAGGTGCTACTGGTGCCTTGGAAGCTTGTGCCATGAGGTCATCGGTCCTTCTGGTCCTTCTAGCTCTTGGCGATCTCACCCCGCTGTAAGCAGGACATTACTCCGTAGTGTTTCCCCTAAATTACGCTTATTTCCCCCCTGTCCCTCCACATAGTCGGTATTTACACAGTACAATGTACGTCTCGCAGTTTTTTTCCTTCCACGTCATGACCAGCATCATTTGTTTGTAGGCATCACCACATCTCTCCATTCTTGTCGCATATCCTCCCATCCATCATGTCGAACGATGCTACGCGTGGCGCAGCCACGGACTATTACAATAATGCAGGGTACCAGCAACAGCAACAACAGCCATACCAGCAGCCATACCAGCAACCATACCAGCAACCGTATCAGCAAGAACAACAGCCACCGCAGAATTACGGATCCTATGCCCCGCCACAGTTCAATGGGGATGAGAAGAAGGATTTCGATCAGGTGTTTGCATTGCAAGGCCCCAAGTACCACGATCTGTGGGCTGGCGCACTGGTCCGTATACATACGACAGAAACGTTGTGCATATTTTCTGTATGGGCCACTGACGAGACTGCAGTTCCTGTGCTGTGTTGCTGGCTTCGTTGCTGTCTCTGGAATCACCATTCATGCATACTGTACGTGAAAGCGTGTCTTTGTGTCTTCTTGTCCTGACAGTAGTAGCCACAACAAAGTCGGCCAATGGAAACGGCATCTACGACAGCAGCTCGACCTTTGGTCTCAATACCAACTCGCTCATCTGTCTACTAGTCTGCGTGGGTGTCGCCGTCGTCCTCAGTGTCCTGTATATGTGGGTGGCGCGTGTCTTCACCAAGACTCTCATCTGGGTCACTGGTATCCTCAATATCTTCATGGGCCTCGCCACGGCCATCTACATGCTGTACCGCCACTACTATTCCGGTGGCATTGTCTTTCTCATCTTCGTTGTCTTCAACATCTTTTGCTTCATATCATGGATCCCGCGCATACCATGGAGCGTGCTCATGCTGCAGACCACCATTGACGTCTCGCGTCGCTACGGCCACGTCTACATTGCCAGCCTGCTCGGCGGCCTCGCTGCCGCCGCCTTTGGCGTGTGGTATTCAGTCACCATGGTGGCCGTGTATGTCAAGTACGAGCCGGGCAACAATGCAGCCTGCAGTGCCACCGGCGGTAGCTGCAGCACCGGTAAGGTCATCGGGCTGATGGTGTTCATCACCTTCGCCGGCTACTGGATTTCCGAGTGGCTCAAGAATACGATCCACACGACCATTGCCGGCGTCTACGGGTCCTGGTACTTTACCGGCGACAATACCAATAGCTACCCACGCGGCACCACGCGCGGTGCCTTCCGGCGCGCCATCACGTATAGCTTTGGCAGCATCAGCCTCGGTAGTCTCGTGGTGGCCATTATCAACTTTCTGCGGCAGCTCTGCTCCATTGCGCAGCAGCAGGCAGCAAATGACGGAAACATCATCTCCACCATTTTCTTTTGCCTGCTGGGCTGCTTCATCAGCATCCTGGACTGGGCTGTGCAGTTTGTCAACCGCTACGCCTTTTGCCACATTGCTCTCTACGGCTCGTCCTACTTCCGGGCCGCCAAGGATACCTGGACGTACGTGCTTCTGATTCTACGTGGTTTGCGTCTCTTCGTACTGACTTGACAGAATGATCAAAAACCGCGGCATCGATGCTCTGGTATCTCAGTGTCTCATCGGTCCCGTCTTCAGCATGGGAGCTACCTTTGTGGCGTATGCCACCGCTCTCACCACCTACGTCTACCTGCACATCACAAACCCATCCTACAATTCGAACGGTGACTACACGGCTGTTCTGGTGGCCTTTTCTTTCCTCATAGGCTTGCAGATTTGCAACGTGTTTACCGTACCGCTCAGCAGCGGCGTGGACACAATATTTGTAGCCATGGCTTGGGATCCGCAGGTCATGATGCAACTACACCCAGAGCTCTACGGCAAGATGGTCCAGGTGTATCCCCAGGTACAACAGGTCATCCATGGCTAAGGAATGGACATGACAAACACTACTGTGGGGCGTTGAGTTCAGACATAATAAGTGCCGGCAATCCTCCCAGCAGCCAATAACGGCGTGGTTGGCATACAAGGTACGGGGTACGGGATAACTACCGGGTCACCAAAGAATAGACGACATACATTTCACCAAAGACACCTTTTCCAATCGTCAAATTAATAGTTTAATTCCCAATAGGGTAGCCTCTCTTCCTTACGAGGCCCACGCTTGCACTTACTTGTAAATACCGAGTAGAGATGAGGATACCAAACACGGCATATTCTCTGGAAAGGAATGTTTGTACCAGAACGATCATGATCAGAGCAGAATTATAGCTGGACCAAACGCCCGACTAAATTGGAAAGCGAGACGAAAGCAGTTGAAAACCATGAGCTGAAAATGCACGGAGTACTCTCCGTTTTTATCTGCATCCGGCTTCTCTTATTACAGCAGCCAAAGAATTGAAGTGACCCCCTTTGACGAAAAGCAGTAGATCGCAATGGCTGTCATCAACTCCATTATCATCTAGTTCCCATGATTTTTTGCCAGTCTTTCATTCTTGTCCATGGTACTATCTCAAGGAATAATCATCATTCATCATGAGCTTTAGTATTACAGATATTGCTACAACTTCCTGGCAATGTCTCTTCTCATCAATGCAGCCTGTTGGAATCATAGTCCAGTATCTTGCAATAGTCATGGTGTTTATGGCCAATCGGCTCAAACAACATTTCTTGTCTGGCATTCAACCCAGTCACTGGACGACTCAGGAGATAGACTGAGCCAGCACGATCTTTCATAAAGTCATCTCGTGCCGTATGACAGGACGCTGATCCATCCCTGTGTTATCATAATTGCGTGTAGTGGAAATCATGGAGAGCCAATATGTTGAATTGGCAAGGCTTGTGCATTCAATTCACTGCTTGGCTCAATATATTCGTCAACACAGTCCGGCCATACCACGCCTTTACGGTGTGTACGGCCAGATATCTTCAGAGTTGGCCGGTTTCAAGTAGTTAGCCGGCAGCTCGTCGACTGGGGGAGCTTGGTGTTCCTCTGCCCATTGCCGGACCACGTCATAATTCTTGCAGGTATGTGTTGTGTGGAAGTCGGGGAAAGCGGCCGGTTTATGGGGGTTATACCAGACTTGGCCGAGCACGCCGGTGTCAACGTTGCACATGAGAACCTGACGCAGCGTATCGACGCAATGACCTAGCGTTTAGTGAGTGAGGAGGCCAGCGAAAGCAAGGCATAAATTATACTTACTGATATGCAGTTGCAGAATTTGATCGTCATTCTTAAAAGCGTGTGTTCCCAGATCCTTGTAATATGGATAGTTATAATAAAGTGATTTGCGCATGAGATTCTGCACGGTCAGTGACTTCCATCATTTCATGGGTTCCATGCAGGCATCAACTCACCAGACAATGCAGATGGTGCATCCCTTCCACGTTGACAAAGAAACCACCACCATATCGATCGGCTCGCTGCACATGACCGAGTGTTAGGCCGCTGAGAAGGCCTTCCTCAGTCGAGATCACGCCAGCACGGTCTGAACGTTAACAGAGGCAACCATGCCGGGGGGTTGTAATAAGGCCATACAATCTACACCAAGGGCCTCCCAGGCTGCATCCACCTCTGGCGATGCCGGCCGTCGGTAGACATCCTCGGTCATAAAAGTGCCGTTGAATTCGACCGGTGCGTAGTGGATGTCAACTTCCGATAGAAGAGGTGCTGCAAAGTATGAGCAATTGCAAACACGCAAGAGAGTGTGAAACAAACAATATTGCGTCGTATACGCGGCACATTTGCTGTCCAGCTTGCTGTTCGTGTAAGCTGTCTGTCGACCACCAAAGGCGCCAATCATAAGACAAGCCAAATTAGAGCAGAGGAAGACAGCCGAAAGCATTGCGGTCGGGTGCCAAGTCTTCCTCGGTCCAACGTGCCACCACGGAGAAGAGGAAGTTTCCTTCAGGTCTACTTCAAGGAAACTTGTCGTCTCACCGGCTGGGCTGGCCTCTTCGTCCAGCCCCACCTCCTCGTCCTTCTGGTGAACAGGATGATAACCAGCCTCTGTTTCCTTCATTGTGATATGAATAGGAATGTAGCAAATATGGGCACGCGCTTGGAAAAGCAACGAAGAGTGGCAGGCAACTGATCTATCCGGCGTGGGCAGAATTTAAGTCTGCAAACAACCTTTTGGACAGCCCACCTGCGGGCGAAGATAGTCTTGATATGCAGCCATGAAACCAGGCAAGTACTTTTTGCCGGCGCGGCCACGGAAGTGGAGGGTCGCTTACAACTGGTTAGACACAAACGAGGCTTAGCATCATTCTTTCTCGTATCTTACGTTGCGTGCTCTTCCTTTGCCATCCGTCCAAATAGGAAAAGAACTAGATGTGCCGGGTAGAAATGATATACAAGTTTCTCATACGAGTGCGGAGTATTAGAGGCCGGGAAAACAGGGATCGACAGCGGGACGAGTAAGATATGCTGTTCCATCTAGACTTCTGGGGCCAACGCAGTGATCGACACTCCAATATCGGGCGAGTGAAAAGGAGACACCTCACAAAAAAAAAGGCATATGCATACAGGTCATAGGCCGGCCAACCAATCATTGGTTCCAGGTAGAAAATAAAAATAAAAATCTCAAAAATAAACGCATCCTTAGAACTCCGATACGCATAATGGTTTGCTAACAACTCTGACCACTGGCTGCTTACACGGGAGGGTCAGCTCCCAACAAGCTACTCCGTATGACTGCTGCAGCGGTCAACCATCTAAAATTAACAGTGTGGGGTTCCGAAAGTTAACCTCCCGGTCTCCCCGGACTCTACCAATGTCCACCCGTATTATATCCCGCCCCGTCATCCATCTCGTGTTGGCAAGTAGCGCACTTTGGTCAGCCAAGACAAACATCTCAGCCCAATGGAATCTTACACGAACACACAAATAGACCACCTCGTATATGCAACTTATTGCATCATATTCATTCGAACCAATCTACGAGCCGTACGCTCAGCCGTCCACTAAGCTGGGTATCTTGCGCCCTAAATCACGTACTCTTTTTTTCTATACGATTCGCATTAGTAAGAAACACTTAATTTTGATGGTCATGCAAAAAAAGAACAAGAGTTCGGAACCAGCCATATGGATTGCTTCAAACACATCAGGGTCTATCAAATCATATGCATGCAGTATTAGAAGAAGTAGCCCTTTCCTGTATCAAATTCTGATGGAGAAATACAAAATACAAACACATAAAATAAGTGGCGAAAGCATATCTTAGTGGGGATGGGAGGAGAAGCATGGCATAGCCTCTTGTTTTGTTGTAATATTTCTGCCTTAAAACAAGAATTACGCCAAATGAATACGGAATACGGAGTAAGGAGCAAGGAGTGCATGCGGACTCGGAATTTCGGTATGGTTCTTCCTTATTCTTGGTCGTGGTCTATAAAGACTCGTCTTCCCTCCGTTTCTTCATTCCCCTTTGCTTCTCTTCATCTACCATCTCTCGGGCAACGTTTTATTCAAAGCCAACTCCCAACTCCCACAGCACCAACGTTTCAAATATCTTCTCAATTGAACCTTTGACACCATGAAGGCTTCTATTCTTCTTACCGCTGTTGTTGTGGCCGTTCCGGCCTTGGCCGTCCCTGCTCCTGCTGCCGCTCCTGCTGCTGCTCCTGTCAAGGACAACGTTGCCCGGGACTACGCCAACTACGGCGCCTACTCAGCCCCATCTGGTGGTTACGCCAACTACGGTGACTATGGGAGCCCGACGACTACGTCATCAACCGTGGCACCTTCTACGTCGACAACCACTTTCACTACCACTACGACGTCTACAACCACAACCATAGGTACAACCTCGACACCCACCCCCACGGATGTGACATACGGCAGCTACACCGACTACACACCGCCCAGCGGTGGCTACAGCAGCTATGGAACGTACAGACGCTGGGTTGACGCCGTCAAGAAGCTGTTTGCTTAAACAATTTCGGCTGAAAGATTAGCTGAGGTCCGATTTTGACAAGACATTTGGGCTCACAGGTGCCTTTTGCCGCCTCTCATTGCACAGTTTCAGTTCGCACCCCAGTTTGGGTGTATCTCCGCACTATATTTACTATCCTTAATTTATAGCCAAAAATATATGAAGCTCTCGCTGACAGGAGGCAGCAATGTTTTCATCGAGACAAGTTATGATGTTAGTACAGTATCGTAAATGGACATTATGTTTTAGCACTGTGGACCGGTCTAAGCTTATATTAGTCATCCGAAAAGTCGATAAGATAGAAGATAACTTATCTACACATGTTCATTGGCTGATTTTAAGAATGTTCCATATTTCTCAAAATTATCAATGGAAAGAAAAAAAAGTTTTGACAGAAAAAAACTTCAACCCAACCACACGATCAAAAACCAAACCACCAAGGTCCAACACCACATCCGTGCTCTCCTTCCTACCAAGACTCTATCCCCTACTACACACGCATACAATCCGCCACAATGCATCTCATGTGCACTGTCGACGCCGATGGCAAGCGCACCTACACCCTGAAAAAGATCACGGCCGACGGCCGAGTCACCAAATCCGCACATCCAGCACGCTTCTCGCCCGACGACAAGTGGTCGCGCCAGCGGGTGACCCTTAAGCGCCGGTTTAACATTCTGAAGCTTGAAAAGCAGTAATGGGATGTTTGGGTGCACACAATCAATAGAGCTACCCAATCCTAGCTGTTCTGCTCAAAGATTGGGAAGCGACTCGATTCGATCATTTTTGCCCGGACGATGGACGTCAGGCACCGAAAAGACAGCAGACGGAAGATTTATGGCTGTCTGATATCTAGCATGGCTCAACATATATGGCCCTGCGAGACAGAAAAGGCGACAGCAATGGGCGGCGAAGGCTATGGAGTCACGGGGTTCTTTTGCTTTCTGGACAAGGCGTCTCCTATTTTGATTGGTTTCATAAATTCAAAAATGCCATGCTACACTTTTGCAATCACTTTTTTTCACCATTGAACCTGACCAACGCCGTGATATTCGGTACTCTTGCTGATATCTTCGTCTTCCTTATATAACCTACTTTCCACTTTATGCCATCCCTTATCCCTCTATAGTCTATCTCCTCTTCTTTGCATTGACATTGCGCCCGGCTCCTACACGCGGCCGTCCGCCGGCGCCGCTGCGTACTCCCGTCAGCAGATTCGGCAGGTAGTCCTCATCCATCATGTCGCGCACCCGTGTCCGCTGCTGCTCATCCACCTTCTTTGTATATTCGGGCTGGTCCTCGGACAGGATCAGCTCGCGGCCCCAGCCGTTCTTCCCGCCCCCGCCGCTGCGATCTGTCAGCTTACCGCTGGCACTTCCATGCACAGGCTTCGGCACGCTGTACACATTTCCACGCTTGTTGAATTGGTAGTTGCGCTTAAGGTGCAGGCGGAAGTTACCAGACTGGTCAGTCGAGCAGCTGATGCGTGTCAATGTCGCCTGTCCACACGATGGACAGAACTGCTTGGTCATCTGCCGCGTGACCGCAAAGCATCCGTGACATCGCTGTACCCATGTCTTGACTTGCGTAATGCGCGCCATAGTTGGGCTCAACAGGTTCAGATTCACCCGCAGCGCCACGTTCTGCATCGCAAAGTCGGACGTCAGCAAGGCCGTCTGCAGTCGCTTTTGGATCGGTTGCTCTGGTAAGCCGCCATTCTTTTCCTTCGCTTGGTGTTTCTTGAGGTTGGATGGTGTGATCCACTCGCCATCTCCATCATCATCATCTCCAGTCCCCTCTTCTTCTGTCTTCTCTTCCGCATTCGCCTCTTCTTCCGTACCCACTGCGACTTCCGCTTGTGTCTCTACCGAGTCACTTTCAATGGCGTCTTTTATGGCTAGGGTGTCAATCTTCTCCTCCAGCGTATATGTCGGTTGAACTTCGGCCGGTACGTCAGGCGGTCCAGACTCCTTCTCCGCTGAAATATGCGCCGTTTCCTGGGTTATTTCATTTCCGGTGGCCCCCTCTTTTTCATCTCCTTCGACCGCTTTGTTTGCTTCCACTTCCGCGGCGGCTACAGCAGCAGGTGACTTGCCGTTAATGCCTTTCTGTGTAGGCGTCTTGCGCAGTCTCCAGTCACCACCGTTGCACTCTAGTTCCAGTTCATATGTCAAAGCAAGCAGATGAAGATCGGGTCTGCTGAGTACTTCCAAATCACCCGTTTTCCGTGCAAAGTCGGTAACAAATTTTATGCTCTCCGGTTTGGGATTGCGCAGCTTCAAGAATGGTAGTAGTGTTGTATCCACGCGCATCCGTGTCGCCTCATCACGAATTTCAGATATGACTGATGGAATGGTATATAGTTGTTCAGCCTGGGCCAGCAGCGTGCTCACAGTTGGGTCATTTTGGATAATAGGACCTGTGTCGACGACTAGAGCGTTGATCGGTTTAGTAGAAGTAGGTTCAGATGCTGGTGGCTCTGCTTCGTTTGTTGTAACATCCTCGGCCTCTGGTTCTTTCTTTGGTAGCGGACCCTGTCCATACTCTGTTGAGTTTGCCATTGTAACGAGCCTTCCTGTAGAAAATCCTGAGATATTGCACGGAATATGCAATGTCAATTCCAACGTCCAACTTTTTTTCTGATAAGAATGTGGGGTTTCTGATAGACCATATGATCATGTGATTTGGGGCTAATATGTTGTGCTTACTAATAATCCGTACTCTGTTAATACTTCAATCGACCTATTATTTAGGAGTCTCTTATTTAGAGATCTTATTCTTTTCATTTACTAATGATATCCTATCATGTGCTTTGTGCAATGCTAACCTCGTGGTTGGACGACTGTAGTTTCATGGCGTACACGCAAATTTCCAAAAGTACTGGGGAATTTCCGATGTCTACTCGTAGAACCACGGCTGTATTCGTGTTGCTGGGAAAGGGTTCTGTAGGGAAAGAAGACAATAAAAATCTCGGCGGAAAAGCTGCAACAATAGATCAAATGGAAGCCTCTTAAATAACTCAGAGTATCTAGCCTATCTTTTCTCCCCTCCGTCGTTTGCAAATTTTATATCTTACTATTTCTGCCGCTAAGGACTGTTGTGTTTACACTGAAAAGTTAGCGTGTGTGACCTTGAGATGTCAAGGCTGCTGTCGGAATTGTATAAAGAGGACCGAGATATAAATACAACATTTTCATTTGGACAGCCCAAACATGACTATGAGAAGATGACCGGCCTTTCCTCACTTGTGATTACTTGTTGGGCTATATACCCCCAGAAAGCTAGAGGCAAAGACGCGTTGTGCTGAATCATCACTACAGAATGTCTGCAGAAACAGCTACAACATGTCTTGGAAATATGTTTATATTGCCACGCTGGGAGTTATGTACGGCTGGTGTTCATCGAAGGAGAAAAAGACGCTTCTCGAATTTGAGGGCAAGTATGCCAGAAGCATTCTTTCAACTGTTTTTCACACTGCTCACACCTAGCGCAGGCCAGGCGCGCTTCGCGTACTCGTAGTAGCTATGGTGATGAGGCACTTAACTGGTATGACACTCACAGACTACGCAAACTCTACGGAACCCATTTTGGGGAAAACAACATTGACGCAGAGCTATTGGCGTCCAGTAATTGTCTCATCATCTGTTCCATGATTCAACAAGTATTGTTGGGATTGATAAGTATATGAGCTAGGCTCAGAGCCGCCAAGGAAGCGGTTTTGTTCATCACACGAAAAATTTTGTCGATATTCGCAAGTGTGCCGTTTCTGAGAGACAATTGCTCGAATATATGGAGACGGAGTACGGAGTACTGAACACAGAGTACCCCGTACTCAAATATTACACGGTTCACGCGCACTAAGAATATGAAACAAAGCCAATGCTGTATTACGAGTATTGCTTGCTTGCGAGGCTGCTAAACAGAATACTCGTGGTACGGAGTATTGTGGACTTACTCCAACTCCGGACGACTCCTTACAGTCCGGATCTTATTCCGTACGAGATAGTACGGAGTATTCTGCTACCCTTTGCGGAGTACTCCGTACTCCGTACGACCACTCGTATTATGCAATTCCCAGGGTTGAGGAAGCCAAGACGCGACAATCCACCGAAAAGCGGGATCTCCCAGGGATTAGCAGGGATGCTTAGAACCCCTGGATTTGCGCGTGCTGGGGAAAAGCCGCCTCTCTTTTCCCTGCTTTTTCTTGGTTTCGAGGTCGCAGGACGCATACTGCGTAGAATACGAACACTGCTAAAAAGGACACGGTGCAAGGATGCGACAGCAGCACACACACAGTCGTAATCCGAATACAACGTCTTCCGATGTTAATGGTCCCTTTCTTTGTTTATTTTTGTCCTTGGGGGGATTCGTACTATGTATTCGTAGGCGGTCATTTCGACCGCCGGAATGTCCAATTTTACTCCTCAATGAGTGGGGAATACATATGAGTACAGGAGTACTTACCCTGTACTCCGTACATTTTGGATGGGTACTAGGTATTCACCGTATGTACGAGCATTCTGTATTCGCAGAGGGCGCAAACATGAAAATACTCTTACATAGTAAGATGCGGAGTATTACTCTGTACTCCGTACGGAATAAGTTGCAACACTGAAATGTCCTGGCTAGAAGTCTATATTCTATAATACGGAGCATATTCCGGAGTACGGAGTACACAATACAACGTAGTACTTATATTTGTACTCGTACGAGACACATAGCCCCATATAAAAATCAAATCATTGTGCATATTTTTGGATCGGCGGCTTTCGCTTCGGGAGGATGCATCTAGAAGCGCTGCGCCTTCTCTTGTACGACTTCATCGGTACATCGTAAATTCCCAACACGGGTGATGACGACTGCTCGTACGTCGTAAGATACGTTGCAAGTCGGCTTTCGTAATAAAGAGGAGTCTAAACGCTTGCTCTCCCTCCACTCCTCATGACTGATTTACAAGGCAAATGGTTCAAAATGAGTTCAATAATTTCTATAAGGGCATAGGCATTCGTATATACCTGGCATCAGCCATCCAGAAGGAAAAAAAAAACACCGCGAATTCATGTTGTCCCAAGCAATTGATTGTAGCGGGTGTGTCTCCCTATCAGATGTCTTTTTTCCTGTCTAGTCATTGCGATCTAAAAACAGATTCCAACGACCACATTGAATAAATACATCATCAGCTTGTAGAAAGTGTAAAAAAAAGAACCGAAAATCGCGCCTAATCCTGAGTCCCCACTCCCCGACAACAAAAGAAAGAGCAAAAAAAGGTTCTGCATGTCGGGATACATCTAGCTCCAGGTGGCAATCAGAGAGACGGAGCCAGGCTCCAGGTTGCCGCCAATGCCGTCAGCAGCCTCGTCACCAGCAAGGTAGGCGTTGGTACCGCCACCAGAGCTGTCCAGAGACGAGCAGACAGACTCGTCTTCAGTGCAGGCCTCCAGAGCGCCGTACGGGCCGCCGACGGAAGAAGCGACCAGAGCGGAGGCGTCGAAACCAGACCAGGCATCGTTGGCAGTGTCGGCAAAGTCGAACTCGAGCCACGGGCAGAGGTACTCGCCGTAGGTGGTGGTGGGGACCGAAGAGCCCGAGGCACAGCACATACCGCCCTGGGTGTTGGTGTCGAAGACGACGTACTGGTGGGAGTCGGCAGAGACGGTGAAGTACTGGCCGCCCATGCCCACGAAGAAACCGTTGTTCTCGCCGGTGTTGCCAATCTTGTTCCAGACAACGCACGTGGCGTCCTCGGAGAAGCTGTTGACAACCTTGACCTTGTAGTCATAAGACGAGGCAGCGCTGTCCTCGGCAAAGGCGATGTTGGAGCCGTAGCCGTCGCAGCCGGTGTTGCCCTCGTAGTTGATCTGGGCGTAGGTGGCGCGCTTCTTGGCGCTGGACGAGCAGGTAGGGAAGGCCGAGTACGTGGCCAGGCCGGTGCCGCCAGAGCCGCTGTCGGTAGCGGTGGCAGACTCAGTAGTGGTGGCAGTGGCCGTGGCACTGGAGCTGGCGCTGGAGTCGTCATCGCTCAGGCCGAAGCTGACCTCAAGAGAGGCCTCAACGGTGGCCGAGGCCACGACAGCGGCGGCGGTGGACGAAGAGGTGGAAGAGACCGAGGTAGGCTTCTGGTTGACAACCCAGGGAGAGCCGCCAATGGTCCAGGAAACGACCTTGCCGTCAATGGTGGCAACGACAGTGTCGCCGCGCTTCTCGTTGTCATGCTGGGCACGGTGAAGGTGCTTGTGGCCGGAAGGGTGAGCGGACGCGCCAACGGCGGCCAGCAGGATGATGGGAGACACACGCATGTTGTCTATAGGCGATCGCGCAGATCGGATAGGTTCGTGATCGTCGTCAAGTGAATATGTACGTATCCAAGTTAACCAGAACTGGCTTGACTGTGTTGTGCCGTTGAACCTGCTAGGCGAGTATGGATATTCCAAGGGAGTGTGGTTGGTGTAAAAGGAGTGTGGGTAGTCTTTTGAGAGAAAGGACTGAAATGGACTTGAGAAGCAAGACCTTTTCGAGGAGGGAAGCGGGCGTCAAGGGGGTGTTATAAGGAGTGGACGGACGACCTGTGGGAAGAGAGGAGAAGAAAGAAGGACAAAGGTGGGTGTGCGAGAAAAAGGGGAGTAGAAAAGGAAAGACGCGGGAAAAATGGGAACGTGTGAACAAGCAAAGAGATTGCAGTTGTGGGTCAGGCCGCGAGCGAGTTAGAAGGTGTGCGTGTGCGCCGAGACTGGTGGGCAGTGGACGGACCACAGCGTGGTGACCCTTGTGGTTCTAGTGGCCCTGCAGTGGCCAAGACTAACTGGAATGGGCCATGTTGGTGAGGGTCGCCTTCAGAGAGAGTGCCTGGCCGGCCAAGCCATCCCTGCGCAGTTCCCTGAGTACTTGACTCGTAGACCTTGTAGTAGGAAGGATAGTGGGCAAAAAAAAAAGAGAAATAAAAGAAAAGAGGGCCAGAAACACAAAGGCAGCGTCTGGCTCAGTGCCGGCAAGTGCTACTGGCGCAAGCGCTGCTGGCGGTCTGGTGACGGAGTCGGCCGAGGAAAGAGAAAAAGGGGAAAAGCGCAAGGGGGGACGAAAACAGAAAAACGGGACCAGGGGTTGTGGCCAATCACAGGCCTGATTGGCAATAATGGGGCACGCGGGCCACGTTGCCTCAGCCAGTGAGAGGTCGGTGCCTGGGAGGGGCTCCTGGTTCTGGAGATTGGGCGAATTTTTGGCGAATTTTTAGGGACGAACTGCCAATGCGTCCGAGGTACTTTCCAGGTACAGCAGCGCTAGTGGATACCCAGTGGCAACATGCTGGCATCTAGCGAACGCAGGTACCACACTGTAGCAAGTGTCCTGTGAGAGAGATGCTAGGCAGATTCTCGGCATTGCACCCCCCAAGACACTACTACGAATACTCCGTAATATCTTCCTCTTTAGGCGCTTGAGCTGACGACTGTATGAGTCCAGGGTCCGGAGTACTAGAATTTACGGAGTACTGGAATAAGACACCCTCAAATACAGGGGATCTTACTCCCTATTACTCTGTGCAAGGAGGGTTAATTCATATTCGTACAAAGAATACGGAGTACGGAGTACATCACTCACCTTCTTTTTTCGACTTACGACGCTTTGCGGCGTAACCTTCCTTCAGGGTAATACTCCGTATCTGACCCTGATACTGTACGACGACTTCAAAGATCGATGCTTACCCTGGCATGCGACAACCCCTCTTGGATATTCTTTGTTTTCTGTGCTCTGTACGGAATAGCCTTCACTAGTATCTTACTCGTATGTTACCCGTAAGGTACTCCGTACAGTGTAGGCCTGTACGCGTACTCGTACGTACTCGTACTCGTAAGAATGGATGGACTGTTCCATTCGGTCTGGCCAGCCCACCCATCCGGCTGCAAGACTCCGGCTCCAGAAATGAGGCACATTATGAGCCGCCCGTCTGACGTGGCTATCGAACAGCGCATCCGCTAGGCTTTTCCATCGTCTTCCTTTGCCGCGCGTTGATATTTGGTCGCATCGCCTATGTGCCTCCGATATCAGACGCCGTTCTTGTCTGGTACATTCCTTCCATCTTCCTTTCAGCGGGGTCTCTTTGTGATCCTGCCCCTCGTTGGCTCTTCCTTCTGGCCCCTCAGGATCCGCAAATATG
The DNA here is from genome assembly GCA_002778125.1 of Dryadomyces quercivorus. Lineage (NCBI taxonomy): Eukaryota > Fungi > Ascomycota > Sordariomycetes > Ophiostomatales > Ophiostomataceae > Dryadomyces > Dryadomyces quercivorus. The sequence goes on from PCDE01000014.1 coordinate 210,286, forward strand.
CTTTTAGAGACCCTCTCTCAAAGGCCATCGACCCCCCCAGGCTCCTCAGGTCTCCTCAGCCCCTCCGGGACCCTCCACCCCAGCCTTCCGCAACCGCGCGCCAGCAACGCGCCCGCTGACGGCCCCGGCCAACAGGCCCGTTTCGCGGCGTAGAGGGGTGCGAAGGAAAGAGCGGTCTTCCTGCCTATCATCCTGACCGCTCATCCGTATCCATTCTAGACGTTCTCAGCCCGCCACAAAGTGACATGCTGAGGGGTTTTCAGCCCTTTTCCGCCATCGCAAGGCATGTTCGCCGTTACCTCCCGTTGTCGGCCGTGTCTGGTTGCCACGTTTACAAGCGGTTGACACAAGTCTCGACCACGCTTGCAGCATGCGCCCATCAACTCCACGGACTATTACGAGTAGCTCTCTTTCTCTACCTCCGGTCTCCGAGGACTACTCGTACACATACAGAGCCCGTCCCATTGGTAGCGCCGCCTGCTCATCCGTAAGGCGCTCCGAAATGCAGCTAAATATTAGCCCGCTAGAGTTTTCTTCCCGTCTTGAAGACTTACAGGACAACTCAGCATAAGTGTCCCACACTTGTTCCGCAGAGACACATGACAGAGTGATATCCACACTGCATTCTGGTGAGAGGTTTTCGTTGCCATGCAACTCTGCGGCCTGATCCATCAACAGGCTCCATCCGCATGCTCCGTCCGTCTGCTAGTTTTTTCGACTCGTGCAGGATGCATGACTGGCGTTTGCTAGTTTTGACAAGTATTTTATATTTTATACTTTATATTTCCTTCCCGGAGTTGATTCGTGCCTATTTTTCCTTTTGAGTCATCACATGAAAAAAAAGAGAACCGGCTTCCGTCGTCCATTGCCACGGACATCGCCACGATGCCGGTGGCGGCCAACATTCGGTGGCGATGCGCTTAAACGCTCTAGAAAAACATCGTTCGCATAAACGAATAGGCACTCCGTATATCCGTGCTCCATACGCGTATTAAGATGTGTGGCGGCTCCAAGCCACAGCACCAATTCGCCATCGGCAGAACGGCTAGACTACGGAGTACATCGTAAGATACACGTGGGAAATACTGGCACGTGATAAGAGGGTATCCATCTCCACGATGACAAAATCGAGGGGAAATTCTGGGGGTTCGTTACCGAAGCCGCGCGCAAGTGGTGAAAAGAACCAGAGGATTACCTCGGCTTGATCTAACGCAGACGGACTTACAACCTTTGTTTGTTCGTACTGTCCACCACGACTGTCTAACATCAGCTCACTCTCGGCCGTGCGGAATATTCAGGCCATCAAAGGTCTTTTGATAAACTTGGTCGATCTTTTTCTCCCTTGCACTTTCAGATTTTCTTTGAGTTGGTTCTTTCTTTTTACATTCAACAACTCACTTCTCGCTTTATTCTTTTCTTGCACAGGATCTGCGGATGCATTTCAGTCTATTGATCGCCATTCTTCACTAATCCATAGTGTGAAAGAAACACAAGCTGGTGGCGGTCTTTTCCAAGAGTTCCTCCATTTATTCGCGCACAGTACTACGCACACTATTGCATCATGAATGCAGTCGCTCGTCTCACTACTGCTGGCCGGCTTAGCAGGACTGCAGCCATGTCTATGGCCAGTCCTACGGCTATGAAAGTGTGGCAGGGCCAACAACATGCCCTCTCCTCTTGTTTACGACAGACTCGCTCTTTCACCATCACTCGCTATTCTCTACCCAAACGGCCAGATGAAAATGCTGCCGCCATAGTGAACAATGACCTGATTGTCAATTGGCCCTCGGACAGTGAACTTGAATCCAGAAAGCTGAAAAGCGCCACTGTTGCTCAGGATGAAAGCGGCAGCCTCGATCTGAAGTATGAGCATACGTCTGAGGCGGTACCAGTATCGACGTTTTGGCTGCGGGACAGCTGTCAGTGTCCACACTGTGTGTCTCCTTCGTCGGGGCAGAAGAGCTTCCGCTCGTCAGACCTACCCGACCGGCCAGTTGTCAAGGCAGCAAGCGTGGATGAGGATGGCACGCTGCACGTGGAGTGGGCTGGCGAAACAGTGCCTGAGGGAAACGACGGAAGTAGTACGGCACCGCATGTGTCAACTTATGCATCGGATACGCTACTGCGCCGGCTCTGCCGTATGACACCGCCAACATACCCAGGGCTGCCGGAGCGACGGTTCTGGAACCGCGAAACACTGGAGCGCGACTTGCGGCCCGTGGCATTCGAGGACTGGAAGGACGGCAACAGTCCCGATTTCTGGCGAGCGTTGTTGGACCTACACCAGCTGGGCATCCTGATTGTGGATGGCGTGCCGCAGACCGAGACGGCCGTGGAAGAGGTGGCAAATGCCATTGGGCACATCCAAGAAACCTTTTATGGACGCACGTGGGATGTGGTATCCAAGCCAGAGGCCGAGAACGTGGCCTACACAAACGTGTTCCTGTGTCTGCACCACGACCTGATGTACATGAACGAGCCACCTTATATCCAGCTATTGCATTGCCTCCAGAATGAGTGCGATGGCGGCGAGTCCCTTTTCAGCGACAGCATCCGCACCGCCATGGAAATCAAGATGACGCAGCCGGATTTGTTAACGGCACTGGACTGGAACGTGCGCTACCACTATGAACGCAACGGCCATTACTACTTCTGTAATCGGCCCATTGTGCGTCAGTCGATGGGCGCAATCACCGAAACCTCGTGGTCACCGCCCTTTCAGGACCACTTCCCTGCGTTGCTAGAAGGAAAAGGCGTCACTGAAAGAGTGCTACGGTGGCGGAAGGCGGCCAAAGTCTTTAGTGACCTGTGCGAGGCGCCGGAAAATATGTACGAGGTCAAGATGAAGCCGGGCCAATGTGTGTTGTTCAACAACCGGCGTGTGCTGCACGGGCGTCAACAGTTCAATACGTCGCAGGGTTACCGCAAACTCAAGGGCACATACATTGCTGAGCAGACCTTCCGAAGCAAGGTGATGGCCATGGTGCGTGAGGAAAAGTATGCGCCAGCATTGTCCCCCACAGGGTCAAGGTCGCGGGTCGATACTCAGAAGTTGGAGAAGCTACAGATGAAGCATCTTTTAGGGATTGCCGAGCAGGAACCGGCTGTGGAAAACTAAGGTTGCTCGTGTAGGGGCATAGGTATAGGTACAGCACTCGAAGCCAGCAATCTATTAGGAGGGAGATTTTGGGCCGAAATGCAGAAGGACCACAGGAGAAATAAAAGCGCAACGTATTATCGCCATATATGCGACAGGGATGGAATAGTTGCGATATCTAAGTTGCTGCCTTCCAATGAAATAGGGACTACGGAGTACACCATAATCCTTCCACATCCATATGAGTACTACCGCTGCCACTACGTTTCATTCTCGGCATCTGCGGATAATAGTAGAACGTATGATTCCCGCACATCTTCTGTTTGAACTTTGAACATACACTCCCTTCACAACGTTCATAACACAATGGTCTTGAAAAGGAATGCCCCATACGGTCACTGGGAGAGTCCAATCTCCATTGAGGCCGCCACTGCTGGCACCTCGGAATTGACATCTCCACGCACCTGTGTAAGTTGTGCTGAGGACACTCATCAGTCAAATGACCCGGGATCTCACAAACGCACCAGCCACATTCCAGGAGAGCCTTCTTTCTCGTGTCCACACCTGACGGTGCCAACACGATTGTGGAGGTAGATCCAGCAGTTCCGTCCGGCAACAGAGGCCCACGCCATGTCTTGCCTGATCCGTGGCGTGTCGGCACCTCTGTATATGAGTATGGCGGATTGGCGTATGCTATTCTGCCTCCCAAGGCCGGATGGGGCCTGAGAATCCTTTTCTCCGACCCCCGGAACAATGCATGCTATGTTCTCGACGTTGATACAGGCTCAGTAGTCCTGCTCCTGCCAGACTCAGATGTCTTTCGGTACGGCGACTTCCATGTACCGAACGACGACCAGTCTCCCTGGGCCTTGGCCGTTCAGGAAGATCATACGCACCCGCAACCAGCCGAGGTGCGCAACCACATTGTTGGCATCCACACGGACACCGGTGAAGTGGTTCGCATTGTCACAGGGGCTGACTTCTACTCGTACCCGCGCTTTTCTCCCGTGGCCGTAGATGGATACCGCATCTCCTGGCGCCAGTGGGAGCATCCGTACATGTCCTTCGATGGTGCCACCCTTTATTCGGCAGTCTGGAATCCATCGGCACGGCATTGCCTCACGGATGTCGCTCTTGTTGCAGGGGAGAACGGCCAGTGCATTGGTGATACGGCCTGGGCCCCGGATGGCAGCATCGTTTTCGGTATGGAACGGATGGACGACAACTACCGGCAGCTATTCCGTGCTCGACCATTTGGAAACAAAGGCAATGCAGAGATGCAGTTAGAGTGTATTGCCCTGAAAGGCCTGGAAGACGTGGAATTTGGCGACGCAGGGTGGCTTCTAGGGAGGTAAGTTTTACCTTCGTCAACATCCATGGAATTTTCAGTGTTCTATCTAACAGTTTACAAGCCAAACGTTTATTTTTCTAACCAAGTCCACCATGGTAGCTGTTTGCACACGTCACAGCAAAAGTGAGCTCGTGTACATAGACCTAACGACATACGCCTGGGCTTTCCTAGATATTGGTCTGGTTGATATGGGAGAGGATCCTCTAGCACCCTTATCGGCTTCTTCGTTCCTGGTCACCGGTAGCTCTTACACTTCTCCAACGAAGCTATACCGGGTTGAACTGAATCTCGACCGGCTCAGCCATGCCTTGGGAGCCAGGGGGGCGTCCAGCAGCAGCGACTATGCCGTGGCTACTAGTCTGTATGCCTCCACTGAGCAAGAATTCAACCCCAAGATCTTCTCGACGCCTAATCTTGTGCGCGTACCCGTGGCGGCTTCAGAAGAAGGAGCCGGGGCTCACGAGACGTATGGCTGGTTTTGGCCACCGCGCAACCTCTCTTTTACCGCACCGGCAAACACACTACCACCACTGATTATCACGCCGCACGGTGGCCCCACCGGCTGCACGGCACCGGGGCTGGATATGGTAACACAATTCTGGGCGACGCGCGGCTTTGCAGTGTTTGCAATCAACTACAGCGGTTCCACGGGCCACGGACGGGCCTACCGCAACAGCCTTTGGGCGCGCTGGGGCCTGCTGGATCGAGACGATACGGCGGCTGCTGTGGCCTTTTTGGTTGCCGAAGGCCGTGTAGACGGAGACCGTGTGGGTATTATCGGCGGCAGTGCCGGAGGATACAATGTATTGCAGAGCCTCGTGTCCTACTCGACATCCGCCAGCCAGCATGGCGTGTTCACAGCTGGCGTGTGTGCAAGCGGCGTGGCTGACACGGCAGCTTTGGCCAGTGAGACACACAAGCTGGAAAGCCACTACATCAGCCGGCTGCTATTTGCCGACGGCACCTCGGCCGAGGAGCAGAAACAGATCCACCAGGCACGGTCGCCGCTTTTCCACGCGGAACGCATCACCGCGCCACTGTTGCTGGTGCACGGAGACCACGATCCAATCGTGCCCATTGCCCAGAGCCGGGGTATTCGTGAACGTATTCTCGCGCGTGGCGGAGACGTAGAGCTCGTGGTACTGCCGGGAGAGGGACATATTTTCACCATGACGAAGAGCAAGATTCAGTTTTTGAAGGCGCAGGAAGTATGGTGGAAGAAGACATTGTTAACGTAGTGGATACATAGAGGCAGTGAATTTGAGGCAGATACACAATTCGAGATTACATCTCATCAAAAGAAAGACATGCTCTTTGGAGCACATCTGCCTAAGCCGCATGACCGTGCCAGATCTGGCTGGACATCAACGGACTGGGCTTTATCCAGGCCGAGAGTCCACTGTCTTCATTTTCTGGGCCGCCAGGCGTCCAGGTATCGCGGTGTCCAGACTTGACAAGGACTGGCGGGTGACCGAGTAGCAGGTCTGCCAACATACGGCCAAAGACGACGCTGCCGTGCTCATTTAGGTGGGTCGTATCGCCACTGGCAACGCCGTGTAAGTTGTACTTTTGGGCAGCGTGATGACCAATGGCATCAACAAAGGCGAGGCTCGCAGCATTCAGGTTGAGGCAGCGGGGGCGGAGGTGGTGATGGGCGTCAGGTGCAGCAGTCAGTTCCCGGAAGGCCTGAAGTGTGGCGAGGCGGTGGTCACGCAAGTTGTCGATGACGTTGCCGTTGGAATCAAAGTCACGACGGGCGAGAGGAGTGAGCAGGATAGGAGTGGCACCAGCAGCGAGGACATCGCGGGCCATTCGAACGAGGAACTGCCGGAAGTCGACGAGGGAGACCCCGCGGGAAGGGATCTGGTCGTTATGCCCAAACTGGAATGTTAGACGAGCAAAGCAAGGACAAGGGGAAGAAACGAGGAAATGAGGAAATGGGGAGAGGAGAAGAACAAACTTGAATGGTAACAAAGACGGACGAGGTGGCCGCAGCAACGCGAGCACGGTCAAGTACCTCGTCCCACAAGCCCGAATTCACATAGTCGCGTGTGGTGGCACCGTTGCGGCCATAGTTTGTACCCTTTGCACCGTGTATCAGCACAGACAAGAATCCACTGCCCCAGCCGCCGCCGTCTTCGGCTTGTACGGCCGTGGTGGAGTCGCCGACGAGAAAGAAGACCGGAGCCGGTGCCGAGGTCTGACAGGCCCGCTTCTCATCGGTAGGCCAGATCTGCTTGTGTTGTTTTCCTGGATCGCTGTCCGTCTGCTGGCGTCCCAAGTCCTTCAGCTCGTCCGGTTCACTCCTTGATTTGCGGACGAGATAGACGAAGGCACCAAAAATAAAGATGGTTGCTATGTGGAGCGCGGCACTCCAGAACGGGTCTAGATACGCACGGCCCTCATGAAGCATCGGGCACGGTGCCATGGTGTCGGTATCAGATGGCAGATGCGCCTGTATGAGGGGGGTTGGAATTGGGTGAATTTCATCAACTGGGGATGATGAATAGAGATGAAACAATAACGGGGACTGAGAAACAAGGCAGGAACTTTCTTGCCGGGATGGGGCAGTCGCAGCGTCATAGAGCCGTGCCGAAAACACAGTACGCGTACTTGTACGAGTACGGAGCACTAAGACACGTGCCCCACTGTCCATCAGGCCACTGATTAACCATGAAAATGACAAAACTGAAGAGAAGCGATTTCATATTGCGACACGGGTATCTTGACACTTTCCCAGCATATTACTTTTCCCAAGTTCAGTCCCTATTTCGGTTGCTGGACCATCGACGGACCATCACCTCCCGGATGCGGAACTTTTGTAGCAGCTCTGATGGGCTGTCACCAGTGTCTGACGGTGGCGGAATGTCTACATAAACGAGCACAAGGCTTTTGAACACGGTTGACAACACGCGGTTGACGCTGTGCAGCCAATGCCATGACTTGCCCCTTACTCCGCTGGTTCCGCCCTGATATCCCTTCCAACGCACATCTGTGTACGATGGCATTACAATGACACCAAACTCGGCGTGGTCCAGCGCAGGCCCCTTGCCGTACAGCAACCAATCCACACCGAACTTGATGCCATGCCGCGGTACCCACCCAAGTGACCGGAAGTGGTGGTATACAGCATAATGTACCAAGAAGGGATCATCCGTCGAGAGGGCTTCGTCGGGCATCCGCGGCGGAAAGTAGGAGAACCGCCGGCACACCGTAAACAGTTCTGACGTTTTCAGGGGCTTTTGTGTCTCGGGATCCGTGACAACAAGAGCGCCTAGGCCGTATGCAAGGAAGAAGGCTTCTTCGCCAGACAACTGGAGGTGCTCCTTGTTCACCAACTCTGCTGTGGTCTCGGTTTCTTCCCGTGGTTCGCTTGATAGTGAAAGAGCCACAGGCTCTTTTGCCACTCCATTCTCCACCTTCGCCTTCCCATTCACGGTGCGTATGCCATTGACTTGCTTAAACGTCACCGGGGATGTAGAGTGGTTCGGGCTTGGCGGGTCTGTGTGCTGAAAGGTGGTTGATTCAACCTCTGCCGCAAACCGCACACTCTTTTGAGGTTTGAGGGGTTGGACTTCATCGCCACTGGCCTGTTCCCTGTCCTCCGTAGAAGAAGCCTGGCTATACGCCTTGCGCAAATCTGCCTCCGAGTTCGGCAAAGCTAACAGCTCAAGAGGGCCTACCGGCGGGCAGAATGATGGCTGCTTTGCACGACCATTCGGTATCTCCCTCTTACCTCTCTTACACTCTCCCAATGTGCGTTCAAGGTCTGTTTGGGAGTTGGGCAGTGCTAGTAGCTCTAAGGGACCGACAGGAGCCCGAAATAATCGGCTTGTATCGTTCTTCGGCACCGGCAAAGAAACCACTATATGCGCATCGTCGCTTTTGGGTGTTTGTTTCACGGGTGCCTGGGATTCTTCGAGACGCATCCGTTCAATGGCTTCCAGTTCAGTCCGACCACGCTCCCATTTTGTGTTGACCCTCTGTTCGCGGCGCTTGTTTGTCCTTTGTTCAATAGTTTCTCCCAATTGCCGCCTGTGATATAGTTAGTCCTGGGTTAACTCCAGACGCCGCTTTGCAAACATACTTTAACCAGGTTGGTTCACTGCGGCTCAGGGAACCCTTTCCAAAGAATCCCTGACGCCACAAATCATTCATAGATTTGAGATCCGTGACGTGGACAGAACGCGTCTCGGCCGACCAGATGCCATGATAGACAACAGAAGGCTCGGCAGATGGCGGATAGAAAATCTGCCCAAGCCATGCAACTGCCAGATGGAGAAGAGAGACGGGGTTGTTGGGGTAAAAGGCTGGCAGGGGAAATATGCGCAGCGGAATTGGAATAGAGTATTTTTGCTTAAAGGGCTCGAGGCTCCTTGCCGACTGCTCGACGCCGTTGGGCGCCGGGTCTGGCAGGGCGTTGTTTGTGCTTTCAGCCATATTTACCTGCAATCATGACGGGACTTTCCCAGTGTCAGCAGTTGACGTGGAATGTATAAAATGGCGCGTCATTCAGTGCGTGAAGAAAACATAAGAGTTCGCTCAGATACCGTTGTAGTCTATTATGGTTATGCAGTCACGGAGAGTCGTATGAGGGCTCTCTTTGCACCATTTAAGTTGTCATCACCGCGAAGGGGAAGGGGAGGGGAGAGAGAGAAGGAACAGAGGCGAGGGCCAAAGGTAGAAGGTAGATGGTAGAAGGATGAGATAAATGGATGGTAAAAAGAAGAAAATACCGACTTACTGATCCGAGGGATATTTCACCCAGTGTGCAACCGGCGCGGCCATTCAAGAAGTCGAAATAAGATTGTTCATTCTCTATGCATGCAACTCCAACGCCGGCATCTGCCGATGGAGTACAGAGCAATGCGATTCTCGGACAGTCATTGTTGGTTGGGATGCTTGCGGGATGAATTAAAATCAGAAGTTGTCCATTGGACTACCTTATTTTTTTTTTCTGAAAGAACCGGAAAATCTCGGCAAAGTGGGCCCCGAAGAAAAAAAAAGTTCAGCCTCATCCACCAGCCACATAATATAGCTCGAGCCACAATACCCCACTTGGAAGCTTCTCGAGCATCATGCGTTCTATGACATAAGAAAAGATACACTGTATTTACGGCAAGCATCCGTCTTGCTAAGCTCTTTGGCGTTTGCTAGGAATAAACAACAACACTCTACCTCTTCTTGTTGGGTTCTAATTTATTTCTCTGAAGTGGACCCGCTACCTCCGAAAACACCGGGACACGTCCAGCTACCGATGTCTTACATTACAGATGCCCAGAAAGGCCTGCAGGCTGTCGAGAAAAAGCAGTGGGACGATGCTATTCGCTTGCTCTCGCGGGGCCTAGAGCAATCAGACAACGCATCATGGCTCCTTGCGCGGTCCCAGGCCTACCAGGAGATGAAACAGTACGAACTCGCACTTGACGACGCCGACCATGCCTTAGTCAGTGCCACCACGCGACAGCATGGCAAAGTGCGTGAACAGTTGGCATTGGGACAATACCGCCGGGCTGTTATTCTGGGGCATTTGAAGCGATACGCCGATGCCGATGCCTGCTGCGTGTGGTCGCAACAATTGCTTGAGGGCAAGAACTTCCGGCGCGAGCCTGATGATGTGTCTACAAACGTCGATACGGACGGCGACTACCTGGCGACGGCGGAAGACGCCCTCTCGACATCGACCATGCCGGTGGACAAGGGAGCGGCCATGACGGGCCAGGCGGCTGGTGGAAACAAGGGCGGAGCCGAATGGTCACGGGCCTTTGTGTGGCGTAGTATGATGCTCAAGACTATGGCCACACTACCCAAGGGCGACCCAGGCCGCAAGATCACAGTGAAACGAGTACCTGACAAACCGATGAAGCGGGCAGTGAACCCGCCGAAGAAACCAGCATCTTCCGAAGCAACGGACAAGGATTCTGGTATCAGCACTACAAGCATGCCCGCTTCAGCACAGGGCGCGACTAAGTGGGCAACCAAGAAGCTGCGGGTAGATTTCTACCAGAAGCCGGACACGGTCAACCTTGTTCTGTATGCCAAGGGTGCGGACAAAGACAAGGTGCAGGTGGACGTGCATGAATCAGAGGTACGCAACGAGGCCGGCTCAGCTGTGCTCCCTACCTGTTCCTGACAAGCCGCTGCTTAGATCCACCTCTCCAACCTGCCTGAGGCTACCATAGGCAGCACATGGGCCGTACTGGACCTAGACGGCAAGGTTGACACCAGCGACAAGACGATTCGGGTCACCCCGTTCAAGATCGAACTTACCCTCAAGAAAAACCCACCTGGCGAAAAATGGGCTGTCTGGGGCACGCAGCGGGAGAAGGGGAGTGGCGAACCCCCGACCTTAGCTACAAGTACGACAGACGCCGTGGCAAACGCTGCGACAGAGAAGAAAGAGGCTGCTGCTGCTTCTACCGCCCCTGCACCTGAATCCGGCGCAGAGGTGAAATCCGTGCCAAGCAAGCCGGCCGGGCCGCCATCTTACCCATCGAGCTCGCGAACGGGACCCAAAGACTGGACCAAGGTGGATCTCGGGGATGATGAGGACGATCAGAGCGATATTAACGGGTTCTTCAAGAAGCTCTATGCCGGAAGCACGCCAGAACAACAACGAGCCATGGCAAAGAGTTTCATAGAGAGCAATGGGACGTCGCTCAGTACTGATTGGAACTCTGTAAGTTCGGGTCCGGTGCCGACGCAGCCACCGGAGGGTGTAGAGGCCAAGAAATGGTAGTGGGAGTTGTGGCTCCAACAAAGGGAATGGGATTGTATTACTGGCGTTTCGTTTTTTGTTCTCTTTTCTTTTTACCGTTTTTATGATCTTTGTCTTGCCTCAATGATGAGGCGGTTTCCCAATGATGAACGGCATTCGAGTCTATTATTATGAAAGACGTAGCTGCGACTTTCTCTTTCGTGAAATAAAGCGTTACTCATCATCTACAAGACACCTTGGTTATCTCTTGCTCATGCTTCTGCCTCTTTCTTTGAAGCCGCTCTCAATCCAACCGGGCTTTACCGTCTCCCTCCGGGCTATCAATCTCGACAACGCTCATATCCATGCGTACACGGAACTGCTTGCCACGCCAGGCCACCGTGGTACCCAGCAACACGGCCCACGTCCAGATGGGCAGCGCAATAGCCTCGCGGCCCATCCAGGCGGCCAGCCATTCGAGAAAAGGCCGCCGCGGCAGGCCACCGCGGCGCTGCACGGCGCCACCTCCACGGCCGCGCGCAAAGGCAGGCGTGGCCGTCGAGGGTTCATAGTCCACCTCGATGCACTGGCAGGCATGCAGCCGGTGGAATGCGAACCAGTCCATGACCGACCAGATGCCGACGCCGACGCACCAGCCGCGCAGCATGCACATCCACGTGGGCTCAATGGCAAGGGCGGAAGCGATGCGTGCCAGTAGTGGGTAGGCAGGCGCCAGCCGAGGCACGAGCGTGGTCACGGAGAAGGCGGCATAGAAGCAGCATAATAACGACTCGACGCCCGGCTCGACTAACGTGGCCAACAGCACAGTCCATTTACGCACGCGCAGCCAGCGCACGCGGCGAGCCACATACGCGCGCACGGGCACGTCGGCCATGGGCTGCAGTGCCAGGTCGCCGGCAGCGAGTCCGTGGTTGCGGTAGCCGGGCACAGGCGTGCGCCACAGCAGGTCGCCGATCAAGTGGTCCTCGCAGATGTACGAGGAGAAGAAGTCGACACCGCGTCCGCGTGCGCCGTCAGCCGCCGTCAGCAGTGTCGGGTTGGTCGCCGGGTCGGTCGCGCGGTCCAGATGAGACCGTCGGAACATGTTGCTCTTGCCGACAATGCAGGGGGCCACACCCACCGTGTTTATGGCGCTGTAGAATTTGGCATGGGTCGTGGCCATGAACATCTCATCCAGCCGCGCGCCGCCGCTGTCCAGGACAGTCGCCGCCGAGGACTCAGGCTGCCCATCCATGTCCTTGGTCCCGGTGATGTCTACCACCAGCGGCAGCTGGTGCACAAACTTGTAAGGTGCCGCCCGCTGGTTGTCGGCACGGAATCCAAACAACTTGTCGACCATGCGTCCGGCGGTGCCGCGCGACACCCAGACGTTGCAGTCGACGATCCACACGACGTCGCCCCGTGCCTCGCGGTAGGCACGGCTGATGTTGCGGATCTTGGGGTTCGGACCCAGGTTGTTGATGTCACCACCTGTTCCGTGTAGCACCGGATCCTCCGTTTCAATGTAGATGCGTGCGTCGATGTTGGGGAAGTCGGCCACGACGCGTTCTAGCACGCCAAAGGCAGGGTCTTCGCGGTTCTCGATGCATAGGTGCACACTGAGGCGTCCTTGTGGGTAAGTCTGTTGGAAGGTCGACGCGAGGCATTCGTAGAGGGCGGGTTCGAGGCCCTTGACAGGCCGGATGACGGTGATGTGCGGCACTGCATCGTCGGGCAAGCTCTCCACGGCAGCACGGCGTGGCGGGGCAGAGTACTGGAGAAAGCTTGGCAGATCTGTTAATACAACACAAATATAGGCATATCGGTGCTGCCTGGAGAGAACACTTACATGCGAACGACACCCACGCCCTGGACGGCGAGCACAAAGAAACTCCACAAGCCCCAGAAATAGGCGATTCCTTCTGTCACAGTAGCCGACATGTCTGCATGGCGTCCGAACGGTCCGCGAGGAGAAGTACGAGCGAAAAGAAGAAAGGAAGGGGAAAAGAGAAGCCGAATGCCAAGAACGGAGAGTCGAGAGTCGAGAGTCGAAAACTGAGAGCTTAATGAATGAAATCCGGTGCTCGTATCACATGAAGCAGAACGTCCATTGGACAAGTGAGGACAGGCATAAGAACAACAAGGCGGAAAGGAAGGGAGGACAGTTAGGATGGTATCGTATTCTGCCAGGCAGGGTTTCGCGTGGAGATCGTCTCCTTCATTTTTTTTCTCGCAGTGTACGAAGTACGGAGCATCTTACCTGTCTACCACAGACTGCCCCACTAAAGGTTAACGGATATGGCGGATCAAAATAGCGCGCGCTTCAGCCCCACCGCTCACTGACCGCAGCCCGAATACCGAGACTTGGCCATCGCGAATACCACCCAAGCGCCACGCAAAAGGCTTGAATCCTCCGTACTATCCAGCCGTCCAATTTTTTACACACCGAAGCTTCCATAATATATTATCGAATACGGAGTACGGAGCAAGGGTCTGCATGACAAATCGTCCACCAATCGGCCCTCTCTACACAACGTTCTCATCGGGGTACTTGCCCGAAAACATCCCCAGCGCTTTGATCGGAAACGCAAACTTGTAGTTTGGGTATGAGATCATGCAGCTCTTGTTGAACACCCCTTCGATGGCTTCTTGTAACCACTCGCCGTTGGGCTGTTGCCGCTCCATGATCAGCTTGATGCCGGCGCGGATGGGCTTCACGTCCGGGTAGCCCGCTTTCATCAACCCAATCACTGCCCACGCCGTCTGCACAACCAACGAGCCTGATGGATGTTCAATATACTTCATCTGTTCACAGGCCTGGAAACACATGATTAGTTTTCGTGCACACACACCCGTACCGGAATTTCCTACCTTGTAGCTCTCAGACCAGCCGCCGTCTGGCCGCTGCTTTGAGACCAGGAACTCGCATGCCCTCCTCGAATAGTTGCTCGTCGTGTACGTCTCGCCGATGCTCGAAAGACTCTCCAAAGCAAACATGGTGGCGTACGTGAAGCAGATACCCCAGCTGCCGTACCAGCTTCCGTCCGGTCGCTGGGCTGTCTTGATCCAGCTGACAGCCCTCTTGATAAAAGCCCCAATCTCGTCCGCTCGGTAATCCGGCCAGTGCTTGTGAAAGAGCGAGAGCGCCGTTACCACGGCCGTTGTGCATTCTGGATAATCATACTCGACCATGATTTTGCCAAACACCTCGGCAGCATTTAGAACCTCCATCCACTCTCCGGCTCGCGGCGGCTCGTACGACGAGCAACCTCCGGACTTGTTCTGGAACGTCAAGACCGTGTCGATCGCATCGAAGATCCGCTGGTCGGAAATCAGCTGCGGGTATCCAGGCGTCTTTTGCAGCAAGATGACCGACTTCAGAGCCTCGGATATGCAGTCACTAACGGCGTAGCCCTGGACCTTGGTGCTGAAGCCCCATGCACCCTTGCTCCGCTGTCGATAGGACTGTACCGGGTATTTGCAATTGTCGCGTATCTGCTGGTCTTCCAAAAACTCGAGGGATTTTAGGAGCATAGGCTTCCATCGCTTGTCCGTCTGCAGTCCGGCATCCGTGGCCGCTTGGATACCAAACGCCGTGTCCCAGCACTGGACGCCGTTTGTGCCATTGCAGAGCAGCCCCTCGCTATTCATCCACAGAAACTCGTGCATTCTCTCGCGGTGTCGCTTGACCGAGTACCCGTCTGGCCCGTCGCGGATGTAACAGCATACCAGGTTCATTGGATTGTTGACCGGAGCAAGATCGGCATAGTCTGTGTTTTCGTCTTCCATATCGATCAGATCACTCACCCACTGCTCAGCCCTTTTCTTCACAAAGTTGGGACGCAGAGGGTTCCAGACGTTGACCAACAACCAATTGACAGAGTTAAGCACCCAGGACTTGGGGTGGTAGTTGTCCATGGGAGCAATGGAGTTTCGGTGCAAGGGCCAATCGATCTCTTCCCAGTTCTCCACGAACAGTTCCTTCCTGAGCTCCCGGATGAGTCCTGTCTCTTCACACGACCACCTCTTCGAGTACATGTACGACATGGCCAAAAAAACCTGCCGCATGTGAATCCACCATCGCCAGGGCGCAATAGGTACCCAGTCGGGCACCAGCCACAGCTCCGGAGGGACTGGGTTCACGATTTCCCACTTGGCTATTCCGAGAACAGAGAGCCATACTTTTCCCCAGTGCGGCGACTGCGTAGCACCGCCCAACTTGTGCAGGGTGGCTCGAGCTTGTATCATTTTCGGGTGATCTGCCTCAACGCCGACCAGGCGCAGGGTCGTGTAGTTCAGTGCAGTCCCGAGCACAGTGCTCTCGCCCTCAATGTGCAGTCCCCAGCCGCCATCCTCTGGGTGGGCACGCGCAAAGAGGTAGTTTTTGATCTCGGTCGCGTATTCTCGCGAGATGGGCGTCTGGGTTGCATACCAAGCAATCACTACACCAGGGAGGAGGAACATTGGCCCTCCATATTCACATCCCCAGTTGCCAGGGGGCAATTGCAGTTTTTCGAAGAAGTCTAGGCCATTGCGCGCTGAATCAAGCGGGTTCTGGGGTTTGGGAAGAGCAGGTAGGTTCTATTGCCAGTGTATGCCCATTAGCTGCTGCCTTCTCCCGTGAACAAGGTATTAAACCACTGACCATTGGCAGCCCCAGATAGTACTTGTCTGCTAGGCTCTGCGGCCACTCCTTTGCCTGTTCGTCGTCTTCCATATAGTGCCATGTTTGGCAGCCGGCTTCGTCACGCAGACGCCAGCGCAAATAATCCGTCTTGTCTGGCAACTTTGCTTGCCCAACGGCCGTCTCACCCAAGTGGCTGTCACTCGCGTCCTTCTTGCTTGTCTGTCTTGTTTTCCCTTGGCCATTGGCCTGCAGGCCTGTCGAATATGTTCGCACCATGTTCCGCGCGGCAATTTGTGCAGTGTATTCGTGTAAATTGAGCTGTCGGTAACTATTGTTCTCCAAAAAAAGCATGCTAGTTTCTCGGCCTAAATAACGAAGACGGGGTGGCAGGCAACGAGATTCCCCTGATTGACCGCTAACAATAAATTAATTAGCTTTGTTGGGATTCGCCTATCACATGTGAGGAATACGCCGTTCACTCTTCCCCGCCATTCAATCATACGAGCTCGCACATCTTCGAATTAAGAAGGTACGCAAACGACTCCTTCCTTTCGGCGACAACTATTGGTTTTGCGTACAAAGTAATAATAATAAATTGTAGATGCCATTTGGCGTGTTTAGAAAATTTCAATAATATCTAGTCGTCATGGCTAAACACCAGCCGTCAATTGAGGGTTTTTGTTCCGGAATGTCGTCAACAACAGACTCCGATCGCAATCTGCCAAGCTCCTGTTCTTCTGTCACTTCGTCGTGTCCGACTCCGTGCCCACCATTCTCCAGGCCAAGTGGCTCTGGGAGTGCCACTGCAGCCCCAAGCAACAATATTTCAGGTCATGTCACGCATGTTCCACGCACCACTGAAACGGAGCTGGTCATTGTCAAGATTAGCCAGATATTACAATCTGTTTTAAGCAACGTGAATCGAACAACTAAATTGAGCATCCCTTTCAGTCGTCGTTCTACGAGAACATCTGCCAGCAACAAACAGAAATTCCAAGAAAGAAATCCCGTACCTGCACGAACATTCGTGTCTTTTCCCGGGCGATCAGAAGCCGAAAGCAAGCTATTCAGTATGACAAATTATGGACAAATCATACGAGCATGGCAACCTAGACGCACTAACATTATCCCAACAGCCCAAGTTCTCAGTATCCTGCAGCTGTCATACCATGCTCTTCTTTCCGGGACTTTTATAACAAAGAGGTACGCAAGTCCTCGTGGGAAGTAGAGACAGAAAAGTTATTAATGAAGCAGAAATATATTTTACCAACATCGTGAATTGTTCAAAGAACAAAGATTAGTCGACACTCTGATCGACGACATAGCATTCACTCTTGGGTTTGGGCGGGAGTTACTGAACATTGTATACATTGTCTTGCGTCTTTTACGTTGCATCATGAACTACTAACACGAAAACAAGGTCGCAGCTGGAGTCGGGGTCGTCTGTGGACATATTGACCTTATTATGACAGATGGCTCCTTCAACAGTGCCATGAACTCTGAAAATGTCGGTTTCTTGCGGCGAGTCTATGAATATGGCGACCTTTTTAACTTTCATTGTCTATTAGGGACTGGTTATTCCGTCATTGAGAGTAGTGCGGGAGTGGCAGCTCTCTCGTTGTAACTGGATCCTGGTAATCGAAAAAGAAGTGAGTTGACTTCCGACGAAGCAGCTTGGTTTGGCGTGTTAGACTACTAACAGAACATCAGGCAACCTTCCGTACGCTTGCAGCTTCACACTACTGGAACAATTCTGCCGCAGGCATAGGAGCTATCCTCACGGTAGGGCACTAAAAATAAGAGAATATCTGACGTTTGGGCTAACTATTCTCAGTCGAAAGGATATCCAACTCTGGCAACACGGTCGTTTCTGAACCACATTAGCTCGACAATGCCTCAAATTCCTATTTATGGCCTTGTGGATTATGACCCGCATGGAGTTCGTATTTTGCGTACATATAAATACGGAAGTTTGAGTTTAGGACATGAAATCGACGCCGATGTTCCAAATATGGAATGGTTGGGAATCCGAAGCCTCGACCTACAACAGCAGGACATTGCTGGGCAGCCATGGCCAATACTATCGGATGCTATATGCCTGACCGAGACCGATAGAAAAGCGGCTACTGGACTACTTCGAGAAATAGTTTGGGGGTATGATGAAGATAGCCCCAGCAGCTCGATGTTGATGCAGTGCCGCGAAATTCAGGTGATGCTGATGCTGAATATCAAAGCTGAGATTCAGGCAGTGGATGATCACGGGGATCTGGCGTCATGGCTTGACGAAAAACTAGGCAAGGCACAAAAAATGGGCTGTGCTGCCAATCTGTGTTAGAATTAACAATGTTCTTTGGACACCTTTGCGATGATAACGTTGCACAGTACACACACAGTATGTAAAACACAGTGTCCGCCCCGCCTAAAATAGGCGATTTTCACATCAAAAATTTTATATATCGGTTTTCATACGAGGCACCCGACATACAAGTTGCTGTACAGAGTACGTCATGGCGCCACCACAGTTATCAGAGGACGAGGTCGATGACCTGATATATTTTGCACGTGCTGGGGAACAGGAAGATCTAGTCGAGACATTGTCAACTCTTACCAGCAAGAAAGAAGGAGCGCCTTTCTCGGCGCTGACCATCCTGGCATCGGCAAAGGACGAAGGCAAAAATACTTGTCTGCACATGGCCGCAGGAAATGGGCACAAGGGTAGGTTCACTGATGAATATGAAAGAACATGAGATTTACGGGTGTTGACAAGACCTAAAGGCGTCGTCGAGTACCTGCTGGATCAGGTGAAGGACGGACCATCGACGGAACGGCAGGCATTTTTAGATGATGCTAATGAATACGGCAACACGGCACTGCACTGGGCTTCTATGAACGGCCATCTGTCTGTGGTGAAGCTTTTGGTAGACTGTGGGGCGTCACCAGCCTTGGCCAACGATAAAAACTACGTGCCTCTGGATCTGGCAGGTCTCAATGACAAAGTTGATGTCGTCGACTACTTTTTGAAGTCGGCTGGCATCCGGGAGGCAGAAAACGGCAAGGATTCCGGGGCGGCGTCCAGTGTGAGCGCTAACGAAGTAGCGGAGGGCCTGAGTGCTGTGGTGGCTGATATTGAACTGGATGATAAGGCGTGTGAAGCTGGCGAAGAGCAAAACAACGGACAAAGCAAGGACTGATAGCGATGATGGCGGCTACAATGGTGACAGTGGTTATTTGAAGGAAAAAAAATAAGGATGGCGTTTTGGGAACGGACTGACAGGAAGAGCCAAAAAACGCCAATACCCTGTGTGAAAGAAGTGTCGAGGATGGTGTGGCACTCATAGCTCACTTGTAGGAACCAGCCCCTGTTTGATTTCAGAGCCACTGCACACCTGAGGGGGGTAGAGTAGTGACCGGCATGCAACTCTGTATTCAGAATTCGCATGGTGTACGTATCAACACGTCGTATGGAAAAGACGGAAGAAATAACTCACCAATTAAAACTCGTAGTTATATAATACTCCGAATCTACTCCGTACATTTTCCAGATGTGTTCTTGCCCCCTCATGTGAAAAAGTGGATCGATGAATGCCGAAAACGGCTCCGATACCCGGTCATTACAAAAGCGTGCCGCATTCCCGATCAGCGATCACCAGAGCAGCAAGGTTTTGCTGCGAGCCTCGAGCACGGGGTATAAAATATCATCTCATGCTTGGCGAAAGTTTGCGAGGGAAAACATACCAAGGCCCCCAAATTGCTGCTGCATCACAACATGGATTATTTTGGTTAGGGGCCGTTTCGGCATCTTCATTGATCATTTCCGACTGGGACGACCAAAAGAAACTACATTTTCCAGTACGATAAAGGCTGGTGCTCTTAGAGAAGAGAATTCTGTAAACCTGGTTTCGTTTTATAAGTTCTTCGTAGGTCCCATACAAATCAACCGAAGGAACAGCACACTACAGAATACTAATGCATGAACAAGGTCAAGCAGAGCATTCAGAGACAAGCCGATCGACATGCTAAACCCCAAAGAAATACCACCTACCTCAGTCGAGCCACCCGGAGAAGCTGTTGTGGCTCAGCGAGTCATGGGTCTCACCGAGTCCGGTCCCAGCGGCGACGAGCCAACCACGGACGTATCAGCACTGGAGCTCGAGGGACAACCGCCGCCCCCGTATTCGGTGTACACAACATGGCAAAAACGTGCGATCGCGCTGGGAGCATCGCTGGGGGCGTTTATTTCGCCTCTCACGGGGCAGATCTACTTACCGGCCCTCAACGCGATTGCCAGAGACTTCCACATCACGGCATCGCAGGTCAACTTGACAGTGACGACCTACATGATCTTCCAGGGCGTCACGCCGATGTTCATTGGTGGCCTGGCCGATGGTATCGGCCGACGACCGGCCTATTGCATATGTTTTGTGGTGTTCATCGCAGCCAATATTGGCCTTGCACTCTGCAAAGATTACGCATCGTTGCTGGTGATACGCTGTCTCCAGTCGGCAGGGTCTAGCAGCACTGTGGCGCTCAACCAAGCTGTCGTGGCCGACATTGTCAGCAGTGCAGAACGTGGCCAATATATTGGTATAACCATCCTTCCCATCGTGTTTGCCCCGAGTTTGGGCCCCGTCATCGGTGGCCTGTTGTCGCAATACTTGGGATGGCGCTCCATATTTTGGTTTCTTACTATTTTCGGCGCGGTCTTGTTTATTGGATTGGCCTTCTTCTTGCCTGAGACGTGTCGAAAGATTGTGGGCGATGGCTCTATTCGGCCACCCCCCTTCCATCGCACGCTTATTCAGGTGATCCAAGATTTGCGTCGAAAGAGGGCGCAGGCCAAGCGGACTGGATCAACAAGTGACGACATGGGTAGTGCAACCTTGGACATGCGGCCAGCACTGAAGATCGAAGTACCGAATTTGCTATTGTCTTTGAAGCTGGTTCTGGAGAAAGAGATCGGTCTGCTGCTTCTGTATTCAAGTTTGTTGTTTGCAGGGCTGTATGCAGTGGGCACAACGCTTCCTTCCACTCTCGAGACGTACTACGGACTCAACGAGCTGGAGATCGGTCTGTGCTACATACCGGTGGCGTTCGGCTCTGTCGTGGCCGCCCTTTTCGTTGGCCGTGCCCTTGACTATAGCTACCGCAAGTACGCGTTGAGGCGAGAGCCTCAAGGCCGACCGGTCGACAAGTCTCGGCAGGCCGATCTGTCTGACTTTCCCATCGAGAAGGCGCGGCTCGAGGTCGGTATACCAATGTACTTATTATCGACCGCATACATGCTATGCTGGGGCTGGGCTGTTGAGCGTCGCGCTCACTTGGCTGTGCTGTGCGTTCTTCTCTTCCTCAACGGTGTAGGCATGACAGGCCTCAACAATGCAGCCAATGCGCTACTGATCGATGTGACACCAGGGAGCGCCGGCGCTGCCGTGGCAGCAAATAACCTGACGCGTTGTCTTTTAGGTGCCGTTGCCACGGCAGTTATCACTCCCATGATCAACCGCATGGGCTCAGGCTGGGCATTTTGTCTGATTGGGCTGATTTATACAATCGTCATGCCAGGATTATTCCTGCTTCAGAACAAGGGCATGGAGTGGCGGCGGCAAAAACGAGCGGCCGAAGAGCGAAAGAAGGCGGAGAAGAGTGGGAACGGGTTATCAGGGCAGCCCAGAGCAACATGATGTTCGGAAGAGCATAAAGATCTTTAGTGACTATGATTATGACCCTTTTCTATTCTGGTTTAGGTAAAAATAGAATTTAGAACGAGTCTTTTGCAGGAGGGCAAGAATCCACCGCCGGCAAGTGCGAAGAATGGTGCGACCCCCACTCAACAACTAAACGTGGGGGGTATCTTACGCTCCTGCCTTCTTGTCGACGACGGGATTTCGGGGCTTCCGAGTATTGCTGCATAATTTGAAAGCGACTCAAGTCTACGCACTGCTACATTTCTTGTCTCTTCTCCCAGAGCTTCACAAGCGGCGGCCGAAACAGACAAATCGTTGCTTGAACGCGAGAGCGAGAAATGCAATCGCCCACATTTCCGAACCCCCACAAGGACACTAGCCATCAACAGGGATCCGCTTCCCCAGACGACGTTCGGCAGCATTTGCCCAACAGTCCGACAGACCAACTGGCCAACTGGTCATAGGGTCTCGGCTGGCCTCTGTACGTTGTGTGTCTTCTATCAGCCATCGCAAAGCTTCTGGAAATGGCTGCTCAAGTCACTCGGCTAACAAGACAGGGTGGGTTTCGTTCATTTGGGTGGTAGTGGCCAGTACTGCTCAGTGCTGTTCAGTGCTGTTCAGTGCCAGTGTCGTCCCTCCAATCTCAGCCCGTCTTCTGACAATAAGCCCATTTTCTTCTTTTGAATCTGATCGTTTCCCCCATCCTTTTCAGCTCTTTAGCGCGCCGGAGGTCGGGTGTATCCCACTCTCGGCATTCCGACTTTAGTACAGCTTCGCGAAGATTCCAGCGGCATCGTGTTGGGCGGGATCTGCGTGTAGTATGGTGAGCAGAGTACGCATGGATGTATCGGGAAAACAATGTCTGCTCCCCAGCAACAGTCCCCCAGCACGGGCGGTGGCTACAAGCGAGCCAGCCGCAGAGGCGCTCCTCGACGGTATGCATGCCACTATCCCGGCTGCGATAAGATCTATTCCCGACAGGAGCACCTCCAGAGACACCAGCTGAACCGTACGTTCAAAATATCTTCTTTTGTCTGGCCCTATCGCTCCTTGATTTATCCATTTTGCTGATGGCTTTGTCTCCAGACAGTCCAAAGGAAATATTCACCTGTGACGTCGAGAACTGCAACCAGAGATTCGTCCGTGCCGATCTGTTGTCTCGACACAAAAAACGGCATTCCGGCTCGTATACTCCCCGCAATCGCATCCAGAGTTTTAGCGAGCCCCAGAATACCCAGTCTGTATTTGAGCACATGGCTGAATATGGGTCGGGAAACTCGACTGCCACGTTGCCAGGCAACTCTATGAGCGAGACGTCTGGTCCCCCGGGCACTTTCAGAGCCAGACTACACCCCTTTTCACATCCATCACCAAGCATGCCTCACGACTCCGCTATTCTGATGTCTCCAGAATCAAGCGCTGGCCAACTGGGTAGGCAGATGCTCACACGAACTCATGATGTACCACACCCATCATCGGAATGGCCTGCCTCTGCCCCTATTGGCGATCTTGCAGCCTGTGATACCGCAACCCCTTCAAAGACAAGCAGCTATTTCCATACCCGTATGCAGAGCCAGACGCTACAAGACGCAGCGCCCATTGTTCTGCCTTTCAATAGCATGCAGTTGCCGGATTCATCCCTCATGCGAGACTACTTCACTATGTGGCTCTTTGACAACCAAGCGAACTTTGGCGACCTGAACATAGGCCAACTTCCCTTTCTTGAGGGTGGCCTTGAATCACCTTTCAACAACAACATTCACTATGATTATGAATCCCTGACAAGCCGTTCACGGGGCGATTCACCGCCGCGCCAGCTGGAGAATGACGAAGGCATAACCGAGCTTCGACGGCAGGAACTTTTGCAGGAGTTTGACATGTTTCGCACCAGACGGCCGCGTGCCGGGCCACACATCTCAAACCTCGGCCAGAGTAGTGCCGAGAATATCACAGTGCCGAATCTAGAAGTTTTAAACGACTGTCTTTACGAATATTGGGAGTATATCTCACCACGTGTGCCCATAATCCACCAGCCGACTTTCTTCTGCAACCTGTGCCCCCCACTACTTCTGTTGGTGATGATTGCACTAGGGGGTGCATCTCTGCACGGCCGTCATGGCGCTGGAAATGGAAACGGAAACGGGGCTGGGGCCGGAGCTTTGAGCCTTGAAAAACTCGGGGCTTTTGCCGACAGTACCATAACGAGCATCCGATGGGAGATCTTGACAGCTGACGAGGCATCACCACCTGTCGCCCTTTGGGTGGCACAGGCTCTTTTACTCCTCGAGTTTTATGAGAAGATGTACTCGTCCCGTCGTCTTCACGAACGCTCCCATATTTACCATTCGGCCACCCTGACGTTGCTACGTCGAGGCAGTCCTTTAATTGGCCGTTCTGGTAGCGAGTCTCCTCCTGATGAGACTTCTCTGTCCTCCGCCATGACCACACCTTCGGTCCCAATGGGCCACGCAGACCATACACTCCATACCCGCGCTCAACAACAAGTACAAGCGCAGCCACAGCAACCAAGCGACTGGCATGATTGGTGGATACGGTGGGCAGAGACCGAAGCCATGCACAGAGTCGTTTTTGCGGCTTTCTGTTTTGATGTCACCCATGCAGCTATGTTCGGCCATGCTGCTGACATGGCTCCACATGAGATCCGCTTGCCGCTTCCATGTGATGATAATCTCTGGTCAGCATGGAAGCCGGATGACGTGCGCAAACTCGACACAGACTTACGCATGTATGGCGTTAAGCCCATTTTTTTCCTTGATGGGCTGAAGCGTGCGTTGCATGGCCAAGAGGTGAAAACGCATAGTTTTGGCCGCATGATTATCATGTCTGGCTTGCTTAGTGTCGGCTGGCACCTGAGCCATCGTGAAAAACACGTCGCTCTGCTGGATCTCAAGTCGCCTTCGTCCGAGGCACACGACAAGTGGCGCACAATTTTGCTCGGGGCATTTGACAACTGGAAACAAAGCTTTGACATGGCCCGAGGAGCCTCGGGCGCAGCGTCATCGTTGAGTGGCGAACCGTCTGTCGTGGGCACGGGTTCGACGCCCATTTCTCGTCGTGGCAGCTCGAACGGGCCTATCCAAAGTGCTGCCGTATTATACCATCTTGCTCACATCAGCCTCAATGTCGACATCATCGACTGCCAGGTCTATGCCGGAGTGAAACGGCTCCTCGGTCGCAAGGTCACTGCACGTGATCATGCAAACGTGGGCTCACGCATGAGAAAGTGGGCGACGAAGTCATCGACTCGCCACGCAATCCTGCACGCCTTCAGGATACTACATCATGTGATTGTACACCTGCAAAATCCGGCAAAAAAGCGCTGTCAAATCCCAGGGGTAAACCCGCTTGACTTGCCTCCAATCGAGAACCAGACATATTCATGTCGAACAGAGTCTGATCCCCATCGTCCATGGATTATGTACTATGCAGCCCTGAGCATCTGGGCGTTTGTGCAAGCCTTAAAGAGTACGGGAGCCAATGCTGATAATGCACGCAAGGAATTTTATCAGCAACTGCGCAATCATCACTATCAAAAGCCAGCGACAGAGCCAGCCGGTCCTATGAACCCTTATTCCATAGTTACCTATCACCGCGTTGCCGCGTATCTGAGCCGTGTTTCTGACCAACCAGAGCTTACTGAGGCGACGGCATTCTCTCTTTCTGATGGCCTGCCCGATCTCCTAGACTATCTCCAGCGTGTCTTTTCGGAAGCTCATTCTGAGTTGCTTCAGGAAGCCCACGTGCGCTTAAAAAAGTGTCGAGATATTCTCCTTGGGATTTCTGAATGAAAAGGATGGTTCTGGTTTCCATTTTCTGAAGTAAATATTAAATTGTGTGCAATAGTTAATGGCCATGATTTTCCTGCCATTTTGTGCAACTAAAAAGGCCTATGACAAGGAAATTCTAACGAGGCAAAGTTCTTGAGACCAGCTTGCCATGACCAAGAGGTTATACCCACATACCGACTCTTTCCCACTTATATGTTTTAGTTTCTTTTAATATTTGCATTCAAAAGACAAATGCCAAAAGACAAGACAAACAGAGACTGCAAGATTTATCTCAAAATGTGTCGCAAGTATCTTCTGACCATTTATGCCGATTGCTCTCATGGAGTAGCCCAGCACCGCAATATCGAGAGATGCTCAGCCGCCCAGCAGGCAGGCGTCACATGTCAAAGTGTCAGAAACTACATGCAACGGCTCCCCGGTGTTTGCCTGGACTGCCAGAAGCACCTGGAACCAGGTGACTCGGCAACCCTGGTTAACTCGGGAGACTCTGTGATCTTGCCCAATACAAGAAGTATTGTTGATAGCGAGGTTGCAGAGCTCGGATCGAGAGACTTCCCGAATGATTTGGGCAACAATACCGGATCATTTTTTACGAATATTCTTCTGCGGATTCTCGGCGTGCATGTTGCCAACGTTCATCGTCAAAATAATGGGCACGAAGATCTGGAGTTGAGCCATGATCATGATTGCCGCCGATCGAATGAATTTGAAAATAGGACCACTGATCCTCACGATGATGGTGAAACAGTTACTATGAGGAGCGCCTCTACTCAGCGTGATAAAGATATGAACTCAGGGAATGGAAACTCCTGCGATGGGCATCATGCAGAAGTCGACAGGGCAGAAGTACATAGGCCGGTTTAACGGCTGGCCTCTTTCTTTTGTGTGTGCGCTTGAATTCGTTCGATTAACTGAGCACTACCGGCTAAGCCAAGTAGATTGAAACTGACGAGATTGAAATGAGATATCGTTGGATTTTTATCTGTCGTAAGAGCCATGCAAACACTGAAGGATTGATGTTTATTTTCATAACAATCCCCGTGTCAGAGCTTGTACTTCTATCAAAATCGTCTAAACGCTTGTTAGACAGTGGTAGTAGAGAATGCGCAATCGTGCAGTGGCAGCAGTCGAACTAAGACCTAGCTTATGGGCTTCTTGTTGTCGGCCTCAGCGTCACCGGTACCCGTTTTCCGACGCTTCTAAAGGCCGATAGTAAGCGAAGCATCTTTTCCGATATGAGATGAAAATTGGCTTATATAAGCATGGACGTCAGGTCGTCTTGGCATGACTTCAAGTCTTTCAATTATTTTCCTTTTATTCTGTTTTATTATTTTACCTGTGGTTTCATTGCCGCCTCTTTCTGTACACAAACAAGCTTCAACGTGACTGAATGCACTTGACAACGGTTCTTTTCGGGTAGTTCGTCTTACTACCACGAGAACGGCAAGGAAAGCATCACCAAGGGACAAAGACTTGAGAGATAATATGTATGGCCACAGGGCCCAGGTGTCGGACCCCTCCCCTCTTTCCGGGCGGATGTGTTGTGGGAATAAGATTCTGCATACGATGTACCGGTAGCAGGTTTCCGGGCCGGTACTCGGAGCTCCACCAACGGTGCTTCTTATCTGTGTCGGTGAAGCTAAGGTTCGTATGACTCTTTTTTTTATAAAACGGCTTTTTTTTTGTAATTTTCCAAATTTTTAATTTTTCTTTAGTTCGTATTTTTCATCTCTTCTTTCCTTTCTCATGGCCTACGTACATGACTTCGACTCTAAAGAGAATTGCTCGACGCAATCTGGTGCAGCTGAAGAAAATGTCGTCGAAGATTTGGCTATCGAATACGAGCCACAAGCATGCTCGGGGCTTGCCGACGACCAGGAAAAGGCGACCTGCCAAGTCCGGGTGTCGACCGACCTTCCTCATAGCCCAATTGAACCTGGTCTAGAAACCACAGGCTCCCGCAGACTGTCGATACTCAGCCGTCTACCATCCACAGCAGCTTCTTTGTCTGGTCCCCCTCCGGACGGCGGCTGGAATGCCTGGACCGCATGTATCTGCGCACACTTTGTCTTCCTCAGCACCTGGGGCTTCGTCAACTCCTTTGGTGTCTTCCAGGCGTACTATGCCGACTTCCTGAGCCCTCTGACTCCCAGCACAATCTCCTGGATCGGCTCAATACAGACATTTCTTTCCTTCTTTATTTCTGCGTTCAGTGGCCGTATCTCTGACGCTGGCCATTTTCGTCTGTGCTTTTTGACCGGAATCATCTTTCAGGCTGTTGGGGTCTTCGGAGCTTCCTTCAGTACGCGTTACTGGCAGCTCATGCTGAGCCAGGGCGTGTGTGTGGGCATCGCTGCTGGATTCCTTACTTGCCCTACCATGTCTGTCATGGTCACGTACTTTAACCGCCGCCGGGGTCTTGCTCTCGGTATTCTCTCCTGTGGAAACGTCAGTGGTGGCCTCATCTTCCCGGCCATGGCCCGACAGCTGCTGCCATCCATTGGCTTTGCCTGGACATTGAGAACTATTGGCTTTTTGCAGATTGGATTGCTCATCCCCTGCGGTTTGCTCATCCGGACACGGTTGCGACCATCCCAGGTCTCAGAGCCCATCATAAACCTCAAGGCCTTTTTGGAGCCTGAGTATTCTCTTTACATAACTGGGATGGTTTTTGTAAGCAATGCCCGCCATGCTGCACTTCTCGTGGGATTTACTGACACTGTCCATAGAACATGGCGGGCACCTTCATTATTTACTACTACATCGCATCATTTGGCCGTTCTGGAATTTCTCCCGGCATGACGTATGCGCAGTCCCTCAACCTGTTGATGATTATGAATGGCACTGGCTTGATCGGCCGCATATCTGCAGCCCGCCTGGCCGACTATGTCGGACCCCTGAACATTGTGTACCTGTTGTCCTTTCTGGGCGCTCTCTTTTCGTTTACCTGGATCGCCGTGCACGACACTGTCAGCGTCTACGTCTGGGTTCCCATCTATGGTATCTCGGGTGGTGCCATACAGGCTCTTTTCCCAACAGGTCTGGCCAGTCTCACGCCAAATGTGCGCCAGGTTGGCCAGCGCATCGGCATGGGATTTTCCCTCATTGGTATATCCATTATCAGCGGGCCACCGGCGGCGGGTTCCATGGTCACGCGTATGGGAGGCAGTTTTCTGGGGGCACAGGCATTCGCGGGTGCTTTGCATGTGGTGGGCGCTTTTTTTGTCATGGGGGCCAAGGTAGCACGCATCCGCAGGACGGGCAGTCGCTGGTCTGACAAAATATGATGATCATGAGCGACGAACACACGGACTTGGACAGAAGGAATTCAAAAAGATAGATAATTTAGTATATATAGATGTAAAAGTACGAATGGAATATGGTCAAGCTCGGTTGAATTGTTTTCCCGTTGTCGGTTTCTGGACCAGCTCTCGCACCTGACGGACTTCTGCTGTGGAACGTTCTAGCAACCACTGCAGGTCGTCCAAAGCAGCAAGTAAAATAGAAATATACTGTGCCTCTGTTACGCCATGGAGAGGTGACAGGTGACTCTCTGGTACAGGGCGAGGGCGATGCAGCTGCGCGGCGTAATGGTAGACACGGGGTGGTGGTGATTGATGGGGACCATGAGAATATTTCCGCTGTGAAGACGTAGGCATTGCCTCTCGATACAGATGAGATGCTGTGCGTGGAGAAAATCCCACTTCGTCACGATGCTTGGACCGGCCTCGCTTTTCTGCCGAGTTTGTTGCCTTTCTTTGAACCCTCTTTTTGCTTGCCTGGCTCTTGCGGCTCTTGAGGTATCGGCGGATGGCATACTTCATAATCTGGGTCAAGAGAACGTGCGTAAATTCATTCATTCTAGACGAGTCCTGAGTTTGGCTACTGTCTGGAGAGTCTTGCGCGCGAGACATGCCGTTCCGAAACAAGTGCATGGCATATTCTAGGAAAGCATGCACAAGGTGCTCGATTCCGGCTGGCTGAGTGCTGAGTGCCTCTCTTCGGTGACGGCTACGACTTCGCGTGCGGTGCCAGCTGCCACTGCGATTTCGAGGTCGCGTTGGCTGTTGGAGAAACTCGTTCTCTTTCGGCATGCTGGCTGTTGGTTGTTGGCTAGAGACTGGAAATGCGGATTTTCGGGCAACGCCAAAATACCTTGCGCTTCTTGCTTCTTTTAAATACCTGCCATTGTACATTCTGCTCCATGTGATGCTGGCCACGGCAAGGCTCCTGATCACAATGGAAGACCACGTGGGACGGAAGGTAGCCTTTCCAGGCTCACATGCAGCCTACATGCTGACCCACTAGCGCATGGCTTTTAGGCACGCATAGGCTAGAATGGTAGCAGAAGTGTGGCACTCAGTTCCCAATACGTGCAGAGAAACAGGGGGGAGTCTTACTCGCCAGCTCGTATGATCTGATGAAATATTCTTGTATGCAGTCTAAGCAATCATCCGGACCTGCCGGGGTTTGGACACAGTTGTTGCGTCCGTCATGCCTTCCGTGGCTACTCAACTGCGCCTTTGTCGGGAAACCGTGCCTTTTTTTTTGGCTTGCTTGATTGGCTGACACGGTCTCACACTTGACCTCAACCCGCGTCATTCTGTCCAGACCCAAACCATTTCGGGTTTCTCCCTTCTGCTTTTCCCGCCAGCTCTATCAGTTCTGCTGGCTCTATGTCACATGGCCTAAGCAACGTGACGCAAACCATGCTTCCAGAGCCCATCACTACTGAAGCGCAACGCACACATGGCGTCCTCGCGCGACGTTGATGCAGTCCTTGGACTGTCGTCGCCAACGACTCGGGCCGATTTCCTCGACGACAGCCTCGCCGAGTCCTCTGGCTTGCTCGCTGGAGATAGAGAAACCCTCGCAGGCGAGGGTGAAGGAGGGGGACATACTGCCTACTGCGGGATTTCCGAGGCGCAGATCCGAGAATACATACAGGCTGAACATGAGCTTACGCCCTGGAAAGCTCTGTTTGTTTATCCTTACGCTGTCGGCTGGTGTCTGGTTGCGTCGGCCTGTGTTGTCATGGAAGGATACGACACGATTCTGTAAGCTTGCCTATGCTCGTTGCTCAAGCCGCTCGACTCGTGATCTAACAGAACGTTGCCCAGCATTGGAAACTTCTTTGCTTATCCCACGTTCGCAGCCAAGTACGGCCAGTTTGTCGACGCCCACGGTCAACACCAACTAACAGCCGCCTGGCAAGCCGTGCTAGGTAACAGCGCGAGCATCGGCTGCTTTTTAGGCGTGCTGCTTAACGGCTACATTGTAGATTGGTATGGTCAGAAGCGAGTGCTGTTGGGCGCGCTGATGACCCTGACCGGCACTGTGTTTCTGACCTTTTTTGCACCCAATATCTACATTCTCATGGCCGGTGAGCTGCTGTGCGGCGTGCCCTGGGGAATCTTCGCCTCCTCGGCGCCGGCATATGCATCCGAGGTTTTGCCTCTCTGTCTGAGGGCCTACCTGACGTCTTACACCAACATGTGCTTCATTATCGGGCAGCTCGTGGCCGCTAGTGTGCTGGCCGTCCTGGTGCACCGCACGGACGAGTGGTCCTTTCGCATTCCTTTCGCACTGCAGTGGGTCTGGCCCGCGCTGATTATTCCTCTGCTCTTCTTTGCGCCAGAGTCACCCTGGCATTATGTGCGCAACGGGCAGCTGGACTTGGCAAAGGCATCGCTGCGTCGGCTGCGGTGCCGGAGTAAGGGGGCAGACGATCTGCCTATCCGAGCTGCGCTTGCGCATATCATGCAGACGAACGACATGGAACAAAAGGTGACGCCTGGTACGAGCTACGCCGACTGCTTCCGTGGCAGCGAACGGCGACGCACGGAGATTGCCTGCATTTCTTTTGCCGGCCAAGTGTTAGCAGGCTCCGTGTTTGCCTACAATTCGACGTATTTCTTCCAGCAGCTGGGTCTGGCATCACAGCAGACATACCGGCTCAATATGGGAGGCACGTGTTTGGCGCTGGCCGGCACACTGGTCAACTGGTTTGTGCTCATGCCAGCGTATGGGCGGCGACGCATCTACTTATGGGGTATGACGTGTATGACATGCATCTTGGTGGCGATTGGCGTCCTGAACATCTGGCTGGAGAGTAGACCGCAGCTGATCGGCATGGCACAAGCTGTGCTCACGCTGGCGTGGACATTTACCTTTCAGATGTCCATCGGGCAGCTGGGCTGGGCAATCCCGGCTGAAGTGAGTTCGACGCGTCTGCGGCAGAAGACGGTGTGTTTGGCGCGGAACACGTATTATGTGGCCCAGATGACGGCCAACGCGATTCAGCCATACTTTATGAACCCTGGACAACTCAACTTGCAGGGTTACGCGAGCCTCTTCTGGGGCTTGTCTGCATCACTGACGTTGACCTGGGCCTTTTTCCGGTTACCGGAAACCAAGGGCCGCACATACGAAGAGCTCGACTGGCTCTTTGCCAGAAAGATACCCACGCGCAAGTTTGCTTCGACACGTGTGAACATCACGGTGCATGACGGGGCGGGCATCGACGACGGGCAGGGAAATGAGGACGAAGACGCACTCGAGATGGATGCTATGGTCCACCATACGACAAAGTCAGATTAGAGTGTGGAAGGAAAGGAATATTATGGACTATGCTCGCAAAGTACAGGGTACGGATTATGGGTTAATAGCATTGTTGCTGTATGACTGAAGCAACGAGGCTTGGCGCTCTGCATGTAGATTTACCGGTAATAAACTGCTGAAACGCCAAGACTTCACCAGCTGATAGCTGCGCCCCGGTACTTGGTACTTTTGCTTGGCGACAGTATTTAGGATAGAAAAGCGCACTGGTTTCCCAGCCACGCCCTCGCCGTCTTCTATCCAGACAAACACACCGCCACGCTTCCCAACATGCCCATTGATACCAAACCGTCGCCGATCCGGCCCATGGAAGCCTCCTCCGAGGCCGCCAGATCACAGGAGCCCATAATATCGCAACAGCCAGTACGTCAGGAGCTGCTCAACACGTCCAGAGACCCAGAGACCCAGAGACCCAGAGACGTCTATGCGCATGTTGCTAACCAGTAGACGACCGAGCCGCAGCCCATGGCTCAGAAAGCCCAGGAAGAGCCGGTGCATCTGCGCGGCGGACGCTTGGAATGCATCTGCAGCTGCTGCCACAATAGCTTGTTTTTCCGCAAGGGTTGCTGTTAGGTTTAGTCTTTGGAATGTCTACATTGTGTTTTGGTTGCCTCTTTCCGAAAATCCTCCTCCGGTACTCCGTTGAGTGCCCCGAGATACTTTTCCCACTCGCTTTCAGATGCCCCCCATGCGCCGTCCCAATCAGCAAGGCCCTCGATATCGGCAACGTCCCATGCATTCCAGCTGAACAGTCCCCGGTCGTCTTCTCGTGGTACGGCTTCGCCATGGGCCAACTCGACAAGTTGTTCCTGAAAGCCACCCTCTGTTTCCGTCGTGCTGCGTCTCTGTTGCAAATATTCTTGTGGCGTCTGGCCTGTCACTTCCTTGAATTTGCGGTGGAAATGCCACCGGGACATGCCAGCTTGTGACGCCAGTGTCGACGGGGTCTGGGAGGCAGTGCTATCCTGTTGCAGAATCCGCCGGATTCGCTTCACGGCTTCGTCTTCTGGCATCGTTCCCCGTAACTGCGGACGACACCGCTTGCACGCCCGATACCCATTGCTCTCTGCCGCCAAAGGTTCGTCAAAGAAGGTCACATTGGCGCGACGAGCCAGCCGTGCCTTGCAGTTGGGCCGACAGTAAACACGGGTTGTGCGTACACCATATACGAAGACACTATCGGCGGTGGCATCGCGCATCTGGACCGCTCTCCAGCGATCTGCGTCTGTAGCGAATGCCGGCTGCCGAATCATCGTAGGAAGCAGCTTTCACGTTACTGTAGTGCCTCTAGCTGCGTAAACCGCTGCGGCAATTCTAGGCTGCATCCTTCAGTCAGCCAGGATAGCCACGTCCTGCGACAGCATGCCTCAAGAGGATCGAGCGCTTCAGAGGCTTCGCTGGAGTACTCGTAGATTGCTTGCGCGCGTATTACGCGGCATGGAATGGGAGCAATCGGACGGCGGAATAGCAGGGCGGACCAGGAGAATGTAAAATCGAGCGAGGCGTAGCCAGAAGCGCGGTCGATGGAAAGGATCACTCCTAAAAATGCGAGTATTTCGTACGAGTGCAGGGTAAGATACTCGCTCTCGCTCTCGCTGCTTACTACGTAATATAGCGCTAAAGGATCCTGACTCCGGAGCCCGGAATATCCATTTTAGCACACTTTTGTAAATTAGTAGCGTCCCGGTTAGTGCATTGCCGTTAAACCCTACTGGAAGCCGGCCATGTTATCGTTGTATGGCGAGTTCCTTGCAGAATTCCTACAAAACATGTTTCGATCTTTTGTTGCACTTGATAAGGCCATTATTACCTTAATAGGAGATTGCCTATTTCAGTATATCGATGTTCTCTTACAGTGATATAGAAACTTTATCTATACTTACTCCGTGTCTTACACTTGCGGATCTTCGTCTTTTTCTTGTCTTGGAGGCAATCTTCAGGATACAGCAGTGTTGGCTGTATGCAGTTAAAAATTACGAATACCAGTAAATATACGGAGTACTCCGTAAGGAACTAGGATTCGATCCAAGATATCGTGCTTCTCTTAACAAAGAAGCTGGCCCGGATCTCCCGATGGAGGATAGTTTCGTGCAGGTACTGTACCTTATGCATCTTTGATTATCTACTCACACGGCTCTGTATGACCATGATAAGCCTGACATCCGATATCCTATCTGGAGAATCACCCGTGATGATTTAAATTATTCGTCTATTTGATCTGGCAGTCCAGAGTAACGAGGCATCTTACTCAAACACCAGAGAGATCGATCTGATACGAGAGTCTTACACCATTAACATGATAGACAACGGACACCTCGAGAGCCACCAGATGGCCATGGTGGATGTAGCGGGAACACACGAGGCAGGTACCCATTGAAGTCTACAGTATATAGCAAATGCATGATAAACTGAGGTCCTAATATTGAGAACAGATCCCGAAGCCATACCACCTGTTCGGTCTGAAGATCTGGGCCTACAGCCATCCGCGCATCCAAGCCATCATGCTCGGCTCCGTGCTGTTCATGACCGTGGGCATGTACAATGTGATCACATTCATTGGTGGTGCCGGCCAGGAAACCGCTTGGCTTTCAGATATGGCCAACATTGCTCTGTACACGGTATTCTCCATCTTTTGTTTCGTGGCCCCGGCCATCCTCAACTACCTAGGCCTACGCCTGACACTGTGCATCGGAGGCATTGGCTATGCGGCCTATGCAGCAAGTCTGTGGTGCTACAACCACACGGCTAACGAGCCCTTTGTGATTTTTGGTGGCTGTTGGTGTGGGCTCTCGGCCGCGTTCCTTTGGACAGCCGAGGGCACGGCAATCACGTCGTTTGCAAGCGAGGACAAAAAGGGCCTTTATGTATCAATCTTCTGGTCCATTTTCCAGTTCGGCGTTGTCATTGGTGCCGCCATCCCCGTGGGCCAGAACTGGAACACGGACAACTCGGATGGCCGTGTCAACGACGGCACCTACATCGGCTTGTTCATTCTTATGCTGATCGGATCTGCTCTCGGCCTACTGATGTATCCTTGGCAGAAGATCGTCCGTGAAGACGGATCGCTGGTGATGCTTTCAAACGAGAACAAGAAAACCCTTCGCGAGGAGTTGTACATCTCCTGGAATGTCATGCGGCACAACTGGTGGGTAGTCTTTTGCCTGCCCATGTGGTGGGCTGTGAATTACTACACGGTCTACCAGAGCAACAATTTCAACGGTGTTTATTTCAGTGTGCGTGGCCGGTGTCTCAACACCTTCCTCTCAGGCGTCGCACAAATCCCTGCAGCTTGGGTGCTCAACATCTTCACGGACCTTTTGCCCTGCAGCCGACGCAAACGAGCCTTTTGGGCTCTTCTCTACGTATTCATCACCACGAATGCTGTGTGGCTCGGCGGCTACTTTGTCATGCGGAAAACAAACATGGACCTTTCAGAAGCAGACCGTGTGGATGTGATGGACTCGGGATATACCGGGCCCTGCATCTTGTACATTCTCTATGGGTTTACTGATGCCACCTACAACTGCTATTCGTATTGGTTTATTGGTGCCTTGAGCAATCGCCCCGAAGAGGTGCTTCTCTCTCTCTCTCTCCCCCTCGTCTGTTATGTACTAACACAAATAGCTTGCCGTGTACGCTGCGCTGTATCGCCTTCTCAATGCCCTATGCCAGATCTGTGCATACGCTTTGAATTTGGACGGCTATTCCAAGGAATTTATGTTTGGAACATCCTGGGCGTTCGTCGCAGCAGGCCCTCCTTTTGTGCTTGTGGCCATCAAGTACTGGCTGAAAGATACAAACATGGGGTCGGCGACAGAGACCATCCAAGGTGAAGTTGTGACAGTGAATGGAACAGACAAGAAGGAGTAAAGGCGATTTCAAGTGCCATAAAGACCATTTTCGGGGTACTCTCTGATGCTCAACAGTTCTTTGCATTATTCATGTACATCTCTAATATATACGGCTAACAATCTCTTACATGCCCGTGTAAGCATTCAGTGCCAGCTGGCCACCAAGGTGTGCATACAGCACGTTGGAGCCGGCGGCAATCTCGCCCTTGCGAACCAGGTCCATCATACCCGCCAGGCTCTTGCCCTCGTACACCGGGTCAGTGATGAAAGCCTCCGTGGAGGCGCCGAACTTGATGGCATCGATGGTGGTCGCGTCGGGAATGCCATAGGTGCCAGCGTGGTACCGGCCATCCAGGATGATGTCCTTGGCAGTGATGTCGCCCTCCTCGAGGCCGATCTTGACGCCCGTGTTCTTGGCAATGCGCAGCACCTGCTCAGCGGTCTGCTCAACTGTGGCGGAGGCGTCAATGCCAATGACCTTGCGCGGCTTGGCAAGGCCCAGCTTCTCAGCCAGCTTGAAGCCGGCCACGATACCAGCCATGGTGGAGCCGGTCACAGCGCACACAATGATGGTGTCGTAGAAGATGCCCTGCTCCTTCTCCTGCTGGATGACCTCAAAGGACCAGCGGGCAAAGCCCAGGCCGCCCAACGGGTGGTCAGAAGCGCCGGCCGGAATGTAGTAGGGCTTGGCGCCGGCATCCTGCAGCTCCTTCTCGAGGTTCTTGAGCGTGGGCTTGTGCTCAATGCCAAACGGCGACGGGTCTAGCCGCACATCGGCGTTCATAAGACGCGACAGCTGAATGTTGCCCGCCTTCTCATACACGACGTCCTCCCAGTTGACCCATTTCTCCTGCACGAGCGCCGCTTTGAGGCCTAGCCGTGCAGCGAGGGCAGCAACCTGGCGAGTGTGGTTGGACTGAACGCCACCAATGCTGATGATGGTATCGCTGCCACTGGCAATGATCTCCGGCACAAAGTACCTGAAGGGAGTCTGGTTAGCATGTCTGGCACCCGACGATGGATCAAGTCAGATGCAGCAAAGAGGGTACGCACTCAAGCTTCCGGGTCTTGTTGCCGCCATACGCAAAGCCCGAGTTGCAGTCCTCGCGCTTGGCGTAGATGTTGACCTTTCCGCCAAGAGCCTTGGAAATGCGAGGAAGCGGCTGGATGGGAGAGAGGCCGAAGAGCAGCGGCTCTCGGGGAATAGCCGCAAACGTCTCAGGAAGCTGCACAATGTCGGATGTTGCTACGGCGGCCATGGCTGTGGAATGATGAGGATGAATTGAATCAGATGAGAATGAACACGAGGGGCAGAAGCCGTGCTTATAACAGTCCGGTATCGCGTGTAATCTGACGTTTTCCGAGAAGCGGGAAAGCTTATTTGGTTTTCCGTCGGAAATCTTAACCCAATCACAACTAACACGACAAATAATAATTACATAAAACTTGTTCATCAGCTAAGGACGAATAGTGTCCGTCATAGGCGGCGTGAATTGCGCGTGCGATGTATGCAGCGCTTGGCTCTTCAGGACCACGAAAATGCTCTCCTTTGAATTTTGGACATTACCTCGTGCGGAGCACGGATCTTCAACGGCAGCCTGACCTTGTCCGAGATCGTACGCTCTCTTGATCCCTGCTAGTGCTCTCTTCTGTCATTACTGTGGACTGCTGCGACATGGGTAAAATTGGGATTTCTTTTCCGCCGGAAATGGCAACAGAATTGTTTCGGGGAGCGTTCATGAAGGATTTTGTTTCTTTTCCTGTGCCCATCCTTTTTTTGTTCACCAACAGTCATTCCATATTCCATATTCCATATTCCGTTACATTTTAGCCGTTGACTGATAAGTATTACCGATGGCCATCTTCGGGACCGATCTTTCACACGATATTGAGAGATGTCATTGACTTTGTCGAGCCAGTCATCTCAATGTCTTGTTAAACCTGTGGAGCAATGGAGTTCACCACACCAACGCAAATAGGATATCATTGTTATTGACATTGTTATTGATATCACACTCAGAAAAAATGAGTACTCCATACATTGTATGCTGTGCGGCAACACATATGCTGTGGGCCGAGGAAGTTTCCGGCGAGGGTGGGAGAAATACATCGATATCGTTTTGGTGCTTTTTAAACGTTACTGAGCCATCATGCAACGCAACATTGCTGGCCTGATTACGTTGCCTTCAGGCAAAGGGCTAAGTTACTGTTGAATATAAGATTTCTTTACGGAGAACCATCCCATCAACTCACCGCATACGCTTATACTTATGTATTAACTGGATACTTATTGAATAAAGGGAACCCCCCTTTGCCGGAGTGAGGCTAGTACAGCCTCAAGGGTAGTTTCCTTTCATACTCCGTGCGGCCGCACCTCTTTTGCCGACGGCTGGGCTCGGGGAAGTGCGGAAAGCTGTCCTACAGCCCCCTCCCCTCTTTCCGTAGCCATATACGTTCAGGGAGATACGATCCACTATGATGACGACTTCTGTCATGTAGGCCCGGTAAAGTGCCCTAGCACTAATACCATGTATCTATGGAGTACAGCCTAAAAATACCTATTAGGTTTTACCATTCGTGATTTATACGGAGTATGCAGTTTCCTTTTATTACAAAGTACAAAGTACATCTGTTTTAATGCCAGTGCTGGAAGTCTGAATGGGTGTGCCAAAGCTCCGGGAAGAAAAAGTTCTCTGGCATCTGCCCTTGGAAGTCGTCAAGTGACCGGTCCCAGAGGGGCCCTTCTGGAAACATGATGTTTCCTTCCAAGCCTTCAGCTTCTTCACCCCTGTCGTTGGGCGGGTCGTCCCGTGGCGCCTGGTCTCGATTTGCATCCACCAATAACCGCCCGGTGCCGCCATTCCGCTTCCAGAACTCTGCATACCCGCCGTCGGTCATCTGCTTTACCGTCATCTCGCACTGACCTAGGCAGATGTCTGACAGGTCCCAGTCGGCTTCTTTCTTCATATCACGCAAGAAGTCGACCAATTTTTGGGCGCTTCGAACACAATTTTCACCAACACTCTCAGTTTGTGCTTCCAAGGCGCACCTTAGCATTAGAGTCACCGCCGATGCAAAATGGTAAGCCGTGTCTAGGCGGTTAGATGGTATCGGTAAACGGGAAACAAGGTGCAAGGAGAAAAGAACCTACATGGAAGCCAAAATACCCGTGTTTCATCCACAGAGAGAGACACCACAAAGTTTATCAAGGCATTTCCGGCTTTGATGCATCTGCCTTGATGGTACAAAGCTTCGTCATGATCATTCGCCCGCGTTTTCTAATACGTCAGTGCTATGTGGCGCCGGGAAACCTTACTGGGGGATCGATCTTTACCTGTAGTGCAATCCGACAGAGGCACATCTTGATGGCGAGAAACGAGAGCTTTAGATTCAACGATCCCGGCTGATTGCGTTCAAAATCACCGTTTTCTGGATTCAGCCATGATGGGAGAGTTTCTTGCCAGTCGTCAACAGACGTCTCAATGCGACGTAGGCTTCGCAGCACGTGCTCTACTGGCTCATCTCGCAGGCAGTAGATCACCGACAAAATATCCCCGAGGATTTTGGTGAGCCGACAAAGACCAATGAATGAGTGAGCACCCTTTCGTCGTATCTCGCCCGTGGTAGAAGCGTCTTCGACCACAGAGCTGTCCAAAATTGTTTCCATGGATGGAATGGTGACGTCCCATTGATCACGATGAATATGATTTGGAGTTCCGTGACATAGGCTTGCCCTGGACAAGGTGTCAGTATGTCGTTTCACGAGCCTGCCATACCTCTTGTAAAATACGCACCAGTAATCATGAATGAGTAGTGCCCACCACGTCCGGATGCGCAGGTTCTTTTGCGGGCCTTCGAGATTCCAGTTGGCTGGATTGCGATTTAATCCCAGGCTCTGTGCCAAGGCAACGGCACTGCCAACGTTGACAGCATTGTAGGTGATGGATGTAATGGGTCGTCCCAGGAGATCGAGTATGCATGCTACCACGGTCGAAAAACAGGGAGATAGAAAGTCTTCGTGCATAGCACTGACTGCCAGGTTCCAGACATAACGAATGTCAGGTGGCGGGCGCCCGGTAGAGGCAATTTTCTTGGACGACTGCCAAAAGACAAGTGCTACAGCATATATCTCACAGGTGAGAGCGTGTGGAAGCACTCCCTGGGCATATGCTTTGACGATGGCCGTCTGATCCAAAATGGGAAAGGGAGGGTGCACGATATCAAAGTACCTTGACATGTCAGCATGAGGGTCGGACCACATATGCACGGCCTGGGCGTCTTACAGATCCACCACACTGGGACCCAGTGGTTCGCAGATCTTGTCGATGACTTCAAATTGTTTGAACCCCGGTGTGCCGTTCCCAGATGAGATCCGCGACCGCTGCCGAGGTACTTTCATGTACACGACCGGGTTTCGTGGGTCGTCGGAATAGACACTGTATGGGTTGGGATGCACATGGCTAACTGCGATATCATTCCTAGGGGAGATGTACTGTTCCAACATCTGAGCATCGCGAGCCAGAGCGGGTCCGACAATGTGGCCCGAAAGGTTGATTTCGGGGACAGTAGTTGACTCCAGATTGGGAACCCTCTCTGCTGCAGTCGTATCCGATGATTGTCCCGATGGCGAGCCTTGGATACTTTGATTGGCTGGGTCCCGATGGTCTGCTACCCCGATGGCATCAACCGTTATGGTGGGAGAGACAGCCGATGGCACGATGGCCGACGGGTGAGCTCTTCGGCCCCGGGATTGGCGGCCCGTCGGGGGTTTTGCGGTGATGGCATCATCTGAAGAACGAGTTGTGCAAGCCCTCCAGTGTGTCCGGCAAAGAGAACAAGGCTCGTCCAGACGGACCCGATCACAACGTGACTTTCGCCGACGGCAGAAGTCACAGGCTGGGATCTTGTGCGAACGGTAGGGCCGTGCTGAGACCACTGCATCGCGGGAACCCGCCTTTTCCGAGGCAGAGGCAGCTACAGGTTCGGGAGACATATCCACAGGAGCTGGCTAGAGCCAGAGAGATTCGAGCAACCGCGGAAACGATGTATTATAGAAATGGGTCGACGACGGCAAACCAGGGGTTATCGGCAAGATGTCGGAAAGCGACTGTTGATATCGGAAAACTGAGATATCGGCACGTGACCCGACATTATCCATCAACCACGGCCAGTGCCGCCGAGACCCGTCTTTTACAGCTATATATTTGTTTCTCCTAAACTTAACGTAGTAACCCCTCACTCAACCTCCCCTTGTTATCAGTTCCACGACGGTCTGGCCAGCCAAAATTTGAAAGTGAACCGCCCTGCCAAAATTCTCTGGTACAATGTAAGTCGTGGGCCACGTGACCATCATGATCCAAGATTCAAAGAATCGAAGAGATATGGACGCATATATTTCGTTGCAGAAATCAGGGTATTTTCTTTTGAACCCCCCTGTACTCCGTCTAACTGTCCTGCGTGGGACGGGATCAAAAACCCCGCCACGACACATTCTCTTACGTCTTAGTTCGGCCAGCATGGCGCCTCAGTCGGATCTTATCCGACTTAATAACAAGCGATAGCGGGAAAGTTGGGTCTAACCGACGTCGGCTAGCTGTACAGAATATAACCTTCTTGTACTCCGTACTCACTTACTGTGATATCGAATACCTTCACATTTCAAAATTTCTACCTCGCACGCTTTTCCGTCTTCATCTGTAGCTATGTCTCCGCAGCCAAGAGTAACCATCCGGCAAGGTACTCTCGAGGGTACTATCCTTGAAAAGGATCTGCCACGTCCGCTCGAGGCTTTCCTCGGCGTGCCATATGCGCTGCCACCGACGGGTGAACGCCGGTTCCGGCTTCCCGTGGCAGTACCGGCCTCTTCGGCAGTCATTGACGCTACAAAGTTTGGCCCGGCCGCACCAGGAAAGCAGCTCTTCAAGCGTCCTGGTGCCGAGCTGACATATTCCGAAGACTG
Organism: Dryadomyces quercivorus; assembly: GCA_002778125.1. Taxonomy (NCBI): domain Eukaryota; kingdom Fungi; phylum Ascomycota; class Sordariomycetes; order Ophiostomatales; family Ophiostomataceae; genus Dryadomyces; species Dryadomyces quercivorus. The sequence continues at coordinate 251,979 of PCDE01000014.1, forward strand.
CTTGTCGGCCAACATCTTTCGGCATGTACCAGTGGGTGAGACTGCTGGCCAGAAACTGCCGGTGGCCGTCTACATCCACGGTGGTGCCTTCAACCGAGGCACATCCTCCTCTCACAACACGCCGTCTTTGGTAGCACATTCTACCACGCCTTACATTGCCGTGTCATTCAACTACCGGCTGGGCGCTCTGGGATTCCTCCCGTCTTCACTGTCTGCTAAAGCGGGCGTGTTGAACCTTGGCCTGCGGGATCAGATCCTGCTTCTGGAATGGGTGCAGGAGAACATTGCCGCTTTTGGCGGTGACCCAAACAACGTGGCTATTTTTGGCCTGTCGGCCGGCGCTCACTCGGTAAGGGAACTCGACCCTGGTGTGGGAGGCGGACGAAACATGCTAATCCTTTTGTTCAGGTCGGTCATCTCCTGTTCTACTACAAGGACGGCGTCGCGCCTCTGTTCCACCGGGCACTGCTCGAGTCGGGCGCGACGACGTCTCGTGCCGTACGGCCGTACAATGCGCCGATCCACGAGGCGCAGTTCAAGGACTTTTTAAAGGAACTCAAGATTCCAGAGTCGCTGACGGAGGCCGATGACGTCTTTGATTTCCTGCGCAAGGTGCCTGAAGATGTTATTACTGCCGCCCAGACCAAGGTCTTTGACAAGTACAACCCATCGCTGCGCTGGGCATTCCAGCCGGTCATTGACGGCGACATCATTGCGCGCGCGCCTCTGGAATCGTGGAAGATGGGGCGCTGGCACAAGGTACCCATAATGACGGGGTTCAACGGCAACGAGGGCTCCTTGTACGTGGACAAGAAAATGGAGAAGTCCGATGAGTTCACGCACTTTTTCCGGGAGCTGCTGCCATTGTTGACCGAGGACGATATTGCGACCATCGACAAGCTATATCCTAACCCGGCCACCATCCCCGACTCGATCTACAAGGAGACCCGCGAGGGCCACGGCCTGGGCCAGCAGTACAAGCGTATCGAGGCTGCATATGGCCACTATGCGTACGTCGCACCTGTGCGGCAGACAGCCGAGCTGGCCTCGTCTGTCCCAGAGCAGCCGCCCGTGTTTTTGTACCACTGGGCACTCATCTCGACCCTCCTTAATGGTGCCCAGCACGGTGATAACATCCTGTACGAGTGCCGCGACCCTCTTGTGACCAAGCTATCACCGACACTGGCAGAGCTCGCCGGCCTCACGCACGCTTATATCAACAGCTTCCTCCTCACAGGAGATCCATCGGCCCTACCGGGCGAGTACCCGGACCGGCCAAAGTGGGAGGCCTACTTGCCGGAGAGCCCCAAAGTGCTCATATTTGGCCAGGGCAACGAGGAGCGGATCGGCGGCGGCACGGGCACGCTGGCACAGTGCGTGGCGGACACGTGGGCGCGGAAGGAGAGCGAGTTTTGGTGGAGCAAGGTGGGCGTTTCCCAGCAGTAGATGGCAGATCGAGAAATAGAAACGCATCTTCAGTCCATAGATCTGAGCCACGACCAGGACGAGTTTGGTTCTTCCATGGGTCTAGACACAGTTGTGCCTTTGTGGGTTGGCACGTGGGCAGACATATCCTGCAGGCGATAATTTGCACCGTTTTGCACCGTGAATCGCATTGGTGCGTCGGTCAAGGCATGGCGGGAAGAAGAAAGACTGGACAGTTCTGGGATCCTTGCTGTTGATATACCAGAATCGTTGTTAGCGTGCCATGCGGAGCGGGTCTGGGGACTCTGGAAATCAAGAGTAGCCAAAGAGCCGTCGTTCTCGAGCCTCGTGGCACGGGCACATTGCCGGTTTCTCGCTAGCATCGGCATGGCGGTACGCATAGATGAATTTCGCTTGTCTGACGACACGTTGAAATTCAATAGTTTGCAGGGACAGTCGGTTGCATGTGAAAAAAAAAAGAATTACAAAGTATCGTATAAAGAAAGTTCATAATCCTCTTAAATATCGATGCATTCGCATTCGTACGTCCCTGGTGATCAGCAAGACCGATCTTGTTTTGTAGGTCCCAGTTCTGTCTCACATAATGGCTCGGCAAATTACTACTCTGGCCCTGGCCGGCCTTGCTACCGCACAGGTCGGCACGCTTCTGGCCCCCAAGTACGACATCAACTTCCCATCCTCGTCCACGGCTGAAAATCCTCTGCGCTGGCTTGGTGCCAATGGCCCCTACGCCCCCGGTATGCCTGACTGTGCCGCAATGGTACTTGGAGTATACTCATGCATTTCACAGGCCCAAATGTTTACGGTATCTCGTCAGACGTCCCCGATAACTGCATAGTGGACATGGCCTTTTATGTCTCCCGCCACGGTTCGCGGTATCCCGACAGCAGTGCCTATGCGGGGTGGGTTGACATGCAGGAGCGGGTATGGCCATATTATCGACACCATTTACAACCGTGTTTAAACTGACGCTTTCTTCTCCCATTAGTTTAATACGGATGAATACACCGCCTCTGGGAGCCTGTCTTTCCTCCCTTCGTGGCGGACGCCGCTGAGCAACCCGGGTCTGCAGATGTCGAACCTGTCGCCGACGGGCCAGAAGGAAATATTCGACATGGCATACACCCTGCGCACACGCTACCCGCAGCTGTACACCGAGGGCGACGACCTGTATGTGTGGGCGAACAACTACAGCCGCGTGCTGCAGACGGCCCGGCTGTTTACAACCGGCTTCCTGGGCGTCAATGCCAGCAGCCTCGGTCACGTAATCTCGGTGACGTCTACGCTGTATGCCGACGCCGTGGGCAACTCGCTGGCGCCTTCAGACAGCTGCCCCAACTTTTCAGATGCGTCTGGCGGTACTCCTCTGGCCAACTGGACATCTGTATACGTTCCGCCGATCATGAAACGCCTCCAGGCCCTCATCGATGGCAACCTGACCCTTACCTCGAATGACGTCCAGCAGATGCCGTACCTGTGCGGCTTTGAATCGCAGATCCTCGGCCGCATGTCCCCATGGTGTGCCATCTTTACGGACGAAGAGCTCGAGTACTACCAGTATGCCAATGATCTGCGATACTATTACGGTGTCGGCCCGGGCACCAAGCTGCCGGCCACCATGCTGCTTCCATTCCTCAACGCGACCGTTGCTCTCCTCGCCAAGGGACCGAACCAGAACGGCACTGCCAGCGATGGAAGCACATTCCAGGTCCCTAACCTGCTGGTGAACTTCCTCAACGATGGTCAGCTCAACGAGCTGATCACAGCCTCGGGTGTCCATGACGACCAGGCGCTCCTGTCGGGCACCGAGATGGACCCCAATCGCCTGTATATTGGCAACCGATTCACGACCATGCGTGGCCAAATTGCCTTTGAGCGGCTCAACTGCAATGTGCAACCGGCAGATAGCACCGCTGCCCTGGTGCCTCTTGCGCAGCAGACAGCAGCAGCGTGCCCCAGCAAGCCCAAGTTTGCCACGTCCAGCACCAACCATACGTACATCCGCGTGATGCTGAATGACGTCGTCTACCCTGTTCCCAGTTGCCAGAACGGACCCGGCTACAGCTGCCCGCTGGACGACTACGCCGAGTACGTTTCCAACAAGTACGAGGCCTCTGGTAACTGGGCCACGAACTGCAACGTGACCCTTGCAGGTGCACCGTCGGTTGTCCAGGGCGCGACGTTCTACACCAACCTTGCAAGTGACTTCCTCAAGGAAATCTCTCCTTAATACCATATTTTTCAGCACTGTCAGTGCCTGTACCGTATTTTTAACCAGTACATATCCCAATGCTAATACATAATATACGAATAATTCTCCGCGAAAAATGCTAGACATGCAGTAGTACTCTGACAAAGAGGCTCTCATTACTACTAATGCGTATCCGAATCGAAGGCACGAAGCCACCAATGCCTATTTCTTACAATGCGGTATGTTTTTTTCCTCCACCGAGGTCTCGTTCGCTTCGATAATTTAGGAGCTCTCAATCAGCTTCTGCAGGCCCTTCAAGTCAATGCTCTTGGGCCTCTCGATGGGCAGACCGAGAACGCGGTCCCAGATGAGTTGGCACAAGGGGCCCAGACCACGGGAGACACCAAAAGTGGCAGTATAGTACAGGGTCTCGTGGAAGCCGTAGTGGTGGAAAAGCACACCAGACGCCGAGTCGACGTTAGGGTAAGGGTTCTTGGTCTTGCCGTGTTCTTTGAGCACGCCGGGAGCCACCTCGCTGTTGGCTTTGACGATACGGAAGACGGGGTCAGCAGCAATGGCGGGACGGGCAGAGGCGTAGTCCATGAGCGCCTCGAAACGTGGGTCAGGCTTGCGCAGCACGCCATGGCCGTAACCTGGAACGACCCGGCCGGACTTGAGGGTTGCCCAGAGGTACTCGCGGACATCTTCGTGAGTGTATTTTTCCGAGATTTGCTCCTTCATCTGCAGAACCCAGCGGAGGACTTCCTGAGCGGCGAGACTGGGAAGCGTTAGTGTGAAGACGAGAGGAAGAAGGCAAAGCCAAGAGAGAACCCCCCCCCAAAAAAACTCACCCATGCAGAGGGCCAGCAAGACCCTGAAGGCCAGCACTGTAGCTGAGGAAGGGGTCGCTGAGAGCGCTTCCAACAAGGTGAGTCGCATGGGCTGAGACATTGCCGCCCTCATGATCGCCATGCAGAGCCAGGTAGAGACGCAGCAGATCCTGGAAGTTCTCGTGCTCCTTTCCACCCTTTCCTAACAACGCCGCAAAGTTGTAGGACCAGTCCTGGTCAAGGTCGATGGACGCGGGCAGGGCACCACCACCATGGTAAGCGTTCTGGTAGATCTTGGCAGCAATGACGGGCAGCTTGGCCAGCAGGCTGATGGAGTCGTCAAAGGTGGGTTCCCAGTAGTCGGCCTTGTTGAGACCGGCGGCATAGGCGGCAGCGAACTTGGATGTGTGGCTGAGGGCAGACACAGCAATGGCAAACTGGGTCATGGGGTGTACATCAGAGGGCAGACGGTCGAGCAGCTCGACGACAAAGGACGGCAGCTCGGCCTGCTCAGCCAGCTGGCGCGAGAAGACGCGGACCTGTGCGGTCGAGGGGACTTGGCCGGTCAACAGCAGCCAGAACATGGCCTCGGGCAACATTTCGGTGCCGGTGCGGCCCTTGGGCAGGTCGCGCTGGCAGTCTTTAATGGTGCGGCCGTGGAAGCGGATGCCTTCGTCAGGGTCAACGACACTGGCCTCCCACAACATGGCTTTGAGACTGCGCATGCCGCCAATGGTCTGCTCGACCTTGAGCTCGCCAATGACCTTGGACCCATGGGCCTTGACAGCCTTGAGCAGTTCCCGCTTGGCCGGGATCACCTCCTTCAATGTTGCCTTCAGGTCGGGCTCGACGGCGGCCGAATAGCGACGGATGCCACGCAAAGCCAGCGGCTGGCTGCGGCGGAGGGCACTGCCCAGCGCCCGTGTTGTTGTTCGGGCACTCATGGAGAAGAGAAGAAGGTTCGTAAGATGCACAGGTCAAGTGTTGATGGTGGGAGAAGGAGAAGGACGACTACGAACGAGTTTGGAGGCGTAACGTGCCATTTTCAAACACAGAAGAAGGAAACTGCTGCCGGTTAGAATCTAAGTATGTCTTGCTTACTCCATATTGTACCGAGGGCAGTCGCGCTTATGAGCGGCCTGGCCATCGGCAGCGGATAAGCGGGCGCCGAGGGAATGTCAGGCCAACCAGAGGGCCAAGACGTCCCCGGGCCGCATTACCCCAATACCCCGCATGAAGCACTGTACGGGTAGGAGCCCTGGAGGAGAGACGGGGATTGTCCCTCGGCAATTGAGAAGGCTTACTTAGTAGCACGTGACTCGGGAAGAAAGAAGAACAGAGCAATCTAAAGCCGAAACAGCAGTCGCTGGACATTCCACTATTATGGGTCAAATCTGGCAAATCTCAACACAAAATATGGACCGAGTATGGCACGTGCCATTGTTCCCGGGCAACCTCCACCCTCTCTAGTTCAGTGAGTCCTTGAGGGCGTTGTTGACGGGCGGCACGGTGGCCGGGCCCTCGGCCGTGACATAGGCCTTGGTCATGCCGCCATCGACGACCATGTCGTGGCCATTGACAAAGCTGCTCTCGTCCGAGGCCAGGAAGACAACGGCCTGGGCCTGCTCGACAGCTTCGCCGAAACGGCCGGCGGGGAAGTGGATCTCGCGGCGCGCACGCTTGGCCTTGTCATCGCCGAGCCAGTCCTGTAGCAGGGGTGTGTTCAGCGGTGCCGGACACAGCGAGTTGAAGCGGAAGCCCTCGCGCGCATGCACAATGGCGAGTTCCCGGGTCATGGCCAGCACGGCGCCCTTGCTCGCGGTGTAGGCAAGCTGGGGCGTGGCCGAGCCGACAATGGCCACGACGGATGCCGTGTTGATGATGGAGCCGCGCTTTTTGTTGTGCCGCCGCAGCGCCAGCACGGCATGCTTGCTGCCAAACCAGACGCCCTTGACATTGATATTTTGCGTCAGATCCCAGATGGCCTCGGGGGTGCTGACGGCATCGTCGTCCTGTGCGTGCATGATGCCGGCGTTGTTGAAGATCACATCCAGGCCGCCCCAGCTGTCGAGGCTCTCGACCATAGCCTGTACCTGGGCTTCCTTGGACACGTCGCACACGATCGTCTCGACGCGGACGGCGCCGGGAACGAGGATCTTGACCTTGGCCAGCGCCTTCTCGAGGGCCGGCGCCGAGATGTCGGCCATGAGCACGGAAGCGCCCTCCTTGGCGAACAGGATGGATGTTTCGAGGCCAATGCCACTGCAAACGTCAGCCATTGTTGCTCTTGTGCGTGTTTCCGAGTCTTCTCGTCTCCTCGTCTCCTCGTCTCCTCGTCTCCTCGTGTCCTCGTGTCCTCGTTTCTCGTCTCCTCATCTCCTCCATCCCACTCACCCAGCAGCCCCGGTCACGATGGCATTCTTGCCCTGCAGACGGCCGGAAGACGCCATTTCAACAGGTTCTCTGTCTCTGTCTCACGGGGATTCTCTGGGAAAGGTCGGACGTGTCGTGTCTTTTTCTCGTCGGATAACCAGCAAAAAAACACATACGAGTACCGGCCGGATCGGGTACTCTTTCTACTTAAGGAAAATTCACGTGTCCTGAAAGATAGAGGGGGCCGACTACGGCCAGATACCGCGTTGGTCATTGGCTAGCCTGCCTGCCCGCTGGCCGGAGGGGCTTTTAGCTTTATCTTCGTGGAAGGTTTTAGTCAATGGGTGAAGAATACCGTGCACGTGGCTATTCACACCGTATTGCACATTGACGTTTTCTGCAAGGCTGCCAGCGCGGCTTCGATTGGATCCAGACCGCACGCATTCCTCCAGCCTGGCCGTCCTCTGCAAGGCACCACTGTATAGCTTGGCTGCGCCGTATGCATGCAACCACCCCGTCAAGAGCCATCTCGTGACAGGGCCATCCAACTGTATTGCCGCCTTGCCACAGTCCCCAGTACAGTTGAGACACAGTACACAGTATGCGTGGGCGCCAGCACTACTACTCGTACGTAAATCCCGCCCTGCGCCAGCTTATCAATTTGTCTCGTAATCCCCGCCGTATCTGTTGCAACAAGTTTTGCCCTGGCGCTTAATCGTCAGCCATGCCGGCCCTCATGCCTCGGTTTCTCTCTTCCTCTTCTGCCCTTCCTCTTCCTGCCTCTGCCTTCTTTCCCTCTCCCAGCAGCAACGACACCTGACCCGGCAAAATGGCAGCCAATCCAACATCCGCAGTCATCACGGCTGACGATCTGCCAAGGCTACTTGAAAACGATGTCAAAGTCAAGGTTGCCGGCGTCGACGTCGACGGCATGCTGCGCGGCAAGCTTGTATCCAAGAAAAAGTTTCTTTCCATTGCCACGGCCGGCTTCGGCTTCTGCTCCGTCATCTTCGGCTGGGACATGCACGACCAGACCTACTTCCGCGAGCTCCGCGTCAGCACCAAGGAGACCGGCTACCGCGATCTCCTGGCCATTCCCGACCTCCAGACCTTCCGGCGCATCCCATGGGAGGACAACGTGCCATTCTTCCTCATCCGCTTCTTTGACCCCGAGACCAAGGAGCCCGTGAGCGCATGTCCCCGCGGACTGCTCAAGACACAGCTGGGAAAGCTCGAGGGTCAAGGCTTCGGCGCCATGGCAGGTGGTAAGCATTAGCATTCTTCTGTCCATAGACATGCGCACTTTCTGTGCCATGCTGACTCCGTGCAGTCGAATACGAATTCTTCCACTTCCAGACGCCCTCCGACCCGGCTGCCCCGAACCGAACCACCTCCCCCGCAGCCTTTCTGGCCAGCAATCCCACCCAAGCTCTGCCAGCCCTGACTGAGGGCATGTTCGGCTACAGCCTGACACGTCCCGTCGTCAACAAGGACTACTACTACGACATCTTTGACACCTGCGGCCGCTTCAAGTGCGACATCGAGGGCTGGCACACCGAAAGTGGGCCCGGCGTCTATGAGGCCGCCCTCGAGTTCGGCGCCGTCCAGGAAATGGCCGACCGTGCCAGTCTCTTCAAGCTGGTTGTCAAGTCCGTCGCCGTCAAGTACGGCATCATCCCCTGCTTCATGGCCAAGCCCCGCCAAGGCCTGCCGGGCAACAGCGGCCATGTTCACATCTCTGTCGTCGATGCCCAGACTGGCCAGAACAAGTTTTCCCGCGAGACGCCCGACGAAAATGCTCCCTGGTCCGACGTCGCCCATCTGTCCGACTTTGGCCGCCACTTCTTGGCCGGCATCCTCGAGGGACTACCCGACATCATGCCCATTGTGGCACCAACCGTCAACAGTTACAAGCGCCTCGTTGAGAACTTTTGGGCCCCTGTCACCGTGTCCTGGGGCCTCGAGCACCGCCAGGCCTCCATCCGTTTGATCGCCCCGCCCACCTCCAAACCCGGCGCCACCCGCTTCGAGGTCCGTGTCGCCGGCGCTGACGCCAACCCTCACTTCGTTCTGGCCGCCATTTTGGCCCTCGGCTGGCGTGGTGTCGAGAAGAAGCTGCCTATCCCATGTCCGCCACTGGGCAAGGGCGACAGCATTGGCTCAGCCACCGACAGCGGCGAACGGTTGGCGCGGAGCTTGCGTGAGGCTACGGTCCGCTTTATGGCACCAGGAAGCATTGCACGAGAGGTGCTGGGTGACGAGTTCGTGGAACACTTTGGAGGAACGAGAGAGCATGAAATCCGCCTCTGGGATGAAGCTGTAACTGACTGGTAAGCTCTGTGCCCTGCCCCACCTCTACGAATCCGTATCGTTCATGGAGAACTAACACAAAGCTTATCCAGGGAGTTGAAACGGTACATTGAGACAGTCTAAGATGCCAGCGTGTCGCCATCGGATCCCGTTCATATCGTTTGTCCATAACAACGGGATTTTGTAAGTTTTTATGACCCCCAGGTATATCTGATTGGTTTGAAAGAAGCGTTGCTATCGGTTTTCTCATAACGAAAGGTTTGGATTGGCCACTTGAATGCATTTCAAACAGTATTTCAGGGTTCTCTATTCTCCTGCGGAGTAGACAACGACGTGTTGGAAATGAGTTCGCATTATTAATGAGCTTAGCCATTGCCTTATTAAAGCTGTCCTTCATCCTCCACCGTGCCGTCCCTCCGCGTCACACGGGTAAAAGCTTTGCAGTTAACACAGTAAATTTGAAGTGTATCCCCACCAACTGATTCTTGGTACTCATAAACAAGAACCTCTTCCGTCGTGCCTGACTCGCAAATTTCACGGCACAATGCATGGACTCCAGGCCAGTTGATTTGTTCGGACGAACCCGGCTCATCTGCATTATCAGCTTCACCAGCTTGGTCTGCCGGGGGCACGTCGTAAAAATTCATTGTTTCTTCAGCACTACAGTGTATCTTTGGAGGGCATGGCGTGTGGGTTGTAGTAACGGTTACGGTAATAAAAGAGACTGCTCCAGTTTTCTCGGGTACTGCTTGTACAAAACGGGAGCAATTAGCAGAATGTACATCCCTTCCCAAGACTTGTACGGAGTACCTTTCTTATCTTCTAGCTGCGTAGTATTTGCGACCGGGGCACCTCGCCATATAATCGAGCTCGTGGCAGTAGTCGCCACGTTGGGGGTGTGGGCAATGCCAAGATTAGTTGCCAAGCGGTTGATGTTGGATAGAGACATGTTGATGTGGATGTACAATCCGCCGAATGGTACACAATATTTAAAAAAAGAGTATGATACTTTGAGCTTACGAACAATTTCTAAATACAAATTTTTTACGATTGCCGTTTGTGGCAATTATTGTTTGGCATGTGAAGGCGTTTACTTAAGCCTTGCGATCATCAATAATTTTGAGATCTCTTCGGTCTCGTATAGGACGAGTCGAACGATTACTAACTTATTTCTCTTAACTAATATGCAGCTAATACTCGTGTTACCCAAAATCCTGTTGTCTTCGACTGTCAGTTAGAATGTTAGAAGGGTAATGATAATGTTATTGTATTCTGTCAAAATAATTACCTAAATGATTTGTATAATGCCAAAAAAATCGCTATACGAGTACGGAGTACTCCATACCTCCGTACCATAACCAGCCAACCCCCTTCCAGGTTGTATTCGTAGACCAGATTAATTTAAAGTTTGGTACTCCGTACTGTGGAAATTAATCATCCTTCTCTCTAGCCTACCCCCACTCTATTCTACACTTGTACGGAGTACGGAGGCTAGTCTTTGTGTTCCGTAATATCTTCTAAGATCACTACGCGTAGCGGCATCTTCCGACTTAAACGTGCATGGAAGACTGGATTCTCAAAGGTGCTAGGCAATATATATTGACTAGAACAAAATCTGTATTTGTTAGTACAAGTCAAAATGTCTTGTAGAGCTTATTTGAAAGCAATTGGATTTAGTCAAACCCGTTCATCTGTCGTGTCCTCTTGGGAATTTCAAGCAATGAATATCAGCTTATTCGGACCCAGGATGACTTATAAGAGTCAGTAACCACTCATTCTGTCTTCTTTATCGTTGACAGAGTTCTTCCATTTTCCCGCCGGACGCTACGACATCCAGCTATCATACACACATCATTGGCTATTTGCCTTTCGGACTCTTATCTGCGCACGGAGATCTTCAAAAATAGCGTATGCTTAACGTTGACAGTTGCCGTTATGAATAAAAAGCTCAGTGTTTCTGATTGGCCAAGATAAACTACCGGAGATATCAACTATGGTTTCATCCCTAGTTAATGGCACTTTGCCTAAGAACCCCCCCAAAATGCCGTATTAATACGGAGCATACTTTTTCTCCTTTCTAATATGATCTGCACTTCATTCCTCCTTCCGCTATTTTTTTTCTTGGCGTATCGCCATGTATATCTGTCCCTGGCCGCGCTTTTGGAACAGGTCTTCTGGTGCTTCTGCCAACAATACGCACAGACAGTTACAAAGAAGTACACGCATCTCATCCTTACGTTTGGACTAAACACCTGGCATAGATAGCGATTTCTGTGATTTGTTAGAGATTGTAACTTGCAGACGGCCTACTAGCATCTGCAGATTTTCACTACTACCCTCCTTCATGTGCCGTGTATCGTATCTTGAAAGGATACCCACGTCTTCACCCGTAAACCGATGAGATGAACCATGGCTGGAAGGATCACACGGCGTACGCGTACTCGTACATATCTGCTCGTGCACAGCCCACCCCCTCCTATTCAATGTGCGGGTGCTTTTATGCCTTTTAAAATACATATTTCCAGTCCCGCATCTCTTTTCTGTCACTCATCTTTGTGACTTGTCATCTCGATTATTCAGCATCTTGAACCGCCGCGTTTTAGATTGCAAACACATCTTTCGAACAGGGCACGATGGTGGCCCCTTCATTGGACCAGGGCGTTGGCTATGGCGTCGTCTTAGGCCTCGGTATAGCCTTTGCACTGGGTATGCTCGATTCTCTCAGAGCACTTGGGCGCGTGTTAGAGCTGACCGTATGATTTGCTTATCAGGAATGATACTGGTGACATTTATCCTGCGCCGATACAACTCAGAGCTGCAGACGTCTGAAATGTTCACAACTGCGGGCCGTACGGTAAAGTCTGGTCTGGTTGGTTCTGCAGTATTGTCTTCTTGGACATGGGCTGCCACACTTCTTCAGAGTACAGCTGTTTGCTATCGTTATGGCGTATCGGGTCCATTCTGGTATGCATCTGGCGCCACAGTGCAAATCCTGCTATTTGCTACATTAGCTATCGAGCTCAAGCGCCGAGCTCCCAATGCCCACACTTTCCTGGAGATTATCCGTGCACGATATGGCACAGTCGCACACATTGTCTTCCTGGTCTTTGGACTTGCCACGAACATTTTGGTCTCGGTGGAAATGATTATTGGTGGCTCCGCCACTGTCAACGCCCTCACGGGCATGGATACGATTGCAGCCATATTCCTGCTGCCAGTGGGTGTTGTGGCGTACACGCTGGTGGGTGGCCTGAAAGCCACGATTTTGACTGACTGGGTTCATACCTTTATCGTTCTCGTCGTGATTCTGATCTTCGCCTTCACGACGTTTGCTTCGTCAAGTCTTTTGGGATCCCCATCAACCGTGTACGATTTATTGGTTCAAGCAGCAACCAGCCATCCTGTGGATGGAAACAAGGATGGAAGCTATCTTACCATGCGGTCCCGCGAGGGCGGCATCTTCTTCGTGATTAACATTGCAGGGTATGATTCATCAGAAAGTGTAATTGGGGTTGCGTCGTTTCTTTTGCATCACTGACACCGCCAACAGGAACTTTGCCACGGTCTTCAATGACAACGGATATTGGAATAAGGCAATCGCTGCTTCGCCAGTGCACGCCCTACCTGGATACATCATCGGTGGACTCAGCTGGTTCGCTATTCCATTCTTGTGTGCAACAACGATGGGTCTTGCCGCTCTTGCACTGGAGTCGAACCCAGCCTTCCCGACATTTCCACTCAGAATGACCGAGGCAGAGGTCAGCTCTGGCTTAGTGCTGCCATACGCTGCTTCTGCTTTACTTGGCAAGGGTGGTGCCGCAGCAACACTTCTCATCATCTTTATGGCTGTCACCTCGGCTACTTCTTCCGAACTCATTGCCGTCTCGTCCATTTGCACGTACGATATCTACCGAACCTACATCAACCCCCAGGCCAGTGGCCGGCGCCTTGTTTGGACCAGCCACTTCATCGTCTGCATATACGCTCTTTTCATTGCGGCCTTCTCCGTCGGGTTGTATTATGCCGACATTAGTATGGGTTTCCTATATCTGATGATGGGTGTCGTCATTTCCTCGGCCGTTATACCTATCACTTTGACCCTTTTGTGGTCAGGTCTGAACAAATGGGCTGTAAGATCAAGACTTCTTCTTTTGGCACTTATACATTCGTATTGTGACTAACGACATTAGGCTTCCCTCACGCCCATTTTTGGACTAGCCTTTTCTTTGACAGCATGGCTTGTCACGGCTAAGAAGCAGTGCAATTCTATGACTGTGGACTGCATTGGAACTAACGAACCTATGCTGGCCGGCAATATCGTTGCTCTTCTATCGCCTTTGGTTTTGATACCAGTCTTCACCCTTATCTTTGGACTTGTAAGTCCCCGCTTGGCTACCTTGGACACAAACTGTGCTAATCATTCGCTTAGGATCATTATGATTGGAAATCTATGCTGAACATTCGGAGAGGCGATGACCACGACGTTGCAGCCCAGGCTGGCGTTGACCTGGAAACTACAGTTGGAGCCCACGAGGAGAGTGCCGCCGAATTTGAGAATGAGCAGAAGATGCTACAGCGAGCCAGCAGAATCAGCAAGTCCACTACGGCCTTCTTGACGTGAGTATCCCCTGCCAACAGTCTGACCCTTGTACATTTTCAGTTAACTTGTCCACCAGGATTGCGTTTCTCGTCCTTTGGCCCATGCCGATGTATGGCTCCGGCTACATTTTCTCGAAGCCTTTCTTCACTGGTTGGATCACTATTGGCATAATCTGGATGTTCTGTTCTCTTGGTGCTGTGGGACTTTTCCCCCTTTTCGAAGGACGTCACACCCTGGCATACACCTTCAAGGCCATTGTCAAAGACTTGTCTGGAAAAGGACACAAAGGGCCGATACAAACCGAGGCAGAGGTAGTCTCTGTTGGTGACGTAACTCCCGCAGAGACAAAAGAGGCCCCGGAAGTGGGAACAACGACTGTGCAGAAATAATCTGACAGTCATTGACTCCTTGCGTGTGTATTTAGTTATACAGAGATATATTCTAGGCTTTGAAGTATGCTATAAGTCATACAAAGCAAGCAGTCCCAAAATCAACGTGTCTATTATGCCCATGTAAAACGCCAACCCAAGAAAATGCCCAATCCCAACTACCAGCTCTCCATAAAGGACAAATCCTGAGAGCTCTGCCCAACCGCAAATTTGTATTTCTTATCCGTCACCATAACCCAATTTTGACGTTTCACATCCCAATAGCTCAAGTCACGTCTCGTTAGATTGAATGTGACTGTCGCCGAGGCGGACTCCTCAAGGTAGACCTTTTCAAAGCCACGCAGAACTTTCACCGGGAAGTCAAGTTCAGATGCACCGTTCGCATTTTTAGGATAACCCATGTACAGCTGCACCACGGCTTGCCCCGAGCGCAATCCTGTGTTGTGCACATCGACGGAAATCTTGACGTAGGTCTCCCACAAATCCGGGTTACCGCCCTCGTCACCTCCTGCTTCCGACGGGGGCTGGACAGTGTCGTACCCATCTGGATAGGGATACTGTCCTGGCTCAATGTCATCAACATTTTCGAGGTATGGATAGATGTACTTCTTCAACTGGCGGAAGCCAGCGGGAAACAGGGCCTCGCTTTTGTCAGGTATGGTGTTGTTGTAATTTGGTGGTGACGTGGCCGGAACGGGACGTGCGGCCGGAAGAGCACTTTTTGGTCGAACCTGCTGTACAGTCATATTGAAGAGTTCGAATTTGGTGTAAGAAAGACCATAACCAAACTCGAATCGAGGTTTCAACTTGTTCTTATCGAAATAACGATAGTCAATGTAAAGACCCTCGCTGAAATCTTGCTGTGGAACATCGGCGTTGGGTGAGTACATGATCTTGGATTCTGGGCCGTATTGGTCGGCATTGCGAGCAATGGTGTACGGAAGTTTTCCGCTGGGGTTCACGTCACCGAATATGACATCTGCTAGGGCGTTTCCGCTCTCCTGACCCGGCAAATGAGCGTGGAGCACAGCTTTGACGTTGGGGAAGTTGATCCATTTATCCACCAGGACTGGCCCGACAGCATGGATGACCACAATGACCTCTCCCTCGCCGTTGCCACAGCCTCTTGCAACGGAAGCAATAAGATCGTCGCCGCCTTTCTGGAGGTTGAGGTTGTTGCGGTCTCCGCGAATTCCCTCCCAGGAAGTGAACCCCTCGCCTGCGTCAGAGTTGGCAAAGACAATGCACACGTCCAGATCAGCGTAGAGTTTGAAGGATGGTTTGTTGATAAGGTGTTGAGTCAGCTCGACTGATTTCTCATCAAAGCGCGCAGCCAGAGCTTCAGCAGGTGTAACAAGGTAGGGGAATTCGACAGCACCCGATCCCCAGCCCGATCCAAGAGTGCCTTGGTTGCAGCCGCGTTCGGGACAGACATTGGGGCCTTTTCCGGGCCCGGCATCTTCACCGAAGATGCCAATCTTGATTTTGGAATCTTTCCTCCGAACGGTTTTTCTGCGTGAGGAGGCTACACCATTGACACCTAGGGGGAGACATTCGTCCTTGTTTCGCAGCAAGACGATACCTTCGGCGGCAATTCTGCGGGCAACCACAGCGTGGTCGCTTTGTACATTGACAAATTTGTTTACTTCGACTGGGGTCTGGGCAGACGGGCTACCAGGAAACGGGAAGCCTGTCGCCTTGTCTGTCCAGGACGAGAAGTTGGGACCATCACTGTCGAAGAAACCAGGCGCGTCCTGTCCCATTTGGTACCATGCTGCCACAACGCGGGTCACCATGTCGTCGAGGCGGTCCATCGGAACGGATCCATTTAAAATGGAGCGCGTTAACTCAGAGCCCCAGAGAGACTGGCCGTCTTTCCAGCGCAGGCCATCGCCGGGAAGCGTCATATCAAGCCCGGATAGGGAACTGGCAACACCGGAGCGTTGGGCAAGCCTTTTTTTTTTATATAATTTAGCAGATGCCCAGAAGGATCTCAGGTGGGATTGCATGGCCAGCTTACCAGTCAGACATCACAAACCCCTGGAACCCCATCTCGTCTTTGAGGATGCCGTTCAGCAGCTTGGAGTTTTCACACGCATAGCTGTTATTGACCATGTTGTAGCTGCACATGACGCTGACAACACCGGCCTTGACAGCGTCAGCAAAGGGCCAGGCATACAATTCGTGCAGTGTGCGGTCATTGATGTTTGAGCTGAGGGCATCGGGAAGGCCCCACTCCCAGGGTTGACGGAAGTGTTCCTGCTCGTTGCCAATAAAGTGTTTGATCGTGGCCATGATCCCCTGGCTCTGAATGCCGCGGATGTTCTGCGCACCGGCTACACCCTGCAGGTATGGATCGGAGCCAAAAGCCTCCCAGTTTCGGCCACCGGCCGGCATGCGACCCAACGGGCCAACACAGGGAGCCAAGACGCCATTGATGCCCTTTCCTCGGACCTCTTCTGCGTGCACCTTGCCGAGGAGGTACATCAATTCTTTGTTCCAGGTAGCACCGACAGTGATACCAGCAGGGAAGGCTGTGGCATGATCCGTGTACCGAATGCCAATGGGGCCATCCTGGAAATTCAGTTGTGGAAAACCAACATGGAGTGCTGGGCCTGTCGAGCCGACAGCCAAGCCCATCTCCCAACCCGTGCCAGTTGTGACATTGACCTTCTCTGCAAGGGTCATGCGGCTAACCATTTGCGCAGCCTTTTCGTAGCTCGCAGCCCATGACTGTGCCGATCCTCCTTTGGGGCTCGGATACCAAGGCGGAGAATGCGTGTAGTCGACATGTGCTTCTCCACGGCCACGAATAAACGCTCTTGCCACAGAAATGACAACGAGCACGGCAACACAGACAAGAAGAGAAACGATATAGTATTTGACTCGGGAGTTTCTGCGATGGAAGAGGGTATATTGCCAGGACAGCAGGGCTGTATGTTTTCGGCGGTCGGAGGTGGGATTCAAGGGGTCGGTGCTTAGAAAGTCGCTATTGTCCGATAGATCGCTCTCGTCTGTCTCATAGGAAAAACGAGGGTCGGCCCCCATGTTGAGGATGGCCTCCTGCTCGGACTGATTCATTGCGTTTAGTGGAACCACCATTCCTGATGCTGGAGATGTGGGTGATGTGGCGAGTGCCTTTGAGTTGCATACTCGGTTTCAACGAGTTCGCATACGGAATACACGGAGTAGTGTTGTTGAAGGGGCCTCCTTTAAGTGGCCCCAGCTTATACGAAAACCTGTCTTTCGCATTAGCGGACGCGTAGATTGAGAAACGCGACACTCGGAAGGCGGCGAAGCTATGTTCCGGATCCAAGTGCCCCATACTTAGTCAGCACACGCGACATGGCAGAGGTCTTGACGACGAAACCAATTCCGCCGATATTAGGATGCTTATGGCGAAGTGAGGCTGCAGGCGTTTTTCTTCTTCTGAACCCGTGCATGGAAGCCTGCAGGCACTTTCCAAAGATAACCATAATACCCCCATAGCCCCACATGATCTGCCTACAGAATACACAAAGTAGATAAAACGTTGATGCTAATGAAGGGTTGGTGACACTGAAGAATTCTTTGTTTCTTATGGGCATCATATCGTCGTTTCTATCTCCCGGTATTATGGCCTTTGTTGAAAATTTGAAGTAAAGGACTAAGATGCGTGACGGAAAGATGGCAGTGATGCTACAGCAAAAAGATGATGATAACGCCCTAGATCCTGTATTATAGTGGAGCATCCTTACATGGAACTGGGGATGATGAAAAGTCACGGAGTAGGCGATAAATGTCTCTAAATGAATAAACTTCGTTCTAAGCGTGATAGTGATGCCAGACGATGAAAACATAAAGGTAACTACTATTAGACTTCTGTGTCGATGGCCAGACCATTTATATGGACAGAAATTAGAAGCATACCTTTCGTAGAGCATCCCGCTAGGTTCCATGCCTTGGAGTCCACGACTGCGATTTATCCGAGAACCCCCCCAGAGGTAAACGAATCAACCGCACGAGCCGTTTCCAGCTGTAATAGGTGCCGCCGCCGACAGGACCCACTGTCGGCAGCTTGCTTTAGTGATCAGTTAGCCATTGATATCTCGGGCACGTTGGCCGGTTGAAAGCGGCAGGATTAAGTGCAGAGACGGACGTAGCCGATAACACGACAGAGTCGAGTCAACTCTAGAAGTTCAAGTAAGATACGAGCCGAGGATATTTTCGCAGCTTTCCAACCTGACCTGGCAGCTCTCCTACACCATGGCTGAATACACTGTGCACACATCTTGGCTGTTTGATCCGAAGCTGAAGCAGGCGAGGCAGAATGCTTCGATTACCGTGGATACAGAAAGCGGCCTGATCGTGCGTGTCTCGGAGCGAGACGAAAAGAAGGCTCCCTTTTCAGACTATTTTAAAGAGGGCGATGTCGATCTACGCGGAAAATATGTGCTGCCCGGCCTGGTCGATGCGCACACGCACGTCTTTCTGCACTCTTATGAGTACGACGGCAGAGCTATTAGCAGTCCGAGAAAGATGCGCCACATACTGACTTGGAATGTAGTGAGGCAGGGGCATTGAAGCAGAAGCGAGATGAGAGCATGACGGAGAGAATCGTTCGCGCTGTCAACCACTGCCGGACGGCACTTCTTGCTGGATATACCACGTACAGGTACACGCTGGTGCAGCCATGCTATGGCATACCTGCGGCATGCTAACCAAACTAGAGATCTTGGCACGGAGGGCATGCAGGAGTGTGATGCCAACTTGCGGGACGCCATTGCCCGCGGACTCATGCCGGGCCCGCGACTCTTTGTAGCCACCAAAGTGCTGGCCAGCACAGGTTCTTTTGAGTGCCGCACGGAGAACAGCGGAAATGGCCACTGCCTCCCATCGAGTGCCGATGCTGTGGATGGCCCTGAGCAGTGCCGGCAGGCCGTGCGGAGACGCATTGCTGCCGGCGCCGACATTATCAAATTCTTTGCCGATTACCGGCGGCGAATCATGCGCTGCCCGCCTGCCCAGCAACACCCATATATTGTTGGTGTGCTACACCCGCCCCAAGAGCCTAACCCGGACTACATGGTCTTCTCGAAAGATGAGATGCGTATGATTGTCTCGGAGGCAGCGTTGGCCCGTTGTCCCGTCTCGGCGCATAGCTGCACGCTGGAAGGCGCGCTTGCAGCCATTGAAGCAGGTGTGAACTCGATCGAGCACGCGTACTACACGAACGACGACATGTTCCGGCTCATGGCTGAAAAGAAGGTGATCTTCGTACCCACGCTAGCTGTTGCTGAGAAACTGCACGCGAAGCGCTTCCACGAGATCTTGCCACAGGTGAAACGGGCATTCGACCTTGGGGTACGCGTGGCTTGCGGTGGTGATACGGGCACCTACGCGCATGGCGAAAACGTGCGCGAGCTGGAGCTCATGATGGAGGCCGGCGTGCCCTTTGCAGATGTTCTGGAGGCCTGCACGATTGGCGGTTGGGAAGCTTGTGGCGGTGATCTGTGCGGACGTCGGTTTGGCTGGTTCGAGGCGGGTGTGCAGGCCGACATCATTGCCGTGGAGGAGAACCCTGAGGTCAAGCATACTGCCCTGCGGGATGTCAGTTTTGTCATGAAGGATGCCCGCATCTGGAAACTCGACGGACAGCCAAAGGACCTTTTTGCGCCACCGAGCAAGCATTTTTAGGTCTCTGAATGACCATAAAACTGCCTAAATTGCCTAAATGCACAGACGCGCAGCGATGTATTTATTACTCATCATGATTACTCAGCATATTACAACTTGGGTTGGGACGGTCCCAGCGACCTTGTCTCCTTTTCCAGTGCCGCAATGACCTCACTGGCACCCCGCTCGCCACTGCGCACAGCACCCTCCATGTATCCCTTCCACACAGGGCTCGTCTCAGTGCCGATGAAGTGTACAGAGCCCACAGGCTCGCTGAGCGCCATGCCACTGGCTTCCATGACGCCAGGCCCCATGACGGGACTGGGGCCTCCTTTGCTCCACTCCTCGTGATTCCAGATTTGCACGACGGTCTCAACAGGTGCTGGGGCTGGGCCGTGTGGACGGTAGATGTCCGCTACATGCTGGATGACGACGGCAACGCGCTCCTCGTGTGTGGGCAGTGCAGCCCAGCTGCGGCCGAGCTGGCCGACAAGGAAACAGGTGAGGGCATAGACGCCATCGGCGTCGACACTGGTGTCTCGGGCCAGAGCGACAGGGCCGGAAAAAGACTGCATGAGGCCGTTAAACCCAAGCGTGCGCCACCAAGGTGTGGCATATATCAGGATGGTCTTGGCGAGGAAGCCAAGAGACGTCTTGGTTGTCAGGGCCATCTTGGACGGCGGTAAAGGCGGTTCAAAGTCCAAATCTGCATACAATGGCGTTGGCACTGATACAATGACGCGACGGCACTGGAAACGAGTGCCATCGCGGGTGACGACGCCACAGCGGCGACGGCCATTCTGCTCGATGCGGCGGACGGGAGACGACAGCAGGACAGAGCCGGGGATCAGTTCGGCAGCCAAGCCCTTGCTGAAATTCTGGGTGCCGTGACGCAGGCGCAGATGCTGGCCTCCTCCGTGGGTGTCGGACCGCATAAGCAGGAGGCCACCGCCGCACTTGACATAATCCAGGAAGAAGAGGGCACCGACTTCGTGGGACTCCTTGGAATTCATGAGACGGGTCCAAACGTTGACCGTCTTCTGCGTCTTATCGGTGCCCCCGAGGGCAGCAACAAGATCATACACGGACATGTTGTTAAAGAAGGCGCGGTGTTTCCAGGGTGCCGTCGTGTCAATGGTATGACACAGCTCTTCAAACTTGTCGCGGACCATGGCAATGTTGTCTTGCTCGGCGGTGGAAAACTGCAGGCTGTGAGTACACTTGTTTCGGCATGCCGGAGTGGTCAACGTACATTAGGAAGTCCTCCGTATGGAAACCGCCCGCCCTCCTGCGACACGCAATCGCCCTGTACATTCTGCTCAACTGTTTCGAGGCCAAAACGCTGTGCTAACCCCCACATGCGGCTCTGGCTGACGCTGTTGATCCAGGCCGCCCCGACATCCATGCAGCCTTTGCCGTTCTTAACTGGTACCGTCCATGTCTTGCCGCCGACACGGTCTCGCGCCTCCAGCACAACACACGAGTAGCCTGCCTTTTGCACGTCGTAGGCTGCCTGCAGCCCGCTCAGGCCGGCACCCACCACGACCACGTCCACGATGGCTTCTGGCTGTGGCAGCGGCCTCACGAATGCTGGCATTGTCTTGAGATCACGAATTGCTGCTACAGCCTCGATTTCAAACAGCAGGGCGGGCGAAGCCAGAGCTGGCACGGGCACCAGCGTCGTTGCCGGCCGCCGGCCCTTGAGCCAAGCAGGCAGGATCTCGGCGTGTGGCCGGTTTGTCGGGTCATAGTCGACAATGTAATATGTCAGCTTGACAATATCTCGCGGGCTGGCTCCCGCCGCCACCAAGCATGCCTCAAGGTTTGCTAGGGCCTGTTTGATCTGCTCGGGGTATGTTTTGGCCACTGAGCCATCGAGAAATGTGCCAACCTGGCCGGCCGTGTGGATGATGCGCGTGCCGGAGTGAATGAGGGCCGTGTGCGAGTGTATGGTTCCGGGGACGATTTCACCCGGGTTGATAAGACGAGACACAGGGGCGGAAGGCATTCTGATAATCTGCAGTTGTTTGGAATACCGATTCAGAGAATTGAACTTCAAATTGGTGGCAACTACGGCTATCTGCCTGCCATTTGTATCACTGCTGGCCCATTCAATGATAAGCGTTGAACTACAGATCTTCCTGGTGACTCAAGGAACTCTACAGCGTCGCTGTCTCCTGCCCCCAATCTTGGGCCGCACATAAACGTGAGACCAGGTGATAAGAGGCCGATCTAGGCCATGCCAATGTGCAGAAACTCACGGCGCAACTTGCCTGCACCGACCTGCACTACGATAAGCATGCATTGGTGTGCAGAAACGCTGTTCATTGCCGTCTTCACGGCACGAACACAACATGTCTAATCGTTGTGACTGTCAGCGACCAGGGGTCTATTGCATGTATTGCCTTCTTCTTTACCCTTTTCATTGCATCATATTCATAATCCATACATTTTACCAACTTACTTCCAATGCTATCCAGAGAGTCGGCCCAGGCCAGTTTGGCCGAGGCCTTGAATGCAGCCTCAGATGCATTTGCTCAGGAAAACCCCAAAAGCGAAGAGGTCTACAAGCAGTCATTCGGGTTTACACCTGGAGGTACGGCTGTAGAGAATGGAAAAATGTGATAACGCTGCTGACGTAGCCAGGAACCACCCGCAATGTTCTCAGCATGAAGCCGTTCCCTGTTGTTATGGCTTCTGGGGACGGGGCTTACTTGACTGATGTCGATGGCCACAGGTATTTAGACCTTTGCAGCGAATATTCGGCCGGGATGTTTGGCCACTCCCACCCGGTCATCACCAAGGCCATGCACGGCGCCATCGACGCCGGCATCGCCCTCGGCAGCGTCAACCAGTACGAAGGAAAGCTGGCCCGTCTCCTCTGTGAGCGGTTCTCCAGTATTGACAGCGTCCGCTTTTCGAATTCTGGTACCGAGGCCAACATGACCTGTCTAGCCCTCATCCGGGCCTACCGCTCCAAGAATACTTTCCTTGTCTTCCGGGGCGGGTACCACGGTGGCCTCGTCGCATTTCACAATGAGAAGGAGAATAATATGTCTGCCACTGGTCCCAAAACCATGAATGTGCCGCACAAATTCGTTGTCGCTCCGTACAACGACGCTGCTGCCATGGCTGCCCTTGCAGACGAGCACCGTGAAGACTTGGCAGGCATCATGCTCGAGCTCATGCAGGGCTCATCAGGCTGCATTCCAGCAGATGTCGATTTTATACGTGCTTGCCGGGCCAAAGCTACCGAGACCGGCGCTGTGCTCGTCTTCGATGAGGTCATGACATCGCGCATGTCTGTCGGCGGCTACCAATCATTGCTGAAAATTTATCCAGACATGACGACACTCGGCAAGTACCTGGCTGGTGGCGGCTGCAACTTTGGCGCATTTGGTGGCAAGGCTGAGATCATGGGTCTGTTGGAGCCGGGCCGCCCTGACGGTGCCTACCACAGTGGCACATACAACAACAACGTACAGACTATGGCCACCGCCATTGCAACTCTCGAGGAGTTGTGGACACCCGAGGTAGCCACAGCTCTCTGGAACGAGGGTGTATGGCTGCGTCAAGAGCTCAATGCATTGTCAGCGTCCATGCATTCATCGTTACATGTCAGCGGTACCGGTAGTCTCATGACGATACACTTCACAGGAAAAGAAGTGCACAATGCAGCCGATGCGCAAGCTGGAAACACCACGCTCAAGGAACTATTTTTTCTCGACATGATCAAGCGTGGCTTCTTCTTGGCTCGTCGTGGAATGGTGAGCCTCATGTCAGTTCACACGCGTGAGGACTTGTTGAGTTTTGTGGCTGCCGTTCGGGGCTTCCTGGAGGACTTCAATGAGTATACTTCCACCGAATAGAGATGGTGTACAGATACTCCGTCCAGTGCCCCGCATTTTAATTCTCTTCTGATAATATTGGCAAGTATAGGCGAGAGATTCATATTTTTTATCTGTGGATCGGTTATCTCGCTCCTATTTAGATGGCTGCGATTTTCTGATAGTTGCTTCATAATCTCCATCATTGCAATTCTCGGAAAATTTGTCCTTTTAAGCGCACTCTCGTCTCTAATGTCTCGCGTGTGTGTTCTCGGCTCTGGCATCATTGGCCTTGCCTCAGCGACCCTTCTTAAAGATGCCGGCTACGATGTCGTGGTGGTGGCTCGGGATATCCCAGGCTCGCCTGGCGGCCTTTCCTGGGCGAGTCCTTGGTCTGCTCTTCGATTCCATGTACCTGAAGATCAGCAGATATGCTAACGGAAAGATTCAGCGCCGGTGCAACTATTCTGTCGACACCAGATGCTCAAGATCCTCAGTTGCAAAAAGACACCTTCATCTATTTTTGGGCCCTTGCCCACCGCGATCCCACCAGTGGCGTGCAAGTATTGAAAACCACGGAATACTATGATACTATGGACGATGATTCAAAAATCTGGGCGAAGACTATGACCCCACACTACCGTTGCCTTAAATCAGAGGAGTTGCCAGAGGGGGTCACAATGGGCTTCACTTTCACTGGATGTGCCGTGAACCCACTGGTTATCCTTCCTTGGCTCCAGGCCCGTCTTGAAGAGCGAGGAGTGGAGTTTATTGTCTTGGAGGCCGAGAGCCTTGACCAGGTCCGCCGTCTGACGGGAGCCAAAGTGCTTGTCAACGCTACCGGCCTCGGGGCGAAAAAACTCGCTCATGACGACCGAGTTCATGCAAACCGTGGCCAGACCATGTTTGTACGAAACAGGCCTGACTGGAAGGAGGTGCATCTTCGGCAAGGCAGCGAGTACACATATACGATCCCGCGGATGTTCTCGGGTGGTCTCATCATTGGCGGATCAGAAAGTCACGGAAATGAAGATACTGCCGTGGACCAGAATCTGCGGGTAGATATTCTGAAGCGAGTGAACAAGTTGACAAACAACGCATTTGCAGATGTGAATCTCGACACGGACGTGGAGGACATTGTGGGATTCAGGCCAGCCAGAGAGGGAGGGTTCCGTCTGGAAACTGAAGGTGAAAACACTGTTCATGCGTATGGGTTCGATGGTATGGGATATCTGTATAGTTTTGGGACAGCAAAACGAGTTGTCAGTCTTGTAAAGCAGCTCATCAGCGAGAAAAGCAAGCTGTAATCCAGCAGATTGAAGAATGAGGCAATATTTTCTTGCCAATAACTTGTATTGTATTCGAGCTTAGAATCTGACATAAGACAAAAGCTTCTTCCATACGGGTTGAGCATTGTATTCATCCAAGAATGCAATGTCCTCATCCGTCAAGAGACGACGCCCTGTTTTCAGATCTGCCTTCCTGGGATCAACAATTTTGGTGCGAAAATAAATCTTGTGGCAGAAGAAGACAAAAATGAAGATGGGAACACCCAAGAATGTCTCGAAAAAACTGTAGGCTGACGTGCCGCCACCGAGAGTGAACATGGAAACGTAGCCGGTACAGACAAGCACAAAGAACGTTACCACAAATAGGTAGACGGACGTGGCCGGGTATTTTTGCAGGCGGTAGGCGTGTGGCAACTTCCAGGCAGGGTCATTCTGCAACTTAATGGCCCGGTGCATCTGCCAATTGGTGGCCGCAATGACAATCCACGCCATGAAAAAGGTTGTTGACGCAATAGAACTAAACCCTGATGCTGTTAGTGGAAAGTATATTGGGGTTTCATGCACAGATGTTCTCACAAGTGAAAATGGTAGCGCCTGTGTTGGACACATTGATGTATGTCATGATGATCGAAAAGAGGCCAGTGATGCCGAGAGAAACCAGAGGCCGGCCCCGGCTGTCCACGCGGGATACGAAAGAGGGAAGCATCTTCATCCGCGACATGGCCACCATGACGCGTGATGCCACGTACTGCGATTCGACGCCAATAGCCAATAAACCGACGATGATGACCGCATTGATCAGATCCGGAAGGCCCTTGATACCAGCATCGTCCATGGCGATGACAAACGGAGAGCTTGCTGCTGTGCTCGTTGACAGCAACCGGCTGTCGTTGTAAGGTACCAACAGACCGATGAAAATGGTCGACAGCATGTAGAAGAAAACGATGCGCACAAACAAGTTTTTACAGGCCCGCGGCATGTCCCAGCGTGGGAATTGTGCCTCGCCGGCGGTGATTCCCATGATCTCCTGTCCACCAGTAGCCCAAGCAGCGAGAGCAAAGGTTTGACAGACACCTTTGAAGCCGAAGGGGAAGAGCTTGAGGTCACGGTAGTTGGTAAAATGATATGTCGAGCCCGTCGGGCCGGCGCCGGCCAGCATACCGATACAGGTGCAGAGGATGATGAGCATCGTGATCACTTTGAGGATGGATGTGTAATATTCGAACTCGGCAAAAACGCGTGTCGGCATCGCGTGGATAAAGAAGATAATGGCGAGGTAAATGGTCATGCAGGCGGCCGTCGGCAAGGCTTCAGTCCAGTATCTGCAAAAGAACAGCGGTCAGCACAACTGTCAAAAGAATGACAGGTTAGAATAAACATACGTCAGGATGACGCGCACAGCCGCGGCCTCGGCAGCGCCGATGCTCATCCATGTTGCCCATTCACAGAAACCTATAGGTTAGATAGCCGTTTCCCACTATTCTCACCTTGCTATTTGTTTTCCTTTTACTCACCGATGGCAAAAGCAACAGATGGGTCCAGAAAACGATTTGCATGATCAATAAAACTGCCCGTGGTAGGAAACAGACAGACACCCTCCGTGAGAACGTTCATCACCGACAGAGCCTGTGATGCACGTCAGAATAAATAACTACCACGAATGGGAGTAAATACCACGCACCAACGAACAGATCAGTCCATATCCGATGATCATGGCTGGGGCACCGCCATAATGTAATCTGTTTGGTGTTAGATATCATGAACGCTACAAGGAGAGAAAAGTCATACGCCTAAATAATCGTTAGCATGGATGGATGTGAATCAAATATACTCAGAAAACAATCTCACCTTGCCAGTGCTTAAGAAAATGCCGCTGCCAATACACCCGCCTGCAAAACTCTGTTAGTATGGATGAACTATGAATGTAGACCGGCCATCCTCATACCAAGGCAGATCATCTGAATATGGCGCGAGCTGAAATTCCGATGAAGTTCCCGGATGGGCTTTGTATGGAGGCCTTCCAAATCGCTGGAATGGCCCTCGGCATCACTGTTACCAGACACGGCGACTGGCGCCTGTGGCTCGATGGCCTTCTCAAAAGCCGTGTCTGACATGGTCGAAGTCATAAAAGGTAGGCGGACTTGTTATAGCGTGTCAGAGGTGATCCACGCGGCGTTCACCCTGCTCTTTGTATAGGGAATACTGCATAGATATATATTCTGGCGATATTCCACTTGTAAAAGATAGGTATCATGTTTTCATCATAGGAATGTTACACTGATTACGGAGAGGCTTGGCCCAAGATTGCTTATCGTCTGTGCTCATATCGACATCTGCCATGTTTACAGGATAGTACATAATAGTCTACTAGGAGAAGCCAGTAAGATAGGGCATGACTTTCCAACTCACCTGACAGTGAGTGGGGGTCCGGATTCTTCAACAGTCCGCCTTCTGCACTACATTGGAAAAATTGCGAATCGTCGAGCCCCTGGCATCTTATCACTATCGAGGACGTGCACAAGTGGAAGTACGAGTGCAAGGCCCATCCTCTACTTCCTCTTTCAGCCTAACTTATTCGCTTGCGAGCTTCGGTGGCGCGGTTGAAACGTTCTTTGTCCTCCATAATAAGTGCTCTGATCAGCTGACCAGAAACCTTGCACAGACCGGCTCACAAACAAGAGGAAGAAGTGCAAGGATCATGTTTCTGGAACATCCATAGCGTCATCGTTTGATTGGCCCAGGCCGGGACATCATGCGATTTGCCGACCCAAACCAGGAGGAATGGCTCGTATATTGCAAATATTTTCTGCTCAAACTATCCACTTCGTCTCCGGCCCCATCTAAGCTCATCTGTCGCCATACGCCGGTGTTCTTGCGTCTTTGCAGCCCTGTCACAAACCTGTTGCAAGGCTCGGCCCGTTAATCCAAAGCTGACTTCCTTTCTCCCGGCCCACAGCCGCCGGCTGAGCCGGCTGAGCCGACGACAAGAATTTCCGCACACTCCTTTACAAGTACTTTGCCATACCTCCACAGACATCCACCGACTCGTACTTGGTGTCGAATGCCATTGTCTCTGTCATAACTCGGTAGTAGAAGTTGGCCTTGTGGCCGGTCTTGGCCAAGCCAATCATCTCGCCCATGCCTTTGTTGTCAGCATACCAGGCCCACCTGTCTGCCAGGTCGCTCGACATAGACTGCTGGTGACTCTTAGTCAGCAGCGACCGGATGCGGGTCGTGTACGACATCTTGAATCCAGGTTGGCTGCGCTTAGTCAGCACTGTCTCGTTCGCACCGGCCATCGTCTGCGGCACAGGCAAATGCGCCACTGTGGTTCCGTCTTCAAAAAGATGCATGACGACATCCTGCGCTTCAGTGTTGTTTGTGCCCATCAAGCCAGAAATATGCACACGTGATAGAAGGGCTGGGTCGCTGGCGCGCTTGGCCATCGTGGCAACCTCCGCTTGGTCTGGTGGCTGGCTTGTGATCGTGTCGTAGACAATCGAGCTGTTGGATAGAGCACCTTGCCAGTACTCGAGATATGCCTGATGGAAAGCAGCATCAATGTGGTGTGCCTGGCCATCACGACGCCTGACGGGCTCGGGAACAGCCCCTGCATAGTCCGCCGCCGCGGCGAAAATCAATTCGAAGCCGGCTTTGATGATGTTCGAAAGGTTCCTACAGTTCCTGTAGTTGTAGTACCGGCAGAGATTGTAGGCTAGAGCAGCACCGGACGCAATGTAAATAGCCCTTCGTTGTCCGTCGTGTTAACAAGAAGCACTGAATGAAAAACGGAGGCAATTATACTTACTTGGACTGGCTTGTGCCAATGGTGCGGATTACCGTATCCACGACCGTGCATGACCAGCGTTGCTGCAAGATCGCCAGAGAGAGGTCGGCTTCGTTCATATTGTAAGGCTCTATATCTGTGGTCACCGGAAGGGACACTGGAATAGGTACTGCGACAGCCGAGCTGACAGGCGAGGCAACAACTGCCTGGTAGCTGGCCAGGGCCACGAGAACAGTGCCGAATTTCATATTGCTATTTTCTGTCTGAGATGTCTGGGGTAGCGTTGAGGGGTGTAAATGGTTGCAGAGGAAAGAAGATAAAATGTCGAGCAGATGGACAGCTCAGTCTTATAAAAAACGCGAGAGCATGACTATGTTCTCCTGTTCTGGCTATGCAACGAAAGTGCTATTCTATTTTTCATTGTTTTCTGATGATTTTTATGCAGTCAGAAAGGCACAGTTTCGTGAGATGAAAGAGCAGAGATGCTGTGACTGAGACTCGCAGCTCCATCTTACTTTACAATTTAGACAACAGTATATTTCGTATACAATCGAATCGAATGAAGTGTTTAGTTTGAACCCTGGTTCATCTCTAAATTAGGGAATACGATGTGAATCCTTTGGAGTTACACCTCCTTTTCGGCAAATTTGAGACAGTGTAAGATTCCGCCATGCACTCTTATTTTATATGTTAACTCTAAGATAATGCCTAACGTGACAGCATAATTCTGTAAATTTTTTCTTGAGTGCACTGTAGAATCAACTGTAGTACAGCAAGGAATGGAATACAAAATCCCATATACTGAGGCTTAGTCTAGCCATTGTCTTAGAAGATCACACCACACAGTATTGGGAAGGGAACACGAAGCTAGAGAAACAATCCTTTCCATTCCCAATCCAATACTGCACAACTAAGCATAGTAATCGGTAAGAAATGCATAGACCAGAGTGAGGCTGGACAAAACAATATTTCCGAGTTCTGAACACTGGGAACCACCGAACCATTTGCAGAGCCTGGATGTGGCCTGCGATGCCACGAGGTTGACAAGGATTCTAGATCATAGTAGTTGTTAGAATTTGAGCTTTCCAACGGAGAAAGACTGGTTAGAGTGGTCATAAAAGTGTACGAACAGGTAATACAGCTTCTTTCTGCGTGCGAGAGACGCCAAAAAGCTCTCATGGGGCGCCGGACCCGCCGGCCCTGCTGCCGCTTCAGGTAATATGGGGACGGGAGCAATGTGCATTTGATCCTCTGTGTGGTTTTCCATGTTTTCTGAGTAATTTGGATGCGTCTCGTCGGGAATTGGCAAATGAAATGAGAGGTGATATGCGTGATAGGTATGTCAAGGACTTGAAAGGGCGCAGTCCGTAAGATATCCCGTGTATCACTATATATTCTGACGCTGACTGTAGGATTTCGGCATGCAAACAAACCGAAACAGTGACGAGGTACAAGAGCAGCGCCTACGTGGTACAAGGTGAGGCGCAGTGTTGAATGACTCATGGTAGCCATACTCGTAGGACATGGAGAGCAAACCTGAGACCTATGAGCACGACTCACCAGACAATTTGGCCTACGAATAATGCCAGCTCACTAGCAGCTTGTGTCAGAGTAGCAATAATCGGCAGATCGAATAATGAATCATCTAAGCAATTAAGCAGCCAGAAATGGTGCCGTTCGGCCAGGAAGTGACATCACGATTTCAGGCCGTAAGGCCGCAAGCCCCTGTATTCTGCGATTTACGTAGAGCTGGCGGATCCCGCGCTAGGGATAACGGCAGCGGCACGTTGCGCCACGCTGTAATAGTGCCTAATTAATGTATTTACCCCACCAAACCCTACCGGAAAACAGGGCCCATCCACTTTGGGTTTGTTGGTCGTCTCATTTATGTTCATTCTGCGGCCCAAAAGACTCCTTCACTGCCTCGTACAAAGTGCTATTGCAATTGTCAACGGGAATTCAACTGAAAATAAAGCCGGCTGGTAACTCCTCAACATGTCAGCACCCAGACGTGCCGAACGGCCCATCTTGTCAGCAGATGCTCTCATCCGCTTCCGTCATCCAGGATATGCAGGTCCCGGAAATGTGTTGCTACGACTTCCACGCATGGATGAGACCGGCCAGGGTGTTCTGGGAGTGCACCATGGAACAGCATGCACCGCTTGCCAAATAATTGCCGGCAATGAATTTGGAGGTCGGTTTGCACTGAACCAGGACGGATCACAACCAGTGGACGCAGCACCCGATGCTATTCTGATTGCCAACGATTACTACTTTTTTGTCGAGGAGGGTGCAACCAAATATCCCGTCGTTCCCAGTTTTCGGGACTGGACTTTTCCCATCTGTCCCCTCCCAGAGCCGTGGACGAAAGCAAGCTGGGCCTTTGCAGACTCGAAAAGGTGTTGTTTGACCGATTTTTCATTTGCCGTGGAAGCCGTGCACATTGTACCACAGAAAGAGCGGATCTGGTTCGCCAAAAATATGATGAATTACTGTCTGCCTCTATCTCCCGGTATCGATGACTCAGCAAACATTTTACCCCTTCGAAACGATGTTTGCTCTGTTTTTGACCAGGGCGGCCTCGTCATCGTTCCCAAGACGCAGAGTTCCGGAGCTCAGCTACGTGGCCATCTGCTTGATGAAAGGGCCAGAGAGTATCGAACCACATTGCACGATGTGGCCGTGCAGGGCATCCCCCAAAACTCGGTACCATTCTTATTTGCCCGCTTTGCCTGGGCAGTTTTACTCTATGCCAGATCATTTGTTACCAATGGCGACGACAGAGTGGTGTGTGTCAAAGTCCAGGGACAGGATGGAAGCACTGACCATGAAGTTGTGACTCTGCCGGGACTGGTGCTGATGAAGAAATATGGAGGGAGTGGTTTAAAGGATACAGCCTCTAGACGAAGACCCAGTACCTGCAGTGGAGAAAGTGGCAGCCCGGTGGCATCGTTTGATTGAGTATAAATATTGGGGTACTGTTTCGGTGTGCAGCTAATAGAAGTAGATCGAAGAAAATCCATGCAGTTTTTATTGAGGTATGACCTTTAAGGGGAAGCATTATACGAGCAGCCAGAACAGACTATATGAATCGTTTCTATGTTTCTTCTACTGCTTACATCTATTCTTTATCGCCATATTTAAGGTGCGGGGTGCTGTTGTTTGGTACCGCTACTAAGCCCTTTGCCTCCATCCGTTGCCACTGCAGGCCTTTCAAGATGCCATAGATTACCTTCAAGGTCGGCACTACCACGCCAAGTTTTTCCGCTTCTCGTAGTGGTTCTCCTATGATATTTTCATACTCAATATAGTTTCCCTAGAAGAAGTTAACACCATTTTTAGAGGTCCTAGCAAAAGCGCTTACCTTTTCAATATCCTGGCACATGCTCGGCTTGAAGAATGTATCAAATGGATCAATTGTGATCATTGTCTCCACCAGTGATTCAGGCAAGTCAACACCCTTAGCTTTGGCTGTTGCACGGATCTCTTGAATCACTGGCCGCACGAGATTATCGATGATGTGCTCTGTGAACCGCATACGCGATGTATCCATCTTCAAGATGGTAGCCACGCTATTGAAGCTGGCATTATACAGCAACTTCCGCCAACGGCTAAATGCTACATCAGGCTCGTATACACAATCAATCCCGGATGCAGCACCGTAAATTTCAACAAATCTCTTGGCCGCCGCTTCACGGGCTTTTGCTGGCACATCGGAACTCTCAAAAGCGCCGATGATCAATGTATCGTGATCGTCGTGCCGGATAGTCCCATGCGGCCCTTCTGTAGCGCCGATCAAGCTTATCCCGGAGATGATCACGTTTTGAGGATATGCAGCCACAAGTGGCCTCTCAATGTTGAGGCCATTCTGTGCCAGCACAATTGCTGTGTGGCCTGGCGTCACGGCCGGTGCGATAATCTCTGTCACAGTAGGTCTGATATCGGCAACATTTTTGGTCGTAACAACAATGAAATCATACGGCGGCAGACCCTCGACCAAAACATCAGGAATTGCATTGCGAACTGTTTGCACAGGTTGGGATCAATGAATATACCACGATGCGCCATATCTCTTACCGTGTGTGGGCTTCCAATTTCGAACGGTGCCGTGGTCCATGGAGTCGATTTGGAAACCGTCCTTCATGACGGCCTCAAAATTAGACCGGAGAACGGCAGTCACACAGGCCTTGCCGCCTTTCTCCAGGGCATAGGCTCCCATAGTGCCTACACCCCCAGATCCCACCAACAATACGTTGGATTTGGAATCAGGAGTAATGGAACCCATTTTCGCGAGCGATAGATAGTCGTATATGATAAACAGGCAAGAAAAAACAAAATGGAAGTCAGATGAACAACGATAGATCCTTGGCTCTGCGACCGACAAACGGTTTAATACGTGTGGGCAAACACTCCCCACATACGTTTCGGATGCAACAAACCGTCTGGCCTGCCCAAGAGGGAAATATGACAGCTGTAAACGGTGGAACCTAATATTGGGCAAGTCACGGCGTCTCTTGCCCGTCACGGCGGGGTAACCTGGAACGAAGCTACCGATAAGGAAGCTTGACTTCCGCAGCTAAACTAGAGCCCTTCTATGACTGGATGTTGCTCCCGCGATAATGGTTATCATGGGATTTCTGCTGCGAAATCGCAGTTTCTTTTCCCCATAGACGGTCAGTAGATCCTCAGCAATTCCGTTGATAACCGTGTTTACTTGACAGAGAAATTTGTAATCATTTTTGATATGCAACCTATTACTACCTAATATAGCCTAGTAGATCAGTTGCTGTAGATGAGAGAGAAAGTGGAGATCTCCTGCTTCGGAACGGCTTGGACGGGAAGGTCTGCCTAGCACTCATTCTGGCTTATTCTTATTCATTTTTTTGCTGGCTTTCATCATTTGTCAGGCATCGGCTTGCATATCCAATTTATCTCCCTCATAGTCTGTGGCTCTTTCCTATAATTACCACACCTCACAACTTGTCACCTTGGCTGTCTCACTCTGTTTCTTTAATCTCACCCAAACATCTATATTCTATCTCGTGAAGACAATCTTCCACTTCTGGTATCATGGCGAACAGGGGGCCCACCCTAGACGAGAATGTCTTCACAATCAAAGATTTGGAGGAGCAGGCCTCCAAAAAGATGCCTAAGATGTACCGCGAGTACTTTAATGAAGGCGCCATGGACTTATTGACGTAAGCATACATCTGCGTCTCGTTTTCATCCTGACTTTAGCGTCATTCTTACCTACCTTGGCCGTCTAGTTTGGAGGACAACCGCAGAGCGTATGACCGGTACAAGATTCGCCCAAGAGTGCTGGTCGGAGCCGGCCCTGTAATTGACACCTCTACGACAATTATGGGCAAGAAAGTAGCCTTTCCACTAGGATTTTCTCCAGCTGCTATGCATGCTCTTGCCAACCCGGAAGGCGAGATAGGTACATCTCGTGCCGCGGCGAATATTGGTGTTGCTATGGGCTTATCGTCGTATGCCAATCATTCGATGGAAGATGTGATTGCACAAGGAAAAGGCAACCCTTATGCATTCCAGGCAACAATGTTGAAAGACAAGCAAATAGTGATCAACATGTTGAAGCGGGCAGAGGGTAAGAGTTTTTGTCCCGTTGGTTTTATATGGGAGCACAGCTTAACAAATATTTCCGCTAGCCGCTGGTTACGATGCTATCTTTCTCACAGTTGACTGTCCAGTCCTGGGTAAACGGCTCAATGAATACCGCAACTCGTTCAAGATGCCCAAGGGGACTGTATATCCAAACATCGCCTCAGATATTAACTGCGACAATCTAGAAGTGGCAGATGAACGTCTGGAATACGGTGAGATGATGATTAGGCCCCTTAGGTCCCTTAATGACTGTACCTTTAACAGAACTACTAACTCCTATTAAAAACAGAAACATCCATGGATTGGGCAGCCACTGCTAAGTTCATGAGGGCACACACAAAGCTGCCGGTGTGGGTTAAAGGAGGTAAGAAGCTCTAGTACATGAGCGTAGTCTGTTTCTCACATATGTGCAAAAGTTTATACCCCCGAGGATGTTGCCCTTGCCATCCGTCATGGCTTTGATGGCGTCATAATCTCAAACCACGGTGGCCGGCAACTTGACGGATCTCCAGCAACACTCGATTCCCTACGAGAATGTGCTCCTATTGCCAAGGGAAGAATTCCCATTGCCATTGACAGTGGCATTCGCCGTGGAACGGATATTTTCAAGGCCATTGCTTTGGGTGCCGACTATTGCTTTGTTGGCCGTATTCCTATCTGGGGTCTTGCCGTACGTCAAAACACGTTTCCATGCTGACATTTTACCTTTTCTATTTTCTGACCCATTTCCCGCGAAACAGTACAACGGTTCACAAGGGGTCGAATTGGCCCTGAAGCTGCTACTTCATGAGTTCACAATTGCCATGGGACTGACTGGGTAAACTCTTTTCACATCTTTCACGAGACATACTGATGTATGCATTTTGCTGACTAGTCTGAATTTAGATGCAAGAACGTATCAGAAATCAACAAAACACATCTGGCGGTTCTAAACAATGAAGGCCTCTTGTCTAAATTGTAAATGTGCGTCAATTGGTCACTAATTGAGCAAAACGTCTCTCCATAGCGTCAATCTTGGAATTAAAATCTAAAACATTTTGCAAATACTGTGGAATAATCAAACCATTGCCCAACTTCTAAACAGAGCTACCGATGTCTTCTATCTCACGGAAGAATCACAAGCCGCTTCTGGTTGGCCTCTTCCGACACCCACACAGACTCAATATCCCGCATTGGCGCTGCCAGAATCTCAAATGGAGCTGTCTGTATGGACGCCATCATGCGAGCCAGCCCCGGGGTCTCTCGAATCATATCTTGCTCAGTCAGGCTCCCCATACCGGACGCCATGACGTAGATTGGCCTCAGATTAAGCAAGCGCATCGGCAGTTGCATAGTCATTTCCTTGGACAGCCCACCGCATCCAACATACTGCAGATTCTCACCCTCCTCTATCTGGGCACTCTGCAACACCTGCATCGCAACAGGGCCACCAACCCAGTCTAGTACAATGTGTACTGGCCCGATATCGTCCGGAAGAATTAGCGGGTCGCGCAATAATACACGTTTATCCAAACCCTCTACCTCCGCCAGCGTTTCCTCGGTGCGAGAGATACCGACGATCCGCGAAGCGCCCAGGTGTCTAGCAACAAATGCAGCACATCGGCCACTGGCACTTGTAGCCCCGATAATTGCGACTGTGCGCCCTTTGCAGCCACCGATGACGCGGGAAGTGATCGCCATCCAGCTGCTCATCACTGGGTTGGCAAGCCCGGCCACAGTCGTGGGATCAGTGCCAGATGGAAGCTGAAATATTTTTCGACGGTCGGCATTGACGCGCTCAGAAAGTAGAGATCCTGCCAGAGGCGCCACATAGTATAGATCGCCCGTTTCTTCATCGAGACCGACACCATCAATGCTTGGGTCGTAAGGCAGGTCGGCCATGAAAGCTGTTGGGTGTAGGCGGGCAGCACGGCCACGAACTACATTTGGGACTCCCACAGCTAGCATTTTGAGTTGAAGCTCGGTGCCCGAGGGAGGCGGAAGGTTGGGTACATCAATATAGGTTGGTGGAGAGCCCCAGGACGTGACACGAGCTGCCTTCATGGTATGGATTTTGCGTCGTGTTAGTGGTAGCGGAAAACGAGGTGGGAGGGTCTTAGATATGTGAAATACTTTGCTGAACATGATAGCGCTGATGTTATGCTCTGTCCAATATTGGACAACGGAGACAGATTTATACGCTGCTGAAATCCGGCTGGTGTAAGTGAGAATGATAACAAAATCACGTGCATGCCGATTTTGCGCTTAAACCCAACGGAATTCCGGCGGATTACAGATTAGTCATTATGATATACCAGGTTGCCACCGGAATTCCATTCCTCTACTCCGTACAACCCAAATTTCAGATTGAAGATTTTATTACCAAAGGCCTTTTCTTTGCATTAAGGAAAGATATTCTCCTCCGAAGTTGGCCATGGAAGGAGCCATGTATCATCAACAAAGTCCATGAACGGAGGCCCCAGAATCTCTCCGGCATTTGCATTTTCCTCGAAGCCCACAGGTGTCATACCATTTCCGGACAAACCTAATTCGTATTTCCAGGCCTCTACCGAGTTTTTCAATCCAGACACAGCTTTATCAAAAAATACTTGTGTAGGAATGAGGCCAGCCGAGCCAGCAATTACTGCTGCATCTTGAAATCGCTCGATGGCCCTCTCGAGGCAGTGTACAACGTCAACTGTATCTTGCACGATCTTGGCGTCCCAGCATGGATCCTTCAACGCCGACAGGCGGTATAGCGTCTGGGTACTGTGCCGAAACAGCACTGAAAATAGAACATTAACACCAATATAGCGGTCGGGAGTGAAAGCCAGAAAAGCTTCCGTAGCAGCTTTTGCTGCATGCAAGCACTCATGCAATACTTCAAGCCGTTTTGAATCGTGAGAAAGACCATATGAAACGTTCTCTTTGTATTGCATCAACGGTATGCTGTATATAAAAGTTTCCGCTGTAGAGAGGTATGTGTGGATAACATCTACTAGCTTGTAAGTAGATGAAACGTTTGGGGGGGTTTCATTTTTATCAGTTACCGTTTCTCAAGACTTCCGACGGAAAACTTAATTTTAAAGCCCGCAGTGCCAGCTCGAGAGGCTTCACATGAAGAAAAGAAACACACGTCTCTTTTGAACTGCTTCGAATAGACGTCATGACATTCGCAGAGTCTTGGAAGAGTCTTGCTATCCGTGCCATGGCAACTAGGATTAAGTCCCCTGGATATTCTGGATTATCTGAGAGGCCATGGATAGCCTCATCCAGATCTGGCCTCCAGCCAGAGTCGTTTAATTTGAAGAAAGCAGAGAAACTAGACGCGGAATTAGTATAATATATAGATAAGGTGTCAACAAGGGAACCAACGAGGAGTTGGCAATGAAGCCTGCCAGAAGAGCTCTTAATTCTTCTTTTGTGTGCTCCTGATCATATGACTGAGGCAAAGGTTTCTGATGCCTGAAGCAACTAATATTGACAGCAGACCCAGAATGCCTGTCAAGGCCCAGGTCTTCAACCAAAGTACTGACAAGGTTTAGCCACAGGTTGATTCTGCGCCTTCCCCGATCGACATGTTTTGACCTTGATGTTGTCAACATGGGCGTTTACGTCAAAGAATGCAAGGACGCAGTGCGGCGTACCAGGAAAGGCATGCCACTAGGCCAAGAAGAAGGTCGATGCTGCGCTCTCCTTCGATTACGAGCCGTTGAGCTAGTATTTCACGAATGCAACGAGCATGCGCATCCTGAGCATCTAGTGTCTTTGCACAAATAGCCTTGATGCATAACCAAAGAAACGGACGATCGTGCTGAAACGTGCGGAGTGTTACCGCGGAAGAGATATAGACGAACGGCAAGAATTGGAGATGCTGTGTTCGAAAAGTCTCGAGACATTCTTCTGCTTCTTGGTCGTCCAGCTCCTGAACAGAAGCCTCTGCAGGAACGCATGGCAACCCTGCATGAAAAAAAGTAGGCGTCAGTTGTGTGCTATCAACCACCGACAGTAATGCAGGTTTCAAGGTTACGGGAAGTTGAAGGGGAGAGAGAACAATTGTCGAGAGTACCATTTCCGTGATTCTGGTTCTGATGCCGAGGCGCTTGCTGCGCCTCAACAGCCCGAAGCTTCGAAACTACCTCGTCTAGTCTCTTTTCCAGCTCTCGTATCTTGGTCGTCTCGGCATGGGTATCCGTCTCATTTATTAGTCTTATCGGTCGACAACCACTTCTTCTTGCAGCTGTAGAAGGCCGACACTGCTTTGAAAGCCGGAAGCACCGAGCACATGCATCCCCGTCTGTGCGTAAAATGCAGCGGCATTTTGCTCGAACGCAGTTAGTACAAGCGTGTCCATATGGCGCCGGTATGGACTCCATTGCATATTTGGCACACGAGGTCTGTCGTCATGGGGAAACGAAGAACACACGGTTGAGAACATGTCGTCACGGGACTTGCATTATGAGGGGCTGGCTAGTTATAATCACGTGTTGTGAAGTACGTAACCGAACGGGGTACATCGGACACTCCATACTCCGCTCCGTCCGGAATACCTGAAAATTGTATGGATTATACATGAACTATGGCTTTTAGGCCTCAGAGAAATTTTCCATTGCAACTACTCTATTTCCAGAACTCAGTACAACCAAAAAGTCGGTCTGTACCGCTGCTTTGTCCTCCTTCTTCGTCTTCCGCCGGCAGACCAGAACACAACTATTTCCTGTAGCTAGTATATCATAGTGGGTTCAAACTCTCGGCGCTTGATAAGACCTTCTCTCATGAATTTTCCGGAAAAAATCCCCTGCATTGATGTCGTTGATTAATGACTCGGCTGTCCCGATTGTTCTGCGTAACCTTTCGTTCAAACTGCAAATTGGAGGCTGTTCTCGTGATCTATGAGTGGCAAAGGTGTCTAATGCCAATTGACAAGTTTACTTCGCCCCCGCATTTTCAAGCAATTCCTGGAAATTTTCCTGTCTCTTCCCCCCTCCCCCATCATTTCCGGCACCACTCCATTTACAGCCAACCTCTCCGATCCCCGGCCTCGTCTCTACGAGTAGACGCCCATTGCGATTTCTTGGCAGTTTTGAGCCAAGACTTGCCTTTGACTTTCTTTCGTCATTCCGGTTACTACCCCATCTCTTATCTCTCTCAATGGCAATAGACGGATTACCCGACGACATAGCTATGCAGCTATGCAGCTATGCAAGCACTAATCATGAAAGTTACCGGCGAGTCCATACTTCTCAGTCTATCATACGTATATGATCCTGTCCATGCCAAGGATATTGGTTTCTCGGGTCGTCATCTCTTATCTCTGACATTGCAAGGCCGGCCTCCTCGGGTGAGTTCCGAATACTCTCGGACTTTGATCACTCAATTGTTAAGAGAGTTGTAGACCCTGTCGTCCGATATAGCTAGAGTTAAGAGCCACTAGCTATCACTTGGCAAAGCTGCATGGGGAGCTCTGTTGTGATCTGGAGCTGTGGAAATGGATATATATAAGGCAGTTGAGAATTCCTGTAGATTTGCTTCTCGTTTTTTCCACGCACCGCAACTTCAACACCTTACCCCGTAGAAGTTCTCTCAAGTCGTCATGGCCAATCTCAAGTCTCTACTTCTGGGCGCCGCCTACCTATCTCCCGTCTTGGCAGTTCCGGGTGCCCACTTGTTCCGCCGGGCTCTGAGCTACACAAATGATACCAAGTCATGCCTTATCTACGAAGATGTCCCCAGCGTCAAGGCACCGAAAACAAACGTGTGGGCACCTATCTCGGCAGAAGATGTGGTCGCCGTGTATGATCTCCTGAATAATCCGGCAAGCGGTCTCAACCTAACGGATTCTGCGGACGCTACTCTCACGGACAATTACATCTACCTGATAGACACGCTTCATACCAACAAGTCAACCGTACTTCCATATATTGACGGAGATGGTGTGGCCCCTGCGAAGAACGCCCGCGTGGTCATCTTTGAGGGTGGCAAGGACGTTCCTGTCTCTCAGGAGTATATCGTGGGCCCGCTGCCTGTGTCAGAGTCGACAACTATTGAGAAGCTCGACTATATCTTCAATGGAGGCATGGGCGGAGAGGTGCCCTTCAATGCACGGTATTTCGATGGCAAGCGGTCAACGGCCTCTGAGCCTCTATTTGCCTCGATTATGACGAACGTCAGCGACATCACCGTGAACCTATTT
The DNA here is from genome assembly GCA_002778125.1 of Dryadomyces quercivorus. Taxonomy (NCBI): domain Eukaryota; kingdom Fungi; phylum Ascomycota; class Sordariomycetes; order Ophiostomatales; family Ophiostomataceae; genus Dryadomyces; species Dryadomyces quercivorus. The sequence continues at coordinate 292,473 of PCDE01000014.1, forward strand.
GGGTTTGCCTATTACGGTTCTAGCGATGAGCGCACCAACGTGACGACCACCAGCAACACGCCTGTATCCTTCAATGGCACGACTGCAACACGCACTGTCATGTTCCGCTACCCTGGCGATGCGAGCTATATGACGCCGCTCGACTTTTACGTACTTCTGGATGTTTCCGGCACAGACGCATCCAAGTACTTCCTCAAAGGTATAGTGACGAATAGTCGCTTCTTCGAGACCGTCGACTTGCTACGCGAGGCTTTTGAAGCCGGCGAACTTTCAGAGCCTTTTACTCAGACACGCGACCAAGAGTGGGCACTTCTTAAGCACCAAGAAGACATGGGGGTGCGCGATTTGGAGGACCGGCTCGCACCGCAGAGTCTTGAGATCGGCGGGAAACGCTATAAACTCGACAAAGAACAGCAGTATGTCGAGTACATGGGCTGGTCTTTCTACCTGTCCTTTACACGCGTCCTCGGCCTTATGATGTACGACATTAAGTATAAGGGTGAACGCGTGCTCTACGAACTTTCTCTTCAAGAGGCAGCGGCCCAGTACGGCGGCTTCCAGCCGAAGGCTGCCGGTACCGTCTACCATGACACCTACTACCACTTTGGTACCTACTCAGCCACTCTAGTAGAAGGCTACGACTGTCCCTTTGGGAGCACCATGCTTAACATCAGCTTCCCCGAGGGAAATACCACCGAGATTCACCCCCAGGCTATCTGCCTCTTTGAGGCTGATTCTGGCTTCCCACTGGCACGTCATCGAACCTCTGGTAGCAACGATTGGGGATTCGAGAACCTGGGATCTGTCAAGAGCTCGGCTCTGAGCGTGCGTACTATCGCGACGGTTGGAAACTACGACTACATGTTTACATACTCGTTCCTCGTGGATGGTTCCATCGATATCGAGGTGCGCGCGTCGGGTTATCTGCAGAGTTCGCCATATTATGCCGACCAGGCGGCCTGGGGCCCTCGCATATATGAGGCAACACAGGGTAGCCTACACGACCATGTGGTGACGTTCAAGGCAGACTTTGATATTATTGGTACCACGAACAGCCTGCAGGTCAGCGACCTGGTTGTCGTCAATCAGACGCAGCCCTGGTTCCCAGAGCTGGGAAGTTTCGAGCAGATCCAACTCAACACGAGCAATATGCCCACAGAAAAGCAATTCAACTGGGCGGAAAACGGGCAAACCATGTTTTGCGTGGTCAACAACAACGCCACTAACAAATGGGGCGAGAAACGTGGCTACCGCCTCGTACCTGGGAAAAGCAATGTTCATTTAAGTGTCCTCAACTCGCCATTCAGCCGCAAGCAGAGTGCGATGTCCAAGAGCCACCTGGCTGTCTCGCAGCAGCATGACAATGAGCCTTATGCCAACAGCTGGCAGAACATCAACTTGCCTTGGACACCACAGCAAGATTTTGCCAAGTTTTTCGATGGCGAGTCTGTCGATGATGAGGACATTGTTGTCTGGTTCAATCTTGGCATGCATCATTTCACGCGTGCCGAGGACGTTCCAGTTACTCTCTTTACGGAAGCCGTCAGCAGTATCATGTTTGCTCCACAAAATTTCAATGACCGTGCTCAGGAGGGTGATCTGCTTAACCGTCGCTGGATTGTTCCCGCCGAAGATGATGAAGATGTGCTCGTCTATGATGACTACGGCGTCGACTTGGCCACTTGCAAAGTTGACTTGAAGGAGCCCGTTTTTGAAATCGAGCCATGGACAACCGCTTAGCTCATTTAAGATATGGACAAAAGATGGTAGTATCAATACCATTACGTTAAGTAGATTCATATAATGGAAGACAGCCACCCGTTAATGTTGAGACATAAAACACCTAGCAATGAGTCCTGGTTTAATTCCAACCCATCTGCATTTTTTGTGTCTACTCCAACTACTATGCCTAAACCATGCCTAAAGTCCCTTGTACTCCTATACCATGGCTTTAACACCATATTCTGCCTTTCATATCTGCCGTTGGTCCACATACTTTGCCGTTGCCAGCGGCCCAACATTTTCTATCGTTTCTGCGGTGTATCGCCCGATGATATAACGTATATAGGCCCATGACGGGTTTCCCACCATTCTCAGGTTTAGCTTCCTAGCTCATATCTCAGTGTATCATACAGGCACCAGCAGCGCAGATAATATACCACTATTTTTTTGCTGTAGTTATGGTAGATGTTCTTTTCAAGTACTTTTTATAAGTTATGAAGCTATGAAAGGCTATGATAATGTTTTAATTTCTGCTAAAAGCAGAACTCTTTGCCAGCCTCGAAAATGTAAGAGCGAAACCTGTTGTGGGATGATATTCTGACTACACTGATAACACGAGACCTACTGTTGGTTATAAGGCACTGTGGCAAGTGAGCCTACGAGTATAGAAATATCTGTAGAAGGAGATATTGGAGCCGAAAACTTCCGTTTATTACACAATTATATGGAACGGGGCTTCACCATACTCGTACCGCTTCCAGCTCATTGATCAAAGCTAAAACTGCGGGGTATCTCCACGAGACGAGGGACGAGCCGCAACCACGCACTAATAAACACCTAGTAGAACGAATCGGCGCTATAGCTACCGTTATTTAGGCACCTTCTTTATCTCGCTTAGTTATTTGTCATTAGTCATCATGTCCCGCTAATTATTAGTAATAACAATGTATGTCACTTTTTTACATTTTATCAACATAAATTTTTGTTCATCGGAATCACGCATTATTTCGTCCCTACCGTAGTGCAAGAAGAGGGACATATTTTCATCAATCTACAGTTTTAAATATGCCGAAGAAGGTAAATAAACCTCGGCTCTATCTTATAATCACCACCTACTTTATTTCTGACAAGCTGCAGGCCAAAACTGAAGCCTCGGTGGCACAAAATAGGGAAAGCCAACGACGCTCCCGAGCCCGCCGCAAGGACTTTGTTCAGTCTCTTCAACAACGGTTGAGTGACATGGAGCGTCGTGGCGTCGAGGCAACCCTTGAGATGCAGCAAGCAGCCTTAGGTGTTGCCAATGAGAATCGACTATTGCGGCTTCTCCTCTCTCGTCACGGAGTATCAGAGAACGAGATTAACGGTTTCATCTCTTCTTTTGGGTCGCAGGCAAATGCTCCTATTTCTTCATCCTGGCTGAAGGAAAATGCAAATATAGACAATAACTGCTGCTTCGCCTGTCCATCCAGAATACGCCAGAACAGTATCAACTGCACAGAACAAGGTAGCTGTTTCTGCACTTCAACAGACGCATCACCAGAAATGAACACAGTGTTGCGTACTCCACAACCGCCTGCTGTGCCACAAGTCGATGAAACCTGGCCCGGTTCAGTTCCTTTACCTTTATTCCCGTCTGGTGTGGTATCCGACTCTCCAATAACATCAGCGATGGCATCCGTCGACGACACAGAGATTGCACGACGGAATCAAAATGAACAGAATCATATAAAATCTACCGTCTACAGATCTGGAAGAACTCGGGACCACGGCGGGGTTTCCAACTCACAAGAAATTCTGCCACAAGAGCTACACAATGCCTATCCACCATACTCTCCTCTATGCACGGCAACTGAAAGCAGGTCTCCCGAAGCAGGACCGATGGAGATATCTTGTGAAGAGGCAGCGGTAATTATTGCCAGTATACGCAGTGATGTGGAAGCTCCAGAGTCTGTAAAACAAATACGTTTGGAACTTGGCTGCAGTGATGCAAACCATTGCGTTGTCAAGAACATGAAGGTTTTCCAGTTGATCGATGCATCGAATTGACTTTTCCATTTCTTTTTAGCTTTTGTTATAAGCGAGATGCCCATTTTCCGACTCGAAATATACGGATAACAATTATTCCCAGTTCCATCTCTTTGACATCCATCGCACAACATACACCAATCCCAACAGAACCGGCACCTCTATAAGTGGTCCAACTGTCGAGGCTAGAGCTTGATCACTATCAGGCCCATATGTCGCGACTGCCACGGCAATGGCAAGCTCGAAATTGTTGCTGGCAGCGGTGAAGCTCTGCGTAGCAGAAAATGCATACTTAAATCCCAATGCCCGTGTAATGTAGAGTGTTGCAAAAAATATGACAACAAAATAAACCACCAGAGGTGCGGCCACGCGTATGACAGACACAATCTGGTGGATGACTTGGTGGCCTTGAGACGCGAAAAGCACAATGATCGTATAGAGCAGTCCGATCAAAGACCAAGGGGCTGCAATTCGAAGGAATCTTTTTTCATACCAAGCCGAGCCAGCTATGCTCCGCAACGTGAAGCGTGTGACAATTGCAGCCCCAAGCGGAATGCCTAAGAAAACGGCCACGCTGGTGGCTACAACAGAATATGAAACATCGAGAGTGTCGGTCTCATGGCTGATGATGCGGATGAAGAAGACGGCAAGCGGAGCAAAAAGAACCATCTGCATCACAGAGTTGATGGCAACTAGAATGGCGCAATATTCATTGTCACCACCGGCCAGTCCATTCCAGATGAGAACCTAAACGAAATATTGTTGGTTATCGGAGAAATGAAAGGTGTCGGTGAATGCATCAACGAACCATGGCAATGCACCTCCCCAGTCCAACTAGGATAAGGCCAGTTCGCAATCCACCCTTGTCTGGTAAAAATGCCCAAGCGAGGGACAACTGAAGATGCGTAAGCCGATTAACTACTATGATTTGGATGCTGTATTTCCCTCACCATGACAAAAGGCGCAACGATCCAATTCACGAAAATACTGAAAAGGATTTGTTTCCAGATTGCTCGATGGGATAGGAGTTGGTGCAGTGTTTCGTAGCGTACTTTGCACAGTATTGGATACATCATGACAAGTAAGCCAACCGCTACGTGACATGGTTATTAGCGGTTGAAAACAACAAGAACAGTATGGTAAAAATGGAAGCTTACCGATCGGGACTGAAACGCCGACGAATTTTCCTCTCTGCAAGGAAGGGCCTGTCTGGGGAACAAAGTTTCCAAGAAGAATGCCAATAACCATGGCAAGAAAAATCCAGACAGCTAGGAAGCGGTCGAGGAATCCCAGTGATTTGAATGCCGATAAGTTTGGCTTCTTCTGTGCGATTTTCTGGCCATCTTGAGTTTCGGTTTGGGGGGTCTTTTCCCCTTGTTCGGGGCCGTTGTATGAATGAATCATATTTCCTTGGAGATGGATCTTGTAAAGTGTAGTTGGACAACGGTGCTGGAATCGGAGTATTAAAAGGCGGGATTTGAAGCTGTTACTTGGTGGCCAATCAGAGGGGCCTTCTGACACACGCCTGAGAATTCTCATTGGTCAACATCCTTTTTCTCAAGGAGTGGCAGTTCCTGAATATGAAGGGTATGCAGCGTAACAAGACTTAACAAATCATTATTTAGGGCTGAGAGACCGATAGCAAGCATATGCTTAAATTTCCTGCTCACTCTACTCCTTACTCCGTAATGCGTAGGTAAACAGTGCGAATGACTAAGCTCCATATTACTAAGCAGTGAAGGCTCGGCATATGAAATCTGGTGCAGTTTATTGTAACGAGATAGTAGGTCTAGACAAGAGAAAAGGCATGTTTCTACTTCCTTCGTGAAACAGGAAGTCCCGTGAAACAAGTACGGAGTGAAGCCATTTGAGCATTCTGGTCTCAGCCATGCAACAATCATTGCTAACCTGTATCAAGGCCCTGGTCTGCGTAGAACTCCATTTTTTGTCTCGTGGAAGTTGAGTTTGTGTTCAGCTTGCCGGCCTGCTGCGCTGCCGTGACAATCTGACCGAGACGCCACAAGATAGTACCGATGTTGTGGACGCGCTGTCACCTCTCCTTATCTTCCGAGGCACAGATAGGCAATTTCTATGGCACATAACCATGTCTATTGTTTTCCTTTTCAATTCATTTAATAGCAGTTCATATTCTCATATTAGTAGAGCAGAATGTTTGGAACAAACATGAGAATTACCTAGAAGCGTGGGCAGTACTCCGTACAAATACTGCCGTATTTGCATCGATATCGCCTACGCGGCCCTAATTCTAGCCCTACTACCGGGCTATTTCCTGTTCTTAGGCCTTCCACTGGCCGGGGGCGAGTATAAATTCTCATGCGGGGAACACGTGGAGGAAATTGGGCATGGGTGTATCGTGATTGTAACGCCATAGCGCCGAGAAGATGAGACCGGAAATACACCTTATTCGGTGCGGCGTTTTTCAATTTCTAATTACGTCTTTTGATTTCCAATCTTCTCCCATGTCACAAAGATGAGCTGGAAAGATAGCAACAAAACTTGTCAAATCCTCAAGGCCGCCGAGGCCGGTGGCTACGGGGTTGTCGCTGCTGTTGCGTGAGTGCAGCGGCTTTTTAAAAGCAACGTTTGTTGAGCTAACTCCTCGCATACAGATACAACATTGAACACGTTGTCGCCTTTGTCCGCGCAGCTGAGGCAAAAAGAGCCCCCTTCATCATTTTAGTGTTCCCTTGGGCCATCACCGCCTCGGACGGACTTCTTGTTCATGCGGCCGCCCAAGCGGCCAAAAATGCCTCTGTTCCCATCTCTGTACATTTAGACCATGCCCAGGATGAGGCAATGATTCGTGATGCTGCAGACAACCTGCCTTTTGACTCCATAATGGTCGACATGTCGCGTTACGAGATGCATGAGAATTTGGCCAAGACCAAGGAACTTGTCGAGTACTGCCATGCACGCGGCATCAGCGCAGAGGCCGAGCCAGGTCGCATAGAAGGAGGTGAAGACGGTCTTGCGGATACAGCCGACCTTGAGGGTGCCCTGACAACAGCCGAGCAGGTTGAGGAATTTATTGCGACAGGGATCGATTTTCTGGCACCTGCATTTGGCAATGTGCACGGCGAATATGGCAAACGTGGCCCGGTGTTAGACTATGAGCGGTTGAAAATGATCCGCGAAAAGGTCAACGGCCGCGTGCGCATCGTGCTGCACGGCACAAACAGTTTCCCAGACGACGTGATGCAGCGTTGCATCCGCGAGGGAACAACCAAAATCAACGTGAATAAGCTTGTGTTGGATGATTATCTCGTCTTTTTTAAAGAAAAGATGTCGGATATGTCTGTGACGACAGCTTTTGAGAAGTCCGTGGAGGAGACGAGGCGATTAGTGGAGTGGCAGATAGATGTTACTGGGTCAGCAGGAAAGGCCTGAAGGGCACAAGAAAAAAGAAGCCTAACAATACATTTAAGAAATGCATTCAAGTCTTTATATATTCATTGTCCTATCGCTGTTCCATGGTTTGGTACTGCATATATGAGATCTCTTCTCATTGTCACTGTATCTGGCTCATGGGCATCTTCATTAAATATTTACTGGAAAGAAAACAATGCTCAAAAATGGATGAGCATCCAGTCTCTATTTTAAGGCTCAGCAGGCCAAACATCATTCGCCAAATCACGCACAAGTTTCAGCTTAGCCAACATGTCTTCGCGCGTCAATCGGTCCTCGAAGTTGTGGCTGGCAAACCCGCATTGCGGGCTCACACTGAGCTGCTGCAGGGCCTCCTTCTCCGTGATAGAATTCCCCTCGGCGATGTATTTGGCAGCAGTATACACACGGTCTTTGAGCTCGGCCAGGTCCTCTAACTCTTTAGACTTTGTAGTGACAACACCCAGGACGAGGTGCTTGTTGCGGGGCAGGTCCCTCAACGGCTCAAAGCTTCCGGCACGTGGCGAGTCGTATTCGAGATAGAATGTGCTGATGACAGAGTCACGGAACAGCGTACGGGTAATGACCTCGTAACTACCTTCGGCCCAGTAGCGGCTTTCGGTAAAGTTTCCACGGCAGATATGCATACCCAGAAACAAGTCTGCGGGCAAGTCGCGGAAACAATCATTGTACCAGTGGACATATGTTTGGAACATTTCATCGGGCGACAGTGTGTTGGCGGGATCGGCTACCCAACCCTCCCGCACGCTAGGAGAGCAGAAGTCTACATCTCGTCAGCGTGGGCACATGTGATTACGAGCTCCAGTTTGGATGCACCTACATGAGAGATTTGGGTCATCGATTTGTACCCGGCGCAGTCCGGCGTCGTAGAGCAACAGCAATTCTTTCCGATAAGCGGCTGCCAAGTCGGCAAAGTACTCAGCATCCGATTGATAGGCTTCTGGAGTATAGGCATGGCCCTGGCGGTACTGGATATGATACCAATTGGGCGATGGCATGGTCAACTTGATGTCGCCAACGCGGTCCGGGCCGATGTGCTTCTTGATATAATTAAATTCATCAAGGTGGTTGCTTCGGCCGGTGTGTCTGATCTTTCCTGTACAAACTGGGGCCGGGGGCTGGATTTTCATGTCCACAATGGCCTGATTGTTGGGCAGATACGTACGCAGGCGGTTCAAGTCAAAGGGCAACTCAGAAAAGCCCTCGAGCCCGTTGAAAAACGTGCCCCAGAACACTGACAGTTAATTTCAAGTATAACAAACTCCATAGGCAGTGATGTATGACTTACTAGTCCGCCGATACTCCCCATCAGTGATCGCACGTAGTCCAAGCTTGGTCTGCTCGTCGAGAATTGCAGAAATGGCCTTATCCTCGGCTTGGCGCCGAGCCTCTCCAGCATTGGGAACATAAGCAAGGGCTGTGACCTCCTGTGGCCGTAACAGGGAGCCAAGGTGCTCAGCGCGGCGCGGCTGGGCAATTTCGGACATGGTGACTGTGGTAATAGGTAAGAAGGAAAACCAAGGGAAAAAATAACGTTGAAACGAAGAATTATTAACGGTTCGTTGTCTTTGCCCAATTACACTATGAGTATTTCTACTCTGTACTCCGTACGTAAATATGCCCATATACTGTGCGGTGTAAAAAATACATCTGTCCGTTGTTCGTATCACTAGTATCTTACTCGCATGCATAGATAGAACACATGTACTGTTTTACAGCTGTTTATTGGGGCCTGGAGTTGAGTCTAATGCTGGATCGAAGTGTGAGAACGGAGTACTCGTAGCGGGAACAGAATATATTTGGAAAAGACTTACGCATTCTGTTAACAATCTAAAAAAAATAGAGTAACGCGGAAGGAAAGAGATAGCAGGAGGCAAGCCAAAGGCAAAGGCAGAAGCATATCGTTTGTACCTCCTCCGTACTCCGTACACACAAAGAAGTAATATTTGATGCAAAGTGCTTTGTGCCATGTATTGCCCAATGACAGCACTGTATTAGCCTTGAGTGCACGTTTGGAAAAAATGGATATTACGGATAATCGGCAAGGTGCAGAAAATGAAATTTGGGGGCCACTAATCTGTGGGGGCAAAATGTTGAGGGTGCGTCTTTGACCACGTTGGTAAGCAGTCCTAAGATAAGGCCTTACGAGCATCACAACGTGAGTATGAACTCAACGAAAGTAAATAACTTTTGTAGATAAAAAATTGAATAAAGTATGCCCCATCCTGTGCTAGATGAGGGAGTCCACGAGGTAAATAAATACAGGGTAGTGGGTGCACAGCGACAGGTGCAGCCACACATTGGATCCTGATCCACAGGGGCGATATCTGACGTCTGTGCCGTACGAGTATTCAATACAATACGGTGTACGGAGTACTGAAGACCGAATACTGTGTACGGAGCCCTCTGTAGGCTCTTCCATGTTTTTTTTTCTATGATGAGGTAGCTACCACCACTACTATGTACACATTGTCGCAGGACGACAAGATTTTTCTGGAACCATTCCAGATACAGTGAATGTGAAGAATCTGAATCTCTTTTTCCATGTTGGTCCACTAATAAATAGTGTCCTCAAAAAAAATAATATTATTGGAACTACTCTGTGGGGACCATCCAGCCAGAATGGGTCCCGGTCAATGTTTAGACACTGGTTACTCTTGCTTGTACCTGCTTACTTTCTACTCCTCGTACACAGTACGAGCGGATTAGAGGCGCTAGATGGCTAGTTGGAAGAAGTAGAGACCGCAAACCATGAAACCTGTACAAGTAGTCGGTCTCGGAAAAGTGGTATCACGGGTATGCTAACAAGCGATACAGGTACAAGGCGCAGGCTGTCAGTGATGTTTAGCGAGTTGCCAACCGCGTTATAAAAGATTGACAAGACAAAATGTACGGAGTATTGGAGATTTTAGGGCCACATAAGTAGCCAGCAATAGGCGGTATGCTATAATTATCCCCTACACATTTACTCCGTATCTTACCTATCGCCTCTGTACGGAGCACATTCTTTGTATTCATAGTGTTAGATTAACTCTTCGAATTTTTATATATTCTCTTTTTTCTCATTAGATCATATGTTTAACAGATGGTAAGAACCATCTGTGCCCAGTGCTTATTATTACATGCTTATTCAAACTTACAGCCTCTTCTCAAGGATTTCCTATGGCAGCCAGCCATATTACCGGACAGAATTGCTACAGAATCGATGAGGAATGCTATCGTCCAATGCTTGGATTTGTTTCTCGAGAACATCTAGGCGCTGGCCGACGAGTGCAAACATGCCACCTTCGGCATGCCAGTGAATGTGACAGTGCAGTGGCCAGATACCCGGATTGTCGCCGCGGATGCGCAGGACGACATGGGTGCCACCAGCCAAGGTGAGAGTGTCGCGCCGCAGGGGGTTGTTGTGGTTCCATGTGGTGGTGCCGGTGCCATAAGCACCAGAACCCCAGCCAACGATTTGGAAGGATTGTCCTAGAGAATATTTAGTAACCATGGAAGCCAGGAAAGATATAGATCGGAGATGTAGTACCACTACAAAAACTGTTAGCATACTGGTTCATGACAACCCTAATCGGGGTTGGAGAGAATACTCACTGAAGATGCCAAGGATGTGTCATCATATTAATGGCACTGAGAGCAATCTGCGCACCACCGCTATTGTCGTGCGAGACAAAGACATGCTGGTTCTCTGGAAAGTGCCAGTTTGGAAAGACTGCATCCGTAGTGTTGGGAGATGCATCACTCGAATTGGCTGCCTTCCAAAGAACGGCATCATCGGGGTCGGTCGAAAAGACCGTCTAATATGGTTAGCAGTCGGATTTGGAGAATATAGAATGGACATCGGAAGAGAGACGGACTCCTTCCACAAATGTTAACAGGGCTTTGCCGCTGTGCTTCATCTCAAATGGGATGTCGTATGTGTTCTGATCGTTGGCATAAAAGACATCAACTGCACGCATTGGCTTCGCTAGATCAAATGGCAGATCTTCACAAGTACGTGAAGCCCATGGCTCAGTGCCAAAATCAGGATGAGATTCGCTGCTAAGGTTCCAGGGTTCACCCAGCAGCGGAGATGACGGGTTGATGTCGTCGTAGGACAGAATTCCCGTGGCCTCGTTGTTGACGCTGTCAAGGTGGTTACTGGAGCGGATCATAGAACAGCCACGGACAGCAGCTGCACGCATGGCATAATTGCCACTATCAGCGTTTGCCTTCAACACAACAGAATAGCGTTGGCCCGGATTGACAAAGACACGCGTTGTCGAAATCGGCTCAACCTCAACTCCATCAATCTCGACAATCTGCAAGACATGACTGTCTACAGAGAACCAGACTGGGATGTTCGAACTGTGACTTATCAAGCGGAGACGAATTCTCTGGCCGTGGCGGACGTGTGTCGAGTAGATCGAGCCGCTCTTGCACTGCGATAAGGTGTATTCGCCATCGGAAAGGCGCTGGACCTGGCGTTCGCTGTCGACATCGCAATCGAAGATGTTGCGGCCATTCAGTACGACATTGTCGGGCGCCGGCTCCATGCCGACCGGGGCACTGTGGCGTCGACGGTCTGTTGGGATACCGAGGTACTCGTTCAGGAGCTGTTCATAACCATTTGTCAGGATGGAGCCATATGGATCAAGATAGGGAGGAGATCTTACCTCGCTCTCTGGCCGGTGATATAAATCACCAATCATGATGATTCGATCCTCGTCGACTTCTGGGATCTTTTCGTCGGCGTCGTGAATGATCTTGCACATGTTAGTAATGGATACCAAGGAAAAGAAAAATAGCATCATACCAATGGCCCAAACAACCCATCTGTGTATTGCCCCGTCGTATGCGAGTGGTACCAGAAAGTTCCCCGTTGTTCAGCAACCGTGAACTCATATGTGAAGCTTTCACCGGGGGGGATGCCGCATTGAGTGACGCCATGAACCCCATCCATCCAGGAAGTATCGCGCTGGTCAATTCCGTGCCAATGAATTGTTGTGGAGCTGTCGTTGGCGGCCATGCCGTTGTGGACGACTACACGGAGGATGTCGCCCGTGTTAGCTTCGATGATCGGCCCAGGTGACTGGCCGTTTACGAGTAGCATTGGCTTGTCCACACCGTCAGGACTTCCAATGTCACGCGTAATGTTGAAGAAGTAGTCGCGGCGTATTGGCCCGGTTGATACGCCGGACGAAAAGCCAGTTTTCTTCAGGTCAAAGAAGTCGCTCGGTGGGATTTGAGAGACAGCCACTGGCGCTGCAGATGGCATCGGGCTATCTTCTGGGCTTGTACTGTCGGCTGGGTAGGATGGTATAGTTTTCAGAAGTGGCAGGTGCTGTGACCAAAGGTAGAAGGAAAAACAAATTAGGACCATAACCGATATGCTGCAGAATCCCACGAGCACCCGAAGTGATCTGGGCGGCATCGGCCGTCGGAGGTGGCGAAGAAGCCACAGATCCTCTCGAGTGCCGTCATATTTTCCGTAGTTGTCTTCGTCCAGCTCTTCGTCACTGTCGAGCGGCTGTCCTGACTTTCCTAATAACAGCTGGCCATTTTCGGCGTCCTCGCCTCCCCAACGGGGTTTTGTCCTGTCAGAACTCATGTTGAACACTGTGTAGCTCCGTCCACAGCACAGGCAGAATTGGCCGGCAAATCTGCATGTATTTGAGAGAAAATGTCTATGATTTTGTCAAACATGTCGAAAATTTAAATATTCATAAATAAAAATAAGAAAGTGCAGTGACTCCCAGGGCGCTTTAACATGGAACGGTTGCTACGATAGCTCCACCCATCAAACGCCCCTCTAAAGCCCCCATCGTACGAGGAGTTGCCATAGCGGCTGTTGAGTAAATCTACAGGTAGCGCCACAAGAAACGTGAGAATGGATGCACTCCGGTCTCAGCTTGGCTCTTTAAGCCCCTACCAGCACAAAAAGCCCCTGTTTCGTCGCATCCAGCCCAGAAAGTCGAAACATGTCTTGGCAATGGTGGAACAAAAGGGTCAGGGGTTGCAACGATTTATACAGGGTACGGAGTAGTACTGCTACGATGTAACTACGGCTGTCAATGAACGAAGGATATCGGTATTCGTATGCCAAGCATTGCTTAGCTTGACACTGCTACTCCGTAGGCGACGAACCTTTACGTCACGTGGTTGATGAATAAGGCCTCCATTCATTGGTTGTCAAAGAGGCGGATTTTTACCCAAACTTTGCGCGAAGCACACTTTCAAGGAAATTCCCATACAAAAACGGCAGGACATCGAGATGCGGAACAAATGAATTCCTGAGGCGCCATGTTCTTCCCATTTGGGGCTCCAGGTCGCCCAGTCCGTCCTTCCAATACATGGTTTTATGCAGGCCTTACATCAGATTTTATCGACATCCAGCCACCAGATGCCGATGCCTCTGTGACAAAGACTATTGCGGATACAACCCCTTGCACAGGCGCTGATTCGGTAAACGGCTGCAAGGTTTTCCATGTCTCGGAAGACTATGGCCCCACGGGCCCCCGGGTTATCGAAAAGAAGGCCGGTGATGCAAATCCCGATGCCCTCAGCACGTTAAAGGGAGAGGTTCTCGTCTTTCAATATAAAGGCAAATTCCATGCTGTAGACCATGTAAGAGCTTAAGAGTTTCCAGAAAATCATGCTAAACTGCAGCTAACATCCATGCCAAGAAATGTCCGCACTCGTCTTATCCGCTTTCTGATGCGGCGCTCTTTGACATTGAAGATTTTGGAATCGTGCTCAGCGCTGGATTGACATGTCCTAAGCACGGCTGGTCTTTTGACATATTCACTGGACTAGGTGATCGTGGAAACTACCGCTTGAAAATATGGGAAGTGGAGTTGCGAGACGTTCGTTCAGATGCTACAGGTAGTCATGGGAAAGTAGAAATCATCCCTGGAACTTCAGAAAAGGAAGTGTGGGTAAGAAGAAAGCCACGGATTGGATAGAACTTGAGAAGGGTTAGTCCTCCATGGTGACAGTGGATTTATCACCAGACGTGAAGAACCTTTCAATATCTCATGGCTCATATGGCACATTATTAGAACAGTTTCCGCTCCAAGTACCTTATATAAACGCATCATTGTCATCGGGAACAAACCAGTCCTGAAATCCACCTGACCAAAGATCTGCATAAAGATCATCTTCAAAAATTGTTCGTGGGCCAGACGAATCAGTCTCCATTGCGACACCCCCATCAGAGTTGCATGAACTCTGGGCTTCCCCAATATCTGAGGGCTGCATGTGAGACTTCGCGCGGTTGGATTCACATGCCGCGGGCGTTTGAGTTGGTGTCGTTAAGCGGAAGTATCTTGAAAGCCGCACGCGCATTTCGTAAGCTAGCTTGAACTGGGGAGAATAATCGGCAAGGACCTTGATGATAAAAGGAATTCTGCCATCACTTCGGCTGCCTTCTCGCCCTGTTTAAAAAATGAATACAATCCTCTGGATATTTTTTTTCCTTTCCCTATTTTGATATAAACTGACCAGATGCTGTCACAATAGTAATGGCAACAGTGACAAGTGCGTAGATGAGTAAAATAGGTGGGCTCTTAGCCAGTGGCTCGCTTCTGAATTGACGAGTGATGGCGATAACAATGTCGCAGGAACTTTCACACGCAACTTGTGATTGCTCATATGGCAAGGCATTAGTGATCTTTGACTTCCCAATAAAGTGTCTGTTCAGGGAGAGTACGATGCTGTGATAAAAGAGGCTTTGGGGACTGTTAGATGACGAACATGATAATTGTGACAGGGTAAACTTGCTAAATAGTCAAGATGTTCGTTCCGATAGGTTCTTTGTGTGCGGCCCATCGACTCCATTGGAGGCACTCGGGAAGATCAGAATACCATTTTGTGAGATGCAGGTTAAATTGGTCGAGGTGGGTAAATATAGAAGAACAATCGACCTGTGAGGGATGGCCCTTTGGGGAAAAAAGAACACTCATAATGTTCTGAAATATTTCACCAAGTAGAACCATGTGCCGAAGGCCCTTTGTCAACTGAGGCCGCGATGACCCATTGAATGAAGGGATTTCGGTGGCCAACTTCGTCAGACCAAACCATTCATGGCCATCCGGAAAATCTCTATTCTGTATTAGTCAATGCAGTCCATCGGAGATGGAAGATTAGCCTTACGGCAAAGGCTCTACGGGCTTGACCTCGGCGTCTCGTTCGACGAGAAAGACTGGTCTACCCATGAATAGACTTATGAATCTGAGAATTGTAAGTGGAAATGGACCACCGAAGGAATTTGAAGAGCGGCTTATACTTGTCGGCTAGGTAGCATCCCCAGTAAATGCGGCGCCTGATTTCGGAATCTGCAGGCGTCAGGATTGAGCGATCCTTGGAAACCCAATGCCGAGGGTCTCTTTGGAAACCAAGGTCTTGTCCCATGCGAAAGGCCATTCCTAGAGCCATCCGTCAGTATAGGCTATAGCGAAGACAATCCTAGTATTTGTACCGGAAAGCAGCCATCCTTTCGAAGAGCTTCCCTGGCCTAATTCATGGAAAGCCAGACACAGCAGAGCTTGAACCGTGGTAAATGTTGGCCGGCTAAGTTCATGCGTGATAACGATCTCTTCGGCACATTTGGCAAAAACCGCAGCCTTTGCTCTGTTTTGAGTATTGGGAGAGTGCGCAATTCCAAGTGCACCGATGGCGTAAAGAAGAGAAAAGGACCAATATTTCCCACCGTGCTCGAACGAAAAGTAGTCTGCCAGAAATGCTTCTCGGTATACGAACATGAATTGCGGGTATTGGTGCGTGAAAAATAGACCCAAAGCTTCGTTGATCAGAGGCTCTGTGATTCCGAGAGCGGAAGCCAGACGAAGATCACTCCACGCGTGGACATTTGACTCGGCCATTGATGTTTTAGGTATGACTGAATCGTCCATGCCATCATCCAGGTAAATGCTAGTTGGGCCATGATACTGAAGGGCACCCGATGTACCGCGCTTCAGTGAACCGGTTGGCAAAGGAGAAGCTGGTTCAGAAACAGCATCGGGAGAGTCTGTCTCCTCAAGAATAACCGGGCTTCCGAGGTGATCATCCAAAACAACATCGCCGATGAGCACATCTCTTTCCTCAGCACTGGCATGCTTGAGCTTCTTCAATAAAGACTCATACCAGGCAACTCTGCTTTCGAGTGCGCTGACATATGCATGCGATGCCGGCCTTCTTCGGCTATCTCGAGAGCTGTACTCGCATTTGATTCCGCTTCCAGAACAGCTGGCGCATGGTTGCTTGCGATCACATTTAATCTGGATCTAATTTAGTTCCAGGATCAGCAGAATTGACTGAAAAGGTCTTCCTTACCTTTCGTGTTTGGCAACGTTTGCACCTTGCCCATACATAATTAGTGGCTTTTAGAATACTAAAATAAGAAAAACTTACGATATTCGCCTCGGGCCAGTTTGCATATCCATCGAGTTCCAACAAATTGTGTGAAATATTGCAGTTGACAAGTAAAAGGAAAGATTAGAGAGCATGTATTGCCCAGAAATAATACCACGACAATATTTAACTTAGTAATGAAAATTAACCCCGCTTGAACAAAGCTATCAAGCCATAATTGATAAGCTCCGTATTATTTACTCGGTATTCCATACTGTGGCAACCTGTGGCTACACTTGTGGCGGTGCATCAACCCCCTCAGTATTTATTTACCTCGTAGACTCCCTCATGTAGCCAGGAGTTGTTCATTGTTCCATTCGCTATCTTGATTCAGAAATCTACACTCTTTTGAGTTCATACTCTCGTTATGATGCATGTAATGCCTTGTACTAGGTCAGCTCACGGATGTCGTTGTGAGTGATCTACGAGTAGGACGCACAAAATGTAGATTGGTTGTATCTGCGAGCTACTAAAAACGCATGGCATTGAAATTGTAAAATATAGTAATACACCAGTACTCCGTATTAGTAGTCTTGGCGGATTATTTCTTTGTCAGAAAGCACGCCAGGCGAGATCGAAGACCCTTTTTCTTCGCCTCCGTAAGCCGAGACTCAGCTTCCATTTCTTCGAACTCACGACGTCCAGTCACCAAATCCATTTCCAGAGCCTTGACTCTCCGTGTCCTCTTAATGCTTTTCCACGCAATAATATTGACAAGATAAACAAAAATGCCAATATAACAAGTCAGAAATGTAGAAACCTTGAATGATGGCAGGAATGCATTATAGCCTAGAAGGAAGTCGTATTAGTTCCGTTTCCTATGATGTGCCTTGGGGGTAATAGTTAACAAACCATTGAAGAACGTGATAATTATGGTGAGAACAAGCGCAAACCATGCCCCATAAGGCTGCAAGGGTCCACGATAAGGCATCTCACTCCGGTCGATTCCTTGAGCTTTCATTCCGCGCCAGAATGCGACATAGGACAAGAGAATGTTGATCCAGTTTAGAGTACCGAAAACAGTGACGAGGCTGACAAAATAGCCAAAAACAGTAGATGCCGACTTGTTCACGTTCATATACCCGAGAAGACAGAATAGAGAAGTGGCAATGACACCGAATATCGGCACACCGTTGCTCGTTGTATGGAGGAAAAGCTTTGGGGCATGTCCATCCTTGGCGAGCGAAAAGAGGGTTCTCGCACCGACGTAGATGTCTAAAAAATGTATTAGAACCTAGAATTTGAATCCATGACCAGATGGGTATGCCTTACCAGTATTAGCTGCACTGATCACGAAAACCAAGAGACAGGCGTTGATGATGTCAGGAAGAACGTCAATGCCTGCAATAGCCATAGCAATGACAAATGGTGAAGCGGCTGCACTGGTTGTAGCTTTGGTGGCACCGACAAGCCGCTCGTTGTTGTACGGGACAGCCATGCCGAGGACCAAGACGCCCAAGACGTAAAAGACGATGATACGCCACAGGGTTTGTCTGATGGCGCGAGGGATATTCTTCCTTGGATTCGGTGTCTCACCAAACGCCGCCCCCACGACTTCCGTGCCGGTATAAGCAAAGCAAGATTGCACCATGCATGCCCAGAACCCCAGAAACCGGCCTAGAGCTCCCGTTTCTAGGTATGTGGCAAAGGCGCCGGGATTTTCCCAGTACCCAAAACCGACACGATGATGTGACGGGCCACCACCGAGTGAGACGATGAGGCAAACAAGCATGACGGTAATCAAAGTGATTATCTTGATCGACGAAAGGATGAACTCGGCTTCCCCAAAACCGCCGACTTGCAAAACCTATGCAATTAGTCGATGGCTTTTAGGACAATTCGACGCAACTCACATTAATGGCAATCACAACAACAGCAAAAACAGTCACCCAGATTGCCACGCTCAAGTCAGGTCGCCAGTATTGGATAATTAAACCAGCTGCCGTCAGGTTATTTGGAAGCACAATGGCATACTTGAAAAAATAGTTCCAGCCCGTTGCGAATCTGTTTTTCCATTTTGTCAGTACACGGTATACCTTCCACGATCAGATAGTTCCATACTTACCCAAACGCAGGGTCGACAAAACGAGTTGCATACCCGTTAAAGCCTTGATCAGAGGGCAAAAATGCGGCCATCTCTCCCAGAGCAGTCATGACGAAGTATATAATAGACCCAGTTACAATATAGGCGATAAGTAAGCTGGCAGGGCCTCCACGAGACAGCCCCGTCCCAGACCCAATAATCAGACCTGTTCCAATGGCGCCAGCAATGGCCAGCATATTGACCTGGCGCGATTTGAAGCCACGGTGAAGGGCATGATGGTCATCGCCAGCTTCCAATGGAATGCTCTCCCCCACTGCATACGCAGACTCGGGGCTGGCATCCAACACAACCTTTGATGTTTTCGAGCTCATGATCAGAAGTCAGAGTAGATTGAAGTCTGAACATCGCAGAAACTAAAAAGACATCCTGCAAGCCGATATAATATAGTTCACAGTTTGTTTAGCCTTATCAGTCTACATGGCGTATTATCGCCACAAGTGACTCCGCCTTGTTCTCAAAAAAGAAACTAATGCGCTTCATTTTATTATACATATTGTCTGGGGTAGATAATCGCCATTATCGTTCGTTTTCATTTTCTCCACATCATTATTGTTACGTCGTAATTAAGGCGAGGACGGATTTCACCAGGTGGGTCGCACGATTTGCGGAAGTGCAAGTCCGCCGCTGGTATTGATCGTGGGCAAGTGGAGATCTGCTCTTTTACTAAATTGGATCGAATATTTCCCAGGGAGGAAGTATTTCCGGGCGCGCAGTTGGCCTACCGCACGGAAGATGCGATGGAGGTTGAGCTCCGAAACGGGCCATGGCTTACCCCAAGACATATATTAAAAGACTACGAAAGATGTGCATCTTAACAAATCCCTTGATTCAACGCGCATGCCAAGACAAACTACTCTTCCACAATGACAGTTAACGATGACTCGGCAGTGAGCCGGCCTTTCCGGCTTTTTTCAGATGAGCAACTGGCTACCTACCGCTCGATGGTTCCCGTACTCGATTTGGACGCCATCACTTATGTCAACTCTGGGTACCAGTCGCTTATGAATTTACGGATCAAGGAGGCTCTCGACTTGTACCTTTTACAGGCAGTAACACACCCTGCACCCAAGCCCATTTGGATGCAACAGGCGGATGCTGCAAAAAAAGCTCTCGCATCTCATCTTCACGTCACTGATGAATCTCTTGTCTATACGCGAGATACAACAGAGGGACTCAACCTATTCCAGCGATCAATCCGTTTCCTGCCGGGCGACAATGTTGTCGTTCTAGAGGGAGAACACCCCAATCACGTCTATGGATGGTTGGCCCTGCAGGAAGCTGGTTTAGAGGTCCGACGCATTCCGGACACCGACTTTGCAGACGCTGACACCTTTGCACCCTACGTGGACGAGCGTACGCGGTGTATTGGCATCTCGTCTGTCATGTTCCACTCAGGCCAGCTCAATGATGTGCAGGGCATTGCCGCTCGATTCAGACCCCAGGGTGTTCACGTTCTCGTCGACATTACGCAGCACGTTGGCCTGGCCGATATCAACCTCACCAAGTGGAACGTCTCCGCTGCTGCCTTCGGAACCCACAAGGGCCTTGCCTGCCCGACTGGTCTCGGTGGGTTGTATATCCAGCCGAGCGCTCTGGCAGAACTCAAGCCTACACCGCCGATCGTTGGTGCTGGTGCTATTGCCAATCTTGCCGGCGACTTGATCGCAAAGAAGAATGTGCAGTATCACAGCACTACACAGCGATATGCGCATCTCAACACAAGCCTCGTTTCCACGACAGCACTTGGGGCGTCGCTAAAGGTGCTGAATGATATTGGGATTGCGAATCTGGAGAGTCATGTTCGAGCTCTGAGTCAAGAACTCATCACACGGCTCCACGCCATAGGCATCGAGGTTGTCGGCAGTCGGCAGGCCGAGCAGCGGTCGCCACATATCTGCATTGTGCCTCTTCTACACCCCGATTGGAAGCACCATTTCAGTCAAAATCATGTGTACGTTACGCACTACCGACGTGGTGTCAGGGTGTCTTTTGGTTTCTACAACTCGGTGCGTGACGTTGAATCATTTGTCGCGTCTGTAAAGCAAGGCTTGAAGGCAGGGATTCCAAAGTAGGCTGGGCAAGAAAGCAAAGCTTTCTAGCATAAAAAGACTTGCATTATAACTCGGCTCATATCCGGCAGTATATTATTCCGTGACAGAAGGTACTTCGTATATTTAATATGAAACATGTGAGATTTGTTAAAAGACGGCATCCCGTGCAATACTTTTATTGGTCGTTTTAACCATGGGAAGCCTAGAAGTCAGGTTGGGCACAAAAACAGGCCATTGTTCCTTTATTCGCCATTTTTTCTTTAACTTGCTTTCCTTACACTTTCCTCGGCATCAGTATGTCTTACAAAGGCAGCTCTCTAGCCTGGAGACCTGCTAGGGTGGACACAGTCCCCAGTACGCCGTCCGACAGCCGTGGACTTGTTCCTTGCAAGTTCTTTCTCTCAGGAAACTGTCTTCGGGGGTCATCCTGTGCATTCAGCCACAATGTCAAGCCAGAAATTGGGGAGAGTCCTGTCTCCCGAGCCTTCCAAGCCACCCCAGAGACTGTTTGTTGTGCCGGATTATAATATCTTTGGGGACCATTTCACTAATACGAACCAAGTTTGAGCAAGACAATCCAGAGCCAGAAAACTTCGGGCGTACTATCGGGGGCGCATTCGTTACTTTCGAAGACGGCGGGCGGGTCTCCAGAGTCACTCTTCTTAGTGACTACTCTGCAGTCCATCTGAGCAACTTGCCAGCCCAAAGCTCTGTGCAGAGTGTGAAAGACTTTCTTGAAAACTGCGGGTTTGGTGTCTCGGAGAAAGACATCCGGCTTGTCCTTCAAGCAAATGGACTATTTGGTGCCAATATACAACAAGACGATCCCGCATTTTCCAAAAAGCTGTGTGCCAGCATGAAAACACACGCTGGCAGCTTGGGGGATTCCAAATTGGTCAAAACAACGCCCATAGCTGCTCGCATGCCTTCTGGATACACATCTGGTCGCGTTGATTGCAAAAAAGTCCACATATCATGGCATAAGGCTCTACGAACAGTGTGGTTGAACTTCAATAACAAAGGAGCGGCTACACGCGTCAGCCGGAAGTTCCAATCTGGGGAATACCTCGTCGATGGCCAGAAAATTCAAGCCAGCGCTCCAAAAGAACCGCCACCAACTCGTGGATACATCAAAAGGCTATGGACCGTAGTCCTCTCCGACGTCCCGGCTTCTCAAGATATCGGCAGCACCTTGAAGTACGATACCCCAGCCCACATTGAGCTGGGAAAGCCGGCATACAATACGAGTGATAATTATGCAATCGCCTCGATCAGGTCGTTGCTCACAAAATGCGCACCGGTGGAGTACTGGGAGACATCGCTGCAATCGTCTGCCAAACGCGTCAAGGCTGTAGCGCGCTTCTTTGATGAGATGGACGCGCGAGAGGTGGTAGCAAAACTCGATGGGAGTGAGCTTCCGTTCCACAAAGCCGGCAAGCTGACGGCAAAGCTGGTGTACTCGGCAAAATTCAAAATCCGAACGGACATCTACAAGGCGATCATTTCACGTATCAATGCACACGTAGCCGCGTGGGCTCAAAAGTACGTGTCTTTTCGTGCATATCCTACATCCAACATGATCAAGATCGAAGGAGAGTCGCATGTGGAAGTTGCAGCAGCAAAATCTGTTCTAGATGACATCCTTGGCGGTGTTGTCGTCCAGGACAGCAAAAAGATCCCTCTTTGGGACTCGTCTCTGAAACAGAACGGGCCGTTGTGGCAAGCAGTCAAAACACTTCAAAATGGCCTTGGTGTTGTCGTCGTCCGTAATCCAACGAAACAGAAGCTACACCTTTTTGGAGCGGATCGCCAGTGTGAGGAGGCCCAGAAACAACTCCGTGCACTTGTGGAAGGCTGGAACAACGTGGCCACCACGCATCGTATTGCACTTGATACAGCTCAATCTTACTGGGCTTTCCGTGGAGGCTTCAATTCCATCGTGAAGAAGTTCGGCAGCGACAAAGTCGCCTTGGACATTGTGAAGAAGAACATTGTCGTCTCGGGCAGCCAGGGGGAGTATGAAACCATCTTTGCAATTGTCTGTGGCTGCCAGCCAATCATAAATGCACAAAAGTGCGGCACAGTGGAAACCTCTTCTACTGTTGAAATCTGCTGTGTCTGCTGGACTGAAGCGGAGTCTCCCGTCCGAACAACCTGTGGCCATATTTACTGCCAGGACTGTCTGGAGAATAGTTGCGTGGCTGTGTCAGCTTCCGGGTCCGACTTTGCTCTCTTGTGCTACGGCGAGCACGGAAATTGCAAGCAGGCGCTTGGTCTCGAAGAAATACAGAAGCACCTATCGTCCGGTGTCTTCGAAAACCTCCTGGAACGATCATTCGCATCCCATGTGAAATATGTTCCAAACGGGTTCCGGTATTGTCCTACGCCAGACTGCGGCTATGTATATCGGACTACAGAGAACGGGAATACGCATATCTGCCCCAATTGCCTGCAGCTGACGTGCTCGACCTGCCATGAGCCCCACGTCAACATGACGTGTGCAGAATACAAGGACTTAAAATCAGGGGGGTATTCGGCTTTTGAAAAGCTGAAGAAAGAGATTGGAATCAAAGATTGCCCCAAATGCAAAACGCCTATTGAGAAAACAGAAGGATGCAACCACATGACGTGTGTGGCCTGCCAAACACATATATGTTGGGTGTGCATGAAGACATTCGGTGTTTCGCATCTTGTCTATGACCATCTTACGAAGATGCATGGCGGGTGTTTTGGCCCGGATCCGGGCATGGGGCTCTAAATTCTGTTTATTTTTATTTTTCCCTCTAATGAAAACGCTATGCACGGAATATGGAATACGGAGTACTTTAATTATGGCTAGAGCAACCCCGTAAGCTTTCCTCTAAATAAGGTCTTCGCCTTCCAATGAGAATATCTTGCGAGGACACCGTACGGTGTACTCCGTATTAGAGCACGCAATCAAGCTTGAGGTAAAATATTACCCCGTACTTCTGCGGATGAAAGTGTGGCTAAAATCCCGCCAGAGCTATTCTAAAATGGTCATGTCAGAAAACAGGTTAGACCAGTAATAGAATGTACTCCGTACTCACCCCGTAGTGACTCGAACCTCTAAAGACGATGTAATAAGGGCAGCCCTTCTTCTCTTCTTCCATTTCTTCAACAAAATAAAAACGCGGAATATCCATGGATGCGAAAAATACTGAAAATCCACGTCCCAAGCTACAGAGAGTCACACAGGCCTGTGACTTCTGTCATCGGCGCGGGTTGAAGTGCGTGCAGCCTCCAAGCCAGTCGGCGGCGCTCCCCGAAACAGCTACGGCGACCTCCGACTGCTTGACTTGTGTCAAGTATGGTCAGCAATGCACGCGTTACCGAAAACCCAAGAAAAGAGGCACAAAGCCACGTCCAAAGCCAGATGTTCAAGGCCTGATTTCGTGTATGCCGCCTCTTCCGGCAGAAAACTCATACCGGCCGGCATTTTCTGCAAGTCATCCAATTGACACCGGGCCGCCCAGCTCGCTGCCCTTCTGTCATGGGCTTTCCTTGCAAAAGAGTTTCGGTGAAGGCAACTACTCTTTTCCTTCCCGTGAGACAATTGAGGTTTTGATCAATATCTACCTGGACTCAATCTATCCTTTGTATGTCTATTGAGATCTTCTCTATTCTGCCTCAACTCATGAAACCATCCAGGTATCCATTCTTTTGCGAAACCGAACTATTGCTTTGGTGGAGAAATACAACACCCGCCCCTGATGCATCCTACTACAGCAGTGTGCTGTGCGTGTGTGCCCTCAGCGCTCTGCAGGCCGAGAGGGGAGCTTTGTTTTCAACAGAACTTGGTTTTGTGCCTAGCAGAAATTTAACCAGTTCTATTCTCGAAGAGGCCCTGCGAGTAACGTCGCAGGTATATCACAAAGGCCATGAGATCAGTCTCCTTCGCTGCTATGGGATCCTGGCCTTAGTTGGCACACACATGGGCGATCTGGAGATTCTGCATCGATACCAGGGACTTTACCAAGGCCTCGCTGCCCAAATAGGGTTCTACAACGAAGACCGGTGGCCCCCGGATCTCTCGACGTGTGAAAAAGAGACCCGCCGAAGAATCTTCTGGACAACCTATCGTCTCGAGGTCCACAACGCGTCCGTGCTTGGCCATCCCATCCGGATCCCCGAGTCGCAGACGTATGTACAATACCCATGTGGGATCCACCATGTGATGATCTTTCCAGAGAGGAATGGGAAGTTTGAAAACTGGATGGCCGGGTGGAATTACACAACCGAACTTTACCGCATCCTGGAGCATGCGATTGTCGACTTCCGAAGCAGACGGACGGCCCGCACAACTGTCCTCTGGAGCGAGAATAGGCCCAAGCCATCAGAAATCTTGCAGCAACTCACGGAAATGCAATCGAATCTGATGCCGCAATTTGCACAGGCCACTATGAGATCATCTGACAGTGGCAGCAATCGTTGTGGATTCCAGGTGGCCAACATACTGTCCACTGTTCATGTGAGACCCCATACCTCTGCCATCGAAGTTTCCAGTGCTAATAGTACCATGCAGCTAGTGAAGATGGTCGTCTTGGCTTCTGAGGATGCAGGTTTCCAGGATGTCTGCCAGACCGTCATAGATCTCGTCAACAGTCTCGGCACTGTTCCAAAGGACTACAAACGAGCATTTGGTGCTCCCTTAGTGAGTTTTTCCACTTTAGTATATGTTGCGCACACAAACTTACATTTTTCAGGTACAGGAACTTCTCGGTGTCGGGTTTATGCTGACAAGCATCGCCGGAAGACTTCAGACGCTGTCTCAGACCGAGCATCTGCAATTGACGCATATCATGTATGCAGCAATTCGTCTCCAAGCCCGAAGAAGCACATGCTAACACCAGTCCTAGCCTTTTCTTGATCCGTTTCATCGATGGGCTGGGGGACTGTATTGAGTCAGCACACAATGCTGCATCTTGCTTGCAGTTGAATCTGTCTCGGATAGACCAGGAACTATCCAGACGAATTGATAGTGAAAGCCCCATGTCAAGGCAAAGCGCGCCTTTATCATCGAATGGAGACGCTTCCAATGCCGAGGGAGAAACTCTGAGGTTTCATTTGGGCATGGCTTCTTGTGAATTTCCCGATATGGGCTGGCTCCCACCGGCCCCAGGCTGTTGATTAAATATATTAATCTTTATAATTCACAAAACCTCCCATCGATTTTGTGATTTGTGATCGTAAAATGCGTGAAGAAAGTACGGGAAACCCCATACCAGACTCCTCGTAGGTTCAAGCCTCGGCTAAGCAATAAAAGTACTTGTCCAACGCCATCCATTTTTTTTTTTATTTTTTTTTTTTATTTTTTTTTTTTCAAAAAGTGGGCGACTTTGAAGGCAACAGCCGATTTGAACCCAAGGACAGTGCAACAATAAATGTATGCGTGAACATTCAATGAAGCGGACACGCAACATCAAAATGCAAGGCCCGCGCCATCCGGATATGTCGTGTGGATGTCGATCCAGGAAACTGTACGGACTACTCCGTACAAGACTCCCGCCATGCGAGACAGCCCGGGGACTTGCGGGGTATCATGGGGTTGCACGTGACTAGCTGACAAATGCATATTGCACGTCCGAGCTTCATTTGGAAGGAATCGAGCATGGCGGCTGGAACAACGCGTATCGGCACAGCCATTTCGACGTTGAGCACACATGTACCCCAGAAATGACCTCTCCAGCCGGCAAGATACTTTCCGGAGAGAGCATGGCCGGGAGCCCACCGGCTGACCAGAGAACAACCAAGCGACGGAGGAAGACGCCAGGAGACCCTCGGCCTCCACCCCCGGCCCGCGTGGCCGGATCCTACCAACGCAGCAAGGTTCCAACAGCATGCATGGTGTGCCGTGCACGCAAGACCAAGTGCGACAATGTGCGCCCTGTCTGTGGCTTCTGCAAGACCACGGGTGGTGACTGTCGTTACGACGAGTCGGAGCGGTCCCGGTTAGTTGCTATTACGCCCCAGCAAAATCGCCAAAATACTAACACAAGTCCGGCCTAGGTTCGACCCAGCAAGTGTGGCAATCTTACAACAGCTCGACGATATCAAGAACCTCCTCCACGAACAGGGTCTATTCCTTCGCCAAAGAATCGATGACGGCACTGTGACGACAAGAGAGTCGGTCGGCCACGACTTGGGGGGGCCTAGATCGGCCTCCACTGGTGCCTCTTATGGCATGGAATCCCCTGAAGAGAGGGTCCAGGTGTCATTAGCCCAGCGTGAAGATGTCCTTCCTCCCGGCGCCGACCCACTGCTCCCGACTACTACAGCGCAGACGACACAGCATGACTTTGACCGATATGCCTCGCGCGTCCAGACGGCCACCTACGCGCCCATAAGTACAGACGTGATGGCATATACAACGGCGGATATGGGGATTGAGGCCATGCTCCGCTGGCCCATCTTCCAACGCAAACTGGCCCAGCTCGGAATCCCCAGAGAGCAGTCACTGATAGCCCTCCTCGACACTCGACCACAAGACCAAGACATGGACCCGAGACGATCCCAGAGCGTTGACACCGACAGGGCACTGAGCAGACCTCGCGTGCAGGAGCTGGTGGAAAACTTTCTCGTAAACAACAACGTCAAGAACCCCATCTTGGAGCCGACTGGTCTTCGGACGCAGGCGGAACATTTCGTTGCATCCCCGTTGGAGCACACGGCAGAAAACTGTCTGATGGTAAGTGGCATATGCACCTTTGTGAATTAAGGCATTCGGACTGACACTAGGGCAGTACATCATTCTCGCTATCGGATGCATTTCGACACCGCTTGACGACAACTTGCCCGCACGCCATGTCTGCGTCAGCCGAGACAACCCGGCTTATGCCCTCGCCGAGTACTACTTCCGCGAGTCACAGCAGCGTGCGGGCACGCTCACCTTTGCCCACTCCCTGCTCGCGGCACAGTGTAACTTCCTGACGGCAGTGTATCTGATGTACACCATGCGCATCCTTCCAGCCTGGAAGACCTTCATTTCCGCTGGATCTGACTGTGTCTCTTATTTTGTCACCAAGGGACGTGTAAACCCCATGCCAGCAGCTCAGGGTCGAGGCTTTTGTCTCAATTCGCACTGCGAAGATGGTCCGTTGACTTCCACGTCGCGTGCCCTGGAGGATGCGCTGTACTGGAGCTGCCTCAAGAGTGAAATGTGAGTGTCTTTCGGGCAACGAGGGCTGTCGAATGAAAGCTCATAATTATCAGTGAACTTCGATTTGAAATCGGACTCCCCGGATCTGGCATCAATGCCATACACTACCCGCATGTCTTCCCGTCTGTACCAGATATGGATGATAGCCGGCTTTGCATTTCACGAACAGATGAACAGCTGATGAGTCCCGAAAAGGACAAGGAGCATCTCACGCATGGCTGGTTCTTTTTCCTCGCCGAGATCACCCTGAAGCGGCTGATGTACACCATTCTGCAAAACCGGTACCGCCTCGGCAAGTCCATCTTTCAGCTGGCAGACAATGGATGCGGCAGTCCAGGCGCCGTTGATCCAGCAATATTTGATACGGCGGAATATGACTTGCAGCTGGATCAATGGTGAGCCAGCCCAACCACCTCCCAGCTTTGGTCGTGTTGCTTACTAATCAACACGCAGGATGCAGCTGCTTCCGCCATCCATGCAATTCTCGCCCACATCCACAAAGCCACTGGGCAACATCCTCCCATGGGTGCTGCGAGGTCACCGCATTGATACAGTGGAGCTTTTACGCTTTCCTGCCTTTGCCTCTATTATGAGGCCGGAGTATCCTATGATGAAGCCTGCAGTGTCTGGTGATGCTCAACGTCAGACCAGTCACAATCCCGCAAAACTGTCGCGTGAATACCTCTTGAATGCGACAGCCCGCATCGATGCCAATGCAGATGGGGTATTCCACCGCCATCAAGGTGCATGGCTAACCATCCGCAGCTGCACGAGAAGCGCCTTGGCCCTTCTGGGCACCAAACTCGCCATCCAGGAGCAACGTGCCGTGGCCAACATACAGGCAGAAGATAGACGTCTGCCAGATGATTTGCTCCCACTGGGGTGGAGGCAGTCGGTTCTTCTGGTCCAGGATATGCTTCTCGCATGGGAACCCGAGGGCAGAGATGTTTCGTATCTTCGGGATGTCGTCGGGGGCTTATTGTCATTATGTCACGATTGAAGTTTGATACCCCATATGATACCCGGATAATATATCTTTGTTGTATGACTATGCTGGACGGCGCCTTGATCACTTTGTAGGGCTCATGTTTTGCTAGACCATCGAAGCAGTGTGAATGACCGTTTAAGAAAGGTGTACTGTTTCGTGGCCGTCCACGTCGATTCGGTGATGCCAACGCGTTGGATCCCATCAAAATTTGTATCACTGAGCTTCATACCATCGCCACCCACGGTGAACACCTGGACGCTCTGGCTGACCGAGATGCCGTGCATGTCGACTGTCCAGTTGCGCTGGTCATCGATGTTCACCACGGCCAGGTTCACAAAACCTTCGCTGTCAAGGGCGCAGCTGACGTCGAGCCAGGGCGTGGGCGTTGTTCCACGGATCCATGCCGGCCGTGTTGTCCCCGTATATTCCGCGGCACGAAGGTGCACGCCAAGCGTTTTTCCGTGCATGTAACGGCTAAAAAGTAGCAGTGGCCACCAGAGTGTCTGCTTGATGAGGCCGGGCCCCCCGTCCCGGCGAGTACTCAACGGACCCAGAACGTTGACGCTCTGGGCAATGTTGGCCATGCCAATATGGCTGCTTTGACGGATAAACACATTGAGCCAGACGGCGAGACTGAGTGCATCTGAGAGGTTGTAGGCCTGCTCACCACCGTCGTAACCCGGTGCTTGGTGCTCATCCCAGACGTTCCATTCGTCAAAGCAGATCTTGGGTGGTTCAGCACGCGACGACCGCGTCGGTGGCAGCCATGTGTCTTCAGGGCGGTTGATAAAGGCGAGCTCGGCGAGCGAGGAGGTAATTTGGATGGAACGCTCGGCGGACAAGGGCGCAGTGGCGTTTTCGTGGAAGCTGTGCAAATGTCAGTGAGACCTGTGTCTTCCCACCCACTTCCGCATCCAAACGCACTCTTGCGAATAGGTGTAAATGTGAATAGAGTGCAGATCGATCAGATCGCAGCATTCTTGTAGAACATAACGGTCCCAATCGTCGTGGCCCGTCTTGCCACATAGCACAAGGTGGATATCTGGGTCGGCCAGTTTGAGTGCTATGTTGATTCCGTCAGCGCCTCCGGAAACAGACACTTTCGCCCGGCCACGAACCTTTGGCCCATTGGACAGCCTTCTTGGCATAGTCCTCTTTGCTCTGCTGCCCTACCTGCCTACCACGGCTGTCAGTACCGCATTTTCGGCCTTTCATATGGACTCAAACATACCAGGGACCCCAGACTTCGTTTCCCAATGCCCAATACTTGACGTGATATGGCTTCTCATGTCCGTTTTCGCGGCGAAGGTTTGCGTAGTACGTGTCTCTGTCCGAGTTGCAGTACTCCAGCCAAGCGAGGGCCTCATCGAGCGTTCCTGTGCCCATGTTCAGAGCAAGGTAGGGTTTGGCCCCAACAAGACCACAGAACGTCATAAACTCGTCCGTGCCAAAGTGGTTGGGCTCATCTGCAAGCCAAGCGAGGTCTCGGCGCCGAGGTCTTTTCTCGCGTGGTCCAATACCGTCCATCCAATGGTATGTGGCGACGAAATTACCACCCGGATATCGGATCACAGGTATCCTGAGCTCCCTGAAGCACTCCATGACGTCCGTGCGAAAGCCATGGTCATCAATCTCACCGTTTTTGTTGTCTGGGTCGTAAATACCACCGTAAACACATCGGCCCATGTGTCTGTCATCGTGAGTCTTATGTCAGAATAAGCAAGGTGGAAACGAACTCCGCTTACTCTACAAACCCCCCGTAAATTAACGGGCTGATTTCGGAAAGGACCCTGGAAGTAGAAACATCAATGAAAGGTGTCTCCTCCTCGGAGATTTTGGTGTAGGTAGTCATGGCGGCTTAGACCGGGGCAGTTCCCAAGTTCTGTTAAGCGTCTGGAGATGCACGATTTCAGGAAGACATTGGCAGACGGTCAGTCTTTATGCTATCTCCCTCGCACAGGCTTCCGGTGTTACTGCAAAGTTTTCCGTATGCATGCAGACCATATCTACAGAGAACCGGCCTTAAATAAACTTGAATCGGGGAGCCTCGGTAACGTGCATTTTGCATGATGCTAAAGATGCCCGCCATGCATCGGGGAACACCGGCAAGCATCCGCCGCTTCAGTGGCTAACGTAATCCAACATATCCTTGTGGAGAATGCTCTCTGAACCAGACCGTTTCCGTATGATATCAGGTGACTTTCTTCTATTTCAGGGGACTTGCTGACCTCGGGGGGAAGGCTCGCTGAGAGCTTCCTATCACATGTCCAGGAAATATCGGTGAGCCATACCGCCTGTCTGGTGAGATCCTGGAATCTTGCATGAAGACGCACTTTAGTCACCAACATATATTGTAGAGACAGAGCAGCCCAGGAACCCATGCTATGCAAGGTAACCCATACTTTTGACACGCACAGAATCTCTCTTTCATCGATCTGCAGATGGACCCCAAACTTTATCAGTGGCTTGTTGCCTGTTTTGCTGCTGTAGGGTCCTTTACGTTTGGTTACGACCTGTTAGTTCCGCCACATCTTGCACCCCCCAGCACCTGACGAAATTGACATGTACCAGCGGTGTCATATCCGAGATATTGCCAGCTTTGGAAGATAATCCTATATTCAATCCTTCATCTACATCGCAGGGCCTCATAACCTCTATGCTGTCCATTGGCGGCTTCTGTGGTGCCTTCTTTTCCAGCTGGCTTTCCGATGCCCTGGGACGCAGGGGAACGATACTTGCTGCAACTGTGTTCTTTTGCTTTGGTGCAATCCTACAATGTGGCTGCCAGAGTAATGCATTCTTGATGGGTGGGAGATTTGTGACGGGAGCAGGAATTGGAATATACTGCATGGTAGCTGGTCTCTTGCCATCCCAAGCAGGCCTGTCCACTGACCAGTGTAGATCGTCCCACTCTACCAAGCTGAGATTTCCCATCCATCTATTCGAGGCTATCTGACCTCGCTTCAACAGCTATTCCTTGGTATCGGCGGTCTTGTCTCGTCGTGGATCGGCTACGGCTGCTTTGCGAACCTGCACGGAGATCTTCGGTTCCGTCTTCCCCTTGGCCTCCAGATCATCCCGGCCGCCGTGCTCGGCTCGTTCATCTACCTGTTCCCCGAGTCCCCGCGATATCTCATACAGAAAAACAGACGGCAAGATGCCCTGTGGACCTTGGCAAGGCTACACGCCAACGGAGATACAAGCAGCTCCGTTGTCCTGTCCCAACTTGCCGAGATCGAGGAAAGCATGGACGGCTCTCATGCGGTGGAAAACCCCTGGCTGGAAATTATTGCGACCAAGGCGAACCGAAGGCGCATCCTCGTTGGCACCATCATCCAGGCTGCCACGCAAATGTCGGGAGGCAGCACCATCTCGTATTACCTGCCGGAGATTTTCAAGCTGATGGGCTTCAGCACGGAACGGTCCCTTCTCATCAATAGCATTTCTAGCTTCATTGCACTGGTGGGAGAGATCCTCTGCATGCTCTTTGTCGACAAGCTGGGGAGGCGCTGGCCGTTGATTTGTGGTTCTCTGGTTATGTGTGCCACGTTTCTTGTCAACAGTGTCCTCCTGCGGACATACCCAGCCTACGAGAACAATATGCCAGCCCATTGGGGGTTTGCTAGCGTCACATGGGTGTTCTCCTTCACCTATGCGGCTACAACGGGGCCGATCAGCTGGTAAGATAAACTTATGAATTCTGTGCAGTATCCAGTTCTCACCGTCCTGCAGGATCTATGCCAGTGAGATCTTTTCCAACATGTCTCGGTCCAAGGCCGTATCCATCACTACAATGACATCCTTTGCTTTCAACAGTGAGCCAATCATGCAGCGGCAGGACTCTTCATGACTTGGAGTGCTTACTAATATATCGATGTTAGCCTTTGTCAGCCAGGTGACCCCCGTCGCTCTCAACAACATAGGCTGGCGGTACTATCTGGTGTATGTCGTCTGCAACTTTGCGAACGCCATTATCTACTGGAGCCTGTTCCCAGAGACATCTGGCATCCCCCTCGAGGAGATGGATCAGCTGTTCAGCGAGTCGCCCATCTTCGTACCCCTAAGCAAATGGACGCCAAGTGGCACTAAAGGAAAAACCAAACTGGAGGTACACGTAGAAAAGCACGAGTCCTTGGCTCTTCATGGCAGTCCGTTCGAGCATCTGCCATAAGGATAAGAGCGACCAGAGAGAGCAAGAGGCGATTTGGATACGTCACATTTGGGCTGTGCAGCAGCCATGCGTCAGACAACATTTAGAATGAAATCTACAAAGTACCAGGAAAATAACCAGAAAGGAATCGCATATGACTCGTAATAGCGTTCCCCATCGACAAATGCATCCAATCGTATATTCCGGCTGCGTTGGTGCCTATGCTTAGTAATCGTGTACAATCTGCCTCGCGTACTTGCCACATGATATTTCGCGGTCGCGCGCAAGTTTCTCCGATCGCCTTCCTTCTCTCATTCCTCTTCGACCAAACAACAATGTCGTACCATGATTCTAAACCCTTTGAGGACTCCAAGGAGAGACCTTCCAGTCCCCCAGGTCCTCCACTTGATGATCCGCCTTCTCCCGAAGACAACACGCCACCCGCGCTGCCTCCACGTCCAGCAGGCTATCCGTCGCGGCTGGCCGTTCACTCATCCGGAAACTTTCCGCTACCTCCTCGCAGTCCCAATAGACCACCGGATCTTCCACCACGGCCACAACAGTCGGCGTATTCTTGGCCGCGCACGCCATCGCCGTATTCCCAGCCGGCTCAGCCGGTTTACGGACAACCCTTCTCTGAGCCATTTGTGCAGCCGTCATATGGACAGTCACCAACTGCCCAGACACCTTACCCTCAGACCACGTATTCCCAGCAGGCGTACACGCAACAAATGTATCCACCACTTCATGCTACTGTGCCACCTTTACCACCACGGAGCCAATACCACAGCAATATGAGTTCCACAGGAGAAAACTCCCCCCCTCCTTCTCCGCCTCCCCCCCCTCCTCCACGTCCTCAACCAGTCTCAGTCCCCAGTCAGCCACCGTCCATGGACCAACAATCTCCTGAAATAGCACGGGGATATACCCCGCCGCCGCCTTATTCCTTAGTGGACCCTGCACATCCCTCGACGGAAGATACTCCTCCACATGCAACCTCCACACCCCCAGTCCCACCCCGGCCAGTCTAGACGTCCCAACCGAATGTTCTACTCCATATAGGCAAGGGGTATCGACCGATCCCTCCAGCGGTACGCTCCGTTTTCTGAGACACGCCCAGCCCCTGCAAGTGCGGTTCCGACTGCGGACCGGTTTACATTTTCTGTGGGGGTTAAGGCCAAGGCTAGATGTACCGAGAATAACGTGATTTTCCCTCCCTGTGGGTGAGAATACTTGTGTGAGTACGGGTATGGCCTACTGAGTATGGGATGTCGCAGATACTCTATGCTGCCGTCGCCGGTGGCAATCCGTCAGAAAGACACGGCTTGACGAAGATGGAAGGTGGTATTGAAACGGCTTTGCCTTATCTTCCAACACGTTTTGATTTCGTGCTTTCCACGCACCATAAAATAGGAGTCTTCAGGGAACGGAGACAGGCGATTGGTCAACGGGGTTCCTGGCCTTGGTGCTTAGAGACGGCAGCTCAGATGCTTGCCCAGCCTTTTCTCAGAGATATATTAAGGTATTTCTGCATCAGGCAAGCACTTGAATCAGATGATGCGGATTATTACAGGGTGTGCTCATTCGAAAGTCCCTGTTAGTCAGACCAGAAGAACCGTCTCTGTATATGTATGTCGCGTGCACCATTTTCGGCTGAGCAGGAAAATTTTCATGATTTATCAGACAACGTTTGATAGTCACCCTTGGGATGAAACCCTTATATATTTTTATATTTTTCACATGACTCGGAATGAGTGGGCCGGCAGGCACTGAGGAAAATATGGTGAATTTCACATATGATAATATTATCGAAAACAATGTACAGTCTAAATCTTGATCGTTCCATGGGGGGAGGGAATGGCCAGAAGTACCCGAGTATCGATTACAATTGGTAGACTTTCATGAAACTAGCCTTGTTTTGAGTAGATTCATGCTGAAACCATTTCATAGACTCTGAAAGCATCTTCTATGCTCGTTACACGGCCAAGCTGTAGGTGTCTACGATTCTCCGTTAATTGACCATAAATTTTTTGCGATCTCGTGACCTGCACGTGATCCTTTTCTATGTAATATTAGCTATATTTTGCAACTATAACGAAAACACGTGACAGAATAAAGAGTACACGTGACCACACGTGACAATTATGCACGTGATTTTGAAAATGTGGTCCGTGCGTACGAAGAGGTCCGTGCGCGGATTTTCTTTATTTCAGATTTTGAATTTGCAAAAACGATGTATATATTAGACAAAGTTTTGCATTGCCATACGTAGTGTTTGGTAGGGTTTGGGATAGTGTTTGGGATAGTGTTTGTTAGATGTTTGGGATAGGATTTGGTAGAGTTCGAATGTTTTTTTTTTTTTTGGTTTTCGTTGCTGTATTTTTTACAAGTATGGTTATCTCCGCAGGTCCTATTTTACATAGAAAAAGATCACGTGCAGGTCACGAGATCGCAAAAAATTTATGGTCAATTAAGGGACGTTGTGTCTACGTACGTCATCACGTGATGCGCTTGAATTTCATCTTGTTAGGTTGCAATCTCATGGGAACCGCCTCCATGCTTCATTGTGAACAAAAACGACAGGAAACCCTTCAAGTTATTTCATGTTTTGGTGGTTCTTAGTTCTCTACGGCCTTCAATTTGTACATGAATTCAATTGCGTCTCTGCCTGTGTTTCACAAGCCACGTCTATTAGCATCTGCAAGATCTATTCTTGTATCGGATTTAGATTTAGGCGGCTGTGAATATAATCTAAGGCATGATATAGAATGAAGTATAATATCAGCCCTGAGCCACAAAAGACACGGACAACACTAAAATACTCCATACTATATGCATTACGGCGATGTGGTGTAAATCCAGTGACGTGGTTTGCTTGTTGGCGCATAGGCGTGCAGGAGGAAAGCAAGTATATTCTTTAAACACGACAAAGATGGGGAAAAAATGCGAGCTATATGGTGATAACCTCGGATTTTTTACAAGTAGAAGAACTATGTAGGCGTCGGATCCGTTATTCAAGCCGGTTTTTTTTTCATGGCCCGGTTGCAAGATGTGCTGTATGACGTCATTATGATTGATCCTATCTTGTTTATGGAGTAGATATCATCGGACCGACAACAGGCCTGAGTGCAGATACTGATCCATTATAGTATAGATTGCCTCTTCTTCCCTGAATTTGATATCTGCACTCGGCTGTCTGACTGCCAAGTTTTTTCCACCTGCATGCATGCATCTGGAAGATACGAGTATTCCGTAGGATCTCTGAGATGAAACGGGGACTACTTAACTTAGGTCTTTACAGGTATGGCACAAACACGGTGTATTTCTCGTATTAACATGAATGCTCTAACTTGTACTCCGTGCTCCGTACTCGTCCAGAGAATTACTCTTGCTTCGTTGCAGCGTATTTGTTGCTGTTGCTGGCCAACGCGAAATAATGTTACAATTATGCCGCTCAATATATTGTGCGGCAGAAATGGTCCAGCACTCATATAAAAACGCACACTATGTACAAGTACTCTGTAATACGACGCAGCTTATGCCGTGACCCTGTTAGGGCATCCGAACGCCAAGGATGGTGCCTCCGGTCGACCGTCCTCCTTGTCTCATTCGACATGAGAACCACGGTGTAAGCGGGGATGGGTCATAGCCAACCCTGATGATCCTATAAAACGCGACTGGGTGGGTCTCTTGCGGTCCACGTGATATGGGGATACGACACGACGAGGGGGAGTGCAGAAGTTTCCTCTTAGAATTCAAGGCGACCACCGTGCAGTTTTCGGCTTCCTGTTTCTGGTAAACCGACGTCTGATCGCCAGGAACCGAAAATACAAGTTAATGTACCGATCAGTTTCTGCCTGGTGAAAACTCTGCGGACGATCGTCGTCTTGCCTGCCGCCTTAAGCAGACCGGAAAATTAGTGCCGACTCGCATCTCACTCCCCTCGTTGTTCCCCGCAAAAGAGGTCCGCATGCTTTGCACCGTGATGTCACTCTGTGTAGTATGTTGGCCCTCTCTTACAGCCGTGCGCGTGTGCATACGAGTACGCAAATCCATGCTCAAACCACTCCTTGTCTCTTAGGTACTTCCATCAAGGACCATGCATCCGCCAAGATAAAGAATATGCATATACTACGGGCCCCGAATATATAATATAGTCATGGGCACGGCTCACCCGCCGGGCGACCCCCATTTCTGCCTCTCTTCCGTCTCTTCCACTACGTGCCCAGCCTTCCTATACTTACCATGGCTGGGAAAAAGTATCTCGGCCTCCGGGGCCACTCCCTCAATTATGCTGTCGGTATTATTGCTGGCTGTGACTTTTTACTCTTTGGTTATGGTATGTTTTCTAGCTTTCTCTGTTTTCACGTTCTCTTCTTCCCTTCTCCCCTTCTGCTTATGTCCCCGCTAACACCCACAGACCAGGGCGTCATGGGCGGTATCTTGACCATGGATATCTTCCTGAATCAGTTTCCCATCATAAACCCCAATGCTGTCACCGACACTGCCGAGTCATCACGGCGATCTACCTACCAAGGCATCGCCGTGGCCTCTTACAATCTAGGCTGCTTCCTCGGATCTGTCATCACTATTTTCATCAGCAATCCACTTGGTCGTAAGCGCATGATCATGCTCGGCACAGCCATCATGATCATTGGTGCTGCTCTTCAGTGCTCTGCTTTCGAGATTTCGCACTTCATCGTCGGTAGAATTATAACTGGCATTGGGAATGGATTCAACACTTCTACCGTAGGTCAAACCTGACTCTTCTGCCGCCAGTGCTCTCCTCACTGACCTCAACAGGTCCCGACTTGGCAATCCGAGTTGTCACGTTCCCACAAGCGCGGAAAGCTCGTCATGATTGAGGGCGCTCTCATCACGTGCGGCATCATGATCTCTTACTGGATCGACTTGGGTTTATCATTTGCCAACAGTTCGGTAGCCTGGCGCTTCCCGCTGGCCTTCCAAATCGTCTTCTGCGTCTTTATCCTGGCCTTCATACCCTTCATGCCCGAGTCGCCACGCTGGCTGATCCTGAAGGACCGCGAGGACGATGCCCTCGAAGTGTTGGCTGCACTCGCAGATACGGATACTAACGACCATAATGTGCACATCGAGTTTACCGAAATCAAAGATGCCGTACTGGAGATGGCCCGTGGTACATTCAAGGACCTCTTCGAGTGCAACCGCGATCGCAACCTACACCGCACCATCCTGGCATATGTCAACCAGATGTTCCAACAGATCACTGGCATCAACCTGATCACCTACTATGCTGCTGTCATCTACTCCAACCTTGGCATGAGCTCCTTCTTGTCCCGCCTGTTGGCTGCTATCAACGGCACAGAGTACTTCATCGCTTCTTGGCCGGCTGTCTTCCTCGTCGAACGCGTCGGCCGCCGTAAGCTGATGCTCTTTGGTGCAGCCGGCCAGTCTATCTCCATGGCTGTCCTGGCCGGCACCAGCTCGATAGCAGATACGAACAATGCCGCTGCCATCACAGCTATCGTCTTCTTGTTCGTTTTCAATACCATGTTTGCCATCGGCTGGCTTGGCATGACCTGGCTCTACCCGGCCGAGATAGTCCCGCTGCGCATCCGTGCCCCGGCCAACGCGCTCTCGACTTCAGGCAACTGGATTTTCAACTTCATGGTTGTCATGATCACCCCTGTTGCTTTTAATAACATCGGTTACCAGACGTACATTATTTTTGCCGTCATCAATGCCTTCATGTTCCCAGCTGTCTACTTCTTCTACCCCGAGACCGCATACCGCTCGCTCGAGGAGATGGACGCCATCTTCCACAAGGTCCACGGCTTGAAGGGTGCATTTACGGTCGTCCAGGTCGCTCAAGACGAACCCCGTCGCTATGGGAAAAATGGTGAGCTGCTTATCGACTATGAACAGACGGAGGAGCATCGCGAGCACATTCATGAGGATTCAGAAAAGGCTACAGTGGATTACCGCCCAGATATTGACAGGAAGTAAAGGAGGTGGAACTGGTAGCCCATCTGTTTCGAGGGGCTATCAGTTAGCCTTTTAATACCAAATAGAGCAAATATACGCCGTATTATCATCAATATTTCCGATTCAATGCTAGAATATACCGGTACTTCTGTACGAGTAACTCATAGACTACATCCACGCAATGCCTCTCATTTCTTTCCCGACTGGCCTGACCCAGAGTTGGCGTTCGCGTTCGTGGCGGCAGCCGACTGCGCACGCGCGGAAAACCCAGACGAAGACATATCGTGTCCGCCCTTGGCCTAAAATGATACTATATTAGTATTTGACAACCTCCCATCTGTGCTTTGCTCTCATACCTGAGTAGACTGAATGTG
The DNA here is from genome assembly GCA_002778125.1 of Dryadomyces quercivorus. Lineage (NCBI taxonomy): Eukaryota > Fungi > Ascomycota > Sordariomycetes > Ophiostomatales > Ophiostomataceae > Dryadomyces > Dryadomyces quercivorus. The sequence goes on from PCDE01000014.1 coordinate 331,850, forward strand.
CGATGCCGCACCAGACGTCATCGGATGTTTCGGGCCTTGTCCACTCATGTTGATGTATCTTTTTGATCAGGTCTTCTTTTTTTCTGTTTATTTTTTGCGTTTACTGCTTTGTGGTTGAAGAGAAATAGGAAATGAAGACAAGAAAAGCAGGAAGGAGGCTTCCTTTTATACACGATGAGCGCACAAGTCCCCGAGGGAAAGCAACTGCCACCACCCCCTCGTCGAAAATCAGTTCAATATCTTGGCAATAGCCATGACCAATTTCTTGGTTTTTCTTTGATTTTTCCGTAATATATTACTGGTTGCCGTGAACCGCATCTGCAGTAGGCTTCTCATATCACGTAACTAGTAACGATCTTACCGTTGGCACGGCAGGCGTACTCTTCGTTAATTGGTTGTGAATCGTGCCGCGTGTCTTCTTGTCGACAATATCCTGTTTCTTTCATCTCGATGTACAAGCGTGGAATGAATCAGCCCATGCCACAAATATGCAGCCTAGGTCGTGTGAGCTCGAGGCTGCAGAAAAAGAAAATCAAAGTGTATATTTCGCTCTAGATTTGCCCCCGTGAGATTAACTCCACAAACTGCTTTCATACTAGTGCTTACCAACCGAGCACCTCCTCATAAACGGACTCTCGTAACCCGGCTCCCTGCCGGAACGTTCCGAATTTTTGTCGTGGGTCTATCAGAACAGAGACACAGCTTCCCCTTTGTGGCATCTCTGGTTTCTCGCCCTGAGCCTCTAGCTGCACAATCTTCTCGGCAGCTATGGCCGTCAGAGCGCTCGGCCATATGCCTTCCTGAAGAGTTTTGGCTTTCATGAGCGCGATGCAACGCTGGCGGACATCTGGGTCACGGCATTTTAAAACGGTCGAGAATAGGACGGGTAAGACTCCGAGATCCATGTGAAATCGCGGCTTTTTCGCCTCGGGATCTTCCAGGTCTGGTAAAAGTGCCCTTTCAGCTACTGTAACCATATCCTGGAATTCGTTTGTGCGGTCGTCCCACTGCCCTTTGCCGCTGGCGCCTGCGGGGGTCATGTGGAACCCGAGGAACAGTTTGTGCAGCTCCAGAAGTGCTAATCCCCTAGACCAGGCCTGATCCGTCGAACATTGCCGTGAGAGTTTATCGAATGCACGACACCATCGGTTAAAGGAAGCAAGGGCTTGTGCACGCTCCTCATCGCTGAGAGTCCCCGCCATAAATTGGATCGCCAGGCTGAGAATAGCCTGGCGGGCTTCGGATACGGATGAAAAGGTGCAGTCAGCCGTGGGGAACCGCACAGTGTTGGGTAGAGCCGCCAGGCTAGCTGGCATATCCGGTCCAATATCCCCCGCAAGCTCCGGAGTGGGTCAGTCACGGAAGAAGAAAGCAACAGAACAGGGGGGGGGACAAGGTCCACCAGACAGGCAGCCGAACATACCAGGGCGACCTGCACGGAAAATCGGTGGATGAAGGAATCAACAGCAACCAAAATGTCCTCTGTTTCGGGTACACATCCAGGTTGTGTCTCATTGGCCTTCCTCGCTAGAAGCCTCATTTCTTGGACCAGTCGAACGCCATGTTTGAACAAGCGAATAGCGGAGCGGTATTCACCCTGCAGTGCCTATGATTTCATAATGAGTCAGCATCAGGAGATTTAAAACATATGACATCCAGAGACTGTAAGGGGACAGCGGCCGCACCTCGATGCAAATGAATATGAGACACGACAGAAGGTGGGTGTGTGTTGTGGCTATAGTCGGCCCTCCTTCTGCGAGCAAGGCTTTGATCGCCAGGCTGTGTTGCTGGAAGGCAAATTCCGGCTCATTGGCAATGCCCCCATTCTGGAACCTCTCGTGGTGGGCAGCCAGCGAAACTAATGCATGTCTTATGCCATCCTGAGACAGCGCGAACTGGAGTATCTGGCCGTTCCAGAGGCCGTCGGGGAAGAAGGTCTCCAGATCCCCCACGGTACGCTCTACAAAGAACTGCAGAGAACGCGATTCGCGAGGATCGGAAAAATGCGAGCTGACTCGTACCAAGGCCAATGACGGGCTTCGGCTGGATGAGGATCCACGTGGCGAAGGGGCTTCGTAACCATCACAGACGCGGCCGGTGGATGTACCTGGACAATGGAAGTGGGTTGTCAGCTGTGTCTGTTCTGCACATGAAGCTCCCGATTTGGGTAACCTCAGATCGTATGGGCATATGCCGGGGGAGGGTCTGCATACACCGAGTACATGCCGGCCGTGCCTCATCACATTTCACTCTGCGGACTATGCTTCGTCTTAGTTTCGTGGTCGCTGAATCGGGTCATAAGATGGAGTTTTACGTACTTCTGTAACATAATTGTAAGTGACATTCAAAAGAAGGGGGGATTGAAGATGGTGAAGCACGAAGATGTATTGTGCAAACTGCCCTGAAAAAAAAAACAAAGATCACCCAACTTACTTGCAAGTTCGGCAACCAGAGCGGACTTTTGGTGCTCTAGCACGCTTACGTTCCTCTGGTTTGACTCTAGTCATGGTGTGCTGAGTACACAAGTTTACCCGTTAGGATGTTGCAGAGTGTAACGGCTGCCCTTGTGCGAGAATGCCCATACGAGCAGCCTCCATCTCGGCATATTTAAGAGCCAACGATTCGACCCAAATATAACCTGGCTGATGCTGGATATTTGACACGTGATGTGTAAACTTGCCTCCTTTGGTTAGCGTAGGAGTGTCTATACGAGCCAACGAATCAAGGGTTGTCCGGTTTTTTCGTCCCCAGTTCTCGACAGGACTACATATATGGTTCGAATCCTACGACTTTTCCCAGGGGTAAAAAAACGACGGTTGATCGATTTATTTGTCAACAGAGATCCTAAAAGGCATCAAATGAAATCATCAGGAGCGGCTACTCGGTGAAAACGGATCCCCAATTCTCCAAAAGCGTCGCATTGCCCCGAATGCCAAGCGCCCGCATCATTCCTACAACCACTGTGGCGACCGTGTCCATGACTTGGATGCCAAACGTCGATTCCCAGTATTTGACCCGCTGCGCGGCCCGCAAATTTGTGCACACCACAAGTACGGTCGAGGCGCCGTTGCCGACCACTTCCTGCATCATGGCGTCGATCTGCGGCTCTCCCAACGTGCTGAAGTCGAAATTCGTAAAGAGCCCAGCGTTTCGGGACCTCTCGCTTCCAATGTCGATACCAATTTTCTGATAATTTGCTCGAATGGCCGCATTGACGTCGTCTGTATATGGCGTGACCAGGCCCACCTGGTCAGCTCCTTTCTCTTTCAACAGGTCATTCATGGCCACCATCGAGGTTGTCGCGGGTATACCAGTGGCCTCTTCGATGGCAGTGCACAGCGCATCGTCAGACGAGAAGCCCAGCCATGCTGCAGACGTGCCACTCCAGCCGATCACATCAGCCCGTGCATCTGCTAGCAACTGCGCTGCTTCCAGCATAGCCCCCTGGGCAAATTGTGCATTGGAATCCTCCCCAAGCGTAATCTTGGTAACACGGAACCGTGAAAAGTGCACCGTGACATTTACTTCATCGCTGCTCAAATCAGCCACAATCTGCTGTGTCAATGGTTCTAGAACTGTATTGGATGACGGCACGAGCACGCCGAGAATGATGCGACGGGCCATTTTCCTCTTTTTTGGTGACAAAAGGAACAGAATGAACGGTTGACCTGCTATATGCCAAGAGATAACATAACGGTTTCGGTGTCGGAACAGCCCGATGATAACATTTGCGATACGGGGTAGGGAGTGCAATACGAGGACATGGGGCCGAAGGAAGCTTGTCAACGTTGAGCTAATGCAGGTGCAGGCTGGGCGATTCTTCTCAACGTTGCAGACTTCCGGGCCTTGTTCGAAAATGGTTACGTTGCATTCATAGCATCGTCCCACCCCGTTACGTGAACCAGATGTTGGGGTCATCAGCTCGTGGCGTCTCAGATGGCTAAACGGCTGTTAGCAGTCGATCGGGAGCCCAATAGTTCGGAACTAGTCAAACTACTTGTACGCGGTTGTAAGACGACATGAACAACTTATAAAATGCGGGGTGCTCTGTGAGTGTTGACCGAGTGTGGATATTCGCTGGTGGAAAAAGTCGAGAATTGCCAACAATATACGGGCATCACGGGATGATTGTCGCTGTTATACTCCGTACTAGTCAATTATTATTTCCATGAAAGTTATTAGATATCGAGATGTATGGAGTGCTCGGTCTGTGAAGGATGATTCGGGCCTTTTTCACTTCTAAACTTGTCAGGTGGAAAAATATTTAAAAAAGGAACTGGAAAAAAACGTGTTTTGCTACTTTACAAGGTCATGTTCCTAACATATTCATCCTTCGGTTTATAATTAATTCTAATAATCTTGCTTACCGTTGTCGTACAGATAACAGAGAGTTACATAACCCACAGAAAAGAAGATACGTACGAAGTTGTCCAGTAGAATATTTCAGTACTAGGGTATATAACCCTTTTCAGGGCAATTCCTTGTATCTGAATTACCATCATTTGTGATGAAATTTAAACAAAATAGAGTAAGATTTAGGTTTAGTTCCGAACTCTACGTTGCAAAGTAATGATTCAGATGGCTTAGTATATTCAAGAAATGTACCTTATGTGAAATGCGCAATGTTTTTTTTTTTTTTTTCGTTCTATGTACCATCCCCAGTAGAAGGAAGATTAAGCTTTCGCTGTAAAAAATGGAGGTTTCCTGAAAACTCCAAGTCGAACCAACCTGCACGATATTTCCTTGGTGCACCTTTGCATAACATCTCCACTAGGACTATTTAGTCGCATCAAAAGAACCGTAGCAGGAGGGGTTGGAATGGCAACCTCGGTGTGGTCTTCGGTCAGGCTAATGGTGCCCTGTACGAGTAGTTCGAGCAAGACGAGTCCTTCCAGTTTCCGTATCAGAAGTTAGAACTCTACCTTTGAGCGACAAATGGATAGAAATGTAGCTAGTTCGCGTTTCCCAGCCCATAAGAGACAACAGCTGGAATGTTAGAAATAGATGGAATAGACAAGAAAAGCTGCACGCAGGAAGCCGTAGAGCGGTTCGGCCCGTTATTCTCCTTGAAGAGGACGATCTGGTTGTAGCCCCCAGGCAGAGTTATTAATAGTGCAAAAAGAAACGCCATGCCACTGTACTCCGTACCTTATTGTTTTATAAGTCTGTCCAATCAAATTACATCACATTCCTAAAGGGGCGGTACGGAGTACGAGTAAACAATCAAGCTGCCCTTGAAGCCCTGCAGATTGTGACAGAAGCCCAACGACCGGAAAAAAACGAATTATCTATTACAACTACCATTCAATTATCCGCCAAATGTATGTAACGAGCCACAATTCTTCAGAGTGCCACTTGGCAGGCTGACTGAAAGATTGCCACCGAAGGCCGTCCATTATCATCAACTGGGTCATTCGATGGTGGTCGCAGTCCGCCGACTGGGCTACGCAGATATGGTCATAAATTGTCAACTGGCTCTCACAGCCACGTAAGATCTCCGAGCCTTTATTCTCTATCGACTTTTGACGAAGACATTGATCATTATTTTTGAGATGTCCATGCCGTGGTTGTCTCATACAGGGTCACATTTACGGTTGTGTCCTTTTTTATTCTTAGCTTTGGCTTCAGTTCCCTTAGAAATTTAGGAGGTATTTGCCATGTGAATCTCATTCTTGGGTTGCCTTACCATTTCGTCAATCACTGACAATTTCTGGCTCAAGAGGGCCACCTTTCAGTCCGTCGTTTATGTTACCTTCACCCCAGCCAGTGGCATCTTTACGACTCTTACAAGTGTGGTCATGTTGGGGCAATTGACGTTCCCAGCTGTCCTAGCGGCGATTATCATTGCCACAGTGGTTACAATTATTGTTTGGTGTGAAGGAGTAGGTCGTTAGCTGACCTTCTACTCAATTTGGCGATTTCGGAACGACAGAGTTTCAAACAATCCATCGTGGAGGTCATAAATCACATCCAGAATATGCTTCAGTCGGAAGTTATGTACCTTCCGTTCTTATTGATTGATGGTAGTATCGAGATACCGAATCGATTGTTCTCTTCTCCGTTCATTGAGTTGCGCCACAAAAATGTTCAAAATTCTGTGTTTGAAGATTGAATTCTTCGACAGGCCACAATTTAAGGTGGACAATATAACATGAAAGGAAGCAAATACATACTTCGGATACTTCAGCATCCGAAATATTGAACAAGATAATATCGTGGTCAGGACAGAAAGAGTAATTCAAAAAGCAACCCAAAACGACTTCACATGCATATCTGGACATATTTTATGCAGACAAATTTTGGATACTCCTACGATACGGCCTTTTTATTTGCTCGGAACCGGTAATATATGTGCTTAAAATAGTTTGAAATGTTTGTTTTTGATTTATTTGGCTCTCGGATGCTTACAATATTGAACATGGGATTCATGATATAATTTTCGCTTCTCCTTCTGCCGTCCACCAAGCCACGATTTCTTGACATAACTTGTAAAGTGTATGCCATTGTTCAAAATGGCTGTAAGCATTTCCTTATGTCTGGCTAGGAACGCCGTACAAATGACCGATTTCCGATGCCGAAGGAACTGCACCTCCGCTGGAAGGCGTAGACACGTAAAATGCGTTCACCCACCGGATTATTTGGTTGACTTCATCAACTTGTAAAGCTTTCAGATACATATTTTCTTGCAGAACCAAATCTTCGCAATGCTTGCCACCCTTTATCACCATGACAGGTGCATCGGGGGTTGAAATTAATGGGCCGCCTGGTCGGTCCGGACTGGATACTGACGCAGGGGACCATGGATCGAACTCACTTTCACAGTTAGCTTTTGCATATTCCCAGAGATATCCTCACAAGACGCACCCGTTGACCCAAAGAATTCGCTTCCCGGCGTAATTCCAACCGTCCGTTCGATCGTTAACATTATCCACAGTCATGCCGACCTTTGAGCCGTATGTTGAGCCATTCTGTCCAAAGTAAATATCGCATTGTCTTTGAAAATAACCAGGCGTCACAAGCCTGCTGGCTATGGTGAGCTTGTCTTCCGGCCCAGCTCCCGTCTGCCAATATGCAAAAGGTTCGTTGCATAGCATCCAGGCCCACTGTACGTTGGCGGTATTGCGGACATTGCGATCTGTATAAAGAGGGTTACTGGCATTGTACGTGTTTAAACAACCGGTTGAATTCGAGTTCGCCCAGTCTGGATAATTGTATGTCTCATAACACCCTATCGTTGGATGTCAGTGGCAGAATGAACGTGCTGGAGAACATGACGGGACGCACAACCGGGTAAGAAATTGTTTTTGAACCACCGAGCAAGGTTCGCGGTTTTGATTCTGATCTCGCCTCTACTGCCGTATCGCCTTGTTGGGAGGTGATGACCATGCCCGTGAATTGCATCACACATTTGGTATAACTGCGTGTATCCAGACGTAAGGGAGGTTTGTTGCCATGTATCAATAGCATTAATTATGGCACTAATTACAGTTAGATTCGTCTAGATGATAATGTGATGGGGGACGCATACGATGTGAAATCATCTTCGTGGGATAGGGTTTCTAGGCCAAAGGCCTCCTTCAACATCACGACATTCTTCTGTGGCTGGGTTTTGACAAACCCGTCAATGTATGTGGTTATGTGTGCCAAATCACGGCTGCAGTTCCGAGGTAGCCCGTGTCGAATGGGGCTGAAGAACTGCCAAAAGTTGTACACCGCTTGTACTGGAGCACTTGAGGCATGGTACGCCCAGAAAGTACCTGGTGACAGTTTGGCGGTCCAGGCCGTCAAAGCACCACTGTATGAACCACCAGAGAGCACCCATGGCTGTGTGGAGTTAGCAGTGTTTCAGGTTGTTTAGGGTTTACATTCCAATGAGTTTCTGGATGCGGGAATTTCCACGGAGAGAAACATACTGCATTCGGTGCATTGCTCATGGCATTGGCATTTGTATCGAACGGGAGATGCACGTTCCTGGCAAAGTAGACTAAATCGGACACGGAATTGTTGAGTGTGAGATGCTGCAGGGTATCTGTTGTGATCTGCGAGTAGGGACTCGAGTCACCCCAGTATCGATCTGGATGCCAAGCGCCGTCAGTACTCGTAAATAGGGCTGTGCCTGGCCATGATAAGGTAGTTGGTAGACGCACGTTCAATCAGAATAACGGCTGCACGAATAGCCACGGCAAATTGGGTGACCAGTGCCTGCGTGCTCAGAAAGCTGCAGTAGGGTGACAACTCGGCCTCGCCTGGCGTCATCAAAACAACCTTCACCGAGAACGTCAGCCAAGGTTGATGCAGAGTGCAAGCTATTGACGCACGGGATATCCTGGACCTCCCCAGTATGTGGACCGCCAAAAGTACTTTTGTTGGAATGTACCTTGCGATGCATCCGAGTGGTTGATATACTGCGTAAAAAAGTCTGTGCCGATGCCCGGTTCCGAGTTATCACACGACATCTGGATGTTCTGGAGGGTCTGTATTTTGGGGGTCAAGGAGGCCAACGAGAGGCTGTACGCTGTTTGTGGCCAGGCCGAGACAAGCAAGGCAGATAGTAGCCGCATGCTGTCTGGATGTCCGAAATGGTCGTTGACGTCAGCGTAGCGTGTTCTCTGCCCATGGACCGAAACGTGCAATGCGTGTGATCTTCCCATGGCATCTTTTGATTTGATTTTCGAGTTGATTTTCGGGGTGATCTTCTGTGCCTTCCATTGTAGGATAGGACTGGCTCAACATGAAGGAGCGAGGGACGAACAAGGAATGCATCCGGAAGGTGCGCCCGACACGCTCGAATACTGTATTCGAGGGAGACAGGTTCCTTGTGCAACTTGCACTCGCGGAAGGCGAGACTGACGTACGAATGTCTACGATGATGTCTTGTGCAAGGCTGTATCCCACCAAAGGGGCAATTCGCATACGATGCTGGTGCCAGGAACATTGGGGAATATTCTGCAGGTCCATTGCAGTTCGAGGCACAACTGTTGCATCACCTGCATTTGTGGGTCAGAGTTGCCGAGGAAGCAACAAATACGGAGCACTTTGTATTACCAAGTATCCTGAAACCTTTGGCCCGCACAAGTGGACTTGCGATATCCGGCGTCGGGCTTGGAAATTCGGATCACGCGGGTGGAAAACGCAGGCTAAAGCTGCAGAGCGGCAGGCGATATCACCATACACTGCGCATATCATCCCGGCACGTCCCCATCGCGAAATACGCAACCGGGGCCAGAGCACCTATGACAGGGCCAGAAATGCAACCTGTGAATACGAGCCCACGTTGCATGTAGCATTTATTGTGTGATACGACGGCAGGCAGAGCCCGGAATCAACTGGCAGAGCTGAGAAAGGCGAACATGGCCGGAAGGGAAAGAGGGGAAACCCCAAGAAACCCTAGAAAAAGGGAGGGAGTCGAAAAAAGGAGCCAGAAAGAGCAACAAAGAGGGTTGAGGGGTTCCTCCACTGTGGCGGTTTGACCGCTTGTTTGCCCTGAAGCTTGGAGTCTAGAGCCTCCACCTTGGCCTTAATAAGAATGTCGTACCTGATCTACGTTGTCGCTGTCCGTGTCTGCCTGTAGACGAGGGTACGCGATGTTCTTTCCGGTGCAGTGGTGCAGCGGTGCAGCGGTGCAGCGGTGCGTTCGGGCGCATGAACCCGCAGCCGGCGGCAGGACAGAGACGTATTTTGCATCCCCGAGGGTGGCAGAACAGCAGGCGGTAGCACTACAGACCGCCTAAAACGAGAGACGTTCTACGGAGTTTCTTACTCGTGAGTCACTAACCGCTAACAGCAGCCAATTGCACGGGCCTTCTGTGCTGACAAGTCAGCCAGGGGGATTAGCTGGCTAGAACCAAAGACCAGCGCAGCTGGACGGCTATGACGCAAGGCGCGTGGTCTCTCGGCGTAAGGCAGGTACGAACCAAGAAAAGAAAAAAAGAAAGGGAAAAAAAAAAGGAAAAAAGAAAGAACGAAGACGGAGGTATCAGACTGCGCCTGGCGTTGTCTGCCTAGATCGGCGCAATTCTTGACTCTTACGAGCCAGATACCAGGCCTGTTGCTTAGTTGGCGGGGCTCCTGGCTCTCTTGCCCCTCTTCTTCCCCTTGTGTCTGACGGAGTATGGCTCAGTAACAGTGGGCACGTGTCTTAGGTGAGCTCCACCCCAGCCAAGTCTCCTTGCTTTGGGCAACCGCCGCCGCTCGCTCGGAGGCTTTTCTCATCACCCTCCGTATTCGTATTTCGCATTAATAGAGAGCATTCCTTGCTCGCTCGCGGGATCTAAGCGACTTGGCGCTGCGCTCGAAGCTACCCGGATTCGGCGTCTGGCTCACGGCTGCCCTGCATGACTGCGTAGCTGTATTATTATTCACCCTGTTACACACTACCCCTCCACCAAACGTAATGCTCTCCTGAGGGATTACGCATAGTGCACCCCCACCACTGCGAGTACCTGTGGTTGTGTACCTGGTGCTTCGACACTCGGCAATGTGCGGATTAGGCACGGAATTGCGGCGCAGGAGCCTGAGCGAGATACGGAGTACATGGTTGCCTGTACCTGGCCAGCCAGTGCTGACGATGACATTCTTTGTCCGTTCCCCCATCTGCCGTGCCACCGAGCATTCCGACTCAGCATGGCCCCAACTGAGTCAACTGGGCCTGCTGGGCTGCTGGATGGCCCCCGCAGACCGAGCTGGGGGCGGTAGGAGACCAAGAACAAAGGATGCAGGCCTAGAATGACAAGAGGGCCTTGATTGTGCTGTACCGCAGCGACAAACGGACAAGGGCTAGAGAAATCCCAGGCCGGACAGCATATGACACTATTTCCAGATCAAGACAAGATTGCCTTAGCGGCCAGGGTTGCCCCAATTAACAGCACATCCCCTTGAACTTTGCCACCAGCCAACCACCGGGCAAGGGACGGAAGAGGGCGCTAACGTCATGGAAGGACGGCAGGAGAGGGGCACTGGGCAGAGAGAGGCATAGAGGGAAGGCGCGACAGAAGGCAGAAAGCAGGAGACGGGGCAAACCCCAAGAACCAGCAGGCAACTATGACGGGCAAAGGATTAAAAGTAGTCAAAAAAAAGGGTAGGAATGACCCCAAAATTCGCAGAGGTAAAAGAGACAAGGAAAGGAAGAAAGAGGGGAAGCAGAGAGCGAAAAAGAGTCGGATGCACTTGCCAGATCTCTGATGACGTCCTTGCCTCTGGGTATTTTTTGTAAGATACTTTTTTTTTTGCTTGGGGGTGCCGGGCCGACCGAGGGACTCCTGCCTTTCTAGCGCAGGTACGGAGTACGAGTCCTTGCCCACTTTACCGTGCATATCTATCCTGGTCAGCGCACCCTGTGGGCAGCCGCTTGTGCCTTCCCTGTCGATTCCTTTCCCTTTTTTGCTTTTCTGCCGTCTTCGTCCCATCCCCCGCCATCTTCTCCTCCCATTTGCTCATCCTCGCGAACTCGTCGACTCGCAGCATTTTTTTTCTCTTCTTGCCATTACCATCACCGTCGCCGTCGTAGCACGCACTTGTGCATATCGCCGCGCCACCCGCAGACCACCCACGCCTCCAGCATCGCTATCCCCGGTTTTGTACTCGATGGCACCGCGGCCCTGAACCAGAGGCACACCCAGCCAGCCAGGAACCCTTAGCACCTTCGGCCAGCAACGGCTTCACCACCAGGTTATCCGAACCAGCCGGGCTGCCAAAATAGTCAGAGTTGTCAGGATTGCCAGACAACCACCAACACGTCTTGCCATCCATCCTGACGTCTGCTTCCGATCCCGTCTCGATTCCTTATTCATCCCCAACGGACATAACTACCCCTCTCGCCCACATCATCGCCACCAAAGCACCCTGCCACCCCCCGCCAGGTGTTTTCGTACATCACTTCCCGCTTGCCCCCCTCAACGCAACTCAGCCTTGCCGGAACCCTACATAATACTGTGTCAGTCCCCTGCGTTCTTCGGGAGAAGGCGGTCTCCTCCTACTTTTCTTCTTTCTCCAGCATCCGCGCCTGGTCCACATCTTCTGACAGCGCAATCCTTCCTTCTAGAATGCTAGCCATCGGCAATCCTCGTGTCCCTAGCTATAACCCCTAACCACATCGTGGTGTTATCGGTCTCTTGCCCTTCCGTCTTTGAACCGCTGCGGTGATTGTTTTCAGGCGCCGCGGCAACTTCTTCCCTTTCTACAGCCCAGCCATCGACACCATGGACGCCGCTACCACCCCGACCAACGAGACGTTTGTCAGCAGTGCTCTCGCTGCCCAGAAACCACTCCCAAATCCTGCCTTCTCGGAATCCCCGGCAGACAAGTCCCAGCAGTCTTCGAGAGAAGTGCCCAACACTCCTAGGAAGCCGCGCAATCCTGCAGACATGAATACCAATGACTCGGATGGCGAGACCGGCCCCGCCGATGATGCCGCCGCCTTGTCCGACGCCGAGAGTGTCACTGCCGACGGTTCCAAGGCAAACAAGAAGAAGAGATCGCAGAGATTCTATTGCACAGAATACCCTCCCTGCAATCTGAGCTTCACCCGAAGCGAGCATTTGGCACGCCACATCCGGTGAGCCCACCTCTCCAGCTGTAGTCCCATCTTCTTCTCACTAATAACCCTAGAAAACACACGGGCGAGCGGCCGTTCCAGTGTCATTGTTCACGGCGCTTTTCCCGTCTTGACAACCTCCGCCAGCATGCCCAGACAGTCCATGTCAACGAGGATATTCCCATCGACTCTCTGGCTGCCACCGGCACTCGCTTTCAACGCCAGATTCGAACGGATCGCGTCCGTGCGTCGGCCGGAAGAGCACGAACAACTACTTCGGCCAACATTGCCGCTCCACCCCGCGGCCACTCCAAGTCCTTGTCCACGTCCAGCATCGCTAGCGTCGGTTCTGTCGCATCCACGGTTTACCCATCCCGCGATGACATGCGCCGGCGACCGCCTCCGTTAGTCATGGCCGACCCCCGCAACCCGTCATACCGGCCCGGCATCGACAACCAGTACAGACCCCTGACGCCCACCGACTATGCCAGCCCGCCCTCGGCTACTTTCTCAAACGGCCAGGGTAGTCCTCGTTGGAGCCAGCCCGTCGTCTCGCCGCCGCCCTCGCACGGACGTGCACAAAGTATGTATATACCGGGTTCGCGTCCTACCGGGCGACGTCTTAGTGTTCCGTCTTCCACCGGCAATCCTTTCCAATCTCCGCCGCCTTCGACAATGGGAAGACCGCCATTCGGCTCTGGGCCTATGAATGCCTCCAACAATGGCCTCTATTCCGCCAGCAATGGCGGCCTATTGGCATCGCCGACAACATCAACTACCTCTAGCTGGTCAAGACGGGACTCCACATCCACCATAGGTGACGAGGCCTGGCGACGGCGCACATGGCATCCCGATACGCATGAATACAATGGAAACGGTGGAAACCCTTCTACCAGTAGCGGTCATCTAAATCACATGATGACTTCGTATCAGGCACCCACCGTCTCCTCCGTGCCGCTGGCCAACCCTGCTGCCCAGCAGTCGAATCTCCGCCTGCCAGGAATCGAGTCTTTTGACCCAATTCCTCGGCACCGCCCCGGGTCACCGCCTCCCAACAGAGCATCATCGCCTATGGCCATTGATGCAGACAACGCACAGCCAATGTCCATTCTGCGAAACCCCGTCGACCATGGCCTGGACGACCGACGCATGCAGTCGAATGGCCAATGGGAGATGCCGCTTCATCGGAACCTGAACAGGCTGGAAATTGCGCCTGGTGTTTCGCCACGGGATAGCTCCAGTGCCTGGGCAAATGACACTAGTCGAGCTCTCATGGGACAAGCGGAGCGTTCTCAGCGGCAGATGCAGCAAACGGTCCGGTTCGAGGACGACGTCCGTCCCGCACCCACACATTATAGCGGACCTGATCCATCGTCCAGCGTGTATGTCAGGGGCCACCAGCACTCCGCCTCCGCGCCGGCCTTCAACGTCAGCACGCCGCGTCACCAGAAGCGCCAGGGATGGTACCAAGGACCTCCATCGTCCTTGTCGAGCTCCAACACCAGCACCAACACCCGGGTCGATCGCATGGTGCATCCCAATCTCGCGAGCGGCTTCCAGGGATTCCCTGCTCGTGTGCCACAGACTGTTCCTGAGCACCGCCAACAGGTAGCTCCACAAACCCTGGATACACAACGATACTCTCGCCCCCAGCCCGAACAAGATTCTCCAGAATCGCTACGACGCCTCGAGGCGCTCGTAGCTGTCGCCACTAGCGAGGTGTCCACCGCCACGGCGTACTGAAGAGCCGCATAGCAGGTTCTTTACAAATTACCTTACCTAATTTGCCAACATCAGTTACTTATACCGCACCTGGCCATGACTTTTATGACTGCTTTCTCCTTTCTTACGTATTTCCTCGTCTTCTTTTTTTTTTTTCGTTTCGGTCCCTTTCTTTTCTTGGAACACCATGCGCATACAATTGTTGGATTTTTGCTTTAAAGGCTCGGCGGAACTCTTGTGGCACGGCGGGCATTTCAGATGGAGGGCTTCTTTTGGGAATACCATATTATACCTGTTTTATTTTTCGTCGTTAACTTGTTTCTGGGCTTGTTGTTTTCTGGTTTAACTCGCATTGTCTGTCAGGGGCCGTTTCTTGGGAATTTAGCTTTTGATTTTTAGTTTTGGTTTTGAACATTGTCTTTGGAGTTGGGGCACACAACGAATGAGATGATGTTATACAGTCGCTTATATTTTTCGAGGTTTACGCAACTCCAAACCGCTTTATCATGTGCGGCCAACGTTCAAAGGAGCGCCGAGACTTGCCGTACTCGACTTCAAAGAAGTTGTGTACAGAGTAAGTGTCGAGGGCACTGATACCCCGTGGTATTCTCCACTTTCTTTTTTACGAGTATTTTTATTTTCATTATTACGGAGTATTCAAAAATGCAAATCACCTTCATAAATTGCCATCAGAACGTAATTCAACATCACATTAAAACATGATCCCTTTCCTTCCAGTTCATGTCTAAACCAGTCTTACATCTTGTTTTTGTATCCAACAAAGACGCCCTGGCCGTCTTCTCATATGTATAGAGAGAAAAGAAAAAGGCTTGACCCAAAAAGGCACAAGGATATTCGCCGGTTATCTCCTGGCAGATGGCAAGAGGTAGATTTGGACGAATCCATCCGGCACCTGCACTGCTTAGAAAGCCAAGATGATCCCGCGCAATATTAAATATCCAACATGCTGCGGATTTGCTGTGGAGGGCCAGTGACAGAGTTCGTGGTACCAACGCTGGTGCTGCGACCCAGCGTGGTTGACCGACTATTGTTGCTTGAAGCCCCTGTTGTCCGACCACGGGTGCTATCGCCATCCCGGTACGGCGGTGGTGGCCCGTCCATCATGAGCTCCGCACGCCGATCGACAGCCGGCTCTGCGTTGGGGAAAAGCATGCTGGCGACAGCCTGCACGGTTCGCTCAGTTCGCCGCTGGTTCGATTTGCCACCGTAAGCCGAGAAAGACGGCGCGACTGAGCCGGCCGTGCGGATGGAGGAGAGTGAGTTGCGGCGCGCACGGGTCGCCATGTCGTTCATCTCCACGGGCTCAGAGTTCTCGCTGGCACGCATTTCGATGGTGCGATCAATGTTCTTGGCTGTGGCCCGACCGCCACCAATCTCACGAACATTGCGGGCGATCTGGTCGCGCATGTCACCCTCAGAAAAGTCGCCGTTCAGGCGGCGCCACCACGCAGGTTTGTGAACAATTCCAAGCTCGCGGTCGTTCTGCTCGCCACGGATACGCCGTTGGCGAATCAGCTCACGGTCCTCGTTGGGTGCGGCCCAGCCATAAATGATTTGGATGAGCATAACCAGCAGGCTGGGCAGATAGCCGCCAACATAGATGGCGATGCGATTGCCATTGACGTTGAGCGGGGAATAATCAAACTTGAAGGCACACAAAGCCTGGTAGCCGATCATGGCGAGCGTGATGGGGAGCAGGAGAGCGAAGCGCAGGGGGGTCTGGCGGATGAAACCAACGGAGCGCCGAATGACGCCGCGCTGTTGCGGCAGGTAGTTACGCATGGTATGACGCATGGAGAAGACGGTGATGGCCCAGGAGACAAAGATGAGGAAGACAGCAGTCTTGAACCGGGCATCGGTTGCAGACGGGGCCGCCCTGAGCTCTGTCTGTTCGGGGGAACGCTGCAGCTCGATGGCGCCCCAGTTGCGGGGGACGATCATGAAGAACTCGAGCCACCAGAAGAGATAGAAGGCGAGAGGGATGAAAAACTCGATGGTGGCGCGACGGTCTTCGAGGGAGAAGACAAAGGGATTCGGATCGACATATTGACGTTCCATCCAGCTGCCCCAATGGCGAACGGCTTCCCAGACGGCGGCCATGGTGCACATCTGCATCAGGTACCAGAAGAAACAGGTGAGAACGATGGGCAACTCGACGATGTAGTAGCGGTCGACGTCAACGTTGGTAAAGAGTGAGATGAGAGCCATGACCGAGGCCAGAGAAGTCCAGTACCACTGCCAGCGGCGGCCGACAGGGCGGAAGCGCTTCTCGGCGGGCAGATACATGCGGCCATGCTTGCTGAGGGCGATGAGGTTGGGAACCAGGAGCAGGCCAAAGGCGACGGCAAAGCCAATACCGATCTTTGCACGTGCGCCAATGGGGTTGATGGGAGTGTAGCAGGAGGTGGAATTAATAAAGGAGCCATTGGCATAGAGGAGTTTGGGGGTGTAGGGCTCAAAGGTGAGGATGCAGCGGGAGCTGTTGGAGAGGGTGCCATTGGAATACATGCTGAAGTTCCAGTACTCGAGCGTGGTCAAGTTGAAGTGAATGTCGCCAATGACCGTATCCGAGGCATTGTTGCCAGACGGATAGGACAGTAGGTCGCGGGCATCGAAGATAGGCATGGTGACGGCTGGGGGGGAGAAGAGAAGGGAAAGGGGGGAAAGGGGGGAAGGGGGAGAGAAAGCAAAAAGAGAGAAGATGCTATTCAGTCGGATGTCACGGAACGCGTCCAGCGGACGCAACGAACAAGACAAAGCCGAGTGCGTGTAGGGCTGCAGTCGACGGACCAGAGATCTAAGCAACCGTGATCACCATGCCCATTAGTCAGTGCCCAGAGAAAAATGATGTGCGCTGACACGGACGATGAAATGCAGAGCAGAGGGGCCCGGAAAGGATGACGAAAGAAAGAGGAGAAGAGGAGGCGAGGAGAGAACAGGAGAGATTGTGAGAAGTCCAAAAAAGAGACCACCAGAAATCACAAACTAGTTTCTGCTTACAACTTGTCTCGCTCTCGTGTTTTTGTTTGGAGGCGACAGCCAGTGGCGGGGAATTTAGGGCGATAGAATGGCGCGGCTGCCGAAGCTCCGGGGCATTCTGCATTAATCGCTCAGCGGATGTGCCGGGAAGACCAGCGTTCGCGCGGTCTGTGTGGCTCCCAACATTCCGTGCCGGCCAGCCAGACCAGGCCTGTACGAGTTACAGGGTACTACTCGTATTACGAGTACGGAGTACGGAGTACCACTTCGTCTTATCTTATCGCAACGGCAAAAGGCACGTTTGTCCGATTCGACCGCGTCATCCAATACCCCATAATTAACCCCTCTCCTGATTGGTCACGCGGCCAGGGCACTTTACAGGTGTCGAAATCGACAAGACGTGTCGAAAGTCCACCACCACCCACCGCGACCTGGCTCTCGGCTTGCTTCCCCTCCTCCCCGCCCGCCCGCCCGCCCTGCCGACCATGGACCCATCCGGCGGCGAGGACCAGCCGTCCTACATTGACTACGAAACCTTCTTGGCTCCCGAATTCGATCCTTGCCTCTTTGCCAACTCGCTTGTCCTGTCCACCAACGACCCCAACGATGCGCCTTTGGACCTGTCCACGCCCTTATCGCGAGTGCTCTTCGACATCCAAGAAATCGACTCCCACATCGACCTGCTCACGGCACGCTCTGCCCTGCCGCTTCTCACGCACACCAAGGAGCAGACCGAGTCGAGCAGCCGCGTGCTGAGCGAGCTCGAGCCACAGGTCCAGTCGCTCCAGGACAGCTACAAGCAGCTCCAAAAAGAAGTCAGCCACAAGCATGCCGAGGCAGACGAGGTCCACCGCGTGACTCTACGGCTGTGGGAGACCCTGCGGCTGGGTCGCTCGGTGGGCCGCTGTCTGCAGCTCGGCCGACAGCTTGAGGTGCAGCATGCAGAGATGCTCGCGGGCGATGGCGTGAAAAAAGAGGACCACCGAGCACTGGTGCGGTGCACCTACACCATCCTGTCGCTGCGGGAGATCCTGCAGCAAAAGGCCCCGGGCGAGGAGGGCCACGGCCTCGACAAGGTGGACGCCATACGGAATCTACAAACGTCCGTACTCGGTCCCATACAAAAGTCCGTCCAGGAGACGGCCGAGCGAATCATCCGCGAATTCTCACTGGGATCGGCAGCGAACGCACTGACGTTTGCGCAATCCGAAGATGCCAAGGCCCGCACAGTGTCGGCGTTGACGGCGTTGTATCTCGTTTCGCCGACGGCACTGGCACGGAACGAAACCTGGACGCCCACGGCCCTGGTGCAGGCCCTCGAAGCCTATCTGCGGGCGGCCCTGCAGAGCAGTCTCAGCGGCCTCGTGCGCTCTCTCTCGACGCTTCCGTCGCTCGACCGTACGCTGGGTGAGATTAGCGCCCGCTGCCAGAACGTCGTGGCCCTCGAGGCCGTGCTCGCAGCTACGCCGACACCGGCGCATCCGCTGCGGGCTTTGTTGACCATGTCCAACAACGAGGCCGGCAACATGCTGCAGCCGTTACTGTTCCGGCTGGAGACGGGTTCGCTGGCATCGTACTTTTGGCGCACGTTGGCAGGCAGTGTGTCGCCTCGCGTGCAGGACATTGTCAATAGAGGCGGCATGTCGGCACGGACGCTTCGGACGAACCGAAATAACGTGGCCGAGGCACTGCGAGAGTGCGTGCTCCGGGGTGTGCAGCTGCCAGGAGCCGTGGCAGCGGTCCGAGGACCCAAGTCAGGCATCGGTGGCAGCGGCGGACGGACGCCCAGCTGGGACCGCGAGGTCGCCGTCATGGTAGGCAGCGTGACGGCGTATCTGGGGCGGTGATGTGCTGAGTCAGCACGGGGAGGCAAAAAGGGTGCCAGCAGACCGAACAAGGGGGGGCATTTTACACAATGCTACTGCGTAGCTAGTCCGCCCCACTAAAGCGAATGCCGACTTTGGCCCAGCATGCAAATTTTGGATTTTGCAATTGACTCAGTTCCGACATCGCCATCGTTCCTACACGTTCAACACGTTCAGTTCAGTACCTTTCTACATTCACGTTCACCATGTCGAACACGCATATTCTCACGCTCTCGTGCCCGGACAAGCCGGGCATTGTGCACGCCGTGACGGGTGTGCTGGCTTCCCAGAAGCTGAATGTGCTGGACCTGCAGCAGTTCAGTGACCGGGACTCGGAGACGTTTTTCATGCGGGTGCACTTTGGACCGTCAGAGACGGACTCGACGGCAACGCTGGACGAGCCGTTTGCCGAGCTGGCCCGCACCTTCTCCATGTCGTACGACATCCGGTCGGTGGCACGCAAGGTCCGGACACTGATCATGGTGTCCAAGATCGGCCACTGCCTGAACGACCTGCTGTACCGCATGCGAGCTGGCCAGCTGCACGTGGAGGTGCCGCTGGTGGTCTCGAACCATGCCGAGTTTTCCGACCTCGTGCGCTCGTACGGCGTCGAGTTCGTGCACTTGCCCGTGACCAAGGACACCAAGGCGGCGCAGGAGGCACGCATCCTCGAGCTGGCGCGCGAGCACAACATCGAGCTGATTGTGCTGGCACGCTACATGCAGGTGCTGTCGCCAACGCTGTGCACGGCCATGAGCGGCCGCATCATCAACATCCACCACAGCTTCTTGCCCAGCTTCAAAGGTGCCAAGCCGTACCACCAGGCGTACGAGCGTGGCGTCAAGATCATTGGCGCTACGGCGCACTTTGTCACGGCCGATCTCGACGAGGGCCCCATCATTGAGCAGCGCGTGGCACGTGTCGACCACAGCATGAGCCCCAAGGCCCTCGTGGACGAGGGCTCGAATGTCGAGAGCCAGGTGCTGGCAGCGGCTGTCAAGTGGTATGCGGAGCGCCGTGTGTTCCTGAACGGCACCAAGACGGTGGTGTTCAACTAGATGCAGGGGATGTGGGGCGCCTGCGTGTCGATAAGAAGAACATGGGGGCGGAGTCTCATTATCGTTCAGCTGTTCCGCTCGTGGAGCTTCGAGAGCGTTTTTCTGGAGAGGGGGGTATCGTTGCCGGTGGCCCCGTGGATTGGAAAGAAAAAAAAAAGTGTTTCGTTGTACATGATAGCCATGTAGAAAGCATGCATTTTATTTGTCGTCTTACTCTCTGTACCGTCGCTCAGCCACGCACATGGAATGAATTCGCGTCTCCCCTTGTTCCCCTATCGTGGCACAGCCTGTGGAAAATGTCGCTGCCTACTCCGTACTCCGGAAGATCCTCCCAATGCCGTCATGGGACCCACTTAAAGCTGTCTGGACCCAGCTTCACCTGTCGCATTCGAGTTCTCTCGTCTTGCTCTCCCTTTCTCTTCCTACACCATGGATTCCACATCGCCTGCTACAGCGCGCAGGCTGCCCGAGCCGTTTGCGCGACTGGGCAGCTATCTGCACCGGGCCTTTCACGCCGCCTTCTTTCCGCTCTACGGCATCTACTACTTTACGCGACACACGTACTTTTATCCGCTCTTTTGGGGACGTCTGCTGCCGCTCTCCGCCATTTCGTGCATCGTCTACCTCCTGCTCTTCACCTTTGCCTTTCTGCCTCAATTTGCCTTTCTGGCCATCTTCCATGGCTGGGGCGCCTGGATCAGTGCTGTCGTGCTCGTCCTCGGCGAAGGTTTAGTTATCATTCAGGGCCTCTTTGAGGGTTTCTTCGTCGACGAGTGTCGGGCCGACGTCTTCGATGTGCGTATCCGATCTCCTTCTCCTTGCCCGCCTACCTCTAACCCACCCTAGGCCACCCTCATCGAACGCGGCTGCGTCCATCTCGTGGCTCCGTACCGCCTGATATTTCCAGAGGCCCCCAATCCCGTCCGCATGCTGGGCAAGCCCACCGAGACCATCGCCTACCAGCCATGGAGCATTGTACAGATTGTCGAGCTGATCGTGTGTCTGCCGCTCAACCTCGTGCCCTATGTCGGCATGCCCGCCTTCATTATCATCACGGGTGCCCGCCTGGGCAAGCTGTCGCAGTACCGCTGGTACAAGCTGCGCGGCCTCGCGCGCAAAGACCGCAAGAAGGAGATCCGCTCGCTGTCTTGGGACTACACGTGGTTTGGCACAGTTGCCATGATCCTGGAGCTGGTTCCCGTGCTGTCCTTTTTCTTCCTGCTGACCAGCGCGGCGGCGGCGGCGGTGTGGGCGGCCGAGATGGAGCTGCAGCTTCGGCCGGTAGCCTCGGAAGACGGTTCGGCTCCGACGCAGGCTGCGGAAGGCGCTCCCAGGGACGTGCCTGCCGAGACGGACGCTGGCCACTATGAGGACAATCCGGTCTAGCTGCGGCGATACATCGGCCAGTGGATCTAGTTGCTAGTTGGCATGGCGAATTGGACATGTATTATGGATATATCTTCTTTCAGGCACAGATTCATAGGACTAATTCTACACGGCACTTTTTTGTCCTCCTGTCCTCTCACCACTGGACGGTCCGGATAGCACAGTATCCGAGCACCTCGCGCGTCGCATCTGGGTCGCACTTTCCTAATCGGGACGAGAATCGCGAAATGCTCGTCTGAAAATGCACCACGCGTCGGCGAGTCTCGCGTGCCTTCCTGTTTCTTGTCAGATATGGCACTGTCCTGCCCGTCGTGGTCATCCGATCCACGCCACAGTCGTGCCTGCCTGCACGACCAGACGCGTCGAGAGGTCATCCTGCAAAGCGCTCGTTCCCTTTTTCATCTGTCAGTGCAGCCCCCAACTTTTTTTTCTCTTCCTCTCTTTTTTCTTCACCCACACTTTCGTTCACACACAACCAGGGTCTTTTCCCATACCACGCTCGTTCTCTCAAGCTGTATTCACTGTCGTTCTTTACACATTCGTTCTACCACTGTCTACTGTCCAATCCTTTTCTTGATCTGTTCTGACGAAACGTCATGATGATCTTCAAAATCCAGGTTTCCGTCCTGGCCATGGCTGGACTTTTGTCCAGCGCAGCAGCTCTGCCATGGAGGTATGCCAGTTTGTCGACAGCCCATCTTTGGAGCTTCAAGCGGTGACTGACATGATTTCCAGTGGCAATGCTCTTCGCAACAGAGTTTGGGCTGAAAACTCGTCCATTTCTCCTGTCCCCATTGTCACTTCTCCTGACAACTGCACCACACTCATTGAAACATCTACTGCTGCTTCTGGATCTGGCTTTATCTCTGCCTCGTCCACCGTTCCTTCTGGGCCTGTCTCTGGCGTTCTCTTCCCTCCTGCGTCGCAGATCTCCAAAGTGCCGGTCGATATGACTGCCACGTTCACGGTTTCTGATGACTCCAACGTTGCGGATGGTCTTCACACAACCAATGTTGTGCCACGCAATGTTGATGCCACCGCGGCGATGCAAACTACTAGCCGTTCCATGATAACAGCAAGCTTCACGCTGATGCTGCCACCGGACTTTCCGAGTGTGTCTAACTTCACGCCGGATCCATCTGTCATGTCATCTTTGGATGCGTTGCCTTCTAGGATTAGTCCATCTACCTGCACGGATGAGCCAGAGCACACGCAGCCACCACCTAGATTAACCCACACACCTGACGAGCCACCTTACTCGCCACATGGGCCAACGCCCACGCCTCACGAACATACGACCACAGAGACGGTAAGATTGACTGTCACTTTGCCTGGAACAACAGAGATCGACACTGTTCCATGTTCCACATCATCCACGTCCACGGATACCTGTGAGACAAGCACGCCAATTTCTACTGCCACTCCTTCTTCGTATCCGGTTACTGTGACTTACACACAAACAACATCTGTGATTGTTACGGCTAATATTACCGTCACGTCTGATATCACGGTCACATCTGATATTACCTTCACTTCTGAGATCTTTCCAACTGCCACGTCATTTTCTCAGCCTGCCGGCGGTGGTCCCTTCACGGAAGATCTTGTCACATTGACATATACTATTCCTGGAGGCCCGGGTCACTCTTCTCGAGTGGTGACTCTGACAACAGAACTTCAGAGACCGCCTCCGCCCCACACAGGCTCTTTCTCATTCCCCACTACCAGTTCCATTTCATCTTTCCCGAAACCTGCAAACTCCACGATTTTCCCTACACAAACAGCGCCGTCTTTCTCTCATTCCTTCCCAAACACCAATCCTCAGCCTACTCCCCGCCCAAGTTCTACTTTCTCGTCTGTTTGGGGAACGGCATCCTCGAAGGCGAGCGCTTCTTGGTCTTTCAGCAAGACAGTTGGTAATTCCACCATCGCAGTACCGGC
Source organism: Dryadomyces quercivorus (assembly GCA_002778125.1). Classification (NCBI taxonomy): domain Eukaryota; kingdom Fungi; phylum Ascomycota; class Sordariomycetes; order Ophiostomatales; family Ophiostomataceae; genus Dryadomyces; species Dryadomyces quercivorus. The sequence goes on from PCDE01000014.1 coordinate 355,351, forward strand.
AACGAACAGCAAGGGCTTCCCAGTCCCAACTTCTGTCTCCCAAGATACTGTTCTCATCTTTACGCGAACTACAACACGTTCTGTGTTCACTACAATTTTTGCTACAGCCGGTAGTCCACGGGAGAAAGAAACCACTTCTCCACATTTCGTGACCACGTTGACAAATAAGACCACACACCCCAAGCGTGATTGGCATGGCCTTGCAGGATCCCATGCTGTGCCACACCGGTGGGTTGGCCACGACACTTCTCAAAAGGAATCTCTGGGGAAGAAGGTCGCCCGCCGGGCTGCTTGTTCCCGCGGTACCCAGAACAATCGGGACGTCCTCGGCGTGAGTTGACCGAATCCTGCCAGCCTGATGACACTCCCCTGATCATGCATGCTTACAAATGTTTATTCAGTTTGACGACTTCACAAAGCAATCCGGAGGCAAAGATATCCTCACCACTCATGGAGGATTTATCTTTAGCAACGGCTTCCAGCAGACGGCAAATCAGTCGATGAAATACGTTCCCTCTTCCACGCCAGGGATGCTGTATTACGAGCAGCCCGGCTCCGATGCGATAGAGCATGCTGTGGTCTCGGTGCGGGAAAAGTGTGATCGGTTCAGCCTCAGATCGTGGAGTCTCGGCTGCGATTCTAGCGACCTTCCCTGCGAGTTCGAAATCACCGGGATGCGTCCCACCGGCAAGGATGAAGAGGACAGCCTTGTTCAAAGCAAGGTGGCAACGCAGACGTTCACCATCCAGCCATGCGATCAAGAGAAGGGCTGTAAGCTATCGCCTATCGCACTGGACCCACTGGAATTTGCCAATTTGGTGTCGTTTACGGTCAAGCTTTCGGTCGGTGGCGATCAGTCTCGTGCGTGGTGGGCTGACGATCTCTCCGTCACCTATTCCTGTGCCGAGTCCGCCGCCTGCCGGTCCGACACGCGCTAATGCGTCGGAAGACCGACAGCTCATTATTCGGGAGCTGCAGTTAGCGGTGTGTTTTTGTTGAATGGGCCCCATAATTGCGGGGGCTGGCAATGGTATTACATGTGCTACGGGTTTGCATTTTTCCTGCATTTTTCGTGTCAAAAGGAGATCGAGGTCTGTTTATTTCGCAAAACATACGAGGGGATGGAGAGGATTCGTTACGAATAGTTTACGATTACTGTCATGTCTCCCTACAAAATAAGGAGATATTGTATGTTAATAAAACGGGTGCCTGTTTATGTCTACAGTGCCGAAAACTGTTCTTTTTTTCGGAGTTCATTTTCCGTGTCAGCTTTGCGGTCTCGGCTTTTCGATCCGTGTGTGGGTAATTTCGTATTAAGAAAATCCGATAAAGGAACGGTGTTGACCGCCGTTGTTCAAGGCACGCTCTCGGAAAGCAGCCGCCCCTTCTTGCAAAGGACAATATACCTGACAGGAAGGTATTGGCAGAGAATATGAAGCTGAGTAGATATTGCTGTGGTAGAAGACTGCCAGCTATGGGAAAATACCGGAAAGAGAAGGAGGCCGAGCCGGGACAGAAAAAAAAACCAGCATGCCGCTATTACATGAAAAGTCGGTGCTGGGGTCCCTGACTACCGGGAATGTCAAACAACTGGCCATTTACGGGCCGTGACTTGCCACTTTGACAATCCAAGGGCGCGGTTTGCGTGCATATACAGGTCGAGTCCCCACAGAAGCTGCAGACAGGAGAGGAAGTGCGGTCAATGAGAGAAGCAAGGAGAAAAGAAGGGTGAAAAAAGAAAAGGGTTCGACATCACATTACTTTGATTTTTTTTTTACGTGAAACATCTTACAACGGTTCAAAAGGGATTAATACAGGCAAGAGAAAAAAGAAACAGATTTCTTGGGTCTCGATAGCCAGAGTATTCCTGCATCTACAGCGCCAAGCTTATAGCAGTCTGATTTCCAGATTCCCAAAAGATGTTCCCGGAAGCATCGGCACCGGATGACAAGATGAGCCAGCCATCTTCGGGCGGCAGCAGCGTCACTGCAAGCCACGAGGACATATCGACAGACCCACAATGTACAAACGAGAAGCAAGCATCACCGATCCCAGAAAACGATGAGAACATTAAGCAACAAGTCAACGTTGGCGTGGGGGACAAGGACGTTGAAGGGGGCCAGCCAAGCGACACCGATGCTGATGAGAGCTGTACAGCGGCGGCTGCCGCTGCTGATGCCGCCGACGCCGCCGCCGCCGAGGAGAACCCCAGCGTGCTGGACCGTGTGCTGAGCAGAACAAGCACCAGGATGGTGCCCGGACCACCACCAGACGGCGGGTGGCAAGCATGGATCATATGTGAGTCAACCAGCCTCCTGCGGGGACCGGTTTTCATGTGCTCAGGCTTGGCATGGAAGCTAATTTACAGGCGCCGCTGTGCACATTGCCATTATGAATACTTGGTACGTACCTGGAATCCTTGCGTGCCGCTTTTCCTGCATGCTCATGCTTCGTATCTTACGAGTATCTCGCTGACATTTCTTTCAGGGGCATGATCGGTGCATTTGGCACATTCCAGACATACTACACCAGCGATCTCGGCTGGTCAGCATCCAGCACCTCATGGATCGGCTCCATACAGATCTTCCTGCTCTTCTTTGTCGGCACATTCTCAGGCCGGCTGACAGATGCCGGCTACTACCGGGCCCTCGTATCGACGGGGATCGTGATACAAACTGTCGGGACTTTTACGATAGCCCAGTCCTCGACATACTGGCAGTATTTCCTGTCCCAGGGCGTGGCCGTCGGCGTCGGCGGCGGCCTCATGTTCTGTCCTTGCATGGCTACCCTCAGCACGTATTTTCGCCGGAAGCGTGCGCTGGCTATTGGGCTGGCGGCCTGCGGTAGTGCCACTGGCGGGCTCGTCTATCCCAGCATTGTGCGGCAGATGCTGTCGCAAGTGGGCTTTCCCTGGACGATTCGTACCATTGGGTTCCTGCAGACGAGCACCATGCTCATTGCCACCTCGATCATCAAGCCGCGGCTGCCTCCCCGGAGAGGCGGGCCATTTTTCGAGCTGGCGGCCTTCCGCGAGGCGCCGTACGCCTTTTACAGCATTGGCACTTTTATTGTATGTTTTCTTGTCCCCGCTCCCCAGAAAGTCGGCCATTTTATCTCACCAACAGACCTACTTGGGCACCTACGTGGCCTTCTTCTACGTGGCTTCATTCAGCCGCGACATTATTGGTCTTAGCTATGAGTCATCCCTCAATCTGCTGCTCGTTATGAATGGTGTCGGCTCGGTTGGCCGAATCATTCCCAATTTCCTTGCCGACCGTTACGGCCCCCTCAACTTGTTCGTGATCGCTGGCATCATTGCTGGCATCGCCGGCCTTTGTTGGGCCGCTGTCGACAACATTCCCGGCCTCTATGTCTGGTCTGTTGCTTATGGCCTTGCGGCCGGCGGCATCCAGTCGCTATTCCCTGCCGCTCTAACCAGTCTCACCACCGACCTTAGCAAGACTGGTGTCCGGATGGGCATGATTTTCACCATCAACAGCATTTCTGTCCTCATAGGTCCTCCCATCAGCGGTGCCTTCATCACGGCGGCTGGCGGCTCCTACATTGGCTCAGAGATCTTCACGGGAGCGACCCTAATAGTGGGAACTCTCTTGGTCGGCTGTGCTAGGATGGCCCTGTGCCGGACAAACGAAAAGGGGTGGAAGGCCATGGTCTAGGTATCTTACGCAGGAGGTCTGGCGAGGACGATGTTTGAATGAGTCATCTACATATCACGTGATTATTTGGGGGCAGTTTACGGGGTAATACGGAGTACATGAAAAGCAATAATACAGGTTAGATTCATAGCACTAGGTAGAGAAAATTGGGGTTACCGTTAATATATCTGTCGAGTCAATTGAGTCGTCGTCCCATCATATTGCAGCGGCTAGTGCGGCTGAGAAATGAGACGGGATTCGTACAGACCCCGAAATGCAGTTAGACTGCAGTGGATGGGATGACGGTGTAGCCGTAGAGAGCATGATACATAGTTAACAAGCCAAGGTGAGCTGTATTGGGGAAAGATGTCCCGAGCAAGATAAAGAGAGAGAGAATAAGCGCCATCTCCACTCTGTCAGGTGGACTTGACCGCCATTAAAACGAATTGACAACCCCGCAGATTAATCAGGTAACGCTACGCAGCCCAACCCATTGCCCTGGATATTGCCAAGTCTTAGTACGTCGTAATACTCTATGAACTAGTGGTCTGGAGGACAATCTCCCCTGAAAGCGGAAGCTGTGTGCTCATATCGCATACCCCTTTCTTATCTTCAACCATGGCGCTGCACGCAATACTGTGTAGCGTTACAAGATTAAGTGGGATGGCTCATTCTAAACTGGAGGTGGACGACAAACAAGGCTAACCCCCACAGCAACGTAACCCTCCCCCCTGGTAGCTTCCTGTAACTGATACCTGACCTGGGGAGTACGCCGTGTTGCGCCACAAGATGGAATAACCGGAGGTTGCCACGTTCCAGGAGCACGGACGACAATGGTGGAATAGATAAGCATTGAACATTTAGATTTTTTTTTTATTTAGAAGAGGGGGTCAGGATCCGTTTTCTCAATTTTCTTTTTCCTTTGTTTCCGGCTCAGGTACGAACACACGGGAGATAATCGAGGTCGGACTGGATTGGCTGACCACGCAAGATTTTCCTTATCTTGTGGTCTGGCCAGGACCCTCTTAAGATCGCTGGGACCCGGTGGAAAAACTAAATATACTTGTGGATGCCCAAGCTGGAGGCTTATTTCTGCCCTGTGAAACAATGTTTGTTGCATTTTGGTTGCGTGCCTGAACGCAGCAGCAGCAGCAGCGACGGCACAAAGACATGGCTGTTGGAGTCTCTAACCTCCTGGTTGGCTCCTGGACACTATGGAGTATTGCTATGCTCATCCTTTTTTGCCGCATGGCGTCGCGGCGGATACTCTTTGGCACCTTTCGCAAATTTCAGCTCGACGATCACTTGATGCTACTATGTGTGGTAAGATATTCTTTTTTTTTGCCCGCAAATCCCAGACGCCGAATGCTCACAGCACAGCTCACCTTCACCGGCGTCGTCGTGTCCTCCAACGAAGTCGCCATCCTGGGCAGCAACTATGCCACCGACAGCGAGATCGCGGGGTGGAACACACAACAAAAGGCAGATGCCGTCGTGGGCAGCAAGATGCTGATCGTCTTGGAGGAATGCATGCTGGCCACAGTATGGCTGGTCAAAGCCTGCCTCCTGATATTATACGCACGACTGACGTGAGCCTGTCTGCCTGCTTTTTTCTTTCCCCATTTCCCTTGTTTCTGTGCGTCGTGTCTGACATGCATAGTTCTGGCCTTACGGAGAGCTATGCCGTCCGTGCCGTGTCTGTCTATTGCGTCGTGGGTTATGTTGTCATCCAGATCCTCTACCTTGGAGTCTGGTGCAGGCCTGTGGACATGTACTGGGCAGTCCCAGTCCCACCCGACAAGGGTGCGCATTATACCCACAACCCCATGACGTCTTTCGCTTGGCATATTCTCTGACTACTTCTCACAGGACAGTGCATGTCTTACCGTCACCACATGATCACAACAGCCGCCTTCCACGTCTCCTCCGACCTCATGATTCTGCTGATTCCAGTACCTCTAATCGCTCGCACCAAGCTGCCCCTGCGCCGAAAGATCGTCCTATGCTGTGTCTTCGGCCTCGGCCTGGCCGTCGTCCTCGTCGCCATTCTCAACCGCTACTACAACTTTACCGAGAGCAACAGCTACATCTTCCTCATATGGTACAACGGAGAAGCCAGCACCGCCGTCATGATCGCCAATATCCCCTTTTGTTGGACTCTGCTGCGCACGATCTTCTCACTCGACGCCTGGGGCGGCACCAAGAAGCGCAGCCAGACCGGATCCTCTGCCAACTTTGGCGGTATTCTCGGCATGGCCAGCAAAAACCGCAGCACACGACGTCACAGTCTGCTTCCTTCTATTCACGGTATGGTTCTCAGCGAAAGCACGGAACGTATGACTGACTGGAAAGGGGACTCGGGTGTGGGCCTACGCGAGCTGTCGAAAATCAAGGTGAACATTCTAACAGAAGACACACGGTTGGAGCGGGATATTGACGGGAAAATAAGATAAAGGAGTTGTGATACCCATGGAGTACTTGACTTTTGATTACGAATTCAGGCCTTTTGACAAAACATCTTACAGTTCAGTTATTTGCTTGATTGCTCTGCCTGCTGCTGTGCATTTTTTATCGAGGTGCCTATCTATGATCGACATGCATAAATCCTTCGGAGAAACGAATTGTGTATCAGCCGTGCCGAGGTACGGAGTACTTGGAGACACAACACAAGTTCCAGTTGTTGCACGGCAGTAGTGCTGATAGGCATTCTGTTCTTGGCCAGACTCTTTTCAGTTGCTTATTGAGCGCTTAAGCAGATCGCTTGTTCTCAGACACAGCTCGTCACTCAAATTGCAGACGTCTTGGACAAGACCCAGTGAATGGAGCGTATCCCAGGTCTTATAGTCCCTTGATTTGTTTTCGTCCTTTGTTTTCAGAGAGGTTCCAGCTTCATCAAATATCATCCATCTGTGGCCGTCTGTAAACTTTTCCCAAGGGTCCTGGCCTTGAGCGAACCGGACCCAGGCTTCTGCCATCTGTTCCGACACGCGTTTCTGGGACAGTGGAAGTATGTGGTTTAAAACACCCCAGATCAGAACATTATCATGAGAATGATGGCTCAACCCACCCCATGCATTATCAAATGGAGACGGCACGTTGAAATGGTAAGCAAAGACAGAGCCAGGGCTGGCTGCCTGTTCGGCGAAGTAAATTGGCAGTGCAAAAATGCCGTCTGTAGTCACCCGCTCCAGAGCCCAAAAGAGAGAATCGTCGTGGGTATCCTCTGCTATTCCATACAGCTTTGTAACCTCCGAGGCCTTTTCGTCACCTAGAACAGACTGAATCTTGGCGAGCACTTTGGGTGCTACTGGGATCGACAAGTCTTGGTCCTTGGACATAGGCTTCAGAGACAGATTGTCCCATGATTTGTTCCAAATGATGCACTCATTCTTTGCGTCGCCCAGGATGATTCGTGGACACCACGCAGGGACCTCAAATTCGGCATATTCCGCGTAGGTTGGCAGTGTTTTTCCTTGCAGCAGAACCCCATCATCACACAGTGGTATGGTGACGACCGGGATCAGAAGGACAACGGCCATGGCTGCAGTAAGACGGGCTTCGCTCACGGCCAATAATTTCTCAACCCTGTCCTTGGGCTGAAGGTCGAGAGAGATCCCCAATTCCAATAGCATCTTTTCATAGATGGTCTGAAACTGGTCCACTGAAAGCACGCCGCATGTGCGCACCAAGCCCGACTGAAGAATGGCACTGGAAAATAAGGGTTCCCCTCGCAACAAATGGCAGTGTGCCGACACGCTACCGGCGCTTTGCCCGAAGAGCGTAACTCTGGCTGGATCTCCCCCAAAGGCCGAGATGTGTTTCTGCACCCAGCGGAGAGCCAGCACCTGGTCCCAGATACCATAGTTGCCCACGCCCTCATCTCCGTGCGTTTTCCCATAGGCCTCTAGATCACGACCGGCTAAAAATCCATAGACACCCAGCCGGTAGTTAATGGTGACGATAATCGTTGGGCATTCGAGACCGGAAGCGTATGAAGCCAAAATGCGGCCGTCATATCCAGGCGAAGAGTTCATTCCGTAAGTAAATGCTCCGCCGTGGATAAATACCATGACCGGCATGGGACAAGCTTCCTCGGACGGTAGACATGGTACTGTGATGTTCAAGTTGAGGCAGTCGAACTCATCGGCCGAGGGCATGTCCAGCCATGGACGTGCAGCATTTGGTATGGGATAGAAGTCTCGTGGCGGTTGTGGGCAGTAAGGCCTGGTCTATTAGCAATCGTGCTTGAAAAGAGAATACGGATTACTCCGTACTCTGTAATACATGAAGTGAACTCACCCAAATTTTGTACCATCCCATTTGGATTCTGGCCAGGGCGATGCGGCAGGCACAGATCGCCTGAAGCGGCCCGGGATTTTGGCATAGGGTATGCCTAAATATTGGCACGTTTGGTTGTTCAGGGAGATTCCCGCCAGAGATCCCAAGCCTGGGACTTCCAGGCTGGCCTGGCTGATTTCCGGAATCTCATCCGACTGCATATTGCCGTATTCGTCAATGTGATCGTGAATATTACGACTGTATAAGATAGGTATTGTAAGCGAAATAGATCTGGCTAGCGGTATTAAAAAGTGAAGCAAAATAGATAGGGAATCCAATCTGACCGAAAATTCAACCGGTTGAAACCCGATAAGTAGTCAAACTCTGGCTTTCAAAAAAATGATATCTCTACCCATTTCCGTTTCCCAGGGCTTAGACAAATGTGACGCCCGACCAGAATATGATACCCGACATTGATCCACAATGTCACGCACGCTGTTTCTCGTGGCAGAGAAAAAGTGATTATGAGGTCCTAACCGTCCACCTCTGTCTTTTCATGTTCTTTCTGAAGAAGGAATGCACTCTTTTTCTGTCTGTAGCAAAAGTCTGAACCAATAAGCTCTGTTGATCGGCTTCTCTTTTTACTTTCCATACATGAATGTGGCTATTTACAGCGGAAGAAAAAAAAATAATATACTAAGAAGCTGCCGGCTTTTCCCGCCTTGAAATGTAGTGCAACATCGAGTTGACATGCTGGAAAATGACGGCTTTTTGTCTTTTCTGAAAATTCCACTGAGCAAAACAAGCTTCGGCTAAAATGTTAACCAAATACAGACACATAATAAAAACACCCCCTGGTAAAACCCAGTCTTCAAAAGTTACTATACTTTGCTTTCAAAAAGGGCGGTGGCCCAGTTCCAAACCCTCTCCCCATCTGTGGCATGTCAACCAAGGACGATTTCTGTCTCTTCATATTTGAATAGTTCCAAACCCGAGATAGTATCTCAGATCCACCATCTTCAATCGATCATAGAAAGTAAGACAGGTATCCCATCTCACCTCCCGCCAGACAACCAGATGTCTCATGTTAACCGCCAATTTCGACGGGTCTATATGCATCCTTCTGTCTTGATGCTGTGATCTCACCATCAACTACGCCTAATTCCTCTATTGCTGCCGCCGAAATTGTCTACATGTTGTCCATTCAGTGAATCTACCCCGTGATCATTCTGGCCTGTCTCGTTTGGCTGCCGGAAAGTCTCCGTTATCTATGTATGAAGGGCAAGTATGACGAAGCTCTCAAAGTAATCCGATATTTGCAGACAGATCACGAGGAAGTCGTGCGTGAGCTCTTTGCGATTTAGGAGTTAGTTAACCTGGATACGAAATGTCGTGGGTCGACTAGTTTCATGGTTTGAACCGACATCAGACGTTCGTCGCCATCTTCACCGCCACTGTGGAATCATGACAGTATTTCGTTTATTGGCAACTGCCTAGTTGTCTTCTTCATCAATATTGGCACGACTGACACGTGCTGACTGGTGCTACTGATCAACTCCACTTTTATCATGACGCTGATGACGTCTTTCTGGGTTTCGGGCTATGTAGTTGATGGAAGTCACTGCTGTTGAGTTCTGCTGTCATGTTCTGCCTCTTCACCGCGGCCAGGATTGCTGATATAGGTGTGACCAACATTGTTTTATTTACCAGTGAATGGCCGTTGCGGTGTTCTTTATCCACGTGGGTTAACTGCAAGTGCATCACAACCGGTGAAATTCCCCGGACTCGCTTTCGGTCCAGGACGGGGCTCGCATACGCCCTCATGACCTGTTCAGTTATTACCTACAGAACCACATCTACACGAATTAGGGCACTAGTTCCGTACATCGGGTTCTTTTTGGACCCGTCTCGCTTGTGCTATTTGCCTGTGTTTATCTTTTCTATTTCAAGTCAAAAGCTTGCCGATCAAGCCCATGGATATCCTATTTGGGAACGGTGTAATAAGAGCGATCGCGGAAGTTACAAAGGCTGACAGGGAGGAGGAGGGAAAGGACATTGGTGGATATAAGTCCGCCACGTAATGATTTGGAGTGGAGAAAGAAGCAGGGGATGTCTAGATCTAGTAATTCATATTGCGCACGGAGTACTCCGTACTTCTACGGAGTACAATATTGTAATATATAATTTTGTCCTACTTGATGTGGATCTTTGCAGAAAAGTAGTGCAGCTGTCGTATGTTACACCAACTTACGATTCTGTTCACATGATGTGCATGCATTACAAATGTCAAGGAATTCTATTTTCTATCAATATATTATCTTGAGGACTAATGCCCAGACGGGAAAGCCAAGTCTTTGCAACGTAAGGGCTATTTAAATATTTAAATATAGTACGGAGTACTCCGTACGGAGTAAAATGTTGAACTAATTTGTACGACTAGCCGCCACCAACCAAAATATTTACTGGTTGCCGTGGGACCAACGAGCCAAGTAAGACACAGCTTTAAATAAACGGTTCTTCCATACAACGATACGAAGTACTCTCAAATGCCAACTGTGGAATCCGAACTAACATAACTCCAACGTCGAAGGGTCGGGTGATATTGAAGGTGGCTCTGCTATATTGGATTATGAGAGGACGTGTTTCTAAAAATGGGGTATTTTTAAATGATGGAAGTGTCCATCTCAGATAAAGGTAGGAAGACCAGGGTATGACTGGCCTTGTGACGTTGGGTTTGGTCCTGGGAAAATGTCTCGAAGCAGGCAAAATGTATATGCTGTCCATGTTCCCGTCGATCAAAGTGTCCTGGACCGCATTGCATCTCACAAAGCTTCGCTTAAATGTATCCATGTTGGTTTAGAATGGCCAGGGTCCTGCTTGAGGAATAGGTGGTGGCATGATGCCTGCTCTCCACATTATCTTGTCATGCACCAAGTCTGACATGTACTTACCGGCATAGTCATGGGCCATGATGCTGCGACTTAGTTCACCGATACAAAGTCAACATGGAGAGACACCTCCCCTGTGCTCATCCGTCGTGTCCTTTCGGTGGCCGCAAGAACAGGCCACGCATCCAGGATGTGCCAGGCTTGTTGAAAAGCGGGCGGTCGGGTCGGAATCCCAGTACAATTATGGCATCGTTCTTCCGTGCTAGAATCGGGACTGTCTCACAATAGATGTGCCATCTCTGAATCCTATTAGAGGTCTGACCAAGCCAAGTTATTTCCGCCTGGGCGATCTTGAACATCAAACACGCGCCAACATCTGGACGGCGTGTCCGGGAATTTTGCTCTAGGGCTCTAGGGAAGCAGACTTTAGTTGTTGCGCCACAGAAACCCCTAGTGGTAGCTGCATTTGGCTCGGCATGGCGCAGGGATCCTGGGAGTCCGCCTATTATGTAGTGCATCCATGATGTATGGGTCCCATGATGTATATAGTAATTATGTACTCGTACCATGAAGAAACAAAAATAAAATAAAAAAACGAGAGGAGGTTGTATCCCATATCCCCCAGATGCTATCTGTATGCTGCGGATAGTTCCCTTGGTATCCTTGATTCTCAATCCTTGATCCGTGCTGATTGTATCTCTCAAGCTGTGTATTTTCATGGAGAAAACGTGCTCCAGAATACTTGAGGCATTATAAACGAATGGTGAAATTGTACTCGTAGACGACCAACTTAGCGTCTCTAGGCAAACACGGCTTGCTTGGGTAGAAGGTGGACCCATCGTTCCCGCCTGGCCTGTTCAGCGTGGCTACCGAAATACCGTGGTGTAGAGTAACTCCATTCATAGTTGGCTCGGACCCAGTTACCCAATCCTGTGACGTACTGGAGGGCCTCAGCATCTAATTGATCCCCCCAGAGGGGCATGAGGGAAACCAGATTGTCGTAGGCCTCGTTATATTCGGCCTCAACTTCGGCATGGTAGCGGGCTGTCCAGTTGAAGGCCTCTTGGATGCTGAGATTGGACTGACGCATGGCAATGGAGACAATGTTGTGGAACTCGCTACCGATAGCTTGTTCCTTGTTGTACGAAAGGATGTCCTAAGGAAGTTAGTGGCTGCGGTGTTTGATTAAAAGGCCGGGGAATGCTTGCATTGGCAAGGCAGACCATCCTGGTAGAGGCAAGATGTGCCTGCTGTACCAGAGGATGTTCCAAGATCTCCTCGGGTAGATGTAGTCCCATTTCGAGCAGGTTGTAAGATGGTTTGCAGCCAATGGTACGTTCGCGGATGGCCATAAAGCTTTGGACGTTATAGGGGGTACCCGTGATCTTGTCCTGGCTCTCTTCGATGTTTCCAATCAGGTAGTACTCATAAGAGTCGATCCAGCGCTGCCGGGTCAGGGGAGAGGCATTTTTTGCTATTCTCTCCGATAGTTGCCGGACGACCTCGCCGATAATGTGTTCACCCTGGGGCCGTGGCGTCTCCCAGTCGCGGAAAGCATCCATGATGATGGCCACGATTTTCTTGACAGTCTTGGGGTCTGAGTCGTCCATGATGTCGTCGACGGCAAAGAAGACGTTCATGGCATCGCAGCAGATGCGGAAGTGTTCTTTTTTCAAAGAGTCAGCGAAGAGGCCATGAGAAGCAGGTATCAGAGGCATACTGACCACCTCTGGCCATGGGGTAGGCAAGACGGGCAAGAAGACCTGGCGAGTTAGCAGTGTACGGGCATGGGAGTTTATAGTCCAGGTCATACCAAACTGGCCAAGATTGAAGAATTTCTGGGCACGTGGGGTGAAGAGATGGAAGGAGGATATCCATTTAGCAGAGATGTCACAAGTCTTGTAGTCAGGGTTCTCGACGGCTGGGTGTCTAAAGTTCCCCATGAAGTCGGGGAGAATCAGTCGTTGTGCCATGCCTGAATGTTGAAGAGGTGAAGGTGGAGGTGAAAGCCAAGGTGAAAGTCGAGGAAGACCAAGAACAAGCTTCGAAGACTAGGGGCAGCAGGGCAGTATACGAGTAGATGGGGCACAGGGAGGTACCGGAGAGATGGGGGAGGGGAGGGGCCGAGACAGGGAGGAATCCCGAGAATGGGATTGCAGGCAGGCAGTCTTTTATGTTCTTACTCGAGATACCCTGCCGGTCTGGACTGCTTGACTTGCATTAGTGTTGGGCATGTGTGCTTCACTCGGACGATCGGCCCGCTCTATCCACCGTGAGCTTTGCCTTTTACCGTCAAGTACGACGCATGCTCACCGTCCCGCGTATGCATTGTGGTCTATTATTCCTATTTTTCCTATTTTTCCTATTTATCACCAGGAAAAAAACGACAGTAGAATCTGACATATTATACAGCTTGGCGTGGTTTATCCATTTCCGAGGGCAGGGAGTCATGAAAATGGGCACAAGAGAAGTGCACGTATCCCTGCTGTTTGAAATCTACAGATGCCCGTATACGACATGCACCCAGATATCCAGTGTGACGGTCTGTATGGGCGGTAGGTAGTAAGGAGTACGGGGTTGGCGTTCTATGAGAATACCCTGTACTCCGTAGGTATGGATTATACGAGTACGGAGTATACGGAACACAGAGTACTCCGTGAGTTGGAGTTCGAAAGGTCTATGGGTGGGGGCGGGAGCAGGCAGGGGGCGCGTCACGCTTGCCAACGGCTGTGGGGTCGCCATGTGATACGAATTCAAGTGAAAAGATGCAGCAGGCTCGGTTGCACGTACATGGGTCATGGATATGCCAGGAAGGATCGGGCCTCGAGAATACGACACTGTGTGTGCTGTGGAACCGTATAAAGTCCAGTCGGGGTCCTGTATGGTTGGCCTAGCAGCCACCGAAAGCCAACAGAGCCATCAAAGGCCGACAAAGCCATTGAAGCCACGGTACATTGCATGCGCATTAGTGGGTAATAAATTGGCACGACAAGCAGGAATTGTGGTATGTTTTTCGAGGGCTTTCGTCAACACGCAGGAGTCTGTACAGGTCTTTTTACTTTCGCTACAACAGGGTACGTGGTAGAGAAGAGGATCTACATGGAGACATCTCTCTATACGAAAAGATAAGTACTCGCACAGGACCCGGACTGTAGCAATACACCGAAGGTGGATGTTTCGTTCCGGGTAATTTGCTTGGTTTGCGTGTTTTGGTTGCACCATTTCTTTGGTTTTTGCAATACCGAGCGCTCGCTATCAGCGCTCACGGACTGTAGATCGTGCTCCGTGGACGGTATTACCAAGAAACGTAGGATGCAAACTCTAAACATGCTCAGGAACATACGCAGGCACATCCACACACCCACACGCTGGTTTTTGGCCGCCACTTTTGGCCGCCACTTTCGGGGGCCAACAAGCGGAGCAAGGGGCACGGACGGACACGGCCAATCAGGACATGGCTGCCAACCGCTTTCTGGAAGAGCTGCCGCAAGACAGCCAAAGCCCGGTGGAAATCCGGCGGACATCCGGCAGGAATCTGATAGAAAGACAGCGGCAGGAGAGCGGGAGATGGACAGGATTCAAAAACGGGACGCCAGTGACAAGCTGTCCCGGCACAACGACTTCCGGTGACAGGGGGATTCCGTTCCCAATGCGGGTGAGGCGCACAATGTGTATGGTCGGCGCGGAACCAGTCAGAGCCGCAGAAATGGCGGCAAAAGCTGCCATGTGTGTGGGGCGCACAAAGAGGACGCCGGGGGCCTTGCCCACTGCGTGCGCAGAGGCCGCTCAGCGACGGTGGCATCCCTTGAACCGCTGACGTGGACCGCTATGGGGGCTTGTCAGGGTGGTTGGCTTGGCTGCAGCTCCATAGTCTGCAGCTAATATTACCCTGTGGTCGGCGAGTCTTGTCGCTGGTACGGAGGACTCGTTCGCGTCCACTTGTCGTGTTCTGTGACGTAAAGACAGGAGGAGCGTCAGTCTGGTATGACGTGATGTCCTGCCAGACCCGTGAATTAAGCTCATCGTCAGGGAGTGCGTACACAGTGAGATACTCGACAGGGTCTCTGGCTGACAGGTGGGACGATGGATACACAGCAGGTTCTTGGACGGCAGAGACATCAATGCCGAGGCATTTCCGTCGATCATCCGACGCAGAAATGGTTGAGAAGTCGGTCAGAGACGTCGTGATGTCTGGAACACGTCTCGAATACTGAATGGATGCGAGTCTGGGCAGGTCTGGAGTCTTGGTACGGAGTAGTCTCGAATGCTACGCTGTGGATGTCCTATACCGAAAATGCTCATGGCGTAGCCAAACCTGCTACGTCCCTAGATAGGGTACAATGTCACAGTCCTCGCTCGTGTCGAACTGTTCCACGCGTGCCAAAAGCTGCCCGCCACGCCACGTCTCCGACCGGCGCAAGCCACTCCCCGACTCTGTCAGCGCCTCCGCCCACTGCCCGAGCTGGGCTGCCGTCAAGTGAGCACCCTGCGGCGGCACGCGGCTGCTGCCTTCGTGCGTACCACGGGCCATCATGTTTTGCGAGCCCAGCAGGACCGTGGCCACAAAGGCCTCGCCCGCGTCCTTATCTTGGTCCTTGTCCTTGTCCTTGTCCTTGCTCTTGGCCTTGGCCTTGGCCTGGACTTTCTTCTTCGGCTTGGTCGGCACGGCGTCGTCCCGCGGCACAAAGTACACCTTCCGCCGGTCGACAGAGTTCGGCAGACACGCGTCGCCGCCCGTATTGACAGTGATCGTGGGCTGGCTGGCCGACAGCCCTGTGTACAGCGGCACGCGCATGACGCGCAGGGCACGCACGTTCTGGGTCACATACAGATGCTGCGGTGTCCAGGACAGCGTGATGGGCAGCTGGGAGAGGCTCAGGCGGTTCTGCGGCGAGAAGAACATGTCGAGGTCGATGGCACGGCGGTGGACCAGACGCGGCGGACTGCGCTCGAGCTTCGCGTGCGAGAGGCGGTACGTCGACAGCTGCATGCGCAGGCCCATGACGGCGCCCATCTCGCGCCAGACATCGCTCCACAGATCGTGGCCGGTCCGTGGAAGACGTGCTGTGAAGCCGTGCAGCGCTGCCAGGTGCAGATACTGGCCGCAGGGCGAAAATGCAGCCTGCACGGAGATCTCACAGCTGGCCGGGTAGTTGGAGCTGACGACGCGTGAGAAGTACGTCTTGCGCGTGTAGTGCACAAACAAAATCTCGTTGCCGCCCAGCGGCCACACCAGCAGCGGCCGTGTCGGATGGAAGACGGGCGGCGAGGCATAGAGTGGCCAGGCGGCCCGTCGGAAAAAGTGGAAGGCCTGCTCGGCTGGCCGGCCGTCTTCGTGGATCTGGACAATGGAGAGCCGGCAGGGCCGTGCCTGGGGTGGCGCCTTGGTGTTCTTGCCGGCCCTCAGCAGCTCGTCCAGGGCCATGCCACCGGCACCGTCATAGCTGCTCTCGCTTCCGGACTCGGAGTCGTCCAAGTCGGGAGCCTCACTGTCCACATCTGACGGCTCTTCGCCGGCGCTGGACGACGTGTCTGGCTCGCTGCCGGTGCCGCTGTGATGCGATACAAGGACCGAGCCTTCCGATCGGACAGACACGACATCTGCCTCTTCCGGTGCCTTGTCTTCGACTTGGTTCTCAAAATCGTCGTCAGATTCCTCCAAAAGGTCCTCGTCTTCGACCACCCTGTCCTCGTCGAATTCATTCCACACAAAATCGTCATCAATCTCGTCTGACCGGGCAGCCGTCGAGCCTTCACTCCAGGACTCGCGTGCTGAATTTTCCCCGGAGGAGGTCGAGTCGCTGTCGGAATCAAAGTCGTGCAGGTCATTGTCGGACGTATTCTCTTCCTCGTCCAGATCGCTGTCCAAGCCATCCACAGAGTACACATTTTCCGCCTCGTCCTTTTCGTCTTCGCCAACTTCCTCCCCATGGCCAGTGCCCGTGCCGCTTTCGCTTTCGCCTTCGCTTTCACTTTCACTGCTACTGTCGCTGTCGCTGTCGCTGTCACTCTCACTACTGCTTTCACTGTCACTCTCGCTGTCGGTCATGCTGCCAGTCTTTGCGGAATCCACTGCAGCACTCGATTTCTCTGCCCTCTCCTCCGCAGCAATGCAACCTCGCGAGGCAACGGCAATGAAGTTTCCTTTGCGTGCAATATCTTCATGGAAGTCCATGTCGAGCCTCTGGAGATCCACTGCTTTGAACTGGAAGTCCTCGGCCGCATGGTACATGCCAGAACCTACTCGAATAGCCGATCCACATTCGGAGACGGCAATGGGGGCCACGACTGTGGTCGGCTCGTGCTCTTCTGTCCAGTATCGTTCAAGACTGTCGGACGGCACATGCAGGTCGGACGTCGCAGTCAGCTTCGGCCGGCTTCCCGGACGGACGGACCAGCGCTCGCACAACAACCGCAGCTTGCTCGTATCACTCTTGGCATCGGCTGCCATGAGTCGGAAGAGCCGCAGATCTGTGCGATCCGTGCTCAGCCCCTCTGCCAAATACAGCGTTTCGCCGCCGTGCTGGTCATGGGATTTTTCAAACACAAAACTCTTGACACTGCTCGGCATGCTTTGTAGGAAGTTGGCCTTTCCCAGACTGCGCCACCAGCAACGCTGCATCTGCCCGGGGTAGAGACCATGGATGGCCGAGACTTCGTTGAGGTAGTAGCCCCATTCTCCAATGGCCACGTGGTACTGGGAAAGGAGGCTGTCTCCTTGGCAGTCTGTGCACTCCTTGTTTTCCTTGAACCAGCGTGGAAACACACGCACCAGGTGCGGACTGAAGACCTTGTCCCCCGAGTAGGTCCAGACGGCAAATTGCCCTGGCCGTCAGTTGATTACGTAATCATCAAGAGGGTGGGAAATCAAGCAGAACCTACCACCGACGAGGATGCTCTGTACCTGCATGCAGGTAAAGTAGTGCGGAGACCGAACAAACCTCTCCACGTCTCGGCATAACTCGGGGGAGTACGGGAGGTCGTCCATGTGCCGATACCAGTATTTCGCACAGTAACCCAGAAAAGGCTGGTTGAGGATGTCCTGCCCGCAGGCCGTGAGAAACGTTCCACTGCCCTTGACCAGGAGCTTTTCGTAGCGCGGCTGCTGCAGGTATTTCTTGCAGGCATGAGCCAGAAAGGTGGGCGTTACACGGCAGTTCTCCTCAAACGAGAAGATGCAGGGGTTTTTGGCCAAGAAGTTGCGGATGGAGCCATGCGACAACATGCAGAGGTTCTTGTGCACACGGCCCGTCTCTATCTCTTCGATGCAGACCAGTGGCGCACAGCTGTCCAAGAAGTTGCGGCGGGAGAAGCCAAGCGGCTCCAGGTTGTGGCCGGTCGGCAGGTCCGCCATGTCTAGCGCCTCCCACAGCTCCTCGAGAAGCAGCGGACGTTTTGCGTAAACAAGACACGAAAATACCTTTCTGGGGGAGTGTCAGTCAAGAGAAATGCGCGGAGCGATAAACAAACTCACGCCAGGAAACAGTGCTGGCTCGGCTTGAGGCTGCGGATCTTGCGGCCCAGGTATTCCTCAAATCCGCCGGGAAGACCCGCGTCGAGCATGGCCTGCAGCTCACGCATGGAAACCGCAGCACTGGTGGCATCGAGCATCAGCCGTGCCCACAAGAAGTTGCCGTCGACGTGGCGCTTCAGGGACTGCAGCACGGCCGCCTTGGCCTCGGTGTCACGTTCTTCAAAGTCGGGCGAGTGCAGCGCGTCGTCGAACAGACGAGCAATGTCGTCGTTGTTGGTCGCAGCCGTCAAGTGAATCTGCTCGGCGCCAGACAGCAGGTCGCGCACTCTGCGTCGGTCCTGCGAGCTGCACCACAGCTTGAGACTCGAGCCGTCCTGCCGCGCCGTCGACAGAAAAAAGGCCACCACATCGCTGGCCGCCTGCCATCGCTCGCTGCTGGCATACTCTTCGTCGAGGCCGTCCACCAGCAGATACGCCGTCTGTGACTCGGCCACGAGAACCCTGATGAAGGTCTGCAGGCTTGGAATGGTTGCTGGTCGCTGGGCCAGCGCATAGATCTCGTCAGACATCTCGTCCTGCGTCTTGTAGTACAGCTCGTGGAAGAACTGGTCAGCCAGCTGCCGGTAGAGCAGCAGGAGCCGCTCGTTCTCGTCAAAGCTAAAGTACTGCACGGCCACCACTGCCTGCTGTTCGTCCTTGCTCAGTCCCTGCTCGCGAAGGACACGTGCTGCGTTCGCACACGCCACCGACTTGCCGACGCCCATGCCTCCGTGCAGCCAGAGCACGTTGGAGCCCGAGCCAGGATCTCGCCAGTGGCGGAAGTGCGGGTCCTCCAGCAGCCAGGTGCCCGTGCCGTCCAGCAGGGCCCTCTCGTGCTGATACTGGTGCCGGATGTTGCTCTCGTTGAGCTCTGTGCCGCCCGTGATCCATTGACATACTTCCTTCTTACGGCGTGCTAGTCTGTTAACAGGGAGAATTCACTTGCGACAGGAGACAGTCGTACCTTCACGCTCCTCTCGCTGGACAGCATGCATCTGCCCCAGCACCAGGCCCACCTTGTGATGCTCTTCCACCAGGTCTTTGTGCTCGGTCCGACGGACTCGCTCCTGCACGATCGGGACCAGCTTGGCGATGTTGTCGCTGTTTTCGGAAATCTCGGACAGGATTTCATCCAGCTTGGATGTGGAGAAGGAGGTGATGGAGGTCGCCGCGAGCACAAGCCCAGACGTCTTGCACTGCATCTCAACCCGCACCCAGAACCGGATCACGGTCAGGTATGCCTCTGTCAGCAACTCTTGCATGTCGGTCGATGACTCGAACAGCTTCTCGTATTCCTTCATGCGCCGCAGCTCGCGCCCCAGACGCTTCATCTGCTCTTCGATCTTGTCAATCAAAGTGGTGTATCGGCGGAAACACTGCTTATCAGCACCAGTTTCTGTTTCAGTCGGACCTTTGCCTACCTCAAGAACGGCCTTGAACCCTCCCCAAATAAGTGCCGTGGGCATGGGATCTGCCTGGCCTGTGCGTGTTAGACAGTCATGGCCGTGTTGGATGGCAAACACTTACTCAAGCATTCAATCACGCCGGCATAGTCGAGAATGGCGTCGAATACAGGACGCACAATCTTTCGCGACACATTGTTCTGCAGACTGTCTTTTTCCATCTGCTGCATCATCTCCTGTACTTCCTGCGGATGGACTGCACTGCGATTACGCAACACATCCTCGATGAAGCTGGCCCTTTTCTTCTTCGTCGGCCTGGCGATGAACTCGCGCACCGCACGTGAAAATGCTGTTTCCGTCGTCATACTGTATCTCTCTAGTCTTGATGAAAAAGAATTCAGGTTTCGTGGATGAGAAGGATGAGCCCCTTTTCATGACTCTACTGAGGTTCAGCCGTCTTACTGTCCTCGTGCTTATGCCAATTCTTGGCGTTACATCGACGATACGTGGGATGCCTGCAAATCCTACAAATGCGGAATAGAGATTCGTCTGCTTGGTGCTTATTCCTGCATTTTACTCTTCTGCCTTACTGCACAGCCCCCGTAAGCTGCATGGTGGGGAATCCATATGACAGAAGGTCAGGATGAATGACGTTGATGGCACGAATCATGGAACATTAATATATTAAATTACCAAAATAGAATCCTATGCTGCCTTACTATTTACTCCGTATGCTGTGCTCTTTTTTCCTCGTCTGAATCTCATCTGCACATGCAATCAACCACCTTGAAACTCACGAATCAATATGGCAAGCACCAAACCTGTCAAAGAAAAGGCCGGGGACGAGTCTGCTCCAAGCGATCGGTTGTTGCGTGTCGACCAAATATGGAGCAAGTAAGTGACCCAAGTGGCGAAGATATTTGTCCAAAGCCGGCTACCGCTAACATGCCGCAGAAAGGACCGGCAGTGGCATTTTGTCAAGACGGCCAAGGTCAAGTCACAACAAGACCGTTTTCGCAAGTATACGCTTGTAGTACGGCGCGTGATCAGCATCAAAGGAGTCGTCAGAGATGTGGAAGTGGACATCAAGTCGCCCAAGCTAGCCGCCATGCTGCTTGACGTCTTCAAGGATATCGAGGGCATGGAGCTCACCAAGAATCCACCCAAGGCACGCAAGCCCCAGAGCAGACTGCAAGAGTTGCTGACTGACAAGACAGATCGACCGCGAGTCCCTTTTCCATGCCTATGAGCCATTCTGCCAACGTCTCCAGGACGAAGAGGCCAAAGATGTGCCCGACAAGGACTTTATCCAGGACCTCAAGACGGCCCAGCAGTTTGTGGAAGAGGAGTTTGGCGGCACGTTTCTCGATCTTCGGTCGCTGCTTGCACACGGCGAGATCACCTACCAGCTGCTGTGGGCGCTCTTCCGGCCAAAAGACGTGATCTTCACCAAAGAAAACGCGCTTCGCCAACCACAGGCCATGCAGTTCAGCTCCAGCAGATACTGCCAGAAGCAAAATGGCAACTTCTTCGCCATCACTGCCCGCATGGTCTCTCATGACGGCCATGACTTTGGCTGGGCCGATACCGAAGTCAAAATCCCCGAGTTTGAGGGCACCAAGAAAATTATCAACCTGTCTGTTCTGCCCCTACAGATGCACCCCGACGCAGCCGCCCTTGGTGCTCAGCTGCTGCAGCGCGGCCGCGTCTTTGTCGACCTCATGACCAAGCCGGTGTGTCGCGAGTACCGCGGCGTCGCTGTCTGTGAGGTCGCAAACAGCATGACAGGCTCCGCCGAGGAGCGTTTCCTTGCGTCTGGCCGCATCATGGTTGACCCCGTCGCCTTTCGCGCCCAGAACCCCAACGCAGATCTCATGCTCATGCCCTGGGTGCCCACCACCATCCCTGCCTCTTCACTCACCGACGACGACTTGCTTTTCTGCAACTACCGTGCCCTGGGCTTCTCCTTTGCCGCCAAGAAATGGGGCACCTTTGCCGTTTCGTCCATGACGGACGTCATCTGGAACCGTGCCGCCTTTGATCGCCTCATTCTGGACAACAAGAAGCGCCGTCTCATCAGCTCACTCGTCTTGTCGCACCGCACAGACGAGGGTGCCCTGGCAGACATCATTGCCGACAAGAGCAAAGGACTGGTCGGCCTCCTGAGCGGCAGTCCCGGCGTAGGAAAGACGCTGACGGCCGAGGCCGTGGCCGAACTGTCCATGCGTCCCTTGTACTCTGTCTCGGCCGGCGAGCTGGGAACGGAGGTCAATGCCGTAGACAAGCGTCTCGGCATGGTTCTGGATATTACGCGGCGCTGGCGTTGTGTCTTGCTGATCGACGAGGCCGATGTCTTCCTCTACAAGCGAGGCGAGAGTCAGCTGGAACGCAATGCTGTCGTCAGCGTGTTCTTGCGCAGGCTCGAGTATTTTCAGGGCATCGTCATCCTGACCACCAACCGGCAGAGAGATATTGACGAGGCATTCAAAAGTACGTTTACAAAATTGCAAACCCCTTCTGGCAGCGCTCTCTAACTGTATAGGTCGAATCCATTTCAAGTTTCACTACCCGCCGCTCGATCAGAGCGGCCGCCGAGAAATTTGGAAGAACTTTATCATCAGCCTGCCAGAGGAGATCAACAGTGCTGATATCGACGATGCCAATCTTCAACGCCTGGCAGAACGGCCTATGAATGGTCGTGAGGTATGGAAACTCTACTGTGTGTATTTGTATGTTCTAACAGGTCTAGATCAAAAATGCTATGGCATGTGCAGCATCCATTGTGCGTGCAAGCAAAGAGCCACTGACGTTTACTTTGCTGGTTGATATTCTTGAGTCGCTTGTGGATGGGTTTGAAGATGAATCCTAGCAGGTATAGTTTCTTTATTGCCAGCCTACCATGAAACGATTCTTGAATGGTTTACGCAAGTACTGTTGTTTTAAAAGAAACAAAGACAGTTCATTTATGTAAATGAAGCGGAGTTGAAAAGCGACAAATAAAGAAAGAACGGTTGCTTGAATACCATTTTAGTGGCACTGTAGGGTGGCGTTGTTTCTTTGCGTGGGCCGTCATGAAAAATTGATGGCCGGGCGTGGCCATTATCACTGCTTGGACAATGTCTTCAACAAAGAAGATCACTCTAATGAAGGCCACTTGTACATAATGGTATCATATTGAAATCTATACTGTATCCCATTCACTCTATTCAAACACGCCGTCTAATCGAATTTCATCTCTTTTGCCAGCCGGGGGCCGAACTTCTGCAAAAGGAAAAACGCCGGCACCAAGCCCAGGCACATCAGGCCCTGCGTCACAAAGCACCAGGTGTAGCCTACAGCCTCCACCCAGTAGTTGATGAACCATGGCTCGGCAAAAGCAGAGAGCTGGCTGGTTAGCAAACTCCTTCTATATTGCTGACATAATGATTACTCACATTCAGGAGAACGGTATAGAAAGTGATAACCTCGATGATGGCATCGGGGTAACAGTCGAAAATGTAGGTCGACACGGCCGAGTTTCCAAGCTGCATGCCAGCAGAGACTAAAAGGTCAGCAGTCTGTTTGCGTGTGACGGGAACCAATGGACTTACACAAAACAAAGGCAACCTGGCCCGTGATCCAGTGCCACTCGCGGTCGATGGAGAGGCCCCACAAGATGCAGCCCACGGCACTGAATACGGCGCCCGGGTATCCGAGGTAGACGCGCATCTCCGGGGTCCGGATGTTGTTGTTGCGGACGGCGAGACGCGAAACGATCTTGTCGCTCAACAGGCCGCTCAGAAACAGCTCAGCCAGAACGGTGCCGATGACGAGACCGAGGAAGAGCAGACCCTGGATCTGCGAGGAGTAGTTCTCGTAGGCCGAGGGAAGCATGGTGAGGTATGAGCAGATCCACCAGTACTGGAGGAAGAGATAGGGGATGATGGCCAAGAGGAGTCGCGGGTGAGCAAACGTCTTGAAGAAGCGAATCAAAGCCTGCTCGGGCCGCGGGTGTGGCACGCCGGGGATTTTCATAATGTTCTATGGGGTCAGTTGGGGAAACAGACAACGGAAGCGCTGAAGAAAACATACCCAGGCGTGGATATCCTTGGTCCGGAGGAGGGTCGTCAGGTCTTCGCTACGGTCTTCCATCTCAATGACCCGCTCGCGTGGGTACAGCGTCTCGGGCAGCAGGAAGAACTCGAGCATCAGCAGCACGCCGTATCCGATGGCGACGTGGTACATGGCCCAGAAGGGGCCTGTAGGCGCAGTGAATCCACCCACTAAGAAGTTAGCCTGGTGTTTTTTCTTCGTTCCAGTCATCCCAACGTACCCATAGCACCCAGAACACCACCGATATCCAGGGCCATGACCCAGATGCCCACGTTGAAGCCGCGCTCGTGCTCCCACGAAATGTCACGGATGATACTGAAACCAAGGACGACCGGTGGGCCGGCACCGATGCCCTGCAGGAAACGGAAGAACATGTAGCCGCCATAGCTGAGGCTACGGATGGTGGTGCAGCCCGTGGCCAGCACGGTCAGCGCAGTCGTGGCGAGGAGCACAGGCCGGCGGCCGTGGCTCTCGGCGAGCGAGGCAAAGAGCAGCGGGCTGACGGCCAGGCCAAGCGAGGGAATGGCAAAGGTCCAGTTGACCTGGGAGTACGACGCGCTGTACTGGTCCTCGAGCAGGAAGAAGGACTCGATGGTGGTGCACGTCATGTAGACGGCCAGGAAGGTGGCATAGCACACGATGAAGAGGATGGTGTACTTTTGCTTGCGTGACCAGTTGAGCGGGTCGTGGTCGTCCTTGGTCGGTGGGGGGTGCAGCGGGATGCCGTAGGGGTCCAGGCGCAAGGCTCGAGAGGCAGCAGCCTTGACGACAGCCACGGAGTCGTTTGCCTCTGTAAGGATGACATTCTTCTCGTCGACACAAGGCACCGGGGCAGGCTCGATGCCCATGGATTTCTCCTCGTCCATAGTTGCAGCCATTGTGAAGAGAGGAGCTGTCAGACGGGCCGATGGATGTACGAAATATGCAAAGTGACAAGTCAAGGTTCGGCGCGCGGTGGCGCACGTTTAATACTGCACGCCTTCCGCGACACCTCTCTCGTTTTGCCCCTACGCGATCCCTGCTACAACAGCATCTGGGACATTTTTATTCATCCCAATCTCTAAAGATAGGATCTCTGATAGGAAATACTTCCAGAAGAGGTTTAGCTTCTCTGCTAAAGTTGCCCCATTAGGACTAGCGCTTGAAGCGGCCGGCATCTCCCAGCTTTAAGGAACAAGGAAGGTGCGATAGGCGACGTCGGGCATTTTCTTAGCGGCTTGTTTGTCAAATTCTCGACACTGCAAAATTCCCTATCTGCGGCGCTATTGCATTTTGCAGGGATGTTCATCTGACCGGCATTGTTTGACAGGGGAACGGCCAGCCCGTATCGCGAACGAGTGGGCCAAGTCGTTTCGTGTTGTCATTAAAAAGACGACAAAGCCCCAAACCTTGGCTTGCGGGGAACCCTAGCAGCACAACGGCCCACGAAATGTCATACGTCCAAGTCGTGGAAGTCGTGGAAGTCGTGGAATCGGGTCGGACCTGGCCCGCTCTGGGTCTCGTGGTATTATGGCTTGCTCTGGCTGGCTGGCTGCTCTACCGCATCGCATTTGCCCCGACGGCTCGACTGCCTGGCCCCTGGTATACGAAGCTGAGCGCAGGCTTCCTCATCTACCAGGAGTACCAGGGAAACAAACGGACATGGATTCATGACTTGCATCTTCGGTACGGACCCGTCGTGCGTCTGGGGCCAAACGAAGCCTCGTTTGCCTCCGCGTCTGCCCTCAAGGAAATCTACGTCGCCGGTGGTGGGCTCAACAAGACCGACGTCTACTCGTTGTTTGAACATGACGGCCACAGGTAAACAGAAGACAGAGCCAGAAAATTTCAAACACGTACAAGAACATTGACCAGCAAAGGAATCTGTTCACGGCACTGGAGAAAGAAGAGGTAGGAAAATGATATCCGTGATGTGTTTCATAATGTGTCCTTACGAGTTACTCTCCACAGCACAAAGAAAAGAAGAAGCGTTTTGCCGATCGCTATTCAAATACGCAAATCCTTCACGGCCCCATTCCCAAGCTACTGCGCGACCGCGCCAACGCCTTTGTTCGCAAGTGTGCCGAGACCTCGAGTGCAGATGTCTACGTGAGCATAGTCGTTTACGAATACGCATGACAACACCCTGACCTTTCCTGCAGTTCCTCCTCCACTGCTATGCCCTCGACTGCGTCACGGCTGTCTGCTTCGATCCCCATGGGACACGGTCCATCGAGGGGCCAGACGCTTACATGGTGCGTGCCATGTCCTACCATGACAGCCGCAGATCCCTCATCCTGCAACATTATTGTCCCCGGCTGGCTACTCTGTATCGTTGGATGACGGCCCCCCGTCTGAAAGGTGGCAGCTTTCTCGACGACTATGCCTGGCGCTGCATCAACGAACCGGATGTGTCGCCGATGACGCTGGCAGCCCGCATGCACACATTTCCGCCCGAAGAGATGGATCAGGCGGCCCAGGTGTCCGAGTGCCTCGACCACATCGGCGCGGGAATCGACACAACGGGCGACACGCTGTGCTTCCTGCTCTACGAGCTGTCACAGCCAGAGAATTCCGGCCGTGTGACGCGACTGAGGAATGAGCTGCGGGCTGCCGAGCAAGCAGATGGCCAGGATGCAGAAGCCAAGACGCCCTTCCTCGATGCCGTCCTGTCTGAAGCTCTCCGGCTGTGGGCGCCGGGAACACTGCCTCTGCCACGCTATGTTCCCGAGGGCGGTCGCGTCATGGATGGCTACCGCCTGCCGGCCGGCACAGTTGTCAGCTGCCAGTCGTTCACAATGCATCGATTCAGCGCAGATGTGTATCCGGAACCCGAGACTTTTCACCCGGAGCGGTGGCTGGCGGACACCGGCGCAGTCGAGCGCAACCGGCACCTGTTTGCCTTTGGCGCTGGAGCGCGCATGTGCATCGGGAAAAAGTATGTCTGCCTCTTTTTACTTGTTGCAGAATGTTCCTGACACGTATAGCCTCGCCATGGCAGAGATGCGAGCTCTGATGCGGAGCGTCTACACGCGGTATGAAACAACCCTGGCTGCCGACATGCACTACTCCATGGAAATGGTAGACCAGCTGATGACGTCGCGGCCGCGCGACATGTGCTGCAAACTGCGCTTTCAGCCTGTCGAGTGACGGCCGACGCGTGGCTGTCCGGAAAGGTAGGCATCGTAGTCCCTCGAGCACCGTGGAAAATGCAGTCTAGCCATATATATTGCCTCTGTCGTACGTACATATCGTCTATGATTTTAATAATGGTGATCCTTGTTCACCTTGTTGATCAACGGCTCGCCTGAGTTGAGCCGCTCCAGGTTCTTCTCCAGCATTCCCAGCGCGCGCTGCCAACGCTCCTGGCTCTGCCAGCTGACGTGTGGCGTGATGAAGACGTTAGGGGCCTGCCACAGCGCGTGATCTTTGGGCAGCGGCTCGGGGTCTGTGACGTCAAGGGCGGCACCGGCAATCTGGCCCTTGGTCAGGGCGGCTATGAGCGCGTCCGTGTCAATGACCTTGCCACGGGCCACATTGACAATGTAAGTATACTGGTTCTTGGGCCGACCGCGCTCTCGAGACCGAGACTCGAGCAGGGCGAACTGCTCCGCGCCCAACAGGCCCGTGGTGGCGGCCGTCAGAGGCGTGGCGATGACGAGCAGGTCGAGATCCTGGGCCAAGAAGTTGTTGATATCAGCCGTGGTGCTTCCGTGGAACCAGCGTGTGGGCAGCTCGCCGGCCGCGTCACCGGTGCCGGGCAGACAGAAACTCTCATCCCGGCGGGTAGCTGCAGTGGCTCTTTCAGTGCGCGTGTAGGCGTAGACCTCCATATGGAAGGCCTTGAGGAGGCGGGCAACCTCACGGCCAATGGCACCGTAGCCCAGGATGCCGCTGGGGGAATACTGTCAGCTGTTTCTGTCCCGCGGGATGGGAACTGTGCGCCACTTACACGCGGGCACCGCCGCTCTCCAGTGCTTGGAGGCCGCCTCTCTTCTCGAAACCGATGCCTGTCTTCATGTACTCGGCACACAGCAGGAACTGGTGCCGCCACATGAGCCAAGTACCGACGACCCATTCGCCAATTTGCGTACTGAGCAGTCAGTCAGGGGTTCTCGTGTGCTCTTTCTTGTCTCTCTCGACTTACGCATGGGTTCCGTTGCCCGTGCACACAGCCACGGCCGGGTTCAGATAGGCCTCGTGGCGAATCCAGCGGTCGAGTCCGGCCGACGGCACCTGAACGAAGCGCACGCCCGGAATCAGATGTGCCGATGGCGGCCACGACGAGCACAGCAGTGTGACGCCGTCCCAGACGTCGGCCGGCAGCTGGTCAATTTCGCGCGGCAGGCCGGTCTCTGGGTCCTCACGCCGGAGCCAGCGCACACGCAGGCCCGGATAGCGCGCCTCCGTGGCAGCAATCCAGGCCGGGTCGGGCCAGACGCGGCCATCATCGGGCGTGGGCAGAAAGATGAGGAGGACATCGGCGGCGAGGCTGCTGGCAGAGATGGAAGCCATGGCGAAGACGACACGAAAGGAGGTGACGCAATAGAATCCGGATCAGAAAAATATGTGCCTCTCTTTTCCTTTATCCACTGTCGGCACTTTGGCTTGGGAAATCAGCCGCTTTCGGCGAACGGCAGGTGAGGAAATTGTGTTAGATATCTGTGATATTACGCTATCGGGCGAATTGACCGGCCCGGCCTCGGCAAAGGATCAGCGTTAGGAGCCCGGCCTAGAAGTCGGCCGCATCCGCAAGCTTACAGGGCCACTGATAGGCCGGTACGGAGCACTCCCGGGCTGCAGGTTAGCGCCAAACGCCTAATGGGTGTCCTGTCCCGCCTGTACATTAGCGCTGTATTCTGCTATTTCCGGTATATAGTGGCAACCTCGTCATCTGCCCACTCCTCATCTCCTCATCTCCCCATGTCAGCTTTCGAAAAACAAACAAGTAGGAAAAAAAGTACAGTCACCATGGACGTCTCCTGCCAGTGCGGTGCTGTCAAATTCCGAACCCCCTCGGCCACCCCGACGGCCATTGTCCACTGCCACTGTACGGAATGCCGCCTGCAGAGCAGCTCTGCCTTTGGCACTTCTGTCATATTCCCGGCCAAGGACATCCTGCCGCTGGATCCGGCCGTCCGTGCCCATCTCAGCGTCTACCATCGTCCTGGCTCCCGCAGTGACAGCGGCCGCGATATGGACTGCTACTTCTGCAACACGTGCGGTTCCCGGCTGCTGCATCAAGTCATCGAAGCCGGTGGAACGCCAGGGCCGACAGTCAGCATCAAGGGCGGATGCATCCTCTCTCCAGACCTCGACTGGTCTTCTGCGAAGCACATCTACGCCAGCCGGGCCGTCGTCCCCATCCCGGCCGGGGCTGAACAGTACCCCGAGGGGCCACCACCTCCTCCAAGCAAGTAAGGCAGTCAGGGAATCAGGTGTTGTCACAAAAGCAGTGCAGAGTCTTGAAACAGAACCAAAACGCCATTGACCAGACATTCCAGGCCAAGACTCTAAGTATTTCCTAATGCCTTTATACATCTATTTTTGTAATTGTGTCATTGAATACATATTTATTTCGGGCGTATGATTTCGATCACGCTCGAATTGGAGCTGCTGGAGCTCCTGGAGCCTTGTCTTCGGCGAATGACCTCGGTCAAGGCCAGAGACAGGATGCCAAAGCTCGATAGCCTGACGGTTAGCACGAAGAATACAATGGATGCTATAAAAAGGGTGCTGATACGTACATGAGAAATGCCAGCAGTACAGTCAAGGCGATATTGACGCCGATGTCCAAGTACTCTGCATGTGAAGCGAGCAGGGTTGTGGCATCGGCAGTGGCCTCTCGGCTACGGTTGTAGGAGGCATGCCGGGCAGCCTGGAAGGCGGCCAGAAAGGCACAGATGGCCGAGCCAACAGCCAGCACGGTCTCCACGAGGATGTCGGCTGCGAGAAGACGGCCTGGGCGAGGCGGCCTGCCGAAACCATGCAGTCCCCCTTTGTGAGAGATGAACCAGCCAAACAGCCATCCCTGCCGCCCCAGTTCCCAGATGGCAGCCAGTGCACCAACCGGGATGCCAAGGGTCCAGCTCAGGCCGCTGTCGAGGCGGTTGCCCACGTGCAGTGGACTGGTGGCCTGGACGAGAAGCAGCGAGACGGCGCTGGTTGTGACGATGGTGCAGGCGAGACCAATGGATGCTGTGCGCAGAAGGCATTCGACGGGCTGGACCGGGGGAGAGGAGAGGTCGTCGGCGCCGAGGGAGGGAGGAGAGCGAGGAGTGTGTGGAGTGCGCGGCGAGCGAAGAGAATGGACGTGGTAGTAGTCGCCGCGGGTGGTGAAGGGACTGGGTTTCTCGGTCCTGTGCAGCCACAACGGTTTGTTGAGCCGTTTGGGCTTGTCTGGCATAGTCTGTCTGTCGTGGCCAGGAGGCGTCATGTAGAGGTCTGGCTGGTCAGGCCGATTGTCCAGACTGTTTGGTTGGTTGTTGAGCCGGCTGGCTAATTGATCGTTTGGTTGATTGTCTAGCCGGCTGTCCAGTTGACTGTCCAGCCATATCTGGACAGTCTCTATCTGATGAGGACTCTGAGATTGCATGTCGATATTGGATGCAGGACAAGAGCTGGGAGCTCTGGGCAGCTGTGCGCCGAGACCAAACCATATATGTTCCCAGGGAGCTGATCTCTAACAATGCAAGTGTCTCGTGGTAACGGACGGGCTGTATGCATAGATATCAGACCAGGATCTGGGCTGACCCAGGCCTGCCGGGCAAGCCGTGGGTCCAGCAGACCCTTCGGCGGCTGAAGCAACGTAAGATACGAGGATGACAAGGCCACGAGATCAGAGACGATCATTGGGGCATAGACGGGCGGCACGCTAACAGGATTGCGTACGGCGGAATCTCGCGATGCCCCCAGAGACGGAGGTCCGCCCACATCAGGCAACGGTGACTTTCTGGTCTGTCTGGCCTACTTGGGCCTCTGCTTACGACGTCGTGGTTGGCTGTCCAGCGCGCTTCCAAACGGCCCCTGACCGGCAGGGATGCAACGCATAATGGGCGTGGCGACTTGCGACAGACGGCCGTGGGGCCACTCGCACGGGCATTGGCCGTGTCGGGAGAGCCTCAGTCTTGCGGTTCTGGGGGGTTCCAGATAGCCTGCAGGCTCCATGGTAGACGGCGATCCGACAACAGTCAGGCACTCAGGGGAGGAGGAGGTGGAGGTGGAGCCAGGCAGAAGGCCAGAGGACGAAAGACAGACGATCGATGACAGAGTGACAGAGGACAGCCGCCATGTGGTGTCTCAAGCGATGTGTCGACCGCCAGCCACAGCCCAGCCCAGCCGTGTTGGGTAACATGGGCCGTCGAGCTTCTGCAGGGCCTACGTCAGCGTGGCTCATGGCTCATGGCTGGGAGGTCCGCGGAGGGGCGACGGGTCGTAATAAGAATGGCCCTCTAAATAGAGTGTGGTGAGATGTCACCGCATGGAGGCCGCCAGTCCAGCAGGCGCTGAAGGACAAGGGAGGACGCCGTAGAAGTACGTCGTAGGGCCCACGCCGGTCTTTAAAATAGCGCTCTTAGCGTATCGCCCGGGCGGTCCTCCAACCAACGACAGGCGTCTCTACAGCGGTAGCTGCACAGCCCCGCGCCACGGCCTGAGACTGACGACGCCCGCCCATTCCTTTTTCTTGGCTGCCCCAAAAACCCCCTCCCCAATGACGTGCGGCTCCAGAAAAGCCTTCTACCTACGGACTACGCAGTGCCGACGTCCCACCCAAGACACAAGCGAGTACGAAAGCGAAGTCTCCGCAGCAACCTGTGCCCCCTGTCCGCATCGACATTAATATCTCCTCAACATGTCGGGCGGATATTTTCTGTGGCCGCCTAATATTCCTGTCCTCCTGGCCATCCAACTTCTGTCCGACTGGCCATTCGGTCAACCGGTTTGACTGTTGTGCTTGTATTTCTCTCGTCCTCTGTCACTTCTGTGTCTGTCCTTCGTCTCTGTCTCTATCTCTGTCCTCTGTTCGCCATGGCCGTCCACGCTACTTCGCTCTCCGAGCTCAACGAGTTGGCCGCCCATCCACCACAATATCCGCACAATCCTACCGAAGAACAGCGAGAGCCTCTGACCTTGTATATCTCCAGAGTCCCTGGCACACGAGGTAGGTTTTTCTTACTTGCGTCCATTTCCCTTCTTCCTGCTGACTTCTCGTCCCCATAGACATCATCCTGTCCACCTTCAAGCCGCTCCGCAAAAACGTCACCGCCGAAGATGTCGCCAATGCCCTCTATTATGTCCACCTCAATCTCCCCAGCGACAACCTTCTCGCCTTGCAGACCGCCACGGCCCACGACCATGCCTCGCCTCGGTCCAGTATGGACATTCAGGGCAGTCCCGTGAGCTCCATCCAACGCAAGCCATTGCCAAATGTGCCTGCCACAGCCACGGCCACCGCTGCCATCACGGCAGCCACAATGGCCCCAACAGTTTCGGCCCCTGCTCAGCTATCCCATGATCTACCCCCGGCACCACCATTGCACCAACCACAGCCCGTGCAACCGCTCATACAGGAACCGTTGGAACAACAACAACCACAACAACAGCAGCAGCAGCAGCAGCATCCGGAACCATGGGTGCCTCCTGGCTACCAGATTGACCAGGGCCACCTCTATGAGCCGCCCGCCATGTCTACCGTGCGCAACTCCATCTCCCGCAAGCCCGTCGGCTCGCAGCCCAGTCGTCCGCCCTCCTCGAGCAACGTCCAGCCGCCCTCGCCGCCTCCGCGAAGCAACATCCAGCCCTCTTCGCCGCCGCCGCCGCCACTGCCGCCGCGAAGCCAGTCACCCGTGCTCGTCCCCTTCCACCTGACACTTATTCGCCGCGATCCGTCCTCGAACCACCAGTGGAACATTGGCAAGATCTCCTCGCTGCAGCCCGTCGAGCCCTTCCCCATGGACGACTCCCACGAAAGCCTGGGCTCAGACCGCCAGTCCTGCGACTTGCAGGACCGCCCACTCCGCCCCAATCACACCGAGTCGCCGCCTCCGGCTATTCGCATCCAGCTCGATAGCTCCGGATACACAAAATTCCGTGGCTTTCCCACACGCCACAGCGTCGAGAACGCCTCGCGCGACCTCATGCCCGGCTCTGTGCCACGGCAGCTGGCGGCGGCTTCGGCGAGCTTCCCTGATTCACGGGACCAACACGATTTCGGCGTGCGGGATCTACGAGATTCTCGAGAAGTCCGAGAAGTCCGCGAAGCCCCGGACACTGCATTCACACGCCATGTCATCATGTCCTACGGCAAGAGCTGGACAGCCAACATCCGCAATGCCTTCCGGCGCCACGACCGGGCAGTGTCGGACATGGGCCCGGTCCCCGATTCCGAACAGCCACCCGTACTCACAAGCGGCCAGTCCTCGCCCGATGCCAGTGCCACGGATACACCGCTGATCACGCGTCCCGGGCCCGGCCTCAAGCCGCGCGGCTACGTCTTTTCGAGTCCGTGGGACGGCCAGTGCGAGTTCCGCACGGGCAACGGTGGCCGCAGCCTCAAGTGCCGGCACTTTGTGCACGCGGCTGGTGGCGCTGGTGGCGGCGGTGGTAGCAGTGGCATCGCCGGCTTCAACCCGCTCGTCATATCACAGGGCCTGCGCGACGGCCAGAGCATTGCGGCCGTCGCAGCCAATGCCACGGGTGGGCGAACCCGTGCCGGATCGCTGACGTCGGTCATCACGGGTGCACTGCCGGTCAGCGAGCTACGCTTCAACCTCCCCAGCGGGGATTTGTTTCACTCTCCCCATTCTCCTCTTTCTCCCGGCAGCGGGCCCAATGGAAACGGTGTCAACGGTAGTGGCGGCAACGGCACGGGTGCAGGATTTGGCAATGGAACTGGGCTGCGAGCAGACCTGCACGCGTGGGTGCACCAGCGGCACCCGTCGGACGAGGACGACTATGAATACGAGAGCGACGAGGCGCCGTCTGTTCTCGGGGTTGGGCGTGAATCAGCAGGCGGTGGAAACCGCGGCAAGCGGGCCAAGTTGGGCAAGCTTATTGTCTTCCATGACGGCTTCAAGATGCTGGACCTCGTCGTTGCCGCCAATGTCGGCATGTGGTGGGTGTCGTGGGAACGAAGCTTTTAGTCGGGAATCTATGGCGAAAATATGCGGGCAAAAAGACCGTTGGATGGTCCAGGATATGACTGATGACCGGATGTGGCAATGTGATGAATATTTGTTGTCTCTTACACTCATGCGTGCATGATGGCCTTGATTTTGCAGTAGCAAATTTTATCTTTTTGAACCTATAGCAACATTCCCAAAAACCTATCAAAGTGCAGATCCTCTCTTCCCTGCAAGAGCCCAATCATGCACGAGATACTGTCTGCCGTAAGTCGATATCATCGTCGTCGTAGAGGTTCTTCGTGCCGCCGATATTACACGTGACCTGCCGAATAGAGCGGCTTCCACTGGTCCTCGAAGCCGTTTTGTGGGCCCCCTGTCGAGCTCGTCACGTGCATGTAACCGCGGCCAATCATGCAGCACACGAAGTCATCCGTCCAAAAAATCCCGACCCGGAATCGTGGTGGGTTTTTCTGTTCTGTCCCAGAGCTCCCTCCGAGACGCCCACCCAATCCCCAATTGACCGGCCCACCTACCCTCATCGACCTGTCTTCTCGATCGGGACAGTCCCCTTGCCCGACCGTCGTCTTTTTTATCACTAAAATCCCCCCTTGAGCGACCATCCAGACGACTGCGAGGAGCTGCTCGTTTCCCTCTTGTTATTCTCTTTTTTCCCTCCTCCGGCTGAACCGACGACGACCGAGTAGACGGCCGCCGCCCGTCGCCCGCAGCCATTTTCCTTTTTTCTTTCCTTTGCCGCCTTTACACACATCCTCCCCAACAATCATGCTCTCTACACGGGTTGTGCGCCCCTCCACCGTGGCGCGGGTAGCCCGGGCGACCACTCTCCTCGGCTCCGGTTCCCCGCTGCTGAGTACGCGTGCCGGCTCCGCCTCGCCCAGCCGGATAGCCATGGCCGCCGCCGTTCTTACTGTCTCTCCCACATCCCGACGGACATATGCGACGCCTGCCGGAACACCGATCAAGGGCTTCCGGATCCAGCCTCGGCCGGAATGGGACCAGGAGACCGAGACCACGTTCGACAAGATCGGCAAGTACTTTATGCTGCTCGAGATGCTTCGCGGCATGTACGTCCTGCTCGAGCAGTTCGTCCGCCCGCCCTACACCATCTTCTATCCCTTCGAGAAGGGCCCTATTTCGCCACGCTTCCGCGGTGAGCACGCCCTGCGCCGTTACCCCACGGGCGAGGAGCGCTGCATTGCCTGCAAGCTGTGCGAGGCCATCTGCCCGGCCCAGGCCATCACCATTGAGGCTGAGGAGCGTGCCGACGGCTCGCGCCGCACCAGCCGTTACGACATTGACATGACCAAGTGCATCTTCTGCGGCTTCTGCCAGGAGTCGTGCCCGGTCGACGCCATTGTCGAGTCGCCCAACGCCGAGTATGCCACAGAGACGCGTGAGGAGCTGCTGTACAACAAGGGTAAGCTGCGCCCTTTCTTTCCTGTCCCTCAATGGGTCGCTAACAACTCCAACAGAGAAGCTCTTGTCCAACGGAGACAAGTGGGAGCCGGAGCTGGCTGCTGCCATCCGGGCGGACTCGCCATACCGGTAATGCATAGAATTCTGCATGAGAGAAGATGATGAATGCAAGCAGAGCGCTGCCGACCCCGGGAAGGGAGGGAATGGCAGCCCACCTGAAATGCCAAAGAAAAACGATTGCCGTGTAATGGGGCTGTCCGGGCAGTAGACAGTGTATATATAGCCTCTACACATTTCATTTGTGCACAGCCAGCGTGGTGAATCAAGCAAGTGAATGATCGAAGAGCTACCTGTTCCATTGTGTCCATCTTGCCTGCAATCTCCTCCTCACATTCCCTTCCCTCCTGTGCGAAGTGATGCCTCATGGGACTTGTCACGTGACTCGGCTCACCTCGGAGCTAAAAACACAAGCACGCCCATTGGTCCGTCCGCCCCCGGAATTGAGCGCAAGCTTTCGGGTTTTCCTTTGGCCTTTTTTTTTCGTCGCCGTCCCTGGTTTTGTGCCTCAATCCCGCCACTCCCCCGTTTGACCCCATCCGCCCGCACGCCCCCTCCGGCCCTCATCGTCCTTTGACAGCCTGTCCGGTGACTTGCCTCGAGAGCATTGTCTGTCTGTTTTTTTTTTCGACCTGTCCCCTCTTTGTTAGGTAAGCAGAACAAGGGTATTGCCGCAGGTTCCTGTGGTCCGCATACGTGGGATGATACCATTCGGGGCCAGCTGACAAAACTCTGGACAGACCTGCTCTACACGCCCAAACCGCTCCTCCCCCTTCTCAAGATGTTCCGCTCGACAGTCTCTCGCGCGGCCGCCTCCGCGACGCGTACGCTGGCCGCCCGGTCCGCCACGGCTGCGACCCCGCGTTTTGCCAGCTTTGCCAGCGCTGCCCTGAGCGGCCGCAGAATAGTTGCTGCTCCGGCTGCTGCTGCCCGGCCAGTGATGGCCTCGATGGCGGTGCGGTGGTACTCGGCCGGTGGCGGCCTGGAGAAGGAGGAGGTCGAGGGACGGATCGTGAGCCTGCTCAAGGGCTTTGACAAGGTCACGGACGCATCCAAGGTATGTTTTGCCATTTTGTCCTCTTTGTATCCCTCTCCAGCATGGCTTACACCAGGACAGATCACGTCGACAGCGCACTTTGCCAACGACCTTGGCCTGGACAGCCTGGACACGGTGGAGGTGGTGATGGCGATCGAGGAGGAGTTCAGCATCGAGATTCCGGACAAGGACGCAGACAACATCCACAGCAGTAAGTGTCTCCAATACCACAGCTAGACAGGCGGACTGCATGATATATGGTTGCTAACTCCTCGACCAGTCGACAAGGCTGTTGAATACATCCTGCACCAGCCGGATGCCCACTAAAGGACAGGCAATGCTTTGGGTTCGGGGATGATAGATGCGAAGCCCAGGTTGTCTGGCGCTTGATTGTCGATATATTCCATGAAGGGAGATAAAATCAACTATATGTATCATATGCAAAGTTCGTAAGGTGCGAATTTGCTAGCATCGACACCTTCTCAACTCGTTTTTCGGCCGATTCAGGCATTGGCGTGATGACAAGGAACATATCAGTGCCTACTCCTTTCTAGCCGGTGCCCTTACGCGGAATGCATGGCTCCTAGACCAATTGAGCATCATGCGATGTGCTTGGGCCAACTGACATGCTACACGATAAGTTGCAAATCTGTATTAATAGAGGTCTGGTATACCTGAAATCAACAGGCAAGAACGCAGAGAAGTACAGAAGAGAAAGCAATATTGTACTTGTGTACCTCGGAGAACTCCAAGAATGCTCACCTAAACCAAAGCAAACCGGAGCAATACAAAAACAGACATGCAGCAATGTAGTACAATAGATATCCCCATAGACACCGTAGACACCAGCGTGCTCCTCGTCGGCCTCTGTTTCGAGGGCCCCTTTTTTCATATATGCTTTCCCAGTTGCCCGCATATCATGAATCCTTTTCCCGTGTCGTTTTGTATTTCCCATGCCCAAATATTTAATGGAAACTCTCCACAGACTGAGATCTCGCAACCAAGATGAATGTATCATGGGATTGCCAATATAACGCGCGTGCTGGATCATGAGAAATGAAAGGGAAAGGGGAAGAGGTTGAGGAGATTGGAAGAAATATAATCAAAAGAAAAAGAATTCAAAGTAAATTCAAGGTTCCGTTCTGGTCACCGGCCGCCAAGAGATTCAACCGGGTTGGAAGAACCCTGGCTTTTGGCCGTGTCTTTGCCGGACACGATTCCAGCATAGCTCCACAAACTGTTAGTAGCACCGAGGCCCGTGCCGTTGCCCGAGACCAGGCCGCCCGACTTGCGCTTCGCTGTCCTTGCCTGCTGCGACGTCGTCTCGTCCTCTTCCTCCATGCTGAAAAGGAAGGCAGGGTCTTCTTCGTCGATGGGTGTCGGGAACCGCCCGGCCGCCGACGAGCTAATGGATCCGCTGCTGACATGCCGCTCCAGACCCTTGTCGCGGTCGCCACGATCACGGCCAATAATGCCAGCAGCAGCAGTGGTGTTCAAAGACACACTAGGGTTTCGCGCCGCGTTGTTGGGGTGCAAACGCGGGCTGGGGGTGCTGTTCCCGTCCTCGTTGATCCGCGTCCGCTGAAGTTGTTGCGTGAGCACAGACATGGATTCACCGCCGGGTATAGACATGGACCGGGACAGGTTGCCGTTGGACAGCTCGCTGCTGATTCCGTTATGCCCGCCGTTCAGGTCGGCAAGGACTCCGTTGCTGTGACCGGTGGCGAGGCTCGAGTTTCGCAGTGGGCTACCCACGTGACCAAAGGCGGAAGCAGCGTGCTTCATGGACCGGCTCAAGCTACCCGATTCCATCTCATCATGGCCTCGAGACGGCTGTCGCTGCTGGAACCAAGGGCTCCACCGACTGGGACTGGCAGCGGCCGTGCCAATGGGGCTGCCAAACTTTGTTGCGTTGGCCGAGGCCGGGTTCGAAGCAACGGGTGTTTCGGACAAGCCGTCATTGTCGTTGATGCGCAGCGAACCCCTGCGGGCCTTTTCCTGCGGGGTCAAAACTTCGTTCGCCAACGTGTCTGGCACATAGTCCTCTTCGAGAAACAGAAATTCCGTGTCCCAATCGCGGTCGACCTTGGGAGCGCTGCTGCTGAGAAGCCGGGGCTTCGAATAGCGGAGTGAGCTCGAATGCATGAAGCGTTTGCCAAAGAACTCCTCTTGGCCACCGGCAGCGGTCG
Source organism: Dryadomyces quercivorus (assembly GCA_002778125.1). Classification (NCBI taxonomy): domain Eukaryota; kingdom Fungi; phylum Ascomycota; class Sordariomycetes; order Ophiostomatales; family Ophiostomataceae; genus Dryadomyces; species Dryadomyces quercivorus. The sequence goes on from PCDE01000014.1 coordinate 394,003, forward strand.
GACTACTGCCCATGACACTGTCGTGCGGCTGCAAACTGGCAGAGAGGTGCCCGCTGCTGCCAAAGGCAGAGGTGTGCAACAGTTTCAGTGTCTCGGATGTGCGGTCATCCTTGGCGTCTCGCATGTTATGCAGAGAAGGCGTGGGAGACTCGATGCCGAACTTGGAGGGCACGGAGGCCGGCCAGGGGCCGTAGCGAGCCGCATGGGAGATGCCGTTGGAGTCGAATGAGGCGGGCAGGGGGGCGTCGAGAACGGAGAGCACTTTGACGTTGACGGGGGACAGGCCCAAGCTGGCTCGGCTGTGTTCATCGAAGCCGGCCATCGAGGTGCCGGGTGGCGAGCCGTAAGCCGAAGCCGGATTCGACGGGTACGTGGTGTCAATGGTGGGTATAACGCCGTCTAGGCTAGGCTGGCGGCCGAGTGGATGAGACTGTGCATGGAAGCGCTCGTCGTTGGTGGCAGTGCCGTTGAAAGGGGCATTTGCGGGGTATGCAGATTGGTTTGCGGCATTGGCGTGAAGAAAAGAGTTCGTCAAGGCGCTGTTGGAGGACTGGAGATAGGCAGCCGGGTTGATGCGGTTGCCTAGGCCGAGAGGGGCCGCGCCGATGGTGACGCCGTTTTTCCCATAGTTAACGCGTCGACCGTCGGGCAGAACATGGATGTTGGCGCATTTGGGACCGAACTTGCAATTTCCCTGGAGAGGTCAGCAGCCTTCGGGATAAGGAAAGTGTCAGCCTGCCAGAAGCCGTGCCACCGTACTCCACGTCTGTGCGACAGGGGGACAAGCAGGAGAAGACGGGAGGCATCGTTTTCCAGAGTCCCCGGGCGGATCCGGGGTGGAAGCCCAGGAGGAAGCCCGGGGAGACGACAGATGGCGGGGGGGCAGAGGGACAGTGATAGATGAGGGGGTTGGGGTCGAAGATAAGGTTACCTTTGCAAAGTACTTGCAGATGGTCTCGGTAGCGGCGCCAATGTCGTGGCTAAAGGGACAGGAATTGCCGGCCTGGCATGCGCCCTGGCGAAAGAATTTGCAGGGGACGTGGGAGGTGTCTGGGAAACGAAGGTGAGAATCTGGTCGGCGGGAGAAACGGAAAGGAAGGCGGTCACGGGCAGGGAAATGACTCACTGGGAGGGCTCCTGGGCCCATCGAATCGCTGGGTCGTAGCCATTGGACTGAGAGGGTCCTGGGAATGATGGCCGTTGGGAGGCGAGAGCTTGGTGAGGCTGCCGGATCGCGTGTGACGAAAGTCTGGGAGATTCGAGGCTGGCATTTTGTCGGGTTTAATTTTTGGATTATATTTTGCTGATTTTGATCGCTAAATTTTTAGGTGCCTTAGTTTTTTTTTTTTTTCTGCGCCGTAATACCGCCCTGGAATTCTGCCGTTTCGAGCGACACTCGCACGAGAGGGACGTTCTCTTTGGCTGGACGGTGAACAGCGACAGCAGTGTACGCAAAAGTCGAAGGGGCCTGTAGTTGTACCGTATGGCAGGCCGGGTCGGGAGAGACGGAGAGACGGAGAGAGGAGGGGAGGGAAGGGGACAGGAAGAGAGAGAGGCGGGCGGAAGGCGGAAAGCGGAGGGTAGAAATGGGCGAGCTCGTTCCCCGTTTGGCTCTCGGCTTTAGGAAGGAGGGGTGCTTTTTCCAGGTTAGTGCCGCCCCTCACTGACGTACCAAGCATGCAATCCCAAGGGAAGGAGCGGAGCGGATGCGCTGACGGTCGCTTGTCGCCAGTCGCAATTGCCCATGGCACTCTTTATGGTCTGCGCATGGCCGCGAAAACGGAGCAAAAAGGGCCTGAAAGTCTGCTTACCGTAGCCAAAGTGTGCTGATGTGTGATGACTTGGATTCTAACGTTTCGTCCGGCACACCATGTGCACACGAGCGTGAGGAAGACACAGAGAAGGCCCGTCTCACGAGAATATTCGCACTCGTGCTAACGCGCTATCGCGTAGCTGACCCACGGCGGGAAGACAGGGCGCTATTGTCGCTGGCCAGCAGTACGAGTAGATAATGGGGGGGGGGCGTCTGGGCGGGAATGAGGCAATCTCAGTGGGGCCTGTAAGAATGGTTGTCCGGGGTGGGCTGGATTGGACGGACTAGGCAGAGGGGGGGGAGGAAAAGCTGAAGATAGGATCCGACTGGAGCGCACCCAGTATCTCACAGAGGCAGGTGACCGTTGGCGAGACGAGGAGACGAGGAGACAAGGAGACGGAGAAATGGCGAAATGGTGAAACGGCGAAACGCTCGAGACGGAGTCGAAGGGCTAGCCTATTGTATAATACGGCAACAGGTTGTCGTGAGCAAGGGCAGTCGGCTGTTCTGAGGGAAGGTATGCGTGAGCGGCGCGCAGCGAGCACGGACTCGATTCGGCAAGTTGCGTGGGGGTGGAGGAGGCAGAAGCGATATGAGAGGACAGCAGAAGAGGCAAGCGCGATTGAGAGAAGCAGGCCCGTCTTTTAATATCGTAAGATGACTGGGTTTATGAGTACGAAGTACGCGTGCGAACCAAGAAGGAAGGAACAGGACAGGCCAATTAATACGAGCGAATGGATTTACGAGATCACGAGGCAAAACGATCGATGGAGGGGAGGGGGGGGCAAGCAAGACAAATGAAGGCTTAGACAGACGTGGAGACCGAGAACAAGCGTAGGGGAGGCGCATGGGGTCTGGCCCGTCGTCTCGGAAAGAGGTGCGAGAGGTGCAGAAGCAGAGAGGTGCGAGAGAAGCAAGCGGTGCAGAAAGGCGACGGCCGATAGGCGGTGAGGCCACCGATCCTCCGCGATGGCTTAGGTGGAAGGCGCACCAGGCGACCGGACGGGCCATGACAACTGACATATCGGCGCGTGTGACATGACTGCTGCTCAGTATCTGCTGTGTAAGCAGGGAAGTAGCGAGAGGGTAGCGAGCAAGTACGGAGTACTCGTACACGGTAGCAAGTAGCAAATACGGGGCCAGTAATACTCCGTACTCGTACGCCGTATTCGTACGCCGTACTCGTACTCCCTCCACGAGGGAAGTATCTTACGGAGTACAAGTGCCGGGGTATTCGCCCGTAGTGAAGTGGGCACTGGCCACGTTCCGCTGCGATCTACAATCTCTCCATGGTTTCCTCCGGGGTTTTTCGTGTGTCGCGCTTGCCCCGGCGGCTCCGTTGTCTGGCTGCTGCAATCTCGCTTTTCTTTAGTGCTTCCCCCTCGTCACGAACCCCGTCGCTACCACATCACCACACCCTCCAGCCTTCGGCCCTGTTCTCTTCCTTGTCGATCTTGCCATCGTCTGCCATCGTCTGCCGTCTTCATTCGTCTGCGGCCCATGTGCGCGGCCATCCTCGCCCCTGGCCACCGCGGCTTGACCCCGAGACGATCGGCCGTGCCTCGTCGCCTTTTCTTCCTCGTTTCTTAGCCTCGTTGTCCCTTTCCTCTCCTCGGTTTCGTTTTCTCGCTTTCGCTCTTTTCTCGCCTTTCACGCAAAGGCATTCCCGTCTGTGCTAGCAACCCTGGGCCGACCCTATCAAGTCTGCATATGCGCAGTGATTTGCATGCAGCAGGAGCCGCAGCATGGCCGCATCGACGGCGCCCAGAAAACACTTGTCTGGCCTGGTCCACAGGTCTTCCGCCTGTACGAGTACGCCATCGCAAACATCAAGACAAATGCCACATGGGTGCACTGTGTCGTATCCTCGTTGGGCACATCCCATGCCAGTTCACGCACCCACTGCACCCACTTGGCCATCTCCTCGGCCACATCCTCTTATCCACATGGCCAGTCCCCATTACAAACACCCTCACTCATACTACGCTAGAAATGCCTTGCATGCCTTGCATGCCTTACATGTTTTGCATGTCCTGCATGTCTGCATGCCCGACAAGTCCGACAGGCCTTACAGGCCGTACGAGCCATACAAGCCCTGCAGGCTGCAATCCTTCTCGATCGTCGTGGTTGGTTCTCCATCTCTTTAGCTTGTTTTTTCTTTTTCTTTTTCTTTTCTTCTTTTTTTTCTGTCCCTTTTTTCTTTTTTCTTTGCTTCTTTCTTTTCTTTTTTCCCGTGTTCGTCCGTTATGAAGCCACAATCCTGCGCCTTGCACACCCTCTACACCCTCTTTCTATCGCGTGCAGTAGCATCCGGCACTCACGGTGTCTCGGATACCGTTCACATGTTCCCTCCCATTGGCCAACCTTTCTCGACGATGTTTCAGTGGCCAGCTGCCCAGCAGCCTGTTTTGGGCAATATCTCTTTCTCCTCCTCCTTTTTTCTCTATCCGTCCGTTCCGGCCTTTCCCTCTTCGCCTCGTGATTGTCTCGGAGTACTGCCTCGGGATCAGCCTCTCCATCCTAATGATTCTCGATACCTGCTTTCCATATTATCCCTTTGTGGTCATGATATCGGTGCATATACCCACTTAGAAGGCACTGCTTCTGATTTGCCACCTCCTTGCGCCCCTTACGCCTCCTTCATGCCTAGTGGTGGCCTCGCCTACCATTGCAGCCTGGCCTTGGCCTCATGACTCGATATTTGTCCGCATGAGCGTATGTGCACGGAACTTTCAGCAAGTCTCCGGCTTTTCTAGGGGTCGGCCTTTGCCTATACTACCTCGTATTGTTGTCTGTGGTGTTCCACGATGATCTATTCATAGAAAAATTAATGAAAAAAACTACTCATCAGTGTCATGAGTGCGCGGTTGATAACTGACATCCACCTTTCGGACATCCTCCGGCCAAATTTTATTAAAATATATGAAACTCTATACGAGGATCACGACTTGCCAGAACAACCCCGCTCGGTGACGGCGTCTCCGGTACAATCTTGTTTTCAACTTATCACCTGCTTCTTGCGTATCCTGACAGCTGTGCTGTGCTCAAAATTTGCGTAACGGATAGATACGGACTGGCTATTGTGTACGCTGTAAGCACGGAAACTATCGGCATATGGCTGACGTCTTTGTCCTTCTCATTCTGTAGAGTAGGGTGCTGAGAAGAGATGCGTGAGGAAAGCGTGCTCTCTGTTTCCATGACGCTTAGCGTCACACGTCCTTGGACGCAAAAATGTCGGGTATGCGGTTCTTATAAAGACACCGGTATACCCCCCACTCGCTGCACACCAACTCAATTCCGGGGTCGCACATGCAGGCCCCGTTCTGGGCGTGCAGGGGCGGTAGGCCATTTTATTGGACCGACATCTTGCATACAAACATCGTGCTGACCATTCTGCTCACATGGCGCCACGCGGAACCGTCCAGCCAAGTATTCTTGCCCAATAGCCAAGGCCCCCGTCGAGAAAACCAGAAAAGAGGCTGACCGGATGAGCCCGTGTAAGAGGTGGCACTGCAGTGTGGCACAAGTCCGAATGAGGCTTGTCATTGCCTGTTTGGTAATTGTTTGTCTTGGTATGAAACTATGAAAGGCCTATGCAGCGAATGTAACGCGGGCTTTCACCGTCCACTCTGTTTGTTCCGAACTTGTCGTACAGCCTATAATAGGCTATTTCTAAGCCCCATGGAGGCAATAATGAATCTGCGGTAGTTTTATAGTTTTCTGAGGATATCGCTCCAAATATCAAGCCCTAAAAGTGCAATGCATTTGTCAATGGTTCTCACGGTAGAGGAAAATGGAATTATAGCATTGCAGTAAAGTCCTAGACCTATTTTAGAGTTGTATATTGTTCTAAATGCATTCTATATTTAATTCAAACTGTGTAAGAGAAGACTAAGCTTATTTTCATAGATGAAAAAAATAGTCAAACTTAAATTTCCTTTCTTTAAACCACATTCATCCCACATTTGTTAACAGACTAAGAGTTCTTTAATTCATATGCATGCACTCTGAATATTCTCTTACGTAACATCCGCACAAGTCTACAGATCTGTTCTAAAGTATAAAGAATGTTCGCCATCTGGATGTACAATTTCTTCTTTCGTCATGGGTTTGAATCCTTCGCCTCGTTTACTTTTGCCTAGTTCACAGTACTATCATTATTTATTACGCCATGTTGTGTATCGCACATTATACTTTAGAGTATAGAATGCAAAATATCATTATAATACCTGGGTTCTCCTCAATAGCGAAGATTTTGTAAGTGAAATAACCAAAGAGACCGTATTGAAGAGTTTATACTCCGAAACAAGGCTGCCTTTAACTCCTAGGAGTTAAGCCCCTGTGCTCCGTATCTTAGCTTGTTAACTATGCTGCACACTCGCATTGTATCAATTAAAACTCTTGATTCGAAAAGCTTAATCTGTTTTCTTCAGTGTTGCCAATGTTCCAGAATCACGTCTTCTCATATTTCATCATTTTGCGCTCAAACTGCCAAGACCTTCCCGAATCCATCACGCCATATTGACGGAAAACTGAGTTCCGGGATGTGTATGGATAGCGCTAAAATCAATTTCGGCAAATGCTGACTCCGAGCAGCTATGACCACCGCTCTTCATAAAGGTGCCGTTTGTCGCATTCGCTCGCACATGGAGTGAGATAGCAAGCAAACGTGTCTGAAAATCTGCAATGGATGCTCAAGCACGCACTGAAGTGTCTGGCAGCTCGCCTGTCCAGGACAGCGCAGAACAGCCACTCTTTTTGGACGAGGAAAATGCCGGTTCTCGACGAGATGACAGCTCCGATGTGGTGCCTGAGCCGAGCGATACTCAACGACTCCTGGAAGGGCGGCGAGAGACACAGACACCAGCAACTCCCCTCCCTGCCGGTCTGACCATTCGACTCTACACATCGCACTTTCTGTCGACCTGGAACTCGCGCATGTTTGAGTTCGCCGCCGTTCTCCTCCTGGCTGAAGCCTATCCACACACACTGCGGCCCATGTCCATATATGCAGTCGTCCGTGGCCTGTCTGCAGTCATCTTTGCCGAGGCCGTCGGTGCCTACATCGACACCGGCCACCGCTTGGCTGTAGTTCGTCACTCCATCATGGGGCAACGGCTGGCTGTCGTCGTCAGTTGCTGTGCCTTTTGGGCGATGTTAGCGAACCCTAATGTTTTAGGCGTCGAAACAACCAATCTTCAGAGCGTTTTGCTCGCCGTGACAATTGTTGCGGCGTGTGTCGAGAAACTGTGTTCGGTCATGAACCTGGTGTCCGTCGAGCGCGACTGGGTTGTCGTGATCACCGATGGCGACGAATCTGGCCGCCGTCTCCTCAACGCACGCATGCGCCGCATCGACCTATTCTGCAAGCTGCTTGCACCGCTGGCCATCTCGCTCGTCATATCCGTGTCTGTATTAGCCGCCATATGGGCTATTATGATCATCAACGTGACATGTGTTGTGGTCGAATATTACTGTATTGCCGTGGTAAGTCTCTAACCTGACTTTTGAGGATGCATACTGACCGCCAGGTCTACCGCCGTGTTCCTGGGCTCCGACGCCAATTCGACGACGAAACTTCCTCTGTCCGCTCTGACACAAGTTCCGTCCGGCAGGTCCTTGCTTCGGTGCCCAATAGTCTTTTTGCCGGCCTCTACAAGCTCCTGCCGTTTTCATCACTTCCCCTCTACCTCCGCCATCGTGCCTTTTTGCCGTCTTTCTCGCTGGCAATCCTCTACCTGACTGTTCTCAGTTTCTCTGGCCAGATGGTGACGTTCCTACTATCCGTAGGCTTTACCCCCCTCGGCGTAGGCCTCATCCGCACCTTTAGTTCGCTCTTGGAGCTGAGCGCCACTTGGGTAGCTCCGGCGCTCATTGCCCGTATCGGCGATGTCCGTGCCGGAATCTGGAGCTTGTCGTGGCAGGCTCTGTGGCTGACAGCTGGTGTGTTTTGGTTCTGGGGTCCAGGGGCACATGGGCACAGCCTCTTGACGTCGGCAATTGGCCTCGCTTTTGGAGTGGCCATTAGCCGTGTTGGCCTGTGGAGTTTTGATCTATGCGCCCAGAGCATTGTGCAGGAGGTATGTATACTCCTTGGATTTTGTTTTTGTCCTTGCTGTTCTAACCTCTCCAGGATGTCGAGGTTGAGAATCGTGGCACATTTTCGACTGCAGAGGCCGGGTTTCAGAATATCTTTGAAGTGCTGTCTTATGTAACCACCATGGTCTTTGCTCGACCGGATCAGTTCCGCTGGCCCGTAATCGTGAGCATTGTTGCAATTTACACGGCGGCTATACTCTATGCTACTTTTGTGCGCCAACGCCGTGGCCATTTATTCCACTCACCCATACCGCCTGCACAGCGCTGGCTCGACAAAGCATTCCGATGGCACGAAATGACGGAGAGAAATTGATGTGGCGATACATTACGAGTTGCATTGTAACCTGATTTTCAGAGGAAGTGGAATATAATGGATAAGAACGTCTTGCAGATAGGGAAATAGGATTTCTTAATTTGGTGAGCAAATTAATACGGAGTACGGAGTACGGAGTACGGAGTAGAGAGCGCAACATGCATATTCTGCGTGTTGTCATAGCGCTCTATCGGCCGGTTGCCGATCCACCAATATCCGTGATGACCGTCAGGTGACAGTTGCTTATGAACCATCCGCCAGAGACACCGTTCCGGCCTTTCCTCGTAGCCCACAAGGGCATTGTTGTGTTAGCATACGCAAGCCTAACGGCCCATGGTCGTTTGGCCGATTTGCCTGCGTGGGACGGAACTTTGTCAACCTGGGGGACAAGGCTGACAAAAATGCCATGACTAAGACAGAATATGTCATAGGCATATCACGTGCTCGGGACAAGCCACACTACCCCACAAAATTGAGCGGCCCAGGCTGCAGCCAACGAGAAGGAAGGTTCTCGTACATAAAGGCACGGTCTCCTTCCGCGTGCAGCGAAGACAAACGAACAGCTTCGGCCCATTCCTGTTTCGGCGATGCTCAGTATGTTCGTTGTTGCTTCTCTTCCCCTCATCCGCAGGATATGTAACCGGATGTACTCCGCAAAAGTCTCTTGATCTCTTTGCACCACGAATGTTGGCGCAGTAATTTGCGGCACTACTTACCGTCACGCCACTTCTCCAGGTCGCGTCTCGTCACTTTGACCGCTCGGAGTGGGGTGAGCTGGGCACCCGACCCATCAGCAAACGGAAGTCACGCGCCGTCGTGCCTGTCCGCCCGCCTTGTCTTATAAGCCACACGCTTCTCCAGGTCCGCCAAAACTGGCAGGCACGCTCCTCATTCTATTAGTCTCCTTCTCCTTACCAATGAACGAATAGATTTCCTCGAATCACAGGCCAGCTTTATGCACGTCTGCGAAGGCGAATACAAGTATCTTGCAACAAGGATAACGAGCACCAGTACTCCGTAAGATACCCCATACCAAATACCGTGCAGTCAGCCGCACTGTATTGGCACCGTAAGTACCGACCGTTCTCGATTTATTTATTAGCGCGCCGGCGTCTTCAAGCTCACTCACACCCACAGTGGTCCGTGCACGACACCAGCTAAGATACTTGCCGACCGTACCTGCCCTCTCAGCTGCATCGCATTTTGCTCCCTTTTTCTTTCCCTCCTTCGCCAACGGAAGCTGCGACCACAGCGCGCGCCTGCATCCCCTCGCGCGCCCAACACACCACGCACCTGCTCCGCAACCTTTCCCACACACACTGCTCGCCTTCTACCTTTTCCCATCTCCCAATCCTCTGCACCGAACTTTTCGAGAGCGCAAAACCAACACCAAGCTCGTCGCGCCGTACACGTATCGTGTTGAACCGCAGAGTGTCTGCCTGTTTGCTTGTGCGCCGTCTTGCATCCGCCGAATGCCATGGGCTGGACGTCCGCACAACCTTTCGCTCCTTCTTCTGATTCTCCAACTTTTTTGGCCGCTTTGGCCTCACGTTTGACATCCATTTCTCTCGTTACCACACGCGTCGTGGTTTCCTCTGCCGCTTTTCTGCCGACTAGGTGACTAATCTATTGCTGAGGTGAGCACAAGTACCACGCCCTGCAAGGCAGCAGCTGCACCAGCAGCTGTTTCCTCTTCGCCCCCGTGTCTCTTTCCCTGTTTTGTTGGCGATCTTTTGTTTTGCTCTTTTGCTCTTTTGCCCTTTTACCCTTTGCTTCATTCTTCCGTCGTCGCAAACGAGACCTGAACCTCTTCCCCGGCACCCCAAACATCTTCCTTTCTTCATGACCCATTCTTAGCATGAATTTTTCACCATTCTTCTGCTTATACTAATATGGCTTATGATTCCACAGGCGCCAGTCTTCCGTCGGTGCTGAGGCATTGTCCTCCATATCTCTATCCGCCTCCCTTTTACTACCCCGGCAACCCCTTCGACCGCCCTGGCCAGAGGTAGTACCCTCACCCTCCCATCGCACTCCGACCAACTCCCCACACCCGCTTTGCCAACCGCGCGCGATTCAAATACCACATAGAACCCAACATGGCGGGAGGCAAGAAGGGCGAGAAGGCCCTCAACTTTGGTGCCCGCATCAAGTACCCAATCAAGATCACCAAGCTTTATAAGAGCCCCGGTGACATGGTTCGGAAACAGGAGCCCATCTTGCAGTACTCGTTCGAATACACCATGGAACTGCCCAATGACCGAGAAACCCTCCAGCTGAAGAGGAAGACCATTACAAACATCACGGACTGGAACGCCCCCGAAGATGGAAAGCTGCTGGCGTGGCAGATTCGTGTAGGCGACGTCATTTCGCGTGATCGCCCCTGCGTCACTGTCGAAGAATCGTGCACCCACGAGATTCAGTATCAGGGCCTCTGCGCCCTCTGTGGCAAGGACATGAACGAAGTGAACTGGGCAAGCGAGCAGCGGGACACTGAGCGCGCTCCCATCAACATGACACATGACCAGACTAGTTTGACCGTCAGCAAGGGGGCGGCCACACACGCCGAAAACCAACTGCAAAAGCGTCTTCTCAGCCAACGCAAACTCAGCCTCGTTGTCGACCTGGACCAGACCATCATACATGCGTGCATAGATCCCACGATTGGAGAGTGGCAGCAAGACTCATCCAACCCCAACTACGAAGCTCTACGGGATGTACGTCGCTTCCAACTCGAGGAAGGGTTCCATGGCCTGGCTCGAGGCTGCTGGTATTACATCAAGATGCGGCCCCGCCTCACCCAATTCCTCGAGACCATTTCGAACATGTACGAGCTCCACGTTTACACCATGGGTACACGCACCTATGCAACCAACATTGCGCAGATTGTCGATCCAGAGCAGAAATTCTTTGGAAACCGTCTCATCAGCCGTGATGAAAATGGCAATATCGTTGCGAAGTCTCTGCAGCGCCTCTTTCCGGTCAGCACGCACATGGCCGTCATCATCGACGACCGAGCCGATGTCTGGCCATACAACCGCCACAACCTCATCAAGGTGAATCCGTACGACTTCTTCAAGGGCACTGGTGATATCAACTCCAGCTTCTTGCCCGCACGCAAAGACCTGTCTACGTCATCCACAACTACACCTGCCAGCACGACGCCGACAGCAGCACCAGCGGATTCCGCAGCACCCGAGACCACAGAAGTGGCTGACACATCTCCTGCCATAGTGGTAGCTGATGAAACCCCGGCTATTAGCTCCGAAGCTTCTGCTGCTGCCGCCGCAGCCATTACTGCCACAGGCGGCACAGATGGTGCAGCGGAAGAAGGAAAGGACATCAAGATGGCCACTGGAGCCGTTAAACCTCTTGTGGCCAAGGTCGTCGATGATGGCGACTCGGCCATTCTTCAAATGCAGGCCGCCGAACAAGAACGCACCATTGAACAACAAATCAAGGAACGGCCACTTCTCCATATGCAAGAGAAGCTCGACAAAGAAGACGAAGAAGCCGCTGCCGCCGCAAGCACGTCTCCACAAGCCACTGAACAGAACACACAAGGCCTTTCGCCACGATCCCGGCATTGCGTTCTGTACGATGACGACAACGAGTTGGACTTTCTCGAGAAGCACCTGACACGTCTCCATCGTGACTTTTACAATCAATATGACGCCAACCTCCGCGTATCCCATAATGGCGATCATCCCATGGGCCGTGGAGGAGACGATGATGAAAACATCACAGCTTTGCCGGATGTAGGCAAGGTTTTGGACAAGCTGAAGGAAGAGGTGCTGCACGGGGCAACAGTTGTGCTTTCTGGCCTAGTCCCACTCGGCCTTGACGTGGAGCGGTCTGAGATTGGCCTGCAGACCACAAGCTTTGGTGCCAGGTTGCAGAAACAAATATCTAAGAAGGTGACGCATCTAGTTATCAGCAGCGACCGGCCACGAACACAAAAGGTGCGGCAGGCTGCACGGATACCGAGCATCAAGATCGTGAACCAGCATTGGCTCGCTGATTGCTTCAGTCAGTGGGCTTGGGTGGATGAAGTTCCATATCTGGTGCGTATCTTTTTTTAACCCAATTTTTTTTTATCTTGGAGCAACATGCTAACAATTAAAAGGTGGATGTACATCCAGCTGACCGCGAACGATCTGCTACGGCCGGCACACCCAGCGAGGCGACTGACTCAGAGACGTTATCTGACCAGGAAGGCATGCTCGAAAACGGAGGCCAGAATCCAAGAATTGTGATTGCACGTTCTTTTGACGTCGGTAATGACGCCATCGATGCATATGATAGGGATGACGAATCCGAAGACGACGATGTCAGCCCGATTGCCGAGCTGGGCCAGTTCGACTGGAGTTCGGCCGACGATGAACTAGCGATGTTCCTTGCTGAAGGCGATGATGATGATGATGACGAAAACGGCAGCCAAGCATACGACGATGACAGTACCCGTGCCAGCGAAAGCGAAGATGGTGACTCGGGTACTCCCTCTTCTGCGTCTAAGCGGAAGCTGGGCGAGGACGAAGAGACGGATAGCGAGCGGCCATCGTCGCGAGGCCGCAGCTTGTTTGCGAAGCGGCAACGGCTGACTGTGCGGAGCCGCAGCGCTTCGAAGTTAAGGACAGTGGTGACGACGAGTTCCAGCAACACCGGAAGCCACCCGCTCAAGCAACAGGAAACACAGGCGTCTGAGAATACCAACGTGCAGAATACGGCAACATCCAAGTTGGGCGGCACCCCAGCCAACGACGACATTGACGATGATGACCTTGAGGCAATGTTGATGGCTGAGCTGGATGAAGAAGAAGCTGCTGCCAAGGCGAATGGATAGAATCTGTTGGATGGCGGCAATGAGATGCCGGGGATGCCTCACCACGGCCAGGTTCTCGGCGGGTTTATGATGTAGAGCTGGGTGGGAGGCGTCGGCCACTAGGGTTTGCTTGTGCCAGGCTGCATTTGGGGGTTCTTTCGCATAGCGCATGGATACATGGATGACGACATTGTAGGGCCTACGCTTCGCACATGCGCGACAGCCGCCATCCTGTAGTGAGTACGGAGCACTACGTACTTGTCTTGTTTGTCTGTATTTTATGATTAATAATGCATTCGCGATGCTGAAAGCTGATCCACGTGATAATATCAAAGCTGAATGTGATCACATGTAAACGTGCTTGACTCGCATACAGCGATGAGAAGACAAAATGAAAGAGGAGCGCCACACCGATTTGCGCACTAATACCCAGTTGTTATGAGGAATCCTAGAGCAAGATACGAAGTATTGCATAGTCATGTTTTCCTCGTTTCTGCAGTGCAAGACAGATCCCTTGTTGTGCTTCTGATTATTATGTAATGCATCACGTGAATACGAGGAGGGGCTTCTCAGAAACCCTGTCTTCTACCGTATGCGTAGATGTGTTGCATCAGCGGCTTTGTCTCCAGCTGCATAGGACTTTGTCCAAGACTGTTCGTATGAGAGATTTCATGGATAGGTGAGCATCTCCTTTCGAATCCAAGCGGCAAAGAACTGATTCTCGAATTCTGCAAACAGGGCGTACGAGTATTCGAGCACCGTGTGCGATTCGATTTGCACTGTTCCAACATGAAGCCAAACCAACGATTTCACCACCGCATCTTCTCGTCATGATCGGAACCATCAAGTGCCACGATACCAATTTTCTGCTTTCTTCAATAGATTCGACACCGGCATTTTTATGGGAGACACGGAGACACAGGACCTCCTCACAATAGGCCACAGATGCCAAACGCCCGCAGAAGGCACCATCCCCAAATGCCTCATCTTCGTCCACTACGCGACAGGAAACGAATCCTGCGACAGAGGACCATGCCGCAGTAGAAGCTTTCCAGGTAGACTACAATACGTCTTGGGCACATGCTCTCCCTCCCATTCATCGACTCTCTACCAAAAGCCCCCCCTTCATGGGGAATGGAGCTGCAACGTTTCCCCTCAAAATAAATGAGATGGTTTCTTGGTACCGCTTCAAGGATTTTACACTGCACCCATGGGCAAATTGCAGTTTTATCGGTATCTGGTAATATTCCATTTGGACTCAGCTAGGATTTGACGCAGTTTCTACCACGTGGCTACATCAGGACCTCGCGTAAGTTGGACATTTTGTTTCTGATCCAGATTGCGGCCCGGCCCAGAGGGCGTTAATGAGGAATGTTTTGGCGAATTTGGGCGTTCCATGGCCAGAGTACGTTTCGTGGGCCATAATCAGGCAGATGGGGAGCTTACGACGCCTGAGTAACCACTGGAAGCAATGAGTCGATGCCATGATTCTCACTACGGCATGCCGTACATCTAAATCATGATTGACCGCTTCACTGTTGGTGGAAAGGAGGGATGCTTTTTCCGGGACAAAGGAAAGGAATGCCTCGTGTACAAGCAGCCAAACTCAAGTGTATGCGAGTGTCACAAGATTGTGTTTGGCGGTCGCCTGCCACGCGGAATGACCAAGGTCACCCATCTTCTGTAACCTTTGGTCCTCGAATTTTTACGCACGAAAGTCAATGTGGCAAAATACACGCCAGAACTTTCAGACAGCCAACGTATTGTTCATGATCCAGAACAAAAACGAGCCGGAAAAGGCGGCCGCAAAACAGCGGATGACTCGTCCACGCCCTCGCAAGGTGCATGAGGATAGCGCGGTCTGAGTCAACGATTTCTCATGCTTTGCAGCCATGGCGAAGTATGCTCTGGCACGGATGACAACAGAGAGGAAGTGCATCTCGACCTGTACCATACTCTGGAAAAATTCTTGCGGATCAGGTGGACGCCCGACCGACATATGGACACCTGGGATTCGTAGTGTTTTGCTCTTTCTTTGATACCGACCAAGTATGGTGGTAACATATCACGCCATAGATGTCAACACTGATCGAGGGGGCAAATTTGTTCAACGACAGTGTTGGTAACCGGTGGAATCAGACACACATGGCCTGCATGGCCAGTCTGTTTGGGCCACCGTCGGAGGGACTTTGAGATCTCCCCATGGCTCAGCTGTTTTTTTACAGGGATGGCGAGTTTCCAACGATGTGGCCACTTAGCTCATCTTCTTGCTGAACCTATCTTCGAGAAGGCTCAATCACAGCTTCCATATGGCCGGCAGCACGCTTGAGAGGGAGGCCGAAGTCTCCCAAGGCGACGAAATGGCGGAATGTCTGTTTTTCTTAGTGCCATGTGCTGCCATGGGATCCGGACGTCCGAGAAAGGGCGCGTAAGCTGCCAAGAATCTGTGAATGAAGCTCCGAGAGGACGCTGATGGCGGATTCTGACGGGGAAAATTCCACGACAAGAGGGCCGTGTTGGAGCTTTCCCGATATCAAAGAGAGGCGGAATAACACCCTCAGGCAGCACGAGAGCATAGCGAGATTCGCGAAATGGTTACAAAATTTACAAAGGAACCGCAGTCTTGATTTTAGGATGTGAAAGCATGCAGTTTTTTCCAGGTACATGACAGGAGGGGGGTCATCAGCACACTGAGCAGGAGAAGCATGCCTGTACGCTGAAAAATGGCGGGAGGTTCGACGTCCCGGCAGTCTGCTGGTTGTCGGCTGGAAACAGGCCTGAGTCTGTCATTTTTTCCAAGGTTCAGGGCTGCAGAGACCGAACGAGCACGGCGGCATAGCCCAGGGCGACGGCGGGAAATGCAGACCCCTGGGGGACGTCTCGTGCGTGCCGTCCATTCCCTGCTAATCTTATCTTGGCATCCCTGTTTACAAGTGCATCGCAGGCATTAATACCAGTAGCTTCTCAATTTGGAAATTTTGATTACATCAGTCGCGGACGCTATTTTCAAACATGCCGGTCTTCTCTCACGAATATTCCACGATTCCTTGTCTTTCTTCCCTCTGACGCAGAGGTCTCCGTAACGGTGAAGCTGACCCCCCTGGACGTCTCTGACCTGACCTACTCTGCAGACCGCTCTTCCTTTCAAACATTCGGTGAATGCCGGGCTGTTGCCAACACGAAAATGGGCCATTAAGGACTGAGCACGTTTATCTCGACATTGCCCTGACATCGTGATGTTGCAGAATCCGAGACCTCCTTTGCAAGTACGAGCCTATTGGAACTGTTGAAACTCGTAATACGGCTTGCCTGCACATGGCGGTAGCCAGGTATCCAGGCAGCCAGGCACCGAGATCTGGTTCGTCCCAAAAGGTCGTGTTCTTCTAGCTCCAGCCTGCTCCGTCTGCCAGTCGAGCGCATTTCTTTTTTTGGCTGTACCGGGTCTGGGAGATCGAAACCATACGGAGTAGGGCTCGTCTCTCTTGCAGCGGCTCCACGGAGATCATCTGGTTGCCACTGGAAAACGACGCCGGCAGAGGGGATCTGGGCCGAAGCAAGCGGCGGCACGTTGAGTGGACGTGGCGCCAAGTTTTTCGTGCTTCGAGAAGGTCCTAGGGAAGTCTCGAATGCGCAGGCGTTGGTCCTTCTCCTGTCACCGCATCCACACCGCATTTGCATAAGACATGACAGCACGCAGCGGCAGGGTTATCTCGTGCATACCGCGCCTTTTTTCCCAGCCAATGACCACCCACCAGGGCTTCTAGACCCATCCCACAACGATGGCAGAAAAATGCTTGAAACCAGATGGCCCGTTGGTCCCTTACTTCCGCCAGTCCTCACGTTCCTTTGGGATCGTATCGGGCAGCACCGCAGCATTGGATGCTCCACTGGGGCCCTGCTAGGCACTTCTTGGTGCAGCTCTGCAGCCGACCGCCTGTTTGGCTACGGTGAGGTACCAATGGGAACTATCCGGCCAGGTCAGCAATGCATCCGCCTTTTGGAGGAGCTCGAAAAAATGGAATAGAGTTTGGCGCGCAGCGTGGTGCAGAACGTGGCTTTGCAAAAAGTAGTATATATTGGGATGCGTCCCTGATTTTACCCGTGTTTCCTCCCTCCGCGTTCCAACTGCCTCCAACATGACAGCGCGCCCTCACCACTGCACCAACTTGCTCCACGTGTGCCACCTTGAATCTCGACGACACAGAAACTAGAATACCAGCACTTCCCCCAGCGCAGTCCCCTTTCGATTCTATCCTTCCCAACACCTTTTCCCCCCAGCAGCACTTCGATACCTCAGTCACCATGAGTCGCACCGGCTACGACACCACGGGCACCCAGAAGCCCCCTACCCCGAAGAAATAATGAAATTATGAGATGATGAGATGACGAGATGATGAAATAATCTATTCCTCCGACGCCAATTCAGGTCCGTCTTCTTCAGACCCCCCCTGAGCACTCCCCTGAGCACCTCCGCGAGACGTTTCCATGGCCCTCGGACGCGACTGACAGTCCAGCAGCTTTTTTTCGAAGCAGTCCAGCTCTTCAGCAACCAACATTCTCCTTTGTCATGACTCTTTCCTTTGTTACGACTAATTCTTTCCGGCGTTCGGATGGCACAGGCCTTGTCGCCTAATCTGTGAGTTTGTCCACATGCTCCTGTCCCTGAGCGAGCCCCATGACTAATGTCTGCTCCAGAAGGTGGGCTATTTTTGGGACATCACGGTGTACTTAGACGGGTGGCACATTGCTTTGGGTAGTCTTGCTCCTAATGAGAGGCTGTGTAATTTTGGGATGGTTGGAAAACTATTATTATTGTACATAATTAGAACTTTCAGCTGCAATACGCCTGCAATATGCCCTGCTGCGCATCTGTATTTTCGTTCTAGAGCGCCTCCTTTGTTGTCAGCAGTACCGTACTGCCATACCCTGGCCAATCCGCCAATGCCGCGTCTCTATCGTGCGGGCCATCCGGATGCATCTCATGAAGGTGTACAGCTGTGTCCAGTTGTGTACCGTTGAGTTCTTCTGCCTGGCGCCGCCTCCGTCATCGTGGGGGCAGAAGGACCCATCCAGGGGAGCACGCGCTGGCCATGTTGTCGGGCACCGCGGCCAAGCAGGCTCTCTCCGGCCGCCGGCACTGGCAGGTGGCTGCGTGGCATGGGGTCAGACGGGGGAAAACGACGGAGGAGGACGAGCGGAGGTGCAAAGTGCTGTCAGGAGAGGCATCTGCCGTCATAGCATACGAGTCACTCTGTCATAGGGAGAAACAACTACCTTACAGTACCCATACTGTGACCTGGCGGCTGCCTGACGTTCGTAGTCGGCTCCTTTTTTTGCCCAACTGTGGTCTCGGCAGTGCGGACAATGCCCAGGAGCATGCCACTTGTACAAGCTGTTGGGATACGACCGGCAAGGAAGAGCCGTCCGGCCACTGCTCCGGTGACTTGTCAGGCGGAAATGCCAGCAGCTCCCTGGCAGCGCCAGGCCCAACGGCCCCCTTTCCTTGTCCATGCGTGATCTGCTCACCGGGGGGTGTGCGAAGGCGTAAGGTAAAGCGGCAGCGCGGAATGGCGGCCGGTTTGCCAGCCTTTGCCGGGGTTCGGCCACTCACCGGGTGTATCCCAACATCAACATGATGGAACCAGTTATCGCGCTATGCTACGACGCAAGAGACGGCTCGGCTGCATCCCATGGGGGATCCACCGAGGTTGGAGGCCGAAAATGGCAAAGAAGAAAAAAGAAAAGAAAGGGGGGAGGAATCATGTCCAGAGAAAAAAGAAAAAAAGCAAAAAAGAATAAAAGAAAAAAAGAAGGAAAACGAAAAAACAGGCGATGTGGGACTAGACCAAACATTGGAACATGGGACAGGTAACAGGTATTCCGTACTCGTGGGGACGGACCGGCGGGGCGGTGAGCGGTTTGCGGAGAGGTTGTGCCGGGACTGTCCGGCGACGTCGATCACGGTGTGTGGCCTTACACTAACAGGGAGCCTGAGGTCAAAGGGCTGCAATGCAGGCATGAAAAGCAATGCACTCATCGGGACGCCCGTTATGGAAGGGAAATGGAAAACGGCTGGACCGCGGATTGCAACGTCCGAAGCGGGACATCGTACGGCATACGGAGCACGGGTATGCCCAGTATGAAATTTCCGAGGGCCGGGTTATTGGTATACCGAAGAGACACGCAAAATCACGCAATCAGGCTTCTTAAAGGACGTCTACTCCGTACTTCGTATCTGCTCTGGCAGTCGACAATTTAGGCCTCCTCTGGTCTCTCGAAAACTCTTCGCTTTCTTCCTAGTTTTGGAAGGTTTAGGCACTACTTCCCATTGGTTAGGCAGGCCAGTTTTGCAACACGACGCGTTGCTTTTTTGCCTTCGCCCCTTGCTCGTATTGTCACGGAATTCCAGGCCAATCAGGGGAGTAGAGACGATCATGGCAAGTGGCCATGTGCATACGGAGTACGAAGTACTGTGTATTATGTCACGGCGAGCCCTGCCCGCCTCTTCACCAGATGCTCTTCTGACTGTTCCCACGCCGAGACTGGGCGCCAATATCGTATGGACTCGTAGTTATCCGCTCCCCACTATCGTTCTTCCTCGTCGTCATCTCCTATTCCCCCCTGTCCTGGTCCACTGAAGCTACGGAGTACTCCTATCTTGTCTCCCCTTTTTTTTTCACCGCCTTCGTCATCTCCCGATGTTGAGCCGCACATCTCTGATGATGCCCAGCCTGGCTTCTTCCGTGCACTATCAAAATAATCAGAGATGTGATGGACCCTGCGATTTCCGGAGCACCCGACTTCGTCGTAGCAATGCTAACGCCCAATGCAAACAGCGAACTGCTCTGTGCACTCTAAGGAAGCAAGATGACGCAGAATGTTCTATGCGGCACAAATTATGATAGGAAGAGCCATTTTCTCCATCGATGAGCATATACTCCGTACGAAACACTGAAGCCCCAAGCTATAGGAAGAAGCTTTCTGTTAGGTTTCAGAGTTTGAATGCATCCACGGAAACACCCCTCAGCCGACGAATCGCCGACGCAAACTAAGCTGCCGTGTAAACATGATTAGACCACATAGACTGCGTGGCCGGGCTGTCATGTCCAGCTTATAATCAGAAGCACCTCTTGCACCAACTGCCTCGTGATCTCTTTGATGCAAAACCATTTCCACAGCCATAACTGCCCTGGGGAAACAAGTTGCTCCTTTCCATGTCAGGCTTGTCTACACACATCGGGATCCCTCTGCAACAAATCCGGGGTGCATGCTCTTCATGCCAGGTATATCAGCCACGGGATGTAAGACAGGAGACTTGTTTGGGTTAGTGTGTGTTAGTGTAACGTGAGCCTAACAAGATCCATTACCACCAAAGGATTGCAGATGGGACGCCGTTCTACGCATTGGTTGGGCTACGGTGTAGACACAGATGACCATGCTTGGCGTGTCCCAACAGGACATCGATCGTGGCTCTGAAGCAGCTGTTTGGAACTCCAAAATTGCGTTGAATGTAGAATTAGAGTTGCGGTTACATCTGCACATCATGGTCATGTTGTATCCGTATACTATTTTTAACCATTAAAAAGGCAGTATAACAAAGGCATTATAGGACGGACAAAAAAGGGTAACATGAAAGTAGATCCAGACCTTCAGTCAACGTATGCAAAGCGGACTTCCTATCCGCCTCCCGGAAACAAGCTCGCAAGGAATAACCCCAGTGTTGCGTTCATTTACTGTAAGGCATGGCCGCCCAGTATCATCACATATATCCCGCTTTCTTCAACGCCAATAGGAAAATAGGAAATGTCGTATCATGGCCTCGTGCATCCGTCTCATTGATTAGTCATCATATGTACAATGATGACAATCACGGGCTTTGCCGGCTTCCACGTAAACCCAGCAGGCCACGTACCCATGCCCACGGCCGGCGTTTCTGCAAGTCGGCTTCTATCTGCCCCTCTCGTGCAGCTTGCCCTTCGTTCTTGGGTTGTCGTTGTCCGGGTGACGCACTTGCCGATCGTTTGGCTGATAGGCACAGAACCTCAGTTGGTCGGCCTACTGGTCAATGCCCAAAGAACAAGGGAAAAGAGCAGAGAATGGGAGAGGAGAGACAAGAGAGGAGAGAAGAAAGACATACGAATATTCCCGGCGCCCCCAATGCCGTAACCACGTGGCTGCCGGTCGCATTGTGCTGTTTCGTGGCCTTCTTCGCCCGGAACAACTACATCCCGGCTGTAGACACCTTGCTGCCCCCGCCCAGGTCGCTGAGAGGAGACAACACCTCCAACGGCAGGGTCGTGTCGTGCGGATGGATGCAGTGGCGAAGAGAGCGGCGACGCTGACACGCTGCGCACCAGTGCCAGCTGGCCCTGCACGCGTACCTGATGGCGTCTGCACTGGACAGAGGTGGGCAGCAGCTGGTGGGTGTCTTGCAAAGAGGAGGCCATTGGTGGTCGGCAAATTCTCCGAATGGATTTGCTCTTCTTTGCCGGTGGAGACAGGATGGATGCGATCAATCTGATATTGGGCCGGCAGGTCGTCGATTCAGGTCGTCAGGGCGTCATCCTCCATTTCGTGCATCTTCTCGTGATGGTGAAGCAAAGCAATGGCAATGTTTTCCCATCACTCTCCAGGGGGCGCGATTAAACTGGATTTCCAGCGCAGGGTCCTCCCAGTCGTTGGCTTAGTCAGCATCGCGTGCTGTTTTCATCGCTAGCCCGTCTTGAAAACCACTAATTCGCCTTGTAACTTCAGGGGTTCATATCGTGTTGACTGGGCATTGAAAGGTCGAAGAGATGGTTTCCAAAGCGCGATGGGCGATTTGCCACATATTGGGCTGAATAAAATTGAATTCGAGGTTGAAGTAGAAAGAAGCGACGTAGACCCGACAGCGCGAACCCCTTCGGTCTAAAAGGCGAAGGCCGGGCCAATCTCGGCAAGTTGGAGTGGCTGCCGTGCGCTACGTGTGATTCACAAGTACTCCGGCAATCCGGTAGATAACCCGATAAGTCATCCCGCCTTACGACTTCAAGCTGAACTTTGCCAAGAACAAATTTTCTTCTGTAGACTGGGAAGAACTCGAGATGCCCAGCATTATGGCTTCTAAAAAGCTCACAGGGTACTTCAACTCTGCTGACATTTCCAGGCAGGAGCGGCTGCTGGTTCGCAAACTTGATTTGTTCATCCTAAGTTTTTGCTGTGTCGCTTATTTTATGCAAGCTGGAAACCTTCTCCTCTGCCGTACTGGCCCTTTTCAGAGAGAGCTAACATCTTGCCCAGGAACCAACTGGATCTCACAAGCATCACTGAGGCATATGTATCGGGCATGCGAGAGGAGCTTCATTATCATGGAAACCAGTTGACAGTAGTCAGGTCGCTTTACCAACTTGGATATACTGTGTAGGTACCCGTTCCAGTTCTGTCGTTTCTCTATGATCACGTGTCCATACTTATCGTGTCAACAGCGGTATTATCCCGATGAACGCATTGATCTCTCGCGGCAAACCACGCATCATACTTCCTGCAACGGTGAGCATATGGGCTGCAGTGTGCATGTGCAATGCTGTTGCCAAAACACCCCAGCAAATGTTTGCTATCCGGGCCATCCAAGGCTTTGCTGAGTCTGGAATTTTCTCCGGGACTCACTTTATTCTAGGGTCCTGGTACACGGAAACCGAGTTAGGGAAGCGCAGCGGGCTCTTCACCTCCTTTGGACTGGCAGGAAGAATGGCCAGTGGCTTCCTACAATCCGGCATATACACGTCCATGAATGGTCTTCATGGCCTCAGTGGTTGGAGATGGCTTTTTATTGTAAATTATTGGCATATTTGGCATTTGATTTTGATTTCAGAACAATCTTGCTCATTGAATCCTAGGTTGATGGTATCATCACATTTCCCGTGGCGATATATGGCTATTTTCTTTTTCCGGACACCCCGGCCACAACCACTGCCATCTATCTTTCTGAAAAAGAGAGGGCGTTGGCCAGAAGCCGCATGCAACCAAAACCAGACAGGGCAATCCTCAACATGGCATTTGTCAAGCGGGTCGTCACGTCCTGGGAATTTTACGCGTTCACAATCTTATGGGCCATCACCACCTGCGCTGAGGGACCGGCATTGAATATGAGCCTCTCCCTCTATCTGCAAGCAGATGTCAAGAAGACATACACCGTCCAGCAGCAGGATAATTACCCGGCTGGCGTCATGGCTACAGGCATTGTGTCCACGCTCCTATGGGCTACATTGACCGACATTTATGGGGCACGCTGGATCACCGGTTATTATTCTGCTGTCACGGGAATTGTTGCGGGTGCACTTGCCCTGACGCCTTCAATGTCTGAGGCAGGGTCCTTGGCGGCATTTTATTGGATAGGTACTATTCTATCCTGCCAGGGGACCTTTTTTGCCTGGGCAAATGCTACTACGCGACACCAAGACCCCCAATTTCGAGCCATTATTATCGCGGCAATGAACAGTAGCGGCAATGCTTTTCAAGTTTGGTGGCCGCTGGTCTTCTGGGCGGCGAGTCAGGCTCCTTATTTCACAGTATGAGAGGTTTCCAACTATCCATATTCCTCCAGGATACATGCTAACGTATGATGCGTTGCAGCGAGGATTACGCAGTGAGATTATCGTGTCTGGCTGTCTGGCTATTTGGGTCACAGTCATGGTTGTGGTGGAGAAGCGGAGAAAGAGGGAGATCGACACCTCGAAGTCTGTAGACTTTTCAAACACGGAAGCCCAGAAGCAGGAGACCGATCTCACACCAAACGATTACCATATCCGGGGAGTCCTGTGGGAGGAGGTGTAATCCGATCCTTCGATTTTTAGTAAGCACATCGCACCGGGACTTATCCCTTCCTTATTCAACGGCCGTCTACTAACTAACACGAGGTCCTTAGGAGTAGATCATTCATGCTAACGCTGTCATCATATGCTGACACTGTTAGATGGCTTGTCAGTACTGAGATTAAAGCTTGGCGGTAGGCTAAATACGCCGGCTAACCGAATCAATTGCCGGTCGGTACTTTTGTAGCTAAACTGCATATGGTTACTAAACTTTCAAGCATAAAAGAGGTCTGGGGCAACAAGAATACTGTGTACGGAGTATGCAGTGAAGGGGTTGGAGCACCTGACAACAGTTCCGGATAATAGATCTCTCGGTATAGATTTACTTTTCTTAGAATAGAATGCATGTGCAAACTCGAGTTCATTCATCTTTTGCCTTTTATCGCGACATGTCATTAGTCAGCAACGAATCCCTGCAGTGGCATCACCAGGCACGTCGCATCTTCTGCAATTGTTATGCCAAGCACGTCCAGTGATCTCCCGGGTACTCTAGACTTAGTCTGCGTTAGCGGACGATTGCCGAGGCAAACGTGCGACTGGAAATGCAGGCATCGCTGGCGATGGTTGTACTCGAAATTGCGCCATATCCGTTGTTGTCATTAGCGCATATGACTTGTATTATAAGCGTTCAAAGTATGGAGTATTTCTATTTTGTTACTACGTCGATTCCCTTGATTTACAGACGGTTGCACGGGCAAGTCTGTGCTCCTCGCTCTGTGCGATGTATGCACGACAGAGTGTAGTGCGTTTCTTTAGTCTCGAATTATTAATATAGCAGGTCAGATGTAAGGAAATAAAAACAATCGCACATATGGTTTTCAATAGCAGCAAAAAATCCGTTTCACGTGAAATTTTTTATCAAAATGAAAATTTCAAGTGATGAAATGAAAAGTGAGAAAGTGAGAAAGCGAGAAACATTAAATATACAAAATATTTGATTAAAAGTATAGTAAACATTAATTTCAATGAACAAATATGCAGTTAATATAAAAATGTGAGTTTTGTTTATAAATCCGGGATTATTTTTCAGACGAAATGAGTATGCATTCTACAAGTTCTGTAAGGTAGGAAAACATAATGAGTTGTATGACGAATTATGAACAGACAGTTCGGTAGTATTACACATAAAAGAAGGCAGATCTGCATCACAGTTACAGTGTGAAAACACTTCTCTCGTTGGCTGAGAATATGCACCTGTGATTTTAAATCCGAAGCGTACATTTCACCTCTTCTTTTGAGTTGACTTAAGCATAGATTCATGAATTAGAGTTAAATTTCGATGACAAAGAAAAGCAACGCACGCCATACACCAAGTTCTGACAATGTCGCATCCACGATACCAATGTGAGGCCCTTGCATGAGAGTGCAGGGCCAGTACATCTGTCGGTATTCACAATGAGACCTTTTCTTCAGGTAAATGCTACCACGAGGCTGGGGTATTTGACAATTCACTATGGACATGACATTCATTGGTCATTTGGGCTATCACGCAGGAAACTATATACAGGAGGTAACTCAGAGAACACTTGTAAATCATCCAATTACTAGAGCCAGGTGTTATCTGTGCAAAAACGACACTGTCTGCGCGTGCACATTTGCGACTCTTTACACCTTCTGGTCCGTTCCGGTTCGGATGGCATCCATCCGCCGTAGTTCGGCAACCTTGATATCGGCCATTCTGGTCTTCCACTGCTTGTTTCGCTTGTGGAAGAACATGAACACGATAGAGCCAACAATGAGGACAATGCCTGCAACGACGCCCACGACGATGCCAGCAATAGCGCCACCGGAAAACTTCTTCCCAGAGGAGCTGGTAGAGGAGGTTGCGGCCGGGGTCGGCGCCACACCGGAAGCCGAGGTGGTAATGCCTGTCTTCTCGCTGTAGTTGTAGCAAGTGATAGACTCGGTGAAGTCGTCGAGGTCGACGTAGATGATGTCGGCGCAGGCATAGTATGTCGAGTTACTCCCAGCGCTGTTCTCGCTGACGTAGGTGAGCTGCAGGGTTGCGTTTTGTCCCGAGGCAACTCCGCTCGCAGGATCGGGAACAGAGTAGCACAGGTCGCCGACGTCTACGTCAGGGAAGTAGCTGTAGTCGACAAGAGTGACAAAGTCGGCGCTGGAGGTGACCTCTGCGAGAGAGTTAGAAACGAAGATGGGCAGCCTTGTCTGGGTTGCAACTTACCGTTGTTGTACGAAATGGCGAGGTTGAGTCTGTACGACTCATCAGTGATCTGGTAGGCCACGGCACCGTTTGCTGTTTGCTGTCAGCAAAGTCCCAGAATCAAAGAAGAGGAGTCGAGTTGTCCATACTCAGCGGGAAGTTGGTACGGTCACCGGCGTCGTCAGCCGAGCCACAAGGGCTGGTGTTGTCGTTCGCCGACGACCATGTTCTGGGAGTTGGCCATGTAAACCCAACAGGTCCCATGGACGTCTGCTCAGACGGACGGACGAGCAACAGGACGGCCAGAACAGCGCCGCTTATTGTTGGCCACATGTTGACAACTGTATGAAAAAAAGGGGGAAATTGCACACGGATGGAAATGTATGAACCGTCAGAGTTCCGTCGTTAGAACATTATGCATTGCAGATAAATCTTGATAAAAATCCTAGAGGCCTTGCGGCCGGTGCTATATTTCGTTGCGCACCTGACCAAGGCCTCGTGGTGCTACGCAATCCCAACCACCTCAGATTGGTCGCAAGTCTCGGAAAAACATGCCGGGCAACTAGGTATACGTGCCCAGCGTGGGCAGGCAGCCGGATGAGCCCTTGGCACGAAAACGTACGGTCCAACCATCAGATAATATCACGCAAAGGTTGTACGAAAGAGGAAATGCCAAGGTGCGAAGTCGGGGCCCACCAACATAGTTATCAGATCCCCCACTTTAACTCGGCAAAAATGTGGGCTGGCCATAGCGTTTTGTCTGGCTACAAGTGTAGGAGGCTAAGCCTTCTGAGGGTGCTGCCGAACCGAAATGGCTGCTTAGTACAACAACCCACGTAGTCCCGTATTGCCGATTTGGACCAGTGGTTCCAGCTTGACGCTGGCTGTCCATCCTTCGACTCTTGGCATTCGACACACATTGTTGATGCACACAATGAAAGGCCCCACGACGGCTAAGTCGGCACGATCATGGCTGCACGGAAAAGTCTTGGCAGCCCAAAATCTCGATGCGGCCGTATTTTTTTTGGCCAGGGGTAACGTTGAATGTCGTAAACGACAAGCCTAGACTCCGTAGTATTCTCTATGGAGTTCTATTGGAATCATGCATCGTCCATGAGCATGCGGAAATGGCCGGATTCTCTTCATTCTCACCCCAAAGGTCTGGACTCCACGCAAGCTTTGCCAGTGTGACCGAAAGCTCGTACTCGCTTCATGCTTTCCCTCTAACCCAAGGAATAGCACAGGGGGCCGCCAGCGTAGCGTGCCTTTGGTGCACAGGTAATTTATACAAACACTCCATACCTTGTAAGTAAAAGCTCTGGCCATGAGGGGGCTTCCTGCGTAGATATATCTTGGCTTTCACCTCCGATCCGAAGGTCTTGTTCCGTTCTGTATCCTGCTTCATCATCCAAGACTACTTGCACACTCTCGCTACCCGACTCTCTTTACTAGCACTTTGCATCGACATTCTTGTCTTTTTCAACCCTACCCACAAAATGAAGTTCACTACTGCTATCGTTGCTCTGGGTGGCCTTAGCCTTGCTGCTGCGTGCGTTTGCCCAACATGACATGATACGTTTCCGCGCGATGGCGCAAAAAAAGCGAATGCTCCTAACGAATACCATGCAGGGACTGTATCTCGGATTGTGAGACGACGGCCGCTTCCGGTCTTGGCTGTGATGCGTATGTCCACTCCCTCCCTCCCTCCCTCCCTCCCTCCCTCCCTCCCTCCACTCGTTAGTCTTGTGATTGCCAATACCTAACACGTCATGCGTCCTACTACAGTACCGATCTGACTGGCTGCTACTGCCTCGATGACTTTGCCTCCGCCATGAAGTCTTGTCTCTACGGAGAGTAAGTAGCCTTGTCATTTCTTGGGTGGTCTTGGATCGTCTTGGATCGTCTTGGATCGTCTTGGCTCGTCTTGGACCCCCGCTCCCCCTCCCACTTCTTGGCTAATGTGACCGCCCTGACCGCCAGCTCGAGCTGCGGCAAGACCTACGTCGCTGAGTTCTACGAGGACCAGGAGACCACCTGTGCCAGCGCGACTGCCGCCACATCGGCTGCTGCTGCCAGCACCACTTCGGCGTCTGCCACGGCTTCGTCCACGGCTTCTTGCACCATCGACTCTTGCGAGTCTTCGGCTGCTTCCAGCCTTGGCTGTGACGTGTACGTGCAACCCAGCCTTTCCAAGAATCTATGGTCTACTGACACACTGCAGTTCCGACGTTTCCGGCTGCGTCTGCACGGACAGCTTCTCTTCCGCCGTCAAGTCCTGCCTGTACAGCTCGGGCTGCTCGAGCCTTGTGGCGACCTTCTACTCGGACTATGACACCACCTGCGCCAGCGTGAGCAGCGCCGCTACTTCGGCTGCTGCTTCTACGTCTGTTGCCTCGTCGGCTGCCTCGTCGGTTGCTTCTTCGGCCGCTTCGTCGGCTGCTTCTTCGGCCACCTTTGCCACGACCACCTCCGCCTGGAGCACTGGCTCGAGCAACGGTACGGCTACGGCTACCTCGACCTCGTCCGTTGTCACTGCTGGTGCCCACCAGCAGGGCGTTGTTGGCGGTGTGGTGGCTCTGGCGGTTGGCGCTGCCGGTGTTGCTGCTCTGCTGTAAGCGCAGACTCCTTATGTCGTCTTACCCAAAAGGCCCTAGGGCTTCTTAATGTCTCTTATCTACGCAAGATGATTGGACTCCCGAGTTCTCGGCACCTCCGCTTTCGATTCTTTCTCTAGCTATGAAAAGCATGTCAAATGTAGTCTATAGCTCTATTGTATAAAATAATATTCATTATGTTTGCCCACATACAAAGATATCTTCCCGCCCTGCCTGTCCTATCGTGTTTCAGACAACTAGGCTTTACAAATTGTGCAGATACGTTGCACGGAGAATCCAGTAAACAAAGTCTCGTTGTCATCATCAGACGGACACAGCATGGGTGGGCTCACTCAATTAGTGGGTACTTTTTGTTGTGCAGGGGGGGATGGCTCCCAGCCGCACCCCCTCCCCCCTTCCCGTACGAGAGAGGGGGTTGATAGCTCTGCCAACATGCGCGTATGCAGAATCCATAAAGAGGCCGACGGGGTTCGGCAGGATGGACGGCGAAATCCTAGAACGACACATGGTGTCCCAGTCACACATTGGTCGGCTAGGTTGTGCCGTATTTCCGCATAGAGAAGCGATAGTCGGGTGCAGCATGCTAAGCACTCAGAAGCATTTTGCTAAAGGCTTGGCAGTGGGTGCATGGCTCGAAGAAAGCGTTGCTCCCGCGCTCAGTGGTCCGACGTTGCTGAGCCGGAGCCGAAGCCCGAGGTCGGAGATTCTATAGTCTGGTTATTCCTAGTGCCCATCATATGCATTACGCCGGTAATGGGAGCACCAGATAGATAGCCTACGGAGTCATTCGACATTATTGAGACTGGGGGAGTGGGGGGTCGTCGGCGTAGCACTTTGCCACCAGATTCGAAGCATTATGAGTAAGACATATATAATCTTATCAGATGATCTCCACCTATTTCTGTAGCCAAAACAAAAGGACGCAGCCTGTCAAGAGCTGCTTGGCTGGCGATGAAACGTCGTGTCTTGGCAGCTCTCACGGCTCCACATGGCTCAAAATTGGTAAGCTCTAGACGCAGCATTGGGCATTTCCCCATTGAGGCATAGGGTCTTGGCATCCGTGCCGTGAGCCGATCGTCCTGGTGGGCATGCAGACCTGGCCAGGACGAATCGGAAGATCTCGTGTCTGGGCAGGTCCAACAGCCAGCCTACATAGTTATTAACGCTGCTTGTCCATTACCTCTGCTCTCATGGTTGTCTATAGGAATTCAGACGTGAGCACTTTCCCACTCTTGCCATCTTTCCCATTTTATTCCGCATCCACACAAGCTTTGCCAAGATGAAGTTCACCCTCGCCGTCGTTGTCGCTGCAGCAGCATCTGCCAATGCGTGAGTCAAGCCCTAACCCATGTCAGCTGCCAGGCTTGGCAGTCGTTGTGAACTATGACAACTCTTTGCTGATCAATCATCGTATAGTCTGTCCGACTGTATCCTGAGCTGCCAGACCACGGCCGCCAGCTCGGCTGGCTGTGACTCGGACTAGTATGTGCCATGAACCATGAACCATGAGACTCTCATACATGTCCAAGGTCACTGACTGTTCTCAGCAACTCCACCGTCTGCTACTGTGACAACGAGGACTTCGCCACGGACGTCAAGGCCTGCCTGTACCAGGAGGCCTGCTCCTCCGATG
Organism: Dryadomyces quercivorus; assembly: GCA_002778125.1. Classification (NCBI taxonomy): domain Eukaryota; kingdom Fungi; phylum Ascomycota; class Sordariomycetes; order Ophiostomatales; family Ophiostomataceae; genus Dryadomyces; species Dryadomyces quercivorus. The sequence continues at coordinate 424,309 of PCDE01000014.1, forward strand.
TGTCGGTCTTCTACGAGTACCGGTCTGACGCCTGCGGTGACGACACCGCCGCTTCCACGGACGACACGGACGACACCGTCGATGACCAGGGCGGCTACCTGGGCACCTGTATCCTTGGCTGCCAGGAAAGCGTTGCCGTCACTGCTGGCTGCACAACATCTGACTAGTAAGTTGAGGGAAAAGAGGAGAGAGGAAAAAAGGAAGAAAGGAAAAAAGGAAAAGGAAAAGGAAAAGAGAAGAGAAGAAAGAAAGAAACTAACAGACACAGCAACGACACGACCTGCTACTGTGACAACGATGACTTTGCCAGCGACGTCAAGGTCTGCCTGTACCAGTAAGTGTCTCGCTACAGTCAAGAGTAGGCAAGCGTTACTAACTCGCACAGGAACTGCTCTTCGGAGGTCAGCGTTTTCTACAACTACCGTGCGGATATCTGCGGTGGCGACAACGCGACCGAGTACAAGGACTCCCAGGAGACTGCGGACGCCACGGCCGGCATTGCCTCGTCCACGGCATCTTCGACCTCGTCCTCGAGCACCAGCACCACCTCTGCTACCTCTGGCGCTGCTCGCGATCTCGTCTTCGTTTCCGGCCTCGCCGGCTTTGTCGCTCTTGCGATGATGTTCGTGTGCTAATTGGATTTTTATATCCAACCCAAACAAACTGGCGTAGTACAAGATAGCAGACATATGCAGGAGAAGTGTGCATGGAGGGCCTTTTTTGTAACTTCTATCTGATAATAGATAATGGAAACAAAGTGTCTGAAGAGTTTAGCGTCCTGCGATTGGAAGACGAATCACCGTATTAGTGACTGCCAGACAGACGATCATGTATGCTTTTGGGCTGCATGCACTCCGTAGTACTCTGTAGGCAGGCCATGAACCACCCCAGTTTATACAGATCCAGATCCATACAAACTGATCTATGGCTAAATCGTGCCCTCCACACGTGGACGTGGCCGTGCAAGCCAAACACCCAGCCGTCTATATATTACATAAGCAAGATGCATCGACGTCAGCCGCCCGGGGAAGCCAGACAGCATTGTCCAAGCAATCTCATGGCAGCCGCCAATGAACTGAAGCACATGACAAACGATGAATGCCAATGAGAGGCCAGCCGCATCTGCATAAGCCGTCATCAGAATTTTGCAATTCCCGTGCATTATTGGCCGCAGATGCACATGCAGGTCACTGAATGCATGATCTCTCATCAAATTCTTCAGCCAGACGGGCGCCACGCTGGGCCTCGATTCGCGGTCGCGGTCGTGGTCTCGTGAAAACTACTGCAATATGATGCACGGCAGACGCCTCCACTCCTGCAAAGGTGCCTGAGTCTTCGTGTCTCCGTGTCTCTGTGGCCCTTTTCGCCCACGGATGAGTTGGCGCAACAAACACTGTGTAATACGGAGCATGTATGATCTGGCAGGCGGGTCCGGTGGTCCACTGACCCGTAGTGCTGCCGTCCTTGGTTCTGCCGATCATCCCGGTCCATGTAACGGTCTCACGAGGTGCTTGCCTGTCGGTCCAACAATCGTGCAACTGTATGACGATGAGCAGTTGTGCCGTGCGTCTTTTTGTCTCTCCCTCCCGCTCAAACAGTCGTACGGACAGCAGCAGAGGCAGACGACAGGCAAGGGAAAAGATGGGGAAGATGTCGCAGAGTAGCGGCCAATATGTACGACAACACAGCCAACAGGTCCGCAGACGGTCTTGGCCGCTCGTGTTTCAAGAGCGCCTGGCGCATCGCTTCCTCCGTGCTTCTGTCCAGCTTCTTTTCTCTTCTTCTCGTCTTGTCTCCTCCGGCTCCTCGTCTCCCTTGTCGATCCGTCCCCACGCAAAGGGCAGATGCTACGCTGCACGCGACACATTGCGGCCATGACGCTGTGGTGGACATGAAGCCACCGCTGTCATCTTCTTTTTTTTCGCCCCTTCTCCTGCCATTGCTATTTGCTTTTGTGCCTTTCCATCTCCCCATCCTTCCCTTCTGCTCTCCACCCGAAAACAAGAACGACCGGGCCACCAGGGCTCCAGTTCTTCTCAGCTGTCTGCTGGTTTTTGGGGTCCCTGAGTAATACCGCTTCGGGCCGCAACCTGCCCAACTGCTGGAGGGGGGTCGACCCTCTTTTCTTCTTATTTACTCCGTACTCCGTACATTCTCATTTCTCTGTCTGTTCCCCATTTCTCCTATTCCAAGCACACACCTACCTGCATTCCACTTTGTCGGTCCTGGTCGACAAGCAACGAGCACCCAAACAACGAAAACAGGCAACTTTCTTCCTGTCTTTTTTTTTACCATTCCTTTTTTTTTTGCGCGCCGCCCAGAGCAAACGTCCAGCGCTCTCTCTCGTCTTACACGCGATACGATATATCCCACCATTCGCCCACCGCCCACCTCTCGCACAACGCTCGCGTGCACTTTTCGCCTTCTGCATGGCCAGCGCGCAGGCGACGACAGCCGCTGCGCTGCCCTCCCTCACAGAACTTGGCCTCCTGGGCCACCACCAGCCAGCTTGGACGACGTCGTGGTGGCTCCCATCGCTGCCCGACAGCCCCCGCAGAGCTTGCGACCGGGGGCGGCCCAGCAGTCGTGACTCGTCGCCCGTACGAAAACGACCCGCCCTGTCCAAAGAACGAGACAGAACCGCAGGACTGCTTGCATCAGGGCCGCTGCCCGCTCCGATCGCGCTGCAGAAACAGACACAGCCACCGCCCACGCGACCCAAAGGACCCAGGGCCATACCACAGAAACGTCGGACCGGCCAGTACCACGACGAAGACGAAGACGACGACGACGACGACGACGACGACGACGACGACAAGGAATGCCACGACAGCAGCGAACACCGACAGCATGCGGACAGCGGCCTGCATCCTCCAGCGTGGTCCCGCATGCTGCTGGTCGACCGCCAGGAAGGATCAGAAGAACAACACACCTGCAGAGCGGGGCAGACCAGGGACGACGACTGGGAGAGCACATGGGGTAACGGCCGAGACGACGACAGCAACAGCCCATCCCGCCCGCGCCTGCTGCTGCAATGGCCATTGACCCGGCGGCGGAGCAAGAGGAAGCGCGAAGGCTCACCGAAACCGTCCGAGCAGGAGGATCACGGACTGGGAGCACAGACACAGCCGCAGCCGCCACCGCCACCGCCTCCACTACTCAGCGAACTGTACGTGCTCTACAAATTCGACCGTGTGGACCAGCTGGGGGGTCGGCGCAGGGGCAACCGGCGGTGAACTTGTGCTGGGGAGGGGGGAGGGGGGGTCCATCGTATCTTGCCGGCCACTCTCGCTTCTTTATGTGATTAGTAATTGTGCTTTTAGTCAGCGTTTAGATGGGGGTTTCTCGCGTTCCATACAGCTCTACAGCGATGAATCATGACTGCCAAACATTTCTCTTTCGCTCATGCTGTGTCCTTTTTCCCCCGGAAAAAGGCTGCCAGGGCCGACGTCATGCCAGACAGGCCACGGTCTTCGCTGCCGGCCACCACGCCGGCACGGATCCATGCTGGCAGCTTCTCGCGGATGCGCGCCGTGGCGAAGCGGCGATCCGCCAAGACGATGGCGGCGTAGTCTCCGCGATGGCGGATCGCCCGACCAATGCTCTGGTTGACCGCGCGCATGCAGGCGTTCTCGTAAAATGCACGAGCTGCTGCTGCGCCGCCATGCGCCTCCATGTACTGCATCCGCGCTTTCCAGTCGGGTGCGTGTGGATTCGCAAAAGGCAGCCCGACGACAACAACACAACGGCCCAGCCGGTCTGCAAAGTTGATGCCTTCGCTCATCTTGCCGCCCACAACGCTCAGAAGTAGGGCACCAGCACCAGCACGGCTCGGCTTCCCATCACGAGACTCCGTCCCCAGGATGGCCTCACTGTAAGCCGCCAGCACATCGTCGCTCGAGCCACCACGTGTCTCGCGGAAGACGGCCTTCCTGGACGTCAGACGCTCCCACAGTGAGACACCGCTACCCCCAACACCAGCCGGCCGCTGCTGCCAAGCTGCCACCACCTCGTCCAGATAACCGTAGCTCGGAAAGAAGACCACGACGCCGTCGGGTACGACGGCACACAGGTTGAGCAGAGAGGCCCCCAAGTCGTGCATGGTCGCCGGACTGCTGCGTTTCTGAAAGGAGAAGTCGAGGGGCGAGGACGAGGCAGAGGTTGCGGCCGACGTCGACGCCAGCGTCCACACGCAGAGATTCTCTGCTGGTATCACATGACCACAACTGAGAGTGGTGATGCGCTCCGCCACATGGTTCGGGAACAAGTGGGTGCGATAGTCCGAGAAGGGCGCCATGGTGCCGCCAGCCAGGATAACGGCCCGCGCATCCGCCGCAATGGACGAGAAGGCATGGGTGGGCGACAGCAAAAGGTAGGAAAGCTGTATATCCGGAGGAGAGGGGCCTGTCTTCGTGTCCCCACCGCCACTGGCCGCCAACGCTTCGTAAAAGATGCGTCCCTCGCTGCTCAGGTTCGTGAGGGCACGCAGAAATGACACGAGCGTGTGGAGGACCGGCCGGTGGTCATGGCTCCCATCCTGACTCGGGCCCTGATCCTGGTCTTGGTCCTGCACGTATTCCCCGTAGCTCTCGACCTTGTAGGCCAGCTTGGACGTGCGCACGTACTGCACAAGCTCAAATAGGTTGATCTGGTCGGCGCCCTTGTGTCGCAACAGCGCGCTCGGGTCCACAATCCCCTGCCCCTGTCCCTGTACGGACTCCTGCACCCCCGTCATCCAGACCGTCAGCCCTTGGATGACACGGGCCAGTTGGCCAACCATGACGCGGCCTTCCCCACGCAGACGCCGCCCGAAGCGGCGCACATACACTTCCAGCAGCTGACGGGCACGGCGCAGTTCCGACAGCCGGATGGCCGCCGCGTGCACGCTGGCCACGGCGTCCATGATGTTGTGGGCCTCGTCCACAATGACAATGCTGTTGGCGAGCTGGATGCCGAGGGCCTCACGCGCCTCTTTTTGCAGAAGCAGCGGGTACGGCAGCGTGACGATCTCGGCGCCGGCCACCGCCGTGCGCGAGGCATAGTACGGACACACGTGCAGACTGGTGCCGAGACGGTAGAGGTCTTCAATGTCCGGCAGCGTGGCCAGAGCGGCATCGCGGAACTGGCGCTCGGCAACGCGGTTCTCGTCCGAGAGCGCAAACGGACAGCGGGAGCTGCCGCCGTCCTTGTCCTTGTCCTTGTCCTTTTTGGGCTTCGCCTTCTGCAGCTCCGCACAACGGTCGTTGATGGCGCCCACAGAGCCCAGACGGGCCACTGCCGGGTTGATGCACAGACGCTGGCGCGACGACAGCGGAATATGCCGAATGGGCTCGGCCGTCGACTTTTCCGTCTTGGCCGGGTCGCCAAATTCGGGCAGAGACGACGGGAACGACGGCCGCCGCAGCTCGGCAATGAACTGTGTCAGCTGCGAGTGGGTTCGCGACGTGTAGTAGATCTGGCAGGGCCATTAGTTGGGAGTCCAAGGCTTTTATGTATCCGGAAATCTCTGCTGCTCACCTTCACCTCCTCTTCGTCCTCGTCCTCGGCCTCGTCGTCCTCTCGCTTTCCCACGAGCCCGGCCTTCTCCATCATGGCCCGCGTTTCGGCAGACAGCCAAGACAGTCGATCGTCATCATCGGTAGCTCCGGCTACTCCGCTCCCGTTGCCTTCTCCAGGCAGGAATTCGGCCTCCTCCTCGTCCTCTCGCTTCTTCGCCCGGGCTCTTCCGCCCTCGACTCGCCGCCGTTTCCGTGCCCCTCCGTCAGCCCGCTCCTCTGCCTGTTGCTTGGCTTCCCGCCGCCGTGCGGCTGCCAGTCGTGCCTCTCGCCGCTCCCATTTTTGTCGCAGCTCGTCTCTTCGCTTCCGCAGCATCTGCTCCACCACCCAGTCAGGCTCGTCCGAAAGATTCTCGGGCGTCAACACCGCTCCCTCGGCCTGCTGCTTCTTCCACTGCCGCAGCCACGTGAGGGCACCGCATATCAGCGACAGCGACTTTCCCGTCCCCGTCGGACTCTCCAAGATGCCGACCTGTCCTCCGCCAGTTTCGCAGACGTCGTAAACTGTCCGCATAAACTGCATCTGCACATCGTAAGGCGTATAGGGATGGTGAAACTTGCCCGCCACGGCAGACGTCAAGGTGGATGGCCTGGTAGGGCCTTTTTTGCCGTCCGCATCTCTTCTGCCACCTGTGTCCTTGTCCGTCGTCGTCATGGCATGCAGATATTCGCTGATGAGGCTAGCGGCTCAGAATCCATTAACGCGTCTCGACGCGTTGACTATGATGCCCTGTCACGTGTACTGTACGTGGTGCTTAGTAAGCATAAAAAGGATTTGTCATCACGAGAAAAGATTTGTCATCACCAGTTCTCGACTCAGGTCCTCGTTCACTCAGACGTGTTTTGTACGGCACCCAATGCTTGTATTCCTTAAAACGTACATGTCGTCTGATCCATGTGCCTTCCCACGCCGGTAATCCATGCCTTCGTAACAGATGCTTCCCTGCCCACCGCCCATGCGCCGTCATGCTACAACATGTCCATCTCCTCATCCTCGTCGTCGTTCTCCTGTTCGCTGGCAACCGGACGCTCCCGCAGAAACTCGTGTTCCAGAGCCTCCTCTGCACTGATGCGGCTGCTCGGGTCCAGGTCGAGACAGCGGCCCAGGAAACGAACCGCCAATCGCTCGTCGGCCGTCAGCGGCTGCAGCGTTTTGCTGTTGTCCATGCGGCAGGTGCTCCAGAGAATAATCTTCTCCAGGCTGAAACCCTCACGGCCGACGGTGGGAATGGTGGTCTCGAACATGCAGCCGTGCAGCTGAGCAGCCACCTTCATGCGTTTGCTTCCAAAAATAGTGGCGATTTCGATCATGGCCTCCACATCGTCGGCGCTGTTGAAGAAGGGAAACCGCCGCGACAGCAGCGTCAGCAGAATCACGCCTGCCGACCATATGTCGATCTTGGTCGTCTGCTCGGTGCACTTGAACAACACCTCAGGCGCCCGGAAACCACGCGTGCCCGCCCGGTTGGCCCGCCGTGCCGGCCGCGTATCGTTCTTGGGATAGCCATTGTGTGCAGCCCCGGCCGCCGGTCCGTTTGCATAAGCAGAGCGTAGCCGACCCTTGCGCACACTCTCAATCTCGTGACACAAGCACGGCTTGCTGTCGCTGCCCTCCCGCTCGGCGAGGCCAAAGTCGACAAGCACGCCGCGGCGTGAAGCCGGGTCGTACAAAAAGTTGGTCGGTTTGATGTCACGGTGCAGAATATTGGAGGAATGCACGGCCCGCAGCGCTGTGAAGAGCGCCCGCAGGTAGATGGACATGTCTGCGACGGTCATCTCGCGGTAGTAGGCCCGGAAGTCCTGGTGCCGGAAGTATGGCAAGACAGCCACGACCTGGTCCGTCTGCCGAAAGGCGGTGATCAGGGGACACACAGACGGCGAGGAGCGCAAGTCGTGCAGTAGTTCGATCTCGTTGAAGATACGCAATGGGCTCGACGTCACGTAGATCTTCTTGATGGCCACGTACCGGGTGCGTGGCCGGCTCTGCTGCTGCTGTTCCTGGTCGTCGGCCTCGGGGCCATTTGACGACTGGCCACGATGGATCGTCCGTTTCAGTGGGGGCGATGCCCACTTCTCCTTGTCGGTCTCCCAGTCCCACGAGTTGTCATAGCGGTCGTATTGCAAATCCTCGGCCTTGTAGACGGTCGAGAAGGTGCCTGTTTGGTTAGACACCCAGCTGGTACGGGGAATCTGCCTGTCTGGTTGTCACTCACCCTCGCCAATTCGCTTGATCAGCCGGAACTGCTGACGAAAACTGGGAAAGGTGGCCTGCAGTTTTTCCATGTCCTGCTGCACCGTCTCGTCCACGGCATCGTCGTCGGAGCTGTCCTGCGCATCGTCTTCGTCTTCCTGCTCGCCGTTGTCGTCCTCCTCGCCCTCGACCTCGTCCTCTTCGGCCTCGGCATCCTGCTGATCCTCGTCGTCGTACTGCTGGATGGTGCAGGCGTCTGTCGGGACGATGTCGTCGTTCATCTGTGTTTCTTCTGATGGGGCATCTTCGTGGATCTTGAAGGCCTCGTCCTGCTTTCTTCGCACAACGGTGGCCATGGAGGCTGTCGAACACGAACAAATACGGGAGGGCAAGATGGAAAATGGAGGGGGGAAAATAAACTGTCTTCAGCGGATTGGCGGCCCAATTGGTAGAAATTCAGGCGCTCGGAAGGCTGACAAAGGCTGAGATTAGCGCTGAACGCGCCAGACCACTGGCATGGTGGGGCGACACAACGCGTTACTTCCCAAACGGGTTATGGCCGGAGTAAACATAAACACGCCGTTGCCCCAGACCCCTCCTTCCCGATTTGCGCCCAAGCCCAAGCGGGTGGATATTGATTGCATCAGCAAAATCTGCGAAACGTGCGAAATCCGTCAAATCTGCGACAAGACGGCGCCCGTTTGTCTGTTTTTCTTTTTCTTTTGTCCCCCACCCCTCTCGTCCACCCTCTGCGCCCTCTGCGCCGGCCTCTTTGACGATCGCGCACCCTGTACCGCCACTTGGGTGCTCCCTCCTGCCCCTCACCGCCTGTGGCCGCCATGGAGGCCATCAACTTTGATATCAACAATGCGCTCAAGCATTATATGAGCGATCCGGCCGCCATCCCGACACCCGAGGCCGACTCATCGCTCTTCGAGTGCGAGAACGACCCAGACTCGCTGACCAATGCCGTCGTCAACCCCGTGCTCAACCCCATCGTCGATGCCGTGGCCGAGAGCCCCGATGCCATCACCCGCAGTCTCTATTTCGATTCGCTGCAGTTTTTGTTGAAGTAGGTTTCTGCTGCCTCGCCATTGGCACGGGCGCTTCTTCTGACCGTCCAGATATGCCTCCTCCCTTCCTACCCACGCGCTCAGCAAAGTCTTTGACCTCATCACGTCTGGCTTCTCCGCCGAGGCCGAGGCCATCCACCACGATCTCGAAGCCGACGAACAAGACCTGCTAGCCCACCACAAACAACTGCTCGAAGTCTACGGCTTCCTGTTGCAATGGACCGTGTCCGTGGTCGAGACGCGCGCCGCCGAGAAGTCGTCGTCGGCGCCGGTGGCCCGCCGCGGCAAACCCAAGTCGTCCAAGAAGGGCGGCGCAGCCGTGTCCGATGACGGCAGCTGGGACTCTTCCGGACAGTTGCAGACGGCCCTCGACACCATGTGCAAAGTGCTACGTCTCAAGCTGTCCAAGATCTTCCTCACAACGTCGGAGCGCGATACGTTTATCGGCCTCGTCACCCGCCCGGTCTACCTTGTGCTCGAAAGCGAGCAGCGCGTCAAGTCGACGACGATCCGCATGCACGCCTTCAAGGTGCTCTGCATGGCCGTCAAGCACCACGGACATGGCTATGGTTAGTTCTCCTCGCTGCATGAGGCATGGTCCACATGGCTAACCGGACAGCCGCCCAAATCTCCATTGTTCAGAACCTCACCTACTTTGAGCACCTGTCGGAGCCCATGGCCGAATTCCTGCACATCCTGTCCGAGCAATACGACTACGAGCAACTGGCCAACGAGATTCTCGTTGAACTCAGTAACAAGGAGTTCAGCAGTAACGACACCAGAGGACCCAAGTCTGTATCGACCTTTATCATCAAGTTGTCTGAGCTGGCGCCCCGGCTGGTGATCAAGCAGGTGGCCTCTCTGATCAAGCAGATGGACAGCGAGGTAAGCGTCTTTTCCACGTGCATCTCTCTCCCTTGTTAACCAGCCAGTCGTACACCCTTCGCTGCGCCCTGATCGAGATCTGTGGCAATATGATTGCCTACCTCAGCCGTCAAGAAGAGCGTGGTGAGGACCACAAGTCTCAGCTCAATGCCTTCTTTAGCGTGCTGGAGGAGCGCTTCCTCGACATCAACCCCTACTGTCGGTCACGCACTATCCAGGTGTACGTCAAGCTATGCGACCTGGAGATGAAGTTCCCGAAGCGCCGGCTCAAGGCCGCCGAGCTGGCCAACCAGAGCCTCGAAGACAAGAGCAGCAATGTGCGCCGCAATGCTATCCGGTTGCTTGGCAGCCTCATCAAGACCCACCCGTTCACGGCCATGCACGGTGCCCAGCTCTCGCGCAAAGACTATCTCGAGCGTCTGGAACGGGTCGAGCAAGAGATCAACTCGCTGCGGCCGCCCGAAGGCGCTCCAGACTTGGGCGAAAACGGCGCCAACACCACGGGACTGTTGGATGAAGCCACGCAAATCGAATCGCCCAAGAAGTCGCTGGCCGAGATGACAGATGAGGAGAAGGTGGCTGCCGTCCGCAAGGCGCAGGAGGAGGCGGCAACGTCAGAGGCTATCAACAAGCTCACCTTGACGAAGAAGTACTACTCAGAGGCTCTCAAGTTTATCAACATCCTGCACGAGGCGACCGACACGATCTGCCAGCTGCTGGGAGCACGCAACAAGAGCGAGGTGATCGAGGCCATGGATTATTTTGAGATTGGCGACGCCTACAACATTGAGAAGAACAAGGTCGGTATCCGGCGCATGCTGCGGCTGATCTGGACCAAGGGCAACAGCGACGAAGGCAAGGGTGTGCAGACACACCTGATCGAGTGCTACCGGCGGCTCTTCTTTGAAGCGCCCGACTCGTTTGGTCCCAACGATGCTGCCAACTACGTGGCCCGCAACATGATCAGTCTCACGTTTGGCGCCACGCCTGCTGAACTGACTTCGCTCGAGCAGCTCCTGGCGACGATGATGAAGGGCGGCATGATCTCCGATGTCGTCGTGGCCAAGTTGTGGCAGGTGTATGGTGTGCAGCGGCGGGAGATCTCGCGGACACAGCGCCGTGGCGCAATCATCGTGCTCGGCATGTTGGCCACGGCAAACCCTGAGATCGTCGTGGGCGAGATGGAGACCATGTTGCGGACTGGTCTCGGCTCCCACGGCCGTGCCGACCTGCAGCTGGCCAAGTACACGTGTGTGGCCTTGCAGCGCATCAACCCCGGCGGGCGGACCAAAGAGGTCGGAAGCGGGAACGTGACATTCTCCCGACTGCCCAACGACCACGCCGTTCTCAGCCGACTGGCCGCCATTATCGATGTGCACTCGGACAGCAAGGAATGGTTTGGCGTGGCCGAGCAGGCTGTCAATGCGATCTACGCACTGTCCAAGCATCCCGACGTACTCTGCTCTGAGATCATCCGGAGGAAGACGCGCGCTGTGTTCTCGCGACCGGGTGCAGGTATGCCTGGCTCGCAGCCGAGCTCGCAAGCCGGATCCCAGGCAGGATCGCGTCCAAGCTCGCGGGATGCTGCTTCGGTAGACACAGATGCCGCACAGACGTTGGACGAGCAGGACCACAGCAAGTCTGGCACCATTGGACTGTCCCAGCTGCTGTTTGTGGTGGGCCACGTGGCCATCAAGCAGATTGTGCACCTGGAGCTGTGCGAGCAAGACTTTAAGCGGCGCAAGCAGGAGAAGGAGAAGGCAGAAGCGCCTGCCGAGGAAGCCGAGCGGTCGACGGCCAGCGGGCGGTCGAGCAGGAGAAAGACGCCGGCGGCTGAAAAGGGCAAGGAGAAGGAGGGCGACGACCTGGACCTGATTGGCGGGACGACCGAGGACGACTTTACGGAAGCGATGCAGATGATCCGCGAGCGGGAGTTGCTGTACGGCACCAACTCGCTGCTGGGCATGTTTGGGCCACTGGTGTCTGAGATCTGCGCCAACAACACGACCTACCGCGACCGGGGCTTGCAGCAGGCGGCGACGCTGTGCATGGCCAAGCTGATGTGTGTCAGCGCCGAGTACTGCGAGACGAACCTGCCACTGCTGATCACGATCATGGAGCGGTCGACGGACGCGACGGTGCGGTCGAATGCAGTGATTGCTCTGGGCGACATGGCCGTGTGTTTCAACCACCTGATCGACGAGAACACCGATTTCTTGTACCGGCGGCTGGCAGACGACGACCACTCCGTCAAGCGGACGTGTCTCATGACGCTGACCTTTCTCATTCTCGCCGGCCAGGTCAAGGTCAAGGGCCAGCTGGGCGAGATGGCAAAGTGTCTCGAGGACGCCGACAAGCGCATTGCCGACTTGGCTCGCATGTTCTTCACCGAGCTGTCGACCAAGGACAATGCCGTCTACAACCACTTTGTCGACATGTTCAGTCTGCTGTCTGCCGAGACGGCCCTCAGCGAAGACTCCTTCCGCCGCATCGTCCGCTTCCTGCTGGGCTTTGTCGAGAAGGACCGCCATGCCCGGCAGCTGGCCGAGAAGCTGGCGGCGCGGCTGCCGCGCTGCGACACGGAGCGCCAGTGGAACGATGTGGCCTTTGCGCTGGGACTGCTGCAGCACAAGAGCGAGGACATCAACAAGGTCCTGTCGGAGGGATTCCGGGTGGTGCAGATCAACTAGAAGACAGGAAGAGTGATGAATGCATGCTCGGTTCTTTGTATCTTTTTTTATTCGTATTCTCTCGGCGCAGTGGGCGTATGGAACTGCTATGTACATGAAATGACCCCTTTCTGAATCTCCTCTTGTCTCGTCCCGGCTGCTCTGCTCTATTTGGTCTTGGACGGCGTCGCCGCAAACGTCGGCCGCACGAAACGGTCGCTGTTGTACACGCGCGTGTTCTCGCCCACCAGCTCGCGCTCGCGGGCCTGGTCTGCCAGGTAGCGCCGGACCTGGTCGCGGTCCTCCTCGGCCTGCAGCAGGGGGATCAGGTGGATGCGCGACCACATCTTCTCGCGGGCCATCTCGCTGAGGAGACAAGGTTAGCAAAAAGGCTGGCAAAAGGACGAGAGAGAGTCGCTGCTTACTGCTGCTCGCGAATACCCTGGGACAGCCGGTACCAGCCATAGGCAATGACGACGCCGCTGATGCCCAAGAGCACGCTGGGGCGGAAGCCGCGCGACGGAAGGTTTCGCTGTCAAGGGTTAGCATCGAACGGAGGAACGGGACCCGTCTGGCCGGCCACCCTCCGGAAGAACCGGGAGAGCAGACGGCCAGCAGGCCCGCAGCATTGTCACTCGCGCCACCAGTCCCCCGCATCCGCTCACCTTGTACTGCACGGCGCCGTAGCCGCCGGCCGGCGGCATGTCCTGCGGCATGGCGGGCAATCAATCGATCGGACAGAGGGGGGATGGAGGTTGTGGCGAGTTCGGCGCGCGGTCAATGGATGCGCCGTCGGCAATTCGTCCCGTGGAAAAGACGGCACAAAAAAGCTTGTCTCGTGGGCGGTCGTGGGCGGCGCGGATGGTCGTCGACAAGGGGATGCCTCGTGGTGATGATGAGCTGCTCGTGGGGGAGAAAACCGGCTCTTGCGAAGCTCTGCCGGGATTCTGGCCAATGGGAGCAGGCGTGATTTTTTTCGCCGCACTTTCTGTTGTTCCCCGAATGTGCTTAGGTAATCTTATGTCACGTGATTCTACGTTCCAGCAGAAGCATCGAGGTCGTGATGCAGTCAAGCAGGAGTGCCGAGCATCAATGCCAATCATATCCTCAAAGCTTATACGATAAGCTTGGAATGCTATTTAGACTTGCTTCTCAGAACAACTGATTAGTCATACAATGGGCAAGGCTCATCAGATACCAGATTCACAAGCAAGTGCCATGGATTGTGTAAGTGGTTGACGCAAGATCAGACAAATGTTGACTGTAAGATACCCTAGATTGTTCGGCTCATAATTTTTGCTATTTAATAGTTCTTTGGTCTGATGTTCAACTTTTATTTTTAGGTAAACTTTTGTTAGCATGACTTAAGATGCAGAAAGATTATAGATTCGATATCCACTTTACGGGAATATAAGATCAGATGGTGTATGAGTCAAGAGAAGTGATGAGTTGGCAGGAACCGTTTTTATTCTTATTTTGACTTTGATAGAAAGTGCTTGCATGATTAACGACCAACCATAAGATCATTTGATTTATACTTACTTTATTAACTTTGAATATGGACTTTTTTCTTAATATTGGTATTGAGAATAATTCACACAATCCTCTCGAAGCAGATGTTACGTTAATTTAAAATAATAAACATTAACGACAATCTTATTATCCCCTTTCCTATTATTTGTGGGATACTCCATCCAAAGTAAAGATGTCATGTCGCGAAATTTGCAACTTGGAATTAAACTGCAATACTCGTAAGATGCGACATTGGACAGACAGCACAGTACACTGTACTGAAAACCCACCAATTCATGTACTAAGATAGCCTTGCCATGCCGAGGGCTGGTGCCGGCTTCGGTCGGTTGTGGGTAGTCTAAGCCAACCGACACACAGTGCGAATTCATAACGGCGACTCTTTCTCCGATCGCGTCAATATTTTTTCAGCGGCCTTTGATCGTTTTGCGGCGAGTTCCATCTGACGCTTGTCAAGACTCCGAGTTTTAACGGGCGATTTTCTACGGCTGTGCGTCTTCGACATCTCCTCTCCGCTCCTCCCATTGCCGTCAACACCCATGTCGGCGGTACCTGTTGCGGCCACGGCTGATGCCGGGGCACGGCCGCAGAAGAAGAAGACGCCGAGTGCACTGCGGTCGATTTTGGCCGGCTCGACAGCTGGCGCCGTGGAGATTGGTGGGTGATGTACCACGGTAGACGGGAGGGCCTTGCTAACGTATCACAGCCATAACATATCCTGCCGAATGTAGGTGAACGCCGACCACCCCACCAGTCTCAACCATACTGACATGTCCAGTTGCCAAGACGCGCACACAGCTGAACCGACACCTACCGAACGGACAGAAGCTGCCCTGGCCGCCATTCGGAAAGCAGTGGTATGCGGGGTGCACGACGTTGATCATTGGCAACTCGGCCAAGGCAGGGATCCGTAAGTGGGAAGACCCAGAAGACCCAGAGGACCCAGAGGACCCATACGACAAGACGTGGCTGACTTTGGGTGTGTGCAGGCTTCGTGGCCTTTGACCAGTACAAGCGGATGTTGGCCGACGAAAATGGCAAGCTCAGCGGGCCCCGGACGGTGCTGGCAGGCTTTGGGGCGGGCGTGACGGAGTCACTGCTGGCGGTGACGCCGACGGAGAGCATCAAGACGACGCTGATTGACGACCGCAAGCTGGCAAAGCCGCGCATGAACGGGTTCCTGTCGGCAGTGCCGATCATTGCACGGGAGCGCGGTGTGCGTGGCTTCTTCCAGGGATTCGTGCCGACGACGGCGCGGCAGGCGGCCAACTCGGCCGTGCGCTTCTCGTCGTACACCTTTCTCAAGCAGTTGGCCGAGAGCTACACGGCACCGGGCGAGAAGCTGGGCACGGTGGGCACGTTTGTCATGGGTGCGCTGGCCGGCACAGTCACGGTGGCCGTCACACAGCCACTGGACACGATCAAGACACGCATGCAGAGCATCGATGCGCACCAGCAATACGGCAACAGCTTCCGGTGCGCCAGCATGATTCTGCGCCAGGAGGGCGTGCTGACGTTCTGGAGCGGCGCGCTGCCCCGGCTGGTGCGTCTGGTGCTGAGCGGCGGCATCGTGTTCACCATGTACGAGAAGAGCATCGAGCTGTTTGACCGCGTGGACCCGGAGGGAAAGTATATATAAGAGAGGGACGAGAGGACAACAAAGAAATCTGCAAAAGGCAAAAGATTTCCCCAAACTTTCAAATACCCGCCCAATTTTGTGAACCTGTGTTTTCCAAAACGCCTGCCATGCATTGTGTCTATCCTGACCCGTGTCTTGTCTTCATGATAGTCGGAACATGCCGCCCAGACGTTTGGCGACTCGTCCCAGAAAGCTGCGCTTGGGCGCTTCTTCGAGCTCGGTCATCAGGTTTTCGTAGTACGTCGGGTTGCTGCGGGGGGTCATGAGCTTGCCGGTGATGCGATTCTGCATTGTCAGTACAGACTATCCTGCTCTCTTTCGTATACACAGCAAGAACGTACTGCTTTCTTGTACCGGTCGTCTAGCAGAGAGAAGAGCGCATTGACCTGTCGCAGCTGGTCGAGGTCGGACGGTGGCGCAGCAGGCGAGGTCTGAATCTTGCTGCCGGCTGACTCATTGGCCTCGCTGCCGCTCTGGAGCACTTGCTGGCCCAGGGGACGGCCGGCCAGTCGGTCGGCCATGGTCTTGCTGAGGACATCCTGCAGTTGGACGTCTGGCCGCAGCAGGTCCTTGGGCCAGCGGGCAAAGGCCAGCTTGTACTGTTTTTGCAGCACCTGTCGAGTCAGCATGCACAATTGGTGTGAGGGTCTAGGGCTGGCGAGACCTACCGTTTTCAAGCTGCCCGACATGGTGAATGCGTTACCTGGGGAGGAGGTGTAGTGGTGGACGGCGATGACATCTCTTTTTTTTTTCGCATTTCTCGGCGATTCCACGCCGCTGATTGGCGCACGTGTGTCGCCACCGCATTGGCGTTAGTCATATTACACATTACTGACTAATCCAGAAACACGTATTCTGCCTCAGGCTCCAGCGCCCCTGTGGCGGGACGGCTCCCTCTCGTCGTCAGCCGGTCAAGCCGCAAGCCCCGTCTGACGGCAGCCTCTTGCCCCCCAATTCCATTTCGATCGCGACGACCCTTCTTTTTTCCCTTCTCTGCAGTCCCATCTTTTTGTTGTACATACACCCGATCACGCGGCCGACAGCCCGGCCGCCATTGACACATTTCTTTATTTCCCGACCGTCCAATCACTTTCCACTTGTCGGCTCTGCTCGCTTTGTCTCGTTCCTTCGCTTTTGCCTTCTGTCACTTTGGCCGCTTCTCTCTCCTGAAACAACGTCTCAACTTTCTTTTTTTTCGCCCTCCTCCTCTCTTCTCCTCCTCCTCTTCTCCCCCTCCTCCTATATCCTATTGGTCATCCGCACATTCCTCCTGAGCCATCATGTCCGCACGATACGAACGGGTCAACGACCACGACGACGAGGCGCCGACGCCATCACAGCGCCAGCAACAGGCCATCCCCCAGTCGCCGCCGCCATCGTTCCATTCCCGCGCATCTTCGCGATCGTTCCGCAACGGCGGCGCCGCCGTGGCAGACCCCACACTGGCCGATGCATTTGACGCCGATGACGACCACGATAGCAGCGATGACGACGAAGCAGACGACCGCCAGCGCCTCGTGCGCGGATCCGCCACAGGACAGCCCAGCAGTTATGTTGCCCGCCCCAGCATGCCTGCACCGTCGCGGGGACCCCGGTCGAACCGCATCTACGGCGGCGGTATCCAGTCTGACGGTGTGTTTTCGAACCTGACGGCCAAGCCAGAACCAGGAGTCGAGAAGGAGGAGCAGCCACCGGTGAGTTGGAATTTCTGGAATTTCTTTACCCCCCTTTTCCTCCTTTGCGCTCTGCTAACAACGCGGCCCGCCAGACCTACGAGCAGGCTGCCGCTGATTCGGCACCCCCCTACTGGGAGACGACAATCCTGGCACCCGGGCTGGGCGGCACGGACGAGGTGTACGTCGACGGCATGCCTGTCGGCTCGGTATTCTCCTTTGTATGGAACGGAATGATCTCCATGTCCTTCCAGGTGGTCGGCTTCCTCTTGACCTATCTTCTCCACTCGACACACGCGGCCAAGAACGGGTCACGTGCCGGCCTGGGCGTCACCTTGATCCAGTACGGCTTCTACATGAAGAGCACATCTACCGGAAACTCGGGCAGCAATGGAGCCGGCATGTCTGCAGCAGGCGCAGCAGCGGCCGGCAGCTCTACTGACGAAGGTTATGCCTCCCCACCCGATCCCAACGCACACAGCTTCGACCCCAGCACCGTCTCGAACAGCGGCACAGGCAACTCGGGATCCAGCTTCCAGGATATGGCCAGCTCCGAGTGGGTTGCCTACGTGCTCATGGTTGTTGGCTGGTTCATCCTCATTCGGGCCATCAGTGACTACCTGCGGGCGCGGCGGCATGAGCAGCTGGTACTGCAGAGTCCAGAGCGCGGACTCGGTGTCGCTGTCATTGCCGAAGGCGAGTCGCCCGAGCAAGCAGTGTAGTGGGTGATCGAACAGGGGTGGAATGGGGGGTGGCCTTTGCATGTCCTTTTTGGTTTTGGCTCTTTTCCTTTTTCTTTTTTCTTTTTTTTTTTTGGTCCAGCTTCGGGTTTCTGGCCGGAGTGGCCTATCCCGATCTTGTCGTTGACTCCCATTTTCTTTTGTTTCCAGGCTTCCGCCGTGTATAACCTAGCATGCAGCGCAATAAACCAACGGCGTTTTGGGATGATATCATAACTCTTGTGTTCGCTTACGTGATGACAAATATCAGGATATTGGTCACGTGATCGATGACCTCATTGTAACCTCTCCCGCGACAGCCCCGCGAAGAAGGGTTTCGCAGACAACGGACATCCCGCGAGACACCACACCTGATGCGATGCGTGTTCAGGCTTTTTGAGAACATCCGCCGCGTCTGCCGCGTCCGACCAGGAGCCTCCCCGCAAAATCCCCGCACCATTGTCTCTTCCGCTGCGCTTAGGATGGCCTGGCGCAGCACCGGCAGCTCCAATGTGGAGTTGATCGACAACCTTGCTGCCAACGGCATGCTCCCCGCAGACCCACGGGCGCGCGCCGCCTTTCTCGCCGTCGACCGCAAAGACTACACGCCGTGGCGTCCGTACGAAGACGCGCCCCAGTCGATCGGCCACAATGCCACCATCTCGGCACCCCACATGCACGCCATGGCCGTCAAATACCTGTGGGAGTACGTCGTGCCGCAGGCCGGTGGCCGGCCAGCACGGGTGCTTGACGTCGGAGCCGGCTCCGGATACTTGACGCATGTCTTGGGCATGTTGGAGGACGGTCGGACCGACAGCGAAGGGTTCCCGCAGCCGGGTCTGGTCCTCGGCATCGAGCACATCCCGGCGTTGCGCGACATTGCCGAGGCGAACATGCGCAAGAGCGAGAGTGGACGGGCGCTGCTCGACAGCGGGCGGGTCGTGCTGGTCGCCGGCGACGGGCGGCGCGGGGCGCTGAGCGTGCTGGATCAGCTGAAGGCGGCCGGCATCCGCGTCGATGTCAACGACAACGAGACCAAGTTTGATGCTATTCATGTGGGTGCGGCCGCACGGGAGGCGCATGAGCCGCTGCTGGAGCAGCTGCGGGCGCCGGGACGCATCTTCATTCCACTGGAGGACAGCGAGGGCGGGGAGCAGCACATGTGGACGATTGACAAGGATGCAGAGGGGAAGGTGACACGGACAAAGCTGTTTGGGGTACGGTATGTACCACTGACGGATGCACCAGAACCTGGGAGTACGGGTAGGTAGACCAGATATCAGGAACAGAAGGAAAGAACACGATTTATGCCATAACCACCAATACAATGTCGTTTCGAACGAACTATTTTCAGCATCTTACTGTTTACTAATCTGTACAAAAAGTTCCGTACACGACATAGAAGGACAACGTTCTCAATGCACAGCTTGACGTCCTAATCAACAATAGGACTATGGGTGAGCTGAAAAACGGCTTGCTCTGGCACGAGAACGCAGCGGGATAGCGTTATTTTGCGGTGGCGCGGGACTTGCGCCACGATAAGACGGCAGAGATGGATGGAGGCCGTGGGAAGCACTGGAAGCACTGTGGTGCGGTCGATAGGAACAAGGCGGTAGATGACCTCCCTTTGTAGCAGTGTACTCTGAGATTGGGGAAGGGCATGGACCTTTGCCTGGCGGCACAGACGGCTGGGTAGTAGTGGAACGAGGTGCGATGTCAAAAATGGGAGCCGCCGCAGGACGGGGACGAATATCTCGCGAAGCACCTCGAGGAGAAGGGCCGGAAGAGCTCGAAAGACCACAGAGCCAAGACGAGTTGGAAGACCTTCGTCGCGGTGGATGTACAGGGGGAGAAGTTGACGAATTCAGACTTGTGCTTATGGGAAGGGCTGTGTTCTGTAGAGGAAGCGACTGTGGAGGCACATGAGACGTCGGCGGAGGGGAACTCAAAGCAGCTGGGTTCCTGGGAAGGATGCCAACAGTGACTTGATCGCCAAGGATGTTTGCTGGCATTGCTGGGATGGTGGGGGCATAATTCTGTGGTTGAGGCCTATTGTTGTACATAAACGAATTAAAACAGTACAAGTCGGCCTTGCTCTGGTCTGGTGTTGGTCGGATGAAGGGGTTGCCTGATCGCCGGACGGCATCCATGGTCTGCTTGTATGTCTCGGCTTGCTGACGGTATGTCAGGGGGTTGTTTTCCTTCTTCGGCGGAAAAGAATTGCCTGTTGCCACTGTTAGCTAAAGGCATCTGAATCGTCCCTGGGCCCATCCTAAACGTACCATTGATTTGCAGACTGATGATTTTCTGGATTCGGTCCCGTTGGATTTTGTAGATCTTTTTGTTCCGAGACTTTACCGCCACGGGGAGACCGGCCTGGTAATGCCGCAGCGGGTGGTTGATGTCTTCGAGATAATCGAGGATACCATTAAATACTCGATCTTCCCAGCAGTAGCCGGCTCTTTCAAAGACTGACTTTCTCGCGGGATAGACCACCGGCGGTGCATTGGCTGGCGTCACCGCATAAATGACATAGTCGGCAAAGAGGTAGACAAGTTCGTGGGCAATGGAAGTGCTAAGGTCGAAGATGAAGACATCCCACTCCTCCAAGAACTGGTTGTACTTTTGCGAATCTTTGCGCTCGCGGTGGTACAAGGCACGCTCTCCCACGGAGAGAACGGTGTCGATGAACTGTCGTCAACAAGTTAGCAGCTGTGAGTAGAGACTGTCTCGAGCGATGTCTGGCGCACCCTTGGTTCCAAGGATAGAAATGCTGTTCTCTTGGGATCGTAGTGGTGAACATCTGTCCTCCCTTCTCTCTTGACCGTGTTGGCGATGCCCTCAGAAAGAGCTGACAGCCGCACGTCTGGAAAGTTGGTGCGGATACGTTGAAGGAAGTCATTCACCCACGTATGCATTTGCTGGGTGTTTGTGCCTGCAGTAAGATGCTGGCGATCGAGCCTCCGGCGCTCGTCGACAATCTCCGTCCCAACCTCTGCCAGCGTTCTCCTACTCTTGGGGCTTTCCAGAATGCGCAGGCCAATATGGATGGCTGCACCAATCAGTCTGTAACGGCCGCTGTTGTATTCTTGGATGCCAAACTGTGGCATGTGGATGAGCTGGGGAGGATTTCCCGCATATGCGATTTTATCCAAGTAATTCTCGGGGTCTAAGACGATGCGTAAGTTCCCGACAATGTCATAGTGAGGACTGTCCATGTTGAGAGATTGGATGAGCGTCTTGGAATGAATAAAACTTTTGATAAAAGACGGTAAAAATCAAACTGTGTCTCGTGAGGTCTGAGGCAAAAACTACGAGTTTGGCGACACACGGTTTGCTGTTTATAGCTGTCATAGGATTCCTCCATGCAATATGCCTTTGCGGTTCCACGAGATATATTTAGAAAAACGCCTACGTTGCACAGGGATGTCAGGAGGCAGAATGGCGGCTTTGAAATCGACTGATTGGACGAGGCGGACTCTCTTCTGTGGCATTGGGGATCCTAAGAGAAAAAGGCCAAAAGAAGGACGGAATTCGCAAAGCCTAGGCTTCCAGCACACAATATTTTGGCGCTTATTTCCTGCAGGATGTCCTGATGAGTGATTCTACTGATACTTGATGTCGCCAGAAACCCTCCCGCAAAACGACACCCGGAAAACAGTCGTCTAGGCCTGCATACTTTGAAACTCACCCCGGTTTCTTGTGACGCCGGCGGGGAACTGGTGCGCAGCGGTAACAACCACGCACAGGGAACACGATGTGGTTTGGGGTTTTGCAAGGCTGCCAGACATGGTTGCACTAACATTGTTATTGGCTTATATCCAGGCTGCTGGGTGCCTGGACCCACGCCCTGTATTAGCGGCGGCGGCTATTGTGTGTGGGGCTTAGCACCCACTGTTAGGCGACGGTCAACCGGTGGACCACTTCCAGAGGTGACATGGATCTTGCTGACAATATTAGCCGCAGAAGTCTTGTTGTGAGGGTGGGTGATGGACTTTTATCATGCAAACTACCTCGGGTCTTCAGGCCCATCATTTGTCTTCGTCCGTGTCCATTTCGCTATCCGAGAGTCCATCTTTTCGCCATCTTTTCCTCTTGGTATTGTCCACAGCACCGTTTTCTGATAGAATCTGAGCCACGACCTTGTTATGCGTTGTCATTTTTTGCTTGGCTGCCCTTAAGGGGCTGTGAAATTTGCCCCCACAAAGACCAACATCAGCACCTTTTTTCAACAACAGTTGTACAACAGCTTCGTGGCCTCCGAAAGCCGCTGCCTGAATGGCCGTACCGTATTTTCCACCCATCTCGTTCACGTCAGCTCCATGTTCGAGCAAGGCATCCACAACGGCATCATTTCCGCTGTACGCTGCAGCCTCAAGAGCATACCCGTAACGACCGCCTTTGGCACAAGGCAAGGCCCCGTTCTCAAGTAATTTATCAGTAACTGTTTCAAGCCCACAACGTGCAGCTGCTTGTAGGGGAAATTCATAGCGGCCACCGCATTTGTTGACGTCAGCGCCAGCATCAATAAGGAGGGTAATGACATTGAGGACTGTTTCCTCTTCCTTGTGAAGATTCAAAATAGCTGCCTGCAGATGTGTGCCATGTTTCCCAGGGGCATTGACGTTGGCCCCATGGTCGATAAGCAGTTGGTGATGATGTGTAGCAACGTGTAGCAGCCCGTCGTACTTTTCGTCTTCCATGACATGGGCTCCCAAGCCCAGCACCATTTTGACCATTTCCTTGTTGCGACTTTGCGCTGCTGCATGCACAATGCTGCAATACTGGCCACCACGGGCATGAATATCAGCCTCATGCTTCAATAGTAGCTTCACAGCGTCCTGTGATCTTTGTACCGCATACTCCAAAGCATACTTCCAATTCCTGGTTCGCATCGGAGGACAATCAACATGTGGCCGACTGGTCACAAAGACACGTGCTCCGTGTCGTGGAAATTTGGTAATCATGTCTTTGATCCGGTCTAGGTACTTTCCCAGACACTCATCCAGCGCATCGATGATGATAAACGGCCGCTGGATCTCATCGAGCAGAGAAAACAATACAGCAGACAGATCAGAGAGCAAAGGGGCTACCTTTTTGTACTTTCGGTGAAACTCTTTGACTTTGGATGGGAGATGTGGGAAACTGTCTGCCACCTGCTTTAGCAAGGTGGCACAGAACATTTCTGGGTGCAGCTTGTCGGCCTGTAGGTAATCAAAGTACCAGTAAACGACGGTAGATGTTGAATGATCCGTTCTCGACAGGTAATTCACAACAATTGCACTGGGAGTGTTAGTATCCTCACTGGTACCCCATTCCTAGTTCACTTACGACAGGTACGTCTTTCCAGCCCCGGGAAGTCCATGACACCAGAGCGACGTGCTTTCGCTGCCACTGGCAAAACGGGTAAACTCGGGCGATTCCAGAAGCCACTTCCCTGTGTCGGGGATAGTCTCTCGAGTGAGACCTTGCAGTCTGATTTGGGGGTCGCTTGCGATTTCTTCCAGCCATTCGAGTGTTTTCTGATCGTCCGCATCTAATTGGATATAAGCATTCAGTGCGCCATCTGGATTCTCGGTCGGTGCTTACTGCGTTCACTGCTTTCTTGACCTTCCTTGAAGGCTTGGATATCGGAAAATGTGTGCTTTAAAAGACCCCTAAGAAGGCATGGGTTAACCAAAGTGTAGACTTGATCATATAGTTCATAGCGGCTCACCATGTATCCGCGGTTAGTGCAGCCTGGAAGAGCCCACGATACCTTGCCAGTTTTTGCAAGGATTTGGTGTTTTCCTCTTCGTCCAGAGGCCATTTTAGACGGTCTATGGTTGACTTCACTTTTCCATGGCTCTTCATCTTTTCGAACTTGATCTGCAGTTCTTGGACATCTTTCTTACAGTCGTCCAAAGATAACAGGAGGCTGACAGAGGCCTGGGGATATTGGGGAGACGAGGCATCACAGCCAAGAATGACGCCATTCATCTGAAGAAGTGTTTGGGCCAGGGCACTCAGTTCCCGCGCGATCTCAGCTTGGGCACTTGATGCATTTTTCACACTCGTGCTATAGGAGTAAATACTTGAGACCGCAGTCAACATGGAGCCCGCCAGCCCGGCGATGGTACCAGCAAGAGAAAGTGGATCCATTTCGACAACAGACAAACGAAGGAAAAAGGTCAGACGCGCGTTGACATGAAAGACGGGAGGGGAGGCCTTGCTCCGCCTCTTTATATGGTTGCATGACTTTGCTGCCCAAAGTGTCAGCATTAGGCAAATGGGGGGTGCATGTAGAGACAAACGTCCATTTGTTAGCTAAACGACGGTAAAGGTGGCTAATACTGCATGTATCTTATCATCGTATTGAGATCTCAAGACGGGAATGAAAAGATGGTTCACAAAATGACAGCTTCACTCCAAAGCTCAGACCAGCTTCGGTTCACAAAACGCCTGAACGATGACCGCTCACCAACATGCACGTTGTTCTTGGAGAAAGAGCGGCGATCTTGATGTCCACATTGTATTTCCTAGCCTATCCCTATCCATGGCTTCCTGTCCTTCTCAGAGTAACACCTCCGGTTCGACGATTTAGTGTGTCCTCTACAATATCGGGAAACAGTCCCGTACAAAAAAAGAGAACAAGAAAAGAAATAAAAAAGAACAATAAAAAAAGAGCAATAAAAAAAGTTCTATTACATAACAAATGTTCCTTCGTGAAACAGCATGTCGCAAACAAACAACACGCACATAAAAATGCCAATTATTAGTCATCATTCCATCGTTGCAGGGATTTCGTTTACACTGCCACCGTTCCCATCACCCGGCTGCCCAGCGCCCGCTTGCTAGGGCGTCCACGCGTCTCCGGGAGGATAATCATGGACTGGTGCATGTTGTCGCCTCCGCTGCCGGCCTGCTGGGGGCTCTCGTCGCCACCCACAAAGGTCCAACTCTCCTCGGGCTCGTCCTCGTCGTCGGCCGCCTCGCCGGCCGCATCGGCAGCGCTGCTAGACTTGCCCGTGTTGGTGGTGTTGGTGCGGCCGGCCGACTTGCTCGCCTTGGCCCGCACCAGCGACTTGGCGTACTCCATGTCGCGGTAGATGCACTGGATGGCGTTGTCCACACCATGTTCCTGATTAGTCAGCATTGTGTTCCGAGAAAGAAGAGAGAACAGAGAAGAGAAAAGAGAAAAAAGTGAAGGTGAAAGAAAAAAACTCACCTGTCGAATCTGCTCGCCCAAGGCGGCTGCTTTCTTGATCATGCGCTCCGAGTTGGCTGCCTCCCAGAGAGCACGGGCAAAGCTGATGGCACCCCATTTCTTGAGGCAGATGCCGACGCCGAGGTCCTCGACACGACCGCCAAAGAAGAACTGGTCGCCAAAGAAGGGACGAATAATGGTGGGGATGCCAGCACGCAGAGAAGCGCCTGTGGTGCCGGAGCCGCCGTGGTGGGCAGCAGCGTCGATCTGGGCAAACAGCCAGTCGTGGGGAGCCGACTTGATGAGGTGGATCTCAGGCGGCAGCGGCACCTCGACGGTCGTGTGGATCTGGTCGGCGTTGACGTCGCCAGCCAGCCGGTCGGACCAGCCCTTGGACAGGATGCAGCGCACGTCGGCCTTGAGCACGGCATCGATGACTTCCTGGGTCATCTTGGCTGGGTCGGGCACGAGGATGGACCCGAAGCCGACGTAGACGATTCTCTTCTTGTCCTGACGGGCCTTGGCGATAAAGTCCGTCAGCTCCTTGGGCGGCGTCCACACTGGCTTGGCCTCTTCGGCGCCCTCGGGCTTCTCCGCAGCCTTGTCGATCGTCTTCTGGCCCCCGGCGCTGCCCTCGTCGAGGAACCAGTATCCCGTCACGCGGATCCAGTCGCTGTAGTCCAGCGGCGGCGGCACCACCGACGCGCTAAAGTTGTAGAGGAAAGGCACCTTGTTGGGCTGCATCTTCTCGAGCGTCGTGTTGGGCAGGCCGAGCGTCTTGTTGCGCCAGCGGTTGATCTGTGACGCCGTTGCCTTCCAGAAGACGTTGTCGAACATGACATACGTGATGTAGTTGTAGGCGCCACCCATCTTGTGCTCGGGCATGATAAACGCGTGCGGGTACGCGCGTGTCCGCGTCCAAGGCATCGTAAACGCTCGGAAGTACGGAATCTGCAGCTTCTCGGCAATATGGATGCCGGCCATGGCACTGGGCGACTCGATCAGCAGATCGGAATCCGAGCACGCCGTCCACGCCGACGCCAGCAGCTCGTCGAGCCACGTGCGCATCTTGGCGTTGGCCTCACGCAAAAACTGCAGCGTGAAAGTGCCGTTCTCGATGCAGATGCGCAGCAGCTCGCCCGGGTCGCCCTCGACACGGCCGTAGTCCAGGCCGTGGCTGCGGATCCAGCCCTCGAACTCGGGGTGGGTCGCAATCTTCACCTTGTGGCCCTCGGCCAGCAGGCCCTTGCCCAGGGCGATGTACGGCTGGACGTCGCCGCGCGAGCCAATGGTGAGACACGTGATGCGCATGGGCTCGGCGGGCTTGAAGTTGAGGAACGAGGCCCGCGGGTCGTCAAACAGGATCGTCGGCGACTCGGTCAGCTTGAGCACGTTGCTGTTGCTGCCGGCCATGCTTGTGCCGAGGTCCGTCTCGGTCTCGTCGCCCGCCTGGGAGCTCTGCTTGGCCGCATCCCGTGCCTCCTGCAGAGCGTCCCGCTCGGCCAAGGCGGTCTCGGCACCGGCCTTTTCGTCGGCGCTCAGCAGGCCCGATTCGCGCAGATAGCGGGCGGCCTCGAAGCTGCGCAGAAGGGTGATGGCACAGTCGTCGCGCATCTCGGCCTGGCCAAACTCAAAGAAGAGCTCTTCGTGGCCGCGGATGACCACCACGAGACCCGAGAACCCGAACCGGAAGCCCTTCTCCTTCGTCACGTTCTCGATATCTCGCAGGGGCAGGATCAGCTTGGTGCGCGTGCCCGGCAGCAGACTGCGGAAGCAAAAGGAGCGGTCGCTGAGGTAGATCTTGCCGTAGAGCGGCAGCACGCGCATGAGGTAGCCAAAGTAGGTGGCCTGCAGCTTCTCGGTGTTGGGCAGGGCAAAGTGGGCGCGGAAGCGGTCGTTGATAGCGTCCAGATCAGCCGGCGCCGTGTTGTCGCCCCCGACGCCACCCTCCCGCTGATCGTCCTCGTCGTCCAAGTCACGGTCGTCCACGGCCTGGCGCAGCGCACTCGTCTGCGGCGGCTCGTCGTAGTGCCGGTGGCCACCCTTCCACATGCCTGACACCTTTTCGACATAGCCCATCGACTCGGTGGCCAGAAGCGAGCTCATACGCCGCGACTGCCGGTTGAGCCAGCCCGCATACGCGCCGGCCCGCTGCAGGGGGTAGGAACCAAGCTTGGCCAGGTTCTGCAGGCTGGCCTGGCCACCAGCGGCACCGGCCGCCGTCAACGACAAGTCTGTCCGCGACAGCGACTCGGTGGAGGTGCGGCCGCCCTCGAGCGTGCTCGTGGTGGACGCATGCATGGGCACCTTAACGTCCGAAAACTTGCTCTTGTGCCGGCGACGCGACGCCGAGGCGGACCGGCGCACCATGGTAGGTCCCTGGAAGATGTCGCTGCCGTGGAGGATCTGGCTGGCCGAGGACGGGTCGTTGTCGCTGAGCGAGGCCACGACGGCCGAGAAGCTGGCCTGGCTCGGGTCTTCGGTCGATGACAGCACGACGGACTCTTGCGAGCCCTGCATGTCGTCGGCGAGGGGGTGCCGCCGCTGGGAGGGCTGAGCAGGCTGAGCAGGCTGAGCAGGCTGAGCGGGCTGTGGGGGCTGCGAGGGGCGGAGGTCGTTGCTGAGGGAGCGGCGGTTGATGTTGCTGAAGCTGCGGCGGGGCAGGGCCTCGCTGGAAGCGGCATCGATGCTGCGGCGGCCAGCAATGGACATGGACGTGCGGAGGGCGTCATAGCTTGTGCGCGGCAGTTCAACGCTGGCCCGGGGGCTAGCGCCGGCACTGACGGGCGACAAGGCGGACAGGGTCGCACGCACAGAGTTGTGAAGCCGGGGGGTCTTGGCGAGGCCATCAGGCGACGAAGCCTGGGCCCGAACACTGGCAGAAGCGGGCGAGGGACCGCCGGAGCCGGAGGAGTCGCCGTCGTCTGTCTGGCGAACAGCGAGGCGGTCGGTGTCCCGATCGCGCTGCTGCTGGGCGGCATCTTCGACGAGGATGCGCAGGACACGAACAGCGTCTTTACCGTCGTCAAAGAAGGAAAAGAAGTACTCGTCGATGGCATAGGTCTCGTCGTTGTCGATGACGCGGATCTTGCAGGTGTCGGCGAACTCGACAATGGTCTGTGTTTCCTCGACGTCGAGGACATTCTCAATGGGCATGGAGATCTTGACGCTGTCGCCGTCGTTGTGGGAGCGGAAGATGACCCGCTGGAGGCTCTTGACCCATTCCTTGGCGCTGGGGGCGCTGTCGGCGCGGAAGTAGTAGGTGCGGTGGTGAGTGACGACCTGGAAGTGGACGCCGTCGCGATCACGGTCGGTGACGGTGGCCGAGATGCCGTAGCGCAGGTCGATCTGGCCGTGGGGGAAGTAGAGGTTGGAGGGGTCGCGGTAGTAGGCGAGGACGTCGCCCTTGAGGCGGAACCAGTAGCGGTTGTACTTTGGGTTTCGCTTGCCGGACTTGGCCAGGTAGCCGGACTTGGCGACCTCGTTCTGGAGAGTTAGGAGGAGAGACAGAGACGCGGAGAGGAGAGACTCACGGCCTTCTTGGGGAGATAGGCGTAGAAGCAGATGTGGTTGGCGGTGATGTACATGTAGCCCTGGAGGAGGACACTCTGGAGCAGCCAGCAGGGGTACTCGTCGATGACTTCTTCGGGCTTGTCAAAGTCGAAGATCTCCATGAGTTTGCGGGAGAGGGCCGAGGAGTTGGCCATGTCCGAGTCGGTGTCGGTATCGGCGTCATCCTTCTTATCGGCGGACCGCCGGTCGAGGTCGAAGCTGGGGCGGGCAGCAGCCAGTTCGGCCTTAGCCTCGAGCATACGACTCATGACGGGCGCGATGCTCCGCAAGCTATTGCTGCGCTCGACGCGCGTGATGTGGATCGTGGGCGACTGAGGGTTGGCAGCCCCTGAGGCATAGGGACCCGCATTTTGCTCATTTTCTTCGACAGCGGCCGTCGGCACGGGGGTCTGGGGTTCCTTGCCAGCAGTGCCAGCAGTGCCAGCAGTGCTAGAAGCGCCGGCAGCCAGCTCGTCTTCTTCGGTGATGCGACTACTCGAGGCCTCGCCGGCGACGGCCTTGCCCTTGGACACCAGCATGATGCGGCTGTTGCGCGTGGCCAGCTTGGTCTTGAGCGAGGGCAGGGATCGCAGCAGTCGACTGTCGGCCAGGCGGTTGCGACGCTCGCCACCCGTCTTGGTGCTGTCGCGACCGGATAGCTTCGGCAAGATGGTGGTTTGGGAGGCATCTCTGGACCATCGCTTGCTGGCGCGCTTGCTTTTCTTATCGGCGGCGGCATCAGGTTGGGTGTCGCTGGGAGAGTCTGAGGGGCCGTCGAGCCGATGCGCATGGCCCGGCTGGCCCGGATGGCTTGCGTGGCCTGCGTGGCTGACAGGACCGGTGCTGTCAGCACTGCTCTCGTCGCCCTCGTCTTCCTCGTCGCTGGATTGGCCCTCGAAGCGGTTGTTGAAGTTGACGGTGGAGCCTGCGGCGGCAATGAGGCCAAAGATGCTCTGGTTGAGGTTCATAAAGACGCCGTTGGATTGGCCGTTGGGACGCAGAACCTCTTCTTCGTCGGTGCCTGTGGCAGGCTCTTTTAAGCGATCGGGGAACTCCATGGTGGGGTTGTGTCGATGTTCTTGGCTGTGGTGATGGCGGTGGTGGTGGTGGTGAAGGTGGTGTTCGCGACGGTGCCGCTGGACGATTTTGGACAAACCGTGACGAGCAGAATCGTCTTCTGAGTGGTGGGAATGGGAGGCGGTGTGTGTCGCGGGAGCGACTGCGGCCGGGGATGGCGTCAGGCCGCGGAGGACAAGAGCAGCCGCGGAGGAGCGATGGCGATGATGATGGTGACGGCCTGGGGGAAAGGTAGCGGATTGGGTAGGGACGGCAGGCGTCGAGGGCGTGCGCTGATGGGTGTGAGAACGCGAGGGTGGCTGCGAGGAATCTGGTGCCTGGCCAACAGAAGCAGAGGTGGAAGGGGAGGATTCTGCCGGCGGAGACATTTTTAGTTCTTTAGTTCGTACGGCGTAGTTTTGCTCCGTATTTTATTTCCTTTTTCCGGTAATATTTTTTCCCCTATTTTCCTTTATTTTATTGTTGCTCCGTATTTCCTATTGTCGCGCGCTGACTCGTCGAGGCTGTTGGTGATGCCGTTGGGGGGGGTCGAGGAGTGGAGGGCCGGGACTGTGATTCGCGGGAGGCGGCTCGAGACCCACAGAAGACTGGTGGGACTGCAGGTGCTGGTGCAGGTACTGGTACTCGTGGACAGGTCGCAGAGACGACAGGAGTTCGCGGGACGGCTGTGATATTATGTAGTCCGTTGTGGCACTGGAGTATGGGGAATGGCAAATCAGATAAGTTCCGTAGTCCGTTTGCACGGAATACGGAGTATATATTCGACTTGAGGCCCCGGTTGCGAAAGCGTATCCGAGAGCGGAGAACGGACCGTCGTCTAATAGTCGGGCTCGTATAATATGCCGGCTGGCCAGAGGGGCTGGACAAGGGACTGTGTTTGGTTGAACGTGTCCTGTCGTATTGCCCGAATGCAGGATGTGGGTCTAGGTGACGTCTGAGCCCGGCTGGATCTGACGGTAGGGCGGATAGATTGGAATGAAGTAGACGAAAAAGGCGAAAAAGGACAAAGAGAAGATGAACAGGACAGGTATTCCGTAGGACTGATGGAAACGAGAGTCGGAGACCAGAATTTGGAATTCTTGCCAAGAAGCCCAAGGGAGAAAATGATAAGAAAATGCGAGTCGAAAAACGAGAGAATCAAGATGCTTCAAGACTCTATTTCAACGACAGGATTAAAAAAAGAATGAAGAGGATGTCAGAGTTGAGGTCCATGATGGAGATGAAGAAACGTGGCAGGAGGAAGAAAAAGAGGCTCAGGCTCCAGAACGGCGATGCTGTTTTCCTACCTTCCACTCCGGGATCTGGAAGCAAGTCTGCGCCAGTCACAAACAGGACGGTGCGATTGGATGGCGCCCAAAACGGCTAGTCATTTGTCACATGCGATGGCTATCGTGCACGGTCCTCGTGTGGATCAGGTCAGCTGACTCCAGCTGTTGGTGGCCGGCAGTCGGCAGCTGCAGTTGGCTGTTGGCGGTTGGCAGTTGGCGGTTGGCAGCTGGCATCAGCTGTGGATGACCAATTATTACAGTACGCGACGGAATACCTCCATTACTCCATAGTACTCCGTTCTTACAAGGTACTCCATATTACCGACTCCGTATGTACTCCGTACTCGTACTCCACACGGAGTTCTCCTCACATCCACAGCGTCAACTTCCCACTGGCATTCCCGCCTGCCACCCAGTTCCGGCTCGGATGCAGATGCGCCACTGCTGGCACGGCCGTGATTCCATCTCCGTCCAGCTGCGCCAGCTGCTCGCCGTTCGCCGCATACACATCCACAAACCGGTTCATGTTGCCCAGGGCAAACTTGTCCACGGCGTCGGCCGGCCGCCGCTGCCACTGCGGCTTCAGGATCGTAACCCACCGGCCCGTCTGGTTGTTGTGCGAAATCTTGCTCGTCGGCCGCAGCGTGTCTTCGTCTAGGGATACCCCTGGCTTCCATGTCCCGGCCCCTGAAAAATCGTACACGCGCACCAGGTCGTCGTACGATGTCGTCGCCACATGCCCGCCCGGACCCCAGGCTGCGTGTGACACCGACAGCCGTGCCGGGTCTTCCCCCAACAAACTCGGCCGCGGCAGGCGGTCCTCGCCCTTGGCCATCTTGCGCAGGTCCCACACCTTGAGCGTCCGGTCCAGACTCGCCGTCGCCACCAGGTGCGGCTGCTGTGGACTCAGCGAGAACCCGCCAATCTTGTGCCCCTCGTGCAGCCCGGTCCACAGGTCCACCTGCGCTGTCGGCGCCGCCCGCAGGTCGTGCCGCCCCAGCACGCCCTGCAGCGTCGAGAAAAACACCACGTGCGGGTTGTCCGCGCCAAAGTCCATGCACGAAATCGCCGCGTCCTCGCCGCCGCCGTCGCCCTCCTCGGGCGGCGCGTACACCTCGACAGACCGGTGGCCCTGCAGGTCGAGGCGCCGGATGGTCGTGTCGTAGGACGACGTGTACACGGACCCGGGGTCGCTCTCCAGCACATGCACGGCCGAGATCGTGCGCGCATGCGGCTTGAAGCCTACAATGACCGGGTCCGGCGCCTCCGCCGCCGCGTCGTCGTCGTCCGCCGCGTCTTCCTCCTTGACCGCCACGTCCGGCTCCTGTGACGCATCAAAGATGCCCAGCCGTCCCTCCTTGTCTCCGGCAAACACTATCGCCTTGTCCTCAGTCGGGTGGAAGGCCATCGCATAGATGCGCTCCTTTGTCAACTTGAGATCTGTCCACGGCCGTCAGACACACCGCCTCGCCCAAAACAGCATCCTACACCCACCTTTGACCTCGAACTTGTCGTACAGCTGCAGTTCATTGAGCTCCAGCCGCAGCTGCTGCAACTGCTTGTCCGTCGTTTCCGCATAGTCGTCGGCTGCAAATGTGCGCACGCCCGGCCGCGCGCCCGGCCGCGCCAGGCCGGCCAGCCCGTCCAGGCTGCCCTGCCAGCGGCCGTCCACCTGCATGTCACTCATTTGAAGATCGCCGCTGACGCGCAGACGCTTCTGGCGCTCGGCCGCCGCCACCGCCTTGGCATCGTAGAGCAGCGCATCGAGTTCGCCGCCGAGGCCCCGTTTGCGCGACCGCGTGCCGCCGCCTGCTGCAGCGTCGGCCTCGGCCTCGATGCCGGCCACACGTGCGCTGCGCCGTGTCGGCATGGGCGCCTCGTGCTTGATGGTCTCGGCCCGCGTGCGCCGGGCTGCTGGCTTCTTCGTGATCGTCGCCGGCTTCGTCTTGTGGGCCGCAGCCCCAAAGACTTTGGCCGACGTCTGGCTGATGGATTTCAGGAGCGCATTGTTGGCTTTGGCGTTTTCCGCACGTCGCCGCTCAAAGGCCGTCAGGCCGTCGCCGTTGCTGGCCATGGGGGGCGGATCTTCGTGGTGGTTCGTAGAGGGAAAAGGGGTGCCGCGACGGCCGTTGGCCTTCCAAATCCAAGGTGAATGCACGCTGAGAACGCGTTCCCTTTCCCGTACTTACCTACTTTACGCCGCACTGTGGACCCGTCGCGCCGGCACGTGTAAAGTGGGTGCGCGGTGGTCCGTGCACTGCAGCGCTGAAAATTTAGCGATGCTTCGCTGATGAATAAGACAAGACTTCTTTTTGCTCTCCTCCACGCTCGCCGTCCACCATGCCGCCTTTCCTGCCCTTCCTGTACCCGGCGCACGCCGTTCGGCTGCCCTTGCGCGCGCCAGCCGTGCGCTACCTGCAGCGCACCCTGCACAGCAGCGCAGCCCGGTGCAGCGACCATGAAGAAACGCCAGAGCAGAAGCCACAACAGGAACCAGAACAGCCATGGCAGCCCCGACGACGTCTGCAAAGACCCAGGCACAACTCCATTCCCTTTGAGCTGCCGCCCGACCTTGCCCAGGACCTTGCCAAGGACCTCGAGCAGCTCGAGGCCGACGAGGCCAAGAAAGGCACCATCACTCTCAGCGAGCGCCTGACTTTCAAGCGCATCTTCAAGGAAATCGCCCACAAGAACAAGGTTGCCGCCAGCACCCAGTCCCGCGTCAACGCCATTGTCGGCCTGGCTGCCGACGACGTGGCGCGCGACTGGGCCAAGAAGGGCTCTCTCGAACACGCCGGCGACGAGCACCTGCCACCGGCCCCCGCGGCCCCCGACGGCCCCGACCAGCAGCAGCGGGCGGTGCTCGCGCGGTTCCCGGCCAGTCTGCGGGCAGCAGCCGGCGCCGCCCTGGGCATCAAGGAGGCAGAGCGCATACGGCCTAGCCCTCCCGAGGATGCCAGCAGCGTGGCCCAGGACAGCGCTGCCGGCGAAGAGCCGAGCCCGGCCTTGGCCACCCGCGAAGCCCTGCGCGTCCGCCAGACCAAGATGGAGCTGCAGATGCTGGCCCAGAAGAGCGACTTTGGCCTCTGGGACTACATGGAAGCCAACGTCTTCACGCTCGTCACCGAGTTCGGCCTGCGCCCCGACAAACGGCCGCGCAGTGCGGCTGCCACCACGGCCGCCCGCCGTGCCCTCGCCACCTATGCCCCCCTGTATGCGGCGCTGCTGCTGCATGGCGTGCGGCTCATGGATACGCGTTACGGCGGCAGCGTCCTCGGCCGCGCCATCCTGCCGCGCATCAAGGCCCTCGGCCTGGCGTCGTATGTCTTGGGCGCCGGCACTGCCCTCTACAACGCCGAGCTCGTCAGCCGCTGGTGTCGCCAGGGCGACTGGGCTGCTTCCCTGCAGCTGCTGTCCGAGATGCAGCGTGCCGGCTTGTCCTTTGACGCCGGCACTCTCGCCATCGTCCGCAGCATGGAGTGGCATCTGGTGCCGGTCATGGGCGGCCGCGATGGCGATGCCGTCCAGAACGCTGCTGCATCCATTGGCCTCGGCAGCGGCGGCGAGGAGCTCGCGCAGACATTCCCCGCCGTTGCGGCTCGCCAGCAGCCCGACATGGCCGGCTTGCCGGCCCAGCTTACTTACTGGCGGCAGCGCGTCGAACTTACCATCAACAGAGGGACTCGTCGGGCTTGATTATGTCAGCACACTGCACAACCCACATCCCATATAACACCACATACTCATACTCCATACTCTGTAAAAAATATATATCAAGACTCTGTTCCCTGTGTATGTGCTTCTGTCTTCTTCCAAGCATGTCTTAGCCTTCGTGGACTGCCTGAAAACGGATGGTTTTTGGTGAATGTCGTCCCTGGCAGATGTATCCCATCGGCGTGTGCAGAACATCCTGGCCTTCTCGCTGCATAGGCGGCCACTGAAGGCGAACTGGTTGCTGTTGGAAGTGCCGACCGCCGTCAGATCCAAATGCTCCGACACGGTGACGGACTCGCTCTATGTCATATACAGTCAGCCTCGGCTGAAACGAGTCCGACAAATTCTTGCTTGAATCCGGCACTCTCCATCTTTTCCTGCAAGGTGGGACTCGGCCGCAGCTCTCCCGTATTCGCAAAGACCAGGATTCTGATGAGCCCCAGGACATACCGGTGTCGCTGCTTCGCCCGCACTTGATGCACCTGCGTCTCAACTTGGCACTCCTGCTCGACGGCATTCGCCTGCAGCTCCGGAAACATGAAAGCCTGTCCGCCCTTTGTCTTGGCTGCGTCGTTTGCCTGTCCATACCCGTACATCTGCGCCAGCGTTTGCCATTCTAGTTGCCTCAACACATAGAGAAGTTCCGTCCGCAACTGTCTTGAGCCACCTCCACTGGGCATCTATGCGGCTGCAAAAGTCTCGGCCGTTCGACAGATACAACAAGTGACGCTCCAACCCGTCCATGAATTGCGTCTTGGTGAGTCCGGAGTAGTGAAAGGACAAACAAGTAAAAACGATGGCCACATCAGGTCGTCCGAACTCGGCCCGTTCAGATGACACGTCATTTGCTTCCGATGAGACTTAAATGGGACTTCGCCGGTGATGAAGGCCGTATTCTACATTCTATCGCTTCCTGAGGCACATGAGCAGAAGTCGTGGATCAGCATGAGGCCGTTGGCGACTGTCTGCTCACCCTGGAACATGGCTGCTGCACGCCGGACGGCCGTCTCGTTGAGGTCAGACTGGAGGACCTTGTCAAGCCGGGCCAAGGCTTCCTTTGGCGAATAACTGACTTCCCGCACTTTGCTGACGGGTAGAATGAAGGAAGCCTCTGGCGGCCCAAAGTCTGAATGCTTTGTGGGAAATTGTTGCACGGTCAGAGCAAGCTGGCCTCGACAATGGTACCAAGTTGTTCGGCGAGTGCCGGCGATACGGTGCCTCATCTACATTCTTCAGGGTTCGTGACTACCAAATGCTTCCTAAAGTGTTCGCCCAACAGGACCTCAGCTGCTCCCTGAAGAAGAGGGTAGTCCAGTCCATCGGTACCCACAATGGCTTTCATGTCACGTATGCTCGGGAAGCGAAGCATCTCAGCAATCCAGTCCATCTGGCTGTCATCGTGGCCGTTGATCTTGGGGGTCCCTTTATAGATATGAGGGAGTGCAAAAGAATTAATATACCCCGTGAAAGCTCCACCGGGATGTGTGCCCACGTTGGTTCTCAGCGGAATAACCAAATTTTGGAGGTGCTGCTTGCTGTTGGTAAGAGACAAGACCAAACCTATTTCATCCGGGATCCGTCTCGGGAGGGGTCCAACAAGTGGTTTTGTGTTCACTCAGGCTTTCGACACCGGCCTTCTCCAGGAATCTCAAAAGGGAGGATTGGAAATCTGGGCATTCGAAATCTTTGGCCGGGATTTGTACTGCATGGGATGGAAAGCCTCATCAGAGAGCATTGGGGGGAGCGAGGACTGTTTTTGACTGAGGGGATGCCAAGAGGCGGTTCAGGAGAGCACACCCAATAGAATTAATATGAGGGTCCTGCTGCGAAGGAAGCTGGGGGATAGAACAACATGGTTCAAAAGTGTCTTTAGGTTCTCCATGGCTTCATTGATACGAAGACGACCACGAAAGAATGATATAATAACGAAAAATTATGGGTGTTGGTGTAGAAAAGGATAGCAGATCAAACCTTGGATGAAGAAAAGAATAGGAAAAATTAGAGAGTAACTCATGGAAATATGGAAGCCAATAAAGGATGAATGTAAAGAATAAAGGAGAATAGAGGTACTGAAGATGATGTGGTATGTATGGTTTGCTGGGCCGCGCAGAAATTTTGGCGAGCAATAATATTACTACCATAGAGAGCTTCTTCTTCTTCTTCTTAATTATTCTCATTTGGGGCACTATAGCGTGCTATCAGAGGCTATCGCTAGATCTATGGTGGTAGGGGGGACTGTGGTTCTGGGCAGTGGGTGCCTTGGGCGCGAGTATCTATGTAGTACAGGAAAACAAAAACAAACAATAGAAAAAGCAGTATTAAACATATAAGGAGAACAGTGCTAGGCAGCGTAAATGAAGTGCCTGTGGTGACATGCTAGGAAAAGTAGAAATGCCCTGGGCCTGCCAGGGGCGTCGTAGGTGTTGGTGTAAAAGGTGTAAAGGGTGAGGGTACGTTGTCGAATTGGCCAGATTTGACAACGAGTGTTGGGATTTTTCCCACAGAGAAAGGTGAGGGTGTGTTGTCAAATTGGCCATATTCGACGGCGGGTGTTGGTGACCATAGAGAAAGTTGTGGCTTTTCTCTCGTAGCACATGTCCCTGCCACGTTAAGGTTTGCTCTACTGGAGTTAACATTACATGAATAGTATTGTCCATATGTTATTTTATTAGATTATATGGACAGGTACTCTCTGAATTGTATATTTCTTCGTTGTAATTGTGAAAAAGATGGCAAAATACTGTTACATCCATTAAATGGCCCTGTGAATATTCTACCAGTTCTGCGGATACTGCACCGCTTCCTGTTCCTCCTTCAGATTTTGAAAAAAATGTAACTGATGCTATACAAGAATTCTTCCCAAACATATCTACAACAACCCTCTGTCCAGTACAGAAGACCAACAACACGAAATGTGTGGCTAAGTATTAGGTGGTCGAAGCACTACGGATATTCATCTGCCACTGAGAACGAAAATATGTCGTAGTAACGGGCAGCAAATCCTGCAGGAATGCAATCTACGGCGTACTGGAGAGAATAAAGCGTATGAGGATCTGATGGACAGTTTCGAAACGGAACTGCTATAACAGCTGCACATTATGCATGCCGACATACCGCTCCTGTAGCAGAATACGTTAGTGGTTTACCGGACGTCCTTAGTTAAAGATACTACACGTAGAAACGAAGGGGAAAACGGATATGCATTCCGTGGCTCGTATAAGGATGCCCTTTCCTAATAAGAAATGCTTGATGCCACGATGTGCGGCTATGATTGTGCTTCGGACATTCACAGTTTTGTGCAACCCATGATTATTTTCACAAGAGCCCGCATGCGGTTTCTGTCCTGGCCTGGCAGTACGGAAGCCAAAGTCTCCATAGCCTCCTGGAACATGGCCCCAACTATGCGTCTCCAGTTTGTATCGGGAATGATGGCAATGCATTCAAAAGTCCGTTCCAAAGCCGACTGCAGAAAGACGTTCCAATACCGAAAGCCCCGCACATATCTCTTGATTTCACGCATCTGAGCAGTAGCGAACTCGTGTGCCGGAATGCTGTAGTAGTTGGTGAATATCCCACTCGGTGCGCTGATGGAAGTAATGATTGTATTGTAGACGGCTTGTTCATATAATCCAAATGGAAAGACCGGGTTGTCTTCCGGAAAGCGGCAGAAGTAGTCCGTATGCTGGCACACCGCTGAACATATCTTTTCAGAAAACTTGGAGAGAACTCTCTGGTGCAATCCTGATCCTTGAACAACATTTATGAGTCGAACGATGCATGTTGTGCAGCTGTTGACCTGGTTCTCGAGGTGAGTAGTCGAGGCCAAAGGAGCTGGAATCGGCCAGTCCATGATTCTAGGAATTGCCTCCACTGAACCGAGACAAACATTGTACTGCGCATACCCTGGAGGCGGTACTGATGTGCCTGTAAACGCAGTTTCTGGTTCCGATCTTTCTGGGGCGA
This sequence comes from Dryadomyces quercivorus, assembly GCA_002778125.1. Taxonomy (NCBI): domain Eukaryota; kingdom Fungi; phylum Ascomycota; class Sordariomycetes; order Ophiostomatales; family Ophiostomataceae; genus Dryadomyces; species Dryadomyces quercivorus. The sequence goes on from PCDE01000014.1 coordinate 463,003, forward strand.
GTGCGGCGACTATATCGACCTGTCGTCGCCCTGATATTCCCCCATGCTCCTGGAAACCAGTATCTGCTGATTTCGATTCGGTCGACTGGCCCTTTCCGCGCAGGAGACGGGGCGATTTGAACGATTTATTCATATTGTAAGGCTCGCATGCGAGGGGAGGATGATATAGTCGTAGAGTAGGGAGAAGAGGATAGAATCGATCTGGTAGCTTGGAAAAACGGTCGTTAATCGAAACGAAGGCAATAATTGGAATTGTGTCTATCGTGACTATCCTGTCTCAAATAGGGATCATATATACGGAGGGAAGTCACTACGTACGAGGAAATGACTACCGACACTTGGAAGGGAGGACGGGAGAGGAAACAACGATGGTCCGTATTGATCACTGCGAGCGACTGCCACAAATTAGACAAGAGCCTCTAAATAGTTATAACAGAATGCATTCTAGAATCTAGGGAGATACTTTTGTCTGGAGAAGAGCCTGGGTGGCTCGAACGGATGTCTTTGGGGGTGGGAATATACGGCCTCGATGCGAAGAAGCGAAATGTGCCTCCAACGGAATGGTACTATGAAAAGCTTGAGGAGAGAATCGGGTATCCTATTTCACTCTTCTTCTCGTAATTGCTTCTGTTATTTTGATATCTCTGTTACAATATCATGTCAGTTCCTTGTCCATCAGTGCAATGCCGTCTAGCTCGGAATCGCGGCTTCGTTGGTCACATCTAAATCAAGATTAGAATCCAAAGAACCATGCACGTACAAGTGAGAAGACCACGACAGAACGAGGAGATGGCGAAGATAATTGTTCTGCAAAAATGCCTATTTTCTCTCGTCGTAGACAGAATCCAGGAAAGACCTGACGGAAATCCGAAGGGGGAAGGAGCAGAGCAGGCGCAAACAAAAACGGCAGGAACCAAATCGGCCATCCCGCACACAAAAAAAAATTAATGAAAAAAATAAACAGAATAGCAGACACCTCGAAAAATCCGACCATTTCTCTGTCGGATTTTGAAGGGAGAGTTTAGAGGTCCCTGGAAATACAGGAAGGGTTGATTGATGCACAAACACACTCCATTCTTTGTAGAAGCCATACCAATACCGTACCCACTTCAGTAGACACATTCGTACATATGATCCATCAGTAGAAAGACGAAGCACTACAACTGCAAGGCGACAGAGACATGCAGGAGAATATGCAGGAGAAATATGAATGGCATTGGCATTTCCGTTCTGGCTGAATAGTGGACAATGGGGCACTTACAGGAGGTGGGTAACGCTATATGTCGCCTAACCATAGTCGTTTGGAGGCCTATAGATAGAAGATACTCGCTGTTTGGAAGCAGAAGGCAACGCAGCTCCAGCCAGACAGCTACCTGAACTGACACCTGCCGTAGATCTATACGGCAGGTGTGCGTGATGAAAGCGAGCGTCACATCTAGCTGCCAACAAGGGGATGCTACGACAAGGAGATATAGTAATTGTACGACGTCGTGCGGACGATACAGCGGTGGCGGGCCGGCCCCTGCTTCTGCAGACCTCCTGCTATAGCTGGACACCACCGAACTACTGCTGTAGAAGCCAACGGGCAGCGCGAACGTCTGGGAGAACGGCATGCTGAAAGCAATTCTTGAAATATACGAAGTCTATGGGCAATGTGCACATGCGTTCTACGTTGTCTTTGCGTAAGAAGGACTGGACAAGGAGGATATACGTTGTCATTGGCATATGAGGGACACAAAACAAAAAAAAGACACAGGACAGCGTACGGAGGAGTGAGTTGTAGGAGAGAAGGAGGGGGAGGGGGAGAGGGGCTGGCATTATGCAATAATAGTAGGGAAAATCCAGAAAAACTATAAAAATCAAAGTTATCTCCCAGATGAACTCTCCTTCCTTTTTTTTCTCTCTTACAAAGTGCTCCATATCCCCTCTCCCCTGCCTCTTCTCTTTTCCCCAGGCACTCCCCACAACAATCAACAATATCTTTTACATTTATTTATCTCTTCCCTTGTCTCTTCCCTTGTCTCTTCCCTCCTCTTCATCCGTTTGTCTCTTGTCTCTTCCTCTACCGCTCTACTCTCCACTGCTCCCTGCTCCCTGCTCTTCGGCTCCCGCTCTCCCGCCCCCACTCTTCTGCTCTTCCACTCCACTGCTCTCCATCACTGTTCTCTTGCCCTATTTATTATCGTCACCATGGTCTACACTTCCCCCGACTCGCCTTGGAAGTACGACCGTCCCCGCCCATACGTGCTTCTCAAGGTAGTCAACCCTGACTACCAGTTGGGCGCGCCAGCGGAGGACTGCCTCCGCATCGAGGAGAAAGTTGCGACGAGCCTCCCGGACCATGCTGGGATCATGAAGTAAGAGATATTTCTGATCAAATCTGGGTCTTTCTTGTCATCTTTCTCTCTGTTCTCTTCCTAACCAGTCAGATGCAACGGCCATATGCAGCACGACGGGGTCCTGGGCCTCACATATGAAGACAAGATGCACGAGACCCTGCAGTCGGCCATCTTGCGTAATGACTACACCACCACCTATTCGCACGAGACCAGAAAACAGTGGTGCCTGCAGGTCGTCGAAGCCCTCGTCGCCTGCCACAAGAACGATGTCCTCCACGAGGACATCCACCCAGAAAACGCCGTGCTGGCCAGAGATGGTCGGAGCACAAAACTGCAGCTCGCCAACTTTGGAACTGCCGAATCCGAGCGGCAGGGTTTTTTTCCGGGCCGCGTCAACAATTCCGGGTTTTTTGACCCGAAGACCCAGGAAGTAAACCCCGCGAAGGATATTTTCGCCGTGGGGTCACTCATGTACACCATCATGACTGGCCTCTTGCCAGGAAGAATGGAGCCCATCATGGGGCTTTCCGAGGTCATGCAGTACGGCAAACAGATTGACGATCTCCTGCGCAAAGGAGAAGTGCCCACGATGTTGCCGAATGTGTTCGCTGCCGATGTGATCGTGAAATGCTGGAAGGGTGGCTACCAGACTGCTGCAGAGGTCCTGGAGGATCTGGAGTGGCTGTGATGTGGGATGTTCTTAACATGGACTCTGGCGTCGATGGGAGGTTTACGGCACGATCTGTACTATAGCAAGCGTTTTGTTTTGTAGAACTGCATTTTGCATTCTGTGGCGAGGAATAAACGCGTATGACATTACTCTGGTGATCAAAATCTGAGGACGATGTGAAGTCGAGCATGCAGGTGATCTTCGCGTTAGGCTGGCGCGAAATTTTTAAGCTTATGTCCGCCTGCAGAAAATTTCCATAGCTAGCGCTATTCGCCGTTGGGTCTCCACAGCGAAACCGTCTCCAGAAATACCGTTACATCTTCGCTTTCGCTAATCCGTCAACAGATCTCAGCTGGTTTCGACACTTTGTCTTCACGTTTACCATCTGGTGCATAGGTTGTTCCTGGAGAAAGGATCTATTTATTATTTCTAGCTCTTCCTATTTTCGACAGCTAATACTCTCAAGATCTGTGGTACCAGAGGCGACGTTTTGCCTACAAACGTGTCACATTTGTGCTGCACAAGTTAGCCACTGCTACCTGTAACACAAGTGGTTGATACGTATCACAGACTTTTAATAGATCGGTCTGGCCGAAGTCTTACACTTTCTTTCATATATATTGTCAGCTACTAACAGAATTCTTACAATAGCAAATCTAATACCTATGCATGGACGAGAACGACCAAAGAGACAACACACCACAAGATATCCTATCAATTTGAAAGACAAAGAAATACGTGATTATGAACGAGTACACTGCGTTCGGAATGGGGCTTCGACAAATATCAAACATCAACTCATCAGGACATGTCCATCTCTTATGGCTACCTTCTAATCCCAGATACATCCATACCAGGTCAAAGATTACTGGAAGCCTTACCTAAATCCTGCACTAACTGGACCAGGTTCTGCACAAGTGGCGGCATCATCTGTGATGGAAAGTTTCTTTTCAACGTTGCCGCCACAACATTCATGACCCCTTCAGGATTCGACAGCGCAATGACATCAATATCCTCCTCCGTCTCGCGGCAAAGCTGAATACACGGCGAGCCACTTCCTATACTGAGAAACGATTGTGTCACCGCCGATTCAGGACCGTCAAGACAGACTGTTGTCCCAGCAGGGGTGGAAATGGTATTGGCAGCTCGTGGCTGAGACAATGAGATAACTCCGTACGCCCACAACGTCAAGCCGGCATGGTAGATGGCAATGGAATAGAACTGAAACAGCTGCTGGAGGGGAAATTCCCTGGCGATACGCAGAACCTGTCCCGCGTGCCATAAAGCATGGCGAGACTCTGGACTGCTGGCCCACTGCTGCAGTGGTGGAAACACCCGCCGAGCATCCTCGAGGCTCTCCTTTCCCGCGAACAGCTGCAGATCTTCCAGGTTGGTGTGAAGATGCATACAGAGTAGCTCGAGAATCAGTCTCACCGGGGGATAGACAGAGAGGTTTCCGCAAGTGCTGGCACGGAAGATGTGCAGCGTCTGTAAAAGCTCCTGGTGTCGAAATGTAGTGGAAACATATACTTGGCCAAACCGTTTCTGTGTTGACGCCAGCCGCAGGTGTTGCCAGATGATACCCCAGACTCCAGATAGAATGGTCATGCTCGAAAGATGCACGTCGTAGGATAACGAAAGGGCCGGTGGCTGCAGCTGTAGAAAGTCCAATAAACTCGACAGGTTCGGGTGAGCAGCGAGCCACCTTAGATAAAGCGTCTTCCACTGCTTGGCATCCACGGCCTCCCACAACTCTCGACATTCCGGCAAGGGAATGGCCAGTTCAGAGTAGGATATGATGGGGTCCGTCAGCATGGCTATGGAAACCTGCGCGTCGAAAAGAAACGCATGGAAAACCAGCCGCTTGAAGCTCTCTTGTTCTATCCAGCCATGCCATTTGCGTTCTAGAACCTCTCCTGTATCGGCTGGCGATGGTATCCAGGATGCGGGGTTCCCCTTGAGTCGAAGAAAATACCCCCCGCGCCGGAGAATCTGTAGAATCCGGTCAGAAGGACATCCAAAGATTATTCATATACATTCCTCACGTACGTTCAGTGCAATGTGCATATGGCTTTCGGCAATCTCCATTTTTCGTTTGATCCCACTCCACATGCCGATACGCAGGGTACACATAAAAGCCTGCAGGAGGCAAAGCTCTCGGGTCGTGGAGTTTTCACCCTCGAACCGGGCACGCAGTGCTAGACGTACGGCTTCCTGCAAGGCAAAGCCGAACATGTAGAGACCCTGGATGCCGCTCATGGATGCACCCAAAGCTATGATGGCACCCAGAAGCTCGGGCTGCTGCTTGTTGGGGTCGAACGTGGGGGCATGCACAAAGTCGTCCATTTGCTTTGCATGGTGGTAAAAGAAGTATTGCACGATATCATCCAACAGTTCCGGGGACGGAAACACTTTGACGATGTGAAGAGCACGCTCTAGCTTGCACGAAGACATGACCATGGCCAATAGCAAGTCTCGCGAGGTGCCACTGATCTTGGCAATGAGAACCTGCTGGTCCCGTCCGATCTGAGTGTTGTCTGGCGTGTTGGAAGCCTCGTCGATATTCAATTCTTCCAGCTTTCTAAACTCGCTGTCGACACAGTCATGGCGTGCGGGCACCCAGAATCCGAGGGCTGAACGGCTGAAGGCTTCTTTGCCCAGGCCAAACCGTTGTTCGTGTTGCGTCTGTCTTTGATTTTCTGCATTCTCAATCATGCCAGCTGCATTCGTGCCGTCCAGGAGACTCAGGTCGACATTTTCAAAGTCAATGGCCCAGTTGTTCAAAAAGTCTAGCAGCCCGTTCAGTTGATCCATCGAGTTCATTTCCCTCCATGGATGCACAGCAAAGTCGACGGTGGGTTCCATGGCGCCTCTGAGAAACATGGACAGTGCATGTTCTGGGAGAACCGGTGCATCTGCTGCCAAGGGTTGCTCTAGAAATGCAACCGTCAGTACAAGGCAAGGTGTAATAGAGGGGATAATCACCTACGAAGCGAGGGGGGCTCTGCAATGTCATTGTCATGGTTGCTTTCTATGGGCAATACTGAACTGGCAGATGGGGACTTTTGTGGCAACGGAATGTCACCGGGGCCATGCTCTATTGTTCCATTAGAGTCAATACACGATGAAGGGGTGCATGTTTCTCACCTGGTGACTGAGGAAGGTCATCGGCAATAGTCATCGTGCTATTTTCAGTATCGTCGGAGGCATATATACAAGAAATACCTCGTAGGCGACATGGAGAGCAGGGCTTGTCATCGTCACATTTGATCTTGGAAGCTGCACAACTCTTGCAGGCCTTGAACACCCGCGGACCCCTGCTATTGAAGTTCCGAGCTACATGGCTGTCATTGCTTTCGTCCTGGTGGCAGGTAGCATGCCGCTTCAGTAGATCCCTTGAGGGGGGTTATTCAGTCAGAGACAGGAGATAGCTACAGCACAGGTAGTGGCAAGATGAAACGTACTTTCTTCCAAACGTTTTGCTACAAGTTTCGCAACGGAAAGGACGCTCGCGCTGGTCTATGTTCACAGTTAGCTGGTTCTTTATGTCTTTAGCCCCTCAATACGAACGAGAACGGGTATGGCGGGCGAGGTGGTCTGCTCGAACGTATGTACGGTTGCAAATGGAGCACTGGAAGGGGCCATGATCGGCGGCATTTTGCTTTTGAGGCTGCTTCGGTTGTGCTGAATGGCCAGTCATCCTTCTGAGTGACAAAGGTTTAGTATGTGTGGAAAGAATAAAAACGACGCAGCATTTCGCAGACTTCCAGCAAACCGGAGCCGCACTTTCAGGTTGCTTGATACTGAGAAGTGCCGTTTTACTGAACACGTCCACATAAGGTGGGCTGTCCCGTTAAATGCAGAGACCCATATATTCTTCGTGTCGCGCTAGACAGAACACGATCCACTATGGATGGAACCCTGTACTTTTGCTGTGGCTAATAATTGTGGATAGAAACTCTCCCCACCAACCGCATGTAAATAACGAATCTGTCAAACGGAACAGAACATATTATCCAGCACGCTCGGAACTAGAAACTTCGAGAATCCAACGTCTCATGCATGGGAGCAAACGACAGAAAAAAACCAAAGCAATGAATTTACTGATAGTTGAGCAGCAAAAACAAAAACAAAAACCGTTTGGCCGTGAAAATGAAGGAACGGCAATACACAGATAAATTCACGGCTACAATAAGAAGTTTACTCTTTTATTCTTCTACTCGAAAAAGCAACACGGAATGTACAAGACATTAACAGCAAATCCTGTAAGAAATTCAGTTGCAGGGTCCGTTCGCCGTCGTCTTGCTCGTCTGGCTGGCCCTATTCCTGCCACTTATCATAGCCTCATATTTGTCGCAGACAGGTAGGTTGATAACACCCAGGACACGGATGTCGCTGGGTCAAAAACAGCCCTGATATTCTTGTTTTCGTTGGCTGGAGAATGTCATAGTGATGACTCGACGGAAATTCCGGGATCCTTGACTAACAACCACTGCTACCGGTCTCACCAGTACCGTAGCCGAAGTTGAGGCCCGTCACCGCCTTCCACGACGGCAGTATAGCCTGTGCTGGCGTCTGAGCTCAGTACCATGGTCCAATACAGGTAGTTGTCACCGCCGTCAAAGCCGACTAACTTACTATAGTACTTAGTCTCTCCGGCGTCGTTGCCGCCAAAGGCGCCACACTCCGGCCACGCTATTGTTTTGCATGATCTTCCATTATAGACCCAATACACGATCAGCACGAGAACCATACAGCCAAGACGAAACAAATCATACCATGTACGGAGTAGTGGGGAAAACAGCCTTGGCTTCCACGAGCCAAGTTGAGCCAGCAAGGGCTGCAGTGGCCAGGAGCGCATTACGATCCATGCTTTTGTGAACGAGGTGCAGACCACAACCAAAGCTGAGGGCTAGGCATTTTTACTCCATGTTCTGGAAAATCAGCGCTCTTTTATACATACTTGCCATCTACACGGCATGGATTTGGAGTCTCGTCGCCGAAGAGTCTCAAGTCTGGAGTTCCGGCTACTATACCTCGAATACCTCAAAAGGATGATGACACGATGCTTAGTTTCGAAGTCGTGATTATGAGACAACTCCACAATGTCGTCTAACTAGCAGGCCCTTGCATATTCACCCGATTTTAAGATGGCAAGCCACGACAAGGAAAAATAATGAGGTAGATTGCACCCACGTGCAGGGGATTGTTAAGACTGCATGAATAAGCACTGCAATAAAAAAACTCGCTCGGCGGGCCTGAAGATGCTGAAGATGCAACGAGGATGTTGTTATCCGTAATAAACCTATTGTAACGTCTGCTTTTAACACTGCCTAAATCTGTCCTCCGTAAGCTATGAATTTTTAAGTTCTCGTTGGAAAATTAGAAATATTAACCTGCAGATATTTTTTTACTAAAGTCTGGGTTGTATCTCATTTTGTAAGACCTCTACGTTGTAATATTTGAAATGTTAACTTCGAGATTACAAATTAAGAGTTAGAAAACTACAAAATTTAAATTATAAATGTATAAATCAAAGAAAAGAAACTTAGATTTAAATGGAATAAGGAAAAATTATAATAAAGATGTAACGGATGGTAAAGTAAAGTAATGTAAACTTCTATCACAAAGAGGTATGAAGTAATTCGGGTTAAGATTTATCCGGCAAACACCTACAATAAGGCTGGTGTTTGCTTATATAATGTAGGAATAATAAAGCGTAGATCTTTCTATCATACGGAGTATTGTTCTCACCACCAACCGAATCATGGAGAATATGCCCTCAACTCGGACCTTCCATTTCTATACTACGCGCTATTATAGTACCAGTATGTAGTATAAGGGCTAAGCGAAGGCTTGACAGGTACCTGCGTCGCGCGGCAATTTAGTACTAAGAACGCGTTGGTGTAATAGGGATTGTCAACGCTAACACTGCGATATAACGTGCCGTCAGACCATGCTGACCGTATTGGGCGATCAAATGGCGTGCCAGTTATGTCCTCTTGAGACAACTACGTGCTTGTACAGAGTACGAGTACACGTGATGCATCTGGATACCCGGAAATATAAGTAGGCCAAGAGGCGAAGGATGCATCAGGTCCCACCTACACAGCCACGAGGAATGAAGAGATACAGAAACAGCCCCCTTTTTGTTCCTTCTGAATTATCGTGCAGTAGTTGGTCCCGACAAATAAAAATTAGGATTGGGGAAGATTTAATCCTCTTATGGGGGCGAAACGCATCTTATGGGGGCGAAGGCTACTCCACGAAACGAGACAGAATAGACAAACGCACCCTACCTTCCTAGATAGCACTGGCACTTTAAGTCAAGTCGTTCCTTCGCGGTTTTAGAGACTTGGCAATTAAGCTTCTTTCATAGGAGACCATTACCGGCTGACCGCTTGAACCACTACGCGTAAAGTGGAACCGTATGATTCAAGTTCAGCAGTAGTATCCTCTCTGGAGCAATAGCTCGTACGTACGAAATTTTCGGGATAGGCCAAAGTACCTGTCTTACCCTACATTTCTTATTACTTTTTTCTTGTATTGCTATTTTTATGGGAGTTGATTGTAGCAGAGTGAAAAAGAATCAATTAATATCTCTTAATAAATTAAGAACAGTCTAAATTGCGCTCGACAGAATAGCCAGGCCGGTACCCAGAAGCGTAAAAGCTTCCACTGCTCGGCCTTCCAGAGAAGCAGAGTTGGTAGCAGCTTCCGTGCTGTTGATTGCACTTGTAATAGATGCCGAAGGATCCGATGTGACAGAAGCCGTCTGGGTTTGCGAGCTGGGTGTCGATGTAGCAGTGGTGGGATGAGCATCGATATAGCACTGGGCATGGGCCGTGGCAATCTTGAGCCATTCGTGTTTCGCCGGACCCTGTCTTGCCCAAGCAACAGCGCAGCTGGTGGAGAGATCCGAGATCTTGTCGCTCTTTTCTTCCCAGAAGGAGACGGCGGCCGTGACGTAGGAGGAGTAGTCCGAAGCGACGTCTGAAGGGACAGCAGTTTCGAAACCGCACCACGACTTGGGGTCCGACACGGTGCAAGAGAAGTAATCAAAGCCGGTCGCGGTGGCTTTGCACGGCTTGACAACTTCATCACCAAAGGAGTTGAGGCTGTCCAAGAGAGAGCCGGTAGGCTGAGGAACGTCAAAATACTGTGTGATGTTCTCTGTCACGCACTGCCATGGATCCGGCGTCATAGTGCTGGTCGGCACTTCTGAAGTCGAAACATCCCGTTTTCCCGCTAGAGTAGCGACGGGAGTTGCGCTTGGGAAGTCTGGCAAGAACCTAGCCGAGACGCCAGTAGCAGCAATAACGATAGCAAGTAGATGGAGGTGCATGTTTGTTGATAGTCAGAGTACTGTGAAGTGATAAAAAACTAGGAAAAGGAGTATAGAAGAGGCGTGAGGCAAGAAATAAAAGGCAAAGCGAGCGAGAGAGAAGGAAAGGAAATTAAAAAAAAAAAAACAGCCGATGTGCAAAATAAATCAAAATAGGCAACTAAAACAATCATGGTAAACGATTGCATATTATACGTCGCTCATGAAACGAGTGGAGATATTTCATACTTGGCGTAAGCCATACGAGTAGCCCGTACGAGTACTTCATAATTTGGGTATGACGGCTTGGCATGAAGACTTGGCACTGCCATTAAGGTATTTTATAGCTCAGCCCCCTCGATTTGGAACCCTTGTTTTTGGTAACCAACCACAACACCAGACTAAATCATAGCTGCCTATTTTGACCAAAATGTCGGACCTCGAAGACGTTGCCTACTCCCGGGCGGAGACTGTCGCCGCCGTCGAAGACTATTACAACTTCCTGACGAAGATGTACATGAAGGACTCTCAGATCCTCCGTCCACCTCCGCAAGGATGGCCATCCATCGTGAACGGCGATCCCGAAGCGTTGCAGTCGCTCGGAAAGTCGGATGAGGTTTTGACTTTGTTGGCTCACCTGCCTTATGTGCGCAGGTTCCACAACTGGAACGATGACGCGGATGCGACTCCCGGCTGTCTCTTTGCCGACTGGCAGGGGGATATTTCGCTCCTCTGCGATCCAACGAGAAGCACTACGGGCGAAGAGCTACGCGTCCTCTCAGAGGGATCATCCTTCACCGATCTGGCACCGCCTCATGTATTTGGGCTCACGTCGGGCGGCAGGGAGAACCCCATTATGGTTTTCGATACGCATCTCGGCATCGTGCACTGGGAGAATTGTCCATCGCGCATTGAGGAGGAGTTCGGTGCCGACTGTTTTGACTACGAGCCCGACGAAGACGACGAAGTGCCGGAGGATGAGGCCGACTGGCGTTACAGTGCCACGGCCTGGGCCACGGCCGACTTTTTTCGTATTCTCAAGGCGCAATTCCTCGAGCTGCACTGGATTCCCATCAGCCAGCACACGGTCCTTAGTGCTGATGATTGCAACAATCAAAGAGAGACCGGCATGGCACCCATGTTGCAGGAAATTTACAGACAGCACGGATGGCCTGACCTGAACGCTTACCGCAAGTCTGACTGCCTCAAGGCCGTGCGGAAGGCATTGGAGGAACACTATCCTGACTCCCTTTGTTCGCGGGAGTGACATTCCTCTTCTCTGCGTTTGACAAAACACATCACGCCAAGACGCCATAGGACTCCTTCAATCTTCTCTCGGTCACTCGATAGGTGTTATTTTTCTGGATATTGTAGATATACAATCCATCGACATATAGAAGCTACCTTCCCAATTGCTGAGAGTAACGATACCAATCCTTTTTCAAACTAGGTTTACCGAGTGAACTAAATCTGTATTCGTGTATGCGCTTAAAATTCTGCCTGCGGGGATATACCCTGTCTCTGGGGTCTAAACGAAGGGGCCAACGAATCTACTGCCAGACTAGGATGCCGCATAGACTTTCGCCTAGTACTAGTTGTTCCTTTGCAACGGTTTGGAATTTGCATACTGGGTAAGAAATCCTTCTTCGGGGCCGAAAACAAGTTTCCGGAATGGTAACTTGTACACCCTGGTCATTCAACGGACATTTTGTGCCGCGTACAGAGTACTCCGTATACTCGCAGGTACTTTGTACCAAGTACACGTGCACATATCTTTCTGATACTGATACATGACTCCAATAACACCATACGTCCATGTCGTAGATAAAATGGCTGGCCATGAACGCACATACCGTCTTGGTTGTATTCTCCTCCATGCTTTCTTTCACTGTCCGGTGCTAAAATGAAGCCGAAACAGGTCTTCACCATTCTTTTGGGGGCTGTTGTAGCCCACGGAGCTGTCAACACAGCTGGCAACAGAGTTGTGGAGCCAGTTGCGCCAGGCGACCCCGTTCCCATTTCTGATCCCTTCACTTACATACCCGACCAACACGACTGTCCTCTTCCCTGCAGCGTTGACTACGCAAACGTGCACAAATGGACGCAGTACAACTCCATTGGCCGTTTGTCACGATGCCAGCAGCCGATGCTTTTGCATTTTTCAGCCCTGTATCCGCTGGACGACCCCAAGACCGACGTTCTTATTCGAAGCTGTTCTCTTGGCACTGATGTCGATGCTAGCCAAGACAGAACTATTCGCAATGCCACGGCTACGGTGATTGACAACCCAAAGAAGCTTGGCAATAGCTTCATCCAAAGCAGTCTCAATACTGCCCCGGCGTGTTATGTCAATGGCACAGAAGTCGATGGCCAGCTCTTGCTATCCACCAGCGGCAGCCAGAACGGCAGTCAGAATATCCAGGACCTCTTTGATGGCCTTGGCCAGTTTTTCGACGCACAAGACAACTGTGACGAAACCTTTGCTTTTGCATACTACAAAGGAGCAGCCGCCAGCATCTATATTGGCCCTGGCCTTGGAAAGCCAACTGTGTCGTCGGCTCTGCAGGCTGTTGCCAGCCAGTCTCAGTCCGGCAGCGGGTCTCCTGAGCGCATCGTTTCCGAGATCTGCGGCGGCGGAAGAGGTGTTGAGAGTGTATTCGGCTTGGCCGTCGCCACCACTGGAAACCTTCCCCTGCTGGAAGTGCAAAAGCTGGCTGCTGGCTGGAGTCAAGGCAACTGTGCTTCGACCAACGGAACCGGCTCTTGGTCCCAGACGACGCTCAGCACCAAGGTCTTCCAGATCGCTGCTGATGCCACGACGCGCGGGAACAGCAGCACCAACAGCACCAACAGCACCAACAGCACCACGAACCAAGCACGGTCCTGGCCCAGACTGCCAAGCTTACATAAGCGGGACACATGCAAGTACGTCCAGGTTGTATCTGGCGACGGCTGTGGCTCTCTCGCTTCCAAGTGCGGCATCAGCGGGGCCGACCTGGAAAAGTACAACAAGGAAAATCTGTGTGCCACCCTGATGCCAGACGACTACGTCTGCTGTTCCGAAGGCGACCCCTATACTGAGCCGAAACCGGATCCGCCGAAGCAAAACGAAGACGGCACCTGTGCATCCCACTACATTGTGGACGGAGACACGTGCTCGGCTCTGGCCAAGACCTACGGAATCACGGTGGAAGACATTGAGTCTTACAACCAAGGAAAGACCTGGGGCTACACGTCATGCGACAGTCTTCTGCTCAAGTACAACTTGTGTGTCAGTGATGGCACGCCACCTCTGCCACCCCCACAGCAGGGCGCCGAGTGTGGCCCTCTGGTTCCTGGAACTGTGGCCTCTGGCAACACCTCCATGGCTGACCTCAACCCCTGTCCACTCAATGCCTGCTGCAGCAATTGGGGATTTTGCGGGCCGTTCCCGGCACACTGCGATATTCACGCACCCGAAGGAGGCGGTCCTGGATCCAAGCTGCCAGGTTTTAACAACACCTGCATCTCCAACTGCGGCCAAGATATCAAGCAGAACTCTGGTCCACCGGAAACATTCAGTCGCATCGGTTACTACGAGTCTTGGAACTTCAACCGTCCGTGTCTTTGGCTGAAGTCTGAGAATGCCAATGTAGATGGAAGCTATACCCATATCCACTGGTCTTTCCTGGAGATCAACCAGAACGACTGGAGTGTTACGATGAATGACTCTAGCGGGCAGTGGGAGGGGTTCAAAAGCCTGACCGGCGTCAAGAAGATCGTCTCTTTTGGCGGCTGGGCATACTCCACTGAAGCTGCCACTTACAACATCCTCCGCGGAGCCATCATCGACAATGCCGAAACTTTTGCCACCAACATCGCCAAGTTCCTGACGGACGAAGAACTGGATGGTGTCGACATTGATTGGGAATATCCTGGCGTGCGTGTGCCCCGTGCTCGTCGCCATCTTGGAATGTGCTGACTAATCTGATGACACAGGCGCCGGACATTACGGTCAATGGCGCACCTATCGGCCAAGAAGGCGACGGTGCTGCATATCTCAACTTTTTGAAAATTGTCAAGGAAAAGGTCGGGACCAAGTCCGTTTCCATCGCAGCACCGGCTTCGTACTGGTATTTGAAGGCATTCCCCATCGACCAGATCGGGGCAGTCGTTGACTACATTGTCTACATGTGCGTATTTTCTCCCCCATTGCTTTCTTTCCCTGGCTCACCCTGTCTCCAGGACCTATGATCTTCACGGCCAGTGGGACTACGGCAATGTGAATGCCTTCGATTCGTGTGACTCGGGGAAATGCATCCGAAGCCATGGTAGGTCACAGTTTCATCTTCTTTTGTATGTTCTTTTTCATCCACTAACATTACAGTCAACTTGACGGAAACGAAGAATTCTCTTTCTATCAGTAAGTACAAAAGAAGAAACACCCGAGTGTTCGCTAATTAGAATTCCAGTCACAAAAGCAGGCGTTCCGAACAACAAGATCTTTGTCGGAGAGTCAAGCTATGGAAGATCGTTTCACATGGCCGTCGACGGCTGCTCGGGTCCTACGTGCGAATTTACGGGCAGCCGAGATCAGTCGGATGCCACGCCAGGTCGATGCACAGAAACAGGCGGCTACATCTCCAATGCAGAGATCAACGAGTTGATCAACAACGGAAATGGTGTGGTCTCCCACGACGGTGACTCCAACACGGATGTCCTGCTATACAATGGTACAGTCTTTTTCTCTTTTTTTTCGGGCTGAAACGTTCCATTCTGACACTGCATCCTAGGCGACTACATCAGCTATATGACTCCAACTACGAAGGAAACTCGGCGCGCCGACTGGGTCGGTCTGAATTTTGCCGGCACAATCGACTGGGCTGTTGATCTGCAGTCGTTTGGAACAGACGATACGGACGCACCGGTTGAGCTGCCCTCTGCCGGAGAAGAGGGTTGTGTGTCTGGAGAGAGTGCCGACTTGAACGCGGATGAGTTGTGCCAATTTTCGTGCAATTACGGCTTCTGTCCGGAAAGCATCTGTACCTGCACTTTGCAAGGCCCTGTGGCTGCACTTCCCAATGTGGTGTCGGACGCAGAATACATCGCCTACGACGAATTTGATGTCGATCTCCAGAAACTCTGCAAGTTTGCCTGCAAGTACGGCTTCTGTCCCGATACCACCTGTGGCCAACCGGTGGTTGACGAGTGGGATGACGGTACTGTTGACTCAGGATCCACCACCAATACCACTGGTGGGATGTTTGACAAAGAAGACAACTATGACGAGAACCGGTGGCAGTGCATGGTGTTCAAGACGGCCAAGAACAGAGATACCAGTGCGAAGCAGTGCTACAACAACGCCTGCAAGGCGGCCGTCGAAGAAGCCAAGGCCGACGGCCGCACGACCAACTACGGCTGTGTCGGCCACTTCCCACTGGACGAGCCCATCCCTTGGGCAAGCTATCCAGGCACAACCGACCCAGACATGGTCTATGCTACGGGGCGGTGCTCTTGCGACAATGCACTGGTCAATACCATTGCCGACACCGTCATTGAAGCTCTTCCAATCATTGCGCAGGTAAGAGACGAAACGAGTCTCCAGTCTTGGTTTATACCTACTAATACGCCCTGACAGATCGGATGCTATATCGTCATGTCGACGTTGAAGCTTGTCCTCGACATCGGACTCGAGTTCATCACTGGCGGCACGATTATCGATGCCGGCATGGGTATGTCTGCTCTCTCTTCCCATCCTCTTGCCCGTACTAATGTTGAAAACAGACGCCGTCGCATCTGCTGCCCAGTTGCTTGCCTATGCATACCCAGAGGAGGAAGATCCAGTGGGTGCTTTCGAATGGTGGCTGAGTCCATGTGGCGGCAGTGACCTCGTGCCCGAGGATCTCAAGCAAATCTTTGACATCCTCAACACGATTCCGGACGGCGTGTCGAGCTTCAAGAAGCCCAATTTTGCCAAGGGTAGCGGGAAAAAGGGTGATGACGCCAACCCCACAGATCGTTCCAAGCCCAAAGCAGGCACTGGAAGTGGTGTCGACGGAACCGGAAAGAAGAGCGACGGTGTTACGAAGAAGCGCAAGTGCAGTGTGGCGGCGGCACAGCAGACAAAGATCATGGGCGCACAGTCCAACACTCTGCGTCTGCAGTCGTGTGTGGCAGCGGCAAACGGTGCCAGCACGACGACCAAGGATGACTACGTCATCACGTCCATCAACTTCGGATCCCAGCCAACGACCGTGTCCAAGGTCTGCAGCAAGAAGTGGTCACAGGCTTGCTACCATTACAGTTCTGCCATTGTGCAAAACCCATCCTGGAAAGCACTGCCATGTCCCCATGGCAACATCAAGAGCCCCTTCACCGCAAGACCGGGCGTGTCGGCCTGGTACAGACAGCACGATCAAAGCTGGAGACAGGTGGCCGATCGGAAACAGGACCGGTGTGACGCCGACGAGTACCCGCCACGCTACCTGCTCTCGGACAGCGACCCGGAGATGACTAATGCCGGCAAGCCAGGAGGCCAGCTGATGCGCTACCTGCCCGACAAAGAAAACCAGGGAGCCGGTGGAATGTGGAAGGGTGCCTGCTTCGTGCCCCATGTCGCTGATTTGTCACCTGCCGAGTTCAACAAGAAGTGGAAGGCTGGACGCAACAAGAACACGGTCTCCAAGGGTGGCGCTTCTAAATACCAAGCAGAGGTGGACGTTGACGTCAAGCCATACTTTGAGATCTCCAAGTTTGAGCATGAAGACAGCCCTCCGGCGAATGATGGCATTTATGACAACGCGTGTTGGCCCGTGAATAAGGCGGCCAATGACCCAGGATTTGCACTATTCAGCTGGGACAACTGGTACAGCTCGAATCCAGCCTTGTACGACTTCACCAAGCCGTATGAGAAGGGAAGTAACGGAGCGTGAGGAAGAGATCCTGAGGGATTGGTGTACGATACTTTTGCAGGGGAATACTTTGTTGGTCACACGACCATGAAATCATTTTGGCTTAGTAATAATAGTTTATGGAACATCATCCTGCTGTGCATTCCCGTCCATTGACGACCCCCAGTTCTCCTCTACACTATGGATCGTTAACATTTCCTCTCATCTTGACAGCTACGAGACACCCCAATCCGATTAGAATAAAAATACCACCAAACACCTGGAGTGACACATAACCGCTCCCAGCTTGAAGAGCACCAGCAATGGGGCTTCCCAACAGAATGCCAACACCAGCAAAGCTGTACGACAAACCAAAGCGTGACCCAGCCTTCTTAACATCGGGCCACAGCTCGATGAAAGCCGTCATGGGAAGAGCGACAACAGCACCAGCCAGGATTCCGTAGACGATACCGAAGACGATGAGCCCAGCTAGAGATCGGGCAGCAATCCAAAACAAGTGAACGATACCACTGCCAAACATGGCGACAAGGAGGAGATTCAGAGAGCCGAAGCGGGACACCAAGAGGCCGGGCATGGTGCGGCCGATGAGCGCACCAATGTTCATGATGACAAGAACATAAAAGGCAACAGAAGTGCTGACACCGAGTTCGCTCTTGGCATACGACGGCACATAGTAAAACGGAATATAGAGTCCAGTGAAGCTGAAGAAGAGCGAAATGCTGAAGAGAGAAAAGGTCCAGTTCCGGAAGAGACCTATCTCCAACAAGCTGCGGAATGACCGTGCTTGGCCAGGCGGAGACCGTGGTCGGAGTGTGTAGTTGGAGACAAGAAGTGTCGCCAGAGACAGCAGTGCGAAGAGCCGAAATGTGCCGCGGATCCCCAGCGGCTCGATGGTGGCCTGAAAGAGGAGAGGCATGACCACACCAGCAAAGGCACCGCCGCCGGCAGCGATGCCCGTGGCCACAGGGCGCCGTGTTGTGAACCACTGAGCCACAATAGACACACTCGGCACGAAGAGAAGGCCAGAACCGACACCCACGAGCAGACTAAAGGACAGGAAGACACCAAAGTAGTCCTCCGACTCGGCTGCCACGAGGAAACCAAGCACAATCAGCGCTGTACCGAGTCGGAGGAGCATCGCCATGTGGCCCATATCGAAGAACGGGCCGGTGAGGGTGCCGACAATCACCAACAGAAAGCCTTGGACGGTGCCGATCCAAGAAATGACGGACAGCGACGTGGTAGACAGATACGTCTCTCCATAGTAGTCCTGGAACACACCAAAGCTAAGGAAGGGGCCCCTACTGTTGTCAGAAAACCGAACACAATACGAGGGAAATGGGTGTGTACCATGAGTTGAAAGCAAGGAAGAAGGCTCCGAGAACCTGCAGCCACGCCTGGCTTCCACCGTTGGGAGGATCCTCTTGAGGGGCCATCTTGTCAGACCAGTTCTCGCCCTTCTCGAGCAGTCGAACTGTGTCGTCCTCGTGCGAGCCCACGCAGTCCATCTTCTCGTACATGATCGATGAAGCCCGCTTCTCGTCAAAGTACACCGGTGGAGGATAGGATTGCATGGAGCTCATCGTGCAGGTCTCCATCGTCATGGGCCTTGGCTGGTCCGCGCCAGGATGAGAAGCGCGGACCGGGCGCTCTGCGCTCTGGTCCATGTCGTGCTGAGGCCTGGCGGATGGAGATGGATATATGGCGTGGGCTTCTTGCTCTGTACAGACCCGCGTTCAGAAGCAAAGCGCCAGCGTTTGCTAATACAAGTCGTCTATAGATCATCGCATCGAAGCCATATTGCCAAGAACGACCAAATCTTGGCTTTATACCGAATCCCACATCTTCTCCACATTATTGCCAAGCCTCCGGGAAAAGGTGCCGGAAAAATGGAGACGTTGCGATAGCCTCGAGAATGGCCACATCAAGATAGCCGCATGGTTTCAATGAGTGCAGCATATGCGTTTTAGCAAGTGCACCCAGTCCGGCCAGACGGGATGTATATGGCCATATGGAAATACGAACCGGAGTCGATATGGTTCGACTTTGCGTTTTGGTCCTGTCTGATATGGCAGGGGGATGAACAATTTTGCCGTCTGCTTATAAACACGGGCCATCTGGTTGTGTTTCAGGCCGCGCAACTGGGTCCATGAAACCGGGGTCAACCAGTCATACTTTGGTACACACGGAGCAAGGGAGAGTGCGCAGCAAGCGCGTAGGGCTTAGAGTGGTCGGATGGCATGCCGTGGAATGTGAGACATTCTAAGGATCTTAGTAGATTCCATAGATCTACGGATCCGGCAGATCTACGGAAATCATGTCCAGATAACAAATTCGAGTGAATATGTAGTTATTACTTGGGAACTCATTTAATTGTTGAACTATGTTAATAATCGATTTTTATGATGATACAAAAACAATTAGACAACACTTCTAGCGAATATCTCTGGCTTCTTATCCAGTATTTTATCTATTTCTGGGGTACCATGGCCCACTATCAGATCATGTAGCATAAAATACAAATTGCAACCTGGAGAATTACTCCGTGTACCTCCAGTCATCCAAAGGGGCTACACATTTGGTAACCAACCAACATTACTAATCAATGGATGTTAATAGACGAGCAAAGTACAGAGTATATATAGCAATTTATCTCTATTTATTTGTAACTCGCATTTACAACGACTTGATAAACACTGGTGGGTCATTTTCCAGACTTCTGCCACTCTCTGAGACCACCACGTTGCCCGTCAAGGAAGAGCTTCCTTTCAACTTTCCATCTGAGCCGACAACAATTTCCCCATCCATTTCTCCGTTGCTGTCAAAGAGAGATGCTTTGGCACCAGGAACTGTCTGGTATAAGGCAACTTCGGCGTCTTTGGTGTAGTCATAGACGGCACCCAACTCTTTGCGGTTGCCCAACACCAGGACCGTGTTCTCCCGCACATACAGAGGAAGTGAGCCAAAGGAATGCTTCTCTTTAAACCAGCCAGGCCCTGCCTTGACTTTATTGGTGAAGAACGACGTCCATTTTCCTTTGGGCAGATAGAACTCCGCCACGCCTGATTCTTCAAAGATCGGTGCCACCATCAAACTCGACCCCAGCATAAATTGGTGGTCCAGGTACCACGCGGTGGGGTCCTCGGGGAATTCAAAGGCAACGGAGCGGAGAGACAGAGGGATGCCGCCATTGATGGACTCTACTGCCTGGGCCATGATATATGGCATCAACCGTGACTTGAGGGCAGTCCATTTTGCTAGAGTCCTGGAGCAGCCCTCTTCGGTCTTGTCGTCACGGTCCACCGTCCATGGAACTCGGTAGGAATTGCTACCATGCAGACGGCTGTGACTGCACAGGAGGCCCATAGCCACCCAACGCTTGTAGATCCACGGCGGAGGATGACCTTCAAACCCGCCAATGTCACAGCTCCAAAAAGAAAAGCCGCTCATGCCCATGGAAAGCCCTCCACGGACGGTCTCGGCGAGAGCTTCGGGCGTCGACTCGCAGTCGCCACCCCACTGGAGGGGAAACCGTTGACATCCGGCCACTGCCGAGCGCGCAAAGAGGACGGCTTCTTCGCTGCCGTATCGGTTTTGCAGGGCCTCATACACCACGCGGTTGTATTCAAAAGAATAGTAATTGTGCATCTTGAGGGGATCCACGGTTTTGTCGAACCACTGCACGTCTTCGGTAGGAATGCGCTCGCCAAAGTCTGTCTTGATGGCATCGACACCCTGGTCGAAGAGTTTATTCAGACAACCAACATACCAGGCGACAGCATCGGGATTTGTAATGTCGAGAATGCCCATGCCGGCCTGCCACAGATCCCACTGCCAGACGTCTCCGTTCTTGCG
Source organism: Dryadomyces quercivorus (assembly GCA_002778125.1). Taxonomy (NCBI): domain Eukaryota; kingdom Fungi; phylum Ascomycota; class Sordariomycetes; order Ophiostomatales; family Ophiostomataceae; genus Dryadomyces; species Dryadomyces quercivorus. The sequence continues at coordinate 484,081 of PCDE01000014.1, forward strand.
CTTGATCAGATATCCCTTGTCGACGCAGTGCTGGAAAACAGCTCCATGCTGGGCGATGTACGGGTTGATCCAAACACACACTTTTTTGCACAGACCGCGCTCTTTCAGTCGTGCAATCTGGCCTGCGGGGTCTGGGAAGCGCTCGGCGTCAAAGACAAAATCCGTCCAGGTGAACCCCTTCATCCAGAAGCTGTCATAGTGGAACACGTCAACTGGTGACCCACGAGCCTTCATTCCCTCGAGGAACGAGTTCACGGTGGCCTCGTCATAGTTCGTTGTGAAGCTGGTTGTCAGCCAGAGACCAAAGCTCCACCCCGGAACCTTGCTGGCTTTTCCGGTGAGGATGCTGTACTTTTGGAGAACGTCTTTTGGTCCAGGGCCGTATATGATGTACATCTTCAGCCGCTGGCTCTCGACGATCGTCTCGACGCGACAACAACGCTCACTACCAATTTCCATGTCCACCCGAGCGAGGGTATCAATAAAGACGCCATAGCCCTTATTGCTCATCCAGAAGGAGATATTCTTGTAAGCCTGGTCGCTTGACGTGCCACCATCGGCATTCCAAAGCGTGACGGCCTGTCCGACCTTGTTCCAGGCACCAAAACGCTCTCCCAGGCCGTGAACGGACTCTCCCACGGACAGATTTGTTTGGAAGAACATGTAGTGCTTAAAGTCCCGCGTATCCCTGAGCTGCATTGGCGTACTTGGGGCCGGGGAATAGGCGTAGCCAGTGCTCCTGTTGCCGAGCGTTGTCAGAACCTTTGATCCATCCGTGCTGTGGAATTGGATGTTGAAGTTGTGGGGATCTCGATCGACAGTGACAGACAAGGAGCCAGACTGCAGCGTCGTGCCCTTGCCGTGTTTGATGATTTTCCCCTGCACCGAGGGCTTGCCTTGTGGATACAGCTCGAAATGGGGTCCCTTGTTCTGTGCACCAGTCCAGTGGGCCGCCTCAACCGAGACGACGCCATCCATCTCAGCTTTCACGTCCAATGTGACTGTGGGACAGTTCAAGGTATCGCCCCGGCTGTTGATGTGCTTGGTTGGGCATAGCAGTCTCATGGCTTGTTGATCTTGTTGGGGAGCAATCTCGTAGACATCTTCGGCATATTCTGCTCGCATGCCTTCGGCGGGCAGCCACATGCCATCTCGAAGACGAACCATTGTTGTTAGCTATGGCAGGTTTGGAAACAGGTTGAGGGTTTTGCTCTACAATAGTGAGACGAGCAGTGAGTTGATGGAGGGACCACAAGAGGACGGGGGAGACGCTCTATTTGGCATCGGATTACGAGATGCTACGACTCTTGAAGAGCTATCCACCATCTTCTGTGGGGTGACATTAATGCACACACCAACATGTGATGCTTTGATGTATGGAGCAATTAGCTTGATCCTACGCTCCGAGGAAAAAGTTTGCTCCGTTGGAATCCTTGGACTCGGATCCTTGGAAGAGGTCGCCCTGCATAGAACAGGGATGGTTAAGGCGCAGCTTCTCTCCAGGCACATATCCGAAAATGCGACGGCACCACTACTGTGAAGGATGAGTGATCATGCCGAGAGGAGACGTTCCTGATCCGAAGTTTTAGCGCTCGACAGAGTCACATGTCTGTTGGCCGAGCACGCGTTTCATCCGGTTAAATGAACCCCCGGAATGGGGCCTATTATTACCCCATATGTATCGACCCCATACTGCTGGGGTCATGGAGAGACATACACTCTCAGTCAGCTGCAAGCGAGAGGCGATTGACGAAACCTGCCTATGACCATTTGAAAGCTCGGATAAACCCAGTTGCCCACATATTCTGTTATTGGTTGCCACCAGTCAGCTGGAATCACGGAACTTCTTTGTACGATATGGAACCTCCTAAACAGGAAAAGGCACGCGCCACCCCTCAGGATGGTTGATTCTAGTCATTCTCCAATCATTGAAGCTGGTTGGTTAGCCGTTTATCCATGCGTTTACACGTGAGTTGATTCTAACAACAACCCCTTGAGGAGGTGGAGGGGATGCTACCCCATTGTGGAGAACTGAGAATGCTGGACGGGAATGCCCTCCTGATTCCGCACAGTTATAAATGGCTGACAGTAAGCCTTTATTTCTTTTTCACGCATGGTATTGCATCACGAGTGAATGTCATCTCGCAGGAAAGGCCTTGCCACAATAAATCTTCGTATCTTCTTTGGTCATGGGAAAGGCATACAACATTGGCCTTGCGGTCTTTGCCGCTATTGGGTGCGTTGACAGTTGACGTCCGCATCTCGTCACACTGGTTTGCTAACCCGTGTCCCTTTTCAGGTCCTTCCTCTTCGGCTACGACTCTGGTGTCATGACCGACGTCATTGCTTCCGACAACTTCCTCGAGTTCTTCCATACAACATCCAGCTCACCCATTGTTGGCGGCATCAACTCTACATTTAATGGCGGTGCCGTCTTCGGTGCCCTCTTCGGGGGTCTCATTATGGACAAATTTGGGCGGCGCAAAACCATTGGCGTTGGTGCCTTCATCTGCACGATCGGTGCCATTCTGCAATGTGCAGCGTACCAGTGAGCATATTGCACAACAATCCATCATGGCATGCCGTTTCTGATACCGGTGTAGTCTGGCCATGATCCTCGTCGGCCGCATTATTGCTGGATTCTCCGTCGGCCTGCTTTCCATGAGTGGTAGGTTCTACAGCCAAGATTCCTCGACTGTAGTTCTGTCAACTGACACTGCCCAGTTCCCGTCTACCAGGCCGAGTGCGCTCCTCCGGAAATCCGTGGACTCATCATTGGCTTGGCCCAGCAAATGCTTGGCGTAGGCTTCATCGTGTCCACATGGGTCGGCTATGGCAGCGGTCAGATGCCAGACAGCTCAACCTTCCAGTGGCGCTTTCCGCTTGCTTTTCAAGCTGTGCCCGCAATCCTTCTGTGCGTCGGTATGATGTGGCTACCTGAGTCTCCTCGCCATCTGATTGCCACCGATCGTTTGGATGAGGGCATGAAGATCCTGCGGAAGCTACACTACAACGGAAGCAACGATGCCTGGATCCAGGCAGAGTTTAGTGAAATCAAAATGGCCATCGATATCGAAAGGGAAAATACGGCACCAGGATGGTTGATCATGTTCAAGGTCCCCCAGTGGCGGCATCGTCTCTTGCTTGCCACATTGGTGCAGGTATTTACCCAATTTACAGGTATCAATGCAATCAACTACTACCAAACCATCATGTACGAAGCCCTGGGATTTACAGGCGGCAAGGAAATCCTTGTGGCCGGCATCTACAACTGCTGCGGGCCTATTGCCAGTAAGTGTTTTCATTCTGAGTCTTTATTGAAAAGTCTAACCATCTTCAGACTTGATCTTCATCACGCTCTTGATTGATCGCATTGGCCGTAAACGCCCTATGATTTATGGAATTATCGGAATCACCATCGCCTTGATCTGCGAGGGCGCGATCAATAGCCAGAACACGGATGGGACTCGGCAAGGCCTCAGCATCGCTGGCGTTTTTTTCATCTTTTGCGTCACTATCATTTTTTCTTTGTCGTTCGGCCCTGTGTCATGGACCTACATGAGCGAAGTCCTGCCGTACCAGATACGCAGCAAGGGTTCCGCTTTTGCTACAGGCATTGGAAACTGGTTGGTTGCCACTTTCTGGGCCCAGCTGAGCCCTTTAGCACTGGAAGCCCTGGGATGGAAGTTTTACTTCTTATTTGTCGGTACGTTTGAATTTTTCGTTTGAATTTTGGTTTGCACGCTAACATGGAATAGCTTTCAATATTGCCATTACACTGCCGTGTCTTATTTTTCTCTTTAAGGAAACAAAGGGCCTGTCTTTGGAAGATATGGATACTCTATTTGGCGGGTCACCATTAGTCCAATTGGGGAAGGATATGGAGAAAAATCCGGAGACTAGGGAGGCAACCGTAGCGCACCACGATGATCCTGTCCCTGTTGTTGAGTGAAGAAGCTCATGAACGGATGCATCTAGCCGAAAAGAAGACTGCATTACATTAAAGTCGACGCTAGTGATTCTCGTAGTCTCATGCGCTTACATTGCATTGTGTGATTTTCTGAAGGCATAATGTTAGTCTGTCAGGTCAGCGGATCTCAAAACTCGTCCTGTGGGGCCAAACTCGGATTCGCTTCGTAGACGGAGTAGGTTTTCTCATGCGAAGAGTCCTGTAGGCCAATAAAAGAATACAATGTGTCCAAAGAAGCATGCTATGCCCTTAAAACATTCTGTGCAGCATTATGACGTTTTATCAGAGAATAATAGAAAGTGATCCGTATTATTATATAATTTGAATTGAGTGCTTCCATCACCGAAACTACCTCATACCGCTGGGATGCTTCCACGCCGTCAGGTGGGGTGGTAGTGACGAGCCGAAGTATTTCCATATCTCCTCACAATGAATTAGCCTGTTCTGATTTTCGTCCCATTATGGCAATTCCATTGCCAACCCCGCCTCGGGATATCGGACGAACTCGTCTCCATCCCATCCATCCATCTGCAGCAAGTGGAAGCACTCGCCATATTTTGGTCAGGCCAGTATATTCTCCGTAGATATTCCTCTATGAGGTCGACCTGATATATGATGGAGTCCCCGACAACTTGCTCACTCGTCTCGACTGGTGTCCGGCAGGGTAACCTTTTCTCTCATAATATCTTTGAATTTCCTCAACTCCTCTTCGCATCCAGCAATCATGAAGATCATGTTATGTGCACTCCTACTCTGCGATCTTGTTGGCCTGACAGAGGCGGCGGCCACATATACTACTGCATTGTACAAAAACCCAAACGCGACGGTCGAGGACAGAGTTGCCGATCTTTTACAGCGTATGACCATCGAAGAGAAGTCTGCTCAGTTGATACAGAACGACATCTCCAACTGGATGAATACCACGGATGGAACCTTTAACGAGACTGGTATGATACTGAGTCTGCAGACCAGAGCCAGCCAGTTCTTTGTTGGATACCCGACCGACTGGAGCATCATAAACTATGGAGTCAAGACTACGCAAGACTACCTCGTGTACAACACTACCCTGGGAATTCCGGCATTTGTACAGAGTGAGGGTATCCACGGCTTTCTCACACCCAACGCCACCATCTTCAACTCACCCATTGGGTATGCGTGTTCATTCAACCCCCCACTGGTGGAAAAGATGGCCAGGGCAATTGCACAAGAGTCACTTGCCCTAGGTGTCAATCAACTCTTCGCCCCTCTGGGTGATTTGGCTCGTGAGCTTCGATACGGCCGTGTTGAAGAGACGTTTGGAGAAGACTCCTACTTGACCGGCGAGTTGGCCTATTCGTACGTGAAAGGCTTGCAGTCCGGCAAGGTTGCGGCAACAGTCAAGCATTTTGCCGCATATGCCACGCCAGAGCAAGGCCTCAACACCGGACCCGTTCACGGCGGTGAACGTGAGCTTCTGACGACGTATCTGCCTTCTTACAAGCGTGCCATCATCGACGCCAATGCTTACAGCATCATGTCTGCGTATCACTGTTATGATGGCGTTCCAGCAATCGCAAGCTACCACATGCTCACGGAGATTCTCAGAGATACTTGGGGGTACAAATATTTTGTCATCTCAGACTCGGGCGCCACCGACCGACTGTGCACTGCTTTTGCCATGTGTGAATCAGACCCTCTCGACTCGGACGCAATCATTTCCCTGGCGCTAACGGCGGGGAATGATGTGGAAATGGGAGGAGGCTCATACAACTTCTTGGGAATCCCCGACATGGTCGAGGCTGGTACTCTGGACGAGAAGTATGTCGACCTCGCCGTTTCCAGAGTGCTTCGAGCCAAATTTGAGATGGGGCTCTTTGAAAACCCTTACTTGGGCGTCGCGGATTCAGAAACGGCGGACTATATCAATACTCCCGAGACCATCGAACTGGCAAGACAGCTGGATGCCGAGTCCATCGTCCTGCTGGAAAACCACGACAACGTGCTTCCCCTCAGTAAGACGGCAAACATTGCGGTCATCGGACCCATGGCTCACGGGTTTATGAACTATGGCGACTATGTACCCTACAAAGCGCAGTACCGTGGCGTGACCCCTCTGGATGGCATCCAGGCCGCTAGCCAAGGTAACGTGACCTACGCGCAGGGTTGTGAGCGATGGTCCACCGACGAGTCTGGCTTTGAAGAGGCCATAGCTGCGGCGGAAGCGGCAGATGTCGCTGTCGTCGTTGTGGGCACCTGGTCCCGCGACCAGAATGAGCTGTGGGAAAATATCAATGCCACAACTGGCGAGCACTTTGACATCTCGTCGCTGAATCTGGTCGGCGCCATGTCTCCTCTTGTCGCCGCAATTATCAACACCGGCAAGCCTACAGTCGTAGTTTTCAGCAGCGGAAAACCCATCACGGAAGCATGGATCAGCCAAAACGCATCTGCCCTCCTGCAGCAATTTTATCCATCCGAGCAAGGCGGAAATTCCCTCGCTGATGTTCTCTTTGGAGATGTCAACCCTTCAGGCAAACTGTCTGTCTCCATCCCGTATGATGTTGGCACAACCCCGGGCTACTACGACTACCTCAACTCGGGAAGGGAATCAGTCAACCCCGGTGCGATTTATCCCAATGGAACGCTCGTCTTTGGTACTTCCTATGTCTTCCAAAGCCCATCGCCGCTTTATGAGGTTCGTCTAAAGCTCCCTGGAGAGAAAATGCCGCTCGCTAATCATGTGGCGTAGTTCGGATACGGTAAGTCGTACAGCACATTCGATTATTCAGATATTACGCTATCTTCCACCACTGCATCAGCAGGAGATATCATCGGTGTTTCTGTTGACGTGACCAATAATTCTACGAGGAATGGCACCGAGGTGGTGCAGGTCTACGTCAAGGACATGATAAGCAGTGTAGTGGTTCCGAACAAGCAGCTCAAGGGATTTGCCAAGGTAGAAATAAACGCCGGCGAGACCCAGACGGTGGAGATAAGCCTAAATGTGACTGATTTAGGTCTTTGGGATCTCAAGCTGAATTATGTGGTGGAGCCGGGGAACTTCACGATATACGTTGGCAGCTCCAGCGCAGATCTCAGAGCCAATGCCACACTCACGGTAATCTGAGAGGGACTATTCGTCAAAATATGTATATGCTAGAATAAGAAAGAACCTTGTGGCTATTTTGTTGTAGCTTTGGTCCGGCGTTGTCCGCTTCTGGTGGCTGGGAGCATCTGGCCGGGTGACTCCAAGCGCTCTAGAACGGTAGTCCCATGACGGGAATGATGATTAAATACTCCGTGAGGGTCTATGATGTAAATATAAGGACGGCGGTTACAATAGGGGCCTTGGCACCCGTATTCGGTCGGAATATGACAGGAGCATCGAAAATGACGTCCTGAGTATCACGTGATGGGATTACCAATATAACGGTAGCAAATTTCTTTTTTTCCACGGACCCGCGAGTTTGGTCGCCCAATAGCGCGCTAACTCGCTTAAGTCCCAACTTTAGGCGCGACAAGCTTCTAGAACCTGAAGATTTCTATGTAGACAAGGAATTGTGGCTTTCTTGTTCGTACGATGTCAGCTTTGCCCGGCAATAGTTGCTTTTTTCTGGAATGTATTTCTCGTTTGTGGGCGCCTATGTGGAGAAAATGTGGATAAAGGCGATCATGCAGAGACTTAAAATCTACCGCCCACGAGTGTCTTTGGTAAGTCGGAGAATTCCGTCGTTCTTCAACTATTTCTCTATTCTGCCTCCAGTATACATCACAGGTCTCGATAGAATCAGGACTTTCTGGGATTCTCTCGGACAATGTACTCTTCCCATGACCCTTAAATGGCCATAGGGCCCGCAAAAGGGATGTAAATCCATACGGCCTGGCGAAGAAGAATGAAGTTGTTGTCATGTTGAGCCAGTCATGTGACCTTGTGGGCCCTCAACAGATCGAGATAGAACGAGATGAGGCCGATGCGCTAAACCACATACGGTATCTAACCGACCGGCCGGCGACGGAGTTCATGCCGAGTCCATGTTAGTAAGCTCTCGGAGTACTCATTGTGCCGTCCGAGCCGGAGCTATCATGGCTACTCGCAACGTGGCGCTGTTAGCGTGCAAAAGGAAGAGCCCGGAAGGAAGTATACAAACAAACACCAGCGGTGATGCCGCGAATTTTGCAGCGAAGTTTTTATCGGAAGGCTCGATTTGTTGGATTATGCTGACAGGCGGCCGAGGCCACGGCCTGGTATGGAGTGGCACCATGTGGCATAAATCACGCCTGGGGAAGGGAGGGAGATAGCCGGAGGCAGAAAGTGGAAGTACATGGTATATCAGGACTGACAGCGCCGACTGGGGGGTCCCCTGTTTTCCAAGACGTTAGAGCACCGCGGTACCACTTTGGCAAGACTTGCAACGATGCCTTTCAGAAACAAACCCTCAAGTGAGCGCAAACAGGCAGCTCAATCATCGGATGCCCGTGATGCACAGCAACGTCGCGCCAATGCGCGGCGCTTCACCATTGGCAATGGCGAGATGTGGGAATTATCCCAGGTGCACTCTGAAGAGGAAGATGAGGTGTTCGAGTTGCCGGGTAGTGCAGCTACACAAAACCAAGGCGAGGTATGCAGGAAAGAGAACCCCCCAAGAATGCGAGTACCTTGAAACTCACAACCACAGGCCAGCAGTCAAAAAGACCAAGCATCCGTGGCCAGTGGCTGGAACAGCAACTTTAGCTTTCGAGATGGCGACAGGCTGACACCAATGCCGATGTCGACACCGAAAGGGGGTCTGCGACGATCAAGCATCAACTCCGGGGCGATCTCGGCGCTTGGTCGACGGGCGTCGGCGGTGTTTATGAATACTGTGCAGGCCATGGACCCCCTGCAGGCGGCAGTGAAGGAAGATGACATGCAGGTGCTCGAAGTACGGAGAGTAAACTCCAATGCTTACACGCCCTGGTCGGACTTCAATGCCCGGCGGCGGTCTGCGGTTGGCCCACAGCCGTCGGCAAAAACAGTCCTGCAGGAGTACCGCAAGAAGCTCGGCGGTCTATACGTGCGGCCGGGCATGAGTGAGGCTGAAGATGACTACACGATCCTGCGTTTGGCCAAGCACGATGATGTGGAGCTGATGAGCCGGCCACGGCGCTGGGCGTATCGTCTGTGTGCCCCTCTGGTGGTGTTGACGATCGTCGCCCACTTTTGGTACTTTATCCTGCGCATCACTTACACACGCAGCGCCGAGCGTCAGGCGCACAAGACCTTTGCCATGGCCTGGGTGCTCATGGCCAACGAGGTCTTGGTGCTGGTGCCCATGCTGCTGCACCGGCTCTGGGGCCTGCACGCCATCGGACGGCGCAGCCGACCCAAGCTGCGTATTATCGGTGACAACGTACCTTCGGTCGACGTCATCATCACCTGCTGTGGCGAGGACGATGACCTCGTGCTGGACACGGCCAAGGCAGCCTGCAATGTGGACTACCCTCTCTCACGGTTCCGCGTCATCATCTGCGACGACGGAAACTCCAAGGGCCTCCGGGACATGACCGAACACACCGCCGCCACTCTGTTTGACAACCTCTACTACCGCTCCCGTCCAAAGTATCCCGGCGTGCCGCACCACTTCAAGGCCGGCAACCTGAATTACGCCCTCGAAGAGACCAGACGCCTCCCCGGAGGTGGCGCCAACTTCTTCGCTGCCCTCGATGCTGACATGATTCCGGAGCGAGACTGGCTGCGTGCCCTCATCCCCCATCTTCTCAAGGACACCAAATGTTCCATGGCGTGCCCTCCGCAGCTCTTCTACAACGTCCCCAAGGACGATCCCCTCTGCCAGAGCCTGGACCTGTTTGTCCACGTGTCTGAGCCCATGAAGGACACACTGGGCGTCGCCTGGTGCACCGGATCCGGATATATCATGCGCCGCACCGCCCTCGACTCCATTGGTGGATTCCCCATTGGTTCTCTGGCCGAAGATGTCTGCACTTCCAGTATGCTCCTCGGTACCGGTTGGCACACGGCCTTTGTCCATGAACCGTTGCAGTATGGCACTGTGCCAGACTCACTCGCGAGTCACCTGAAACAGCGAACACGATGGGTACGTAGTGAGAAAAGAGAGAGAAGTGTATCACAAAAACTAACATATCCAGACTATTGGCACCGTCCAAACGTCGGTCAAACTTCGCTTCTGTACATACGGCCCCTCGGTCCGCTACATGACATTTTTCCAGCGCCTCTGTGGCTTTGTCTACACCTTTTCCTCCCTCTTCACTTTTGCCCTCTCCCTCTCCATGCTCTCCTCTCCCGTGGTGCTTATATCTGGCGGCAACCTGGTTCCATTTAGCAACTACGCCCAGCTCCGTCTTCTCATCCGCATCTTTTTTCTCTCTCACATTCTCAACCGCATCAACGAGGTCATCGCCTATCTACCCAGCGGCTACTTTGCCGGCCAACGTGATGCTCGCGCTGTCATGTGGATGGCCATCTGTGAGTTTCTTCTTCCTGTCATCTACAATACCATTCTAACATCTTCCCCTCCGCTTCCAGTCCAATCCATGTGCATCATACAAACCTTTGTACTGCCCACCTGGCTCGGAGGCAAGGTTGCCGTGTTCACCTCCTCTGGGTCGCAAAAGGCTGAACTCAACGAGCGTGATCCTGTCCTGCGTGCTCCTCTGTGGCGCCGCCTCCGCTTCGCCATCTGGGACTGCAGCTGCTACATACATATCGCCTTTATCTTGTTTGCCCTCGCCAGCGTTGGCCTCTCTACATACTGGAACATCCACAACCACACTACCACCAAAGATATACTCATCGCCCTTCTCACTCACGCCGGCTGGCCTCCCCTCATCTGGCTGACATCTGTCCTGTCCTGCTGGGCGCCTATCGCATACGCCATCTGGCCACCTGACTGTCCTGACCGCCAAGATCTCCTGGAACGTGACCCTAAAACGAATGTTGCCTATCCAAAGGAGTCGTCAAAAAGTATCCGTTTTGGTTGGGCTACGTGGATTCATGAAGTCCTCCACTCCATTTTGACGATATATACATGTGGCCTTTTGGTTATCTCGTTCTGGATTAAATAACTTTAGTAATATAGAGATGCGCATAATGCGCTATAGATTTTAATAGAATAATGTGTTTATTTGTGTGTTGCCACCGACTCTCATCATGAATCATAGAAGCCCCTTGTAAATAGCCATGACTTATTCTTCACTGTGAGGTGTGGATCAGGATCCAAATTGTGACTGCACCTGTGGCGGTGCATAACCTCCATCATTCATTTACCTCGTGAATCCCTTGCGCATTCAAAAATTGGTAGTTATTCATTATTCATTCAATTTAGTATTTACTTCAAATGTCTACAATTATGCCAAGTTCATTACTCCTGCTGTGATGCACGCAAGGCCTTGTATTAAGTCAGCCTACGAACGTCATTTGTGAGTGGCCTGAGACACAGTGGCACGGCGTCACAGCTATGGCTGACAAAAGCCGGTGTACGACTAATGGGCAAACACTGTACAACATAGAGCTGAAACAATAAGCAATCCTAAAGCTTCAATATTTAAATACAGCGAGGAAAACACATTGAGAGTTTAACGTTCTTTATTGTTACCAATGGCCTAGATCTCTTCTTTGTGATCTTCTCGCCCCTCATTATCCTCTTCAATTGTCACCACTGCAGACGGGGCAGTTAATATCAGCATCTTCCCTCACATATGCAGTGTTTGCAGGCTTGCAATATGTGTTGGCTTCGGTGGCAGCCTCGCAGGGTCTAATTCTGAGAAACTCGAATATCACATGGCCACAGGCATAGTGGATCTCGGACCACTCCTCTGTACACATTGTGCCGGTATCGTTAAAATGGCAAATAAACGATGTCGTATTGTTTTCGTGAGTTTGGAAAGACTTGTTTGCAAATGATTATTATTTTGGAAATGAAAATTAAATGCAGGCATGTTCCTCTCCTTATAGTTTTCAGAGAATAAAAAATTAATTCTGTTTATTTCGTCACTGAACTATGAAGCATTTTTCTTCCACCCTCTTCATCCATCCGTGATGTCATCACCGTGAACCAGTTCTTTTGTCTAGCCTTAGTCCCTGCAGTACAGACACCTTTCGTCGAAATAGTCATACACAATAACCATGGCCATAACCCTACCATCAACGTTGCATGTGGAGTTGTTGGCAATGGCGGTCTCGCATTTGAGAATTCTGTTAAATTGCAGTAATTTGTGGCCGCAGGTGTAATTAATCTCTGTCCACTCCTGTTCGCACATGATGTCGTTTTTTGAGAGATTGAATGTGAGGTTTGGTGTTTGTTTAAGAGTATTGTTCTAAGAAAAGAGATCAGAAACAAAAGATTGGGATTATCTGCCTTATTATAGTTTTAAAATTTGCGTCGTCATGAGTAACCTGAAAATAGCCAGCTCACCAGCTCGCCAGGTTGTCTCATATTTCACCTTCCACACGACTTATTCACCACTGAAAGTTTGTGCACGATGCGTTAACGATGAAAATAGTATAAAGAGAAAATCTGTACGTGCTGGCTGGCAGGCTGACGAGCTATATACGCTTCATAGAATGAAGCATCGTACGATGCCCCTTTGCAACCACTCGATTACGACGAGACCCCTGTCTGTGCGTGGCTCAGGTGGTCCGGTGGGCTGAATCCCGTGTATGTAATCTCGCGTTGGGATCCATCCGGCGAATAATGGTCCAACAACACTCACCGAGCAGTGTCAAGTGCCATGACTTGCATAAGTAACTTGTGCGCCTACCTCTTGACTTCCTTTTCTCATAGAAGTATAGTGATGAAGTAGAGGTAATACTGGGAAGTCTTGTCTTTAGTTAATGAGACATCTAGTTAATATACAGATGAGTGTGCCTTGTAAGGCTTACTCCTTATAAACCACTATTAATTACGCTGTGCCTCCAGATGACTTTAGGCCCTTAGCGCCTAACAGAGACGGTTCCAAATGACCATTGCTATTGCCCCATCATAATCGTAATACATCAATTTGGAACCCATTCCATAATCTCTTACAAGACTTATGTTATTATAGTTGGTTATGTTATTATAGTTGTAATGAAGTCAACAGACACATTCGTCTCTAGACGCAATGCCTCTTTGCTTCTTCACGTGGCCAAAGCAGAAATGAAGACGTTACAGGTAAATTGGGCCGTAGTTAGAAGGACCAGAAATAAAACGACTAGAGCATGAAAGGAATGGTATTCTACGAGCAATTAGAGCTGAGTACTCCATACCTTTGACTGAAACGGCATGTCTCACTCTTAAAGGTCCAGATCTTTTTAAGTTTCTTCATTTTTTTTTACTTCGATTAATGCTTATATACACGGTCTATTACGTTCCTACAATTCATACCGGAATTCCTTGTTCTGCAGATCTGTCAGATCAAAGAATTCGTGGTTCTTCTCGACAACATAAGAATCGCCCTGGGCAGCCTTCTCGGCATCACGTTTCTTGTTGCGGCGGTCAAGGACCAACCGCATAATGTAGAGATCGACAGTGATGAGAAAGTAGAGGATGCAGATGGAAATCTTGGCGGGCAGGTAATGAGGAGCATCCCTGGTCTGGAAGGTGTGGGGTGAGATAATATTGCCCACAGTGTAGCCAATGGTGCCGATGGCGGCAACTGTGACCTTCTTGGTAGACCCTGCAACATTGGATGCTTGCAGACCGAGAATGGTGGTCCAGCCCAGGGGAATTCCACCGGTCATGTAGTAGCCGATGAGAGCAGCCGTATTGTTCGTGGTAGCCATGAGAATGGCGCCAATAAAGGCCGGAATGTGGCCCGCAATGCAAAAGTAGATGCGCTGACCGGTCTTCATGCCGAGGTATGTGAGACCGACGAGGAAGACGAGTTCCCAGGCGCCCAGAGGAGTGACAAGGAGGAGGGACTCGGTGCTGGAGTAGCCCATACCGGTGACCAGGATGTTGCCAAAGCTGGTAGCGATGGAGTTGGGAATATTGGCGGCAAAGATCCAAAAGGTGTAGAGCCAGGTCATGGGGTCGAGCAGGGCCTCACGCAGCTGAGCCCACTTAAACGTTTGTGAGCCGATGCCTTGCTCGTTGTGGCGGATGCGCTCGAGATGGTCAGCACACTCCTCACGCGACAAGAAGCCGGCCGTGGCAGGCGAGTCGGGGAAAATGAACCAGAAAGCGAGACCGGCAACGACAGTAAGCAGGCCGAGCACTAAGAAGATGACCTGCCATCCGAGCAGCTTGGCGTTGGGGTCTGCGCCTACATGCACAGCTACGCCATACGCAAAAAAGCCACCAAACATCTGTGCCGCGCCACATGTGCTGAACCAGATGCCCACGCGAAAGGCCTGTTCTTCCTTCGTGTACCACTGGCTCGTAAAAAGTACCCAGGCGGGCACGACAGCGGCCTCAAAAGCACCGAGGAAGAAGCGGCAGGCCAGCAGGCCAGCGTAGTTTTTGCAGGCGGCGAGGCAGGCCAGAGTGACACCCCACAGGGTCACGTTGACAGAGACATAGCGGGCCAGGGGGAACAGTTGCAGGAGGCGTATGGTGGGAAATTCAAAGGCGAGCTGACCAAAGAAAAAGATCGACGCCACCCAGTTGAAGTCATCGCCCACGAGACCTGTCGCTGCCTTGATGCCGGTCACACTGGCATAGCTGACGGCTGTCTTGTCAATGTACTGTAAGAAGTACACCAGACAAATTAAAGGCATAATGTGAAGGTCAATTTTTCGAACAAGCCGGCGTCGTCGGTTCTCGTCCAATGGTTGTGTGAGACTCCCTGTCTCAGCTAGGAACTCCAGTGCTGCGTCAGCTGTGGACCGCACGGTAATATCCTGTGGAGCCGGCAGGTCCTTGGCCGAAGCTGAAGCCGAAACCGAGGCCGTGGTTGGGGCTGTGGCCGTGGCTGTGGCCGTGGTCGTTTTCTCTGAGATGTCCGCCATAGTTTTTGCTTCTCTCGATGCCAAGGAGCAAGGCTATGGCGGTTGTCGACCGGCGCCTCTTTATGATTTTTCAGACTTGTTGACGTGCCTGCCCCTGCGAGCACGCCATTGGGATAGGTTCCCTGAGAAGGGAAAAGTTTGCGGCTGCGGTGGAAACTCGTTTGATGGGAAATTTTTAGTAGGCAGCCGGCGCGGTAGTACTAACGGGCTCTAGCGATTTTCTAGCGGTCTAGCAGCGGGTTTAAGAGCTTCCTTACACGCTATGGCCACCTAAAGCTGCTGGAAGGATTTGGGGCAAAGCACGCAATTTGACAGCTATTGCTCGTCACCGATAAGTTTCGGGAAACTAAAGGCATAGGGGAACCGATAACCCGCAGCAACTTGCAAGGCCCGGCACGTGCCATCGTCGTCGATCCTGTCGTTGCACGCGTGGTACTTTGACTATGCTACGAGAAAAAATACTACGAGTATTTTAAAGTTACCTCGATTATTGATTTTGGGGAAAAAGGGATGCCAGGCTTTTGGTGGCCCGTGCATTCCAGGCGAAAATATGGTTTTGTGGTCCCTTCACAAAACGTATGGAGTACAACAGGAATGAAAAACATCGACTCCGTATTCTATACGGAGTACTTCGTATTTAACTCTATTACAAAGGTATTTGGTTTTAACTTGCACGGGTAAGGTACGTCATATTTTCCTGAAACAACCCCTAAGCCGGGTTAACTGTCTTTAACATTCAAGAAACCCGAACTGAGACAAATCCATTCGAACGACAACATCATGACCTTTTCCACTGGTGCAGAAGGACACCAACATCTTCTCATCTGATCCTGAAGGCTGATGTGATGGAAGGATGGATTGTCCTCATCACATGGATATTTGATATGACTGTGCCGATTGGACGCCACTTAATCAAAGTCAGCTTGTACATCGCATTGCATAGATTTTTTACGGCGAAGCACGTAGAACTGCAGCCTGCATTGATCCGTGTGTCCCGACTGATGGCTGGAATGCCTGTGGAGACCGCCTGCTTACGGCTGATTTCATGTTCTCACGCTGATGGCTTCTGCTATGCTCTACACTGATCTTCTCTGTATAAATATCATGGATGCCCGACCCCGAAGTATTGAATTCAGGCATACAGTCCAGTTCACCTGTTCATAATCATGAAGTTCACTGGAAGCATCTATCTCCTTTCGACCTGGGCTGCTCTTTGCTGGGCCCAGAGCGACGGTCCCATCGAGGTTGACGTTGCCATTGTTGGCGGAGGCGCCACTGGTTCTTATGCTGCCGTCCGTCTCCGTGAGGACTACGGCAAGACTGTCCTGGTTGTCGAAAAAGCCAACCGCCTGGTGAGAATTTTCTGCTACTCTCCCCTCGTGACTTTTCTCCCTGCTAACGTCGCAGGGCGGACATGCTCATGCCTACCAACCCCCCAGCGGCTCGAATCCCATCAACTATGGCGTCCGGGCATACCTCAGCCGCGACACAACCCTTGCCTTTTTCGATCGTTTCGGCGTGTCGTTGGTCGACCCGGACATTACCGATGCCATCGAACTTTTGTTGGAGGCCTCGAATATCGACTTTGACACGGGCCTGCCGGTTTCTATCACCTACGGTGCCGTTGACGCCATTGGTGTCCCCCTCGATCTTGTCGGCTATTCAGCCCTGGCCGTCAAGTACCAGTCCTGGTTCGAGAATGGCTTCTCCAAGACCGGTGAAATTCCCGATGATCTGCTGCTCCCCTTTGGCGAGTTCCTTGAGAAGCACGATGTGACCGGTGCTCTTGCCATTCTGCGCAACGTCGTATGGCTGTCCGATATGCTGGAAACGCCAACCTGGTTCGTCATGGCCAATGGCGGCCAGCCGCAAATTGCTGCCTTTGGCCTCGGCCTGCTCGGCCCCTCCTTCAAGTACCCTGCGACGTCCTCGTCTGAGACGCTGTACGACAAGGTGCTTGAGCTTTTGGCTGACGACGTCCTGCTCGAGAGTACCGTCATCGAGAGCACACGCTCTGACAGCGGTGTCAATCTGACGGTGCAGACGCCGTCTGGTCAGCAGACAGTTCTGGCAAAGAAGCTGCTGATCGCGGCCACGCCATCGCCTGAAAATGTTGGCGGCTGGGACCTGAATAGCACGGAGGCGGCGCTCTTCGATAAGTTCTCCTGGGAGACGATGTATGTGGGTATCGTCAACAACACGGGGATACCTTCGAGCGTGGAAAATGTTCACAATGCACCGAACGATGCTGCCGACTACTACATGCCACACGGAAATTTCACAGACCTGTATGCGCGAGGAAATGCCGACGAAGATCTGTGGGCCACATGCGTTCTGGGCGACGCATATCTCTCGGCCGAGGAGGCCGAGTCCATGATTGTGGAGTCGCTGAACATCATGGGCGAGGCTGGCACGTATGACATTGCATCGCCGGAGGTTGTTGCATTTGCCAGTCACGGAGCAGTGGCTCCCACCGTGACCGCAGAAGAGCTTCAGGATGGCTTCTTCGCCAAGCTGTACTCGCTGCAGGGGCAACGGAGCACATTCTGGACGGGACTGGCATGGGCGCCGGACTACTCGTCGATCCTGTGGGACTTTACCGAGACGCTATTTGAGGATATCGTGGATGGTCTGTGAAGGCTTCCCCATGTATTCCATAGGCATCCTTGACATAGGTACAAAGTAGTATAGCCCACGGCCAATACTGTTTAGCTTCCAAACACCCAATTAGAGCAAGGAAACGTTTCCACTCTTGCAGCTCCATAAGTAGATCACGTTTGAGAGGACGTTGCCGACAAATCAGAGCGGCCTGATAGACTGTCGACGTACCCACCGCCATATGCGGGGTCTTAGAGAAAATGGCCGACCACCAAGGCTGTTTTTTTGCCAAAGCGAATACGTCCTTTCTCCAACCTCCACAGCCGCCTCGAGCCCTACACCATGGATACAGACTCCAGCTCATCATTTTCCATCAAGACCCCGGACTCGTCTGAACGCACGTGTGAAGTATGCTGGAACGACAAGGAGGTCGACGATTTCCCCTTCACCCCGCCTACACTGGCCTGTCTACATGCAAGCAATACCTGTCGCGGCTGCTTGGCGTGCGCCATAGCCACTGATCTAGCCGGCAAAGGGCCTACAAATATCACCTGTCCCAGTTGCAGCAAGCAACTGGCTTACGAAGATGTGCTCCGCCACGGTGATGACCGCACCAAGGAGCGTTATGAAGTGGCCCTAGTGCGCAGTGCCCTGCAGGATGACGACACGTTCGTCTGGGTATGTCTCGACGTCTCTAAATCTGATAATCTCGACGTGACTGATAAGGCAGTGCTCGGCGCCCGGCTGTGACGCCGGCTACGTCCACCTAGGGGGATCCGCGCAGCCGATCATCAAATGCGATGCCTGCGGCCAGCGAACCTGCTATACGCACCGGGCACCCTGGCACGAAGGCATCACATGCGAAGAATACGACAACATCCTGGAGACACAGCAGCGAGCAGAGAGAGAGGGCATCCAGCGAAGCAAGGACGAAACTCTACGCCGTGTCCATGACAACCGAGCATCCGAAGAAACGATCCAGAAGACAACGAAGCCGTGTCCCAAGTGCAAGCGAAATATTGAAAAGAACGGGGGCTGGTGCGTATCCTACTCACTGCGCATTGCACATTGCTCACCTGCTCATTCTTTGAACACATGCTGACTAAGCAAACAGTGCCCATATGCAGTGTAAGTAGTTTGTCTCTTCTCGTTTCCGGTCCCTTCTATGACTTGTCTCATCAGCCTGCGCAGGCCCTTGCCAGCACCAGTTTTGTTGGCTCTGTGGCGAAAACTGGCCTTGTAGACGTTGTAAGGGCAACGTCTATCACGTCAACCCGGCTTCCTAAAGATGGACAACACGGAGACCACGAAATGTAACCTGCGCTGATTTGTCTTCTTCCGCACTACTCCAGGCTCCGTGTGTTTGTACGATTTTTGTTGGGAGTGCCTGGCCGACTACCAGAGGATTCTAAGAACAGACAACAGCGCCCACGAGGCGAAGTGTCCATTTCACCCAGACAATCTTCCAGATTGAAGATGTGGGAAACGAGGACAACTATTTGAAACAGGAAGATATAGTTTGACAGGTGCTTGAGCGATACGCTTTTGTCATTGGGCTGTTTGTGTGGAGTTTCATCTCCTTAGCTTGTCAATGTTGCACCAAGACCGACAGACCGTTGCGCCGTTATGGCCTGACAAGTGCTCTAAAAGCAGAAAACTGAAGACTTATTGGCCAGAGGAACGCGTAGGAAGCCTCGCCATTTTACCCACATGTTGCGCAAGCTAGAATAGAATGCTACACAATCAACGTTTAGACCAATGCAGGCTTATCTTTAGCTTAGGGGCCCCGATTTCCTATGGCGTCAGAACTGCCGCGATATAACGCCATTGCCGTTGGCAGTCTATATATATGTGCAAGATAAGATACATTTTGCTTGTGTAGAGAGAAGCAGTGCAAGGAAAAACGATGGCGGCATTGACAGACGCAACGACTCCGAAGCTGGAGATTGCCATTGTTGGCGCCGGCATCGCTGGACTGACGGCTGCCATTGCCCTAAAGCACCATCCTGCCATCGATGTTCAAATCTACGAAAAGGCCAGCGAGCTACGCGAGATTGGCGCATCCATTGCGCTCGGTCCCAATGGCCTGCGAACTCTCGAGCGTCTGGGCATCGCCAATGCACTGGACGATTCCATTGCCTTCCGTAATAAGAGCCATTTCCCCATGATTTACCGGTAAGACAGTCATGGAAGACATTGGGTCATGGTTGATTTCTGACGGCTCCAGACACTGGCAGACAAACGAGCAAGTCTCGGTGGACAGGCACAAAGGCCACGTCGAGCAGCGCCATGAGACTGCGCGCTTCTACCGGGCACATCTACAAGAGGCGCTTCTGGAACATGTCGACCCATCCCGCATCCATCTGTCCAAGGCTTTCCAGTCGGCCGTCTGGGATGAAAAAGTCAGCAAGCTGTTTCTGAAATTTGCCGACGGCACCACGGCCACGGCCGATCTTGTGCTCGGTACCGACGGCATCCGGTCTGCTGTCCGGCAGCACTACGTCCCGTCTTCGGCCACCAAGTGGACCGGCAATGTTGCCTTCCGCTCCGTCTTCCCAGCATCTCACCTCGCCCACATCCCTGACCTTCCAGAAGAGGCCCTCCATATCTGGGGACCGGACCGTCCACTGTTCCTCTCGCCTGTCGGCCGGGGACTATTCACAGTTGCCGGCTTCCGCCAGTCTGACCCGGCCGACCCGCAGAACCCCGACCGCCACTACTTCTGGGACGGTGATGCCGATACGGCCGTTTTGCGCGATCTCTACAAAGACTGGAGCCCGCTCATCCGCACCATCCTTGCTGCTACGCCGTACACCCGTGCGTATCCCAACGTGGCTGCCGAAGGTCTCCCCACGTGGGTCCTGGGTGACGGGCGCGTCACACTGGCCGGCGACGCTGCCCATGCTCACGGCGGTGCTTTTGCGGCTGGTGGCAGTCTTGCTATTGATGACGCATGGGCCTTTGCGGCGTCCATCCTCCACTTCTTTCCGGCGTCGGCAGAGCGGGTGCCGACGGCAGCGGACTTGCAACAAATTCTGAGATTGTACGAGCAGACGCGCAAGCCACACACGGACCGGGTGCTGCATGTGGTGCACGAGACGAACAAGAAGCATGTCCGTCGGTTGCATGAGCCACGCGAAACGGACGAGCAGCTGCGGAAACGAATTGAGGGTCGAGAGGACATTGTATGGCTGCACGAACACGACGTGCGGGCCGCCTTTTCAGAGGCACTGGCGGCATTGGAAGTCAAGGCACGTCTCTAGACTCCCCAAAGTTTTGCTTTTTTCCATTTCTTAGAGTTGAGAAATGAAATGAGTTTAAGCCTTACCCGTGTGCATAAAATGGAAAAAAGAACAGGAAACATTGGCTTGGCACGATGGCGGTTGTTTAGGCATAAAACGGCATCGTTGTTCGTAAAGCATGCTTCTTCTGTACTGAACGGCTTCCTTCGTTCTCGATGCCAAGATAATTGAAAAAGAAAGCATGTATGTCTCGTATGATGCCGCCGGCATAAGAAGCCGATGTCGGTCGTTTGTGCTTACGAGCAGAATCTTACGACAATCTGTCATGGGGTAAAAGCCATGAAAAGAAAATAAGCTCCATGCTGCCAACGGTACCTGATTTGTCCAAAATAGGCGAAAACCGGCAGGAACTATTGCTAGTAAGCAGGGGCTGTGGCCCTCCCTCTGCCCAATGCCCATTGCTGTCCACCGACTTCCAAATACGAAGAAGTACGAGCCTATTCCTGGCCCACTTGGCGGATATTTATCAGATGGGAACGAGGCGGCTTGCCCAGATCTAGTCTAGCACCTGAGCAGGTTCATGGCCCATGGGGTACTTGGGTCCACTGATCCCACGCGGGGATGGGTGGCCAATGCATGCATGGGCGATGTAGAGTACTTGTGGTCCGTACTCGTGCCATTTTTCGGGTCACGGCACAAGACTGCCTTGTAAGTACCAGTGAAGCTATATTTCCATGCCTATTTCCAAATAATATACAATATCCCGCACGACCCTTGCCGGCTTAGAGTTTCGTCAGTTCAATCTCAGAGTTGATTTTCTTGATGTGCCAAGCCACCAGCCATGAGTAAGGCATGATCTTGAGAATCAGGTTGCGCAGGAAGTAGACAAAAGCGTTACTCGTAATATATGCAGAGGCCAGATTCTCGCTATGGCCCTGTAGTCGTGTGATGGACGGGCGCAAGCGTTTCTCGTGATTGGCCAGGGCCAAGAGGATGTCGTCGGGGTGGGCCTTGAGCTCTTGGCCCAGCATTTCCGCAGAGGCCATAGCCATGGCTGCACCTTGGCCAGACATGAGAGTGAGGCAGTGGGCAGCGTCTCCCAACAGCAGCACCCGCCCCTGCGACCAGGTGGGCAGCTTGACCATAGTGAGGGAATCGAGCAGGACAGGCGCCCCAGCGTCAGAGGCACGCTGCACAATATCTGCAATCTGAGGGTGGCCGCCCTTGGCGATGGTCTGGAGGTGTTCGTAGGCCGCTTGGCCAGTCGCATGGGCCACCTTTGGCTGGTCGCCGGAGCGCCAGAGGTGCATGGCAGCGAGGCGGTTGTCGCGCAAGCGATAAAAGGCGTCCATGTGGCCAGGACGTGTGTAGGAGAGGCAGTCGGAGTTGATATCGTTGTGGCCTTCGACATCGTAGACGGCAAAGGAGTAGCCAAGATTGTGCATCGGTTTGGCGTCGGGGAAGAGCTTGTCGCGCATGCTGGAGTGGATTCCGTCGGCGCCGATGAGAAGGTCCGCCGTGAGCGTCTCGCCGTTCTGGAGGGTCACGTCGACTTTGTCGTCGCGGTTGGCGAAATCCGTCACAGCCTCGCCGAACCGGATGGTGACAGAGGCCGGCAGGACACCAGCGAGTGTCTGTGACAGGTCCCCACGGCAGACGGCGACATTGTCGACGCCATGGGCATCCTTGTAGGAGATGCGTACAATTTCGCGGCTGCTGGTGTCGTATATGACATTTTCCTTCATGTCGTAGCCGACCTTTTGGAGGGCGTCGAAGATCCCCAAATGCTTAATGGATACGTAGCCGAGGCCAGTCAGGCCGATGAGGTAGCCGCCTTCACGAATGGAGGGTGCTCGCTCGATGATGAGGCAGTCCCAGCCGGCGTCGTCGAGCCAGTGGGCAGCCGCGAGGCCAGAGATGCCGGAGCCGACAATGATAGCACGAGGTTTCGACATATCGCATACAGTGGGGTGAAGTGCCGATACTACCAAAGGATTTGCAACTAGCAGAGGAAGTGCCCACGCAGCTTTAATATCGGCTGGCCGAAGGTACATTCCGATGTCGGCAAACCCGGCAAACCTGCCAAGCTGTACCTTATTGGAATGCGTGGTGGCGAAATGCCAAGCCGTCTATTGGGGCCTAAGGTATCCTACGTCAAGGCAGATTTCAAAAGAATGTTAGCTAATACACATTTTGGGATTGTCGTACAAGGATCTTTCCCTTTGACGAGAGCGAGATATACAATTTTTTCCGTTTGATTTTTTCCTCGTCGTATTGCAGGAATCCTAGTCTGCTCCTTCGTATAGGAGAACCCTGATGTCCTCTTCCCAAGGGCCATGGTCGTGCGTTCATAAATGCACGTTGGTCCCAACGGGACGGTCCTCTCGGGGGCGGTTCCGCCGTACTACCCTGCAGGACAATTGGCAAGCCCAACGACGGATACACTTCCAGAACCGTGCAACATGGCTGCTACCGTCGATCGTTTCGACAAGAAGACGCCCGCCGATGAACCCGAGTCGGAGGGCGCCGCGGCGTTCGACGAGGCTGAGTCACGTGACCTCCTCCCCGGCGTGGCAAACATGGAACGCATCCGCCAGACAATGACCACGGGCGACCACTGGCTGTTGTTTGGGTCTCTGTTTCTAGCCGCCTATGCCTTCAACCTCGACAGCTGCACCCGCAACACGTTTGTGGCATACGCCACAGCGACCTACGAAGAGCACTCGCTGCTGTCGACCATCAACGTCGTCCGAGGCGTCATCGCGGCAGCCGTGCAGCCAGTGGCGGCCAAGTTGGCCGACCTTGTCGGGCGGCTGGAGGTTGTTCTTATCGCGGCCGTGTTTTTTGTCGTCGGCACCGTCATCCAGGCGGCAGGCCGTACCCTGACGTCACTGGCCGTAGGTGCACTGCTGCAACAGATCGGCTACACCGTCAACCTCCTCATCTTCTCCATCGTCGTCGCCGATATTATCTCGCTGCGCAGCCGCACGCCGTTTCTCTTCCTTGCCAACTCGCCGTACCTCATCAACGCCTGGATCAGCGGCAATGTCACAGAGGCCGTCCTGTCAGCCACCACATGGCGCTGGGGCATCGGCATGTACGCCATCATCTATCCCGTGTGTCTGCTGCCATTTGTGGGCACCATGTACTGGCTGGGACGTCGTGCTCGACCGTCTACCGAGTCTACCGAAAAGCCAGCACTATTCTCCAGCGGATCTCTGCACACCCGCCTGGTTGACCTCTTCTGGCATCTCGACATTCTGGGACTTTTCGTGCTGACCGCATCGTTGGCCATGCTGCTCATTCCCATGACACTGGCTGGAGGCCAGACAACAAAGTGGCGCACGGCCGGCATCCTGGTGCCCATCATCCTGGGCTTCCTGCTCATCTTCGTCTTCCTCTACATCGAGGCACGTGTCGCCCACCCCGTTCTGCCGTTTTCTCTGCTGCGGGAGCGCAGCGTCTGGGCTGGCCTGGGAATTGCCGTGTTCACTTCTTTTGTCTGGGCCTGCCAGGGCGATTATCTGTACACGGTACTCATTGTGGGCTACGATTTCAGCATCCTCACGGCGACTCGCATTGCCAGTCTCTACAGCTTCTGTGAAATCGTGTCTGGATTTATGGTGGGAGCGGTGATTTATTTCGTGCGTCGCATCAAATATCTCGCCATTGTCGGCGTGTGCCTCTTCATGATCGGCCTTGGCATCATGCTGCACTTCCGCGGAGGCACTGAGAGCAGCTCGCGCGCTGGTGTGATTGCCGGCGAAGTCCTGATTGGCTTTGCCGGATCCTGGTTCTCTTTTCCCAATGCCGTGGCTGCCCAGGCCATGACGCGCCACGAGGACATTGCCGTGCTGACCAGTCTCTGGCTGACCTGCAACTACATCGGCATGGCCATGGGAGAGTCAGTGTCGGGTGCCATCTGGACACAGACCCTCTATGGACAGCTGGTCAAGGACTTGACGCCCGTCAACGCCTCGCTGGCTCCGTCTGTCTATGCATCACCGCTCTATGTTGTGCCTTACATCCCCGTCGGCACCCCAGAACGCACGGCCATCATCCACAGCTACAAGTCTGTGCAACGCCTACTGATCATCACGAGTCTGTGTCTTACGGTCCCTATTCTGCTGTTCACCGTCTGTCTGCGCAACACCAAACTAAAGGGTCACTTTTATAACGCAAGCTCGAAATAGAGATGGAATGATAGAATGCATACATGGCCATGGACAGAACCAGTTGGGGAAATCTAATGGAAGTGAGATCAAATTCATGGTGTAGATGTACTTCTATGTCATTATCGTATATGTATAGCAATCTAATAAGCATTAAGGGCATAGCAGCATTTCAACTGGCTTTTTCTACGGCGTGATAGCCTGCGGGTAATCAAACACCTGGTTAGGATCGACGGCAGCCTTGATCTGCTGCAGGCGAGCGAGACTGTCGCCGTAGTAGTTCTGAACAGCATACGTCCGGTTCATCAGCGGATCGACGTAGTTGGCGTACATGCCGTATTCAGAGGCAGGAAGGTTGCGCGAGAAAGCCTCTGTCCAGCCCTGGACGAATGCAAAGCCATCCGTGGGATAGTTGCCCGTGTCGACGCGATCGTAAAAGTTGTAGAGGAACAGCTTGTCACGGTGGCCAAAGGACGTCTCCGACACCGGGATGTTGGTGATGGCGCTGTTATTGCCGCCAAACATGTCAATGATGAGGAACCAAGGACGGTCCGTCACGGCCATGCCCGACGTGAACCAGTACTCGCAGGCACTATCCAGGGCCTCGGTCGGCATTTCCTTCGTGGCCAGCGAGTTGGCATAGAAGGTGTCATTGACGGTGTAGGGAAACGAGATGTCGACGGTGTCGCTGTCGTCGTAGGCGACAAAGCCGTCATGCCAGTTGGTCTCGTTCGCCAGGAACAGATCGCCGCCGAGCTTGTCCATCAGCGGCTGGATGGCCGTGAGCAGGTCGGCCTTGCTGCCGTGATAGAGACCATGCAGGTTGGTAAACGTCTGCATGGCAAAGACGCGCATGTTCATCTCCTTGGGCTGGCCGCCCGCGAGCATCCACTCCTGGAGATCGGCCCAGCCTTGCGAGCAGGTGCTGATGTTCCACGGCAGCGACGCCTGGAAGACGGTGACCGTGGTCGGGGCTTCAAAGGTGTCGAAGTAAAAGTTGACCACGATGCCAATGGACGACCCGGCGCCGCGCAGGGCCCAGAACAGGTCGGCATTCTCCGTCGCCGAGGCCGTGACATAGGTGCCGTTGGCCAGCACGATGTCGGCACCCACAATCCAGTCCAGGGCGAGGCCGTGCGTGAAGGAGCTGAAGCCGAAGCCGCCGTGCAGCGCGTGTCCGCCAACACCGACACTGTTTCGTTAGCATGGCCACTCGTGGACTATGGAAACTGCAGGAGGACTCACGCAGGACATGTGCCGTGGCTGATGGCCCGGCCGCCCTGCTCGTACAGCTGCGTGAAGATGTGGCCGAGACGAGCGCCGGACTGAACGGTGGCAATGTTGGTGGTCGCGTTGAGGACGACGCTGTTGCGGCGGTCCATCTCGATGACGACGTGCCCGTTCTCGCCGCCCAAGCCAAAAGAGCCGTAGCTGTGGCCGCCGCCCTTGGCGTTGACCTTCATGCCCAGCTGAGCTGCGCAGAGCACGGTCGACTGGATGTGCTCGACGGTCTCGGGAAGGACAATGGCGGCCGGCTCGTAGACTCTCAGCGTGTTGAAGGGGTCGGCATCTGCGGCCCAGATGTCAGACCCGTGGCTGTCGACGGGCACCGAAGCATTGGCCAGGCAGTCGTCAATGGCCGCACCGGCGGCAGATGTGGCCAAGGCCAACAAGCCAGCAGAGAGTTTCATGATGAGGATGTTTGGCAAGAGACTTTCTCGCTGATCATGACCTTTTCTCTCCCCGATGGAAAGAGGCACGGGCGGCGAAATATATACTGCAGATCATGTTTTGGATCTTCACCGTTGTACCCTGTATGCAGTAAACAACTTGCACTTAGTCGGTGGAGAATACGAGTACGAGTAGAAAATCCAGGACAGACGCGAACCCTGGTCGACCATGGCATTATTCTACATTCGGATATTTTCGATGCATGTTGTCTATTAAGCCACCCAAGCACGGGTGCACTGACATCACCCAAAGTCTTGGCAGTCGTATTTAGCGGGTCATGGGGCTGAAATAGACCAGGTGTTGCGTAGTGGGCGATTGTTGCTGAAAAGGGATGTCACTGTTGACTCAATCCACTTGCCGGGAAGTCCGACTGCCGATCCAATGGCCTGTGGATGTGCTGAACTGTCCGAAAACCGTTGCCAGAAATAGAATCGAAACGTTGCCACCGTCTCAGCTGATCGAAACTCGGATCGGTTGAGAGGCACAAAATACTCGTATAAAGTACAGACTGTTTAGGATGAGTAAGCGGAACACAGAATTCATGGTGTCTCAACCGGTGGAGAAACAAAGTCTGGAAATTTCTTGCGATTCATGCGCCCCTGGAAGCTGAGTTTACGCGTGGGAGCAGCTGAAGTGATGCCTGGTGTCTTGCAAAAACTGCAGGGAGTGAGTAAAAAGTACAACGTTGCATATACGGTGTACTTTGTAAGGAAGGATTAAGCATTATTACTCAGCACCTCGCGGTTTGGGACCCCGCGGTTATGCTCTTCGGATTCTCCAGATCCATCTGAATGCTTACGTTAGCATTTTCCCCTTCACACCTTCCTAATTGGGACAGAACCTTGCATCTTCTTTCTTTCCAATTTCATGGTTTGCCTTTTTCCCTTTCAGTCCACTTATCCCCTTCTCTTCATTTTGCCATCAATTTCCCGACCTCACCGTCACTCATGTAATGAGAACCGCCGGCACACCGCCATCCTGAACCCTCACGGATCCAGGCGTACCCAACCTCACAGCGCCCCATCTCGGCCAGCTTTTTCTGCACGGCAGCCTCCCTTTTTCGCTCCGCTTCTTCTTTCAATAGGCGAGTGATGATTTTTTCACGAAGCGCTTCATTGTCTCCATTCCTCGCTTTCGCTTTCTCTTGCAGCTCCCGGAACTCTCGCTCTTTGGTCTCCATAGCCTCGCGGCTACGCTGCAGCTGCTCCCACACTTCATCAGACACCCCTGCATCTCTCGGGCGAATCAAATGTGGTAACAACGGACCGCTCCCATTCTGAACAGCCTCTACCTTCTTAGGATGCTCTGGCTCTGCGCTGTTGGCATCTTCGTTTGCCAAAGTAGTCGTCTCTGTGACAGTAGCGGTGTCAAATTGTGTCGCTGGCTGCGTCACGGGCTGGTATTGTCTCTTGACGTTCTCCACCGGAGCCAAAGGAAACAGATCATGAAGCAAGCTCTTCTGTTGGACCTTGCTCTGCCGCTGTCGCTCTCCCAGCATTTTCTGCATCTGATCCACGATCTGCCCCTCGGTTACGAAGATATGCTTGCCCAGATGAGGGGCCCGAAGTGCCTCGTTGAAGACTTCTTTCGCCACGGTGCCGACATCTCGTGCACTGGCCCAATCGGCCTCCGCAGCCAAAGAATCAAACAGGGCAGCCACTCGGGTACGGAACTCTGCATGTTCCGTGCCCTGCTTCAAGACAGACAGGTCCAGATCAAAGCCCTTTTTCTTGAGTGCCATTTTCTGCTTGTGGAGCATCGTCGAGAGAAGTCTTGCGCACTCCTCTCCTGTCAAGGGACGGAAGTTGATCCTCTCCGAAAACCGCGATGTCAATCCTGGATTGGACGCCATGAGCTGATCTATCTCCTCGGTATAGCCAGCAAGAATGATGACCAGTTTCTTGTAGTAACGCGGCTTGGTCAGAGCATCCACCAGCTCATCCGTGGCTTCTTTCGCAAAGGACGACCCGGAAGACTGGAGACGGTACGCTTCGTCGATGAAGAGCACACGCCCCAAAGCACGGTCCAGTTGCTTTTGAACCTTTGGTCCCGTCTGACCCACATACTGGCCAACGAGATCGGTTGCAGAGCATTGCTCTACCGCGGCTGAATCGAGAAACCCCAGGTCATAAAACACTTTGCCCATTTTTTGCGCCGTGGTGGTTTTTCCAGTGCCGGGTGGACCTCGGAACAGAAAGTTGAACGGGATATTTTCCCGAGGATCCATGTCCATCCCGCGAAAGAGCCGCACCGTATCTTGGAAGTCTTGCAGGCGTGCCACCACATCTTCCTGGCCAATCGTTCCTGCAAACAGGCGAGCCACGTCCGTCTCGCTGCGGTCTGCACGATCGAATTTCTCATCAAAATCAACCGCTTCGAGCAAGTCTTCCTTGGGTGCTGGCACCTTTCTGCTGCGTGCCTTTGTGAGCCGCAGCTGTTGGTTTGCTTTCGCTTTGTCTAGGAGTATGTCAATCTCCCCTGCATTGCCAAAATGCGGCCGATTTCGCGCCCGTCCCAACATTTCTAGGGCAACCTTGCATCCCTGGTCTGTCACAGAAAAGTCTTGCTGCCGGAGTTTGAGATGGAGAATCTCCTTGAGCTCTTCGTCCGAGAAATCTTCGAAATTGAAGGCAGACGCCAGCGGGAAGCGTCGGCTGAGGCCTGGGTTGACATTTTGGAGCATTGTCTCCATCTCCTCCCGGTACCCGAGTAGAAGCACGCAGCGGTCATCCCCCGGCACGCTCTGCACTTCAGCCACAATCGTATCCACCACCGCAGACTTGTACGGATCAGAAAACGACCCGCCGCCATTGCTGCCACCACCCCCGTACAAGCCATATGCCTCGTCGATGACAAGCACTTTGCCCTGTGCCGCCGCAAGTATGCCCTTGGTTTTCTGTTCAGACTGCCCGAGAGCAGCGCCCACAAAATCAGACGGGTTCCTGACGACGACCTCTCCCTTCGAGAGCAGCCCCAAGTCGACGAGAATTGCGCCATACAGCTTTGCCACTGTTGTTTTTCCTGTGCCCGGAGAACCAAGGAAGAGCTTGTTCAAGGAGTATTCAATGGGAGCTTGTTCTGCCAGTTCACGGTGGTAATTCTGCTGGATGCTGTCGACCAGTGCAGCCACACCTTCTTTGACGTCCTTGAGGCCGGTCAGCTTCTGCAGCTTTTTCCATGCAGTCGAATTCGATAGGGCATGTGCAGGCTCGGGCCCGATAAGGTCTTCCTTGGTAAGCAGAAAGTCGTCGCTGTTTTTGTTTCCCGCCTTTCGACGTTCTCTCCGCAGTCGATCTGACTGACGCTTATACACCTGACTCAGGGTGTTTTCAATGGCTCGGGCATTGCCAAAGCCAGGACGTCCACGACCACGGCCCACACGGCGACTCACAATGCGGCAGTACAATCCGCGGATTTCGTCTTCGACTTTCATGCGTCCCCTGAATCTCTTTTCCACCTTGAGGCAAAGAATATTCAGCAGTTCTTCGTCTGTGTAGTCTTCAAACTTCATGCTGACGGGGAAACGACTCGGCAGGCCGGGATTGTGAGAGAAGAAGGATTCCATCTCGCGGTTGTATCCGGCCAGGATGAAGACGATCTTGCCACACAAATTTTCCACCTCCGGAAGCAAGTAGTCGAGGACGGCACCACCACCGGGGCTAGTGCCAGACGACAACTGGTAGGCTTCGTCGATAAAAATGACGCCACCTCCTTGGTCCAATACCTTCTCAATCATCTTCTTGCATCCAGAAACGCCTCCATTTGCCAGCGCAGCACCCGTTGTTTCCTCATACTCTCCACCAGGAATAACCCCGGCCGTGCTGAGGAATTTCATAAGCAAGCGTGCCACAGTCGTCTTTCCTGTTCCCGGGTTGCCGAGAAGTGAGCAGGAAAAACGTTCCGAACTCAGTGAAACGCCTTGTCGTGTCGCTTGGTCGATGCGGGACTTGAGGCTCAAGAATTCTTGCTTGACCTCCTCGAGGCCGATCATGCTCATCATCTCATCCAAGGCCTCGTTGTCTGCGCCTTCTTTCTTCAGAGACTCCCATTCTTCTCGCGCATTGCTCGGCAGCAAAGGCGTGGAATACTTGGGCGCATTTTTCGACACCGCCTCGTTCCTCTTTGCCATAACATCGTTCATTTGCTGCTCCCTAACCTGACGTGCTGTTTTTGACAGAGCAGTCAATGCAGCACGCTGTTGCGCCAGCTTCTTCTGTTCAGCAGCGTCCTCGTTCTGGTACTGTATGATTCGTTTGTTGTGCTCGATCTCATCATCCAACTTCTGAAGCTCGGCTCTGTAGGCAGCTTGTCGATCCCGCCGGACCGCTTCCAATCGTAAATCCCGCTGCGCCCGTCTTTCAATGTCCTCGTCCTCTCTTCTACATCCTTCGCATGGTCCACGTGGCCCACTGCATTTTACCTCGCTCCTGTGGCCTCTGTCACAAGTGTGGTCAACAGTGGCATTGCATGGGATTTGAGAGCCCAGGTGCATCTGACAACATGCCACTTTGGTTTTGTGGCCTTTCTTGCAGACGTGGTCGACGAGTCTTGTGCAGGGCTTCTTGGCAGCATCCTCTTTTTGGCTGCATATTGCTTGAAGCTTGTGGCCTCGGGGACATTCGTAGTCGACCAGCACATGACAAGGCAGCGTGTGGTCCGACATGAGATGGCAACGTCGATCACAAATGTGTTTGCCGCAGGGGAGAGTAGCTCCACAAGGAAGCAAGCATCCTCCGTCCGGACAGAACTTGTCGAAATCTTCAGGAGTCTTCAGGTCAGATATTGTATCGGAGTGCTGCTCGCAGCGCACGGGAAGGCCCTCATAGAGATGTCCTTTCTTTTCGAGCGATTCGAGAAATGGACCCCATGCAATAGCACTTTTGTGACTCTTGCGGAAGGTCGTCGCACTTCCGAACATGATGAAGCAGTTTCGAGCACGTGTCCGCAAAACATTGAGACGCTCTGCTGCGGCCATGAAGCCGATATCCCCCCTTTCATTGCACCTTGTGAGCGAGGCGATGACAATATCGCTTTCTTCTCCTTGGTAATTGTCTAAAGCAGTCAGTATAAGAAAAAGCATCGAAAATGAAGAGGCATTGCGGATTACCAATGGTGGAGATTCTCAGTGGCTTTCCAGCCAGTTTTACTGCACTGGCATTCGGTACACCGGCTCGCGTCATCTCGGCCGAATCGAGCTCATTGAGAATTGGATCCACTGCCTTTTCGCGTCGGAACATGTCCAACAGGAGCCGCACTTGGCCCAAGTACGGCGTCAAAACGACCATATTGCGTGTTCCGTATCCCTGCTGGCCCAGATAACGCACACATTTGAGGACCATGTGTGCCTCGAAATCGTTGCTCCGGCTGGAGACGGTGCCCGGATCGCGGCGGTCCAGTATGGCCTTGTCTTCGTCTTCCGGATAATTGTGATCCACAAAGATGACACGATCACGGAGACCAGCCGGATGGGGTCGCCCCTGAGTGCCGGGAATGGCGTCCACCATTTCTGGGTAGGTGTCCTCGCGCGAGAAGATACTAATCTCGGGGCTCATACGGTGCTGTTTCTTCAGGGTCGTGTGTCCGTATCCTTGTTGGATGAGCCGCTCGAAAAGCGACCGGTTCAGGTCGAATCCCTCGCCACGCTCGACGGTCAGTGCATAGGAGTCGATCTTTGGTCGCAACTGCTTGTGATCGCCAATTAAGACAAGCTGTTTGACAGAAGGACCCAGCGCGGCCAGAACCTGGGATTCGAGAATTTCGCCTGCCTCCTCGATGAGAACGACGTTTGGCTTCGTGGCCCCCAGCAAATCTGCTTGCATGGCAGCTGCTGTTGTTGTGCAGGCGATGATGCGCTTTTCGTGAAGGATGGCCTTTTTACTCTGGTTCTGGATTCCCTCCAGGAGCGTCTTGGTCTTGTCATGGAGAGAGGCATAATTGGACAATTCATCGGCCTTTTCCTGCGTCATTTCTGACGTCCATTGGTGCAAAAGTGCTTTGCGTGCAGCTGATGGCAGCTTCCACACACTTGCCAACTCCTCCTCAGTCGCCATCTGCTTGCCAAAAATCCCTGCATCTTTGTCGTTGACCCATCTCTCAAACAGGTAATCCGCATTCGCATTCTTTCCCTTCTTGCCAACTTTCTGGAACCCGTCGCTCGTTTCTTCTGGGATTGTGAAGGCATCCGCAAAATAGCCGAACTCTTCTGACAGCTGAAGATGCATCATGAGCGTGTCGAATGTGACACGGAAATTGCTGTAAGCCTTAAATTCCTCTTGGATCTTGTCGCTGTAGCTTTCCATCTCGTTTTCATACGAGTAAATCAAGCTCATCTCCTGTGGAGATCGCTTGTAGGGGCTTCTCTGGTCGAAGAGCGACAGTTTGCTGTTCGATGTCGATATTTTGGAGCCCAGTCGCACCATATCCTTGTCTTCGATGCCCATATCACGGAGATCGTCCAAGAACTGATCGAGCGCATGATTTGTGTAAGTGGTGACGAGAATTTTGTACTCGGTGAAGCTCCACAGCAGTTTGATCAGCAGGGCACCGATGAATGACTTTCCTGTCCCGGGTGGGCCTTGTATAAGCGTGAGGCTGTTTCTCAGGGCATTGACAAGCGAATCAAGCTGAGAGTCATCAAGGTTCACTGGATTGTTTCTCAGTGAAACATCGGGAAGGCAGACAGTGGTGTGATCTTCCAAAGATTTCTGTTCCTGTTCCAGGACATCGAGATATCGACGCACGTGGGAATGTGGGGTAAATCCATCATCATCTTCCGCAGAGGGCACAAATGGAACCTCCATGAGCTGACGCTCCAGTGGAATCTCAATCATTCGTTGCAGGCGAATCAAAATGGGCTCGACAGCAAACACGGCCGTGTCGACGAGGACGAACTGGACGTTCTCTGGCTCTCGGAGAACCATCAAGGCTTTGTTCAGCGAGCCTTGATCTGTGAACTGAAGACACACCCGGGGGGGTGTTAGACACAAAAGTTCTTCATTTCGGGCGACGAAGGCGAAGCCGAATATTTCCGTGCCGCGCACAAGAACACCAAAAGATTGGTTCCGCAGGTAGGCCTTATAATCCTTCAGAAAATCAAGACGCTTGTTTCGCGGACCCATCATCTGAAGGCGCTCGAGTCCATACTCGCAGGACAAAATAAGCGAGGATTTCTGGCTCCGGAACTGCAATCCTTTCAATCTGGCCGCGCCTGCCTCCGTGGTAAGGCCATCGCTTCCAATGCCTGTACAGAAGCCGAGCAGCGTCAAGTCTCCGAGAATCATGGGCATACGGCGTCGTTTCTTGATGCCCGTGGCGATCTGAACACCTTCACGCAGGTCCGAGAGCATGCTCTCTCGCAACAGCCGAAATTGGTTGTCCAGATGCATGGCTGTTCTGTGCTCGGGCTCGGCAGTGAATGCTTCGGCTGCCAGCCGGTAGAATGGCCGCTCCCTGGAGAGCAGCTCATCTGGGGTTGGGTATATGGCGATCATGCGGAAATCGGCATGGTCATTGTCGTGGCGACCGCCAGGTCCGGCAAAATGCGACATTCCTGTGAGGCTTTCATCCGTTGTTTTGGGTGCAAGCCGCAGTTTCAAGGCTTTCTGGATTTTATAGGCCAGTTGCCGCGTCTCTATGGATGCGGAATCGCCCAGCAAGATGTTGCATTTCACCACGTCCTGGATGTCTGTGAGCAGACCGTCCATGGCCTCTCGCGTGGCCTCTTCAAAGGGGAGCGAGAGGAGCTCGTAAATGAGCCAGGCAAACGCTTCGAGACTTTCTTTTGGAGCCCCCGGAGCCTTGACGGCGGCGCACAAGGCTCTCCAAAAAGTCGGGGGCTCCACCATAGCGAGCATTAATTGTGCAAGAAGCCCGCCATTGGCCAATGTTGCAACCAACGGGTCGGACATGTATCGCAACAGCTCCACGGAGTAGCTGTGGATGAAGTCGGGACTTATGTTAATTCGCACAGCGATACGCAGTGCATCCAAGCCAGTCTTTTTGGCTAGAATTGCCTCAATGCATGTTGTCGGGCTTGGTTGTTGGCAGATGGCTTGAATAAAGAGTTTGGCACTGCTTGTGTCCTTAATGAGACGCCTCCCGAACACCACGCCTCTGAAGAAGACGGCGAGTTTCTGCCCGCCATTGTCTCCTCCGGCCGAAGCCATGAATAGATTGGGAGTCTAGACTTGATATGAACAAAGACAAAGTATGGAGTGGTCGGTGAGACGAGAAGATGGTGAGAAGGCGGGGGAGGGGAAATGGAATGGCAGGAATGCGCAGAGACGGGAATAATTGTGTGGGCGTCTGCTGATATTAAAATCGCACATGAACGGGCCAGGCAACCATGTATGGGAAATGCGACGTCCATTCACTGGACAGCCTGCCGCTTTTGCAGCCAACATACACACGCCAACGACGGCAGCAGCAGAGGGGTAAACGAAAGCCTGACGTGGCACACACAGTGAGGTAATCTTTTCCAAAGGCTGCATGGAATGTCTCACCATTTCAGATAAAGACACCCCTGTGCAGCTTGCATGATTCGACAGGCCGAGGACGGTGGATGATGAGAGAAAGGCAGGGAACAGCACGGGAGTTGGGGTGTAAACAGGATTTACTGAGCTGTTGCAACCTACATATCTTACGTCACTACAACCCCGCGAGGAGAAAACGGAATCGAGAAATTCAGGCTTACCATCTTTTTCCAAGTCACCTTGATTCAATAGAAACCACCCAATATGCTCACGCGTGGTGCCAGCTCTTTTGAAACTGGGAGAAGTAGCAGAGGGCGATATCGTCCAGGAGGCTTTCGGGGAAACAGAGGTTCTCAGGGCGCCAACTTCCGCGGCAGCGATCGTGGAGGCTCCCGGTGGAATGCCGCAAGAGGCGGTACTCGAGGCCGAGGCCGGGGTGGCTATCGTCCACGGACCGTGTCCGACACGCCGCCGCCGCCGCCGCTTCCTCGCGGATCGCTGATCGAAAAACTACGTGCAGCAGACTTCGACGACGAGGCTGCCTTTTACGAGGATGCCGCTACCATCACCAATGTCCAGACCATCACCTCCTTCAACTGGATGGCCGGCAAACAGCCAACAATCATGATTCCAGGTATGTGGCTATCTGAGCTGACAACGTATTTCTCGCACACATCTCATACGTAGAGGCATGCCTCCTCGATGGACACCCCCCGTCGAGCCTCAGAAACTGTCTGAGGACGCCGGCGTTTATTACCGCGATCTCAACGCAGCCCATTACCCGCCTCACCCGATGGAGCCAGCCGTCGTGGCCATCCTGGACGCCGATCCTGAGCTGCCACGCACTGTCGACATCGTGGCCTGCGGGTCAACCCTAGGCAATCTCTATCGTTTTATCCACGGCATCGACAAACCATTCCGTATGTTGGCTGAGATGGTCCACGGAACACTGTTCCTTGTGCG
The DNA here is from genome assembly GCA_002778125.1 of Dryadomyces quercivorus. NCBI lineage: Eukaryota > Fungi > Ascomycota > Sordariomycetes > Ophiostomatales > Ophiostomataceae > Dryadomyces > Dryadomyces quercivorus. The sequence goes on from PCDE01000014.1 coordinate 520,155, forward strand.
GCGCGAGAGCGCCCCGGATGCACAACTCGAGGGCGTCTATGGTTTCGGCCACACCTTTGTCGATGCCTACACTACCTGGGGGCCTGATATGCGCGGCTCTGCGTCTCACCAGCGCATTCTAAAGTACACATTTGGCAACTTGGACCTGGCAGTTCGCTTCGAAGTGGACGGCTACCTCGCAGGGGAAGATGACGACGAGCAATCAGAGGACAAACGAGTCCATAAAGGAAAGAGGCCCGCTTCTGTCACCATCGAAGATTTGGCGTCACTCATCAGCAACCTGCCCAAGGAAGCGGATGGCAGCAGCAAAGGAAACAATACGTCCACGGCAGCTAAAAGCCTTACCATCCGTCGTGGTGGTCATTCTGTTGGCCGTGACCGTGTCTTTGATATCAAGACCCGTTCCGAGCGCAAGCGTGGCGTCGAGGATACCGTCGGTACAGAAATGCCGCGGCTGTGGGTGAGGCAGATCGACCACCTGATTCTCGGCTACCACAGCTATGGTGTCTTCAAAGACGTTCAGATATTTCCCATGCGCGACGCCGTGCATGACTGGGAGTGCGAGCCGGAGAACCAGCTGCGTCTTCGCCGTCTCGCTGCTTTGTTGCACCACCTCATCACCGCCACGCGTGCCGCCCCGAACCAGCGGTTGGAAATTATCCTGGGAGATGGCAGCACCACAATTCCGGTGGGGGTTGCCCGTGACCCGGCCGACCAAGTACCTGAGGTTCAGCTGATATTGGAGCTTCGGGAGCAGTTGCCTGGTGTGGAGACGGCGCTTTCGACGACTGTCCAAAAGCAGTGGGAAAAGGGGCTGCATATGGGTCTGTCGGATGAAGAAGAAGAAGAAGAAGAAGAAGAAGAAGTGACTATTCTGACAGAGGGGCACTTGGCCAACGATGATGATGGGTCGTCGTCGGAGAAATCACTGCCGGAAGAGGCGGGCAATAAGAATGACGACGATGACCTTGATGGCCTGGCCGGGTGGGACGAAGGCGGCGAGGATTACACGCACTGTTCGGCGGCTTGTGATTACTGTGGCCAGTGCAAGCCTTGAGAAGGGACTACTTTGTGTAACCGCAGAATGGAGGACGAATATCCACGGAATTTTCAATTACTGCGTATTGAATTGTCACTAATTCCAGTCCGAACCGAGGTCTGATTCCTTGAGAATCTCCAAGTCCTCTTCCAGAAGATCAACAACATCTTTATACACGTTGTGGTGCAATCCTTGGTACTTCTCGTCTCGAGAACCATGCAACATGCGGTATCTGAGACACCCTCGTACTGCCTCCCCGTAATTTTTCAAGTACACCATGTCCACTTCTTCCAAATGTTTTCGCGCTTCGCTATGATCAGCTAGCAGGTCAGGCTGCTGATTTTCGTCAAATAGCGGCCTCCACAAAATAATTTCGATGAGCAATATTCCCAGGGAGAAGACGGTTGGATTTAGAGGCACTGCGAACACAGAACCCTCTGGGCGATATTCGGGAACGGAGCTTAGGCCTTTGTTGACGATAAAAGCATGCTGATACAAGGGACTGTTGTTGTGTTGAACAAACAAAATATCATCACACCTCAAAATGTCGGATAGCCATGGCGTCTTGTACAACTGCAGCATAGTCGAGGAGATCACGGCGGCCAGGTATACCCGCTCGATCGTTCTTGGTGGTTGGATGTTGGCGTTTCTGTTCATTAGGGCATGCCGCAATGACACGACAGACTGGATGCTGTGCCCAAGACATCCCTCGTTATCAGAAGCATTTCTCAGGGCTAATGAAATGCCAAATTCACGTGAGGTTTCGGACTCTCCAGGTGCAGAAACCCGTCCACAGTAGCCATCAGTAGAAGGACTTGGTGCATTGAATAGTGTCTGACACATATTGAATGGCGCTGATTCACACGGTATAGCCGCCATAGAATTTGCTGCTACCTTGGGCGGAAGTATATTAGATAGCAGTGAAGATCCAAAATGGGTAGCTTTTCTGGCTTTTCCAGCTATAGTTGTTGGCATGGACAGCAGCACGTTGAAAAGTTTTCCCTTGCCCTTTTTCTTAAGTGTGGAAGCCTTCGGAGTGGCCAACGATGGTAAGGGCAATAAAGAACGAGCTGTCGAAGGCGTAAGATGAGAAATATCCGTCGTTTCTTTGACAACCATCTCATCCCATCTCATTGCTTGCCACCATATTGTTGAGGTTAGAACCATATGGCTATTCCTCTTGGTAGAAACGGCAATATCGAACGTTAGCTGATCAGCAATGACGGCATCTTCGTCTTCGGGTACAAAGTCGACCGAATGTGCTGTAAGGCCCAGATTAAAGAAGTGAGCATCACAGCACGACAGAGTTTCCCCGAGTGCGTCATGAATGCTCAAGGATGTGTCGCGGGCGACCTTGAGAAGACGTCCTTTCGACCGGATGCGATGCGCAGCCTCTAGAGCCTCGAGATTAACCCTGTTGAATGGGAATCTTTCGAGTTTCAAAATGCCATCCCTGATGCGGGTCATCAGATCATCGTATCTAGACTTGCGTAGTGTAAAGCCAACGCGTTTGACCTCATGCTTGAATGATCGTTTCTGTACCCAATCGACCTGAAATGTTAGAATACTACGATACAGAGTAGTTATGGTAGACACACAGTTCCGTCTGGTTGGATATCCAGCCGCTCCTTCATCTCGTCCATGGCTGCATAAATGTCCCTGAGGGAATTCGAGAATGTAGCAGCTTTGATATAGAGCCGACTGTGGATTTTCTTACGAATGGTTTCGTTGTGCCACATCTCATGGAGCGGATTTTTCACCATATCATCAATGTCCCATTCAGGCGCAATTCCACTCAAAAGGTTGTCGAAGATAGTCATTAAACTGGTTTGGGCATCGTCCAGGAATCTCAATAGCGAATCCAATTCGCCTTTGTATTTGATATACCATCGGACTTTCGACACTGCACCATCGTAGTATTCGACACCACTAATGACTAGTGGGATGATCGCGAGAACTAGGCCGATTACTTCAATCCCAGACATGGTTCTGTATAATGTTGACTAGATGAGTTCTCGATGCTCTGTACAAAACATTACGATGTAAGATAAGTCTGGCTGCCCTGTTGGGCATCGATACCCCGCCAAACACGTGTTGGACCCCTCTTGTGCACATTTCTGTCATGCAGATACAATTCTAGAAACGGGTGGACATATTCAGAATACCTAAACAGGTTGTGCCCTTCCATTTAACGTGAACATTTGATAGAGTCTTACGCATGTCTAGCATCCATTTGAATAGTAAAGAGTGGCAGCTAAGAACAATCTGCAGCCTTTCAACTCCCTTTACCGGACACACCCACGATCTTCTTTCTCTCCAAGTACCATGCCACAACATATGTCTTCTTTTAAAGGAGGCACCATTTCCACGGCTGCTTCGCTATGCACGTCAATGTTTGAAGCAGTTTCCCAGAACGAAGATGGCTGGAAAGATGGTGGAGTGCAGGTCTCCGAGGTTCAGGATGTGTTTTCACGCTTCAAAATCTGGGTCACCGCTACTAGAATCCATGATACAGGTAGTCAGTCACTAGACTATGGTCTCGGGAATATATCGCACCTGCGCTCGCATGTCCTGAGGCTGATAAACAACCTGAGCGATCACCTCGATAATGCCAATGCCATAATGTCTGGGACAAAGGTACCATGGGACAAGCTACGACCGGATGATGACCACGCGGAATACTGGTCTGATGAAACTGATCACGGATTCGGAATGCCCAGTACAGAACTCGCGCAAATTCTTCGCAATGTCGGTGAAATTCTCGATAGTCTCAGAAGGCTCTCAGTTGTTCACCGCAACCTGGATCCACATGACCACCTCCGTCAAGTGATAGAATCACGCACAATTTCCTCCAACGCATACGACATCCAGTCTATACGCGAGAAATTCCATGGGATCGATGATGATCTCGCAGAACGTCTTGGAAGAGGGATCTCTCGCCGGCGCCAATATTTCGCGTACCTCAAAGTTCACCATGGGCAGTTCGCTGAGGAAATGGATATTGATGATGACACAATCAAGGCCGCACTCGAGAACATCGATATTGGAGAACCACCAATGCCACATGCTTCATCGCAGAGGGTAACAAACTGCTTGAAACTTCCCGCAATGCCAAAGGAGGCAATGGAGGGCAATGGCAAACCATTTCAGTGTCCATTCTGCTATGCCATGATTGTAATCGGATCGGCTTTGGCTTGGGAGTGGGTTTTTTCCCAGATTGACGTCTTACGAGTGAACTCTTCTAACTGTCTTAAAGAAACCATATCCTCGAAGATATTCATCCTTATGTCTGCCTCTACCAGGACTGTGCCATTCCAGACAAGGACTTCATGCATCGCTACGACTGGATAGAGCATGTTAAACAAGCCCACTGGAAGACATGGGTGTGCCGGGTTACCGATTGTCAAGCCACTTTCAACTCATCTCAGAGCTGCCAGGATCATTTGTTTCAAATGCATTCCGACGTATGTCCCGCATGGCAAATCGAGTCAGCCGTACAGATATGCGAAGAGCCCATGGACATCGATAATGTTGTGGTCTGTCTCCTCTGTGGCTCAGTAATCAATTCTTTTGAGGAGTATCAACAACATGTAGGCAGTGAGCAAGAACAGATCTCACTTCTTGCATTACCAAATGCGGGACTGGAAGACAATGGCAGAGAATGGGGATATGCTGCCAATGATACAGAGTACAAAGCCCGGACTAATATGGAAGAAATAAAGGCCGACGATAAAGGAAAACATCCAGATACTGATGATTCAGGTCCCTCAACTATATCAAGTCCTCCAATGACACCGCCCAATTTAGAAGTGACCATGTTATGGATGTGTTGTGGGTGTGGTTCTTCACAAAAAGGCGTTGCTTGTCTCTATTGCGGGCACAACCGCTGCCATTTCTGTATGATCATATAGGAATAAAAATGATGTAAAGGATAGCAGATGGGGTGTAGCCAATGGTAGAGATATCAATAAGGGAGAAATTCTGAGAAATATAACTAAATAAAGATTGTTTGGAAGAGAAAGAATGCAGGCACTGCCTTTTGGTGATGTACTCTTTTCACTCCTACTGTGAGATTGATACATAGGAGATATTAAGAAATACTAAATAAGAATTGGCAGTGGAAGACATAGCCACTCAAATCCACTCGGATGTGCCTAATATACGGGCAAGTACTACCTGAAGTGTTTCGTGTTGCGGTAGCTGCCCAGGCCTTGACAATTGTAATGGGCCAAACCGTCCTGGGTTATCTGGAGATGGGGCATCAAGCATCATGGAAATTTGACAACTGGGGGTGACTGATAGGCCAAGAATACGGAGTAGACTCTATCCACAGCTACACATTATGCCAAGCCAATGGGCTTTGTCCGATTCCCGTTGAGCTCTCCAATCTTACGATGCAAGCGGGCGAGATGATAAACTCACCCGCAACTGTGAAAAGATCGTACCGCCGCTTCAAGTCAAAATTGTTCAGGCCGTATATTCCTGGGCGTCATCATTTCAAGTTAACTTACACTTTCACGAGCAATGTAAATAACTCGGACAGAACCCAATTGGTACAGTGCGATACCGTAGATCTTACATTATAGCACGGTGTCGTGGACATCGCCGGCCTCCACTAAGCGCCGTTTCCCAAAATGGTTTAGTTTGAACCGCGTTACTGGCAACCCTTGGAACGGGCCTCAACGCCCTCGGCAGGGCGTTTTTCTCCATTCCTCTTCTTGTTTGTGCTTTTTTGCTCCAATGAAGTAGCAATTGTTGCAGAAACTTCACAGCTGCAACCCAGCATCGCCAGGCCAAGTCACGATGGATGCTCACAGCCACAATGACTACAATAGAGCTGTCGAAAGCTTCCAAGAAGATGAATATCCAATGCTTCAAGGCAAGCTTGCTTCTTTCTTGGGAAGCTACTGCATGACTGACCACAACAGATGAGATCTATCTTGACCATGCAGGAACCACCCTTTACAGCCGCACCCTTGTTGAACGAGTCGCCGCCGACATGATGGCCAACTTACTGGGAAACCCGCACGCGGCATCTCCCTCGTCCCAGGCAGCCGGTTTGCTGGTCGAAAATATTCGTTTGCGTGCACTGAAGTTCCTCGGAGCCGATCCTACCGCCTTCGACCTCGTTTTCGTTTCCAATGCCACCGCCGGGATCAAATTGGTTGCCGAGGCGTTCCGGTCCCTTCCTGGTGGCTTTGCCTATGCCTACCACGAGGCCTGCCACACCAGTCTCGTGGGCATACGAGAGGAGGCAGGATGCAGTACATGTGTGACATCAGCCGACGTGGAGGCTTGGACAAGAGCTGCCAAGAGACAAGTGCCATCCTGCTTAGTCAGCAATGACGTCAACAATGTTCTCTTCGCGTACCCGGCACAGTCCAACATGGACGGCCAGCGGTACCCGCTGGCATGGGCATCCCAAACGCGGAATGGCGACAACGAGGGTCCCCGTGTATGGACCCTCCTTGACGCTGCAGCGTATGCGTCAACCAGTCCACTCGACCTTCACGACGCCGCATCAGCACCCGACTTTGTCGTCGTCAGCTTCTATAAGATATTTGGCTGGCCCGATCTGGGTGCATTGTTGGTACGACGTCCGGCCGAGGGACTGTTTGATGCGCGGCGGTACTTTGGAGGTGGTACGGTAGACGTTGTTGCCAGCTCCGCGGGTGAACAGTGGCACGTGCCGAAAAGGGAGGCACCACTGCATGAACGACTCGAGGACGGCACGCTGCCGATACACAGCATTGGGGCATTGGGGGCCGCCATGGACACCCAGAAAACATTATTCGGGACGATGGAACGTGTAACCAAACACACGTCCTTCCTGGGACGACGCCTGCGGACCGGCCTGTCTGCTTTACGACACGGCAATGGAGAAAAGGTCTGCGAACTATATGGCTCGTCAGATAACTGCTCGGGAATTGTCGCCTTCAATCTGCGGAACTCACACGGCGCCTGGATCAGTCTGGCCGAGTTTGATAAGTTGGCCGCCTTACGCCACTTCCACGTGCGTACCGGCGGCGTCTGCAATCCCGGCGGCATAGCCTCAGCTCTCGGGCTGGCTCCTTGGGAGCTACGACGCAACTTCTCGGCAGGACTGCGCTGTGGTGGGGATGACGGCGACCTTCCGTTTCAAACTGACGTTGTTTCTGGCAAGCCCGTGGGCATCATTCGTGCCAGCTTTGGTGCTATGAGCATCGTATCAGACGTGGACATCTTTCTCGCCTTTGTGAAAGAATTCTTCTGCGAAAAGATGGCAATCTCCCCTCCAGCTCCCACCCCGACTCCAAATGCTTCCATCTTCGTCTCTTCCATCAGCATTTACCCCGTCAAGAGTTGCGGTGCCTTTGTTGTGCCCACCGGCCTTGCTTGGGAAGTCCGACCGGAAGGCCTCGCATGGGATCGCGAATGGTGTCTTGTGCACGGTGGCACCGGCCGGGCACTCAGCCAGAAACAATATCCACAAATGACTTTACTCCGGCCCGTACTGGATTTTGCGGCAGGTGTATTGCGTGTGTCGTGGGGGGGCAAGGCTCGCCCTGGGGTGTCAGAAGTGACCATTCCCCTGTCGAGCAACCCAGCCATGTTTGCACCATTGCCATCTGGGCCTTCGTCTAGTCGGTCATCTCAATGGCCATCCCGTGCCTCGCGCGTTTGTGGAGAGGAGATTTCTGCTCAGGTGTACACGGCCACCGCCATTAATGACTTTTTTTCCGACGTTCTCGGGGTACCTTGTTTGCTCGCCCGCTTTCCACCTGGTGGCCAGGGAAAGAGCATGCGTCATGCCAAAGCCCATCTGCAGCGGCACCAGTCGAAGGCCTTACCCTCACCACCTGACTCGGATTCGGAGCGTATAAGGACAAGAGGAGGCACTTCCCAGGTCTCTCCCCTTACCGACCGACGCATCCTCCTGTCAAACGAGAGTCCTATTTTAGCCATCCACATGGCTAGTGTACGTGCTCTCAACGCCGAGATCCAGGCAGGGGAGAATGCCTCTTCGAGCAAAATCTCGGCCGACGTCTTCCGTGCCAATATTGTGCTAGACAGCCGGGACGTCAAGGCCGACACGCCATATGCCGAGGACAACTGGACACGTCTGTACATTGGTCGTCAGTCATTCCGAATGCTGGGTGCGTGCCGCCGCTGCCATATGGTTTGTATCAACCAGCAAACGGGCATGCGTAGCGACGAGCCGTTTGTCACGCTGGCCAAAACGCGCCGTTTTGATGGCAAAGTGTTTTTTGGAACCCACATGGCGCACGATCCACTCGAAATGGCAACACCAACAACTCCGGAGCAACAGTATCCCACAATCATGGTAGGAGATCCAGTAGAAGTAGAAGTATGTTAGATTTCTTGGATGACTGGTTTTGGATATAAGCATTGGGAATTCAAAAGAGGCTGGAAATACAAAATGGGTTCTGTTTAGAAGCTTTGAATATTGTATGCATCTACTCCACGGTTTATTCAATATAATTTTCAGATTATTCTATACAAATAATATTTACCCAAGAATGAGAAACAATGTTAACCATATTGATTTGCAACTGACAAAACCTTAAACTGAAGAAAATAAATGTGAATCGATGCACTTTAATTTCAATTTCTTTGAATTCCGCCGGCGAGAAGAAGAAAAACAAGACTTGCTAGGGTAAGGATATTTGTGATTAGTCATCGGAGCATCAGAGCCGCAGACTTCAGCCCGTGGTTTTTTCTGTCGCTGGCAAGCAACCAGAACTTGCTGCATGCTTGTAGATATTCAATCTAATGGATTTTCACACTATGCAGTTTAGTCAACGAAAGATATGAAAGATGAAAAAATCCGGTTTCCGTCAAATACTAAGATTTCCAGGCCTGTGATTCCTGCCATACGAAGAAACGGAAATGCGAATGGGAAATTCCTGTGTGCTCAGCAGGCTTGATTATTATTGCTTATGCACATGGTCACTGAATACAGCCGTGGAGTCTAGACGACATCATATTTCTGAGTAAGGACCCCGTTCAGATGACCCAAGTGGAATGTGCTGACAACAAAAGACGATCTGACGATGGGCAGAAGAGACCTGAGATGGTTAAATCGCGATCAACATGCGTGCTGAGTCCCCATATATTCTGGAATATTCTGGATGACCCTAGGAACATGAAGGGTTCTTTGGGACTTGGGTTTTCACATGGCGGATCCGCCTGGCATGCATCCAAGGCCAAGTCCGTGATTTAGCTCGCTCGGGAAGGTCATTTGGGCCCGCATGACAAGCCCGTGTGGACCATGTCAATGGCCTATTGTGGGATTGGTGGTCGTCTGTTCCCGATGACATCCTTTTTTCTCCATCCAACCCTACAGCCGCATTAGACAGGCCTGTCCTGGTACGCTATGACCTCGACCTCTTTGCTGCGTACTACTGCTGCATCTTTGGAGTGCATGGTGTCTTCCTGCACGACAATCTTTGGATGGAACGGCTCAGCACCTACGGGCGAGAGTGTAACCGCACTGGCGGCGACATGGACAAACTATCCTTGCCCTTCCCCACCCACTGGGGCCAGTTGGTGACTGACGCGCGAACCTGCATCGACTTGCTCGGATAGGCGGATCCATATGACAGACTACCAGAGTGGAACATCCGTTGTTTCGTTGTGGCCAACCGGTCGTGTGAGAAGATGGATGTCGACGACGAGCGCATTCGGCGTGACCTCGAGTTCCTGTGCTACACAGACAAGCAGACAGGCGAAGCCCGGTTCTACTGGCTTGAACTAGCCTGCTGGCTACCTGCAATTGAACTTTGAAGAGGTTGTTTCTGCGGGTTGTCTGCGAGATGCTTGGCATCTCTTGGATGACAAGGCGACGGATGAACCCGTTTCTTGGGTTGGGATCCACAAGCTTGGCCTACAGACACAAAAAGTGGGTGACACACATCATCTAAAGAGACTAAATCACGCGAATCTCGTATTTTTCGTGGAATACATGATAGAACAAGTGAATAAATTCAGCTCACTTGAAAACGTGTTTGCGATACGGGAAGGATTGTTTAGGAAGAAATGGTACTGATGGGGTTTCAGGAATTCCGTTCCTCCCTCCCAGCATTTCTAATGATTGTTTAATCACTAGGGAGTCCGTGTACGCATAGATAACCCAAGTAACAAATAAATTGTATAAATTTCTACTCCATGCACTATCTTCTTATCATGACTAGCTTTCCACTCCGGGTTTGCCTTAGCTCCTTTTGGTAAAACTGCCGATGGCAAGGTTTTCCGAAGAGCACGAAACAATGGAATCGAAGCTCTGGGACTCGAAACCCGGTCCCGGACCTTCCCAAGAGAGTAAGTTCGTCGGCACATATCAAGATGCGGGGCGACTTATCTGTGGTCCCTGCAGCAGTGATTGCGACAATATGCTGCCATTCTGGTGGCGATCGACTGGCGCGATCCACGTACAAGATAAGAGGCATGACCGGGAATGACCGAGTGATATGGGCAGTGTGACTACGGCGAACGGAGTAGATAGGCTGCATGAGCATGGCGTCTCTTTATAATAGCTGTCGCTGCCGATCTGCAGACAGCTCGCCGTGAGGTTCCTCGAGACGACCTTTTTGATTTCTCACGTGACACAATGGACGCGACTGAGAAGAGCGTCCAGATGGCGGACCACAAGGTCGCCGCGACGCCGGTGTATACGGACAAGAACGGCTACGATGCGGCGGCAGGCGAGATTGTCGGGGAAATCCCTGGCGAGCCAGACAATGGGCACCTGGTGGAGCTGGAGGTGGACTTGTCGCGGGTGATTGCTGAGGAAGAGGGCTTCGAGGCCGACTGGGATGCCGACACGAGCCCGTTTGCAGCCGTCCGCGCCGTGGTCCCCGAGACCGACGACGTTACCATGCCGGTCAACACGCTGCGTGCCTGGCTTCTGGGTTTTGTCTTTGTCATGTTCGGCTCCGGCGTCAACCAGTTCTTCAGCCTGCGGTATCCCGGCGTCCACATTGTCGCCCTCGTGGCAGAGCTGTTGGCTTTCCCCATCGGCATGGGACTGGCCAAGATCCTGCCGCTCGGCCGCTTCAACCCCGACCGCCGCTTCAACATCAAGGAGCATGCCCTCGTCACCATTATGAGCAACGCCTCGTTCGGTTTCGGCTCCGCCGATGCCACCAACCTCATCCAGGCGGCCCGTCTCTACGGCTTCAGCCTCCCCACGGGCCTTGCCGTCATGGCCGTCATCTGCTGTCAGCTGCTCGGCTACGGCATCGCCGGCCTGTCGTCGCCGTGGCTCGTGCAGCCCGCTTCCATGATCTGGCCTGGAACGCTGAGCAATGTTGCCCTGCTGTCTTCGCTGCACTCGCGCGCCAATGCCATCGCCAACGGCTGGAAGATGAGCCGTCTGCGCTTCTTCTTCGTCGTTGGCGGCTGTGCCTTTGTTTGGTAGGTTTCACAGCCTTTCAAAATGAGCACAGAATGCTAACGCCACAAGGTACTGGTTCCCCGGTCTCATCTTCACCGGCCTGAGCTACTTTACATGGTAAGCAATTTTCTATCCTTCCATCTGTTCCACATGCTGACTTCCTAGGATCTGGTAAGAATCACTCTCGAGACAATGCCCGGACGGCATGACTAATCATTGCACAGCTGGCTCGCCCCCAAGAACGTTGCCGTCAACCAGGTCTTTGGCATGGTGACCGGCCTCGGCCTCTTCCCGCTCACCTTTGACTGGTCCATGGTCAGCTACAACACGAACCCGCTGCTGAGCCCGCACTGGGCAGCGCTCAACGTGTTCCTCGGCTTTGCCATTTTCTTCTGGATCGTCACGCCCGGCATCTACTATACCAACACCTGGTTCACGGCCTACCTTCCGCTGTGCACGGCCGAAGTCTACGACCGGTACGGCGAGGTCTACAACTCGTCTCGGGTCATTACGGGCGAGGAGTTTGACCAGGCCAAATACGAGGCGTATTCGCCGCCGTATCTTCCGGCGACCTTTGCGTTCGTGTACGGCCTGTCCTTTGCGTCCATCACGTCCGTGCTGTCGCATGTCTACTTTTTCCACTGGGACGAAATCATGCGGGCGCTGCGCGGCACGCTACGGCTGGACATCCACGCCCGGCTGATGAAGAAGTACAGCCGTGTGCCCATTTACTGGTGGGTGGCCATCATTTTGATCATCCTCGGCATGTCCATTGCTATGACGGAAGTCTACCACACCGGTCTGCCCGTGTATGGCGTCATCCTGGCCTTTGTCATTCCGGCCCTCTACGTGATTCCATGCGGAAGTAAGTTTGAAGCAAAACACGGATCCGTTTCTCCCAACGGCTTCTAACCCTCGCAGTGATCCAAGGTGTCACCAACGTCGACGCCAACCAAGTGAACGTGCTGTCCGAGTTCATTGGTGGCTACATGTTCCAGGGCAAGCCCATTGCCAACATTCTCTTCAAGACCCTCTCGACCGACGTCGTCGGCCAGTCGCTCTACTATGCGTCCGACATGAAAATTGCACACTACCTCAAGATTCCTCCACGCACGCTCTTCTTCGCACAGGGCCTGGCCACCATTCTCGGTGGTCTGACGCAGACCGGTGTCACGCTCTGGATGCTTGGGCACATTGAGGGCATCTGTGAGGAGGACCAGCCAAACGGCTTCACCTGCCCCGTCGGCCGGACGGTCTGGTCGTCGTCTGTTATTTGGGGTCTTGTCGGTCCCGCCCGGCTGTACTCGGTGGGCCGTATCTACTCGAGCCTGCTGCACTTCTTCTGGATCGGCCTGCTGTTGCCGCCCATGACCTATTTTGTTTGGAAGTGGACCGGTCGTGACTGGATCGGTAAGATTAACTGGCCCCTTATTTTTGTCGGCACATACAACGTGCCGCCTGCCACGGGCATCAACTACAGCAGCTGGTACATTGTCAACTTCATTTTCAACAAGGTCATTTACCGCCGCTTCCACGCCTGGTGGAGCAAGTACAACTACGTCCTGGCGGCAGCTCTCGACACAGGACTGGCACTTTCTGGCATTGTTATTTTCTTTGCCGTCACCTACGGGCCAAACGTGGAGTTCCCCGACTGGTGGGGAAATACGGTGTAGGATTCACCCCCCCTTAATATTTGCTTTTCTCAGGAGAATGTGCTGACCAATAATAGATGGCAAAACACCGCGGATGGCCTGGGAGCAACCTGGCTGAGCATGCCGGATGTGGGCTACTTTGGGCCTGGAAACGGGACGTGGGCGTAAAGAGACGAGGCGCTTGTGTACATACTGACAAGTACAATCGAAATGAGAATACGAGCATAAATACGAGTACGAGTAGAGTAGTGTGCAGGTTGCGTCGTATGACTCCCGCTTGTGAAAGTTATGCAGGTCAGCTTTCGTGTGATTGATGACTAAGCAGAAGCTGAGGGTCTGGTCTGTTATTTGTTTACCAACCCCCATAATTTCAGCATTTCGCGATTCTCCATCCAACAACAATCCACTGTCATCCACTGTCATGAACACCCCCATGGAGTCTGCACTCGCTGTGCGGCCCGCCCCCGACCAGGGCAGGGCTGTCTTCACCAACGCTGTCGCCCTCTGGCAACCAATTTGGGCACGCGGCGTCTTTGGCGGTGCCATCGTTGGGCAGGCCCTGGCTGCCGCCCAGCACACCGTTTCCTCTCGTTTCATGGCCCACAGCGTGCAGTGCACCTTTCTGGCCGCAGGGAACAACGAGACGCGCCTGTTTTATGAAGTCCAGGCCCTGCGCAGTGGTCGCAGCATCGCCACACGGCTGGTCCGCGTCTGGCAGACCGAGAACTGCATTGCCACGGTTGTCGTCAGCTTCGTCCACGCAAATATGATCTCCGGCGAGGCTCGCGTGACCCTGCGCCATCAACCTCGCGTGCCTCCGGCTGTCGCGAGTGCCCGCGAGCTGCCGTCCAAGGGCCAAGAAGACGACCGCTCGCTGCTGACAAACACCTGTTTGGCCGGTGATGGCTGTCCGATGCAGTGTGTTCGCATCCCCTTTGTGCCAACCCCGGCTGAGAACCAGGATCCGCACCTGGGCCCCGAAGCCCAGCGTCTGCATACATGGATTCGCGCGCGTGGCCGCATCGAAAATCGTCCGACCCACCTGGCCGCGTTGGCATACATGACCGACAGTTATTTCCTCGGCACCGTCCAGCGTGTGCACCATGCCAACCGCTTCAACAACCGCCCGGCGGTCCAGGCCGTTCTTGCGTCCTTTGCCAACGGCACCGCCGGACGCGACGGTGTCTCCCGGAGCCAGGCCAGCCAGTTCTTCGAAGATCTTGCACAGGAAGAGGAGGAGGAGAATGCACGATTTGACCCGCCTGGCAGTGGGCCACAGGCAATCGAAGACCGCCCCAATGTCGAAACCATGGTCAGCCTCAGCCACACGATCTACTTCCACAACCAGCGGGCAGTGCGGGCCGATGACTGGCTGCTAGCCGAGATGGACACGCCATGGGCCGGCGACGACCGCGGCCTTGTGCAACAGAGAATATGGAACCAGGACGGTCTTCTTGTCGCCACGTGCGTTCAGGAAGGTCTCGTGCGCATGCGGCAGCACTTCCCGCGGAGCAGGCTCTAAACGGGCGGTGGGTCACTGTGTCAAAATCATGTCTCACGAATCGATTGCTCTTTTTTTTTTTACTTTTTACTTTTATTTGTATCTCGTATCTCCATTCAATCTACTCAGTACAATCTACCTGTTTTCCATTTCCTCTACGGCAGTGTGTATCCGCCATCAAACACAAGATTCGCTCCTACGATTTGTTAGCACATGTCGGTCAGCTTTCCTCTGTGTCTTTTATCTTACCAGTCATGTAGCTGCTGGCATCGCTGGCCAAATAGACATAGGAGCCCTTGAGTTCAGAAGCTTCGCACAGCCTGGCAGCGGGGATCAGGCTAAACCATTTGTCCCGCCACGCCTTGGGGTGGACGTTGAGCATCTCCGTGGCAATGAACCCCTAATTTGTTAGCGCCTGTTTTGGAATTGCGCCAATTTTTGACACTTACCGGCGACACGCAATTTACACGTGCAAAGTCTACCCATTCCACGGCCAAACTCTTGGCCAGATGGATCACTGCCGCCTTGCTGGCATTGTAGGCCACCTGGGTCTGGGGCACATTGACCAGGATACCGCTGACACTGGCCGTGAAGATGATGCTGCCCCGTGTTTTGGTCCCCTTCATGATATTGGCCGCGGCCTGGGCCGTCCAGAAGGCACCGTTCAGATTCACATCCATGATCTCCCGGAACTTGTCCTCCGGGTAGTCCTCTGCGTGGATGTGGTCTGCAATGCCGGCGTTGGCCACGACGATGTCGAGGCCGCCCAGGGCCTTGGCTGCTGTCTGGGTCACGGACACCACTTTCGCCCGGTCTTTGACATTGCACTCGTAAGCCTTGATCGTGTGGCCAGGGCCCACGATTGCGGTCATGGAATCGATGATGGCAGCTACCTCTTCAGGCGTGCTTGAAATGTAGGTGAAGGCCACGGCAGCCCCTGCTTCGAGGAGGCCAATGACCACCTGGTAGCCAATGCCACGAGAACCGCCCGTGACAAGAGCTGTCTTGCCCTGGAGGGAAAAGTGTGACAGCACGGGTGCCGTCGGGTTGGGGTGCTTGGCGAGAACCATTGTTACCTGTTCCACAAGATGGGCAAGGAGGACAGACGCTGTCAGAGTAGAGTCGAGGAGATGTTGTTCTCCATCAATTTATTCTTCTTGTGAGATACCTATTATGGCAACTTCCTTCCAGAAAGATAGCCATCTCCAACTCTGCGATCCAAGGCCTCCGGTATGCGGGAGCGTGTGACACAGCATCGGAGCCCTCGTCCGCTCAGCATAAAGGTATAACAGCTACCCCGACGTTAGCTATTCCGATTAGGACTAGTGAGGGTGACTGTCGTCCGCAACTCCGCACAGGGATCACACAACGTGGAGTGAGGAGGCGTAGACCGCAAAGGCAATACCAGGGTAGAGAATCATACGAATAGACGTGCGTGTGCGTCTTTAACCACTCACAGGTAACGTTGGTAAGCAGTCCTAGAATAAGGCCTTACAAGCATCACATGCGTAAGTATAAACTCAACGAAAGTAATATAACTTCTGAATAAAAGATTAAATAATAAATAACTCCCCTTCTATGCTATATAAGGGAGTTCACGAGGTAAATAAATACTGGGCAGTAGGTGCACAGCTACAGGTGCAGCCACACTTTGGATCCTAATTTATATGCCCCCTCCTTGGCTAGAAATTGTTTTGATTTCTACTAAAGTCCTTGTGCCCTCCTTGTTTATATACGTTGTAATTTATCTTGTGCCCTCTTTAAAATGCGTGCGTAGGCTAGGTTATTTATAGCTGTTATTATTAAACCTACGAAGTCCTTTAAATTTGCTATACGGTTATATAGTTATTTTAAGCGCTCTTTGCGTATAATGCGTGCTTATATATTATTAATATTATTAGTAGTAATAGTAGGCTGCTAAGGAGGCGGCGGTAGTAGTAAGACTAGTAGTAAGGAAAGTAGTAGTAGTACTAAAGGTAGTAG
The DNA here is from genome assembly GCA_002778125.1 of Dryadomyces quercivorus. NCBI lineage: Eukaryota > Fungi > Ascomycota > Sordariomycetes > Ophiostomatales > Ophiostomataceae > Dryadomyces > Dryadomyces quercivorus. Next base: position 536,726 of record PCDE01000014.1, read on the forward strand.
TAGTTTTAGTAAAACTAGTAGTAGTATAAAAAGTAGTAGTAGTAGCTAGTTTCTCTTATTAATTAATAAGCTTATAAGTAAGTAAATATATATAAATAGTATATATTATTATTTGCTTAAAAAGTATAGCTATACTACTTTTATTAAATTAATTAGTATAGTAAGCTAAGGTAAGTTACTACTTATAGTTTAGTAAGTAAGAAAGTTTTTTATAAAAAAAAGTTTTTAAGTTTAGTTAACTTACTACCTTTAAAGTTATAAATAAAACTTTAAAACTACTTAATTAAAGTTTTTATACTACCTTAAGTTACTAAAATATACTTAAAGCTTATTAACTTAGTTAAAAATAGCTATAATAAAGGCGCTAATTAGTATATATAATAGTTTTTATAAATAAACCTAGCTTTAAAGTTAGTTAATAGTAATAGTATATTTTAAAATAAGTATAGTAATAGCTATAGTAAGTTATTTAGTTTATATTACTACTAAGTACTTTAAAGACTTTATATATATTTATATTACCTTATTATATTATAATTATTTACTTTTAGTAGCCCTTCCTTTAATAGTTAGTAGCTAATAAAGTAAAAAGAGATAAAAAAAGAAATTTAAGCGCTTAATAAGTCTTACTACCTTTATTAAAGCACTCTTTTAAAAGAGTTTTTTTAAGGAAGTCTTTTATAAGGAGTCTTTTTAAAGGAAAACGTAAAAAAGTTAAAGATTATAAAAAAAAGAAAGAAAATTAATTTAAAAATAATAAGAGTAGTATTTTATAAGCTATTAAAGGCTTTTAGCTTTAGCCTTAATTCTTATATAATCTTATATATAAAGTTACTTATTAGTATACTAAAGGCTAAAGACTAAGTTATAGTCTTATATATAAGCAAGCTTTAAGTAGTTAAAATATTAAAGTATTTTAATTTTTACTTTATTTAAAGTTAATAAGGTATAGTAGTTGCTATAGTATACTTTTTTAACTAGTAAAGGTTCTTTATAAAATAGCTTAAACTTATATTATTACTTTTGCTAGCGTAATACTTAGTCTTTTACCTTATATTCCCTTCTCTTTACTTTTTCTAACTAAAGTATAGTATATACTATATTTTTTATAAATTTAACTAAATTTACTAGTATCCTTACCTTATAAATATCTTAAATTATATAAGTATAGTTTACTTACTTTTAAAGTTCCTCTTCTTTTATTAACTTTTATAAATAAGGTAAGGAGTTAGTTATTAATAGTTAATAACTAAATAGTAAGAAGTATAGGCTATACTTATATACTATTAGCTACTTTTTATACGCCTTTAGTACTTTATAAATATAGTTAACGTTCCTTTTATTTAAGTTTTTAATTACTTACTTATTAATAATTTCTTTTAGTATATAGTAAAATCGTTTAATCTTTTTATTACTTTTAAGCTTATATAGTATAATATTATAAAGCTATATATTATACTTTTTTAAAAATATTTTAAATTCCTTTTCTCTTATAAAGTACTTACTATTATTAGCTATAACTTTTACTAGTATACTTATAAGGTATATTAGGGTTTTTATAGCTACTATAGCGCTAGCTACTTTTTAATCTTTATAAAAGTAAACTAAAGAGTAGCTAGTAGTATAATTAATTATTATATAAGCGTTTTATCTTTAAAGTATAGTAAAGTTAATTTTTTATTATGCAAGAGGTTTAGCTAAAGAAACTATTATAAGTACTTTCTTTATTAACTATAGTCTTTACTATAGTTAATAAGATAAGTACGTTATACTAAGGAAGTTTACTAAGAAGTTTAATTTAAGGTACTACTACGCTTATTTACTAAGTTTAAGGAGAACTTTAGTTAAGTAGTAGCTTAGTTATATATACTCTTTTTATAGTTAATATAAGAGTTATTTTTATACTAATACTTATTTACTTTTACCTTTTAAAAAGATAACTAACTTATTTTTAAAGGTTATAAAAAAGCGTTTAATAAAGTTTATTAATAGTATAGTATACTTGCTTACTATAAAGTAATAATAAATCTTAATTAAGTTATTATTTATAAGCTTTTCTAACTAAATAAAGTCTTTTTTTATTAGCTTTACGTTTTAATTAATTAGTATATTTTTTAAAAAGTATAATATAAGCCTCCTTACTTATATAATAACTTTTAGCTTTTAGGCTAGTAGTTAACGCGCGTTTAAAGGTGCGTTAATAACTTTACTTTTTTAAACTAGCTAGTAACTTATATTTAAAGGTGTTTTAATAGCTTTACTATTATTATCTCTTATTAGATTAATAACTTTATTATTTAAAAGGATAATAAGGTTATTCTCTTTACTAAGGGTATAAATAATATTAAGTAACGTTAATAGTAAGTTTAATATATTATTAAAGTTATTTAAGAACCTTTTAATAATTATACTAATATACTCCTTATCTTTTATAGTATAAATATTTAGCTATAATAACTAGTTAGCTACTATATTTATTTTACTAGGTTACTATACTATTTTTAAATTAAAGTGCTTTACTTTACTTATAAATTTTAGTATATAAGTTATAAGCTTTTTTTACTTATAAAGTTTAGTAAAACTCTTATAATTTATAATAATAGTAATAGGTAACCTCTTAATTTATAAAGTCTAATACTTTAAAGCTATTGCTAAGGTAAGGGCTTCTTACTCTTACGTTACGTATCTTCTTTTTATTTAGATTAAAGAGTAGCTTATAAAGGCTACTAAATATATATTTTATAAAGACTTTTTATTTATATACTTTATTTTAAGTAATATATTCTCTTTTATATTTTTATAAGGTTAATAAAGGGTAGCGCTAATATAAGTACTAAATGTATTAATTATAACTACTACTAGTTAGTTTTATTAAAAAGGTTAAAGTTTAGTAGCGTTTATAAAGGCTTTTTTAAGATTTTTATATACTATTAGTATATTTTCCTTTAGTATAACTTTTTAAGCTTTTTTTAGTAATCTTTATAGTAATTTATAAAAAGATATAACCCTTATTATAAAGTCTTTAATATATTTTTTATAGTATTTTACTATATTAATAAACCCTTTTAATTTTATTATTATTTAAGGTATTAGTAAGTTATAAATATACTTTATCTTTATAAGGTTTAGCTAAATAAAGTTATATAAAATAATATAGCTTAAAAGCTTAATCTCTTTAGTATACTATATATACTTCTTAGTTTAAAGAGTAAATCTAGCTTAGTTTAGAGTTATTAATACTACTCTTATTTTTTATATTAACTCCTTCTTTATATTTACTATAATATAAATGTTATTAATTAAGCTATACGTATATAGCTTATATTTTTTTAAGAGTTTATTTATTATTACTTAAAAAGTTGCTAGTATATTAGTAAGCTTAAATAGTATTACTAAGAATTTAAATAGTTTTATAAGTATTATAAAGGCTATCTTTTTAATAAAGTCTTTATATATATAAAGTTACTAAAATCTATTCTTTAAGTTTAGTATTATATAGTATTTAAATTATACTACTTTATTTAATAAGTTTTTAATATTTAGTAGTAAATATACTTACTTCTTTATGCGTGCGTTTATATCTTTATAATTAATATAAAAGTATGCTTTAACGCCTTTAAGTAGTTTTATTAAATAAAGAAGGTTCTTAACCTACTCTTATATTAATTATAATAACTTCCTTATCTTACCCTTTAGTACTACTAAGGCTTATAATACTTATAGTAATTAGCTTAAGTATATAATACCTTTTTAAAGTCTTTTCTTAATAAATACTTTAATAGCTAGCTTTTATATAAGGCTATATTATAACCTTTTTACTTTAAATAGCTTATTATTATTTATATTAATAACGTGCTATATTTATAAGTTTAAATAGTATAAGTTTATTAAAAATAGCTTTAGAAATTCTTTTATAAAGTTTAGCACCTTTAGTAGTAGTACTAGGTTAAGTTTTACCTCTTTTATAAACTTCTCTTTTTTCTTTTTAGCTTTAAAATTTATTATATAAAGTTTAATATTATATAGGCTATTAACTACAACTATATTACTACTAATTTTCTCTTTTAAAGGTACTATTATTTATAATTTTAGTATTATATTAGCAAATATTACTAAATTATTTAGGTTTATTTTAATACTAAGTTTTATATATAGTAATTAGCTTAAGAGGAGGTTTCTTAGTATAACCTTATTTATAAAAATACTATATTTAATTATTAGTAGTATTAACTTCTTGCCTTTTAGTATTTTTATTTATAGTATAACTTTTATATTATTTATTACTATTAGTTTAGTCTTAATACTACGTAGCTTTTTATAGCACACTAAGTACGTTTAAAGTTATACTACTCTTACTATACTTTATAAGATTTAGTATGCTATACTTTTATTATTAAGGAAGACTTTTGCTAGTAAGCATTTGCTTATTTTTGCCTTAAAAACTTATTTTAAATAAAAGTAATACTTTTTTAAAGACTCTTATATTAATTTCTTTTTATAAAGTTCTCTCTTAAGCTTCTTTTTATTTATATAGTTTTTAAAGCTCTTACTTTATTTATTTATTTCTTTTATTATATATACTTTTACTTCTTTTATACTAGTATCTTTATTATTATTATTATTATTATTATTATTATACCTTTTGTTTATAATAATAAAATAAATAAAGCTAGTTAATATATTGCTTAAGAAGATAAAGTCTCTTATTATTTTGCTTAAAAAGGTAACCTTTTTTTCTTAATTTAGCTTCTTAAGCCTCTTTTAGCGTAAAACCTTATCTTACCTTATTAATTATACTCCCTTACCTTTACTACTACTAAAAGAGGTTTTTCTCTTCTTATAAAGACTTAGTAAGTATAGCTTTTATTTTTAAGAAGTCTTAGCTAATTACTATTCTTTAGTTACTATAAGCTTAAATTGCTATAGTTTAATTAGGTAGTTTATAGCGTAGTAACTTAGTTTTTTATAATTATAGTAAATGCTAGTTTTTCTTTTTATTCTTAATATAAAAACTTTATTATAGTTATATTTACTAAAGACTTCTTTATTATCCTTTAAGTTACTACTTAAGTTAGTATTACTATTATATACTACGTAAGTACTTAAGCCTCTTTAGTAAGACTATTATTATATAAGTTTATAAGCTAACTTAGCTTTATTTTACTTCTCTTTAATATTATAATTAAACTTAATTAAGCTCTTTATATAAATAATTAGGTTATAAAGGCTTATAGCTTATAATATAATTTAAGAGGCTATTATATTTATTACGTATTTACTAGCGCCTTTATCTTACTTTAAAAAGATATTAGTAAATTAGCTAAAGCGTCTTTTATATCTTATTAAGATAAGGGTTGCGTAGCTAAATACTATAGTAAGCTTATTTAAGTCTTTTATAATATTCTTAAACTTTACTATTTTAAGGTTATCTTCTTTATTTTACTTATAGTAATAAAGTCCTCTTAAGTAAATAGTAGCAAAAATAAAAAAGTGCTACTATAGCTTTTAAAGCTATAGCTTATTAATAGCTATTACTCTTTTTAAATATATAAAAGTATACCTTAACTATTTATAAATTAGCACGCCTCTTTAAAATAGTACGTTTTAAGCCTTAATTAACTTTAAGTATATTATTTTATCTTAAGAATCTCTTAGTTTTAGCGTAAGTATTTTGTTTAAGATAGTTTATAATAAATTTACTATTAAGAGCGTTCTTAGCAAGGATAAAATATAAAAAGATACCTTTAATAAAGTTTACGCTTAGTATAAATAAGGATGTATTATTATAGCTATATTAAAAAAAGAAGTTATATAATTATAAGTAGTTACTTATATTTACTTTAGCTATAGCTTACGTAACCTTATTTACTAAGCTAATACTATAAAGTAAAGGTAAAGTAAGTAAAGGCTTAATAATAAGACTTAGTAGTTTATAAAGTAAACTTAAGGTATTTATTAACTACTTTTTTATAGCTAGTATTAGTAAAGAATAAATAAATATTAAAAGTACTATTACTTTTATTATTATTAAGATAGTAAATAAGCTTTTACTTACTAGTTAAGCTTAGCTAGCTATTATTATATAAAAAAAAGGTAAAGTAGTTTAAGGCTAAGGCGTTATAATTTAGTATATTAAGTTTATTATAGTATTTAACTATTATTATTAAGTATTTAATATATTCTTAAATAAATTACCTTATTATTTTAAAGCGTTTTTTTATCTTTATACTACTTTTACTAAGCTTTAAATTATATTATTTTTTATTACGCTTAGTATATAAAGAAGTTACTAGCTTAAAGTAAAAGATAAGTTACTTAGCTAAGCTAAAGATAAACTACCTTTAGCTAAGTCCTCTTATAAAGTTTTCTTCCTTAGCTTTATTTCCCTTATATTTTACTTATTTTTTTTTCTTATAAGGAAAAAGAAAGGATATAAAAAAGATAGTAAGAAAAAGATAAAGAGTATTTATTACTATTAAACTTATTAGTAAGAAGAAAAAAAGAGGTTATAAAGAGTAGAAAGGAAATCTTTAAATAGTTTCTTAAAAGGCTTTTAAAGAAGGTTATAGCTTTTTATTATAGTAGTAACTTTTTTTTTAAGTAAAGCTTTCTAAAGTAGTTAAAGTAGCTTAAGTAAGTTAATTCTAAAATAAAGTTGCTAATAAGATAAAGCGTTTAAAGTAATTAAATCTCTAAAGTTTTTAATAAAGAACTTTAGTTTAAAGTAATATTCTTTACTATAATAGTTTTTACAAAATAAAAAATTAATTTTTTATACGTCTTTAACTACTTATAAGTAACGTTAGTAAGCAGTCCTAGAATAAAGCCTTACAAGCATTACATGCGTAAGTATAAACTTAACGAAAGTAATATAACTTCTAAATAAAAGATTGAATAATGAATAACTCCCCTTCTATGCTATATAAGGGAGTTTACGAGGTAAATAAATACTAGGCAGTGGGTGCACAGCCACAGGTGCAGCCACACTTTGGATCCTGATCCACATGCGGAGTAAGAGAGGGGAGTACCCTTGATTAGTAAGCATTGTTCGAATATTACCTGAGCTTCTTTCAAGTTTATTTTGTACTCTATAGTTTTCTTAGAATCAAAATAGTTTGTATACAGAGCCTACACCTAGAAGAGTTTATCTTAATTCTCGTAGAATGCCTCCAATCTCATCCTTCCTGTCATTAGCATCCACACCCACAGCGCATCGACGAGGACAATATCAAAGAAACTAAAAATCAGACTGCCACCGAAGACGATGCTATGATAGGTCCATGCATGTTCTTCGTTCAGGTCGATTACTTGGCAGACAATGGCCCATGGCAGGACGTAAAGAAGATTGCTGACCAGGCTTTGGTAGAGATACCACCGGGGTTGGGTCGCCAGAAGAATGGTCGCCAGCATGGTAGACATGGCATAGAAGATGTAGCACCAGTCAATAGTACGCCACATATGGGCCGTTACATCGGCGACCTCGGCCGAGGCACTCAGATAGAGTGCAAAGGACCGGGCACCCCAGATGGAGAGAAAGATGGCCAGGGGCACCTCGATGCAGAGAGCGATGACAAGGGATAGCAATGCGGGCCTGGCAATGTGCAGAAGCGATCGGAAGGCGACGTGGCCGGGCCGACGCACAGTCTTTCCGATCTGGCCACGCCATATGCCCCAACGGTGGCCGATGAACGTCAAGCTGGTCGCCTCGAGTGCCTGGACTGGCACCATGACGAGACCCCACCGGATGGTGGTGAAGATGCCCCAAGCCGTGGCATAGGTCGAGCCGAGAGCCACAATAGTTGCCACCAACCAGAGGTAGAGAGCATTGCGTATGGCAGATTCGATGAGGGTGAGGATGCCTGGTCGCATGAGAATGGCCAAAGCTCGCAGGTTGAGGTGTAAACGTGCGAGCATTTTGTTGTCCCCTGCCTCTATTGGTGCAGTATCCGGCACATTTTCCCCGTTGCCATTGGAGGATCTACGTTTATGGTGGCGAAGACGTCCAAAATTTGTTGTCCAAATGAAGTAAGCCAGGCCAACACAGGCGGATGCCATGCTGCATGCAAGCTGGTTGCCGGCTTGCATATTGATCGTCGGTGTCTGCCGGCCCACGTGGAAGCGTGAGATGATCAGCAGGTCCAGTATAATATTGACGGCAAATTTGGCCACGCTGATGAGCAGCGGTACATCGGGTTTGTCGAGCGCTCGCGTGGCCGCGGCCACGGCCGTCTCAATGGCCGAGCTCAGGGCCGAGAAGGCGCTGATGCGGACGTATTTCAAGCTCACGGCACGGACCTCAACCGGTACAAAGCCATCTGAAAAGGTCTTGGCGCCGGTGTAGAAGCCGATGCTCATAATGAGGCCAAGCACGGACTGGAAGACGATGAGGGTGTAAGAGAGAGTGAGTCTCTGGTCCAGTGGGCGAGAGGTTTTGTCACCGATGATGACCCATGCGGCGCGTGGGAGGCCTTCGTTGAGGACCTCGGCCACGACACCAATGTACGTGTAGACGTCTGTTGTCACGACGAGAGAAGAGTCGATGTCGGCGACCCATAGTTTGGAAAGGGTGCTGTAGAGGGCCGGCAGGATAAAGGCGCCGACGTTGAAGAGCAGTGCGCCGGCGTAGTGGTCGCGACGCCAACGCTGAGCACGTCCTGGCGGAGGCACGAAAATGACATCCTGTGACGGTGTTCTTTCTTGCAAGAGAGACATTACTCAGTATTTGATTTGGGTACTGTAGATCACCAAGATCAACGAGAGTAATTGGCAACGTTTGTACAGAGCACAAAGTGTAAAAATGACGAGGAGATCACGGTATCACAGTATCTACGACAGCCATGCATGTCAGATTCACGGGTGAGATATTAGCTGCACAAGAATGCGGAGTAGATGCTCCGCCGGCGTTAGACTACCGAATATGGCACAACGGTCCCCAGTCTGGCATGTTGCGAGATTTGCGGGGGGTCTTTTTGTAAGTACTTTCAATTTAGGCAACTATCATTCAACCTTAGATTTTCGAGTATCGAATCCCCTTGTCTCGTGATGTCGATTCTGGAGGACTTTCAACGTCAGCTCAAAAGACTTGGATCAAAGTAACAATTTGAGACGAAAAATGAGAAGACATGAGCAGTTTAGGCGCCGACTCGTTTCTTCGAGCACGTTGACGACGGCTTGTTGAATACGTTTGACTAATGAAATAACCAACCTCGTGTCTTACTTTTGCACTCCCTCGATGATCACCTTGAGGGTGTTTTCTTGTGCCTTCCGGACGAGCTCGAACGCCTCTTCGGCCTGCTCAAACTTGAACCGATGTGTAATGAGTTTGCGTGGATGGATCTTCCCACTGGCAATCAGATGAATGGCGTGTGGGTAGCAGCCTGTCGAATAGCGAATGGATCCCTTGATGGTGAGCGCGCGGATGCACGCCGTCGTGATGGGGAACACGACGTTCTCGTGGCCCATGCCCGCCTGCACATAGGTGCCGCCCTTCCTGGCGGCGAAGACGCCTGCCTGGATGCACGACTCGGCACCGGTGCACTCCAGCACAATATCAGGGCCCTCTCCAAAGCCGAACTGGGCCACAATGGCCTCGCCCATGGCGCGAGCGGCGGCCACGGGATCTGCGCCGGCAGGCAGCGGCGTCCTCTTCGGAACATAGACACCGTCGGCGGCGAAGTCGCGAGCGAACCGGGCACGCGACTCTGAAATGTCGACACCAATGACCTTGGTGGCACCGTAGGCCTTGGCAACGGCCTGGCAGAGGACGCCAATGGGGCCGCAGCCGAAGACGAGGACGGATTGGCCGGCGCGCAGGTTGGACACCGTGACGATCTGCACGGCGACAGACACCGGCTCGGTCAAGGCGCCATCTTCGGACGTCATGTGGTCTGGGATGGGATAGACATAGTCGGAGGCCACGATGTAGTACTTTTGCAGAGTGCCATCGTCCGGAGGTGTGGCGGCAAAGACGGTGTCGGCGCAGAGGTTGTATGCACCCATGCGGCAGTAGTTGCAGCGCCGGCAGGGCACGCCAGGCTCGATGGCAACGCGGTCACCGACGCGCACGTTCTTCACCTTGCTGCCGACCTCGACGATGGTGCCGGCGCTCTCATGGCCGAGAACGATGGGACTGTTGAGGATGAAGTCACCGATGCGGCCACGCTGCCAGTAGTGGACATCGCTGCCACAGATGCCGGTCTGTTCGATATAGACACGGACATCGTGCTCGTCGCGCAGCTGCGGCACCGGACGGTCCTCGAAGGAGACGTTCTTGATGGACTGGAGGACGAATGCTCTGTTCTGAACGATGAGTCAGCAAGTTGAGAACTCCAGACAGCAGCCACAGGGCGACTCACGTTTTCAGCCATGGTTTCTGGTCAAGTATCTCTGCTGAGGAAGTCCAAGTGAGCTTCGAGGACGCATTTCCATGCATTCTTTATCGGTTCTCGCATGGCAGCGACATGCGGACATCCTCGTGGTCTCGTGCCCGCGAGGACTCCGTTCCACGGCCGGAAAGCGCTGTAAGTCAGCGGACCCACTGCGGGGAATAGCCTAGGGCGACAGTGGTCCGGCAGGGTCTCATTCGGCCAGGCGATGCGGGGATAAGACCACGCAAAAGCCTCAACGGTCAACGTGAGCGATTCGGTCCCAACCACGCCCACGATGGAGTCGACCTACGCGTCATTAGCCCAGAGAGTGCAGCAGAAATGGACAGAGGCCCAGGCGCACGGGCGTCAGCGGCTCATTATCGCCCTCGCCGGGCCGCCGGGGTCCGGCAAGACGACCATTGCCCGCCATGTGGTTCATCACGTGACCGCACTTCCTTCGCCGCCTTCGATCGTCGCCCTCTCCGCCGACGGATTCCACCTGACCCTGGCGCAGCTGCGAGCGATGCCCAATGTGGCAGAGGCCATTGCCCGGCGTGGTGCCCCCTGGACGTTTGATGCCGCTGGCGTGGTCGACCTGGTCCGCACGCTGCGCGAGTCAGCCGGCCGGACGACCGTTTCCGCGCCCACGTTTGACCACGAGGTCAAGGACCCCGTTCCGGGTGGCCTGACGGTCGAGCCAGACGTGCAGGTGTGCATTGTGGAAGGCAACTATCTGCTGAGCGACGAGGCACCCTGGAACGAAATAGCAACGATCGCCGACGACCGCTGGCTCGTGCAGGTGGACGCCGCCTTGGCCGTCCATCGGGTGGCACTGCGGCATCTGCAGGCCGGCATTGAGGACACCATGGAGCGGGCACGCAAGCGGGCAGAGGAGAATGACATGGTCAACGGGCAGTACGTGATGCGGCACAGCCAAGGACGGTACGACTTGTTGATAGACAGCATAGAAGACAAGACAGCCTGATACTCCCACGTGAAGGATCATGCATTCTCAGGGCCAATGTCCTTCTGTCCGTGTCCGCCGTGTCCGCCGTGTACTAGGATTCGCTCCACGTCCGCCCACGGACGGCTGTCGCCCTGTCGTGTCCACAGCTCCACCCCGACCGTCGACCTCGCCATGTATTTGATGCCGAAACAATCAAACGCGAATCCGTCGACCAGTCCTGGATCTGCTGCTCCTCTGCATACCCGAACTTCACCCAGTCAGACCACTCTTCATCATGTCTGCAACCAATGGTTCCAATGGTGCCAATGGACGTCAGTCCATCCGCAAGCCCAACCCACCGGTCCAGGACAGCGTCTTCAAATCCTTCCGTCTCGATGGACGCACTGTCATTGTCACCGGTGGCTGCGGCGGTATTGGCTATGAGGTTTCTCGCGGCCTGGCTGAGGCCGGCGCCAATGTAAGACGAAAGGAAAGGTCCGATTACTCGAGACATGCTAATTCGTGGCCGTCACAGCTCGCCCTGTGGTATCTGACCTCGACCAATGCGGCCAAGCTCGCCAGCACGATCGCCTCCGACTTTGGCGTCAAGGTCCAGACGTACCGTGTCGATGTCCGCAACTACGACGAGGTCTCTGCAGGCGTCGCCCAGGTTGTCCGGGACTTTGGCCGTCTCGACGTCATGATCGCCAACGCCGGCATCCCGACCAAGGCTGGCGGCCTCGACGACTCCGTCGAGAACTGGAACAACGTGCGCGCCACCGACTTTGACGGCGCCTACTACTGCATGCGTGCGGCCGGACTCGTCTTCCGCGAGCAGAAGAGGGGCGTCGGCATCATCACGGCCAGCATGAGCGGCCACGCGGCCAACGTGCCACAGGAACAGACCTGCTACAACGCCTGCAAGGCCGGCTGCATCCACCTTGCCAAGAGCCTAGCCGTCGAGTGGGCTAAATGGGGCGGCCGCATCAACAGCGTCTCGCCGGGCTACATCGATACGGCCATCTCGGGCGACTGTCCGTTCGACATGAAGGAGGAGTGGTTCCGTCTGACGCCACAAATGCGCGACGCTGACCCCCGCGAACTCAAGGGCATCTACCTGTATCTAGCCAGCGACGCTAGCACCTACACGACCGGCGCCGACATCAGCGTGGACGGGGGGTATACGGCCCGTTAAGGGGCAGGCTAGACAGAGCAGATAGGCTACACGTGAATCCTATTTTTCAACTTACGTATAATTGCTTCTTGAACGGCGTTCCGGATCATAATACGCCTGCTACTCCGCGAGTGGTCGACAGTCACCCTGTTCGCATCTCCACTCCGCCCCCCTTCCCCCACAACTCCCCCTCCCTCTCCAGGTTTTCAGCGCCGTCTGGGGTGGCGGTAGTTACTCCGCCCCGCATACTACGCCATGCACGGGTTACGGCCCTTGCCACATCCAATGTAGGCCTGTTTCACGGAAAACCACAGTCTGTCCGCCGTCCTCTGTTGCCAGAGCGCTGCCCAGGCCAAGAAACCTGTTGTAGGAGCTGTGGCGAGAGATTGTATATATTTACAGAGTTTCCACATGGCTTTGCCGTCATAGTACATCCGTAGCCAATTTCCCCTTTTTGGGTCACATCACTTCCTCTCCTTTGATTTCTCTTGCTTCACCATGTCTACACAGAGGGCGAGAAATGCCAAGATTGTTGGCGAGACTCTCGCCGAGGTCCTCCCTCATACAGACAAGTACTGGTTCCAGCAGTCTCATCTGCTCAAGCTCAATCTCCTCCTGCTCGTCCCCCTTCTCTCCAGCTCCATCTCCGGATACGATGGTCCGTGATGCGGTATTTCCTGACCCAGAGAATATTCAGGCTAACGTGATGTCCCCCACAGGCTCCTTGATGAACGGCCTACAGTCTCTCGAGCAATGGAAAGAATACTTTGGCGATCCAGACGGTGCCACGCTCGGCCTTGTCAACGCGGCCCAGTCCATCGGCTGTGTCATTGCCCTGCCTCTACTCGGGTTCCTCACCGACAAGTTCGGTCGCAAACCCATTATCATCATGGGCACCCTCATCATCTTCGTTGCCTCGGCTATCCAAGCAGCAGCCGTCGACTATGCCATGTTCGTCGTGTCCCGTGTCATTGTCGGCTTCGGTGGCATGTTCCTCGTACAACCCTCACCCCTTCTCATCGCTGAGCTCGCCTACCCAACACACCGTGGCAAGTACACCGCGGCCTTTTGGACGCTCTACTACCTCGGAGCCATTCTGGCCTCCTGGACCACGTTCGGCACCCAGGACTACAGTAGCTCCATCTCTTGGCGCATCCCCTCTGCCTTACAGTCCGGGTTTCCGCTCGTCCAGCTGGTCTTCATCTACTGGCTGCCCGAATCCCCACGCTGGCTTGTCGCCCAGGATCGTGACCGGGAGGCTGCTGCCATCCTGACCAAGTTCCACGATCCCACAACAGAAAACAGCCCGCTCGTCAGCCGCGAGATTTCAGAGATTGTCCAGTCCATCCGGAGCGAGAGACAAGCCAAGTCCACGGGCTGATCCGCCCTCGTGGCCACGCCTGGTAACCGGAAGCGCACCCTGATTGCTGTCCTCACGGGCATCTTTGCGCAGTGGAACGGTATCGGCGTCGTCTCCTACTACCTCACGCTCGTCCTCAACACCGTCGGCATCACGGATACCTTTGACCAGACCCTCATCAACGGCCTCCTCCAGATCTTCAACTTTGCGGCCGCTCTGGGTGCAGCCTTCTTGGTCGACCGTCTTGGCCGACGCTCCCTTTTTCTCTGGTCTGGTGTCGGCATGTTCGTCTCCTACGTCGTCTGGACGGCCTGCTCTGCTGTCAACACCAACACGGGAAGCAAGCCTGCCGGCATTGTTGTCGTTGTCTGTCTCTTTGTGTTCTACTTCCATTACGATATCGCCTGGACGCCCCTTCTTCTCGGCTACCCGACCGAGATCTTCCCGTACTCGCTCCGGTCCAAGGGAATTGCCGTGGAGCTTTTCTCCATCTACGCTTCCCTCATTGTCGTAGCGTTTGTCAACCCCATCGGGCTCGACAACATCGGCTGGAAGTACTACATTGTGTACTGCTGCTTCCTTGTCATTTTCTTCTTGATTACATATTTCCTATTCCCGGAAACAAAAGGTTACAGCCTGGAGGAAATCGCGCAGATTTTCGACGGCAAGGATGCGGCGGTGGTCGTTGGTAAGACCGACGACGACTTCAAGAGGTCTGAGGTGGCAGTAGACCATGTCAGCCATTACGAGAGAGTATGAATGTACTATATCCGTTGTATCAGTTATAGGTTGTATTAGTGGATAGTTTGACGATTGGCCCTTGCCCTGCTTTTTTCTTACGTTTGTAATATTCCGTGATACAAAACAAACTCGGATAAAAGGTCCTGGAAGAAGATTAGTGTTTCCTTTCAGCCGTATATCTCATACGCCCTCCCATCACCTGACAGATGTGAAATCTCGCCCCTGAGATGACCGAGGCGAGGTCGGATGCGGAGTAACTCCGAATTGTGGAGTTTAATACAGCAGTTACAGAGGAGTTTTCTGGGGCTTCTGACGTCTGCACGGGCAATTAGCGTGTCCTCACTGGCATCATACAATTTTACCTCCACCAGTGAGAGGGGTGGGTGTCAACCTGGCTCTGGTCCTGTAACGAGGTCTGCCACTCGATAATCGTCAAAAATCTCATTCATGCAGCCCATTCTTCATCATGGCTGCCGAACTAGGGTCGCCCCCCGTGAACTCTGGCGAAAACGATCCGTTTGCAGATGCAACCTTTATTGGGTCGTCGGATCAGGCCTGCAGGGAATGCCGGCGCAGAAAGGCCCGCTGTAACCGGTCACTGCCGACCTGCGATCTTTGCGTCCGCTACCGAAGGCACTGCCTCTACGAAAAACACTCCCGCACTCCCTTGACACGCAAGTACGTATTGTATTGGATTAGTAATCACTCATGTTGTGCGACGCGAGTGAAACTAACAGGACATGGAGACATCTAACGGAGGTCGAGGCCCGACTGGAACGAGCCGAGGCATTACTTAAGCGGATGCGGTCCCTGGTCCCGTCCCATCTCCGGACGTGGGAAAAGGGACCAGCATCACAGGAGACCTTTGAAGAGTCCTTCTCCTTTGACAATGCATTCCAATCACCAAACAGGAGCACCACCTATGCCGACACTGTCGAGCCGGGGCCCAAGGCACTTCCCCCGGCTACCGGGTCTGCTGCACAGCCGAGTAACGCTGCCGAAAACTACTCCGCATCTTCTGCTGCTATAGAAGCAGACCACAGGATGCTCGAGGCGCCACCACAGGATGATTTTGACTGGTGCGAGAAAGAGTCCATCCATATCTCTGGCCTGTCACCCGATGGCACGAACGATGCCATTGAGGACGAAAGCCCTGCTTCAGATGGCATGGCTTCCCTGACGGTCAACGAGAAAGAAGCCGGATACTTGGGTGTCGCATCAGGTGCCGCCCTCTTACGTCTTCTGGAGCCCAAATCACGCCGGCGGGCGCCTTCTCGCTCCCATTCCTCCATGACCGCCGGCTTTCTTTTCACGCCACAGCCAAATCCCAATCGCCATGTCACGGAAGCCATGATCGATGCCTACTTCCGGTTGTATCACGTGAGCTATCCCATTATCCACGAACCAACGTTCCGTGCCCAGTACAGCGAAGTCATTCCACGGCCCAATGGGCAATGCTGGCTCGTTCTCGCATACGTGGTCGCTGCCATTGGTGTCTGGTCGTCGGCTACGTCGTCTGCGGACACGCTAGACTTGGCCCTGTTCGCACAGGCACGTTCCGTGCTGGGATTCGACTTTCTCGAAGTCGGCAACCTCACTCTCGTGCAAGCCTTGACACTGGCCTCCAACTACCAGCAGAAGCGAGACAAGCCCAATTCAGGCTACAACTATCTCGGATTGGCAGTGCGCATGGCCATGGGTCTCGGCCTGCACAAGGAGTTCCAGGGCTGGAACATCTCTCCGCTGAACATGGAGATTCGCCGCCGCGTCTGGTGGTCTTTGTGCGTATTCGACGTGGGGGCAACGATCACGTTCAGCCGGCCAGATGTTTGGCCATACAAGGGCATTGAAGTCAGCTTGCCCCTGAATGTGAACGACAAGGTATGTTTTGGGGTTGTTCGACTGAAACTTGAGTGGCGCTTACTGATATTTATAGGACCTCACTGCTGCCTCGACTTCTTATCCGCCCGAAAGCAATGCCATGACGCCGTATACAGCCGTGGCCACGCAGGCTCGCTTTCACATTGCGACCCGTGAATGCTACGAAAAGGTCATCTCCAAGCCTTTTCCCACCGCCCCGGAGCTTCTCCATTTGGATGCCGAACGTATTGGCGCGTGGCAGAGCTCACTGCCAGCGTGCTTTGTCGAGTCTACCTCGGTGCCTTCTCGCTATGCACTGTGTCAGGCTGTCATGGCATGGAGATTACGCAACCTACGCATTTTGATGTACCGCCCATTTGTGATCCGGTGCGCCCTGAGGCGACGTCCAGATCCGGATGAGGCCAGTACCAATGCATACGACCGCTGTCTTGCAGACGCCGAGTCTACCATCCAGTTGATCTCGGAATACTGGAAGTGCCATGACCACAATCGTCTGGCTGCTTGGTATGCTCTGTATTTTCTGTTCCAAGCTGCCTTGATCCCCTGCATCTGCCTGCGCAATGATCCGACCTCCAATGATGCGGCCAACTGGAGGGATCAGATTAGTACAACCCTTCAGACGATTGCCGCCATTTCACCAACCAATGCAAGTTCAGGGCGATGCTATCGTGTCATATCAGGACTGTGTGGTCGATATCTCGACGTGCCGCCCGTGGAACCGGCGGCTCCTCAGTCTATTCTGTCTACGGGGCTGACGGTTGAATCCCAGGCGGGCAACCAATCTCTCCAGCCCGATGCCTGGGCAGGTGAGCAGCCGGTGGGAGAAAGTCCACAGACACAGATCAACAATGTTTTCACCATGATGTGGCCAAATATGCCGCTTTTGGAAGCAGCAGATGTAGTCCTGGGAGATGATACGGGGTGGATGGAGTTTTTACGAGCTGGAAGCATGGATGATTGGGCAAGATCCAACCAGGAAGGGTAGGTTGGCGAAAAGTTTCGTGTCGTTAAGGACTCGTCAGGTTTATCGTGTGCCATTGGTGACTAAGCAATTATGCGAGCGTCTTTTCTGTGTCCTCTTTGTGGTCCGTCCATTTATCAGCGGTACTAAGATGCAAAGAATGTTGCCTTTCTAACGTCCATGGCCTTTGCATATCATGAATTGTCATAATTGCCCTCGTTGTTTACAACGTTGCTGATGGAAGAGGCCGGACCTTTTCAAACTCTTCAGAATTCCCAATACGCCAGCTCACATGGCCACCCCAATTTCCTGCGCTGGCTTTGGGGTCGTCGTTCTTCCACCGCCATCTTGCTACTGGCTGCTTCCCATCTGGTGCCTGCAGCAGTGTAGTCACCCAAGTACCTACGATTGGGAACAACTTGAAGCCGTGGCCGGAGTCTCCCGTCATGATCACGACCGAGTTTCCCGTCTCTGGTACGTAGTCGATGATGAAGTCCGAGTCTGTCGTATCTGCGATCCAGCAGAGAGTCTTGTTGATCAGCGGACGATCTGCCAATGTCGGCAACGTCTGCTTCAAAAGCTGCCGGCAACGTTTCTCATCTTCCGGTGGCATGAACTGACACTCGCGCATGGTATCTGGGGGATAGGAGATACCCGTGGCACTATCCGTGTTAATGTAGCCGCCACCCATGGGACAAAGCTTTAGTAGATGTGTTCCAGGCTCAGGCTCGAAGAAGAACCCAAGATCACGAGCGTAGGTGACCGGTATACCACGCAGAGACGAGGCCTCTTCAGGGGTCAACTGAACATGTGCCACAGACCACGATTTGGCAACAACTGTTTGTCCAAGGGATGGAACAAGGCGAGTGGCAGCTGCACCAACGGCGACTATGACGAGTTTGGCGTGGTGAACTTGGCCGGATTTTGTCTTGACGCCCGTGCTCCGGCGTTGGCCAGCAACCGTCTCGTAGAGAATTTCGTCGATGTCGCCCTTCTCGCCGAGCTGGAAACGCACGCCAAGCTTTATGCATGCTTTGTAGACAGCAACGAGAGAGTTGGAAGAGTGGGCGTATCCGTCGTATCGATTGAGGTATCCCGTCCAGCCAGGCAATTCGCCGTCCTGATATTGCCATACGTTCCGCACAATGTCATCCCTGCTATCTATGGCGGTGACATATTTGACTACTTCCGGATCACGCTCGGCCGAGGCACGATACTTGTTGAGAGTATCAATGGCCTTGGACGGCGCAGCCTTGGAGACACAATGCAAAAATCCGGTCTGGTGATAATGAGGCGAAAATAGTGGCGTCTTCCAAGCTTTCAAGGCTTCCTATTTATTACACGATTAACGCTGTTGGGTTTGACCGGTCGATAATCGGGCGAGAAACCCACAATGGTCAAGTTGGTATAGAACGAATCTTCGTATTCCACACGCAATATTTTGTTGATGTCGTTGGCCGCAGAATATGCGCTGGGGACTTCGTCACCCTTGTCCACCACCGTGATGTTGCCATACCCACTCCTGGCAAGATGATACGCCGCTGATAGCCCAAAGGCGCCTGCACCGACGATAATTATAGGATCGTCCAGTTTGAGGGCAGCCATGATTCGACGTACAGGGAGCTTAGGTGATGGTTGTATCAGTTGTTGTCGGAGTAAGAAACAGTCGAAAAAGTAGAGCCCCGGCTGGAAGTCGTGTGATTAAAAATACTTTCGGAGCCGAGACCAGTTGTAGTGGTATGATACGAACTACGGGCATATTTTTGAGGACTCAAATTGCCGAGACCGCAGAAGCCTATGAATTCTCCGCAGCATTTTATTGGGAATAAGGTGGGAAGCTTGAAAGATAGCTATCAAACTGGCACTTTTAGTGCTTGGTCCCTGTAAATAGGTGACTCTACTTGTGGGTCTAACGGAATAACCACCGAAGTCGCAATGATAACCCACGAAAGGTCCCGCGTGCGAACCTGATATTCCGTACCCAACTTGTCGTAGTCTTGCCCGTCCATTTTGAGCGCATCAAGCATCAGTGACAGTATTTTATCCTGCCAAGGTCTTTTATCTCATCCTCGTGTACATAATCTATATTTCCTTTTTCATTTGCAAATCCTTATACCAAAACCATAAAACGTCTCTTTATGTAAAGAAAACATAACGAAAATACGAATTAAATCTTACAGGCAGAGGATGCAACTGCTATTTTTGGCTTCCAGTAGTACAACACAATAAAGGTACCACCAGGGATGTATATTTATGTATATTATGCACATCTTTTATTCTAATTGGTCTTCTAAGGGAACGCTAAGATGAAGCATTGTGGCAAAGAGGATATGGCAGTCAGTGTAGGCCGGAAAGCTTAAACAGACGGGAGGATTGGCGCCATCGGTCTCTAATAGGAAGAGATCAGCAGTATTAACGAAAGAAAGGTTCGCTAAAAATCTTCTACAATTGCATTTTCGTGGAAATAACGTATTGATGATTATTTGTATAGTTATTCTATGTCTATAAAACTGAGGTTTGATATCTGTCCGACTTCAAGTCTCTGACCAAAACGGCTCTGTACCGGACCTTTCCGTCCCGAAGATCTTGCATGGCGGCTTCAATTCCCTCAATATTGAGAGGATACTTCATGACCGTAGCAGTAATCTTTTTCTGGGCTGCAAACTTCAAGAGGTCCCGCAGGTTTTGCCGAGATGCAACCAATGAACCCTGGAGACGAACACCTTTCAAGTTCATGGGAAGGATGGGCATGGGCGGCTGCTCGAATGTCACGGCCAGGGGAAATATGATGCTGTTGGTGTCCATGATCTTGACAAATCTGAAGGGATGATTAGCAACCACGTTCCTAGAATTTTTGAAGGGCTTTAACTTACGCAGGGTAGTCAATAGCCGAGCTTCCACAAAGTAGCAGCTGCTTCAGAGGGCGAATGTCATCCATTCCCTTGGATGGGTCGACAACGTGGAATTCGGATGCACCGAGCTCCATCGCGTCCTGTCTCTTGTTCTCTGTGCGAGACAGAACCACGACACAGCAGCCCATGGCGGCGGCGATCTTGATAGCAAGGTGGCCCAACCCGCCAATACCCATGATGCCAATACGGTCGCCCGGCCGGGCATCAAATTGCCGGAGGCAGTTCCACACTGTGGAGCCAGCACACATCATGGGTGCGGCATCTTCGGAGCTGTAGTCGTCGGGAATACGAAAGACACAGCTCTCGTCCCACACAGTCCCGTAAGCGAATGTGCCGATGTCATGGTCGCATACGCCGTAGATGCGGGCCGTTCTGCAGTATTGGTCCCACCCTAAAAATTGTCAGCACCCAATACTTGTTGATAGTTTCTAAGGTTTCAAACCCTACCCGTCGAACAGTTGTCGCAGGAACCGCAGACTTTGCGGAAATATCCGAATCCAACACGATCCCCAACGTTGACCGAAGTGACACCTGCACCGACCTGCTTCACGATGCCAATACCCTCGTGGCCCAAGACAATTTCAGAGCGGAGGTAGTGCTCGTCAGTTCCGCAGATGCCGGAGTGGGTGATG
Organism: Dryadomyces quercivorus; assembly: GCA_002778125.1. Classification (NCBI taxonomy): domain Eukaryota; kingdom Fungi; phylum Ascomycota; class Sordariomycetes; order Ophiostomatales; family Ophiostomataceae; genus Dryadomyces; species Dryadomyces quercivorus. Next base: position 557,700 of record PCDE01000014.1, read on the forward strand.
TCGATGTAAACCTCGCTGCTCTTCAGAGTACGCTCGGTCTTGTCGGGCACGATCTTGCCTTCTTTCGAGGCACGGAAAACATCAAAAGAGACGCTCATTTTGGGATTCTTCACGAGTACAGGTTTGAATGAAACAGCAACACTAAATTACGATCTAGCATTGGGGTGATGGCTGCCTTTTGAAGGCATCAGGCACATTCTTTTTTCCTTATTTTTCTATTTACCCTCCAGTGACGTATATTCGGAGGAAAAGCTGCGCCTTTCGCCACTTCCGAGGCCTGGAGTCCGGGATGAATAATCGCAAAATCTTCTCCGTGTGCGCCCACTGTTTTTTAAGAAAAGAGCTTGGTTTTGGCGTTTTAGTGGGAATTCTGATTTCAAAGCACGGAGAAATAACTAATCAATGGAGGTGCTAAAGTGATTGCGTACCGCTCTTCCTTGCGAATGCTCCGAAACCCAAAATATAATAAAGAATAGAGCAACTTTAGAGCTTCAATTCCTTGTCTTGTCAGGTGACCCTGCTCGAAATGCTCCTTTTTGAATGGCTGACAAGAAAGCCAATGTAACCGCCGAGGATGTCCCACTTTTAAAATCCTGCAACTCCGCAACCTGAAGACGGAACTCCGGTCGTAATGCACTTGGCAAAACCGCGTCTTCATTGGTGGTGGCTCACGTGACTGGTCAAGGTGGTTAGGTGGTTGCCAATGTTGGTGTTGGATCTCCGATTGGCCGCCAAGAGCGCTTCACAATCGGAGATCCCCAACTCCTCGGTACCAGAAAAAGCGGAAGGCCAAGTTGACGGAAGGCAAAAGTAATACTCCGTGCAAAACTTCATTCTCCAACTACTAGAGGGCAGAGAGCGGCCTATTTATGTACAAATAGTTCTCCGTCGTTGAGGACTGAAGCGAGAAGACACAAACCACAAAAGGAAGATCGTTGCGTCCCACTTTACAAGGTTGCATTGAAATGGCTTCGGTTGAAGGTGATCTTCATAAGTTCCTTTATTCACTTCGTTATCCTTGATTCTGAAGCGGACATAGTTGAATAAATACGAAAAAATTTGATACCTGCTATTGCGCTGATGCTGTTATAACGTTAAAAGCATCTCGAGAGTTTTAAACAAGCTTTAAAAACTTATTGGATGCCACAGTGTCTGCAGCAAAGTTTGTAAGTTTGAAATATTCACATGAATGGTTTAAAAAATATTGTTACTCTACAGACAAACTTATATAACGGATATTGTATTTTAGAGTCGTATATAAATCTCGTTATCTTCAATAACCGCTTTAACACTATAGACACGGCGGGGTAAAACAGTTGACGAGTAGCATTAAAACAGCCCCCAAGAAAATGGATGGGACATACAGATGTGACTGCGGCATGGTCACGTAAACTGCACATGGCAGAACCCCCCCAAAAGAAAGATCCATTTCCCCACCAGCCATACTGATGCCGATCTCGATCTTGGCGATGAAGACCACAGTAGATTTGATGACAGCACGTGTGGCCATCGTTTACGGGGATGCCAAAATTAGTCACGATTGGAAAGATGGCTCCCCGCTTCCTTATCAAAGTATAGTATTCAACAGTAGTAAAACTTGTCTTAACAAATGTAATGTCGTTCTCAATTAGATATCTTGCAGTTTTGGATTGGTCAGTGCTAAAAGAGGACCCAGCATTGTGGGATGATAAGTATATGAGGGGGTTAATAAATAAGCTACGGCGGAAGGTTTGCAGCCATGTGATTTGACCTGCCTGAAGATCCGGGGGACTAGGGTAGCATGTCAGCCTTATTAGTACACAGACTTGTCCCCGTGGACACGGCCCGCGCCACTTAAACGTAAGATATTAGTTGGGAGGGACGAAGGAAATAACGGAGTTAATGAAATAACTGCGAAGTCAACCTACCATCGATATTCGGAATTTACTGATTGCATGATTTTGGACCGCCGCTGCGGTGATATATTGTGACAGCGATGACATCGATGCATAGAAATAACACGGGGACCGTAGTGTAAGAACCCCCGAGACCGCCGAAATTCCGAGATGTGTATACAACACTTTTTATTTAAGAGAACTGGCTTGCCGGTGTTCTTGCATATTTCTCGTTTTTATTACAAAACCATAAAGTTTCTATACATTGCAAATTAACATCATGTCTCCTCCAGCCACACTCGAGTCTCGCCCACTGGGCAAAAACGGCCCGGTAGTACCACGTCTTGGCCTAGGCCTTATGAACAACAGTGGTGCCTATAACTCCGTGCCTACGGATGAAGAACGGTTCGTCTTTCTCGACAAGGCTCATGCTGTCGGGGAGACATTCTGGGATACAGGTAGGAACTCTTGGGTGTTGTTTGCCTTGGCGTTGACTAATAATCCTGACAGCCGATTTGTACATGGACTCCGAGGATCTCCTTGGGAAGTGGTTCAAGGCCAACCCTGAGAAGCGCCAGGACATATTTCTGGCGAGTAAGTTTGGCATACAGATGGATCCCAGCGGCAGCTTAAAGTTTGACTCGTCGCCCGAGTATTGCCGAAAATGCATCACCAAATCTCTGAGTCGTCTTGGCTTGGACTACATCGATCTGTACTACGTGCATCGGGTCGACGGTGTTACGCCTATCGAGAAGACCATGGAGGTCCTGGTGGAACTGAAGAAGGAGGGCAAGATCCGCCACATTGGTCTCAGCGCCTGTAGTGCTACGACCTTACGGCGTGCCCATGCAGTGCATCCCATCACTGCTATCCAAATGGAGTATAGCGCCTTCCACACGGCTATTGAGACGCCAGAACGTGCCTTGTTGGCCACGGCCCGTGAGCTGGGCGTTGCTGTAGTCGCCTATAGCCCGCTTGGTCGCGGCATGTTGACAGGTGCCATTCGTGGTTCCGCTGATCTGGGCAATTCCAGTGACTTCCGCCGTCCGCTTGGCCTGCCATGGTTTCAAGAGGGCAATCTGGAAAAGAATATGGCCGTTGTGCAGCAACTCGGCGAGCTGGCAGCCGCTCGCGGCATCTCGACGTCGCAACTATGTCTGGCCTGGCTGCTGGCACAAGGAGACGATATTTTTGCGATCCCGGGTACACGGAAATTTGAACGGTTGCAGGAGAATCTGGAGGCGGCACGCATTGTTATCAGTCCCGAAGAGGACAAGAAAATCCGGGAGATTTGCAGTCATGTCGCAGGGTCTAACTCACTGCCGCAGTATAGCGAGAGCGAGTTTGGGAATACGCCTTCACTATAGCTGCGCGGGAAGCGATAGATATACCGAAAGGCTGTTCCAGTTTTATCACGATCATAGGGAGATCGCCCGCCCTTGCATTTGTCAGATTCTAGCAACGGTCAGCTCCAGCAATTGGCTGTTGTGTTCGGAAAATGGAAGCCTAAATAGGCAATAAAATCCCGGAAATTATTAAGCTCAGACGTTGTAGCTGAAAGTTGACAGCTTGGTAATCCGGACATCGGAGACCCACATTCCTAATTAGGCAATTGGGAGAATTACTTCAACGACGCGACGACAGCAGAACAAATAAAGGTCGGCATCTACACATACTTTTGAGACTTTGATTCAACCAGACCTGCAAGTTTACGCTCGATATACCTCCTCCACGAAACAAACCTTGCAACAACACACACAACAAGCAATTCGACATGGCGGAGAAAGAAAGCACGTCGAACCCCCCGTCCGACCCCGGACTCTCCAATCTCGAGGACATGGAGAAGCAGGATGGCACGAATGGCCAGGCTGTTGTGGTGCCCGAGCCCTCGCCACGAGATATCCACGGCTTCAAGTGGTTCTGCTCGTGCACGGCACTGCTGTCGTCCATCTTCCTCTACGCATTTGACTGCACCGTCGTGGCCGATATCCAAGCCAAGATCGTGACCGACTTTGACGCCGTGGACAAGCTGTCGTGGCTGAGCAACGGAATGGTGATGCCGGCGACTGCGTTTGTGCTGCCGTGGGGTCGACTCTACGGCCAGTTCAACGCCAAGACCCTCTACCTGTTCTGCGTGGTGCTCTTCGAAGCCGGTTCGGCGCTCTGTGGCGGTGCTCCCAACATCAACGGTCTGATCATTGGTCGTGTCATGGCCGGCGTCGGCGGCGCGGGTCTCTACATGGGTGTCATGACGCTCATTGCGGCCACCACCAACATGCAGGAGCGGCCCTTTTACGTCGGTCTGACGGGTCTGACCTGGGGCATTGGAATCGTGCTCGGCCCCATCATCGGCGGCGCTTTCAGCGTCTCGTCCGTGGGCTGGCGCTGGGCCTTTTATATCAACCTCTTTGTGGCCGTGCCGGCGGCTCCGGCCTACTTCTTCCTGCTGCCGAACCACGTGGACCCGCGACCGGGCACGACACTGCGGGAACGCTACGCGGAGATGGACTACCTCGGAAACCTTTTGCTCATCAGCGGCATCGTGACCTTTATCCTGGCTCTCAACTGGGGCGGTGTCGACTACGAGTGGCGTTCCGGTCCTGTTATTGGGTGCTTCTGTGCCTCCGGCGTGCTGTTTATTCTGCTCTTCATCCAGCAGAAGCTCGTGTTTATGACGACAATCGCCCGCCGCATCCTGCCGCTGCACATCCTCAGGAACTACATGGTACCCATTCTGTTTGTCAGCTGCGCGTGCGGCGGTGCCTCTGCCTTTGTGCCCATCTACTTTGTGCCCACCTTCTTCCAGTTCACGCGGTCGGACACGGCACTGGAGGCTGGCGTGCGCTTGCTTCCGCTGGTCGCCGTCATGGTGGTCATCATCATCCTCAACGGCCGGCTGCTGACATATTTCGGATACTACACGCCCTGGTTCACGCTCGGTGGTCTCATCGCAATGGCGGGTGCGGCCCTCATGTACACGGTGAATACGGACACGTCGGTGAGCCGGATCTACGGATACACCGTCCTCCTCGGAGCAGGTGTCGGCATGTGGCTGCAGGCGCCCTTCTCGGTGGCGCAGGCCGTGGTGGCGCCGGAAGACATTCCGGCAGCCGTGGGTGTGGTGATGCTGGGTCAGTTCGCGGGCATTACAATCTCTCTGGCCATTGCGAACACGGTATTCCTCAACGATGCGGCAGCCGGGATCCGGGTACTGATGCCCGACGAGACCATGTCGACGATCAAGCAGGCCATCGAGGGCGGGACGGGTGACTTCCTCTCGAGCCTGGATACTGATATGCGGTCGGCAGTGTTGGACATCCTTGTGAAGGCCATGAATAAGGCATACATTTTGGTGATTGCCGCAGGAAGCCTGACGGCCATCCTCAGTTTGTTCATGAAGCGCCAGAAGCTGTTTGGAGTTACTCCTCAGGCGGCGTAAAGAGGACGTTTTAGATGGACGAAGGAGAGATTGTGAAAGGAATAGGCTGTAGTTCCGAGGTAACTGCATAGAAAACATGGAAATGAATAAGATAGTTGGGGAATAATACAGAAAAATGGAGGAATGACGGTGACGGAATGATGACTTGATTGTGATTCAAATAATGCAGCTCTACAAAGAAAATAATTACGAGACTCATAATTTTATGCTCATCAATGACAAACGAACCATTTTGATACTTCTACTTACTCTCAATCACATCACCCACTGGCTTATCCCAGTTCTTCTCGTCCACGATCCAGCGCAAAATCCCAGCCAACTCCACAGTGATGGCCTTGTACTCGTCCAGGGTGCCATAGGCGTCGCCGTCCGCAAACACAAACACTTCCCCGTTGTCTCTGTCCTCGCCACCAACAAAATGGATGCCCATCTTGGGACGGAAAAGGGCCGCGACTGGCTCGATATGAGAGAATGCCTGGCCACCGCCGATGGGGCCAAGCCAGTTGTACATCTGCAGAGCGGCAATGGTGGGGATCAACGACCCAGAGTCCGGGCCCAGAGCGGCCTCGAGAGCGTACCAGGGAACAGAGGCATGGCTGGTCAAGAGGGCGCTTTCTTCGGCGAGACGTTGGAGAAACGCAGAGAGATACTCGTTGCGTGGGACGTTTACGAGATTGATCACGGGCGCGTATGTAGGACCGGCGACATCTGCGCCCTCCTGGGCGACGGCGACGGAAGGCGGCAGGAAGGAAGAGAAACGACTGCGGTTGGACTCGAACGCGGCAAAGAGGGCGTGCGTGTGGGCCGTCTTGCGCGCGTTGAAGAGGACGAGAGCCGCCTTGACGACGACCGACACCTTGATGGCCACGGCGCTCTGGTGTTGGCGGATGGTCTCGAAGGCGGCGAGTGGGAAGCGTTCGGTGTGGAAGGACGGCTGGGGAGGCTTTGCGGCGCGGTGCTGCGCGCGGACGGCATCGTCTGACACGATGGACGGTGAAGGGAAGGCCGCGGCAGCATAGTGCGCCGAAAGGTTGGCGAGGCGAGACGCATGGAAGGCGACCGAGGCCTGGGCCGGCAGAGACGACCGCAGGGAGAAGTAGCTGTCGGCCCAGACCTTGTAGTCGATGCGCTGGGGACGTGGCGGGTTTTCGGGCCGGGCGAGGGCCTGGTCGAGGTCTCCGGCAAAGAGTTCGACGGAGGAGGCATCGATGACGCAGTGGTTGGCCACGAGCAGGTAGGCGCTCTGGCCCGTCTCGGCAATGGTGTAGAGCACAAAGCGAGCCATGGGGCCCGGGTAGGCGGCCAGGTCGTCCTGGGTGACGTAGACGAGATCGCGGAGGGCGTCGACTGTGGCTATCTCGCCGCCATCCTCGATGATGCGGTCGAGATACGTCGGCGACTGACGCACGAGGACATGCACGAGGTCGCGTCCGCCGAGGACCGTTGGATCCGCCAGCAGAAAGGATGCCAACATGCGGTGGTGGGCCAGGGTGGCCACGATCATGCGGCGCAACGTCGCCCGGTCTGTCGTCTTGTCCCGGGAGACGTAGCCATAGCGGTAGCGCCAGGATTCGTACTCGGCATGCAGCCACTGGATGCTGGGAAAATCATACGCAGGCGTGATATCCTCGACATCGTCCCATGCAAGGTCGTAGTTTGCCAGTGCCTTGGAGACGGCCGTCTGTGTGGCCGTCATCTGACTGCCGTCAGCATCGTCCAGTGCCAGATAGATAATATCTTCGGCAGCCGGTGGACCTTCACGTTTGGGACCAACACTCGTCTCCGCAGTCGAGGGTTTCAGCGCCTCGGCCAGGGAAATCAGTGCGCGGATGCTCTGTGCCTCAAGAATGTCCACCATGGACGGCGCTGTTCCCAAGGAGCGTTTGATTTCCGAACGGACCCGCATCAATGTGATACTGTCGGCAAACGCGACGATGGGTGCATCCAAGTCGAGTTCGGCGGCGTCCAGACCGACGGCACGCGACCAGGCCTGGCGAACAACAGACGCAGCATCCCGGGAGTCGGCCAACTCCTTTTTCAGAGCAGCCTTGCGGCGCCGAAGAACCAGTTCTTGTAGCTTGACTTTGTGGATCTTGCCCGACGTCGTGAGCGGATAGTCTGCCAAACCAGCGAGGCCGAGGTCGGCCAGAGAGACGATCTCGTCGGGCAGGTAGGTCAGGCCCATCTTGGCCAGCAGGAGACTGCGAATGGTCTTTTTCAGGCCGTCGTCGGCCGTGCCGAGGACAACGACAACAGGGACATGGCCGGCCACTTCGTCGGGGGCACCGACGACCTGGGGACGTCGAGCAGCCACGGCCGGGTCTGTGTTCAAGGCAGCCTCCATGGCAGCCGGCGAGATGTTCTCGCCACCACGGATAATCATGTCTTTGTGTCGGCCCGTGAGAAAAAGACGGCCGCGGTCGTCGATGCGGCCGAGATCGCCCGTGTTGAGCCACGGATGGCCGGCCGCGTCCGTGTAGCAGACGCCGGCCGTGTCTCCTCCAATGTAGGCGCGGGCTGCCGTCGGGCCCGACCAGTGGACCACGCCGGCCTGGCCTCGGGGCAAGGTGGCTCCTGTTTCCGCATGGCATATCTTGACGGCACAGCCTGGTTCAGGCCAGCCGACAGCCACCTCGTCCCGGTCGACATCGATGAGCTCGTCGAGCGGAGCCAGGCCCGAGAAGATGTAGAGGCCCTCCGTCATGCCATAGCCCACCTGCACGCGCGAAGCGCCCAGCTGGTGGATGCATGCCCGGACCACTGCCGAGGAGACGCCGGCGCTGCCGACCCGGACTTCTCGGAGATGCGACAGCGGCTGCTCGAGGGCGCTGGCGAGCGCGAGCACCATGGTGGGCACGAGAGTGACGTGCGTGATGTTCTCGCGCACCAGGGCCGTCGCCGTGCTCTCGAGGTCAAAGGCCGGCGCCGCAAACACGGCGGCACCGCCGAGACACAGCGGCCAGACCTGCTGGTAGCGGCCAGGCACGTGATTTGCCGGGCCGGCACACAGGGCCCGCGGCGATGGCAGGCCGGCAAACTGCGGTGTGGCTGCCAGCCTGTCGAGGTACCGCTCAAAGTGTGTCAGGGGCGTTGCATGGACGCCTTTCGGAAGACTGGTCGTGCCGGAGGTAAATACGACAAAGCTCGACTGGTAGCCGCCGGCAGAGAGAACCGCTTCGGTGGCCTCCTCGTGATCCATGGCTTCGGAAAACGAACCCCATCCAGAGGCCGTGGCTGTCTGGCTGTCCACCACAAGCAGCTTGCGTGATCCTTTCAGCTCTGGGAACCCCAGATCGTCGATCCGGCGGGCGGTCTCGGCGTCCTGCGCCAGCACAAACGGCCGTTGACCTGGAGACGCCACACTCAGGGCCGTCCGCACCATGTGGGTGATTTCGGTCGTGTTGGCGAGACTTCGAGGGTTCAGAGGCACCCAGATGCAGTCCAGTACTTCGGCAGCCCAGAGTCCCAGCACGCCCTCGACGCCAAGAGGCAGGAAACTGACAATCGGCGTGCCTTTCTCGACGCCGAGTTCCTGCAGCCCCGTCACCAAACGGGCGACGGCGGTCTTCAGTGTCTTATAGGACCAGCGGAGGTACGCCCTCTCCGTGTCGTCGGTCGGCAGACTCGGCAGCCCGTAGAGGTCCGGGTTCTGGTACATGGACACGAGCGCCAGACTCTCGGCCGAGCTGGCTGCACACGCCAAAAACTTGTGCCATATGGGCAGTCCGGGGTCGGACGCCGGGCCTGGCGTGGCAATCTCACTGAGGATGTCTTCTTCGGCCGTCATGGTGTTGATCTGGTGGTTAATGATCGGTTCTGCGAGCTCCAATCGTCCATGTCCCTTGTTTTCTCTTATACGCCTACGGCCCATCTTCCGGGCTGGCCTGGCCCAAATGGGCACGTAATAATCCGTATTTTCCATGTGGCCGACACCTCTCGCCGTTCACCGCACGTGCGTCCGAACTCGGGAAACTCCTGGCAAGAATGTCTTTGAGACATGGTAGATCTTGGAGACCATGCCGACAGTTTGGCCAACTCCTTCGGCATCTTCCTCACCAAACCTTCCAACACAGCCACCAACGCCATGCCCTCGTTTCCGCTCGTCTCCTACCAGCCTCTCCGCAGCCTCTATTGGTTCGCCTACAAGGCCTGGATCCAGATACGTCTGCCGTTCTGGCACTTGTACCTCTGTGTATTCCCATGTCCCCACGAGAAGTGGTCCCGGGCAGCCACCATTGCTGCGTGGCTTGGCCGTGAGGAGAGCGAGCTCTTTGCCCATCTTGGCATCACAGAGCCCCTCTCGCTCGAGCCAGAGCTCGTGCAGGACTCGCGTCCCGGTGCGGTTACATCCGCGTTTGACGTCATCAGCCCGGGCCCTCTCTCGCTCTACCGAGGACCCGTCGACCACCCAGACGTCCGGCCAGAACCCATTGGGCTCACATCCTATTCGCTCGCTGGACACGATCGTCCGGCAGATCCGTTCGTCGTCTTTCACCTGCACGGCGGCGCCTTTGTCTGGGGCTCTGGCCGGCCCAAGCAGCTGGCCTTCCTCGTCGACACGCTGCTGCACGAGGCTGGTGCCGCCGCCGTCTACGCACCGCAGTATCGTCTGTCGGGCTACGGCGGCCAGAACCCGTTTCCGGCTGCGTTGCAGGACTCCCTGACCGGCTACTGGCACCTCGTGCACACGTTGCAGATTCCGCCTTCGCAAATTGTCGTCGCCGGTGACAGTTCCGGCGGCAGCTTGGCCCTCTCCCTCGTGCGGTACTTGGAACATGTCAGCAGTCTTTCTGTCGGTCTGCCATTGCCGCGGGCTGCCGTGCTGGTCAGTCCTTGGCTGGATCCGGGCCGGGCACTGCAGGGCTTTGCCGCCTTCCGGTCGGATCCGCACTGGACCACCGACCACATGCCGTTTGCGATCTGCCGCTGGGGAGCACTCGTCTATGCAGCACTTGTACCGGTCGAGGACCCGTACATCACCGCTCTCGGAAACCCGTTTTCTACACGTATGCCACTGCTGCTCGTCCTCGGCGAAGTGGAGGTTCTCGCGACAGAGGGCGCTGCCTGGCTGGAGGAGATGCAGGCCGTAGCCGGCAACCGCGTCGACGTGCACTACGAAGAAGCGGCACCGCATGATACGCTGCTTCTAGGCGGCGGCACAGTTTGGGACGGCAGCGCCAGGGAGGTGGCAGGGAGCATCGGGAGGTGGTCTCGCGGGGTTAGAATGGCCGAGGACGCATGTGAATGATTGTCTGATGGTCTGATAGTCCGATTGTCATGTAATGTCCCTTTATATACATGGCTTTCCTACACAGTCGTCATGGCCTCGTCCCGAAATCCCTTCATAATGTCGTTAAAATTCTCCCGCGAGTTCCGAATCACCGCCTGCAGGTATTCAATGTTGACGTGTCCCAGGCGACACCGTGGGTCCAAGTCTTTCAGCATGTCTTGGCCCTGGGCGCTGATCGAGTTGAGCAAGTCGTTGGCCCGCCGCACCAGCTGCGTGACCAGCATCCGGCGCCAGTGGTGCGCGTCTGCCTCGTCAATGGTCATCTCGTACGTGCCCATGGTGACCGTGATGGGCCGGTCGATCTCGCCCTGGGCCAGGTACTCAAAACAGGGGTCGATCTCCTGAAAGACGGCCATGATGCAGATGAGATCCGAGCAGTTGACGTTGCAGTTGTGGCAGTTGACAATGTCCTGGCAGTTCTGGATCACATCGCCCGTCACCTGGCAGACGGCGTCCAGCCGATGCTCCTGTAACGCGGCACGCGCCTTGGGAATCTGCTGCGTGAGTCCGGCACGACACTGGCAGCTCTGCGAGCCCAGCTGGCTCTGCCACGACAGCTCGGCCGCCGTCGTGCCGGTCATGAGCGGGAAGAGACCGAGGCCGTTGAGAGAGCCCGGCTGCTGTTTCTGCGGCGGTTGCGGCTGCTGCTGCTGCTGCTGCAGGTTAATGGACGACGTGGGCGTGCTGCCAGACGTGTTGGTCGTCGTGGTCGACTGGCTGGACGCGGTTGCTGTGCCTGGCAGCGTCCCAGACAGTAGGTCGAGGCTTGTGGCCGGGCTGGCCCCCGTTGTCCAGTCGAGGACGGGGTCGACGGCCGCCCAGTCCATATCCATCTGCTGCGGTGGCACGGGCTCATTGACGTTGGGCCAGCCCGTAGATGCCTCGAGCAGCTGCTGGAAGGCCGTGTCGTCGCCACCGAAATGATCGCCGGGGTCGGGCCACTCTGCCGGCTCGTCTACGCGACGACGACGCCGCGAAGAGGCAGTCGTGGTCGTGCTGGGCGACGGCGACCGGGCTGGCTGTGTGTAGCGGCAAGCAAGCCCCCGGCCACTGCAACGGCCGCAGTCGTTCTGGCCATCACCGTGGCATTTCACCTTGGCCATGCGACACCGTTCGCACGCCGTTTTGGGCCGTCGAACCAGAGGCTTGGCACCTCCTCCTCGAATGGCCGAGCTCTGCCAGTTCTGTATCAGGTTGGCGGGTATCTGTAGCTTGCGGGAAGCGTGGGAGTGGCGGATAGATGATGCTGACGACATTCCGGAACCTTGTTCGTGTTGCGTAGGGCCGTCAAGTTTTGGCTACCAACAAACGGCTTTAAGTACTTGTGGCTATACACCACGTGATGGCTGTGGCGCGTGCCAACAGAACTGGCAGTGTTTGGCTGTTGGCTGTTGGCTGCTGGCTGCTGACTGAAGTATCTTACGCCACTGTACGAGAGGAAAGAAGACAGTATTATCGGAATTAAGGCTGCTGTAATCTGGGGGAGATAGGTTTTATCGCCCCTTTTCACTCCGAGTTTCAGGCTGTCTGCTCCCCAACTTATGTGTGTGGAGTACGGGGCAGGTCTGTCTGTACGGCGCAATCCTTTGCCGTCTTTGTTCTCTTACACCCTACAAAGTACTACTATTGGATCTGCTTTCAGGGGCTGCATCAGCCCACTATCGTGGGGGCAAGGTTACGTAACATCACGTCTTTGATTTATCATATTGCATTTGTCTTATATTTTTATATTTTTGTACTCCATAATATTATACTCCGTATTTTGCATTTTGTATATCCGACACGATGGCTTCTTCGAGAAGGCAGACACCTAATACGAGTACGCGTACTGTCTTGATCGCCGCATGCTACGTCGGCAGTCGGGATTTACCGCCCGACGGTCCTCAGCAGAGAGGCTAGCCGATCCCGTGTGTAGCTAAGCCTGACGTGATCGCTGTGCTTGCAAATTAGGTGATTCTTGATCCAACCTACCGCGTATCCCCCCGGACAATGATCGCCAATGGCCGTCCGGCATGGTCAGAACTTACTTCTGGTTGGCTTACAGAGTCCATCCATCGTTGCAAGAGCCGCAGGGCAAGACACTGTCAACAGGAAGGCACTCACGTGTTAGAGTGACATGCAAACCGTCACGACCTACTTCGGCAATCGAACCAACGGAACAAGATAACACCAGCCAGCGGAGTATATCCGATATCCAGGAAGGGAAAGACTATCTACCAAATTACTCCGTACGTCTCCATGATAGAACAGTGTAACCATGGATCATTGATTTTGGAAGCTAATGTCATGCAGAGGTTCGTTGGCCAGCATTCATCCGGAAACTATTACACCCTCTTGGCAGAAAAGTATTGCTGCTTGACATCGTCACCTCCCTGCCACTTGACCCCATTGTCCCAGGCCTCGGACTGGTACTGCACCAACTCCGAGTCCACCTTCCACTGGCCCTCGGGAGCTGCTGCCCACAGCTGCTCCATCGTCTGCCCGGAATGGTGGAACAGCGACCAGCCAAGCGCATTCTTCGTCGTCAGGCCACCTTCCTCTGTCGTCGCCATGTGGCGGCCAAAGACCAGCGATCCTGCCTGCGGCCGCAGAAGCTTTACCAGCTGCGCCACAATGGCTTGCTGCTGCTCGAAACTGAACAAATGCAGGAAAGATCCAACAAAAATAATGTCCACCTTCCCGCGCAGGTCCTTCAAGAAATCCGGGTCGAACACGTCCCCCGTGACCAGACGAGCACGGAGCGTATCACGGTCACGGAACAGCTCATAGCCCAAGTCCATGAAACGTGACTCCGCATCAACACCCACAATATGGTCAGAAGGTGCTCCGTCGTAGACAAGCTTCCGGATATCCTGACCAAAACAGCAGCCCAGGTCCAGAAAGGTCTCGCCGCCACGTACACGCGAGAGCACCTCGGGGTAGACCGGCGACAGGCACGCTGGGAAGTCCAGGAACCGGAAGACGCCGATGCACGGATAGGGCATGCTATACCCGTCAGCTGCCAGCCTGTGGCCACGTGGATGGTCTCTTACATGTCCCAGGCTTCGTTTCGAACACGGTAGATGTGCTCGAGCATCTCGTCTTCGGGAATCCCCGAGTACTTCTTGAGTACCTCTTTGGCAATGGTAGGAACACGATTCAGCGTGGCCTGATACCAAGCCACATCACGAGAGGCCTTTTTCATGCCATTCGTCCAGTCGACGGTCGAGGCATCAATGGAAAGATCTTCTTTCACGCCCATGTTGATAGTGTGAGGTTGAATGGTGGCGATGGTGATGGTGATGGTGATGGTGATGGTGATGGTGGTGCTGACAATGGTCATAGTGAATGGGTCCAGACGGTCAATCCTGTTGCCTTTTACCTCCGCCTTTCACCATGTCTCGCAGGGCCGTGATGTCCGGTGGCTGCGATGCCGGCCGCGTCTTGTTTTTTCATTTCCGGATGGGGAAATAATATGCCGCCCCGGCGTTCTCCTATAGAACCCGGCCCGCGGACTTTCAAGAATGTTTGTGGCCGTTGAATCGAGCAATACCCTTTTCTGGCTAGCAACAGCCCGAACTATGCGAACCCGCCTGTCCCCGTTGCCTTGCTTTCCCAATATCTGCGCCCACATATGCGCATTTCTGGTTTAGACCAATGTTCGTAATCAACTTCCAAGTTGGGAACCCAAGCCGATGCACTACTACACAAGGCCTCAGCCACGCTGTCCGGACAATGCCAATGTATGGCAACTGGAAATACAGTGGACATAGGTTCTGATCTTGTAGATGCAAGTGGCAGATCGCATACGCGAAGCAGGCGACCAATGATACCATGGACAAGAAAATAAGAGCTAGGAATGATTACGCCCGTTTACGCAAGTAAGAATTATGGGACAATTGTTTGTATTTCAGACCAGGGGATCTCCAATATTCTACATGCTTATTCGCTTATTCGCTTATTCTGTAATTATGCAGACTTCTGTAGCAAGCCCACTGCAGCAGCCCGCAGCTCGGACTTGAGCAGTTTTCCACTGTAGTTGACAGGCAGCTCGTCTGGTACACCACCCCCTTCGCCGATCCAGAACACGTGCTCGGGCATTTTATGGGGTGCTATGCGACTCCGCAACCAAAGCCTGAGCTCCCTCTTCCCCCATTCGGCAGGCTTGGCATTTTTCATATGGACACGTTGGACAAAGGCGCCCACAATCTCGCCCCAGTATGCGTCCGGGATGCCAACAACAGCAGCTGCCTGAATCTCCGGGTGCTGCTCTAGAACCGACTCCACATCGCGCGGGAAAACGTTCTCGCCGCCTGTCCGTTAGCAGAGATGGCCGATCAAGGGAAGAATGACAGGAAAGACCTACCTCTTTTGATCATATCTTTGACTCTCCCCACAATGGTGCATTCACCAGCCGCATTCATTGTCACCAGGTCTCCCGTTCGGAGCCAGTGCCGCCCCCGTGCATCCTGGACCAGGGTTTCTTCCGTCTTGACAGGATTCTTGTAATAGCCTTGAAACACACCGTGTCCCGAAAGAAGCAATTCGCCTGCTTTTCCAGCCGCTAGAGCGTTGAGGTCGGGATCGACCACCTTTGCTGCCGAATCTGGCAGGAGTGTGCCCACCGAAGTGAAGCCATCGCGGAGAAGAGAGACGCGTTGCGGGTCTGTCAGAAAGACGATGCAAGACCCCTCGGTCAGGCCGTAGCCATAGGCCAGATTCTTGAGACCAAACTCGGTATCGAGTCTCTCGAGCAAGTCCCGAGTTAGAGCCGAGCCTGCTATGCTACCGGTACGTAGACACATGTGGGGGCTGAGCGTCGCAGCATCCGGATGGTCAAGCATTGCCCGCAGGATGGTGGCCACAGAGTGGATCACGGTGCATCGATGGGTGGTGAGGGCCTGCAGGGTTGCCCCCGCAAGAAATACATCCGATGGCAGAACCAGGGTGCCGCCATAGACCACCGTGGACAGGAGACCGCAGATCAGGGCGAAGCAGTGGAAGAGTGGCGTTGTGGAACAGACAATGTCGTCGGGCGTGTAGCAGAGACGCTGGCCGACGAGGAGTGCATTGCGGAGAAAGTTGGCGTGCGAGAGCATGGCTGCTTTGCGGGGACCGGTGGTGCCACTGGTGAACTGCACGCAGAGGGTGTCGCTTGGGGTGCATGTGGCCCAGCACTCGGCCAAGAGGATGTCGCCACCACCACCCATGTCGGCTGCAACGGGTTCCTGGAGGAACGCTGGCCATGTCGCAACCCCATTGACTGGCTTCTCGGTGGCCAGTTGCACAATGTATGATTTCCGCCCCCGCTGCTGGACCAGTTCGACCAGAAGGCCGGCATTCTTGCGGTAGCCGATGCGGTCTGCCACAAAAATAGCTTCGGGGTCTGCAGGGATGGGTGCATTAGCTCATGCTTAGGCATGACAGCAACAGAAAGGGGGGGGCGGCCAGACGCACCCAGAAACTCGACGGCGGCCAGGACCTCGTCGGTGGCAAAGGTAGGGTTGATGACAGAGAAGACTGCACCAATCGCGCCCGCAGCAAAGAACAACTGGACGTATTCGAGCGAGTTTCCAGCCAACACAACAATGTGGCTATGCTGACGCACGCCGTGTTCCAGCAGGCGCTGGGCAACCCGTCTGCAGGATCTGCGCAGCTCCTCGTACGTTAAGCTCGACCCTTGCCACGAAGACACCACGGCCACATGGTTGGCGAACTTGTCGGCCTGTCTGTCGAGAAGCTGGCCCAGGTTGGCGTGCTGGAAGGGGACAACGTCAGCAGCCAGCTGTGGCGTCGGCTGCTGGAAGATGAACTGCGTGTCGTTTTCAGTCATATTGATGCGTATGCAGGTGAATTCAGAGAGTTCTACCCGTCTATTCAGGTTCACGGACGGCCTTTTTCTCTGGCCCAGAAACGAAGCCGTTCTGAATGAGAATATCCGACTTCGGGGAGCCAATATGCGGCGGAGGGCCTCCGGGGTATTCTGCGTCCGGGACAGAGATTGCTTCTCTGGGATGTAATATTCCTTGAGAGCTTGCATCGTCGGAATGTGCTCAGACTAGTGTCGGGTGTGAACTCCGCCCATCACATTCCACTGCAACATGCAGTTGACTGTCTTACGACATGCATGCGTGGTTGCATCTTGTATCGACTTGGGTATAATTCTCGAGCCCTACAGCCTTACTCGAGGCAAGTGTGTGGCCCTCCACGTATTACGGGTGCATTCCATTCTCTCCGATTGGCCCTGGCCCGAGTCTACACGGGTCGCGGAGTAAGATACTCCGTACTATAGTGCGCTAAGGCGCTAACCATTAGGTGTGTGGGGTAATGATCTCCGGACCGGCCCTTGGGCGAGCCGGCCGCTATTGAGCCGTATTTTAGCGACTTTAGCGACTTTTAGCGCACAGATACAGAATTCATTGCACTACACAGAAGACAATCGACTTAGGCCCCCTCGCAACCGAAGCTGCACACACACACCCATCGATCGTCCGAGCTGACGCCGTTGCCTGCCGCCTGCGTCTTACAGTTTCCCGACTTGCACGTGACCTGGCCCTGCCGAGACTGTACAATGGCTCCGAGGACCTGTGAGGCAGAGTTAGTGGGTTTGTCGTCGGACATTTCGCTTCATACAGAGCACATACCGCAGCGAGCGAGGCCCACACGACATCTTCGTGCACGCCCATGCCCCAAGAGACGTCTTCCATGTCGGGGCCCTCCAGCTGGACTAGGACGGCATGGCTTAGCTCCTGTTTCTGGATGTGGTGATGGCGCAACGAGAAGAGGTTAGGCCCCTTGGAGACAAGTGGCTGCACGGCCTGTAAGACGCTGCTGATGAGGTCTGGGCCCACGCCATCCAGATCGCGGCGCACGCCATTGATGGAGATGGTCGCGTCGAGACGGGGATGGGTAAAGTCGCAGCGCACAATCTCCACCACGCCGTCGACCATGTATTCTTGGCGAAAGAGGGCGTCCATGATGGCGTGGGTGATCTCGACGCCCGTGTCGTCAGCGTGGCGCTTGACTACGCGAGAAAAGGCAATCTCGAGGTCCCGCGGCAGCTCAAACCCGCCCAGCACATCCTTGACCAGCCAGCCAATGCCGCCCTTTCCGCTCTGCGCGTTGATGCGAATGACGGCCTCGTGCTGACGACCGAGGTCCTCGGGGTCCATGGGGAGGTACGGCATGCGCCAGGGGACGACGGCCCCTCCGTTGCGCGATGCCTGCTCGATGGCCTTGTTCCGCGTGTTGTACCCTTTGCGGATGGCATCCTGGTGGGTGCCGGTAAAGGTACAAAAGGTCAGACGGCCAGCGTAGGGGGCGCGTGGATGAACAGGCAGCTCGGTGAGCTCCTGGACGGTGTCGACGACGTCGTTGATGTGGCCGAGGTCGATGCCGGGAGAGACGCCCTGGGTGTAGAGGTTCATGGCGAGGGTGACGAGGTCGACGTTTCCCGTACGTTCGCCGTTGCCAAAGAGACAGCCTTCGACGCGGTCGGCGCCAGCCAGCTGGGCCATCTCGGTGGCGGCGACGGCGCAGCCGCGGTCGTTGTGGTTGTGGAGCGACACGCAGACCTTGTTGCGTTCCGAGATGTGGGTGCAAAAGTACTCGATCTGGTCGGCAAAGACGTTGGGCATGGCCACTTCGACAGTCGCCGCAAGGTTGAAGATGATGGGGTTCTCCACCGTCGGCTGCCAGACGGCCTTGACGGCCTCGCATATCTCCAGAGCATAGTCCAGCGAGGTGTCCTGGAAGTTCTCGGGCGTGAGCTCGAGCGTCCACTCGGTCTTGCGCATCTCCGGGTCGGGCGAGAGGCGCGTGGCCTCGCGGATCACCTGGGCACAGCGTACGGCCCGTCCGAGCATGTTGCCCTGGGACATGTTGAAGACGACTTCCCGGAAGCAGGCCGAGGTGGACATGTGGATGTGCACGATGACCTTGCGGGCGCCACGGGCGGCCTGCAGCGTGGTGAGGATGAGGTCCTCGCGACAAGGCGCCATGACCTGAATGGTGACATCGTCAGGGATGGCGCCGCTGGTGATGAGACGCCGGGTAAAGTCGAACTCTGTCTGCGAAGCAGACGGGTAGGAGACCTCGATTTCTTTGTAGCCCAGCTGTAGAAGCATTTCAAAGTAGCGCAGCTTGGCGTCTCCGTTCATGGGCTGCCTGGTCAGTGCTCCATGGTCAATGCATCCGGACATGAGAATTCACTCACATGGACCAGAGCCTGGTTTCCGTCGCGCAGGTCTGTCGACAGCCACCGCGGCGGCTTCTTCAGACTCTTGCTGGGCCATTGCCGCTGCACCAGAGGCACAGGAGGGAAGGCTGTGTATTTTTCTTCAGGATGAGCGAGCCTGCATGGTCAACACAGTCCACGATTCTACAGTCCACAAAACTGCAGTGCATACGTACATGTTGGAATGTTGAATGTTGAATGTTGAATGAGCCAATAGGTCTGTTTCCATCGACTGACCCCCAGCCATATACCATGAAGGCCACACATGTTGGCCTGGACGAGACCGTGTTCTCATGGCATAAGCCGAACAGACACGTATTGTTCCGTGTGTGATTTCGGTTATTGCCTGCCTAGTCGGGCCATCAATTCCCTTTCGCACGATCCCGACCTCTGTTTACCCGATTCAGGGATCTCACGCCGGCTGTGCCTCCGGTGGATCTCCGACGGAGGGGGTGTGGGCAGATGTTGTGTTTGCATGACTGATATCCGATGCAGAAATAGAGGCTGGAGATGCCGTCTACTGTCGTCTTTCTCCTGCCACAAGAGCTCAAGCAAACGAACGCCAACATGATTGTAGAGGAAAACCAGGTACGAGAAAACCCCACGGCGCAAAAATCAAACTGACAACGGCAGATATCTCTGGACAGCCAGCCTGTCCAGATGCAGATCCAGTCCAAACTGCGTGCCATCTGGGCCGACGTGCTCGATGACGACCCGTCGAGCTTCGCGGGGGAAGATGTCTTTTTTGAAGTCGGCGGAGACTCCATCTCGGCGCAGCGTCTCATTGAAGCTGCAGCCAAGCAGGACATCCACCTGACGCTGGAGCAGATCTTCATGCACGCCTCACTCGAGGACATGGCAGAGATCGCCCAGCTGGCCAAGCCGGCCAACCCAGGACCCTCAGTACCGCGAGACGGGGCTCTGGATCTCGAGCAGCACTATGACGAGATCGCCAAGGCATGCCACTTGTCCGTGACGAGCATTGAGTCGGCCTACGGCCTCACGCCCATGCAAGAGTCCCTGCTGGCGGCCGAAGTGACAGACAACGACCATGTCAATGCGTACGTTCGCCAGTTTGTCTTCCTCCTGGGCCCCGGCATAGATCTGCGTGGCTTCCGGGATGCATGGCACAAGACCATCCGCGCCGATGCCGTCCTGCGAACGCGCATCTGCCGGCTGCAGGGACGACACATGGCGCAGGTGGTCGTGCGCGCCGATGCCGAGTGTGTGCTGTGGACCACTGTGGGCGGTAGTCTGGCGTGTTTCCTGGCCCAGGATGCCCGGACGCCCATGATAACCGGCGATCCTTTCTTTCGTTATACCCTGATCGAAGAAGAGGCAGGAGAACTGTACTTTGTCTGGACGGCCCATCACGCACTCTTTGACGGCGCCTCTGTCCCCGAGGTGCTCTCCGATGTCACCAGACGACTCCGGGGAGAGGATGTGCCGGAACGACCGCCATTTTCGTGGTTTGTCCACTCGCCGGCAGTGCGACCAGACCCGACTCGAGAACGACAGTTCTGGACAGAGACTCTGTCTGGCGTCCACCCCACGAGTTACCCGCCGACACCGCCCGTCGAGAAGCCAGACGAGGAGCTGCATGCTCGGCCCAACGCCAGGCTGGAACACGAGCTGACCCTGTCTCGTCTGCCACCCTTTGGCACCACGAAATCCCTGCTGCTTCGCGCTGCCTGGGCCATTCTGCTTGCCCACTACACCGGCACAGAAGAAGTTGTCTTTGGAGCCATCAACAACGGACGCACGGCGGCATCGGCCACCGTGCCGGGAGTCTCCCGGATGACGGGCCCGACCATCAACGTGGTCCCTGTGGCTCTGCAGGTGGACCCCGGCCAGACCGTGGCGGCCCTGCTGGCACACATTCGCGAGCAGGCAGCCCAGATGATGGCGTTTGAGCACACGGGTCTCTCGCGCATCCGCACATTCCGTGCCGCCTCGGACCAGGGCATGCTCGATATCCAGAGTCTCCTCGTCGTCCACCATGCCTCCCTGGACGAGACCATGGCGGCATCGCTGCAAGGTGTCGACCTCACCTACCAGGACGACCTGGGAAAGAAAGAGCAGCATGCATATCCGCTCATCCTCTCGTGCATCTTGCAAGGCGACGCTGGAATTCACCTGCGTCTCGAATACGACGAGCGCTGGATTCCCACGCCCCAGGCCCGCCATCTCGCCCACCATCTGCAGACCGTCCTCGACCAGCTCAGCGAGGCCACTCAGGACACTCTGCTCGGGTCTATCTCGCAGTTGAGCAGCCATGATCTGCAGCAGATCCGCCAGTGGAACGCCTCGACGCCGCCAGCCGAGGAGACCTGTCTTCACTGGTTGTTTGCCCGCCAGGTCCACCTGCGACCCCACGCCACGGCCGTCTGCACCGTCGAGCAGTCCCTCACGTATGCCGAGGTCGATGCTTACTCATCGTCACTCGCCGCGCAGCTGGTCGAACAAGGCGTGCAGCCAGGCGTCTTTGTGGGCGTCTGCTTTGAAAAGTCTCTCTGGACAGTCGTGGCCATCCTCGCCGTCTTCAAGGCCGGCGGCGTCTACGTGCCCCTCGACCCAGCGCACCCACGAGGCCGCATCGAAGAGATCGTCCACACTGTCCACATCCAAGTGGTCCTGGCCTCGTCGGTCGGACGGAATACGCTGCAGGGAATTCCCGGTCTGTCCATCCTCTGCGTGCAAGAAGCACCGGACCATCGCCCTTGGACCGAGCCGGCCAAGCCTGCCCAGCCATCCGACACGGCCTACCTCCTCTTCACCTCCGGAAGCACAGGCAAGCCCAAAGGCATTCTCATGCCACATCGAGCCATCTGCACCTCCATTCTGCACCACGGGCCTGCCTTTGAGGCCGGTCCGCACTGGCGAACGCTGCAGTTCTGTGCCCACACTTTTGACCTCTCCATTGCCGAGTTCTTTACGACGCTGTCCTTTGGCGGGACCATCTGTGTGCCGTCCGAGGAAGACCGCACGGAGAATCTCACGGGGGCCATCGTTGCTCTGCAGGCCAACACCCTCATCGTCGTTCCCACGGTGGCCAACCTCCTGGTCCCGTCCGAGGTGGCTCCGCCGCTGCAGACAGTCATTCTCAGTGGCGAGCCCATTCCCAAAGAGTCCATTGTCCGCTGGGCCGATCACGTCGATTTGACTTGTGCCTACGGTCCCTCCGAGACGGCCGTCTGGTGCTCGGCCAACCTCCGCGTCCATCGGGATGCCCACCCGGCCCATGTAGGCCGCAGCATCGGTGCCACCATGTGGATTGTCGATGCCGAAGACCCGGGACGTCTGGCTGCCGTGGGCTGCATCGGCGAAATCGCCATCAGCGGCGCTCTCGTCGGTGGTGGCTACTTTGGCGACAAGGCCACCACCGATGCTGCCTTTGTGCCCGCGCCCGACTGGATGCGTGATCTCACCGGCAGCCCGGCCCCCAGTCTGCTCTACCGCTCGGGCGATCTTGGCCGCTACAACCCGGACGGAACCTTCCACGTCGTCGGCCGCCGCGACACGCAGGTCAAACTGCGCGGCCTGCGCATCGAGCTGGGCGAGATCGAGAATCGCCTGACCCACGGAGGCCTCGTCACTGCCGCCCTGGCCTGTCTTCCGCCCTCCGGGCCTGCCGCCAAGCGCATCGTCGCCGTCGTCACCGAGACCAAGTCCGGCCTCGACCCCGGTGCTGCCATTCAGTACAAGTCACGTGACGAGTCCGCAGACCTCGTCGGCCGCCTCCGGCAGCACCTCCAGCGCTCGCTGCCCTCCTACATGGTCCCGTCGGTGTGGATTGTCCTCGACCAGATGCCACTGCTCATCTCCGGAAAAATTGACCGCAAGCGCCTGAAGCTCTGGGTGCAGAACATGACAACTGACATGTACAACGACATCAGCCAAGCCGAAGAGAACCTCTCGACTGCCCCGGACCAGCTTCCGGCTCCCGTGACGCCAGACTCTCTCATGGACTGGATCCGGCAGCTCTGGAGTGACGTGCTGCAGGTGCCTGTCACGCAGATCGGCCCAAACACATCCTTCTTCGCTGCCGGTGGTGACTCCATTGCCGCCATCCAGATGGTCTCCCAAGCCAAGAAGTCTCTCCCGGACATCCCTCTCTCGGTGCGTGCTATCACGCGTGCCAACACGCTGGGGAGTCTTGTCGCCATGCTGGAAGAGAAGCAGGCAGGCCCGCAAAAGAAACCGGCCAGAGCGGACCCCATCTCGTCGCCCTCGCCTCCGCTGAGTCCCCCTGCATCCATAGCCCTGGATCCCCTGGAGACTCCCGAAGCCTGGAACTTGCCAGACACTGACGCAGTGCTGCTTGCACCGTACCACGCCCTCCTCGATCGAGTCGGCTCCTATCCCATCCAGGATGCCCATGTGCTCTCGGCCTTCCAGCGCGAAGTCCTCCGTGCCCGAAATGCCAATCCGTCCATTTTCCTCATGTCGTGGCGCATGGAACTGTGGTCGTCCCTGCCGGGTGGCGAGCCGCTTTCTCTGCCGCGCCTTGCCTCCGCCTGGCGTGCCACCGTGTCCCGCTTCCCTGTCCTGCGCTCCGTCTTCCTCAAGGAGGCGCCCGCCCAGCTCGGCCTTCCCGTTGTCCAAGTCGTTCTCGGCCCTGAGGCGGCATCAGAAGCCGGCATTCTCATGTCAGAGGCCCCGTCTGAAGCACCAGAACCCGTGTTCGATGACTCTGTCCTGCCTGGTGTGGACTCCTCCTTCCTCCCTCATCGTGCACACATCATCCGCCATGGCCAACGAGTGTATCTGCACGTCGAGATGGACCACCTCATCATCGACGGCTGGTCTCTCGGCTTGATCAAGAAGGCCCTGCTGGAGGCCTATGACGAGCCTGACATTCGGCAGGAAAGTGTCACGCCCTCGTACCAGGCCTTTGTCGCCGCCCAGTCCACGACGGAACGCATCCGTGCCGACAACGCCTACTGGACACGTCTCCTTCAGGGCCTCTCGCCGTCTCGGCTGTCGACCACTCTGGGCAGCGCGCGCTCTGCTGCTGGACCGCTCGTCCGACAGAAAAAGGCCATCGTCCGTTTGCCGGGTCTCCCGGCTGCAGGTCTCATGCCGTTCAGTGCTGCCAACGGCATCACCCCGGCATCCATCTTCTCTGCTGCGTGGGCGCAGACGCTTTCCCGCTTTGCCGGCACGCGAGACGTCGCTTTTGAGTACGTCGTCAGTGGCCGCGACGAAGAGCTGGATTCCGCAGGCGATCGCTCTTCTGTCTGGGAGCTGGTGGGCTGCTGCATCAACGTTCTCGTGCACAGGGTCCAGGTGGATCCCAGCACGGACCTCGCCAGCCTGGCTGCAAATATCCAGGAGGCGGGCGACGAGAGTGCGAGTCGTGGCGCTTCCAACGTGCGCGAGGTAGCCAAGAAGTTGGCCAATACACTTCCGTTTGACACTGCCGTCAATTTCCAGCGGCGTCCGACGGCAGTGGAAAATGAGGCGCGTACACTCAAGGTGGATGACGATCTGCAAAGGAGCAATGATCCGTGGCATGTGAGTTTATTTTTTATTTTTATTTTGGTCCACTCGTCAAATGCTGACAAACATACAAAAAGTTCGACGTCCTTGTCCGAGTTCTGCACATCACGGACGACAACACCTTCTGGCCGTCACTGGAATTCTTTGAAGAGGACTACAACCATGAAGCTATGCAGGCAGTAGGAGAAGATTGGTGGCAGAGAGTCAAGAATGTGGCCGTCTAAAGGATAGAGAAAGAAATATGAAATTGTTTGTCGATAACTATTCCTGCACCATTAAAACACTGCCATTTCTGCAGCCCCAGTCCAATGGATCATTCTGTCACTTGTAGTCATGGTTGCATACAAAATCGATGCCACATCTGGAGTTTCCACATCGATTTCCACTCACTTCCTGGGTCGGTAACCAGTGAGGAACGGCAGCATTGTCGCCAAGAATATATTTTCGTTCGCTGCGGCGCCGCTTGCGTGGCTGCTTAGGTTCTTTAGTACGCCTCTTTTTCTTCCTGCCAGGGTACACTTCGGCGATGAAGGCTTTGTCCGCAGCAGAAAGTCTGGTGTTGTTCTTCGAAGACCATCCATCCTTCGTCCAGTATTTGGGAATATGATATAGCATGATAGATTTCGGATCAAACTTGCTACATTTCGTCTGCTTCCTGCAATATCTCCTAAAAATGTTTTCATGAACCGTGCTCTTGCTCCAGGATAGATTGTCCCTGTATACGGCCGCACGGTTCCATTTGATTTTGATGGAGGGCGAGGAGTGCTCGTGGATGCAGCCAAGAGCATGTCCAAATTCATGCAACACTGTGCTCCTTATCGTATTCTCAGTGTCGGTGTATTTGAGACCTAGATTCATGGTGGGCTTGTTGGGGTCGACATTGAGAGCATGATTTCCTACGTAGGAATTGGAATCCCCGCCGCTCTGAAAAGAGATTCTAATTTCGGACTCTCCTTCACAAATGAAGTCAAAGTTGATATTGGCGTGTTTTTCCCACATTCTGGCGTATTTCTCAACCTTTTCCTGAATTCGATGATCTCCATTCATAAATTTGATGCGTAGTGTCTGACCAGGAGTCCAGAATGCAGTATTCTCTGTCGCCATTCCGAGTGGCCGATTGTTAGAACTTGAATTGCTGTCAGATGAATCGTCCGAGTCGTCGCTCTCGTCACCAGAAAAATGAACGGAGTCATTATCATCGCTTTCGCAACTGGAAAGCACGCCGTCTGACCTATCAGAGTCCCTGTAGTCGCGAGATGTATTGGAACCACTGCTTCTTTCAGGACTGCTTTCTTCGTCGTCCGATCCTTCTGTAGAAGACTCATCACTCCAGGGATTCAATGTGGTACATATTCCGTTGCCCATGGCACTGAAATCAAGGGGTTTCTGCAGGTTGAATACCGACGCACGCGAAGATGCAATTTTCCACGTTAGAACGAAGTCTGGGATAGGGCGGTAATAGAAAAAATAGTTGGTCTGAGTTGAGATCACACTTCTGCCAGCTATTTATAACTCAGTTGTGCAAACGGGCGTTTGTACAAACACGCATTACTTGTCTATCGGTGGGCAGATGTCCAATTTATTTATTAAATATATTTGCCATTGCAGAGAATCTAAGATAGATTATACTTCAGAGCCAATTCAGCTGAGCCGAAGCACTGCCGCCTGGACACGAGAATGAGGCTATCACAACCTGCAAACACAATCGTGCACGAAACCAAAGAATCTACCGAGCTTGTGATGAACACAGCCTCATCACATAAGAATATACTAAAGAAGACTAGCCCTTCATGCACACACTGCACTTTACTGCCTACCGATGTCACTTAGCATCATAAAAATGCATAACGACTTTCCCGGAATCAACACGGCTTCTGTGATAACGCTGATGTGTCACATACACCAGACTATATAGGGTCTGGACAGTGATCAACTCTGCATTACTGCTGACGTGCGCCTGGTGAGGCTGAACCTTCTGCCTTGCCTTGTTTCAAAGCTGCTTTCTTTCCTTATCTAGCGTCTTCACTCGCCCACGTCGCTCTCCTTGCCTCCTCTCCGTAGTCTGCCTTGAGGCTCCTTAAACTCTGCTGTTCCTTCTTTATAGGCTTTCTCACTTCATCGAGGCATCTCCTTTTTTATCATAATTTCTACTTTGTTTACTCTGTTTCATCTGAATCTACCATGTCTACGAAGAAAGTACAAGAGGCCGTCTCTCATCGTCATGAACTTGTACAGATCGAAGAATTCTGTCCACTACGCCCGTATGTTGAGCTCACGGTGCCACAAGATGCTTCGGCTATCATATCGGCCTCCTTCACGACCGTGTCTCGCGACCAAGGCTACGCAGACATTAAAAATTCAGCCTCCTACACTTGGTTTGAGATCGGTCTGCGCCACGGAAATAGATCGAGAACTGAGATTGGGGTCGTCAGAATACACAGCAATCGTGTCGCCAACGACGAGTTTTTTGAAGCTACAACAACATGGAATTCCGGACCCGACGAAACGCTGTTGACCATGTGGCTACAGGCACTCCAACCAGGTGATACAATCCAAATCATACCAAGAGCTACATATCCAGGCTGGGTCAACATTGTGAAGGAAGCGCGCATTCGAATCGAATACCTGCTCGTTGGAACTGGTACAGAAGCCAAGGCCACTGAAAAGAAACCGCTTCCCCTGTGGAGATACGATACTCTATCATCTAAAAGTCGTCAAATTCGGCTGTTAGTTGTCCAACCCGCAGCATCCCGAGACGATCCCATTGAGGCTAGCTTTGAGTACAGAAATCTGCTGAATCCGTCGATTTCTGACAAGGACTTTGAAGCCCTCTCGTACTGCTGGGGTCTTTCCACCGACCGAGTAGCATTGCCCATCAAGCAACCTGGATTCAAGAAGATATCGTCTATTTATGTTACCCGGGCGGTGGACAAGGCTCTGCGGGAGCTTCGTCAAAATGATTCTCCGCTGCGAATCTGGATTGATTCCGTGTGCATCAACCAGGATGATATGGAGGAGAAAGCTCAGCAAGTGGGCATGATGGGCATGATCTACTCCAACGCATCGACGGTCCATGTCTGGCTGGACGATACGAAGCTCGGTCTGGATTTGGCCCTCCGCGTCGTCCGCGACATTTACAACCATCGAGAGCGCGTGTGTCCTGGAGGGGGCCTGTGCAGCTGCCGTGGCACCAAGCATTGGATCCGTGTGGATGACGAGAGGTTTGCCAAGGAAGCGGACAATGCATCCTACGGCCACCTCTGGGAAATCTTTGACGACCACTGTATAAAAAGGCACATCAGTGCAAGTGCCTTGGAGGCGGCTGGTGGCAAAGGATCCAGGCACCTGTCCCAACTCATGCAAAATTTCTTTGAGCACCCCTACTTCCAGCGCGTGTGGGTAGTCCAGGAAGTCATTCTGTCCAAGAAGGCCCTCGTCCACTACGGCAGCGAGATGGTTGAGTGGAAAGAGATAGCACTGGTCGACGAGCTACTGAATCTGAACCTGTATAGGGCCCAGTCGCCCAGTGTGCGCGGGCAGTGGACGTTGCCTACGATCTGGAAAACGTTGTCGGTCGTTCGCAAGGAGACGCCGAGCATGCTGGACGTGTTGCTGTCGGCCTTGGAAATGAAAGCGACCGAACCGAGAGACAAGCTCTTTTCTCTTCTCCCCTTTGGACGAGAAACGCAGACAGCAGTGCCGCCCGAACTGCAGCCCGACTACAAGAAGCCGTTCGAAAGAGTCATGACGGACTTCACGAGATGGTGGATACGGGAAAACCGCTCGCTGGACATCTTATCGTTTGTCCATTGCCATGCGGCTCGAGCCTGGCAGCGGACTCAGCACGACCATACCAGTGGCCAAAGTGCCGCCTCACAGAAGACCACTCCATCTTGGGTGATTGAGCTTGACGGATATTCCCGATGGCAGTCTATGACGTTGATCCGGCAATTTTCCTTCCAGGTATCAGGCCACCGGAAGCCAGACGAGAAACTTCTCGAAGTAGGCGACCACGATCCCTTGGCACTCCGCCTCCGCGGATTCGAAATCGCCACTCTGGTCGCCATCGAACATCCGCCCGCAGAAATGGTTTATCCAAACAGTGACCGAACAAAAGGGTCCTTGGGAAAATCCGACGCCGATCTCTCGCTCGTTTTCAACCACATGTTTGACCCCTGTGGCTTTACCAGAATGTGGTCTCATCCCATGACTGACGAAGCTGACGAAAAGGAGAGCCAAGCCAACTTATACCAAGAGTTTCGCCGCCACGTCGCAGCGCACTCTCATTATATTGCGGAGGAACTACCATATGCTATTCTACCAAACGGCAAGGATGGGTCCTACACGTCCCACCCTCAAGGGAACAGCAGAATTCCAAAATGCATCGACAGATGCTATTTTGTCACGTCCAACGGCCTCTATGGACTGTGTCCCTGGATGGCAAAGACGGGGGACGTGATTGTAGTATTGGATGGTGGCCGTGTTCCCTATTTGCTTCGGCCTGCTGCGGTTCATGGGGACAGAAACTCTGGCAAGGAGATAGGCCCAATGTTTGAGTTTGTCGGGGAGTGTTTTATCGATGGTGGATTTATGAAGGGTGAGGTTACGGCTGAGACATCAGAGGTGTTTACACTCGTATAAAGTATTAAATAAGATTCAGAACTATGAAATGATTGAATATGTTTTATATTGACAAAATAACTGAAGCTAGGTGTTGGCTACGTATTCATTTATGTTGTGTTTCTGGAATGAAAATACGGTCATCAAGAAACGATTGTTATCTTACGCCTGCATCAAGATTTCTGGTGCATCTTGCTCGATCGCCTTTTTACCCACTCCATGCAACTGACTTCCTCGTACTTTTTCTTCTCTCCTTCACCAACACAAGAGTCCAGCACGCCGCAGCTTTCACTCAGGTTGAATCCAAAGAAGAACGGCATGCTGATGCGCTCCTTTCCGCTCCAGTTCTGCGCGCGGTGAACAGTGCTCACGTATCTGACGGTTTAGTCATACTGAAGAGGTCACACCATCAGAACAGAAAACTCACAGGTCATTGGTAATCCTCTGCAGATAATCGGCAATGTTGACCACAAAGGTGCCATCAATAGGCTTCGCGTTGATCCACTGTCCCTGCTTGTTGAGGACCTGCAGCCCGCCCGTGCGGTCTTGCCAGAGAATGGTGAAGAGCTGAAAGTCGGTATGGGAGCCAATCGATACCTGGTTTGCCGCATCACGAGACGAACTGGGCTTCTCCATAGAAGGGTAGTAGTTGACGCTATCTGGTCAGAACGACGATATCCTCTGAACAGCTCAGTCACTTACGCAAAGGTCGCATCCGGGTATGAGAACTTGGCATCGAAAAAGTCCTCTGGCAGATTCAGAGACAGAGCAAAGGACCGCACCAGCGCCCGTGCAAGCTTGAGACAGGACCGCCAATGCTGGAGAATGGAAGCTTTGAATTCGGGCATATTCGACGTGGCGTCCCATATAAACTCATCGCTCACCAGGCAGTCGGCCACTTTCGATGGAATGGACGACACATCAGTGACGGATTCGTCATATTCCGGGTCGTATTTCCAAGAAAAGCTCTCCCGCACATCCACAGACTCGAATGGGTTGATACGCTGGGTTTGCGGTGGGTGGTATCCGTTGAAAATTTCCGACTGGGCCGAGATGGCGCGCCTTTTCACCTCTGCCGGCTGTCTGAAAAAAGCGAGACTGGCTTCATGGGCAGCCTCCACTGTTTCGACCGGTATACCGTGGTTCTTGATGTAGAAGAATCCCATGTTGGTGCAGGCTTCGCGCAGCTGCCGAGCGACGGCTACGCGCTCTACGAGGACGTGGCTAAAAATACGGGACACATCGATGATGGGGAGCTCCGAGGGCATGGCATCCCGTAGAGGAGTCTCCAAAACCGTCCTCGTTATCGGGCCATCGCCGGACCATAGATGGAGTTGTGTGGTGGCTACTGCTGTCGACGCCATTGCAAGTGTAACTGGTGGATGAATTATTGCTTACTCAGCAGAAAGGAGGCAGAGGGGGCGGAATATATGGTCCTCGTCTGGCCGAGGTAAAAATAGAGTCAAGGCGGGAAGTGCTATCAATCAGATAGTCTGTTATGATACGGGGAAATTATCGGACTGAACATATCGTCGGAAACTTCCGAAATCAACGGCCGGTTATCTGCATTATCTCGTGGAAAGTATCCTGTACAATCATAAAGCTCCAAGGATTTAGACCGAGCTCTTCTCGTGTGGCAGGCTAACGATAACCGGATCTGCTATCTCGCCCTCGATCTCCATCGCAGCCTTTTCTTTCTGCGCCATCTCCCGCATCTCAAAGACCCGCACGACAACCACCCACAAGCACATGCCACAGACAAATCCCAGACTGGCCTTGAATCCCCTGCTGAATTTCGGCGCGTCGGTCACTGGGTAGAGGAACTGCTGGATCACAGTCGTGAGGGCTGTTCCGCAGGAGTTCATAATGGCCAGAGTCAGACTGCGGACCTGGCGATCGCCAGACGTGAGGATGTTCGCCCAGGAATAGTAGATTGGGCTCAGAGGACCGTCTGTGCCGGCAAACATATAGGAGACGATCTTGAGGCCAAGAGGAATGTCCCAGATGACGAGGCAGATGGTGCCGAATATCAGGATTGCCAGATTAAAGGCGACCGCCGCCATTCGATATCCAGTCGCGTCCACGAATGTACTTAACAAGAGGACCATGACAATATTCCATCCGTTAATCGCAGTGGGAACGTTGTTCACCTGGTACAAAGACCAGGTGTGCTCCGTGTCGTTCTTCAGGTAAAGCTGCATCACCGTATTGGCGACTTTTCCGACGGTTGTGTTCCAAAACCTGTTGCCGGTTAGCCAATGTAGTCACTGGTCTCGCATACACTTACATAAACAGGACCGCCAAGACGTATGTTTTCCAGGTTTTAGCAGCACGCTTGAACATATCCAAGCTGAAGTGGTTGACGAGCTCTTCCCGGCCATCTTCCACAATACGCTCGAGACATCGCTTCTTCTCATCGTCTGTGAGATAAAACGCCTTCGTATCGTATGGGGTATCTGGGAAGACAATGAATCCATAAATGGCCACAACAACTGTGATGATCCCATCAAGAATGAAAATCCTATCTCTGTGGTTAGAGATCCAGGAAAGTGTATACAACAATGCCGTCTGTGGACTTACCATCTCCAGCCGGCGAGGCCGTGTCTCCCTTCCAGCGTGGCCAAGGCGGCAGATTGGAGGTATCCGGATATCATGGTGCCTACATATGCAGCACATGCAAAAATCGCCGTTCGTTTTCCTTTAGAGAAGTAAGCATGCAAGCTAACACGACGTAAATCAAGGTTGACATACCGATTTCGCTCTTTTTGTACCAACTGCCGAGGACATATTGAACGCCAACGAAGCAAGAGCCTTCCAGAAAGCCCACAAAGAAGCGTAGGGGGTACAGCTAACATGAATTAGTGATATTCCGCACTGGACGGCTGAATGAGACGCACCTGAGAGGAATTCTTCACGGCATATGTGCCAATGGTCAGAGCGGCCCACATGAACTCCATACCGGGAAGAAGAATACGCGGTGGGATCCATGTCAAGAGAATATTGGCGGGGATGGCACCGAGAATCTGGCCCACAGAGAAGCAAGTCACAGCCAGGTTATACTCCGTCCCGTACATAGCAAGGTCTTCCTTCATGCCGGAGACGTAGGCATTGGAAAGGTTCGCCTGGTCCAGCCATTTCGAGAAATAAGCAAGACATCCATAAGAGAGAATGAAGAAATCGATCTTGAACAGCAGCTTTTTCTCAGACGTCGTTGTTCCTTTGGGATACCAAATGAAAAACTCCGGGCGGTCCTTGCCGTACGATGACGCAAAGAGATTCTTGACGTAGTAGGATATGGGAAGCGCCATTCTGGAGGGCAAGCTTGGTAATTACTCTCGCTTGCTTGGTACAATTTTTTGGAGCCGTACGGCTGGTGCAGTTTTGGATCTGCTCCTTATATTTACTTACATTCTCATTAGTAGCTCCATACTTTGACATCTACCCATGTCCATCCAAGAGTACCTGGTAATTGTTAAGATAAGGAATGACAGATTCCCGTGCCCAGCATTGAGATACGGTCTACGAGATATTGGTACTCGATATCAAATGTGGGGAAATAGATTGTCGGACGATGCCGACAGCAATGCCTCTTTCAGTAAGCTCCAGGCCCCTCTTTTACTTAAGTTGTACGGGGTACGGAGTATTACTGCCAGGCTTGTTTTCCAATCTCCCCTCCCAGGACAGACAGCTGATGCACCCCCAGCCTTTTACACCATGACTGAAGTTCTTCAACCGGATGGATCCATGCCGGGTCTGGTGAAAAATGTGAGCATTTGCTTGATAGTTTTCCCGGACACCTGGAAGGCTAATGTAGACACAGGAGCAGCAGTATGTTTACTTCCACTCCGGTTCGGAGGCCACATACAGAAAGGTCTCTGAGAAGCCCACTGGCTTCGTTTCCATTCCGACCATCGACCTGACCGACATTGATGGGCCTCTGGATGCGCGCATGAAGATTGCCAAGAACATCTACGAAGCCTGTAGCGAATGCGGCTTCTTTTATATCAAAAACCATGGAATCCCACCAGAGGTCATCGCAGAGACGTTTGATCTGCTCAAGCGATTTTTTGCTCTTGATCTTGATGTGAAAATGGATGCCCATGTGCAGAAGAACCCGGCCATACGAGGCTATGAGCCAATGTTGGAGACCAGACTCGATCCAAGAACACAAGGAGGTTCGTGGCCTGACCGGAGTATCTCATCAAATACGTGCTTACGTGCTGACAAATGGGTTTCAGACGTAAAAGAGGCCTTCACTATGGGCGATTGCGTCATCGAGCCCGAACAGGACTACGTTGGCAGGACAGGCGAGCAGCCACCATCGTACATTACCCAGGCACAGAATATCTGGCCCAAGGAGGCACCGTGGTGGCGCGAGGGTCTGTATAAATATTACCAGTACGTATTCTTTCTGTCTCGTTGCTGGCTCTTCTAACTTGCGCACAGTTATGTATTTCCCTTGTCCATGAAGCTGGTCCGCATATTTGCCTTGGCATTTGACCTCGAGGAAACGGCCTTGGACAGCCTTTTCAAGTTTCCCATCACCGGCATGAGGCCTCTCCATTACCCACCAACACCAGTGTCGAAAGATGCTGCCAGCGTCGGCCTGGGTGCGCATTCCGACTTTAGCTGGCTGACGCTTGTCCTCCAAGACGGGACTCCAGCCCTAGAGGTTCTCAACCCAGACGGACTGTGGGTGGATGCCCCGCCGCATCCCGGAACCATTGTCTGCAATGTAGGCCAATATCTGGAGCGGCAAACCAACGGCAGATTCCCGGCGACCGTTCACCGTGTGAGAAATCGGACGGGCATAGAGCGGTATTCGGTGCCTTTTTTCCTGACCATGGATCCGGATGCCCGTGTTGATGTGCTGGACTGCTGCAAAAAAGAAGGCCAGGAGCTGAAATACGAGCCCTTGACGGTTGGGGACTTGTACATCAGGCGTGTTTTGCCCGCGAGGAAAAAGCATCCGACAAGTATTGCTTATCGCGATGTTCCCCAGGATCAGTGGAAGTACAGCATGCTACTGAAATAGATAATGTATTCATCCAAGATGGGCCAATGCTCTATCAACTTCTCGTCATCAATTTACCTTGTTGGTTTATGTTGCAAGTGGCCGTAAAATTGCGTTAGCATAAAATCTGCATATAACAATCTTCCAAAGCATTTCGCGTAGATGAGTTGGCATTAAACCATCAATCGACTGATAATCGGCCTTGCAACGAAAAAGTACCCAGAGCAGTCTAACTGAAAGACTATCGACATGTGACGGTTGCCGAGACCCGAAAACCGAAGCAGGTAGCCACGCTATTATAGCCAGCCATGGACGTATATCTCTGATACGCATACCCCACTGTCGTCCCACCAGCCCTCCTGCACGGCACTTTTGCCGAGATCGCAGCACAACTGGCCTGACTACTTAAACTGTCACACACTCACAAAGATGCATTGTTAAAAGTAACGACCTAATGATAGGCGAGGCATTCTAGTACTCGTATAGAAAAGACCCAAAACTAGGAGTAATTGTTTGGACGGGATAGAGGCAATGGATCAGTCTAGGCCTCTTGGCTATCACTTTCATACGCAGGAAGTAAACGGAGTCATCTGCAGCGACCAAGCTATCAAAAGGGAAAGGGGGGTAAAGAGGAACAATACGCTATTGTTGTTGGAGATAGATACAGACAGGTATAATCCTGTTGTCATTAACGTAAGAATAGGATGCTGAAAAATGAATTGGATGATTTTATGATATACGAAATTTATTGCCAAAATGAACCCCCAGAGTTATTTACGAGATCCATTCTTTCTCTTTTCTTCTTATTCTTCTTTTTAAAAACAAGATCAATAAATAAAAGCAAAGAAACTTTTTTAAAAACTAGATGGTTGTCTCTCTATTCCTTCTCTTACAATTTATCTTCAAGCTATAAGAAATCAAAAATATATTATTTCAGTTCATTACATCCAGCTCAGATTGAATAACAGATCAGACTAAACAAACAATAAAATCTCAAAATTAAAGGTATTTGGCTACTATTTTTATATTTTTATATTCGAATATTTCATCAGTTAGCACACTCAAGTCTGGGATAAGAAGCTGTGAGAAAGAAAGAAGAGGCAGAACTCGATGCCAGCCGGCGGGGAGGTCACGTGCTAATTGAGGTGAGGAACGGCGGCGCGCTGACTAACCAGACTAATGAGCAAGTAGAAGTAAGCGGCTTGACGGCCGCGATGGAAACGATCTGTTCCAAATTGTTGGAATTTCCAGATCGATGAATATTACGCAAGCCACACCCCATTGGGAGCACGACCCAAGATCTTGTGGCGATCGGCCGCAGTGGGTTGCGTCCGTGCAGGAAGAAACCGGTCATCCAGAATCAGAGCGGTGTCTGTTCGCCTACAGCTCAGCAGAGACGCAGACTTGAGAAACGTCGTGCAGCCTGTCGCATTGTCCGCTGCCAACGGAACGACGTGCCTGGCGTCACACAGCCGTCACACTGCCCGTCTCATCGCTTAGTCATCCTGGTGAAAAGGAATCGCGATATCACGTGCCAACGCACCTCACCGTGATTGGCACTGCCGAGTTTTTGCTCAGCCATTTTTCGTCCTCCCTGACCGCTACATCCTTCACGCCATGGATGCTTCAGCTGTTATGCTGGCCGACTACCAGCGAGAGGTTCTCCGCGCGAGCTTCCGCGATGCTCTGGCTCGGGGCGAAGCCCGGCCGTTGTTGCTGCCGTGGTGCATCGTCCCGTCGTTTGTGCTGCCCGTGCTGTACCTGGCACTGCCGCATCTGGGCGATGGAGGCTCGGTCACGAGAACGGCCGTTCGCCGCATGCTCCGGTCTATTCGCGTGCCACTGGCCTTCGCCATCGCCGCGCTGAACGCCGACATGTTCCGGGGACCCATGTCGAGCCTCAACATGGCCTGTGCATACGGCGCTGGATTTCTGGCTGCCTGGGGAACCATGTGGTCCTGGACAGTTCTGGTGTGGATGGATCCGCAGCGGGATGCTGAGCGTGTGAACCGGCGGCCGAGGAGAGACAGGCATGCACACGACGCCGGGTCCAAGGCTGCGGCACCAGACGAAAGTGTTGCCCGGAGTCTCCGACAGGGCTTTGAATATTATTGGCAGGCATATCCAGCCGACGCATCTTTCTGGGTGCGGCTCGGTTGGGTCCTGGAGCTCTGTCTGTCGTGGCGTGGTTCGGGCTGGAACTGGACCATTTCCCCGCTTCCACGCTTCCGTCCACCCACACGACCGCAGACGGCTGAGCTCGTCCGTCTGGATTCGCTGCCGCTCAGGTCCACGGCTGGCTACCGTCGTCGCCGCACATATGCTGGCTTTTTTTGTGCACGCCTGCTGTCTGCCGCGGTTGGATACCTCTTGCTCGACCTGATTCTCGTGCTCATGAGCCAGGATCCTTACTTTGTGCTGGGACCGCCGCCCGACAGCGCACGGCCATGGATCGAGCAGCCGCCGGCCCCGTTTCTGGCCCGTGGGCTGCCGACAGACACATTACTCGCACTGCCGCCCCTCCTGGCGCGTCTCTGGGCGTA
This sequence comes from Dryadomyces quercivorus, assembly GCA_002778125.1. Taxonomy (NCBI): domain Eukaryota; kingdom Fungi; phylum Ascomycota; class Sordariomycetes; order Ophiostomatales; family Ophiostomataceae; genus Dryadomyces; species Dryadomyces quercivorus. Next base: position 594,197 of record PCDE01000014.1, read on the forward strand.
TTCTCCGCTCCTGCTGGACGCCTACCACAGCTCTCTGGGCTCCATTTATATCATTGCGGGGCTGCATCTTCTCATGTACGTGGATCAGATGACGCGTGTGCTCTTTGGTCTTGTCTGCGACGTCGTCGGACTGCCAAGCCTCCGAACCCCTCGCCTGGACCTTTGGCAATATCCTTCTAGTTTTGGCGGCATCGACCAGGTGCTCGACCACGGCCTCGCCGGCGTCTGGGGCAGCTTCTGGCACCAGACCTTTCGGTGTGCCTTTGCTGCTCCCGCAGCTTGGCTTGTGCGCACCGGCCGGATCAAGTCCTCCAGCACCACGCACCGTGTCGTCTCCCTCGCCGTTGCCTTTTTACAGTCGGGCCTGCTGCATAGCGCCGGCAGTCTGACGTCTGCCGGTAGAGCCGGTGCCGTCTGGTGGCATACGACACTCTTTTTCGTGCTCTCCGCCATCGGTATCACTGTACAGGAACTTGGCTGCCGCTTGCTGACTGCTTGGTCCCCGAAATGGCGTCCTTCCCGTCCATGGTGCCGTGTCGGCAACTTGATCTTTGCCGCCGTATGGATGCAGGCTACACAGCATCTTTTGATGGATGATATTGCACGCGGCGGCATGTGGCTGTTTGAAACCCTGCCCTTTTCGCCCGTGCGATGGCTCCTGTACGGAAATATCACGCCCGGCTCCAGCAGTCGTGCTGGCAACAGCGCCTGGAGATGGTATGCGGATGATATGCCACGATGGCACACCGGTGAGCATTGGTGGCAGAGTGGGCTGGCGGTATAAATGATGCACGGCAGAGGAAACAGGTATATCATGAAGCATTTTTATATAGGTTGGATTACATGCATGGAATAGGCTCATAGATTGCAAGACACCATCTAGAAGGGACATACGGAGGAGATTGTTTGGATAGTCTTCTGGCGAATATTACATAAGCGACTTTGGTAGCCGCAATGGATGCTTACTCTGAAGTTCCTTCATCTCGCCATGCAACCATGCTAAAACGTCGGCGTAGGATGCCTGTTTCTTTTTCAATACACACCAAAAGGCATGAAGCAACAACCTAGGGCATTAGTATGCACAGATACAGAAGCTGTCCCGAGAGACTCACCATCGAAGTTGATGCTTGTGCACAGAGAACTCGCAATTGGCGTGCCGCTGGGCTCTGCTAAAGAAAATGGCCAAGGCCAATTCGAAGAGTTCTTGGATGGTACCTGGAGCAGGTGATCAGTAGTGGGAATTCAGGGCAGGGGCTGGAACAACGTACGTATGGTGAGCATCCCGCTGGGGCGCTTTTGTCGTGGCAGACAGCGGGCATAGGCCCACATCTTGACGGCGCTGGCTTCAAACAGTTTGTGTATATTGTTGAACGTGGTGGGTAGCGAGTTGTGGGATGTGTCAAAGAACATGCTCGTAGACGACATTTTGAAGTAGCCTGGACACAACGGTCAGAGAAGACGGGAGAGAAGGAGAGACAAGACGTACTAAAGACTTTTCGCTGGAAATGATAGCCGGGAGTCCGCGAATACTCCACGGTGAGAGTGTCAAAAGGCACTAAATTGTCAGTTTTGAGGCGTTCAGATCTCGTCGATCGCAGACAGCACATACCTTGCTTCTTGGATTCCCAGTCCTTGGCAATATCGAGCGTCGTACAGTGGATTTCGGTACCACAGTAAGGGAATGGCCTGCCTTCTGGATGGCGAGCAACAACCGTGCCGTCTATGCAGAGTTCGAAATTGACCAGACTCTTCTTCGGGTTGACGGCCACGCCGTACTGTGGCAGGCCACGGTGCATGACCTCGATGAAGCGTGCCGCCTTGTCTCGGTCGCTGGTGATGAGCATGAAGTCGTCAATGAGACGGAGTAGGAGACAGTCGCCGTCGCCGCCGATGAACGAGAGCTCGCTGGCTTCCAGCTGAGCATAGAAGCAGTTGCACAGCAACGAGGACAGGATCGAGCCCTGGGGAATGCCGTCTTTTTGACGGTACATTTTCTTGCCGATTTTGACAAGGTTCTGCAGGATGTGTGAAGCGGCCTGGGCCACGAGCTCGTCAGACTCGTGCATCTTCCGCGAGGCATTGTCGACAAAGATGGTGTTTCTCTGCCGTGCGCCCAGCCCGCCCTCGACAGCGTCCAGAAAATTCGCTGTTCCAGTGGCCGGCGAGGCAATCATTCGCCATTGGCGTATGGGTGCACGGGTCAATTTACGGGCATTGGCTGTATCGTGCACTTCTTTCTCGGAGGCGGTTATCTCGACGTGCCTGTCCATGTTGTATGCTGGGTGGGCAGCAAACCGGCGGATCATCTCGATGACGGGGGCCTGAGGAATGGTGTCAAAGGCCGATTTCACGTCCACCTTGGCAAAGTAGAACGTGCGTTGCCCCTCGGCGAACATGCGGCGCTTGAATGCCTTGAGGCGAGGGTGGATAGAGCGCACCGAGAACATGCCAGATCCCAGAAAGTCGGGGTTTTGTCTCTGGGCCCGGTCAGACAGAGAACGGAATGGAGGAGGCGAAGACTTACCATGGCAAGCTGAAGCATGGAAAAGACAGGCTTGAGGATGGTGTTGGCACTGCTTCCCAGGCTGACGCTTCCTTTGCCGATCATCCGCCGACGCAGATTCACAATGGGCCGGACCGTCGACTGCTTGGGCAGCAGGCGGATCTGGCCATGGCCGAGTTTCCGCGACCCAAGTATGCGGAGGGCATCTGCAGGCTTGACCTCTTCGAACATGCGTGCCTTGACGTCCGTGAGGGCAGGCTCGGCGACGCGGCGCCAGACATCGTGGCGGAAGAAAAAGAGCTTGTTCCGGTGGTTGTTGGATTCGGTGACGTAAAAGTTGGTGAGGATCAGGGGGATCAGAAAGGAATCGACCAGGTAGTAGAGGAACTCGGCAAAGATTTCCCGTCTCTTCTGGCCATCGGTCTGGCTCACCTTGCCCGACCGGAGACCCGGGGGCGCCAGCCACTCGAGGTGGGCGAACTGGATGCCCTGCAGCAGGTCGTGCAGGTTGAGAGTCTCGAAGCGCCGGAGGCGCAGGAAGAGGTCAATCTTGTCGAGGAAAACCTGCTTGTTGTGCCTGCGAGTCTCACCCGAGCCCCAAAAGTCATCGGGTACGATCCTGAAGAAGACGGCCCGGCAAAAAGCAGAGACTTTGAAGAGTGGTGTGGCCAGATCGACCAGGCCCCCCTGGCCCGGAGCTGCGTCGGTCTTGGCCGGACAATAGTGCTGCAGGAGCTCGTAATACGAGCATCGGTTGTGAAGGATTCGCAGCTTTTCGACGAGGTGGAAAGGCATGCCCCTTAATCTCTTGGGCAAAGCAAACTTGTCACTGCCAATTTGGGTGGCAATTTCGTCTTCCCGCAGGGTGTAGTCTTGGAACTTTTGGGCCGTTATGGAACGGTCCACGGTCGATGTGAAGGCGTTGTGAAGGCCGAACTGCCGGGGGAATATGTACATCATGACGCGAACCGTCGAGTTCCTGTTGTAGACTTCCCGGTCCTGCTCGCCGCGTTTCTTGGTTTTCTCGTTCCGATAGGGGAAGCGGTTGAGCACGTCTAGGCGTGTTAATAGGTGTCTCGAAAGAGAGAGAGAGGAATGCTTACGGATATGTTTCAGGCCAAAACGCACTTTACTTGCTTCGGTGATGTTGGGCCGGGCATAGAACATGCGACTCCGGACGAAGACAATCTCGGAAAAGGGCCTTACGTCCTTGGACGGCTGGGGCGTGGTGGCCGTGGTGGCCGTGGTGGCCACGGGCTCCAGGTCACACAGGGGCTTTCCTGTGACCTGAATGAAATTTCCACGGCCGGCTTCGACGGGAAGAAAGACGGAACAGTCCATGAGGAGGCTGATCATGATACTCTCTCCGGCGGCACCCAGCAGGGCGAGGATTTGTGGCCATGGCGCCTTCTTGAAGACGTCTGAGTTCTGCGGCGGCTTGACGCAGAAGAGGCCGGGAATGTGGCAGCTGCCCGGGTCGTCCTGTGTCTTGAGCGGCTGGAACCCGTGGCACAGGACGTTCTGTGGCAGGTCGGTGGCCCACTGGGACGCATCGCCGGCCTTTTTCGGGACTCTGCCCCGTTCCTTGGCCCGTTTGAAGAGCAGCCAGACGACAAAGTCGACGATCTCGGACTGGGGTGAGAAGACGCCTTCTTGGGCGCCGGACACGGTGACATGGGAGTCGTCGGCCCGTTTGCGCTCGGTGTAGGCGAGCCTCTGGGAGGGGCGGTCGTCGACAGCCGACGGCTCAGCCGGAAGCCGGATACTGACGAGACTGGCGTCCGCGTTGTCCCGCTTGGCGACCAGGGCGCTGTCGAGCAGCCGGCCGAGCTGCTGCTCGAGGGGAGTGGCGTCGGCGACGAGGCCGACAGACCGGATCTTCTTTCGCCGTAGCCGAGACGAGGCAGGCAGGCTGGCCAGGAGATGAGCGCGCAGGGTCTGGATATGGCCAAAGTACAGCGGCAGCAGCGTCTGCCTGACGGCGGAGCCTTGCCGTCGGACGGTGGATAGGGGCATTTTGCCGCGAGCCAGCTTCTTGGGCGGCGGCGGGCGATGCCCGGCAGGCTCCTCCTCAGCAGGTCTCTTGCTGCCGGAGGCAGCCATGGCGGTGTTTAGCCGATGCAAGCAGCAGATCACCGGGGTTGTCGTAATTTCGTCGTCTGTTGCATGAGCGGCGTCAGCGCGTTCTCGCGCATTCCATGTGGTCTGTTTAGGGAATGATCGGCCCTGCACGGAAGAGAAAGTGGACGTGCGCCATGCAGGTACGGAGATGGAGTGCAATAGGGTCTGGCACGGCGCATGGGAAGCGTGTTGATGCTGCGCCGAGCGGTTGTTGGGAGGGCGAGGCAGCGAGGACGGAGCTGGGACGGTATCACGTGACTGAGAGGAAGAGCGCGTCGCAGGACGCGATGCGTTGCGAGCGAACGAATGTTCGGCATCACGTGACATGGCATAAGGGCGATGCGATGGCATCTTATCTACGGGTGCATGAGCTGCAGGTCTAGGAGTGAGATACTCAGTACGGAGTACGGAGTACTTTGTCGAGGGATTTTCTGTCTTCCGTCTGGTGTGGTGTGCAGACGGCGGGAGCAGGCGACAGCGGATCACATGGTTGACAGGCAGCGAGAACGGCTGCAGGGAAATTTCAGTCACATCTCATCCGGGATATCGAACAAAGTGAGATATGCAGTGAAATATGGAGCAGGGGAGGGGAGTACGGGAGCGGGAGTACTTACGCAGTACTCGTACGAGGATTTGCAAGTACGAGTAGGGCCAAGTCGCCCATTCTTGCACTGGACCGGATTTTCCAGGCCGTCCCGTCGGCTGGAAAGACAAGTGGTTTTAGCAGATTCTAGCGAGTTTTAGTGGCAGAGCTATGTTTTGGCGATATGGAGTCGGAGTACGGAGTACTGTACGGAGTACTCCGTCTCTGAACCAGGGTTCTGGGTGGCCTGGCTGCCTGGACGGGAATGGATATTGATCCTGACGGAATATGCTGATAGCAGAGGATATTCTACTCGTACGGAGTACGGAGTAGTATTTTTGTATTTTATTTTAGGAATAGTACTCCGTACTCGTACTGGTTGAATATTTTAGGGAGTACGGAGTACTCGTACAGGGTACTCCGTACTCGTACACAGTACACAGTATATGGAGGGGTCTCGAGCGGGCTCCGGCTCGGGGTACGGAGTAAGATACCCCTGCACGAGGTTGCAGCTCATGTGGGCAGGGGGATAGAAAGAAGCGCACAGGCGCATGGTTAGGGGGCTTTTTGGGCCGGCTGGTGCGTTGTTCGGCCGCCTTTGTGGGCTGAGAGAGCTATGATTAGCATCTTGCCACGGTGTTGGTGTTTTTGGGCGCACGGTGGCCCCCGACGGGCCAGGGGTACTGTACGTAGCAGGCGGTCATTGGCGGAGGGGGGAGGGGGGAGGCAGGGCAAGGGAAGCCGAGGGTTAGCAGCTGCACAACGGAGTGGCACATGGAGCGACGTGCATAAATACGAGGATCAGGAGTATGGTAGACGATGGAAGATGGAAGATGGGAGATGGAATACGGAGTTTCGTACGGAGTACAAGCCAGTGTAGGAGAGTAGTTTGCTGCAGCAAGCCGAAGACATGGATGAATAGGCGCAAGCGGGAGCGTCGATCGATGCCAGCCAGTCGATTTAGCCAGCGACCCAAGACAGAAGGATCAGCATCCAGGGGCGATGGGCCGGGGCGTTTGATGAGGATGGTCTGGAGGAACCGTACGAGGAGAGGCTGCTGAGTGAGTGAACACGAGCCAGGCTGACGGCACGAGGTGCGACGGTTTTGTGCGAGTACGATATTACGACGTGCGAGGCGAAACGATACGAGTACGAGTACGGAGTACGAGTAAACAAGACGGGTACGAGTAGGGAGACGAGACGGAGACGAGGTAAGATACGGAGTACTCCGTCATCTCGGTGGATCTGCTGACAAAGCGGATACGGACATGTCTGGAGTCAGGAGCTGAGCAGACAGAAAACTGGAAAAAGAAAGCGGGAGATGGAAGGGACGAAAAAAAGAAAAGAAACAAAGCCATGCATACGAGTAGTAGGAAGCCGCCAAAAGGCCTCGAGAAAAAGGCCTCTGCGGCAGGAAGGTGCACCAAGGCACACCAAAAAGGCACAGAAGGCACGCTAAGCTGCCCCGTTGGCTGAGCCACACCCGTGCTTTCCCCGTTGGTGACCCACCACCACCACCCACTGCCCACGCAGTTGCCCACTGTCCACTGCCCACTGCCCACGGCCTGCTGAGCTGATTCTTTGGCTTCGGTCTTCTCAATTCGATACGCCCCATCCCCCAATCGCCATCCTGCGCATGCTTTCATTCGACCCTCGACCTGCGCGGCCTCCCCGACAACGCGACCATCTGCAGCCCCTTGCCGCATTGTCTCTGCCTCTTCCTCCAGTCCTTGTTCCGCCCGTCTCTCCGTCTATTACCGGCCCCTGCAAAAGACGTCCGTAGACCCCAGTTCTCTACGAGTGTCTACGAGTACGAGTCCAGTCCCAGTACGAATCCCAGTCCCAGTCCCAGTCAGTAACAGCACGCTGGCCTCCTACTGCGACGCTCGAGGCTGGCTGAGAGCCTAAATGTCCAGCCTGCCATGGACGGCGGCCATCGAGATGAGGTCCCAGGACACCTCCACCTCGACGACTGCGACCACTTTGACCGTCTTGACCACTTTGATCGCCTCGATCGCCTCGATCGCCTCGATCACCACGATCACCACGGCCTCGACCCTTCCACCTCCGCCGCCCCCTCGCTGCTCCCCTCTGCCCATCTCGTGTCTGCCAGGCCCCCCCTCGATCCAGACGCGTTTGCTGGCTCCGTCGATCCCGGCGACTTTTACCGCAGCTACCAGGACGCCCAATTCCCACCCGCCACGTCTACGAGTACTCGTACGGCCACGACGACGACTAGGACTGCCAGCATCAGTACCATTCCTCGCCCTGGCGGAGGCCCTGCCTCTTATTCCCCGGCCCGGAGCGATGCCATGGCCCCTGCCACACCTGCTCCCCGGCAGACTTCTGCCCCCCGACCGTCTTCCCATGGCGTGAACAGCAGCAGTACGAGTACTCGTACTGTCACTGCCACTGCCACTGCTGCCGCCGTCACGCCCCCTGGCCCAGTCAGCGGTCTGCGTGCCATGCGCTCTGTCTCCAGTCCCGTCGACAATCGCACACATGCTTCCACAGGCTCCTTTTCTTCCGTTTCCTCCTCGACCGCAACCTACTCCAAACCCACTCCCGGCAAAGGCATCACCACCTCCAGACAGGCCAGCGTCAAAGATCTCAAAAAACGCTTCGATCAGATCAACGGCCCCGGCCAGGCCCCGCCACTCCCTTCTGCCACGCCTGCCCGCTACAGATCGACAACAAGACCTTCTGCCGGTTCCTTTTCCTTCTCCGCGAACAATATCCACACCCAGTCACCTGCTCATGCGGCCACAACCACCACCACGGCCCGTGTCAAGAGCCCGACCAACCGTCTGCGCCCTCACGGCCAGACAGGCCAGACGGGCCAGACGGGACAGACGGACCATGCGGGACAACCCCCGAAGCCGACAAGTCCCCAGTCCTTTGCCAGTCGCATCGCCAAACCACGCCCGTCGCCCGGTACCGCTGCTGCCTCTTCGCTGGCTGCCAACCAGAAATCCCAGAGCCAAAATCCCATGACGCAGCTCTCCTCGTCGGCTGCCGCCGCCGCCGTCCGATCCACGAATGGGCTCTTGTTTGGCGAAATACTGCCCGACAATGCCGTCCACCCTGCGACCGCCGGCTATGGCATCCCCCCCTCCACCCGCCCCAGGCGCACCTCCGACTCAAATGCCTACACCAGACGCCCCTTTGCACGCGCCGATGCCAGTGCTGATGCCAGTGCTGATGCCAGTGCTGATGCCAGCGCCGATGCCCCGCCTGAATCTCCCTCCGACTGGTATCGCGACGCTTCCTCGCCGAACAATCCACCAGCCTCGTTTCCAGATGCTGCTGCTCCTCCCAACACGACCGCCGATCCGCCCACACATGCGCGTCTAGGCCACAACCGCTCCCACAGCGACTTGGCTGGGTCCAAGCAGAGGGACGTCCATCCCCGCTATCAACAGCAAACCCACCCTCCCCTATTCGACCCGACCCATCCACCCTCCACCACCTCTTCTTCCGCCTCTCGCCTTCCCCTCTCCAGGAGAAAACTGTCCGATCCTCTCTCCCGTAACACCTCCCGTTCCGCTTCCCGTCCCGCCTCCCGTAACGCCTCCCGTAACGCTTCTCGCAACGCGTCCCGCAACCCTTCGCGCACCGCCTCCCCCTCGCGTTCCAACTCGCCCGCCGCCGGTCGCCGCCCTTCCAGCGCTGCCAGCAGAACGCCCCGCCAGCTCCAGGGGCCCCCGGCCACAGGCACCAACGGCAGGATCCCGACCAGACGCGCCGCTACGCCGACATCCACTTCCGCATCCACTTCCGCATCCGCCAACGCCGGCTCTTCACGGCCCAAGCCGAACACCCCCAGCACGCCCAGATCATCCGTCACGCGCAAGCCGCCCGCCTCTCAGCTTGCCGTCTCGGCCAGCACACGCCTCAACCCCTACGTTTCCACCGCCCCCGCCTCCCGCCTCTCGCCCACCCTCCGGAGCTCACGGCCACGCCAGCCCGTCTCCTCTGCCAACGCCGGCTCTGGTCCTGGCTCTGGCTCGCGCTCTGCCAGGCCTCCAGCTCATGCGAACACGCGCTCATCGCAGGCTCGCCAGGAGGAGAACGAGGCCCGCCGCCGAAAGATTGATGTGGGACCCATCGATTTTGCCCGACGTCGCGAAACGATCCGTTTGGCCTACAGCAAATCCATCCGCGAAACCGAAGCTATAGCCACGCGCCAGGCAGCTGCCGAAAGGAGAAGAAAGGAGCTCGAAGCTGCTGCACGTGGCAAGGCCTTTGCAGAAGCCGCCGTCCGCGCACAGTCTGAGGCGGCCAGTGTGGTCTCGGGGCCCGTGTCTGCCGCCTCTGCCGACGCTCCCGCGACCGCGGATACAGCAGCTCCAACTTCAGCTTCAGCTCCAACTTTAGCTCCGGCTTCAGCTTCAGCTTCATCTCCACCAGCTCCAGCTCCAGCTCCTACCAACAGTACCAGCGGTCCTACGATGGACAGAGCAGACGAGGCAAAGAAGCAACTGGAGCAGCCAACTCTAACGGTGACGACCGACACGGCACTCCACCCCAGCAAGGATGGCTCGTCGGCGCTAGGCATCCCAGGAATCTTGCCAGGAACCTTTCCAGGAACCTTTCCGGAACCCACGATGGGCTCTCCACCGCTGCGCGAACCCGTAAACGACGAGCCTCCACCCTCGGCAGTCTCCATGCAGTCTGTCATTACCGAGTTCGACAATGAGGAGCAGACAGATCCCCCCCTCCCGGAAACCACCTCGAATCCACTATTCATCTCTTTGCTTGCGCCACCCAAACAGCAGCAGCTGACTGTCCCCGTTGGCCTGGCCCACGAACGGGCCGAATATCGATCGCCCTTTGAAGACGTTTCGCCTGAGCTGCCACCGCAGGAGCCTCAGCTTCCCAAGGCGGAATACCACGATCCCTTTGACGCCCAGAACGACAAGGCTCAGCGGGAAAAGGACCAGAACGCCTTGGCGCCTACCCAATTCGACGGCCCCATCCCCGGATCGTATTGCGACGAAGACGAGCACCACAATCGACCCTTTACCCCCGTGCTCCAGCCCGCCGGGGTGCCAGCTGCTGGCCTCTTCGCCAGTCCGAGTCACAGCCAGACAGGGGAGCATGATACCCCACGTCATCGGCATCGGAGGGACAACGCCGAAGACAACATCCTGGAAATCCCCATCATTAACGAGACAAACCAGGGCACCAACGCGCTGGGCCTGACGCCACAGGCTGCCAACATGAACCAAGAAGCCGACTACCAGCCAACGCCCTATGAGCCGTCCGATGCGCTGCACACGACCGTCTTGATCCTCAGCCGCGACACCGATCCCGCACAGCCATCCCCGTCTGCCCGAAGCACCCAGCCGTCCGTGCCGGACGAGACACCCCTGGATGTTCCCGAGGACTTTTACATGGGCCCCAGCCTGCGGGACAATGTCCGCGCGCTGCGCGATTCCACGTTCGCCGTGTCGGATATCTCGGATGACGCACACCTGGCATCGGGCAGCGAGCTCCAGCGGACTCCGGAGACATCCAATAGCCTCAATGTGCCATCTCTCCTGTCGCCCGCCAACCGCTCTAGCATGCAGTCTGGCTGGACCGACTTCTCCATTGAGAGTGCCGAGGCCCGGGAGTTCTTTGCTGCCCAAGACTTGGCAGCGGCTTCTGCGACCTTCAACAGCACCCACGGCTTGGGCAACCGTCACCACAGCATCTATGGCGTGGCGCCAGTCCAGCGCCGTTCGCGGGACCGGTCGCGGGATCGGTCGCGGGACCGGTCGCAAGACCGGAATCGAGATCAGGACCAGACACCGCAGCACCAGCAAGGAAACCCATACCAGTTCGACTCGCGTCCAGACTCGCTTGCCGACACCTCGGACCAGAACTACGACTTTGTGGAAGAACCAGGAACAGAGAGCGGCGGTATGTCCTCGCAGGGTCAGTCTTCGCTCGATGTTTCCCGGACATCCTCGTCCGGGGCACAGCCTCGCCACCAGCTGCCCGAGCTCGACACTGGCACCAACTTTTTCGTCCCCTACATCTCCAGCAGCACGCCCGTCGACCCCCACGGTCCGACACAACCCCCGGCCCCTGTGCCGTCCGAGGGCCGCAACTCGTCTGTTGGCGCCAGCGGCCGGCCCAGCTCATCGAGTGCCTGTTACGACTCCTCGCGGCCGAACAGCTACATACAGGGCATGCCCTTGCGGGACGACCAAGGCTCCTTCACATCCTGCGCGGAGGAATCGAGCATGCTATCTCCGCCCCAACCGCCCGCTTCCTTTGCCGCTCAGCCGTCTTCCGAGCGGGCTTCGCTGGATGTGCCCAGGCAGTCGATAGGCGGTGCTACCCTGGTCGACGGCGAGCGTCCAGGTGCTAATGGGACCTCGGAAAGGACAGTGTCGGAGACGCGGAAGTCGAGTGACACGGGCATTTCCTCCGCCGCCGCCGGCAACGGCGAGAAGCCAGCACCGACCAAGGAGCAGTTGCGGCTTGTCCAGCGGCAGATGGTGATCCGGGAGCTGGTGGACACGGAAGCCGTGTTTGTGCGCGACATGAACATTGTGGAGGAGATCTACAAGGGCACGGCAGAAGCATGTCCGAAGCTGGACGACAAGACGGTCAAGCTCATTTTCCGCAACACGGACGAGATCATTGCCTTTCATACGGCCTTCCTCGTCCAGCTCAAGGAAGCCGTGGCCAGCGTGTACACACCCAAGGGCCGGCGGTCCTCGCCGTCGCGTCGCGAGGGCTCCATGGTATCCGAAACACCCAGCTCGACGCTCGTGTCGGAGACGAGCACGAGCAACGTGGGCACGGAGTCGGAGGAAGATACACGGGACCGGCAGACGCACCTGGGGCCCATCTTCCAGCAAAACATTGACCAGATGCGGGTGGCGCACGAAGGCTTCTTGCGTAGTAGTGACTACGCAGCGAAGCGGCTGATCCAGATCCAGGAAGACCCGACGGTCAAGGTGTGGCTGAACGAGTGCAACGAGGTGGCCAAGGACCTGACGGCGGCGTGGAACCTCGACTCTCTGCTGATTAAGCCGATGCAGCGCATCACCAAATACCCGAATCTGATTAGTCAGCTTCTGCAGTACACGCCGGCCGACCATCCCGACCGGCCGGCGCTCATGGTGGCACGCACAGCGCTGGAGACTGCGATCCTGGACATCAACAAGACCAAGAAGAACTTTGAGCTGGTGGGCCAGATTGTAGGACGCAAGCGCAGCAAGGACACGGACGTGCGGGCCGGGTTTGCGCGGGCATTTGGCAAGCGTGTGGACAAGCTGCAGGCGTCGAGCAACCGGCCGCCGGAGGATGCCGAGTACCTGAAGCTCAACGAGAAGTTTGGGGACGACTACCTGCGCCTGCAGGTGGTGCTGCGTGACGTGGAGTTCTACACGCGACAGGTGACGGAGTACGTGCACGAGTTCCTGCAGTTTTTGTCGGCCATGGAATTGGTGATGCGGCTGCAGCCGTCGCCGTATCCGGAGCTGGAGAGCAAGTGGGCGCACTTCAACATGTCCATGCGGGACATGGAGAAGGTGGCTCTGGAGGCGCACCTGACGCAGGTGCGCAAGCGTGTGATTGAGCCGTTTGAGCAGGTCATCAAGTGCTACAGCAACCCGAGTCTGGCGATGAAGAAGCGAACCAAGCGACGACTGGACTATGAGCGGGCGGTGCAGCTCAAGAAGGGCGGCAAGAAGGTGGACAAGCAGCTGGCCGAGCTCGTGGAGCAGTACGAGGCGCTGAACGATGCGTTGAAGCTGGAGTTGCCGAAGCTGTCGGCCAACACGGAGAAGATTGGCAACATCTGCCTGGGCAACTTTGTCGACATTCAGGTGCGCTGGTTTGCCATTTGGACCGACAAGGTGCGGGCCGTGCTTGAGGAGCAGCAGAACATTCCCGAGATTTCCGACATTGTGTCGACGTTTACGCGCGAGTTCCGCGACATGGAAGAGCACGTGCAGCAGAGCCTGTCGATTCTCGGCGGCGACGGCCGCATCAGCGAAGCCGCCAGCAGCGTGGGCATGTCGCGCAGCCGGTCGCGGCCGTCGGACATTTCGCACCGGACACGCACCGGATCCGTGCACAGCGACAGTGCGCCTTCTCTGCCGACTCCCGACTTTGGCCGGCGCAGCAGCGGGCATTTCGGTCTGTCTACGTCGTCGACGCTGTCCAAATCCTCGTCTGTCACCGATACGAATCCGCAGCACTACTACTACTACCGTGGCGACTACTACAGCGGGATCCCGACAAGCAATGGACACACCCGCGGCGGATCAGCGTCGCCCAACATATCCGCTCTGCCGGCCGACTCGTCTGCGCGGTCGGTGACGTCCAACGCGGGTGGTGCGCAAGGTTTCGGAGGAAGCGGCTATTCGACGGGACGGCCCGGCACGGGCCGCAGTTACGAGTCGGCAGGAGCGATCACGCGACCCAGCATGGACTCGAGTGTGCATGGGCAGTCCTTCCAGCCACTTACCCACAGCGTATCGCATCAACCACAGCAGCATCATTACCAGCATCAGCATCAGCATCAGCATCCGCATCAACATCCGCAGCACCCGCAGCACCCGCAACACCCGCAACACCAGCAGCACCAGCAGCACCAGTCGCAGCCACACCAGCAGGCACCCCAGAGTAGCATGGCTGCGGCCTTGCAGATGGGACGGCGCGATTCGGCTTCGACGTACAACTCAAACAGCCAGTACCCGGCGAGCACGGCAGGGGAGAGCGTCAATGGCGGCGGCAACGGTGGCAACGGTAGCAACAGTGGCAACACGACGAGCAGCGGTCGTCCGTTTTCGGGCTTGTTCCACTCGGCCCTGCCGATGCAGGACGACCGGCCAACGTCCAGCGTGGCGGCGGGCGGCACTGGGATGGGCATGAATGGTGCCAGTCACATGTCGTCGCGTGCGTCGTCGCGGGAGCGGTCTTCCAATGGTGATTCGTCCCACGAAGACAGCCGGTACAATGTGTTGTGGCTGGCAGCCTCGCTGTTTGAATTCAATATCGAGACGAAGCACGAGGCTGGGTATCCGTACCTGACATACCAGGCCGGAGAGGTACGTGTTTTCTACGGAGCCCCCTTGTGTGTGGATGGTCAAACTAACCTGACAGATCTTTGATGTTATTGCCGAGAAGGGCGAGCTTTGGCTGGCCAAGAACCAAGACGACCCGGGCGATTTGGTGGGCTGGATCTGGTCGAAGCACTTTGCCAAGCTGGCAGACTCTTGAGAAGAAGCCGACCCGCGAGACCCGTGAGATCCGTGAGACCCGTGTACGAGAAAGGAGATACCCGTTTGTGTAGGGGGACGATGCATCGAGACCCTTTTGACGTCTTGTGTGTGTTGGTCCGGGATAAAACAGGGACAAAACTTTGCGTGGAATGGAGCATTGGGAGGAAAAGGAGGAGACGGAATATGGGGGGGGAGGGAAGCCGAAGTGCCAGGACGGGCCCAGACTAGGCGTTTTTTCATGTGTGATTCTTCTTCTAGTGCACTTTTGCTGCTGTAGATGCAGTGGCAGAAGGGCAGTGTATTTTTCCATAATAGATGGCCTCGACAGGTTGAATGAGATTATTCAGCAATTATTAAGTATTATTAAGCACTTATTCAGCATTATTAAGCAAGTATTCAGCAAGAGCTTCGGTGTAAGAAGTGATCGTTGAGCAGAAAGATGGAAATGGAAGAAAGCTTGGAAGAAAGTGTGCGGAGTACTCCGTATTTACGCGACTATAGCAGGGTAATCCGTATATCGCATTTGATTGTTTGATTATCTGGCAGGAAAATATATCATGATCGGCCGGACATCCCTTAATATCCATCTGTGGAAATTGGAAGAGTTACGTGGGGAAACTATCAGACGATACACCACTGGGAAAAGTGCCGCTGGGGGTGCTCGTTATGACGTTGGTGCTCTTGACGATCATCGTACTGGTGCTCGCTGAGTCGGGATGGTTGCGTTCGAGCTCACGCTCGGCACTGTCGGTGGGATATCAAAGTCGCCCTCGTCCACCACGCCGCCGTCGTCCATGTCATAGGCTACGGGCGTCGCACAGGACTGCGTGGTCGTCGTCGTGGACGTGCTATCGGTGGCTGAGCAGGCCGTAATGGTGCGCGTGCAGTCGGGGTCTTGGCATATCGTCGTCGTCGTGGACGGGTACTTGAGCACGCTGCATTCAACGTTGCAGTACGAGGCCGTCTTGCGCTCGCCTCACGTTGTGTCCTCGTCTCTGTCGCCCGAGTAGTAGTCAATGTCCGCACAGCCGGCACCAACACAGCTGCCAGCCATACAAAAGTGCCCAATGCAGCCACAGATGGTGCAGCCGGGACCGCTAATGCTGCCGCCGCCAATACTGGCGCAGTTGACCACACACGGCCAGCCACAGGTCTGGCCGGCTTGGCAGGTCGGCCCAGGAGTACCCGAAGACACGGTGACGGTGCTGGGGAATCCCGATGGCGGAGGTGGCGGCGGCGGCCAGGACGAGTCTGTAGGGGGTGTCGGATACGGCCCGGGGCTGAATGTCCAGACAACAGGGGAACCTGAGCTGCGCGTCTGGGTCTGGGTGATGGTGACGGGTGGCGGAATGATACTGATGGCCAGCCAGAGAATAGCAGCGGCATCGGTGGACGAGGACGACGCAGAATGGCCGTAAGACGAAGTTGTCGGATCCCAAACGACGTTAGACACGGGAATAGTCTGTGTCGTGATGGGAGGCAGCGTGATGACGGTGCTGGTGGTAGAGCCGACAGACTTTCTGATGGCAGCGCCACTAATAGTAGTTATCGTCGACCAGGTGTCTTTATAAGTGACGGTGATGGGGTCCAGCGTGATGGTCGTCGGGCTGGGAAGCACCATGGGCGGCAGGATGAACGTGCAAGGGGGATAGCACTGCACGACGGGGTTGTCATCTGAATAGATGTCTGGGCTGATGTAGACCGGGCCAAAGCCGTGGTCACCCTCGCCGGCTTCGTCGCTGTCGATGGCCCAGTCGCAGGTGCCGGCAAAGTTGAGGCCCTTGACCCAGGACAGGCGGTCGTTGTACGATTCCTGCGAGAGCCGCGAGATCCACTGCACGCTGTCGTACATGAGGATGTCGCGGCCGTCGTCTGAGGATTGCAGGGCATCGGCGGCTTTCGCGAGCAGTCTGCGGATTTCAAAGTTGGACATGTAGCCGGCCGTGTCGGTACAGCGGCCGGGCGTAGCAGCCGAGTCGGGGCCTACAAAGGTGCAGTCGGCGCCGTAGCAACCGGCCGTGGTCATGTTAAACGAGCGGCGGTAGAGGGCCATGCCGACGAGGATTTTGTTGGCTTGGACGCCGGCATGTGTAATCATGGCCAGAGCCAGCTCAGTCTCCGTCTTGTTGGCGTGAGACTTAAGGCAGTTTCCTTCAGAACATCCCTCACTGATGGTCAGCGGGGATGAATATGAGGGTAAGAGAAAAGAGAAAAGAGAAAAGAAAGAAAGAAAGAAAGAAAGAAAAAGGCACATACTCAGACCAACTATTCCCATAATCCCATTGTCCATGCAAATCATGCGTCATGTAAACAATGTAGTCAACCACTTCAGAAATCTCCGCAATGGGGAAGCCCTTGAGATACCAATAAGAGGCCGGAGCAGCAATGGAAACAGTCTTATCAGCAGGCAGTGCCTCCCGCACGAGCTTCAGAAATGCCAGATAATTGGTGCCGTCTTCTTCACTGCCGGCTGGAATACCAGGAATGTCGGGGGCACCAGGATACTCCCAGTCAAAGTCGACTCCGTCAAGATCGTTGTCCGAAACAGAGGCAACCACATTATCCACAAATGTCTGCCGCTGGTCTTCTGTCACGCCGGACCGGAAGATGCGGTAGGTGTCGTAATCAGTCGAGAATGACCAGCCACCAAAAGACAAGATCCGTTGAACGCCGGTGAGGGCCAAAAAGTCGGCAAATTCGCTTGTCAGATTACCAACGCCAACCTCGAACGTGTTCGAGATGGAGCCAAAGGCAAAGTGCTGGGTTGTTAGATTGGGTAATTTATTGAGATCTCTGTTAAAAAGTAAAGTGGTTTCTCACCAGATGGGTGTAATGATTCGTGTCGATTTGTCCAGCCTGGGTTGTGAGAAAAAGAAAACAAAAACAAAGACAAAGACAAAGACAAAACAAAAAACGAGGAGCATACCTTCATATGCAAACACGTTCTCTGGCTATTCCAGGCCTCCCAATAGCCCAGCGTGATAAAACTAGATGGTGCCTCGTCATTGTTTGTGATGGTCATGTCACAGCTAGAAATACAACCGTTTGAGCCAGGCGTGGCCGTGCCTGGAGCGCCTGTATCGGCTGGACTGGAAATGCAAAAGTCGTCGGTAATGCCACACTGGCCCCAGACATTGCAGCACACATCGAGCGGACACGGGTTGAGGTCTGCGAGCGTGTCCATGTCGTCTGGCCGTTCCGTTCCCGGCACCGTCGGTCCACATACGGCATTGGCTACTTCGGCAGGCATCGGTGGATCTCCTGTCGAGAGACAGAGAACCTGTCCAACCAACAGATAACTACAGCCAGCCCAGCCCCATGTGTTTTTGTTGCGGCTCTCAATATCATCAACCGTCATCGTGTTGGCCTCCGCAATGGCCGAGCAATAGTCTCCGCTCTCGACCGTGTATGTCTGGCAGGTGCCGTCTTCATTTGGCTGCGGTGAGAAGTCGGGCAGTGTGCCTGACGAGCAGCACACATATTGGCCAACGATCAGATTGGTGCAGAGATCGTCGTCGTCATTGTAGCTCAATAGCTCGTCCTCCGTGATCTCGCACCGGTCTGCCAGCGACCAGCAGCCATCGCCAGCGACAGCTTGCGTATATGAGCAGCTGTCCCGCTTGGCCAGGCTGTCTGACGGGCCAACGGCAATGGCCGCCTTGGCCACCTGGGGCACGTTTACGTCTGTCCACGTCCCAGCAGTGCCTCCGGTGCCCGAGACACAGGTTGCGTTGTTCCAGCGGCCGAGGGCGGCCTTGGCTGCCTTGAGACCGGCGAGTCGGCCGGTCGTGTCCACAAAGATGCCGAGAATCTCGGAGCTCAGCGCATCTGTGCTGCAGAGCTGCGCGGCTGTCTGATCTGTCTCATGGCCGGCCTCATGCGTTGCAAACGACTGTACGAGGTCGCAGAGACCTTTCTTGTCGATCTCGGCCCCGGCATAGAAGCCGAGGATAACAGCCCCTGACTGGGCAAACAAGATGGTCGGGCTGCCGTTTTCCAGCGTCTGGATGGCCTGGGCCAGCGCTGCCGTGGCCGCATCCATCGCGGTATCGTGGCCACTGCCTGTCTGGTCGTTCCACCGAACAACGGAAATATCTTTCTGTGCCGACGTTGTCGCATTGGTCTGGTTGCTGCTGCTGGGCGAAAAGAACTGCCGCCGCCGCCGAGAGGACACATCCACCAACACAGTACAAGCACGGATGGGATCGGGCATGTCCACGTCCACATCGATGCCATGGTATAAATTCAGATCCACGAGAATGGTCTGGTTGCAATTATCAAGCTGGCTGGCATCGCGGTAGAGACCCCAGTGGCTATGGTCGGCCAAGTCATCACAGGGCAATGGACAACGTGCAGCTGCCGAGAATGGATCATAGCTGGACGAGGCCGCCACGAGAAAAATAAAAGACAAAAAGGATAGTGAAAAGAGGCCGCCCTTGGGCGGACCATCAGGGAAGAATAGCATGGTGTAGTTGATTCAGTAGACCTTGACTCTCTCACTCTACCTCATCGAAGAACCCCATTCATATGTACATGGAGTTCACATTTACTGATAGGTTGCCGTATGAGATGCCGAAACGGCTCATAGACAACGTTACTTCAGACAGACCGGATGTTCATTGTGAGAAAAAGAGTCACCAGAGCGTCTTCCCCAGAAAACATTCCGAACGTCCCGCATTTAAATCCTTCTCGGCTCCTTATCGTCCAATAATTGACTCATCCGGAGTTCTGCTGATTATTCATCGCATCCACGAGATATTCGAGTCCGGCCTGCAGATACGATGAAACCGTGGTCGTTGTAAGGGTTTGCCAAGCGTTGCCAAGATCACAACGTATGCATTTCTTGCCTGCGAGACATTTCACAATTCTTGGCGTAAGATTCAGTGAGATGCGGCTGCGTCCAGTACTTCTTATTTGGACAAGCATGGCCAATAGGGTGAGACATATCGGATGAGAAGGGAATCTCGATGATGAGATCACGCTCATAAAATGCAACGGCTTCAAGACTGCCTACTCCCCAGTCTGTGTCTCTTCCCATCCTCCATTCATCATGGCAGCCTTCTCTCGCCTCTGTCTGGTTGTTCCGCTCTTCTCTCTCATTGCTCTGACTGGGGCATCTGTTCTTCCTCTCTATGGGTAAGAGACAATTCGTTGAAATGTAAACACAACGACACACCTGTGGGAATCCTATTCCAACGGAAAGGATGAAGACGGAAACAATCTCGTCGATGCCGGTGATCCTGCCTTCAACCAGCGCGTCCGTCCTCATGTTCTTGCGAGGCCAGAAGGTAGATAATCCGGTCAGCAATGGCTACAAAGACTACATCGCTCCCGATGGTCGAGGGATCGATGCCAGTCTTTTAAACGACAAGACGTCCGACCAGACCGGGGTCTACATCTTCACGCCCGTCACGGCCGACACCACAAAGGCGGATATGAATAATCTGAACAATCTCAAGTATGTGGCGCGGTATAGAGCCAGAGGCGAGGTCAGGGATACCATTGCAGACATCCTCGGTGACAGCCGGCCCAGACTCACCATCGTGCCGTATATGCTTTTGAACACGAATCTCGACTCGGACGCTGAACAGATGGGCACCAACGCACGCGGAACTGTCCTCTTCCAGTACGATCCGGACAGCGATGGCAAAGGAACCAAAGCTTGGCGGCTGTTTATGGAGAACCGCTTCATTTACAAAAAGTTGCCGTAGCTACTGTCCATATGCCCTCAATTATTCAGCTATTCTTCTGCAAGCGGAAGACTCTTCCAGTCGTTCCACCACTCCGTCGTCTGCGATGGCCATAACTTGTGAAATACTTCGGTAAAAGCCTGTGCCTCTGGAAGGTCTGGATTCTCGCTCAGATACTTCCATTCCTCGCCGCCTTCCGTCGTGCTTGTCTTGTCCAGCTCGCACGTCTGGACGCCACCGTGGACGTCCCGGCGGCAGATCCACGAACGGCAAAACCACCGCAGAGTGTTTATAAAATTGCAATGCGCCAGTGCAATGGAACCCGCTCCACTCTTCCACGCCGGTTGCAGTCGCAGATATGTCAGGCTGCTACCCGATGCGATCATTTTGAAGATCGAGCGCGCCAGCGTGGCATCCAGGGCGATGTTGCTAAAGGCTTGAGACAGATACACAGAAGGAATCTCTTCAGAAGTTATATTGTAGAAAGGATACTCTCCCTCGGTTTCCGAGTCCCATTCGTCTTCTTCCGGTACGATGGAGAACTCGAGACGAAGACACGCACGCCGCAGTCTTGGCAAACGGCTGAGCGCGCGGTATATTCCCGTCTCCTCGGCGTCTCCTCGCGTCCTGTTGATGCGCAGCTGAATCTGTTCCAGATTGGGGCACTGCTCGACGAGCTGCCGCACAACGGCTTCGGTAAAGACGACCGCACGGGTTTCCCATTCCACGTGCAAGCACGGGTTCACATTGACAGTGAGCTCACGCAGCGTGTTGCCATGCTTCTGCAGGAGGTTGTGGAATCTGTCCTCGCGGATGTAGCCAGAGAGGTACAGCCGTCGAAGTGGATTCACGTTCGTCACCAGTCGATGCAGCGCTTCGTGCGACTCTTTTGATTCGTCGTCGACATCCGACACCTCGAGCGTGTCGAGGAGCTTGAACTCGCCACGCTGCGCCATATCAGCCCAGACAATGCCCTGCGAAACGTTCCATGGGATGACAAGACGTCGCAGTTTCGTCATGTCTGTGGCCTCGCACCACTCGTGGAACCTGCGCGGCTCATATCCGGTGAAGATGAGGCTCTGGAGATTGCCGCGCTTCGGCGGTGGATTCGGCCTAGCCGTCCCCGGGAAGAATCCGCCCCATGCTGGCAGGCCCAGACGGACTGCCTGGTCGTGGAGCAATGACTGACCTACATGTACCTGCATGCTCCAGACATGCGTCAGGTTCGGCGCCATCCCGGCCACCATCTGCATGACGGCATCCTCGGTGTAGTCCAGCAAGCCAAAGTCGTCAAAGGGTTTGCACTTTACAACGATGCTATACAGAGACGGCGATGTTACGACTGCGTATTCGTACGAGTTTATCGGCTGTGGGTTGCCGCGAAACTGAAGAAGGCTGTGTAGACAGAAGCGGTGTATGTGAAGGCGGCAGCCCCCGTCCTGAATGGCAGAGAGAAGCGCTGGAGACAGGGGACAATCAGCGGCCCAGACAAAATCCTGGAGGGCGGGCAGTTGATGTATAAACTGGACAAGAGGCGTCCAATCTCCCGAGTTATGCATCGTGCCGGACCCTATCGGCGCGTGTATGGAAAGGGTGGAGGGACGGCAGAAAGGGTGTATGCCAAAATGGTAGCGTATGCTCCAGTCGTCGTCATCTCTTGCATTTTCCGGCTCTGCTTCTTTTGACGAAATATGAAGGACCTTCAGCCTGCGTACATGGCGGTAGCAATCCCCAAGACTCAGGATTGCGTTCCACCGCTCCAAACTGCTGATGAGTACATCCTTGCTGGGTATCTTGAGTTGGATCTGACAGAGACGCTGAGCTGCGGCTGCGGCATAGCAATATCTGCTCGTCGAGGAAAAGGCCCACAAGCTGCGTCTCTCTTCTATGTCGTCATCAATGTATTCACAGATTTCCTGCAAAATGACAATGGGGAGAGATCCCAGAGTGGCCGAGTTCGGAAGCGCCATGGCTTTTTTTCGCTTCCTTGGAATAGAGAGCGGGATGGAAGTTCGGAGGAAGAGGGAGCGGTTGGCTTATATATGCAGTGAAGACGTTCTTTGTGAATTCGTCCAATCAGGTTGTCCAGTTTCTTGGCAACCGGATGCATCTTGTATTATGTAATCAATCCATGCATCGCATTCACTTGTCGTCCTCGTAGACTGAACAGACGAGACATAAATTAAGTGGACTGTCAAAGCGCCGGCCGCAGAGAAAGGCAAGCTTGTCTTACCCAACTGCTGATATGTCTTCTGACTCGTCTGACATCACGTGCTGCCTTCCGTCTGACAATATCACGGGATGTATAAGACATTAGTTTAATGCAGTCGGAAGAGTCTTCGAGCTGCAGTACAAGCACGGAGCTCAGAGACCATCGTAGACGGTGATATTCTTGTAGCGTAAGAAATAGGAACGAACTCCGGCGCAGCCGGTGTCCGTATATTTTATGCTTTGGTCGCTTTGTTGACTATCGATACCGTCGATAGATAAATCGAAATAAAAACCAAAATATCGAATGTTTATTAATTGCAGAAAATAACAAGACTAAAAAAATGCAGAGTTCTCTGAAAATACCGAGCACATCATCCCTAGACCCGAGACTCTTCGTCAGTGGCACTGTTGGGTCTGTTTTTCCGAATCCGAGAAGTTGTGCTGTAGGAACGGATGGGAGTTCCCGAGTCCTCAGGGTTCGTTGCCGAGGGTCCATAGAGCTTGTATAGCTTTGATTTGTGCCATTGAGCACGAGCTATTTTGACAAGGGAATATTTTTTGATGTAGTATATAATGAGAATCGTGATGACGATGACACCAATGGTAATGAATTCGCCAGCAACTATAGATAGCATTAGCAATAGTTCCAGAAGAAGGAGAGTGAAACTCACTCAAGCGGTTAGTGGTCCATTTGGGCGGGACTACTATGTTTCCATCTTGGAGGAAATAGTCAAAGGGGATGGCGAAGAGGCTTGTCATGAAGGAAAGCGGAGTCTGCACGAGAATTAGCACCGTAAAAAAAGAGGGTTGAACAAGACGTACGAATATAATGGTGATAAAGGTGAATAGTAGGATGTAGACGTTCATATGTCCGGCTCTCTTGGCTTCGTCCAAAGATCCTTGTGCTTGTTTCATCTGGACATGGTAGTTGAGCTAAATAAAAATGATTAGCAAGGAAACTCGGATACGTCTTCTCCTTCGTAGACGTACATCGTCAACAATGCGTTTGGCACGTTTGTCGAGGTTTTTTGTACGCTCGATCAGATGGTCCAGGCCGCAATCCTGCACAAAAGATTTGCCATGTCTGTCATCCTGTTCTGCAGGCCAGAAGACAGCAGCAAACTTTTTGACAACGTCCTGCTGTGCCTCAAAGATCCGAAGAAGCAGGTGCAGCTCGTCGTAGATATCCTTGACTTCGTGGATTGCATTGATCTCAGTGTCAATCTTTTGTGCAAGCCTGCTCCGTTCCGCGTCTTGCGCTGCGACAAATTTCTTGAAACATTTGGCTTCTTCGTTGGACTGTCATGAAATATGTTAATAAATGGGGTCTGTCAAATCTCAGTATTCACCTACTCTTTTGGCCAGAGCGTTCTCAAAAATGTCAAGTATGTGGATGCCGAGGCCAGCATACCAAAACTCTTCCAGAAAGGTGACACACTTGTAGAGGATTTCTTCAATGAGTTGCTCTGGCCTTTGGTAGGACCCAATCCCCCATTTACGAATGGTCTCCAGAAGTGTATATTCGTTTCCTTGGTGGACCCGATCCGGGAAAGCAGTAATGACGGTATCTAAAGCATTACAGTCAGAGCGTTTACTTTAAAAAACAAACTAGAGCAGTTACTCACCTTTGTCAAGCTTCCAAAGCCAAAGCTGGTTCACCATTAACAGCTTTAAAGAAGAGCCTTGTGCTTCTTTAGTTGTCTCCAACGGTTGTCCTTTCATTTCTTTGCTGGTCTTAGATTTCTCAGATCCTTCCTTCATCGGTTCGGTTTCAGAATTCTCGGGGTTTCTTTCCTCCTGTTTTCCCTCTGCGGTCATATTAGAATCGATTTTCTCGAACTGTGCGAATGGCCGCTGGGATACGAATGCTTACTTTTTTCCCTGCGCTTCTTCTCTTCCTTGAGGTTCTCTTCGATCCACTTGTAAACAATTTGGTCTCGATTGCGTTCATGGAGATCTTCATTAGAAATCATGGCGTAATATGATTGATCCAACGTCTGTGCCCGATAGAGTCCTGACAGGCCTTTGTACGGAAGTGATTTTCTCTCCAGTTCACGCATGTTTTGGAACCGGAGAGAGTCGATCTTTAACTCGTCGTCTTCATTGCGGTCATAGTGTTTGAGATACATCTCTGACTCGATATCGATGTACGGCACCTTGCCTGCTCAGTCTCACCATTTCCGTGCTGTTCATAGTTCAGGGGATGTCCTCACCACTATAGAAATTTTGTCGCCTTCTGGCATGGAAGTCGTGTTTCTCCAGAAATCTCGTCTGTAAAAACTCATGCTGTCGGACTCGGTCTCCCTCTCTGGTGGGAAGTCAGGGTCCTTTGTTGTTAGAAAATAAGATATCTGCCAGACATAAAGCCTAGATAGTTCATACCAATACTTCGGCAGTATAATGGCTCGAGTCTTGGACGTTTCCACCTAAACCTTTGACCAGATCCCCTGCCTATTTTTATTAGCCTTTTGCTGTACTACCAATTGCTTGGATAGCTATATTACTCACGTGTGGCATTCTTGTGAAGTATTTTGGATTGACGCCTTTGCGCTGAGCAGTATTCCTCTGCAGAAAATCCCAGGCTTCCTTTCGTTTCTTGGGTGGTCCATTTGGTTCTTCTTTTGGTAGCTGTGGTGACCCTTTCGACGAACCGTTGTCTTCCGTGAGCCACCACACAAGATCTCGGACCCAGGACATCTATCCAGTCATAGTTTAGTGCCTTTATTCCAGTGCGTGTACGAAAACCACACGGAGGACATACCTGGTTGACAGGGATGTGAATCCACATCCAGATATCACTTCGAATGGCATCATTTGCCAGATTGTTATTTTTCTTGACCAACTCAATGAAGCGGTCTTCTAAGCGTTGCATTGTCGCCGTGTGGCCGTGAATCAGTTCGTGGATAGACACTGACTGGGCCCAGGAGATTTCGCTGCCTCGAAAGAAAAATTGAACGTGAGCAAAGAACCGGTGGCAGATATCCAGCTTCTGCTCATTGCTACTCATGCTGTGGTCCTCGTCTGGCTCTTCGGCTGTCGTGCTATTCCAGCACTGTGGCTTTCCAGTAGGAATTGTATATGAGCGGTCATTCGTCCATTTCACAAAATGTTGGTCAAATATCTTGTGCACATCCAAAGGAACTGGTCCATGAAGCACGTATCTCGGTATTAAGTCGTCAGCATTTCGGCATTCAACATCGGCACCGTGTTGAACCAGAATCTCCAGCAATCCAGTGAGCGAGACACCATCCTGGTACTGTAAGTCCTTTGTCGCATCGTGCAGTGGACTGTCGCCTACGGGAAATGCATCAGTATTAATTCATGGGATATATCGGGTTTCCAATATGTGTCATACCATAGCTGTCTCTAGTATTGACCTCGGCGCCATGGCGCAGCAATTCCTGCACAACCTTGACCTGTTCGTCGGGGCTTATACTTTCTGGGTTCATCGCAACATTATGGAGCGGCGTCTGATGAATCCTGTCAAAGGCGTCGACAGTTGCGCCGTTGACCAATAGAAGTTTCACCAAGCCCACATCCCCTTTCCTTGCCGCATAATGGAGTGGCGTCCGATTGTATATGTCGCATCCGTCCAGTGCTTCCGCGTGGTTTTGAGCTATCCTCGTAGCGATGTCTTTCTTGCCATTCTTCACGGCGTGATGTAAGGCGGTTGTTCTGTCATCATCCAGTATAAAATGCCATTTGAAGTGCCGACTGTCAATGAGGGCTTTTGCAAAGCCTGTTTCGGGAAGATTCAGTGCTGTGGAAAGCAGCTGGACGAAGACTCGTTCCAGGGAATCGTTGCCTCTTGGCTCGCCGCCCGGTCTAGTTACCTCTCTGTTCAGTAATTTTCTGAGCTCGTCTTTTTTTTCGCTGAAGGGGGATTGAAACAAGGATTCGATGTTTCTTTTCCAGTCTTCTAGTTTAATGGGCACTTCCTTAGGAGGCGCCTTTTTCTCACTCATTTTTGGTGTAGTTTCCGGTGGTCCAGTCGGGGCTTCTATTGAGACTGATGTTGCTGTGGTTCTTTCTTTTGACGGCTCTAGTCGTGAAGTATCCATGACGTCCATGAATGTTATACCACATGGAAACTTGGAAGAGTTATTGTGCTTGTGGCATGGCGGTGTTCCCGTTTTATACCAAATCCATCCACAAGGCTGGGTCATATAGTGACACTGCCATTCGTATACTACACCCAAGGAAATTGATATTCCATTACGGGGCTAGTCGTCCGCAGAAGTGACCAGAACCCCCGTCTAGCTGAAACTGATAGCGGTTATTGACATCCAGTAACCCGTATATGCAGCATCCAACATGCCAAGACTGCAACATTTCAGCTTTCATTGCGTTGACCAAATCCGTCAGATAAAGGGGGGATAGAATTCGACAGATTAGAAATAGTTCTCGGGCTATGCAACCCTTCTGTAAGCTGAGGTTGTGCGGTGTAATTTCTACTAATAAACAGAATCCGTGCCCTTGACATTACGTTGTATTTTGTCAGACGGCCGTCTTACAAGTGTGGTGGACAAGGCTGTGCCCAGACAACCCTGGCCAGGATATCTGCAAATCATAATTCTCAAGTGTCCGGCAAATCCACTTGCTGGTGGAATATCCCGTTCCGCGTTTCATCAAGAAATACGGAGTAGACATGTCACTTTTTGCGAAGTGCTTATCCAGAAATAACAGTCCAGTGCAATACTACGGCGGAAATTTTCCGGGAATACCCAAGTATGCCCGGTTGCCTAATTTTCTACAGAGCTTCACAGCTGCGATGTAGGATACTTCGTCAAGAGTTCGTGCTGGCATTGATTTTGATTTTCCGTTTGTCGTTCATTGATTAGTCATCTAGTCACATTACTAATCGTATTTTGTCATTACTAATCAAATCATCAGCACCATTCGTCTCCTTCCAGCTCCCCGGCCTCCCACCGTTCGAGCCTCAGCCGTTCCCGCTCCTGTACGGCTGCCTTGCGCCACTGCAGCAGCGCGCGCTCGCTAGAGATAGCCATCTCCGAGCCGTGGTGGTGGGCGACAAGGTTGAGGTACCAGCTCAGACGGGATGTGCGACCAGGCCGGGCGTTGGCGAGGTCGCGTGTGATGAGATGAAAGATGGGGCGCAAAACATCTGCGGCTGATTCTGCAGGCACCGCGCCGCCAGGGTTCTGCAGAAGAATGCGGCAGTTCTCCACGCCCCGCAGAGCTTGACGATGCGGCAAGTCAGATACCGCATAATGGACAGCCAATCGCTGGACGAGAGCAATGGTTTCAGGGCGAAGGGGGGCCCTGGCAGCGGTAGGAATGGGCGCGTCACGTCGCAGGTCCAGGTTCAGGCCCAGAGCAAAGGCTACCTCATCCGGCGTCAGAGAGCCGTCGTCCAGCGCGGCTGCCATCCGGTCGGCAAATCTGTTCCAGAAGCCAATGTCCCAGTCGCTTCGATGTTTCCGGCTGTACGTCCTGTAATATCGAATATTCTTCTGCTGCTTGAACAGCTTGTGCATCCGTAGAGCAGCGTGCATGTCGTCGGCCGCCCAAGCCAGGCCGCCTAAAAAGGTAGCATGCAGAGCCGCAGGCAAGGTGGCATTGAGAGCCTCGACTGACTGCACCATAGCGGCAGGTGCATCGCGGCCCAGCAGACGCAGACAGCGGCCGAGGCTGATGTAGAGTGCGGCGCTATTCTTGCGGCTGTGGGGAGATTGGAAGACAGCCAGGGCCAGGGCGGCGAGGGCGGCGGCATCCGAGTCGACAGGTGCCGTGTGCGCCGTCACATGCATCGTCGTCCAGAACGACACCTGTGCCTGCTCTTTCGCATAGCCGCGGCTACACCACTGCGCCAGCATAAGCTCGCAGAGGGCAGCATCGCTTTCCAGGGGCGCAGGCAGCTTCTGTAGGACGGCAAACAAGTCATCCTGTTGGACCTGCGGCAGCTGTGCCAGGATGGAGAGCCAGCGTGGCAAAGAGGCCGAGTCAGATGACAGCTCTTGTTGTAGGTGGGTTGTGGCGGCCCGTAAAACTGTAATGTCGACCCGTTTCAGTGCCGCAGCCATGCTGTGGGCAAAAGTGTCCTCAGCTGACAACAGCACTTCGGCCTGTCTGACAGCTCGACAGCATGCCCAGTGAGCATTTCGGGCGGCCGAGAAGGCATCCCGAATCTCTTGTAACCCTGCCGCAGTCCCCCCAAGTTTCTCTAGTGTTTCTATGCGCTGGCGCACGCGGTCGCTCTTTGCTACGGCCTCAGCCATGGCCGTCTGCAGGCGTCCCGTCGTAGCCTCGTCAGAAATCGGTCCATAGGCCACGGCCGTCGTGATCACGGGCAGCAGACTCTCGCCCATCTCCCCGAGCAACGCTTCCGGCGCAGTAAGCAGGACCTCGGTGGCAAGGCGACTGCTTCTGCCCTTGCCGACACTCGCGCTCAGAAGACGCTCCCAAAAAGCCAGTCCCAAGTCACGTGCTTCTAGGAGCTGGCAGCTGCGGATGCCGTTCAGCACGGCATTGTAGAGTATCGTGGTAGCCTCCTGCCAGGCCGGTTGGCCAATTGTCCCAGGACATCCGTCCCAGAGACAGTCAAAGGCCTCGCAAGCCTCCTCGGGGGAAAGGGCAGCTAGACGCAGCTGCGATTGGAAGGCGCCGCAGACGGCTGTGAATCGAGAGAGGGAGTCGGACGAAGACGAAGAGCCATTGCTCTGGCTCCATGCGCGCAGCTCGGCAAAGAAGTTCCGTGCGGTCGGACTATGGGCATCGGCATCGGCATCGGCATCGATATCTTCGGTGAGCTCCAGGTCGAGGCTGAGCCACTGGGATAGCGACCAGGGTCGGCGGTCGTCAGGGTTGTCACGTGGAGGTGTCCACTGCCATTGGCGCAGGTCTGGGATTGTCCGCCAGTCGGGAGACGACATGCCTGTCGGCAGTGCCCATGCCGGCAGCGACAGAGACGGATGTGGAGCCAGCTGCAGCTCGGTCATCTGGCGCTTGCCCAGCCGGCGACGGCTCTCGAGCGGGCCGGGGACATTGCTAACGAAGCGGCGCGAAGGAGTGTGTTCATGTGCTCGAGGCCGGTGGGCTGTGGGAGCGTGTCGATGGTGACACGAGCCGAAGTAGCGCGCAAAGGCGCTGGCGAGGAGGGCGTCGGTAATCCAGACAGAAGAAGAAGAAGAGGAAGAAGAAGGAGAGGGGCCGGAAAAAAGAGAGGCGGGCCGGCAGTACCGCGAGGCAGGCCGTGGTGCCATGGCGAGAGGAGAGGCCGGGGCAATCTGCCGGCTTGTCGACGAGGGGCACAGTTCAGCGTGGTGCCGCGAGCAAAGCCATGCCTCGATGCCTCGTGAGGTTGTTTCTGCGCTGTGCATCACCAATTTTGCTCGGCAACTCGTGGGGCCAACCAGAGGCTGCGGAATGGCAAACAGTCAAGCCACAGGTGTGGCGGTGCAGCCAAACTGATAAGTGCTCGTTATCGCCGGGTATAGCGGGGCAAAACGGCCGCGACGAGAGCTTTTCGACGTTCCGAGTTTCAGAAGCAGCATCACCATGACGGAGCCATTGAAGAACGATTTGATCATACGCGCGGCGTGGGGTGAGCAGCCCGTATTCTTGAGGACGAGCAGCAGCTGACCAAGTAGGTGAAAAGGTGGAGCGGCCGCCCATGTGGGTGATGCGACAGGGTGAGTGAAGCGACGACGAAGGGACGAAAAGTGGTCCAGACGGAAGACTGACTCGCCAGCCGGCCGGTATCTGCCCGAGTACCACGAGGCCAAGGGCAGCCGCGACTTTTTCGAGTGCTGCCGGGACCCGGAAGTGGCGTCGACGCTGACGCTGCAGCCGGTCGAGCGATTTGCCGGGCTGATCGACGCCGCCATTATTTTCTCGGACATCCTGGTGATTCCGCAGGCCTTGGGCATGGTGGTGGAGATGGTCGACAAGAAGGGACCGCACTTTCCGGCGCCGCTGGCGGACCCGGAGGATCCGCAGTTCGCAGCGGTGCTGGCCAAGCCGGTGGCGGCCGCCGTCGACGAGCTCGACTACGTCTACCAGGCCGTGGCGCTCACGCAGAAGAAGCTGCAGGGCCGTGTGCCCCTGATTGGTTTCTGCGGCGCCCCCTGGACGCTGCTCTGCTACATGGTCGAGGGCGGCGGCACCAAGCTGTTCGTGCACAGCAAGCGCTGGCTGTACCGCCACGGCGCGGCCACGCAGAAGCTGCTGCTCAAGCTGGCCGAGGTCTGCGTCGAGCATCTGGCGCGCCAGGTGCGTGCTGGCGCGCAGCTCGTGCAGGTCTTTGACTCGTGGGCCGGCGAGATGTCGCCCACCGCCTTTGACACCTTTGCGCGGCCTGCCCTCGACCACATTGCCCGCGAGCTGCCGCGCCGCCTCCAGGAGCTCGGCCTGGCCCGCGTGCCCATGATCCTCTTCCCCAAGGGCGCCTGGTACGCCCTCGACAGCCTCTGTGCCCGCGGGCCCGCCAGCTACGACGTCATTGGCCTCGACTGGCAGCAGGGCGCCGCCGCAGCCAACCGCATCCGCGGAGACCGGCCCGTCGTCCTCCAGGGCAACGCCGACCCTGGCATCCTCTACGGCAGCCACGAGGCCATCTCGGCCGCCGTGCGCGAGATGGTCGAGGGCTTTGACTGGGCCAACCGGCACCAGGGCTGGATCGTGAACCTCGGACACGGTAAGCCCTGCATGTGCGCGTCCTCTTCATGATTATATAAGCTAACCACAGCGCAGGCATCACGCCGTTCGTCAAGCCGGACGACCTCAAGTTCTATTTCGAGGAGGTGCACAGACAGACCAAGGTGTAGGTCGGTGCATATATGGTGCCGAAAGAAACAAAAGCTTGTATTTCTACTCTATATACCATGAATGCAGTCTATGGCCACTCGCCTGCCACGTCGGCACCGAAACTGTCGTAATCCAAAAGGTTCCTGTACGGTCAGATAAGGGTGGCGAGAAAATCATAGAGAAGAGCGGAAACCCACCAGGAAGACGACCAGGTCCGCTTGCCGCCAAGGCTGCGGCAAACGGCCTGGCTGGCCGGGTTGGTAGCAGCCACGTCGGCCTGGCACCAGCCGTCGTCGCTGAAGACGCCGTTGTAGCGGCGGATGAGACGGGCCGCCAGGGCCTTGGCGATGCCACGGCCGCGGTAGGCCTCTTCGCAGTGAAGCGTCCAGATGGAGCCATCGAGGCCGAGGAAAGCCCAGGCGATGAGCGTGCCGTTGTCCCGGAGACCGGCACTGGGAACAAGCAGAAGGGTTTCTCTGGGGTGTATAAGTGACTGGAGTAAAACGAGAGAGGGAAATTTCAAAAAAAAGACGCACTCTTGCCGCACAATGTGCGTCCGCGACTTAACCAGCGGCACGTCGGCCTGGTGCACCACGTCCCAGCGCAGCGGGTGGTCGAGGCCGCGCACGACTAGCCCGTCGGCCTGTCTGCTCTCGGCCGGCACGTCCTCGAGGCGGAAGAGCCACCGGTCGTAGGCGTCCCAGTAGGGGCCGACAATGTGCGGCTTCTCGGCACTGGGCGGCACAAAGGCGCCCTCGCCCTGCCCGACGCCGCCCGTCCGCGGCCGCACGACATGCCGCAGGGCCTCGTGCATGTTCACCTTGACGTGCTCTGTGCAGTGGGCGACGATGGCGGGCACGTGCGGCGCCTGTTCGCGAGCCAGCGTGCGCACGCGCCGGAACAGGGCGCGGACGAGACGGCCGGCACGCTCGTGGCGAGCAGGCGGCCACGCAGCCGTGAGGGCGGCGCCGCGGTCGACCTGGGGGACGGCAGTGCCGTCATCGGAGCCGTCGACGTCCTCGTCAGAGGCATAGAGCCAGACCTGCGTCTCCGGGGCCTTGGAGAGGTCGACATAGGCGGCGGCAAAAGAAGCAGTGGCCGGTGTCGGCTCCTCTTCGTCGCCGTCGTATACAAACAGCACGTGCGCCCACTCGCTGGTGCCGTCGGGCAAGCGAGTGGAATCGGCGGGAAACGCAGAAGCGCCGCCCTCTAGCGCACCGGCAGCGGACTGCAGCCGTCGCAGTAGACCGATGGAGTAGGGCAGGTGGGCTTCCAGCAGACGCAGCTGGGCTGCCGTGGCCCGCGCGGGCACGTCCTCGAAACGCATCGTCACAGCTGACGGATAATTGTCTGCCGCGGATGACTCGTGCTGGCAGAGATCCGGATGTGTGTGAAAATATTTTGACTTATGAGATGACTAATAAGCGTTGCATCGTATCTCTCCGTGTCTCTCTGGTTTCTCTACTTGTCCGATCGGAGCCTTGTTTTCATTGGTCGTGTCTGGAATCTTTGTTCTAGTTCTAACAGATCGCTTATCGTACGCTTGTGTCGTAAGTGGTCGATACGATCCATGTTCAGCCTTCTTCAGAAATGGTGGATACTCGTCACGTCCAAGGTTGGCCAACCTGTGCATGAAGAAAGAAATTTGGTCTTTTGAAACAGCAAAAAGGGGAATCCGGTAATAAAATCAAAGAGAAAAAGAAAGGAAAAAAGACCAGACAGCCAGCTAAAAAAGAAAAGCCAGCCTCGCCCAAGTATCCATCTCAAAAAAGGAAATACAAAGTCATTAGAGCGTCTGTCCGCCCATCTTGTCTGTCATCATCGGCTGCTGTGCTGGCACAACTGGCCGGCACCGCCTTCCCCGACCCCAGGTCCGTCGAAGGCAGTCTCTCTAAGACCGCTTGCCGAGCAGCCAGTCCTTGCCCTTGGCGGCGAGGCCGCGCTCGTGTTCGTGGCTGTGTCCGTGGTGGGCATCGTCGGCGACGGCCGAGCCGCCAGCGGCCGCATGAGCAGCGGCCTCGGCCTCGGCCGAGCCCTGCTTGAAGACATTGCCAGCACCGCCGCGGCCGGCGTGAGCAGCACCCTGGCTGGGACGACGGGCGACACTAATCTGTCAGTTTTGTAATGACGTCTGGAAATCCCGAAAATACTCACGGCTCGACGTCCTGGAGCGCGCGCGTCTCCTTGGGGTCCGTGTTGCGGGCCATGTTGCCAGTGCCGCCGCGGCCGGTCGTGACAATGGACGTCTTGAGGACAGGAGTCTCGAGGTCTTCGGCGCGCAGCTGAGGCGACTTGGTGCTGTCGGCCATGTTACCGGCACCGCCACGGCCGTGAGAAGCGAGATGGGGCATTTTGAAAGGTGTAGTGGGTGAGCCGAGATGGGACGAGAGGAGGCGAGATGGGACGAGCGAGATCAGACGAGCGAGATGAGACGAAGCAAGATGCGACGGATGAAGAGACGACAACGGCGGATAAAGGGCGAGGACGGTCTCAAGCGCGGTTTTATAAAGAGAGGGAGAGATAAGAAAACAGCCAGTATAGGAGCTGTTCTGGACAACTATAGACTGCTTGCCAAGACTGGCAAGCGAAACCGACGGCTTTGCGATCACAGGGAACGAAAGGTTTTTTTTTTCCTTTCAGCTGCCCAGTTGCCCAGTAATTGTGTAGCAACCAACTCCAGAAGTCCCCACAGAAGCTCCTTCCCGCAAATCTTGCGCCTCTTTCCCTGCCGACGACGACAACGCCATTACTATGTTGTGCTTGGAGGGAAGGAGGGGGCGGGGACGCCCTGGGACGAGGGTGTGCCCGGGCAAGGGCGGTACCGGCCCAGAGGGAGGAGCGACCGGCCAACAGACGGACAAGAAATAGGAGGAAAAAAGGCCACGCCGGCGCCACTGGCAAACAAAACGTAATGAAAACGATGCTTGGCAAGACGACTCGTCGTCGGCTGCGGTGTTCCCCTTTGTTAGTCATGGAATTCGCCGTAGTGCCGTTTTAGCGGGGAAAAAAACTGCCCGCAAAAAAATACTTCGGAGCAAGCCCGAAGTCATGTGAACAGTTCTTTTTTTAACCATTCATCTGATTTCATTCTTATATAATCGCATTCCTTGCGAGTAGTTTTTTTTTTCGCCATCACCCAGCGGACCCAAGAACCACAATGCCGGGTCCGCATCCGTCAGGCTGACGTCGTCCACCGTTCCTCGTCCCTTTGTTGGTGGCACCGAGTCAGGCACAAGTACAACCAGCCCATTTTACTGTAAACAAAAGCAGCGACATTATAGATCATAACAAACACACGTCCATATACCATGCATAAAAAAAGGGATATCCAGACCGCCAGTCCCCAAATATTCAAAAAGAGACCTCCCTAGAAACAGAGTCGGTCAACCAAGACGTAACAAATATAAACCACGCTCCAATATCACCCCCTGACTATCGACCGAATTGCTGTATGGAGGGTAGAAGAATATGTCACAAGTCGTTGCGGCGGAGAGGGAGGAATATAACTGGACGAGTCCAGTACATGGGCCAGAAAATCGCGAGTTCTGACTGGTCAATCCATTTCAAGCTTGCCGTTCCAGCGGGGTATAGAGGACATAAAAGTGTGAATCGTATTGGAGGGTGCATCGAGGCGTTTTTCAATGCTATAACCCCCCGCTTACTCGTAATCGTCGTCGTCGTCGCCACGCCCATTCTTGCCAGCACCTTCTTTCCGGATGGGAATCTTGATGCCCTGTGTGGCAAACGTCTTGCTCAACACGGTACTCTCGCACACGCCAGGGAACTTCTTGGCCGAATAGACGGTGAACACGTCACTAAAGCACGACGCAAGCACAGGCGCCTTGCCTGTGTTGACGATCGACACCTGGTTCGACGGGCCACCATTGGGTCCGTTGGACGGCGGACCAACATTCACAAACGAAAACCGCAGACTGCAAAAGATGTCAGGAAAACGTCATGAAAACGTCACAACCCTTCTCCACTCCATAAAACCCAAAACCCAAAACCCAAAACCCCAAAACTCACCGAAAGTTGCCCTCCGTTCGGACACTGAGATCCTGCAGAACAAACCAGATGCCGATTTTGTCGGCCGGGTCCTG
This sequence comes from Dryadomyces quercivorus, assembly GCA_002778125.1. NCBI lineage: Eukaryota > Fungi > Ascomycota > Sordariomycetes > Ophiostomatales > Ophiostomataceae > Dryadomyces > Dryadomyces quercivorus. The sequence continues at coordinate 629,401 of PCDE01000014.1, forward strand.
CAACCGGAAGGCACTTGCAGCCAGACTGCCAATGAGGTTCCGAGTGAACATGCCCTGTGGTTGGTTGCCCTGGATCAAACGCTGGGTCATCATGTCGCCTGGCCCGCTAAAGATGCGTGGCGGACCGTAAGCGGACGGCTGTGTCGACAGTTGCATGTTGCCATAGTCCGCGCTGTGGTAGTACTGATTCTGCTGCTGGCCATAGCCATTGTGCTGCATGTAGGAAGGGACTGCAGGACACGACAAATATTCATTAGACACGCGTCCCAAGTCACACCGCTGCCATGGCACCAAACGCACCGTATGGGGGCTGGCCGCCGTAGGCGCCCACATGGCCGTAGGCACCAGATCCGTAGCCTGCCTCTCGGGAGTTGGATGGTAGTATCGCAGAATACGGAGGGGCGTTTTCAACTTGCTCGTAGGAGGCGGGGGTGGTGGAGGAGATGGAAGGAGTGGTGGTCGTGTGCCGCACAAGGTTGACCTCCTTCAGGGCGTCTTCGGACCAAAGATCGACGTTCAACACGAACATGGTATGCTCGATTTCACTGGAATCGTTAGCGCCCGCTTCTTGTGTTCCTCTCGCCTTCTTTCGCGCTCTACGCGCTCTTCGCGCTCTTCGCGCTCCTTCTCGTTCACACGTACTTGCAATCCACCTCCTTGCCCGTGGTCAGGTCTGTGACCACGATGCGCACACACGGAGGCGGTGTGATGGGCCGGCGGTCCTAAAAACAGCGGTATAAGCATGTGCGCGACCAAAAGCGAAACAAGCGTCAGGACACGCAAAGACGTAATACGAGCAGGACATGCACGCTGCGCCGGGTCATACCTTGTCGCCGAATCCACACATGCGGGCCCGTTTCGGTTGTTGCACGACATCTAACCTGTTGAGGGGTCGCATCCAGTGTCAGAAAAGACAATGCTAGACCCAAGGAACTGGGAACAAGGGCCAAGGCGTGGCAAAGAGAGGCAATGGACAATGGGGGTGGAGACAACGCACCTGTACGACCGACTCGCCTCGTTCCCAACAACGGGCTCGAGAGCCTTGCGCGTAGCAGCTTCCTGCTCGGGGGACGACTTTCCATAGTCCTGAGCGGTCGACGGCGAGCGTGACGGCTGCTCTAGTGGCGGTGGTGGCGGCTGCTGCTGTTGCTGCTGCTGCTGCTGCTGCTGCGACTGTGTGTGCTGGGGGTGTTGTGGGTGCTGCGGATGCTGGGCATACTGGTCGGAGTATCCGTGTGGAGGAGGAAGACTCATGGTAGGAGGATGAGAGCCGGGATGTGGGCTGTAGGCAGGTTGACCGAGTGCCGGAAGTTGGTTGTGTAAGTCGTGCTGCATCTGCGGCGGCGGCTGAGACTGCGGAGGGTATATATGGGTGTTCATGGCTGCGGTGGGACGAGGAGGGCGTGTATGCGAAAGAAGGCCGGGAAAGAGGGAGGGGAAGAGGAAAGAGGAGGTGAGCGGCGAGAGAGGGACAGATGTTCAGGTGGATAGTCTTGTTGCTGCGCAGAATAGCCTATGCAAGCACTTCTTGGCTCAGCAGTTCCAACAGCCACCGGCGACCCACGCGATCTCTTTTCGCACTCTCCGTATTTTCGCCCCGAAGCGCCTCCGCTTATAGATAGTCTGTGGGACGTTGTTGGAGGCTGTTCAGCAGGAGACGAGGCAGCCACAAGTAGTTGTGGGCTGGATAAGATTCAATTGTGAGGAGCAATGGCGCAAAGTTAAAAGGGAAAAAAAAGGACAGGCGCGGATGCAACAATGCAAAGCGGGCCCGGATAAGAAATGGAGAAAAAGGGAAAGTCTGGGCACGAGCAACGATGGTACGTTAATGTCGAGGAACAGCAATACGGTAAAGGGAGGCTCGAAGCGGGAGTCGAGGATGTCAAAAGAGGGGGGGGGAGGACGAGGGAGTCGTCGGGAATTGGGCGGAACTGGGAACTGGGCTTGGGTTTGTTGGATGGAGATTCTGGGATTCTGGGTTTTGGTGACGTTGTCTGCTGACACGATGGTACTCCGTAGAGAAGTTCGATGGGACCTAGACAAGGGGACTGAATGCACAGGCGATCCAGGGCCAGGAGACAGAAAGAGCACACACACTCCCAACGGTGGGTTTGTTTCCCTACCCTATCGTTGCCCCTGTATTCCCGTTATTCTTGTCTGGTGGTCCCGCGTTGCATTTATCTTTTTGCCTCTTGCGGTTGGCCGACGTGTAGCCGGGAATGGACACGATGCTGGCTTGCGGTTGGGCGCTGGAGGGGCGCTGCAAGCTGCAGATGGGAGGGGGTGAATGGTTGGTGGAGGTGGAGGTGGTCGTCTGTGGTGGTAGTTGATAGTTGTGTGGCAGTTGGTGGTAGTAGCAGCTGTGGTGGTGGATGTGTGTGGTTGCGCCGGAGAGGCGGGCGAATGGGAGCTTGCAGAGGAGCACAGCAGCAAAAACCAGAACAACGGCCAACAAGCAGCGGCCGAGAAGCTGGAGCTGGAATCGTGCTCCGTGTTCGTAGCAGGTCAGAGACCAGGGCGAAAAATAGAGTGGCGGCACGGAAGGCAAAGCGCACAAGCAATTTGCGTGTCTCAGAAATCCGTTGGGTCCGGGTGGCAAGCCGGCAAGGGTGCGGGAGGTTGTGAATGGTTGGGCGCTGTCCCACGAAGGACAAAGAGAGACACGGAGGTGGAGGAGAAACAGCAGGATGCGAAACCGTGGACAAAAAGGTAAAAAAAGAGAGGCCAAGGAAATGAAAGTGAGAGTGCGAGAGAGGAAGAGGAGAGAGAGAAGGAGAGGCAAGAAAAGAAAAGAGCCGAGATTGCGATCCCAGACAGATTAGAAAGCAGCAGGCAGGAGAACCGGACGAGGAAACCACCAACAAGTCGACGGGGTAGCAGAGAGAGGCAGCGAGGGGAGGAGCGAAGGAAGAAAGCGGCTAGTGCACAATGCGATGCGCGAGAGGGAAAGAGCGACGGAGAAGGGCGCTATGGGGCCGGGCGGCAGGAGGAGCTTTGTTCGTGGCGGCAGGGATTTGGCTGAAGGAGGAGAGGGGGGCATTTACTAGTACGAGGATGGGTAGCTCAGGAGCCAGGAAGCTGTGGACGGCGTTTCAAGCGGTACGGAGCAATACAAGTTAGCGAGTAGGCAGAGTCCCAGGATGTGTGTCTTGTCTGGGAGGTGTGGCGGCCAGGTTGGGGAAGGTGGAGTGGAAGGAGAGGAGAAGGAGAGAGGATGAAACGGGAAAGAACAAACGTTGTGCGAGATAATAATACGGCATTAAGTTGCCTTGTACGGAGTACGGAGCATGCTAGGCACGGCAGGAACCCTGCACGGCAGTGTGGGCCTGGGCCCCCCAGCGCCCGAGGTCTCGTACGGTCGCCGTTCTGGGCTGTCAGAATAGTAGGGCATATGTGTACGAGTAGGGGGATGGAGTACAGGATACGTACTCGTACATGCCCAAGGCGTGCAGGACTCCGTATGGGGGCGTAAGGCATGGCTGTGCGAGGTACAGTAAGATACAGTACCCTGTACTCCGTAGGAAATACGGAATAAGAAAGGGAAGCTACCTCCCTTACACCATCTGCTGCTGGTCCGAGGCAGGCAAGAACAGCGTTGGGCAAGGAAGGAAAGAGTGGCAAGGAGGAAGGAGCGCCTCCTCGCCACCGACAAAACAAAGAAGGGCAGCGCGCAGCCAACGGCAGCGGAAGGGCCAACCGGTCTGGAGAGGGTGGGCTGGCTGGGCTCGCCCCCCTCCCCCCTCTTTCCCAAGCCACCGGATTGGGGGCGAGACCGTTGGCAAGCCGGACTGGCTCACTGGCAGGCGCCAGGCCGGGCGGCCTGGCTGGCACGCACACAGCACACGCGCCAGCGCCAGCGCCCGCGCCAGAGCCCGCGCCAGCACATATATTGCACAGAGATCTCATTACATAAGCAACGGAAGGTGCGCGGCATCCTCGACCGTCCCGGCGGTCACGACCCTCGCGTGTATCGCGTGTATCGCGTGGATCACGTGCATCGAGACATCGCTCAACGTTGCGGTCGGCTCCTGCACGGAGAGATGACCTGCAGAGACAGGGCACGAACCCGTCCCAGGGTCGGCAGATGGAAAAAGAGCCGACGTCGATGAGCTGCTGCTGGTGCTGCTGCTGCTGGTGCTGCTGCCGCTGCCGCTGCTGCTGCGTCCGCGCGCGACAGATCTATTTACGGACCTGCAGGGCTTCCACAAAGAGAAGACGATCATCACGGCACAAGTCGTGAGACAACGCCCATGCAGCAAGGCGCGCGGTTGTCGGAGATGAGCATCTTGTATGGCCGTATTGGCCCGTCGACATCTCACTTCTCGACTGCCCATCGTCATCTTAAAATCACCGCCGAACCAAATCTTATCGCACCTGTACCACGGCTCAGTCCTGGCCGACTGCAACTCTACAATTTCCCCAGACCAAAAAAAGAAACAGGAGAGACAATATGGAGTAGTTGTATCGAATATATAATCCCCATTCTCGTTTCCGTTCTCGTATATTCCAGGTTGCGCATCCTTCGCCGCCATCGGCACCAAAGTTGCACATGCCTTCTATTAGAGACTATTCTCGACAGCCACTTGGCGTCGTATCCGCGGCCTCTCCAAGGCAAGCAAATATACGACGGCAGACACCCCATTCCCCGCCCGCACATCCATGCCTGTCTGCTCGATTCGGTCGGCATCCCACGACACGTAACCCATGACCAGTGACCAGCGACCAGGACGACAAGTCTTGGTTGCTCTACGCGTACGTTCCCTCAGGCAATAGTCCAATACCAAAGACGGACACCGACCAGTCACACTCGTCCGCGGCCTTGGCTTGCATGCCGATTCGTCGCCGCAGAACGGGTCCCTCCCACTCGCCGGACAGCCCCCAATCGTCGAGCCGGTTCCTTCGAAAAGGATGTCGGGACCACCCGTTTCCACAACCGTCTGGTACAATACCGCTAGAGGCATTCTGTAGCGCCTGTGCAGGATTCTCGCGGTTGCCGTGTCTGAAAGTCGTCAAGAGAGACGGAGGGCATACATCGTCTTGGCTCTGGTCCACTGTCCAAACGAGCGAGCGTATGGAACTGTCAGCTCATCTTTGATGTCGAATATGTCGAAGCTCGTACCAACAGCGCTCTTGGCCGTCGGTCTCCCGGAATTCAAATTCGCCGTCAGGACTTGCTCGCGAGGGCAGCTGTTCGAAGTCTTGAGCGTCGGTATTATCTGGGAAGACCATCCATCACGTCCTGTTATCACAGGCAGCTCACGTCACAAGACCAGTTCGCATTGAAATCATTATTGTCGTGATAACTTCCATCTAGAGAGGAGAGATGTAGATGCACAACAGAAAACATGGCAAAAGTCCAAACACAATTAAGCGGCCGTGTATACCAGTCGTCAGTCATAAGAGCCAAGCCGACCAAAGCCAAACAGATGCAAATGCAAAACAAACAAACAAACAAACATAAACATGACAGCATAAACATAAAGCAAGAATCGTCCGTCCTTCTAACCTCCTCTAAATGCCTCCCTCAATGTACTGCGCCTCTGCCACCGGCACGTCCACCATGCTGGCATTGCTCCGGCTGGCCGCCCCGCCACTCCGGGCCGACAGCATGCTTGGACTGATGCCCTGCAAGAGGCTGACACCGCCGGCGTCTGAGAGGGGCGTCGCCAGCCGATGCTTCTCGGGCGTCAGCTCGCTGTTCACCATGCCCGACGCCGACCGCCGTCCGCCACTGGTCACCGGCGCCGCCACCAGCACCTGTGCCGGGCAGACGACAATCTCGTCGTCGCCGCGACCGTCGTCGTCGCCCTTCTTCACGACCAGCGGGAACAGCACCACGCGCACGGCCAGGCCGGCAAAGCGCAGGTTCTCCGCGTCGTCTTCGCCATTGTCGCGTCCGGCGCCCTTGGAGCGCTCGTGCATCAGCTCCGGGTTAAAGGCCACCGTCTCGACCAGCTCGCCCGCGGCGTCGTACTCGGGCTGCAGCGGCGGCAGCATCATATACTCGGCGCGCTGGCAGCGCATCTCAATCGACAGCTCGACGGCCTCGCGCACGACCCGCCGCAGCTGCGTCTCGATCTGGTCCTCCATGTGCGTCGGCGGCGGCAGGATCGCGCTCAGCGTCTGCAGGATGGCCTGCACGACCGCCTCGGTGTCGCGGTCCCGCTGCTCGCGGAACGACGCCTGGCGCATCAGCAGCGTCAGCGTGACGGCACGCCACTGCCGCACGGCCGCCACCGGGCCCACCTCCAGCAGGGTCTTCTCCAGAGCCTTGATCTTCTGCCGCTGCTCGCGGTCCATGCCAAACAGGTACCGCGTAAAGACAAACTCCCACACCATGTACATGGTCATGGCCATGAACACGTCGCGCCGCAGAACGCGGTCGCGCAGGTAGTCGTCGACGTCGGACCCGTCCAGGACCGCATTGTCTAGCCGGTCCACAATCTTCTCGTCGTTGATCTCCCCCGTCAGGCGGCACGCCCGCATGTCCGAGAACTTGCTGAAGCGCAGCACCCACTGTTGCACGTGGGCGCACAGCTGCTGGCAGCGGCGGTCAAAATAGTCCACGTCCCGCAGCTTCAGCAGCTCGTCGTCGGGCGGCTTCGTCGCCAGGAGCTTGGCCTGCATGGCCCGGATCTGCTCCTGGGCAGCCGCCAGCTGCGCCTGCAAGGAGGCAATCATGGCGTCCTTGTCTTGGAGCTCGCGCGACGTCTCCGAGTACTTGGTCTCGATGTCGCGGAATCGCTCGCCGTGCTGAAGGGCAGACGAGTTGATGGCCGAGTTGAGTCCCTCGTTCACCTCTGTCAGCCGCTTGACTTCGCGCTGGAGCAGCTCCAGCGCCTTCTTCAGCTTTTCAATCTGGCCGTCCCGCTCTACCAGCGGGCCCACGGTTCTCTGTGACGCGATTTGCTCCGCTTGCACGCGTGCGTCCATCAGCATCCGATTCTCCGCCAGCAGCTGCTCCACTCGGTTCTCCAATTCCAGCACCTGCATGCTTTGTCGACGTCGCATGCTGTGAGGCCTTGTTGGCGAACGTGGCGAGCCAATGCGGCCCTCGCCATAGCCATCCTGAAACGTCATCAGCATGGGAGCCCAACCGATCGACTGGAATGAACGGGAACTAAAGACGGGCCGAGGGAATACAAAGGGGAATTAAAGGATTAAAGGGTCAAAGGCTTAAAGGGTTAAGAGACTCAGAACAAAATACTCACATATACGTCAGTCATGCCGCCTTTGTCGCGGACACGACCCTCATTGGCAACGGGGGTCCCGGTATTGCTTTCTCGGGGTGGCTGCTCACCGCGTCCCCCTCGAGTAATTTCTTTTGTGCCAACCGAAGAGGCGGTGTGCGGTGGCGGCGTAATGGACCCGCTCATGGCAGAATGGTCTTCGTCTCCACTTAGTTGGCTGAGCGACCGGAGGTCACCGCCCATTCGCTTGTCGATCCGTCGTAATGGTGGAGTAGATGAATAAGCAGCTCGCATCATCGCTGGGCTCATGCCTGGACTTTCAGGCCGCCACAATGTCAACGGCTCAGGCGTCCGTCGCCGCGACAGACTCGTGTTGGACAACGACCGCCGCACACTCGGCACCTCCGTCGGCTGTGGAGACACGCGCTGTGCCCGATCACCGCCCACCACGTGTGTGTTGTCTGACACGCTGCGCGCCACTGGATCCCGGACCGCTGGCTCACTGGCCACCGTCGTCGGCCGCGTGGCCACTGGAATGCCGGCTGCCAGTGCCGTATAAGACGCTGCTTTCCGACTGGCGCCAGGTGCCTGCGCCGCCTCATCCATGCTGGACCGCGTCGACTGAATCGCTGCCGACCACGTCGAGTCCTGGCTGATGGGTCGGCCGTCCTGGCTATGCTCCGGCCAATCGCGCAGGTGCACACCGCTATCCCGGTGTTGTTGCTGTTGTTGCTGTTCGCCTTTGCGTTCGACCTGGCGGACAAACCGGCTGAGAGGCGACGGTGCGCCCTCGGAAAAACCGCTATCACGGTTCGTGTCCGCATCCTCCTGGGTCTCCTCCAGCACGGGTGGCAGAATTCGCGAAGTCGATCGCCGTAGATCACCCGAGCTTGACGTTGGCGAGTGGTGGAGAGGAGGTGGAGGCGATGTGCTGGCAAGAGCAGCCGCTTCGGGCAAAATGGAGGGCGATGGGGGCAGTGTCAGAGCACGCTTGGGAGTATGGAACGGATCGGTATCCACGTCTCGGGGAATTCTGGGCGGCTTCTTCGCGGGCTCGTCCATCTCTTCGCGCAGTCTCCGTGGCGATTCCAAGAGTGGCCGCTTCAGTTTGTCTTCTGCCCGGGGCGTAGTCAGCCGGGAGGTCTGCTCGGAAAATGGCACATGGCGTAGCTTGTCTGAGTCCCGGCGGCCCAGCACAGGGCTCTCGACGTCGTCCTCGTAGGACAGGATGCGACCTGGCAGAGGCGTCACATCCGTGCCCCCACGACGACCGTTCTCGTCAAACGACTCCGAACTCGCTTGCGTGAGTTTGCTGGAGCTGGCATCTCCCTCTGCCCTGTCGCTCTCCTTGTCGTCCTCCTTCTTCTCCGCCGCCACCGCCGCCGCCTCGTTCTTTTTACTGACCTTGGATGATACTGCCCCCTCAACCAGCTCCGCTGCCGCTGCCACGGCGCCTGCAAACCAGCTGCTCGCCGTCCACGACGAGCCCGTGCTCTTGGGCGCTGCCTTTTCCATGTCTTGGCTTTCCTGGCCTTCCTCGCTCGTCTTGGCCTCTTCTTTCTGGCCAAACGACCACCCTTGAGCAAAGGCCCCGGACAGCGATTTGGTCTCGGCCGGCTGCGTCGAGGCGGCCGCGCTGTAGCTTTCGACGGGAAGTAGTTTCGCGACGTGGTCCTCGAACAGATCAGTATCTTGGAGTTTCATCAAACCCATGCGGCCACGGGAAGACGGCGGCGTACGCGGCTCGGCTGCCACGTTGTCGTTCTCGTTCTCGTTCGCGGGTTCGCGGTCGTCGTCTTTAAGACCCTTGCAAATCTCGGTAAGTTTTGTGCTTTCATCAAGTGTTGGTATAGCCACTGCCACGGCTTCTGGTTCTACTGCTGTCCCAAGACTTCCCTGAGAGGATGGCTGGACCAAGTCCATTGGCGAAAACCGGTCTGGAGCCGATCCTCTCTCTTGACGGCCAGACGTGATGGGCACCGTCTTTCTTGGGCGGGGATATGTTGGGGCTGGGAGTACATCTTCACCTTGCAGGGGAAGCGGAGCCGGTGTTGGTGTCTCGCAGGGCTCGCTGTCGGGCAGGAGACCTTGCGCTTCGTCGGCAGCATTCACGCCCGACTGGAGCGTTCCCCGCTGTCTTGTCGTCTTTAGCTTTCGCATCGTCGCCGGTGCAAAGTCTTGCTCGTTCCGAGTCTGCAGATCGCTGCCAAGCATCGAGATCTCGTCGCTCAGCGCCTCTTTCGGCAGTAGCTCGGGCGTCAGCAGCGCCTCAATCGACTGTCTGGCCGGTTCACCCAAGGTCGTCGACGGCTTGACCAGCGTCACCGGCATGATGGCATCAAAGTCGGATGGCGGCAGCTGGGCCTTCTTCTTCGCCCGTCTTTCCTTATTAGACAGTCGACGAATCAGGGCGGCAGACTCGGGCGTTGCTTCTTCTTGGCGAGACTCTTCCACAGTACCGGCGACAAGCTCTTCCACTTGGACGGGAACACTCTCATCAGGCACGGCCGGTGTCGGCAAGTCGCCTTGGATTTCCTTCTCGACGGTGTCTGCTGGCTTCACGGCCGGCTCCGCGTCTTCGTCAAAGACGTCTTGCATCCTCTTCTTGGCTGCACGGCGTTCTTTCTTCGACAGTCTTCGGGCGAGTGGCGGCGCGACCAGAATCTCTTCCTGCACCTGAGTTGCCTCAGGCTGCGATTCTGTCTTGAGGACCTCTTCGGCTGGAACTTCCTCGAGCTCAGCCTTCGATTCCTCCACGGGCGAGGCGACGATCGTACCATCGCCAGCTGGCAGGATTTGCTCAGGTGTGCCTTCGGGCTCTGGTGGGGTTTCCGGTGAAACTTCGACGGGCTCAGTCGGTTCCTCCGGGACGATCGGCCGGTCTTCCGTCTCCGCAGCAGGTACACTGTCCTCAACGACAGCCTCAGTTTCTTGTGGACTCGAGGTCTCATCTTCAACTGTCGCCTTGGGAACTGGGGATTCGGCAGGAACCTCTTCGGCAGGCTGTTCCACCAAAGGCTCTTCGACGAGCTCTTGAGCAGGTCCTTCGATGAACTCTTGGGCTGGCTCTTCGGCAGGCTCTTCGGCAACTGGCTCTGTTTCTTGTTGACTGTTGTCCAGAGCCGCTGCCGCTGCCGCTTCCTCCAGGGCCTTCTTCTTGGCTGCACGCCGCTCTTTCTTCGACAGTCTTCGGGCGAGGGGAGGCTTCGTGTCCTCAAAGGACGTCTCCTCAACCACAATTGGGTCGACTTCCGAGATGGCCTCTGGCGTAGTCTCTTCCACAGCTTCCGGCGTAGATTCTGTAGGCAGCGTCTCTTCGGACACTTCTTCCACAGTGGCAATCTCAGCCGGCGCTGCCTCAGAAGGCATCATATCGTCTGTCGAAATGTCCCGAGACTCCGTCGGCAGCACTGCTTCTGGCAGAAGCTCTGTGGGCTCCGTAGGTTGCGTAGACTCGAGTGGCTCCGGCGGCACAACCTCTGGCTCAGCCTCTGGAAGGACTGCCTCGGGCTCAGCCTCTGTTGTCTCTGGCTGCACCTCTTGCACAGATTCCGACTTTGCCTCGAGAAGCGCCTTTTTGAGTGCGCGCCTCTCCTTTTTCGACAGCCTGCGCGTCGATTGTTCAACAGGTCCTTCTGGCAGTGAGGCCACCGATTCGGTCATGGCATCGGTCTCGGTCTTGTCGTCTTCGACAACGATCTCCTTGGCCTCCTCGACCTTTTCAGCCTCGACTTGCGCCTCGGGAACCTGAGCCTCCTCTGTAATCTCGGAGATCTCCAAAGGCTCCTCGGTCAACACAGCCGAATCGAGAATCGTCTCGGGCTGCGGTGCCGCGGCTTCCAGTTCTGCCTGCTGCGCCTTTTTCAGGGCCCGTCTCTCCTTCTTGGACAGCTTCCGCGCCGACGTTTCTGGCGCGGGAGATGGTTCTTCTGTCGGGAGTTCGGTGACAGTGTCGAGTTCGCGTGTGCCTTCGTCCTTGGGCTCGTCCTCCAGTGTCGGGACGGCCTCTCGAGGAGATTCTTCCGTTGGCACGGCCTTGTCTTCGGCCGGTATGCTCTCGTCGACAATCTCGACGCGGTCTCCCAATTCCTTGTCCTCTTCAGACGGTGCTGCCAAGATGGCGATGGCGGCAGCAGTAGCGGCGGCGGTGGCAGCTGCATTCTCAATCGGGAACTCTTCGCGGACCTCTGTAGAAAGCTGTTCGGTGGTCTCCGGTGCGGTCGTTTGCTCCGACTCAATCTTGATGCTGCGTTCTTCTTGTACTTCGACAGGCTGGTCCGTTTCTGTTGTCTTGGTCAGAGATGTGTCGGCAGGAGATGTCTCGCGGGTGATTTCTTCAGGAATGCTCATGTTGACGGCGGCAAGGCTCTTCTTCTTCTTCTTCTTCTTGCCTTTCTTGGGACCCAACGTCGGCGTGGTAAACTCGTCTGCGGCAGAGGGTTCTTGCTGGATGCTGTTGTTGTCTTGGGCCTCCGCAACAGACGACGCCTCGGGCTCGACGACCTCCTCGACTACTTCTTGGAGCCTATCGTGAACCGTCTCTTCACCTTCCCTCCCATGCTGCTGCTCCCTCCCATGCTGCTGCTCGGCGATCGGCTCGGGGACTTGCTCGACGATCTCGACTTCTTCGACGACTTGGAGGGGCTCCTTGTGATCCACGTCTTGCTCTTCGATAGTCTGCCCGGCATCTCCGACAAGTCCGATTGGCTGTCTGGCTGTCTCGGGGTCACCTTCACAGATGACCTCCTTGTCAGTCTCCGCGGTGGCCTCTCTGGCGACTCCGAAGGCGGATTCTCCAGCACTCTCCCCGACAGGATGTCTAAATTCTGCGGAAGGCCCCCCAAAGGGTTCTCCGCTAGTTTCCCCGAGGAGCTCTCTGACGGGTACCCCGATGGGTTCCCCGAGGAGGTTTCCGATGGGTACCCCGATGGGCTCCCCGATAGGTTCCCCGGAAGGCTCTCCGGCGGGTTCTCTGACAGGTTGTCCGGCAACTTGCTTGGCGACGGAGACGTCTCCTGCTGTTTCCGGAACGTCAGGGCTTTCGCGAGGCTCCTTCCTGTAAACCTCTTCATGATCGATGGATTTTTGGGCGGGTTCCTCGACGACGTCGTCAGTATGGTCTTTGATAGTTTTATGGGGAGACCCCTCTACGGTCTCCGTGGCGGACTCCATGACAAACTCTTGGGCGGTTTCCTCCTTGGCGGGCTCCTCATGAGCGATTTCGACAGATGTCTTGACAGCTTCAGCTTCTTCTTGGACGGGCTCTGTGGTCGTCACAGGCCCTGCGGGTTCGACGAAAGGCACGGTCGGTTCGTTGGCAGGCTGGCCATCGATCGGCTGATGATGGGCAAAAGGCTCAGCAAAAGATTCAACAACAGTTTCGGGATCCACAACTTCTTTGGCAGGTTCTTCGTCCACGTCTGTCCGGAAGCTGACAGACTTGCGGGGCTTCTTGGGCTTCTTGGACGTCGCGTCATCGGTCAACACCGATGCGGACTCGTCGAAGCTCTTGAGCGACTCGCCCGAGCCAGACAAACTGCGTCGGCTCTCGCCCCCTTCTGCCTCTTGGACATGTACAGAGTAGGTCACCTTTTCGCCGGGGCCGATATCCTTCTCCGTGGATTCTTCGGGCGCGGACGACTCGGTAGCTGCTGGCGGTTCTGGGGTAGCTGTGTGAAGTTCAGTAGCGGCAGGCGTTTCGTTTCTGACGGCCCCCGAAGCCTCAGCGGTCTCATGAGCAGCGTCAGCCTCTGGGACTACGGCTTTGCCGCTTTCGTCTTCCATGTCAGGCTGTTCCGGCTCCTCCATCACGGATGCCAGAGGAGTCTTGAAGGGTGGCTCAACGGGGACTTCAGGCGTGAGTGCCCTGGCTGGTTCCGCGGGAGGAGCCTCGAGGGAATGCTCTGAGGGGGTTTCGGTGACAGTCTCAGGAGGGGTTTCAGGGGACGGTTCGGGCGTCTCTGCCTCCTTGTCTTTCTTGCTCTTCTTGTCCTTCTTCTTCCGTCCCCTCAGAAATCCCCACACGCCTTGAGCCACCACTGCTGGGGCCAGCGGCTTGTGGTGCTCTTCCACGGAAGCTGAGACAGCTGTGTCTGTAGAGAGCCGTGGGGTGTCGGCCGGGACAGAAACTTCTGCCTCTTTCTCTGCCGCCTGCGATCGTGCCGGCGATGGTTCGCGCAGCGAGCGCTCTGGCTCGGGGACAGCCAGGGTGGCATCGGACAGGGCCGCGTTCGGAGGAGCTGTCACGAGAGACTCTTCAGAGGGAAATGCTCCCGTCGTGGACGTGGACTCGGCTGGCGTCGATCCGGCCAGGTCGAGTGGTTCGGCTTTGGGTTCGGGAATCGTCGCCACTTCTTCCGGGGTAGTCGTCTCGGTTGCAGGGAGCTGTGCTGCAGGTTCAGTGGTTGCAGTGCCGGCAACAGGCTCAGGACCAGTAGGCTCCACTGTAGCCTGTTCGACCGTAGGGGGGATGGCTGCGGGTTCAGGCTCAGGACCAGAAGGTTCCACGATAGCCCGTTCGACAGTAGGCGGCTCAGCTGCGGGTTCAGTGGTCACAGTCTCGGTGACAGCAGGCTCAGGACCAGCAGGCTCCACTGTAGCTGTAGGGGGTTCCACTGAAGGTTCGGCGGCGACCGGGGCGGTCTCCGGCGTCGGTTCAGAGGCAGGCTCGACCGGAGCAGCTTCGACCGGAGCAGCTACGACCGGTTCGGCCTGGGTAGGCTCGACCGGCGCGGTCTCTGCGGTTGCGGCTTCTTCCTTGGGACCTGGTGCATCTGCCTCCGCGCTGGCAGACTCGACTGGCGCAACGGATTCAACGAGTGCAGCTGGTACAGGCGCCTCAGAAGATTCAGCTGGCTCGCTCGTCATCAGGGCGATGTCTGAAGTATTGTCAGAGACTGTGTTGCTTTTTGTGCTGGTTTCCTCCAAGACCGAGATCTGTCGGCTCTTTCCCTTCTTGTTCTTCTTGCTCTTCTTGCCTTTCTTGGGTGAGAGTTCATCGTCGGCAACAGGCTCCACTGCTTGGGCAGGCGCGACCGCCTCGACCGTCTCAGTCACCTCGACCGTCTCAGCCGCCTCGACAGCTTTGACAGCCTCGACAGGTTCGGCTGGCTTGACAGCTTCGACGATCTCGGGAATTTCCCGTGCGCCTTCGGTGAGCTGGATTGGTTCAGTAGCTTCGACTTGTGGCTGAGACGGCTGGGTTGTTTCGGGAAGCTCAGCTGGTTCGGCGACTGGGACTGCTTCAGTGGGCTCCGCTGGTTTGGTCTCGAGAGCCTCGATTGGGGAAGGCTCGATCGGTGCTGGTTCGACTGCTTCGGCAGGTTCGATCGGTGCTGCAAGTGCGGCTTCGGCAGGGGCAGCCGTCACTGCAGGCTCGACCAATGCCGACTCGTCTGCATGGCCAACAGTCTCAGTCATAACGGTCTCAATGGCGATCTCCGGCTCCAGAGGCCCTATAGCAGCAGGATCCACTTCGATGGGTCCATCTTTGGTGGCGACTTCGCTGAAAGATACTGCTTTGGCCTTCTTTTTCTTGTCCTTTTTGCTTTTCTTGCCTTTCTTGGGTGTCGCGGGCGCTTCAGACGGGGGTTCCGACGTTGGCTCAGTGAACTCAGCTGGCTGCGACACGGGTTCGGTCTCGACAACGGTCTCGACAGCGGTCTCGACAGCGGTCTCGGCAATGGCCTCAACCGGAGTCTCGACCGGCGCGGCTTCGATTGCCTTTTCATTCTCTTTCGGCGCCTCGATAAACTCGGGCAGAGGCCCTGCAACAGGCAATTCCGGCACTTCAGGCTCGACTGACTTTTCGATACTGTTTTCCTCGAATGCAGTCTCCCCCTTGTCCGTCTCACCTTCAGCCGTTGCAGGGATCTCTGCCACAAGGGTCTGCTCCGGGATCGTTTCGACGGTCGGTTCCGTTTCCGTGACATCTGTTGTCCGTGTTACTGTTGCTATCTCTGTGGATGCTGCCTTTTCTTTTGCCGCTGCTCGTGCTGCTGCCACCGCTGCCGCTTCTATGGCTGCTGCGGCGACAAGCAACCTTTGCTGTTTTCGCTGTTTCTTCGCCTTCTTACCCTTGACCGGGGTGACAGGAATCGGTTCCTCAACGACATCCTCCACTTTCACGTGGCGATCCACGGGGGCAGGTGCTTGGATTTCCTTGTTTGCTGGGACTTCCGATGGAGTTTGGGCCGAGATGACGTCAACCGATGGGGCTTCCGGCTCGATGGGGCCGTCCAGTACCGGTACCGGTATCGCAGGAGTCACCTCCCGCGACGCTCCAAGGTCAACAACGTGGGCCACCGTGTCGACGACGACATCCTGACGTTCGTGCGGAGCGTTGACGCCGGCCAAGTCGGTAGGCTCCACAGGAGCTGCAATGACTGCATGTTCTATGTAGCCGGCAAGCTCTGCATCGACCACAGTGGCCTCTTCGCGCAAAGAGTCGGTGACAATGGCCTTGTGCGATTCTGTTTCTTGTGGCTGCTCCGTCTCCGCGACCATCGACTCGCCCGCCGGATTGGCTGCAGGCGACTGTTCCTTGTCGTTGGGCGCAAAACCGTCTGCAGGGGTCTCCACAGCGGCACCATTGTTGGCAGCGTCTGATTTGCTGCCTTCTGTGACAGGCAACTCCCGAGTCTCCGCCGCCACTGGCACATCGCCGTCCACCCCACCATTGCTGCCGCTGCTGCTCCCGACGAAGAGGCCAAGAGCTCCCGCAACGGCTGCAGGCAGTGTAGACATGGACGATCGCTTGACGAGGCCCGGAGTAATCGCGTCACCGGGCACTGCGACAGGTGTACCATCCTTTGGCTCCGATGGCTCAGCGACCGGCACAGATGTCTCACCAATGGAACCAATGGAACGGTCATCCGGGCGTTGCTCTGGGTAGACATCGGCTGATTCCCGGAGTACGCTACTGTTGACGGTAGGCGTTACAGTCGCGGCCTGGGTGGGTTCTTCGGGCTCGACTTGGCGCAATATGCCCCTCTCGCTGCTCATTTCCACCTTCTCCTCGTACTTTGTAGACGTCTCGAGGTGCTGCTCTTCCACGGCATCTTTGAAAACTTCCGTCTCGACCTCTGTGCTGGGTGGCTGAATTGTCTCCTGCAGCGTCTGCGGTGCCTCTGGAAGTTCCCGAGGGATTTCTGAAGTCTCCGATGTTGCTTCAGACACCATCACAAATTTGGCCGGTGCATCTGGCCGCACCACCGGCTCTTCGACCAATGTTTCGCCCGCGATCAGTGCCGGCGGGCTTGCATGTGTCACCTCACTGCTCACTGTTTCCTGTCTCTTGCTCCCCTTGTTCTTCTTCTTCTTCTGGAGCTTCTTGGAAACCTTGACGGCCTGGACCGAGGAGTCATCGGATTCCACCAATGTCAGCCCTGGCTCGCTGGCAGGATCTCTCTCTCTGATCACTGCGGCAGGCGCCAACATTGGAGGTCCCTCATAGATCTCGCCGAAAGCTCGACTCTCGGGGGGGACAGAGGTTTCCTCGGTCCTGTCGTGCCTCGCGGCACTCTCCGACCTGCTTTCCTCGGCAGCCTCCGTCTGCTTATCGTCACGGGAACCCCGGCCGAAGCGGCCGAGGGTGGAGGCAAAGGCGGATGCGATGCTGAATGAAAGACCGTTGGAGCCCCCAGCGGACGGGGCGGCAGCCTCCGGCGTGACAGTAACCACGTCTCTGTCGGCCTTTGGCTGATCTGCTGGGCTGCTTCTTCCGGTGCGCATCTTCTGTTCCTCCAGCAGACGCAGGATCTCGCTGCGCTGGAATTCCACTGACGTCCGCGTCGTCTGCGGCTCCGATGCCGCCTTGTGCGCGCGGCCATCAACAATCGACCTGGAAATCCGGGACGTCTCCGCTGCTTCTGTGTTGACAGTCTTGACCTCCTCGGCTGTCCCGGCGGCCCCGGCGGCCCCGGCTGCTTCGGCTGCTTCGGCTGCTTCGGCTGCCGCCTGCTCCGCGGCATAGGCGTCCAGTTGCTGTGCCAGAGCGGCAGCGTTTGGCATGCTGTAGCGATGAGAGCCATTGCCGCCCATGGATGCACGGGCAAGAGCCTCGCGCAACGGTGACAGCTCCGTGCTGGAAGCACCGCTGCCACCGGCCAGACCGCTGAAGCTGCCAAAGGCCCGACGCACAGGTGTGCTTGCGGGCGTTACGGTGCCGCTCCCACCCGGTGACGAGTCGCCATCGGCCAACTGGCTGGGCGTCCGTGCATGCTGCACCAGCCGCAACGGCTTCAGATCGCGTGTGCTGTCCCACGACTGTGGTCGTGAGTTGCGCTTGTACGAAATGGGGCTGATGTCCGGCGACGTGGTGCCACCAACCGACGGCCCGACAACCGGCGACTGCATGGGTGACGGGCGGTTGGAGCCAGCAGAACCAGGCGCAGGGCCAGACGAAGGCGAGCTCGATCGTTGCAGCAGGAACTGGATGGGCACAGCTGTGGGGCTGCTGGAAACCGCAGACGGCTTGACGAGTGACATGGAACGACGACGCGACGAAGCAGCAGCGACGGCCTCCATGGTTTCGCGGATAAAGTTGTCGCGCTCGCGGGTGCTGCTGCGTTCTGTAGGCGTCTCGGGACGACTCGGAGGCAGAGATGGCAGCAGCTCGTCGATGATGCCGAGCTCCGGGGGGGCGGACCCGGGACGGCTGGGCGGCAACGGCAACAAGTCGCCGTGGCTGGGATCGATGGCTGGACGGATAACGCGTGCGACGATCTCGGGATCGATCATGGCGTCTGAAGGCGTCCGGGGACGGTCGCGGGTTACGTGCCGATCCCGGCTGGATTTCCCAGTCTCCTTGTCCGAAGAAGCGTCGGTGGCTATCACGCGACCAATGGCTGTAGTTGCTGCTGCTGCAACCGAAGCCACTGCTCCCGCAAAGCCGACACCCGCGCCAAGAGTGCCGGCATCAGCTAAAAAAGGCGGCTCTTCCGGTGCCTTTCCCTTACGGTCTCGTCGTTCTTGTTGTTCCTGTTGTTCGCGTCGTTCGCGTCGTTCTCGTCGTTCTCGGTCGTACCCGAGATCAGGTTCGGTTCCGGCGGTGTTATCGATCGGCTGCGATGCATCAGAACCCTCCGATTTTGCTGCGAATGGAATGTACGTCGACCGCCAGTCAAGCACTGCAGCTGGACGCACCTGGCGGGGCATGGCCTTGACATCTTGGCCCGACGACACCGAGCTCTCCCACCCGGTCGTCGTCTTCTTCTCTTCAATGACCAGCTTTTCGGCTTCTTCCTTGAGCCGACGATCTTCTTCGCGCCGCTGTCGGCGCTTGTTTCCGCGTTTGGACTGCACGATCACGGTCGGGCCATCACCCAGGGCGGTCTCCGACACAATGGACTCGTCGGACGAGCGCCGGCTGACTTCCACGGGAGGCGTTGGCTTGCGCTGCCACAACGACGGGTCCTCCACAACCATGTCATCCTTGAAGCCGGCACTCTGCAGGCCAACACCCATGACCGCCGCAAGCTCCAGGTCCCTTTCGAGAGGAGGAGGCGACTGTTGAGTGATGATCTTCGGGCGCACGGGCTTCGTGGTAGGCGACGGCGGCTGTGGTGGCCGACTGCTCTCGTCCGAGTCATCCGGGAAGCTCCCAACGACGTACTGCGAGTCAACGATGACGGGGTTTTCGATGCGACGACCAACGCGACGCAGTGTCTTTGACTCGGTCTGCTTGACCTCCTGGACCTCCTGGACCTCCTGGACCTCCTGGACCTCCTGGACCTTCTGGACCTTCTGGACCTTCTGGACCTTCTGGACCTCTGGCTTCGATATCGGCTGTGGCACCGGCTTTTGCTCCAGAACGTCTTTTCTCTCGCTGCTAGTGCTGCTGCTGGTAGCCTGCGAGACAGCACTGGCAGCAGCAGGTCCGGCCACCGTCACGGCTCCAAGGATGGCCGCCCAGCCAGACCGCTTTCCAGACTTTGTCTTTTTCCTGAGCTTGTGCTCAGTGGACACTTCCGCAGGGATCTCGACCACGGCCGGTGCTGCCTGGATGACTTCGCCGCGAGGGGTGATGACCGCTGAGGTGATGTCTGGCTTGGCCGGTGCCTGAGGCACATCCTTTCTCTGCGCGGTCTCCTTCGTGTCCTTGGCATCCTGGACAGGAGATTCGGGCGCCGCTGACTTGGCCACCTGCTTCTCCAGATTCGGCGAAGCCCTCGGCGTCGGCATGACAATGTTGAGCATAGGGCGCTCACGCTCACAGGATGGATCGCGCGACTTGAAGACGGGCTTGGTGGCAGGCATAGTCATGGAGCGACGGACACGCGATAACAGCCCCTGAGAGTCGGATGCGTCAGCCGAAGGATCGGTCGACGAGCGCAGCAAGAAGCGGCTCAGGTCTTTGGGGTAGATGCGGTTGTCAATACGCACGTCTGCATCTGGGCCATCATAGGGGCTCTTCTCGGGCTTGCGCTCCATCTCGGGCGGCGTGACAATGCGGATGATGACAGGAGGCTTTTTGGGCGTCGTCGGTCGTTCCGCCGCAGACTCTTTCTGCGACTTGTGCTGGTCTTCCTTGTCGTCGTTGTACCGGTCGAGGATAGACTCGCCGTCGGGTGACGTGCTCCGCGAACGGATCTGGTCTTCAGCAATGCGTCGAGCGAGGTTAGTCTCGCGGTAGTAACGGTCAGCCTCCTCGCGGATTTCACGCTCAGTGCGGCCAATGCTATCGCGCGACTCGTCACGTCCGGAAGTACGCCCACGGGGGCCTTCATGCCGGCTCTTGACCTCCTCACTGTAGATGACTGATTCTGCGGCGGCAATGGCCTCCCGGTCGATGGGGGCCGTCGACTGTCGAGTGCGTTCCGATATGACATCGGCATCATCCACCTTGCGCTGCGTGGTGCTGCGACCACGGCTAACCGGCTGAGAAGGGCCGGCCTCATCCGAAGATGGTGCGCGAGATGGCAGGGCAGATGGCGCATAGGAGCTGTCGTCATCGTTGGCCCACGACGGTCCGTCGACGGTGATAATGTTGGGTGTCCGGGACCGGACGGGCGTCGCGAAGGCGGAGTCATGGGCGCGGTACTGGGAAGGATCAACAGGGGCTTTCTGGGTGGACTTGGTGTCAACAGCCGCAGAAATGTCCTCGCGAACGCGTGTCGTCTCAGTTTCGGTCTTGCGCACGTGCGAGACGACAGCGGATTCTTTCGGCGGACCGTCGGCCTTGCTCTTGCGGATGAGAGACACAATGGCAGCTTCTGGCAGAGGAGAGGCGGTCTGCGTTCTCTTGGAGACAACCTCTGGCTCTATGCGAGCATCTACCTCTTTCCGGATGATGTCCTCTCGGCGAACGACATCTTCATGGCGAATGACATCCTCGTGGCGAACGACATGCTCATGACGAACGACGTCCTCGTGGCGAACGTCCACCCGGCGGACGTCCTCTTTGTGAACATCCTCCCGGTGAACGTCTTCTCTGCGGGTGTCCTCTTTGCGAACATCTTCCCGCCGAACGACATCCTCGCGGCGAACATCCACTCTGCGAACGTCTTCTTTGCGGACAACATCCTCTTTGCGGACGACTTCGGGTTCTCTGTTGTGAACAACAACGACATCCTCCTTCCGGACAGTCTTCATCTCAGAGTCCTTCCGGGCCGTTTCTGTCTTGTCCTTCCGCAGGAACGAAGGCTCGGGCTCATGCTCCATTTCGCGGCGGTGTTCAGCCTCCCATTCTTCAAAAGTGCGCCTCGTCCGGTTGCGAGATGCCATGGATGCAGCCACTGCGACTGCACCAACGACACCGGCCAGAGCGGCAGATTTGTGCGACGAGCCGGCATCGCGATCACGGTGCTTGCGGTGGCGGTCGCTTTCCCGTTCACGTTCGCGTTCGCGTTCACGCTCTTGTTCCCGCTCCCGTTCTCTCTCGCGCTCCTTCTCGATTATGTCATCACTGAAGACGCGCTTACTAACAGGAGTCACAGGCTTCGGCGACCGGATCTCGACCTGTTCCACGCGGGTCCGAATGGTCGTGGACTCTCCAGCTGGCAGCCGGCCATAGGCCGCGCTGGTGGACGTGTTCTTCTCGTGGAGTTCCACCCGTTCGACGCGCTCCTTGCGCTCCTTGCGCTCGTCGCGTTCATAGTCGCGGCGGCGCTGTCGTTCCCTGTTCTGCGTGCGCGAGTCACTCTGGCTCGGCGGGGACGGCTGAGGCGGCTGCTGGGTCGGCTGCGGTGTTGACACGGCCGGCTGCTGCTTGTCTGGGTGGTATTCGTTGAAGCCGCAGGGGCTGGTGACGTAACCGTGGAGCGAGTTGACAGGGCCAAACAGCCGGGGATCGACAAGGGACGACTTGCGGCTCGAGTAGCCAGAAGCCGTCTTTGTGACGGCAGGCAGGACGGCCGATGCAGCGACGGCGGTGGCAACGGTTGTGGCCACGGTGGACGGGGCGGTTCCAGGCAGATCGATGCTGGAGCCGTAGATGAGGCCGGAGTCACCGTCGGACGAAGACGAGTCGTCGGCCATGGGATAGCGCAGATCGACATCGGTGCCGGTAGCTGTTCCGGCGGCGGTGCCCGGGCGAGGGGCAGCAGCGCCACCAAAAACGCTGTCGCTCATGGAATCGTCGTCGTCGCCATCGTTGTCTGAAGCAGACTCCCATTCTTCGTCATCCTCGTCCGTCGAGTAGGGAAAGGAGGCGCCGGGGACAGTATGCTGCGTATGCCGATGGGAGTGACGGGAAGCAGCCAGGCCACGCTTCTTGCGGCCATTGCGGCGCTCCATCTCGGCCGCCAGCTCGTCGGCCTCCTGGTCGGAGAGGTCGAGAGTAGTCTGGGGCCGGCGTTTGGCAGAAGCGCGGCGCATTGTTTCAATGGCGCCAGCGCCAGCGACGGCGGCGGCAGCTAGCTTGCTGGAGCGGCGGCCGTGACGGGAAAGGTCGTTGCGGTTCTCCTCCTTGGCGAGCTGAGCCAGTTCGCGGCCGATGCGGAGGATCTCCTCGTCGTCGGTGGGGGCGGCAGGTTTCTTGCCGAGGCGTCGCGCGCTGTCAGCAGAAGGTCCACCGTAGGCCTCGGCAAGCTCGTGGTCGTCGTTGACATCCTCGTAGTCGTCGTCTTCGTGGCCGTTGGGGGCATCATCCGCACTGGACCGGGACATGTAACCCCTTCCATAGACCAGGCCATCATCAAAAGACGAAGAGCTGGAGTTGTTGAAGCGCAGGAAGCGGCGTTTCTTCTTGTGGGTATGGTGAATTTGCTGGGGGCGGTCAGGCTCGGCGGGTCTGGGGTGGCGGAAAAAGGAGAAGAGGCCGCCGGACGATTGCGGACGCGGTGCAGAAATGTTGAGCAGCGACTCGGCGGTGGAAGAGGAGCGGGAAACATCGGAGGAGGAAGAGGAGGCGGAGGAAGAGGAGCCAGAGGCGACGCGGCGAGAGCGGCGGCGGCGTGGGACCTCGCGTTGCTGGGCGAGATTCGCAGCAGCCACGGGGGCGGCGGCGTAATAGTAGTCGTCTCGCGAAGCTCTGGCGGCGGCTGGCGCCCGCGGCGACGATAGCGTGGGCGACGGTCGCCGGCGGTGCTTGGGGCGGTGTAATTTTGTGTCTTTGGGGTCTTTGGAGTCTTTGAGGTCGATGGCCTTCCCCTTCTCCTTGAGCTCATCCCTGTCTCTGTCGCGGTAGAGCTCTTCGGCAACAGCAGCTTCGACCGATCGGCGTCGGTCCTTGCGCCGGCTGCGCCGCCCGCCTTCGGGGCTGCGGCGCAGCGGGTCTCGCGGCATCATGGCGAGGAGGCGTGCAGACGGCAGCTTCGAGCCACCGTCATAGGGTGGTGGTGATGGTTGTGGTGGTGATGGTGATGGTATTCGTGTGTCGTCTGTCGTCTTTCGTGTTTCGTGTTTCGTTTTTGGGTGGTCGTTTTTTCGGGCTTTCGTGTTTTCGTGTTTCGTTCCCACCGTGATTTCGTAATTCTGTCTTTTTTTCTCGACGCAACGTCTGAATGTGAGATCGCTTCTCAATTACCGATCGCGTGATGAATGGTATCGCAAATCTCCCATCTGGAAATGGCGAGAGAAAAATGGGTAACAGACGCCTGTCGGGCAGTTGACGTTATTTTGGGGGAGGGGGGCCTTTTTGTTGTTATTATTATCAGCCGGGGGAGCCTAATAAAAAAAATCCTAAAAAAACAAACGCAAGGGTTGCTCTGGGCCAAGAGGAAAACAAAACTAACACCACAAACGGGACGCCAGCGGCGACAGAAAGTGGATAAGGCCCTGGTCGTGTATGTGTGTGTGTGTATTGAAAGGCGGTGGCTGGGAAAAAAAGAGGGTTGGGACAGTTGGGACAGTCGGAGGGTTTAGGAGGGTTACTTGGAGAGGCCCGAGTGGTTTGGGTAGTTTACGGGGGGGTGTGAGAAAGCTCGTAATACTGTATACGGCCTACGGCATACGGCATACGGCAGATACGGAATATTAAGAGGACGGCCTATGGGATAGTAAGTACTACGTTGGACGTAGACGAGTCGCGAACGGGGAAGGGGCGGGCGACGGGGGGACAGCAGGCGAAACAGGGAAGGAACCAAGGACTGCAGAGAACGAGGAAGCGACCATGCGAGGGAAAGAGCGGACGTGTTGGTTGGGACCCCGTGCGCCCTCTGGTCTTTCCCTCTCAGCTGGCCTAGACGGTGCCATGCATGGCGCAACGCAGCTGAATGGTCGGGCAGGCAACCCACTCCGCGCAACCCATGCAATCTCAAAAATAAGATATCTGACTCGCGCCTGCCTTGTCGCAGGTTTCGCCCAGTCTCCACTCAGTCCCGCTCCAATGAGGACCCCTGTCGTCCTACGCTCTTTCCAGCTGCTGGCAACGCTGGCAAACAGCAAATCACATGCCGAGCCACGTGTTCCTCGCTTCTGTTTTATCTTTTTTCGTTTTTTTTTGCATTTTCTATTCTGATCTGTCGTCCGCTTCCATTCCCTCGTCCTCGAATCACCGTTCCCCATCCTGAAACAGGGCTTCTCCATCTCGCTGTCTGCCCACTCTACTTCCGCTTCTCGCTTTCCACTCACAGGCCGCCACAACGACCGCAGCATTCCCATTCGCCCACGATACACAATGCCAACCATCCTTGCCATCTTGCCATCTTGCCATCTTGCCATCCTCCACGATGCGCCATACAGTCCCTCTGAACACTTTGCCAACCCGTTCTCCTGCCCGACTCGTAGTTCGCCTTTTTTGCCACCATTCCAACCCGCTCGGCCTACGCTTAGCGGCCGTCTGTCTCACCCGAGGCCCGTCCCACGGGTCCGTCCGTTAGGCTTAGTCATCATCTAACAGCAGCCGCCAGCCAGCCGAGCACCAGAGCAAAACGCTGCCCGTTTTCCTGCCTACCATACAGTGTAGTAAAATAGTAAGTAAACAGAAGAAAGAAGAAAGAAAGTAGAAAAGAAAAGTAGAAAAGAAAAGTAGACAGAAAAGTAGACAGAAAAGCCGGAAGAAAGCCGGCAAATACCGAAAAGACAAAGACAAAGAATGGCCTCCAAGGCGCCCAGTACCATAAAAGCACCCAAGTGTTCATACTCACGTGGCGTGTTTTTCCCGCGCAGAAAACATCCAAGAATGCCCAAACGCCCCTCTCGCCTTCCCGCCTGAAAACCAGTCATGCTTCCACGTAAGCAGACCCCATAAATATCAAAACAAAGTACTCCGTAGACCCAGCTTCGTCCATCTGTCCATGGACGTCTGGATACACATGGTAGTATTGTCGTTTCCTATACCGTCATCGCGGCCTGACTGCCAAACGCCTAGGTGTTTTTCGTCTTTCATGTTTCGTTTCTCGTCTTTGTGCCCATCTCACCGGGCAGCTTATATAAGATTCCGAAGCGACGAAAACTGTGTGCCCCCGCTGACATGGGCATCGGGCCCCGGCAGGTAAGGCCGTTGCGGGGGTGGCGAATACTTGTGCTTGTGTCCCGGCGAGCCCGTCGCCATCTGCGGCGACGACATCGACCCGAGTCCCGTCTGCGACGGCGCCGACGTAGAGGGCCGCCGGAAGTGTCCCGAGGTCGACAGCGACGGCGACGGCGACGGCGACGGGGGCTTGCCCGAGAGCAGCGAGTGGATCGGCAGAGACCCGTCCATGGGCGTCCGCGGATAACCGCTGCTGGCCGACGAGGTCGACAGGGTGCTCGTGCTGGTGCCTGAGGACGACTGTTCGTGGCGCAACATCGAAGACCGGAAATCGCATGTTGTGCCCGATGCGCCTGTGCCTGTGCCTGTCATTCCGGTCATTCCTGTCATCCCAGTCATTCCGGTCATTCCGGTCGTCCCTGTCGTCCCTGTCGTCCCTGTGCCTCCTCCTGCTCCTCCTGCTCCCCCTCCGCCTCCGCCTCCTCCACAGCTGCCACTGCTGACACCACCCGTCAGGCCAGGCGGGGCCGGAATCGGACTGCCTGAACCGGCGGTGTGCAGACGTCTGTTTTCAAACACGTCCGACAGCGACGGCAGGTTGACACCGCTGCCACTCGACAGGTCCCCTGGCACGCCTGCCAGCTGCCCCGTCGACTGGGCACGCGGTTTCGGCCGCACGTGCGACGGCTGCCCGCTGCGACTCAGCAGCGAGGGCGTGCTGCTGCTGGCCGACACCATCACCTCGCGCGGGCTCATGCTGGTCGGCCGCGGCGACCAGTCCGAGTGGCCGTTGGAGCGCGGCGAGTGCGCAGAGCCGCCGTCCACCAGCGTGTCGTGCGGGCCGGGCGTCGGCGACGCGGACGAGTAGTGCGAGTCGTAGGCCGACACGGACGACCCGGCGTGGTCCCGTCGCAGCGAAGGCTGGGGCGTGTCGCTGTCGGGCAGGCCGTCCGTGCTACTAATAGAACCGCAGGTCGCGTCGCTTCGGTGGCGCTGGCGTGCCCGGTGCAGCGATGCCGGGGGGGATGCCGAATTCACCGACGACGGGTGCGAAGATGTTCCGAAATCGGCCAGCTTGATCCTCTTGAAGGCATCTCGATCTGATGGTCAGAAAGGAGGAAAGAAGAGCAAAGGCAAAAGGAAGCAAAAGGAAGAAAAAAGGAATACAGAAAAATACAGAAAAAGGAAGCAGAAGCAAAAAGAAACAAAAGAACAAACAAGGAACGCGTACCACCCGCTGGAAAATAAGACACACCTTGCGTCTGGTTGGAATGTCGCGCCTTGAACTCTTGCAGATACAAAATGTACCGCTGATATTCCGGCGTCTTCTTGTACAACACCATTGCCTGGTTGTACTTGTCCTTGGCAGCCTGGGCCTCGGAATCGTACGGCTTCCGCTCGGCCGGCGTCAGCGTCTGCCACTTCTCGCCCACCAGCTTGGCAATCTCGGTGAAGGACAGGTTCTGTCCCTTGAGCTTTTCGCGCATTTCTGGCTTCCGTGTTAAAGAAATGTCACGCAGCCCGAGCATGAGCAGGGCAGAAGGGCACGGCGCTCACTGTTTGAAAAAAGAACGTACGCCGACGGTGGCCTTTCGGGCGCAGACTCGTCGGGCTACTGTGGTCAGTCCCTGTCCCTCTGTCTCTCTGTCCCGGGAGGCTGTTCGCTGGCCACTCACCTTGGGATGTCTCCGGTATTTGCGCTTGCCAGAGGCGCCCGGAACCGAGCGTCCATCGCCGCTGTTGCTGGTGGCATCGTACTTGTGGCTCTCGGGCCGCGTCGCCTCGTCGGCCGGCGCTCGGGTGGGAGACGCAAGAGCTGCATCGGGGGCAATGCCGCGGAAATTGGCAATCTTCCGCTGGAGTTTCTAGACGGATTCCCAGCCTCGTCAGTATAGGAATGTCCAGCAACCGCTCCACGGCCTATTTCAGCTGCTTACCCGCCGATGGCCAAGCTTGACGCCCAGAGCATCGCTGTTTGTCAGTATGGACAAGAAGACGGACGTGCAAAATGCAAAGGGAAAAAGCAAGAACATACAGGTCTGACTCAGTAATGTCCAAAATGGTTTCCCACGTATCAAAGCCTTGGTCGACAAAAGCATCGAGGTACTGGGAAATTCCCAGCTCCTCTAAGACGTCCTCCAGTTGTTGCGCCATACAGAGTCAGCGCGGGTGACCGGTGTCCGTTGGATGGCGGCAGCAGAAGCAGCACACCGTCGTGGGGAGAAGGCCGGATGGAAGTCCTGGAACAGGATGGGAATGGTAGAAAAGGTTTGCAAAAGTGCCGGCATCAAAGTCGTAGTATGCTGAGATATTCTTATAGTCTCCTGTCTGGAAGTGACGGCGATCAGTATAAATGAGTATGAGTGGCAGTAGAAGAAGGCAAGTTGGTGTAAAAGATCCAGAAGTAGAAGTGGTCCATATATCGGATAACGAAAACGAGTACTCGCACTCGCAACAGACGGACGCTTGTCTCGATTCATCCGTAGTCTAGTGAGGTTGCTTTTTGCGGGAAAAGAACCGGTAGCAAAAGAGTAAAGAGGGTGTGTACGAGTGACAAGTACTCGTACTGGAAAGGAAAAGAAGGAGAGGGGGGGGGGGGGGGGGGGGGGGGGGCTATAAGATCCCGATGACCGATGATGGGGCCATACAAGTGGCAATAGGCGGGGCGAGAGAGAGAGCCAAAGCGACAGGAAGAGCCAAAAGGGCGTAGGCCACGATGGGGAAAGAAGACGTACGAGTGCTAGCCAGTTGGAGCGGAGGAGAAGAGCCGCGTGCCGGACAGAGAGGGCGAGTGTCTGCGCGAATGCCTAGAATTTGTGTGCCTGTTTGTGCGCATATAAACGAGGCACTACTGGCCACGCGGTGCGTACTGTGTGTGCAGGGGACCAACATGCAGGAGGCGAAAGTGACGATATTTGCGGGTGGAAGTACGATAAAATGACATAAAATGGGAAAGGCGAGTGGACGGAAAAGGAAAGGAAAAAATAAAGGAAAAAGAAAAGAAAAAAGAAAAGAAAAAAGAAAAGAAAAAAGAAAAGGACAGAAAAAAGGAAAAACCGGGGAAACCGGGAAAATCAAATAAAACGGTAAAAGACAGAAAGGTAAAAAGGGAATGCAGAGAAGCAGAAAGTGAAAAATAAAATAAAAGTAAAAAGTAAAATAAAAGTAAAATAAAATAAAGGCAAATAAAATAAAAGCAAATAAAATAAAGGTAAAAGGTGTACGGAGTAATACTGCGTAAAATAAAACAAAACCTTGTAAGAGCACAAAGACAGGAACGCCAGCCGTCACTAAAAGGGCAAGAGAACGCGAAGGCGTGGTTGGCCTTGTGGAAACCGGGCAGACAAGGGGCAAGCGATGGGGAGACGGAAGGGATCTGCAGGGAAATGCGACTGATTGATTCTTCCAGGGCTGCGAGGCGCGTTCGAGCAGAGTTGCAGTTGCAGAGTCACAGTCACACTCGACTCGACCCGAACAGGACGCTCGGGGGGGTTCCGGGGCTCAGGCAGAGTCGAGACTCGTTCTTGTTTCCTGTTCTCATGCGGACTCGCTCTCGTAGGCCCGGACTGCAGTGGTCCAGTGGTCCGTGATCAATGGCAGTGGTCTGGATCAATAGCAGTGGTCAGGATCAATAGCCAGTGGCCAGAGTCCTTCTTAGTTCCCCGTGTTGCTGGTATTGTCATATGATCGAAAGACGGGGCAGACGGGGCAGACGGGGTACGAGGAGATGGCGCCGGCGTCGGTGAGTGTAGATAAAGGTGGCTTGTACGAAAATGGGTACCCCATGCTCTGGAGGAGTACGGAGTACGAGTATCTGATTTTCGGACCATGTACGGAAGATGGGAAGCTCGTCTGGTATGTACCCAGGCACCAGGCCGGCCGGGTGCTTGTCTAGCTCGCCAGCTCGCCTGCTTACCTGCTTGTCCGCCCGTCTGTGCGCTTCCTTCTGCCCCGTCTCCTAGATTGGTCGGCAGAACTGAGGCTCCGAGCAAGATCCTCCGCACAAAAGTACGGAGCAAGGAGTACGTACTTTTCCAACAAGGCTCCTAGGATGGCATGTGGGACGCAGGCGGGACGAGTCAGAGGAGCTCTGGGGAAGTGTGGTGCGGGTGCAGCGATGCAGAAGCAACAGGAGGCGAGGAAAGAAGGGGGGGGTGTACGATAAAGCGTGTAAAGGAGGGGAGGATCGTGCACGGAGCTATTGTCTGCAGAATCCGATCACGAGAGAAAGGACGAGAAGTGCGAGACAAAGGTAATGATTGAGAAAAATAAGCTCTTAGTACGACAGGACTACGAGATTACTATAGCACGAGAACGGAGTGTAGTGTATGAATTACGGAATACTCCGTCCCAAGTCGGGCAAGAGAGAAGCAGCCAAGGAATGTCCTTTTTAGGAACCGCAGCCAATCTGATTTACGGGATTGGTTGTGTTACGGAGGCAGGCAGCAGGTAGCAGGCCGGTGGACAGTACTCCGTACTGGTACTCCGTACTGGTACTCCGTACTCGTACTCGTGAAAAGTGCGACACGAGAGTACTCGGACTCGGACTCGTACGGTAGGATAGCCCTGTACTCCGTACTCCATACTCGTACAGAGGCGGGACCATGTACATGTACATGTACTCGTACATGGAGGCTGCAACAGGCTGCAGAGCTCGGGCCATGCTGCTGACCCAGGAACACAGCCAAATCCGGCACTGCGGGCAGCGGGTCGCGGGCAGGTAGCCGCTACGCGAGACTGCCGGCAGCGGGCTGAGGCAAGGGCTGAGAAGGAGGGCAGGCGAGCCAGCTGATGGGCGTACAGAGTACCTGAGCAGTACGGAAGCTGGCTGGGGACGCGGTGGGATCTCGATTCTGGTTCGCCAGGGTCAAACGAGAAGGAAGGAAAATCGAGCGGGCAGATAAAAACTCGGCAAGGGAGCATGAACGTTGGGGGTTAGGAGCAAAAAACATACGATTTGAGAGGCATGGATGGAGACCCATGGGCTAATCACAAGCCACGGAGCTGTGGGCAGCGGCCAATGAGTGAAATACAATAAGAAAAAGGAGGGTCCTGCACAGGTACTCCGTACGAGTACTCCGTACCGACGGCGGACGCGTTGGGAGCACATGGCAGCGGTTTGCGACGGCAGACGGAGGCTGCCGGCGTTCAGTTGAGAAGCTGTGCTACAGCACTGCAGCGTACGAGTAGGCTTGTACTCCTGTACGACAAATCCGGCAAACATTCAAACACACGAATAAATCCATCTACAAGAAAGAAGAAACACACCTGATCGTGACATGATGGTGCTCTGTTCCGCCAGGCCTAGAACAAGAACAGCAAAGGCGCAATGCACTCGTTGGCGCGGATCAGAAAAAGGCATCCATCGCCTATTGCGAGATATTCCACATTGCCCCCAATGCTCTTTGCCCATGGTCCATTCGCCCATCGCACCGACCGTCCGCCCGCCCCAATGCATGGCATTCTTGCTAGAATCCGACATCCGACCCCCATCTCCCCATGCTGGTCCCGGCGATTCGATCTAAATCGAAATAAGCAAAATAATCAAAAATTAAATAAAATCAAAAATCAAAACCGAAAAACGAAACCCAAGACTTCTCTCGCCGTTCGTTTTCCCCTTCTGCCCGTCGTCCGCGTCCCCCTTTTTTCCATCCCGAGCCGAGGAGGGACAAACGGTCTGGCATGGCAGGCCATGGCCTGGCTCCCCATGAGATCGGCCCCTCCTTCAGGGGACCATGGAAGAGGAGGGGGTCGCGCGCGCGCGACGAGTCCGCACATGCTGTGATGATGCTGCACAAATCATACGATTCTGGAAAAAAGTCGAATTTGCCTACGGAGCAATACGCATTTGCAATTCCCCCCTCCAACACATAACACATTAAAAATAAGAACCTTGCCTTTGGCCACGGTCGCTCGCCGGTCTTTGTCATACTCCTTGTACAAGTACTCCGTACGGAGACTGTCCTCTGTCCTCGTGCTCGCTGCGGAGTATTCCGTTCTGCATCAAGTATCCCGTCTTGTAGTCTCTTGTACTCGCGCGCCGGCTCCGTATCCTTCAAAATCCTCCGGCCCTCTGCACGATGCCGCCTCTGCGCAGCACGCAGTAATCAGCACCGTGCATATGCACAGTGCCAGCTCGCTATTCCCACTAGCTAGCTGAACAGCCACCGTCCCCCATGGATCCCATTGCCCGCGCCGCACTGGTCCGTCTTCTCCCCGGTGTGTTCGTTTCGTAAGATGCCCTCTTCCCATCGCTTTGTGGCCTCCACATGACAAATCCCTCCTGCCGTCAAGTCAGAAACCGCCCACACACACCCCTCCCCCCTGCCGGCCATGGCTGCTGTCCCCGAGGACAGCGACGACACAATGACAAACACGCGACTCCAGCAGTCTTGCAACGGCAGCCCCTCCGCACCAGGCGCTCCTGGCACCACCACCACGTCGTCCTCCGCCTCTTCCTCGGCGGGGCCACTGTCGGTGGCGAGCGCGTTGGCCGCCCAGCGGGCCGGCTTAGCACAGGTCAGCTGATTTCGGCTCTTTTTCTTTTTTCTTTCTTTTTTCTTCTTTTTTTCTTCTTTTTATTGTTGTTTCTGGGACTTGTTTCTTGTCTCTTGTCTGTTTTGTTATTTTTTTCTTTCTTTTTTTTCTTTTTCTTTTTCTTCTTTTCTTTTCTGTTTTTTCTTTTATTATTCTATTTATTATTTCTATTTATTTTCTATTTATTTTCTATTTATTTTCTATTTATTTTATTTATTGAATTTTTCCTGTTCTGTCTCGTATTTGCTAACGGATCAGGCCTTGCAGGAACTCGCTAGGTAAGACGACACTTGTGTCCCGTGCAGACGAGAATCGTATGCCAAAATGGGATCCCATGGCCTTTCTAGCCTTAAGCCTTTTTGCCCATCCGCCATCTGCTAGGACAAGGCCCGAAAACATGGACGATCCTCTCGCCCAAGCACGAGAGCACCCAAAATCACACCTTTTTTGTTATTTGTTATTTGTTTAGCCCCAAAGCCCCAAAGCCCCAAAGCCCCAAAGCCCCAAAGCCCCAAAAGCCCCAAAAGCCACCCCCCGTCTCCTCCCGAAGCCGATTCGTTGCACACACCTTGCAACCAGATAACCCCATTCTGGCCCGGATCCTGTTCTTTTGGCAACTCGACTTCTGGTCATGTTCTTTTTTTTTGCGGTTCCGAAGAATCCTACCCCCGGCCCTTTTCTCCTTTTCTCCTGAAATTCCATCCTCGTCACCTTACTATTCTTCCACACATACCCACTTCACCGTCATCTCATACGTTTTCTGGGTCTTCTTTTTACGCTTGGACGGCTCTCCTCGATTGGAGGCCTTTCTGTGATCCGAGAAACAAGCTGACACTTTGTTCCAGAGGCGAGCAAGCAGCCGACAAGCTCGAGGCCGAGCTCGGCGCTTTTGAGACCAAGCTAGAGCAACTGCTCGGCCTGCTGGGCGTATCGGAGCAGGACTTGGCCAGCGACGACGAAGATCATGACGCGGAAACGAAAGAGGACGTCAGCCCCGAGACAGCAGACCACGGGAGCAACCGCATCCAGGATGCCAAACTAGAGGAATCCGCCGACAACAAGGCCAACTGAGAGACGGCACACGCCGTCCGGCACTGCTTCTCCTCAGGAAGACACAACTTTCATGACACCATTTGCTCACGGATTCAGAGAGTTTTTATATATCTTATATAGTCGGGATAATCTAGTCCATGCTTTGATTTGTCCGCATTGTGACGATATAATTCTATTCGTCCGTTTCAGCGTAGAATCAGAATTCACATGTTTGTCCCCTGATTGATTTTTATACTCGGGGAAATAGGAGTCCATTGTTGTCCATTATAGATTGCCATGTCGAATGTTTTGGCAACACCAAAGTGACCAAAGTGCACGGGGCTTCCAGCCAAGCAAATCAGAATCCTACAGAATACGAAATACGAGCACCGTTGTAATTCAACCCTCCTAGAAACCCTCCTAGTCCAAACAATCCTCTCACTGGCTTGATCAATTTCAAATAGATACAAGACATGGCAAACAGACCTCATGTGAACAAAACATAATCATTCAAATAAATTAAAAAATAACCCGGCCCAAACTACCCGTCCCCAAACCCGGGTTTTGTCCACTCCGGCCACCACGCATCATGAGAGATTGATTGTAGCGGTCCGGCCCATATGGTCTCCTCGATATCCAAGAAAAAAAAACCAAACACCCTTCGAGTTAGGACCCCCAAGACAATACATGTAACTAGAAAATAGAGCAAAACAAGGAGAACAAGGAAACAAGGAAACAAGGAAACAAGAAGAGTAGAAGAGTAGAAGAGTAGAAAGTAGAAGAGTAGAAAAGTAGAAAAAAAAGAGAGAAAAAAAAGAGAAAAAGAGAAAAAGCAAACATAGAAACCAAGGACAATCCCGAACGAGGAACGCCAAGTATAATATGCCAGATGTACAAAAATTTCTTGTCTCCTTCAGCCTTCAGAATTCTGGGAAGCTTGGACAAAAAACAGCAAATTATGCAGAACCATGCCAGATGCTCCCAACCCAAACCGAAATTCGAAATCCAACATTCAAAATTCAAAATTCAAACCCTGCTCACAGGAGACAGAAACGAGTTCCCGACGGGCCCGAGCCTGGGCCCGCATCCAGGCCCACGTCCAGGTCCTGGTCCAGTCCAGTTGCAGTCGCAGTTGCGGATGCAGTTGCAGATGCAGACGCAGATGCACAAGCAGATTGCAGGCTGTAGACTGCAGACTGCGGGCCGGGGGTTGTCATGAGCTGTTTGTCCTCGTGGGCTGTGTTCCAAAGTTAGAATGGGTTGGTCCAACAAGGAGGTCCATTTTAACTGCTTGCCCTTGAGTTTCCGTTGGAAGAATCATGAATCGGCGGGAACACCGCTTGCGGACTGGTCTCGCCAGCTGTCGCCGCCCGACTGACTGCTGGGCGCAGAATCCGGGACGGCACATACAGCGCCGATGTCGATTGTGAGCCCTTGGTCTCGTTGTGCCGAGCCAGCTCGCGCTCCCGGTTCTTCTCCAACAAAGCTCCGCCCAGCGTGGCGCACTTGAGAATGGTCTCGATCAGGTGGTTCTGCTGCAGAGGCTTCGACAGGTACTCGTCCATCTGGGCCTGCAGACACTTCTCGCGGTCACCCATCATCGCGTGGGCCGTCAGTGCAATAATGGGCGTGCGGTGTGTGTTGCCCGTCCGCTCATATTCGCGGATCTTGCTCGTCGCCTCGACACCGCCCTGGACAAGTCAGGTGGGGGGAACCCGGATAAAAAGGAGGGGGAAAATACTGACCATAATGGGCATCTGCACATCCATGAGAATCACGTCAAAGTTTTTCCGCTTGACGGCCTCCACGGCCTCTTCGCCGTTCCCAACAACCGTCACTACGTGATGGTACTTTTCCAGAATCTTCACGGCCAGCCGCTGGTTGACCGTGTTGTCTTCCGCCAGGAGAATCTCAAAGGACTTGGTGTTGTCGGCCAGAGACGGCGTCGCGTGGTTCTCCAGGGCCGGGACCATGCCATTGGCGAGATCGATCAGCTCACAGGGCGGCGTCATAAATGACGTGATGCCCAGCTCGATGCAGGACTTTAGGCTGACCTGGACGACCGGCGCCAGGAGCACAATCGGAACGTATTCGAACTTGTTAATCGATTGTAGCCTGCGAGCAGTGCTGATCGAGTCCACGATAATGACCACGTCCTTGGGTTGTGTACCCTTGGCCCGGGCTTGTGCCAGCGATGGGTTCCGCTCCGATTCCACCACAACGGGGATCAGGCCCAGCTTCTTGAGCATAGCCACAATCTCGCTGCCGTTTCCGTTGATGCCCTTGTCGATGAAGAGAACCTGGTGGCCACGGTACGGCTCGAGCTGCTTGTGAATCTGGAGGATGTCGCTCACGGCCAGACGGACAACACACGTGAAGTAGAACGAGCTGCCCTTGCCGTATTCACTCTTGACCCACACATCGCCGCCCATGAGGCTGACTAGCCGTTTGGAGATGGACAGACCGAGACCGGTGCCGCCGAATTTGCGCGTCATGGAACCGTCGGCCTGCTGGAAGGTGTCGAAAATGAGGTCCAGCTTGTCGGACGGGATGCCGATACCGGTGTCGGAGACGACAAACTCGATGGCATACTCGTCGCTGGAGCACTGCACCTGGTCGGCCTTTCGGATGGTCAAGCTGACCTTGCCGCGCTCGGTGAACTTGATGGCATTGCCGACGAGGTTGAGGATGATCTGGCGAAGTCGGAAGGCATCGCCGATGACGTGGTCGGGCACCGTATTGTCGACGTGGAAAGTGAGATCCAAAAACTTCTCATTGGCCTTGACAGCCAGCGTTTTCAGGGCGTTGAAGACCGTACCGCGAAGGGTGTAGGGGATCTCCTCAATGACCATGCGCCGGGCCTCGATCTTGGACAAGTCCAGAATGTCATCAATAATGGTCAACAAGCTGTTGGCCAGGTTGTTGACAATGTTGAGCATCTCGCGCTGGTACTGGGTTAGATCCGTGTCCAGAGTGAGCTGAGTCATACCGATAATGCCGTTCATCGGTGTTCGGATTTCGTGGGACATGTTGGCCAGGAATTCGGATTTGGTCTTATTGGCCAGCTCGGCGGCTTCACGGGCTTGTGTGTTCCTCTGGATACTGTCACGTAGGTTGTACACCATCAGGTTGATCTTCTTCTTGAGCTCGTCCATTTCACCGGACGCCTCAACCTCGACGAGTTTGGTAAAGTCTCCGTCTGTTGCTGCATTGGTAATATCGCCGAAAGCGCGCACTTGTGCCGTCTATAGAAGTTAGGAGAGAGGGAGAGAGAGAGAGGGAGAGGAGAGGGAGGGGGAAAAAAAAAGAGAGAGAGAGAGAGGCATACCAGGTTATTTGCCATGGTGTTCACATCCGTGGTGATTTCCTTCCAGCGTCCTTTGAGACCGGCAATGTCGGCTTGACCACCCATAATGCCATCGACACCAACATCCTTGGCGACGCGTTGGACTTCGTTGCAGAAAATGGACAGACGGTCCACCATGTTGTTAATGGTTTCTTTTAAAATGAGAATTTCGCCCTTGGCCTCGACGTCGATCTTGCGGGTCATGTTTCCGTTGGCAATGGCCTGGGTGACATTGGAAATGTTGCGGACCTGCGACGTCAGGTTGGACGCCATCGTGTTCACGTTCTCGGTCAGATCCTTCCACTTGCCCTCGACATTGTCGACCTGGGCCTGGCCGCCCAGGGTACCGTCGGTGCCGACCTCGCGGGCGACCTTGCTGACCTCAAAGGCAAAGGTGCCCAGACGGTCGACCATGGTGTTAATCGTGTTCTTCAGATCCAGGATTTCGCCGCGCACTTCGACGCCAATCTTCTTGGTAAGATCGCCCTTGGCCACGGCGGTCGTGACCTTGGCGATTTCACGCACTTGTGTGGTCAGGTTCATGGCCATGCCGTTGACATTCTCGGTCAGATCGCGCCAGGTGCCCTCGACGTCGTGCACGGTGGCCTGGCCGCCCAGCCGGCCCTCGGTACCGACCTCGCGGGCAATCTTGGTGACCTCGCGGGCGAATTGCTGCAGCTGGTCGACCATGGAGTTGATCGTCTTCTTGAGTTCGAAAATCTCGCCGCTGCACTCGGCCTGGACCTTTTGTGTCAAGTCGCCCTTAGCGACAGCCGTGGTCACCTTGATGATATCGCGGACCTGGGTGGTGAGGTTGTTGGCCATGGCATTCACGTTGACAGTCAGTTCGTTCCACATGCCCTTGACGCCCTCGACGTCCGCCTGGCCACCGAGCATGCCCTCTGTGCCGACATCGCGGGCGACGCGCGTGACTTCGGACGCAAATGTCCGCAGTTGGTCCACCATGGTGTTGATCGTCTGTTGCAGCTGCAGGATTTCACCGCGGGCGGGATACTCAATCTTCTTGGTCAGATCGCCATAGGCGACGGCAGTGGTGACGGAGGCGATCTCGCGGACCTGATCGGTCAGGTTTTGGGCCATAATGTTGACGTTGTCGGTCAGTTCCTTCCAGGTGCCGTCGACGCCTTCGATCTGGGCCTGGCCACCGAGGATGCCCTCGGTGCCGACTTCGCGGGCGACACGAGAGACCTCGCTGGCAAAGACCTGCAGCTGGTCCATCATGGTGTTGATGGTGCGCTTAAAGGTTGTGATTTCGGGGTCCATCTCGATAGTGTTCATGCGAACTTTCTTGGACAGGTCGCCGCGGGCGACGGCGGTGACGATTTCGCCAATCTCGCGCAGGGCTTTTTGGAAAGCCTCGTTTGCCTTTTGGTGTTTCCATAGTTCGCGCTCTAGGGTAGCGACGCGCTCGAGTTCGAGCTGCTGGAGGGTGCGCTCTTGCAGGGTCTTTTGCTCGAGCAGCTGGGCATTGACGCCGGCGAGTTGCTGGCGTTGGGAGTCGAGGAGTTTCGACTGGTCGTCGACATGTTTGTGCAGGCCGGCGAGGGCCTCGTTTGTGAGCTTGCTAATGGCAATATCGTGGTCGGCGGCAAAGCTGCTGCGGGCGCTGTCTACGCTGGCGGTGCCGGAGGCCGGGGCGGGGGGTTGGGGAAGGCCGCTGGTGCTGCTGGTGGGCGAGGACAGGCTGTCGTTGCCAAAGAGCGAGTCGGCAGTCTCGTTGGGGGTATCAGGGAAGGCGGCATTGGAGGTGGCGCAGTTTGATTTGGCCTCGAGGCCTTGTATTCTCTCGATGAGGGCGGCGAGTTCGAGTTCGAGGCCGTGCTTCTCGGGAGAGTCGCGGCCGGGGAGGTTGATAAGGGAGGGGGTGATGCGATCGGGGGAGTCGGTGGCGAGGGTGCTGATTAAGGCAGCGACGGCTGCGAAGATGGAGTCGTCGGCCATTCCGTTTGGGACAATAGTCATTGAGGCGGATGCGGTGTATGGCGGCGTACGGAAAGCAGTGGTGCGGTGAGAGAGAGAGAGAGAGAGAGCCGTCAAGAGGAGGGAGAGGAAAAAGAGAGAAGACTAGGAAAAAAGAAGCAACAGAGGAGCCGGGAGACGAGTAGATCGGAAGAGGAGATTGTGGGATAAAGATCGTGGGATTGTGGGATCGTGGGATCGTGGGATCGTGGGTTTTCGGGGGTGGTTGATGGTTTTACAAAGGGGTGCCTGGATTCGCTGGCCGCTTTTCTGGAGCGGCGACCCCCCAACGGGAGACAGCGGGCTGGAATAGACGATGCTGTCTGGTGCAGGACGGAAGAGACAAAGAGGGATAGCCGATGCTCGCAGCGTCAGGCTGAGAGATGGTCGCCGCAGAGAGCGCAGACGGCGATGGCTGAAGAAGTACCCGAGGTGGGATTTTGACAGGGTGAGAGAGAGGGAAAGACGGGAGTTGAAAACTGCCCAGTCAGTTGTGGGCTGGGGAATAAGAGGGAAACGTTAGCTGGGCATTCTTTTTTAGGACCTTTAGGACAGTTGGGACAGGGAGGTTACTCCGTATACTCCATAGTAGACGCATGGAGAGGGAGTGGTGAAGAAGAGCCTTGACCAGGGGAGTGGAGACTCTTTGGGGGGGAGGGGGGGGGGCCTTTGTTCTGGTGGCTGGCTCGCTGGGCTGGCTGGCTGGATGGCTGGCGGGCTGGCTCACTGGCTGGCTCGCTGGGGGGGAGAAACGAGACAAGGGGGGAGAGAGGGCTAATCCGTGGTTGATGCCAAGCGAGAGCCGATTGGGTCGCCACTGGCGGCCCAGTGGAGGAATGAAAAGAACTGGAGCGGACGGGAAAGAGGACGAGACAGAGACTCGCTGACAGGGCCGGGGAGGCGTGGGATGCAGGCAGGAGGAACAGGACGTACCGGGGAAACTGAACATGGACATTTGCTGCGTTCTTTTGACGGGGTAGCGGCTCGTGTTCCTTTTTGAAGACAAGAAAGGGGGACAGAACGGCCTGTCCTAGGAACGCGAATAGTCGGTCGGAAAGGGCCAATACGAGGCAGTCGTACAGAGCGCGGAGTGGGGGGGACAGGATGGAGGGGGGGAAGAGGGCGAGCAGATGGGAGAGAAGGGAGGGCAGAAAAATAAAAGGACCAAAGCTGGGCGGTGATTGGTGGCGGTGGCGTGCGGGTCCAGCGGCGGAGACGGGAAGATGAGAAGAGATGAAGAGGAAGAGAGGAAGAGATGAGAGGAAGAGGGGAGGAGAGGAAGAAAGGAAGAAAGGAAGAAGAGAGGA
This sequence comes from Dryadomyces quercivorus, assembly GCA_002778125.1. Lineage (NCBI taxonomy): Eukaryota > Fungi > Ascomycota > Sordariomycetes > Ophiostomatales > Ophiostomataceae > Dryadomyces > Dryadomyces quercivorus. The sequence goes on from PCDE01000014.1 coordinate 668,647, forward strand.
TGGCTCTGGGTGGCCAAGACAAAGAATGAAGCTGGAAAATTGCATTCGGAAGCAGAAATGGCAGATGAAAGCATCGGCGCTGCTTTGAGGAAGGCACCGAAGACGCACTGGGAAGCCGCCAGGCACGCAGGCTTAACTCCGGCGCCGTTTGCGAGCGATGTCTATACGAGTAGCAGGGCATAGCAGGGCATAGCAGGCTGTAGGGGCCTAGAGGCGCTAAAGCCTAGCGGAGAGCGCTGTAACGACAGGGCTTCGAGAAGGCGTTCTCGCCAACGGATCGGCCACAGCGTGTTTAGTGTTTAGTGTTTAGTGTTTACGAGGACGGAGGACTCCGTAATTCTCTCATAGATTTGGATGGCAATACGGAGTCTGGGAAAAGTTGCACTGCAGTAGGATCACATGTATGACCCAGTCAATTTGTCTTTTACATTCTCGTGGGTTCCCGTGGGTTCTCGTGGATTCTCGTGGGTTCTCGTCATTCTCCTTCTCGTGCGCACAACAGACTGGATGAACGGCAGATGGCGGGGAGAGCACAAGCGGGACACGGCAGACATGGGGCTGGACAGGCCCATGGATGTCCAGATGCCGTCACGCGGCCCTCCTGGACTGTTTCATTTGGCCTCGGTGAGCTGGATCGACGCTGGCAATTTGGAGGAGCGCAGAGAGAGAGAGAGAGGAGACTGAAGGAAGAGAGAGAGGGAGAAGGAGAAGAGAGTAGAGAGTACGAGTAGAGAGTACAAGTCGAGAGAAGGGAGAACAAAAAAAGAAAAGTAAAAAGTAAAAAAAATAGAACAAATTAAACCAACCAAAAATGCAGTCTCGTACAAAGTACTCTGGACAAACCGCCCAAGAATTCAGGAAACACGCGTCCGCCGCACGCACCTGTGACGTCATTGGTGGACCCTAACGGCAGGCAAAGCCGGGGACTTCTCGCCCGTCTCTAGTGCCTGTCCACCACGGTCTGCCATGAACAAAGGTTCTACAGCAGTGCCCTGGAGGGACTTTATCTGGCAAAGTCGCCTGTTAGCGGCTGTCCGTTTGGGGCATTTCACCAGGCGGGTGGAGCGGCCCTGCCTCAGCCGCCAATCACGTCTGCAGGAACTTCCGGCTCTAAACCCACTACAGCTAGCAGAGCGCCATTCGAGGCCAGAGAGATAATGTACGAGTCCTCGAGCACGATCTTGCCGCCGTGGCCGGCCGCCTCGTATCGTCTGGTACGATGTCGGGAGTACGGGTACTCGTCGGGAGTACTTGAGTACTCGCCAGGAGTCTCGCCGGGAGTACTCGCACTCGTACTCGTACGGCGCAGACATCAGCTGTGCAGCGATGAAACACGCGAGGCGTGGAGTTGGGCGGCCATGACGTCCGGCAGATGCAGGCGCCGGATATACAGGCACCAGCACAAGCAGGAAACGAATACTGGTCTTTGCGAGCGCTGTGTCTGCCGTCGATCGCGCGTGCTCATCGCAATCGACGCTGCCATGTTGAAATAAAGGCCTGTATTGCTCCGTGCTCCGTACTGTTTCAGCGGCCGGTCGGCGGGGTCGCTGTGGGATAGCGCTGATCGCCTGTTTCAGGGGCTGCAAGTCCATCCCGTCACGGCGGGGCCTGGTGCAGTGACCACCCTGTGGCCCTGGACATGCGCTAACTTTCGGGACATAACACTGTAGCCGTAGCCACTGTAGATAGCCACTGTAGCCTAGCCATAGCCACTGTAGCGTAGCCACTATAACCACAGCCACTATACCACTGTAGCCGTAGCCACTATAGCCACAGCCACTATAGCCGTAGCCACAAGCCGTAATTACTCGTACAACCACAATCTCAACCATCCGTCGTATTGCTGATCAGCCATCTCCTTCGAGTCAAGTTGCTCGTATTACACAAACCCTGCTGCCTCGGTCTCTTGGCCTTCTTAGCCTTCTTGGCTTCTCTCTCCCTACTCCCACGGAGACTCGCACTCGCCTTCCCGTCCGTACCGCCCCTCTCCATCCTCGTCTTCCCCCCCAACAAGGCTGTCGACCACCATCTTCTCTCGGTCTCGTGTCGCCCTCTTCTCTCCCCCCCCTCCCCCTGGCCCCTTTGTCCCGGATCCCCACACCTGGCCTGCAGAGACCTAGGTCCAGACCATCTATCCTCCCGCACCGTCTCCCAGGTGGCTTACTCTCTTTGCTGACAAAGCATATCCGTCGTCGTCGTCTACGAGTACGAGTACGCAGTATTGTAATTTATGATTTGTGACCAGGCTCGTAGATTATAGAGTCCCATTCATGGTCCCCTTCATGACCGGTGAGCGTGGCATCCCTGGCCTTCGCAGGCCGCGGCATCTCAGCCGCTCCGTCAGGTCACCCATCCATGGCAAGCACCTGCAGAATCGCCCGCATCACTGCATCACGGCCGCCAGTCACCAGACCCAGGACGGCTCTGCGCCGTGCAGAGCACAGCAGTACACGAGACCCCCGTCTTCGGGCGTTCCGTGTCGCCGTCTTACACACACTGACGCCCGAACGGCACAGAAAAAGAAATATTCATCCAATCGACAGGCCATAACGGAATCATTCAAACACGAGAAATCCTGGGGTCCCTGGCCTTCTCGACAATCCTCCATCCTCCCAGAACCGTTCGACCTCGTCGGTCTAGACCCTTTGCCTGAGACACCCCTACTCCAGTCCAACCTCGGCCGTCCAGTCCTTCCGAATGTTCAGTTCCGTCAGCCCCTCCGTCTTCTCAATCTCCAGCCCCTTCTCGTTCGCCAAATGCAGCAGACAGATGAAACAGAAACTCGTCGAAATGTCCTTCATCGCCGGCTTCGGATACACCCGCTGCAGCCCGTTCATCACCTCTGTGAACTTGAGCGTCGGCCCTGCACCCGACGTCACCGACTTCGACACTCCAGGTGCTGCACTTCCGCCAGCTCCAGCAGCCCTTTGCGCTGCCTCCGGCCCGTCCGACGGCGGCGGCGTCAGCATCCGCGACGAGTCACTACCCCGGTCGCCGCTGTCGCCCGCCTCGCCCGCCTCGCTCGCCTCGTTCACGCCCACTCCCCGCCCGATCCCCTTCCACAGTTCCTCCTTCAGCCGCCGCACATCCACCTTCTTCGCCACACGCGCATACTGCACATATTCCGGCCGCACCCGCCGGCTCGACGTCACCAGCGTCGTCCCAAACGCCAGATCCGCCTGGTTCGTCACCGTCAGCCCCCCAAAGCCCATGCCCGTCGTAAACCCGCCGCCCGTCGTAAATCCCGTCGTCAGTCCCCCGTCGTCCATGCCACCCACACCACTGCCCGGCACGCCGCTGCTGCCCACGCCGCCCACGCCGCCGTCGGCCCCCGGGCTGAAGTGGTCCCGCGCATCCGCAAACTCTTCGCCGTCCAGGTCGTCCTCGTCGTCGTCGCCGGCCCCAGCAAACGGCAGCCCGTCGTCGGCAAAGAAATCCGCGTCGTAGTTGCCCCCCATGCCGGCCCCGTCGTCGTCGTCGTCCCGGCCGCCCGCCTCTGCCGCCGGCCCCTTCTGCCGCGCCCAGAACGCCTCGTCCATGTCGGCCTCGGCCACGGCCGTCCGGCTGTGGGCTCCGTTCGCCGTGCCCCATTGCCGCCGCCGGCTCAGCCGCGCCCGCGGCTTCAGGAACAGCGACAGCAGCTGCTTGCTGTGGAAGTGCTTGTCGTCCGGCAGCAGGTTGCGGGACTTGGACTTCCAGTCCTTCTTCGCCAGCGTGATCGTCGTGTTGCTCGACGAGTGCGTGTACAGCACCTCGGCCAGCGCCTCGTCCATCGGCGCCCCAAAGTCGATCGCAAACGGCTCCTTCTCCTTGCGCGGCTTGCCTGCGGCGGCGGCCGCCGCCTTGCCCACGTCCTTGATCTTCCGGATCCGCCAGTGCTCTGCACTCGTCCAGTTCTTCCGCAGCGCCTGGTCAAAGTAGCTCAGAATGTTCTCGTGCATCTTGTCCGACTGCATCGCAATCGTAAAGTCGTCCGTCTCCAGCCCGGGCCCCCCGACCACGCCCCCCGCGCTGTTCGGCCCCGGCCCCAGCAGCAGGTCGTCGGCCACGTCCCCGTCCACCGCCCCGGCATCGTACACGCGCATCTGCGGCTCCAGCCGGGCCTCGCGCGCCCACGCGTCGCCGCCCTCGCCAAAGTCCACCTCCGGACCCAGGTCGAACCCGCCCAGCGCGTCCGTGTCGTCGAACCCCAGCGGGCCGTCCTCGTCAATGTACAGGGCCGTCTTTTCGCCGTCCCCGCCCGCCTCCGTGTCCTTGTCCGTGTGGTCCTCGAGCGCCCGCAGAAAGGGAATGTCCAGCGAGCCCGACGGGTTGCCCAGGTCAAACGTCTTGAGCGACGGACACACGTCCAGCTCGTCCAGGCGGTGCAGCTCGGGGAAGAACCGGTGGCCCAGCGCGCCAATGTCAATGGGCACGTCGTCCTCGCCGTCGGCGGTCGCGCCCGGCGCCATGCTGGCCTGCCGCGACGGCGTCGGCGTGACATCGTCGTCGTCGCCGTCGTCCTCCTCCACCTCCACCTCCTCGCCGTCCTCGTTGATCACCGTCTTCTTCGTCTTCTTCTTGGTCTTGGCCACATCGTTGGAGTCGTCGCTGCTGTCAAACACAATACGGCCCTCGCCGTCGATCATGAGGTGGTTGAGCAGCAGGCCCTTGGCGCCGCCCTCGTCAAAGTCGGCCGACGCCTTCTTGAAGAGCGGGTCGACGGCGAACTCGAGCTCGAGCTTCTTGAGCTGCAGCGCCGCAAACGACGGCGCCAGCGTGGCTTCCGACCGCTGCTTCTTCTTCTGCTTCTTCTTCGGGTTGCCGTCCTCGTCCAGCTCGTCCTCGCTGTCCTCGCCCTCGCCCTCGCCCGCCGCCGCCTTCTTCTTGTTGTCGCGGCTGTCGGCCAGGCCGCTCAGCAGCTTGCCCGTCTCGGTGGCCACGCTGTCGACGCGGCTCGTGTAGATCTTGACACAGCCGTCGAGCGTGCAGCTGGCCTTTTGGAAGTTGACGCCGTCGCCCTCCTTGAGCAGCGACATGTCGTGGAAGTAGTCGATGAGGGCAAAGTTCCACGAGTTGGTCGCGTTGATCTTGTTGTCCGTCGCCATCTTCATCCACTCCTCGAAGTTGGCCAGGATCGGCACCCGCTTCATAGGCGTCACCACCGATCCGCTGACCACCACGCGGTCGTCGTCGTCGCCGTTGTGCTCGTCGTCGTCGTCCACATGCATCACCATCGAGGCCCGCCGCGACGCCGCTGCGGCCACACTGCCGAGGCTCTGGCGGGCCGCCCGGCCGCGCGGCGTGCGCGGGCTCGCCGACTCGGACTTTTCCAGATCCTCGAGCCGCATGATGGCGCCGCTCTTGCGCCGCGACGGCGTCCCTGATGCCTTCAGTTGGCTGATTTGGGCATCGTGCATGGCCTGGCGCGAGTGCAGGCGGCGGGCCTTTTCCTGGACATCGTCATTGAGCGGGATTCTGGGCGGAAAACGTCAGCATGCGGCTGGAATCCTCACTGCCCCTCTTCCCAGGGCAGACCGGGGGGATTCCTCGTACTTGACTGATGTGTTTCTGTACGGCGACTGCGACTGCGGCTGCGAGGCCGAGGCCGATGGCGCTCTGCTGCTGCGTGTGCTCGACGTACGCGGAGCCTGCGCGACACGCGGCATCTTGTCTCTGGTTTCGTGTAGATGGGAGAGGTGTGCGAGGAGGTGCAGGCGTTGTCTCTGCGCGGCGTCTCGTCGTTTGTGCTGTGACCGCTTTCCTTTTTTCCGTGTTTTCGATGCAAAGTAAACAAAATCACGTGAGCCACGCGGGGCGGGGAAACTGTCGTGGACCGACCTGATTCGTCGGGCCTGGAAAGATGACTAAGTTCCCCTCTACGGGGGGGCCTAGCCGGATAAGGAACGTGGGCAGCTTGCCCAGCGTGCCAAGACAGCGCTTGTAGGGGCTACATGTGCTGTAGTGCATGGTTCGGCGTGAAAAATGTACCAATACATCGCGACGGTCTCCAATTTCGCCAAGTGGTGACGATTGACGGCGACTCTTGTCACAGAACGGCTGCCTCCCAACCCTCGTCCTATCGCTACAGCGCAGCCCCGGTCTGCGTTGGACAATTCTTCTGGATGGTGGCTCGCAAGTTTACCGACCTTTCAGCTCTGTGCTCGTCTCTCCGCCCAGCAGCGTCTGATCTCCGTCCAACGTTGTCTTGAAGTCTTCATCCTCGAAATCAAAGTCTCCGAAATCAGCCGCATATCGACTCCCTCTCCTCCCTGCCAGATCATGGCCCGATAGGCCATTCACAAACATGCTCAGTCCAATGCCCCGCCGACGGCCACGGTTCAGCGCCCGACCCTTCTTCGTCTCGACGGCTGCCCTGTTGGCTCTGGCTGCTGTTCACCAGATCTTGCCCGTCTATCCTGCGCGGTCTCGCTCCTCTGGGCCTGCCGGGTCGCAGCTGTTCCCCCGTCGCATCGAAGATGACGGCGTCGCCTGCGAACTCGTCCATCAGGCCGCCGATCAGTGCGCCTTTGTCCGCCAATACTGCCAGGACGAAGAGGCCGGCCTGCTGCCCTACCTGACCTTTTACTACTGCACCCTCGGCAGTGTCCAGCCGCTCGCCTTTGCCATTCTGGTCGCCTGGCTCGGCCTTCTCTTCACCACCATCGGCATCGCCGCCAGCGACTTCTTCAGCATCAACCTCGGCACCATTTCCAATCTGCTCGGCCTCAGTGAGAGTCTCGCCGGCGTCACCTTCCTGGCCTTTGGCAATGGCTCTCCCGACGTCTTCAGCACCTTTGCCGCCATGGGTTCTCACAGCGGCAGCATGGCCGTGGGCGAGCTCATTGGTGCGGCCGGCTTCATCACGGCTGTCGTCGCCGGTTCCATGGCGCTCGTCCGTGAGTTCCCCGTCAGCCGCCGCACTTTTGTGCGGGATATTTGCTTCTTCATCGTCGCCATCATCTTTTCCATGTGTTTCTTGGCCGACGGCAAGATCTGGCTCTGGGAGTGCTGCGCCATGATCGCCTTTTACGCCTTTTATGTCGCCACCGTCGTCGGCTGGCACTGGGTCGTCCAGCGCCGCAAGCGTCGCCGCGCCCGCGAAGCTCTTCTGCGCGGCGAGTACTACGATACCGTCGCCGCCGGCCTCAACAGCACCGGCCGTGCCGCTGCCGCCGTCGACGAGCTGGCTCCGTACCGGGACAACCCGGATGATGGTCACGTGACATCTTCTACGGGCGACGACGCCGCCTACCAGGACGAGCCCGACGACACGGCACCTGTGGGCGGTCGCTCTCGACGTCCGCCGCCCGACATCAGCGCGCTGGAGCGTGGTCCGCGCATCGAGATCAGCAGTATCGTCACCAACCCGGGCGCCACAGGCGAGGTCATCGGGTCTTTGGTACCCGACGACGACGAGGAAGAGCGCAACCGACACATCAACGCAGAGATGACGAGCAGCATGCGCGTCAGCCGTCCACGCGGGCGACGCGGCACTACGACTACTCCCATCCGCCCCAGTCTGCTCGGCGCCCTCGAATTCCGCTCGGTGCTGTCGTCCCTGCAGCGCTCCGGCAGCGTTCACATGACGCCTCTCGGCCGGCGCCAGTCGACCACCACGGCTCAGTATAGCGAGCACCAGCCCGAATACTCTTCTGGGTTTGCTGCCACGGCCGCACACGCCCTGGACTATGACAGCCGAAGCTCCATGCTGCCGCCCGTCCCCGACAACAACTATCTCCACCCCGAGGCCAACGGCCTGCGAAGTCGCGCTCTCTCGTCTGGCGATGAGCCGCGCAACCTTCGAGACAGCCCTCTGTCGGCTCCCACTTCTGTCCCTGCCCCAGAAGCAGAGGCGGCAGACGGATCCGGCCATGTCTTGGAGATCCCGGAAGTCTCAGACGTCTCAGACGACTATCACGATGTCTCACCCTTGGCATTGCCCGAGCCGTCCATACCGAACCTGCACCTGCATATTCCCCACTTTGATCAGCAACGGCATGGGTCTCCGCGCTCTTCGCCCTCGCTGTCGCCCTTCCCCAACATGGCCGATTCGCCACGGTCCATCACACCCCTCGGCAACTCGACCCGCACGTCAAGCTTCAACCGCCAGCCGGGCGACTTTTTGGGGGGCGTCAGCGATGTCGACGTCGATGGCAGCCGGCTGGGCGAGCTGCCCAAGCCCGTACGCTGGTGGCCCTACAGCGTGCTGCCGGCACCGCATGTGATTGCCAGCACGCTGTTTCCGACGCTGCACGGATGGCGAGAGAAGACTGTCTGGGACAAGTTTGTCAGTCTCATCTCGACGCCGACGGTGTTTTTGCTGGTGGCCACGCTGCCCGTGGTGGAGATGGCCGACGACGAAGAGGAGGACGTGGAAGTGGAGGAAGCCGAGGAGGTGCTGGAACAAGAAGAAGAAGCCCAAGGCATCGAGACTGAATGGCAGCGGTACCGACAGAGCGCTGCTGGCAGCCGGGGCAGCCGACCGGTGAGCCGAGACCTGCCACAGCCGCCGGAGATCGACGTCGACTCGACGGCGGTCAGCTCGGAAGCGGTGTCTATGCACTCGGAGGCGACACAGACCAGCAGCACTCCCGGTCCTAGTGTGATGACTAAGCCACCCGCACGGCCGGTGACGGAGACGACCAGCTCGACAGATGTCGGGACAGCCACAGGCGAGTGGAACCGGTGGCTGGTGGTGCTGCAGCTGTTCACGGGGCCCGTGTTCACGGCCTTTGTCATCTGGGCAAACGAGGAGGAGCACAGCGGGCGGGGACTGCTGCGGGCCGTGCTCGGGGCGCTGGTGGCATCCCTAGTGATGCTGGGCGTGTTGCTGTGGACGACCACGCCGACGCGACGGCCGCGGTACCACTCGCTGCTGTGCTTCCTGGGATTCGTGATTAGTGTGGCATGGATCTCGACGGTAGCGGGCGAGGTGGTGGGCGTGCTCAAGGCCTTTGGCATCGTGGCCGGGATTTCCGAGGCCATCCTGGGACTGACCATCTTTGCCGTGGGCAACTCGCTGGGCGACCTGGTGGCCGACATCACGGTGGCCCGGCTGGGGTACCCGGTGATGGCGCTGGCGGCGTGTTTTGGAGGGCCGATGCTGAACATTCTGCTGGGGGTGGGCATTGGCGGTGCGTGGATGACGACCCGGGGCAGCAGCGGCAGCAGCAACGAGCCGTATGTGATCGAGGTGGGCTGGTCGCTGATGGTGTCGGCGATCACGGTGCTGGTGACGCTGTTGACGCTGCTGGTGGCCGTGCCGGCCAACGGGTGGGTGATGAGCCGGCGGGTGGGTGTGGTGCTGATCTGTATCTGGACGGTCAGCACGGTGGTGAATGTGCTGGTGGAGGTGTTTGGAGGGTGGACGCAGGGGACGGCGAGGGTGTGAATGTACTGTATTTATCTGTGTTTATAGCATCTTTTTGGATTTAGGGTTTTGGATTTGTACAAAGTTAGCATTTAGAATTGTAAAAGTTAAAGTATTTAAGAAGTAGGTACGGTTGTTAACGTTTATATTGTACAGTCAGGTTATGCAATTTACAATTCTAAACTGGTTAGAATATTACAACCGAGTTTGAGGATATTCAGGATTATTTTGTTGCAAATTGGGTAGCTTGCAACTATTTTGAATATTTTGTTATGAGATAACATTAAACTATCTTGGATTTAAATTGTTAGCAAAGTCGACAGCTTTAAGAATTCCTTTCTGACTCTGCATTTCCCAAGGAGGCTGACAATTCTTTATTACGGCCCAGAATACGTAATATCTCCGAGCTCGCCCAAGTCTTCTACAGAGGGCATGGCCACCGACATAGCATCATTGCTTTCTTGACAGCCTGCTTCCACGACAACCACACGGTTGCCGAGCTACACACACTGACCGTGAGGTCCTGTCTGGACCTGTCTCAGGACATGTTGAAAATGTCTGGCCGATCGTCCAGCTAGACCTGCCCGAAGGATCCGGGGATGAGCAGCAGCTAGACCATGGAAAGGCCATTATGTACAAAGCTTACGCCATGTTGGCGGTGATGGATTGAGACAAAGGCGCGTGGCCGATGGTGAATGGCCAAGAAGCCGGGAGATACCCGGTTTTTGGATGGCACCTTTGTGGAAAGTGGGCAGAGCAGCTCGAGGTCGACGTAATCGGAGCTATGATTTTGTGATTTTATGGTTTTATGGTTTGTACGGTCTTGCGTGGCGGGTCTCCAAAACAACCTTATCCTGCCGCATGAACCGCTGAAACGTGTACTCTGTACTTGTGGGAGGGCTGGTTGCTGTGTGTATTTGCCGCACGCCCCTCTGCTGCATGATTCAGCTCTGCTGGCCCGAGCCATACCCAAAGGAGTGGCAGTGGCTGTGTTAAGTGGGCCACTAACAGTCCACTGTGGGTGCTCAGAGCCGGCACATGTCCCCTCTGGTTCAGCTATGTCAGCCCCCCTGAGGTCATTGCCCGCAGATGGAGGGGGATCTCGGCGAAGGCGAGCGGAAAGCAGACGGACTTGGTCGGAAATGCTTTTGGCCGCTGAGATGATGCCAGGACATGCTTGTTGCTAGCGGGCTATAGTGTGGAATGGTCGTTTCATTGGCCGCACTCTAAGTCGTCTGCGGAGTAAGCGAGCAGAAAGAAGCAGGGAGGGAGGGAAAAGGAAAAAGGAAAAAGGGGAGAAAGAGGGAGAGGCCTGCGAGCGGGAGCGGAGAGGATGGAAGGATGAAAGGAGAGAGGGGAGAGGAGGGGAAAAACTATAAGTAGGGGAGAGTGGCCAAGCCAGAGGACCAGCAAGTGCTTCCAAGCTCCATTCAAGCTCCAGTTCTCTGTTCTACCAGTCATCATTCCACTTCCCAAGCTCTTCTTTACTTCTCTTCCACTCCCACCCTCTTCATAATCAAACATGGGTTTCGGTGATCTTGCCAAGAACGCCATCTCCTCCTTCGGAGGTGGCAACGACAACGACAACCAGTCTGGCCAGAGCGGCTACGGCAGCTCGGGTCGTGACAACGACAACAACAACAGCTACGGCAGTGGCAACAAGAGCAGCTACGGCAGCAACGACAACGACAGCTACGGCAGCTCTGGTCGTGACAACAACAGCAGCAGCTTCGGCAGCTCTGGTCGTGACAACGACAACAGCAGCTACGGCAGCTCCGGCCGTGACAACGACAGCAGCAGCTTCGGCAGCTCTGGTCGCGACAACAACAGCAGCAGCTATGGCAGCTCTGGTCGCGATAACGACAGCAGCAGCTACGGCAGCTCTGGTCGCGACAACAACAGCAGCAGCTTCGGCAGCTCTGGTCGTGACAACGACAACAGCAGCTACGGCAGCTCTGGCCGTGACAACAGCAGCAGCTTTGGCAGCAGCGGTCGTGACAACGATAACAGCAGCTATGGCAGCTCTGGCCGTGACAATGACAACAGCAGCTTTGGCAGCTCTGGCCGCGGTGGTGACAGCTACGGCAGCTCTGGTCGTGACAACGACAACAGCTTTGGCAGCTCTGGCCGTGGCGGTGACAGCTACGGCAGCTCCGGCAACGACAGCTATGGCAGCGGTGGCCGTGGCAACGACAACTACTAGACGTTGTCAGGAGTTGTTGAAAACTGGAATGTATATTATGAGAATTTATTTGAGACTCAATTTATTAGGAGATCTCTTTAGTAAGGCCAAAGCCAATAAGACAAATTAAGAAGTCAAGTCATGTCCAGTATCTGCTCTTCTGGGTTCGATCTCAGATCTCAGATCAGATTCACGATGCAGGCCAAGTGTCATGTTATTCGCATGAAATGGCTGTGGAAGCGATCTCTTAGTGTCTCTGCAGGTCAGAGACGCCTTACGCGCGTAAAAGTTTAAGAACAGTGGAGACGGCCTGTATTGTCCGCCCATTGGCAGAAAAGGACAGATCCCTGCGGGGTTATTTGCTGGCCTCTAAGTCTCTAAGCTGTCCTTTTCGGGCAGCCTTTGACTTTGACCGCATCTCTGACTTGTCTCAGACCTTTGAACTCTCTCAATTCCCACACCCTTCTCTCTGTGTGTCTCCCACTCTCTTTCTGTCGTTCTGTCTTTCTGTGCCTCTCACTCCCTCCTCAAAATGGCGGCTTATCCTCCTCTCTCTGAGCGTCCGCTCAAAAACACCATCTGCCTTTTTGATGTCGACGGCACATTGACGCCCGCTCGTCTGGTATGTTGTTGTCCTGATCGCCCGCCGATCGTGGGATCAATCTCGTCTCTCCACCGCGCTGACCCTCTTCCCCACAGCACATCTCCCCAGAGACGCTCGACACGCTCCACCGCCTGCGGCAGCGCTGCGCCATCGGCTTCGTCGGCGGCTCCGACCTGGCCAAGCAGCAGGAGCAGCTCAGCACGGTCGACGTGCCGGTGACGACCCTCTTCGACTTCTGCTTTGCCGAGAATGGCCTGACGGCCTACAAGCTGGGCCAGCAGCTGCCCAGCAACTCCTTCATCCGCTGGTTCGGCGAGGACAACTACAAGGCATTTGTGCGTTTCGTGCTGCACTACATTGCCGATCTCGACCTGCCGGTCAAGCGCGGCACGTTTATCGAGTTCCGCAACGGCATGATCAACGTCTCGCCCGTCGGCCGCAACGCCTCCACCGAGGAGCGCAACGCCTTTGAGGCCTACGACAAGGTGCACGGCGTGCGCAAGGCGCTCGTCGAAGAGCTGCGCACCAAGTTCGGCCACCACGGCCTCACCTTTTCCATTGGCGGCCAGATCTCTTTTGACGTCTTCCCCAACGGCTGGGACAAGACCTACTGCCTGCGCCACCTCGAGGACGAGGCCAAGAAGGCCGACGGCGTCGAGTACACCACCGTCCACTTCTTTGGCGACAAGTACTTCAAGGGCGGCAACGACTACGAGATCTACAGCGATCCCCGCACCATTGGCCATGCCGTCAACAACCCGGAGGAGACCGTGGCCGAGCTGAAGAAGCTGTTTGACCTGTGAGCGAGATCGACATGGAGAAGAGATCGAGAGATCGAGAATCGACATGAGAATTGATCTGAGATCGAGTAGATTTAGAGTTCAGTAAAGTGCATATCAGCCATACAGTGCCATCTTCTCGTCCCGTCTAATGTCCAAACTCAAGATGCGGAATAATCACAGGCCCATACTTGGTCGGCGCGCTGAAACCGCCGTCGCCCTGCACCACATAGTCGACGGCCAGGCTGAGCTTGTTGAGTCCCTGCGGGCTGTGGACGGCCGCGTTGCCGGCCAGCGCGTCGGCGTCGTAGGCCACCACGGCCACGTAGTTGCGCCGGTTCATGAGCTTCTTGTACTCGCGCTGCGCGCCCGAGGCGTCGAGCTGGAAGATCTCCATCATGTCTTCTTTGGTGTCCGACACCTCGTGCGTCGACTGGTGGCCGTTCTGCGGCACGTACAGCATCCGGTTGTTGTGCAGCAGCTTGAGCATGTAGCCGCTGGCCGGCGCGCCCACGACGGGCGCCGAGATCACCTGGTACATGGTCTTGTGGTCCGACGGGTGCGTCGGGTCGTGCAGGAGCCCTGCGCCGCAGGCGTTGACATCTGCATGTGTTAGCTGATCGTGGTCATGTGACAGGTCATGTGATATAGAGGTCAGAACACCCACCGCCCGACAAAAACGTCATGCGAATGCCCTTTTGCTGCGAGATGCCCTGCAGCGTCCGGATCAGATAGGTGCGCTCGAGATCCTTGGACTCGTGGGTCCACAGGTCGCGCAGCTCCTCGGTCAGGCCAAACTCGCCAAAGTTGTTGAGCATGTTGCCCATGAGACCCGACTTGCCAATGGCCTTCTTGACCGACGAGAAGCCCTGCTGGACAATCTCGCGGCCGCCGACAACGCCGGCAATGGAGCTGGACATCTTGCCCACGAGGTTGTACGTGCTGTTGACCGCCTTCTTGCCCGTCTGGAAGGTGTTGGCAAGCGTCTCCACCGTCTCCATGCGCGGATACACCACCGGCACCGACAGCATCCACAGACAGTGCTGGACGCTCGGCGGCAGCAGCGCCACCTTGGGGAAGAGGCCCTGGTACGTGGGCCCGGCGAGCACGCGCGTCTGCGTGCGCTCAGAGCGGCAGTCGGGGCCGACAACGACCACGGCCGGGCCCAGGTACTTGACAAAGTGCCAGCCGGCGCCGGTCACGGTGAAGAGGTCCTGGTCGGTGTGGACGTTGCGCAGGATCTCAATGGTGGTGTGGTGCTGGAACAGCAGGTACATCTCGATGGCGATGCGGCCAATGTTTTTGAAAATGGCCGTCTGCTGCATGTAGTCGGGATACGACCCGAACCCGTCGAATCTGGAGGTCAGTAAACGAATACGAAAGACGAGAACTAAAAACGAAGAGATCTCAGAACGAAACTCACATGTCGTGGTCGTTCACCTGCAGAATATGGGGAATCTGAGCAAAGGCCTCGCGCAAAAACGGCTGGTCAAAATGAGACGTGTAGTAGTGAAAGTAGGCATGCGTCACATCCTCTTCGTGCCGGGCCGTCCAGGCAACATTCTTGCGGTTCTCCCGGCCCGAAATGGCCAGCCACTGCTGCAGCAGCGGCACTTCACGCCACAGCCGGTCGCCGTAGATCTGGTCGCCCAGGCCCAGCTGCACGTGGAACCCACCGCACTCGACGTTCTTCTGCAGCACGTCCTTCCACATAAAGTCGAGGCCGCCCAGCCGACTGCGCTCCGACTGCGACGTGGCCGGCGCAAAGTCGTTGCCCGAGTGCGCCAGGAAGCGCCAGCCCAGCTCGTGGCGGCCGGCGACGACAAACTCGTAGCGCGTGCAGCCCAGGTGCGACGTCACCGCATACGTCCAGCGCTCGGTGCCGGTCTCGCTCATGGCCAGGTCCAGCTCGTACTTGTAAAACGTCCAGCGCTGGTGCGTCGACACGGCACAGGCCACCAGCTGCCGCGGGTTCGGCGACAGGTCCACGCTGCGGTGGATGTGGATCGTCGGCGGCTGCGGCGCGTCCGTCACAATCAGGATGCTGCCCAGCCAGATGCCGCGCTCCACGTCCATGTTGACGTACCGCAGGTTCGGCCCAAAGTACACCCCGTTGCTCGGCGCTATCCGGTACATGTCGACGCCCGCACTCGGCGGCGGCCCCACAAACCCGGCCGCCGAGGGCGCCGCCGTCGACGCCGCCAGGCTCGTGATGCTCTCGGCATAGCCGGGCGTCGTCGGCGGGTACAGCGGCGAGACCAGCCCGCCGGCCATGGCGGCCTTGCCGAACGGCGAGGCCAGCGGGTTGCCGTACGTCGACGTGGCCGGCGACAGCGGCGTCGGGTCGTGGTGCAGCGGGTTCGGGCCCTTGGGAAACTCCCACTGCGTCGCCTGCGTCGCCAGGTGGATGTAGTAGTACTGGCCCGAGTTCTGGTCCAGGTGCGAGATCCAGCCTTCCGGCAGCGGCGGCGGCGACTGCAGGCCCTGCAGGACCGACGGCGTGTGCGCCAGCCCATTGCCCACCACCGTGCTGCCGCCCAGGCTGCTCACCACGCTCGCTGCCCCGTTCGTCTGCACGCTGACCGGCCGGTCGTTGGCAAAGGCCGGGTGGCCCACGTTGTGGACGCTGACGGGCGACGCCAGCGGGTTGCCGCCCGGGACCGCCTGCTTGCTGTCGGTCACGACCGTGGCGGCCGCTGGGGCTGCGGCCGGCTGCTGGGCTGGCTGTGGTGCTGCCGGCGTGGCTGTGACGGCCACCGGTGCCGGGGCTGGGGCTGGAGCTGGAGCTGGGGCTGGGGCTGGGACTGCCGCCGGTATGGCAGCCGCAGCCGTGATGGGCACTGCCGGCTGGGATGGCACCGCCGGCTGGGATGGCCCTGCCGATGAGGACGTGGCCACGGCTGGGTGGACGGCCTGGGCAGCTGTCTGGCCCGCAGCGCTCTGCTTCTCGTTGGCAAACGAGGCGGGCGCGTTGGGGTTGACGCTCGTGTAGGCCGGCGGCGGCGTCGCTGTCTGCATCCGCTGGAAGTCCTGCTCCAGCACGCTGACCTGCAGGCTGCCCTGCCGGCCGGAGTGGCTGCTGCCACTGCTGCCCCCGCTGTGGTGGCTGACCAGGGCCGGGTGAGGCCCCGGGACCGAGGCAGCCGAGTGCGCAGAGTGCGTGGAGTGGACGGACGGCGCCGGGCTCTGCACCTGGTTGTTGCCGTGGTACACGGGCACGTGTGGCTGTGTCTCGGGCGACTCGGTGGGCGTCCACGGCCGGGGAACGGGCGCCGGAGCGGCCTGGACAGCCGGGGCTGGGCGGCCATACTGGGCAATGCGCTGCGCGGCCGCTGCACTCGGCGCCTGCAGACTGTTGAGCGTGGCCGTCCCGGAAATGCCGGCGGCCGCATAGCGTGCCTCGATGCCGCCTCCCGGTATGTTGCCTGGCTCCACAATGGGTGTCTCGGGTGGCGGTGGAGAGCCGCGGCTGGCCCGTGTCGTCGACGTCGACGCCGTCGAGGCAAACCGGTTCATGCCGTCGTTGTTGCTGTTGGTGTGGCTGTGGCTGTGCTGGCCCTGACTGCTGTGATGACTGCTGTTGTTGCTGCAGCTGCTGCTATTGCTGGCCGTGTCCAGCTCGGCCGGCAGGGTCTGGTATTCTGGGATCTTTTTCGGAGGGACAGGACGGACGGGCACCTTGGCAAAAAGCTCGTCACTGTCGACGGGACTCGTGGGCGACAGCGACGTAGGCCCCGTGCCGCGTCGCTCGGCCAGGCCCGGCTGCTTCTTGTCGATCGGGCTCTGGTGGAGGCGCGGCGACGTGTCGTAGTAGTTGCTGTAGCTCGTGTAGCTGCTGTAGTTGCTGGCTGCAGACGCCTGCGGCCGTCCGCCGCTGCTGTCGCGGCGCTCGCTGGGGTAGGCCGGGTGGTTGGGTCTGCTGCCGCCGAAGCCGTCGGCCGTCTTC
This sequence comes from Dryadomyces quercivorus, assembly GCA_002778125.1. NCBI lineage: Eukaryota > Fungi > Ascomycota > Sordariomycetes > Ophiostomatales > Ophiostomataceae > Dryadomyces > Dryadomyces quercivorus. Next base: position 685,510 of record PCDE01000014.1, read on the forward strand.
AGGGGCGGGATCGGGTCGTCGTCGACGGGGTACGGCAGCGGGGCGGCCGAGCTGGAAGCGCCGGGTGGCAGTGGAAAGGAAGGCCGGGTGGGCGCAGCCGCGTAGCCGGCAGCGGGTGGCCGGGAAGAAGAAGAGGAGGCGGGCGAAGAAGAGACGGGCGGCAGAGGGTAACGGAAGCGATCGGAACTGGACTGTTGCGGTTTATGGGCGCCGGTGTTGGGGCTCTGGGGCCGGAAGATGCGCATGGGCTCAATAGTCGGGCTGTCACAGTCTTCGATGGGATGGCTCATGAAGAGCTCTTCATCCGGAAGACCGCGCGATCGGGGGCCCATGATGACGAGGCGGCTGGGTTTTGTTTGAATTTGGTAGGCAGAGGGCCTCGCAAGCAACGCGTGTGCAGGCGGCAGGAAGACGTCAGCGGGACGCTCGAACGAGTCCGGCCGCAGTGGTGGCCGGACGAGAGGAGACGGAGTGGGGGACGACGGAAGCGAAGATCCGTATAATAGAACTCGTCGAGTCGTCTGGGGTACGTAAGACGTTTCAAGGAGGCCGTGGACCGTGAAGCAGGAGGCAAGAGGAAGTAAGAGGCAAGAGACAGAACTTGGACGGCCGGATCAAGAAATACGAGTAGAAAGCGGACGCGGTGCGATCGATATGCGGCCAGGCGGGCGGCCAAGCGGGCAAGCAGGGGGGGGGCTGGAGTGGGGGGGAGGGCCGTTCGAGGAGGAGGCAAAAGCGAGGGGCTCCGTATTTTGTGCTTCAGGGGATATCCGTCCACTAGAGAGTTAGTTACAGCGGCGGCGACCGTCACTGGAGAGGGTGCAACCGCCAGGCTGTTTGAGGCCATGTGCTTGGCGGCGGGCCTGAGAGACGTTGTGGATATTGTGATTGGCTGTATGCTGGGCGCTTAGAGGTGGCACCCACAGCACCACAACACTGGGCGCTTGCAGGCAGCCAGTGGTAAGTGACAGCGAAGGCGGATCTTGAGAGTCTCGAAGAGAATTCTAGGAGTGAGAGTGACGAGGGAGGAGTGACGACCGAGGACTGTACAGTACTGTGGAGTGGATGTAGAAAGCTGTGGATCTGTCTCAGCCTTGTAGAACATTCTTGGGTTAAGAGGTGTAAGAACTGAAGACTGAGGATGAATATTTAAAAGATGAAAGACTACGAAGATGAAAGATATGGAAGACTGAAATATTTATATGGAATACAACTTTATACAGATTATAGCATTATCTAGAATAGAGATCTCAATATATCAGATTCAACAAATAGTTAACTCATATTTACTTGATAAATAAACGGTTTAATATTGAGATTTCTTAATATTTCTCTATTTAATGGATTACACATTGACTTTTATTCAACCACAATTCGAAGAATCAACAACTCGTCTCAACTATATAAGAGTCTCCTATATAATAGATCTCGTAATAGTCTTATACTTACCATTTACACATCTTGAACAGTTCCAAACACAGTTCCAACAACCACCTCTCGAAACCTTAGTAAGCATGCATTTATCGAGGCTCTATGCATAACACGTGACCTGATCCCCACAATACTCCCCTCCAACTAAATCCGCTGCCTTTTCTTCGCTGTTAGCACCCATGCATCACACACTCCCGAAGAATCTGTTTCTCTAATAAATAATCCACCCCGTACAGAGACACCGCCGCGACCACCACCACCACCACTTTCGCTCTACGGCTCCCTGGGCAGAGATACCCATTTCCCATCTCTGTCTAGCAATCTCTCGCCTCTCTCTGGTAAGTCCCATTCATGTTCGCTGGCCTCGCTGCGGCCATCTCTGGCTCGTGGCTGCCCTCTAAAATTCGCCGGCATCCATCAAATGCCATCCAACCCAGGGCACATGCATCTGGTCCATCATGGATCCTTCTTCACGGAGACTCCTGGACCTCTTGCGATGCTTGGAAACCGGGAGACTGTGCTGCTGCGAATCCCCTCGTCGGGTCGTCCTGCCCCGGCGCCCGTCCAGGCGCTCCCAATCCCTTCCTGTCATCTCCCAGCCTCGTCCATCATCACTTGTTCTTGCACACGCGACAAGCTTCCTACCTTGTCCGATTTCCCGCTGTCTGGCTCCCAGAGCTGCCGTCTGCATCGCGTGACTGCCGTCTTGGCCGCTGCACCGCTCGTTTCCCTTGTGGCCCCGTGAAAATTTTGCAAATCGTGTCTTTTCATCAAACTGACCTCGTCGTCCATCACCAGATCGCCCGCTCCCACATGTCCCAGCATGTCCGACTCCCCAGCTTCCAGCCAGGCGAGCGGACACGTGTCTGAGACGCGCTTCGACGTCTCCGCCAACGGGGCCTCTGCCAACCAGTCCGATAGCGATCTGTCCGACGTCGAGGCTGCCTACGAAGACGGTCCATCACCAGCTTCCGAGGATGACCGCATGGATGAAGATGCCGCACAGGTCGAGCATCTCTCCGACAATGAGCCATCAGAACCCAGCGAGAATGACGCCTCGGACGATGGCGACTTTGACGACGCGCAGAGCGACGCGGATGCCGACGGCGACGCCGATCCAGACGCAGACGTCACCCGCGATCCCAGCATGTCTTCCAACGAGTCGCATCGCGCCCCCAAACGGAAGGCCGACTCCATGATGGAGGAAGAATACATACGCAAGGACCCCGAGCTCTACGGTCTGCGGAGAAGTGTAAGCCCTCTTTGCCCTTCTGCCCTTCTGCCCTTCTGCCTCGTCTTTCATCTTTGTCTCCTTCGTTTTCTGACCAACAGTCGCGTCCTGTCCAACGCCGCAAAATCGTGAGTGCCAGCTCGACCAACCATCGGCTTCCCTACCCCGTCGTATCTGCTAACCCAGGCCCTCGACAGATCGCGTCCGAAGACGAGTCAGACGCACCGGCGCCTCGCCGGAAAACAAAAGTGCGACGGCTGCTCGAGTCGTCGCGTCAATGTAAGTCGTCTCTGGCCCAATTCCCCAGTCTTTGTTTTCACTGCCCGTCCCAGCTCCATGTCTTTTGGTTTCGGGATCGGTGTAGTTCTTAAATCCCGCATCGGGCGTCTACGCGTGTTCACTTTGCATTTGCTTGCCGCTGCTAATCTGACGTGTCTTGTGGCTTTTTAGCTTCCAAACGCGGAACCCCTGCACGCAGTACGCCTCTCGACGACTCGGATTCCGATACCTATGGCGGTGCACGCGCAAAGAGCTTCCAGAAGAAGGCCCGGCGACAACAAGAAGCACAACCGGCCTTGGCCTATGCCGAGAAACGGTGGTCCAGCCGTCGGGCCGCCCAGGTCTCCGTCGGCGCATACAACGAGAGCGACTTTGAAGAGGAGGAAGACTCGGAGATGACACCTTCCTATTGGCAGCCTGAGGTCGAAGACAACTCCCCCTATATCGAGAAGATTGTCCGTCATCGTCTCAAGGAAGGCCTCGAATTGACCCCGGAAACAGGACGCCACGATTTCGAATACTATATCAAGTGGCAGGGCAAGTCCCATCTGCACGACACCTGGGAAACCACCGAGTCTGTGGCTGGCTTCCGTGGCTTTCGCCGGCTGGAGAATTATTTCCGCAAGGTCGTCGACTTTGAACTGGACATGCGCTACGGCGGCGACGACTACAGCCCCGAACAGCGCGAGCAGTGGCTGCTCGATCGCGAGCGCGAGGAGGAGGCCCACGAGGACTATACCAAGGTCGAGCGCGTCGTCGCCAAACGGAACGGCGACGAGGGCGTCGAGTACTTTATCAAGTGGAAGGGCCTGCAGTACGACGAGTGCACCTGGGAAACGGCCGATGTCGTCAGCTCTCACGCCCAAGACAAGATCGACCAGTTCCTCGACCGCACCTCGCGTTCCTGGACCTCGGACCGGACAGAGGCCGCCCTCAGCTCTCGGTCCCCCATGGTCAAGCTCGACAAGCAGCCCGCCTACATCAAGGGCGGCGAGCTGCGCAAGTTCCAGATGATCGGTCTCAACTTCTTGGCTCTCAACTGGACCCGCGGCAACAATGTGATCCTCGCCGACGAGATGGGCCTCGGAAAGACGGTGCAGTCCGTCTCATTTCTCAGCTGGCTGCGCAACGAGCGTGACCAAGAGGGCCCCTTCCTCGTTGTCGCCCCGCTGAGTGTCATCCCGGCCTGGTGTGACACATTTAGCCACTGGGCTCCCGATATCAACTACGTTGTCTATCTGGGCCCCGAAGCTGCGCGCAGCGTCATTCGCGAGCACGAGCTCATCGTGGACGGCAACCCCAAGAAGCACAAGTTCAACGTCCTCATCACCTCCTACGACTTCATCCTGCAGGACTGGGAGTTTCTGCGTTCCATCAAGTGGCAGGTCTTGGCCGTCGACGAGGCCCACCGCTTGAAGAACCGCGAATCCCAGCTGTACAACCGTCTTGTCAGCTTCGGCATCCCCTGCCGTGTTCTGATCACCGGCACGCCCATTCAGAACAACCTCCACGAGCTCTCGGCCCTCATGGATTTTCTCAACCCGGGCAAGGTCGTCATCGACAAGGACCTCGAGGAGCTGGGCCAGGCCGACAACACCAAAATCGAAGACGAGGAGAAGGACGAGGAGAAGCGGCGCGAGACTCAGATGAAGCTGACCAAGTTTCACTCGACCATTGCACCCTACATCCTGCGCCGTACCAAGGAGACGGTCGAGTCGGACTTGCCACCCAAGACGGAAAAGATCATCCGCGTCGAGCTCTCGGACGTGCAGCTGGACTACTACAAGAACATCCTGACCCGCAACTATGCGGCTCTCAGCGATGCCAGCGGCGGCCACAAGCAATCGCTGCTGAACATTATGATGGAGCTGAAGAAGGTCAGCAACCATCCATACATGTTCACCGGCGTCGAGGAGCGCGTCTTGAAGGGCAGCACCCGCCGCGAGGACCAGATCAAAGGCCTCATCACCAGCAGTGGAAAGATGATGCTCTTGGACCAGCTGCTGGCCAAACTGAAGAAGGACAACCACCGCGTCCTCATCTTCAGTCAGATGGTCAAGATGCTCGACCTTCTCGCCGACTACCTGCGCGTGCGCGGCTACCAGTTCCAGCGTCTCGACGGCACCATCCCGGCCGGTCCTCGTCGCATGGCCATCAACCATTTCAATGCCGAGGGCAGCGATGACTTCTGCTTCCTCTTGTCGACGCGTGCCGGCGGTCTGGGCATCAACCTCATGACCGCCGACACCGTCATCATCTACGACTCGGACTGGAATCCCCAGGCCGATCTGCAGGCGATGGCGCGCGCGCATCGTATCGGCCAGAAGCGGCCCGTCAACGTCTACCGCCTGGTGGCCAAGCAGACGATTGAAGAGGAAGTGGTGAAGCGCGCCCGCAACAAGCTGTTCCTCGAGTACCTCACCATCCAGGCGGGTGTGACGGACGAGGGCAAGGCGCTGCGCGAGCAGTTCCAAGACAAGGGTCTCCGGATGGACGAGGCCAAGACGGCCGAGGACATCCAGTGGATTCTCAAGATGCGCTCGCAGAACCTCTTTGAGCAGTCGGGCAACCAGGAGAAGCTGGAGCAGCTGGACATTGACAGCATCTTGGAGAACGCCGAAGTCACCAAGACCAACGTCGACGACAAGCTCAACCTCAGCAGCGGCGGCATTGACTGGGACAACTGGATGCAGGTGACGGACGTCAAGGTCGACGACCTCGCCCTCGACTGGGACCAGATCATTCCGGCCGAGCAGCTGGCCGTCATCAAGGCCGACGAGGACCAGAAGAAGCACGAAGACTACCTGGCCAAGGCCATGGAAGAGAATGCCCCGCGCCGCGCGACCCTCAAGAACCAGCGGAAGAATGCAGACTCGGACCGCGCTGAGCGTTTGGCCAAGAAGCGGCAGCGCGAGAAGCAAGAACAGGAGGAGTACGAGGAGCGCCAGGCCGCGCTGCGCGACCCGCATCGGCCGCTGAACGAGAAGGAGACCCGCAACCTGATCCGGGCCCTGTTCCGCTACGGCTCCATTGACGACCGCGCCGACGATATCATTGCCGACGCCCGGCTTGGGGACCGCGACCACGACTTTATTTCCTCTGTCGCCCACGACCTGTTCAACATTAGCCGGCAGGCCATTGATAACAACCAGGCCCGTGTCCGCGAGGAGCTCGAGAAGGCGGGCAAGACCCTTTCTCGCAAGGACAAGAAGGCAGTGCTGGTGGACTTTGGCGAGGTGAAGAAGATCAACGCCGAGACGATTGTCGAGCGTCCGCCGCAGCTGAAGCTGCTGCGGCAGGTCCTGGAAGAGCACGGCAACCCGCACTCGTTCCGGCTGCACGACGCCACCAAGGCGGCACACTACACGTGCGAATGGGGGGCTCGGGAGGACGGCATGCTCCTGGTGGGCATTGACCGCTACGGGTTTGGGGCCTGGACGCAGATTCGCGACGACCAGGAGCTGCTGATGGGCGACAAGTTCTTTTTGGAGGAGCATCGCGTGGAGAAGAAGGAGGAGCGCAAGCGAGGCGACGAGAAGAACATCCAGTCGCCCGGGGCGGTGCACCTGGTGCGGCGTGCCGAGTACCTGTTGTCGGTTCTGCTGGCCAAGTTTTCCGATGACGCGGCGGCGCAGAAGGCGGTGGAAAACCACCACCGGAGCAAGAAGGGCGGGCTCAACGGCCACCGCCGGCACATTTCGGGCTCGCCGGCGCCGGCGATGTCAAAGCGGCCGAGCCAGACGCGGGACAAGCAGCGGGAGCGGCCGATTTCGCACAGCGACTACCTGAACCTGCGGCCGCAGAGCAACGGCGGCGAGCGGCTGCTGGCGCCGCGCAACGAGTACAAGCGCAAGCACGAGCACGAGCGGGACCACGACGAGCGGGAGCGCAAGCAGCGGCGGGCGACGGACGGCGAACACCGGGACGGCGCGTCCAAGGACAAGGACAAGCGCAAGAAGCTGGATGCAGAGACGCTAGAGCGGCTCAAGAAGGCGCAGCACAAGGCGGTGCAGCGGTTTGAGGAGCTGATGAAGCTGGACGACGACAAGCTGGACTACGGCGACGACGAGCAGGTGATGTGGTCGCTGCTGAAGCCGGTGCGGAAGAACTTTAAGAACATTATGGACACGACGGCGGAGCGGGTGGAAAAGGCCAAGGAGCGGGCGGCGATTATGGGCAAGGAGCTGCGGCAGATTGGGGACTGCGTGATCGGCCTCAAGAAGAACCAGGCGGTGCCTGCCGAGAAGCTGGATGCTCTGATGCCGCGATTCTGGTACGTATGGGAAAAGGATGGAGGGTAATTTGCAGAGTGCAATGCTAACGCGAACAGGGACTTCTTGTCGTCGATCTGGCCGATCAATGACTTCGCAGTATCGGGCCACCAGCTGTCGAAGATGTACCAAGCGCTGCGGGCCAAGGACGAGAAGGAAGCCAAAGACCGGGCCGAGCGGGCCGACAAGGACAAGGACAAGCCGAACCGGGACGACCTGGAAGACGGCGAGATCGATAGTGAACGAGACAGCCGACGGGAGTCCCGCGGCCCACGACACGACTACGACCGGGACCGAGAGAGAGAGCGGGCGCGCGAGAGGGACAGGGATCGAGATCGGGAGCGGGATCGAGATCGGGATCGGGACCGGGACCGGGACCGGGACCGGAACTGGGGTCGTGGCCGGGATGGGCGACACGGAGGGATCCTGGGCGATCTGCGGCGAGACGATGCGCAGGGCAGCGGAGACCGGCTAAGCTTCCGCAAGGACCGGAAGGACTACACGCCCCGTGAATGGGATCAGCTGCGGCCGACGCCATGGCAGCAGCAGCAGCAGTACACGTCGCGACCGAGCCCGTACTAGGAGAAGCGGGAGCGGCGGCGGCATGGCTGGATACAGCACGGTATGCGGTAGCGGTGTGCAACGAGAGAACGGACAGACACGGACGGACACGTGGCGATGGACGGAAATTCATACGAGTTTAGCTTGCGAGACGTCCTTTTTTGGGGCGGTGACTTTGTGATATCCCATGGGCGTGTTGCTTACGCGGAGGATAGACAGCCCGGGCCTTGTGTGTTTGATGGGCGTGATTTAGTTGGCGTTTAATGGACAGGCATGGGCGGCGCGGACCATCTGCGAGTCTCTCCCGGCGTACGGAGTGCTCGCGTCTCTCTTCTTGTGGGCAAAAAAGGAGGCTGATGCATCTTGTTTAGAATACTGTCTAATTGCATGACACTATTGATTTATGCGTGGATCGGATACGTCGATATCTGGTGGGGGGAAGGATCGGCATTAGTCATGTGAAGCACGTGGAGAACATGCACGAAGCGATTTGCCGTTGGCTTCGTCAACGGCCAAATCAAACAAATCCCGACCGGTGCTAAAAGCGCAGAGACGAAAAAAGGCGGCAGAAGCTGACGAAGCGGACGGGATGCCTTGGGCGGGACTGACGGGCGGCGAGGGCCCAGCGACGGCTGCCAGACGAATGGCGCATCCCGAGAAGTTCTCGTGGGAGGAGAGAAACTGGCCGAAAAGGGGTTGACAGGTCGATAAAAGGCCCGTGATCAGCATACGAGCAGCGAGAAAGACGCGGGCCACTGCCAATACGGGGGTTCCGTCAACTACGGAGTACTTCCGTAATTTTTAGTCTTACGGAGGCCCTCTTCAGGCGAGGGTTGCCCGGCAGTCCAGGCGACGGGTCTTCTCTCGGGCGTTATTTTTAGCGGCCAGCTCTTCCAAGAGCCATGGCTCCAAAGTACACCGTACGGAGCACGAGTACGGAGTACGTTGCAACGTATATCGTACTCGTACGGAGCTCCAGCCAATACGAGCCGGAATCCCACGAAGCAATCACAGAAAAACAAATACTCCGTTGGGATACGACTCTCCACCAGGCGTGACCGGTCGAGACGCAGCGAGGCGCGTCTCGTCTCGTCTCGTGCTCCTATTTCGCTCTTCGCTCTGGCCGTGGAGGAGGCAGGCACGATGCAGGTGCCGGCCCAGCACCCGCGTTGCCCCGGCAGTGTCAGTGTCAGTGTCAGGCAAGTACCAGGCAGCCCCAGAAAGTGTCAGCGTCAGGCAAGTGCCAGGCAAGTGCCAGGCAAGCGCCAGGCAAGTGCCAGACACTGGCCACATCTGGACCTATACACGCACAAAGCCTATACTATCTTACGGCTGAAAGAACGACCGTGTGTGACTTGAGCACTAGAGCACTTGAGCACTTGAGCACTGGACACTTCAGCTCCTTCCCTGCTGGGCGACGCTCGCAAATCGAGGAAGGGGCAACTGGGCAGGAGGGGTCTAGACAGGAAAATAGCTTTCTCTGGCCAGCCAGCGGGCCCACATATCAATATATTGCGGGAACTGGATAGGAGGAAAAAAAGCTACGACCGAACTGGGAAGTAGCTCGGCGGGGGAGGCCGAAAAATTCACCAAGAGAACCGAGAGAATTATTAAAAATAATAGCAAGAATAAATAGAAAATGGTTGAACTAAAAAAGATACAAGATAATAATAATCGACGTCCTCCACTCACCCCCCCCCCCCCCCCTTGTCTGGCTCGCGGTTTCCTGGTCTTCCCTCGGAACTAGCTTGCGCCTGGGCTTCCTTCTTGTCCTGGTCGCCGCCGACTTTAATTCTCCTCTTTTTCCCCCTCCCTTCTCTTCTTCTCCCATTCTTCTCGCGAGATTCTCTGCTCAATTGCTTCTTTTCCTGAAAAAACCATCTGCTGTACGTGTCTGTCCATCTCGGTACGTGTCTGCTGTCTCCCCCCCCCTCCCCCCTTGCTGCCCGATCCCTCCCACCTTTTACATCCCACCTTGTGTGCATCCCCCTCCTCTGTGCTCGCCACTGCCGACGGGTGATGCCACAACCTTTTTGAAAGACTTCAAGGCCGCTATTCACCCGCATTGCTGCTCTGCAGTTGTCCTGCTTCTGCCGTGCCACCGTCTGGACACTCCATTCGACAGCATTGCCTACTTTCCTGCATTCGCTGCGTGTGCTCTCCCATGCTAATGCCCTGCCCTGCCCTGCCAAACAGACGACATCTCCCGCAAACAGATAAATAAAGGAGCATCCTTAAGAGCTACCACGTTGGTCTCCCTTCTTTTCTCTCTCTTCTTCCCTACTTCATGATTTCCCTGCTCACGCTTTTTTGCCACCCTCCCAGATACTAGGCCAGCTCTTGCACTCTTTCACTCCTGTGTCTCCAGAGCTTCCCCCGACGTCACCCCGCATCACTTTAACAACACACCAACCTCTTCGTCTACTCTTGCAAAAATGGCTTCCCGAAGCGGCGCTACGTTGCAAGTCCGGGGGGCTCCTGGCGATGACGAGTTCTCTCAGAGACATCACGGAAAGACCCAGTCTCACATGGTACGTGATTCACAGTTCGTCTTGTTTGCTCTGCCCTGCTCTGCCCTCTTTGCTTTGCTGCCCTGCTCTGCCCTGCGTTTCCTCTTCTCTTTCCACCACTCTTCAGACACTAATCGTGAACATGAAACAGGCCTTTGAGAACACCTCTACCAGCATCGCTGCTGCACAGATGAGAAATGCGCTCACCGCACTGTCCGAGTCGGCTACCGACCCGGCACAGAGAAAGGTATGCTAGCTTGTCCTCACCGCTCCCTACTCTGATGATAGCAACTGACCCCACTGCCCCGCCAGCTCTTCGAGACGGAGATGGACAACTTCTTTGCCCTCTTCCGCCGCTACCTAAACGACAAGGCCAAGAGCAACGCCGTCGACTGGGACCGCATCGCCCCGCCCGTCCACGGCCAGGTCGTCGACTACGACGACCTTGGCAGCTCCGAGGGCACCCAATTCCTCAACAAGCTGGCCGTCCTCAAGCTCAACGGTGGTCTCGGTACTTCCATGGGCTGTGTCGGCCCCAAGTCCGTCATTGAGGTCCGTGACGGCATGTCCTTTTTGGACCTGTCCGTGCGCCAGGTTGAGTACCTCAACCGCACCTACAACTGCAACGTGCCCTTTATCCTGATGAACTCGTTCAACACCGACGCCGACACTGCGTCCATCATTAAGAAGTATGAGGGCCATAAGGTCGACATCCTCACCTTCAACCAGTCGCGGTACCCCCGTATCTTCAAGGACTCTCTGCTGCCCGTCCCCAAGTCCTTCAAAGATGGCACCGAGGCCTGGTACCCCCCTGGCCACGGTGACGTCTTCGAGTCGCTCTACAACTCGGGCGTCCTCGACAAGCTCATTGACCGCGGCATTGAGATCGTCTTCTTGTCCAACGTCGACAACCTGGGCGCCGTCGTCGACCTGCGCATCCTGCAGCACATGGTCGAGACCCAGTCCGAGTACGTCATGGAGCTGACCAACAAGACCAAGGCCGACGTCAAGGGTGGCACCATTATCGACTACGAGGGCTCCGTCCGCCTGCTGGAAATCGCCCAGGTGCCCAAGGAGCACGTGAACGAGTTCAAGTCCATCAAGAAGTTCCGGTACTTCAACACCAACAACATCTGGATGAACCTGCGCGCCGTTAAGCGTGTCGTCGAGGACAACGAGCTCGAGATGGAGATCATCCCCAACGGCAAGACCATTCCCGGCGACAAGAAGGGCGAGTCCGACATCTCCATCATCCAGCTCGAGACTGCTGTTGGTGCTGCCATTCGTCACTTCAACAAGGCCCACGGTGTCAACGTCCCGCGTCGGCGTTTCCTGCCCGTCAAGACCTGCTCAGACCTGATGCTCGTCAAGTCCGACCTGTACATGGTCAAGCACGGCCAGCTGCAGATGAGCGCTAGCCGCTTCGGCGATGCCCCGCTCATCAAGCTTGGCAGCGACTTCAAGAAGGTCTCGGACTTCCAGAAGCACATCCCCTCGATCCCCAAGATTATCGAGTTGGATCACCTGACCATTACCGGTGCCGTCAACCTGGGCCGCGGCGTCACCCTCAAGGGCACTGTCATTATTGTCGCCACCGAGGGCAGCACAATCGACATCCCGCCCGGTTCCATCCTGGAGAACGTCGTTGTCCAGGGCAGCCTGCGGCTGCTGGAGCACTAAGCCCCACGCCCAAACAAAAAGAGGCTGGATGGGGGAAGAAGACTCTGCGCTCTCGTGTGGTTGGCTCTTGTCATTGCTGTCGTTGGCGGAATTGTGCGCTGTTTCACCCCCTTTTATGCAAGCTTGCTAAAAAAAAATAACGCCTACTTATTTTCTCTTCGTCCTTTCTTTTTCCTTCCCCCCCCTTACTTTTTTCTATCCCCCATCCTCAACCCGTGATAGACAAGTTGCACCGCAACGAACACCCCAGAAAGGGGAACTCAACCTTACATTTCGCCAGCGGGGGCAAGAGTAAAGTCACATGACTTTAGCCATTGGACACACAGCCGTCTGTTTGTGGTTGGCTCTTGTATCTTCTTACACCGCGCTACAACCATTGTAATAGATTTCAGTCACATGATCTTGCTCTGAATCCGTGATCTGTCGCGTAGTGGGACTCTGTACGATGATTGTCTCGGTTTGTCCCGGCCTGTCTCGGACGGTCTACTGGCTAGACTAGGTGTAAACTGCTCCAAAGAAAGATGCTCTTGTAATTGTACTGCGTATACCAAAACTATCTTTATATAATGCATCAGATCTCAGATCCGTCCTCGGCCGTGATAGCCTGCCCGTGTCCGCGCCTTGGAAGCGCCTTGCTATTTCGCTTTCCTCGTCGTGGCCGGCACGCCTCCGCCACTGCCGGGGCCGTTGCCGGATCCCTTCATCTTCTCCGTGCACACGGGACAGAACCAAGCGCCGTTGGGCTCGCTCTTGAGACCGACACAGGACCAGTGAAACCATTCAAACGGACAGTCGTCATTGTCGCACGCCACCATGTCGCCAAAGCTCACGTTCTGGCACAGGCAGTACTTGCGGTCGTCCCCCGCCTCGTCGTCGTCCACGTCCATCCGGTCGTCGCTCGACGGGGCCATCCCGCCTGCTCCACGTGGCGCATGCTTCGTCAGAGCCGCACCGCCACCGCCTGCTCCTCCGTGCCCACCTCCACTGCCAGGACCTGTGCCGTGGCCGCCGGCCCCCGCTGTGGAACCGGCCCCGGACCCGCCTCCCATTCCGGACACGCCTGGCATGCCGCCCAAGCTGTCCCGTTCACGCTTCATCTGCGGCTGCGAAGAGCCCTCCTTCTCCCCACCACCGCCACCTCCGGTACCGCCCGCATTGCCATTGCTGCCACCACCTGCCGCTCCTGGACCGCCACCAGGACCGCCGCCGCCGTGCGATGAGCTCCGAACAGGCGTGCCGCGCCGAGATGATGCATTCGAGTCGGACGCAGAGTCGGCCTCCGACAGCTCAGACTCGGCCGTCGAGGAGGCGGCGGAATGCTTGGCTGGCCGCTTCACACGCGACAGCGTCTTGCTTGCCGGGCCGCCGTTGGCCCCATTGCCCTTCTTACGGCCAGGGCCAGACCCGGCGACCACACCAGCTGCGGCTGCCACAAGGCCTGACGAGGCCGACGGCGTCCCGGATTTGCGCCCCAAGCCGAGCCCCGTCCCCTTTGTCGTGGCGCGCGGGCCAGCGCTACCGGCGCGTTGTATGCCTTGTGCAGTCTGGTGGGACTTGGGCGTGCCAGGCCCCAGAGAGGAGTGCCGTGCAAGTCCGCTGGATGTGGTGGGTATGTTGGAAAGCGAGCTGTTGATGCGCGGACCACGCTTCCCGGGACCTCCAGGGCCGGCCGAGCCCTCGCGGGCCTGCCGCCCAAGAATCATGGATGCAGCCGGGCTCGCCGGGGCCGACGACGAGTGGCCCTGTTGTGTGTGTGCCTGGCGATTGGCCAGATGGCTGGCACCGCGGCCCGACCCAGAGGGTGTGCCACCCCCGCTGGCAGCAACCGTGGCGGCCGAGTGGACAGCGGCCGGCGTGGATTCTCTGTGTGAGCCGTTCATGGAGCCGTGGTAGCCGCCGTTCGAGGACGAGATGGCCGACGGCCGGATGGACGGGGTCGACGGGTGGGCCGAGTTGGGTCGCAGCAGGGAGGGCAGTTCGTCGGGATCGGTAAAGCCAGGCTCGTTGCGGTCGTAGAGTTGTTTCAGCTGCATGTCGAGCTGGCGTACATGGCGGTCCATAGCGGCCTGCATGCGCTGGGCGAGCTGTATCTTTTCGTCGGCGAATTTCTCGGCCTTGTCGTAGTTCTCGACAATGGTCTTTCGGTATCCTTCTTCGCGGGGGTTGGGCTCGTGGCTGCCATTGGCCTTGATGAATTTCTGGAGGCGAGCATCGCGCTCTTCGATGATCTTGATGCATTCGTTGTACTTGGCATCGCGGTCGGCGATCTCGTCTTGGAGGAAGCGGATCTCTTCAGGCAGGTTGGCCACGCGGTTGATCCAGTCGTCTAGGATCAGAGCCGGGTCGAGAGGTTCGCCGCCAGGCGGCATCCTCTTCACGAAGTCGATGGAGAGGTCGTCTCTAGGCATGGTGTCAATCAGGCACGGGGGTGTTTTGCGACGGGTTTGGGTTCTGGGATGACAGGAAACGAATAGGCTGCAGACGAGGCAAAAAACATGGATGAAAAAAAAAATGAAGATATCAAGATGAAGCAGAGGAGGGATGCAGACGCTTTGCAAAGAGTAGCAGGACGCAACGGATAGCAAGGAGCATTATCGGAAATAAACGAGGCCAGAAAAACAGAGAGCAATACACCGAAAAGGAGCAGAAAAGGACCGAACAGCCAAGAGAAAATGGCGAAAATTGCGTGGCTCACCTCGCGTCTGGCTTGTTTTTTTTTTTATTTTAAAATTTGGAGATGGAGAGTCAGGATGGTAGCTGGCAAACGAATTACGGGGATTGGCGAAAAAAGGCGCTAGGCAGAAAAGAGAGACTGTGGGACAGCCGGCACGAGGCAAGAGCCTGAAGGTGGTTCCTGCCTAGGCAATTGGCGGCTTCTTTGCTGGTGATGTAAGCGGAAGCACGGATGTCGCAGCCGTGCTGTGGAAGGTGTCGGGAGGCGGTCAGGGGTGTGACGAGGCAGTGGCGAGAGGAAAACTCTGCGATAAGACTGAAGAAGGAGCGGCGGCGGCAAGTACGGAGTACAGTCCACGGATAGAAGGAAGTAGCTCTCCAGCGAGTGCTCTGAGAAGGGACGAAGGGTGACAGGACCAAAATAGGAAGGAGCCGGATAGTGCAGTGGGAAGGAAGGATGCCATGGGGCAGCCGGGAAGCGGACAGCAAGGTGCGAGAGAGGAGGCAAGAGCAAAGGATGGATCACTGTGACACGGAATAGGAAAAAGTTTGAGCCTCGTTCCAGTGAGTAAGGTGGTCCGAGCGTCCATGCAGCCCTGGCGGCAAGCCTGAGAGGCGCGATTCCACATTTGTGTTAGCGCTGTTTCTTCAGCCAAATGGCAGGGCGAAAACTGCGACCAGCCAAGAAGAGTTGCCAGGAACAACAATTCGAGCACGACAGCCAGCAGCACACATTGGGGCGATTCTGACGGCGAAGTGAAGGGAAACGAGAGCCTATTCTACGAAGATCGATATTCCTGCGCGAAAAAGAATTAGAGAGACTGGTGTAAGGGAAAAAAGACGACCGGACGAAGCCGAAGCGAAAAGACGAAAAGACGAAGAGACGAAACCGAAGACCTGCAGACAAGACGAGGGAGGGTGGTCTAGCCACCACCGATACCATGACAGACATTGACGCGTACCGGTACCGGGCGCCGCGGCCAAACTACCTGCCACACACAACCGCGGCAGACCGGCCGGTTGTCGAGGACTATGCGCAGCTGGACCGGCCCGGCGACCTCGACAATGCCGAGTACTTGGCCAAGGCGAAGCGGGCGGCGCAAGAGTACAACATCGTGCGACCGAAGGGGTACAACGTGACCTTTCACACGAATCCCGAGATGGAGAAGCACCATTTTGGGCAGACACATCCCATGAAGCCGTGGCGGCTGACGCTGTCCAAGAGCCTCATTATGTCGTACGGCATGCCGTTTGCTATGGACAGCTACATCTGCCGGGCAGCGACGTACGAAGAGCTGAGCGACTACCACGCGGAAGACTACCTGGAATTCCTGGCCACGGTACAACCGGAAGCCGTCCCGCGCGACGTGGACAATCCGTATCCGGAGCTGCAGTTCAACATGGGCGGCTCAGACTGTCCGTTGTTTGAGGGCCTCTACGACTACTGTTCCATGTCGGCGGGCGGGTCGTTGGACGCGGCGCGCAAGGTGTGCAACCGGGAGGCCGA
Source organism: Dryadomyces quercivorus (assembly GCA_002778125.1). Classification (NCBI taxonomy): domain Eukaryota; kingdom Fungi; phylum Ascomycota; class Sordariomycetes; order Ophiostomatales; family Ophiostomataceae; genus Dryadomyces; species Dryadomyces quercivorus. The sequence continues at coordinate 701,653 of PCDE01000014.1, forward strand.
CATTGCCATTAGCTGGGGCGGCGGGCTGCATCACGCCAAGAAGGCGGAGGCGTCGGGCTTCTGCTACATCAACGACATCGTGCTGGCGATTCTGCAGCTGCTGCGCTGCTACCCGCGCGTGCTGTACGTGGACATTGACGTGCACCACGGCGACGGCGTAGAGGAGGCCTTCTTCTCGACGGACCGCGTCATGACATGTTCGTTTCACAAATACGACCCCCAGACGTTTTTCCCAGGCACCGGCGCCCTCGACGACAACGGGCCCAAGAACGAGCACAACCCGGGAGCGCACCATGCCATTAATGTGCCGCTTAACGATGGCATCACGGACGAGCAGTACGGCATGCTCTTCCGCAGCGTTATCGGCGCCGTGGTGGAAAAGTTCCGGCCCAGCGCCATTGCCATGCAGTGCGGCGCCGACTCGCTCGCGGGAGACCGTCTGGGCCGCTTCAACCTGCAGGTGCAGGGCCACGGGCAGTGTGTTACCTACATCAAGTCGCTGGGCCTGCCGATGATCCTCTTTGGCGGCGGCGGCTACACGCCGCGCAACGTGGCGCGTGCCTGGTCTTGGGAGACGGCCATTGCGCTACAGTGCGACGACCGGATTGACCCCATCATCCCGATGCACACGCCGTGGCGTGACCACTTCCGGCAGCAGGAGCTGCTGCCGACGCTGGAGCAGATTGTCGGCGAGCGGCGGCCCAACAAGAACCCACCAAAGCGGATACAGGACATTATCCAGCATGTCCACGACCAGTTGCGTTTTGTTGAGCATGCGCCGAGCGTTGCTATGCGCGTCATTCCACCCGACCTCGGCGGCATCCGCGAGGATGTCGAGGAGCGCCTGAAGGAGGAGGCTGAAGAGAAGAACGAGGAGTCGCTGCGGAAGACACGTGAAGAGGGAGTTGGCACAGCGATGGAGCATTGAGGGTTGGAATATTCCTGTATTTGTTTTATGTCTGGATATCCAATAGCAGTTTTCCAGTTTTGATTTTCTTTTTCGTTTTCGTATTTCATTCCCAATCCAAGTTCCAAATTCCAAGTTCCCATAACCAAAACCAATAACCTATATGGAAGGGGCCTTCATACCCTACAGACGAGAAAAACGACACCATAATAGGAGGCGCCCTTACGGCCCTGGATGCTTACTTACTCCATACTCTCCTTCAGTCCGAGTCGATAAAAGCGCTCTCAGCCTCCTGCTCCAGCATCTTACGGCGGAGACCACGGGACTGGACAGCAACGTAGGTGATCATGCAGATGCCGACAGTGAGGGACAGGGTCAAAAGCATAAAGTTGACGGGGATGGGGTTGCCGTTGAAGACGACATGGAAGAGGTAGTCGAGGCCAGACTGGGCAAAGTTGAAGAGGCCGGCGCAGCAGATGATGGTGCCGTAGACCGTGCCAAAGGTGCGGAAGCCAAAGACCTTGGCGCTGTAGTCGGACACGGAGGTGTAGTAAAAGGGGCGGTACATGACAAAGATGCAGATGTTGATGTAGGCCGCCCAGGTGCGCGGGATCATGCCAAAGGTGCCGATGATGGCGGCAGTGGACACGAGCATGGTCAGGACGGCGACGGTGCTGTTGTTGTCGAGGAAGAGGCCGATGAAGGGGATGGAGATGAGGCCGCCCAGCGGCAGGGCAATGTCGAAGAAGTTGTTGATGCGGACGGCCTCTTCGTGCGAGCCCAGCAGCGCCTCGTACTGCGGCCGCACGGTGGCGACAAAGTAGTTGATGCGCGTCATCTGGATGACCGTGAAGAGGCAGATGAAGATGAACCAGGGCGAGCGGATCTGCTCCAGCGCCGTGTGGTTGTGCATGACGCCCCAGACGCCCGAGATCTCGTTCTTCTTCTCCTCCCGCACGGCCTGCTTGTCGGCCTTGGCCGAGCCCAGCAGCTCCTCGATGTCGGCCACGACCGACTCGCGCCGCACGCGCGCCTCTTCCTGCAGCAGCGCCGTGTGCTCGTCGACCTGGTCGAGGGCCGGCAGGTGTCCGCTGTCGCACGGCTGCTCGACCTCCTCGATCTGCTCAATGAGCTCGCCCACGGTCTTGTACGACTGCTTCGGCAGCAGCGTCAGCTGCAGCACCACGATCATCAGCGGCACCACGAGGTACGACAGAAAGAACTGGCGCTGGCCAAAGGCGCCGTTGGTGCGCTCGTACAGCAGCCGGTACGACAAGAAGAGCGCGCTCGAGGCGTCAAAGGCGCCCGTCAGCAGCGCCAGGATGAGGCCCGAGTTGCGCGGGAACGCATTCGACAGCTGGAAGGACGAGATGTACGTAAAGGGGCCGCCAATGGCCAGCAGCAGGTAGCCCACGAGGTAGCCGTCAAAGGGCAGCAGGTCGGTCTCGGGGGCGTGGGCCATGGTCAGCGCGCCCAGAAACAGAAAGCCGGCGCCCAGGAGGCCGCAGACACGCGGCCCGTAGTGGTCCAGGATGGCGCCGAGCGGCAGGGCGGCCACATTGGTGCACACGGCGGCCACGGTGAACATGAAGTTGAGGTGGATCTCCACGCAGGTGGCCTGGTCGCCTTCGTCGCCGGCGCTGGCACACTTGTCGCGGTAGGCGCCCTCCTTCTTCAGGACGGGCTTGATGGCGGCATAGCCAAAGATGATGCCGGCGGCCACGAGGCAGTACAGCACCGTAGCAATCACCTGGGCTGGCAGGCGTTAGAGTGGGGAGCGGGGGACACAACAAAGTGGAGGAGAGGAGAACAGGGTGGTACTCACCCACACGCTTCCATCGGGGCACTTCAAAAGCGCCAATGGCTTGGATGTTGTCGTGACGATCCTCTGGGGGATCCCATGTCTCTGGCAGCGGGTTGAAACTGAGCTTGCGAGATCGGGATCGAGACCGAGACCGCGCAGAAGCGTCAGAGTTCCGGCGAGAAGAATGTGCGCTGGGCACGTAGGAAAAGGACTCGAGAGAAGCCACACGATTGAGAGACATGGCGGGCACAAGGATGAGAAGTGAGGAAAAGAAAGAAACCAGCCGGGCAGGAAATCCCGAGGATTAAGAAGCCGCCGAGACAGGAAGAAAAAAAAAAGCTTGCACAGGGGACCTGTGGAGTGTTCCGTGTCCGTGTACCCTTGGAGTATGGGGTTGCGGCGCTTTCCGCCAGCTCGAGAACCACCTGATGGGGCAGTACGACGTATCGTATTAGCAGATATTTTTTTTTCCTTTTCTGTCTCTCCTGCTTTCTTGTCTCTTCTTTTGGCTTTTCTTTTCTACCAAATCAACGGAAGATCTGTCTGCAGGTCAATTGGGTCTGGAAATGCAACGGGAGATCTGTCACTTATGATAAAAGACCGCCGTACACATGGGAGCCGCGCGGGTGCGGCCTTTTTTGCTTTTTGGCTTTCTTATCCTGCTGCTCTATGGCGATGCGGCTTCTGGGCGCCCGGCTTGCAGGGGTGGCTGCACGAGATAAGAGCTTTCTTTTTGTTCTCCACCTTCGCCTCAGTGGATCCCGTGATCCTGGGTTCCATTGAAATCGTTCATCAGACCAATGGGAGCCCCCGATCGGCTAAAGCGAATGGGCCCATGTGTATTAATAGGCCTGAAAAGGCCATGGCGAGATACGATCGTGCTTAGTCAGTAGATAGCAAAAGGAGGGGGAAGGCGAACGAGCAACGACAAGAACAGCGGGAAGTACGCCGGCAAATTATACAGTTGTGCCGATTGGCGGTGGCCGTATTCACAGATACATTCGTGCTCCCCAGAAACGGGAAAACTGGTAAATAGCTATGCGAAACATAACGGTTTTTGCAGCAATGACATGCGTTAAATACAAATATTTCAACTACTTGACGCCATACGCCGCCATCTCTTAGGCAGGGGCGATGCAACCGTTGAGGACAAGATGGGCCATTAGTCTATGGAGGACGGAGGACAGGGTATGCGGCTCTAGATCCCACTGGCTGACGGAGAGCTGACCAGAACTAGCTACCGGCCAAGGAATGCTTCGGGACTCGCCTGCGTTCAGCATTGAAATTTTCCATGCATAAAGTAACTTTGTTCCAGTCACGAGGGATTCAAAACTTCAGAACCGGCATCGGCATCATGGGACAAGATATCTTCACAACTGAATACTCCGTACAAACAACAGGATCTACGGAGTGCTCTGTAAATCAAACAGTTACCAAAAGTAAACAAACAAACAACAAACAATATACACCAAGCACCAAATAGAGTAACACAACTCACTAAACACAGTGAATCAAATAGACATCCATCGTCTGAAAACTTTGAAGACTCGAGGCCTTGCCTCGTAGGCTGCGGACGACCGCTGACAAATCGTCCACCGTTACATTTGCCCCAGTTATTACACCCAATCACAGCACACTTGCGAAGACGCCCTGAAGAGCCTATCACTGGCCCCAAAATCAGGCTTACTTTGCGAGTTCTCAGGTTGGAAAATGCAGCCCCGCACAAACCGCCCTAGCGCCGATGCCCTCACCACAAAAAAAAAATATTAGCATTGTTTGATTGTTTGCAGGCGAAGTTGTCCCCTTTCGTCACCATCGTTTCTTTCTTACCGCCACGCTCGTCAGCACAGCTGCTGATCCGCCAAACTTGCCTGATTTCTCCAGCAAGCCTCTCATTCCTTCTCGTTTTTGTGATTTTCCCCTGATTTACCACCAAAAGTTTTGTCTTCTCGTCTTTGCTACCCCGCCAAAGTGGGAAAGATTTTTCACAATGTCTGATAAACTTACACGGTAAGTCGTCCTGCCCCAACAGGCCACCAGGACCGTGATGAACAGGTGCTGACCGCCTCTCAGTGTGGCTATTGTCAGCAGCGACAAGGTATGTCGATAGATGTCGAGCCGGACCGAAAAGGGGAGTATGCACAGAGTACTGACGCTGAATCTCGAATTCGAACAGTGCAAACCAAAGGTATGTCCAGACTGGCTGGCCCAACCCTCGCGAGCCGCCGCTGACCGGTCTAGAAATGTCGTCAAGAATGCAAAAAGTCGTGTCCCGTTGTCCGCAGCGGCAAGCTGTGTATCGAAGTGGCGCCCGACTCGCGAATCGCCTTCTTGTCGGAAAGCCTCTGCATTGGATGCGGTATCTGCCCGAAAAAGTGCCCCTTCGGCGCCATCACGATCATCAACCTGCCGACCAACCTCGAGACACAAGTCACTCACCGCTACTCGGCAAATAGCTTCAAGCTGCACCGCCTGCCCATGCCGCGGCCGGGCATGGTCCTGGGTCTTGTGGGAACGAACGGTATCGGCAAGAGCACGGCGCTGAAGATTCTGAGCGGCAAGCTGAAGCCCAACCTGGGCCGCTTCGAGAACCCGCCGGACTGGGAGGACGTCATCAAGTACTTTCGCGGTTCCGAGCTGCAGAGTGAGTAGACCTCGAGGTCCAGAGCACGGCAGAGCACGGCAGAAAACTAACCGCACAGACTACTTTACGAAGCTGCTCGAGGATGACCTCAAGGCCATCGTCAAGCCGCAGTATGTGGACCAGATCCCCAAGGCCATCCGTGGCCCGAACAAGTCGGTCAAGACCCTGATCGAGAGCCGGGTATCGCTGGGCAACCTGGAGGAGACCCTGGACGTGCTGGAGCTGCGACACATTTACGACCGTGACGTGACGCTGCTGTCTGGTGGTGAGCTGCAGCGTTTCGCCATCGGCACCGTCTGCGTGCAAAAGGCCGACGTCTACATGTTTGACGAGCCCTCGTCGTACCTGGATGTGAAGCAGCGTCTGGCGGCGGCCCGCATGATCCGTTCTCTGCTGCGCTCCGACGACTACGTCATTGTCGTCGAGCACGATTTGTCCGTGCTGGACTACCTGTCGGATTTCATCTGCGTGCTGTACGGCCAGCCGGCCGTCTACGGCGTGGTGACTCTGCCGCACTCCGTGCGTGAGGGTATCAACATCTTCCTCGACGGCCACATCCCGACCGAAAACCTGCGGTTTCGCCAGGAGTCTTTGACATTCAAGCTGTCCGAGGGCGCCGACGACTTCATCGCCGACCGCTCGCGCGCTTTCCACTACCCCAAGATGGAGAAGACCATGGGCAACTTCAAGCTGAGCATCGAGGCCGGCGACTTTACCGACTCGGAGATCCTCGTGCTGATGGGCGAGAACGGCACGGGCAAGACGACCTTTTGTCGACTGCTGGCCGGCGCGCTCAAGCCCGACGGCACGCGTCGTGTGCCCGAGATGAAGATCAGCATGAAGCCCCAGACGATCACGCCCAAGTTCGAGGGCACCGTCCGCCATCTGTTCTTCAAGAAGATCCGCCCGGCGTTCTTGTCGCCCCAGTTCCAGACCGACGTCGTCAAGCCGCTCAAGCTCGACGACTTTATCGACCAGGAAGTCAAGAACCTGTCCGGTGGTGAACTGCAGCGTGTCGCCATCGTGCTGGCCCTGGGCCTGCCCGCCGACATCTACCTGATCGACGAGCCGTCTGCCTACCTGGACTCGGAGCAGCGTATCATTGCTGCCCGCGTCATCAAGCGCTTCATCATGCACGCCAAGAAGACGGCCTTTATCGTCGAGCACGACTTCATCATGGCCACCTACCTGGCCGACCGTGTCATTGTCTTTGACGGCCAGCCCGGCATCAACTCCCACGCCAACGTCCCCGAGTCTCTCCTGACTGGCTGCAACTCCTTCCTCAAGAACCTCGACGTCTCTTTCCGTCGTGATCCCGTCAACTACCGCCCGCGTATCAACAAGGCCAACTCTCAGCTGGACCAGGAACAGAAGGCCAGCGGCAACTACGTACGTTTTTCTTCTTCCTTTTCCCTTTTTTTTCTCTCTGATCATCTACTGACCACTCAGTTCTTCTTGGAGGAGGACAACAGCAAGGCATCTTGAAGGGCAGCACGCCGGGCATTTTCGACAAACGCGCGCCGCCACAACCGCTCAAGCCGACGCCGGCATCGCCTGGCCCGCCGCTGCGCCCATCTCGCAGGAGAAACAGCACTGACAGCAGCAGCAGCAGCGGCAGCGACAACAGCAGCCAGGCCGGCAAGCACGGCGCCCTAGGAGGCCACGACTGTGACAGCGGCGACGGCGGCAACGGCGACGAGGACGGGCCGGACGGCTGACCCTGGCGACGGCAGTCTATCCCCCGTTGTCTGGTCCTACATGAAAGGTTGGAGAGGAACGAAAAAAAAGGAGGAGAGCTACAAGTCAGGAGGACGAGGATCCTGTAGATTGATTAGTCATCCAACCACATGTAGATAGAGGGGCAACGGACAAGACGGATGACTGCCGTCTGCTCTATGGATGTAGAGCGAAACCACTCAATCAATGTCACTTTCCATAGATAGAGTTGACGCAATATTTGGGAAATTTTTTTTTCACACCTGCCTGTGATCGCTATTGAGAAAAGAAACCGGTCCGCGCTGCCTAAATAGACCTCCCACCCACTCCGTTTTTTTGGTTATCCTCCCCCTCTTCCTCCCTCCTATTCGATATTTTTTTGTGTGTTTTTGTGTTTTATAGTTGCCGGCCAGCAAAGCATGATGACATGATGACATGATAGGAAAAAGGGGAAAAAAAAACGATGCATGCTGCCTCTCTCGACTACAAGAAGCCAAGAAAGGGTATTAAGCAGCAAAGTATACAAGGAAATAAAACAAGGCAAGAAAGGGCCATAGGCAAAGTAAGGAAATGCAGATTGCAGGGGAAAAGAGAAGATGAGAAATGAAAGAATGAAAAGTGAAGAGTGAAGAAAAAGTGCGGTTCAGTACGTACTGAAGGGCAAAAACAAGGACAGAGACTGGGCATTTCATTTGGGGCAGTTCCGCCGGTCGCTTGTTGACAATCGCCCAGACCCTTCGTCCCGCTTAGTCCTCCTCGATCTCGCCCTCCTCGCTGCCGCTGTGCACACCGCCGGGGTCTTCCTTGCCGGGGACGGTGTTGGCAGTAGCCCCCGTGGGCGCCGATGTAGAGACTGCCCCCGAAACGGGACCCGAAGCTGGAACAGTAGAGCTAGCCGGGGGATCTTTGCTGCGACGAGGCTCATGCTGAGGGGTGCGCTCACGAGATGATTCCCTTTTAACTCTCTAAGAAATGTTAGTATGTGGATGAATAGGAGGAGCACAAGAAAAACAAACCTTTGAGTCTCGAGACTCCCGACGGCTTCCATCTTCATCGTCCCGACGCCGACGCACCGACGGCGGCTTCTCGTCGCCATAGTTGAGCTCCTCCGGAATGCGATCGGCCACACGCCGCCGGTACTGCTTCTCTCGCTCCTCCTCTCGGTCACGCCGCTCTCGGTCATAGTGGCTCTCGTCCCGCCGCGACCGAGAAGGCCGGTCTTCGTCACGGTATCGCTCACGATCACGATCACGGTCCCGCTCGCGGAAACGGTCCCGCGTGTCCCGGTCTCGGCCGTCCCGATCACCCCGATCACGAATCCGATCACGGTCGCGATCACGGTCCCGATCACGGTCCCGATCACGCGGGTCTACCGACCTACGGTCATCCACACTCTCCCCGAAACTCGGTCGGTGGTTGCGCTCTCGCTCTGCGATGGCCCGACGACGGTCGGCCTCATAGTTGTCTGTCTCCGGAGAACGGGATCTACCCGGCCGGCTGGATGGACCATTGCGAGGCAGTCGCTCACCTCTGTCCCGCTCCCGATACGACGAGAGACTCTTGTCATCCCCAGCAGTTGCCCGCTCACGACGACGCTGTCTCTCCCGTTCGGCATCCTCCTCTCGGTCACGCAGACGACGAATGAATTTCTCGACGGCGCTCTGTCGCGCCTCTTCAGAGTTGACGGCCTGGTATTCTTCCGCCGCGAGTAGACGGGCCTTCACCTTCTCGTATGTGTCGCTGGCCGTCAGAGGCGGCTGCACATGCTTCAAGAATGCTCGGAAATCGTCAAGAGCACGGCGTTGGTAACGTTCTGCCAAACGGTCCTCGTCGCTCCGTTGCTCTTTTTTCTTCGTCTTGAGCTAGGCAGTGTGTTAGGAAGACAGGACCCAAAAGGGGATGTGGATGAGCAGGAATGACTGGTGAGATAGAGGGGAAGAGAAGAAAGAAAAATAAGGGAAAGGAAGAATAGAAAGAATAGAAAGAAGAATAGAAAGAAAGAAGAGAAAGAAAGAATAAAGAAAGAAAAGAAAAGAAAAGAAAAGAAAAGAAAGGAAAGGAAAGGAAAGGAAGGGAAAAGAAAGGAAAGGGGAGGAAAGGAATTAGCACATACTTGCTCGAAAATGAGCCCCAGAACATCGCGATCGATGTTAGAAGTACGGCGGTCATCCCGCATGAGCCCGAGAAAGCTATCAAACGTAGTGTTTTGGGCAATCTCGAATCGTTTGTCCTGACAACGCATTAGTTGCTATGAGACGCATTCGCAGGGGAGTCGGGACGAACTTGAACAACGTCCTCGACACTGTTGCGCGTGGTGCGCAGAGCAGCCTGCTCTTCCTCGATAAGATCCCAGAACAGGTCCTGGCACGTCGATCCGGGTTGGCCAACCATGGTGAGGTAGCGATCGTCGTGCTGAAACAGCGGGTAGACCTGGGACCACTTGGAGCCAGCCTTGATCTTGCCGTCCTTCCTGAGTTCAGCAAGCAAAGCCACAAATGCCTCGCGTCTCTTCCGCTCAACCCGACGCTTGGCCATCTTCTCCCGCTGTTTGGCATCGTTCTCTGCCCGCTCGAGCGCCTTGATGTGGTTTTGGAAGGCTGTGAGAATGTCAAACTTGCTGATGAGCGGGTAGAGCTTGAAGTCGTCCTCGCCGTCGACCTCGAAAAGAACTACATTCTCCGTCCCGGGCGTTCTGAAGCCGTTCTTGTACAGCGGAGTAGCCTCAATCATGGGCAGGGCGTCCGCCCAGCGCGTGTAGGCGCCCAGATTCAGCTGCGGCAACAGCTCAATCAGGTTGTCCATGGCGTCTTTGCGAGCTGCAGCACGCTTCTCGCGGTAGTCACGACGCAGGTCGGCAATGTATTCGTCAAAGAGACGACGACGCTCATCCTCGTCATTAGTCGAGCGGAAGATGGTCTCGCCCTCGAGAATGGGCCGGGCCGTACGCCAGCGGGTGTAATGCTTGATCTCCGGGTGGCTGCGCAGCATCGTAGCAAACCCGGCCCGAAGCTTGTTAAGCCGCTCGCGGGCACGCTCCTTGTCCTGGGCCACCATATCCTGGCAGTACTGCTCAAACATGGCCTTGCGCCGAAGCGGGTCGAGAATCGTCCGCGAGTGCGGGTCCTTGCAAATGGCCCTGAGCGTCTGCGGCCATGTCCAGTCCGGCTGCACGCCGGCGCGACGCAGCGACTTGAAAAAATAAGACTCTGCTTCTTCTGTGCTCATGTTCTCCGGCAGGTCCGGGTCATAGCCACTTGGCATCAGGGCGGCCATCCGTTGCGCCAGATCGTTGCCGGCATTGCTAAAGCCCAGTTGACGGGATTCGGGGATGGGGCCGTCGCGAAAGTCCCGCGGATGATCGTAGCCCGCATTGTTGCTTGCATGGAATGCGGCCGGGGCTGTGGGAATGGGAGCCGGAGGTCTGTTCGGCTCAGTGTCAGATCGTGTTCGTCTCGCTCGCATCTTCGCCCAGCATCCGCGTTTGCACAGGGCCAAAACGACAAACAACAAAAGGCTGCAAACATACACTGGAGCAGCGACTGTGGAAGAGACCCCGAGCGCCTCCTTAAAAGCGTCGGGCATCTCCCACGAACTCGTCTTGGTCTCCGTATTGTACCAATACCGTCGACCGCCTTCTGCCGTGTATTCTTTCCACGGCTGGTTTTGCAGGGCGCGCTGTTGATCAAACCCATGGTTAGCAGCGCACACAAGGGAAGCTGGGTCTTCTCCGGTAAGTCTTGCCTCGGCGGGCGTCTTCAACTCGTCTGGCTTCGTCCATTGCGTGAGTTTTTCGGCCGCGTTGTGGTAGTAAACGCGTCCGTCAGCCGTTTGGACTTCCTGCCACGCAGTCGTGGCCGCAGGAGTCTGGCCATATTGGCCGCTGTTGTCGGCCATGATGCCGAACTGTCAAGAAAAAATGATTGGGAGGAGTGTGAATGTGGTCAATAACAATTTCTGGATAAGGGGGCGACAGCATACAATGTGAGAATTGTAGCTGTTGCGTTTGTGGTCCAGAAAAAAGAAGCTCCGCTAGCTAGTCACTGCAGTACCTTGCTTTATTTTTTTCTTCTCGTGGTTATGTAATCAAACGTGCAAACGGAAATGTGGGTCACAGACCCGTGCGTATATGAAGACCCACTCCTTATACAATCCTAGTATTATTATTTGCCCGTCCCCGTGCAATAGACCCGTACAAATACTTATCTTACCTATGCCTTGTTTTTTTTTATTTTTATTTTTTTAGCTGCCTGCCAGTTGCCAATCGCCAGCCCCCCCCCCTCCTCCCTTCCTCCCTTCCTCCCCTTTCTCCTTGACAGCAAAAGAAAGAAAGGCATCTGTACGGGTATCTTACGAGTAGGCGGTCACATAATGATTAGATTACATAAGGAATGGGGGACCACGGGGACCTGTAGCCCTATGGGGATCCTAAACGGACTCCCCGTTGGATGCATCCTGTCTTTGTGCATATTTCATCTATTTGCTTATGTAATGAGAGCCATCGGCCTTGAGACCAACGGTCTTACAGAGCATTTGCTTTTATCGTATCTCGCCGTAACGGTTGCCGAGCTCTCAGATAGCATCGGCTGCGTCATGGACGGATGCGACGAATACGACATGGCAGGAAACATACTTTGGCAAACCCACAAACCTACCGTCTCCGGCTCCGTGCTGGCCTGAATTCCGAGTGGGCGTTCTGGAAAGGTTACAGGAGCCCAACAAGCTTTGAGGCGGTTGTATTGGCCACTCTAATATGTTTCAAAGACCGGTTGGAGGCGCCGTGATCGTACGAGGGGAACTTCGCGGTCTCAGAATAGTGTCAAAGCTCAGTGATCCTCCTCACCGTCACGTGATTTTGGTCACAGCACAAGGGAATAGAGTTTGGTTACAAAGGGCACTTCTGGTACGAGCACTCTTCCTATTTAACAGTGTTTCGTCCCCCTCTCCTCCAGGGTTTCTGCTCGTCTTTTCTTTTCCCTGCTGTTTTCTCCACTCTCTTGCTTGCCAGCTCCGTCAAATTCAAAGGTTCAAGACTTACACCCAGCTCTTTCTACAGAGTATCTTCCCTCCTCCTATCCAACATGATGGCCAGTTACGCGTCAAATCTTGCCATACTCAGCCAGCACCTCTCTGGACATGCCACCACACCTACGGCGGCCACTTTTGCGGCCGGTCGAGCCAGTCGAAACAGTCGACGGAGGAGCTTCACAGACTGTGACGAGGGCGACATCCTCGACGACCTGGTCGGGCCTGCACCTTCACGGCAACGTTCAAAAAAGGACTCTCGGCGTACCGTTGTCGAAGTAGAAGACGACGAAGATGATGGCACTTCTACCTGCTCCAGTGTCACTGCAGGGGCGGCAGACAAAAGCTCGGTCAGCAGCCGTGGCCGCAGCCGATTCAGCGATGTTGCCAGTATCACAAGTGTCAGCGAGGTCGACAGCAGAGCTTCTTCAGTGAGGCTTGTCGGGGGAAATACAGGGAATGCTGGAAATTCTGGAAACGGCGGCAAAAACGGCCGGCGGCGGCGGCGCAACAACCGCGGACGGGCAGCCCAGATCGAAGCCGAAGCCATTTCCGAGACAGCGTCAGAGACGGCCTACGAGACGGCATCGGTGACGGACTCGGTAGCATCCAGCATACCCAAGAACAGGAACAACCGGAAGGCCAGGAACAACAACAGAGTGCAGCAACTTAAGGAGGACAACGCCAAACCCAACAACAGAAACGGCAACAATGTAAAGAACAACAGCAACAATACCACGACGAAGCAAATCAAAGTCCGCCGGAACGAATCACCGGCACCGCCTGCTCGAAGCAGTCGAAGCACGCTGGGCGTCAATTCTCGCGAGTCCACCACATCCCGGGGCAAGCCTCGACGGTCGCGGCACCCACAACTCATCATTGGCCTGGATCTGGACGCCGAGATTGAGCTCAAGTCCAGGGTGCAGGGCGACATTTGCCTGACACTGGTGTAAGTTGACCTCTCGAGGCACTCGCCTTCCCCTTCTTCGTCACTGACTGGCTGACCAGGAGCTAAGTTTAGAGGAAGAAGCTAAAATGGCTCGGCGATCGTCACCCGAAGTGCAGTGGAAAAAGAAGGGCAACGGCCGTCTTGTCACGGTGGAGGAGTGGGAAGACTTGACCGAAGGAGAGTGGGAAGACGAGGACACCCGGAGCGGAGGCAAGAAAAAGGACCCCAGCGGCATCCTCAAAGTGGAGAAAACAGGAGAAAAGAAGGACGGAGAAAAGGAGACACGGCCTACCACTGGCACTCGCCATGGGAGACACGAAATCTGCCACATGCGTGTTGCTCGATTCAACCTTGGCCGACGTTGGTGGATGGAGGGATTCGAGTTTCTGGGCCGTTTTCCACCACAGCTGGTCTTATCTGTGGCTGCGGCCCTGCCGTTTGTTGGCTTCGCAGCCGGCTGGGTGGCAGCAAACTGGCGATGAGCCAGTAGGTCTGTGGGATGGGCCGAGAAAATGACTGTAACGATAGTGTACACGGCTGAAGTTCTTTTTGGTTTGATTTATTTTGGGTTATGGGAAAAGCAAATGGTATCAAATTCATGCATCATACAATAGCAACCCTTCCTGGCAGCCAACCATTACATCATATGCAGTGCCGTGTTAAGACAGTCCAGTTTTGGCTGCCTCGTTTTAGGCATTCTGCAGAACCTCCGAGTTTGGCAGAACCGGCTTGCCACCGTCCACCTTCTCGCCCTCCTCACATCCGTCAGAGGGATATCCCGTCTCTCCAATTGCACGGCCATTCACCCAACGCAACATGAGTGCGGCATCATTGGTTGGCTCATCACTATCCATATCAAGCCGTCTCGACCGGCGGATAAACATGCGTTCGCCGTCGTAGTGTGCCTGAATGACGCGTGCTGCGTGACTGTGCTGGAAGGAAAAGAGCAGCGTCTGCCACCGAAGATTAGTATTGTACGCACAAAAGGGAGCTGTTAAGGAACATACCGGGATGATTTGATGGCTGTCGTACTTGGAAGTTCGAACTTGGTGCTTGACAAGCTGGGCTGCGGCGAGAATGGTGCTTCTCAAAATCTCATCCTCCTCCACGTCAGTATCGACGATAGTGCATTGCATATGCGGCGAAGCCTCTGCGAAATCGGTAATTCCACATGCAATAGAGAATCTATGGGTTCTTTCATTGCATTCGGGAGAGCCCTCGGAGGATGCTTCTGACACAAGGCATTTGTATTGTGTCATTTTGAATTGCTCTTGCGGTCTTGGAAAGGGTCAGCATGCTGTCTGAAAGGCAAAGAGGGCAAACGAGAAAACAAAACTCACACTCGCGTCCACTGCGTGTTCCGAATTGTACCGCCTTGGTCCCATGACCGACTTCCAAGGACTTCCATAAACCAGCTGCATCGAATTGCTGCTTCGTAAAATGGCTTGCACATATAGGTTCCAAATGAAGTTGTGTGATAGACGGTCTCTTTTCCTGCGTCAGGTCGGCACTCCCGGTTTCCACACGCAGGACGCCATAAATTGATATTATCCCAACTTTCATTGACCATGGCGTCGTGCTGGGACGGGGGGAGCGGTGTAAAGTAGCGTGGGGAAAAGTCGCACGGCATCGATTCGTCAATATCGAGATCATCAAGAACATACACAGACATCGCTTCGAGCTGTTTCTTGCTGACGGTGGGAGTCTTGATAGCTCTCAGTTTTGTGATCATGTCGCAGAGAGCGTAAAAGGATTGGATGTGCGCCCGCCGACGGGCTTGGGCCAGTGTATCGAGGTGCTCCATCGTGAAGTGCGCTCAAGGAATGAGCAGAGTTGAAGGTTGACGGGTTTGCTCAGGCAGTGGCTTTTCTTGTCGTCTCCAAGTCAACAAACGCTGTCTGTTTACTTTTATGTTGCCAGTACTCCGTACAGTGTGAAATGGCGGCAGTCTATTCAGCGCGTGGACCACTTTATTTAATGCGCACGGTCCATCTGGTCGCGTTTGACATGGAATCCAGATTATGTAACGTGACACGTGACTAATATGCAAAGCATATCCACGCAGCTGGAGACTGCACGTGACCACGCTTGTAAGCCTAAATATCATCGTGCCCCTTCTGCCTTGGGCCTCGATGATCATAAGCACAACAACACTGGCTCTTCTCAATGGATAGCAAACATGGTGGCCCATTTTAATTTGGCTGTGATTGGATATAAGTGACTAATCTTCATAAATAGCGCGCATGCAGCCCAGTCCTTCTGACAGGTCGTGCAAGATTGCAGACACAAAAAAAAGAAGGGAAAACATGCAAACGGACGCGGTGATATAAAACATTCTAGAAGGACCAGGAGATCTCTATTTATTTAGAGTCCAGGAACAAAGACGCTAGACCTGCCCCTCTACATCCACGTTATTTTATCTTTTACCAAATTGACTTTTCTAAATATCTTCACATTTCTCACCACATAACCTCTTCAGTACTTCGTACTGGCTTTCCAAAATGGCTTCCCCACGCAAGAACCCAACACACAAAGAAGCCTGGATTTTTTACGCAGCATCAGCCGGGTTGAAAACAGACAACATATCAATTTCCGCCGATCCCAAAACCTCCTCGTCGAAACTAGACTTTAATACGTTTCTTCGCCTCAAAGTCCTCTGGAGAAGATACGATATGGACTCGATCTTTGATAAATTCGTTGATCAGAAAGCCATGCAGCAGTTCAAGGGAATCTTCAATGACGTCGAGAATAACATCAAAACTGCTGCTGGCAGAGACCCTTCTCCCCTGATTCGGGATGGAAAAATCCAACGCGGTGATTTTTCCCTTTTCGAAACGTTCATTCCATTCATCTGTGGCATCCCAGAGGGAAATGATGAAAAGAAGGATAAAGAATCCTCTGAGAATTGGAAGCTTGGTAGTACTCCTCCAAAGAAAGACACCGGATTCACCACGAAGGAGACAACGCCAGAGAGAGACATGGACCAAATCACGAGTCAGACGCAGAACATGAACATCAACAGCCCACACACTCCCGAGTCCAGCAGCTCGATGCCAAGCGACGGATCTCCCATATCCACATTCGACAGCCCTGGCGTTCTGGTGGATATCAACCCCCCTAAAGTGGAATACGAAGCCACGATCAACACTGTCCTGATTGTTCTGCTCAATTTCATTCGGCTCAGGTCTGGATGTATAACTCCTGGCACATGGCTACCCGATCCGAAGCAATTTGTTCTCCGGGACAATAAGCTTCGTACCGTGATCGATGCAAGAGTGGACGGGTACCTTCGGCGTCTCAGCGATCCGGACAGTCGGGCATACGCCATTGTCGAAGTGAAGCCATGGGCACGCGAGAAGAAGAGATTGATAATCGAGATGCAGGAAAGTGCTCAGATGGCAGCTTGGATTTACGAAACCCCGGGCACAAATGGCAACGGTGTCTTTCTGGACCCCAACGACCACAACCTCAGACGGTATTTTCTTTATTTTTTGCACTCTATTTCTTTGATTCTGAACTCCTGGCTAACATTCTTGTATTCAAAGGCGTCTTCTAATTTCGCAGGACCGGCATGAGATTTATATCACTATTGCCGAGTATGACGAGGAATATGAAAAACACGTCAGAGGAAAGCTGACGCCACCTCCGCCTCCCGGTGGTCAGGGCACACCGGAAGACTTACGCCAGGCTCCAGGAACTCCCACGGCACCCCGGGGAGGGAAACAAGCATTGCAGAAGTTTGATGTAGCCCCGGTTTCATTCAGTCTGAGTGGCAAGGCTAGTTCCGTCCCACCTTCTAACAAGCAACAGGCAGGACCCTCTACCTTGCGAGGGACACAAAGCGCGAAAGGCAAGACCCCCAGCTCTACGGAACGGGCGTCTGATCAGAGAGCAGGTGAAAAAAGAGGACCAGAGTGCGGGGGCTTCCTCGTGATGAACTGTTTTGGGCCTGTTCATATCAACGACCCCAAAAACATGAGGAAACTGTGTGAAGTGCTGTCTGTACTTTCGATGCAGACGCTTGGGGTCGTTTAGATGAAGTTCTTCAGTCTCATTCTATTCGTTCTATTCATTCATCTTGTCTCTTCTATTCTTCCCCCTTTTGCTTTGTTTTCTTTTTCCATTTCTGAATTTGTCATTTACTTCCTTACCTGAATGATCACCGGGTCGATAAATCAGGTGCTAAGTTGCATGATATAAACATAGCCTGACCATTGCAGGAACACTGGGAACGTTTACGGTTAGATCCATGGCCGTGCGCGTGGTCACAGCCGCCGGTGCACACAAGGTAGCTAGTGGGCTCTGTACGTTGCCGTGTTGGCGGCCGAGCCAAGCCCTCTGTCTAGGTAACCTGCAGCAGTTTAATTATGTTAGACATGACGACAAGCTAAGCTTGTCGCTAGCGTATTAAGATAGACTTTGCTGTAGATGTTGACCATATTATTCCAGGCTTGGCGGTTGTCGATGTGTCTCCAGTTGCTTTTAGCCCTACCTGAGACCTGAGCAGTCGGGTATCCGGTTCGTTCGGATCGTTTCGGCAGGCCAATTTCTTTTTCTTTCATTGTCTTGCACTGCTCGGACAGTCCAAGTTCCAACATGTCTCAACCATGTCTGATCACGTCTTCAAGTACGTGCCAACAGCTGGACGAGTCGCGATCGCAACCTAACACGCCTTACGCGCGAGAACGAGCAACACATGAATGGTTCATAGAACTAAAATGCGTTGGGACTAGTAACTTGTGAGCATCTATGGCTACAGCGGGTGGATTGGCCCTGAAATGATCACGGCTAGTACCTTGCGCATTCCCGTCCGTGCTTAGTCGATTTGCATTTCGCACCCGATACGGTGCAGGATTTCCTTCCGGTCGCTGGGACTGCTCAGGAGCAGGGCCGACTTCTGCGGCGCGTTGCGGCGACGAGTGGCTGTCAGGTCCAGGGCCTCGATGCCAACCTCCTGCTCGATGGGCGCGTCCTCCTCGTGCTTCTCTTCGGCCTCGACCTCGGACTCGGCCTCGTCGTCGCTCCGGACGTCCTCGGCCCTGCCGCCCTTGAGTACGCGTGCTGAGACACGGAGAATAAAAAAGGACCACGCGCAGATGACGGCCTCAAGGGCGAGCAGAAACACCAAGAACGCCGTCCGGATGCCGTCGGTGAAACATACCGTGCCCGCGGGGTCGTAAAAGGGCTCGAGCAGGTGAGACCAGCCTTCTTTGGGGGCTGGAAAGGGGCCCTGCAGGTCGTCGGCAGTGCCCCGATAGCAGGGCACGCCGATGAACCGCGGCAGGTCGTGGTAGACGCTCCAGCAGGTCATGAGGTAGAAGACGTGCCGTGTGGTCATCCATGTGACCAAGAAGACGCCGAAGATGACGTCGCAGGCCGTCGTGAAGCCGCTATACTTGAGGCACTTGGCCAGCTGCTCGGGTGGTTAGCAAGACTGAACGGGGAAAAAGGGACTGTCCGCCTGGGAACCATGCAGGTTGCCTGTACCGGGAAGATGAGCTCAACAACGTCCATGAGCACCAAGATTAAATGGCCGACGCGCGTCTGATAGTAGGCATAGGCCGCAGCAATGAGGGAGGTTGTAATGGCGTGATGGACAATCATTTCCCAATAGTCCTTGCGACGCGCCTCGATGTTGACCACAATGACTTGCTGTATCCAGTAAGCCCACTGGGCCAAAACGTATGCCTTAAAAAGGCCATCGAGCTCTTTCTGGGGCCAGCCGGTCCACAGCTCTTCGAGGTTGAGAAAGTATGGCGAGTGGTAATACAAATACTACCCGTAAGCAGTCAGTTAGCCGCGGATATCGCATGGATCGGGCATAAGGGAAAGGGAAAAATGAAAGGGAAAAATCGAGAAAGGAAAAAGGACACATACCATGCCGAGCGGCCAGGCAACGCTGTAGTAGGCCAGCATCCAGCCTTGCTCCGCGAAACGAGTGAGGTCTTTCTTCTTGGTGATGCCGAAAGCTCGACCGAGCGGTACGAGAGCCTGTCGCATCAGGGCGGCCCGGACGCCGATACAGACGACAATGCAAAAAACGACAAAGCACAGGTCGTCGGGGCCGGCGCCATATTTGCCGGTTCGGGGGTTGTAGTAGGACAGCTCGAAGAACCGGGCCGTGTAGGGCCGGACCGTGGGGAAGAGGACATGGGCGCAGAGAAAGGGGACGATGGCGTGGAACGAGAGACCTGAGATAGAGCAAGTGATGCGATTAGCGAATGGATATGCATGTTTATGAGGTGGGAAATGCTTATCTGGCCCCCCAGCGACGCCGGGAAGAGCATAATAACATACTAGCCTGGTTGTCGAAGAGCCATTGAGACGTCATGGCGCGAGACGGCGGTCGCAATTCGGGGCTCGCTTCAATCATCATAGCGAAGAAGTCGATGTTCTTTTTTTTTTGCCCCTCAACTTTCCGGGGGCGGGAAAGGGGGAAAGGGAATGGAGCTTGGATATTAGGGTGAGTTGAAAGATGGGCAGAAAGCGACGAAATGGGCCAGTCATATCTCGTCAGGGCAGAGTCGTGCCGCGTCGGTCCTGGGTACATTGCCGTGGGCTAGCGGTTGGCCGTTGCGGCAAGCTATAGATCGGGGACTTATCCAATCCGGGCACATAAACAAGACACGGCTGTGTGAGTTTAGTAGGTACAGATACCGTGTCCACTGTGTTTTAGAAGTACGGAGTACCTACGAGCAGAGCCTGCATGCGGGGTGATTAGATTTCACAGGTATGGAGCACTATATTATAGCATGGAGTCGTCTCTACAGTAGTCTGTACAGTAGTCTGTCTCGTACTCTGTGCTCGTGCTCGTGCTCGTGCGCGTATGGAATGATGGTTGCCTGCGCGAAAAATGAGCCCACCCCCTATTAATATTGTGATCACTCTTCTGGAAACAAGGAAAGGCGGTCGGTTTTTGCTCTTCCAATTCCATCAGCAAGGATGGCCATGTGCTATTCAGCTTTGTTCATGTGCCGATCACATCTCTTGGTGAAACTTTCATCTGCGAATCAGCACGCATGCGTTTGCCAGGTCTTGGAGGCGAAATCGGCGAAATCGGCCTGCAGGTTGGACGTACGGAGTACTCCGTACACAAATCCTGGACATTCCTTGTCGTACGGAGTACGGAGTATAGTGCTCCGTACTCCGTACTCTGTCTCTGTACGGAGTACTCGTACATATCCAGTAATTTCCCGGGCTTCTTTTTCTGGAAATAAGCTTGGATGGCTCTCCCTTTCGACGAGAATAATCCGGAAATAGAAGAATCAACAAGACACGAACTTTCTGGTCACGTGATACTGGCCACGCGACACTATTTATCCGAACCAATGGGCGGCTCCTAGCGTCCGGCTAATGAGCCGTTCCCTCCTCCGTACTCCAAATAAGTGGGGCTCGGCAAGGATTACTGATAGGGGAAATCAAAACCGCCCAGGTTGACTGTACCTCGACCTTCCTTCTCTACCTAATCTACAGAGTTCAGGTACGATCTCTTGCTGTGTACGGAGCATTCCGTACTCGTACGTGCCGGGCCTAAACATTGTTCTTAGTTCTTCTCGGGATTCTTAGCACCTTCACGATCTCTACGGTTGGCCCATCCAACAGAATTCGTCCTTTTTACAGAGTCCACCATCCACCCCTTCCCTTCTCTTACCGGCTCCCCGGACCAGGACCGGGTCCGAGGTACGAGTAGTCTGCGCAGACACAGTATGGCAAGGGCCTTGGCGGGTCCACTAAAAAGGGCGTGCCAGAAGAAACAGGGATACCTTTGGACGTAGCAATGATGCTGGAAACGAACAGCTCCGCCATACTCGACTCCAGTCAGTCGGTGAGTGCTGCATAAGGAGTACTCGTAATTCAGAAGAGGCGTTGGAGTACGGAGTAGTGCACCACGAAACACCATCACTCTGAAAAGATCTCTGGTTGTCTAAGCCGCAAGACGACGTCGTCATACAGACCTGAGGCTGGCTGACGTCGAGGGAAACAATGGTTGGGCTCGGAGAATTGCAAATACGAATGCAAATTCAAATGCACGAAAAGTTTTGTAGCCTGCTTTATTTGACTGGAAAGGCTAAACTAAATACAACGCTCTAAAATCAACTCCTCTATATAGTGTATGCGAATGGTAAAGATATCTTCAAGCTTCAGTCACCTAGGCCATCCATTCTGTGATGGCAATGGGGCCTTGGGGCATTTCATGGTCGTAATCGTAGCGCGTTTATGACGTGTAGGTGCAGCTGACGGCAGTGGCCGCCACGGCAGTGCGGGCAGAGAAGCCAACGCAGTCAGTGTGGCCGGCAGGGTTGGTCACACCAGTGTCAACCCAGATCGACCAGGCGTTGTAGGTCGACTTGGGGCAGGCAAGGAAACCGGAACCACCAAAGGTCAGGTCGTTGCTGTCGTCAAAGGCCCAGCCAGTGGTCTCGGCGTTGGTAGGAACCGACTCGGCACCAGTGACATAGCCAAGCTTACCCTGGCCTGTTATCAGAGTTAGCAAATAGTTCGAGAGATTAAAAAAACAAGTTTTCGCCAAGGTGCCAGGGCACTACGTACCCATGCCAGAGCGGTCAACGTAGAGCTTCTGGGGCGGGTTGCTGGTGGAGTAGAGGTACAGCTCGTTGTCGACAATGTTGAACTGAGCGTAGCCATCGGTGGTGGTGTCGCAAGTGGCGTTCTGGCTGCCGAGAAGCAGCCACAGGCTGCCCGAGGCAGCGCCAACAGTGGCGTACTGGATATCACTGCCCGAGCGAAGGGCCGTGATCTCGAAGGGGGTCTCGCCGGTAGCGGAAACACCGGCAACGAGAGCAGCAGCAGCAGCAACAGCGATCTTGGAGAAGAACATCTTGAAGGTGATGTGGTTGGTTGGTTGGTTGGTTGAGTGGTTGAAAAGGAGTTGTTGAAGAGCGAAGTATGGCTGTGAGGAGTGAATGCTTGAGTGATGCTGGATGAAGTTTGGTCCAAAGGGTCGGCCATCGAGGTCTTATATACACGAATTTTTCGTCTCGTCTCGTCCCCTCGTCCCCCGTCTCTCGCCCCCGTCTCTCGCCCCTCGTCCCCTCCTGCCCCTCGCCGATACGAAAGGCTTGTTCCTCGTATTGGACGTGGCACTGTACTCCGTTCTCTGTACTCCGTAGCTACACGAGGTGGGATGAAGTCACAGTCCATCCTGATCGGCAGGTTTATGGACGGGATCGGCAGTTAAACTTTGAGTTAAATGGAATAAACTTCTGGTGATTTTTCAACAGGTTACGTAAATTGCATCTTTGTCTCTGCCAACGGTCAGGTTACCGTCTTATCCGCAATCAGTCCAGGCCCAGAAAGCTGGCGTTGCCAAGGCAGTCATTGGCATAAATGCTGGAATACGAAGGTTTAGTGTTCCACGCCACTAATATGTGGGAAAGCATGCTAAATATAAAACTATCCAGGGTATGCCGCCTGCGGGGCCGAGATGGATGATCTTGTGCTCCTCACGGTACTTCACGGGACTGGTGGGGAGCAACACCGCTTTTACAGGGGACACATAGGGGCAGGAAATGGAGGCTACTCTGGGTTTTTGGCTGTACTACGATGGAATGGAGCACGGGGATTTTTCAAAGGATTCAAAATGCATTGCTAGTAAGCGCACAGAATACGGAATCCCGTTCCAGAATCTCCCTCTGAATGCCGCTGCGTTGCCAAGGCCATTTCTGCGCTCGCTGTGCTGTCTTCTCCGCCTCGCACAGCAATGATGGAAGAATGATGAGCTGTTTGCTGTGGATGCTTTTTTTTTATTTTTTTTATGCCGTCGCGGCCTGTCTGCGTTACATTCCTATTCGCACCTCGATGACATCTTCTTGGCAATGACGGGGCCGTTAATCTTGAAGATGTTGGGGCCGACAAACCAAGCTTCTGACCGCCTCGCCGTCGACGGGAATGGGGCATGGCCCAACATTGCTCCAACTTAGGCAACCGGAATTTCAGCTGGGAGAAATACGAACTGATGCCAGCGTAGCAGTCCAGTTCCTCGAAACGGTCTTGGCCTCGAGCGGGCAGACGAGAGTTGCTGTCTCTGCGGCATCGTGCCGTGTACACAGCATCGCTGGCTGAGATGAAAACACGGAACTTTCCAGCCCCATGCCAGGTTCTAGACTTTTGTGGTGTTGTTATTTTGAGCTACCCTGTACACAGTACACTGCTGGTTTACTCCGTGGTCACGCCGAGGATGTCATTCATACCCATGACGACAAGCACCCTCGATGGACAAACGCACGATCTCTGGCGAGAAAACATCCGAAGCCTAACATATCCTCTTCTGGGCCATTGCACGGCCCCACGAACCGCCTCACCGCAATTTATACTGACACAGGCTTGAATAAATGGACTTTCTCGTGTTTGTTGCCCGTCGGCGGAGTATCACATACCACACGCTATTTAACAAAGGCTGCCGACTCGAAAAATACACTTGTCGAAAGAGACATGCAGGTCGTTCTTTTGTCCTTGTGGCAAAAACTTCTACCGTTTACTTTGATACATTACCGGAACTCTCGGTATCCCAAGGCATAGCTATGTGTCGGGCATCAATATACGGGAGAAAGTGTGGCAATGCATGGCCAGAATCACTCTTGGGAGGCAACATATGATTTGGCCTATTATTGGCTTTCTGCAATAAGAAAACTGCGAGTTGCAACAAAGACATTTCATAACATTTCATAACAAGACAGTTGTTGTCGTTGTAAAGAAATGAGTTGGTTGTGTTATTTTTGCAGTGAGGTCGAACTACATCCATTTAAACGCCGGAGTTGCGCTACGTGCTTTTCAAGCCCTCTTTTTGACGTATTAAGTGGTGGCCGTGTTACGCACCAACAGTTATGGCGTACTCCATCGAGGCCCAACCACGCAAGTCAGCGCGTGACCCCCAAAATCTTCCAACACAAAATCCATCTACTCGTATCTACTCGTATTCACTCCGGACTCCATACAAACTCTGGGGACTTCTTTTCCACGAATTCATAAGCATAAATCCTCCAACTCAAAGCCAACAAGTCATGGATATCGTGACAAGTTCCGCCATATGTGAACACGAATCTTAAATAGACACTCTGTACGTTGGGCGCCATCAATTTGACGGAGCACTTTATGAATTGCCACATCGAAAAAATTCACTCTGGATCCACGACAATAGACTCCATATTCGAGACAAAGTGAAAAAAGACGGCTGTTCCACATAATGGGTCGGCAACCCACTCAGTTATTGGATTTTCTCTCTGCCTACTCCGTACAATCGGAAAGAATCCGTCTGACGGAGTATTATGCTGTACGATCCAGTTTTCAGACATGTATGGTATATCGATTTCTTGCATTGCCGAATCGCACGGACATATTTGTACGGTCACTTTGGAAGAAAATGATCAAATTCCCAACATGACTCTTAAAACAAGTAATGATGAAAAGGAAGTTTAAAATTTATTTAGAAGTCGGCTCTTAATTTACAAGCCGTTTTACAAACCGTTTTACGAATCGTACTCGTTGTAGAGGAAAGACGAAGGGCGCAATACTCAATATTTTTTGAGAGGTTAGGAATATATGGTGCAGAGACTTAATAACATTCTTGAGTTAGTTTTGTAATCGAGTGGTGCGAGACGAAAGCACCGTCTCCTTTGGATACTTTTAGTAAACAGCAAATAAACAATAGTTAATTTGAGCACGGATTCTACTCCGAATAGCACAATTTGATTCAAAGTCATTGAAGGATAAAATATGTTTTGGAGTATTAATCCACATCTAGAGATTTATACTCGGATGCATTTATACATTTGCATTTAACAACAACTCTCTTACAGACTTGGACCGTCTATTGAACTAACCTTACAATTTGCATATCCTGGGTTTACTCCAACTTTGTACGGA
The DNA here is from genome assembly GCA_002778125.1 of Dryadomyces quercivorus. Taxonomy (NCBI): domain Eukaryota; kingdom Fungi; phylum Ascomycota; class Sordariomycetes; order Ophiostomatales; family Ophiostomataceae; genus Dryadomyces; species Dryadomyces quercivorus. The sequence goes on from PCDE01000014.1 coordinate 726,578, forward strand.
GTACTCCGTACTCCGCACTCGTATGTTGACCCACCTCATTTTTCTTTTTGCTGATGTAATGTTTCATGGGTGTCCTAATAAAGTTATGATGGGCATCCCTTTTGATAAGGCCTCTCTTAACCTTGGTTACCGGAAAAGTTACTCCGTATTTAGGACGAGTTGTCGAATGATTTCAATATGACGAAATGCACTTTCCACGGAAGACTCTATTTGCATGACCGAAACCAAAGCACTGTAACAATGAAGAGCAAGTTCTTCCTCCAATATATGGAATACACCTGTTTGATGACAAGTGGTATGCTTCCGAGATAAGAATGAAGTGCACTGGTCACGTAATGGACGAGAGTTTACCGTATAATTCTGTTGACATTGAAACGTGGCAAATCTGGCCCCCCTCAAACCTTCCAGCCTTATGGAAGTTTTTGCGCATGCAACCGCAACAATACTCCGCATTCCGCAAGGGTCGATAGATCAATCTTCTTTAGGTAGGTGTCAGCCTGGTTCGTCCAAACTCACCGAGGCCTTTGCTCCCTGTCGACGCGTTTCACATTCTTTACTCTCCCACTTCGTATTCACGGGTCTCGGGCACTTACAGAGAGCCGTTGTTAGCAGCATAACCTGTGAATGCTCACGTGCATGGGATAATTATATAAGGTGGTGGGTCTACGATAACGTTGTGCGGCGCAGCAGCTGATCAAAGACATCAGCAGTGCTCCGCATGGAACCATGGTTTAGTGATTCCTAAGTGCCTGCTTTATATGGATTGGCGTCTTCTAGTAGGAAGACAGTAAACGAGGACGTGCACCGAGACAAAAGTATGTGTACTCCGTACCTGTCTTTACGACCGCCAAGGTTGTAAATGTGTATGGTGCGTTCTTTTCTTTTCTCTTCTTTTTCGTTTTCGTTTTTCTCCTTCGTTTTCTCTCCTCTCCCCTCACTTTTTTGCCTTTTCCAAGACGGAGAGTAGACGTATACCGGACAATTAAGCATAAAAGAACTCTTTCAGCTTGTTAGTTTCGAGTCTTAAATTAGTTCTTTTCCGCCCTAATTCCAGCCCCCATTCTCTCGTCTCTGCTCAGCTCTTAGGGATGAAGGCAAAGGATCCGGAAGATCATGGCCGCCAACTGCGGCACAGTTCGTACTTTACCTTTACCTTTCATACGGTGTACGCCGCACTTGTGCTTAAACAAGTAAGTCCGAAACATTAATATGCGGAGTACTCCCTTGGAATCCTTCTGGCCCCGCAGGCTGCAGCACCACCGACGCTGTTTTCTGTGATGCGACGTGATAGGACGTGTTGCGCCGCACACCTGCCTTGAGGCTACCGGATATATGCAGGGCATATTAAAGACGCCCCAACTAGCTCGAATACTGCTCCGAGGACTGACAGTTGGAAGTGTTTGCAGCAGTATCCCATTTACATCAACACAACTCATATCGGATGAACTCTGAGCCACCACGAGCCACGTTTTACGTTTGCTATTGCCGCACGTATCCAATGGACGGAATTGAGCGCCGACGGGCACAGAACAGAAATGCACAGCGGCGGTTTCGTAGTAAGTTTTGGCCACTCCACCACATTCAGCGACCAGACGGCCAACGTGGAAAACAGGCAAAAAAGCATCTATAGATGCCGCCAAAAAGGCCTCCTGCTCCTCCTCCTCCTCCTATATCACAGTAGATCCGCCGAGCATAAAAGATGCAGCCAGCCGACCACGCGAGGATCCAGTGAGCTGGACCGGCATGATCACACCCGACAAAACACCCGTGCGGCCAGACGGTTCTGTACAGGAGCCATGTGCTACGTTCGAGGCCGTTGGCGACCCGCTCCTGAACGGTGCATCGTATCTGGGCCCAGACGCATTGCTGGCTGACAGCCTGCACTCTCCGAGTTTTCTGGACTTGCTAGCACAGTATGTTACATAATCTATTGGAACGACTGGTCGGATGGGAAGTAACCTCTAACAGCTGGACAGGACGCCAACCAACGGAGATTTCCACTCGCCGTCGCCGAGCCAAGCACGGTACAGCCCAACAGCCACCGTGGTAGCCGTGCAAAGCCCCCCGGAGTCGCCAAAAAGACGACCGGGATGCGACGACGACGCCTATGGACGGCCCAAAGCCGACGAGGGGAAGAAGGCCTGGCCTGGGCATTCAGAGCCACTGCAACCACAACCACAGTCGCTGACGCGTTCTCTGCGGACATCACGCACGCTGGAGACGATCATGGCGGACATTGAGGCCAGCGAATACCTTCCGGATCTCCGAGAACCGTTTCAGACATCGCTGCATATTGCGGCCGAGCGCGGCCACGAGGACATTGTGAACATGCTCCTGGCGCTGGGGATAGCCGTGGACGAGCGTGACAGCGAGCACAACACGGCCTTGCACCGGGCCACGCGGAACAAGCAGCTGAATGTGGTCCTGACGCTGCTCAAGGACGGCGCCAACCCCAATGCCGTCAATATGCTGGGCTGGACACCCGTGCACATTGCCGTGTCGGTTGGCTCGATCGAGATCGTGGCCGCCCTGGTGCGGTACGGGGGAGACTTGACCATGAAGGCAAGGGGGTGTACGTGAAGAAGGCGTTGTAGAATAGACATTGCTAGGCGAGATAATTTGGATCATGTTCGTGCACACATGCAAGCTTCGCTTGGCCCTTTGCAATCACCGCAGCATCTTGGTCACCTTTACGCGCACGCCCTTAGTGCCGGGCTTGGGCCGCGGCACAAACTGGTCAGAAAACAGGTCGACGGCATCCCGCTCCGTCTCGAACAGCGCGCATTCGAAGCGCCGGAAGAACGTGCTCAGCCCAATGTAGAGGTCGGCATAGGCCAGCTGCATGCCCACACAGCTGCGCGTGCCACGTCCAAAGACTACCAGATAACGAGTCAGGGGCTTGCCGTCGGGGGCGTGCGGATCGCCCTCCCAGCGCTCGGGCCGGAAGACAAACGGGTCCGGAAACAGCTGGGGGTCGTGGGCTGCCGTGTAGTGGTCCATGCTGACGATGCTGCCCACGGGCAGGACGTAGTCCGTCTGGTCCGTGGCCGAGTGGTAGATCATGGGCGTCGGCGAGAGGCGGGGGATGCGCTGGGACGAGCCGTAGCTGAAGCGCAGGGTCTCGTTGATGACACACGTCAGGTAGGGCAGCTGCATGAGCGTGTCGAGGTCGGGGATGCTCTGGGGGTCCGGGATGGCCGTGAAGAGCTCGGCGCGGAGCCGGGCCAGGATGTCTGGGTTCGCCAGCAGGTGAAAGGAACAGGTCGATAAGGCGAACATGGTCGTCTCGATGCCGGCTCCGATGACCGAAATGGCCTCGTGCTGCAGGCGTTGGGTAGACAGCTCGGCCGGCGGCAGGTCGGATGCGAGGAGAGACCGGAACAGCGAGTCGTGGCCGTCAGGATTCTTCGCGCCTGAGGCATGTGCGGTTTTGGCCCGCAGGATCTGCAGCCGCATCTCCTCGTTGAAGGCGAGCACGGAGCGCATGGGCGGAAACAGGGCCGTGATGAGCCACTCGGGGAGCAGTTTGAAAGACTGGGATAGCCAGGAGAACTGCGTGATGAAGTGGACAGGATTGAGGAGGTCGTACCTGGAGGGAGGCCGTGTTAGTCGAGTGCTATACATTGAAAAAAAAAACGGGACTTACATGGCATCGGAAAAGGCAGCACGAAAGTCGGGCGTCAGGATGAAGTCGTATGCCTTTTCCAGACAGTAGCCGACGATAATGTCCGAGGTAAAGCACCCCCACATGTTGTTGAGGTTCAGGACGCTGCCACTGCCGACATATTCGGCGGCCAGACGGCCAGACAGACGGTCCATGAGGCTTTGCACATTGGGTGCGTTCTGGGCAATCTTGCGGCGGGAGAAGTAGGGGTTGAGAGCGGCACGACGCAGGCGGTGCACGTCGTGCTCGGCCGTAGCAAACGTCGACATTTCATTGTTGAAGCGGTGGGACAACTGCTTCAGCTTGTTGGAATGGCGAGACTGGGAATACAATGTCTCATAGAATGTCGGGTCCTGAATGTGTACTTCATTGGGGCTGATGCGAACGATGGGACCTGTGGACGGGAGTGAGAAGGAAACCCGGACTATTCATACAAAAAGACGTACCATATTTCTTGTGCCAGTCCGCATACTTCCACATAAACTGACCGCCGGGGGCCTTGAAACATTCGTAGTATGTCTCCACCCATTGAGTGGCCGCAGCAAGCCGTGGGCCGGGGATGTGACGCAGCGGGTGGAAAAACAGACGGTAAACACAGAGACAAGCGGCGTATAACAGTGAGAAACCGAACACGACCAAGGCCAACAAAGGTAGAAGCGCCGAAAAGTCGGTCGAAACGAGCGAAAGGAGTGGCGCCATGATGACAAATCACAGAAAGACGGAATGGCATACGTTGGTCTGTCTGTTCAGCGGAAGAAGCAGTCGAATTAAAAGAATCCGGCGTTCAGCATGACATTCCCCTGCTTACAGTGCATGACCGCGCAGCATAATCATCGTACGTGTAACCAAGCCGGCACTCGGCTTCCTGCCAGTAGATTGGACGATATCCGAATATTGCTTAGAAATCAAAACAGACTGGAGTGGACACTCGTATGGCTGACGGGCTGTGGTACGTGAGAATGTGTTGCCAAGGCAGATACTATATTTCGGGCTTCCAGATCTGCTTAGCTATTAGCTAATTATATCTTTTGTTGAGTAGACATGCTCCAGACAGTTTTAATAGGAGAACTTGTATCTAGAAGGGCTTTACGGTCTACAGCAGAAAGGCGACTGTTTATTATATTCTGCTATTCCACACATGAATTGCCAGACTTCTCTCGCACGAACAAAAGTTTCACAATTGACCTTAATTGTAATGAATACGTGGATTTGACGTGCTGTGATACTCTTGTGCAAATACGAGTTACGACTATTCCGGACTTCATAAAAATGGGCCTGGATCTACAACGCCACCAACAAGATGCAGGGTGCGGAGTACTCCGCACAGTCCGCAGATAGTCCGCAGTGTCCGCAGGCAAATCCCCCTCCCGCTGTACTTTTGCAGAATCCGCGTCGGCTTTCAATGCTGAGCGGAAATTCCACCAAAGTATCGGCCGAAACGAAACGGCTTTCTTTCTATGCTCAACAATCATGTTTCTCTTCCATTCCCTGCTATTTGTAATCCCTCACCTTATAAGCAGCCACGGCCTCCTCTGCTTCGTCCAACTGTTTAGACATCCAGCATTCTATTCACTATGACTACCACTACTGTCCTCATCACCGGAGCAAACCGCGGTAATATTTCTTCGCTGATCATGCCTCAAACAAGAAGCTAACCTGCAGGCATTGGTCGCGGTTTGGCTGAGAGCTTCCTGTCTCGGCCAAATCACACCGTCTTTGCTGCTGTCCGGGACTTTGATTCTCCGACAGCTAAATCTCTATTGGCCTTTCCCACTGCCAAGGGATCGTCGGTCCGGCTGGTCAAGATCGAGAATACCTCTGACACGGACCCCTTGGAGGCCGCCAAGACCATCCAAGCCGCCGGTGTCGACCACCTGGACCTTGTCATTGCTAATGCGGCTCTGATGCCCGTCAATAGCCGCATCGAGTCCAATGACTTGGATGAGCTGCGAAAGCAGTACGAGGCCAACTTTTTTTCGGTCGTCAAGCTGTTCCAGGCCGTCTACCCGCTGCTCAAGCAGACTGCCGATGCCAAAGGACAGCCCAAGTTTGTCGGTCTCAGCAGCGAGGCAGCCAGCATTCACAACCTCGAGAGCAACACGCCCTACCTTCTCGGGAGCTACGGCTCTGCCAAGTGTGCCGTCAACTATATTGTGCGCCGCGCGCAGTTCGAGAACCCGTGGTTGACTGCCTTCACCGTCAACCCAGGCTTTGCCCAGACGGATATGGGCAATATCGGGGCCAAGGCTTTCGGCCTCGAGAAAGCTTTTGTCCCCATCGACGTGAGCGTCAAGGGTCTCCTTCAACATGTGAGTAGGCCTGAAGTCTGCTGATGTTCCTGGGCTAATAAGTAGATCGACAATGCTACTCGGGACAAGGTTTCAGGCAAGTTCCTGTCGTTTGATGGAACCGAGATGGCGTTTTAGGAGAGAATTCATATAGTTAGAGTTGGTGTGAACGAATACAATGGATTTCAAGAGTAGATTTGCATCCGTTCGCATAACCTTGGTCACTTTATTCACAATTAATATATTAGATTATTTCAACTTTACTACTGATACAAAGTGTAACGTGAACACACGACCTCGCAGGAAGATTAAACCAGACATAGATGGCCGTCTCCGGTCAGCGTCATCACATCCGAACCAACTGCCGTCACTGCCCAAAACACATTGCCCGGATCGTACTTGTTCTTGATAGCCAGCAGCCGATCATAGTTGCTACCATAGAACTGAGTCTTCCAGTCCACGTAGGTGGAAAAGCTGGCCTCGTTCAGGTAGGCCCCCGTGCCTGGCGGGACTATGGCATCGAGCTTTGCCTCTCCCGAGTAGATCAACTCTTTCTGTTGCTCCTCCTTCTCCGGCCAGGGAATGGACGAGTTGAAATAGATTTGGAAAAGGATCGTCTCTGCAGAGTCGCGCCAGCCAGGCAGCACCGAGTTGCTGGCCACCGGCATGCGGTCGGACTGGAAGGAGACGTCCTGCGACGTCGAGGCAATGGCAATCTGCGTGTTGTCGGCGATCTCTCGGAAGGTATCGACAATGGACTCTGGCGTGGCATCGCTGACGCTGACAGGAATCAACCGCCCAGAGATGAGGTGGCCAATGGGAAAACTGCCCCAGGGTGCTGGGCCGTAGTATCGGGCCATGTGGTCGTAGTAGGTGTCATCGACCGTCACGGTTAAGTCGTAGGTGACGCCGAGGTTGTCGAGGCCGGTGGTGAAGTTGGACAGCAGCTGCCGCATCTGCGCCTCGTCGTAGCCCGGACGGGTGACAGACCATAGGTAGAACTGTGCCGGCAGGACCTCGTAGACCGATGTGGCACGGGCGGCGTTCATTGTCGGAATGATGTTCCGAAACAGTCCATAGGCTTCCCAGAAGGTGTCGTTGTCCAGGTTGAACCGATCAATAATGAGCGAGGCACCGCCCACGGGCCCGTCGGGAAACGCCCGCACCGTCACAGCCGTCACCACGCCAAAGGTGGACGGCCCAGAACCGGCCAGGGCAAAGTACAGATCGCTGTTCGTCTCAGGCGTCGCCGTGACAAAACTGCCGTTGGCCAGCACTACATCCCACTCGAGCACGTTGTCTGCGGCCATGCCATACATGCCGGAGAGTGGCGAGTGACCACCGCCCTGAATGTAGCCTCCGGCAATGCCCACGGTCGGACAGTTGCCACCGACCACACGAAGTCCAGCCTCGTAGGCCGCCTTGTAGGCCTCGCCGCCGCGGATACCCGATCCCATCTTGACGGCAGCGCCCTGGTACCACGGCTGGCTGTAGTTGAGGTTGACTTGGAAGCCGTTGAGATAGCGCGTCCAGATGGCCAGAGATCCCTGGCCCACCGACTTTCCATTGAAGTCGTGGCCCGTGTTCTTGATCGACAGACGGATGCCTCGCTCGCGGGCAAAATCAACAGCAGCCGCCACGTCGTCTGGCCCTGTTACGTTGACGGCATACTGGGCCATGTTTCCCAGCTCACAGGGCGTCGTGCGGTCCGTCCACGGGTCACAGGTCGCGTTCTGAAACCAATAGCTCATGGGCGTCACCGGGTTGTCTTCAAAGGTGAGCGGCAAGCCCCATTTTTTGCGGAGGTAGTTGCACTGGTCCTCGTCGTAGTTGGGGTCATGGCACGGAGATCCTAGCGGTACCGAGGCAATCAGACGCCCACCCACAGTGGAGTTGAGCTGATCCCAGTCCGTCTGAGAGGGCCAACCATTGTCGCCGGGCAGAACTCGACACTCTTGTGTCCGGACAGCATGACTCTCCGCCCGGGAGAGGAGGAGAGAGAGAGCAAAGACAAGGGGAAACATGGCGGCGAGGAATGGAAGTCTCTTGCAATGAATCTAGACGAAATCGAACTAGAATATAATGACTTATATATATTTCTAGTTCTGCTCGAACGATATCACCTCTTCCATAGACAATTCAGGCAGGTAGGTAAGCATACAGGAACTAACTACCTACTCCACTTGTCTGTCCTCTCCACTATAAGCAACATGGGCAGGGCACTAAAATCGGGACGTACCTGCATGGCCTAGTCAGAATGAAATAAGAAACGGCTACACCGCGCTTCCGGTGCCAATGTTACCATGATGCGTGTGGTTTAGACTGGAAATGGGAGGTAAATATTTGTATCGTACGGCTATCCGTGAAGTTAAAATAAACAAGTTACCCTCACGATACTGTCTTTACTCGTTCCCACTTATCTGCAAAAGCTGACAGAAAAGTCATCTTGAATAGAGGAAATAAATGAGGAGCAGGAAGAGAGAAACTACAATTAAGTTAGATACAAAGCATAAAATATGGCTGTAAATAGGTCACTTTGCTAGGAAAACATGAACCTCATAAACTAGGAACATTCTCAGAGTAGAGCGGAAACTGCTATAACAATTGAATACAATGGGGATAAGAATCTACATTTTATACTTGGGCAAACGTTTTTTTCCGAATCATATTTGGACTCTTTAAAATAACTGGGAAGCACATTACTGTTGTCTATAGACGCCATGCTGAACTCCCAGGTTCTAGAAAGATCAAGGCAAAGTCGCTTTGGGCAAACAAGAGATATATCTCTTCCTGCTGCTCTTTTTCACACGTTTTCTACTGCCCAGAAGTTGACACTTTACAATGATGACTAATTATACAAAGGCATCGCTGACAAATTGAACACTGACAAGTCTGCGCGTACGGAGTATTACGAGGCGGTTCGCATGTCTGTATGGAGAAAGAGCGAACGTCGTGGAAACGTCAGTCCGATCGTATCCACCAACGAACGTTCGTATTGTGGGGGCTAGCGGCAAGTTTTTCCGCCATGCCTAGCGCCCGCAATACGCTAACCGCAAACGATTAGCGTCCGTTATCACTTCCTCCTCCTCCGCCGCACTTTGTTCTACTTTGAACTCCGAACTCTGAACTCCGTACTCCGTACTCGTACTCGTACTCTGTCATCCGCTTCGAGAAATTACCGTCTCAATCAAATCGCAAATCTCTTCCGTGTAATCCCGCGGAATTTCATGCCTCCCGGCATGCTCAAACACACTGCACTTGTCCTGACAGCACAGGCGGACCAGCTCACGACTGTGGCAGATCCATTGGTCACGACTGCCATAAATATGGCCCGTAGGAATGTGGATACGTACAGAGTCCACGGCCGAATGGAACATTTGATACTGTACGTCTCCGAAGTCGCCGTTCTTCTCGAGCTGAGCCGGGTTGCGCAGATATGCGGCGTCTGCTACAAGTTTCGGCGGAATGTTGGTTGGTCGGCCGTACTTGTTGGGAGGGTCCTCACGGACACCGAAGTATCGGCGGGCGTCGATGCCCACGTCGTTGCGATAGGAAAACGGCACGGGTGAGCCTATGAAAATGGCAGCCTTGAAAAGTGGAGACTCTCCGTCCAGTTCCTGATGCAACAGGATCGAGGCAGCCACTGCTGCACCCTAGTTCATGCATGGTCAGCAATACGCAGGAAACGGCCCACGAAAATAGCAGCTTCCTACCTGGCTGAAGCCAAGGACAATGTCAAATGGTCCATGCTGCTGAACAATATTGCGAACCTGTTCATGGGCTTCCATGACCTTTTTGGTCGTCGGTGTGTTGTACCATGTGAGATAGGGCGGGGGAAAGATGTCTAGCACTTGTGGTGTTGGCTCGCATTCGTACTTTCCATCGTAGAAGCAGAATTCATAATTCGGTGGAAGCATATTCCGAACGAGTTCTATTTCTCCATTAGACAGCTTTTTTGCTGTCGATCGATTCGACATACCTGTTTGCTTCCGGAAGATGGCTGAATTCACGCCCTGTCCATGAAGGCACAATATACGAACGCTCATGATAGACAGGATAGATGGAAGTATGATGGGTGAAGATATTGCATTTTCGGGCCACGTTTTCGTCTGTTAATAGTCCTTGGAAAGGTCGTCTGATTTAAGGTGTGCACCGAGTGTGTTACAATTTAAATGTTGAATATACGAGAGACTAAATGAATACCATACTCTATTTTTATACTTGTACCTGCTGATCCAGAATCCAGTCCATAATTGGTATGATGGGCTGTAAGTCAGAAGCATACGTCCATCTACTTTGACTTAATGCTGCTTCCTGACTTCCTAATATGCTCGTTATTGGGGCCATCGCATACTGTGGATGTGTAAGTTGTGTAAATTACGATGGACCTAATTGTGCAGACATTTTTGGAGAAACAAGTACGGAGTAGAATATTTCGTAACCACGTGAAATTTCAGATGTCTCATAATACTTTACAACAATTAATAACCAAACCTAACATGACTTCGCCAACTGTCCGGAAGCAACATCCTTGACAAACTTGGCTTGCAGATCAGACAAAAACGGAAAGTCGTCACCACTCAGCACATTAAGGTGTCCCTTTCCTGGTGCAACGTGTAAAAGCTTGGGCTCTGGGAAACTGTTGTGCAGGGCGATCTGTTCCTCGGGTGATGAGATCTGATCAAGTTCAGGTACAACCATCAGGACGGGGGTACGATCGAGATAGCGTGTGATTCCTTGTGGCTGCCATAGTTTGATCTTATAGTAGGACTGGAAGGTAGTACGATTCTCGTGGCGTTCAGCACCGCGCATTTTTGCATTGACCATGCTGGGGGGATTAATGAGTGCGTGCGTGTCGTTGAGGCCATTTTATGCTTACTAATCAAACTCTTCCTGGTCTGCGCCCAGGCCCATGCCAACGGGATTCTTGCCCTCAGACGTAAGGACTGGAACGTAGAGTGGCGGGTTGCCGGCTAGCTGAGACTCGCGGTCTTTCTGCAGCTTTGCGAGGACTTTGGAGAATTTGGCGGCCTCGTATTCGAGATTGAGCAACGGGCAAATGGCGATGCAAAAGCGAATGCGCGGGTCCAGAGCAGTGGCGGACAGGGCGACGATGCCGCTGAAAGACATGCCCCAAATGCCGACCTGGGAAGCGTCGACTTCGGGGAGGTTGCGTACAAAGGTGACAGCATCAGAATAATCAGAGACCTGCCGGGCAGGATCAATGTCGTTGCGGGGAAGGCCGTCGCTGAGGCCGAGAGTTCGTGGATCGTAGACGAGGACAGTGATATTGGCTTTCTGGAACTGCTCGGCAACTTCGGGTACAAACATTTCCTTGACGCAGTTGAACTGACAGCAGTAAGTACGCGTGGTGGTAGCAGCTTCCGGAGTGCTTCCTACATACACCAGGGGTAATTATCACCGCTGGACCTTTTCCCGCCGGCGCTGGAGCCGGGTAGAGGTCTCCGCGCAATGTCAGGCCATCAATGGTCTTGAATTCGACCGCTCGTATGGTTATTGCCATGATGTGAGTTGGGAAAAGTGTGGCCAGAGTGGACGTAATTCTCGAGGCTACGGAATACGGAATGCGGAATACGGAATACGCTGGTATTAAACCCGGGAATGAATCTGTATTACCTTGCAGCGATCATTTTGAGGTAAGCAGTGCAAAGTAAGCATATTCCCCGAAAAAAAAGCCACTGTAATCATTTGTCTTGGCGATGTAACAATGTCAGCGGTCCTACGACTGCTTACGGAGGGTGAAGAAACAGGCCTCTTGACCATGTTGGAAATGATCTGCTGAACAATTGGTGTCTGCAAAGAAGGAGAAAAGAACACGAAACAGAACAGGCAGACGTTAAAACATGTTTCCTAGTCTTCCCGCACTACGATCCCCTCCAAATCTATTCCCTTCCAGGCCTTCATTTCACCTCTTTTCACAATGGGGCTAAACGACTCTGGCCGGGATGGCCAATATACCCCATCAATACAGGTGGTACGTCAGACAACGCGGCGGTATGTTCAAGAGCCCATCGCCGTCGTCGGCATGGCATGTCGTCTTCCTGGGAACAGCAACTCGCCACACGCCTTGTGGGAGTTCTTGGAGCGCGGGGGTATTGCCGACAATGTGCCACCGGCGTCCCGGTTCCGTCTTGATACCCACCACGACGGGTCCAAGAAGCCTAACACGATGCGGTCACCGGGCGGGATGTTTCTCGAGAACATTGACCCGAAGAAGTTCGATGCGGCCTTTTTCAGCATCGGCAAGACCGACGCCATCGCCATGGACCCGCAGCAGCGGCAACTGCTCGAAGTAGTGTACGAGTGCCTCGAGAACGCCGGAATCACGCTGGATTCGTTGGATGGCGAGGCTGTTGGTTGCTTTGTGGGGTCGTATAGCGTAGACTATGCGGACATGCAGGCGCGGGATCCCGACGACCGGGCGCCTTCCGTGACGATTGGTGTGGGCCGGGCCATCCTGAGCAACCGTATCAGCCACTTTCTTAACATCCACGGGCCCAGCATGACCATCGACACGGCCTGTTCGGGCAGTTTGGTGGGTCTGGATGTGGCCTGCCGGTATCTGTCGAGCGGCGAGATTAACGGAGCACTGATTGCAGGCGCCAACCTGTACCTCAACCCAGAGCACAACATGGACAGCGGTCCGATGAAGGGGGCGTCGTCGTTGTCTGGGCGCTGTCACACATTCGACAAGAAAGCCGACGGGTACATCAAGGCGGAGGCCGTCAACTGCGTGATACTGAAACGACTGGCGGATGCTGAGCGTGACGGTGACCCCATCCGGGCCATCATTCGTGGCACGGCGACCAACAGCGACGGCAAGACGCCAGGCATTGCCAGTCCAAGTGCAGAGGCCCAGGCTCTGGCCACGCGGTCAGCGTACGCGAACGCAGGAATTACAGACTTTTCCGCCACGGGCTATGTAGAGGTAGGCCGACGATTCCTTTTCCTTTCCACGAAACAAGAAACAGACGAGCCTGACCGGTTTAGATGCATGGCACCGGCACCCAGGCCGGCGATCCCCAGGAGGTCAAAGGCGTGGCCTCTGTGTTTGCAGCAACGCGGCCCGTGAATGCACCGCTGGTCATCGGATCCATCAAGAGCAATATTGGCCACTCGGAGCCGGCGGCCGGAATTTCAGGTCTCATCAAAGCCATCCTGGCCGTCGAGAATGGGCGGATCCCCGGCAACCCGACGTTTATCGACCCGAACCCCAACATCGATTTCAAGGGCTCCCGCGTCCGGGCAACACGCTACACCATCCCATGGACGGTACCGGCAGGCGTGATGCGGCGGGCCAGCGTCAGCTCCTTTGGCTATGGCGGGTCGAATGCACATGCCATCGTGGACCAGGTGCCGCCAGAGAAGCAAAACTTTGTGTCGTCGTTCCGGGCGGGACTCGACAACCTGCTGGACGATGACGACGATGACGACGAGCCGCACGAAGCGAAACGGCCCCGCCTTCTCGTCTTCTCGGCCAACGACCAGGACGCCATCACCGCTTACACGAGTGCATTACGTAAGCACCTGCTGGATCCGCGGGTCTCTGTCGGCATCGACAACCTCGCCTACACACTGTCGGAGCGGCGCACACGACACTTCCACCGCGGCTACCTCGTGGCCAAGGACCTGTCGATGGACGTGTCGGCCATGGAGTACGGGAAGCGCCGGCCGGAGCCGCCGCGCATCGGATTCATCTTCACCGGCCAGGGCGCGCAGTGGTCGCAGATGGGCGCCAGTCTGCTGCGCAACTTTCCCGCGGCGCGCGCAGCCGTGGAACGCCTCGACGGCGTGCTGCAGGGCCTGAAACACCCGCCCGCATGGTCCCTCGTGCGCGAGATGACCGAGTCACGTGACCCGCTTCGCCTACGGCAGCCCGAATTCTCGCAGCCGCTGGTGACGGCGCTGCAGATCGCCATGGTCACTGTCCTCCGGAACTGGGGCGTGCATGCCGATGCCGTCGTCGGCCACTCTTCTGGCGAGATTGCTGCTGCATACACGGCTGGTCTCTTGACAGAGGAAAATGCCATCAAGGCGGCCTACTACCGGGGCCATGCAGCCAAGGCAACACAGGAAGCATCCGATTCCAGCGAGAAAGTCGGCATGATGGCCGTCGGTCTCGACGCCCAGAGTGTGCAGCCGTACCTGGAACGGTATGGCAAAGGCACCGTCAGCGTATCTTGCTACAACAGTCCGCAGAACGTGACGCTCTCTGGCCCGACAGAGGTGCTCGAGGCTGTGCGTGCCGCTCTGGTGGAGGACACGCACTTTGCGCGCATGCTGCAGGTCGATATGGCCTACCACTCGCCGTTCATGGCGGCAGCAGGCGAGGAGTATGTGCGGTGTCTGGAAGCCGAGCATTTCACGACCATCACGGCACCCAAGACGGCCACCAAAATGTTCTCCTCGGTCGAGGGTACTTACACCAAGCGCCCCGTCGACATCCACTACTGGAAGAGAAACATGGTGCAGCCAGTGCTATTTGCGCAGGCCTTGCACAGCATGCTGACGTCGAGCAAGGAGGCGCCGGATTTCCTGATTGAAATCGGACCCAGTGGCGCCCTGGCGGGCCCGACCAACCAGGTCAAGAAGGAGCTGCCGGGCGGCGGCAATGGCATTTCCTACTGCGCGGCCATGATGCGTGGGAAAGATGCGGAGCGGGCCATTTTCGATGTGGCCGGGCGGCTGTTCTGTGCCGGCCACAACATCGACCTAACCGCCGTCAATCAGATCCCCTGGACGGCCTGCAAGATGCTGACGGACTTGCCAAATTATGCCTGGAACCACAGCACGGACTACTGGTACGAGAACGAGGCCAGTCGAGATTGGCGGTACCGCAAGTTTGCCCACCACGACCTGCTGGGTTCCAAGGTGCTGGGGACGTCGTGGCAGGCCCCGACGTGGAAGAAAACGCTGCGGTTGGCTGATCTGCCGTGGCTGAGAGACCACCGCCTGGGCCCCGAGATCGTCTTCCCAGGCGCCGGATACATGTGCATGGCCATTGAGGCGATGATGCAGACAGATGCCGTCCTTCGAGAGCAGGAGGGAAAAGGTGGTGTCGAGCAACAGGTCCGCCTGCGAAACGTGTCTTTTGACCGGGCGCTCGTGCTCGAGGAGGGCAAAGAGACCCGCGTCATGCTGACGCTGGCACCCTATGCAGGCCAGAAGGACTCCTGGTACTACTGGGTGGTGCGGTCTCTGGTGGAAGGAGCCTGGGTGGACCATTGCAAAGGGCAAGTCCGTATGGAGCGGGATGTTGCGGTGGCGGGCCAACAGACCGACCTGGCGCCCCTCCGCCACTCGACGCCCGGTGCCCTGTGGTATAAGTCCATGTCGGATGTTGGCTACAATTTTGGCAGGGCATTCCGCAAGCTTGTGGAGACGGAGACGACGTCTGGGTCGCGCAAGTGTCGGTCGCATGTGGACATGGTGCCGCCGACGTCGGCCTACAGACAGTCGTACTACCCCGTGCACCCGGTCGTCCTGGACGGCTGCATGCAAACCTGTGCGCCGGGCCTGTGGCGAGGCATCAAGAGCAGTGTGGACGCGGTGCTCGTTCCTGCCCTGCTCGACGATCTCGTCGTCCGCACGGCCGTCGAGCCTTCCGGAAGCGGCATCGCCCTTTCCGAGTCCGTCTTTGCAGGCCCGGGCCGAACCGAGCTGACTAAGAATTACGCCTCGAGCACAAAAGTCTTGGACGCCGCCACGGGAGCGCTCGTCGTGCGCCTCACAGGCCTGCGGTACCACATGCTCGACTTTCAGAACACCGTCTACGCCGCCCACCAGTACAGCCGTCTGGTCTGGGCCCCGGACGTCACGCTGAGCCCCCAGGCCTGCAGCCACAGCAGCAGCACCGACGCCTGGGACAAGGTGCAGGACATGGCCGACGCCATCGCCCACAAGAAATGCAACGCCAGGGTCGTGGAGGCCTCCCTTGTGCCGCAAGAAGCCTCCAGTGTCTGGCTCGACGGGCTCTCCTCCGCCGCGAAAGCCCGCAACGCCTTCCAGACCTACGCTTTGCTGACCAGTGATGCGTCCGCTGTCGTCGAGGCCCAGAGCAAGTATGAGTCCATTGCACGCACGGCCTTTCAGCTGCTGGACATTAGCAAGCCGTCTGCCTCTGCATGGGAGGAGCCGCTGCAGAATGTCGACCTTGTCATCCTGCGAGTGCCCAACCCAACGCCACCAGAAATCATTGCCCAGATCGGCGAGAACATTAGCCAGATGCTCCGTCCTGATGGCCATCTCCTTGTTCTCGGACAGAACAGTGTGAAGACAGAGGATGACCGAACGGAAGAAACCATCATCCAACCCACGAACAGCATCCATGGCTTCGAGACCGTGTATGCTGTTGACTGCACGGCGTCCCATTCCTTGGCCTATGCTCACCTGGCCGTCCGGTCCACGGCTGAAACAGCACCGACTGCCCCCCTCGACATTGTGCAGATCAGCAAGGCGGGGTCGGTGAGCAGCAGCATCACAGAAGGACTTGCCAGCCGGGGTTGGGACCTGCGTGAAGTGAACATTGTCGAGGAGTCAGAATCGCTCCATCAGATCCGCAAAGAGGCCACAGTGCTTGTGCTGTCCGAGCTGGACAAGCCCCAATTGCCGTCGTTGGATGGCACGCAGTGGATAGCCCTCCGACAGCTGCTGCAGAAACGCAACCGCATCATGTGGGTCAGCGAAGGCGCTCAGTGGCAGGTGCACAACCCGGACGGAGCCATGATTCATGGGCTGTGCCGCAGCGTGCGAACCGAGGACCCCTCGGCCCGGATCACCACGCTCGACCTCGAGGATGCCCGGGCGACCTCTACGGCCGTCTCCGTCCTGGACCAGATGCTCCGTTCGCTGGGAAAGCCGTCGCCGATCGCCGGCACAGAGGGCGAATATGTCGAGCGTGGCGGCGTCTTCCACGTGAGCCGGATCCTCCGCGACGACGCCGTCAACACGGCCGAGGAGGCCAAGACAGCAGGTGCCGCGCCCGTGGACATGCGGCTGCACGAGGCATCGACAACGGTCCGCATGATTGCCGAGCGGGTGGGGTCGGTGGACTCACTGCACTACGTCGAGGTCGACGAGCAGGAGCTGCCGCTGCCGGAAAACACAGTCGAGGTGGAGCTGCAGGCCTCGGCGCTCAATTTCAAGGACGTGGCCGTCACCATGGGCATCGTTCCCGAGAACCACCACCTGCTGGGCCTCGAAGGCGCCGGCAGAATTCGCCGCGTGGGCAGCGGCCTGCACACGCCCTTTTCCGTGGGCCAGCGCGTCCTCGTCTTTGAAAAGGGCACGTTTGCCAACCGGATCATAGCCACGACGGAGCGGACCATGGCCCTGCCGGCCTGGCTCTCGCTGGAAGAGGCGGCCACGCTGCCGTCGGTCTACCTGACGGCCCTCTACAGCCTGTTCGACCTCAGCCATGTCAAGCCGGGTGACCGCGTGCTGATCCACTCGGCCACAGGCGGCCTCGGCATGGCGTCCATCCAGATCTGCCAGGCCGTCGGCGCCGAGATCTACGCCACGGTCGGCCAGGACGTCAAGAAACAGTACCTCGTCGACCACTTTGGCATTCCGGCCGACCACATCTTCCACTCCCGCACCTCTGCGTTCGAGACACAGATCATGGAGGCGACGAACGGCTACGGTGTCGACATTATCCTCAACTCGCTGACAGGCGATCTGCTGGATGCCTCGTGGCGCTGCATTGCCGACGGCGGCACCATGGTCGAGCTGGGCAAGAAGGACCACCTCCAGCGCAACACGCTGGCCATGGAGCCGTTTGCCCGCAACGCCTCCTACCGCTGCTTCGACATGTCCCACAAGCATGTGAGCGACCAAGTGATTTACAGGCTGATGAGACGCATGATGGACCTGATCGAGGCCCATGTCGTCCGGCCCATCTCTCCCATGAAGATCTTTCCCTACACCGACATCCCCTCGGCCGTCCGATTCATGCGCAGCGCCAACCACATGGGCAAGATTATCATTTCCAACAAGGGCCACGACGAAGAGGACCCGCCTGTTCCCGTCCGGCCAGCCGTGCGCCGCTTCCGCCTGCGCGGCGACGTGTCCTACCTCCTGGTCGGTGGTCTTCGCGGCCTCTGCGGCTCGCTGGCCGTCGATCTCGCCCGCCACGGCGCCCGCCACCTCGTCGTCCTCGGCCGCAGCGGCTACGACGACCCCCGCTCGCAGGCCATTCTCAAAGACCTCGACGCCGAGGGTTGCGAGGCCGTTCTTGTGCGTGGCGACGTCTCCTCCATCAAAGACGTCCGCCGCACCTATGCGAGCGCCTCCCGTCCGGTAGCCGGCGTCATCCAGGGCGCCATGGTCCTCCGCGACAAGCCCTTTGAGCTGATGAGCCACGACGACTACACCACGGCCATCGCGGCCAAGGTCGCCGGCACCTGGAACCTGCACAACGGCGCCCTCGAGCGCGGCCTCGACCTCGACTTCTTTACCCTGCTCTCGTCCATCTCTGGCCTCATCGGCCAGCCTGCCCAGGCGAACTACGCCGCCGCCAACGTCTTCCTCGACAGCTTTGCCCACTACCGGCGCGGCCTGGGCCTGCCGGCAAACGCGGTCAACCTGGGCGCCATCGAGGATGTGGGCTACATGGCCGAGCACGCCGACCTCATCTCCGGCCTCGAGACCGCTGCCTGGACCCCCATCAACGAGGCGCTCTTCTACAAGATCGTCCACGTGTCCATCCAGCAGCAGCAGCGCCTGCGCCCCCTCAATTCCGCGTCGGGCGCCCAGCTCATCACCTCCATCGCCGTGCCCCAGTCGCCCGCGTCCAACCTGCTGGCCGACGCCCGGTTCTCGTCGCTCGTCTTTGGCAACGGTGCCGGCTCTGCCGGTGGATCGGGCGACGCGTCAGGGAGCAGCAAGGAGATCCAGGCGCTCCTTTTGCAGATCCGCAGCGGCGCCGACGTGGCCACAGTTCTGCCCGCGGCCGTCCATGTCGCCAACACGCAGTTCATGACTACCCTGCGTCTCGACGAGCCCCTGGAGCCCGCCAAGTCTCTGTCGTCCTATGGCCTGGACTCTCTGGGCGCCGTCGAATTCCGCAACTGGGCCCGTGCAAAGCTGGGTGCCGAGCTCACAACGCTGGAGATTACCAGTGTTCCCAGTTTACTGAGCTTGGCCGAGAAAATCGTCCTCAAAATTCAAGCCAGTATGAAGTAATAGGGGATGATGTTGGCTAATGTAGTAATTATTTTCATTTCTTATATTTTTGCATCTTCTTGTATCTTCTTATATCTTCTGGTGTTGTCTTGTTGTCTTGTTTTCTTGTCTTGTTCATTTATTTTTGTATTTTATCTTGTTATGTCGGCACGAGATTGTCTGAACACGATTCCTTCACGTCCAACGGCTACCGCACAAACTGGTTCACATAATCTGCGCCCAGACCCACGGCCTCATAGTGCTTCCTCGCCTTGTCCAGCTTGCTGAAGACGTCCTCAATGCCGACCGCGTTGCCGTCCGGGTCCACGTAGATGTAGGCGCCCGTGACATGGAAGATGGTCACCATCTCGGTCACGTCGTCGGGCACCTCCAGCGTGTGAATGTCGCCCGGCGGCTCGTAGGCATAGCCTCCTTCTGTGGCCCACCACGGGTGCTCTAGGTAGTGCCAGCGGCCCCGGAGCACCGTCGCATGGACGGGGCCGGCGTGGCGGTGACGCGACAAGATGCCTGCCTTGCGCACCCGCAGAATGTTGACAAAGTATCCCTGCGAGACAGACAGCAGCAGCGGGCGGAACCACACGTCCTCGGCCTGTGGCACCCAGAGACGCTCATCACAGCTGTCGATGGCGAGGGCACCCGGAATGACGACGTCTTCGGGGACGGATGGCAGTGGTGGCCCGCGGTAGGCCGCCTTGGCGAGGGCGTCGGAGCGACCGGCCTGGAGGGTTTTGGGTGGTTGCGTAGTAGAGGGCATGGCGGGACAGAACTGAGTAGTTTGGCTGCTTCTCAATGAATGCAAAGAGAGACACTTCCTTTATACGGATACTGACCGAAAATCAAACCGGGCCGAAGTGGGTGGAGGTCGGCGCCAACGGCGGTGTTGGGAGATACGGCAGATAATCATCATTCCACTCGGGCGCTATGGGCGGCTTTCAGACGTTATCGAACGCTCTATGGCCGGGAGTTCTATCGGCATTTCTCAAGAGCCTGCGCGCCACGGGCGGTGTTGGACGGAACGAGGTGGTTGGATCACGTGACTGAACAGGCAGGAAACTGATTCATGTTGTACGTAGTTCTTTGCAGTTCTTGTATGGAGTCTTGTCTTATAGCTTAGTTTCCTGGACCACCTGCTTAATGCTCTTCAGTAGAATCCCGACCATCTCCACCAGCTCGTCCTCACACACAATGTATGGTGGAGCCAGGATGACATGGTCAATGTGGACAGCACCAGAGCGGCCGAGCGTGCCCAGGATATTCAACCCGTTGTCAAGGGCCCGGTCGACGATACGGTCACTGAAGCGGTCTTCAGGCGCAAAGGGAGTGCGGCGCTGTTTGTCACGCACAAACTCAACGGCCCAGAATAAGCCACGGCCGCGGACATCGCCAACAGTGGACAGTGGCAAGATGTCGCGTCTCAGTAGTTGGCCGAGAACATTGCCCATGCGGACATTGTCGAGCAGATTCTCACGCTGGACGATGCGCTGGACAGCGAGTGCAGCAGCACAGGCAGTAGGATGTGCCTGGAACGTGTGGCCATGCAGCAGGCGGCCGGAACCGGCAGCCAAGGCAGAAAAAATGGTGTCACGCAACAGTACAGCCGACAAGGGCACGAAGCCGCCGCCGAGAGCCTTGCCAATCATCTGGATATCGGGACCGGAAATGCCCTCCTGCTCCCAGGCATGCATGGTTCCTGTCTTGCCCATGCCACACATGATCTGCCAGGTCAGAAGGGTACGGCCAAGCAGTGACTCCATGCCGCTTACCTCGTCCAAGATCAACAGAATCTCGTACTTGTCACAGAGCGCCCGCACGGCCCGAAAGTAGCCAGGAACGGCGGCCACACAGCCGAGGGTGGTGCCGCTGACGGTCTCGGCCACAAAGGCTGACACGTTTTCCGGGCCAAGACGCAGTATCGTAGCCTCGAGCTGGTCAGCCAGGCGGGCAGCATAGGCAGCGTCCGTCTCGTCGGGGAGTTTCAGACGGTAGCTGTAGCAGGGATCGACAAATTCGACATTTCCAGACAGCCAGTCGGCATAGGTCTCGCGGCGGGAGTCGTGGCCGGACACGCAGAGGGCACCCAGCGTGTTGCCATGATAGCTCTGGCGACGGGACAGCACGATCCGCTTCTGTGGAAGGCCTCGCTCATGCCAGTACTGCGTGGCAAGCTTGAGGGCTGCATCGGTGGCCTCGCTGCCCGAGTTGACAAAGATGGCCTTGGCCAGGCCGCCGGGACGATGGCCAAGAAGCAGCGTTGCGAGGTCCTCTGCAGCGTCGCTGGTGAAGCGTGCGCCAGAGTAGACGTAGGCCACGCGAGCGAGCTGCTGTGTAATGGCCTCGGCAACCTCGGGGCGACCTTGGCCGATACACGAGACTGCTGGTCCGGCTGAAGCGTCGAGAATGCGGCGGCCAGACTCCAGAATGAGCGAGACGCCTTTGGCCGAGACGACCTTTTCAGGACGGGCAGCAAAGGCCCGGTGAAGGATGTTGGACTGAACGACGAAGGGGTCTGCCATTTGGACGTAGTTGAAGAGGAGGCAGGACGGTAACAAAAGAGGAAGGACAGACGACAGACGACAGACGACAGACGACAGACGACAGACGATGGAGGGGGGACAGAGTATAATAGACTGGTTGATAAGTAGGAGACCATTGTGTAAGAGCGCCCATAGCGCCAGCCAATGAGATGGCTCCAAACTTTAGGTGAGAGCCAGCGTGTAGCCACGAGCCTGGACCACGTCCAGCCAGTCCGGCGGCGTGCAGTAATCGGTCTGTGCCTGTGTGGCCCGCAATCGCCACAGCTCGTCCAGAACGTCAATGCAGGCATCGACATTGCGGAAATGACGCCAGCGGTTCATTTCCAGCAGCCGGCTCCGCAGGACGGCCGGGTCTTCGCCGGTGGCCTCGCCGCCCGCCATGAAGAGCGGAAAGAGAAACGTGCACTCGGCCAGACAGCCACTGGGCATGGCCCGGGCCACAGCACAGATGGCTCGCACGTGGTGCTGCACTTTTCGGCGCAGGACATCGTCGTAGCCTGTCAGATGGCATCGCAGCGTCCGGTACAGATGAAGCAGGGCAGCACTGCGGTAGGCCTCTGCGAGCTGCTCGAGAGACGAGTCGACATGGGCGGCCGGGCACTGCCATGCCAGCAGGGCGTGTTCGATGGTCTGGGCGCGGGCCGAGAAGGACGTGGCGACAAGAGGGTCCTCGTCCTCGTGGTGCAGCATCAATGTGTGGGCCTGCGTCTCGGCGTACAGACAAGGCGGACGCTCTCCCGAGTCGCACAGCTCGGCAGAAGCAAAGTCTGCACGCAGATGGCTGATCTGCCCAATAAGACGTAGTATGGGGGCTGCAAGACCAAAGTAGGGATCGGCTTTGGTTGGCCCGTCGGCCTCTCCCATCCAGTAATCTCCCGAGAGAAGCGGCCGTCGATCCATGGAAACACTCATCAGGATGTCGTGGTAGGCGAAATTGCGTAGCAGCCAAGAGCCCTCGAACAGGGGCATGCGAAAGGGCTGTGCATCGCGTGGCGAGACGGCCTGGCTACCGGTCGGGACACCCAGCACGGCCGCCCCGCCGACCAGATGCTGATACCACGCAGCCGACCGGCCGTCGGCAATGGATTCCAAGGAGCAGAAGACCATGGTGACAGCCAGGCCCATTTCGTGCGAGAGGGTATCTGTGTCCATGGCCTGGGCCAATGCAGCCAACGCGGTGCCACGGTGCCGCAATGCGTCGGCCTCAAACCGCGCATCACGCAGGGCCAGATGGGTTGACGCCCAGGCCACCAGAGCCTGCAGGAGAGTGGCGCACTCAAATGCCATGGGCAGCAGCACAGACAGAAAGCAGTTGTTTTCGAGATTGGTCGTCAGCAGAAAGGAGAAACAGCTGGTGTAGTAGCGCAGCATGGCACGACTGCTGCCGCCATGGGCGCCGTCTCCGAGAACATGGCAGAGGTCCAGTGTTGCATATCGTTCGGCCGTCAGGACTGCCGGGACTGCCGGGACGGCATGGGCTGCCGGGACGGCCACAGGACCTCCAGAGACCACCGTGCGTGGCGATTCACGCTGACACACCAGATTGAGCCGCGAGCAGTGCCCGCAGATGGGATATGTCTGGTCGCATTTCTTCTTCCTGAAAGAAATGTCAGAATGTCAGAATGTCATTTCCCACTGCCGCCAGACCGGGCCACAGACCTTTTTCGACACGTGAGACAGCCTTGGCGTCGACGTGTGTAGCCGCCTCGCGTCTTGGCTGGGAGTTGCTGTTGCCCAGCCATCTTCTCGGCGCGGAGGGCGGAGATGATAGGAGTCTTCGTGCGAATTCGACGAGTTGTAAGATACGAGTGGAGGTTTCGGTGGAGAGGAAAATGGCGAATTGCCTATCGCTAATTGGTGGAGTACAGTAGTCACTACGGAGACAACTACGGAGTACGGAGTTCTTCATCCATCGCGCTTTCTACACTTTCTTCGGTGAATGTCATATTGGGCAACTGCGGAGATGCCGGTCACACGTGACTACTATGATAACATAAGCCATAATATGGCATATGGGCATTCTCCCTGAGACCACACTTTTGTCTTTGCCTTCTAAGAGCTCCGCTCCGCATACTGCTCGCTCTTCGGCAGCTGGTCGCAGTTGATGCCCACCATGGCCTCGCCCAGGCCGGCACTGACTGCGGCCAGCACCTTGGCATCGCGGAAGTGCGTCGTCGCCTGCACAATAGCCCGTGCCCGGCGCGCTGCGTCGCCCGACTTGAAGATGCCGCTGCCGACAAAGACGCCGTCACAGCCCAGCTGCATCAAGAGCGCGGCGTCGGCCGGCGTCGCCACGCCGCCAGCGGCAAACGTGACCACGGGCAGACGGCCCAGCTGTGCGGTCTGCAGCAGCAGAGCCGGATCGCAGTTGATGTTCTGGGCGAGATCCTTGATGCCAGACTCGCCGTGGACCTGGAGCGTCTCCTGCGCCGTGCAGATCTCCGCCTGCACGGCACGCACGTGACGCACTGCTGCCGACACGTCGCCGGTGCCGGCCTCGCCCTTGGTCCGCAGCATGACGGCGCCCTCGGCGATGCGGCGCAGAGCCTGGCCGAGATCCCGACAGCCGCACACAAAGGGCGCCTTGAAGCCGTCCTTGGCAATGTGCGCGTTGTGGTCGGCGACCGTCAGGACCTCGCTCTCGTCGATAAAGTCGACGCCCAGCGCCTCGAGGATCTGCGCCTCCACAAAGTGTCCAATGCGCGCCTTGGCCATCACCGGCACCGTCACGGCGCCCTGCACGGCCTGGATCACCTCGGGATCCGCCATGCGCGCCACGCCCCCGTCCCGCCGGATGTCGGCGGGCACCCGCTCCAGGGCCATCACCGCGCAGGCACCGGCCTCCTCGGCAATGCGCGCCTGCTCGGCGGTCGTCACGTCCATGATCACGCCGCCCTTGAGCATCTGCGCCAGTCCCGCCTTGACGGTGCGTCCGGCCGCCGGATCGACGCTCTCGAGCGGCAGGCTGCTCGCAGCAGTGTTCACAACTTCAGATTGGCCCATTTTGAAGAGAAATCAAGTGTTCTTTGTCGAAACGAATCTCGAGACTTGGAAATAGAGAAAAATCGAATTCAAGGCCGCAGAGGTCAAATATCGAGCGGAACCGTTCGGAAAAGTCGAAAAACGGCGAAAAAAGAGTCAGAAATAGTTGCAGAATGCGTGATTTTTTCCCCTCGAAAATCGATTCGGAGTCATGCCGCTGACTCAATTGTCTGGGCAGAAGACCATCTTCCGCTAGCGATGTCGGATACCTCTGTTCTTTCTCTCTGTGCTGGCAAATACGCCGACCATAGCCGTAGTGGCGGCGTTTCGGTTGGCCGCCGGAAACCCGGATTCTTTGCTCCGTATCTTCTCCTCTCTCCTTCACCAAAAAAATGGCAGTCTTCACCGTCGGCGTCCTGGCTCTCCAGGGGGCTTTCGTCGAGCACATTGCCCTCTCGCGACGGGCTGCTGAGTCGTCGCGTGTCCTGTCGTCGCATTCCTTTGTTTTCTTGGAAGTCCGGAATGCTGAAGAATTGTCCCGTTGCGATGCCCTGATCATTCCAGGCGGCGAGAGCACCACCCTGGCCCTCGTGGCTACGCGGTCGGGTCTGCTCGAGCCTCTTCGTCAGTTTGTTCGGTATGTCAGAGTCTGAGGGCGTCGTTCATCGTCGTCGGTCGCGAAGCATCCATCGTGCCGATCGCGGGTGCTGACTAAGCAGATCCAACAAGAAGCCCGTCTGGGGCACCTGTGCCGGGCTGATCCTGTTGGCCGAGACGGTCGATGCCGCCAAAGCGGGCGGCCAGGCGGTCCTGGGCGGGCTCGATGTGCGCGTCCACCGCAACCACTTTGGCCGGCAGATCAACAGCTTCGAGGGCGACATCGACCTTTCGTTCCTGGCCGACAAGCCATTCCGAGCCGTCTTCATCCGCGCTCCGATCGTGTCCGAGGTGATCGACCACAGCGACGTGGCAGCGGCTCGGCCGCCCGTTTGCGTTCTCGGTCGCGTCCACCATGCCGGGTCCGTCTCGCCCGACGGCGACATTGTGGCCGTCCAGCAGGGAAACATCTTTGGCACGAGCTTCCACCCGGAGCTGACCGACGACGTGCGCATCCATGCGTGGTGGCTGCAGCAAGCGGTGGCGGGGTCTGGACAATAGATGCCATTTATAGCTGCTAATAGATCTCATACTTACAAAAGCCCAATCAAGCATCCGAGGCATCAAAGTTCCGGATCAGGTTGTAGTAGAACTTGACCATGTTGACGTGGTCCTCCATATTTACCCGCTCGTCGACCGTGTGCGCATTCAGGCTCGACGTCGCATACAGCGGCAAAAACCGGTAGATGTTGGTCGTGAGATCTGCATGGTCAGCATCGTATCAGACAACGGAAACGACAAGACGTACTCTGGTAATGGCGCGTGTCCGTGTTGCCGTTCATCAGGTCGCCGGCCGGCACAATCTGGCCGCCCTCAAAGGCAAACGTGCTCTGGATGGTGCCCGAGAAGACGTCCCAGACAGGACCGGTCGTCGGCGAAATGGGCGCCGGCTGCGTCGCCTGCTGGGTCTTGAGGACCAGCTTGCCGTTGTAGTCGACGCTGTATTCGGGCTTGACGGCATCGACGCTGCTGCCAAACGCGTCCAGCGCGAGCGCGTACTTGTCCACCACCGGCTGGATCACCTGGAGCGTCTTGGCCTTGACCTCCTCGATCGTGTTGTGCGAGGCCACGCGGTAGTTGACGCCGAGGGTGACGAGCTCCGGCATGGCGTTGATCTTGACGCCGCCCGCAATCATGTCCACCGCCTGCGACGTCTGCAGGCGGAAGTTGGTCGGCAGGTCCATGGCGGCCAGCGTCTGGGCCAGCTGCTCGAGGTCGCCGGCGCGCACGAGCCGCGTGATCTCCGGGTCGGCCTCGGGCGCATACCGCGCCTTGCAGATGTAGCTCTTGTGCAGCGGCGAGCCCGCCACCACGGCCGGCGTGTACGGGTTGGCCTCGAGGGCGGCGACGATCTCCGCCATGATGCCGATGCCCGTGTGCGGGTACGGCATCGACGAGTGGCCGCCGTTGACGTGCAGCTCGTACAGCACGTCCACGTGGCCCTTTTCGAGCACCGACGGCAGCGCAAAGACGACAGACCCGCCGGGCGCCGGCTCGAGGCCCAGGCTGCCCTCGTCCAGCAAGAAGGCCATGGAGTCGCGGCCGAACCGCTCCTCCAGGTACGTGGCAATCGTGCCGGCGCCCCGCTGGCCCGACGTCTCCTCGTCGAAGCCAAAGGCCACGACGATGCTGCGGCGCGGCGTCCACGACGGCTGCGACAGCAGCGCCTCGAGCGTGGACAGCAGAGCGGTCAGGCTGTTCTTATCGTCCCCAGAGCCGCGGCCCCACATAAAGGTGCCGTCAAAGTGCGCCGAAAACGGCGGATGCGTCCACGTCGAGGCATCGGCCACGGGCACCACGTCCTGGTGGGCTGCCAGCATGATGGGCCGCAGAGACGAGTCACTGCCCTCGAGCGTGTACACAAGCCCCAGGCGGTTGATCTTGGTCAGATTCATGCGCGCATGGCTGTTGGTCAGCGAGAAAGGACTAGATAACAGAAATGCATGAAAAAACCGCAACGTACACTGTCGGATACAATTCCTCTAATAAGCGGTGGACTTCGAGGAAGATGAGCCAGCGCGGATCCTCGTACACGTCCTGCATGTCGTCGTAGCTGACAGACGGGATGCGGACAAGAGCCGCATGCCGGCGTACCTGCGTGTAGAACGCCTCCGGGCCGGAAAAGAGCGAGTCTGCCGAGGGCAGGCCGTCGCCGTCGGGTGACAGAGGCGGCGGGAGATCACACCGGAAGCCGCCCGTCACATCATCCGACAGGACATCTTGGCTGCTGCTGCTGCTCAAGACATGCTGAGACGAGTCCAAGCCCGTGCCAAGTACCGCTGCAGAGACCCCACGATCTGCCGCAAGCGACAGGAGGGCCACGGCAGAGAACCGCATGGTCTGAAAGTCGGAGAAATCAAAGAAGACGAAACGCAGAAACAGACGCTGTAGAGAGGCTGGGCAAACGAGAACAAAACAGCAGAACAGACACAATGCAGGTACGCAAAGACGACAAACGGCTCAGATAGGCCGAAGCAAAAAGGAACGAGGGAGGAGGGGAATCTGCTCGCATAGCACGACAGGAACCGCCATGAGGACATTTGTGTCAGTGGAGGCTAATTTGCCGGCCGGCAAACGTAAGATACGCTAGTATTAATACTGCGCTAACCGGTTTTGTCAAACATCGTGTGTAGGCCGTGTTTATACTGTGCTTGGAACTGTACTTTCATTCTAACCAGAAAGCCCGGCAATCCTACATTGGGGCTGGCGTGGGCATGGGAAGGAAGCGTAGGCCATCGGGTGTGGAGATGTCGACGAGAGAGAGGCATCGCATGTTTGCCAACAGCCAGATACGATGCGCGCCTCAACAAAAGAATCTCTTATCTTAGCGCCGACTCCACGAAACATCCCTCTGTGATGACATCCATGACTCAACAAATCAAGGATGAACGGCGTTTTCGTGTTCTAGATCTGCCGGGCTCCGCCTCTGCGTATCCTCGGTTCTCTCAACACCACAGCACCACAGACCCATGTTTGCTGCACGCACGCGCTGTCCCTGGTCCAGCAAAAGGACGCTCTTAGCAGCTTGGGTTCCGGCTTCGTCCGTTCGTCTCTACAACACCGTCTTCCCCAAAAACATTCGTCAAAAGACACGCACCAACTGGCGCGACATGGCCGAGAAGGACATCTCCAAGTACCTCGAGCAGAGCCATGACCGGCTGTTCGAGCACAACTGCGCCTGGGCCGCCGCCAAACGCGAGCAGGACCCCGAATTCTTCATCAAATTAGCCGCCGGCCAGGAACCCGAATACCTCGTCATCGGCTGCAGCGACTCGCGCATTCCCTTTGAGCAGATTGCCGGCCTCGATCCCGGCGAGGCCTTTGTGCACCGCAACATTGCCAACCTCGTCAACAACACTGACCTCAACGCCATGAGCGTCATCAACTACGCCGTGCGCCATCTGCACGTCAAGCACATCATCGTCTGCGGACACTACGGCTGTGGCGGTGTCAAGGCGGCCATGACGCCCAAGGACATGGGCCTGCTCAATCCCTGGCTGCGCAACATCCGCGACGTCTACCGCCTGCACGAGCCCGAGCTCGATTCCATCCCCGAAGGCCCCGCGCGCTACAACCGCCTCGTCGAGCTCAACGTCATGGAACAGTGCCGCAACGTCATCAAGACCGCCGACGTCCAGCAGTCCTACGATATCAACAAGTATCCCATCGTCCACGGCTGGGTCTATGGCTTCGAGGACGGCCTGCTCAAGGACCTCAAGATTGACTTTGCCTCCGTCTTGGAAACCATCCAGAAGATTTACCATCTGCCACATGCCAGTTAGGGACAGCTGGGAAAGTTGGCACGGTCCTTGGACCATTCTATTTCTCTCAGGACCTGTTCCTTGCCTTTTCGCCTGCACGTGTCCCGTCCTATATAATTCCCAAAATAATACAATACATTCTACCCAGGCCGCGGCTTACTCGTGTGTAATGGCACCGATGAAAGAACTTCCTCCTTTTCCCGTGCCCAAAGCAAAAGTACCCCGTACTCATGCTCGTACTGTCTCACTTTCATCGAAATGGTCTCTTCCGCTAACCCGGTCCCACTTCAGGTGCTCAGTAGATCCCGTACGCTCATGCCCCGGCCCGACGCGTTGTTGCCCGAGCCCCCACTGCTACCACTCACAGTCCCCCGCCGATCATTGTTCAGCATCAGCAGCGCCGCCGTCGCCTCCTGGTCCATGTCTCGCTGCGGCAGCAGTACCGGGCTCGTCAAGGTGGAGCCGGCCGCTGAGCTGTGCGTAGACATGGCCGCCGGAGGAAGAGTCGGGGCCGAAGATACCGGTGCATACAAATACGACGGCATGGGACCAAAGGCCGGTGAAGCCTGGGCAGATGCCGCACTGTAGCTGAAGCTGTAGTGCCGCTGGTCCATGCTCGGCATAGACGACTGCGAGTCCTGCCGGTGCTGGTGGTACCGAGCGTCCTGGGCCAGCAGGGCCGGCGACACCGACGGCTGGTGGTGCATGATGATGGAGGATCGCCGGGACGACGACGAAGGCGACGACTGGTTCGACTGGTTCGACCGAGCGTGCGTCGTCGTCAGAGCCGGCGACGGCAAGTTGTCTTCCCGAACGCCGGCGTCGTTGTCTGCGTCGCCCTCGTCTTCCTCGTCCTCGTCCTCGTCGTAGTCGTCGTCACGTGACACACCCGTCATCTCCACGTCCGGCGACACCGAGCCGTCGCTGTATCCATGCGAGTACGGCCTGGCCGGGTCATACTGCTGCTGGCGTGCGGGCGGCGAGACGGAAAAGGACGCCTTGTCCTGCTCTTGCTGGTGCTCGCTCTCGCGCTGGGCCTTGAGCGTCGCCACACAGTCCTCCAGGTACCGCACATATTCGATGGAAGCCTGCAGCGTTAGACATGGAGTGCACAATTCTCAGTTAAATAGATACACACCTGCAGAATGGCCAGCTTGTGCATCTCGCCCGTGCAGGCGGGAATCATGTTCTTCAGCACGGCAAACTCTTCGTTCATCTTGGACCGCCGCCGCCGCTCAATGAGGCTGTGGGCAGTCTTGCGGGCGATTTTGCGGCCGGCCGCGCTGGTCGACGAAGGCTGCTTTCTCTTGCCTGCGGCCGTGGTCGTCTTGGACCCGGCATCTGCAGGAGCAGAAGAGGCGGTGCCGGCCACGGCGGTTGTAGCAGCCGCAGTGGCGGAGCTGCTCTTGGCCATGCCAGACTTCCCAGCGCCACCTGCCGATCGGCCTTGGGCCGAGAGCACGGGAGACTCGCCTGGCTCAGTGGCTGTGCCAGTCGGGACTGCCGTGCGTGGCTTCATCTGAATGATCTTGCGGGAACGCGTGGGTGGTGGCGGGAGAGCAAAGGCGGCCTTGCTGGCCGCTGCGGACGACCTCCGGCGGGACTTCACGGCCTCGGCCGCCTGCATGGGATACAGAGACGGCGATGGCTTGCTCGAAGTGGCAGAGTCGTTCTTGGGGACCATGGGCGGCGACATGAGGCTGGCATCGGCCGGCATGCCCGTGGCCGTAGGCGATGAGGAAGCATTCCGGGCCGCTGCATGGTTGTTGGATGCCGTCATGGCCGGCGGAGGAAGCTCGAATGCCATTTGCAGGGCAGCCAGGTTCTTGCAGCCGTCCTGACCGGGGATATCGGTCGAGGAGGCCGGGGTCGGCGGGAGGATGGTGGGAGGCATGGGGAGGAAGGGGCCGAATGTTGAATGGATCGAATGGACAGTGTTTGGCACAATAGACAGGGCACGCGTGCTTTGTCAATTGGGTAGCGAGAGCGACGATCAGACTGGACGGATCGGCAGGTGGCTATGGGCGAGATAGCTGGTGAGATACTGTGTGGCTGGTCATGCAGGATTGTGACAGACGTTGTGGACCGGGGGAACAAAGGCAGAGGAAGAGGCCAGGAGGATGTCGACGGAAAGGGGAAAAAGAGAAACGAGAACAAAAGAACTTGGAAAAGGTAGAGAGAAAGAGGAAGGTCTGCCGAGATAACGAGTCCGCGGAGCAGGTGGCGGTAGTGGAGTCGCAGAGCAGCAGCAAGATCCCCAAAACCGGGGGCCTAGCCCGGCTGCTGTGTATGATCAGAGGCCGCATGCCAGAAAGGCAGCGGAAAAAGCAAAGAGCACATGTTCAAAGGGGCTCAGATCTGGGGGGGCGTGTGCCCGGAGTGGACAACCTGGCTGGCCAGCCAGTGAATGGCGTGCATCTTAGCATGGTCTCGCGACAGCAAGGCTTGGCAATTCCAAAAATGCAGGTATAAAGTTCGAGAAAGGGGGGTGCGAGAGCGGGGAGCCCTCGTGCTCCTGGGGAGTGGTGCTGGTGAAGCCTTGTCGTCAGTTTCGCTGATTAGAGGCTATTGGCCAATCAGAAGGCGCCGTTGGCGCACGTTGCAAAGAGAGAGGAGAGCACGCGATCTCTCACCTCAACCAGATCGATGGTCCGTCGGTTGGCCCGTGCATGTTTGCAAGGGTCGGCAGGCGTCTCTCGGTACTGTTTTTCACGCGAGCGTCGTGTCTGCAGACTGTTGGAGTCAACGAGAGCTGTGCAGCATACAGGATTGAGACGTTTTCTGTCAGCAGTTCTTTTAGGAGACATTTCTTCTAGAATGACAACTTCCACAACTTCAACTTCAACACTTGGCTTGGCTTTCTAGACTTTGTCAACTCGCTCACGGCCACTCCTGTTATCACATGGTCCAGCTGGTACGCCATGGAACGGCGACATACGAAGGCCTGCAACAAAAAAAGGGCACGTGGGCTTGTCTGGCTGTTTCGGGGAATCACTGCCTGTGGGTCCTGTGGTATCGCTTTTCTGATCTGCGGCAACTTCAGGGCGGAATGCCCAGCAACGATGGCGGAATTCGAACATGTGATTGGGTAATGCTCCACCGTACTCCTGCTGACTCAGCACAATCCTGGCCAGTCATGATGCTCCACGGGCCGACATTTTTGCGGCCCCGAATAGCTTATGTAACGATGTCTTCAATCTGAAGATGGCACAAGTAGATGAGGCTGTTTACGTAGTTTCGTGAATACTCTGCAGTCATCAGGTAGACATAATAGTTTAGAGAATATTTTGAGTTGAATATTTTTCCAATCTCTGCCATAATTCACTTACACAAATATTGAGAATTTATTCTTGCTGAAGACCAATTAAATGAAGAGATGCAGAAACATCAAAACAAGTCTCAATAACAAACAAGTAGAAACAGTAGAAAGTCTAGTCCTAGCATTTTAATAAGAGATCTCTTTAATAACGAGGGAGAGGTTGTGTGCTATCACAACATTATTCGAATGAGGTTGTGCCGGTACCCAGCTTAGTCAGCATTTCACGGGTGTCGGACGACGGCCGCATGTCTGCTTCGAAGTCTTACAACAGTAATGGCTTACGGTAGAATAAATTCCGTATTCGACGTAAGATTGTATATCTTCGGCGACTTTGAACGCAGGTTACTCATTGTCTTGTCCGGAGACGGAGTGCGAATAAAGAGCTCCGGCGGAACAGACCCGTGACATTTCCGTCGGCTTAGAGGTCTCTCCGACAACATTTTAGGTCCTTTATACTGCTAAACTGTTGGTATAAGACAACAACTCCAGAGAACAGACAGCCATGCAGCAACGAAGCAAGCCCTCGACAAATACTGACAGACATGGCCAGTTTCGAAAAACATACAGATTCACCAGAAGAGGCTCCAGGAGAAAATTCTCCCGGAGAATCAGCTTCCAATGGACCAGAAGTCGCCCCTGTTCCCGGGCCAGGCAAGAAAGACTTCCAGTTCTGGATGGTCTTCGTCGCCGTCGACCTGACCACGTTTCTGGCAGCGCTCGACACATCCATCATCTCCACGGCATTGCCTACCATCACGGCCGCTCTCAACTCCGATGAACTCTACGTCTGGATTATCGACGCCTACCTCCTCTCCTCCACCGCCACCATCCCTCTCTTTGCCCAGGCCGCCGACATCTATGGCCGCCGGGGCCTGACCATCTTCGCCGTCTGTCTCTTTGTCCTCGGCAGCGGCATCTGCGGCGGCGCTTCCAACAACGCCATGATGATTGCCGGACGGGCCGTGCAGGGCGTCGGCAGCGGTGGCATTCTGACGATGAGCGAGATCGTCGTCTGCGACATGGTCACCGTGCGTGAGAGAGGCCTCTACACAGGCATCGTTGCCGGCACTTGGGCCATTGCCACCGTCGTGGCTCCCATTATGGGCGGCGCCTTTGCCCAGAACGTCTCCTGGCGCTGGGTGTTTTATATCAACCTGCCCATCTCGGGCGTCTCTCTCCTGGCCCTCGTCCTCTTCCTCAAGATGCGTCGACCGCCGGCCGGCAGTTTTCGGGATCAGGTCTCCCGCATCGACTGGGGCGGCTGCGCCCTCTTGGTGGCCTCCATCGTCGCCGTCGTCCTCGCCCTCAGCTGGGCCGGCACCATGTATCCCTGGTCTTCCTGGCACACCCTGGTGCCGCTCGTGCTCGGCCTCGTCGGCCTGCTGCTGTTCATCGCCTACGAAGGCCTGGCGCCTTGGCTGCGCGAGCCCATGATGCCCCTGCGGCTCTTCACCAACCGCACCTCTGCCGCCATCTACGTCATCAGCTTCGTCCACAACATGCTCCTCTTCTGGATCTGCTACTTCCTGCCCGTCTACTTCCAGGCCGTCAAGCAGGGGAGTCCCTCGCGCTCGGCCGTCATGCTCTTCCCCATTGCCACGACTGCGGCTCCGGGTGGAATCATTGCCGGCGCCGCCATCACGAAAACCGGCAAATACCGCTTCTGGCACTTTTTCGGCTTCGCCCTCATGGCCGCCGCCTGCGGCCTCTTCACCCTCCTCGACGTCGATTCGTCCACCGGCCGCTGGGTTGGCTTCCAGCTCCTGTTTGGCTTCGGCTGCGGCTTCGTCTTCACCAGCTGCCTGCCGCCCATTCTGGCCAGCCTCCCAGCCAAGGATGTCGCCCTGGCCACGGGTACGTGGACGTTTCTGCGCAATTTCGGGTCTGTCTGGGGCATTGCCATCCCGTCGGCTATTTTCAATACAAACGTCAACCATGCAGCCTCTCATATCACAGACCCTTCTGTCCGGGCTCTGCTTCTCAATGGAGGTGCCTACGAGCATGCCACCAAGGCGTTTATCGAGCAGCTCGGCGCAGAGCCCGACCTGCAAGACGCAGTCATCAACGTCTATGTGGACGGCCTCCGGCTCGTATGGCAAATTTCCATTGCCTTTGCTGGCCTGGGCTTCCTTTTGTCCTTCCTTGTCCGTAGCGTTGAGCTGCGCAACGAGCTGGACACCGAGTTCGGCCTCGACCGGAAACCGTCCAAACAAGAAGGCGGAAGTGAATTCGTCTAGAGGTGTAGGACAATGTGTTGCTTGTTGGGCCGCTCTTGTAAGATACTAGGCTGTTTTCTTTAAGTACATCACTTCATAGCTCTTAACGCAAACCATCCTCTCGAGACACCTCCTCGACTTCCATGTGCTCCGCCTGTCTAGCCTCTGTAATCTTCTCTTCCAGAACACCAGCTGTGCCGGCATCGAAGGGCAGCATCTTGGCAATCTTGGGCGGGTCCCACACGCTATCCGCGCGCAGATAGAACTCATCAATGTCCTCGAGGGCACGGTTCTTGGTCTCGGGACAGAAGAAATAAAAGACGCCGACGGCCGAGAAACTCGTGCACATGTAACAGAGATAGTACTTCCAGCCGATGTTGTCGAATCCGACTGGCGTCACCTCGGCCAGTAGAAAGTTGAACAGCCAGTTGCTGGCCGACGACATGGCCGTCACGCGAGCACGGATGCGCAACGGGGCGATTTCGGCGCTGTAGAGGAAGGGCAACAGAAAGAGGCCGACGGGGAAGAACGTGAGGGTGGCAAAGTCGAAGAACAGCGACGCACCCGCGGCCGCCCTGTTTCCGGCGCTGGCATATTTGGTCAGGGCAGCGAGGCCAGCCTGGCTGACGGCCATGCCGGCGGCACAGGTGATGAGCAGCTTGCGGCGGCCGAAGCGGTCAATGAGCAGCAGGGCGAGGCCGGCGCAGAAGAGCTGCCAGAGCTGCATGCAGCCCGAGATGATGCGCGAGGTGACGCCGTCATAGTGCAAGATATCTTGGAAGACGGTATTGGAATAGAACGTGACAATGTTGACACCAGTCATCTGGCACAAGATGTTGATGGCGATGCACGTCAAGGTCCGCTGCAGATGCCGATTTTGCGTCCGGGCAAACGGGTTGTTGGAGGCGCCGACTTGTTCCTGGGCAATGGAGTGGCGGATGAGCTGCACCTCGGAGCGGATCAGGTCAGAGTCGGCAGGCAGGTCGTACAGCTGGGCCAAGACGTGCTCGGCGGCCGTGTATTCCTCTTTCATGATGAGCCAACGGGGGGATTCCGGCATCATTCCAATGAGGCCAATGACCAGCAGCGCAAAGAGAGACTGGAAGGCAATGGGAAAGCGCCAGTTGACCGACGAGTCGTGGACGTAGTAGAAGCCAAAATTCAGCCACGTCGCCAACACCACGCCGCCGATGCCAAACATGCCCTGCATCATGACCAGCTTGCCGCGGACGTGTGCCTTGGAACACTCCGTCACCCACATCGGCACCGTGGCCGTGAACGCGCCGACGCCCAGGCCCGTCACCAGGCGTGCGGCCATCATCTGGCCCAGGTGGAAGGGCGTCGCCTGCAGGATGACGCCGACAATGACGATGCAGGCAGCCCCAAAGATCAAGTGGCGGCGGCCCAGGTAGTCGCCCAGGAAAAAGCACGATAGTGCTCCAAAGGCACAGCCCACCTCATACAGCGCCACGGTTGTGCCCTGCAGCAGAGACGCATGGTTGCTTGTGTCGGTGGTCGTGTCGATGGCGGGGAACTGCTTCTCCCAGGAGCTGAGCGTCAGCAACCCGTTGACGACGGCCTGGTCATAGCCCTGTAAAATGAAGGCAGTGGCACCGATGATGCCAACGGCCAGGCTCAGCTTGGTACCGCGGAGATGGAGTGCAGGCATGGCGGTGGGCTGAGAGGAGAAAGGAGAAGGGGGAAATTCAAAGAAACCCTCAGAAAAGGAGGGGAAACTATAAAAGCCCCTTCCCAGCCTCCCACCGCGTTTTCTTACACGAACCTCCCACTCAGGGTCGTCGATCATGCCCCATCAGCAGCGTACGGAGTATGGCGATCAACAATTGGTTGATATCCGTCATTTTACGAAAAATACGACGTATTGATAGCAGGGAGACTCTGTCATCCTGTACTCCGGACAAAAGGACAGTACCCCGCATCAGTTCTGCTCATTTCCGTGGAGTCTCCACGGTGTTGTAGGACGGGTGCCATGTAAGACGAGATCCCTGGCTTCTCGAAAAGATGTGATGAAGATTCACGTGACGGCCAGTGCTGAATTCGGGGCCCCGCGACTGTTGTGCACAGACTAATTACAGGGGTTATAATTGGGGTTCTCCATATTCTTACGGGATACCGCTGAATTGACCGTCTGTTGGTCTGATAATCGTCTCTGCCAAGCAGGCTGATGTATGGCCGAGCCATCAGGTGGTGGATGAGTGTTTGGAGTAAACTTCTGATCGGCAGATGCCATTGGATCAACTTTAATCAAAGTGATTGGCCGAGAATATTGATTCCCGTCAAAAATCATAATACCTACGTACTCCGTACTCGTACATCTACAGTCACAAAGGCCCGCAAAAAAAGACTTCATACACTTCATGAGTGAAGCAAAAAAAATTGGACCGGCTGGGAATCGAACCCAGGACCTTTCCCATGCTAAGGGAATATTATACCACTAAACCACAGGCCCTCCTTGTCATGTCAGATCGGCGGCCGATTTTTGATTAGTAAAGCCTGGACAGCAATGTTACCAGGACATTCTTCAAATTACTGAGTGTTTTTCCTGTTGTTAGTGGCGAATTTAGTATAACTCGCCCCAAGTAAAATATGTTGTCCTCTCGAGCAAATAAAAAAAAAACATTTTCTACGGAATACAGAGCACTCTTCTTATAACACAGCAAGAGAGATATAGAGTACGGAATGTTCCATAGAAGCACAGAATTAACAAATTTGTAGGATCAAGATACTTAAGATAACCGTAAATATCGAAAAAAAATTGACAAAAAAAAAACGTACAGCAGCGGGTATTCGCTGGTCGTCACCGACCCAACTACTAATCCGCCGATTACTGGTTTAACTAGGGGAGAGCGGACGGGATCCCGTGCTTTCCAGTATCTATGGCCGTACGTGAAGGCTTTACTAACAAAATCTCCTTTTAATGTCTTGGCCATGATCCCAAAAGCATCCCTCGTTTTCTGAAATTTCTTTTTAAATCATTCTGTAGTCACAAAGTCTCATAATTATTTCGTTCAACGACTCCGCACAGCCAGTCGATACAATGTCGAACCGTATCCGTAAAGAAGATCCCCAGCTTCGTCAACAAGAATCCCATCGGCGGTCCAAAAGTCGTTTATACCCTCAAAAAACCAGCCAAGCCGTCGAAGTTTCCTGAGAACCATGTTTGAATATGTATTCAGATTAGGTCCGCATCTGTAGCGGATGAGGCGTGTTTCCGTGTCAGCTACGGGAAATGCGTCGGGCTGCTGCTTCAAGAATGCATCCATCCAAAACATCACATAGTCTGCATTCGTAGTGTCCTCCTCATCTCCTCGGAGATACATTTTTGCCATGATGATACTCTTTGGAGACTTGACAATCAGCACGAGACAGGGGGCGTTGAAATATGCAATCATGGCAATCTCATCAGAGACTGTTCTGGGTACAACGTCCCTGTTGTTGACGACGCGAACTAGTCCTCGCTTCGCAAGGTTATGGTAGTCATTGAAAGACATTGCTGTGGTTTTGAGTGCGGGATATGTGGATGGATGTTGCGTTGAGTTCTTCTAGTCTATTTCTTAACAAGTATGAAGAGAA
This sequence comes from Dryadomyces quercivorus, assembly GCA_002778125.1. Classification (NCBI taxonomy): domain Eukaryota; kingdom Fungi; phylum Ascomycota; class Sordariomycetes; order Ophiostomatales; family Ophiostomataceae; genus Dryadomyces; species Dryadomyces quercivorus. Next base: position 764,796 of record PCDE01000014.1, read on the forward strand.
AATATCTACAATTCAGTTTATATGGACGTCTGTCAAGGAATCATGTTGAATGATGAATCATGCAAATAACTTGTGAAGATACCTTTTGTTCCAGCTGGGCAAACATCGCTAACGTCACATACGAGCAGCTACTGGAGTGGAACCCCAGCCTCTCGGCCAGCAACTGCGTGCTCCAAGCAGGGCTGAGCTACTGAGTGCAGAAGTGGAAAACTCCTCGTAAGACTATTCTCTATATCACTAGATTTTCATCTTATGTCTTATACTCTGCGTGCATGGCACGTTCACTGACGCCAGATTGCTTCCCTTTCTAGCAAACGAGATGCTGCCATATGAGTATTGCGTGCCCGCAAACCTTACACGTATAACGACCTCAACACTGTAGGAAGTGAAATATTACCGTGGATCACGGCAACCGGTAATCACTTGCGACCAAATGATTGCTAACGACCAACCGTAATAGTTACGCCTTGACCCTTCTATTTACTACCACACAGTCCTCCGAGCGTACCGTCGGCCACAACATCGAGAACCAGGATATAGCAGACTGCTCGCCCCCAGGCTTCCTCCGTCTTACGGCTTCTGCCTCCAATATCCTACAAAATTTCTCTCCTCCTCGGACCAATATACGCGTATGAGTGCCCTTTAGGCTTAGCGCCTCCGGATGGAATACACCTTCGAAGACGAAAATGGAATTTGGAGTGGTTAAGTTTGTGTATGATTATTGTGGTATATCATCAACGAAGACCCTGCCGTTTTCGACAATGACTGTTCTCGTATCGGAGCCACTTCCGCGAGGAGCAAGGTCCAAACTGCGCCTCTCCACGGCGATTCCAGTCTCTTCAAGCTCGCTCCAAACATAAGCCAAGTTTGATTGAGCTGCATGCGTGTCCCCGTAGACAATGGTGAAGAGTCGTGTTCTATTTGAAACCCTTCGCAGAGGGAACACAGTTTCGTCGGTTAAGTGCTTCTTTATCTGATGCATCATCAGTCTGTTATGGAGAGTAATGTAACCTGCATCGCGGATTTGCAGCCGCAAGCTGGCTAGTAAAGCCCCGACCTGCGAGACAGCAACAATGATGACACAAGGGACGCGGATGGTAGTGCCCAAAGCCGGACATAATCTATACTGCAACTTCCTCACTTTTCCTAGATCGACCATGCGGACAAGATGCCGGGTTAAAAGATAGTCGAGGCGGCTGTAAGAAGTCATATTGGTGTTTTAGTTTGTTGGATATTTTGTAGATGAAGATGATTTTATTCTTCTTTTTGATTATTTTCTAGGGATACAAAAGAGAATTGGAACAGAGAATTTATGTATAGCTATGTGTTTGATAGACGAAACGATGTCCGTCACGAAGAGGTGTATCATGTAAATAGACTCAGTCACAACGGAAGCATTATAGGATTACTGGCCTACAGGTCTACGACAATGACAGCAGGTTGTCATAGATGTTTCATTGCACTGTGATTTGGAGAAATGATAGAATTTCTGAAGCTATTTCAAACACCCCAATGATTTCAAAGAAGACAAACTACGAATTGGAAGAACTGACCCAAGCATAGCCTCAAACGCACGTTACCCGGAGTACAATCGCCCATCCCGTCAGGCTTTCATAGATGCCCAACTCGTTCTGCTGCCGGAAGGTTACCTCCTCTGCGCGAGCCATCATCAACACCGTATTCTTGCGAGCATTGTCGCTCCTTGGCACAGGCAAAGGAGTGGAGACCGATGCCTGCTTCTTTTTGTTCGTCGCCCAAGGCAGCCAGGACCCCCTATCCTTCTTCTGCTTCGGTAACGACTCCCTGTCGGCTGGCACCGGCAAGATAGCCGGGCGGCTGGAGTCTGACCCATTCTCCCTGGAGGAAAGGCTTAAATGAGCAGAGAGGCGGCGTGCCATCTCCTCGTCACGCCACCAAGATTCCTTGGCCCGAGCACCGCCCCCAAGAATATTAGGCGACTCAGCGGGTTCAGCCCATCGCCCCCATTCGTCGAATTCGCTCGCCGTATCCTTGGCGGTCGACCCTGTGTTCTCTCCACTTTTCTTGGCATCCTTGGGATTCTGATCTCGTATCCGCACAAGCTGCACGACGTCTCCCTGCTTTCTCTGCTCGTCGCTTCCGCTCAGCGTCCACAGCTCTGAAACTGCGCTTTCCGGCACCATGACCAGCTCTGCCCCCGACGGTTGCCGTGGAAAGGTCGCTATGTAAGACAGGAATGCACCGACCTCGGGGACCAGATCGGCCATCCATTCAAAGTCCTGTCTTTCCTGCCGCGACTCCTGGGCGTATTGGCTCTGTTGAATGGCCTCGGGCAGCTGAGAGGCATACTGAGCAATTTGAAAGCGGTATTCTGAAATGGACGTTGTCCCCGTAGCTTCCACATAGGACGGCGGGGCTTCGCTGTCGACTGGATCTGTCTTGCCCGCCATGATGCGAGCTCGTCTCTTCCAATATGATGACTAAGCAAACAAGACAGGAGGTCGGTGGACAGATACAGAGTAGGGGGGGAAGTACTTGATGAAATAAGAATGACAAAAGGATAATGAATCACATGCTCCTGGTTTCGAACGCGATTGGGGGCTGTGCTGATATCCGCATATTACGGCAAGGCTGAGTAAAGGAGTGTCACGCGGGATTTCCAGGTACTTAAGAAAGCAAGAAAAAAGGCGACTAGCGAGTGAATTTAGCGAGGCTGGGTGAGCCAAAGTGAACCGTCGGTCACCCAAATGGATTGCGGTGAATGAGTGATTCAGATTGTTGTGAGGCAGAATTCGTCCCTAATTCGGGTACCGATACAACACTCTGGACGAGAATCAGAAGTAGAAATATGTACAGATACACTAGTCTTACGCCCAGATTCCGCCTCGTTCCGTTGGTGTCCTGATCTGGTCACCTTTGCGGGGTAAGCTATGTTAAGCACAGCCTCAGGCCATTGGCGTTTTGCTGAATACGACTAGTACGAGGTACGGCTGTTTTATTAGGTAACAATCCTTCTGTTGGATGTCATACCTATGCCACGTGTAGATCGCCTTGCAGTGACTGGTTTCATCTCTCTCTTCCGTGTCTATTTAATGGCCGTCTGGTCTTCCTCTTCGTGTTGATTTTGACATATTCAGTCACCAACTTGATCCTCAGAATTCTACTATCATCAACATGTCTTACAAGGTTGCTGCCCCCGACGAGTACCTTGCCATTACTGGCATGGGCGTCGACAGCATCAAAATCACCAAGGCCGCATGGGTTTTCCCTTTCCAGCGATGCATGCGTTTCAGGTACGTCACCATTGGCTTTGACGAGAGTGTGAACGGCTCACTGACAGGTCACCCCGGCCTCTAGCATCCGTCCTCGTGACTATGCCATGAACCTGCAGGCCATGACAAAGGAGAAGCTCCAGTTCCTCCTCCCTGTCGTCTTCACTGTTGGTCCGGATGTTGCACAGCGTTCAGACCACGGAAGACATGCAGCGGCGCCTGCCATGGGTCAGGATCTTGCCCAGGGCGGCGAGGATGCTCCGATTCACCCGCCCTCGAACGAGGATTCCCTGCTGAAGTATGCCATGCTTCTTGCCGACAACGCGGAGGCCAAGAAGTCCTCGGTCAACTTTCTGGAAAACATCGTCAAGGGCATCATCGAAGGAGAGACTCGTGTGCTGGTTTCCAGCATGACGATGGAGGAGATCTTTACCGAGCGCGAGGTCTTTAAGAAGCGCATCTTTCGCAACATCCAGGGCGAGCTCTCGCAGCTCGGTCTGACCATTCTCAATGCGAACGTCAAGGAGTACGTTTTCTGATATCTCCACCGTTTTCGCTATTTTAACGCCTTGCAGGTTGAAGGATGCCCCGGACTCTGTCTACTTTACATCCCTGTCGAGAAAGGCCCACGAGGGTGCGGTGAACTCTGCGCGAATCGATGTAGGTTGTCTTCTGTCCCGTCTGAGTTTCTGACGCTGACCATGACAGGTGGCCGAGGCCCAGCTGAGGGGTAACGTGGGCGAGGCCAAGCGCAAGGGCGAGCAGGAGCGGGAGCTGGCCAAGATCCATGCCGAGACGGCCGTGCAAAAGGTCGACCGGGATCTGGAGCGTGCACAGGCCGAGGCGACCCTGGCCACGCGCAAGGCCGGTCTCGACCGGGACGTCGACATTGCGCGGATCGAGGCAACGCGGGCGACCGAGTCGACGGACGAGGCGCTGAAGCGGGACGTCGAGATCAAGCGTGCCGCCGCCGAGCTCGAGCGTCTCCGTGCCACGGACGTCGTCAAGGCCAGCATCCAGCGCGAGTCGCAGCAGCAGGCGGCCGACGCCAAGGCGTACGAGATCTCGGCGAATGCGCGGGCCAATCTCGAGAAGGGACAGCGCGAGGCCGAGGCGTCTGCGTACCGCACCAAGACGGAGGCCGACGCGTACGCCTATGCCATCACGAAGAAAGCCGAGGCCCACCGCAAGGAGAAGGTGCTGGAGGCCGAGGGTATGGTGGCGATGGCCGGCGCCTACCAGCACATGGCGGCAGCCTTTGGTGGCCCTGCGGGCCTGCTGCAGTACATGATGCTCGAGAAGGGCACGTATGTGTCCCTGGCCAAGGCCAACGCCGAGGGCGTCAAGGGCCTGCAGCCCAAGATCAGCGTGTGGAACACGGGCGCACAGGCCGGCATCGAGCCGGGCCAGGGCTCGTCGGCAGCGGCCCAGGGCGGTGCCAGCATCGATACCCTGCGCAATGTCTACCAGATGCTGCCGCCGCTGATGACGACGATCCACGAGCAGACGGGCATGTCTCTCCCCGAGTGGCAGTTTGGCCGTCTGGCCGGGGAGATGAGCGAGGCCGAGCGGGCCAAGACGATCACCGGGGCGAACGGCCATTAAGAGTGTGGAAGAGTTGAGGGTTTCTGGGTGTTTACTGACTTTCTGAAATTTCCTTTGTCTTTTCTTTTGTTTGATTTTCTCATGTTCCTATAATTGTATACCCTACCATCTCGACAAAGTCACATAGTTATTAAAATACAAAAAAACGAACAAAAACTGCAGTGCTATGAAATGCTATTTACGCCCCTTTACACAACTCATGACAATAAAACTCTTACGTTAATCTTTCTTCGCCTTTCGCGGGCTGATGAAATCCAGAAAAAGACTAAACAGATGGAGTAACAAAAGAACAGAGGGATACCCAGAGAGCCGGCGCAATCTTTCTTCCGCTGTTTCTGTTTCTTGTCGAAGAATCTCTTGCAATTCCGTGGCAGACAAGTCTGCCTCGTTTTGCAACTCCATCTCTCGCCGCAATTCGGAGAGGAGGGGATTCGATGCTTCGGCGTCCTCTTTCTCTTCGGACCTCTCTGGCCCTTTAGCTTTTCCTGCTTCTTCTTGCTCCGCCTCTTCATTCTTGTCAGAGTTCCCCATCTCGGATTCTGTGGCGGTTGACTTGGACGGTGCCTCCGAGAAAACGGACACCGCTGCCGACAGCTGATCGACCATGGTCAGCTGGGACGAGCTCTCGGAACAACGTTCCGACCCGGCATCCACGGCCAGGTCCCCTCCGGCGACAGACATTTCCTCGTGGCCAGGCATGGGCACCGACAGCGGCACAGCGTCGGGGATCTGCCGTGCGGCGGCGTGCAGGTTCCGGAGGACCATTTTCCGGTCGAGGCCGCGGGCCAGGGCGTCGAGCCGCGTGCCGGAGCGGTATTCGGAGCCGAGGCGGATGAGTGTGGTGGCAGTTCCCTGGTTGTTGGTCCCGCGGGCGGGAAAGCGGTAGCGCAGGCGGTCGAGACGTTTGCGGAGGCGGCCCTCGATCTCGACCTTGATGAAGAAGGGCTTGGCGTCGTGGGTCAAGGCGAGGCCGGTGTGGAAGGTGTTGCTGTGCAGGGGCTGGGCGTCGAGCTCGTTCTCGGACAGGTCCCAGACGAGCGTCTTGTAGGTGGCGTCGAAGCTGCCGTCGCGCAGAGAGCCGGCGACGTGGTGGCCGCTCAGCACCCAGCGATTCTCGCAGTGCACCGTCTTCTCGGCCTGGACGCCGAGGCCGCCGGCCGAGAACCCGCAGGCGCCGAACTCGGGGATGGCGCTGTAGAGGAGCCGGCCCTCGCGCGTGGTGGTCTTGCCCGTCAGCAGCTTGGGCCCGAAGTGGTCGGTCACGGCCAGCTGGCTGTCGTCGGCGAAGACGGAGTCTCGGGCCGACGAGGTCTTGGGCTCGTCCTTGTGCTCTTCCAGCGTGATGCGGATGCTGGCCGAGGACAGGCGGTACTTGTCGGGCTGGCTAAAGGTTAGGTCGACGTACAGGATGCCGGCCGGCACGCCGCGGAGGCCCAGGACGCCCCATTGGGAGTCGCTGAAGCGGAGCTTGCAGTCGATCAGCACCTTGCCGATGCTGCGCGAGCCCAGGCTGCCGTAGCCGTTGTGGCTCCATTGCTTGTAGTAGGACCCGAACTTGCGGGCGACGACTGGCGGCGGCGGCGGCGGATCCGCCACCGATGTGTGACTGTGAGACTCCATAGGTTGTAAAGGAAGAGATCCTGACCGTCTGGGGCAGAAGCACCGGGGAAGATAAGGACGACTGGGACGACTGGGACGACTGGGCTGACTGGCAAAGTGGCTGGAGAGGTCAGGAGGCAGCCTAGCCTCGCGGACTTGGCATCGGAGTAGAATAAAGAGATTAAAGGGTGGGTGGCTTGCATATACTGCGGCACGGCCCAGTCTGGATTGGGCGTCGGGGCCAATCGGAGGGTCGAGTATCCGAAGCTGCATGTAAGCAGTGTCAATAGTGAGGTGCACTGCCAGGCTCCCCGCTTTCCAGGCCACATCGGCAGGGCTGACTTGTCCGGGCGCATTAATAGAAGCTGCTCTCTTGTCTGCCGACTTTGCGATTGTTGTCTTTGACAAAGATAGTTCGTCGTTCCAAGATGGCGTAAGTAAACAATGCTTTCCTTTCACCCCAAAACACTCTAATACAAATATAGTGCAAACAACTCCCGCAGCTCGCTGTCCTCTTCCAGCGAAGAGGACAACTGGGACTCGGACGACGACGACAGACGGTCATCTAGACGTGTACATATTGTCCGCCCGCCCGACTCGGACGATGACTCGCTGGCCGCCTACTTCCCAGAACACCAGGGTATGGTGCCGTATGAAATTCCGCCGCCCACGCGTGCCAGGCCCGACGAGAGCGGCAGCAGCTCGCGAGCGCTGCCTCCGCCGTCAGGAAAAGATCTCCGGATCCTGGAACCATACCGGGAGACCCTGCCGGTTCCTACAGGCTATGTCACCATCGAGAGCCCGTCGTCGCAACGGGACTACACCATCCACCTCGAGCTGGACATTGAGGAAGATGTCGACGACAAGATCCAGCACCTCGTCCGGCTCAAGAGACTCGGCCGCTTTCACGAAGCGGCCACGTTCTTTGACGAGAACCTGACGGACCACCTGCGCGAGAAAACCGTCATGAACACCTATGCCGAGCTGTTGCTGGAGCAGGGCGACTATAAAACATTCTTCGAGGCGTTCAATGTCGACCGGGTCACGCATACGATCCAGATGGCCCCCCAGGCAGAATTCGCCGACCCCATGCTTCTCGACGACTGCCACATGGCCCTCATCCTAGAGCTGGCCAGGATCTACAGCAACCCCGAGCTGTACCACTCCTATTACACGGCCACTTCCATCCTTCGCCAGCTGACAACCAAGTTTGTGGGCGACCAAGAGCACATCGACACGGCCAAGCACCAGGTCCGATGTCGTGTCCTCACCCTTCTTGGACGCATCCACTGCAGTACCAGGATGCTGACCGTACATAATTGTTACGCCGCCTGCGACATCCAGAAAGACGTCGGCAGCTACCGAAACTATCTGGAAGAGGGCCGTCACTGGGAACTGCGCGATGTCATCTATGCCTTTTTCGCCGCCTTTGGGCCCATCGAGACGTGCCGGCTTCTCTTCCAGGCGCACTCGCTGGAAGCGGCCGTTTCCGAGCTGGTACGTGCCTGGGAATGCGTGCTGCCCGACGAGATGAGCGACATCTGCCTCCTTGACATCCTCGTCTGCTTCTGCCGCGGCTACATCCAGGTACTCGACAACAACAGCGACGTGCAGGACACGAAAAGCATCATCTTTGAACACGCTCGGCGGGTGGCGACGGCAGTCAAGGATGCCAACCCGGAAAACACAAAGTGCCGCCCCTACTTGCACTGGATCCTGGCCGAGATGGCCCATGCTCGCGCCATCCACAGCATCCGAGAGACGAGTACAGCCCAGTCCGTCCATGTTGGACCGCAGTGCTTCCGCCGGTTTCCCGGGACCACATACGGGGACAATGTGCTTCCGATCTATGTGCCGCTGCTCTCGGAGAATCCGGGGTGGCCCGTCCGACAACCCAACACGCCAGACTCGGAAAACTTGCTGCTGGCCGTGCGGAGCGCCGCAGAAGAGCTCGGCGACTTCTCCACCCAGGCTGACTGTCTGCGGGAGATGATCTGCCACTCGCCGACGCCAAGTCGTCTGATGGACGAGTTAGAGCAACTGCAGCATTCTGTGATGGGCGACAAGTTGGGAAAACTGCAGACGCGGCTGTCCCGCTTTCTCATATGCAACACAACGGAGTCGCGGCGTCAACTGTACCAGAATTTGCTCGCCATGAATATAGAACTGCGCTCTTGGAGTCAGATGGCGCATCCTATCATGCAGTGGTGCCATCGACGTGTCATGGCAGCCTTGCTGCTGGACGTGCAAGGCTTCACGGCCGAGGCAAAAACGATGGACGCACAGGCAGCCGCGCTTCGATCCCATATTCCAGAAGGTTTCCTATCCGAGAAAAGGTGGTATCAGTATATCCAAAAGCCCATGGTTCCACGTCAGCCTAGAGACAGGCGCAGTGGCAGTCGGAGACGTTCGACAAGCTATCCAGGCCGAGTGTCTATTGTAAAGCCACCGCCAGGATCAGCGCCCGTATCGACAGGACCGCCACCACCGCCACCGCCACCGCCGGGAGGACCGATGCCTGCGGGAATCATTGTTCCCCCAACCTATCCACCCAAACCATCGTCCGTGCCGGCGAATAAGCAGACGAAAAGGCCGCCCATCACAATCAGCCAGAGCGTTCGAGATGCCGAAGCAGAAGTGGCAAGGCGCAAGGCCAAAAGTTCAATGTCTCGTGCAGGAAAAACAACAATAGAGGACGAAGAGGAAGTGGTGGATGACTAAACAGTGTCCGCCTGCGTATTTTTCTCTTTTGTTGTTGATGACTAATCAATCGCTGAAAACTATCCTTTTACTCCGTATATACTCTGCATAGCTGCTGTCCTATACCTCGTTGCTGGGATACGTCACGGTGGTCGTGGCCCCAAACTCTTCCTTGATGCTGCGGACGCTGACAAACCGGTTCAGCAGCGTTGCACTGCCGGCCTTGTCGTTGGTGCCGCTCGCCCGGCTGCCGCCAAACGGCTGCTGGCCCACGACAGCGCCGGTGCTCTTGCAGTTGATGTAAAAGTTGCCGGCGGCGTTGCGCAGACGGCTCTCGGCCATCTGCACGGCCTTGCGGTCGGCGGCAAAGACAGAGCCTGTCAGGCCGTATTCAGACGTCTTGTTGACGAGGTCGCAGGCACCTGCAAATGCAGCAGCCTTCTGCTCCGCGCTGCCCGTGGCGGCATCGTCATACACATAAGTCACCAACACGGGACCGAAGAGCTCGCGCGAAAGAAGCGGGTGGTTCGGGTTGCTCGTCTCGTAGACAGTCGGCTGAATGTAGTAGCCCTTGCTGTTGTCGTACGTGCCACCCACCAGAAGCGTCAGCTCCGGGTCGTTCTTAGCGGCGTCAATGGCACCAGAGAGACGGGCAAAAGCGTCCGCGTGGATGACCGGGCCGGCAAAGTTCACGGGGTCCCAGGGGACACCCTGGCGCAGGGCACCGACTTCAGCCACGATACGGTCGCGAATCTCCGGCCACAGCGAGCGCGGCGCATACAGCCGGGATGTGGCACTGCACTTCTGGCCCTGGAATTCAAAGGCGCCACGGACCGTCTGCGCAGCGGCATTGCCGACATCGGCCGAGGCGTGCACAAGGTGGAAGTTCTTGCCGCCCGTCTCGCCAACGACACGCGGGTAGGTAGTGTAGCGGCCCTTGGCCGTGGCCTCACCGATCTGGCCCCAGATCTGGCGGAAGACGGCCGTGCTGCCGGTGTAGTGGAGGGCGGCAAAGGACGGGTGGGCCAGGACTTCGCGGGTGACTTCGGCGGCAGGGCCCGGCACGAACTGGATCACATTGGGCGGCAGGCCGGCCTCGAGGAAGATGTTGTAGAGGACCCAGCCAGAGGCCACGGCAAAGTCAGACGGCTTCCAGACGACGACGTTGCCCAGCAGTGCCGGAGCACCGGTCAGGTTGCCGGCAATGGCGGTGAAGTTGAAGGGGCTGACAGCGTAGACAAAGCCCTCGAGCGGGCGGTACTCGGTGCGGTTCCAGACGCCAGGCGAGTGGTGCTCGGGCTGCTGCGCATAGAGCTTCTCGGCCTGGGACACGCCAAAGCGGAGGAAGTCCACCAGCTCAGCGGCCGCATCGATCTCGGCTTGCCATGCGTTCTTGCCCTGGCCCAGCATCGTCGCCGCCATCAGGTCGTAGCGGTACTTGTTCGCGATCAGGTCGGCCGCCTTGAGGAAGATGGCTGCGCGCTCGGCAAACGGCATGGCTGCCCACTCCTCCTGGGCTGCCAAGGCTGCCTCAATGGCTGCCTTGACGTCTGCCGGACTCGCCTGCGAGTAGGTGGCCACGGTCTCCTTGTGGTCGGAGGGGTTGGCCTGCCGGCCGACAGAGGATGTTCGGATCTGCCGAGTCAGCATCCATTGACTCCAGTCTGTTTCTGCTTGTTCAATCTCACCTCTTTGCCGCCAATGACAAGCGGAATCTCGAGTGGCAGCTTGGCCTGCAGCCGCTCCACGGCAGCCGTGAGTCCAGCGCGCTCTGCAGAGCCCTTGGCATAGATGTGCTGCGTGTGTTAGTGTGTGTACTCCCCACAGAATTGGCTGTCCTGGACTCACGTTCGGCTCGTTGGCAGCCACTGGCGGCTTGAATGCTGCCAGACTGGACAAACGAATTTGCTGCTGCGGCGTCCATGGCTGCCGCCGGGCCAGCTGGCCAGACAGGTTCTGCAGCTGCTGGCCTCGCCGAAGGCCCGAGTGGAGGAGGCGTGAGGTGGTCGCGGAGCTGATTCTACGGGATGCCATGGTGAGAATCAAAGGTTGTGAGGATGAAGGAAAAGAAGAGGAAAAAAACTTCCACAAATCGCAGACAATCTTTTACGAGCGGAAGTCATGCAGATATACATGCATCGGCAGGCGCGACTCCGACCTCGCATCCGATAAGGCAGGCGCACAGAGAAGAAGGACAGGGCGCTTCGCTTTGTCGCGGCTCAATGTCCAGAGGGGTTGCCCCACAGTGGACCAGATAGCCGGTCGAGCGGTGGAGTGGGTCTGGCTGAACCTGCCTGTTTGGGTGGAGGCACGGCATTTAGAGGAGGCAGGCGCGATGTTCTGGAACGCAGTTTCCTCCTATTCGAATCACGTGGATCTCCCAGGAGGCTCCAAAATACGCAGTAGAATCCCCAGCAGGAAATAAAAACGTGTCCGCAGAAGAGAAAAGCGCAATTCATTCGTAACAAACGCCGTAAAATCCCCCATACAGTGGGGCCGCCAGAAACTAAAGTACGAAGCTAAAATGGACGACGATCCGATGCAAACCTCACAACGGCCCGACGGCCATTTTTTCTTTTCTTTTTTTCCCTTTTCTTTTTTTCCCCTCGGCCGCCTCTCTATTCGGCCATGGCAGTGGCCTCGTCGTCGCCCCACAACCCTTCTATTTTGAACTCCTTGGCCCATTCGGTCACAATCTTCTTCTCGTCCGGCATAAAAGGCGGCTCAACAGCCTCGCTGGCCGTCGTTGTCTTGTTTGCTGGCGCCTGGACCACAACACTGTGCTTGCCGGGTGTCGGCGCATCCACCCAGCCTTGGATGCGGCCATCGCGCCAGTCTGTAATGACCGTCATGGCGGCTGCGTGGATGTTGGGCACGCCGCCCCGGCCGAGACGGCCACGCTTTCGCGCCACCTGCACGAGGAAGTCCGTTGTGATGTCGCTGCTGTTGGCGCTGGGCATGAGGGCCGGCAGGTCATACAGGTCTGTGACGTTCTTGAGGCGGTCCGGCGTCGCCGAGAGCCGCCGGATGAGCAGCGACACGGCCGGCACCGGGTCCTCGATCAGCTTGGGCGGCACGGCATTGAGCAGGATCAGGTTGGCGTGGACATCGGCGGCGTTCTGCGGCTTCGAAGAGGCGGAAGATGCCGTGTTCGACGCCGACGGGAAGACAATGCCGGGCGAGTCCAGCAGGGTCAGCTTCTTGTCGATCTTCACCGACCGGATCGCCGTGGTCACGCCGGCCTCGGCGCCTGCCGGACACGCCGCCGCCCGGTTGCCGCCGCCCAGACGCGACAGCAGCGCGTTGATCACCGACGACTTGCCGACGTTGGGGTAGCCGATGACGCCCACCGAGACGGCCCGCCGCAGGTTGCGGCTGGCCGCGTAGGCCTTGAGCGCCCGGAACAGGGCGCCGCTCGTGCTGCCGACCGTCATGTCCCGGTGCGGGAACGTATGGGCATTGGGTGCCGGGTTGGAGGCCCGCAGCGGCAGCGTCGGGAACGAGCCCCGCAGGTGCGTCAGCCAGCCCTTGAGAACTGCCGGCGGCACCAGGTCCGCCTTGTTGAGCACCAGGATGAGCCGCTTGCCGTCTTGGGCGCCCGACAGCACCGAGGACTCCACGTCGCGCGAGCGCGTGCCCTCGGGGTCCCGCGCGTCCAGCACGTACAAGATCACGTCCGCCTGCTCGACCACCTGCTTGAACACCTTGTCGTAGGCCTTGCGCGACGTCGCCGCCCCCGGCACGTCAATCACGTGGCCATCCGCGCCGCCGCCCTCGCCGTCCACGCTGTCGTCGTCGTCCTCCATGGCGTCCTCGTCCTCGCCAGCCGCGTCCTGGATCCGCTCGTCGTAATTACGTGCCGCTGCCCGGGCGCTGGCCAGCAGTGCCGCCATCGGATTCGACTCGTCCACGTCGTCCATGGCATCGTCGCCGCCCTCGACATCCATGTCGCCGGCCTCCAAGTCGCTGCCCTCGCCATCCTCATCCATGTCATCGTCGGCCGCGCCGCCCTGGGCCTCCCCGGCCTTGGCAGACTTGGCCAGCTCGCGTCTCCGTTGGGCTTCCTCCTGTTTCCGCAGACGGGTCTCTTCGATCTGGTGCAGCAGCTTCTCCTTGTAGGGGAACAGGTTCGGGATGCCCGGGTCCTTCTTGAGCTTGGTGCGCCACTCGGGGTTCTTCTTGGCGAGCTTCCTGTCTTTCCTCTGCTTCGCAGCCGCTGCCTTTTCAATGCGGTGCCGAAGCCGCACGGGCTGTCGCTTCGACTTGGGCTCTGTTTGCGTTAGCAGTGGTCCATGAAGCAGAGCTGTTGCACAACTCACTCTTGGGCTTGTTAACAGTGCCGGCCATCTTGATGTTTGTGCACGGAAGTTGCGTCTATGCAAGCGGTGATCAATGCAGCAGACAGGACGGCCCTCGAGATGGCTGCAATTTTTTTGACACCAGAAAAAACTTCACCGCCTTCCCCTCTAGACCCACAATTCTGGCGGCAGTATGATTGCGATAAGAAATTAGGGCTGCTTAGTAAGTACTCTCAAAAACTCCGCTGGGAATCACACGTCTGCTGGCGGCTCCGTCGTACTGCGTACAGGTGATTTTGCCAATCACTCGGTTCACGGAACTTTCCGTACCAAGCCTTCTGAGCCACAGGACCCCATCGTCACGTTGTGTCGAAATGCATTTTCATAGGACAGTATCCATGATGTCGCGCCTAAGATTGCCCCCCACATTTCTCATCGAACCGAACTTACTCATTACTAATAATAAACACGCTAGGACCAATTAGGATATTCCGCATCTTAGTCATCTCCGAACACCTCGGAAATCAGTGTTGGCTTGATTTCTTCGACGTTGGAGTCACACGTCTTTAAAGGACGCATCTCACTTTTTCTTGTCAGACTGTCCTCTGGGAATACAGCTGCGTCCTCCAGCTCCTCTCACTTTACCATCAGCAACCGTTCCACTGCAAGAGCAGTCCTCTATCTTCACCATGACTATGGACACCCCGATCAAGGAGGCGTCGTATTCCGGACCCTCCGTGCGCGTTTCTTTCAAGGGGCTTCTCTTCGACATGGACGGCACAATCATCGATTCCACCGAAGCTGTCGTCAAACACTGGCACTCGTGAGTAGAGGCGGAACCTGAACCTGTATCTCTTGGCCTATTCCCTAACCGGTTCAGCGTCGGCAAAGAGATTGGCGTCGCTCCAGAAGTCATCCTGCAGACGTCGCACGGCCGCCGCAGCATCGACATGCTCAAGCTTCTCGCCCCCGAAAAGGCCAACTGGGACTACGTCTGTTCCATGGAGAGCCGTCTTCCGAGGCTGTACGGCAAGGACGTCGTCGAAATTCCGGGGGCGCGCAAACTGATTTCGGCATTGCGACAGCCCAACAAGGACGATTCGACTTCGTGTCTCACACCGCCTTGGGCCATTGTCACATCCGGCACGACACCGCTGGTCACGGGTTGGCTCGCCCGCCTCAACCTGCCACGACCAGAACACTTGATCACGGCCGAGTCGGTGGCCAATGGTAAGCCAGATCCGGCCTGCTACCTGCTCGGCTTAGATTCGCTGCAGCTGCGCGACGAGGCCGGCTCGGTGCTCGTGCTCGAAGACAGCCCCGCCGGTATCCGCGCCGGGAAAGATGCCGGGTGCAAGGTCCTGGGCGTCGTGACGAGTCACACGGCGAAGCAGGTGGTGGCGGCAGGACCGGACTGGATCGTCAGAGATCTGGAATCTGTGCATGTGGTGGGAATAGAGCGCATCGAAGGCGGTGTCCTGACGACGCTGGAGTTTAGAAATACGTTGGTGAAGTCATAAAGCAAGAGTACAAGCTCGGCGCATATAGATTACAGAGGTTATAAAATAGAATATACAGAGTGAAGAGTCACTCGACCTATTTTGCCACAGCGTACTTCGTAAACAGGGGATCGTGAAGAAACTTGGGCAGCAGTGATCCTTCTGTGCCGACAATCAGTTCGATACCGCCGTCCGGCAGACGCGGCAGAACGACCATCATGCCAGGACTGATGCCATTGCTAGGGGCACGGACAGCCTCGATCTTGTCGCCAAGCAAAGGACCCCACTGGAGCTCATGCAGGTCAAGGCCGACCCACGAAGTCACAACACAGCTCTTGCCCATGATGTAGAAAAACGTCTCGGGAATGAGCGTCGTCACGTCCTGCAGCTTGTCGATGATGGCCACAATGTTGTCCGTGTACTGCGCGTCGAGATTCATGATGCCCTTCCGCACAATTCCGGCAAGGTCGGCCAGGTTGTAGCTGCGGAGGATCTTGTGAATGGGCGCACGCACGACAATGCACTCGAACCAGCAGCCGAGAGTCCGGGGATGTACCGGGGGAGTCGTGTGCTTGCGCGCGTCCACGGCGATGCCAAACAGCGAGTCTTCGGCGGCCTCGGCCTCTGTCAGCTTCTCCAGCGGCATCTGGATGCCGAGCGTCGCCCGCCAGATGAGCGCCGTGAATGCATCGTTGGTCGAAACGTACGGATGGCCCGAGATTTCCGTGGTGTTGGCAGGCGAGGCCTCGGCCTTGAGGGCCTTGAGTGCGTCTGGCGAGAAGTAGAAGATCTGTGCCGCATACGTCGCGCAGAACATGCTGGATGGCGGGCCAGTCGGGGCCGTTGGCAGGACACGCAGGCCGAGGTAGTCATGCAGGGTCCCCTCGTTGCAGCCCGACGGCCGCATGGCCACCTCACGATCCTGGACCATGGCTAGGTCCATGGCGAAGGGCTCTGTGATGGGAATGCCCTGCGCGCGGCGGCACTCCTCCGCCCAGACACTGGCCCAGGTGAAAAAGGTGTTGGCATCGCCAATCATGTGCAAGACGCTCCAGCCGAGGATGATGCCGCCTTTGATAAAGTTGATCTGCAGAACCGACGCCGGCATGCCGTCCTCGGGCGATGGCCAAATACTCCAGCCGCACAGAAGCTCGCCGTCGAACAGCGAGAGGCTGAATTGACGTGCCCTCAGGTCGCCGTATGTATAGGGGAACTTGTCCGAGTTCCGCAAGTCCTGGACTTTTTTGATTTTTCCGAAGCAGTCGGCAGACAGCCGCTGCATCTTGACCATGCTGGCCTGTGGGCCGTCGGGGTCTGGCACAGCTTCTGAGCCCATCATATCGATGCGTTCGCAGGCCGTCTTGTAGCCGCTTCCGAGGATGCAAGTGATTTTGTCCATGTCGTAGTTGTAGTCCAATTTCATGGGGAAGATGTATCGAAGGTAGCCTCGGGGGCCAGCTTTTTCCAAAGCCGTCAGCTTCATGGCCAAGTTCTCTTGAGTGGCCATATTGAGTGCATAAATGTAAAGAAGGCAGAAAAATGTATGACGGAAAGTGTTGAATGGTGGAGAATATCCGACGGGGCCATGCAGCGAGCAGCTTAAATATTTTGAATTCATGGAATGGGGGAAGCTCGGACTCTGCAACATCTGTTCAGTCAATGCAGCCATCCGATGGCATCAAGCCACAAGTGTGAGCCAACAGTGTTCGCTAACGCGACTCCCTGCATCATGCAACGATACGGCTCCTTCGTTTGGGTAAATACGAAGTTCTCGTACGAGTGGACTTGATCCAAGCGGGATGAAGCGCCAGGATTCGTGTACAAGCGATTATATTTTCTGTCTATAGCAAGCCGAGATTAATCTATTTCGGGTCTTGAGATGGATCCATAAAAGGAGACGTAGGATATGGTGAAAAGAAAAAAGAAAAGAAAAGAGAAGAGATGAAGAAGAAGAAGAAGAAGAAGAAGAAGAAGAAGAAGAAAATAAACAAAGAAGAAAAGAATAACAGGCGTACACCCAGCTCTAGTATCTCGGACACGTCGTATGTACAATTGTTGACTTGACTTTGATTCCCTGACTGTTGCCTGGACTACCGTCAGACACATCCTCAATCGAGTTCGAGTGCATCGACGACCTGACAGCAGCGCCCACACGTGTCGTCAGCTCGATCTCGTCCTCGGCACCTACCAACTGAAGGTTTCCATTGTTGAATCGTGACCCGCCAAACGTGTAGAGTACACCACCAACATTGGCAACACTCTGATGTGGATTCTTGTGCATTTTCTCTTTGCTGCCGAACTTGCTGGATATCTTCTTGCGAATAACATGGCGCAGAGGCACCAGATGCGGCAGACATGCGCACACAATTGCAATGGCCGGTTCGACCACAGACCAGATGAACAAAGGACCGATGGAATAGGTGACATCCACTGCCGATATGAGGAATGTGAGATAGTAGATGCGAACTATGCTGGCGACACAAACGCTGAGAGAGTGAGCAAATGTTTAAACGAAAAGGAGAGAAAAGAAAAGGAAGACAAAGAAAAATCAAGAGTAGAATTAAACGTACAAACTTCCTAGCAGCATAATGCTTATAACAGCCAGCTTATTGCGCAGAGACATCTGAAGCGCCATGATTTGTGGTATCGGAATGACCAGAATATATATGTCGCCGACCATGTTGAGGATTCCCATGGCGAAGAAAAACGTGTTTGTGGAAAGACACGTCCCCATGGCAGTGCCTGTGAATCGTTTCCAGAAGTAGTCCATCGGCGTGCACATCGTCAGGGATGTCACAACAATAACGATCCAAAAACCAACGGTATAGATATATCCAATGGTCACCAGAATGCGAAACGACCAGTTGTCTGTGATGAAGATGCGCTGGTAGAAAAGAAGGATGGAGAATCTGCTCGTCGAGACCGAACTGCCGTACAGGTAGATATAGATGTACATGACCTTGAACATCATGACCAGTGAGCTGTTTGTCAGCGACCAGACGTGTTGGCCGGCACCGTAGTGGCCACCAGCAACGCCCATGGCTGCTGCTCCGCCTGTGTAGAGCAGGCCCGGCAAGATGACCCAGTCATCGGGAAACATTTTGCTGTGCTGCAGGAACCGCGCGTATATTCGGAGCATGCATGCCACGGCAGCCAGCACGAAGAGCGAGATGACTGCTTCGGTATCCCGAGAAGCTGTGTTTTCGCTGAGATCGATGCCTGCGGGAGGAGCCCCGAAGATGGCCTCGATGGTAGGATCGACGCTGAAGTTGGACATTGTTGAATTGAGAGAATAGAAATTTAAATCAAAGGCATCCGCAAGAACTGGCAATGTTCTTCTCCCTACTTGTTCTCCCTACTTGTATAATACTCTACAAAGGTCACAAGGGGCATTCATAGTGCACACGCAACTGTTTCTTCATTCAGCTATGAGAGAAGACCAACTGCAGGAAGAAGTTGGCGCTTGGCAGATACAGTATTCATATGGACTGCCAGGATCTCAAACGGGAAAAATGCAGAGTACATTGTCAAAGACGTTGGCGCCTCTCGTGGAGACCCGTTTACAGGGTACACTGATCGTCTGAGAATCTTGTGGGTCTCATCCATCGTGTTGAAAAAGAATCCTCCTGACAACATTACTGGTCACTTTCGCCGGGGTGTTTTGCGGATCTCGGCCAATAAAAATACGATGGACAGATCAATCTCGATCCTGCGGTTCAACAATACTACCCCGGCAGTACAGAGTACAGGGTCAACGCGGGATGTGCAGTCAGTCTGGGGTCGGTGGAACATTGAAATCGCCCCCATCTATCAAAAATCTCTAGAGCCAACATTCAGCGAAGCCGCACTCCCGAGTCAACTGTTGAAGAATTTTCCACCTTTACAAGCATACCCGAACAGTAGTCGACCTAACGTGTGTACGCGTAATTGCAGGTGTTTCTAAATTACTCAAACTATTCTTTGGCGGCTGGATTGTGCACTCCGGATGCTGTT
The DNA here is from genome assembly GCA_002778125.1 of Dryadomyces quercivorus. Lineage (NCBI taxonomy): Eukaryota > Fungi > Ascomycota > Sordariomycetes > Ophiostomatales > Ophiostomataceae > Dryadomyces > Dryadomyces quercivorus. Next base: position 783,741 of record PCDE01000014.1, read on the forward strand.
GGGACTAATGTCCATACGAGCAGGATGAGATACCTTGTTTGCTAGAGACAGAAGGGACTCCTCACCTGTCTTTCCATCACACATCAGCCGAGAATTGCCCGATTGTGCTGACATCTCTGCAAAATCGTACATGATGAGCTTACAAATCCAACTTTTGTGAGCTTTGATTATAAATTATTTTCAATAGTTTTCTGGTGGAATTTCCCTCTTGTGTTTGTCTTCCTGCGAACTAACCTACCCCTGGACAGGCTTTGATGAGTTGGTAGGTATGTTGTTGGGATGGGTTTCTGCGACTGAAATTCTAGAATGGAAGACTGCGTTGCCTTTTCTTCTACACAAGGTTTCATCAATGTCGTCTCACTCATAGCCGCACCTGCAGGTGTAAAAAGTACATTATGGCATTAAGCATTATCGTTATTCTATGGTCCCTCGTTGCTTCATTACCTCATCAATCATTCATTCAATAGTCGACCCTCGCTCGTTTTGCTGGCTGAGTGTCGGGTTCAGGCGACAATTTCCTCTGTCGATCCCGCATGCCATCGCCGGTCGGCAATGCCTCCACCTCTGTCATTATCGCCCTGTCCAAGTCTATAGCCATAACACGTTGCAGTTCCTCATTCCACGACAAATTAGTGTCGGCCTCGTCGCCGTGTATCACGCCGTACTTTTCCAGTTCGCAGAGCGTTCTCTGGGCCTCCTCTCGGTATCGTTGCGCGAGTTCACTCTTGTTTATACCGTTGCCGGTGCGGATTCCACGCCTCGCACCAACAGTGCAGTGCCAAAGCGAATCGCCCGCATAGGACATGAGCATCATATGCGAGATATGCGCGCCGCACTCGGTCCAGTACTCATCGACGAGCTGGATGACGCCCAGGTTCACGGGCACCAGACGGCCCTGACACGTCTCCAAGAGGCCATAGGTTGCTGCCTCCTTCTCCAGCCACTTCCGATGCACGCGCTGAACTCCCTTGCCGACAAAGCAGTAGCCGTACGTGGTGAGAGCAAGTTTAAACAAGGCCCCAATAGCTCCATACATGCCAAAACGCTCCAGATTCTGGCAGTCGTGGTCCATGTCTTCTGCCAGCTGCTCAACAAGGAGCTCACGCAGCTCCTCGGCCAAGATCGGGTGCGGCCCGTACTTGTCGTTGCTGCTCTTCTGGTCTTGTCGTTGGTGCAAGTGAACATTGGGGCAGCGTGGGTCTTTGGGGCCGCCCGTCTTGAGGCCGAGGAGGCATGCTTGCGTGCAGTAGTCCAACGATGGCGACAGCGGTGCGTCAACAGGCCGTGACCACTGCCAAGCCAACGTCTGCTGTGAACCCTGGCTCTTTGTTTCGTCTGCGGCTATTGTTTCGGGCGATGCCTCGGCCGTGGGCTGTGCCGCCAAATCCGGCAAACCTGTCGAACTGTGGGTATCATTATTCTCATATTTGCTGCCCTGTTTCTGGGGATCCCCGGAGCTTCCGGCCGCCGTCTTTGCGGTCAATGAAACTGTCGTGTCGGAGAGAGAAGCCGTTGTTGGAGTGTTTTCCATGTCTGTATATGGCTGTGGCCATTTGGGTTGTCCCTTGTGCAAGGCCTTCTTCCACCGGTTCGTCAAATACTGGCCCTCGAGAGCCATGAGCACAAAGGACAGGACGAGCGCCACAGCCGAGTGTCTGATGCTTTCCTTGTTGACCTCTTGGATGGTTTCTTTCGGCTCTTCCAGGTGGTAGTATAGCGTCGAGGGCTGTGCTGGATCCAGGTAGAGGAAGATCAAGGCGTACCCGGTGGTCGCGTAACAATACTGCAGGCCATAGTCGACCATGTAGTGGAATGTCTGCGTGAACACTTTGGCAATATCACGCTTGGCCACGGTGCTTTCCGATATGCCGCCCTCGTTGCCGGGAATGGCGCGGATTGCGTCCTCCATCAGCGTCGCGGCCACTTCAGGTCGGAGAGCATCGCGGAGGACGACATTGTCGATCTTGTGCGCGGCCTTGTACTCAATCACAAAGAGTGGCCGGATGGTTCCGTCTGCGTTGTGCCGGAAGCACCACTGATCCGGATGGACTTTGGTCCGGTCAGGCGACGTCCGTTTCTGGGGCGGACCAGATCGTTCGCGCTCTTCGGCAGCCAGGGCAGCCCTTTCAGCAGCCGCGTCCATGTCGCGCTTAGCGACACCGAGGGCGCCTATGTATGCGGGCCGGTCATCCTTGATCTTGAGCGGCCGGCGTGAACGAGTTCGAGCCCGGCCTCGGCTCTGGCTGCGTGAGCCAGAACGTTCGGGGTCTTGCCCTGTCTCTTCGTCGCCGTCGCCGGACTCTTCGTCTTCCTCGGTGGCGATTACGCCAAAAGGATAGTTGTTGAATGAGACATCACGCGGTGCGTTGATATCAGGCATGTTTGTGCCACCGTCGTTGCCCACGAGGTCAAAGAAACGTGGGAGAACATCGAGGGCACATCCCTCGACTGCCAGGCACTGAAAGTTCTTCAAGTCTTCTTCACTGGCCAACCGTTTGTTTCTCAACTTATCCTCCAGATAGGTCAGTCCGCCAGGTGATGGGAAAAGCGACTGCTCCTGGAATGTCGTCTCCAACCGGGAAAAGCTCGTTTCCAGCCGCGCATGAAAGTTGGCCCATGGCTTTAAGAAGCGAGGATATTGTTTGTCGTCGACACAAGCCGGCCCACCACTTGTTCGGAGGAGTTCGTTTGTCTCTACGTTAAGCTTGAGAAAGATATTGCTGTGGCAGATTTGAAGAAATTCATGAAAGGAAGTCTTGGCGAGCTGTTTCTCTGCCACTTTGAGGGCGTGCTCTATATCATAAAGTCCCCGTTCTGCTTCCTGACGGGCATGTTCTGCTTCCTGACGGGCGCGTTCTGCTTCCTGGTGGGCGCGTTTTGCATCGTCACGGTCGCGTTCTGCTTCTTCGCGGGCGCGCTGAGACGCCTCATACAGCGCACGGTAATCGATTTCATCATCCATAATGATAGCAAATACATACGTTGATACAGAGTAACAAGTATGGAATATTTCTTGTAAGATATGGGATGAGATCAGAACTCTGCCAAAAATCCCTTAGGCAACAGCAGGTAAATACAGAGGCCCATTCCGTTACATGACTCTCGTCAGGATTTGTCATCCTACAAGTTACAAGTCATCTGCACTTCTACATTTGTCCACATCGGATTGCATTGTATTTATATCAAGTGTAACTTTAGATGACAGGTTTGCAGCCTCTTTGGTCCCAAAGTATCGTGGAAATCGTCTGAAAAAAGTGGATGGTGGTTGTAAGTACAGACTAAAGATCACGTGCATCGTGCTGCAATTCATCAAGCTCTCTACGGAGTCTATATATTCTACGTCTTCTCTTCCCTTTACCTCGAATGCTGCTGTTGACTTGCAAGCCAACCATTCATCTTCGGTTGCCTGGCAACGATACGCAGTAAGTTCAACAAGTGTCCTTAGCGTCGACGAACAAACACTTGAGAATTTCCGATTTGTATCCAAGGCATGGCAAGAATACCTTGCCGAGGATGCGCTGGACGTCTTATTTTGCGACAGCGATTACAGGATCTGCATGCAGGAGCTGGCATCGAAGTTTACCTTCCATGTCCCTCTTGTTTTGCTGACTGCAACGCTGCCGCCATCATTCGAGACGTGGCTCCATGACCGCCTCCATCTCCCACATCTTCGGGTGTTTCGGGAGAAGACAAGCAAGGCCAACGCAGCCTACTCTGTGAAGACTGTTCCCGAGGACGCTGTAGTATCGACAGTTGTCCGACAAGCCGCAACAGTCTCGGAGAAGGCTCCGCGCAGCGCGAAGGGTATTATTTTTTGCCAGACACGACAAATGTGTGAGGATGTCGCGGGGCATCTCGACATGCCAATATACCATTCGGGAATGGCTCCAGAAACAAAGAGAATTACATTCTCTTTGTTCTCCTCAAGTCGGGGTGCTCCGTGGCTTGTTGCCACTTCGGCTCTGGGCTGTGGCATCGACGTCCCAAAGGATAAAGGTTACCGTCGTTATCCTACCTTACGTTGCTCTTATTCAAGACATCTCTTCTCGCGCAAAGAATCCTGGGATTGATGCGCTTGCTGTTCGTTATGCAATTGTTCCCTTTGTCAGATATCAGCAATTTCAAGTGGTTGTCATTCAGGCGACCCCAATCATAGCATATGTTAAAGTCTTGACCATGTTCATGGTTGTGCGTTTTGCAACTCTTCATGGATCCTGGTGAAGACATTCCTCGTCACAATAGATTTCAGGTATAAAATCGAAATGGAGGGTCGCTGGAAACTCCTGTTTTATAATTTAGCGAAAGAAAAGAACAAAAACAAGTCTGAACCAGAAAACGCCAGAATCCCTCTTCCCATACAATAGCAACAAATCATGTGCTTCATCAGCGTCTGGAACTTTGCGTTGTGCGGATGCATCTTGCCGGCTGCAAAAACTTACAGCTCTTCTGTCTGCTCGGGACGTTGCCCAAGCGTCCGCGTCATTCATACCTTTTACAAAGGGTCCTGCTACGATCACGCGCTCATTGGTCAGTTGCCGTGGAGGATGCGGAAAGGGCACAAAAGAAAGCCAACATAGCTCGTCGTGTTAACAGAGGATATCAACGTAGAAAAATAGAATAGAACCAACCAACCAAAATAGCGCCGTGAAATTATCTACAGACCAGGCGGACGCCCTGCGTGCCCCCCGTGTGTTTAAGTAAGCATGACTGAATACGCGAGCGGTTGCAGCGAATGGCCATGTATAGCGGTGTCCAGCCGTCTTCGTTTGCCCGGTTGGCGTCGGTGCGACTGTCGTCTAGCATCATCTGCACCGGGATTTCACAGCCGAGAAAGACAGCCAAAATCAGCGGTGTCCAGCCATAGCGGTCAGCAATGTTCGGGTCGGTGTCTTCGTGCTCAAGCAGCAGCTCCACGGCCTTGCCGGCCTTGAAGGAGTCCTCCTGTCCGTGGAACACGGCCCACCAGAGCGGCGTGCGACCGCAACTATCGACCGCATTGGGGTTGATGGCGCCGTGTGCAAGCAGGCTCTCCATGCACTCCCAGGCGTTGGTAAAGATGGCGACGACCAGCGGGGGGTACCCGATGTCCTGCACTTCTTGGTAGTTCCTCAGGGTATAGGAGTAGCTGATGTCCGGGGCGGAAGACGAAGGCGGCAACGACCCGACATACTCCTTGACCGGGCGAGGCACGGCCATCTGCCGCTGTCGCGGCGCAATGTTCGGATCCACAGCGGCGTGCTGCAAGAGCATCTGCACCATGAGCAAGTTGGACTCTGTGCGGCCGATCGAGATCCACAGGGCCGTGCCGTGCTGGCCGTTGGCGTTGGCATCGATGTCCTCCCGCGGCAGCAGGAGCTCCATGGCCTTGAGGTACGTGTACCGGGCCGCTTTCATGAGGGGTGTCATGCCGTCCCAACGTATGTTGATGTGAATGCCCTCGCTTTCCAGGAGCAGCTTCAGGATGCCGTGCCTGCGCTCCATAATGGCCAAATGCAGCAGCGGCCGGCCAATCCGGTCGGTGCCATTGATATCGACCGGGCAGGCGTTGCGCACGAGCTCAAAGATGCACTTGTGCCCTGAGCGCACAGCCCCGGCCAGCGCCTCGTTGGCCGCCTCGGCAAAGTCCTCGGCAGCGCGCACCTCGGGGCGCTGCAGCAGCAGCTCCACGAGGTCGGGAAAGTGGTTGCGTGCAGCCATGGGCAGCGGCGAGTGGGCGGTGTCGGGCCCCAGGCTGGCGTCGAGGTCGGGCCGGTTCAGGAGCAGCCGCGCGTTCCTCTCGCACCACAGCAGCAGCGCCGTGCACAGCGGCGTGCGGCGGCTGTTGTTCTGCGTGTTGACGTTGACGTCGTCGCGCGCCAGGAACAGGTTGACAATCTTCTCGTCGCCAAACCGGCAGGCAATGTGCAGCGGTGTTCTCCCGCCGCCTTCCATGAGGTTGACGTCGATGTCGGTCCGGGCCAGCAGCGCCTCGACCACGTCGGCCCACTGCTCCTGCACGGCCAGCGTCAGTGCCGGACAATGGTGCCTGTCCACGACGTTGGGGTTCAGCCCCGGCGTACGCGCCAGGCGCAGCGCCAGGTATTGCTGGTGGTTGTGTATGGCCAGCAAGAGCGGCCCGTCCTCGGCATCGCGCGAGGCGTTGACGTCCGCGACGCCTCGGTCGAGCAGCAGCTCGATGACCTCCCAGCGGTCGTGCGTCATGGCATCCCACAGCGCCAAGCCGGTATCCACGTCCCGATCCACCAGCAGCCGCACGACCTCTAGATGTCCCAGCCGCGCCGCCGCCTCGATCGGCGTGCCCATGCCTCCACGGCTCTCCACGGGATCCGCGCCCGCCTGGAGCAGCAGGTCCATCGTCTCTGTCTGCCCTGCACAGGCGGCTGCATAGAGCGGGTAGCTGTAATGGCTGTCCCCGCCATTGGGATCGGTGCCACCCAGCAGAAGCGTCTGCACCAGGGGGATGTCGCCGAGAAATGCCGCCACGGAGAGAACGCCGGCGTACTTCATGTTCTCGAGATAGCTCCCCATGCACCATCCGGGCAGGATGGCTGCGCAGCGGACGGGGCTTGTCGCCGTGGTGACGTTCAGCTCCCACCAAAAGTCATTCATGTCCATGTTGGCCACGAGCGCCGCACAGGCTCCTTTCAGATAGTGGGCATTTTCGAACGGCTCCTTTTTGTGCTGCTTCCAGAGACTAATGGCCAGCGTGGTGATGCGGGTCTGTAGCACGGGCATCGTCTGATGCTTTACGCCCATGGTTTTCTTGGTGAAGAAGAGCCATGCGGCCGTGTCAATTCTGAGCCGGGCCTCATAGCAGGTTTTCCGGCCGAGCACGCGAAAGAACTGCTGGGAAAACAAAAAGTCAAAGGTCCCTGCATCGCGTCAGCCAGAAACATCAGAAATAGATACCCAATTTGTTTTCCTTACGGCAAACAAGACGCAGTGACATGAGAGACTTGTGTCTCGGATTCGCTTCCCAGTTTTCGGAGACTAGATGGTATAATACCATTTCTAGCAGCTCGACGGGGAGGCATTCAATGGACATTGTGGGCAACGAGGCATCGAGAAGCCGTGGGTTGTACGATTCAGGTGCTAAGGTGTTCAGGCTGATACGGAACCAAAAAGCGCTGTGGACAAATTTAATCTGGTGGGGCACGTGAGTCTTGATTAAGTAATGTTTACACACTCGATTAGCGCATAAGAGCAAATATCTGCTGGTCAGATGGAGGATAGGAAAGATGCAATTTTTCTGTCATACCCAGGGTGTGGGCATGGTAATCCTGGAAAGATCGCCTGGGAATGAGACGACGACCCTGACGGGATGTGAATAATTGTAAGTCAGGCAGACACCCACCGAAACTGGAGAGAGTGGAGGTGCTAAGTCGTAGTCAGCGGGCACTTGCTACGCTTAACACAGCCCTATGACGTCTCGCCCGCCTAGGCACATGTCAGGTGACTCCGAAGCGCTGTGCACAGACCACTTGCATGGGCAGCCGGAATCTGTGGATCTTGGTTGGATCGAAGATGTTCTCCGGTACTCCGTCCAGCCTGGCAACTCATTCCTCCAACTCAGCACTCACCCAGAGATATCCGGCTTGGTCCAGGATAGGATGCTCCTGGAGAGCCTTTGTCGGCAAGATGACTTAGGGTTCTTCCGGACGATCACCTTGCCAGTTTACGAGGTCAGCTAAGGATGGCAATATTACAAGTCAATAGCGCTTGTCATCATGATCTCCACTGGAATGAAGCCGACAACTACAATGTGTGTCCAGTTTTGCGTCCACTATCTAGGCTGTGGATGCCGTGTTCTGCAACGAGTGGCGAATGGCTGTAACGGGAACTGCGAGGAACAAGACGTCGCCACCGACGAGTCCCGAGACACGGAAGACGGCGGGGTGTGTAATACACACCGTACAACCCTAGAGACGCCCCCTGGGACACCTCCAGGGACACCTCCCGATACTCCACCCGAGATGCCGGAAAACCAATAACAGAGACGGGGACACAACCACGGATCAGCGGGCCACAGACTGGCTGTTCCTTTGAGCATGACTGTGTACGAGACACATGAAGAGTAGATGATGCATTTTATAACACATTATTCACGAGAAGTGCTTGTATTACTCCGACTCCATACTGATTACCTGGTGCACTCCGCGGCCCTGCACGGGTCATGATTACGTAAGCATACTGAAAGAAATCACGTGTCGGAGCTCATACCCACTGAGCGGCCAGGCTTTCCCTCTGCCTCTGCCTTTCGCTGCCTGCTTACACCTTATTGATCACCGCGCTTCGAGCGCAACGAAAATCGCCATGGACCCAGACATGAGGCACGACGAGGTTTTGAACCTGCCTCTGCGCTTCCCCGGAGACGACGCGAGGGCTGAGGCGTTCGGTACAGCCGCGCCCCAGCCAACGCCACAACAGCTGCAGACGCGGCCGTATTCCGCGACATCGAGGATTCGTGCAGACGAGAAAGCTGCCGAGAACGGCCTGCGACAAGCACCGCCATCGCCGGTATCGCCATCGTTCACCGTCTACATCCGCGTGCCGGGGCCGCGGAACGGCTTTCAAGACCCCCCCGATGTGCGTCCAGGACAGACGGTGGGAAAGGATGCATTGCTGACAAGGAGTCATCAGGTCGACTGGAATCGCGAAAAGGACGAGGCACTGTGGCGAATCCTGTCTCGCGGGTCCAAGAACGATATTGACTGTATGCTGACCGCCCTCCTGCTTCTGCGCCTCGTGTCGAAATACTAACCTGCATGTCTGAACAGGGGAAGAGCTGTACGCCAAGTCCTGTCTCGTCCTTTTTGTGGCACGCCGCTGTCGTAGCACAGCCGTGGCATCGTTGCTGACCAGTCTCTCCCAGGGCACACACGTTCGATGCCACCGTCGACTTCCTCGTCATACAGGCCAATGTCCTGACCGAGAGACACGTCTCTCAGGTCCGCGCCCAGACCCGAAAGGTGGCCGCGCTGGGCACACGCGACTCGCCCGTGAACTCTCCGGTCCTCCCTGGCACCGCCGCCTTTCGTACGACGACAACCCGCACTTCGACACCCACCTCCGAAGGCATGGGGCGCACCCTGTCGGGCCGGGGCATTCCCAAGATCATGTCGGCCGAGGCCTTGCGCCGTACGGCGTCGGCCAGACACGTTTCGGAAGTGCCCCCGGCCAGACCGCACGTTGGCTCTCGCAAGGCGTCGGCGGTCCGCGAAGCTGACTACATCGAAGGCCGCCAGTCGCCCGCCAGCGGCCGTCGATCGGCCGGCCGTGACCGGTCTCCGGCGGAACCAACGTTTGCCATACCCCCCGACAGCCGCCCGGTCCGTCCTCGCTCGCGGTTCAGCTCCTACACGGTCGAGACGACGCGATTTCCACGCCCCCCCGCCGACGCGGCCGCTCTGCGCGAAGACGCCCCCGAAGACGACGACGGCGACCTCGACCCGTCGTCTTCGATGGCCTCCTCGAGCTCGTCCGACTCGCCTTCCTCCGAACCTTCCCAGCCAGTCATGTCCCGCATCTTCAAGCGTCCGCCCGGCTACCAGCCCCAGCAAGACGACTTCGACGCCGAAGCCAGCACAGATACCACACGAGCGGCGGCCCGAGGCAACAGCGGGCGGTTTGGCGGAGGCGTCGGCCTGGGCGTCGGCACATCCTACCGTGGCGGGCCCGCCGGCTCGGACGACGGCGAAGAATCGGAAACGCAGCCGGCCTTTCTGCCGTTTAAATCGCCGGCTCTGGCCGCCACCACGGTGGGCAGCAGGTCGCATGGCCGGGCGTCTACGCGGAGAAGCGGCTCGAGCCGCTTTACGACAGCCTCGCCGTCGTCGTCGTCGGCCTCTGTGTCGCCCACCGCCAAGATGACGCAATACGGCGTGGCAAGCACACGGAGCATCGGAGACACGGGCACGACGCCGACGTCGCCCGCAGCCGCTGCCCGTCTGCACCCTTCCCGGCAGCCGCTGGTGCGAACGTCTCCGTCGGCCTCGCACCGTGCCATCTCTGCGGGAAGGGCCAGTGGAGCAGCCCGGTACGCGCGGGAAGACAGCGAGACGGGCACGACGCCGAGCATGGGCAGCAGCTTCAGTGATTTGGACGGTACGAACGCGGACGATCGTGATGACTAAGCAACACGGGGAACATGTGCTAACGTTTTGCAGTAGAGTTGACGCAGTCGGTGCTGGACGAGGCTCTTGCCAGTAAGGTGGAAGACAGTTCAGCCCGGTCAGAGTCCTCGACGAATCTTGAAGGGTCGACATCGACGACAGGCCGACAGCCGAGGTGAGGGGTATGTCGGTGTTTCGGTGTCTGGCGGGAACGAAACGCAATGATGTAATGATATGGGCCATGTAATGAGACATTTTCCAGGCTGTACTCCATAACCAAGATCGTTTTTTTCTTTTTTTCCGAGCTGATCCCGCCTGGATGCGCGGGATGATAAGAATGTCGTGATAATACGCCACCTGTTCCAGATTAACCCACTTATACGCCTGGTGACCCCAGCAGGGCCAATCCAGGGAGGATCAGTCCGGAGTGGCTGATCGAGTTGTCGTGACACGGCAGACATAGGCCATGTTCACCACAAGTATGGTGATGCCATTGGCCATAGTTAGCCGATCAGGGAACTGATCACACGACGCTCAAGTTGATTACAAAGCGTTCGAAACCCGGTCTACCACCGATGGCATAAATACGAGCATGGGCAAGACTTCTCTTCTGCTGTTCTTGGCGAAACGGCAGGTCTGGACACGAACACAGACACCGCATTGTCGAAATGGTAGCCAGTCCGGAAAACGTGGGCGCCAAGGGCGTCCCCTTCTTCATGCCCGCCCAGAACCCGCCGGCCGGGACAGCGATCCCGCGCGAGGATGGCTCCCTGCCCAAGATCTTTCAGCCCCTCCAGATCCGGGGCGTCAAGATCCCCAACCGCATCTGGGTCAGCCCCATGTGCCAGTTCAGTTGCAAGGAGGGCTTCCAGTGCCCTTGGAACTACGTGCACTACGGTGCACTGACGGCCCGCGGCGTATGTGTTTCTTCTTGGTTGGCCTGTGTTCTCTGTGTTCTCCGGCTGACATGTGGACACAGCCCGGCTTCACCATGGTTGAGGCCACCGCCGTGTCGGAAAACGGCCGCATCACACCCGAGTGTGGCGGCATCTGGCTCGACGCCCACATCGAGGGCCTGCGCAAGCACGTGGACTTTGCCCACAGCCAGAACGCCATCATTGCCATCCAGCTGGGCCATGCCGGGCGCAAGGCGTCCCGTCTGGCTCCGTGGCTGGGGTCGACGGTGGCGAACGAGGACGTGGGCGGCTGGCCGGAGCGGGTTGTCGGCCCCGACAACGAGCCGTTTGACATCATACCCGAGGAACGCATAGACCCGCACGCCCTGACGCTGGCCGAGATCGAGCAGATCAAGCGGGACTTTGTGGCGGGCGCCAAGCGCGCCGTGCGGGCCGGCTTTGACATCATTGAGCTGCACTATGCCCACGGCTACCTCATGTCGAGCTTCCTGTCGCCGCTGTCCAACGCACGGACGGACCAGTACGGCGGCTCCTTTGAGAACCGCGTGCGGCTGCCGCTCGAGGTCGTCGATGCCGTGCGGGCCGCGCTGCCCGAGACCATGCCGCTGTTTGTGCGCATCAGCGGCTACGACTGGCTCAAGGACACGCCCGGCTACACGGGCGGCTCCTGGGACGTGGAGCAGAGCGCGCAGCTGGCCCAGCTGCTGGCGGACCGCGGCGTCGACGTGCTCGACGTGTCGTCGGGCGGCATGCACCGCGACCAGAAAGTCAAGACGGGGCCCGGCTACCAGGTGCCGCTGGCCAAGTACATCAAGAAGGCCGTGGGCGACAAGATGCTCGTCAGCGCCGTCGGGGCCATCCGCTCCGCCGCCGAGGCCGAGAAGATCATCACCGGCAGCGCCAACCCCGACGACCCGGCCCTCGATCTCATTGCCGTCGGCCGGTCCTTTCAGAAGAACCCGGCGCTCGTGTGGGAGTGGGCCGACGAGCTGCAGGTCGGCGTGAAGGTGGCCAGCCAGATCGGCTGGGCCTTTGTCGGCCGCCCCAAGCGGACCAAGGTGCCTGTGCTGAACATGCCTTGAGGGAGCGCGCCGGAGTGCAGGGTCGCCTGGTTTACCGTGTATTAGCACAAGTACTCCGTAGGAAGAATGCACACTACTCCGCCTGCTGGCACGCACGAAACCTTGCTAACCCCTGCTAAAGTCCGCCAGAGGCCCCGCTGAAACAGAGCTGAACCGCCTGCCGGACATGTCCCGCCATTCGCCGTGATCTGCGCCGGCATCCTTGGGCTCGTCGCCCTCGTGGACCCAACGCCAAGCGGTGCCACCGCTCGCTTCGACGGCCGCCGAAACGGGTAAGCGGCCAGCGGCCAGAGAGGCGTGCAAGCCCAACGGCACGCACGCACGTCCATCAGAGGCCTCGCTTCGGTCAGGATCCACAGCCTCTTCTCTGGCAGTCCGCCGCCAGGGCCGTGGCCAGAAACAGTCTCTGGACGTCGCGCCGGACGAGCCCTTTCCGCTGTCGACGGCGGTGTACGGAGTACTGCGGGATCGACTCGAGGCACCACCTCTTTGAGCCCATCACGCGGGTGTCTACAGAGCCAACAGCATCGCAGCGGGGCTCTCCGACGGAGGGTATCTTTATCACACTAATGCTGCGGTTTCCGTCGGGCATTCTGGGCAGCTTCGTCGTGGCGGACTGCGTGCCGTCACCGTACAATGTCGAGTTTGGCACGGGGAGAATACCCTGGTCCCCAGGCGAGCCATGCGGTCAGAGTATTGGCGGCGTTCTGTGCATGCCGGCTATGGCCGTATGGACCGGGAAACAGAGCCTGCAGGACATCGTGCAAGTGATCCGGGGCCGGGAAAAACCCAGCTGCAGTGCCCAAGTTGGGCTGGCAGCCTGGAGCCTGGAGCCTGGAGCCTGGAGCCCTGGCCGTGTTCGAGGCCTTCTTCCATTTCGAAGACGGACAGGACCAGCAGATGGGGCCGTGTGTACGGCGTAGTCGGCGGTCGCTTTCCATGAGGACAGACCAATTCCAGCAAGACAGAGGCAGAAATGGTTACTGGCACGCATCGGCAGGCCTACACATCCATATGCAGTATCACGCCCAAGCGGGATGGGGCAAAACACCCACTTCTCCACCATCAGGCCGCAGGACTCTCTCCACAGACGAGACAGCGTCTGTGCGGCACAGAATGTCAATGTCTACCAGCTGCTCTTGCAGACGGAAAGTCTTCCACCGCTCGTCGTGAGTACGGAGTACGGAGTAGTATCGCCGGCCGGGAAGCCCCTCTTCTTGACACGCCATTGGCCACACGAGCCACAGCCTCTGCTCGCCCATACGACGGAAGCTTCGTCTCGCTGAAGCTGAACGGCTGAACGGCTGCCAGGATCTCCAGGACATGGCGCGATTCTCCTGTTTCCGGCAGACGAGCTGACCGGATGGCGGGTGCTGAGTGGAAGGGCGAGTAGCGGTGATGGTTGGATGAGCTGCCGCGGGACGGGAAGAACCGGTAGAGTTGTGGGAGACGGGACGTGGGACGTATCTCGTGGAGGGATGCATCGAGGGCGCACAGAGGAAGGATTCTGGAGGGACCAGAAAGAAGGAGGTCAGGACAGTGCGAATATTGTATACACTATGTGCACTGTATAATCTTTGCGGTGGGTCCTCATGTAAGGCGTGGCTGAATTGCTGACGGTATCTTACGGCAATTCGTCAATGGAAAGCTGCTGTTTTCAAGTGTAAAGTAGAGTGCGGCAGGTGTTTTTATTTTTTATTTTTCTCATCCTTCGACGGCCACGACAAGACGATGGTGCTAAAAGGACTCCGCAATGATGCGCTGTCCCTACAGCGCAGTGGTCTCTGGGGTGTAAGAATCACGTGAATTGTTAGTGGGGGGTCCAAGTTTGCTCAAATTTCACCGCTTCTCCCTCCTCCGATCATCATCTCCTTCGTTCTCCTCCGTCCCACCACCTTAGTTTTTCCTTCTTCTTTGTTATTCCTCAGCTGACGCTCATTCTCTTCTCGGCGGCAGACAAGCAAATTCTTACCCTCTTCCCCTTCACCCCCATCCAATGGCTGTTCCTGAATCGACAGACGAAATTCAGGATAAAACACAGCGGCCACTACGATGCTTCGTGATGAAGAAATAAACGCGGCGGCAAGCCAGCTGACCGCATATCGTAAGAACGCCGAGCTGGAAAGTATTCTGACCAAATACGCCGACCTGATCGAAGACTACCGGCGCCTCAAGAGCGACTACGAAGAAGAACGAGATGCCCGCGAGAAATACAAACAACTGGCCCGCAGCCGAGAACAGAGCCCCTTTGCCCTCGTCCTCGTCGACGGCGACGGCTATGTCTTTCACGAGAACTTTCTCGAAAAGGGCGGCGACGGCGGCAACAATGCCGCCCATGCCATCAACAGTGCCGTCGCCAGCAGCCTAAAAGCCAAAGGACTGGAAAACTGCCAGGTCATGGTCCGCGTCTATGCCAACCTCATGGGCCTATCCAAGGCGTTGGCCCGCAACGGCCTGGCCGGCCACGAGGCGCGGTCTCTGGCTCCGTTTGTGTCCAACTTCAACCGCTCCTTTGGCCTGACCGAGTTCATCGACGCCGGCAGCCTCAAGGAAAACGCCGACTTCAAGATCCGGGCCGCCCTCAGCTTTTATGCCGAGAGCCCGCAGTGCAAACACATTTATTTTGCCGCCTGCCACGACGTCGGATACATTTCGGAACTGATGCCATATCTGGGCAACAGCGAACGCTTCACCCTCGTCCGCTCCTCCAGCGTCAAGTTCCACGGCGAGTTCACCAAGCTGGGCATGGGCGTCGAAGACATGCCCGGCGTCTTCCGCACCGCCCCCCTGACCGAATCTTCTTCACCGCCGTACCGGACATCTAGTACCTTTGCCACTGTTACGGCCGCAACCAACGGCAACTCCAAGACGGGCCCGTCCGCGAGCTCGACCTACCAAACAACAGATACGCCCTCCTTGCTCAAAGGAAGCAAGGACGATTCCCAGCGGACCGTATGCCAGTTTTATAAAATTGGAAAGTGCCGCTTTGGCAAGTCGTGCAAACTGCTACACACCGACGACAACGGCAATATCGACGGCGGAAACGGCAATGCTCCCACCAACGGCCGGTCCTTGTCCGTCTGGTCGTCGCACTCCAGCTCCGGCAAGGTCCCCATGTCGCCCCTGCCCTCGGACGACTGCATCGTCACCTGGAAAGGTCGCCCGCTCGACGACCTGGACATTCCACGCGACCAGGTGGCCATCAACCGCAACGACCACCGCCTCGACTGCCACCTGTCCGTCAGCAGCGACGCCGTAGCCAAACTCAAGGCGCGCGCCCGCAACCGCGGCCTCTGCAACAAGTTCCACCTCACCGGCTCCTGCGAAGCCGGCAGCCAGTGCGAGTTTGACCACTCCTGGCTGCCCATGGAACTGCTGCGTCCCCTGCAGGCCCTCGCCCGCTCCATGCCGTGTCCGCGACGGGGCGCCTGCCGCGATATCGAATGCACCAAGGGCCACATCTGCCAGACGGCCGAGTGCCGCTACCGCGGCGGAAAAATCCCCTGCAAGATCCCCTACAACGCACACAGCGAAGACCTCGAGGTCGACCGCTTCGTCGACGGCCGCCACGACACCAGCGGCACCACCAACAATGGTACCAGCAGTAACGGCAACACCACCATCAACGGCAATAGCAACGGCAGCAATAACAATAACGCCCGCTCCGACTCGCTGCTGGGGTCCCACGAATACGAGAGCGAGAGCTCCGATGGTGTCAGCGTCTCGCTGTAACTGCGGTCCGACAAGACAGCCGCCAATACTTTTTTTTTTCAAATTCAAAACAACGCCGAACGATCAAACAAATTCAAAATCAAGGATACTAAAAAATGTACCCAGTACAGATGGCAAAGCCGGGACGGGCTGCTCGAGCCCTGTTGCTTCCTTGCGCCAAGTGTGCTGCACGCCCTACGATTGCGTGGCAGCAGAGGAGTTACAACAGTCTGTAACCAGCCGGAGAAGCCGGTTTCGACGCAAAGAGTCTTTTTTTCTTCATTACGGCACGACGTGCCTACATCTCGATCGCCCTCGTACGGCGTACACCCATCCTGTATTCAGATGCGTGCATATGTCGTCGACACTACGGCTATATGTCACGCGAGAATTGGTGCACGGATAAGATAGATTGACAAGAAATATGAAGTAGTCAGGTGTGGAGGGGAAGAGGAGATTTACTAAAATGAGAAATAGATCTCTCGGTGTTGGTATCTCAGACTTGGAAGGCCCGCTTGACAAGAGCCGGGATGTTGAGGGACATTCTTTTCGGTTCTGGGAGCGTGCCCTGCTTTCCATCGTCCTTGTTTGCACTTGTAGACCTGCTCATGGTCGTGGACTTTTGCCACCAGGGAGAGAAGTCCATCTAAGAGTACCGCCTCGTAATCATGATACTCGGTGTCGACGGCGGTCGGTGGATCCAAGATAAGCCGGGGTACGATCTGGCAGATCTGCATTTTCAAGCCATGTGCTACACTATGCAGAACAGCTGCAGTGGCTGTTGGTCCGGTTTCTACGGTGACTGCCCCGAGGATGGTCCATACGTATGTTGAACCGCTCACTGCTGTGGTAAAAGAGCCTGGGGTTGCAAGGTGTCTGCCATCTCTGGTGCGTTGCTGGGATCGCGTTCTGTCAGAGGGCAGTCGTCCAAGCTGAATTTGTACGCAGGAAGCAAGGCTTTTCTGTCAGGCACAAAAGATGACACATGTACGAACATGTGCTGTTTCCATATCCCAATGTCCTGCCCAAATGGTGGGTTGCCAGTGGTAGTTGTACGGACGGATAACTACGAGCCAAGTTTCCCTTTTAAAATCAATGGACGAAGGCCATACTCACAGGTTCACGGGCTGCCCTCTACGGTCCCTTTCCCTTCGGGACCGAATGTAAAGATGTCCTCGGGCCCGAAGGAAACTAAAATCCGAGCACCATTCAACTTTTCACCGACTCCGAAATGTGTCTGTTAAACATTACTTCTTACGGAGTAAATAGTGTGCTAAAGCAATACGTAAGTCTAA
The DNA here is from genome assembly GCA_002778125.1 of Dryadomyces quercivorus. Taxonomy (NCBI): domain Eukaryota; kingdom Fungi; phylum Ascomycota; class Sordariomycetes; order Ophiostomatales; family Ophiostomataceae; genus Dryadomyces; species Dryadomyces quercivorus. The sequence continues at coordinate 800,858 of PCDE01000014.1, forward strand.
TCCTTACAGTATTACAGAGTACTCCATACAAACGTTATGAAAGTCCGAATCAATTCTAGAGACAGCATTGGAATGCATCTTTGTAAACTCTATCTGAAACATCTTTTTACTCGGGCCCGAAATCGTCAACGGTCCCGAATTCAGCCTCGGGTAAGACATTGGGCCCGAATCGATCGGAAAGTCTGAAATCAAGTCGGGTATTAAAGTTAACGTCTGTCTTCAATAAAATCGATCTTTGTTTAAACTCTAAGTTTTATTAAACTTTAGATACCTTGCTTTACACTCTGTTAAGTATGAATGAACTCTTTTCAACTCCGAGTTCAACTCCGTAAACTTAAATTCGGGCCGATCCGAAACTTAGTCCCGGGCCGGACCGCCCTCAACTCCGTCAACTCCGTCAACTCCGAATTCAGCTTCTTTACGTTCGAATTAATGCTATCTTACAATTCTCAACTCCGAGATTAACACTATACGTTTAACTTTAAATTTAATTCTAACTAAAGTGAAGTTAGTCCGCTAGATCTAAATTTTAACTTCGAACTCTATTAACTCCGCCTGCTAATCTAAGCTTTGAGCAGTAATTTGTGTAATTCTATTTGCTTGATTTATCTATGTTTGCTACCAGAGCTTGGGTTATTACTAAATAGAGTAGAGTATGCATTATAGCACCTAGGTAATTTACTTTATATCTAGATATTTAATTGCCTTGCTTAATTGTATGTGGAACAGGTACAATAAACCTACTTGGTTGTGCAATCGAAGACTAGAACAAAGGTTGTTGTTAGGGAAATGGGGTGTTATAAGCTTGACATTCGCTAACTACTAGCCCACCCAGTGTGTGGCCATTAATAGTATACATGAGAGAGGTACGTGCCGTGTACTTGATGTGCACCCACTGTGCCTTTACTGTGTACGTGACAACATCCCGGGTTCCCAAATGGCCACGCCCTCGTGGTCTGAAAAGTAATGTAAAACGCAAGGAAAAGGCAAGCAAAGAGAATGTAGTCGATGTGAAATGACGTGCGAACGGAAAGGGAAATGCCTGCAACAATCTTTAGAGGGCGGCCTTGACTAGAGTCTCGCTTCGAACTGAGTTGGATTCTAACTCGCCTTTGGAATCGGAGTCTTCTTCTGCCACAAGATTTTCCACCTCTTGGAAGGCTTTTGTCGCCATTTAAATGCACTGAAATCCGTGAGCGATTTGACTCTGAATTTGCTTGCGTCGCTTCCGACGCAACTTGTCGTTAGACAGTGCTTCTGGGGCTTTTCTCTTGTCCTCCTTTTGGGTTGGCCCTTCGCGCTCTGTGGCTTCTGTGGCAGCTTGCAAGGCTTCGGCTGAAGTGTGCGTGGTCAACAGAAATGCGTGCGAAGTGTTGGCCAGTTTCTGCGCTTCGGCAGAGTGCTTTCCGTCACAGTCGAGAACTTTGTATGCCAAGAGATGGTGCTGCGGTGGAATTCTCTCGTACTAATTGGCGTCGTTTTTCAGAAGCAATTGCACGGCCGGAGGTCCCTTGATTTTAACGGTTGTGTAGCGGTCCGCACACAATTACGTTTTTTTGGGGCCTGTTTATTGAATTCATCCCAACTTTAGACGCACAAAAATAACTTTTTGTCCCGTGAATTCCATCACTTTAGAGATTAAATTTCTCATTACTTTATCCTATCAACAACTTCATCCCAAGGCAAGGCTACCAAGAGCACTTCATAGTAAATTCATCCCAACTTTTACATTTACTCCGGTTACCGGCCTTATTCATTGAATTCATCCCAACTTTTACAGCTTATATAAGTATTCTTCTCGTTTGCTATTCTCCTACTTCTAACTCTCTCTCCTTTTTTCAAACCAACTCCAACCTTTACTCCTACAACATTTTTTCTAAATCTACTCTTCGAATACGCAGAAACTTTACAAAAATTTGAAAATATAAAATTTCTGAAAAAAATTTCTTGATTCCGAAACAATGCCTCTGCGCAATAAGAGAGTTATTAACCCTAGTAAACGCTACACTACTACACAGCGAGCGCTTACGGCCGCATACGTCCCCCCTGCCAATACAATTTACAAAAGCTATAATAAGAAAGGACGAGTAATTAACAAGTACACTATATATAATTTTGGTTACGTGCTTAAGGTGTTTGGTTACCCTGCCCCTCCTTAGCACACAGACCCCTAGGAAAAACTTAACGCTCTAAAATAGACAGACGAAGTAGAGCCCAATTCTAAGACATCTCGAAACAACGCGCTGAAACTTTACTAATCTCTTCCTCTAAAAAACGAATTGACCTGCATTAAACCCTAGGGGGGGAAAATCGAGAATAACAGCAAAGTTGCTAGATACCTAGGGTTTAAGACTATTTCTGGCTGCATCACATAGATGGACACGCAGTGCGCGCGAATGCTATAGCCGTACGCACAACTGCGAGCCAACTACTAAGATAGCTGCCTAAGGGACAAGACTGCCAAGCGGGTCGACGTCCTAGCAATGGTAGAATACGCATTCTCCAAGACGCTCTGCAAACATCGCGTGCGGAAGAGATTAACACGGCCATAACCGTTCGCGTTTGCTAGAGCAAGGAGTCTCGCGCAAAGCTTAAGGTTGCCGACGACAAGCTGGACAAGCTGGACAACACTACCTCCGAGTGGAAATATCCCACATTTATACGTGGGACCGATCCACGACGCCAAGTCTTAAGCAGTGTATGCATTTGGAAAGATGGGGTTTCCCCGATCTTTAGGCTTGAGCCACAACCACCATTTACAGAGCACGGTTCAGGACAGTGTTTCAAGCACCGTATGTGATATCTTACGTTATATCGAGGCACAGACCCGTGTTTCTGTCTTCTCTTCGTTCTTCTTTGTTCTCTTTCCACGTCATCCAGGTACTATGCGTGAAATCAGTTAAACTCTCCGAACATGCTACTGTTGGTGCTAGTGGTGGGGGTTTTCCATAGATTTGCCTCTGAGTTGTGTGTAGGGCTGACTGTATGGCCTGCTTCTAGAATATCGGCATTACTGAGACATCGTTCTAGCCTTCCTGTCAGGCCAATCAAGGAACATTTTACGTTTTTGAATTTATAATTATGTGTAAGAAATTCCCTTTTCAGTCCCCTGACAAGCCAACCCTGGAATCGAGATTGTCTGATACCCGTATAGAAGGTTCTTTACGGCTCCTACAGTATTCTTGGACTCCGCACGAGTAAGGGATTCAGAGTTTATGCCGGACCGGCCCGTCGTGTTTCATAGAACATTCTCAATAGAAAGGATACTGCAGGCTTGGATGCAAATTTTACGCGTTCTTTACGGAGCTCTTGACACGTTCTTCGGTACTCACCGGGGAGATAACAGTAGACGTATAAAAAACAAAACAGAAGATATTACTCGATAAAAAGCCAATGTCACCATGCTTTGACGTCAGTGCGCAGGGCTCTTCTTGTGTTGGTTTGTTGGTTTTTGCCTATTTCGTCACTGTATAGATGGAACGGTTCCATTCACGTCACTTCTTTGTGGTCGTACAGGTTAATAATCAAGCAGAATCCCCTTTGGACATCTTTCTGAAAGCACATTGCAAACATTCCCAATGCATCAATTCTTTCTAATCTGCATCTCGATTGCAGTCATTTTACTAAAAGCTAACAGTGTTGTGTGCGTATGAACCTGGAAATATGGCTAATAATATGACGCTTTTGATTTACCCGTCTTTCCTATGCCTTACTAATACCTACATATCCTAGGCGCCTTCTGTACATCATGTCTCAATTGCGTGAGGACTCAGACTCGGAGATGCTCTCCTGCGCCAATGATTCCATATACTTCTACGTTTCCCTTGGCTGCATCATTATTTCTTCTATTATTTTTATGCTTATCATGATCTTGGTGCTCCTGGAAACCATGACAGGCATTGTGAAGAATAGTGTTTGCGACGCGATGCGAGAGGGCGATCCGGAAAAGCATTCGCAAAACGAAGTGTTCTTAGAATACGGAGACTGATGTTGTTCAGGTAAAGAGTGGAGAATCAAAAGGCTTCTGGATGAGAAGAGTCAAAATGTTTGACAAAAATCTTCTTTACTTTGTTGTACTTAGTTGATCTGTATTACATTCAACATGATTACATTGACCCTTTTAGAGTTCCCGAGCACACATGTTGATGAAAGAATCCGTCAAATTTACGAAATGCGTATGAAAGACAGCTATACCCCATTTGAGAAACGAAATAGTGAGGAAAATGAAGGAAATGATAATGAATGGAAAGACAGGAAGAAGGAAAAAGAAAAGAAAAGAAAAGAAGAAAGGGAAAAAGGAAAGAATACTGAAAAGACATCCAACACTCACATCCCTTTGGTGGAAAGTCGAAGACTCCTCCTGACCCGACCACTGCCTGTAGATTCCTCCTTTACTTCTCCGTCCATGTCCTCGTCCTCGTCCGAGCTATCCCTCATATCGCTGTCGCTGCCCTCGCTTTCTTCACTACTCTCCCCGTCCGAACTGCCTTCATCATCTGTTCCAGAATTTCCCGAGTTTACATACGTCTGGCCAGCCAGCAAGCCAAAGGTTCCCGCCCGTGTTGTTGGACTGACAATATTTTCTGCTACATGCCGATGGGCTGCCTGTGGTTCGTAGGGTGGCGGCGCCTCGTCGTCCATGTTCGCATACTCTGCGGCAGCGGCAGCTCCAGAGGAACCGGCAGGCATGGCGTATGTGTACGACGCCCGTGGCGGGACTCTCTCTTCCAAAAAGGTAATGGGTCTCAGTGGCGGCACTTGCATCTGCAAACTAAAGTAGTCGCCGTTTCCTGACTCCTGTTGCTGCTGGGAGGCCTGGGAAGGAAGAGCAGCCCCCGCAGTGGCGGGCTGTGTTGGGGCGTTGACTGGAATCATGCGAACCTGCTCCTGCAGTCGTGCATAGATCCTGGCCCGGTAATTTGCCACCTGGGCAGCCTGAGCCGGAGTCAGACAGTTGCCACCTCGTGCCGATCTCTGTTGTGAGCACCGCATCGGGAGTTCATCCGGTTGCTTGGTGCGGGCCGTATGGTGGATGGGGCATTTGGGGCTGTTGATGTACCGACGCAGCAGGTAGCAGACGGCCTGCTCTCCCTCGCAGCTATTCTGCCGCGTATCCTGTCCCCCGTTGTGCCGACTCGTCCCAGGCGGAGGACTTGTTCCGTGTTCCGGACCCATGGCGCCGGGTGGCTGCGTCGGACGGGGCGTCGACCCCGGCTCATGCAAAGGAGCGTGGGCTTGCGCTTCCGGGGGCTGCTGGACGGGGGACGAATCAGTTGCCGGCATGGCAGAAGGGGCCAGTGTTGTGGCGGGGGGTGGTGCCTGAGTACCTTGGCTGGGGTCAGGGCCAGGACCGGCCGGCTCTTCGACGAGGGCCACCTGACCTTGGTTCTCCGGTTCTGCCTGCAGTCGTACCTGTTCCACAAGCAGGCCGTGCTGCATGACAAGGTACTGGAGATAGTCACTGCCGTTGGTGTTGAGATTGTCGTGGAATCTCGTCACAAAGTCAATGAATTGATCGTGGACGGTGTTTTCGTGGGTCATGAACTGCGTGGAGCTCATGCATTGTGCCGGCGGCCGCGGGGCGCTCCGGCCTGCATGAAACGGTTGCAAGGATCCAGCATGCTGCACACCCACGTTCTGTCTCTTGGCCATGGGGGCTTCCTGGCCCAGGCCACAAGGCCGCTTCTGCAGGGATGACGACGACGACGACGACAACGACGACGAAGACGACGACGCCGACGAAGATCCTCTGGACGTGGTGGCCAGCGGGGGAGGAGCACTCCCGGACGGGCCAGCCCCCTCGACAGGGCTGCCACCGCGGCTGGCGACGTTGCTTCGCGTTCGGTGCGCCCGCCGCGTACGGACGGGTGGCCTGCGGTCCGTGAGGGCAGGCATGTCAAAGTCTGGCTGCGACGGGCCTGGCTGCTGGCCTTCTTCATGCTCGTCCTCTTCGTCCGACGCTTCTTCGTGGAGTGGCTCTTCGTGGGACACGTCCTCGTCTGGCTCGTCGGGGGTCTCCACGTGGTACACAACCGGAGCCGTCTCGAAGGGCAAAAGTTCCATGCACCACTGCAGTGAGACGGACACTTCGGCCGGCGAGGGGAAGGCGACCTTGGGGAATCGATAGTCGCCGTCCTGGCTGGCCACTTGCATGGTGCGTAGGGTGGCAGCAAAGTGCGAAGCACGATCGAGAAACTTGTTCCGCGCCAGGTAAGAGGGCGGGACGTTTTCCACAGCCTGAGCCACGGCCGCCAGTCTTTCGAGGATGGACTTTCGCTCTGAAAAGGGCCGGAAGCCGGGATAGATGCCAAAGGCCAGCATCACAATTGTGTACTTGCAGCCCAGGGAATCGCAAATGTCCAGCAGATCGTCCAGATAATCTGGCGACTCGGGGAACGGATTGACCCAAGTCATGAGACGCAAGAAGACATCGGCGCCCGTCTTCATGGAATCGATGCTGCGGGCATTGCGAAAGGCCCAGGCAGAGAACAGCTGGAGGGACGAGGGGCAGAAACGATCAAAGTCCTCCTTGGCCTTGGCAAGCAGGCCCACGGCTCGTGCTTCCATTTCCAAATCCGAGGTGCCGGGAATGGCTGCGTAGGCATTGAAGTTGAGAATGATATCACGGCAGAACCGCCGGAGGTTGAAGCCAGGAGCTGTGGCACGAAGCGTCTCGGGTCTCACGAGCCTGAACGTCACCTCGGAAGCACGATGGAAAGTGGGATCAATGGGGCTGACTTCTGTCAGATGGCTGGGAATTGGAATGAAGGCAAGGTACTCCATATCGCGGAGCCTTTTGGATCTGCGGACCATGATGGCAAGGCAGCAAGAGAGATGAAGAGAAAGCTCGGATGGGAGGAGAGAGGCAGCCAAGCTCAACCTGCGGGTGCAGGTCTGGCTGATCGATGGAAAGGGAGGAATGGTCTGTGGATGGGAAGCCTCTGAAGTGGACTGGAGGAAGGAGATGCCGTCGAAATTTATACACGGGTTGCCATCCAGACCGTGGAGAGGTCTGCTTTCACTGGCACTGCAAGGGATGGCATCCTCTACAGAATCTGTCGTCGTGATAGAAAAGGTGGGTGACACATGTGTGTGGAGATGATCCTCCTGGGCCTTTTGCAATACGACTTCGGGCATCTTCAACCGGATGGCTTATCGGATCATCGTTGTATTGTATGCTGACCCATCCTGTTGCAGGCTGTCTTCCGATGCCCTTCCGGCGTGCATGTAGGTCACGGCACGACAGATACTGAGGAGTACGAGCAAGCGACATGGCTACGATGCAAGGAATACTCATCCGCATCCGGTCCTGACAAAGACGGTGGTCAGAGAGGGGGGTCGCACACAAGCCAATCGGTGAAGCTGAGCTGTTGGAAGGAAGGACGATGGGCAGTCATGAAGAACGGCGACGGATGCGATACCTGGATTCGTACAATTCAGGTGATTGTGTTTTCAAAGCAAACGGAACGAAAGACGCGTAGACAAGTCGGAGCCCTGTGTCTGTCCAAACAGGAAAACGAATGAGGTTGGGGGCCGTCAACGAAGAAAAAAGAGAGAAAAGGAGAAAAGAAAAAGAAAAGAAAGAAAAAGAAAGAAAAAGAAAGAAAAAGAAAAGAAAAATACTACAACGCCCTACAGGGTAGCAATGCAAATTCCTCTCGGGTGTTGATTTTTCACGGCTAACCTTTCATGTTATTCGTGGATGCGAGGAGGCAAAATGGGAAGGAGAACATCCAATGCATCCGGCTCGTGCGGAATGTATTGCTGGCATGCCGTTTTTGCCAACAGAAAATCAGAAATCAGAAAATCAGACAAGCGGATGGTTCAAGAGAAGCAAGAAAAAGGTTCCGCGACGGAAACCTGCATCGCTGCACACCAATCACTCTCGCCATTTCCACACGCGGTGGGACATACTGCAACAGCTGACCGAATCCTTGCAGGCTTGCTGTTTTGTTTTCATCTCATCACAGTAGTACAACAGGACGCTAATGCTCTTGTAAAATCCAGGCATATCCGCGTGCGCTTGCGAGAACGGAGGCTGAAGTACCATGTACGAGCACGTACTTCGTATAGCGGATGTGCAAGTGAGACTCTTCGTGGGCGGCGTACCGAGCAGTGCTGAAGAATGGTAGAGGGCGGGCGAGGCTGGGCGTTGAAGAAAGTGGGCAGACGGCCAGGTCGCCGTGTTGGAAATCCTCAGGATCCTTCAGGAGGGGGTGTGAGACCTGATGATGCCCGTGTGCGCTGTGGAATTGGCCCCTGCGTGTCCTACGAAAACGTCAGAATGAATCTTGCTCAACGCGCGTAGGCGTACGGAGTGCTCCGTAATACAACTAATAATAAAGTAAGCTCTGTCAGCAGAATAGATTCCTCTGATCCATCGCCTCGGGCCGTGCTAAAGAACAAGTGACGAGGACAAATTCTTTTTGTGGGTAGAGTCCAACGTGTCAGTCCATGTGTCAGCTTCTGGGCCAGCGGTGAGACTGGAGCCTGTCGAGTTCTCTCAAAGAGGACATCCGGAATGCACATCCTCGAAAGATTATCGGAAGCCATATTTCTTTTTTCTCTTTCGGTGACGAATTCCTCTCTGTTCGTTCGGCGTGGCAAATTGCAAAGCCGCCTCTGCATATGCAAGAGCGCCACGTCGTAGGAAAGAGGGGTAAAGAGGCAAACGGGCACGGCAAAAGGGAAAAGAGAAAAGAGAAAACGGGCAGATAAGAGAAGAGGAGAGGAGAGCAGAAAGGATGGAAATGAAGAATATCGATATGTTAGGAAGAATTCCATAAACATTGGTGTCTGAGATAAAATATAAATAGAACAAAGTATTACAGGACAGAACAGAAATAGAACAAACTAGAAATAAAAATATGGAGTATTCCGGCGTGCCGTAGGGTACCCCGTGCCGTAGGATCCCAAGAAAAAAAAAGAAAAAGGTCAGGAAGCCAGAAGAGGCCTAGAAGGGGGCAGTATGGTACGACTGCTGGGCCAATGAGAACTGGCAAAAAAGTGATGAGAGTGGGACTCGAACCCACGCGGATTGCTCCATAGGAACCTTAATCCTACGCCATAACCAACTCGGCCATCTCACCGATTCATGCTAGAAGGCCTGCTAAAGTACATTATAATGTAAGCCCCACTGTTACTGTGCCTTGAACAGACAGAAATACGACGCAAAACCATGCAACGAAGAAAAATCGCGAACCCGTGTTCGCATCGTGAATTATTAGCGGGTGGGACTACCCCGCTTACAAGCTTGTCCTGGAAGGGATATGACCCAGTGGCACGGGGTTCAGACGACGCCATGGAGTCCTGCGGTTTTCATTGCTTCTCCTCCCTGAGCAGAGCATTACAAAGCCAACACAGCTGGGAAATCCCTCGCAGGTCAAGAGAACGGCGGACTAAGAAAATAACAAGCGACCAAAGCGCGCGGGCTAGGCACGGCACGGGTAGTGCCCGCACATATCCGAGCCTCTAAGAAGAAAGTGAGCCAGGCAACATCCATTTAACCCAGCAAGCTCACAGGACGGGTGCAAAATGCAGGGGTTGTGCTCTCATTGCATTGGTTGGCCCCCGAACTAAGGTTGTGGTGGATAGCACGAGGACTCGTCAGCTGAAAAGAAAAGGACGGAAGGCTGCACGAATAAACAACTGCTCGTTCGATGTTTCCAGGTCGTGTCTCATATGCTCCGAGAATTGCCTCAACGTTCTCGCAAACAAGCAATATATTTTGCAATTTGCATCCTACTCTGTATGCATGCGCCAGGTATTCATACACTGTACCCTATCCGACCGGAACACCCGCGGATGAGAGGCGAACCAATGCTGGAAGAGAAAATACGCCAAGAGGCCAACAGAACTCCTGCAGAACGGGGGGAGCAGTTCACAACGAGGAGAAGGAAGAAGAAGAAAAGGGGAAAAGGAAAGAGAAAAAGGAAAGAAAAAAGAAAAAAGAAAATAGTCGTTGTGGTTTCCCAGACCACCCGTACTCTGTGCTCTGTGCTCCATACAGAAGATTCACCGCTTCCAAAGCACCGTTTCCGAAACAGTTGTGCTGGCTTATCTCTGCTCCGTTCTCGTACAGCCTTCCAGCCGTTCGCTTGCATGATCTTCGTACGCTGCTGCCAATACAACTTGCAGCTTTGGCAATGTGCCGGCTCCGTTTTCCCTTCGTCTGCCCCCAACTCTCCTCAGCGTACGAGTAATCGATTGTGACGTGTCGCAGGCAAAGAGGGGTCTGCATGTGCCATCTGCGACGAGCTGCGGTTTGCATAGACGAATAGACGAGTGGCTGAAGCTTTCCTTGCAGCTCCTATCAAGCGGGCAAATGGAATCAGGCGATCCTCTTCCATCAAGAATGGCATGTTACTTTTTGCGGACCCGCCACTCCCGCTGTAGGAATACCAGTTTCGTGCCATTCCGTGAATGCAACTTCGTTTGTTCATACTTTCCCATCCAATACAGCTCGAGCATCCGGCCACACACCAGGCTTGTCTCGGATACGGGTAATACCCTAGCATCTTTCCCCTCTCTCCCTCCCTCCCTGGCCAGCAGAATCGCATTTCCCGGGGTCAGCTAGGATTTTCCCTTTAGCTCTTAAGGGCCTGTTATCAGTTCGGGGTACTCCGGACTCGAGCTGCCATTTCGAAAACGCCTCACGCCTTGTGTTGCAGAATAATAGCCGATAGTCTCGACCCCCATCCGACGCCCCCCCGCCCCAAAACGACCACACCAAGACGCCATGGAAAGCGACCATGACGCCATGAGCGACTCATCGGGGGAGGAAGGGTTCTCTTACTCGCCGTATGAGGAGGCGAAGCCCGTTCCTATTGTGGCACCACTTCCGCGCAGAATGCTGGCGTGGAAGTTCCCCGGAGACCAAGTCCTTTTGGACTGCCACCACCACATGAAACTTGCCCACGACGCCCCCTTGGTTGGTCTGGAAGGGGACATGCTCAAAGCGCACATTGTCTACGGTGAGCATGCATGCTCGTACACCCCCCCGGGACAGACGGGAGAGACAGGAGAGACAGAAGAGGCCGCTGCCGGCCAGATGGCCTGGGGACCTCAGCAGGCCGACCCAAGTGCGCTGTTCACGCTGGCCGTACGGACCAAGCGGGCGACGGTGGAGGCGGACCGGGGCCCAGACGCACACAGCACATCTACCACACCAGGCAGCATAGATCCTGCGCCCTGGTTCCGGCGCAGTCCCAGCCCCGAGGGAAGCGAGCTGCCGGCCGGTCCGCGCCCCAAGCTGCCCAGCATGCTCTGCGACGACTCTGGGGGGCTTGTGCGGCTGCCGGAGCCGTCGGAGGAGATGTACTTCAAGGCCATACTCATGCAGCAGGAGGACGACGAGATTGCGTTCAAAATGAACCACTGCCCGCAGAAAATCAACCCGCGCGACGTGCAGGACCCCTTTGGCCTGGGCACGATGGTGAGTTGGGCGCCCTACTTTATGGACGACATGCCCGACGCCGGCCTCTTCAAGCCTATCAAGTGTCTGGTGGGGGGCACAGAGCAGATGCCCTTGCCGTATGTGCGTTACACACAGGCCGGGGGCCTATCGCGGCGCAGCCAGAGCAGCGACAGTGTCTTGCCGATGCTCGGCGTGGAGAAGCAGCAGCAGCATCGCCTTCACCAGGACATCCCCATGGCATCGGTGGAGGTCGGCGAGGAGGAGCCACTGCGCCGGAATGGGATCACGCTCTCCGAGTACACGAATGCTACCGGGCGGTACAAAGACTGGAGTCGGCTGCTCATTGGCCTGGAGATGTCCAGCGCGCAGCAGAGCAGGGGGTACTTTGAGACAGCAGCGACAGGGTTGATCATCATTGTCCATTTTCTCGCGCGGCACATGGATGAATTTGGTAAGAGGAGCGCGCCCGATCCTTTGCATCCTGCACGAAGTACTTGGTTGTGGCTTGGAAGCTGACGAATGGCGGCTGGGCAAAAGGACTCCTGCCGGGCTCGGAAGAGCACAACTCCAACATCCGCGTCGCACAGAGCGAGAAGAAAGCCTTCTGGCGACGTGTCCACGACCTAGCGAGGAGAGTCGTGCATCAGCAGGTCATCAGCCTAGAGCAGCTGCTCCATGGTCGGCCCGACCTGATCCCCAACAAGGTGCACAGCGCGGAGACGCCCTTGACCGGCCAGCCGTATCGGAAGCCAGGCATGCTGCCGGAAGACTGGTGGACCTATGGCCGCGAGGTAGACGACGAGTGGATCGAGTTCTTCAGCGCCCATTACTGGGGCGGCACCAGCCTGGAGTCGCTCATGCTCGTTCCCGTGCCCGCCCACGCCTGCACGGGGTCCAACGAGGACGCGGACGACGCCTCCAGAGGCTGCCAGAGCGCCCAGCGGCCTGAAATGCAGCGCCCGCTCAATATTGTCTCCCCGTACACCATGTCGAGCCTGAAGGAGGTTCTAGACCAGATGCACTGGATCCTTCACGGCACCCCAAATCGGCCCGTCGTTGGGTCGGAAGATCTCTTTCCTCTCACTGAGTATCTTTCCCTTTCTAACCGTGAGTGTTGGCCCGGAAATTGCGGCGTTTACTTGACACGGAATCCCCTCGCTTCCTGATCTGACAAGCACTTCCAGTGGTGGTGAGATGTTGCCAGGACTTCCGGACGCTCGAGAAACTCTCTGACGATTTCTCCAATCTCCTGCCGCCTTCTCGGTATTACAACAGGCAGATGCTGCGGTACACGGGACGAAGCTACAAGCACCCCCTAGAAGAATTCAGCGTGTAGAGCCGTCAGGGGGGTGGCCTCCTTCCTCGGTAACTCTCGGTAAATTTGGTTAGACCGTACGGAGTAGATTGCACGTTTACCATAGACCATGGACCTAGACGTGGAGTTGGAACATTCACCAGGCATTGTTTACATACATTGGACTACGGGGCAAGAATATACGTTGGTTTTACATATTTTTATTAAAAAATAGAATGGGTTGTTGTATTCCTTCTTGGAAATTGTGCTATCCCCAAAATCAAAATCCCCAAAACTCCTGTCAGCAACGCCTAGAACCCTGTAGAATTGCCCTCCACGCCACCCATTTCTGTCAGCAGTGCTGCAACACACCTTTGGTTAGGGTCCATGCTGTGTTTTGTTCTCTTTTACTACTCTTTTCTTGTTTTCTCTTTTCTTGTTTTTTTTTTTTTTTCGTTTTTTTCTCTTTTATCGCCGTTCTCCTCGTCCTCCTGGTCTCTTGCCAGGTGACGAGGCGACAGGCCGTACTTGCTCACTTGAGTGGGTGAATGTGTGGCTTTCTCGGGCCAGCGTCGCATGCAAGATGGGAAATGGCTCTGTCGATAAAATGCAGAGTCTCCTCTGTTGCACGCGACGACTTGGCCTGGAAGTTCTTCCAGTGAGCAGACCAATCATACGGAAGACGGTCCCAGATAGTCGTGGGCATCCGCATGGATGCCGGACTGTGGAGGGGCGTCATGTCTAGGTTTGTGCTGCGGCTGTTCTTGAGAATGAGCAGCCGCTTGGCCTCTTTGTGGCCGTGGAGGATACGAGCACAGAAGGAGGGGGTTGGTGTCACTTGGGACTCCTTGGTGCCCTGCATCTTGCTGGTCTGCGTACGGGAAGTCATGTTGAATTACGAGTAGCGAATACCAAGTAGAATAGTAGACAGCCAAAGGTAGATCAAAAAAGCCGTAAAGCCAAGAAAATGAGGAAAAAAGTATGTAGGAGGAAACTTGAGAACTTGCCAAGTCACTCCCGAGCGGGGGAGGGGCCTCCTATTTATGCGTTTCCAGCAGGCTATGAAAGGGGTGCAAGTCATCGGTTCATTATCATTTTGCTTCGCTGACTGACGGTCATATATACAGATGCTTCCCTGCTTATCTTTGCCACGATAGAAGCAGTCGTGATGTTATAAATAGCATCCACCACTTTCCAAAGCACAAGGAATTAGTCATCGAAGAATGGATATCCCTTGGGCGGCCGTGGCAGCATGTCATACAGCAAGCTGATGGGAATGTAGTCTGCACCGTGTTAGTCATTACGTAAGCAAATGACGTGGGACGTGTCAGCTTCTGCTGGCTTCCTTATGCGCCCCTGATGGAAACGAACTCACCCTTTCGCCTCTCGTTGCGGCCGTAGTCCTCTTCTGGCAGAATGCTTCGGTCTCGCCGTATGTACATGTTACAGCAGGGACACGGCCGGCCACGGTACGCCCCAGGCAGCGGCAGCGCGGCACTGTCGGGGGCGAGGTCTGCCTGGTCGACGGCCATGAGTTCTGTGTCTGCGCTGCCGCTCTCTTCCGTGTTTTCCGTCCCGTGAGATGCATCGCCGGCACCAGGGCTGCTCGCAGACGCCGCTGCCGCTGCTGCGAGTGGACCTCGTCGGGACGTCAGGAGAGGCTCGCCGGACCGGAGGCGGCGCATGCGGTCGCGGGCGGCCTCGATGGCCTGCATGCGGCCCTGCTGACGGTATTCGAAGGCGTCCATGAGGGTGCCGTCGGGAGAGGAGAAGAGGTAGGCCGGCGGCGAGATGGTGACCTTGGGCGGAGGCAGCGGCTGCTGGGGGACGCTGGTGGGCGGCAGCGGCTGCGTCGACTGCGGCCGTGGCTGCAGAGACCGCAGCGTCGAGCGCGGCTGCGTCGGCGGCGGCGGCGGGAGCGGCAGCTGGGGGATGGTCTGGAGGAGCAGCTGTTTCTGTTTCTGCTGGTGCAGGCGCTGCAGGGCGGATTCCCAGAAGGCGTCCATGCCGGCGGGAGTGCGAGCCGCGCCGGGGTCGTCGGGGTCTTGGGAGATCTGGGCGTTGATGCGCAGCAGCGGTGGCGGGCGAGGCTGCAGGACGGAAGGACGACTCGGACCCGACGGGGTCTGTGGAGCTGTGTCGGGGGCACCGGAGGTCGAGGCAGCCATGGGGCTGGGCTGCAGCTGCAGGGCCACCTGGCCTTCTCGCCGCGGTGCCGACGTGGCCGGGATCGTGCCCGGCGAGCCTCTTGGGGACTCCAGACGGGGGATGGGGATGAGCTGGGGAGCCATGTGCGGCAGGACGGGCGGCGTGGTCTGTGGACGGGGCTGCAGCAGCGGTCGCCTGCGCAGGAGTGCCTGGCGCTCGGCGAGTGGAGACGTCACCAGGAGAGGACGCGGTTGGGGCTGTAGCAGGTGCTGTGATTTCTGTGTCTTCTGTGTCTTGTGTGATTTCGGTTTGGGACGTCGCAGACGCGGATGGCGATGCTGCAGAGGCATCAAGGACGGATGCGGAAATGCCTGGATGGAGGGCGAGGGGACGTGGAGAAGGGTCATCTCCTCATCCTCGTCCATGGGTTCGATTTGTTCGTCCGCCCGCAGTTCCGCAGGCAGTTTGGCCGGTGGCTTGACCAGTGGCTCAACCAGGTCAGCCGGGTCAGCCAGGCCAGCCGCCTTCCCCATCGGTTCTGTTGGTTCTGTTGGTCCTGTTGGTTCTGACAGCCCTGTCAACAGCTCAGTCTGTGGCTGGCCCGGATCGTCGAGCTCTGCCAGCAGATCCCCCAGGTGCTCCTCTGGTAGATCGTCTGGCATCTCCTCGGTCATGCTGTCCTCGTCCAGGTCGTCGATCTGCACATCCGAGTCCGCACTCGGCGGCTCAAACTTGACCACAATAGTATCGTTTTCGGCTTCCAGCATGTATTCCGGCTGCTCATGCACAGACACACATACGGATCCATGCTCGTCGTCCGTGGCGCCTTCTGGCTCGCCTGTCTCCTGCTTCACCGTGTCCGGTTCGTCGTCTACATCGTCCTCTTGGCCTTCGCTCTCCGTGGCATCCTCGTCCATGTCGCTGGACGTGTCCCTGTGCTTTTCGTCGCCGTCTTCTCTGCCGCCTTCTCTGTCACCTTCTCTGTCCCCTTCTCTGCCGCCTTCTCTGTCCCCTTCTCTGTCACCTTCTCCCGCATTGTCGTCCCGTCCGCCGTCATGGTGGTCGCTGTCCTGGCCTCCGTCGTCGCTCTTGTCACCCTCTCCCGGCTGTTCCTTTTCTCCGTCTTCCGGCTGTCTCTCGCCCGCCCCCTCCTCTTCGCCCCCCTCCCTCTCGGGCTCGTGTTCCTGGAGCTTCTCTGGCCCGCTGGTCTGTTCTTCTTCGTCTATGGCCACGGACGGCATTCTGGAAGGCACATGGGTTTGATGGTTCAAGGGCGGGATGCGTCGTGCGTAGAAAGAGCCGATGCTCTCATACTGCATGTCTAGCGGTCGTGGTTCTGGAACTGCCCGTTAGCGCCTCTCCATCCCTGTGCACTCCGTACGGAGTACTCCATATATGCAGCATGGCCATAGCTTTTCTGGGAGCTCACCCTTTCGGTGCCCAGGCCGACCACGGTGATCCACTGCGCCGGGCTGGCAGCCTGGGCAGCCTGGGCGGCCAGGGCGGCCAGGGCGGCCTGGGCGGGCCACGCCACTCTTGGTGACGCCGTATGCGTACGGCCACTGGGGCGACGAGGATTGTCCTGCGGGCATGGGGAGTTCCGGGCCGTCCAGCGCTTCGGGAAAGGTCTGTTCATACAGCGACCACAACCTCGCGGCAGGGCAGCTGCGGACATGGGGTTTCTGTGATGATTCTCGCTGGTTGGGTTCTGCATACGGGCCCCAGGAGTCCCAGGAGTCGCAGGAAGCACAACAAGGCCTGTTTTGTCGGCGGTTCCGTATTACGGCGGCGCTGGCAGGACCTGCACACAGCCGCGGAAGGGGGAGAGAGCCCGACTCGGGCCAGAGGGGAAACACACAGTCTATCATCGTGGGTGATTGGGTGGTGAGAGAGAGGGAAGATAAGAGAAAAGAGCAGAGCCAACGGGAGAAGATCTCTCCCCGAAGCACATTTCCGCCTGACAACTCATCTCTGGACCTTTATGTCCTGGCCGCCCCCTTTGCTGCTCGACGGACGAGCAGGAGACCTGGTACCAGCCAGGCCCAGTTTTCAGCTGCAGCCTCCACAATACAAGGGGGTCACAGCGGCTGCCCCCCAGCTAAGCGCTTCCGAGGAATGAAACACAACCATTGGACGACCTTGCCTGGTAACAGGATGAATTGTGCCAATGGCCGGAGACAATGCATGGCCGGTGGGGATCCTCCGTATCCATACCAATAATAGCAATGAGACGGGGGGATTTTGGGCCGGGGGAAGAGGGGTAGAGCGGAAGAGGTTGTGAACGCTGATGCTGATGAATGCTGGACTATGAAAGCTGAGTGCTGAACTATGAATGGAATGCTATGAATTCTCATTCTGAACGCTATACCGCTTCGCGTTATGGGTCCCAGTGCCGGTTGTCTTCCACGGCCAGTGGCCAAGAATAGATCCGGAGAGCTAGGCAGTACTTTGTAACGATCGTACTCGTACATCGGATCCCGACTGCGGGCAGCCGTTCATGCCATCCACATCAGATGCCATCGCACGTCTGACAGTTTGCTGGTGGCCGACAGCCAACGATGGCCGCTCGGCAATTCTCTGGCTAAATCACGTGGCTTCTTCCTCTGCATCACGTGATTCGTGATAAGCATGGCTTCTACGATCCTCCATGTTTTGATTTTGGGTTCACAAGGCCAATTTGCCAGTCTCTCTGGACCGATTCGCGCCGCCCCTCGCGTTCGAGGCTGATGGTGATTTGCTGGCCCTCGTTGCCTCTGCTCGATCTGGCCGATACGACGTCACTGCTCTTCTCGCCCCGACCTGGTGCTGCCCAAACCCTTTCTCCTCTTCCGCTCCGACCATTTGTCCCCCCCCTCCTTCTTCCTCTTCCTCTCTCCTCCTCGTCCGACGCCCAACTCCCCTCGAGCGGCCCTTTCTGTCTATGCAGCGTCTTTTCCATCGTCCACCGTCTTGTCCACGCGAAGCCATCGGCATGGCCGAACAAGCCGCCACTCCGGCCATGACCGCCGCCTCGTCTGCCCTGCCCGACCTGGGCTCCCCCATCTCTCCCATGTCCTCGGCGGCCGGGCCGTCTGCGTTCACCCGCTCCCACGGCGCCCCACCCAGTTCCCGCTTCGACGACGACGTCTCCTCCTACCAGTACAGCTCCTTCCCCCACGGCCAGTCGCCGCCACCGCCCTCCACCGCAGCCTCGGGCATGCGGCCGTTTCCCTTTTCCCACGACGACACCGAACGGTCGCGACATGCCTACGAAACCCTCGCCTCCAGTGCCAAGGCCTACCGCGTCGCCCTCAGCCAGCTGTCCGCCGCCGCTTCGACCTTTGGCGCCGCCCTCGAGACCTGTGCCCGGCTGAAGGAGGCCCGCACACAGCCATATCCCCCCGGTCCCTATAGCCGCTCCGGCAACGGCCCGCCTGCCGATGCCGGCAGTCTGTATGGCAGCGGCGTGCTGCTGGGCGGCGCGGGCATCGGCATTGGGAACAACAACGCCACCAGCGAGCCGTCCTGCACGGCCGACGTGCTGCTGGCGACGTCGGG
This sequence comes from Dryadomyces quercivorus, assembly GCA_002778125.1. Taxonomy (NCBI): domain Eukaryota; kingdom Fungi; phylum Ascomycota; class Sordariomycetes; order Ophiostomatales; family Ophiostomataceae; genus Dryadomyces; species Dryadomyces quercivorus. The sequence continues at coordinate 819,253 of PCDE01000014.1, forward strand.
GCTCTACTACCTCGCCGCCAACCAGCAGGGCATCCTGGCCGAGACCGTCTACCGCTCCTTTGAGCTGCCCATCGTGCACGAGCTCGACCGCTACCGCGCCGACATCGAGGCCGAGCGCGAGAGCTACGCCGCCAGCATGCGCGAGGCCAGCCGCGACATCCGCCGCCTCGAAAAGGAGGGCGTCAAGCTGCGCAAGCCGCGCCAGCGCGACGTCGGCCGCATGCGCAGCCACCTCGTGGCCATGACCATGGCCCTCGACACCCTGACTGCCCGCCAGGGCACCCATGCCGTGGCCCTGCTGGACCAGAGCCGCGACATGAGCGGCGTCGTCAGCCAGGCCGGCCGCAACCTCGTCCGCGCCGAGATGGACATCCTCGACGGCCTCGCCCGCAAGGGCTGGCCGGGCGGCGGCCTCGACGTCGTGCTCGACGGCGCCGTCGATCTCTTTGCGCGCAGCGGATTCTACGACGACGAAGGCAGCGGCATCGGCAGCGGCCTCGGCGGCCTCAGCAGCATGGCCAGCCTCGGCGGCATCGGCCCCGTGTCGGGCTCTTCGGCCGCTACCGATCTCGGCCTCGGCCTCGGCCCCAAGCTGCTGCTGCTCGGCGGCGATCCGGCATCCAGCGGCCTAGCCCACGGCGGCAGCGACAGCGGCGACGACGCCGACGAAGACGACAACACCACCCTCTCGGAACGCCGTTCCCGGCCCCGACTGCAGGAGACAGAGGTCAAGCCCGAAGAGACGGCCATCGAAGAGGGCCCGGACGAAGACGCGGCCAAGGAATCGCTGCTGCGGCCGTCCCAGTCACGCCACGGCCGCGCCGACAGCCTCAACGTCGGGTACCACGAGTACCAGAGCCTCGACAGCGTGGCCGCCGAGCACAAGGAGAGGTCGTCGTCGCAGCAGCCCACGGCCTCGTCGTCCTCGCGGTCCAAGTCGACCGGGGATGGCGCCGGACGCAGCCGGGGACGCGCACGCCCCTTTTCGCCACAGCGCGTCGCCGTGGATCCGCAGAAGGATATATTTGCCGAGACGGAATCCAAAGAACAGCCCGCAACAGAGGAGACGGCATACGCAGGGGAAAACACAGCACCAAAGACAGAGAGTGTCCACGAAGACACAGACGAAGGCGTACATGCATGGCGAGAAGGGTTGCAAGGATGAGGCGTCCGTTCCACGGGGACAGAGTATGCATGTGCCACCACTTTCTTGATATTCTATTTTGCAGCGTTGTCGGGGGGGTTACGATGGGTGGTACGGGGTATAGAATGCTTTTCCAACGCCACGTGGATGGGGCTTTTCTCGGTGTCCTGGTGTGGTTTTGGTTTTTTGCTCTTTTTGCTCTTTTTGCTCTTTTGCTCGTCTCTTTTCTCTTTTGTCGGGAGATGTAGTTTTGGATATCGACGCCATTAGATTGCTTTGGTCATCACATCGGCATTTTGTTACTCCGAGTTCTCTATTTACTGTTTTACTGTTTTACTGCTTGATTGTCTGACTGGTTCTCTGTTAACTCTTGTCCTTACCAATGGCCTGGAAAGTAGGATTACCATCCCATGTCCTCACACCATGGGCTGTAGACCACCGAGCCGTCCGAACCACTCGTAGCAGCCACGGTGCCCTCGTCTCGCGGCATCATGCAGGAAAACCACGGATGTCCACTGGCCTCCCCGGCTGTAATGCGCTTGTTCGGGTCGTAGGAGAGCACCTGGTGGAGCAGATCAGAAAGGAGCTGCAGGTATTTCGGGAGTGGCGGCTCACTGCACCAGCTGGTGATGATGTCGTCCAGCGGCTTCGTTCGGGCCAGCTCCTGCAGAAAATCCTCCGGCGTACTCGCCAGTGGAAAGTTTAGCGTCCCGTCTGGACGAAACAGTTCCGCTTCCTCCAAGGCATCCCCCACCTCGGAGAAAAAGGACAAGCCACGAGCGCGTCGACACCACGACTCGTCCAGGTCCAAGGGGCCGAGCACTTTTTCCATCTTGGCCAGCTGCTCGCCGGCATTTCTACAACCGAAAACAAGATCTCCGGTGAGCATCTCCAGGATCACACAGCCGACGCTCCAGATATCCACGGGATACCACCAGCGGGCGTGGAGGCTGATCTCGGGAGCCGCGTAAGACAAGGCCCCGCCAGACCCTCTGACGTACTCACAGCGACCAGGCTTGGAGCAGCCAAAGTCAATGATGCAAATGTTGACCTGGTTCCATATGCGACGGGCCCGTTCTCCGGCGTGGCTGGCACGAGTCACCGGACTTGGCGAGTTGCTCCAGAAGGGAAACCTTGTGATCTGGGAATCACAGACCAGAATATTGTTGGGCTTGATGTCTAAATGGATGATCCCCATGTCGTGGATAACTGGCTGGTCAGTCATTCTGCGAATGCATTATGGAAATGTCGGTGAGCTTACAGGCCAGGCCAATGAACAGCTGGTGGGCGACAGCACGCACTTGGCTCAGCGGCAGCGGCATATTGTCGTGGTCGTCAATCTCCATCAGGTCCACGAGGCTACAGCTGTAGAGTGGAGTGACCAGGCAGGTGAAGTCCCTGTACTTGAATGCATCCAGAAGGTGGATGCAGTGGTATTTGCCTTTGGGGTCATTCAGGGTGAGCTTGGTCAATGCCGCCACCTCTTGCTTGTACGAGGCAGCCGCGTTGAGCTTGATGGCCACAATCCTCATGGTTTTATTGTCCATGGCCTGATAGACTTTGCCAAACGTCCCGCTATCGATGTAGTGCTGTATGGTGTCTGGAAGATGATCAGTCTGCGGAGTGGTACTGGGGCTAAAGAGTAGCCACTTACACCTGGACGCGAATACTGACCCGTTTTTCAAGTCGGGAAATTCATATTCATCTCTGTCGGTATCTTCATCCTCAGCGGTGAGCACCTGGAGATCTGTTAGCATTCTTAAAAGTACAAAGTGTTGTGGGCAGGGAGGCTCACAGTTGGAATGTCCGTGTCTGGGACCGGGAAAATGGGATTAAAGACTCGTGTGTACTCTTTGGCGCCGCTGTACATGCAGACGTATTCAACGTCCCTGTTAACAGACCCACAGCGTGGAAGGCTCTCTAATGGCGTAGTAGGTCGGGTGGGTGTTATGGAGGAAAGACTATATTCGCTCGTCTCATATGTGTCATTGGTATCAACCGTCTGGGTAGAGTCGCATTTGCAAGGGGGTGTGCTGGGCTCCCTCTTGAAATTGAAGGAGCTAGATCGCCGTCTTTTCACGTCATTTGACAGGTCAAGAGGACTCATCGATCGCTCTCTCTTTATATCGCGGGGTAGAAGATGAGGAGTCGCGGGGATCGGGCCTTGAATGATAGGGGAATAAAGTTCCTCATTTTTTATGTCCTGTGGTGAGGTATCAACCGTGTCGTCGATAGGGTCGAGATATATCGAGCGAGGCTGGCGGTCGTCTCCATCCCGACCTTTGCCTTTCGATCCAGGTGTCAATATGGTCGAGGTCGTACATCCTTTTACCTCGGAGTTTATAGGCATTGTAAAGAAAGAAAAATGTTAAGCGCTGGGGTCTTGGAAATGACCAGAAAATAACAGCAAAAATGAATGAGAGAAATATGCGGCAAAGAAACAACGAGAGAAGGACTGAAAATAGAGAGCAATTGCCTTTTTATCCATGAACATGCTGGCCTCTGAAATGTATGGGGACGACTTAGTGATCGAATCAAAATAGTTGTATAGTAACTGCCAAAGATGATAGACAACACGATACTCTGTAAACGCCACAGACTTCCCAATTCTTCTAACAGAGTAATCCAACACGGCAAAGACGTTTTGTCTACGGAACTGTATTTCTGTCTTAGACTAGGATGTCGATATCAAAGAAGTTGCCATCCAAGTGGAAGAAAGTAAGAACAATTTGTCTTGTTTCGATGACTAAACGAATAATATATGTTTGAAGAGTCTCTGTTTGAATAGTACAGAATATTTACAATAAATCTCTAAATTTAATGGACAACCCCAGAGCTAAGTTGAGTTCTCACATTCAAAAATTATTATCCAGTGCTATGTGAGAACAGGGCGTTGATTCATCTTGTGCCAGACGATCTGTGAACAGCATAGGTTCACGATGTCGAATGAGCTTCAAGGACTAATACCGGAACGAAAAATCTCCGAGAAATGGCATGCAGCAAGATTCCTCTGCTGGCAGATCTTAGCTCACTAAGCACTGAAAGTCAGTCCAAGCTAGTGACATAAGCGTCGTTTGTGTACAATCCCTACAACCAATGAGCAGGTGAGATGGCCGAGTTGGTTATGGCGTAGGATTAAGGTTCCTATGGAGCAATCCGCGTGGGTTCAAGTCCCACTCTCATCACTTTTTTGCCCTTCGACAGACGATGTCACAAGATGTCTGTCTTTTTTTTTTTTTATTTTTTTTATTCTTCATTTTTTTTATATTTATTTTCGCACTGCAGTTCAGCCTCCTTTCCCCATACGCCGCATGTGGATTCGTGCCAAGACCTCGTACCACCATCGTGCTCTGCACGTGACCTTTCCCTTATGCTGAAACGTGGGCGTCCAAATCGCAGGGATGGCCGTCCATCTGCGACGGCGACGTGCCATTCGCCGCACCCGTAGAGCCCAAAACGGGTCTTGCGCTCTGACGCTTGATGTCGCAGGCACATAGGGGCTAGACGCCCTCTTCTTTTGCGTCTTTGGTTCCCTTTTCTTTCTCTTTTCTCTTTTCTCTTTTTTTTTGTTTTCTTTTTTGTATTCTTCTTTCTCTCCATCTCTACACAGGTGTAGCTATTTACTTCCCAGCAGCTGGTCTGAATCTGTCGTCACTCGCTCTCTCGCTCACTCGCTTATTCGCTCGCCCGTCCTAATATCATCACCAATCACCATGAAGTTCTCTCTGCTCGCATTTGTTGCCGCCGTGGCATCGACTGTTTCGGCCGGTGTGGTCATCACGCCCATTTTCTCAGACCAGGTCGTGGCCAAGGACAAGGGCGACTGCTTCTTTGGCGTGACGACGCCATCTGGCTGCGGGTGCGTGGTTCCCCAAAGCCCTGCCGGGCTTGCTTGTCCGACCTGTCCTCCTGTCTTACTAACATCTTCCCAGGCCGGCCCGCAAATCCACGTGAGGAGCTGCTCTGTCCTACGTGCAACGAGTCTTGACATGGCGATACCCAGCGCCCGGGCGGCAGAGACACGGGGAGTGTCTTGGCGGGCGGAAGAACAGTCGAGACATGTCTTACAGGGAATAATTTGGTGTTGTTCTTTGCTTTTGCCACTTTTTTTTTTGGATTTTGATTTTTGTCTATTCTCATAATAAAGCGGCAAATATTCAAACCAATGGACTGTGCCTATGGCTGGCATTTGTTAGAGAATGCCCAAGAGCATACGAAAACAGACCTCTGGATTCTACGGAGTACGGAGTACTGTACTCGTATTCTGCTGCTCAAAGGATAAAGTTGCCAATGCCTTGGCTGCTAGTATCACAAAGTGCCGCACTTGTGTACCCCCTGCATCCGGGCGTGCCGTTCTGGAACTTGTTCCAGCTGAAGCAGATAGCGTCCAGGAATAGGACACCCTTCGAAAGCCAAGAGCTCCTGCTCTTGGAAGACCCGCAAAATAGACCCTGTCACGATAGAGAAGGAGGAACAGGGGTGATCTTATTCTACGGCAGCAACTCTAACTTTATCTCTTGTGCAAAAGGACTGCCGGATGAATTTTGCAATTCTGTGTCTATGTCATCAGTCATCGCTGGGCGCCGTTCTTTCGCGAACAGCGGAATAACAAAAGAAAACAAAAGGAAAACAAAAGGAAAGTCTAAGTATCGTACAAAGGTCGCTCGCCAACAGCCACCAGCCACAGCTTTCCATCCATTAAGTCGATGCGGCTACCGACCCGGGAAGCTGCCAGGCCACAAAGTCGTCCCGCACTTCATACTCGTCGACTTCGTACGAGTGGCGGCCACCTTCTCCCAGACTCTCGCCCCCGCTGCCCCGTCTGCGCCCCATATGATTAGAGTCCCGTCTTCTTCCTCTCCGTTCTCTTCCGCGTTCTCCGCGCTCTCGCTCTTCTCGCTCTTCACGCTCGGCTCGTTCGGCTCTTTCGGCTCGCTCGGCTCGCTCGGCCCGCTTGGACCGCTCGCTCCGTTCGCTCCGATCGCTCCGATCGCTCGGGTTGCTACCGTTGCTGTGAATCGATGGCGCAGCGCTTTCCGGGCTGAGAAAGGTCGACGCGGAGTGCGGCGTGGGACTGCTCCGCGCGCTTCTCGACATGTCCCGCTCGTAGCCGGTCACGGTGCGGTCGCTCAGAACGCTGTCCTCCCGCTCGTGCTGGTGTGGGTCTGCCAGAGATGGCTCAGACGCGGTCGCCTGCTGGGTACGCAGCTGGTGGAAGTCGCGGGGCCGCAGGGTTGCATGAGACTCGAACTGATCGTCGGTCTCGGCAACGTCAGACTGACGGCGTGCATGATGTTTCTTGCTGCGGCCGCTGCCACTGCCACTCCCACTGCCGCTGCCACTGACGCTGCCACCATCCTCTCCGCTGCTGGAATTGTTACTACTGACCCGTAGGGCATTGCCACTAGGAGTCTTTTGTAGTGTGTTCTGGGTAGAGTAATGCGCAGTGGACTTGCGTCGGATGGGCGGCATCTTGGGAAGGAGGCGAGACGCCTTCTTCCCCGAAGACGAGCCCGTGCTGCCACCGGCGGCGCTCCCCTCGCTGTCCTTGTCCATGTCTTCCGTGACCGAGCTCAGCGAGGTGTTGGAGGGTAGCAGCTGGCGCGACCGGCTGCTGACCGGGGATAGATCGGGGCCGGAAGCAGAGTCGCGCCGGAACCCGTCGCCGCCGTTGAAGATGTCCTCGATGCATTCGTCGGCAGGCAGGTCATCGCGTTCGCAGGCCCACGACGCAGCCAGGGCGCGCCGGTAGACGTCTTGGGCTTCCGAGACATCCCGACCTTTTCCCGCAGCACGGGAGAGCATCGAGCCGGCGCTGCCGGAGGCGGAACCAGAGATATCCTCTGGCTCGTCGACGAGGCTGACTTCTCCGCTTGCGACGATGCCGGCGATACCACCAAAGACGGCGGCGGATTTGAGGGGCGGGGCGACAAAGTTGCGATCGCCATCTAACTGGACCATTAGGATGCTGACTTTGATGGTGCTGTTGATCTTGCTCTCCTGCAGAAGATAGCGGCGGGTGACGCCATCTTCGATGAGCGGTGCGGTTGTCGAGGCCGTAGACGATCCGGCAGTCGAGGGTGGGGGACCAGCCTCCACGGGGGACGAAGGATCGGCATCGGCGGTGTTGTCGGCCCTGGCGAGGGCCGAGGCGAAGCTAAAGGGGCCGCGCGAGCTCGTAGAGCTGCGGTGGCGGGCGTGGCTGCTTTCAAAGGTGGCGAAGCCATTGCGTATAGAGTCGAAGGTGGGCGAGATGGGCTGCAAGTCGCGCAGGATGGACTCGCTCTCGGCAATGTATTCGGCCAGGTTCAGGGTGACCTTGCCGAGGACGATCTTCTCGTCACGGCCGGTGCCATTGGCGCTGAACTCTTGTGAAACCTCGAACTCGATCGGGTAGTCGCAGAGACGGCTGCTGCGATCGATGACGAGGCGCAGGGGGATGACTTTTGCGTAGTTGTATTCGACGCGGTGGTTGACAATGGGGTTCTTCGCGGTCCGGCCACGGTGGTCGCTATGGATGCTGTGCGGAAAAGACCATTTGACAAAGGAATGGCCATGGGCCAGCGGCACGTTGTTGAGGTCGTATATCTGGGGGGAGGTTAGAGGAGGAGGAGGCGGAGGACGATCGTGGTATGGGCGACTGGCTGACCTTGAGATGAAGTTCGAAGCGAGGCTGGAGAGTTAGCCAAAGACCGAGAAAACAGGACTAGGGAATATATGCGTACCTTTCTAGATTTGCTAACTGTTGGAAGCACCGTCAGGTCAGCGATGGCTTTGCCAGAGGTGGGCAGCTTGTAGGGCCCCATGGCAGTGGTGTGGAGGAGGGCAAGGCAGAGAGAGAGAGCGCAGGCAGCATTTTTTTGGGAAGCTCAGCTTGCGCGCAAACGGTGGAGACAAGGGTCTCCGGAGAGCATGCAGCATGCAGAGGAGTGTGAAGAGACGGGAGGAAGAAGAAGAGACGAAGACGGGGGGGTATAGGAAGGAAGCGGAATCTGGGGAAGCCGAGCGGCGGACAAAACGGACACAACGGACGAATGTAAATAAGGCACGGAGTCGAGGGAATGGGGGTGTCGCGGGTTATAAAAAAAGGAAAAGAATGTCTTAGGCTTACTGAGAGAAGCCATGCCGGGAGGAGGAATGAGATGCAACCTCGCAGCCGTATGTATATAGGTATTAGTAGTAGTTGATGTAATCGACTATTCGCCGTATATTCCCACCCGCCTTCAGCGAGACGACGACGGAGTTAGTTGTGGCGTAATCATAGGGCTCCGAGACGAGGACCGTTAATAGCGAGACCGAGAGCGACGGAAGGCGGAAGGCCACGAGCCAAGGAGAGACCCGGAGATGTTGACGTTCTTTTTTTTTCCTTTTTTTTCCCTTTATTTTTCTTTATTTTTCTTTTTTTTTCGTTCTCGCTTTTCGTCTTATTTTCCTGCAGCGGGGGAATAACCGAGAACGCGCACTCGCAGGCTTCAGGAATCTGCTGATGAAATTGTTGGGGGAGGAGAGGAAAGATGGTGGTGTTGCTGCAAGACAGGAAGATAAGCCGACAGCTTATTCGGCAGTGGGAAGCAGAAGAGCAGGAGGAGCCCAGCAGGAGCCAGCAGGAGCCAGAAAAGCCAGAAAAGCCGGTCGCAGATTGGCAGAAGGGGTTAATGGGTTAATGGGTTAATGGAAGGGGGCCAGAAAGGGTAGACGAAAGGGGAATGCGGCTAAGGACTAGCGTGGCGATTGGGCGCACAAAAGAGTACTGGCGTGGGCGTTTGGGTGGCAGTCTGGACGGTTCGGTCTCGCGTTGTCGGGGGGTGGATAGGGGTGGAAGGGGTGGAAGGGGTTCTAAGGCCTAAAGGGCCTGAAGGGTCTGAAGAGCGTGAGGGGATGGTGGTGTTGGCCGAGATGTCCGGGCAGGAAGGACCGTTAGGAAAAGGACCGTCAGGGATAGGGAGATGGGGCCAGCCAGGCAAGATATTGGCCGACTCGCAAGGCAGAAAGCGCGCGAAATGAGGAGGCGTCCCAGACCGGAAGGCGGTGACGGTCCAGCTGGTCATTGGGACGTTGCAACAGGCTCCGTAATAGCCATTTCCCCCCCATCAACCCTGTCATGTCCGTGCTGTAACGCCGAAAGGCGGGTCGCTCCTACTGCGCAGTACGGAGTACAGGGTATGGGGAATTTAGGCGATTCTTTGGGATTCCCAGGCGCACTACGGCTTTCTGGAAGGCGGTACGATACGAGTAGGGAGTACGATACGAGTACGGAGTACGATACGAGTATGTCTACTCTGCTAGGAAAATACGAGCTCTAGTACTTCAGTACCTTTACTCCGTATCTTACACTCTACCTACTCCCAATACTCGCAACCGTAAACCGATCCGCTGTGGAGAGTGGCAAGACACGTATCTTTCGTACTCCGTTCTCGTAAGATTGTCGTCTACAGCATGCGGAGTACTCCGTATTCGCAAGGGTCCGCCTATACGCAGTAGTACTCCGTACCGTGTACTGTTGCCACGGAGAATCGCCAGAAACAACCTGCTGACAGCCGAGCCGCTTACAAATTCAGGCAGCGTTTTTCCTGCGCCCTGGTGGGCCCACTTTTCCGCTCCTGCCTGACAGCCGCCCCCCGGATCCAGCCGCCCAGACATTCCTATGTCCGGAACAGACACAGCGCTCCTGTCGATCCTGCCGCCGTCGCCCATGGCGCCTGCCCCAGCAGCACTGCCAAGGTGCGGACAGCGGACGGAAGGCGCACTTTGCGCTCGTATTCTCTAGTATACGAGCACGAAGGACTGCGGACGGAAGGCGCACTCGGAAAATCACTCAGCCTCCTGTTCGTAAGCCTAATGACGTGCATGGCTGCGCCAGCCGCCAATCAGGATCCCATCTTGCAGCCATACATAGCACGGCGCACGAGTAGTATCTTGCGGAATCCGCGGCCGGCAGTACGGCTTACGGAGCTCTCGGTATGCCCAATATGCATCTAAAATACGCCGATTTAGGACTTTTGTCTCGTCGTCTTTTGTCTGTCTCTCATCTGTCTCTCGACTCTCTTGTCTCTTTTGTCTCTTCTGTCTTTTCTGTCTCTTCCTCCGAATAATTCCTCTTTGGATGCCAGTCGCTTTCCAGTCGCCGTCCAGGAAATAACAAGAAATCAAAATCAAAATCAAAATCAAAATCAAATCAAAATCAAATCAAAATCAAATCAAAATGACCAATGACCAAAACGATCAGTGACCAGAATGATCCAAATAAAACATGGTACTCCCTACTCATAAATCAAACAATTCCACGTCCCTGCTCTTTTACCTCGTGACCCCTCCCCACCTACTCCTCCTCGCTGATCTCGCTCTCGCTCTCAAACGCCGCCATCAGCTCCGCCTCCAACTCTTCTTCACGCTGCTTCCGCCGTGCCGCCTCTTCCGCCTCTTCCTCCTTGAGCTCTTCCATCAACGCCTCCTCCAGCTCGTCCATCTCGTCCGCCTCCTCTGCCTTGCCTTGCCGCCCACCCGTAGCTGCGTTGTTGTTCATGTTGCCGCCACCGCCACCGCCGCCGTACCGATCCCGCTGTGCCGACGACGAGCTCGGACGCGACAGTGCCGGCTCGGGCGTCGCCGCGGGACTCGGCGCCGTAGCCAGGCCCAAGCCCAATCCTGCCCCTCCGGCCGCCGCGTCGTCCTCCCGTGGATCCCAGTAGCCCTCCAGGTCGTCGTCCGGTCCCACCTCCTCAATGCCGTCGTGGCCCAGCGCGCTGTCCCGCTGGAACTCGTCAAACGTCTGCATGTGCAGCTGCGGCCGCGGCGCTCCGCGGTCCTGTCCGCCGCCACCGCTGGCCCCCGTAAACGCATGTCCCCCGCCACCGCCGCCGCCGCCGCGGTACGACGGACCTTCGGGGTACTCGATGACAATGCCCAGATCCCCGTCGTCGTCGTCTTCCTCCTCGTCCTGCTCTGCCCATTGGTGCCGCTTCTTCTTCTTGGGCGTCGGCGCCGCCGCCGCTGTTGTCGTCGGCATCGGCAGCGGCAGCGACTTGGCTGCCGCCGTCGACCGCCCCTTGCCTGTCGTCGTACTGCCGCCCACGCTCTTGCCGCCCTCGGCCTTCCGGCCGCCTCCTTGCTTGCGCTGTGCCGGCTCCCGTGCTTTGCTCGTCTGTCCCTTCTTCGTCTCGCTCCCGCCCGGCACCGTCTTGCCGCCGATCCGGGCACGCACCTCGGCCGCCCGCGCCGCCAGCTGGGCCTTGCTGTCGGGCGAGGCCTTGGTCTCCTGGGACAGCTTGCTGCCCTCCTTGGGCCGCGCCGTCAGTGCCGCCGCCTTGCTCTTGCGTAGGGCCGCTTCGCGGGCCGCCTTCTCGCGCACGTCGCGGTTGTCGCGTGCCTCCTTCGTGATCATGTCTTCGCGTCGCTGCCGTACATCCTTGGCCGCCTTGGTCTCCCGGCTCGGGTCTGGCGGCTCCAGCAACGACGACCGGCTCTTGCCAGAAATGCTGCCGCTGCCGCTGCCGCCCCCTCCACCTCCACCGCCCCCGCTCACGCTGCTGCTGCTGCTGCTGCCACTGCTTCCATTGGAATTGCCGCTCGTGCTCTTCTTGGAAATCTCGTGCGAGCTTCGCAGCACGGATGGCGGCCGCGGCACCGGTCGCGACACCGGCTTGGTCAGGGGCCGCAGGGCGTTGCTGCCGCTGCCGCTCTTCTTGATGGGCGGTCGTCGGCCGGGGTGCACGGCGCCGCCGGCGCCGCTGAACCCATTGACGCGGTGCTGCCGCAGCCTCCGCACCGTCTTCTCGGTGATGTGCGGGTGCTTCTTTTTCAGGGCTTCGGCGTTGTGGTTTGTCGGCGTGTCGGTCATGTTCATGACAAAGAGAGAGTCGAGGCGATGGAGGATAAACAGGCGGCGCTTGGAGTCAAAGACCAGGACGTACTTGGATCCTTTGGAGATCCGCGTCCCGGCGTACACGTAGCGGCCGCCGCTGTTGTCGCGGAAGGTGACATCGAACGAATTGCGGTCGGCATCGTCGGCGGCCGTGAGGGTCGACGTGTGCTGGATGGACTTTTTCGCGAGGTGTTTGGGCTTGAAATTGTCTGGTGAGACACGTGTCAGAACCTGCAGAGCCTGTAGGGAGGAGAGGTCAGAGAGGGCAGAGAGAGACGTACATCGTATGCCCGTAAACATCTTTGTCGGATCGCCCGTGTTGCGGATGTCTTCGCCGAGGATGACGGGATAGGTGCCGGGCTTCGTGGGGTCGATGGCCCCAGCCTGGGACAGAGCCATGGAAGAGGCAGCCATGGCGGGCCACGGAAGAGACCGGCAAACAGGAAGAAGCGCTCGTGGGAGAAGAGGCCGTTCGTGGCAAGGAAATCGATGCCGCAGAGCGAATTGCGATCGTCGGTCGGCAGCGACAGGCGCGTTTCCAGCCGCTATGGGGACTGGCCGTGAAAGCGCGGGAAGAAGGAGGCGGGAAAACAATGGAAAACAATCCAAAAAAAAGGTCCTGGGCAATGCTGGGGGAATGGAGAAGAATGAAAGAGATGCTGGAGCGTCCGAGAGGCTGACGGAACGCCCCAACGGGCGAGACTTGTAGACCCACTTCTTCCTTGTTTCGGTTGTCACGGACCCACTTTTTGCGTTTGGCCGCCCATCCTCGTCAGATGTGACATGCTACTGGTCGGCCACGGCCTGTCCTTGCAGCGGGCATGTCCATTGTTTGTTGCTCGAATCTTACGTGCCGCCTCCCTTGTTCACCGACTTGCTTTTGTCTGATACTAATACGCCAGAGTACGGCGTACAGTGCACTCCACAGGGCGCCCTCGCCGGAGTGGCTGACGCGGGACGACTTTGCCACGCGCAGACGCCCTCGAACATCCAATGAGATACGAATAAAAAGACTGGCAGACGGAGAAAAGGTACCGGCACCTCTGCGCGGCATGGCTGAGCCATCCCGGGCCGTCCTCGCTGTCGAATGCGGATGCGAAACCACCCTCGCGGTGGGATATATTACGTAATATAAAAAGAAAAACAGATGGGCAAAGGAAAGGCAGGAAATGCTTCACAGCCCTGGCATGCTTCACAGCCCAGTCTCCAGTGTCCTCTCAGTCGGCCAATCGCTCGGTCACGCGCATCTCCAAGCCCTCGAAACTGCCCCGCCGACCCCAGTTGCGCGGCTGGCGCTTGAGAAACGCCCCAACAGAGCCCAGATAGCCCTCGTGCCGCAGAAAGTAGGCCTGCTTCGAGCCCTGACTCCAGAACTTGATGGCGTAGCTGAGCGTGTTCATGGTCTGTGGGTGGCCGCGGATGAAGGAGCCGCCAAAGTAGATGTTGGACAGCCCGTGGATCTGGGACTGCAAAAAGGCAATCTGGCCAATGTTGTTGCTGATGGCGTACAGCAGCGACCGGCTGATATCGGCGGCCGAGAAGCGCGTGTTGCGCGTCGCCTGTTCTGACCGGGCCGCGTCGCCGTTCTCGCCGTTGGCGACAGGAACGTGGTTGGCCGTGGTGGCCGTGGTGGCCGTGGTGGCCGTGGTGGCCGGGCCGGTCGTGGCGTGGTCGGGCGGCAGCAGCGAGTCCTCGCCACAGCCGAGGCCGTCTTCGGCAGCCGACTCGGCCTCGTGCTTCATGCGGAAGACCTTGCCAAACGAGCTGGCAATGGCGGTGGCCTTGAGGCCGATCTTGCCATAGTCGGTGCCGTAGATGTCGCCGACCAGCATGTCGACGCGGGCATTGTCGCCCTGCGAGGCCAGGTCGAGCATCTCGTCAAAGGAGCGGGCGCCCGTCAGCAGCGACAGCAGACCCCACAGGGTACCGCCGCCCAGCGAGGTGCCGCCGACGCGCTCAAACTTGTGGGGGCCCGAGACCTTGAGCATGGACACGCCAGAGCCAATGTTGACGAGCATGTAGGGGTAGATGTCGTCGGTGGGCGTGGCAAAGTGCATGGGGTCGGTCTCGGAGTAGGTAAAGACCTCCCGGGGGATCTCGGTAATAAAAAAGTCGAGGCCTGCCGGTCAGCAATGGTCGGGTGGCCAGTCCCAAGAAACATACCCATGATCAAGCATGCCATCTCGTCCTCGCTGTGGACGTCGGTGCCCATGCGCGCCCGGATGCGGTCGTAGTACTTGTAGGCGCCGCCGCCGGTGGCCATGACGCACAGCTCGCCGCGCCGCGATCCATTGGCGGCAATGTGGCGCTCCTTAAGCTCCACGAGGAAGGAGATGCAGTCATCGATCTTGTCGGTCTCGAAGCTGAGGAAGTTGAGCCGGCCGCCCGGCTCGGAGGCGGCCTCGCGGGAAAAGTAGACCACTTTGGCCAGCGTTCCGCCAATCTTTCATGTCAGCAGGCTTCTCTCTCCCGGTTGGCTCTCGTGCTTACATCTACGGCAATGTGCGAGACCACGGCATGGTGGTTCGGCAGCCGGATGTCAAAGGTCGTGTGCTCCGACGGCGAGTGTGCGCGGCCGTCCTTGGACCCGGCGGGCGACGTCGATCGCGCCGATCCGTCTTCCTCGACAATGAAGGCGCCCTTGACGTTGATGCGCACCGAGCCAGGCCGCGCAATGGTGCTGTCAATCTCTTTGGTCGACGTACACGTCCGTGGATGCGGCGGCAGTCGGGTCTCGTCGAAGACGGCGTCTTCTGTGTCCGTCCCCGTGTCCAATGCGTGTTCGCGGTCGTCCATGACTCTTCTCTCGTCTAATTGTTCGCGAATCCGCGCCAGCTCTTCAGAGACTCTGACTCGGAGACGCCGCAAGTCGTGCTCGTACTCCGTACTCGTACTCGTATCTGAAGCAGCCACGGCATGCTGCAAGGGGACGTTTCTGGAAGGCAGCTCTCGTGATCGGAATCCGTGATGGTGGTGATCGCAAAGAGGGGAAAGCAAAAAAAAAAAAGTAAAAAAAAAAAAAAAAGAGCTGAGCTTCTCAAGCGGCTCGGCGTGCTGACCCCAACCGTAAAGATGCCGTTCCAAGCCTCGGTCTCAACCCCACAAAGGCGAATTGCGTTCTGTTGAAAAATTTCGCCACAAGACGCTGGCCGTTCGTCCGGCAAAGAGCGTCGTGGTTGATTTGTTCTGATGACCTGTCGTACTGACAAGTACAGCGCAGATGTCCTCATGGCGCTTTTTTTTTCGTCTTAATACAAATACAGTGGCTCTTCTACGGAGCACAAGCACTATGATACCCCGCTGTAATCGCTAATTTTTTGGCCTTTAGCTGCCTATTGTGGCCTAGCCGTCCCCGCACTAGGTCCTGCAAGCTCTCTCGGCCTCACGGGAAACGTGCGCGGTGCCTGCAGCTGCCGCGACGGATCGTCCGGTGTCGACGGCAGTGGTCTCTGGCTGTACTTTGGTTGGGGCCGAGACGCCGTCTTGGCCATCTGATACGGCACCCAACAAAATCGGACGGAAGCATTCCGAGCAATGGAAACAACTCCGTATTCCGCCGAGAGATCATGAAGTCTGCTCTGCTTCTTTCTTTATTCCTTCTGATTTGCTAAATAAAGCCAATGCCTAAAAGCAATCGCCTGATGGACGCTGAGCACTTTCAAAAAGGTTTAGACATCCATCTCAACAAATCATGACTCCCGTCATATATCAACACTCAACACAAACAGGGCGCACCCTAGATGGTGTAGAACTGGCCGTGGCCCTCTCTCAGCGTCATGTCCAGTGGCTCTAGTGCGACATTCTCCACAAATTCCTTGTCAAAGTTCTCGAGACAGTACGTAGCCACCATGTCGATGCCTGCGATGGGTCAGTATGCTAATAGAAAAAGAAGAGAACCCCCTCCCCCCACAAGGTCTTACCGGCTCCGGCACCGCCAGCCGTCCACAGCTCGCCCTTGCCCTCGCCCGTGTATTCCTTGGGCTGCACGACCCATCGCTGTTCCTGCCAGTCCACGGCCGGCGCCAGATGCCGCGCCACGCCCAGAAACTTGCGGTTCGTCGTCGCCTTGAGGCCGTCCAGCAGGCCGCTGGCCGACAGCCACACGGCACCCGTGCACGTCGTCATGAACACGCGCGTGCGTGGCCAGGCCTCGCGCATGAACCGCAGCGACGCCTCAGGGCGGTGGCTCGGCAGGGGCCCGCCAATAAGCACGATATCTAGATCGCGCGGGCAGTTGTCATACGTGTGCGTAGGCACCAGGCGGAGGCCCGACGAGACGTTGCACGGCTCCAGGGTGGACGAGACGTAATAAAATTCGATATCGAGCGCCAATGGCAGAAAGGAGACAAAATGCGGATCGGCAGTGGCCAATTCGCCTAGCGTCTTCTTGGACATCAGGCAGAACATGTCCATGGTGGTCACGTCACTGAGCTGGATCTCCTCGATGAGGATGGCCATTTTCAGAGAGGGAGACATTTTGAAGGAGGTAATGGTGATGCTGTTGCTGAGATACTTGATGCTGATACTGCTGAGACTGAGGCTGCTGAGACTACTGATGCTGATACTGCCGAGGGCTCTCCTGATGCGCCTTTTCCTCATCTTTATACCATTCTTGAAGACCGCATTCTGCATGATACCCATAGGACATCCGAAGCGCCCATGCCAATAGTGTTACGTTGGAAACAGAGACGTCATAATTTGCGCATGGATCGAGAAACGTGCCAGGCAACAGCCTTTCACTAGTCTGGGGTTTCAAAAGGGCATAAATCCCCAAATCACAGGCGTCCACTGTCCAATGGCTCCCAAGATGGATAGCCGTGCCGAGCACATTTCGGAAGAGCATGTTGGAAGTTGTTAGGCAACAGCATTTCATATCGGTCAAGGCAATTCGCGCACTGCATCCCACCGGCCAACCTGCATGGTAGGCAGCAAAATAGACCCTGTGACAGCAATGGAACAAAGAAATATTGGCATCGCACCACGCCTGCATGTGGAATAACAGGCAGCATTTTACGAGCTGGCGGCTGTCGTGGAAAAGGATCAAGAATCAGGGCTCAAACTCCAAGTCATACACCATCGTCTTGGAGCAAATCTCTTCCCGGACTTTTTGAATCCTACAGATGTCAGGCGATGTCAAGCGATGTCCGGAGAATGGAGCACAGGGTAGGACATACATCAAGTGAGCAGGGTGTGCGGCATACACCTGGAGTGTCTCGGGCTTGTCCAAGATGGCAACCAGTCCCATGTTGTAGCCTTGCGCTCTGTGAGCCGTGCTGGCCAGCGGCGGATTCACATCGACTTTCTGCAGGCCGGGAATCTGGCCGACCATGGCCAGCGCCAGCCGCTTGAACTCGGCCAGGGCAGCCGGGGCAGTTCCGGCCTTCACCTCGAAAAGAACTGTTTGACAGAACGTCAGAAGCACGTTTATCCCTACAATCAAAGCAGGACGCACCCATGTGGTAAATTGCCATTTTCTATGATTTCTGCAGGAAAGAAGAGAATGGAACAAAATCGCATCATTGCCGGATATCCATCCGCATGGTTGATGACTAATCACATTGGACAGGCGGGGTAAGACGTCGTGGCGAAACCTTTTCCCGTCGGCATCTTGCAGAGTAAGATACTCTGCAGTAGTTATGTACATAGGTATAGCTGCTACCTACTTAAGCATCCAGCGGTTTCTGTCCATAGATGACAAGGCCGCGATCGTATGCATGCACTTTCAGGGCCCGGAGTTCTCGGCGAAGATGGGCTGCATACACTGTGATTTCTTCCGCAGACCAGCCGATCTGTGTGGCCATATACCCAATCATTCCCTCTATATCATTGTGCAGGGCCGCCCGTCCGAACAGGCCGACTTCGTGCAAAGTCGGATCGTCGGACCACTCGGAGAAGGGGATCTTGGACATTGTTAATCGTCTGTGAATCATGGAGACAAGGGATGTTATACCTTGATATCCGTTTCTTGGACGTTTGTAAAGCCGGCATCCTTCATGGCCGTGCGCTGCAGTTTCTGTTCGATAATGTCGAACCGAGCACGGGAGCCAAGTTTCCGGGCGCCTTCTTGGAAAATATTGACCAGCTGGGCCAGGGCTGTGTTGGGGGTCACTGTTCCGTCGTCTGATTGGACTATGTAGTCAAAGTCATAGGACTCAAGCCAGCCGCCTGGTTTCAAGACCCGGTATGCATTTTGGAACAATTGCGTCCAGTTTTCCACGCTGCCCACGAGGAATCGAGCATGAACGTAATCCAGGGAACCTGGCTCGAATGTCCACGGCTCGTTGAAGTCGTCTATCTGGCTGTGGAAGGATTCAGTTAGCGTACCATAATACCACAAACCCGATGAAGCATCTTACAAGGTCAAATTGGGCGGCACCCAGGTCGGTTGGATGGGAGACAGGTCTGTGCCCACGACGCTTGTGTAGGGGCGCTCGTCGGCAAAATCACTAGATGGTCAGCTGCTGATCCAGCGTGTCCGCATGCAAGACGTACATGGCCCATAGCCCTGTCCCTGTTCCGATGTCGATGGCTTTCTGCCAAGGTGTTAGCAAAGGCAAAGTTCTCCGCATGCCAAGCATCTTACATCGATGTGATCCGGCAGGGGTGCCAGGTACAGCTTGTTGTGCAGAGCTAGAGTGTAGCAGTGGTGCCTGCGGGGAGGACGCGGTTAATATGACGCTTGCGATGAGGGGTGTAAGTCTGGGCGTATCTTACGCGATATCTAGTGTGTTGTTCTGCTTGTCGTCGTTGGCACCCCTGCACACCATGTCAGACGCATGCTAATCATAAGGCTTAGTCTTTCCACCTTACCAGTATTGGTTCGTTCCACGTTCGCTATGATATGTGCGTCCATTGACGGTGCGGTAGTGTAAGATGCTCGAGTTAATGGACGCGGTAGAGCCTTCAATGTCCTCGCCGAGGGCAGAGTCCAGGTCGTCCTGGGGGAGAATGAGCACAAGCGGTGCAAGGGGAATTTTGGGCCGTAAGATACCTCTGATTCCGGATCAGGAACCCAGTGTCTTTCCGGTGGCGTTACAACCTCCGCCAGTGGGATTCTGGGACCAGATTCATGTCCTGCCATGCTGATGAAATAACAGGAAAAAGAGAAGAAATCAATGTGTCGTGTAAAGGGATGGAAAGGGATGGAGGACAGTGTAGTGGTTTCCACTTTGTAAATTATAGAAATTAGAAATTCTAGGTTTGCATTCTGTTCTTTGTCAGGCGGAGGAAAGATACTTTTTCGAGACTGTCTGTCCGCTGCAGAAGCACTGCAACCACTTTCCTAAATTGTGTACACATACAACAGTACCCGTCCCGATAACGGGCACATTTTCTAGGCAGAGTACAAATATGTTGGTGCATGGTTGTGTAGCATGGGCTAATGCGTCCATGTACTCCGTGTCCACAGGCGTTGCCTGACGTCCTGGCAGTCTGGCGCTTCGACTACACAGCCGTGTCCAGGTGGAGTCATGAGTAACACGCAAGAAGAGTTCCCGCAAGCGCCAGCGGAACACTCCACAGCCCACGACGAACAAAGACTCACGATAATTACTAAGCAGAAAGGATTGCGTTCTCGGGACTCAACGGGGATTTTCCGGGCTGGTGGCCAAAATGGACGTGATCGGAGCATCGAGGCATACTGTGCACTCCATCATACGTATACTGGGTGTTGGTTCTGCGTTGTCCCCGGCTTCGATGTTGGTTGTTCGTAGCAGTGACCGGGTTCCCTTCCGTCTGCTTCCCATAGGATGTAACGGCAGCGAATGAACAGAGCTTACAAATAAGCCTACCCCGCACCAGATGGGCTGATGCCTGGTGGGACCAGCTGCTCTTTACAAGCCAAGAAGCTCAGAAGCTCATACTCTACTATATCCAGACTCTCTCTTTTACGCTATCTGAATTTCTCGTTCAACTCCTTCATGAACCATCATGGACCAGAAGTTGTACGAGCCAGATCCGGACGGAGACACGCTGCTCACTCTTGATATTTCCGGTGCACCTTTTGCTATCTGGCCCACAGACGAAGAATGGACTCCGCTTCCAGAAAGGCGCAAGCAGGCACCTCAAGATCATCCATGCCCTTTCGACTTTGAATCCGTGGACACCAGAGGCTGGCAGGGCAGTAGTAATTTCAATGGAACTTTGCAGTTTACCATTAGACCCGCCACTACAACATCCGAGTTTAAGCGGCCACCCCGTGATCGTACTCCTTCGTCAATACAGCTGCGCCTTTCCTCTAGGCACCTAATTCTGGCCTCCCCCTATTTCAAGGCTGCTCTACAGGGTCCATGGAAGGAAAGTACTGCCTCTGGTACATGCTTCGAACTGCATGCAGAGGACTGGAACCCCGATGCTTTGCAGACTGTGATGAATATTATCCATGGCCACCCTCGCAGCGTTCCTCGGTCTGTAGGCCTGGTAAAGCTTGCCAAAATTGCAGCCATCGTGGACTATTACGAGTTCCATGAGGCGGTCGAGGTCTTCTCTGATATGTGGATCGAGAAGCTATCTTTTTCTTCTACCGAGTACAACCGTGACCTCATCTTGTGGCTTTTCATCTCTTGGGTATTCTCCCATGCCAAAATTTTCAAGGAAGTGACAAGAATCATTCTCTTGAAAGCGAGAGGGCCGATTCCTACTCTAGGCCTTCGAATTCCACAGACAGTATCTGGTGAGTACTCTATATACACAAAACGTAGACATTGCTTAACTATCCGTGTAGACCAACTCGAGAAGAAGAGGCAAGAATTGGTCAAGGGTGTACTCGATATCCTACACGAACTTTTGATTTATCTTCGTGAAAGACGAACGATTTGTGCCGTTCAATGCACGATAGTTCTTTATGGGCTCCTTGAAAGAGAGATGCAAACCTGGGGTCTTTCTCCCCAACCGGAACTGCCGTTGCTTGGCTACAATTTCGAGGATACCGTGAAACTTGCGCGGCAGATCAAATCGCCAACTTGGGCGGAGAGCTCCAGGAATGGGTATAACGGATATCAAAACCATTCCTGTAATATCTCACAACTGATTGTCCCTATGGTTGATTCTCTGGAAAAGAAGCTGGAAGGCCTGGATTTGGAGGATTTTCAATATCCTGGAAATGCCAAGGCGATGAAATAGGGTGTCTGCGGAGGGGTCACTTCAACTGTTGTAGCGTAAAACTACGCAGACAGAGCGATTCGTGGGAGCCCCAGAATGAATACAGGGCACAGAATAATACAGCGGATGCACACTAAAAACTTGCTGTAGATCCCCGTAAGACGTCCTTCGTGGAGTCCGGCCTCGGCCTTGGCTTGCTTGGCTGAATAAGAGAGCAGAGAGCGGGATTCTATCTCACATGGCAAAATACAACATTCCAGTAAAGAACACGATACATTGTCTTTTTGAACCATGGCTTGCGGATCGAGCTGCTGTGCATCGCCTGCTCCGCCGGCGCCTGTTCTTGTCTGCGAGGCAGCCAACGAGTCTCACGGCGGTGAACAGGAGGATGACTGTTGTGCGAGTGAGGCTGCCAGCTGCCAGGATGGTTGTTCTTCGCAGGAGGTAGCCGAGGATGATTGTCCGGGCGATTGTTGTGCCCCCGAGATGGCCAAGACCGTCTCGGCCGACTGCCAGGATGGCTGTTGTTCGAAGGAGGTTGTCGGCTGCCAAGATGACTGTTGCTTGCAGGCTGAGAATGATTGTCAGGCCGACTGCTGTGCCGGTGAGCCCTCCGTTCCTACGCCCAGCTGCTGTGTGGGCAAGTCTCTGCCGTGCTGCGACACTGCCTGTCTGGAGGAGCTGGCGCTGGGCGAATGCGAGGCGGGCGGCGACTCCTGCGGCACGGACAGCCATTCCGGACAGCCGTGTGCAGAGCATGTGCGCACGACGCGCGAGCAGTATGCCGGACGTCTGGAGGCTCTGGGGTGCATCTGCCGGCTGCTGCTATCGCTCGGACGCGAGTCCTGCTGTGATCGCAAAGAACGACGACGACGACGACTGCCGCGGAAGACGAGAGGGACGCGGCCTGTGCAGGCAGCGCCCAAGAGCTGTGCCGATGCCTGCTGTGTCGAGAAAGAGGCGCCTGCGCCTGTGGCGACGCCTGTCCCTCCCCCTGACCTCGAGGGCGCCTCTGCTTCCCAGGCCGAGCACGTCGTCCTCAGCATCTCCGGCATGACGTGCACGGGCTGCGAGACCAAGCTGAGCCGCTCGCTGGGCAGCGTGCCGGCCGTGGCCAACCTCAAGACCAGCCTGGTCCTGTCGCGCGCCGAGTTCGACCTGCTGCCGGGCATGGCCAGCGTGGACGATGTCATGCGGCACCTGGCACGCACGACCGAGTTCACCTGCGAGCGCGTGGCCACGACGGGGGCCCGGCTGGACGTCGTGGTGCCTGGCAAGACGGAAAGAATGGAACGTCTGCGACAGCAGGCCGAGAAGTGGCCCCCGGGCGTGACCGACGTGCAGATCGTCGACAAGCAGACGATGCGGGTCTCGTTCGATCCCGTCGTCCTGGGAGCGCGCGACCTTCTCGCGAGTGCCTGGGCCGACGGCAACGATGACGACCCTCTTCGTCTGGCGCCGCCGCCGCCGGCAGATCCAACGCTGCAGGCAGGCCGGGCCCACGTCCGCCACCTGGCCGGGTCGATGGCCCTGTCGGTGGTGCTGACGGTGCCGGTGCTGGTGATGGCGTGGGCGCCGCTGCCGGAACACAAGGTGGCCTACGGAGCCGCCTCGCTGGCGCTGGCCACGGCCGTGCAGGTGGCCGTGGCCGGGCCGTTTTACGGACGGGCGCTCAAGAGCCTCGTGTTTGCCCGCATGGTCGAGATGGACCTGCTCGTGGTGCTGAGCACGAGCGCCGCCTATGTGTTTTCCGTCGTCTCCTTTGGCTTTCTGGCCGCCCAGCAGCCGCTCGCCACCGGCCAGTTCTTTGAGACCAGCACGCTGCTCGTGACGCTCATCCTCGTCGGCCGCTTCGTCGGCGCCCTCGCCCGCCAGCGCGCCGTCGAGGCCATGTCCCTGCGCGCCCTGCAGGTGGCCACCGTCTTCTTGGATACACAAACAACACCCGTCGACGCCCGCCTGCTGCAGTACGGCGACGTCTTCCGCGTGCCGCCCGACGCGCGCGTGCCCACCGACGGCACCGTGCTGGCCGGCGTGTCCGAGGTCGACGAGTCCATGATCACCGGCGAGGCGCTGCCCGTGCCCAAGCAGCCCGGCAGCGCCGTCGTCGCCGGCACGCGCAACGGTGCCGGACTGCTGCGCGTGCGGCTCACCCGGCTGCCCGACGACAACACCGTCAGCGCCCTCGCCGCCCTCGCCGACGAGGCTCGGCTGACTAAGCCACCCGTGCAGGCGCTCGCCGACCGCGTCGCCGCCTGGTTCGTGCCCGTCGTCGTCGTCCTCGCCGTTCTCACGTTGGCCGTCTGGATGGCCGTCGGCCGCGCCGTGCGCCACCAGACCGCCGCCGCCGCCGCCATCCAGGCCGTCATCTACGCCATCACCGTCCTCATCGTCTCCTGCCCCTGCGCCATCGGCCTCGCCGTGCCCATGGTCGTCGTTGTGGCCAGCGGCGTGGCCGCCCAGCACGGCGTCTTGTTTGCCTCGTCGGCGGCGCTCGAGGTCGCCCACCGCACCAAGCACGTCGTCTTTGACAAGACCGGCACCCTGACCGAGGGCCGCCTCGCCGTCGTAGAAGAGCGTTACGCGGACGCCCCAACGGATGCCCGCTCTCTCCTGCGCGGCCTCGTCGACGGCATCCGCCACCCTGTCGCGCAGGCGGTGGCTGCTCATCTGGCCGGCATGCCAGCCGCCCCCGTGACCGACGTGGCCGTCCTTGCGGGCCAGGGCATCCAGGGCACATGGCCGGTCACGGGACAGCTGCTGCGGGCGGGAAACGCGCGCTGGCTGGGCCTCGAGGACGACGAACGGGTGCGGCAGATCTCCGCGACCGCCGGGCCCTGCTCCATCTTCTGTTTTACGGTCGATGGTGCCGTCGCCGCCGTGCTGGGCCTCGTCGACACCGTCCGCGCCGACGCCGCTGCCACGGTGGCTTCCCTGCACCGCGCCCGCATTGCTGTGCACATTCTTTCGGGCGACGACACCGCCGCCGTCGACGCCGTGGCTGGCCAGCTCGGCGTGCCCCCGGCCCACGTGCGGTCGCGCTGCACGCCCGCCGACAAGCGGGACTACGTCCGTGACCTGCAGGCAGCTGGCGACGTTCTCTTCTGCGGCGACGGCACCAACGACGCACCTGCGCTCGCCCAGGCCACCGTGGGCGTCCACATGGCGCCGGAAGACGACGCTGGCGACAGCAGCAGCAGCAGCAGCCTCGCCCAGGCCACGGCCGACGTCGTGCTGGTGCGTCCGCGCGTGTCGGCTGTCCTGACCGTGCTGGCCGTCAGCCGCGCCGCCGTGCATCGCATCGCCTTCAATTTTGTTTGGAGCGCCGTCTACAATCTCGCGGCCGTCCTGCTGGCCGCCGGCGCCTTGGAGGCCGTTCACGCGTACATTCCGCCTGCGTATGCGGGCTTGGGCGAGCTGGTGAGTGTGCTGCCTGTGATTGCTGTCGCCATGCAGCTGCGCTGGGCAAAGGTGTAAACGTAGACATCTTGAATGCCTGTACGTGTTGGAGAGTTTTCTTTCGACTGATTTACATTCTTATACGACCAAATTGAACATAAAGTCAGAGTGTCAGGAAAGATGGCGGCGCTCTTATTGACTCATCTCTTATATTTCATGCTTCAACGAATAATCTCAAGTATTTGAATGTGCATCTTTGTGATATTGTCGTTTGCCAGGCCTTGTCAAGGAGATCTTGGCCACATATGCCACGATGACCAGACAAGCAAGAACTTGCACGAGAGAGACAAGAAGGGCAGCCACACACGAAAGTGCAAAGACGGCGAGGAGGAGGAAAAATGGAAAGAGTGGGCTGCGATGGATACCGGAATTGCCGACCGTTTTTGCAAGGAATTCCAGAGTATCTTTGTGGTTGACGTAAAACTGAGAGGACCAGGCGATGATATCACGAGTCCATGGCTCTTCCACGGGCAGAGCTGGTATGTCCAGCTGTTTTCCATGGTAGGATCTGCTGATTTTGCTCTTCATCTTGCGAACAATCAATTGTGTTGAAATGGTTTTTTTCTGCAGTGTATTTTTGTAAAAGAGAAATAAATGGAATTGCGTCTGGAATTGTCCTTAATATTCTTTTTCTGTTCTTCAACAAGCCGGAAACGGACATCATCTCAGTCAGCACAAAGAGATGCAGACTTCCATTCGACCAAGTACTGACTCGAAGGATGACAAGACACAGAAACAAAAAATAAGACATCTCCACAGGAGAGTGAAGATTAGTGCAAAAAAAGATGTCACCAGAGAGGCTCGAACTCTCGACCTCAGGATTATGAGACCTACGCGCTAGCCAACTGCGCCATGGTGACTGTTCTTTGATGTGAGTCCTCACTTACTAATGTGTTTAAGTAGTGTCGTGTCTATTTTTAGAGAGAAATGCACCAGAACACCTGCGAATGGAGTAGTACGGAGTAAGTTTGGGAGGCTCTGATTGAACACTGTCGAAATGACTGTCGAAATGTTTGATACGGGGGACTACAAATATGCTGTACTCTGTATTCTACTCCCATAGAGCAGTATGTCACAACATCTACTCGGTATACGCAATGTCGCGCAAATCTGTTGTATTGCTTGTATTACTCTCACAATCACGTGATCCACGTGGATTCAACTGTACAAAGCCCATATTTCACCCTTTCCGTACCTGTCAACGCCGAACCAGACCGTTCCCCCTATTCATCTGCCTCGTACTGGTTGATCAGACGCGTCGGGACCAGACCGCGCAGCACCAGGACTCCCGAGTGCACAATGCCCCAGCGGACTTTGGTCAGCAAGTCGGCCATGACCCAGACGAGGCCGTGGGTGCGGTGCCTGCTCTGGGTGTGGCGGGAGTGCAGGGGCGCCTCGGGGCTGGCGGCCATGGACGCGAGAAGCGTGTCCATCTCGCCGTGTGAGTCCCAGACCATCTCGTCGGCATCGAGGTCGTCGTGGTGGAAGCCGTCGTAGCTGCTCTCGCGCAGGGCCGCGCGGCTGGGCGATGCGTGGTGGAAGGCCCAGCAGGTCAGGGTGGCCAGGTAGAGGCACCAGGGCACGTGGAAGAGGCTGGCCATGGCCTCGGAGTCGGCCTCGGGCACGACCTCGCGCAGCATGCGGGCCGCGTGCCAGGCAGCCCCGGAGGCGTCGCTGGTGCTGACATGGCCAGACGTCGGGGCTGTGCTGGGGTTGTCATCGACGGCGGCGGTGGCTGCGCTGGCCCAGCGGCGGACGACCTGGGCGGAGCGCAGATAGTCGCGCTGCTGGACGGGCCGGCCGAGGATGTGGCGGGCGCCGGCGTAGATCTGGATGTCGAGAAAGTCCATGCGCAAGATGCACTGGGCGGCATGGTAGACGGCGTTGGCGGCGGCGGCAAAGGAGGCGATCTCGGCGCTGAAGTGTGCGGACGGGGTCTGGCGCTCGACGAGGGTGGCGCAGTAGGCGTCAAAGTCGGACTTCCAGGCGCCGTAGGCGGCGGCGATGGTGTTGCGCCAGTTGGTGTCGCCGGGACCGGCAGCAGCAGAGGCAGAAGAGACGACGGCGGCGCCGAGGCTGGTCTGGTCGCGGCGCTGCATGTCCCAGAAGATGGACATGAGGCCGTGCAGGACGAGCATGCGGGCGTGGGCGTTGAGGTGGGCGGGCGGCGGCGGGCTGCCGGGCAGGAGATAGGCGCGCAGGGTGGGCAGGTAGAAGGGGGGGTGCTGGGCGGTGGCGGGGGCGGCGGAGGCGGCGCTCCACCAGGCAGCGGCCCAGGCGGTCGGGTCGGGGGCTTCCCAGATGGACTGGCAGCAGGGGAAGTGGAGGCGCAGTTCAAAGGCGGACATGCAGAGGCTCTGGCAGAAGAGGACGGCGTGCTGGGTGTCCCACATGAAGCAGTAGAGGGCGAGGCGCTTCTTCTGCTCGGCCTCGGCCCAGCGGAGCCAGGCACGCTCGAGGGCCGGGCCGGAGGTGTCGTGGTCGCGGGTCGAGGGCGGCGGGCCGGTGGGCCGGACGGACTGGCAGTCGGAGCGGCGGATGAGGTTGATGAGCAGGCCGTGGAAGAGGTGGCTCATGTCGTGCTGCTTCTGGCCGGCGCGGGACTTGCCGAAGCACTCGACCAGCAGGATCGTCTGCAGGGTCCACAGCTCGGGCCGGGCAGAGAAGCCGTCGTGGGCAAAGACGCTGGGGCGGATGACGTCGTGGATGCAGACGGCGATCTGGTGGGCATCTTTGGGGGCGTAGGTGGCGCCGAGCAGGATGATGGACAGCAGCAGTAGCGGCTCGACGGTGCTGGGCTGGAAGGTGGCCAGGTGGATGATGGGATAGGCCACGTTGAAGCGCGTAAAGTAGAGGTCGAGGTACGACTGCAGCGACGTCTGCGAGAGCAGCGGCAGGTCGCGCAGGGCGGCCACGGAGACGACCGACGTTGGCGTGCTGTCGGGCAGACACGGCTTGGCGTTGGCGATGACGGCCAGCAGCCGTTCGTGCGTCGCGCGGTCCAGACTCGGCAGCTGCACGGCGCGGTCGAGCAGGGCCAGCGGGCGCTCGGCCTCGGACGAGAAGAGGTGGCGACGGGCATTTCGAGAAAACGGGTCGGGCGAAAGGGCGTCAGGATGCAGGACGGGCTGGGGCGGGAAGTCGAGGCCGGGCGAGGCAAAGTTCATGCGGTCCTCGGAGCCGTCGTGGCTGGAGGCGGCCTCGGCCGAGCCTGGCCACGACTGGCCGTCGCCGACGGCAGGGTGGATGCTCGTGATGGTGCTGTTGGAGCGAGGAGTCATGGCATAGATGGACTGTTGTTGTTGCTGTTGCTGTTGCTGCTGCTGTTGTTGTGGCAGTGGCTGCTGCTGCTGCTGCTCGAGAGGCTGGCCAAACGGCCGGGGTGAAGACATGTTAAAGAGCCAGTTGTAGTCGAGGGCGGTGGTATAGGGCATGTTAAAAGAGCTGGCCGTGTCTGGCTGGAAGGGCTGCTCGGACCAGAGCTGCCAGGGATCGTTGGCGGTGCAGGCCGGCAGCAGCGACGAGAGCAGCGGGTCATAGGGCTCACAGGGGCCGAGGGCCGCCAGGTGGCTGCTGCCGTGGTCGGACTGGGAGACGGGCGACGAGGGGAACTGGGCGGTCTCTGTGATCTCTGTGACCTCAGCAGTCTTCGTGGTCTCCGCGGCCTTGGCCGACTCGGCTCGCTCGCTGGGATGCGGCCGGCGCTCGACGACGGAGCCGTCGGCAGCCTTCCAGGACCGCTTGCGGGTATCAAGGATGCCACAGCCTTCGCCACCGGCTTCGAGGTCCTTCTGGCGATGCCGGTTCATGTGGCGGTCCAGCAGGTCGGGCCGCTTGAAGTGCGCACTGCAGCGCGGGCAGGTGGACGTGCCCGAGGTGTGGTTGAGGGCGTGCCGCTGCAGGTGCTCTGCCCGTGTAAACCGCTTGGAGCAGCCGCCAAAGGTGCAGGCAAACTTCTTGTCCACCGCCGGAGCCGCCGGGGCGGCCTGTCGTCTCGATCGGGTGCTCTCCATTCTTGTCCTTGCTGGCCGCGACAACGAGGCTGTCTTTTGGCTGCCCCGTCCGTCGCCCACTTACAACAGTGGCGAGCCAGGCTTTTTGTCCCATCCAACCGGCGAGAAATGGGGCGGTGGGTGGACACCTTGTCTTGGCCGGGAGCCTCCCCACTTCCGCCATCCTTCGGGAGATAACGAGATAATGCATCTATGCGGCCTCTGATTCGTCCGCTGCCTATCCGGCATGCCCTCGGCATCCTCCGCATCCTGGAGGAGGCCAAGACTGCTATCAGAGCTGAGGCGATTGCTGAATGGGAAGGTGTACTCCGTACTCACGGACCTGTTGATGTGGATGTCGATCGGTTGATGGATCGGTTGATGTTGATCTATTGATCTCCAACATTCACACATCCACACATCCACACATCCACACATCAACATCGACTCACATCACCATGGGCAAGAAGGAAGTTCTCGTTTGGTAAGTTCAGTCCTACAGCTCTCATGACAGGTCTGACAAACAGCTATGGCGTCGACATTGACGCCGTCGCCGGCTGGCTGGGCTCTTACGGCGGCGAAGACAGCACCAGCGATATCAGCAGAGGTAGACTCGACTTTTTTTTAGGACTTTTTTAGAGTTCAAGCTGACCGATAGGCCTCTGGGCCGGCACCGTGGGCACGCGCCGGCTTCTCAAGCTCTTTGAAAAGTACAACATCAAGGCCTCGTGGTTCATTCCCGGCCACTCGCTCGAGACCTTTCCCGAGGAGTGTGCGCTCGTGCGCGATGCCGGCCACGAGATCGGCCTGCACGGCTACAGCCACGAGAACCCGGCCGACATGACGTTTGAGCAGCAGCGCGACGTCCTGGCCAAGACCTGGAACATGCTGACCGACTTCTGCGGCAAGCCGCCGCGCGGCAGCGTCGCCCCCTGGTGGGAGACCAGCGCCGAGGGCACCGAGCTGCTGCTGAGCTACGGCATCGAGTACGACCACTCCATGTCCCACCACGACTGCCAGGCCTACTGGCTGCGCACCGGCGACACCTGGACCAAGATCGACTACACCAAGAAGGCCGAGGACTGGATGAAGCCCCTCGTCAAGGGCACCGACACCGGCCTCGTCGAGATCCCCGGCTCCTGGTACATTGACGACCTGCCCCCCATGATGTTCATCAAGAACTCGGCCAACTCCCACGGCTGGGTCAACCCCCGCGACATCGAGGACATCTGGAAGGACCACTTTGACTACTTCTACCGCGAGTACGACGAGTTCATCTTCCCCATGACCATCCACCCCGACGTCTCCGGCCGCCCCCACGTCCTGCTCATGCACGAGCGCATCATCGAGCACATCAACAAGCACGAGGGCGTGCGCTGGGTCACCATGGCCGAGGTGAGATCCCTGGGATCTGATTCTAGGTTGCAATGCTGACTAAGCAGATGGCCGACCACTTCAAGAGCAAGAACAAGCCGCCCGAGGGCGCCCTGATGCCTGCGAGCCCGGAGGAGGTCATGAAGCGGTACCGCAGTGACAAGGCGTGAGTATTACGAGTAGAGTAGTAGATAGTAATCAGTAAATAAAGCACCGTTCTGCTCTTCTGCTCTTCTACCTCCTCAACAAATCATCCACCACTTTGCCAATGCCCAACAGCTTCTCCTCCTCCAGCTTACGACAGACAATCTGCACGTCCACGGGAAGTCGCATCTCGGCCATGCGTGGCCCATGCTCTGCCCAGATCTTGTGGTTGGCCACGTCCATGGCATGTGCCGTCTCCGTCGTCTCCCACGGGACCTCTAGGTCGATCGGCGACACGGCCCCGGCAGGCAGCACGAGGGCCGGGTAGTCCAGCACGTTCCACACCTTGGTGTAGCCCACCCAGCCACAGGACTTGTGCGGCACCGCCGTATGGGGCATGGGCGGCAGGAGAAGAGCGTCCATGGCAGCGCCGGTGGCCGGGCAGCGCATGGCCGTCCAGCGGTCGAGATAGGCCTGCTGCAGCGCGATCTTGCGCCGGTTGAGCTGCCAGTATTCGTAGACGCTGATGGCCGGACCACGCTCGACCAGACGGGCCACGTGGGGGATCATGGGCTCGCCACCCCGGGCCATGTCGCGCCGGATATCCTCGCCGCCGTCGGCACTGTAAAAGGCATCCTGAGATGTGTTAGAGGCGTGATCATTCCAGAGATTTCGTCTCATACCTACCATGACAGCCACGAGGTCGGCATGCAATGTGGCATCCCACTCGACAATGTGATGGCCGGCAGCGGCGAGTGCGTCGACCGTCTCCTGCAAGACGCGTGCCACCGGCGGATGGGGATGGACGACGCCGTCGAAGCGCAGGACGCCGAAAACCAGTGGCCGGGCGAGCACGTCGGCGTACTGGTCATTGCGCCAAGGCAGCGGTGCACACCGAGGATCACGGTCCCACGGCTGCAGGCCCACCAGGGAGGCCATGGCCAGACGGATGCTGTCGAGGTTTCTCGCCAGCGGCCCAATGGACGAGGGGACGTGTTCCTGGCCGTCGGTCGAGACCGGCACGCCGCGGTAGGGCAGGCGACCGCTCTACATTTTTAGTAAGATGCACGCCTTCCCTGAGGCCCACGTACACTTGGCTTCAGGCCATAGAGGCCCATCATGTGCGACGGGATGCGGATGCTCCCTCCGATGTCGGTTCCCCAGCCGAGAAGGCTGCCGTGCGTGGCCAGCAGGACGGCCTCGCCGCCCGTGGACCCGCCAGGCGTGTAGGCGTCGTCGTCGGGATGCACGGTGAGCCCGAACAGGGGGTTTTCCGTCTCGCACCACTACACGATCAGCCGAAGCCCGAGAAGGAGGGGAATGGCAGGCTACCATGATGCTCTGCGGCAGGTTGGTCTTGGCGAGAATGACGGCGCCCAGGGACCGCAGCATGCTGACGAGGACGGCGTCGGTTTTGGCGGGCGCAAAGGCACGGCCGACATAGCCCAGCGTCGAGTCGTGGCCGCAGACGTCGAACTGGTCTTTGAGGGTCACCGGGATGCCGTGCAGCGGCCCGACAGGCGTGCCCTGGGCTGCCAGATGGCTGTCGAGATCCTTGGCGCGCTGCAGGGCGTCGGCAAAGAAGACCTCCGTCAGGCTGGCTGTCAGCAAGGAGGTAGTAGAAAGACGAGAAAGAATGCTTTGATTCTTACCAGTTTGTCTTCTCGTGTGTCTTGTAGGCCCTGTGTTGTTAGTACGAGGATCATTCGAAGACAGAGACATACCGGGCAATGTAGGCACGTGTGACAGCTTCCGAAGTGACGGAGCCGTCGGCAATGCTGGCAGCGAGGGTCGCGATGTCGTCCTCGTCCGTGAGGGCAGAGGTCTCGAGGCCGGCAAACGGAGCGAGTGCCTCGGCCTGCTGCTTGCGCTTCCGCGCGACCACTTCCTGCCAGGGCTGATCCATGGTATTCACGATGGACGGGACTGGACTGGACTGCTCTACGGACAGTTGTCCGGGCAGTTGTCTGAGCAGTTGTCCGGGCAGTTCGTCGATGCGATTATGCATTTACACAATATGCAGGAACACGAATATCTCTGGAGTGGGCCCGAGAGTGGCCGGCGGACAAGGGTGGGGGTTGACCGGCGCAAAGCTAGCCGTGATCGCAGCGGAGAGTGTCTGCTTCCCGGCAGCCGTATGCGGTCCTGGTCGGTTCGTACGATGGTCGTACGTCGCGTGTTTCTAGGAGTGGGATGCTAGGAGCCGTGGTCTGGGCGTGTTTGATTTAGAGACGATCTCTCGTCTTCTGTTTTCCGATGAGATCTCTTTCCGATTCTGCCAACTCGACTTGCACAGCAGACATGACGACCGACACACCTTCTGGCTGCCATGGCAGCATGGCCAAGACGGAGAAGCACGACGTATGCGTCGTGGGCGCTGGCCCGGCCGGGCTGATGCTGGGGTAAGTCGTTCAGGGTTGTCTCCGAACCATGCTGACCATCAGAGCTCTGCTCTCGCGGTTCGGCATCGACACGACGGTGCTGGACGAGCGGCCAGACCCGACGGCGGTGGGCCGTGCGGACGGGATCCAGCCCAAGACGATCGAGACCTTCCAGATGATGGGGCTGGGCGACGAGCTGATGCGCGACGGCGTGCGCGTCCACGACATCTGCATGTGGCGCGGGTCCATGGCGACGCCGCTGTGCCGGGTCTCGCGCGAGGTGCACTACCCGGCGGACTGCCTCGACGTCCTGCAGCCGTACATTCTGCTGTGTCACCAGGGCATGATCGAGGGGCTGCTGCTCGACGACCTGCAGGACAGCGGCGCCGGCGTGCAGCGGTCGCATGTCTTCTCGACGTTTGAGAAAGAGACCGACGGGTCGCTGCGGGTGCAGTGCAGCCAGCCCGAGGCTGTGGAAGTGGCAGCCGACTACCTCGTGGGCTGTGACGGCGCGCGCTCGCGCGTCCGCCAGGCCATCCCGGACACGTTTGCGCAGGGGACGCCGCACCGGTCGGCCTGGGGCGTGCTGGACGGCGAGCTGGACACGGACTTTCCCGACATCTGGAGCAAGACGGTCGTGTTTTCCGAGGTCCACGGCACCGTGCTGATCATCCCGCGCGAGCGCAACATGACGCGCTTCTACATCGAGATCAAGGAGGAGGCGGCCGGCCAGACGACGACGCAGGAGATGGTCATGGACCAGGCACGGCGGGTCCTGGCGCCGTACCGCCTCGACTGGCACACGGTGGAGTGGTTCGGCCACTACACGGTGGCCCAGCGGGTGGCGCAGCGGTTTGCGGACCCGACGCTGCGGGCGTTCATTGCCGGCGACGCCAGCCACACGCACTCGCCCAAGGCGGCACAGGGCATGAACACGAGCGTGCACGACGCCTGGAACCTGGCCTGGAAGCTCAACCTCGCCGTGCGCGGCCTCGGCACGCCGGCGCTGCTGGCCAGCTACGAGGCCGAGCGCAAGAAGATCGCCCTCGACCTCATCCACTTCGACTACGAGCACGCCAACCAGATCGCCGGCGGCGACGCCGCGGCCCTCGCCGCCAACTTCCGCACCAACATCCGCTTCATCGCCGGCGTCGGCGTCGACTACGGCTGCAATGCCATCAACGAGCCCGTCCGGGAGTCTACCCGCGAGTCTACTGTCACGGCCACCGCCCAGCCCGGCTGCACCCTGCCGCCCGCCAAGGCCACCCGCTACATCGACGCCAACCCCGTCGACCTCCAGCTCGACATCCCCATCCTCGGCCAGTTCCGCGTCTACGTCTTTTTGCCTAATGTCGTCAGCCCGGCCGGCGCCGCCTTTCTGCAGAGTCTCAGTGCCGCCGTGGGTGCCGAGACCTCGGTGCTGGCCCGTCTGACCGCCGCCGCCGCCGCCTCCTACGCCAAGAAGCCACGCCCACAGCGCAAGAAGGACGTCTTTGTGCGCCCCAAACGCTACACGGCCGTCAGCGAACTCTTCACGTTCGCCTTGCTGAGTAGGTGACATGTCCTGCTAGAGTGACCACTGCTGACAGACAGCTTCCACGCCGAAAAACGAGTTTGAAATCGCCGACCTGCCGTCCCTCTTTTCCCGCTCCGCCTGGACCGTCTACCTCGACGATGTGCCGGAGATGGACTCCCGCGGAAAGACGTGCATGGACAAGTGGCTCGGCGGCCTGGGCGCAGACGAGGTGGCCGTGCTGAACGTGCGGCCAGACGGCTACGTGGGGTCTCTCCGGCGCTGGCAGGCCGGCGCAGAGACAGGAGCCGAGGCTGCCCGCTGGCTGGACGCTTACTACGGCGGGTTTCTCAATGCCGGCCGGCCGGATGTAAGTGATGACTAAGCACTCAGTAGAGGGTGCGCAGCCTTGGACCCACTCGCGCAAGTGGGTGATGATAGCGGCAGGGTGGTGAAGATAGCAGTGTTTCAAGACGTGTGTACGAAGTACATCAGGCAGATAACTCAGTAGGGACCAACACGGCCATGATCAGATGTTGGGCAGGTATAAGATGCGGGCTGGCAGGATGGCCAGCCTGAACTGCGTAGTGTCAACTTTCAACTGTCACTGTCAACCAACACAACTGAACTCGATATCTCCTGAATCCATGTCTGAAATTGAAAAGAATGTGGCCCTTGCACGGGCGCCGTCGGGCCAGTCGATGCAGCAGGGCACGACAGAGGCCCTGGTCGTCGACGACCCGACGGTGAGTGCCTTCTACCACGACGCCGTCAGCGAGTCGTACCGGCTCAAGTCGGAGTTGGTGGCCCAACATCTGGCTGCCATTGGCATGGGCCGCTTCCACTGGCTGCTGTTTGTCGTCACCGGCTTTGGCTGGATGGTCGACAACTTCTGGTCCCAGGGCATCAGTGCCGCCCGCACGGCCGTGGCCAACGAGTTCACCGACATCCAGCATCTCAGCTTCAGTTCCGTCGCCTACTATGTCGGCCTCATCCTCGGCGCCTCGTTCTGGGGGACCACGGCCGACCTGGTCGGCCGCAAGCCCGCCTTCAACGCCACCATCATGCTCGGCGGCATCTTTGCCTGTGCCGTGGCCGGCGCGCCCAACTTTCTGACCTTTTGTGCGCTCTGGGCCGTCATCGGCACGGCCGCCGGCGGCAACGTGCCCGTCGACAGCATCATCTTCCTCGAGCTCGTCCCCCAGGCCTACCAGTGGCTGCTCGTCAGCCTGTCGGCCTGGTGGAACTTTGGCCAGCTCGTCGTCTCGCTGCTGGCCTGGGTCTTCCTCGACCACTTCGCCTGCGCATCGGCCGAGGCGCCCTGTCCACGCAGCACCAACATGGGCTGGCGCTACCTGATGATCACGCTCGGCGGCCTCGCGCTCGTCTTTGGTCTCGTGCGGCTCTTCGTCTTCCGCATCCCTGAGTCTCCGCGCTACCTCCTCTCGCGGGGCCGCGACGCCGACGCCGTCGAGTCCGTCAACTACATTGCCCGCTACAACGGCAAGCCCGAGACCCTGCGCCTCGACATGCTGCAGGCCATTGATCAGCAGGTCCACGGCGGCCAGGCGGTCCCGCAGGACAAGGCGGCCGTACCTACGTCCTCAACCCCCCGCCGCAGCTACCGACAGATGCTCCGCGACAGCTTCCAGGACTACCACGCCGACAACTACAAGAAGCTCTTCTGCGGGCGCAAGATGGCCCAGCACACGCTGGTCATGTTCCTGCTGTGGCTGACCATTGGCATTGCCTACCCGCTGTACTTTGCCTTTATCACGTCGTACCTGGAAACCAAAAAGTCGTACACCAGCGACAGCTCCATCAGCTACACGTACAAGGTCTACTGCATCGTCTCCGCGGCCACCGTCGTCGGCCCGCTGGCCGCTGGCTATGCCGTCGAGACGCGCTTTGGCCGCCGCTGGATGATGGCGGCCTCGGCCGTCCTGACGGGCGTCTTTCTCTTTGCCTACACGTCGGCGTCGACGCAGGCCGCCGACATTGGCTTCCAGTGTGCCACGGGCGTCCTGGGGAATTTTGGTACGTCCCCCCCTGCCATGTATCGTATGCCTTCTAACTCCTTCCCAGAATACGCCGTCATGTATGCCTATGCGCCCGAGTCGTTTCCTGGACCTGTCCGCGGCACCGGCACCGGCATTGCGGCGACGCTGCTGCGGCTGGGCGGGCTCGTGGCCTCGCTGATCTCGACGTATGCCGGCTACTCGACCGTGCCGATTTACGTCAGTGCCGCACTGTGGATGTTGGCAGGTCTCTTTTGCTTCGGACTTCCGTACGAGACGCATGGCCACGCATCCATCTAGGGGGGAGTCCGCAGATACATTGCTTACGTAATAATACATGAACATACGGGGCTAAGTCCGGCCGGAGATACTTCCGGCCTACCTCCGCTTCGTACTCTTCTCCACCCTCCCACTCCCGAGGATGGGAGTCCCCACGGCCCAGCGCGATAAACCAACGGACAGGCTCCACCGTGCATGACACAGCATGCAGGCGGCCGTGGGGTGGACGGGTTGATATAGAGATATATTGCAGCAAGCGTTTCCCGTTTTGGACAGTCAACAATTGCTTCACTTCTTCCTCAACACTTTTCTACCACCATGTCTGCTCTCCACGGAAACGGCGCCGCCCTGGCGCCCCTCGGCAAGACGGCCCTGTTCACGCCCGTGACGGCCGGCAGCCTGGCCCTGCAGCACCGCATTGTCCAGGCGCCCTGCACGCGGATGCGCTGCGACGTGGTCGACGGCGTCAACGTGCCGGGGCCGCGCATGGCTGCGTACTACGGCGCGCGGGCCTCGGCGGGCGGCCTGCTGATTTCTGAGGCCACGGACATCTGCGCGGGCGCCAGCGGGTACCCGCGGGTGCCGGGCGTCTTCAGCCCGGCGCAGCTGCAGGGCTGGCGGGCCGTGACCGACGCCGTGCATGCCAAGGGCGGCCTCATGGTGACCCAGCTGTGGTACACGGGCCGGGCGTCGGGGTCGAAGCTGCGGGGCGGCGAGCGCGCCTGGTCGTCGACCGAGCAGCCCATGCAGGGCAACTATCTCGACGGCTCCGCCTGCGCCGACGACCCGCCGCGGGCCATGACCGTCGACGAGATCCACGGGCTGACGGCCGAGTGGGCGGCGGCGAGCCGGCGCGCCGTCGACGAGGCCGGCTTCGACGGCATCGAGATCCACGGCGCCAACGGCTATCTGCTCGAGCAGTTTCTGCACGACAATATTAATACTCGCACCGATGCCTACGGCGGCTCCGTCGAGAACCGCTGCCGCTTCCTGCTCGAGGTCGTCGCCGCCACCTGCGACGCCATCGGCGCCGGCCGCGTCGGCCTGCGCCTCTCGCCCTTCAACTACTTCCAGGACACCCACGACAGCGACCCCAACGCCCACTGGGCCTATCTCTGCCGGGCCCTGGCCGCCCTGCCGGCCCACCACCGCCCGGCCTACGTGCACATGTACGTCTGACATCTGTCTTGTATTGTGTCCGCTTGCTCATCCCCAGGATCGAACCGCGCTTCGACGAGGTGCTCAGTGAGCAGCAGAAGCTCGAGGCCCTGGCCGCCTACACGTCGTCGGACGGCAAGGCCCAGGCACCCGCCGAGAAGAACTCGCTCGCGCCGTTCCGGGCCATTCTCAAGGAGGCCGGCATCGCCTTCATGGTCTGCGGCACCGTCAACCGCGACACGGCCGCGCCCATGGTCGAGAGCGGCAAGGCCGACCTGACGGCCTTTGGCCGCCACTTCATCTCCAACCCCGACCTGGTCGAGCGTCTGCGCAACGGCTGGCCACTCAACCCCTACGACCGGTCCACCTTTTACGGCGCCGACCCCATCGACAAGGGCTACTCGGACTACCCGACACATGCATAGGGAGAAAGGACGAGCGAAGGAAAGAGGGAAGAGTGAAAAGCAAAGAGATCAAGTAGAACAATGGTAATCAAATACTTGTATACTACATATTGGCCCGCAACTCTTGGCTCTCTGTCCAGTGATCCTCCACGTCCTTCCACATGTCGTAGGTCAACAGCCAACGGGCCACGCCGTGGTACCGCCATGGAAAGGGGTCCTCGCCCGTCTCTTCCGACACGGGGAGCACCGGGTTGTCGCCGGCCAGCCACGCCTCGTCCACGGCCTCGTACTCGGCCATCTTGGCGTCCCGGGCCGCCTGTTCCGGCCCGTCTGCCATGTGGTACATGTGCTGGTTGTAGGTGCCGCGCTGCACCACCTTTTCCGTGCGGGCCCGTCGACAGGCCTCGTAGACGGCCAGGGCCTGCCGCTTGGCCGCCGTGTTTTTGCTGGTCAGCCGGGCCAGGCAGAGGCCGAGCACGCCGGCGTCCTCGAGGGCCATGCCGGCCCCGCTGGCCAGGTACGGCAGCGTGGCGTGGACGGCGTCGCCGGTCAGGGTGAAGCAGCCGGCGGGGTGGGACCAGGACCGGTCGAGGCCGGGCCGGATGCAGAGGCGCCACTTGAGCACCTCGGCCGTGCTGCAGAGCGACAGCAGCTTGCCGATGCGCGGGTCCCAGTCTTGGTAGAGTGCACGCATCTCCTCGGCCGTGCCCGTGCCCGTGGTCAGCCGCTCGCCCGGCGGCAGGTTGTCGGGGACGAGCAGGACCATGTTGAGCTGCTGGCCGCCGCGCAAGATGTAGTTGACCGCGTGGGCGTCGGGCCCGACCCAGTAGTTGACCTGCGGGTGCTCGACCATGTCGCGGAGCGCCGGGTCGGCCAGCATCTCCCGCGTGTCCAGCAGCAGCCGGTAGGCCAGGTCGCCCGTCGGCGTGGGCGGGTCGGCATGGCCGACGAGGATCTCGCGCATCTGCGAGTGGATGCCGTCGGCGCCGACGACGAGGTCCCCCTCAAAACAACGGCCGTCGGCGACGTGCACGGTGGCCGTGGACAGGCCGCCGTGCTCGGCGACCGTCAGCTGGACGGCGCGCGCGT
This sequence comes from Dryadomyces quercivorus, assembly GCA_002778125.1. Classification (NCBI taxonomy): domain Eukaryota; kingdom Fungi; phylum Ascomycota; class Sordariomycetes; order Ophiostomatales; family Ophiostomataceae; genus Dryadomyces; species Dryadomyces quercivorus. The sequence continues at coordinate 858,168 of PCDE01000014.1, forward strand.
TGGTGTGTAGTTCGGCGCCGAGCTCGACGGCACGGTCCAGCAGCACCTGGTGCAGGTTGGCGCGGTGGAAGTCCCAGAAGACGCCGTGGGCAGCCTGGCCATAGCGGTGGTAGTCCATGGACGACAGGCGGTTGCCCTTCCAGCCAAAGAAGTTGCAGGTCTGCGGACGCGTCGCATAGGCCTCGAGGCGGTCGTGCAGCCCCCAGGCAAAGAGGACGCGGGCCGAGTTGGGCAGCACCTGGATGCCGGCGCCGATCTCGCCGATCTGCGAGGCGCTCTCGAGAACGGTCACGTCGTGGCCGGCCAGCAGGATGGCAATGGCCGCGCCGAGGCCGCCGAGGCCAGCACCGACAATGAGGACCTGGCTGTTAGCCTGGACGGCCAATCAAAATCAAAGAGTGGACCAGACCTACCTTGAGCTTGCTGGCGGCATCGCGATGCACCTGTTCCAAGACGTGGTAATCGGCCATGACGAAGCGATGAGGACTCAATACGCAATACGCAATACACAATACGGCCGTGCAGTCCAATACATACCCGTCTGTTCCACGCCGTCGGCCGTGTCGTACGAGTCCAGGCAGGAGTCCGCCAGTGGGTTCCGGCTCACCGATAAGACATCCCGAAGACTTATCCGGGACGAGCCAACGCCCACTCTCATCCACTCCTTCGGCAACCCCCACTCCTGGCCTGACGATGTCGGAGCCGCAGAGGATCAACGTCTTCTTAACTGCTCTGCTCGACCCTCTCGGCAACTCACGGCATCCACAGCAACATGTCCAAGGTAGGTAGCCCTTTGTTCCCCGTCCTCTATTCCCGCTGACAGCCAGTTCTCTCTCCAAGGTCGTCTTGCGCTCGTGACGGGTGGTGCCCGTGGCTGTGGCCTCGCCTTTGCCCAGGGCTTGGCAGAGGCCGGCGCCGACGTCGCCATCTTCGACGTCATCGAGCCGTCGCCGGCCTTTGCCGAGATCCCCGCCCAGTTCGGCGTCCAGGCCAAGGCGTACACGGTGGACGTCACGGCGCCCGACGCCCTCGAGGCCGGCTTTGCCCAGGTCAAGGCCGACTTTGGCGGCCGCTTCGACATCCTCGTCGCCTGTGCCGGCGTCAACAAGAACGTCACCTTCCTCGAGACCTCGCCCGCCGACATGGACCGCCTGCTGGGCGTCAACGTGCGCGGCGTCTACTTTGCCGCCCAGCAGGGCGCCCGCGCCATGATGGCCAGCGGCACAAAGTGCGGCAGCATCGTGCTCGTCGCCAGCATCGCCTCGTACATGGCCATCCGCTCCCAGAACTCGTCGGCCTACTGCGCCACCAAGGGCGCCGTCCGCGCCATGGTCGCCCCCATCGCCGCCGAGCTGCAGCCGCACGGCATCCGCGTCAACTCCATCAGCCCGGGCTACGTCCGCACCGAGATGACCGCGCCCTTTCCCCATCTCCTCGAGAGCTGGAAGGACGAGATCATGATCCGCCGCGTCGCCGAGCCCGACGACATCAAGGGCGCCTGCGTCTTTCTCGCCAGCGACGCCAGCAAGTACGTACGAGATCTGCTGAAGGGGAGCTATGCTGACAAGCAGGTACTGCACCGGAACGGACATCTTGGTCGACGGGGGGGTCACCAAGTGGTAGAGAGGATAGAAACGGTAGATTAGTAATCAACTACTTCAATGGGCCTCATTCTTCTCATTCTTGCTATGTCCTCCTCTCACACAGTCACGGCCATCTTGCTCTTAAACAGCTGTGCCCGTCCATACGACTCCGCATAGGCCGCCGACACGGCCTCCTCCACCGTGATGGGCGGAAACTTGACGGCATCGCCGGCCTGCAGACACGTCGGAATGCAGTTGACCACGTAGTCGGGATTGCCCGAGATGAAGACGGGGATGGAGTAGCGCTCACGCCCCGACTTGTTGATCACGCGGTGGATGTTGCTGCGGTACCGCTCGTTCGTCCAGCGCTGCATCAGGTTGCCCAGGTTGACCACGAGCGCCCCGGGCGTCGGCTCCACGTCGATCCACGTCTGCGTCGCCGCGTCCAACACCTGCAGCCCGTCGACGGTGTCCTGCAGCAGCATCGTGATGGCGCCAAAGTCCGTGTGCGCCCCGATGCCCCGCGACAGCTTCTCGTCCGCGTCCGCCGGCTGCGTCGGGTAGTGCAGGTACCGCATCGTCGCCACGGCGCCCTGCATGAACCGCGCAAAGTACGTCTCGTCCAGGTCCATCGACAGGGCCAGCGCCCGCAGCAGGTCGCCCGCCAGGCCCAGGGCCGCGTGGTAGTACTGCATCGAGGCCGCCCGGAACCCTTCCAGGTCGCTGCCCAGGTCGGCCGGCCACTGGTTGGGGCCGCTGTTGAGCCGCCGCTGCACAAAATACGGATGCGTCTCCGGGATGTCTTCCCCGATGTAGAAGCCCTCCTTGAGCTCCGGCTCCGTGCCCTCCTCGAGGATCTGCGACCGCAGCATCTCGTAGCCCCGGTTCCACGTGTTGTTGTTCTTGCTGACGCGGTCCTTGGCCTCCTGCGGCAGCGCAAAAAACGCCTTGGCCGCCTGCATCACGGCCGTCTGTTCCGCCAGGGGAATGCTGTGGCCGGTGATCTGGAAGAAGCCATTGTGCAGGCAGCTCGCGCGGATCTGGTCCACCACGGCCTGCTTCTTGGCAGGGTCTTCCGAGTAGAAGCCTGGATGCATGTAAGAATGCAGAGAATCAAAAGGAGCGTCGTCGTGAACCCACCAGAGAAATCAATCAGGGCAATTTCGGCACTCATGATGACTAATCAAAAGAGGATGACGGGCATCGTCAAAGAACGAGATGGTTCGGTCCGGTGGCCTAATAACAACATCGATTCGGCTTCAAGAGTGGGATGCATACGAGAGTGGAGGACCGGAAGCCTTATCGCGGACATGCGTGGGGCTGCCGTGTTGGATCAACACCTTTGTTGGAGAATCAGCAATGCCGAATGTACCCGTCGTTGATAACCGCTGAGGATAACAGCCGTTGAAGAGGAGGATAACAGTCGAAGAGGAAGATAACACAGAGATCCGACCAAGATCAAGGTCAAGAAAATCAAGAGAGCAAGAAAATCAGTAGGTCAACAAGATCAACGTCAACATGCTTCGTCTTCTCGGCCTCACCAAAGACAACGCGGCAGCCAAGCCGGCTCCTTGTCGGGGCTTGCCGTCTTCCTGGTACCGCAGCCCGGCCATGTACGAGCTGGAGCGCCGGGCCATCTTCTCCCAGCGCTGGCTGCTCCTCACCCACACCCTGCGCTTCACCAAGGCCGGCGACTACCTCTCCTTCAACGTCGCCGGCTTCTCCTTCTTCCTCGTCCAGGACCGCACCGGCCGCATCAACGGGTTTCACAACCTGTGCCGCCATCGTGCGTACCCCATCGTCGAGAAGCCCTGCGGCAACGCCGCCATCCTCAGCTGCAAATACCACGGCTGGTCCTACTCGTACAAGGGCAGCCTGGCCAAGGCGCCCCGCTTCGATACCGTCGAGGGCTTCGACAAGACCCAGCACGGCCTGCTGCCCGTCCACGTGCGCGTCGACGAGGCTGGCTTCGTCTGGGTCAACCTCGAGTCCGCCGACGACGCGTCGGCGCCCTGGGAGGCCGACTTCTCCGGCATCGACACCCGCATGAGGGACACGTATGACTTCGCCGGCTACCACTTTGACCACCGCTGGGACATGGACCTCGATGCCAACTGGAAGGGCGTCATCGAGAACTACAACGAGTGCTACCACTGCCCGACCTCGCATCCGCTCATCGCCGGCGTCTCCGACCTGACAAAGTACACGGTCGAGCCCAATGCCGGCGCGCTCGAGCACACCATCATCAACAAGGCCGACAGCGACGGCAACTTTCGCCGGTCCATTATCTACCTGTACCCCTTGACGTCAGTGACAGTCACGTGAGTATCTGTCCGTCCTTTGTCCTTGTTCTCGGACTGACTGACTCTCAGGGACAACTTCTTCTACATCCAGCGGATGGTCCCCACGTCGGCGACCACTACGCGCATCGAGAATGACGTCTTCCGCCACAAGAACGCCACCGACGAGCAGTTCAAGGCCATCATCGACTTCTACCACCAGGTCCTCGGCGAAGACAAGGTCTTGTGCGACAGGGCCCAGGCCAACATCAACGCCGGCGTCTATGTCAACGGCGAATTCCACCCGCAAAAGGAAAAGGGCCCGCTCTACTTCCAGGACACGGTGCGGCGCCACGTCATGGGCCACCGCGACAAGGAGGACCGCCAAGACGGCCGCGAGATCTGGCCGGCGGCGCCCAAGATCGACGGCGAGATGAAGACGAGCAAGCTGGAGGAGGAGGAACAGTTCTGCTCCCGTCTCGAGGCGGCCAGCTGTACGGCCAATGCGGAGTTGGCATGGTAAAGTGACGTCTTGTAGGACCATAAAAAAGTGTATTGCCTTCTTTGCTCAAGGTGCCGCCGTAACGCCCCAGACTCCCAGAACATCCCTCGGGCCGCTTTGTGCGGCAGCCTGGCCTTCGAGTCGCCGCACCCGGCGCACCAGTAAGCCGACGCACGGCGGTCCCAGGACGGTGCATAAGACAATGGCCCATGTGACAATGAGAAAAATGTCTGACTCGCCTGCATCCTCCTCGTCTCCCAGAACTCCATGGCTCTGCGCCACGGCCGATATCAGGAAGCCAATCTCGCCTCGCGGCACCATGGCGAGGCCAAGGATGGCAGCTGGATAGAGGGATAGTGGCTTGGGAGGATCGGGGGCGTTTCTGGAGGGCGAATCCCTTGCAGGTTCAGCCTGGGCCGTTTTGCTCTCGGGCAGATCGGCAGGCTGGTCGGCTGTCTGGTCGGCTGGCAGGTTGGTTGGCTCGCTAGTTGGTTGACGGGGCGCCCAGAGGGGCAAAGACGGAAACCGCACCAGCCAAAGACCGCAGACCAACTTCCCGAGGGCCATGAGCGCGGCGTAGACAAATCCCTTCCACACAATGGCACCCCGGAACATTTTGGCAATGGGAATGGAAAAGCCGATGGAGGCAAAGAAGAAGGGCTGGAGGATCCACTTGGCTGCAGGCGCGTAGTAGTGGGCAAAAACAGAGGGGCCGGACGTGGAAGTCATGCCATTCCTGGCATTTTCAGCAGTTCCAGTATTTGCGGGCTCTGCGACCGCTCCGTCCCACCAGCTGACAAGAGCCCCGGCCACGTAGGCAGCAAACAGGTTGGACGTCTCGGCATAGCTGGCGCCGACGACCAGGGCCAGCAGCAGACTGGTCTGCAGCAGACAGGCCGTGGGCGGCTGGCGCAGGAGCCGAGGAGCCAAGGCATCTGGGTGAGCAGCACGCCACCGATGGAGTGGTTTGGCCAGCGGTTGGACGACAAACCGGCAGAGCACGCCGGCGGCCACCGCCAGGGCCACGGATACGAGGATCGGCCGCACAACGGTCAGCGCAGGCACGTGTCCGCCCGCAGAGCCCAGGCTGGCAATCACCTGCACCATGACCAGGCCGACCACGTCATCGAGCATGGCTGCGCCGGCCAGCACCACGCCCAGGCGCGTGGTGGCCAGGCCGCTGGCACGCAGCACCGTGAACGCCGTGCCCAGGCTGGTCGAGCACAGCGCTGCGCCGGCGGCAAAGGCGGACAGTCGAGACGTGCCGTCGACCAGGCGCAGCAGCACAAACGAGAGGCCGATGGGCACGGCGATGCCCGTGGCTGCCACGCCCGCGGCCAGGGCGAGGTTGGCGCGCAGGGACGTCCAGGAAGTAGACAGGCCGCCTGGAGGTTAGCTTTCGTTCGCTTTTTTTCGACTCTTTTCCGAGTTTTTCTCCATTCGTTTCTTCTTTTTGTCTTTTTTCTTTTCTCCGTCGTTTCTCCTCTTCTGACTCACCCTCGTAGACGAGCAGGATCAATCCTAGGTATCCCACCTGGACAATATACTCTTGAGCACCCAGCGAGAGCAGGCCAGCACCCGGCGTCCCCCAGGCCATGCCGACGAGAATCTGGCCGACGAGGCCGCAGTACAGAACGGCATCGAGCACGCCGTTCAGCGTGTTGAGCAGCAGCAAGAAGGAGGCGTGGACGAGTATGGTGACCACCGAGGGTTCCTCGTAGGCGAGAGCCGCCGAGCTGGATGCCATGGTGCGAGCAGGTCTCGCATGCTCGGGGGAGGTGAAGACGAGGAGAGCAGGGGATGGATGTTTAGTCAGACTTAGTCAGACGCCGTCCATGCAAGCTCGTGACATCACGTGATCATGCGTATCGCCGAGTCATCGCCAACGGCGTCTTCACCGCGACGGACTCTGCCAAGGATCGATGATTCAGTCTGCCGCCACGCGCAGCAGGAGGGTGTCCCCCTCTGCGGTCTGTGCTCCCTTCCTCCGTGCGAGCACCTCCGCTCTATATCCAGCTGGCGGAAGGAGGCATGTCTCCATGCACCCCACAGAGCTTCTCCGCATCTTCAGATGCTTTGTCTCGACCAACGACGGATCGGTTCCGCAGGGGAGGTTCCCCGCTGCTGCTGTACGTTGGGAAGAGTGCGGAGAGCTCACGCCGGACGTGTCGTTTCACTTCCGTGCTGACATCATGTCACGCGTACTCGTACAGGCTAACGGTTGTCCGGTGTGAAATCCCTCGTGCCGACCTACGAGGACTTTCCCCTCTCCCCCCTCCGGCATATGCCTCAGGTGATTGCCGAGTGAGGATCGCGAGATGGATCAGGCGGTCAGTGTATATTAAAGGCGGTGGCAGCCATGCATTCCACACGTACACTTTCCCATGCGTAGATTCTGATTCCGACGCTGATCCCAAAACGAACTCAAACCCAATTCCCATTCATCATGTCTACCTCTGCCATCCCTGCCCAGCAGCATGCTGCCGTCAAGCAGGGCTCCGGTGCCACCACCAAGGTGCCCGTGATGGACGTGCCCGTGCGGCAGCCCGGCCCCGGCGAGATCCTTGTCAAGATCAACTGGACGGGCCTCTGTGCCAGCGACAAGTCGCTCCTGCACGACGAATGGGGCTCCGTCGGCCTGGCCATGCAGCAGGAGTCGCTGGGCATTGCCGGCCACGAGGGCGCCGGCCGCGTCGTGGCCCTGGGCCCGGGCGTGGCCGAGACGGGCGCCTGGAAGGTGGGCGACCGGGCCGGCGTCAAATGGATTGCCGACGTCTGCGGCGCCTGCCATTTCTGCAAGGAGACCACGCAGGGCGGCGAGGTGCTGTGCCTGCACCAGAAGAACTCGGGCTTCTCCGTGTCCGGCACCTTCCAGCAGTACTGCGTCACCTCCGCCCGCTATGCCAGCCACATCCCCGACGGCGTGCCCGACGAAGAGGCCGGGCCCATCATGTGTGGCGGCGTCACGGCCTATGCGGCCTGCAAGCGCAGCGCCGTCCGGCCGGGCCAGTGGGTCGTGCTGATGGGCGCCGGCGGCGGCCTCGGCCACCTGGGCGTGCAGTACGCCAAGGCCATGGGCATGCGCGTCATCGCCGTCGACGGCGGCGCCGCCAAGGGCGAGCTGTGTCGTCGCCTCGGCGCTGAAAAGTACCTCGACTTTGCCGACACGCCCGACCTGTCCAAGGCCGTGAAAGAGATCACCGACGGCCTCGGCGCCCACGGCGTCGTCGTCTTTGCCGCCGTCGCCGCCGGCTATGCCGAAGCCCCGAAAATCGTCCGCAGCGGCGGCACCGTCGTCGCCGTCGGCATGCCGGGCGATCCCAACGTCTTGGTCGGTGCACCGCCGCTGACGGTGGCCATTCGGGTATGTTCCTGTCGTGTCCTCGGTGAACTCTGCTAACCCTACCACAGCAACTGAAATTCGTCGGAAGCGCCGTGGGCACGCTGAAAGACGTCGACGAGGCGCTCGATTTCACCGTCCGGGATCTTGTGCACCCGATCCTCACCAAGGGATCGCTCGAGGACATTGACAAGTTTATTGCTTTGATGAAGAAGGGCCAGCTGCCGGGCCGGGCAGTGCTCAAGGTCAGCGACTAAGTGAGCAAAAGTAGATGCATAGCGGAGCGGTGTTGTGAGGGTTTCGGGTAACGGAGTAGGGCGTGAGACGAGAATGAAGCAATATCGTGAGATCACGTGATGTTCTGCATATAAGAACGGTTGCATACAAGAGACTGTTCGTTTATTCATTTCAACCATCTTCATCAACATCACTCGTATTGTATCCTTCGTGGACCTCCACGTGTCTGGCCAGTCCTGTTGTCCTGACCATGTCATCATTTATCTTACATCCAGACCTTCTCTTACCACTCTGCTCCACTCATCCACTCTTCACTTCACTCTCCCAGTCCACTTCCACTTCACTTCACTCTCCTTCACTCACTCTCCTTCACTCACTCGCCTTCACCTCACCACTGTAGGTCTCGCATGGCTCGCTCTTCCAGTATGGCTGTCAGCGGCGCCTTGGCCTGCTCCACCCGTACCTTCACGGCATGGTCGACCCGCACAAAGTATCTCGTACACGTCAGATTCGTACAGCGCATTTCATCGTGCGGACCCAGCCCGGCACAGCGGCGACACTCGTCGAGCACCGCGCGGTAGGCGACCTCGGCATCCCGCCGTCGACACTGTAGGGCGGCGAGCGTGTGGGGATCCGCAGCACAGCCGGCACACAGCGGCGGCGGCATGCCTTCGGCCTGCGGCACTCTCTTGACGGCCCTGTCGCAGCGAGCGCATTGCGACTCGCGCAGCCACGTGTCCAGGGTCGGCTGCTGCTGCTGTTGTGGGAGAAGCGGTTCCTGCGGCTGCGAGGGGGCCGGATCGCCGACGCGCAGCGGCATGCGCACCCGCGGCATGTCGGCATACCAGCGGGCGACATCGACGCCGACGAGCCGGAGGATGCGGTCGAGCGGCGGCAGCAGACTGTGCCGGATGTAGTAGTCGGCGTCAAGGCGTAGATGGCGGTTCTGCACGAGTGCCTGGGGCGGCACGCAGCGGTCGCGCAGCGGCACGCCCGGTGGACCGGCGACGACGACAAACGGCACGCGCTCGCCCGTGCTCAGCAGAGCCGCCCGCGGGTCGTGGGCCGCCCGACGCGCCGCCAGCAGGGCCCCGGGCGGCGGGGCATGGTAGGCGTCGGCGCCGCCGCGGACGTGGCGGGCAAAGCAGAGGTCGACGGGCGAGAGACGGTCCTGCAGGACGTCGTCGAGGCGCGACTGCACGCAGGCCCTGACGCGGTCGAGGTCGGCCGTGTCAAAGAGCAGCCGCAGCACGTCTTCGAGCAGGTGCGCCGCTGCCGGGGAACCGTCCCGGCGGACGGTCTCGATGCCTTTGGCGTCCAGCACGGGCTCCGTCTGGGCGGCCGTCTCGAACTGGTAGCCGACGTAGCGTTTCTTGGCCAGCAGGACGCACGGCTGGTACACCTTTTCGAGCTTCAGCCGCACCGGCCGCGGATTGCTCGCGGTCACGGCCTCGGCCATCTCGGCGCCCAAGACAAACGCCTCCTGGCGCGTGCGGCCGGGCAGATGCACAAAGAGACTGTCGGTGTCGCCATAGACGACCTCGGCGGCCCAGCGCGGCTCGGCGTGGATCAGGGCAATGGCGCGGTCCAGCGTCTGCCGGCCCGTCTCCACAATGCTGTCCGCCAGCTCGACACAGGGCATGCGGCCCGAGAAGGACGCCGACGTGTAGCCATAGGTCACGTTGGCCAGCAGCTTCAGCGCCAGCTGGCGGTTGTGCAGGCGGCGCTGCTCGCCGGCGTTTGCGTTTGCCGAACCACTCTTGGCCGTCCGCAGCGCCGCCTTGACCATCACTCGCGTGTTCAGAATCTCCGACAGCATCTTGGCCAGCAGAGACTGCCGCGTGTGCGCCCCGGCAAACATCGTCCCCGTCGGCGTGATGACTAAGCCGGACGGGCCGGACAGCTTGGCCAACTGGCCCACCACGCCCGACGGCCGTGCATACGTCGTGAAGCCCATCTTGGCCGTCGTCTTGCCGGCGCTCTCGTCGGCCCTGCCGAGAAACGTCGAGTAGCACAGGTTGTAGGCAATCATGAGACTCGGATACAGACTGGCAAAGTCCAGCACCACCACCGGACTGCGGTACACGGCACTGCGAGGCTCCAGCACCAGAGGCGCCACCTCGGCCGCCTTCTGCTGGCCCACCTGCTCGTGGCTCGGCGACGGCAGCACGTAGTTTTCCGGCTTGGCCACCCGCAGCATCACCGACTCGACCTTGAACTGCGATCCACGCCCCAACACCGAGGCAAAGTCGACCCCCAGCACCCGTGCCTGCTCACACGTCTGGGCCACGAGGTCTATGGCCTCCAGCAGCGCCAGGCCCACCGCCGCCCGTCGGCGGTAGTGCCGCACGGCCCGTCCCAACGCCCGCGCACCTCCGCCCACCACCCATTCCGTCAACACCTGCGCCGAATACGCCGGCACCCGCTGGCCCAGCACTTCCCACGCCGTCTTCTCCAGCGTGTACTGCCGCAGGTCGACGCTCGATCGCACGGCTTCGCCCACGGCCAGCATATGTCGGCCCGTCACGCCCTGGCCGCGTTCATACAGCGCCGCCTCCCGCGGCTGTTCCGCCCGGCCCAGCTGCGCCCACAGGTCCTCGTCGTCTTCGTACGTGGATGAACGCTCGTGCAGGTAGCCCCACGACGACGCCGCAATCTCGTATCCGCTCAGAATGTCCGGGTCCAGTCGGTGCACCAGCTGCACCACTCGCTGCAGCAGCTCCCGCTCGTCCTCCACCACGTCTTCTTCCAGGGCATCGCCAAACTCTTTGCCCACCGTGCGACGCACAAGAATCGTGCCGCTGTCGACGGCGCCCGAGACGCCGGCTGACCGCCACACCACACACTGCACGGCGTCCCGTTCTGGGTTCGGCAGAAACCCCTCGCGCGAGTTCGCATGCACCTCCAGCACCAAAACACTCATCTCCCGTCGGGTCTGGGGCTTTGCCTGCTTCCTGGCCTCGCGTGTCATCTTCGGCTGCCGCCCCGCACACATCTGCCGCCGCACTGCGTCTCGGCTCGCTGCACGCTGCTTTTCCTCGGCCTGCTGTCGTGTCTCTTCTTCTGCCAGCCACGCCTCTACGTCTTCGCAGGGCGGCGGACGGCGCGCCAACGTCCATTGGCCGGTTGTGCATTTCCGTACGCCGTTTCTCTGCTGAACCACTGCCACTGTTGCAGGTGCATGTCTTGTATGCGAGGCCTTTTCTTTCGCATCCACTGGCACCGTCACTTTTGGTGTGCTCTTCAGAGTACAATCAGCCGGCTCAGCATGCAGACTCGCCACTTCACCGGACGGCTTCTCTCGGTCGCGCGGTGACGCCGACTTCACAACCGAAAACGTCTGCGTCAACGGCCTCTCTCGCCGGGGCTCCTGCTTCTCAGCCACAGCACGTCGCTCCTGCGACAGCCTGGCCTCCTTCTCGGCCGGGAGCCCGTGTCCCGTGGACTGACGCTTCCGTTTTCTTCTCTCCAGGCGCTCCTCGGGCGGGTAAAAGTCCTCGACCGACTGCCGCGTTGTCTGCACGGCTTCTTCCAGGGGATCCCGTGGCCGGACAGTCGTGGGCGCAGCCGCCTCCGCCGCAATCATGTCCGCGATGTTCCTGTGGTACTCGGCATCGTGTGGCCATGCCGACGGCGTTCTTCGCGGGTCCGACGACGACGCGGCCAGTTGCGCAAAGGCCTCCTGCGTGCTGGCCAGCTCCCACGCCCTGCGCTCTTCGGCCGTCTTCGCGCCCTTCTTGCTGTATTTTCCCGCCACCTCACGCCACAGTGAAGCCATGCTGTACACCAGACGCTCGCCCGGTGGGACAGGAACCTCGGGGATGCGTTCATGCTGCGACCGCTCCGGCACGGCGTCTCGGTTGCGGATGTGGCAGGCGGCGATGTCCACTTGGAGCGGGCAGCTTCCACGCCCGCTGCTGCTGCTGCGTCGCGTCACCGTGTCGGCCCGCAGAAGATCGCAGCCATACAGGTTGTAGTCGGTCATGAACTGCAGCACAAACGGCACATGCGCCTCGTGTGGCAGCAGCGGCGGCAGCCCGGCGAACCGGCCTTGGCGCAGCATGTCGGCTACGCGCACGACCACGGCCGGGTCCAGCAGGTAGATCTTGAGGAAGAGCCGCAGGCCTACGTGGAATCCGTAAAAGGGAACGCCGCGCACAAACGCAATGGCCAAGACAACGCGGCGGCCCACGGCCTGGTCGATGCCCTGGCGCAGGCTGGCCACGACGCGGTCGGACTCGCTCGAAGAAAAGTATCCCTCGTACGGCACAAACAGGTACGGGAACACGCCGTGGATGTGTGCGCAGGCCATGGCGCCGCCCGTCGTCGCCCCAAAGACGCGTATTATCGGCACGCGCAGCGCTGCGTCCGGCGGGTGGCCGGCCGGGCAGATGGGCGCCCGCGAGGCCGTGCGATCGACATCCGTGGGTGCTGCCAGGCAGTAGTCGATGCAGTGGATGCGCACCTCGAACATGGCGGCCGGCAGCGGTGCATGGTGCGTAGGGAGACGGCGACAAGATGCCGACGCGTCCAAGTCGCGATCTTTAGAGGACGGTGTTTGTGATACAATGCACTGTCTTCGCACCGTCCCCGCTCTAGATTGATTACGTTATCCGCAGAAACGATTCTCCGGCCCGCCACAGCTGACGCCGCAATTTGGCGCAGCTCCGAGGCAGCCATATTTCACAGCCACGTTCAAAGGAGTTTCTGCAGCAGCATCACCGCGTGCTTTTCCTATTTTGTCTCACCCTTTCCTGCAGTAGCGGCTCTAGAGCTCCTACTCTCTGTGTTTTTCTTTTTTTCTTTTTTACTCCTTTCCCATTCCTCCGGCCTCGAGCCTCGACCTCCCACCGCTTTCGTTCTCAGCTCACCGAACCATCCGCATCCCTTTGCGGGCACATTGCCCAGTATGACGACCCAGGGCCATGCAAAGTATGTTGTGTTCTTGCTTCTCGTTTTCGTACTTCCTCGGTTTCTTCTTCCTCGTTTTCTGCTTCCTCGTTTCCTTGTCTTAGCTAAGTCTTTCTCGGCAGAACCGACCGGGACCTTGCGATCAACATCCAAAAGGCTACCAATGCAGACGAGACGGCCCCCAAGCGCAAACATGTCCGCAGCTGCATCGTCTACACGTGGGACAACAAGTCGTCCATCCCCTTCTGGGCGGGGATGAAAGTGTGAGTGCTCCGAGTCTGGTCTGTGCTCTGTGCAGGCGCCGTGCTGACTGACCCAACAGCCAACCAATTCTGGCCGACGAGGTCCAGACCTTCAAGGCCCTCATCACCATCCACAAGGTGCTGCAGGAAGGTCACCCCGTCACGCTGCGGGAGGCCATGTCCAACCGGCCGTGGATTGAGTCGCTGAGCCGCGGCGGAGAGGGCATGCGTGGGTACGGGCCCCTGATCCACGAGTACGTGCGCTACCTGCTGGCCAAGCTCGCCTTCCACCAGCAGCACCCCAACTTCAACGGCACGTTCGAGTACGAGGAGTACCTGTCGCTCAAGCTCATCAACGACCCCAATGAGGGATACGAGGTCATCACGGACCTCATGGCCCTGCAAGACAAGATCGACGCCTTCCAGAAGCTGATCTTTGCCCATTTCCGCCATTCCGCCAACGAATGCCGCATCTCGGCCCTCGTGCCGCTGGTGCAGGAGAGCTACGGACTGTACAAGTTCGTGACCAGCATGCTCCGCGCCATGCACCAGAGTACGTGCCCAGACCTTACCCTGTGACAGGACAGATGGCTAACGCAATGCAGCAACGGGAGACGACGAAGCGCTGGAGCCGCTGCGCGAGCGGTACGATGCCGAGCATTACCGGCTGGTCAAATTCTACTACGAATGCTCCAACCTGCGCTACCTGACATCGTTGATCACGATCCCGAAGCTGCCGGCGGACCCCCCGAACCTGCTGGCCGAGGAGGGCTCGGCACCGGCACTGCCGGCACGGCCGAAGCAGGAAATCGAGCGGGCGCCCTCTCCGACGCCGGCGCCCAAGTCGGATGAGCCGGACGACATGTCCGAGTTCTGGAAGAACGAGCTGGAGCGGCAGAACCAGGAATTTGCCGACCAGCAGCGGGTGCTGGAGGAGCGGGCGGCGCAGCAAGCCATGGCACAGCAGCAGGCGGCACTGCAGGCCCAGCAGGAGTTTGAGGCCCAGCAGCGCGCGCTGGCCGAGCAGCAGCGGCGGGAGCAGGAGGCGCTGGCGGCGCAGCAGGCGCAGTGGCAGACGCAGGGACAGCTGGCGGAGCTGCAGCGGGAGAACCTGAACGCGCGGGCCCAATACGAGCAGGACCAGCTGCTGCTGCAGCAGTACGACGCGCGGGTCAAGGCGCTAGAGAGCGAGCTGCTGCAGCAGCAGGAGAACGCGGGGCGGCAGCAGGGGGCCAAGGACGACCAGATCCGGGCGCTGCAGGAGCAGGTGAACACGTGGCGGACCAAGTACGAGGCGCTGGCGAAGCTGTATGCGCAGCTGCGGCACGAGCACCTGGACCTGTTGCAGAAATTTAAGCAAGTGCAACTGAAGGCGGCGTCGGCGCAAGAGGCGGTGGAGCGGCGGGAGAAGCTGGAGCGGGAGCTCAAGACGAAGAACCTGGAGCTGGCGGACATGATCCGCGAGCGGGACCGGGCGCTGCACGACCGGGACCGGGTGAAGGGGTCGAACAAGGACGACGTGGAGAAGTTGCAGCGCGAGCTGCGGCTGGCGCAGGAGCGGGCCGACAACGCGGAGCGGGCCAAGGGCAACGAGCTGTCGACGATGGTGTCCAAGTACCACCGGGAGCTGGGCGACCTGGAAGAGGCGCTGCGGCAGAAGACGCGGGCGCTGGAGGAGGCGCGGGGCGAGATGAAGAACGGGTCGTCGGATCTGGAGCGGGCGCTGCGCGACAAGGAAGACGAGCTGGCCGTGTACAAGGCGGGCATGGACCAGGCGCTGGAGGAGCTGGAGGTGCTGAAGGAGGAGGGCCAGCACGGCGTGTCGGGGGATCTGGAGGCCGTGGTGGTGGGCAAGCTGGACGACCTGGTGGATGCGGTGCTGGATGCGGCGGCGACGCGGGTGGACGACTCGCTGTACGAGCTTGACTCGACGATGCACGCGGGCAACCCGTCGGCGATGCCGCCGTACCTGCTGTCGCAGGTGGAAAAAGCGTCGGGGGCGGCGATGGAGTGTGCGACGGCCTTTAACAACTACATTGCCGACGGGGCGAGCACGACGCCGGCGGCGCTGGCGGAGCTGCCCAAGAACATCTCGACGCTGGCGAGCGCGGTGGCGGACATGGTGCCGAGCGTCAAGGGCATTGCGCGGCGGACGACGGACGACGACCGGCTGGTGGGCGCGGCGCGGGGGTCGGCGCAGGCGACGGCGCGGTTCTTCCGCAGTCTGCAGAGCTGGCGGCTCGAGGGGATGGATGCGCTGCAGAAGACGGACGTGGTGATCAACGGCAATAACGAGGTGCAGTTGGCGCTGCAGTCGCTCAACAAGCTGGTGGACACGCTGCCGCGCGGG
This sequence comes from Dryadomyces quercivorus, assembly GCA_002778125.1. Lineage (NCBI taxonomy): Eukaryota > Fungi > Ascomycota > Sordariomycetes > Ophiostomatales > Ophiostomataceae > Dryadomyces > Dryadomyces quercivorus. Next base: position 873,612 of record PCDE01000014.1, read on the forward strand.
TTTACGCTGGGCAAGAGCGGCGACCCGGGCGAGATTGTGGAGCGGGAGCTGGCCAAGGCAGCCGATGCGGTGCGGGCGGCGGCGGCGCGGCTGGCGGCGCTGCGCAACAAGCCGCGGGACCGGATGGCGGCGTACGAGGTCAAGGTGCACGAGGCGATTCTGGACGCGGCGGGCGCGGTGACGTCGGCGGTGGCGGAGCTGGTGCGGGCGGCAACGGCGGCGCAGAACGACATTGTGCAGGCGGGCAAGGGCGCGTCGTCGCGGACGGCCTTTTACAAGAAGAACAACCGGTGGACGGAGGGACTGATTTCGGCGGCCAAGGCGGTGGCGGCGTCGACGAACACGCTGATCGAGACGGCCGACGGCGTGCTGTCGGGCCGCAACAGCCCGGAGCAGCTGATCGTGGCGTCCAACGACGTGGCGGCCAGCACGGCGCAGCTGGTGGCGGCCAGTCGCGTGCGTGCGGTCGGTGGCCTGGCCAGCCAGACCCAGGAGAGCCTGGAGACGGCGAGCAAGGCGGTCGGCGGGGCGTGTCGCGCGCTGGTGCGGCAGGTGCAGGCGCTGCTGCGGCCGCAGACGGAGGAGACGGTGGACTACTCGAAGCTGGGGGCGCACGAGTTCAAGGTGCGCGAGATGGAGCAGCAGGTGGAGATTCTGCAGCTGGAGAACTCGCTGGCGGCGGCGCGGCGGCGTCTGGGCGAGATGCGCAAGATCTCGTACCAGGAGGAGTAGGCGGTGGCGGTGGAGGAAGCGGAGGTCGATGGAGGCGGTGGAAGGTCGATGGAGGCGGCAGAGTACATTGTGTCGTCTGGCATCGTGGTTTCTTTTGTTTAGTCATCAATACAAACTATGGAGGATATCTGTCTCGTGACTTTCTTCGTTCCCTCCGCTACCAGAGGATATCTGGTCCCGTGACTTCTTTCGTTCGTTCATTTGTTCCTCCCTTAACTGCCTGTCTTTGATCTCGTGACTTCTCCCTCTCCCCCATTCCGTTCTTTCCCCCTCCCCGAACCCATGATTTTGCTCGGACTTTTCTCCTTCCAGCCCCCTCTACCCCACCTATTACCGCATTCGGCGAGCTGCAAACGAAAAAGTGGAGATGTCTCACCCCCCAACCTTGTGGCCCCACATCATTACCTTCTCTCTCCACTTTTCTCGCCACCTGATCAGCAGGTCCCGGTCGTTGCTCAGGCAATTACGATTGTTGGCCTGCCATGGAGGCCTGATGCGTCGCACAAGAGTGGCGGGGGGAGCCCAACAAGCGAGTGAATCACTCGTAGAGGCCTGGAGCGTGCGGTGGCGAAAAGCAAGAAAAAAATGAGAAAAAGGAACGAAAAAAGGAACGAAGAAAAAGAGAGAAAAAGAGGGGAAAATGCAGAGAAAATACGGAGCCCCCGCGACCCATGCGAGACAGTCGCTCCTCCCCCATTCCCACGTTGTACGTCGGCCTTGCAAGTGGACCTGTTTTATTCCTCGGGGATGATCTGCCACTGGCGCTCTGTGATTTGCACTACCAGCACTGCCAACACTCTTATCTAAGCTACCCGAATTGTCCGAATTGCCCGACACGCTGTAGTGTTCCCCTGTAGCTCCTGTAGCTCCTCTGGCTAGCGCTCATTTCCACCCTTCGCCCCTCTCATCTGTCATTCTGTCATTCTGTCATCTGTCATTTGTCATCTGTCATCTGTCACTTCGCATCCTGTACTCCGTACTTCGTAAGGTCCCTAGTTCGCAGGCCACTGGATGAACTCCATGCCCTGCATCGTATTCGGCGACATGGGCTCTGGCGCAACCGCCAGCCCCTGCTCGTTCCCGTACGCGTCGCGCACCACATCGTCCAACTGCATGTCCGTGTTTCCCAGGCCCGCGTCAGGGGGAAAGCCACGACGTTCCATCGCGTGCTGGCTGCGGTAGAGTTCCGCCAGGATCGGCGGCCGGTGGCCCGTCATCAGCTGCTCGTGCAGCTGCTCCTCGCTCTGGCCCAGCGTGCCGATCACGTACTCCAGGTCCTCCTGCAGGCGGCAGTGCGACGCGGGCGGCGCCACGTTGGCCGGCGCGGCCGGGCGGCTCGCGTCCGCGGCCAGGGCGCTGCGGTTCTGCACCAGATCGATCATCTCGGGCACCTGTTCCTCCCAGGGCCCCGTCCAGAACGTCTCGTCGCCCAGATCCAGCCCGTTGTCCAGGGCCTTGTTCATCTCCTGCAGCCAGGCCATGTCGGGCATGGCCGTCGTATTCATGCCAGCCGTCGCGCCAGCCGTCGCGCCAGCCGTCGCGCCACTCGCGTTCGTCGTATTCATATTCTTCAACACGCTGGCAGGGCCGCTCTGGCTCGGCGGCTGGCTGCTGAACACGTGGAACTGCCCGGCATCCGCGCTCGTCTGGTACGCCATGTGCTGCGTGTAGCTGGGGTTGGTCCGCCGCCCGGCCGGGTGCATGGTCGCCCCGATCGCCATGGCCTGCGCCGTCTCCGCAGACGTCGTGTCCATCAGGTACGTGCGGTTCTGGCCGGACGGGTCCATGTCGCAGACAATGTGCTCCTTCAGCTGGGTGCCCTCGACCACGAGCACGTCGAAGCTGAACTTCTTGTTGATCGGCATCAACTGCGCCATCGCCTCGGCCGGGTTGCGCTTCAGCAGCTCCGTAAATGTCTCCTCCTCGCCCTCCACCGGCACCTTTCCCCCGACCAGCATTTCGCAGGCCTGCGAATACAGCTTCTCCACCAGCGCCTTCTTGTCGTGCGCGCCCTGGATCTCCAGGCCTCGTGCAAACACGGCCTGCAGAAGCTCGTGCTCCGCGTACAGTCCGGCCGCTGCCTCCTGGTCTCCTCGCCAACCCAGTGTCTCGAGGTTCTCCTTGTTGCGCTCCTTGAATCCCTCAAAGTTCGAGCCGGGAACGGTGTTTCCAATGTCGCCCTTTTCCATGCCAGGCATCCCCGTAGATGCCGTTGTTTCTTCGTATCGAATAGCCTTGACGGAGTGTAATCTTATGATCTCATGAATAAATGCGAATCAATCCATATCTCAAAGAGAACTATCAATGTAATTGCTCTTTCACGACAGGAAATGTTTATGCATATCTTTGCACTAAATATATGCAACCGCAAGTAGTACCTGCACAGATATTTTTTTCCCCAAGGATTTGGCTTGTATGTCGTTTGCTTTTTCATTTTCTGTCCATTTTCTGTCCATTTTCTATCCATTTTATCTTAATTTATCTCCGATATTCTTTTTTGTTTGGTCACGCGAGTAAGGAGTAGTGATTTAGTCCTTATTTGTGGATACCTTCGGCCTTGCCTATTGATGCCCATATCGGATGTCAATAGAAAGTTTGCAGTGAATAGAAAAAAAAATCGGTCTTCAGAAAAAGTATATATACCATCACTACCTCCGGCTTTTTGCAGTAGAGAAAATTTTCCTCTTCTCCCCTCCCAAAAAATCTCGGGTTTTCCATCGAGGCCCGCCACCCCTTGCTTTTTCTTTCAAATCATCCTCACTCCTACCAACCACTCCTACCAACACCAAACCAACAAAGAAACCGCCGCACGCAGTGCCAAACTCGAATCCAACAAATAAACTCAACTTTCCCCAAATACTCTGTCCATCCTTCCGGAAATTGTCTGGGCTTCCATTTTTCAATTCTCAAGCCACCAGATTTGACACCCACTTCAGCAATGGCTTCTCAGGCTCCGGCAGCAGTGGTCTCTCAGGCCCCGGGCTCTCCGCTGTTCTGTATCAACATGAACGGGACCCTCATCCACACGGCTATTAACCCGAACGTCTTGGCTCAGTTCTGGGCCAGCCTTTCGGTCCAGCTGATTCCTGGAGGAAGCGTCATTGGAATTGCTGGTCCTACCTTCCGCATTCTCGACGAAGGTGGCAGATACTACGTCGCCCAAAACTTTGCCATGTGAGTAATTTCCTCAAACTGATTTCAAGGTATACACTCTAATATGTGATCACAGTGCTGTTGGTGACATGATGGTGAAGTATGTGGTCGATGGTAGTGGCATGCATCCCGATCGTTACTTCTTGGGTCGGGAGAGCTTCTTCCATGCGGAGAACTTGCACTCTCAGCCTGGAGATCTGGATATTTGGGTTCCTCCTGGATACCCTCTTGATCCGGCTGCATTTGCCCTCAATGGTCAAGTTGGAGTTCAGCTTCCTTCGGACAATACCCAACGCACTGCGCGCGCCAAGATTCCTCGCCCCCCCAATGCGTACATTTTGTACCGCAAGGATCACCACAAGGCTGTGAAGCAGTCCAACACCAAGCTCTCGAACAACGAGATTTGTGAGTCTCTGTCTGCATTCACCATACATAACAATTATTGTCTAACCTGAACAGCAATCATCCTTGGACGCCAGTGGAATGAAGAGAAAGACGATGTCCGCATGTACTACCACATGATGGCTGTTGAGATCAAGCGCCAGGTCGAGCGTCTCCATCCTGACTACAAGTACAACCCTCGGAAGTCATCTGAGATCCGCCGTCGTGCCCACGCCAACAATGGGAACGCCCAGGCCGAAGCTGAGAATGATGCGGCGACCAACCAAGACGAAGAGTCTGAAGTGGAATCAATTCTGAACACGCCTTTCGATTTCAACATGTCTCCTGACACCAGCGAGTCGGTCGAAGATGGCATGTAAATCGTTAGCCGGAAGGCTAATGATCTGACATGGTTCTCAGTAAGCACAAAATCCTTCTCTTGTTTCTTGGCACATATATTAACTTACAAAAGGTTTACGCTGTGTTTTGTCTCATTGACATCTCTACAAATTTCAATTTCCATGTCACACCCTTTGCGATACCCAGCATTGGTAGTAACCTATTCACCAACAGCAATCTCGAGTTTTCGGTATGTTTTCCTTCCTAACTCTTTCTCCCTATGTTTTTTTCCTAGTTTAACAGATAACTAACGATTCTTTCATTTCTGGCAGATTTCCACCCACCTCTAGTCAACAACATCTTTTCCCAACCCACATGCACTTCGATGGTGCAATGACAACAATGTATAATTGGGAACAAGGACTGTTAGAAAAGCATGGATGGGTGGTGGTTGAATTCTTGAGGTTTTCGCTTCATTTCTTTCTCTTGTAAACAAGACGTACAGAAGATACCATCTTGTCAACAACGAATTGTTAACATAAAGTATATCCATAGTTTTCATCTATGGATGTATATCATAGGTGTGATATCTATTTGCATTTCTTTTCCCACCATGCATAGTTTCGATAGAATGTCATGTGTGTTGAAACTTGTCATGGATGCATGCTGAATACCGAGGGGTTGCCGTGTGCTGGGTGTGCACATCAGACATTCGAGCCTTTGAACCGCGAGGCAGCCGCCAGATGAACTCGGCCGTCTTCCGTCCAGAAACACACTTTATCTATGGGACAGTCCTCTGTCGGGTCAAGCCTTTCTCTACTCTCCTTTTGGGCTGATACTGTTTCATTTGACAATCTGTGGCTATTTGTTGACCTTGAGAACTCATTACAGAGACCATTTTCCACCGCTTCCTAACTTCAGCAGATTAATATCGTGCACACCGGGAACAACTGAAAATAAGAAACAAAGCATAACATCTAGGAATTGCAAGCTACTCATGTACGAATCCGCATCCGCTGCAGTCGTTTTCCGACTCGAAGACGGGGTGGAACTCATGGCAATAGCAGACCCAGTACCTCTTCTCCCGGACAGTCACCTCGCTGCCCGGTTTCAAGAGCCGCGTTTGGATGGCACAGTCGAGACAGTACCTTCGGATGTTTTCCGTGCTGTCCGGATGAGCGCCAGGTCCATGGTCGGCCCACAGCGAGCCGGGACGTCGGATGGCAATCTTCCCAGCGTACAGGGGCTGGTGCCTGGGAGATGGATTCAGGGAGGCAAAGGGCGGCGGGAAGAAGGGCATTTCGTCGTCGTACTCCTCCTCGTCATCCGCGTCGTCCTCCTGCTCCACGTCCTGGCCAGAATATTTGCTGTTGCGGAAAATACGGTCGCCCGTGTACGGCTGTCTGGCGTGGACGACGGCCGAGCAGATGGCAAAGGTGCTGGGGAACTTGGAGAGCGGCCGGATGCGGAAGCAGAGGAAGCAGCCGAGCGTCATCCTGGCCAGGTTCGAATCGAACTTGTGCATGTTGATGCTGGCCCGGTACTCCTTCTCGAGCAGAAAGGCGAACCGCCGCTTCCACGGGACAAACCGCTCGAGACGCACCGCGTTGAAGTGCGGGGACACCTCTGCCAGCTTGAGGAAGGCCTTGTAGTCCAGATACAGGTGCATGCGGCTCCAGAACGTGGGCGGCAGCATCAGCAGCCACGGGACCTGGCGGGACAGCACCAGCGCAGACCCCTGCTTGCCCGCCTTTCCCTTGCCCTTGTCTTCGGGGCCCACGACCTGCACGGGCTTCAGGATAAAGTCCACGACGGGCCGCAGCACCTCACTGGGGACCTCGGGCAGCCTTGGGTGCAGGCCGATCAGGGCCAGTCTCTCGGGCGTCAGCACAAACTTCTGCGGGGGACGCTTGGGCTTCAGCACGGCCGTTCGCAGCGGCTGCATGGCCGGCCGCTTCCACAGCCGAGGAAGCTGCGGGATGTCTGCCTGGGGCACCGTCGGCTGCGGCACCACGGCCGTGCTGCCGCTTGCATAGGTCACCTGTCGGAGGCTCGACGGCTTCGGGGGCACCGTGGTCGGATTGGTCCGGACGATCCTCCACCGCGTCTGGGGAGACACCGGGATCCGCGTGGAGTGGCGCATGGAAGATGCCCGCGCGGGTGGTTGTGCTGCCGGTGGCTTTGCGGTGGGAGGTTTTGCGGCCGGTGGCTTTGGTGCCGGCGGCTTTGCCGCGGGGAGCTGTTTTTGCTTTGTCGGGGGACGAGGAGCCGGTCGCTGGGCGGTTTGGCTCCTCGTCACCGGGCGAGTCCTGGCTGGAGGAGGTGTTTGCTTCCACATGTCAGCACGACCAGGTCTCCGCCTCTCGGGGTCCACGGCACTCACAACCACAGGTTTCGGAGGCTGCTTCTTGGCAGGAGGGTCACGAGATTCCACAGGCATCTCGTGTGCCGCCGTACCCGGAGACACAGCCGGAAAGGCTTGCATGGGCGGCATTTCTGGACGCGCCGCCGGAGCGGGACTGACTGTCACCCAGGCTGACTGCTGTGGATACGCTTGAATGGTATCCATCAGACCCATCATCTGCAGAGGGCGGCCAGTGCTGTCAAACCCCTGGAGCTGTGGCACATAGCCTGTCGGGGTTGTATCGATGTACGGAAGGAGACCCTGAACGGTGCCCTGGGGTGCCGACACAACAGATGGGTATTGCATCTGGCCTTGCATCGCAGCCTGGCCGGCCACTGGCGGCAGCAGCCCCATTGACTGGACCCCCTGGTTCCCCGCGCTCCCCATGCTGTCAATCTCCATCTGCACCGTCAGGGTGGACGGCGCTTGGGCCATCGCCATGACGTAGTCCATGTTTTCCGTGAGACCCGCAGATGGATAGGAAAAGGAGGGCATCATGGAGTTGAAGGGCATGTTGGATGGGTTCGGGACAAAGGGCATGACGCTCTCTGCCACGGGTTCCGGCAATGCCAGAGACATGCCATTTCCTGCAGACCCGCACGTCAGTGATGGGTGAAGTGAAGCAATCAACTCGGCCATACTCAGGGCTGGCATGTCTTGAACAAAGCTCATTTGCGTACTGGGGCCAATGGTCAAGTCCTGCATGGGAATGATCTGGTTCCAAACATTGTCCCCAGAGATCACCGCGTCTTCCGTGTTGTCGGCACCGGCAGAAGTGTATGGGCCGGGATTGGGGTGAGGCCAGCTGCCATAGGTCCCATACGGGGGAATAAAGGGTTGAGATTCTCCTGGATCCATGACGACGAAGTGAACTTGAAGTTGTGGTTAGATAGACAATAGAAAAAACAGTAAGAGATCTCAACAGTAAATGGCAAAAGCAAAAGCAAAAGCAAAAGCAAGAAATATTGCCAACGTAGATGTGAAGTAAGATTGCGTATATCCAAGACAGAGACTACGAGTGGATGATCATTGGGGATGGCGGATTGGACAGAACGGATAGGGGCAGAGAGGCTAGGAGAAAGCCAGACAGGAGTCTGGCCAGTGGTAGAGTGGGATGGTGTTCCAAGTAAGAAAACACATACGGATAGAGTTGCTTGGTAAGAAGAAGCAGGCGGAGCCAAATAATATAGACGCGGGCTTGGACACAGGGCCGCGGAATCCTCCACACGCATTCACTTTCTTCTTACGCGATTCTCAGCCTGTGCTTGTTGGTTTGGCATAGAAGAGGAGGGGAAAAGGAGAATCCCCATTGAGAAAGGAGGTGGGCGGCCGCATAATCTTGGGAGAGCGCAGGAAAGCAAGCAGCCATTTACAGAAATAGACAAGTGCTGAGGAAAGGCCAGGCCGGGAGTGAAAACTCGGGTAAGACGAGGCTTCGGGATGTGGTGGGGTGTGATTAACTCGGCGTGGGAAAACTGGGACGGGCGTATGGCTAAGGAGCACGGAGTACGGAGTACGGAGTAGCTTGCAGGAAGATGTAAATCAAAAAGGAGGGTGGGGGTGGGTGGCTTGTGTGGTGACCATCCTCAGAAAGGAAGTTGATAATCAGCTCGCTCAGCCCAACCAACCTTTTCTTTTCTTTTTTTTTGGACATTCGTTTTCTTTTCATTATTCTTTCTTTTTCTCTCTTCGTTTTCGTGTGGCAAATGGAAAACAAATACAGAGCTCAGAGTACGGAGTACGCGAAGAGAGTATCTGAGATAAAAGCACAAGACCAGTCAGGGAAGAGAAGCAGGGCGGCGAGAAGGAAAGGATGGGGGCGATAAGAATGCTGACGTTGGTGGCTTGTCCAATTGTTGTTTCCGGGGCTCTGCCCGGGAGCTGCATGATGTGCTGGCATGGGAAAAGAGGGCCCCGGACAGTGAACACAGAGGAACCCATGGAACTAGTGGAGAGAATGGAGGGGTTACGTTGTGTCGACAAACGGTAAACGAAGAAAGTACGGAGTACGGAGAGTACGGAGTAAAAGACCCTGGTTCTTTATTTTTCTTTTTGCCTCCCACTTTCAGCCGCGTGTCTGACTGGCCCAGGACTAATGGCAGCGCCTCGCCCTACCGCTGACCTCCTCGTCCTCCACTCTGCCTTTCGTCCGCATGTTCTGTGCTCCTCTGACCAGAGCCACCCAGGGCGGCAACCTGGCCGGCTTGCATTTTTCTATCCGCGGAAGCATTGTTAGTGGAGCCTCTTGAATGGTTCCACCCCTTTCCAGAGGGTGGGTTCTTACCACAAGGAGCATTGCTGCAGTCGGTCAGCACATTGTTGTTAGCCAGGTATTCGGTACAAGAGAGAAAAGGAGATAAAGAGAAAAGAAAAAAAAGAAAAAAAAAAGAAAAAAAAAAGAAAAAAAAGAAAAAAAAAGAAAAAAAAAGAAAAAAAAAAGAAACAAAGAAAACAAAGAAAACAAAAAACGCACATGGCTTGACGGAAGTTGATGTCCTCGTCTTTGAGCTTATGCATGGAGGTCACGCAGCGTCTGCCAGCGGTGAAAAACTCGTCACACATCCAGAAGTACAAGATGCGCTCGTGGCTGCAGGAATAGACACACTGCTGACCGTAAGAGATCTCGCCAGACCATGGGACGATGGGAATGTTGCCTCGAATCATACCTGTAGAAGAAGACACATTTTGGAAATTCGTCGAGAGGATGGCTGCACGCGGCAAGGATCGAGAAGAGGAAGACGCTGGCCTTTTGGCCGTCCTATCTGCTATATAGTCCTCCAGCATGGCGGCCAACATGGCCATTGTTTTGACGATCGCGGCCTGCTCGCCTTCGTACATGACCTCTGGTTCTTGTGACACTTTCCCTTCTTGAAACACTGCTTTACAAGAAGCGCGGATGCCTGCAGCAGTCGTCTGGCTCGAGGCTGAGACTAGGAAACACGTTGAACGCGTAAGACAGACGAGCACGACTCCACCACGCCACACTACTGCTAGCAGGATTCCGATATATTCGTCCTAGGTTCGGGCCGAGGGTGCAAGTGGATGGGCAGGCCGACCCCAACGTGCTGGGACTCGAGGGCCATCGACGCAGACAAACGGCGACCTCGACCTGCAAGTGCTCGTATTCGTTTGTTCCACGAGACTCGGTGTCAGCCAGGAGGGTGTCCTCCCAGGCTCCCAGGATCCAATGCCATGCAAACAGCTGGTTGTCCCACTTTCTCGTCTACACCGAGAAGCAGGAGCATTCTGTCGTGGAACAAAGCATCGAATCATGGGATTTCAGGATGCGCGGGAGTGGTATGATTTTTGACCAACAAAAATGCTGTGCAACCCGGCTTCATTGGCTCCGTGGTTTGGTGGCGCAGACGGCAGAGCCAGGCAAGAAAAACGAGAAAAACGAGCAATACGAGAGGCCATCGTACGCGGAAAGTCTCGCAATGTCATCACCAACAGAAGAGGAGTGCGCCACTTGCAGCCGGCGGTGTTGGATCGCAATCCCGCGAGAATGCAATATACAGAATGCAAACGGCAGAGTGGCGGAAAACTGCAGAATCGGTGCCAGAGTGGAGGAGATCCGTCGGTGAAAGAGGGAGGCCGTACGGGTACGGAGTACGAAGATGGGCACTGAGGCGTGGAGGCGTGGAGGCGTTGCAGGAGATGCCGCACAGTGTGGATGGAAATGATAACAGTGACACCATCAGCGGGCGCGCGTACAATGCCAGCCGCTACTGTGCTGTATTTGGTGGAAAAAAGGCCAAAGTACCTGTACTCCCCAGCGGAAATGAAAGGATGGCACAGTGTCCAAAATGGATGGTCACCCCAACAGCCAACCACGTCCGTCCTAGAAGCCCGTGCCGCCTCTTCTCTTCAGACATCCCGTCTCTCTGCACGTACGAGGACGGCATACGTTGCTCGAAGCCCCTTATCATCATCAATTCCATCAGACTGCTACAAACGCCATGGCCTTCCCCCGCCTTGACCGGTACCGGTCAGTGTCACGCCAGCATTCAGTACGACGCAAGATGGTAGCAGCTGCATGCAAAAGGCAATTCTGTCCTTAGCTCGGCCCGGGGAGAGCTCGGCTGGTGCTTTGTTCGCCTTGTGTCTTTGTTTTTGTCGTTTTGTCGTTTTGTCGTTTTTTGTCGTTCGTTTCTGTTTTTGTTTGTTTTCTTTTGTTCCCGTTTTCCGTTTTTGTTTTCCGTTGTTTTCTTTTTTCGTTTCTTTTTCTGTCCCGTTTCTTTTTTCCCTTTCTTTCCTTTGCCCCTATTCTCTTTCCCACCTTCTGTTCCCACCTTCTGTTTTCTCTTATTTTTCTTTTTTATTCTTTTTTATTCTTTTTTTTATTCCTTTTCCTCCTCCTTCCCCTTTCCCTCCCTTCCTTTCCCTCCCCTTCCAGGTTCCGCATCCTTCATCCTCTTTGTTTGAATATCCTGACATTTATGCAGTATTCTCACAGGACGCTGCAGTTCCCGTGTTAACGTGTCTTCTCTTGCCAGGTGGCATCTCTTACCTACACCCTCCATGGGGACCCCGGGCCCAATCCCTTGCATCCGGACCTCTCTAGACCTCTACAGACGGTATTGGCATGACAAACGGATGGGGACCTGTTGGTTCTTACAGGCATCATTCGTGCATCTGTATTTTCGTGTCCGTAAGATACTCGCCCATTCTCGCCTCTTCTCTTCCGCCACCGCCGACACCTCCGGGGGGCAATCCGTGCATGCAAGGACCCAAGGACCCAAGGACCACCAGGACCTCCAGATCGTCGTGCTGTGCCGCATGGAGTTTGCTTATATAATCAAACAGGTCTCCATAGAAAAGGACAATCGAACCAAAAAGACAAGACGGCCCTCAGGTTGCTTCTGCCTCGTGCGGGGATGCAGCTTGCGTGGGCCGTTGCATTTGGGAGACAATGATCCGGAAACACCTTGTCCCAGTATTTCCTCCCGTTCGTAGTCCGTATACTCCGTACTCCGTATGCTTGCATGGGTACTCCGACTCCATACGCCATGCTGCTCACAATCCCTTCCACCTCGTGCCAGCACATCAATACCACCAAAGGAAAAAGAAAACGAAATATGCAATGCAGCCGACCAAATCCCAACCAATACTTCCTAATCAAGGCCGCCCCCCCACTCGCACTCCCCTCCTCCAAAGAAGAATCGTACCATGCCCATACCCTGGGTGGCCTCTTTTCCCAGCGTGCCTTTCGTTCCCGCCTATTCCTTCCTGCACATGTCTGGCCTGGCTGTCATGTCTCCCGCCGCTGCTTACCAATTTACCGTTTTACCCTCCTCCACTGAAGAATACCATCTGTACAGCCATGCAGAGTACTTTTTTGCTCTTTATGCAAGATACCGCAATACGGACTATCTCTGTTTTCTTTTTACGGCAGGAGGATAAGAGCCTTGTTTCTCTTGATATCCATGTCTTACTTTGCTCCGCAAGTCGAGCCGTTGCCGGAAGCTAGACTCTTGACTTGTGGAATATCTCTTGTCCTGCCATAGCGTACAAGGCTAGCGATGCCGGGCGTGGGAAATAGAGTTATCCGCCATGCTCGTCATCCGTGCTTCCATCGTGCTAGGCTTCTGCTTGAGAGAATCTATTTTCTATTTTCTATTTTCTATTTTCTATTTCTATTTTTGCTTTCGCTTTTCGCAAAACGCCACATCGGAAGTCGGGAAGATGGTTGGATAGCATAGCCATGTTCCGGCGATCTTGGGTTTGATTTTGTTGGAAGCTTGCTGTGGGAAAAGCCCAATTCGTTGCCACCCATGCGTCCGATGCAGTCTTCCGTTTGTTTGTTTTTTCTGTTTCACACAACTCTCCCCATTCAGGCATGTTCTCGTTTTCCCTATTCCTCGCTTGTCGCAGACAGTTCTCAACAGGTCACTTCCAGGCTCTTTCCGCACCCTTCAACTTTCCCATGCCATCCCAGGGCCAATCTCCACTTCACACATCTCCATTTGGTGACTGTCTTGAGATTGCTTGTTCGTGGCTATATATTATAGCACCTCCTTCTCACGTAGTGACTGGGTGACGTTGAACGAATCCCCCCTCTTCTCTAGACTCTTTTAAATTCATTTTCGTCTGTCGTGGTCTGCGCCCAACTCCAAATTGCCGCAGCCATAGAGCATGTGATTTCTTCGTTTGATCAGAACCCACCCCCATAGCCAGCTGGTAACAACCATTGGTCTGGCTTCCCTTATTTTTTCCCTCTGCCCCATCCATCTTCCGTCTCGTAAGCTTACTCAAAAGTGGGAACTGCAGGAAGAAACATGGACAATTCCTGTCTGCAAGAGAGCGCTCCAGGCCGCCTGAAGCCCACCCAGTCCTCCTATTCCGACGGTGACGAAGACCAGCTAGATCAGAGATGGACCGCAGGGAATAAAAGCACAATGGGTACGGAAGTATAGACCTCTTTCCAGCCTGACGAGACGTCTCGTCTCGTCCACATCCATCTTCCATGCCTGACAACTCCACTTCCTCTATAGGTCAAGATATGTATGAGCAGCGTCCTTTGTTGGACCGGCTCTCGGACACATTCGGTCTCCCCAGGGACAGCCAAGACTTTGAATCGTACAACAACGTCGCCGGCCTCAATGCAACCTCTGCCACGATCGGGACGTCCATGCCGGCCCTTGGACAGCAGGATGGCGGTCCCATCCTCGCATACCGTATTACAGACAACCTGACCTATCCATACCTGGGCCAGCTGCCACTGTATCTTCCGGAAAGCAACCTGCGCGCGGCGGAGGGGCCGTTTTACCAGGCCTCCGTGCCCATGCCCGCCCCAGCACTGCCGGGTGTCCTGAGCCCTGCCCTCTCGTCAGCACTGACACAGCCTCTGTTGTCTGGTCCCCCGGCGCCCGCATGGTCCTTTTCCGAGACGCAGATCGGCCAGGTGGCAAATCCCATGCAGATGCCCTTCTGCGTCGAGGAAACATCGGCCTGGCCGTCGCCGGTGCCCTCCACGCCCGCATCCACGACCCTGTATACAGAGTTTTCGGTACCAGCCCTGCCATACGCAGGGTGGATGGAGTACCCCGTCGCCTACCCTGCCGGGCTCCCTGCCGGGGGAAACCTTGCCCTGCCTTTTGCAGTGGAGGCCGCCGGCCTGGAGCAGCCCATCAAAGCGGGCAGTGAAGAGACGGCCAGCGACCAAGTGGGTTTCAACGCCCCCCCGCAGAGATGGGCATGGCAAGGAGAGCACACAGATCAGCCAGGTACGTCTCCCTTGGCCCCTGCCATGCATGGTCAGCATCAGCGTCACTGACTCTGCTCTCTGCTCTTTCCAGACAGCTGCGACCAGGAGACTGCGTTTCCCATGGCGGAAAGGCCCACTGCCGAGATGCCGGCAAACTACTACCCATCGCCCGTGGCGGACTGCGTCGAGGTTTACGAACACGAGGTCCAGGGATCGGCAGATGACAAGAACGATACCGTGACATTGGAGAAGGAGGAGCTGCCGTTGGCTGCACCGGCAAGTGGCCCCCAAAATACACAGCCGTCTGGGACGACAACTGACCATGGCCAGAGCCCAGTGTCCGCGGTGGTCGCGGTGGCCGGCGTGCCCCCGGATCTGTGCGTGCCTGCAGAGGCCTACACCTCGCTGGCCCGGCGGCTGCCGATTCTTCCGCAGGTAAGGCGCCCACCGAGAAAGTCGACGATTGCCCCGAGGCCTCTTCCACATCCGCGTAAAGAGCCTTCTTCCGATAGTACCAGCTGGTCTATCTGGGATGTGCCCACGGACAATGAGGTGCGTCCTCTTTCCGTCTTCCTTTTCAGTATCTTTTCCCGTCTTCTTTCCGTCCTTTCCATCCTTTCCGTCCTTTCCGTCTTTTCCGTCTTTTCCATCTCTGGCAGACAGCTGAACAGATCAAGGAGGAATCCCAAATGACGCGGCCCCCTGCGGCCGACACGCCTCCCAGGCCAAAGCGTGTTCGCAAGGTAAGGCAGCCACTTCTCACCCTTCCCGCTCTTCCCGTCCATTTACTCAGTGGCAAGCAGACCAGGGCCAGACACGGCAATGCGAAGAGGGGCCGGGCACGCAGAAACGCGGCCCCGCCGCCGGAGAAGACGCGCAGGACGCGCAGCTCTACAGCCAAAGCAGGCTACGGACGGACAGACAAGAGTGACTGAGCAGGCAGTTGCGGGTGGCGGTTTTCGAATTGGGCACAGTTGGGCACAGTTGGATATTGGACATTGACATTGGACATCGACATTGGACATTGGACGTTGGATCGAACAGTTGGACACCGGACAGTGGACAGTTGTATTCTGTATATACACCCAGCTAAAGCCACACCTCGGGAAACGCTCCCGCTCCCACCAATCGCTCAGCGCGTGTCAGCTTAGGCGATCTTGTCCTTGTTGTGGTAGTTGACCTTGTCGTTCCAGCTGGCATTGAATTGTTAGCATGGTCGAGGAGTCTACTGGACACGGGTACTCACAAGATGGTCTTGTCGCCGTTGCCCCAGGGGAAGTTCTTGGTGCGGATGTTCTGGTACGCGTACTCGGTGCGCTCCTCCAGAGGAGGCAGATGCTCCCAGTGCTCCCAGTGCTCGTTCCAGAGGTTGTAGGCGTTGACGCTGGCGCCAATGAGGCACGGGATGGTGCCGCTGCATTGTCAGTATGTCCATCGAGACGGTATCGGGGTCGCCTACTAGAGAGAGATCTTGCGCCAGAGTTCTATTTGGTCAGTATACAGACAGAGGGTCAGACGATCAGAAGGTCAGAGGTCAGCCTACCAGCCGAACCACCGGCGTGGTCCTTGACGGCGCGACGCTCGCGGACAAAGGCCGTCTCGCCGGAAGCGCCGGTAGCGGGAGCAGAGTAGAAGCGGCGCGCAGCCGGAGCGGCGCGGCGGGCGATTGCGGAGCGAAGCATGGTCAATGGCAATGGGTGCGGAGTGGAGAGTGTAGTCGAGGTGAAAGGAGATGACGAAAATGCATTCGGCTGACGGGAATTGGAGGAGCTTTTCCCGCAAAACAGGGCGCATCAGGCCATGACGGAGCGGAACATTGTTGGTCCGAGAATGGTGCCGGCGCATTGCGGGACAGCTGGGCGTCCGTGCACGATAGCACAGCCACACGTCCACCAGCCACACATCCACAGAAGCCCGTGATTCGGGTCCATGTGCCCACCTGCCCACCTGCCCACCAATGGGTCGCAACGATCCGCTCGCCATATCCGCCTGACTCTCCCGCTGTCAGTCTCCTCTGTCTGGGCTCTGTCTCTTCCCCTCTGGTTTCCCGTGCTCTTGTCCGAGCCCGATTCTCGACGACCACTCTCTCCGCATACCTGCATCGCCATTGCGGCCAACTGGCCTGGCCGAAGAGGCCCCTCTGCCTCTGTTGCCCTGTATTTCTACCGCCTCTTCTCGTCTTCCTGACGTCCTGTTCTCTCCCTCTTCCCTTTTCGGACGCGCGTTTCTCGAGCCTTCCTACGAGTGCTAGTACTCCCGATTTCGGGGACCTCCTTCCAACGGAGAACTGAGCACTGAAAACTGAGTACTGAGAACTGTACTTTGACTCAAGTTGACAACTTGATTGTCACACTATTCAAAGATTCAACAACAACGATTTCCGCTGAAACCAACCCCTCGATAGTATGCATGCACCGATTTGATTTCTGCCCTTGTCTATGCCGTGTTTGTTGCCTGCTACACCCCTCCCCCCTGTCTGGACCACTTCTCGGACGGTTGTGTGCATGCAGGAAACCTCCTGCAGTACTGCCCGGCCGCTGACCAGCCGTTGTACGGAGTACTCCGTGCATTGTTCATCGCCCTGTGCACCACCCTCACCCGACTCTGCCTCTCCCCACTGTTCCGCATAAGTGGCGCCTTGTGTCGATGGCTACCGAGAAGAACGGAAAGCCGGCTGCTTGTTTAACCTGACGATCTCTTGTGCTAACAGGCCCCTCTTCAGTTCACCGACCTCTCGACTTCTTGACCTCTCGACCTCTTGACCTCTTGACTTCTTGACTTCTTGACCTGACCTTTTGGTATCTACATCCTCCAACCTCTCTTCTCGACCACCGACCTCGTCCCCTCTGCTCCCTCTGCCCACCGGCACAATGATGTTCATGGGGCGCCTCCTGTGCGTCCTGTCGCCTCTGGTCATTGTCGTCTTTGTCATTGTCCGTGCCGTCACGCTCCCCGACACTCCGCGCCCCCGACCTCTCGTCGCCGTCCCGGCCTTTCGCCTCTTTCCCCCCAATGCTGCCATCTCCTTGACCGAAGACAACAGCACCTTTTTCCCGGCCCGCCCGGCTGCTTTCGGGCCCGAGCTGCCAGACACCGGACTCAGCGCCATCCTCTGGATCGGCGCCGGCTTTGGCGAAGACGGCGTCGAACCCCAGGGCGAGCTGGGCTGCAGTGACGTCCCCGGCTGGGACGGCCGTCGCGCCGCCGACGGCGTGCCCAT
Organism: Dryadomyces quercivorus; assembly: GCA_002778125.1. Lineage (NCBI taxonomy): Eukaryota > Fungi > Ascomycota > Sordariomycetes > Ophiostomatales > Ophiostomataceae > Dryadomyces > Dryadomyces quercivorus. The sequence goes on from PCDE01000014.1 coordinate 891,048, forward strand.
CCTGCCCACCGACAAGACCCTCGACGACGGCACGGACAACTACCTCGAGGAGTTTGCCGGCCACTACTACCGCCACCCGCGCCGGAGCAGCCAGGCCAAGACCGCGCCCGTGGCTGCCGTCCTCGCCGCGCAGGCCACGGCTGCTGCCACCGGCGTCACGCAGCCACTGCCGCCGCCGCTGGAACACGCTGCAAAGGAAAAGCTGCCCGCCGCCCCGGCCAGCAGCAACAGCGAGGGCGCCCCCGGCAACATCCAGTCGCTGCAGGAAGGCGCCGAGATTGCCGGCAAGATCGTGCTCCTCCGGCGCGGCGGCTGTGGGTTCTTTGCCAAGGTCATGTGGGCACAGCGCCGCGGTGCCGTGGCCGTCATCGTGGGCGACGACCGCAAGGGCGGGCCGCTCATCCAGATGTATGCCAGCGGAGACACCTCGGCCGTGCTGATCCCCTCCGTCTTCACCGCGCACACCACCGCCCACCTGCTGACGGCCCTCGCCGAGAGCGCCGTGCAGGACGACGACGTCGACGGGGCTGCCCCGGCAGAGCCGCCGCGGACCAAGATGCTCGTCCCGCCGACGGCCGACACGGGCGGCGAGCACTCGTGGTTCTGGCGCAAGCGCCCCCGCGAGTGGGTGCTGGCCGACTACGTCCCCCCCGAAACCGCTGCCGAGGCCGTGGCCGTCGACAGCCGCCGCCCGCTGTCCGTGACCATCTCGCCGGCCCGGGGCGGCCTGCCGCTCATCGACACGCTGCTCGTCCTGGTCGCCAGCCCGCTTTTGGCTATTGTCACCATCACCTGCGTCCTGCTCTTCTTGCGCACCCAGTGCCGCCGGCGCGCCTGGCGCGCGCCCAAGGCCCTCGTCGAGCAGCTGCCCGTCCACATCTACCGCCCGCCCGGTGCGCCGCCGCCGAGCCCGCTGCTCGTGCCCGTCGGCTCCGAGGTCGCCAGCCCCAACCCGTCCCGGCCCTCGTCCCCGACGCTGACCTCCATGCACCCGACCGTCACCACGCCCCTGCTGCAGCGTCCGCGCTCCCGCACCACCACCGGCGTGCCCGGCGACGAGCGCCGCGTCATGGTCTCCGTGCCGGTTCCGCCGCCGCCGCAGTCCCGCTACTTCCAGTCCGAGTGCGTCGTCTGTCTCGAGGACTACGTCGCCGGCGACCGCGTCATGAGCCTGCCCTGCGGCCACGAGTTCCACGAAGCTTGCATGTGAGTACTCTTATCCTGTCCTCTTGTCCTCCTGGCCATCTCTGACAACGTAGCACTCCCTGGTTGACCACGCGGCGGCGCACGTGTCCCATCTGCAAAGGCGACATTGTCCGCACGGCGTCCGGCGAGGCTGCCTAGCCTTGTGCGCTTTCTTTCTCTTCTCTTGGGGTTCTCTGCTACTGGGTTTGGGTATGACGCGATGTCACTTGTAATGGAGTCATGTTTCAGCGTGCGTCTTTTTGGCTTTTCCTCTCTTTGCTCTTGTTGCTGCCCTGGCAGCCTTTCTTATACCTCTGCTGTTCCGAATTGTCTCCTATGTATCGGCTTGAGGCCGACCTTGTTTTCCTCGACTGTACTCTGTACCTAAATGGGATTGCTTCCGTGCACGTGACCTTTCCAGTGATGACTGGCCTCACTTCTCACTCTTGTCCTGGCTTCCAGTCCCGGCACCACACAAACGTCGTGCACTGCCATGCCGTTCCCTTCTCGCGCCGTCCCAACGGCCCGGGCGGCCGAGCACACATGTAAAAGGACCTGCCGTTGTTCACGCCCGGCTTGCGCGTCACAAACACCTTGCATGGCTCCCCATGCTCGCACAAGGGCACCTTTCGCTGGCCCAGTCCCATCCGTGACCATTCCGTGACCGCCGCATCGTTGATCTCGGCCCAGAAAGCATCACTGTTGGCTGCCGCGGCATCGGTGCTGGCCTCGTCGGACGGAGGATGTCCCTGTTCTTCTGGCTCTTCCGCCACAGCAGGCTTGCTCTCCTCCTGCTTGTCTTCACTGGCTGTTTTGCGATTCTGCGGCTGCAGAAACATGCTGATCGATGTCTGGATCCCCGTCTTTGGCTTCTTAGTCGGACGGGAGGTTCCTGCGGCCGAGGAGGCCGACACGGTTCGTGCAGCGGCCTTTTTGCTCCGAGGAGGTGTTGCTGGCGGTTTTGCCAAGGGCATTGGTTTTCGTAGAACTGGTTGCTGCTGTGACGGCTCCGACGACACACCGGCAAAGAGTCCAGTCGGCCGGGGCGTGGCTTCTGCTTGGCTGCTGCTGCCGCTTTTAGGAACGCTCTCATCAGGAGGATCGTCTTCTTCCGAGTCATCGTCCGGCAGCGAGGCCACCGGCACCGGGTCTGCTCGAAGAAGGGCCGGAAGTTCCCACTGGGAGTCCTGTTCTGAGTCTGCCGTCTGCTGCGACAGGGAATCCACGCTACTGCCCTCCTTCTCCTCTGTCGCCGTTTTGGCCGGCCGCCGGAACAGGTTGCCAATGTGCTGTCGGTTGGCAAACAGCGGCATGCGCCGCGCCGACTGTGGCAGCCGTTTCCGCACTGGTGCTTCCTCGCCTGGCGAGAGCACCGGCTCTCCGCGCACAAAGCGGCCTCGTGGGTTCAGATAGTCCAGCGTGAAGAGCTGGCCGTCGCCGCCATCTTCCAGGCTGTCCCGCAAGACCACGTAGACCGGACAGTGGTCAGAGCCCAGCAGCTGCGGCTGGATGTCGGCCTCGGTGACGAGGTGTGTCATCAGCTTGGGGCTGCAGAGGATGAAGTCGATGCGCGACCCGAAGTTGGCCGGCCGGTGGTTCTTCTTCGTATCCCAGCACGTGTACATGCCGCCGCGTTCGGGGTGCCGTTCCCGGCAGGCGTCGTAGAGCACGGGCGGCCCGGCGGGCTCGGCGGGCTCGGCAGGTAACCGACCGTGGAAGAGGAGCTGGTTAAAGACGCGGACCGTGTGCAGCGGCAGATAGTCTTCGTCGAACGCCAGCGCCTCGGCCGCGCTCTTCTGCCCGTGGTGGCCCCAGACCGTGGCCGTGTCGAGATGGTCGCGCATGGTGTTCATGTCGCCGACGAGGACGACGTTCTTGCCGGCCGCCGCGAGGTTGCGGACGCGCGCGTCGAGGGCCACGAAGAAGGCGCTGCGGAAGCCCGTGCGCTCTTCGTTGCGCCGCGCCGGACAGTACACGTTGACGAGGACAAAGAGGGGGAACTCGAGCAGGAGGCAGCGGCCCTCGGTGTCGATGGCGTCCAGGACGTCGCGGCTCACGGCGGCCTGGCGCAGCTGTCGGCGCGAAGGGTAGCCGCCGATCTGGTCGGCCGGCGGCCGGTCGACGTACCGCGTGCGCGTCCCGGGGGCGCGGAGCACGCCCACGACGCCTTCTTCGACGCGGATCGGCGCACACTTGCTGTCCCGCGTGTAGACGGAGACTCCGGAATAGCCTTGACTGTCAGACAGAAGAAGGAATCAGCTGGGGATAATACGGACCGGTCTGGCTGTGGGGGAAGCTGTAGAAGGTGTCCCAGCCGTCGACAAAGACGAGATCATCCGTCAGACTGGACTTGGGCGTCTTCACCTCCTGGAAACACACAATGTCGGCCTCGAGGGTGTCGAACATATTCTAGCAGTTCCTGTTGGTATAAGAGTTCGGGAGAAGGGAAGTCGGCAGGGATGCATCGTCCGGTACCTGAAGCGTGCGATCTTTGTTCCATGGCGCGTATTTGAACGGGTTCCGGATGCCATTGACTGTCTGGTTAACACGGACCATCGCATAGCCATCCAGAAGTCGGGGACTGACCATTCCAAGTAACTATGCGAATGGGCATCTGAGCCGACGTTAGAGAGAGCGTGTGCGTGTAGGCGCGAGCTTTTCACCTTGTCAGGGAGGATGCCTGACCGAATGCCGAAACAGCATCACTGGTCATAGCAGCGTGGGACCAAAGGAGGCATCGGGGCGCGGCTGCGAGCGTAAACGTCTGCCAACGGTGAAGCGACACGGATTGCGCGACAGGCGCGGCACGTATCACGAGCGACGTCACGAGAAATGTCACGTGTATCACCGGAAGATGATTACTAAGCAATAGAATGCCCAACCAAAGCATCCATGATTCCTAGACTCCAGACTCCGTGGACTACTCCGTACTGCGTATGCTAATCGTATCATCCTACGTCTTGCCATGAAAATTTCATCCTTGCCGTATCCTCGTCCACCGAGTCGCCTCGTGCACACACAAAAACCATAGTCATACAGAACCCAACCTACCCGTCACGCCTGCAGCGCTTTCGACAGGACGGCGGCGGCGCTGCGCGCCATGTCCGACTTCTTGCCCAGCATCCACAAGGCCTGGACGCAGTCCTCGCAGCGCTGGAGGGAGTCCCGCCGTTTCATGAGGTCCGCCATGTCCGGGGCGTCGGGGTTTTGGTGCTGCAGCTGGCGCATCTCCTCGGCGTCTTGCAGATGCAGCACGGCCGCCTTGGAAAAGGCGTGGATGAGCAAGATCGTCCAGGGCTCTGACAAGATGGTGCCCTCGCGCACGGCAAAGTGCAGGCTGGTGACGGAAGCATCGAACCCGGCGGGCGCGTCAAACGAGTTGGGCGTGGCCATGCGCGCCAGGTCCGACAGCTGGAGCGCGCTGAGGCGCCGGATGCTCGCCACGGTGCCGGCCGCCCGGCGGCGGGCACGCGCCGCGTCGAGGCCGCAGCGGCGGGCGTCGACGTCCTCGAGGATGTCGGCAAACAGGAGGGCACCCAGGTGCCAGTGGGCGATGATGCAGACGGACCAGCCGCGGATGCGCGGCGGCACCGAGGCGTAGTTGGCAATCATGTCGCGGTAAAAGGGGCCGTAGGTCACGTTCCAGTAGCGGTAGACGAGCAGCGTGTCGTGGATGGTGTCCTCGGCCGCCGCGGCCGCCGCCGACGTGGCGGCACCGCCGGTGCTGCTGTAGCCGTGACGCAGACTCTTCTGCAGGTAGTGCACGTAGCGGTAGAGCAGCACCTTGACCGGGGCTGACCGGGCAATGGTCAGGCCCACGTCTTCGTAGGGACAGGGCCACTGCTGCTGGGGCAGGGGCGTGTCGCGTCCCGGGTCGTCCTGCAGGAAGAGATGGATGCGCCAGCGGCGGTCCGACGGCTTGGCGGCCGGCCGCAGCGGCAGGACCAGGCTTCTGTCGGCCGACAGGGCCGGCTCGCGCACGGGCAGCTTGTGCTCGTCCTCGAGGGCGGCCGCGTCGTGCTGGCTCTCTTCGTCGCCCAGGACGACCGGCCGCTCGTGCACGGATGCATGGATGGTGTCGACCATGACAGCCAGCCAGTACAGCAGACGGACGGTGTCGCTCTCTTCCGACGGCGGGGTCGGCTGAGCCGAAGACGACGACGCCGAGCGGTCGTCGATCTGCTGCTTGCGGCGCGCCTCGTGACAGTCAAAGTGATACTTGAGGCTGTGGATCTTGCGAGCGGCGCGTTCCGCAAAGATGGGCGGCCCTTCCTTGGCCAGAATGTCGGCCAGCGTCGACAGCATGTCGGGAAGCACCATCTGGCCGGCCTCATCCGTGCTCGCACTGCCAGATTCGTTCTGCAGCCCGGGGATGAGCGTGTCGGCCTCCCACGGCCGCTGGACCATGCTGAAGATGAGCTCCGCACACACCATGCTGTATGATTCCACCTCGGCGCAGTCCTGCAGCGCCTGGCGTGCCTGTTCCCAGAGCATGCGCTGCAGGTTGCGGTCGAACTCTTCGGCGGGCAGGCCTGTCGCCTGCGGCGTGCCAGGCGCACCAGGCATGCCGGGCACGCCGGGTCTGTCGGAGAAGTCGACCGAGTACGTCTCGCGCTGGCGGCGGCTGCCCTGGGCCCACTGGGTGGCAAAGGCCATGATGACGAGGTTGAGGGCTTTTTGGCTCGCTTGTGCCTGTTCGCGGGTGACGTGGATGAGCCGTGCGGCGCGGGCCATCTGGTCGAGGCGGCTGACGCGGTGATAGATGCGGTTGGACCACTGTGTGCCCATCTCCTTGGGCGGTGGTCGCTGGAGGCGGAGGTAGGAAGGCATGCTGTTGGCGTCGGTGGTGGGCATCTGGCAGTTCCAGACGCGGTAGGGACAGGTGGCTTCGGTGACCCAGCAGGAGAAGTTGTGTTCGAGGACGTCGTGGTAGATCTGCAGCAGGTTTTCCGAGATGTTCTGGCTGTTGGAGCGGGCGGCCAAGTGCTGCTCGAGCGACGACGGCGAGAAGGCCACGAGGGAGGACGAGAAGACGGAGGGACGGCGGGAGCCGCGACGTGTGGGCACGCCGTATTTCTGCTGGGAAAAGACGGAGCGGGACGTGGAGTACTGGGTGTCGGCGGTGCCGGACATGGAAGGAGACGGCGGGACGGACACAGGGCTGAACATGGCCGAGGCACAGACGTTGGGCGACGGGAGGCCTATGAGGGCCGGGTTGGACCTGTCCTGGTCGGTGGGTGGCGGCATCATGGCCCAGAGGGAGGCATGATCGGGCGACATGGCGTCGAAAGCCTGTTGATGCGGGACGGTGGGAATGTGGATGGGCATGTCTGCATGGGGAAGATGCACGAGAGCGGAGGCGTTTTCGCTGCAGTCGCCGGAGCCATGGGCCAGTCCCACCGATGCCAAGTCGGCGTCGTCGATGTAGTTGCAGGTGTCGGGAAAGCCGGAAAAGGCGTCGAGGCCGGCAAAGGCCTGGGATGGATGCTGATGCTGGTTCTGGTGTGGATTCTGGTTCTGGCTCTGGTTCTCATTCTGTTGTTGGTTTTGTTGTTGGTGCTCTCCCCAAAGACGGATCGAACTGGAAGAGGTTGATTCGGTCACGACCGGGGAAACATGAACGTAGGGCGGCTGCTGGATATCGGCCGAAGAGCCGGCTCGCGGGCGTTTTGGTCTTCGAGGACCGCCGGGCCGGGCAGCGAGGGCAGCCTCGGCGACCTGCAGCTGGGAACGAGCCCAATTGAGAGTGCATTGTTTGTTGGTGCGGACACAATAGGAACAGGGCACACAGACGGCATCTGAAGGTCAGCACGACATGAAAGACGGGGAAGACAGGGAAGAGAGGGTGGTACAGACCCAAAGCCTCACTGAGCACGGCATCGCTGCGAGAGGGGCCGATGGAAGCGCTTCGTCGAATGGTTTCGCGCAGCGACGGGGCGTCGCAGGCTCTCTTTGCCTTGCGGCATTGGTCGCACGAGCGGTTCTGCCGCCTCATCGTCGAGTGTCTGTCGATTCGTTTGTTGTCGTCGGCCGGTCGGCCTGTTCCCTGTCGATCGGGTTGGCCTGTTTGTGTGTGCCTGTTTGTCTGTTTTTCTTGTGTTTTCCTTGTCCTTTCCTCCCCTTTTTCCCTCTCCTTTTTCTTTTTTTTTTTTTCGCTTTCGCTTCTCGTTTTCAGTTTTTCCTCTTTTCGATCGTTTCGCCCTTTTTTTCGCTGTTTTTCGTGCGTCGCAATCGGCTGCTCTGTCGCCTGTCCGTCTGCCGGTCGCTGTCCGCAAGATGATGCGTCGTTCAATGTGCAAGGCACCCACCGACAGGTGGCGATGACCAGAAATTATCGCGACCGCAGGCTGACGAGGCAGGGGTTGTTGGGCGACGCTGGGCGGCGCTGGGAGATCCCTTTCGCCGAACCCCCCCACTTTCTCCGCATTCCACTAGTCCTCTTTGGCAGACCATTTCGCGGGGTCATTTTAGCACCAAATTCAGGCGGCCGTTGCCAGAAATGCCCACAGATCCAATGCCGACGTACGGAGTCTTTTCCCGATCCACTTTCGGTAGCATCGGACGTGGAGGAAAGACTTTTAACTGGCCCAAGATTCCCGAGACCTGACGATCCGGCCGGCACAGGGGACATGGCTGGGGAAATCAAATCAACTGGACAGAGGTATGTCCTGCAGGAGACCTATCCCTATCTCCAAGCGTGGACGGTACGGAGTAGTCTGACTGTATTTACATCACGTGAGACTTGGTTAATCTAAAGGAAAAGAGAGAAAATAGGAGAGAAATAGGAACAAAGTCCGGGATGACACCCTTACTTCTGTCCTAGTCCTTTGTACACTTCCGTCTCCACATCCAACCACAGACTGAACACCTTGGGATCACAAAACGGCAAGATCTGCGTGAACACGACGCCAGCCACGCCCTTCTCCCGGTCTGCCCACCACCAGAGATTGGGCAGGCCAGCCCAGTGCCCCGTGGTCTTGGACCGGCCAGTGTTCCCACCATTGCTCAGCATGAAGGTGAGACCCCATCCCTGTGGACGGTCGTCCCCCACAGGGTATATCTCGTCGATGCTATTTGTCAGGTCCGGCTTGGAAGCGGGGATGTGCTGACGGCTGGACTGCGGGAACTGGGGGATCTGATTCGAGAACATGAGATCAACCGTCTCCTTGCGCAGAATACGAGCGCCTGTGCGCGGGCAGGTGCCATTGTTGAGAAGGACAGCCAGCACCTCTGTCTGCGTCAGTGGTTGCACAGGGAGACAACAAAAGGACTGTCACACATACTGGCATACTCCTGGGGCGTGGCAAAGCCGCCGGCACCGCCGCTGTGGAAGATCCGGGCCACGGCCGCCTTGTCCTCGAGGTCGACCACGATGGGTGCCCGCAGGAGGTGGTCACGCGTGCGCAGCGTGCCGTCTGGCTCGCGGTAGTGCATGTAGGCGAGGCGCTCGCGCATGGCAGCCGTTGGGAACATGGTGATCTGGTGCAGGCCCAGCGGCTGCAGGACGTGCTTCTGCAGGTAGTCGTTGAGCTTGAGGTGGGTGGCCCGCTCGAGCACGACGCCCGCCCAGTCCATGTTGATCTGCCATTGATTAGTCAGCACACCCTCAGCACCCGCAGCATCCTCAGCACACCCTCAGAATGTCCCCAGAACACCCCCAGAGGACGGCAAACCTACGCCGTATTCCCAGCCTTCGCCCGGCTGGAAGAGCAGCGGCTGTTGAAAGTCCTCGAAACGGCCCGAGAACTCGTCGAGGCCGGCGGGCAGGCCCCAGTCACGCAGGCGCTCGCTGAAGGCGCTGTAGCCAAAGCCGGCGGTGTGGGTCAGCAGCATGCGCAGCGTGATGGCCTTCTTCTGGGGCTCGGTCGTGCCGTCCGCACGCAGCACGGTGCGCCCGGTCAGCTCGGGACACAGCTGTGCGACCTGGGCGGCGTCATCCAGACGTAACACACCCTGCTCGACGAGCTGCATGACGGCGATGCCGACGAGCATCTTGGTGCACGAGGCAATGTAAAAGACGTGGTCGAGCGTCAGGGCCTCGTGCGACCCCACGCCACGGTTTCCTGCAGCCTGGGCAAACAGTTCTTTGCCGGTGTTATCGACCACCACGACGGACACCCCAGGAATGTCCGTCGTCGGATGTTCCACCGCCTTGGCAAGGATTCCCCGCAGGGCCTGAACAGTATCCAAAGGAAGAGACATGCTGAAGGACAAGCGTCTACTCGTATCTGTTTGCTTGGGCCTTCCTCTACGACGACGCCGTGCTGGGCAGGCGAAGCATAATATAAGAAGCGGACAAAAGTACCTTACGTCACCGAGCCATGGTCTACTGTACGGTGTGTGCGTGCATGATCGGCCAGGTGAATGGGTTCATGGCTGAAGGATTCGTGGCTTCGAGGATTCGTGGCGTCCAGGATCCCTCGATTCAGCTGGCACCAGCCGTCTTGCCGCGGCTCCGCGGCCTGCCTGCAGAGAAGGCCAGAGGACGCCGACTCGGGACCGCGTGGTTGGCCGGATGCGGGGTGTCTCTCCAAGTGCCGGTATCCAAGTGAGGAGAAGCGATGCTGGGAGGGAGGGTGGGCAGTGTCGAGTGACCTATGCGACCAGTTTCGGCTATGTGGATGCGGGTGGACGCGGGTGGATAGGGATGGCGATGGGTATTCCCAATTCCCAATGGGTATATAGCAGTGCCCGTTTCGATGTCTCATGACAGCTGAAGGAACCAAGACAGACAGCTGAAAAGGCCGTTCTTTTCTTCTTTTTTCACCATGGGCGATATCGCAGCCAAGACATTCAACACGGAACTGACCGACTTTTCGGTTGCCCACACAGACAAGGCGGGCCCCTATGCCGACAATCTCCAGGTGGACGCGCTCATCGTCGGCGCTGGCTTCGGTAAGTCGCGCGTGGCTGCAGAGCCGGGACGGCACCGAAGCGAGAGGCTGACAGCCTATCAGCGGGCGTCTTCATGCTGAAGACGCTGCGTGATCGTGGCCTCCGCGTGGTCGTCTTCGAGGCTGGAAACGATATTGGCGGCACATGGCGCTGGAACTGCTACCCTGGTGGGTTGATCTTTATCTGTGGCATGCCTGTCCTGCCTTCTCACCTGACATAGGCGCCGCCGTCGACTCGGAGGTGCCCGAGTATGAGTTCTCGTGGCCCGAGGTCTGGCAGACGTGGAACTGGAAGACCAACTACCCCAGCTACCAGGACCTGCGGGACTACTTTGACCATGTCGACCGCGTTGTCGGCATCAAGAAGGACGTCGCCTTCAACACGGTCGTCGTCGGCGGCCGCTTCGACACCGCCGCCGGCCAGTGGACCATTGAGACCGCCGACGGGCGTGCCACGCGCGCCAAGTACCTCATCCTCGGCACCGGCTTCTCCGCCCGGCGCTACATCCCTGACTGGCCAGGCCTCGACCGGTTCCAGGGCGTCGTGCACCACTCCTCCTTCTGGCCCGACGGCAAGCCCGTGCCCGTGCGCGGCAAGCGCTGTGCCGTCATCGGCACCGGCGCCTCGGGCGTCCAGATCGTCCAGGCCTGGGGCCCCGAGGCAGCCCAGCTGACCGTCTTCCAGCGCACGCCCAACCTGGCGCTGCCGCTGCGCCGCCGCCCCCTGACGGTGGCCGAGCAGGCGTCGGCCAAGCGCTTCTACCCCGAGCTCTTCCGCTACCGCGAGTGCACGTTTACCGGCTTCCTCTACGACGTGCTGGAGCGCCAGACGCTGGACGACACGCCCGCCCAGCGCCAGCAGGCGTACGAGGCGGCCTGGGCCGCCGGCGGGTTCCGTTTCTGGGTGGCCGTCTACAAGGACCTGCTGACAGACCCGGCGGCCAACCGCGCGGCCTACGGCTTCTGGGCCGACCAGGTGCGCGCGCGCATCGGCGACCCGCGGCTGCGCGAGCTGCTGGCGCCGCGGGCGCCGCCGCACTACTTTGGCATCAAGCGGCCGTGCCTGGAGCAGACGTACTTTGAGCAGTTCAACCGGCCGACGGTGGACGTCGTCGACGTGCAGGCCAACCCCATCCGCGGCTTCACCGAGACGGGCCTCTGCCTGGCCGACGGCACCGTGCACGAGGTCGACGTCGTCGCCGTGGCCACGGGCTTCGATGTTGTCACGGGCGCCATGACGCAGCTGGGCCTGCACAGCATCGACGGCGACGCCGCCCTGCAGGACCAGTGGGCCGACGGCGCCGAGACGTACCTCGGCATGACGGTCAGCGGCTACCCCAACATGTTCCACCTCTACGGCGTCCACGGGCCGACGCTGCTCAGCAACGGGCCCTCGACCGTCGAGGTGCAGGGCCGCTGGATCGCCGACGCCATTGCCAAGATCGAGCAGCAGGGCATCCGGTACATCAACCCCAAGCCAGAGGCCGCCCGCGCCTGGAAAGAGCACATCCTCGACCTCAACAACGCCACGCTCTTCCCGACCACCAAGTCCACGTACATGGGCGGCAGCGTCCCCGGCAAGGCCTACGAGCCCGTGTGCTATGCGGGCGGCATCCCGGCCTACCGCAAGGATATCCGGTCTGCCCTCGACAGCATGGAGGGGTTTTCTATTGTGAAGTGAGGAGAGGAGTAATCGTATTCTTGAATGAGATAATGCCAGTAATTCAGGCACGTACTATCCTTGCTGTTGAAAACTTGGCTCTGCTTCTTCCTCCACCGTATTCTGAAACGCATGTCGCCGGAAAAAGCTTCTCCGCGCGAGACGGGGTAGCGCCCCAGAACGGAAAGCTGTCTGTACCAGAAATCCTAGCTCAGGGGTCTACTGCTGGACGGCTTCTGTTGCAGTTGTCGTTCTGGCGGGCCGGCACTCCACGATGTTACTCTTCTGGCACAGTAGCCCCTCGCGAGAGCCACTTTCAGACCGGCAGACAGATACCCTTAATCCTTAATCCTTAAATCTTTAAATTGCAAAATAAGATACCCTTAATTGGAATAAGCTTGCCACGAGAACGGAAGACAAATCGTACGTGTACAGTGTCGTCAAACTATTACACACTGTGTTTGTACTGTGTCGTGATAGCACACCTGTCCCTAATAGGTGTACCCGATGGTCACCTTCTTGCTGTTCCAGTCGGACTCGAACTTGGCCCATCCCCCATTTTCCTGCTCGCTCGCGAGGAAGAGCGAGTGGACGACCATGTCGTAAGACCCGTCGGCCGGCGTCTTGCCCTGGCACACATCGCCGCCCATGGCCACGTTCAGCAGGATGGTGAACTCCCGGAGCGGCCGGGTGTTGGGCGGAATGGTCCCCTTCAAGACGGGCCGGCCGTCAATGTACCAGAGCAGGCGGCCCTGGCCGGCGACGCCGCCCGGCTGGTCCCAGACGAAATCGTAGCGCACTGGCCGCGCGTGCATGTCGGGGATCTGGGTGCCGAGGACGCGGTGCTTCTGCGGTTCGTGGTGGAAGCCCCAGTGCAGGCAGGAGTGGTTCTCACCGTCGCCGTTCCAGGTCTCGGCAATGTCGATCTCGCCGTCGGTCGGCCAGGAAAAGGGCTCCTGGGGCAGCAGCCAGAAGGCGGGCCAGATGCCGGGGGCGCAGGGCGACTGCACGAGGCCCGTGAGCACGCCGCGGTCGTGGCCGAGGGTCTGGCGGCTGACGAGGCGCGCCGACGTGTAGCGCTGGTCGGGCGGAGCGGCGGCGCTGGCGAGGGCGCGCAGGACGAGTTTTCCGTCTTGCGTGCTGATGGTCAGCGAAGGAAAGAGTAGCAGGCCTCCAACGTACTAGAAAGAATTGCCCGGGTTGTCGGTGTAGAACTGCAGCTCATGGTTGCCCCAGCCGTTCTCGCCATGGCCGATTTTGGCGTCCCAGTCGGCGCTGACCGGCCCATCCGGCTGGAAGACGGGCCGGCCAAACGCTTCCGGGGCGGCTCCTTCGGCACTACTGCTACTGGGGCCCAGGGGCTGCTGGCCACCGCTCCGGGGTGGCCGGGTCAGGCCCTCGAACTCGTTCTTGAGACGCTTCAGCTGATCTTTCCACGTCATGGCGTTTTCGTTTTCGTTTTCGCTTGTCTTGGTGTTTGTACAGAGACAGAGGATCAGCTCCTACAACCATACGTCATCTGGTGAAAGTGGAATATGGCGGTGGGGAATGCGTGCTAACGTCGCATTCTGCACATGTTGCCATCTCGAACCACAGTGGCCAAAAGGAGGATCCCCACTCGCATGCAAACCCTGTCCAGTCGCGGTATTTTCGGATTCTGTGGGTTCTTGGCTAGACTGGTCTCCCGTGTAAAAGCGGGCGCCATCATGAGGCTCTTTGGGTTTCAGTTCCCCGCCGTCTCAGAAGACAGCCTCCACATAGTAGACAGTTTAGGTTTGGCGAAGAGAAATAATGGTCTGAATTTCTGAATTTGATGACTGATTCTGAATTTGACGACTGCTTCTGAATTTTGACGAATGATTTGGTCTGAACTCTGACTGTTTAGGTCTGACTGAACAGGATGCATTTACATGAGACATCTCTTACAGGATTGCTTTTTATTTCAACCACATTCCGACGGCCAAAACCATGGAAAGTCTATGAAAACAACCCCTACCCGTCAAAGCGCGAGCTTATCTGGACCCGCCCAATTAGCGATGCGTCAGAGCCGCACGCTATAGCAAACCTCAACTGGAAGTTGGATATGCGAAACCGAAGATCAGACGCTCTCTTAGCCATGCTGTCGCAAATCCAGGCAACCTGAGGATGGCATCGTCTCTACTCGTCGGTGGAGACTGCCAACTCCTGGCCATACTTTGGACGAAACCCAACCGCCGTCTTTCTATATAAGACGGCCAACACTCATGAATTGTTTGCTTCTTTTCTCTTCCCTCCCCATCTCTTCAGCACACTCTTTTCTTTCTTCACTTCGACCACAGGTTCTGTGAACCGGTTCCTCTCCTTTCATTCTTTTCTCTTGACCTTGTCTGGCTGTGCCACTCAACCTTTCGTTTACACCATCTCTTCTCAAAAATGAAGTACGCAAGCGTCTTCCTGGCCGGCCTCGGCCTCGCTTCCGCCAGCCCTGTCCTCCGCGCCCGCGAGGTCCCCCAGGAGCACTCCCACAACCGCTTCCTCGCCCTCGTTCGCACCTCTCTGCAGGCCAGCAACCCCAAGAACATCCAGGACCCCGTCTTCGGGCTGCTCGGCAACGCTGCTGCCGCTGCCGGTGCCGGACAGGTGACCAACCTCGACTGCCTGCAGCAGGAGACGGCCGACCAGGCCTTTACCAACGCCAAGGCCGCCGGCGACATTGCCGGCATGGCCGGCGCCCTCATGTACCGTGCCATTGAGCGCAACACCGCCAAGGTCGGCCTGGCCAGCGTCATCTGCAACGAGACCGCCACCAACGCCGAGATCAATGCCGTCTCGCAGCACCAGGACCCGGCCTCCACCAATGCCGCCTCCGTCAACAAGGCCATCACCCTCGAGTTGGCCAAGCAGCTCGCCGGCATCGGTGCCGACCCCCTGCTGGCCCTCGAGAGCGGCACCTTTACCCCGGGCAGCCTCACCGACACCACCGGCAAGGGCAACACCTGCGACACCGAGAACGACGACCCGGGCTGCATCTTCTCGCAGAACCTGCTGGTCCTCGACGCCACCGAGGCCGAGATCAGTGCCGCCGTCGCCGGCATCGCCGCCTCGGTCACTGGCACCGGCGCCATCAGCGCTACCGACATTGACTTTGCCGGCCTCGCCGTCGCCACCGGCGGCACCGCAGCTGTGGCGTCCACTGTGGCTTCTGTCTCGGTCTCGACGTCGGCTGCTTCGGCCTCTGCCTCTGCCGCTGCCTCTGCCTCTGCCTCCGCCTCGAGCCCTTGCTCGACCATCACGGCCACGGCCACGGCCACCGTCATCGCCAGTGCCGACGCTGCCGCCTCGACGTCCACGTGCAGCGTCATCACCACCACCGTCGCCGGCAATGCCGCCAGCTCTCTGGCCACGGTAACCACGGCCGCCGTCGCTGCTTCTACCTCGGCTGCCGCCAGCGGCACCGTCAACGTGCAGCAGTTCACGGGCACTCTGGGCGGCGCCGCCCCGGCCGTGGAGTCCGGCACCGGCACCCGGCCCTTCACGGTCAACGGCAACACGTTTGTCAACGCCGCCGTGGCCATCCAGCGCTCCTGCGACGTGCAGCGCAACGCCTGCTTCAACGCCGCCAACGCCGGCACCCTGAGCGGCGGCACGAGCCAGTGCGACACCCAGGCGACCGCCTGCGTCGCCGCCAACGCCGCCAGTGCCAAGGTCCGCCGGGCCGCCGACTTTGGCAGCTGCGGCAACCCGACCATCCTGTTCGAGTCCGGCCTCGACGGCCGCACCACCGAGGCCTTCATCGCCGCGGACCAGACCGACTTCAACCACGGCTCTGCCCTCAACATCGCCGTCATTGCCGGCTTCATCTGCCAGCGCCTCGGCTCGCCCTGCAATGCCCCGGCAGACGTCCAGGCCTCCTGCACGAGCGCGTCGGCGGCCGCCGTCGCCACGACGCAGAACCAGGCGGCCGCCGATGCGTTCAACAGCATTCTCGGAGTCAGCGGCGGCGCCGCCGCTGCCACGACGGCGGCCACGACGGCTACCACGGCCGCTACCACGGCCGCCCCGTCCAGTGTGGTGGCTGTGGCCGCGGCCGCGTCGACCGTTCTCACGATCACGCAGTGCTCATGAAGTCACGAAGATGGAGGGTCTCAGAACATGTGATCTGCTGGATATTGATGATGAAGCATACATAGATCCTCTGCAGCCTATACTCTACCAATAATGAATGAACCTACTTTTTTACCAGAAGATAATCAGTTGTAGCAGTAGGCCAACATTTCGAGCCTGTAAGGATCTTGGTGGCCGTACATGGGATGTCTCATCTCCTGATGGGCTGGGTAAGAGAAACAGGATTTGTTGGGAATATATACCTACCCTGGCTAAGTCTGAGTAAACAAGCAATCATCTCGTATCATGAAAGAAAAAAACGATAGAACAAGAAAAAGAAGAATGTCAAAAGTGAAAAGCACTCCCTGGCCCTTTGTATACAAGGCCTTCACCCTATGCTTGCCTCACACATCAACTCATACCCATGGATCCTGTTCTGCAAATTGCTCCACCCGGCTTGCAGAAGCTCCAACGAAGTCAGACCAAGATCCTCGTTTTCGCATATGGTCACTGCCTTGTTTGGGGGCTGTACACGCAAGGCATGCTCGTACCGCGCTCGGATACTTCCATTGACATGGCTCACGCTGGGACCCACAAACTCGTTGTTCTCAGGTCCGCCAATGTGTATGCGCCACGGCAAGTCTGTGGGCGAGATGCCTTCCTGTCCCAAGTCATGCCAGACGCGGACACGCAGGCGGCTGGGCTGCGCGTCAATGCTGATATCTGTCGGGCAGCGTCGGCACGCAAAGTCCTGGCACGAGGACAGTCCAAGACGAGCATCTTCAATGGCATCGTACAACACATCACAGCGCATATCTTCAGGGTCGCCATCGGAAAGAGACGCATGCGGGCAGATGACCAAACTCTGGATCGTATCGGCCCCGAGTGGCTCTGCGTGCTCTCCTGTATGCTCAAAAAATTCCATGGTGCGGAAGACGAGAAAAGACGGCTTCGGTTCATGCAAGGTGAGGATAGGGCGAACAAAAAGCTGAATCGTAGCAAAGGTATCGTGGGTACTGGATCTGGCATAGTACGGCTGCAAGATGTTGTCGACGTAGCCGCCGAACAGTCCAAGACGACACAGCTTCAGGGCTAACTGAATATGATGATATTCCAACTGGTATCCATAGGCGAGGTCAGGGCTCTTTTGGTAGCTCTCAAGCTTGCCGGGACAGGACACGCACGAAGACCGAGAACACACCGCTGGGACGTCTTCCAGGTTGGCTCGATGTAAACGGCCGCAATCTGCACAAATAAAATGCAGAGGCATCGCTTGTGCTAATTCTGTCTGATGTTGGATATGTTCCTCTTGACACATGCCGCTGACGGCGGCTTTGCAGAGTGGATGGAGCTGTTTCCAGAGCATGGAACATGTTCGGCTGAGCAATTCCAGAGCGGACCATGGAAGATATTCGAAAATAGTATGGAGCACTGGTGAAGGACACATTAAGAGGGCTGATGTCTGTGGTCTTTTTCCTTCCGTAAACATATCTCTGCTACATGAGGGCTCCCTAAAGATTCCTGGTGAACTGCCGGACGACGGACCATTTCCTCCAAGATAAGAATGGGAGTTGTTGCCAAGAAAACGGTCGAGCAAGAAAACCCGTTCACGGCCTCGAATGGTTGTGGCAGCAAGATTGGCGATGCCGATGCGCCGTCTTTGGTATCGAAGGCCCGCGTTGCCGATGCCGAGATGGCGGCGCAGGAGCGGCGTGTCATCCATGGCCAGGTACAACTTTGTGATGCATTGAAACGTGAAGGATTGGGGAGGAGGAAAATGGAGAGAACATGATTCACGAATTCACTGGGAAGTTTTGATGGTTATGTAAAGATCATTCCTTCCTTACTAAATGTGTTGATGAGTGGAAGGTGCACTTCTTGAATTCAAACATGAGCGGAAGGTGTAAGTTCGCCGCACTATCACCCTTATATACTGTGCAGTCGAAGCATGTGTCATCGAACAACAACATCTCTTGTAGTATAGTGGTCAGTATACGGGCTTGTCACGCCCGGGACCCGGGTTCAATTCCCGGCGAGAGAGAATTTTTTTGCATCTTTTTTGCACTACTTTTTTGTACTACGGTAGTTTTCATTTTCATTTTTTTTTTAATCCGTGGCGACTAATTACAGCGTGTCCACCTAAAAGTTGGCGTAACATAGAGCTCGTCATTTCTTAGTAATCATTGTTTACATCCACACTACGTATCCAGTGATATTTTGTGCTCCATCTCTCACCTGGATTCAACCACTCCCGCACATATCATGCCTCGAGCAAGAACCCCTTCCGAAGCGGCGTCGGCACGTTCGACAAGATCGGCCCGGTCGCGTGGCTCGGCCGGCGTCGGCGCGCCGTCCGAATCGGCTTCGACGCGCGCATCGTCCGTCAGCAGCGCCGGGACGCCCGACGACAAGATCCAGATGGCCGATGCCGCGGGCGACCGCCAGGTCCAGGCCGCCGAATATGTCAACCTCGTCCACATGGACCACATGACGCGCTATCTGCAGTCCCCGGAAGCACAGCAGGGCATCGACGAGCTGCTGGACATTGTGAAGCACCGCGACGGCGGACCGGAGTCGCCCGACTACCAGTCGGCGCTGAGCGAGCTCGACTACCTCGAAGGCCTCTTCAAGAAGCTGCGCTTCTCCTACAAGGAGCAGCTGACCAAGGAGACGGTGGTGCGGCGGATCCTGGAGCTGGAGCTGCCGCTGCTGAGCGCGTCCGACATCGACGCCATGGTCCAGGACACCGAGGCCGAGCGGCAACGCCTGCGGGCCATCAAGAGCGTGGCCCAGGAACAGGGCGCGACGGCCGAGGCCATGACGCGGGCCCTCGTCGGCGAGCGCCGGTATGTGGCGACGGCCGAGGACGAGATGGCCGCCCTGCCCGACCGGCTGCTGCACCTGCGCCACCGCCTGGTGCGCATGAAGCTGGCGCTGCGGTCGGAGCTGCAGAGCTTAGATGGCCGGGCAGACGGGACAGACGGGACAGGGGATGGCGCGCTGCAGACGGCCCTGCAGGCGCCGTCCTTGGCGACGCCCTTTGCCTGCGGGCGGTGCCGCCGCAAGTTCCACTCGGAAGCCTTCCAGCAGCTGCACGAGGCCCTGCACCAGACCTCGGCGAGCCACGAAGCAGCGACGCCGGCAATGGCCCTGCGCAAATGCCGCGGCTGCGACCAGCAGGTGCCCGCTGCTCTCTGGAAAGACGCGCCCGCCGGCGAGACCCACGACGCCTTCCACGCACGCCTGCAGCGGGAGATTGCACGCGCCGAGCAGGCACTGGCGCGCGAGACGGCCCTCGGCGACGAGGACGTGCAGCTGCGCGAAGAAACGGAGGAGATCGTCGTCCAACTACAGCTCGAAGACGCACAGCTGGCCGAGCTGGAAGCGCGGGCGCGCGAGGACGCCGCGCGGCAGGCGGCCATTGAGGGCGAGATGGCCGAGTCGCTGAAGCACCTGCGCGACTCTGTGGGCAATATCCGGCTGGAAATGATGCGCATCGAGCAGGAGGCCGACCGCGCGGTGCGGTATATGGAGGCCGGCCGGACCTATGTAGGCCGGACACTACAGGAGCAGTCGGATCTGTTTGAGGTTCTCTTGGACGAGGACCAGGCCATGGCTGGGTAGAACTGCAAAGGACTTGTTGGGACAGAATGCAAAGGGTATCTAATGACTACGAAGAATGCCGTCCTCGTCTGCTTACATAATCATAAACCGTTGGGACACGGCCAGGATGGTCTTCTGCTTCGCCGTGATCTCGCCACGCACCGTCTCGCCTGCCCCTGCCGCGCCCGCGTGCGCCTGTGCCCGGCCCAGACACCACCACGTGCGTGCCAGGTGCTGCTTCATCCTGGCCGTCTGCTTGCTCGTGTCTCCTCTTCCTGAATTGGCCTGCACTTGGCCGGCGAGGCCCATGTGTGCATCGCCGAGATGGAGGTACAGCAGAGCGGTCATCTCGGAGTCGCCCGCCTGCAGGACGCGCGGGATGACGAGGTTGAGCAGGGCGCGTGCGGCGCGGAACTCGCCCTCGGCGACGAGCAGCCGGGCCAGGGCGCCGACGGCCTCCCAGAGCAGCTGGTGGTAATGGCGGCGCAGGCAGGTCTGCACGGTGCCGATGAGGAGCGAGAGGACGCGCAGGCCGCGGCCGGCACGCGCATAGAGGTCGCTGCGGGCCAGCGCGATGCGCAGGAGCACGTGCAGGTCGCCGACGCCGCTGTCGTACGCCGCCTCGAGGGCGTCGAGGGTGTCGCGGGCGGCCACGAGGGAGTCGGCGTCGCGCTGGGCGAGTGACTGCACGTGCAGCAGGGCCACGTGGGCGGCCAGGTCGGCATCGAGGCTCGACGGGCCCTGGACGGGCGCGCGGCCCAGCCTGGGGATGGCGCCGGCCGGCAGTTGCCGCAGCAGCAGGTCGTCGGCCTCGTCGAAGCGGTGGGCACGGATGGCCTTGGTGGCGGCCACGACGGTCAGGATGTGCCGCAGCGCACCCTGCGGCCGCAGCGACGACAGCCCGTCCGGGTTGAGACCGAGCAGGACGGCCTTGGCCTCGCCAAAGGCGCCGCGGCGCGCGTGATGCAGCGCCAGCCGGGAGGCCACGCGGACGGCATCGTCAAAGGGCACGCTGTCCTGGCGCGTGCACATAAAGGCGCGGCCGTGCCCCATGGCCAGGTGGGAGCTGCCCAGGCTGTCCCAGAACAGCATCAGTGTGCTCAGCAGCTGGCCCTCGAGCGTGTTCTCGTGATGGGCCACCACCATGCGGCTGCCCTCGCGCAGGCAGACGTGGGCGTACAGCGGCGCTCGGCCGTCGGACAGCGCCACGCGGGCCTCGAGAATGAAGCCCATGGCGCGGTGGGCGGGCGCGTTGGCCATCTTGGCATCGTGGCGCACGTATGGAAGCACCTGGTCGCCGTCGGTGGGCCGGCCGGCGAGGCCCTGCAGCTGGTGCGGACGGATGTGGCGGGGCAGCATGCGCGCGTACATGTAGAGCCACAGGAGGGAAAAGCGCAGGGAGTTGTAGTCGCGCGACTCGCGCCCGGCATAGACGGCGTCGAGCATGGACAGCAGGTCGTCGGGATGCTCGCCAAAGTCGCGCTGGATGATGGCCTTGTTCATGGGACCCATGTTGTAGCCAAAGGCGGCGCCGACGCCCTGGCGGGCGACGAGGTCAAAGTAGCGGTGCAGCTGGTCGTATGCGGTGTTGATATCGCCCATGCGCCATGCGTCCATCAAGCGGTAGTAGGTTGTCTGCGCCGGGATGAGGGTAGACCCGTCGATGACGGCGTCGGTGGCCTTGCGCAGGTCGTGGTTCGGCCGGAAGCCGTTTCCTGGATGGTCAGCAGGGAAGACTACACGGAAGAAGCCACTTACTCTCTCGGTCGATCAACAAGGAAATGAGCTTCTCGGTCTCGTCGGAGCTCGCAGGCACAGAGGCATCCTTAAGCATCCGGTCAAAGGCCACGCGAGCAATATCGTCGGTCTTGTCGCCCCAGATCTGCTGGTCTTTGGCAAGGACGGAATCCATCTGCAGCTCGCCCGTGGGAAAGTCGTGGGGCCAGAGAATGGCAAAGTCGGGCCGCGAGGGGTGCCGGTAGCGCACGTAGTCCTCCCAGAGGTCGCAGCGGCCGGAGAAGCTGAGACGGGTGAACTCAATGTACGACTGGTAGACGAGCTGGCCCATGGCCGAGCGGCGGTCGAGCAGCAGCAGGGTCTCGGGAGGGTCGGTGATGCCCATCTCGCGACGCATGCGCAGGTCCGCGTAGGTCGGAGCCACGTGCTGGCCGAGGGCGTCGAAAAAAGGCCCCAGGTCGTCGAGACAGGTCAGCCGGAGCCAGAGACGGGCGACCAGAGCGTCCCACAGAGTGGCGCACATGGGCAGGTCTTCGGCGGTCTGGGCACTGAAGCAGCTCTGCAGTGGTGCCTGCAGGCTATGCAGACGGGCTAGCAGGTCGACATTGAGGTAGGCCCTCTGCCAGCGAGCTTCATGACGCTGTCTCTTGTTGCTGGGATGCGCATAGTTGTCGGCCATGTAGCTGCCGATGAGCTCGAGGATGAAGTCGTCGTCTTCGGGCAGCACGCCATTGCTGCAGTACAGATCGATCAGGCTGAGCAGGGTGATGCGTGCCGGCGAGATAAAGGGCCGCATCGTGACGTCTCGGAGCAGGGGTGCCTTTCTGTCCTTGTCTTGCTGCCTTTTGGATCGTCGACGCGTGAGGGGTCGCGTCTCATTATGTCAGCGATAGCTCTGTTCCCGTCGCTCCCGGCACAACGTTCTTCCGTGCCGGCCGACATAGGAGATAGATGCCGACGCTCTTTCCCAGGCAAGATATCAACAGACAGTCTCGGCACCAAAGAGCCTCATACAAAATGCATCCGATGGTGGCTGGCAATGCAAAGGAGCGTTTTGGCTTCCCCAAGGCCGACGGCAGCTCGGTGTCGCACTGGCTGCTGAGCGCACAGGGCGACCCACTGCTGAACCACCGCACAAGCGATTCGTTGCCGGCGGCAGTGGACATTGTCATTATTGGATCGGGCGTGCGTTGATTTGAGCAAATGAGTGGACGAGTGGATGAGTGGATGCACTGACGAGATACTTCAGATGTCGGGGACGCTGATTGCCAAGCACTGTCTGGACACCTGGCCCGACAAGAGCGTGTTGGTGCTCGAGGCCCGGCAGTTCTGTTCCGGCGCCACCGGCCGCAATGCCGGACACTGCAAGCCAGACCAATGGCGAGGATTTGCCTCGTATGAGAAGGCATTCGGCAGCGAGCAGGCGCTACAGATCCTCGCCAACGAGCAGGCGACCTGGTCGGCCGTCGTGCAGTACGTCCGGGCCAACAGCGTCGACTGTGACCTGTGGGTGGGCAAGACGCTCGACGTGCCGACGACGCCGGAAGTTGCCCGGCAGGCCAAGGCTGATTTCGACCGCTTCCGGGCGGCCGGCGGCCGGGTCGACGGCCATGTGCAGGTGACCGAGTCGCCGGCCGAGGCCGCCAAGATCTCCCGCATCCGCGATGCCCAGGCGTGCTATGCTTGGCCGGCGTCGACGCTGAACCCCTGGAAACTCGCAGCCCATGTCATGCGCGACAACCTGCGGCGGGGCGTCCACCTGCAGACGCACACGCGTGTCAGCCAAGTCCAGAAGGATGAGAAGAGTGAGCAGTCGCCGTGGCTGGTGCGGACCGACCGCGGCACCGTGGCCTGCACGACCGTCGTGCACGCGACCAATGCGTACAGCTCGGCGCTCGAGCCGTCGCTGCGCGGGCTGGTCCTGCCGCAGCCGCACATGTGCGACAAGGCCGTGCCCCCCATGGCCTTTCGGGATAGTGGCCGTCTGCAGCACTCGTACGGCGTGCTGCTGCCAGAAGACGGCCTGTTCAGCATCAACCCGCGCACGACGTCCGACGGCATGGTGCTGTTTGGGGGGAGCAACCCAGGCCAGGCACAGCTGGAAGACTGGCTGGCCGCCCACCCGGAACGCTGTACGGACGACGGGCTGACGGGGTTTGGGCCGGTCAAGGAGGCCGTGCGGACATTTGCCGAGACACAGCTGGTCGGCTGGTCGAGCGGGCTCGTCAAAGCGCGGTACGACCACAGTTGGAGCGGCATTATTGGGATGGTGCGTCTTGACCTTGTTTCTGGCTATTTCTGTTTCTCCTTCTCCTTCTGCCAAGGGTGTGGGTGGGGCTGACAAGGAACAGACCGCAGACGGCGTACCGTTCGTCGGCGAACTGCCGGGGCTGCCCGGGCAGTGGATCTGTGCGGGTCACAACGGACAGTACGTATGACGGACCCTCTCCCGTGCAGAGCCAAGACTGACTTGAAACGCAGCGGCATGGCCCGCATCTTCACAGCGGCTCCAGGGTTGGTGAAACTGATGGCCGGCAAGTCTTGGGAACACACGGGGCTGCCCGATGTTTACCAGATCACCCCGGAGCGAGTGAGACGGTTGCAGACCAAGACCTCACGGCTCTAGGAACGACGATTTTCAGACACAAGCAGGCACAATCAAATACGATCAGAGAGTCAGACAGACAAACACAACCTCAATGCTCTATGACAATCTATGCAATACAGACAAGTCTCCACCAATGTGTTACAGGTATCTAAGATGCGAAGTGAGGGGCGTTCAGGAACAGCCCCATGAGAAGACCACCGAGGGTGCCAGCAATGGGAATGGTCATGATCCAGGCCAGCAGCAGCAGACCGACACGCTGGAAGTTGACGGCCTTGAGCGTGCCGTTGCACAGACCAACACCAACGGTGGCACCAGTAATGCACATGGACGTCGACACGGGCAGCGAGTACTGCGAGAAGACCAGGACGGTGATGGCAGCGCCCATCTCCATGGAGCAGCCACGCGACGGCGAGTGGTAGGTGATTTTGTTGCCCATGACCTTCATGATGTTGTAGCCATACGTGACGAGACCGGCAGAGATGGTGGCAGACAGGACAGCCAGCTGCCAGACAGGCACGGCAGCCTTGGAGGCAGCCGCATCACCCGTCTTCCAGGCAGAGTAGATGACGGCCCAGGGACCGGCAGCGTTGCCGATATCGTTGGCACCGTGGGCAAAGGAGGCCGTGCAGGCCGTGAGGACCTGGACGAACGAGTAGGTGTGCTCGACCTCGTTGGGGTACTTCTCGGCGTGGGAGTACACGCGCAGCATACGCTCGCCCTCGGGCGTGCCGCTGATGCCCGTCTGGGCAGCGTGGATGTCATAGTGCAGACCATACAGCAGACCGGCGGTGATCATGGCCGGGATGCGCTTGGCGAGGATGCGCATGTTGCTGAACTCATAGATCTGGCCAGGGCCGAGGGGGTTCTCGTGCAGGGTGCGCATGGCCCAGCCCAGGGGGCCGCGGGTCTTGCGAAGCTTGGCGTGGAAGCGCTCCTGGCCCTGGGCCAGCAGTTCCTTGTACGTGGGCTGGGCGACCTCGGGGACGACGACGACGGCCTTCTCGTGGACGCCGCTGCCGTTGCGCTGGGCGTCGTCATCGCTGACAGAGCCGGTGAGGGAGGCGGACTGGGCCTGCTGGGTCTGCTTGGGCTGGGTGGACGGCAGCTCGGCGTCGTCGTCGTCGTCGTGCTGGACAACGGCATAGTCGGGGACGGCGGCGTGGTCGGCGACATCAACAGCCGGGCGGCGGAAGAGCAGCGGGCCGTAGAGGAACATCCACCAGCGAATGCTGCGGTCCTTCTTGATGACGATGGCGTGGACATAGGGGACGAAGAAGAGGGCAGACAGCAGGCAGACGCCGAAGCCGGTGCCGAGGGTGACGGAGGCAATGTACCAGGCGGGCTTCTTGCTGAGGCCGAGACTGGGCGAGCCCTTGTAGACGATGGACAGGGTGCAGACGGTGGCGGCGATGAGGAAGAAGAAGGGCGACGTCCAGACGGCCCAGGGGACGGGGTTGCGGCGGACGTGGACGACCAGCTTGATGAGCAGGAAGATGATGGAGGCGAAGCAGGCCGAGATGGCCGGGGCCATGCCGAGGCCGGCGAAGATGGCGCCCATGCCCTTGCCGCCGTTCCAGCCCCATTGGACCTCCTTGGCGCCGACGAGGGCGACACCGACACCGGCGACGGCCGAGATGAGGGAGTAGGTGGACGAGACGTGCGCGGAGTGCTTGGTGCACCACATGACCCAGGAGGAGGCGGCGGCGAGGGCGCAGGTGAAGGCGAGCATCTGGACGCCGGCGTCGCCCTGGAAGGCGGTGTTGGGGATGATACCGTTCTTGATGGTGTCGGCCGTGCGAGCACCGACGCAGATGGCGCCGAGCATCTCGAAGACGGTGCCGAAGACCATGGCCTGGCGGTAGGTCACGGAGCGCGAAGACACGCTGGTGGCCCAGGCGTTGGCGACATCATCTGATGGTGAGTAGGTGTTTCTGTGCGACTGTTCATCGGTTTCTACTTACTGGCACCGTTGTTGTAGGCGTCGAGCAACGCAAAGAGCGTGCCGATGGCAAAGACGTACGTATACTGGTCGAGCATGGTGACCGGTGTGTGAGGATCGTCGATGGCAGGAAAGTGTGGCGGATCTACGAAACAACGCACGCAAAGCGATATATATACTCACGCGCAGGTTTCCGAGCATGCAGAGGCACTCCTACAGAGACTCTCAGGCCCTCGAAAATAGCCGTGACAGCTTGGCTTGTATTGGCCGTCTTGGGTCCTCTTGGGTCCTCTTGGCAGCCTTGGCCCGCTTGGCAGTTGTCTGGGCGCACCTTTGAAATTCCTGGGCTGCTACACGTGCTCGCCTTGGATGCTGCAGCCAAGGCAGCCAAGGCCTCACGCTCTACCGCCGCCTAATCGGGCAATCCAGACTCTGATTTCCTCCTTCGGTGGCTTCTAGACGCGGGATAGCACCGGCTTCACGGCTGGCCTTGGCAGAAAAAGGTATCGCTTGGCACCGCGCTGTCCGAGCACACGTGGGCAAGCCTTGCGCGTCGCTATGGCTGCTTCCACAGGTCCTGTCCAGGGAGAAATGAGCGCGAATGGCCTGGAAAGGACGCTGTCGTCGTACACGCCACGCCATTCTCACAAACGACGCCGCACGTGGAGGCAGGAAAAATTGGCAATAAATCTCTGCAAAAACCTGTCGTGGTCACCGAGCCGTATCCACTCGCTTTTTCAGCAGACCGAGGCCTTGCATGCGTCTCAGTCATGCCAGTCATGCCAGTCATGCCAACGCTGGTTTCAACTCGGATCCCAATTTGGTCTTTTGCACGCTTGTGGTTCGCTGGGCGTAAAAATAAGCACGCGTGCGGCAATGCTCTTCAACGTGCAGATTTTGTCGACTAAAAACGCCAAGACTGGCGATCGACAAAGAACAAGCATTCCTTGATAGGCAGGTCAGATAAGAGGAGGAGGAGGAGGAGGAGAATAAGAAGAACAAAGAAGGAAAAGGGAAGAGATACAGAAAGAGGTCCCTACAGAAAAGAGAACTGGAATCGTACGGACAATGTTTACCGGGTCTTCAATGCCGAAGTGGGGACCCCGCAAGAAATAACAGGCTGAAAACAACTTGTTTGTTTGCTTTCATCAGGGACAAACGCCTCCCATTCGCCAGTTGTTTCACTTTATCGCACCGATGGCCACAACAAACACTGATATCAGCCCCGAAGGCGGGGATGCCCTGGGGTAGTGTGGGAAAGTACAGTAGCAAGAGGGGCTCTGCACGGCATCAGCTACTGCTGCAGACTTAAACCTAGAAAGGTAATCCGAGCAGCCTGGCGACACGACGACCTGACAACATTCTGATTTCGCACATAAACATCGTCTTCCTCTTCCACGAACTCAAACACGAACGACAGACTACACTTCCACCATGGCTCGACAGTATCTCGGCGGCTCGGGCGACCGCCTGACGGTATGGATTTCCATCGCCGCCTCTACGGTCATCATCTTCTACGGCTATGACCAGGGCCTCTTTGGCAACATCCTCGTCAAAGACGACTTCTTGCAGACCATGGGAAACCCCTCCACCTCCCAGCAGGGCACCATGACCTCTGTCTACAACCTCGGCTGCTTTTTCGGCGCCCTGTCCACTCTCTATTCCGGCGACAGGCTCGGCCGTCCGCGGGTCCTCATGCTCGGCAGTTCCGTCGTCGCCCTCGGCGCCGTCATCCAGGCTGCGAGCTATGGTCCCGCACAGATGTACGTCGGCCGTATCGTCGCTGGCCTTGGCACCGGCATGAACACTGCCACCGCCGGTGTCTGGCAGTCCGAGACGTCCAAGATGCACAGCCGCGGAAAACTCATTATTATCCAGATGGCCAACTGCATTCTCGGCTTTGCCATCTCCAACTGGCTCACTCTCGGCTTTTCGTTTGCTCCCGGCAGCGTCTCCTGGCGGTTTCCTCTAGCTTTTCAGATTGGTGAGTTTTGTCTGTCTTTCTGTCTTTCTGTCTTTCTGTCTTTCTGTCTTTCTGTCCTTCCATCTACTAACTTCCCAGTCTTCTCGGCCCTCGTCTGGATGATGTGTCCGTTTTTGCCCGACTCTCCGCGTCTGCTCATCCGCAAAGGACGCCACCGCGAGGCCGCCGAGGTCCTGGCCGCCCTCGAGGGCCACGGCGCCACGCCCGACTCCCCGTCGGTCCGCACGCAGTTGTCCATCATCCAGGACGTTCTCGAGCGGGAGTCGGCCGCCTCCGAGTGCACGTGGTGGCAGCTGCTGACCGGTCAGGGGCCCGCCGGCGTCGTCCGCCGCATGATTCTCGGCGCCTGGATGCAGTGCATGAACCAGATCAGTGGCATCAACGTCACCTCCTACTACATGACCTACGTCTTCATCCACGCCATCGGCCTCTCCGAGTTCACCGCCCGCATCCTCGCCGCCGCCGGCTCCATGGACTACCTCTTCTTCTCCGCCATGGCCTACTTTGTCATTGAGCGCTACGGCCGCCGCCGCGTCATGATGACCTCGGCCGCCGGCTGTGCCCTGTGCTGGACCATCATCGCCATCGCCCTCGGCCTGTCCGAGTCCGAGTCCGGCCGCGGCAACAGCCGCCAGCTCGGCATCGTCGCCGTCTCCTTCTTCTTTGTCTTTTTTGCTGCCTTCGCCATGGGCGTCCTCGGCGTCCCCTGGCTCTACCCGACCGAGGTCAACGCGCTGGCCTTCCGCGCCAAGGGCTCCTCGCTGGCCATGGCCTCCAACTGGATCATGAACTACATGGTGGCCCAGATCACCCCGTCTGGCATTGCCAACCTGGGCTACCGCTTCTGGATCATCTGGGCCGTCCTCTGTGCTGCCTTTGTGCCCATCACCTACTTCTTTTATCCGGAAACAGCCCAGCGCTCGCTCGAGGACATTGACCGCTTCTTTCTCGAGAACACGGGCATCATCGTCTGCCACAACAAGCTGGCCACCCAGCTGGAGCGGCCGAGCATCTATGTCGACGAGGACTTGGCCATTGCCGTGGCCAATGAGAAGGGACAGACAGCGTCGGCCGTGGAACTGCCAAAGGACTACGACAAGTCCGCCGGAAGTGAGATAGGACATGTCGAGCGTGTTTAGTAGCTTGACCTTGAGTGGTATGAAGCAACTGAGCCAGTAAAAAGGTAGATTCTAGGTTGAATACAGTTAAGACACAGTCTAGAAATTTAAGATCTTTGCCTCCAGGTATTATTATGTATGTTTTCATACATTTATTATCTACCCAAAAATCTCTACTTTTCTTAAAGATTTAGGTACGTGCTATTATAGGAAACTGTGGGTTGTATCATGCTTCTTATTTATAAAAAAAATAGGTTGTTATAAAGAAAAGAGTTCTCTTTCACTGACAAAATATACAGGATAAAACATAAAAAAAAGGTAAAAAAAAATATAAGCTCCGATACGGGGAATCGAACCCCGAGCTCGACGGTGAGAGCGTCGGATGTTAGCCATTACACCATATCGGATGGTATTGGTATGTTGATGTTTGGCGTAATAGTTTGTTAAATAGCGCCAATCCACGAGGTAAAGTGTACAGTAAAAAAATGGAAGCACAAAAACTAGGGTCAACCCATTTCATACACTCACAGAGTGGATTTATTCTTCAAAAAAAAAAACACCAAACCACACCTAATCAGGTGTGACCACAAAAAAGTTGGACCGGCTGGGAATCGAACCCAGGACCTTTCCCATGCTAAGGGAATATTATACCACTAAACCACAGGCCCGTGTTATCCGATAAGAGCTTCTCTCCTATTGTGGCTTGTATTTTGACGATGTTAGAGGCTCTGGAAGGTGAATAGGTCCTGGGGACACTCTGTACAGTCTTAGAGAACATGATCATGTGTTTGTGCTTGCAGACATTCCCATCAGCCTTCCAAGTTTGTATATTGTTGTATTAGTCAGCAGACTACCAAATCTAGTACGACTTCACACCGGCAAGTTTCAACAGTTTCTCCGTCATCTCGGGAAGTTGTTGCGGCTGGTCACGGTCCCGAGGGTCCCGAGTACCGTCCTCGAGCAGGACCTGGGTCGGTCGTGCTACAATATTGTCGTGCGGCCAGTGCGTAGTGCCTCCATAGCGGTAAAACACGTCTCGCTTCAGCGCCAGCTGGTCGGGATGGGCCCATCGGGCCGGTGTGTACGAGGCATAAATCACCGTCCGGATCTGGCCGCTCTTCTCGGTGGGCTCCGCGCCATAGTGGATCAAGCGGCTGTCCCACAGGATGAGATCGCCGGGCTCGGCAGACACCTTGAACGGCCGGGAGTTGTGCTCGTGAAACCAGCCGAGCTGCTTGGCGTCGAACATGTAACGATCCAGCCGCTCCCACGCCGCTCGGTCTGTCTTTGTGGCGAAAAACTCTTCCATCAGTTCGTGACTGTGGGGATACACGACGAGCCCCCCGTCTTCCGGCCCTGACGGCGACAGGTTGATGATCCCCTGGACGCACTGCAGCCCTTGGCGGAAGGGGCTCTGGTCCACATGCTCCCAGGCCGGCTTGCGCGGCACGTCGCGGCGGTTCGGCAGCGTGATGTTGAGCGTGTCGAAGCTCACGAGCAGCTCGTCGGTGCCCCAGATCCGCGCAAAAGCGGCCAGCACGCCAGGCTCCAGGCGCGCATCCCACATGAACTTTTCGTGCGCCAAGGAATAGCCGCGAAAGGTGTTGATGGCGCTCTGCCACGGCAGGTTCGCCTTGGTCCACGTCTCTGGCTTCTTCAGGTCCAGCGCCGTGCCAAACGACGTGAGCCAGGCGTGTGCCGCCGCCTGGTGGGCCAGTGCCCGGTCGCGCGGGATGGCGCCCTTGACGACGGCAAAGCCGTTGGCATAGAGGTCTGCTAGCCAGTCGGGGGACCCGGAGGCCTGCTTTGTGGCCGTAGCGATCTCGGGGGCGACTGCGCTCGGCGCCATGATTGTGCGTGTCTGTTGGTGATGGCGAAGGATTTCGCGCAAGCTTCCAACAGGCTTGCGATTGCGTCGACGCGATGATTTCGCCGGCGGCGGCAGCACGCCATCCAGGCTGCCAATGAGCCATGTGGATGTGACTACGACGACTTCCGATAGACGCTGGTGTCCGAGTTGATAAGCCAATACGCGAGTTTCTTTTGTTTTGGGTTAGGTTGTAGCGGTTGCTTCAACAGTGAAGGAACAAACTATATTCTGGATGAGAATTCAATTAGGTCTCTTCATTGATTAATTTCTGTGGTTTCGTTGCCATGATGCTTTTTGGAAGATGATGGTTCAAGTCAATTTATAGAAATGAATATTCAGTATAAACAACAAGTGAATCGCTGCCTCGACATTTATTTCTAGGTTGAAAGGAGATCTCTTTGAAAGTAGGAAATGAATAGAAATAGTCAAGTATCGCCCGGAATGTGTCTTATTTGGAGAACAGCTTCTGAAATGTAAATTTACATTTCATGTTATAGGACAGGTATATAGCCCTTCTATCGACGCCCAATTAAACTAGACAACAAAGGACATTTCCTTTGACCTCTCTTAAGAAGGACATCTCGGCGGAATTGAACCAATTCATTACACGGAAAAGTGATTCCATCAATTCCGACCCCGGTCTCCGCTCGAGCCGACTGTACCTCACCGACTCAAAGACCGGAGGTATGTGCGTTTTGTTTGAGTTTCTGATCACGTGTGACTGCAAGTAAGTACTCGTACTCGTAAAGCACATCTGATGAGGATCTTGGAGACGCGTCCTCCGTTTCTCCGCACGGGGGTTCCTTTGGACCGCGAGCCAGTCAATAGGAGCAAGGAGGGAAGAGGGGGGGACAAACACGGCTCATTGGGCCCATTTCCCCAATCCTTCATTTCCCCTCACTTTCCCTGGCCAGGGTCAGGACGTTTGCGGACAGTCAGCCCCTTTCCGTTCCGCCCGTACGGAGATGGCGGCGGCGTTGGGATCCAGACAGCCCTTTGCTCTCCACAACTTCTCCGCACTGCTAGTCGCCCAGCCTAATTTAGGAGGGCCCTTAGGGACCCAACAACCTCTGGGGTATTACGCAGTAGGGCATAGTCCCCATAGGGATCCGCGGACGCCCCGTGCGGAGAAACTGGAGCACCCCATGCCAACACATTCTTGCAGGGGCGTGTGGCGGCCTTGGGGGTCTTGCTTTGTGCCCTATGTGGTAATAGAATCAAGGAGAACAGCAGTCGTCTGGCTTTCCAAGAGCCAAGTGCCGATCCAAGGAGCCGTAGCCCACGCTGATCTGCCTAATTCGTCTGCTAGTTGTTGCTTATGGCTCGTACTCGCACGGATTCCTCTCCGCTCTCCGAGCCCCCAGCTAATCTAATACGGACGAGTTACCTCTTTGGTCAGGAAAGGGAAAAGGAGGGGGAAATGTACGCTTAGTCGATCCATCGTCCAAAGGCTAAAAGGAAGAAGAGCCAGGAGTCTGGGAGAGGGGGGCTGGACGGCAGGCAGCGGCACAGCGTTGTGTATGATTTAAGACGAGCCCCCTTCCTGGCAACGTATTCCTTCTTCTTTTCCCTCTTCCTCTTCATTCTCTGTACTCTCCAGGATCCTTAGAATAGCCACCAGACCGTACCCCCACAGACACCATGGCCAACAACGACAAGCCCAGCCTCGAGGAGTATGGCAATGCGCCTGCCAACTACGGGACCGAAGGCTTCGACCATCTGCAGCACATCCGCACGGTTGGCAGTGTGGCCATGTCGGCAGAGCTGTTTGAGAAGCTTTATGTGTCGCCGCAGAACCAGGTCAAGGGCGACCTGCGCAAGACCTTTGGCAACCCTACCCCCATGTTCGTGTCTCCCGCAATCTCTCCCGTCAAAACACACGCTGACCAGGAAACAGTGCCCTCGTCGGGTTCCTCATTGCGCTCTCGCCGCTGTCTTGTGACCTCATGGGATGGCGCGGCGCTGGCGGCAACGGAGCCGCAGGAATGTGCGTGACAGACCACCCACCCTCTCTTCGCTGGCCTTGTGCCTTGTGCTCACACACCTCTAGTGCCACGTATTACTTCTTCGGCGGTGTCCTGCAGATGCTGACGGGCATCCTCGAATGGATCCTGGGCAACACCTTTCCGTCTGTCGTCTTCATCTCCTTTGGCGCCTTCTTCCTGTCCTTTGCCGGAACCTTGACCCCGTCCTTCTATGCCTACGGTGCCTATGCGCCGGCCGGCGAGGACGCCAGCGCCGGCCTCTTGACGCAGGGATTCAATGCGAGCCTCGGTGCGTGCATATGCTTAGTCATCATTCTACTCGTAGGACACTACTAACAGGACCTGCAGGCTTCTTCACGCTGTTCATGGGCCTCCTGTGCATCGTGTACCTCGTCTGCGCCCTACGCATCAACATCTGCTTCGTCATGATCTTCTTCACGCTCTTCCTGGCCTTCTGCTTCCTCACGTCGGCCTATTGGGTGCTCGCAGAGAGCCTGACCAATGCAACGCTGGCGGTCAAACTGGAGAAGGCGGCTGGGGCAACGACATTTGTCACGTGTCTCATAGGCTGGTGGGTGTTTGTGGCCATCATGCTGGCCAGCACAGACTTCCCGCTGTCTCTGCCGGTCGGAGACCTGAGCGGCTTCATCAAGCCGGCCAGCTCACGGGCTTGAGTTGGCATCTGCAGCACTTGCAACGTTTGCAATGTGAGGGTCGGCTTATTTCATCATACGACGGAGCATTATCATACGAGGACAAGCATTGGATGTAAAAGAGACACGAAATCTGGCGTTGGTCTTTGTGGAATACACACACGTATAGTGCGAATGGGAGATTCGCCTCGGCTGAAACGGCGTCCTTTAGCGGTTTCATCATCAGGAAAGGATCTTCGTTCGGCAGTTGTCTGATTCGTGCAATTCCGGTGGATCGAAGCTCTGCATTAGTAGCAAGATTCGCCTTTGTTCAGCTGTTCTTCTTTCTTCTGAAACAGCACATTTGCTTATAAATATTTTAGTTCTGTATCAAAATCCTTCCATTTGCCTCTTCTTTCATCATCCGTTGCCATCAGATGATTCTTGCATCACGTAATACCACACTCGTCATTTGCCGGGACAGAATGCCATAGGTGAGGGGAACTCGCCTATCTTTGCTAGTAGGCTGTTGGTTCTTGGTAAGATCTTAGCTGGAGATTCGATCAAAGAACGTAGAGTACGGGTGCAGGCATGCCGTTCCGCGATGGCCCCGCTGATTGGTACTCGTAAGTTAATACTGGACAGGGGCTCGGCAACCTGCCAATAGAGTGCTGCTGCTGCGAAAGATAACGTCGAACGTGGCGACTGTCTCCTGAAGCCATCGTGGCTAAAAATAGGGTGTTCTCGGAAGTTAATACTTCACAAAGAGCACAGTGTCATGAATATGAGTGAACCAATTCTGACAATTAACAGTTTCATGTTTATAGATCTGTGCACGTACTTTGTACACTTTCAATTGCCAAGTCCAAGTTTAAGGATAACAAGAATATGTAAAATCTAAAGAGAACCCTAAAAATAACATAGACAAGACTTGGCATTCTAGTGGTCCATCATAACATCTTGAAACGTAAGACAAGGATCATCAAAAATAAGCTTGATTATGAAACTTCTCCCACATTAAACCATATCCAGATGAATGTCGGAAAGTCGGTTGTCCAGCCCCTGTCCCGGAATGCCCAGTCCTGGACCCTGCACAGCTGGCAGTTCAAAGTTGGCCACCTGCCGAATCTGGTGCACGCGTTGCTCGATCTCGGTCGACAGTGCCATGACCTGTTTGCGGAAGGCCTGCAGCGCCGGCGCCATGATGGAGAGAAACGGCCCGGTCGGCTCGTAGTAGTTGTTGGGGTCGCGGCGGAACAGAGGACCTGTCGGGCCGATGCCTGCCTCGTTGCCGAGTCCCATGGAGATCTTCATGGCGTTCGACCAAGCCCTGTCCACCCACCGCTCGAGCAGGGCGTTGTCCTGGGAGAAGACGGGGTGGACGACAAAGCGCTCGTAGAGGCTCGCGTCCTGCTGGGCCGTCGTGAACATGGGCCAGTTCTCGTCGGCAGAGCGGTGGAGGTACTGCTCGTAGAGGCGTTCGAGAAAGTCGACGGTTTCGAGGGCGTCGCTGGACGTGGCGAAGAGGGCGTCAACCGTGCTTTCTGCGAGCCCGACGAACTCCGATGCGAAGTGGATGACGGTGACGCCGCCCCTAAGGATGCTGATCTGGCGGCGGCATGCTTCCGCCAGGACCTGGTATTGTTCCGGCTGGGGGGGTGAGAATGGGAGGTAGGGTAGGCCATAGGTCTGGGTTGGCATGCCCGGGTTGATAGTTGTGGACGGGATGGGGATATTGGTAGGTGCCAGGCTCGATGCCTGGTTGAAGGTTTGGCTGAAGGGGTTGGGGGGGATGGAGGATGGGTTGGACAGGCTGGACAGGCTGGACAGGTTGGATAGGTTGGATAGGTTGGAGCTGGACAGGCTGGATGGGTTGGAACTGGATGGGGGGTTGGAGTGTGAAGAGCTGGAGGTCTGGCTGGAGGCCTGGTAGTTGGACTGGCTGGGCTGGGAGTTGTGGGAGTGTTGCTGGGACTGGCTGGGCTGGCTGGGCTGGCTGGACTGGCTGGACTGACTGGGCTGACTGGAAGCTGTGTTCTGGTTAGCCGTTGTTTGGCTGGATGACAGGGTCGTGTTGCTCTGGGCCGTGGTAGATGCGTACTCTGTGGCTGTTCCAGTAGTCGTCCCGGCTTGGCCTCCTGTGGTCATGTTCGGGTCGTCCACGGCAGTAATGGTTCCCACAGTCGTGGCATAGGACATGGCGGTCGGATTCGTCGCATACGCCTGGACGGACTCGGCGAGAGTCGAAGGGCTGCTGCTGCTGTTGCGGGTCCGGGACCTCGTCCGGCAGATCTGCGGCGTGGACAGGCCGGCGAGGTGATCCATGATGGGGTTGTGCAACAAGGGAGGCTGGCCGATGTTGGGGAGGGGCGGGCCATTGGTGTGTGCCGGGAGGTTATAGGCCGGATGCATCATGTTGTGGTTGGCCAGAGGAACCGGAGGGATATTCGGCATGGCCGGGTTCTCAGCAGGTGCTATGGGGACTGGGAGACCTGCAGTCACGGGGGCGATTGGCGGGTTGGCCACTAGGTTTGCCCCGGGAGTTGTGGTAGGTCCAGTGGTTGTAGGAGTAGCTGTCGTCTGGTTGGTGTTTGCAGTTGTAGTGGCTGTGGCAGCTGTGTTGCTCGAGCTGGACGTTGTTCCGGTAGAGTTCCCACTAGAGCTTCCGGTAGAGTTCTCGTTGTCATTCGAAGCCGTGGTCGAATTCCCAGAACCTCCAGAACTAGAACTAGAACTCTCCTGACTTCCAGACCCTCCCGAGCAAGTTCTGACTGAATTATCACACTTTGAGTTCCCCGAAGAATCAAACAGCTCCGGATTCTGGACGTCTTTTCGAGACTCGCCCGTCTTGTCGGCCTCTTCAAGCTCGGCCAGTTGCTTCTCCATGTCAGACGCTTTGGCGTCGTGCGGTGCAGCCCGTTTTTCCAGCAGCCGCCGGTTGACGGCCGCCCGCACGCCCACCGCGTCCTTGGAGTCCTTGGCGTCCTTCTTGACGCCTTTGTCGAGCTTGCCTTTGTTCTGGGCCGCTTTCTGGCGAGGCGACCGGCGACGGGGAGACTTTTGGCTTTTCCCGAGGGGATGTCCCGACGAGGTCTGAGAAGACTCTCCGTATTTCCTGGATGCCTCTTCCCGGGCGGCCCGAGCTGCTGCCTCCATCTTTTCCCGCATGGCTGGCGAACAGATCTCTTTGTTTCTGCCTTCTGCAAAGTCTCTCTCCCGTTTTTCGGCGTCCTGTGCAGAAATCTCCGTCTTGACCCAGCTGCGGGTGTGTTTGTTCAGCGCGGCACAGCTCTCGGTGGCCGCTTCATAGCTGTCAATGTGCTCCGTGGACGGGTCCAGCTCCGTCACTCTCTGGGTGGACAGGATCCTGGCGGCCACGTCACGCGCTGCCTCTCGGTCCACGAGCGTGTTGTCGACCTTGAAGTTGTCGGCCTCGAAGAGCGGGATGGTCTTTTCCCGCTTCGCCCGCGCCGCTATGTATCGGCGTTTTCGGGCCTTGTACGGGACGTCTTCTGTGGACTTCTGGACCTCCTTGTTGTCCAGGGACGGCTTCCGCGTGGATTTCCTCCGCGTGACTCTGTTTCCCGAAACCTTGTTCAGGCAGGCCATGTTCTGTGTGGTCACGTCCGGCCAGACAGCCTGCTGTCCGCCTTGCATCATCCGCGGCACTCGCATGTCCCGAGCCGGCACATTCTGGCCCATGTTGGGGACCGTTTCCTGGTTGGAAGGGTAGCACAAGGCCTGGCCTGGGACTGGCTGCGAGGGCCAGGTTGTGCCATAGTTCTGGGTTGCATAGTAGTCCTCGACGGTGATATTGGAACCCATGTTTGTAGAAAGGAAATCCATTGGAGAGAAACAAAAAAATAAGTGGAATAGGAATATAGAACTTGAAGTGAGATGAAGATACGAAACAAAACCAGACTCCAAAGCAGGATGCCATTGATGCCTTTTATGCTTTTCAGTCATCCCTGGAGTCCTCTTTTCTTACTGTGTACATATTAGTCAGAGAGATGTTGGTTCTGGAAATGCCTCTTTTGCATTCTGTCGTCATGACCGTGCGAGAGCACTGGGTATCGAGATGTCCTGCTATCTGCCTCGGCTCCGTTCCTTCTCGTTCGGCTCCGTAGAGGTCCCTCAAACCGAGGTCTTCTTGCACCGCGGAGGCACAACGAAGGCATACACGGTATCTACGACGTTAAAGCTCCTCGACGGCCTGGTCAAAGTCTCCTGTTGCACCCACTTTACCACTGTCAATGGCGTCTTGCAGAGACTCTAGGCCATAGTCTCCTGGTATATAGTAGTCAGGAGAGAGAAGACGATGCACTGTTAGACATGACCTTTACCAATGAGATCTCTTACCAATATACTCCCTACGCCTGCTCGGCGCACCGCTGGCCTTGTCTTCACACTGTCTTCCCAGCGTCTCCAGGTGGGTCAGCACCAGCGACATGTTGTGCCGGAGACGCTCGTAGAGCGGAAGCTTTCTCTCCGAGATCTTCTGGGCAGCGCTCATGGTGGCCAATTGCTGGCTGGCCTTGCCGATTCTGTAGTGCTAGTCATATAGAAGCGAGAGGTATTCATACTGTTCACTAGTTAGGGGGCGTTTTCCGCCATATCTACGCGAGTACAGGGGCAATAGTGTGTTGGTGGCTCGGTATAACTGGATGTTGAAAAGAGACTACCAAAACCAGAAGCTGCATTTATATTCTCTGGCATCTACAAAGTCATGGAAATTTCATACTATGTTCACTGTTATTTTTAAACGCCTTCAATCTCGTCGGTCTACAATCGGATTGTCAAATAGCAGTTGTGGATGGTTCGTAGGTCACAGTGCAAGTTGGTTGTTGTTGTCATACAAGAATTTGTAATATATTAGTTCTTTTAGTTCTCACCTCGTTTTCTCTTCTTTGTTTTCTTCCACGCCGCGGCTGTCCGGCTACCAACGACGTTTGCCCCTGCCGGTCGACGGTTGGGTTGTTCGATCCACGGAAGAAGACCTGCTTCCGGTTCCGTTCTCGTTCCTAGTTTCTGGACTCACCAGACCAGGCGGACAAGAAAGATGGTGACCAGCAGGACGGCCACGGCGTTGAAGAACAGCAGCCAGAGCATGGCCAGCTGCACCAGATGCAACAGCGGTGCCAGGATCTTGGTCTTTTGCTCGTCGGACAGTCCTGTCTGCTGGACCTCGTCAGCCACGTCCATCCAGGCCGACAGGAGGCCCCAGAACCACACATACCGTGTCAACCATGTCAACCGTGTCAACCGTCGCCACCACATGCGCCGTTCTGCCGTCGTCTGCGAGAACCGGCTCCGGTCAAAGGGCTTGCCACTGTCAACACCCCAGCATTGCGTCAGACTCGTCTCATCCAGCACGTCGCCACGGGGCCGTTCTCTGTTGGGGGCGCTGTCTCTGGGCCGCGGCAGGCACAGTGGCAGCACCGTCTCGTCCTCATCACGGAACAGGGGGGCGTGGATGCCGTCGACCCATCCCGACGTGGCGTTGATGTAAAACGCCTGATCACAGAGGGGGCACTTGTCCCGACAGCCTCGGTCTGTCGGCTGGTAGAGGCCCCAGAGGGCGGGCGTGCAGGACTGGCGACAGAGGCGGAAGAGACACGTCCGGCCAATGATGTGTCCGCATGGCAGGACAAGGGGGATGTCCTCGTGCGCGCACTCCTGGGCGGTGCGGTAGCCCTGGAAGCCGTTGAGGCCGGCGACCTTGAGCTCGCCGTAGCAGATACAGCACTCGACGTGGCGAGGCTCGACGCGAGAGTGCTGGCGGACCTGCCTGAGGTGGTCACGCAGTTCCGGCCAGTAGTTCATGGATTGGGCCATGTGTGCGAGCGATGCGTGTTGAGAAAGAAATATGTAAGAATAAAAAGAAGACGAAGAAAAAGAACAAAAAAAAAACACGCAGACTTTTATTTATAGAAAGGAAATATTCCCTGAACAATAGGAACATGAACAGTTCTTGTTCATGTGTTCCTTATGAACAATAAATCTTTGTTCACTGTCAAAGAATTCAATCAAAGATTCAAAGATTCAAAACAAACTCGTGAAAGAAGATTCTTTGATGTTGACCCTGAATGGTACAAAGAACTTCCTGCTTAAATAGTCTTCTCGACGCATTCCATCGACGTTTGAACAGACCAAACCAAAATGACTTTCAATACGCAACCCCTAACCATCTGCACACGTCGACAAGCAGTCCAGAACTGCCAGAGCTGCATTGCCTGTGCGGACTACTCGCGCAACGCGACCTTCAGTCGACAGCCACCCCGCTATGCATCCCGATGCAGCAACACCTGCGACTACGGCACGGCCATCAGTCCGTGTACTATCCCGAGCGACCAGTGGGTGTCTGCAGCCTCTTCTCCGTCCTCTACTGGGACCTTTGTCACTGCCAAGACCTCCTTTAGCGAAAGATAGACCGTTCAATAATCAATAGTTCATTCTGCTCTACTTCCGAAAGTTGATATCGCATGTAAAGCCAATGCCAATAGTTTCCTGGGGCCTCTCCCGTCGTCGGCGTCTGCTGTGCCCATCTCTCGCGCGCGGACGCTCCGCAGTGGTTCCATCGTCACGGGCGGCAGAATCATAGACTCCCGGCTGTGTGGGGATTCTCACCAGCGCCATGCTGTTCACGGGTTCAGGAGTTTCCCTGGCCAGTCTCTCGTATTCGAGCCGTTCGTTTTCGTTCTCTCTCTCCAGGATCTCCCGCGTCAGTTTTTCGATTCTTTCTCGTCTCTCTCGCTCCTCCTTTTCCCACCCTCTTTCCCTCTCTTCTCTCTCTCTCTTCTCCCTCTTCTCTTTCCTCTCAGCTTTTGTCTCTGTTCTCTCAAGTTTGCCCTCTGTTTTCCCATTGTTGTAGTTCCACGACAGAGACCGTGTCTCTTTCGACTTTGACGTCGACATGGTTCTTGTCAACTCCCTGTTCCGTCAGCATGAGCAGATAGTTGGGCTGTCCTAATACTTACAGGCCTAACCTGATTTCTGGGCGTTCAAAAGTGCTGGAAGGCATGTTGAGTCGATTGTCTTTTTCTGTTCTTTTTCTTCTTTTTCTTCTTCTCTTCCACTTTTCTTTCGTTTCTTTGCAGTTTTGGAAAGCTCCATATTGTAGAAAAACGCCTTTTATCCTCCCAGATCCAGAGACTGCGTGCAGCTGGTCACTGCCTGCTTGTCATGGCATACTTTCGTCGTGATGCCAGTCCTGAACAACTGCCTTGCCCACCTCCTCGCCCGTGCTATCCCCAGTCACAAACTACGCGTAGGGAAGGCCGGCCCACTTGGGCCAGGACGAGTGGGGGACCGTAACGGGTGAAGCGCACGGGAAGGATCGTGGAGAAATAGGAGTTCGGAATACGGAGGAGACAATACGAGATACGCAGCGGTCCCGACGCCAAGGGAAATGGGCAGAGGACGGATGACTGGATGGCCACATGGGTGCATGTGGAGCGGCAGACCACGCGCAGCCCGTCCAGTGTACGAGTACGGAGTACTTTGTTCGTGCTCATTTCTCTGCAGAGGGAAAAAAGAAAGAAAAGGTGAAGAGCCAGCCTGTTTCTGGAAGTCTGTCAGCAAAAGTACTTTTTATTGTTATTTATTTATTTTTAGTTGTAAATATTTATGAGTTTATTTGCTTCTTTTTCTATTTCCTTTTCCCTTTCCTTTTCCTTTTTGATCCACCGCCATTTGGTTCGTTAACGGCTGGACAAGCCGCGGAAGACGTGGGAAAAACTGTCCCGTGCAGGCAAGGGGTCTCGTATGATTTCCGTGACCGCAATCTGGGCAGCAGAGAGAAATTTCCGGTAGACGGGCGCAGCCGAGTGGAGGTGTCTCGCAGACGATGGAAGCGTCTTGCCGTACCCACA
This sequence comes from Dryadomyces quercivorus, assembly GCA_002778125.1. Classification (NCBI taxonomy): domain Eukaryota; kingdom Fungi; phylum Ascomycota; class Sordariomycetes; order Ophiostomatales; family Ophiostomataceae; genus Dryadomyces; species Dryadomyces quercivorus. The sequence continues at coordinate 932,217 of PCDE01000014.1, forward strand.
CGGAAGCAAAGTTGGGTCTTTGTGTGGCCTTGCCCAGCCCAAGACGAGGTGCCACAAGGGCACAGGTGCCGTACCGCTCGTAATTTACGCGTAGATGCAGAGATGCAGAGATGAAGAGGAGAGAGAGATGGGGCAGACAACGCGCCATTGGACAGTCGCGAGTCCAGAGTCCTGTGAGAAGTCCTGTGAGACGGGCAGCCGCTTTGGGATCTGTTCAGCTGCGTTGGTTTAGCGCTGGCGCAGAAGCAAGGTCTCTGGTCTGCTGGGAAGATCCCATGGGACGGTCACCCTGGCCTGTCGGCAGTGGAGGGAGGGAGGACTGTGGGGCGACAGATCAGCCGCACTGTCTAATACTTTTGTTAGCCTCGATCAGCTTCTTTGCCACTCTGCCCAGACGGTCTCTGGTCTCTGGTCTCTCATGGCGAAGGGAGGAAGAGGCGGAAGAAGGCGGAAAAAGGAGAGGCTTACTCGAGAGCACGGCGTAGGGCCAACGTCTCCCGTAGGCTTCTTTGTCTCTGTTGCCTCCCCTCTGCCCAATATCGACTTCTGTGTGTTTGGGCACTCGCCTGGTTGGTGCTTGCTGCTTGGTGCTTGGTGCTTCCTGCTTGCTGCTTGCTGCCCTCCTCTCACAGCTCTCCTGCAGCTGTGCTCCTGCAGGCATTCTTCCCTGCTCCTTCTGCCGCCTACCACCGGACAGCCTGCGTCTCGTTTTCTCTTCCAAACAACACTGCTCTTCTCCCTGCCCTTCCTGTCCTTCCCGTCCTCCTCCTTATTCTCTTCGTTGTTCCCCCGAGCACTCGCCCAAACGCTCTTGCAACCCAATATCATGCCGTCTCCACCTCCATCGCCCAGCCATTCGTCCGCTGCCCTCCCTAGCATCGACTCTGGCGGCGATGTGCGCCGACTGCTCCACACGCTCATCCACCGGCATTGCGTCTTCTCGGGCATGCACACTTGTGCCGCCCGCATGGAGGAGTCCGTGCAAATGCTCACCTCCGACCAGATGGCCGCCATGGGCATCTCCGAAGAGCCTGCCGGACAGTTCCTTCTGGAGTGGTTCACCATCTACAACGAGATGAACAACTTTCGAGGCAGCCCGAGTCGTCTCGAGGAGAAACTCGCTGATGTAGGTCTCTGACGCATCCTCGTCTTCGTTCCCTGCTCACCCCCAGACGGCCCGCAAGATCAGCAACCAGCATGGCATGCGTGCGCCACCGCCGCCGCCTCCCAAGTAAGCATGCAGCCCGGACAGGCCCGAGCCTCGCTGACAAACAGAGCTCGCTCGTCCTCCTCCTTGCACAAGGGACGGAAACGCAAGGCGCCAGAGCCGGAGCCGGCGCCGGAACCGCAGTCGGAACCGGACTTGGCCGTGCTGGATTGGACGCCCCAGATGGTGCGCCGGCGGCTATGGAAGACGCTGCTGCCGCCGCAGACGCCAGACAGCAGCTGGGACATGCAGAACATCAGCAAGGAGTTGGCCTGCCGCGTCGACGAGTACCATCTGCGCCTGATGGCTCTGAGGCAATGTCCTCGCCCAGTGCCGCCCAAGGAGCAGCCAAAGGGCCGTGAGCCGCGAAGGAGACCGGGTTGATGGGTAGAGACAGCATAATACTAATCTGTAAGACATGGACTTTGTCCACTTGGGGGGGCGTTTTGGCGTGCAACGGCCTGTCGCCTTTTGCGGGAAATGCCCTGTGGCGCTGTAATCATTCCCGCTGCTTAGTGTCTGGGCCATCTCGGATTTTCCTTGACCCGTGCCGAGCAAGCTTCCAGCTGCTTCCCCGCCATGACGACCGCCGCCGCAGCACCGCCGGTGGATCCCTTTGCGCCATCCTCTGCTGCCTTCTGGCCCACGCATGTCTTCTCGGCACGGCTCTCCCAACGCACAGCTTGCCGCAGCCTCTTCTGCACCGTCACGCTTGACTTCTCACGCTCCTTTGCACTTTTCCAGCATGGCTGAAATGGCCGTCGACCCGCAGGGGTCGACCATTCCAAGTGAGTTTTTGATTGTTTTGATTTACAACAGGCTTTTCCCACCTGCTATTCTCTTTGCTTTATTTACTATTTGATCTTGATTTCTTTGATTTCAATGTCTCTACTGACACCTCAGTCGTTATCAAACACCAGGGAAAAACATACAATGTCGACCTCGACACCTCGGAGCCCGGCTCCGTCTTCAAATACCAGGTCTACAGCTTGACCAATGTCCAGCCCGAGAACCAAAAGATCCTCTGCCGCGCCAGCCAGGTCAAGGACGACACCAACATGGCCGCCCTGCGCCTCAAGCCCGGCCAGGTCGTCATGGTCCTCGGCCAGCCCGGCGAGGCGCCCACGCGTCTGGCCGCCCCCAAGGAAAAGACGCGCTTCCTCGAGGACATGACCTCGCGCGAGCTCGCCCAGAACAACGCCCTGGCCATGCCCGTCGGCCTCGTCAACCTCGGCAACACCTGCTACCTCAACTCCTCGCTGCAGGTGCTGCGCGCCATCCCCGAGGTCCAGGACGGCCTCGCCCACCACCTGCAGCCCGACCGCACCAACCCGCTGTCGACCTTGGCCATCCGCCTGCGCGAGGTCTTCCAGAACATGGCCACCACCGGCGAGGCCGTCGAGCCCGTCGGCCTGCTGACCGTCCTGCGCGCCCAGAACCAGCGCTTTGCCGAGCGCTCGCGCACCGGCGCCTACGCCCAGCAGGACGCCGAAGAGGCCTGGACGTTTATCATCAACTGTCTGAAGGCGACGCTGCCGGCGGCCGGGGAAACGTCTACTACAGGATCCGCATCCCCCCCCAGCGTCATCGACCGCTACCTGACCGGCACGCTCGAGCGGGTCACCGTGTGCGACGACGCCGAGGGCAACACCGAAGACAGCGTCAAGCCCGAGCGCGAGCCCTTCCGCATGCTCGACTGCCACATCAGCGAGTCGGTCAACCACCTGCGCGACGGCCTGCTGGCGGGCCTGCAGCACAAGCTGGAGAAGTCGTCGGAGATCTTGGGCCGCACCGCCCACTTCACCTCGACCGACCGCCTCACGCAGCTGCCCAAGTACCTCAGCCTGCACATCCTGCGCTTCTCGTGGAAGCGCACCGCCCAGGTCAGCACCAAGATCCTGCGCAAGGTCACCTTCCCGCAGGAGTTTGACATCTCCGAGATGTGCACCGACGAGCTGCGCGCCCAGCTCGTGCCGGTCCGCGAAAAGGTCCGCGAGATCCGCAAGGAGATGGACGAGATGGAGCGCAGCCGCAAAAAGCGCAAGCGCCAGCAGCCGGAAGGCGAGAGCAGTCAGCCCGACAAGAAGGACAAGAAGGATGACAAGGATGGCAAGGACAAGAAAGACGACAAGGAGAAGAACACACCCGAAGAAGAGTACAAGACCGACGCGCAGATCGAGCAGGAGAAGCAGGTGGCCCTCGAAAAGGCACAGGAGGAGCTCTACGAGCTCGTGCGGCCGCAGCTGGAGGCCAACAAGTACGCCAACCACACGGGCCTGTACCAGCTGCGCGCCGTGCTCACGCACCAGGGCTCGCGCTCCGACAGCGGCCACTACACGGCCTTTGTCAAGAAGGGCACCATCCTCAACCCCGTGTCGGGCCAGCTGTCCGAGGAGGACGGGAGCTGGCTCTGGTTCAACGACGATAACGTCACCGAAGTCCCGGCCGAGAAGATCGAGAGCCTTGCCGGCGGCGGACCGTCGCATGCCGCCTTTATCCTGCTCTACTCGGCCGTGCCGCTGCCGCTGCCAAAGAACCGCGTAACGGAAAAGTTCTTCCAGTCATAGTCGGGGGGGTATCCTGGGGTGGCATATTTGTGAGCATCTAGAGTTACGAGTAGTCCATGCATGAAGCTGTGGTTCCTGGCACGTGAATCTTGGTAGGAGTATATTGTTATTAGTAAGTATTAGTAAGCAATGAGTAATTACACGTGACCGAGGTGTGCGGGGCAGTGGCTGGGCAGCCCGAATCCCCTCTGGCAGACGCTACGTAACCCAGGCCAGGTAGACGCGGAAGAGCACGGCGATCGGCGACCGGCCATTGAGCAACGACAGACCTGCGAGCCACACAACGATACGAAAACAACCGAGGACGACGTCGAACAGTTGTGGGAACGGTCTTTTTAAGCGTGTTTGCCCAAGACAGGGCTTGTTTATTTGACGATGGTAAGTGATGAGGTGAAGAGATGGAGAGAGAGAGACAGAGACAGAGAGACAGAGAGACAGAGAGACAGAGAGGCGGAGAGACAGGAGGGGGCAAAGAGACAGACGGGACAGGACAGGCAGGACAGACAGACAGGACAGACGTGACGGCAGCTAACTCGGCAGTCCCAATCACTGCGGCCATACCTGCAGGCGGTGCGCAGCAGCCTGACGGTGGCCATGTGCCTGGTGAACTTTGCCTCGCAGACGGCGGAGCGGCACAACGTGCCGGAGATCGAGGCGCGGGGGTCGCCGGAGCTGCTGCTGGCGCCGCTGACGGTGGCGCGGAACGAGAACGAGCGGGTGCTGATCGAGGCGAGCGTGAACAGCGTGCGCGTGAGCATCAAGATCAAGCAGGCCGACGAGATCGAGCACATCCTCGTGCACAAGTTCACGCGGTTCCTGACGCAGCGCGCCGAGTCCTTCTTCATCCTGCGGCGCAAGCCGGTCGAGGGCTACGACATCTCCTTCCTCGTGACAAACTTCCACACCGAAGAGCTGCTCAAGCACAAGCTCGTCGACTTTGTCATCCAGTTCATGGAAGAGGTCGACAAGGAAATCTCCGAGATGAAGCTCTTTGTACGCTCTTCTTGTCTGCCCATGTCTCCCTCTGCTGACCGCTTAGTTGAACGCACGTGCACGTTTCGTGGCCGAGTCTTTCCTGACGCCCGTATGTTGGCCTGTCTTCCCGTCTTCCTGTCCACCGTCTCTCAACACTGACACCTCTAGTTTGACTAATTGTATATCCGCCCGGCTGTCCGAGACATTCCTTCCAGCTTCCGCCCTACGACGAATCCTTCAGACGCGGCATGGGATCTACATGGAAGTAGCAGAACTGGCAGGACTGGCAGAACTGGACCTCGCCGACGGCCCCTATTGTTACGGTATGGTAGATAGACGCTGGCAGAAAAGCAACGGACAATGCAACTGGTCACTTTTTTTCGCATCACCTGCCAGACAGATCATGTCTTGGATTTCAGCTATGTACATATGCACGCGTTTCTCTTGCCATTTATCCTGGCCGTTCCTAAAGTAAGTCTTCCGTATCCTCGTCATCCCGTGGCCTTTGCCAAGCAAAGGACACGGTTTCTCCCTTGCACACGTCGAGAGACAACATGTGCATGGGAACTCTTTATCTTTTTTTTGGTAGTCTTGTGTTTTTCTTTTTTTCAGGGGATTCTTTCCTAGTTTTTTTTATTCTTTCCAATGTCTTCTGAATCTGCTGTAGGGGAGGTAAATATGCAAAGGCTTTCGAAACATCAAGCCGGGACTGGGCAAAGCAGCGTGAAGGGGGGAGGGGGGGGGAGGGCATGGGCTGGATGGGATATTGCTATGGTGTATGCAAAAAGGGGGAACATGAAGGTATCGGGCGAGGGGTGGGGCGGTGGGGGCGATGGCTGCACGCCAGCAAGCAACAAGGGACGCAAGTCTCTCTACTACTCTGCCGGGCAACGGACGGGTGGTGTGTGGCGGGTGCTGTGTTGGGGGTTTGCCTGCAGATGTCTCCAGTTCCAGATCGAGATCGGTCACGTGTTTCGCCTCCTCCATTAGCTGGTGCCGGGCACCATGCCGCCATTTTGCGCGGCAGTTTGTGCAGCTTGCGCTTGTGCTCCGATGGCTGCTTCTATTGCCTTTTGGTGGCTTTCCGCCAGCTCAGCTTCGTGGTTGGCCTGCACAAAGACCGACTCGATCGTCTCCCGCTCATCCTGCGTCAGGTGCGCAAAAAGAGACTGGTAGTATTGTGGCTCCGCTTGTTGAAGACCTGTCTGGTTAGAACCTGCTTCGTAAATCAAATAGGAGGCAAACATACGGGTAATCGTCGACTTGAACAACTGGTACGGCTCGATCTTGTCCAGAGCCGACTCCAGCAGCAGGCTCTCTTCGCCCAGCTCGTCCGCTGGCTCCGTCTGCTGGCGTAGGCGTTCAATCTTCTGGGCCTCCTCGCTGAGGAACTCAATGTACGCCGTGTTCTCGTCTTTGCCCGTGCCGTCCGTCTCGTCAATGGTCGTCTCTTCTTCCTCGACCCAGCCGTCGTCGGGATCCTCCCAGTCGTCGTCACCACCACCAAACTGGAAGTCATCCTTGAGGGCATCCTCGCGGTCTAAATAGTTAGAGGCGTACCTTTACGAAGAAACAGAGGCACTCACTTTTTATGGCTGCCGGCAGCGTCCGGAAGAGAATGATGATGCCCTAGGATCGTTAGTCAACAAGTTCTCTCCTGGAATCAATCAGCCACAAACCTTGAGCAGACGGGGCCAGCCCACAGATACGCTGGTCGGAATGTTGCTCGGCGGCAGACACAGCAGGGTGACAATGGCGGAGATGCAGAGCTTCTTGTCGTGCACGCGCGTGAAGATATCCATGTTGCCAAACCACATCGTAAAGAAGCGGTTCGTCCAGCCCGTCGTCTCCAGCTCGGCCAGCGTCAGCTGCGGGTTGTAAAAGATGGCGCTGATGACCATCTCCATCAGGTGCACGCGGTAGCTGCGCGGCTCCACCTGGTGGACGGCGGATGCGGCACCCGTCGACAAAAAGGCATCGCTGGGCGTCACCGTGCCGTCGGGGTTGATGATGCCGCTCGAAAGGGCCGCCAGAGCCATGCGGATAAACTTGGACACAATGTCGTCGATCACGCCCGGCAGGCTGACCATCATGGCCTCGGCCAGGCGGCAGGCACACACGCGATCGGAACCGGTAACCTTGGGGTCGGCAAACAGCAGCGTAACCATAGAGCTGAGCATGTCGACCCGGACACGGTTTTGACGCAGGTGCTCGGCACCAAACTGCACAAAGTTGTCGAGGGCCGGCAGCATGTCCTCGAGGTACAGCTCGGCGCCGGCCTTGAAGGTGGCGTGGAAGAGGTCAAAGGCCTCCCACATGATGGGTGAGATCTGCTTGGCTGAGAACGTGCAGCTGTCCACGATCTCAAAGACCTCGTTGAACAGGTCGTACAGCCGGTTCTCCAGGGTCACCCGGATAATCGGCATAATGACGCTCTCAATGTGGTGCAGCACGTCCGGCATGTTCTCGAGCGTCACGATCAGCGTGCCAATCGTCTGCAGCACACCCAAAGCCGTGATGCTCTTGTCGTCCACGAGGTCGCTCGAGTCGATCTCGTCGTCCAGCCGGCTCGCCCGGTCCAGCAGCTCCCGGATGATGCGCAGGTATGTGTCCCGCAGCTGCTCGCTCAGGGCCACGGCAAACGGCGTCAGCTCCTTGGAGAAGACCTCGACAAAGTCCTCCATGACGTTGGCCAGCGCGTCCACATCGGCTTCGTTGGCCAGCTTCAGCAGCTGACTCATAATGTTGGGGATGTTCGAGCGCATGTGGTCGCGGATGGCGTCGTGGCGGATCAGCGGCTGCAGAGCCAAGGCCGCCGTTATGCGCACCGGCAGTTCCGAGTCCGACATGCAGTCGATGATACGCTGGTAGACGAGGAACAGGTTGGCCTGCTCGTGCCAGTCGAGCGACTCGAACTTTTCAATCGTGTCACAGGCCCGAGCCCGCAAGATGCCCTTGTTGCTCAAGAAGTCTGGCAGCACGTAGCGAACCAAGAACATCTCGACCTGGTCGGCAATGGGGCTCTTCTTGCCGAGCAGGATGGGGGCCAGGGTTCCAATCAAGCGCAGGGCACCGTCCTTGGCAATGTAGTTCTTGTCCTGCTCCTCGGGCGTGGCCTGCTCGTATGCCGTCACGATATTGTTCACAAACTGCAAGATCTCGTACACTTGCCGGCGGCGAGCCTTGGTCAGACACACCAGGAAGTTGGTGGCGGACACGTCCGGCGAAGAGATCTCCTCATAAAAGTTCAGCTTGCGGTGCAGGTACTCGTCCGGCTCGTCGGAGAAGCTGGCAACGTCTTCCTCGGACAGGCAGAGCAGCGGGAAGAGCAGATGCATCAGCAAGTTAGGCAGATGCGGCTGCAGGTGTGGCCACATCTCCTTGGGCCGGATGCATTCCTCGAGGAAGACGACGGTGTATGACAGACACGTGCGGCTCAGCCAGATCTGCTTTGCCACCCACTTCTCGATCTGCTGCAGGTACACCTTGAGGATTTCTGGGGCGACCGTCTCGGTGAATTGGTTGGCAAACGCGAGCTGTTCGCGGTTGTCCGTGGTCAGGGTATACGTGTTGCCGTGTCTAAGTGATGAGTCAGCAAATCTTCTTTTCTTTCTTCTTTTTTTCTTCCTTCTTCCTTTTTCCTGTCCTTTTAGTTCTTCCCGGGACTTTGCAACGTACCGCATAAACAGCCGGTTCAGGTTAAAGTAGGCCCATTTCTTAGCCTTCCACCAGTGGTTCTTCTCACGATCGCCGACGTCCTCGATCATGGAGCAGGCCGGCGGGTTCTTGGAGATGGTGCGCAGAAAGATGGTACACCACTGGAGGTTGTCAGCGCGCAGGCGCGTGGGCAGGTCGAGCCAGGCGGCCTGCTTGTAGATTTTGAGGGCCAGGTGCAGCATCTCGCCGGCCTCTTCGTTTTCCAGGTCGAGCAGCTGCTGGCAGAGGAGCAGCAGATGTGGGAAGGACATCTCGACGATGGCGGTGAGTTCGTCGCGGCTGACGCCGGCGGCGGCCTTGAAGCGGTAGGTGCGGCAGACGGCGAGCAGACACTGGATGCCGGCGACGACGCTCTGGGCATCGTTTGTGCTGAGCAGCCGCATGGTGTACTCCATGTAGGTTGGCCATCGCGAGGGGTAGTCCCAGTGGAGGATGCGCTGCAGCAGGGGCACGAGCTGCTGGCGCACGAGGCTGGGCGAAGAGCCGAGAATGGGCAGCAGGCGGTTGCGCACGTTGGCCTTTTCCTCGTCGGTGAGCAGGCGCTCGTCGGGGTAGACGTCGACATATGTCCAGGCCCGGTTGACGCGGTTCTTGACGTAGATGGCGGCTGTTGGTCAGTATCTGGGCTGGAGTTCTGGCTGGAGTGCCGTATCTAAGAGTAACATACCGGAGAGCTTGACATTCTGGCTGGGCTCGGTCTCGAGGATGGTCAGGAGGACGTCGGTGAATCCATTGACCGTTTCGGCCTGGCAGCAAAGTCAACAGTCGGATCAGACGAGCACAGGCAGCAAGAAGAGCAAGGACAAGCAAAGGCACACAGTTTTCAGTTGGGCTTCGGCCGTCTGCCGGACGACGCCATCCGGGTCAAGAGTTGCGACAATGCAACTCTTGACATGCTCAAAGTCGAGCGCCATGTCGACACATGTGCCGCGTACGCGACGTCACAGACTGAACAAGCTCGACGGGATTGGGTCGAGAGCGTCGTTTGTTGGCGATTGTTGCTGACAAGTGGCCGGCTCGAGGAATGGGCAAATGGCAGCAGTCAACCAAAAGCAGGAGGGGGCCGGCGAAGCGGCAGCGAATGCAGATGAGAAGCAGCTCGCGGCGCTTGGGCGTGCCAGAGAAGACGGGATAGACGGACGGGGATTCCCCTGCGACGGTATTTTTTTCACGCTCGCCGACTCGATGCCCTCTTTTCCTGTTTCTATTTTTCTTCTTTTTCTTCTTTTTTTTCTTTTTTTTCTCGTTCCTTTTTCTTCCCCTTTTTTTTGCTTCGACCTATTCCGGTGGGCGGAAGAAAAAAAAACGTGCGCAGGAGTCGAGCAGTGTGATCTGTGGAAATGGGAACAGACGCTTTTCGGGAGCTGGCTGGGCCTGGGGCGGTGGCAAGACAGCTGAGGTGGGTTCAGGGCTGTGGTGATGACAGGGAACGTCGTGATGGCTTTTCTTGCCGTTAATGTTTTTTCTCGATTCCAGCGTCCGTGCTGACGAAAAAAACGTAATAATAAAAAAATAAAGGGAAAAAAAAATAAAGGAACCTATGGAAAAAGAGACAGTGGCGCTAACTGGAAAACTGCGGGCGGGTTTGGCCACTGGCCGCACTAAATGGCGGGGCAGTTGATGGAAGGAAAGAACGAAGGACGAGAGAGCAGCAAGAGGCAGGAGAGACACGAGGGCGGGTACGTCTTGTTCCGTGCTCCGTACCTGCCCTATGGCAGCACTGCTGTGCAATGGGGAAAGAGCGTGCCAGTGTTGGTCTCGGCGCCCCTGATTCGTGCCACACTGGCGTCTAGAGAACAATGGAAGACCTGTACGAGTACGGAGTACGTATCTTAGCAAGCCGTGGCATGCATGCCCATTCTTTCCATGGCATTCCTACGGCGTCCTCCGGCCTCCGTAGGACCCATACATACCCATGCACGCCGGTCTGGCATCTCCTGGCCCCATAGCAACCAGCGCCGACCAAGTCACGTGACATGTTCTCGTAAAGTGTGGCTGGTGGTGTGGCTGGTGGCTGGTGGCTGGTGGCTGATGTAAGGAGGACTGTGGAAGTGGGCCAACGAAATGTCTCTTCAGGACGGCAGAGGAGGTCAACCAACTCTCCCAGGCCCTTGCCACTGCGCAACTCTACAGATTCTCTCCATTCCCGACGCATCGAGATCACATGCATTGCCATCATCACCTGTCGGCATCGCCACCGGTTGCCTGTACGGAGTACTCCGTTCTCTGTCAGCAACCAACAGGACCCTCTGGACCCTCTCCGTGGCCCCTGTCCATCTTGTCCCCTCTGCCCCGATGTGTCACCCAGACCGCCATGCTCCCCGTAGGACAGATCCAGGGCTGCTGGGGCCGCAAGAGCCCTCCAATGGCGGCTGTGCGGTTGTCTTCCCTGATAACGAGTGGAGCCAGGACGGGCCGGATGAGTATGTCCAGCAGGCATGGCGTGTCAAGTGGCCGTCCTTTTTTTTTGCTGGTCTTGACGGCCAGTGTGCGAGTGCGAGAGTGCGGAAGACGCGGAGGAAAAAGCGGTGGGTGGCAAGACCGTAAGCTGCTGCGTCAGTGCCCGGCCGGTGCAGGCAGGCGGTGAGAGACGCAGCGTAGAGGGTCCAACACGAGTTGATGGCACAAGAATCAGTGGCTCGGCGGTCGGGCTGGCAGCCACAGCGGATGTCTTCCGGTGAGTCAGACAGTCGTCACTTTGAGAAGAGTAATGAGTGTTTGTGGTATTGCTATGATTGTTGTTCTTTTTGTTGTTGTTCTTTTTATTCTTTTTTGTGTTTTGGGTGTTGGGTTTCCTCACTAAGAGATAACAATGTGACCTTGCATCCTATCCAGTCTACCAATCCTATCCAGTCCCATCCTTACATCCATTCCCATCTTCATCCCACCACCCTATTCCATCTCCTGAGAGTCGTCGCTCTCAAAGTTGTGCTCGTCCTCTTGCTCGGCCTTGGCCATGGCCAGTCCGGTAAGGGTGTTGCAGGACCGCAGGAACGCTTCGTGGTTGAGCCGGTGGGTGTCAAAGAAATACGGCTCCTCGATCACCTTGAGAACCCAGCGAAGAGAGTCGGCCGCCATGGGCACCGAGCACAGAGAAGTCCGGTGGCGCGGCAGATCCGGATGGTCACCGCAGAAGCGGTCTTCGAGCTGCTGCATGGGGGCGATTTCGTGGTGCTCGTTCTCATCATAGTCAAACTTCCTGTACATGACAAAGCCGTGGCGGCTGCCGGGGTTTCGGCCCTGTATGAACCGGCTGTCGGTAGTGGACTGGTTTGGGTTGGCCAACTGCGGTAGCGTGCCCGTCGGGCCCTCGCCAAAGTAGCCCGCTGGGAGCTCGTGGGACTGTTGGAGGAGAAGTTCTCCGTCGGGGGCCTGGGTGGCGGAAGCTTGTCCCGTAGCCCCCTGGCCCTGGTTGGCCATCTTCCCCTGGGCCGGCTGGCCCATGTTTCCCAAGAAGGAGTGTCCCTGGATGGGCTGAGTGGTGCCCAGCTCAGGCTCGTTGAAGCCGTAGAAGAACTGGTCTGCCGTCTGATACATGTCGGGTGTTGAAGTGAAGTATTGACAGTGATGACTGAAGTTGACTGAGGTGGACTGAAGTTGACTGAAGTTGACTGAAGTTGATAGAAGTTGACAGTGAGGTGACAGTGAGGTTGATTGAGGTTGACAGAGGTCAGTGCGTCTTGAATATATGAAGATGGGATAGGATGAAGAATGAATCGAAAACAAGACAGGAGCAAGACGGTCTTTTATAGCCAGTTGAGCCGTCTATTCTCTGCTCGTCCAGCACATCTCTATGCCCCAGGGAGAGGATATCGCCGGAAATGGTAAAGATGCAAACCTAAGATGCTTAGGTGTGGAACATTCCACGCCGTCAGGCGAGTTTCCAATCTGCCGTTTCGTCGGAACCCAACGGCGCGGGCTGCGGTAACGATGCTTTGACATTTGCGGGAGGATTGACTTGCGGCAGCTCCGGCGACTCTGGTGGCAAACGATGCCGCATCCGGAAAGCGAACAAGATCGGTGGCGATGGCAGGAGACTCGCACGTTGCTCGCACTTGCACTGCTCTCCTCTGTCTTCCCTCCCCGTCTTCTGTCTTCGTACTGTGCGTTACCGACTGACCGTCCAGACAAAGCCATTGGCAAGCAAGTCGAGACCAGTGGCAAGGCTGCATGGGGTATAGGACCAGAAAGAGGAGGTCCATTACTCGAGTCAAACACTTCCTGGCCACTCATCTCTCTCTCGATGATGTAGGATCGACATGGATCTCAGTCATGAAAGAAGCCCCCCGCATGCCGTCGCCGACAGCCGAAAGGCCATTCCGACAATCATTCGACCGACCTCACGAGATCGACCGCCGAGCTTTGCCGTACCGTACAGCCGGTATCGATAGCCCTTTGTCTCCCATCCTCCCGCGCGGCTCCCCACGCGCATTGCCCGCTTAGCCGACCAGACTGCTGGAAGAGCAGAGCCGAGCCAGTCTTCTGGGACTGCTGGAGCCAGCGGACTCCCCAGCAGACGAGTGCAGGGATGGTGGCACGCCCGTATATCCGGTTCTCCGTTCTCGTTCTCGTTCTGTCGATGAGTCTTGATGTCTTGGGTAAGCAGTTTTGAAAAATCTCCCGCCGTCTAGAGATTCTGTCCAAGTAAATTCAAACAACATTCCGGAGACATGGCAGACACTCCCAAACTATTACGCAAGAGATCTCTTACGCAATACTGTGTAGCCTCACATGTCGATCTTCAGCCCCAAGGCACGTGTCGCCAGTACTTCTAGAAGGGTTGATCCTGAAGATCCTGCTCCACGTCGTCTTTGATTCTGCGCGCCAAACTCCAATGCCTGAGCAGGAATCCTCCCTTGTCCTCTATGCCACCCAGGAACCAATCGTGTGGTCGCCCGCATGGCCGGGGTGGCTTACGTCAGCAACCACAGCAAACACGGCGTTTGATTTCCGCATGCGGACAGCAAATGCAACGGCCACGCATGGCTTCTACGGCAACGATCCTCGTGCTGCTGTACCTTTGTCAACCCTTTACGCAGTACCCATCGCCCCACTTCCCCAGAATCAGCTTCCAGCATGGCGTCACTTAGTGTCGGCTCCACCGCCGTCCATGCCCACCAGCTGCCAGACAGGGGCTCCTTCACGGCCTGGAATATCGTCGCCGAGATCTGGATGAGCCTCGATCTGCCCCCGGCCGCCCTTGCCCAGCTCTGTCTGCCCGGCGACGAGCCCGGCCCGGCCATCCCGTCCTCTTTCAAGATCGGCCATCTGGCACAGAGCGTCGTCGCCCTGTCGGCCCTGGCGGCTGCCCAGGCCGCTGCACGACCGGAAGACGCTGTTCCGCGGGTGACCGTAGACCGTGCCGCCGCCGTCGTCGAGTTCCAGTCGGAGCGCCTCTACACGCTCCAAGGCCGGCCGCCCCGGTCGTCCTGGGGCAGCCTCGGCGGCCTCTACCCGACGGGCGACGGCGGCCAGGTGCGCATCCACGACGTGTTTCCGCATCACCACAGCGGCATGCTGGACCTGCTGGGCCTTGCCCGGACGACCAGCTCGCGCGACGCCGTCGCCGCCCGCACGCGCCACTGGGCCGCCATCGACCTCGAGACCGTCGCGCTCGACCGCGGCCTGGCCATCTATGCCGTGCGCACCTATCGCCAGTGGGACCAGCTGCCCCAGGCCAGGGCGCTGCCCGACATTCCCGTCTCGGTGGAGGCGATAGCAGAGGTGGCGGGCCGACCGAGACGAACGGCAGGCGGTGACCTCCGCGGCCTGCGCGTGCTCGAGCTGACCCGCGTCATCGCCGGCCCCGTCGCCGGCCGCACGCTGGCGGCCCACGGCGCCGATGTCGTCTGGGTGACGTCGCCCAGCCTGCCCGAGTGTCCCGGGCTGGACCGCGACCTCGCCCGGGGCAAGCGCACCGTGCAGCTGGACCTGGACGACGCGGCCGACCGGGCCACCCTGCTGTCCATGGCCCGCACCTGCGACGTGTTTCTGCAGAGCTACCGCCCGGGCAGCCTGGCCGCGCACACGGACGGCGCGCTGTCGCCGGAGCAGCTGGCAGCCGCCAACCCGGGCATCATCTGCGCGAACCTGTCGGCCTTTGGCCCCGCAGGGCCGTGGGCCGGCCGGCGCGGCTTCGACTCGCTCGTGCAGACGTGTTCGGGCATGAACGTGTCCGAGGGCGAGCACTACGGGACCGACGGCTGCCGGGCGCTGCCCTGCCAGGCCCTCGACCACGGCGCCGGCTACCTGCTGGCGGCGGGCATTGCGGCGGCCGTCTACCGGCGCGAGACGGAGGCCCGGACCCACGGGATCCTGCGGTCGTACCGCGTAGACGTGTCGCTGGCGGGCGTGATGAAATACCTGCGCAGCCTCGGGCAGTACGAGGGCCGGACAGGCTTCGACGGGCAGCCGTGCTACGCCTCTGTGCAAGAAGTGCCGGCCGCGTTTGTGGAAGAGCGCGAGACGGGATTCGGCACGATGCAGGCCGTGCGGCACAGCGCCTCGGTCGAGGGCTGCGCACCCGGATGGGACGTGATGCCGAGACCGCTGGGCAGCGACGCGGCCGTCTGGCGAAGCGAGAAGGACATCCTCGGTAACGGAAGTGTTTAGGGCAGACGAGCGTGCACGGCTCTGGTCCGTGAGCGCTCCTTCGGGGGGAACGTGGCCTTGCTAGGCGTTGCTGGTGAGAATTGTGCAAGGCGAAACAGGGATGGCATTCCTCTGGGAGGCATGCGTGACAGGACTTGGCATTGGTTGCTGCGGCTATGATTTCATTAAGCGAAGAGAGCAGAGACTATCGCTAATAGCGCAGACTGTGATGGGATAGACCCAAGACGATCGTTTCGAAAACCATTATCCGCTCTGCCGGGCACTGGTTCTTGGTCCACGTTGACAGGGGCCGAGCTGGCTGGCTGCTAACCAGTTTGGTACGCATGCTGATCGAAACGGGCCGCACACGTCGAGTTGTGTGCAGTGAGCATGCACAACGATATGTATGAATAGACACAAATTCTGTGTGCCTTGATAAGGCTGTGCTTACTCGTAAGATGAAGACAGGCCTATCTATCAGAACAATCAGACAATCGTCTCAGGACGGGAGGATTCCAACAATCCCACGCCACGAGGCTACATGGATGAAGACCCTCCTCCCTGGCATGATTTCCCCCTAAATGCCAGTTCACCAGCTCTCTGGGCGCTACTCCACAAGAGGTAGTCCTGGCCGGCTGTCTGGATGGAGAGGCTAGCCGGTTTAGAAGCACCAGTGCGTCTGCTTACGGCTCGATAAGACCTACGTTGGTGATTGGCCCCGGCCACTGCACGAAACGTAGGGGACTTCTCACACTGCCCGCGGCGTCTCTGCAGCGTTTTCTATCAGACTTCTAGTCAGGAGACGGGATCGGGTCATTCATGTGTTACCCCTGTCTGTGCATCAATAGTTTCGGGGAATGAGAAGGGGGGAAAAGAGAAGGGGAGGGATCAGAGAAGAAGGGGAGATTGTTCTTGATTTCAAGGCAAAGACGGAAGATGACCGAATTAAGACCGAAAACAAAGACCAGACCTAAACCAAGAATAAAGGGCCAAGAATAAAGAACAAAAAATAAAATAAAAAAATACGAGTAAAACCAAAGAACCAGACAAAAGAAATAACACATCAGGTGGGCGCTCGTCGATCATAGCTTCTAGCTATTCGCTAGCACGCCTGTTGGGTCTAGAGGTCCCACTGGGGCTGCCCGCATGGCATTGTCTGCAGAGCTGGCGACAGTCCGCCGCGTCCGTGCCTTGGCTCAGGTAAGGGTGCCGTCATCCAGCGGCTGACCTGCTTCTCTGCACCAGCGTTCCCTTATCAGAACACACGGGATGGTTGGGGGTTGGGGGCCTGCTGAGCGACGCTGCAATCCTGTTATCGACGCGGTTTCATAAAAGGATGGCAGCAAGCGCGCCCTTTTTCTAGTTTCCCTTTGTCTCTTCTTTTTCCTCTTCCTCTTCCTCCCCCGCGCCCTACGACGAGCATGCGACGACGCCAGACGGTAGTCCCTAGAACCCACACAATTCACCGCTAGCACTGCCGGCCATGTCTTCCTTCTTGAGGGAGTCCTGGACGTGGTATGGAGTCACGTGGCTGATCGTGATAGCGAGGATGTAAGTTGTCTCTTGTTGTCTCTTGTTCTTGTCTGAGCTATTCTCATACGTCAGGTACTCTCGGTTCCTGCTATTACGATCCTGGAAGAAATTCCAGCTGGATGACATCCTCATGATGATTGCCATGGTAAGCTGATGCCAGACGGAACGAAAGATCGGCAGCTCTGACCAAACGAGTACAGGCCACAGACACTGTTCTCATGGCCTGCGTCAACATCGTGGCCACAACCAGCAGCAATCTCATCAACCCAGAGGACACAACGCCCTTGACGCCCGACAACATCCGGGAAAGGGTGTACGGCTCCAAGATGGTGCTCGTCGTCGAGCAGATGCAGATCCTCACCACGTGGATCGTCAAGTGTTGCTTGTTGCTGTTTTATTATCGTCTCACGTAGGTTCTGTCCTCCCCTGTCTGCTGTCTTCTGTCCTAACCAGCCAGTTGGAGTCTGAGGCAAAACATGGCCGTCAAGTTTGTCACCGCCTATGTCGTTCTCGGATTCGTCCTCATGGAAATCCTCTACCTGGGCGTCTGGTGTCGGCCCTTCCACGACTACTGGGCCGTTCCCACAGACAACAGTAGGCACACACTCTCTCCCCTCCGCCATCCCTGCTGACTTCCAGTCCAATGCACCGCGGCCACACACCACCTCATCACCAATGCCGTGCTGAACATCTCCTCCGACATCATGATCATCCTCATCCCCATGCCCGTCTTTATCCAGGCAGGCATCTCCACCAAAAAGAAGGCTCTGCTGTGCAGCGTCTTTGCCGTCGGCAGCTTCACGGTATGCATCCCGGCATCCGCAATGTCTGTGGGCTTGCTGACGCTTCCTAGATTGTCTCTGCCGTCCTTAATAAGTACTACTCCTTCAACGATCCGTACGGCTCCCAGTGGATCTTTTGGTACGTCCGGGAGTCGTCCACGGCCCTCATCACGGCCAACCTGTCCCAGACATGGACCCTGGCACGGAAGGTCCTGCGCATCACGTCCCTGTCGGCAGACCGCTCGTCCAATATGCGCTATGGCATCAGCGGCGAGTTCCGCTCGCGTCCCAGCGCCGTCCACTTCAAGAGCACCATTTCCCGAGGCGACAAGTCGGTCGTGCTGCAGGCATCGCCGAGCCAGGAGAGGATCAATGCCGACTATCCCATCCCGCTGAAAATCTATCAGCGAAGGGAAGTCGACGTGGAGTATTCGATCGATCCCGATAAAATATCCCAATAATATGCTGGCGTTCTTGCAATATATTCTTTTCGCTTGTCCCTTGGCCCTTGGCTATTCCTCGATCTGCATGCTCTGTGGCACGCGCATCAGTGCGTGGATCCAGATGGCGGACAACAGGAGGCAGATGAGGAACCGCCGCAGCTTTTTGGTCTTCTGGTCCGACATCTGTCGGCCCCTTTCCCTTTCCGCCTCTTCGGCCAGCTGCTCCTCTCTCTCCTTCTTGTAGAACCGCCGGTGGGCCGCGCAGTCCCAGCCATTCTTCTTGCAGTACACCTTGCATCGGTCGGTCATCCGGTTCGGGAGGGTTCGTGGTCGGCAATGTACGAGTCGGATCGCCTCATAGCGATGGCCTCTCTGTCGACACAGCGGACATCTGCCCCTCTGCTGGACGTAGCCTTCTCGCCAGCAGTGGCGACAGAATACGTGGCCTATAAGAGTGAGAAACCAGAACAAGAACAAGAACAAGAACAAGAACAAGATCCCAGAAGCACAAAAAATGCACTCACCACAGCTCGTCGCGATGGACGTCCGGGTCAGGTAGCGAAAGCAGGTGATGCATTTGAAGCCGTCCGTATAGGCCCGCTTCATGCGGCGGCTTTTGCCTTGGGCCTTGGTGCATTCGTAGCACAGAATACAGGCACAGTCGGTGAGGTATTTGTCTTTCCCGTTTCCCATATCGTGGGAGTCGGCGAGTGTGCAGAGACAGGAGGAGCAGACGAGCACCATGCTGTCGTCGATCTTCATGGCTGCGTTCAGGCTCATATTGCTGGGCTTCATTTTGGCGCGGGCTTCGGTTTCTTCGGCGTCGCAGAGATCTTGGAGGAGCAGTCGTGCAAGTCCTGGAAAGAAAGTATGGATGCTCATAGTACTCGCAAGAGGAATATATCGGGTTATGTAAGTCATAATCTGGAGGAAGTCACGCTGGGTATGCACAGGAAGGAGTGAGCGGGTTGAAATAGCTGGATGTATTATAGGAAAGAAGGACAGGACGCTCTTGCTTCAGAAAGAGAAGAAAAAGAAAATGCAGGTATAGGGGATTACACATCGGCATCTGGCGGCTGACCGATCGCCTCAAAGACTTCACGGATAGCTTTATATTTCAAGCTCCAGATCCAGTCATGCTCAGCCTCCTTGACAACAGTGCTTTGATAGTCCACTGTCTCTCCGCACTGGTTCTGGTTCCAGCACTGGTCCATCCACTGTATGTGTAAGCGAGAGAAGAGAAAAGAGAAGAAGAGAAGAAGAGAAACGAAGGAGAAAAGAAGAAAAGAAAGGAGAACTCACCCGTGGCCCTTTGGTATTTGCGTCTCCAATCATAATGTCTGTCTCGGCATAATAGACGCGGACAGTCATCGTCTTGCCAGACGACCGTAGAGAATCCACCAGACGCGGCACCAGCACGTCGTAGTCGCCCCAGTCACTCCAGCCTTGCATGCCGTTGGCGCTCTCAATCTTCTTCATAAACAGCAGCGCCTCCGACGGCAGGCCCTGGATGCCCTCGCTGTAGATGCGCTTGACCAGCTCCGGCCACAACTCTTCTTCGGCAGCGGAGGCGACGGCGAGCTCGTCAACTGCCTCTGGCTCCTCGGTGCTTCCAAACGGCAGGGCCGAGGCTGCCTTGGCGACGAATGCCTGGCTGGCGCCAAAGACGACGCCAAAGGTGGACGCGACGGGCCCCTGGAGGAACTGGGCCATCTTGTCGACCTTGCCGATGAGGGCGGCCGGCAGCATCTGGGTGACGGACATGAGCGTCGCGCTGCTGTGCTGGGGCAGAACCCAGGGCGCGCCCATGGCAAAGTAGGGCTTCTCCGGGTGCAGGATCTCGGGATGGTGCAGCAGCATGTCGAGGGCGTAGATGGTGCCGCCACTGTGGCAGGCTACGGAGACGTGGCGGATGCCGAGGTGCTGGAGCAGGGCCAGGACAGTTTCTGGCAGTGAGCTCGACTTGGGGTCCGTCATACCATCTCCTTCAGCTTCTTCAGCTTCTACTCACCCGTCCACAGCGGCACTTCCTCCCGCACGTCGACGGGATCGGTGCCGCCGATGCCAGGCCGGTCGGGGTTGATGATGCGGATCTTGTGTCTCCGGGCGAGGTCGTCCTTGGTGATCTGGACGAGTCGCGAGGCCAGCATGGGGCTGTAGAAGAGCAGTACGGACTCCTGTTCGGGGTGTTGCTCGTTTCGGTAGCCATAGTCAGCATATTTCACCTGGAACGGAGCGGCCCGGCCCTTGGCAGCGTCGGCCGGCAGGGTGAAGATCCTGCTAAAGCGAGGGTCGTCTAGAAAGTCTGTGGCTGCCATGGCAAAGTGAATATCTCTGTCTCCCTGTATAATTCTTTATGCTGGGGTGTCACGCATTTATGCACAGCAAGGGATGGAGGATGTGCTCTGGTGCCTAAAGGAGGCGCAAGGAGAGACTATGCCGTAAGTGGAAAACGATGAATAGGGCCGTTGGGGTTGCAATGATCCCGAGAAGGGTGGTCAGCCTGTTGGCTGCTAGGCTGACTAGTACTTGAAAATTCAGCCTATTGTCTGCAGCCTACCGCGGTTACATATGGCTGCAGGGAATAGCGTTGTCGCCTGGTTTCGAAAGCCTTGTCTGTCCAGTGAGAGGAGGCAATGGAATTGCCAGCCTCAATGGCAGCATACGATGCGAGACAATCGATGCAGCCGCCCAATAAACCACCTGTTTGAACAGGTCATCGCCTGGGCCGGTGACCCAAAGGGGATGTAGGCGCTTGCGGTGTGCAAGTGACGAAAGAGTTCAACTGTCTATAAAGCCTGAGAATCAGAACTCCCTCGGATCGTTTGTTCCTTGGAAAAAACAAACACAGCAGACAGAACTGAACTGAACTGAACAGAATGTCCGACAGTCTAGGCAACGAAGCCATCCTCAAGAAGATTGACCGTCTTCGCGAGACAAACATTGGCACCTTTATTCCTCTTCCTCAGGTTTGTCAACTGTCGTCCTCCCTGCCGTCTCTTCTGACCAGAATAGCTTGTCGTCGTGGGTGACCAGTCGTCCGGCAAGAGTTCCGTGCTCGAAAGCCTGACGGGCTTTTCCTTCCCTCGTGCTGCCACGCTGTGCACTCGCTATGCCACGCAAATCACTTGCGTCCGCGACGCCGTCAAACGGGTCACCGTCTCGATTATCCCCCGTTCTGATGCCAACGCGACGCTGAAGAGCCACCTGCTCAAGTTCCGTCGGTCGCTGAACCACTTCAACAACGATGACCTCGCCCAGATCTTTGAAGAGGCCAACTCTGCCATGGGCATCGGCAGTGACCAGGAAGGACTCGCCTCGGCTGCCTTCAGCGAGGACATCCTCAAGATCGAGATCAGTGGTCCCGATGTAAGCCAACCTCGTCCGATTCTCTGGCATAGGCCGTCCTGACGTTGTATGTAGCAAATCCACCTGACCGTGATCGACGTCCCGGGCATCTTCCGCGTGGCCACGCCGGGCGTCACGCGCGAGTCCGACGTCGAGCTCGTCCGCAACATTGTCAAGCGCTACATGGCCGACAAGCGCACCATGTAACCGTGCCCTGTCCTCTCTTTCTAGAGTCTTGCTCACACGCACAGCATCTTGACCGTCCTGCCCTGCAACGTCGACGTGGCCACGCAGGAGATCCTCAAGCTGGCCGAAGAGGCCGACCCAGAGGGCGTCCGCACCATGGGCGTCCTGACGAAGCCGGACCTCGCGAGCGAAAAGGCCACGCAGGACGCCCTGATCGACCTGGTCATGGGCCGGCGCAACAAGCTGCGGCTGGGGTACTACGTGCTCAAGAACCGCAGCGCCGACGACAGCACGTCGTCCACGGACGACCGCATGGCGTCGGAGCGGGCCTTTTTCTCGCAGCCGCCGTGGTCCTTGTCGGCCGTGGCCGAGTACTGCGGCGTCGCGCGCCTCAAGAAGCGCCTGCGGTCGCTGCTGATGGAGCTCTCGCGCAAGGAGCTGCCGCGCGTGCAGGCCGAGGTGCGCCAGCGCATGCAGAAGTGCCGCGAGGACCTGCAGACGCTGGGGCCGTCGCGGGCCGACGAGAGCAGCCAGCGGCAGTACCTGGTGCAGATCGTCAACCGCATGGAGCGCATCACGCGCAGTTCTCTGAACGGCTACTACATGGACGATCCCCTGTTCCGGGACCGGCCCAAGTTCAAGCTCATCACGCGCATCCTCGAGCTCAGCGAGGACTTTGCCGAGGACTTCTGGGCCAACGGACACTACCAGGAGTTCCGGGCTGCCGATCCCGACAAGAAGACGGAGAAGAAGGAGGAGGCCGTCGTGGTCGCGGCCGAGGCCGCCAAGACTGAAGATGGCGACTCCTTTGTCGACCTGGCCAGCGTGCTCGACGAGCTCGACGACATCATCGACACCAGCTACGAGTGCCCGGCGCCGCTGGAGGGTCCCATGACGCCCAACATCCGCAGGATCTACCAGTCCAGCCGCGGGCCCGAGCTGGGCACTGTAAGCAGCCTTCTCTCGCTTCGAGTATCACACTAACCAACAGTACAACGGAGCCGTGCTGGCGGCGGCGTTCGTGGACGTCTCGCAGAAGTGGCGCGAGCTCGCGCTGGCCCACACGAGCCGGGTCATCGTGCTGGTGCACGAGTACATGCACAACCTGCTGGGCGTCGTGTGCGTGGACGAGGCCGTCCAGGAGCAGATCTGGGGCGGCATCCTGCGCGAAGAGCTGCTCGCGCTCTACGAGCAGGCCATGGACCAGACCAAGATGCTCATCGAGATGGAGTGCGAGTGTCCGCCGATGACGCTCAACCGCCGCTTCAACGAGATCCTGCAGTCGCGGCGCCAGGCCCGCCTGGCCAAGCAGATGGAGGGACTGGCGGTCAGCCGCGAGAACGAGCGCAAGTTCGTCGCCCTCGACGAGGTGGAGCGGCAGGTCCTGGCCCAGGACAACGGCGAGCACGCCTGCGAGGCCGTGCTCTACGCCCTCGAGGGCTACTATGCCATTGCCCGCGAACGCCTCATCGACACGCTGCACCAGCAGGTCGTCTACCGTCTGCTGCAGGGCAGGCAGCAGAGTCTGCTGACGGTGCTGAGCGCAGACCGCGTCATGGCGCTGACGTCGGAGCAGCTCGAGGCCATTGCCGGCGAGGACTCTGCCTCGCGAAGCATTCGGGCAAGTCTGCAGCGTCAGATGGAGAGTCTGCAGGAGGCAGCCAAGATTCTTCGTTGAGGTGAAGTTGATGACGTTGAGACTGATGAACCAGTAAATCAGACTGATGAGTTATCAGACTGATGAAGAAGCTAGACTAAAGTTGTATGAGACCAAATGTATTCGTTCTAAACTGTTAGGATTGTTATTCTGTAGCCCATCCGATATCCTTCCTTTCCTTACCTTTGCACTACTTAGTCCTACCCAGGCACACACTAGATTTATTTAACATGCTTCTTATTCTACACTCCACGGCCAAGAAATATATAACATCATCGTCGTGCTCGGGAGAAACCCCGACACCTTTTCGGACCTAACCTTCCTCAGCATGCTTGAGGAAGGCCAATCTCAGGAGGAAAAGGGAGAGAAGGATCTCCTGATCCGCCAGCTGCGACGGGTCAGGAAAACTACAAGATCCCTCTCGGCAATCAACCATTCTAGCCGCCAGGCTGGTGAGAACACCACGCGCGCCGACGAGACAAATGCGCCAGTAGACCTGGCTACTCTGGAAACGTTTGGCCGGCTCTGTGCGGCGCTTTCCATCCCACGCGCTGCTGAGGATGCCCCCGTGCCAGACAATGCAGATAGCGAGAACGCGCTGCGGGCGCTCTCTACTGCTATGGGCGGCAAGCCAGCAGTAGAGCAGCCTTCCGTTGCCGAGGCCATCTCTGAGGCAACCAACGGCGTCAACCCAACACCAGGGAACACGGCCGTGATTGGCCCGATCGAAAGGAAGGTGAGCGACGTCGTTCGCTTGGTCAACGAGACGGCATCCGTCTACGTTAACTTCAACACGGAGGCCCGCAGCACGCACGTCACCTTCGCCGACAACTGGAGGACAGGCCGCATTACCGATCTGGCTATGAACAACGGCTTTTATTGAGTATAATAGTGTGTGGGAATTATTCACATAGTGGACTTTAGCTTAGTTATAGAAAGAACGAAGCTATTTAGTGCCTACACTACTAAATATTAAGAGATATTAAAACTCTGCATATAGCTTTTTCCTAGGATACATTATGCACAGTTAAATCCTATTACAACCATTATTCCACATAGTGCTACGCACGTTGCCTCCATACCTATTGTTAACAGCTTTACATTTAAAGCCCACCAGATCATTGGTTCGTATTCTCGCCGTGCTACTAACCGGCCGCGTTCCTCGAGCCGCCCTGCTCGCCAACGAGACGGGAACGGGAAAGACGGCAACCTTCGGCCTCGCTCTCTACGGCGCATCCATCAACGCGATCGCCCAAGTTGACGAGGCCGATGACGCACCTCCTCTGAGATGGCACCTCACGCACCCGCTCCCGCGCCGTGACGAGAGCACACTCGTGCTCAAGGTAGCGAGCGATGTAAAACCTCAGCTCCAGAGGGAATTTATACAACCACTTCCAAGTTTCAGGCAACCGGCGAGCCAAGGCCTCCTGGATGACTCGGATGCGTTGGGATTTATCCCCAGAGGGCCAGTAGCTGTGGCCGGTTGCGATCTGAAAAGAGGGAGTGGCCATATAGGAGCTGGTTGGCCAGCCGTCAACCCTTGTAGGCAAGCTGTGCGTGGCGTAGCCACAGTGGGCGTACAGCTTGAAGCAATCGGGGTGTGCCCCGATCAGGGTATGGGCGGAGAACTCGCATGCCCGTGTGCAGCAGATGTGGATCTCCAGGGGGGCGTAGATTGTCTTTTCCCTCCGAAAAGGGAAAATCGCCGTCACGTAGCCGGCCGAGGCATTGTCTGTTTCAAGGCCTACAAGTAGAAGAAGTTAGATAAAGAGGATAAAGGAAGGAGAGTATAAGGGAAGGAGAGGGTAGAAGGAGGGAGAGGATAAAAGAAGGAAAGGATAAAAGAAGGAAAGGATACAAGGGAAAGGATAAAAGAAGGAAATGATACAAGGGAAAGGAGAAAAACGAAAACTGAAACCGAAACCGAAAACTGAAAACTGAGAACTGAGAACTGATAAACCATCAATGCCTACAAACAAGAACACGGTCATCCTCTTGGAAGAGGAAGCCGCACAAGCCGCAGTACGGCCTCTCGAGACAGTATCTTACCTGTTCACATCTGTCGGATCTATGTTGACAGATGTGAAAATGGTAATGGTAAGAAATAGGGCCATACACATTCTGTGAAAATGTTTATTTTTATAGCCTACGAAAATGGAGTTTTCGGATACACCAGACGGAGAGGCAGTCAACTCGTTAGTGGTCCGTGCATCAGAACTTGAACTGAAGCAATTTGCAGAATCTGAACTGCGCAAGTCAACAATCACGAAGCCTTCAGCCCAAACAGTCCAAACAGCCCAGACAACCCAGACACACGACACACGACACAAGACAGCCAAGACAGGCTTCGTGATCCTTGGCACTGCCTTTTTACTCTTGTATGCCCCATATTTTAAGGTCTGCTAATCCTGCCCCCCACGGGCTCTGCTACACTATAATTGCTCCGTACTACGGATCCTTTCAGGATTAGTCAACGGCCACGGTTGCATTCGCTACCACACAGTAGCATCGGATGAGTCGGCCTGTTATCATAGGCGTCCATTCTCAAGGCCAGTGGGCACGGAGAATCCTACGTGGTACGGAGCACCTTCAAAGTTTCCCTCATAAAATCTCTTGGTTCTCGAGACGTATTATCTGATTATTATGAAATCTCATTATTATATACAGAATGCAATGCAGAAAGACAGAAGCGAATCATAAACATCCATGCCGACAGTTTTACCCTTTACCCTGTACACGTCTACCTTACACTTTGTACACTTCGGACGCCCTATAGTCCGTCTTCGGGGCTGTGCCGCCGAAACGGCAGATGCCGTGCCTCGGAATGTGTGCCCAGAAATGCCCGGTCGACAGGCCGGATGTCCCCATTGCTGCTGGCCGGGTCTGGGGCCGGGGGGATGCCCTCGGCCCCCCCGGTCTGCACCAGCCGTGCCTGGTCGCTGTCCTCCATGTTGCCGTATTCCACCGCATACGACTTGAACTGCATGATGCGGCCGTTGCTCTCGTCGATGGGCGAGTCCTCGGGGGCGTCGCTGGTCGTCGTGCGCGAGTGCATCGACGGTCCCTTGAGCGACATGCGCCGGGCCGACAGGGGGATGGCGTGGGCGCCGTGGGCGACGTGGCTGGCCCGGCTGACCCGGCTGGCGCGGCTGCGGCCGCTGGTGGTCGTGGTTTTGCGCTGGTCCGGGTAGATGTACTGGCGGGTGGACGAGGTGCCGAAGACGGAGGGCGCGATGTGGACGAGGATGACGCGCAGGGAGGGCATGCAGGCGCAGATGATGCCGACGCCGATCTCGATGGTGCACCAGTTGGAGGTGGCGGTGTTGTCCCAGGTCGGGTTGGTGGACTGGGCAAAGGAGACGAGGGCGCGCAGGCGCAGGATGCTGACGACGGTGACAAAGGTGCCGACGCAGAACATGAGGCCGACGCCGACCTTCTTCTTCCACTGCAGGTTGAGCGTGTGCAGCTGCTTGAGGGGGATGGCCAGCATCCAGATGTCGGTGCTGATACTGAAGGCGGCGTGGGCCCAGGCCATGGCGTTGACGTTGATGCAGTGGCCCGAGTGCAGGCCGTCCCAGCGCGTCCAGAAGTAGGAGATGGGCTGGCACTGGAAGATGGCGAGGAAGATGAAGAGCATGCTGACGGCGACGACGAAGACGACGGTCGACCAGAGGACGGTGCGCACGCCCTTGCTGGGGAAGATCTTGAGGTAGAAGAAGAGCAGCGACAGCTTGAGCAGCATGAGGCTGGTAAAGTACTGCATCTCGAGCGAGTAGAGGAAGCGGCCGAACTCGTAGATGCGGTCCGGCGGCAGCGTCCAGGTGTCGCGGCCGAGTCCGTTGGGCAGCGTGCCGTGGATGATGATGTAGACCTGCGGCACGCCGGCAATGGACGTGGCCAGGATGGTCCAGTCGTCGAGGCCGAGGCTCGTGTTGAGGACGAGCAGCCGGAAGCCGAGGCGCAGCACGACGAGCATGGCCGAGACCACGCTGAGGGCGATGCTCGTGGCAAAGATGTTGGCCTGTTTGTTGCGCACAGGCGCGTCGCACTGGATCTCGGTGACATTCTTGGTGGCTGGAGGGTCAGCAGGTCAGCAGGCACTCTTTCACTCTTGCAGTATCGCGCGACGCACTCAGTCCCTCGATGACGGTGCAGTTGGTCGAGACGCAGGCCGTCACGAGCGTCGTCAGCTCGGCATTGGTGCAGATGCAGGTCGTGTTGGTGGCCGTGCAGGGCGTCTGTGGTAAAGCCTCGACGAGACAGGCGAGCTAGAAGCATGAGAGAGAGCAGGAGGAGAGAGCACAAGACAGACGTACCGCGCAAGTGGGTAAGGTGGGAGTGTCGGCATGGACAGTGTGTAGAAGTGCCGTGCCGATCAGCACAGAGGCAAGGCGAAGGAGTCTCATGGTGCCGATGCAGTCAGCAATGCAGCAATGACAAGGCAGTGTCGGCAATGCAATCACAGATGCAGATGCCGGTCAGATATAGATGGATGGACATGCAGGAAGAGCGAAAGAGCCACAGGACTCGTATTACGCAAGGAGGAAGAACCAACAGCAGACGACGGCGTTCGTCTAAAGCACTAAGTCGATCTCGCTTCCGTCTGGCGAAAGCTCGGCCGACCCTACAAGTACAAGACGCACTGTACGCGGACCAGTAGCCTCTCCCCCCCGTCGCCTCTCGTCGTCCCCCTTCCCATTTCCGAAATGAACACGGCGAACAGACGCAGGAAAGCTGAATCTGGGATGTGTCCGAGCACAGTTGCAGCGGACCATGACCGCGTCCGAATTCCGCACTCTGGACGGAAGGATGCGTACGCTGGACTCGTAGGCAGATAGAGTTCGGCACTGCCATGAGACGAAGGATTCTCATGGACTGTCAGATGGCGTTGGTCTGGCCGCCGCTGGCGTGTGAAACCCACCGGCCATCGGGCCTGTTTCTAGAAGCGTACAAGTCCATGAGGCAGTCTAGACTGATTTGGCGAACATAGCATCAATAAAAATAAGAGATAAAATAAAGAGAATAAAACACGAAAAACTAAAAACTAAAAACTAAAAACGATGAAACTAAATTAGAATCACAAAGAAATCATACAAGCACAAGAAAAATCAAACAGTGCATAATGCTACCTGTCAGAAACCTATAGTGTCCATACAAAGATAAAACACAGGGGTACCGGCCGTTGGTGGCAAGCGGGCAAGCGAACAAGCGAACCAACAAGCCGCCATGCATGCTCTTTGCCGTTTTCCCGTGTGAGACAGCAACGTCTAACCGTCCACGTCCTTAACATCCTCAACGTCTAGAGGGGTCCTCTTCCAGAGACTGCCGACCTCACCGCAGACATCCGGCCGATCTTGCTGGGATGGGATAGCATCGTGATCGTCGCCTGGTCCTGACTGTACACCGAAGATGACACCGAATGCACAGACACGCAATACCCTGTTCCTGCCCTGCTTTGGCCCTGCTCTTACTGTACCAATCCCTGCTGAAATGGCGCAACGTCGATCGTGCAACAAACACGGAGGATTATCCACGTGTAGTTGACGATCGATCCCCTGTCTGCACCCGAATATTTCTCCTTTTCTCGCTGCTCGCCTTTTCCCTTTGGTCGTCCGCCCGGCCCTGCAACCCCTCCGCATGGCCGCCCTGTCGCCCTTGTCTGCTTCAGGCGCTTCTTGCGCCCGCTGCCGGCGCTGAAGACTCCTTTTCCCCTCTTTTTTCCACTTTCCCCTCTTACGTAACATTGCTCGCGCTGCAGCTATGCCGATCTGGTTAAGCTGCCGGGTCTGCGGAGGCCTACGCAGGCGCGACACCACCGTCAGGCGGAAACCTGCCCACCATGCCAGAGAGACAAAGAACCGAGTTTTTCCACCAGCGCCCGTCGTCGGGAGGCAGACTGTGTCCGGTGAGGTGCCCGGCTGGCCAATGGCGTTCTTCCTCGTGACACCAGCCACACGTCTAGTGCACCGCCACAGCAGGCCTGATCAGGACTAGCGCGATCGCTCCACACAGTGGATGCTTCCCCGGAATCGAGTTCGTGCGCGGTCCCACGTGTGGCCATTGGGTTCAGCTCTTGGCCGGCGAGGGCGCGATGCGTCCACAGCTCTCCGGCAGGCTGGAGACTGTGGTCAAAAGGCTTGGCAGCACTCCACCGGGAGGAGAAGGAAGAGGGTAGGGAAGGAATAGGAAGGAAATAGAAGAGAAAGGGTGAAAAAGAAAAGAAAAAGAAAAGAAAAAGGATCTCAAAATCTCCGGAAAAAATCTCGAAAAAATCTCGAAAAAAAAGAAAAAAGACAGAAAAAGGAAAACATTTCCTATAAGGCTCTAGAAGACATGCAGGAAGGAGATGGAAGGATCAGATAGCTCTCCATGTCTTGGCTGGACGCGTAAGAAGACTCTAAATGGCGCATAGATCTCTGTCGATCTGCAAGGCACGACAGGCGATGCTCCAGCGCCGCCGCACACTCGGCTCCGAAGCCAGCGCTGTGTGCAGACCACCCCTGAGTGGTGCGCCGGCAGGAGGCTGGTGTCGACGCGCGCTGTGGGCAATGCCCGCGGCAAAGCCCGCGGCAAAGTCGGCCAGTGGTCCAGCCGGCGAGCAGCACCGGTGGACATGGATGGCCCATGCTTCACACCGGCAGGACAAGCACAGCGCAATCTCAACTGCAGACTCATCTCAGCCAGGGGCATGGCGTGGTCGAGCTGCGCGCCTAGGACGAGCCCCTCAGCCGCAGCAGTGCCGGGCAACAGGCCACCGGGATTCGGATCTGGGCCGGGGTGGGTCAGGCTGCGGTGCCTGGCCGCCAGTCGGCTTCTGTGTGCCAATCCCGGAAATGACCAGGCCGCCAGGGGTGTTGGTAAGATACCCGATCGCAGAGGTCTGAGCGTCAGGCCGCGGCCACGATGGCCCCCGGTGGTGCCAAAGCAGTGGCAGTGCATGACACTTCATTAGGATGCCGGCCGGTGGCTGGGCTCCCAAAGATTCGTGCGAAAAGTGCGAGCCCGCCAGCACCTGGCTCAGGACGCGTCCGTCGGTAGCGTCAAAATGGCTGCTGCTATGCAGGGCAACGATAAGGGGGTAGGCCGGTCGGCTGTCAGGAGAGCCGAAAGAACGGAAGACGGAAGACAGAAGACCAGAAGACCAGAAGACCAGACCTGGCAGCACGTGTCGTCCAGAGGACGGTGTTGTCGAGCAGGGCGCTGAAGTTCCTGGTTGTTGGTGTCTGCAGAGAACGTTTCTAACCGATCAGTCTAACGAGCCATTAAAGCGTGGACATTAGATCTGACAAGAGATCTCAGACATTCAAAGCTTGGAAGTAGCTGATTGCCAGTGAGCCACTGGCTCAGAGGCTGAAACGAGAATACATACATACATACAGTACTTCATTCGTTAATTCAAAGGCATCTTGTTATCAAAGACCCTTGAAAAGAACGTCTGTTCTGGGTCATCCCTTAAGCTGAAGTCGAATTCAATAGGGGATCTCTTCAATAGATGGTCTAGACTCGTCCAAACGGTGCGAACTACACTGTGACAGCCTCATGATCTCGATCTCTGCGATGTGACCAAGTTGTGGTCGATTTAGAGATCTCCAACTGAAATAGTCCAGGCCTTCCCCTCTTCCCCACGATCTTGTGACCTGTTCCGTGTATACCTTTTTATACATGTCTGTATAATTATTCCTGTTATCCATGGCCTGTATAAAAATACAGAGCTTGCATACGATTATCTACACTTTCATTGGAAGACATCTCCACCTGCAGCCGACGATCACAAACCCCAAACCTTCCACTCCACCGTTCAGGGAGAATGCGGTGAAGACGCAGGGCAATCTCAGATGTCCCTTCTCCTGCCGATTACTGGCCAAACCGGCTAGACAATTTCTCCCAGACGCCGACTCTCGGGACCAGTGGAACCCTCTTCCAGGCAGCCGTCAATCTCTTGCACCGTACAGTACTCCGTACTCCGTACTCCGTATGCTCGTGCTCTCTCGTACTCGGTTCATTATTATCGCTCTATACCTTTCGGCAGCATTACCGGCCCGCAGGCCTCATCGACAAGTACAAGATGCAAACAGTACAACCCACAAGTCGTCCGGCGCATACGGAGTTCAACAGCAAGAAGACAAAAAGACAAAAGAAAACGAATCCCAACGCCAAAAAGATGCAGAACACAAAACAAGAAGAAAAACGACAAAGGAAAATATAAAGACAAAAAAGACAAAAGACACAGGCTGAAAAAATGGCAAGAGCCAATAAAACAGTGTTGTACACAAGAGCACCCTGCGTGCTCCTTTGCCCCTTATACGGATCACTCCGTACTCCGTACTCGTGGCCCTTGGTGATTGCTCCTTACACCACGTGGCCACCCAGCCCGCTGACAAGGGCTGCCATCGACGACGACAGCATCGACGCGCGGTTCGGGCGCGACGAAAACGTCGACGACCGAGACGGCGCCGAGGGTGCCGAGGGCGCCGACTGGGTCGACTGTGTCGATTGGGTCGACTGCATCGCCGGCGCCGTCGGCGAGGCGGCACCCGAATCCGGGCCTGGGCTGCTGACAAAGTTCGCAATGCTCGTAATGCCCGAAAATCCGGAAATGCCCATCATACCCATAATGCCCACGTCGCTGGGTGGCGTCGATACCGGTGCTGGTGCTGGCGCTGGCGGTGGTGTCGATACCAATGTCGGCATTGCCGATGCTTTCGATGCTGTCGCTGCCGGTGCAGGAGCCAGTGTCATCGGCGTCATCTTCGGCTCGTACGCGTACAGCGCGTTCGGCATGCTCGGCGCCCGGGACTGCCGACCAGCCCCTGGCCAGGCCCCTGCTGTACCCACAGGCAACACGCCTCCGCCAATACGCGCCCAGAACATCTGCTCGCGTAGCCGCACGCTCTCTTCCCAGGCTGCGTGCTGTGCCTCGGCATCGTCTGCCCGCCAGTGCCCGTCCTTGATCAGACGCAGGAAGCCCAAAAAGTCGCACACGGCCCGCACACGGCCAAGACAGTAGCCACACAGCGCGTAGGGCGTGCTCTTGTCGCTCTCCGTCAGCCGGAAGCGGTGCCGCCGCAGATGCGCCTCCAGGTCGTTCCGGTTCTCGCCGCAGAGAGCACAGGGCGCCGACGTCCCGGCAATCCCGCCTGTCATGGTCGGCACGGGCTCTGCCACCAGCGTGCCTTCCAACATGGCCGCCATAATGCCACGCCGGCCGAGCCAGAAGATCCCCGGCGCCGTGTCCAGCCGCAGGGCCGGCTCAATGTCCTCGACCAGCACGCGCTTGTAAAACTTGGTCTCCTTGAGGTTGTTGACGAGGTGCAGCGCCGCCGGCGACTGTGCCAGCATAGACCCGTTGCTGCCGCTGCTCAGAACAACCCCCGCCACCCCCGACATGCTCGCCAGCGTCCCCGACGACAGCGCTGACGGGCTCAGAGAGGCCGTCAGCTGTGGAGACGGGGTCATCAGCGGCGGCGACGAGAGGCCGGTGCCGCCGGTCCAGCTGGCCCCGACCGGCGGTGTCTTGGGCAGGGATGTCGAGGACGGCGACCGCGCGTGCGCCAGTTCCGCCTCCAGCTGGCGCTGCAGCTGCATCTGGAGCATCAGATGCGCCTGGCCGCTGCGGATGAGATCGATAAACTCGGAATAGGCGGCCGTGTCGTGGCGGAGAACGGGTCGGATCAGGTGCGTAAAGCTCGTCGGATGCGCTGGCGGCGGGAGTTCCAGCGGCACAGCCGGCGAGGCAAACGAGACACTCGGCGCCGCCTCTCGCTCGGGGGCGCCGGCATCGCTGGCGTCTGTCACTTCGGTGGCATCGCCTTCTGCGTCTGCCTTGTCCACGGCCGAGGCCGAGCTGCAGTCGGACCCGCCGCCCTCTTCCTTGTCGAATCCGTAGTGCAAGGCCGGCGACACGGGCGCCGTATGCACTGTACTCGCGCATGAGGTTCCTGCTGCTGTCGAGTTGGCGTTGGCGTTGGCGTTGGCATTCGCGGCCATCATCGTCTGGCCTTCGGTGATCATGTCCTCCATCACCTGCTTCAGCTCGGTCAGCTGCTCCTGTTGCGATCGCAGCAGGCCTTCGGTATCGGCCAGCTGCGCACGCAGGTTGTCCTGCCGCCGCGTTGCCGCCTGTTGTTCGGCACGCGCCTCCTCCTTGGCCATGGCCACCATATTATTAGCTTGTTCAAACAGCTCTGCTGTCAAGCCCTCCAGTTCCTGTTCCATTTTTTTCTTGGCCTGTTCGGCCTCGTCGCGCCACCGCCGCTCATCGCGCAGCCGTGCAGCCTGTTCGGCGCGCTCTTGCGCGCGTTCGTGTTCGACAGCGGCCTTGCGCACCCATACACCGCCACTGACAAACTCCCGTTGTCGCTCGTTGACCTCCTCGAGCTTGCGGATGGTCGCGCGTGCCTGTTCCAGCTCCATGCGTGTGCGCGACAGGGTATCGTCGAGCGTGGTTTGGTGGTTGATGGCGTCGATCAGTTTGTTGCTGAGCGTCGTCACTTCGTCTTCGGTCGCCAGGGTTCCGCCGGAGCTGCCGCTGCCGCTGCCGCTACTGCTGCCGCCTTCGCGATCGCCGCCGCTGCCGTTGCTGGCGCTGCCGTTGCTAGCTTCGCGCTTGCGTGGGTCGCGCAGGGTATTGAGTTCGTTTTCATCAATCGAATCGTCATTGGACGACAGCGATGTGAGCAGTCGCCGTATGGATGAGGTTGTGATGGAAGAGGAATTGGAGGAAACGGTCGAGGCGAGAGAGGGTGCAAAGGGGACGGAAATGGCGGAAATTGCTGAACGAGCGGAGAGGGCGGAGAGGGCGGAGATGGCAGACACCGCAGAAGGCGCCGTGGCTGCAGAGGCTGCAGAGGCTGCAGTGGCTGCAGATGCTGCGGAGACACCAGAGGCTGCGGAGGCTGCAGAGGCTGCAGAGTCTGCAGAGACTGCGGAGACTCCGGAGACTCCAGAGACTCCAGAGACTCCAGAAGCGGCAGAAACAGCAGTCGCTGCGGACGTGGCGGAAGAGGCTGAGGGCGGCTCGGGATCGTCGGCGGTCGGCGGATTGGAGGAAACGGGGTCGCTGGGCGGTGCAGTCGTGAGGTGCAGCAGCGATGTTGGCCGACTGGCCGGGTCGTCTTTTTCAGGGGGTATTGGTTTTTCTTCGTCGGTGTCGGCGTCGGCGTCGGCGGCTGCGGCTGGACCAGCGTCGGTGTCTGCACCAGTGTCTGCACCAGTGTCTGCACCAGTGTCTGCGTCATCGGTCTCAACTGGTGGACTTGGACTGCCAAATGTCAGCTAGCAGAGCAACACAGCAGGGTTAGCAAGAGCAACGTACGGCCTTTGGATGTCGCCGTCGACGACGTCCGGGACGTCTACGACGTCGGGGACACTGGGGACGCTGGGGACGCTGGCACTGGGAACGTCCAGCAGGACATCTGGAGAGGCTGCTGGTGTCTGCGGCTCGTCGGCCTCGGCCACGGGCGGCACCGCTGCATCTGCGTCCTTGTCGGTCATTTCGACGGAATCCAGGGGCAGCTCGACGGTGGCATAAGCGGCAAAGGACGGACGGGGACTCTCGATCGCGGTCGCGGGATCGTCTCTCTCTCTTGGTGGTTTCGTGGTTGCAGAAGGTGAGTGAATTAACTCTACTCGTATGGCGGCCTGGAAAATAGCAGGCACCCCCTGCTTATCGCGGGTGATGGGCTGCTCCAATTGGCTCGTGGCCGGTCGCCGGAGGAGCGTGCTTGCAGGTGCTTGCAGGTGCTTCGGCCGAGATCCCACCAGTATCGAGGATCAAGGTATCGCAGTACGTACCGTCGCCAGGCTGTCGATAGGGGGAAGAGGTGGAAGAAAAAAAAAAGCCTCGTTTTTTTTTTTTTCTCTTGGAAATTCGCCCCCCAAAATTCTTGCCATTCGTGATGGCGCTGGATGGCGCTGATGGCGCCGAAGGGGGGACCGCCTGACGCCTGCACCGCACCTGCCGTAGGCCGCGAATCAGCACCTGGTCGAGTCTGCGCTAGCCGGATGCAGCCTAGTTCTCAGCAGCACGTAAGGTGCGTCCCAGGGCCGCCTTCCAAGCAGGGCGTATCGGACGGGTTACCGCCGGGCAAGCGCTCCGTATTGGCCGTTTAATTGCGCGATCGACTGGCAGCTCCTTCCAATACGAGAGCTGCTGGGCGCCAGCGAACGGCAGGGGCAATAAGGGGAGCTGGGGAAGGAGCCACCAGGCAGCAGTGAATCCGACGGGCAGGGAAGCTGCAGCCCGCTTGCAGAAGCGCTGCAAACAGAAACAGGCACAGGCACAGGAACCTGAGCCAGCGGGAAGGGGCAAGCGGCAAGCAGCCAGCAGCCAGCAGGGATCGCGAGCCGTGAGCCATTGGCCAGCCACAACCACAACCACAGCCACAGCCACAACTATTAATACTCAATGCTCGTACTCGTATTGATTCTCGACACAATCGCATGCACAGACATGCAGAGCGCAAGCTCCTGTGGGTCGGTCGGGCGATCACTTAGCTTCTCGGTCTGCTTCCAAAATTCTCTCACCAAACTTTAATATTGGCAGGGACCCATCCGCTCCCTCCTATCCGGGCATCTTACGAGCATGCACAAAAAGTGTATTAGGACGGACTATTCCGCATTCGTGCAACTTCTTCGTATTAGTCAGCAATATGTCTATAGACGATTGCTCGTAAGATACGGAGTACTCCATACTCCGTACACAACTACTCGTACGACTCCCGTGGATATTACAGCCCTCCGCACACACCACCCTCACATGACATTGCCCTTGTTCTGCTTCCGGGTCACCTTGTAGTTCTTCCAGATGGCAATGGCCGGGATGCCCAGCGCCAAGACGGCCGTGGACGAGACGCAGTTCCACTTCTGGCTGTAGCCCCAGGCGTAGTTGACGGCGTCGCGGACCTCGGTGCCGGGCAGGTAGGTCATCTGGGTGGCGGCGGCACCCATGTAGAGCTCCTGGATAAAGGTCTCGTTGTAGGTGGGGGCGGTGAGCTTGGAGCGCAGGGCGTCGGGGAAGGTGTTGGCGTTGATGGCGTTGCAGACGGCGCTGCCGATGGCGCCGCCAAAGTTGTTGCAGAGGGCGAGCAGGGCGAGCAGCAGGGGCACGCCCTCGCGGTCGGCGGCGGCCATGACGGCCATGCTGTTGCCGATGACGAGGGTGCCGCCGCCAAAGGCGATGAAGATCTGGCACATGACGATGAAGCCGATGTTGGAGTCCTGGCCGCGGAAGCGGATCAGGAGGCCGGAGCCGAGGATGGTGAGGCCGAGGCCAAAGTAGAGCGTGAACCACTTGAAGCGGTGGGTGGCGTAGACGATGGCGCCGAAGACGGGGCCGAAGAAGCAGGAGCCGACGTTGTAGATCTGCGTCATGTAGCCCGTCTTGGAGGTGTCGAGGTTGTAGACGACCTCGACAAAGTAGTAATAATACAAATCCCACGAGTAGAAGCTGTAGTAGACCACGGCCGCCGACACGCAGGCGCCGGCCACGGTGCGCTGGCGCAGCAGCTCCCACTTCATAAAGTGCGTGGGCGCCAGGTACTTCTCGTAAAAGGCAAAGACGAAGAAGAGGCAGAAGCCGATGACGACCATGGCGATGAAGGTGGCCGTCTTGTACTCGGCGCGGCCCTGCGTCTCGAGGCTGAAGGGCAGCAGGAACAGCACCCAGGCGGCCATGAGGATGAAGGCGCCGATGATGTCGAACTCGTAAAAGTAGTGCAGGATCGACTGCAGCATGGTGCGGCCGCTCTTGGGGTGCACAAAGAGGCCCATCTTCTCGGCCTTGCGCTGGTAGTACTTGAAGACGATGATGAGCGGCATGAAGACGACCGTCTGGATGATGCAGAAGGAGCCGATGGCCCAGCGCCAGGTCGAGTGGTTCAGGTAGGCCTGGGCGGCCAGCGGGCCCGTGAAGGCGGTGCAGATAAAGGGCGTCGTCACGAAGCCAAAGGCAAAGGCCCGGTTGCGCAGGCCCGACGTGTCGGCAATAAAGACGTCCATGATGAAGTAGAGCGCGTCGTAGCCGATCCAGTAGAGCGTGTAGCCCGCCGCATAGCCGTTGGGGCCGGCGCAGGCGGCCAGGATGATCATGCCCAGCAGGTAGACGACGAGGAAGACGGCGTAGCCCTCGGCACGGCCCCACAGGTTCAGCACCTTGGCAATGGGCAGCTTCAGCACGCCGCCGATGATGGTCGACAGGATGCTGGCCGTCGCAATCTGCGGCGCCGACTGGAAGGACGCGTAGGCATAGTAGGTCACGTTGCTCAGGATCGACTGCTGCAGCGCCAGCATGAAGAAGCACACCCAGATCCAGCCGTACGTCGAGTACATGGCCCAGCGCGGCCACACGAGCGCCGCCGCCTCCGCCTTCTGCACACCCAGCTCGGCCGTCGCCGTCACCTGGTTGCCGTTCAGCTCCACCTCCTTCTCGTTCTTGTCGGCCAGGTCCAGCTGCGACGAGGCGCCGCTGGGCGGCTCTTGGGCCGCCGCCGCCTCGTCGGCCTTGCCTGTGGCCTCGGTGCCGCCGAGCACATGGCGTTCGATGCGCTCGGAGCGGCCCCGAATCTGCGTGAAGAGGGCCATCGTGTGGCCGGGGTGCGTGTCAGGCGTGTAAGTTAGAGTTGCTTACTAATCAAAAAGCGAGAGAATGCGGCGTCCGGCGACGTGGTACATTCGCGATCTGCAGTCACGAAGAAGGGGAGCGGACAACGGCTGGCAGACGGCGGGAGACGGGTCACATTTGTATACGTGCGCAACACA
This sequence comes from Dryadomyces quercivorus, assembly GCA_002778125.1. NCBI lineage: Eukaryota > Fungi > Ascomycota > Sordariomycetes > Ophiostomatales > Ophiostomataceae > Dryadomyces > Dryadomyces quercivorus. Next base: position 969,980 of record PCDE01000014.1, read on the forward strand.
ACGTGTCGCGGCGCACAGAGGTCTGGACACCGAGTTGCATCGGGCATGCCGGGGTCAAGCAGAAACCAAAAACCAACGACAGGCGCAGGTGGTTGCTCTGGCCACTGGCAACGCTGAACAGGGCAGCTGGGGGGGTCCTTAGCGGCCAAGCTAACTTGTCTCAGGCAATCAGCTCCGCTGGCTTCCAGCGTTCTGATTTGATCTGATTACGGGGCAGGGAAGAAAAATCTGATAACAGCAGGACAGGATCCTCCTCCACCCTAGGTAGGTCCTTTTTTCCCCGTCTGATATTATTTCCTGACCGGTACTCGTACTCCGTGGTGTCTTACGTTGCGCCGGATGTCACCCCGTGCGGCAATTCCATGCATGCAACGCATATGGTCTCAATATTGCTTGAATCGAAGACTAGAGCTAGATGGTGTTCCGAGAATGTCATGGGGCGGGGGAGACAAGCAGAGGAGAAGACAGAAAGCAGGGAAATACTTTGTCCATGTGGGTATGACAAAGCTGCCACAGCGCTAAGATGGCCACCACCCTTTTGGGGTCCTCTCCGAAGGATGCGGATGTTGGATGTCCATGGCATTCCCGGTGGTCGAGAGAGCTACAGAAAATCCTTCAGGTCCTTTGAGACCACCAGTCTGCGTACGAGTATGTCTTGGCGGCGAGAACAGACCGCTTGGCACGCGTGGCAAGCGCGCCCATAGATTCGGGTCGAGTGCATCGACGATGAACGTTGGGGTTCGTATTCAGCGGGGATGTACGAGTAGTATGAGTCCGTACTCGTATACTACTCATACTACTCTCATACTACTCCGTACTCTCATAATACTACTCGTACTACCACTACTCGCACTCCTTGTCTCTCGTCCACGCGGCCGTTAATGTACTTTCATCTCCGTTTCCTCCCGGAGTGGGTGGCAGCCTCGGATTCGCTCCTCGATCGAGCAGGATGGCGTAATTCAAGAGCGAGACAGGTTTGAGATGCGCCTGTCAATGCCATGTCCAATGTTATTTGTTCCCAATATCCAGACTACCATACGAGTATCCCTACTCGTCATTCCGTGAGGTTCAGGTTACATCTTGCGGGCGCGTCCGCCAGCGTCTTGGCAGCCTGCGCTGGCACATGCTTGTCTGTCGCAAGCTTTTCAGGCGTCTTGGTGTCTTGGTGTCTTGGGGCACTGGCTCCTTGGCTTTCAGGCTTACGGCTCCCGTACAGTCCCCCACGTTCTGCAACATGGGTCGTCAGCCTAGGCCGACGTCGGGCCTCCGGGGCGCGCTGCCTGGTTGCGCCGACCTTCCCGATCTGGGAAAAGGAGACGAAAAAAAAGAGGGCGCTGCAGGATTCTCCTGCAGGACAATCCAACGTTCTCGCGCATCGACCTGCCACCTTCTCGATGCAACATGTTACGTAAAGTGCCGCGTGAAGGCTGCAAGCGACGTTTTGGAGACATCTCATTCGGTTTTGGTTCCTGTTCCATACAATCAGCTCTTGTGCTGTGCTTCTCTTCTCGCGGGCGGCGGACTCTCTTCTCCGTCTCGTTGTTGGGCGGATGTGTTCTCGCCTGGCCAAGTGGGTTCGGGTCGGCTGATTTCTCGGCCGTTTGCACTTGTTTCTAGTCGTCCACCGCTAAGCAGTAAGCTATGGGCAACGGGTCCGCCGGGCCAAGGAAAAAAGGACAGGAATGAAAGAAATAAGACGAGAAGAAGGCAGAGAAAAGAAAACAGGTACAAAGTACCTGCCCCTTGAAACAATAAGACAATGAGATAAGACAAGACAAAGGAAAAAGAAAAAGAAAACAGGAAAACAAGAAAACAAGAAAACAAGAAAACAAGAAAAATAAACAAACAAACAAAAACAGATAATCAAAACAAAAATAAATCAAGACGAAAAATCCAACCGAAAAAAGGGCACCCGCGCAGATCCCTGCAAAACGAGGTCTTGTCGTACCTCGTACGTAAAACTCTCCTCTCATCCGCTACGGAGTCTCCCCCTCTGCATAAGCCCCCCCGAGGCTAGATGCTTCGCTGGTGCCGGGACGTCACCCTTCTTGGCATCGCGCTATGCCAGACTCTCCACTGCTGCATTATAGGGTATCAAAGTGCTTACGAGTCCGCAGCATTCCGATCAAATGATCAATCTCTCAGGAGTACCCGCGATCGCCGTCCGGCCGCGCCAACAGCAGAAAAGAGGAAAGAATGGAAAAAATAATAGAAAAGTGTTAAGAAAAAATATAGAAATATAGTAAAATATAGAAAAATCAAAATTAAATTCCAAAAAAAAAACGCATTGTCCCAACCTTAGATTATCAGATCCGATAGAGGCTTTGTAATGCTGACTCTCCTCCGAGCCATCCTGGCCTCTGGCCCCTAGCCTCCTGGTCCTTGCTGATCTCCTCGTACGCTAGGACCCTCGCGTACGCTGTCTGGGTGGGCCAGAGACCCAGAGGTCCCTCTTCCGGGCCCCTCCTCCGCTTCACGTCGCACCCTCGCCCGAGGGTATATTGATCTTACAGAGCACACCTACGCAATACGCAATACGGGGGCGGAGACATCTCCGGATCGCACATGGGCTTCGTAAGACATCCATTCTCTAGTTCTTGCGCATGTTGGCCAGGTACGAGGCCACGTCGGTCGACCGCAGCGTCGTCGCCTTGTCGTTGACCTGCTGCTCCAGCGTCTGCTGGTACGCCACCATCTTCTCCTGCACCTCCGGCATGAACGCGCCCAGACACCGCAGCGCCAGCAGCGCCGCATTCGTCGAGTTGTTGATGCCCACCGTCGCCGTCGGAACGCCACGCTGATGGTGAGATGGGAACAGGACAAGGGGGGACACGTACTTACCGGCATCTGTACAATGCTCAGCAGCGAGTCGATCCCGTCCAGGTGCGTCGCCTTGACGGGCACGCCGATCACCGGCAGCGCCGTGTAGGCCGACACCATGCCCGGCAGGTGGGCGGCGCCGCCGGCCGCCGCAATAATCACCTTGATGCCGCGTGCTGCCGCCGCCGTCGCCACGTCGCCCATCTTGCGCGGCGTGCGGTGGGCCGACGTAATGTCCACTTCCCAGGGCACGCCGAACTGCGTCAGGATGTCGAGGCCCGCCTTGAGCACCGGCAGGTCCGAGTCCGAGCCCATGGTGACGAGGACCAGCGGCGGCGCGGCCAGCTCCGTCGTCTCGGGGGCCCGGGGGGGCGTCGAGCCGGTGGCAGCCGAGGGGGCCGAGGGAGCCGAGGGGGCGGAAACAGCGGCGCTGGCTTCAGGGCGCATGGCGCTGGTGCCGGCGGCCGTGCGGTCGTCGCGGATGACGGCGGCGAGGTCGATGAGGGGCTGGGCGAAGCGGGTGAGCTCGTCGATGGAGGCGTGGACGCCGGTGACGGTGATGTGGCCGATCTTGCGGCCGGGCCGGGGCTGCTTGCCGTAGAGGTGGACGTAGACGCCAAAGTCGTCGGCGAACAGGGCCTTGGCGGCGCTGACGAGCGGGCGGTGGGACTCCTCGCGGACGCCGCCGAGAATATTGATCATGAGGCTGGAGGCGACATGGGGCACGAGGCGGGGCGGAAGCGGCTCGTCGAGGATGGCGGCGAGCTGGGCGCGGAACTGGGACATGTAGGGCACGGCTTCGGTGAAGAGGTGGCCGGAGTTGTGCGGGCGGGGGGCGATCTCGTTGATGGTCAGGACGCCGTTGGCCTGCAAAAAGAGCTCGACGGCGAAGACGCCCTTGCCCCAGAGCTGGTGGACGGCGCGGACGGCGACCTCCTGGGCGCGGGCGCAGACGTCGGGCGCGGTGTCGCGCGGCGGCAGGTAGACGCGGGCGCAGACGCTGTCTTCGTGGACGGTCTCGACGGCCGGGAAGGGCAGCAGGTGGTCGCGGCGGCCGTCGGGGGCGGTGTCGTCCTCGCTGCGGATGACCATGACCGACAGCTCGCGCACAAAGGGCACGATGCGCTCGGCATAGCAGGGCAGGCCGAGGCCGCCGAACTCGGCGAGGCCGCGGGCAAAGTCGTCGGCGCTGTTGATCCGCAGGTTTCCGCGGCCGTCGTACGACTCGCGCCGCGCCTTGAGCATCCACGGAAAGCCAAAGTGGTCCGTGATCCGCTGCAGCTCCTCGATGCTGACGTCCGCCATGGCCTCCTGCTCCGCCACCGGCAGGCCCTGCCGCGCCAGATGCTCCTTTTGCAAGAACTTGTCCTGGATCAGCCGCAGCGTCCGCCACGACGGGTGCACGGCCACGTCCGTCTCCGCCTCCAGCGCCTCCAGCACGGCCGTGTCAATGTGCTCCGTCTCGACGCTCAGGACGCCGCAGTGCGCCGCCAGCTCGCGGATCTTGGCCGCGTCCTTGTAGCTGCCATCGACATGATGGCTGCTGTGGCTGACCTGCTTGGCCGGCGCGCCGGGCGCATCCAGGATGGCCACCTCGATCTCCAGCGGCGCCGCCGCCTCGCACAGCATGCGGCCCAGCTGGCCACCGCCCAAAAGTCCAATCACTGGCCCGTAACTCATGATGCTTAGTGGTACAGTCGAAAGCCGTCGTCGGCCGTCAATTTTTTCGCCTGTCATTCAAATCCGTCGCTGCACGGTCTTTTTCTAGTGCGCATATATCCTCGACACCGCATTGGTCAGAGGACCAGAGGACCCGCTCTTTTTAATGTGCGCCTAGAATACCGTGCGGCGAAGGATTCTGTTAGTGTCACGTGACGAGAAACAGAAGAGAACAGGAACAAAAGAAGAACAGAACAGAACAGAACTTACAACTCCTCGTCGACGTGATCTTGTGCTCGTATTTGTGTCGTCGCAGAAACCGCGTGGCCCAGTGGACTCCCACCGTAGGCGGGTTCTGGTCCAGCGGGTGGGCATGGTCGCGCAGGATATCGTTGGCCACGTCGGCCACGTCCTGTCGAGTCGTCGGTTCGTTTTGCTGTTCGTTCAAGTCGATGATGCTGCAGATGTACTTTTCTTCGTTCGGATGCAGCTTGGTGTGTGCAGGGCCTTGGCCTCTGGCTGGGCCGATGCCGTGGAGACGGCGCATCAGCATGTGGCGGTCGACATCGAAACGACGAGCCACGCTGGGGAATTTGGAGCCTGGAGTATTCTTGAAGTACTGGACGGCTTCCGCCAGTCTTTGTTCCTTTTCGGTCTGAGAGTTTTGCATGTCGATAATCAGTAAGAATAGATCGTCAGTAAGTCAAATAGGACAAGAATAGATCGTCAGTAGGTCAAGAAGATCAAAGTCAAAATCAATCAAAATCAAATCAATCAAATCAATCAATCCATTACATCTTCCACCTTCACACGTAATCTTGCCACTACTCGTCTATGAGATCACAGTGGGTTCAGCGCCCATTCAAACTAATGCAAACCTGCAGCCTCGTTGGTCGTTGGCCTCGCTCAATGCTTAGTCATCATATCCGCCTATACGCCTACGGCCACACCGTCAGCCCCGTCACGTCCCACAGCGGCGCCTCGCCCAGCAGCTGCGGATCGCCCAGGCGCACCTCGTACGGGTGGTGCACGCGCAGGTGGCGTGCCGGCATGGCCAGGAACTCAAAGTCGGACGAACGGCTCTCGAGCCGGTCCAAGAGGTCAAACTCCTCCCCCACGGCATACGGCAGCCAGCCAATGTCCTCGTCTTCGGCGTCCATCTCTTCCTCGGAGCCGGAGTCTTCCTCTTCTTCGTCTGCCTCGTCTGCCTCCTCGGTCGCTGCCTCTCCGGCTTCTCTCGTCTCTGTGGCCGTGGCCTCTCTCGTCTCTGCTTGGCCTTCTTCCATGGCCTCGTCTTCGTCTTCGTGGCCTTTGCCTTTGTCTTCCTCCAGCTCGTCCATCACCCCAGCCGAGCCTGCTTCGCCTGCTTGGCCTGCTTGGCCTGCTTCCACCTCTTCACCCTCGCCCTCACCCTCGCCCTCCAGCTCCTCGCCCTCCCCCTCGCTGTCCGACGCCTCAATCAGATCCTGCACGCGTTCCCGCACCGCCACCACACACCGCTGCTGCCGCAGCCCCAAGGCCCGCAGCGCCAGCGCCGGCCCCACGCCCGGCGTGACGTCGAGGTCATGTGACTCGGCCAGGAACGACGGCGCCGTCCAGGCCCGCGCGCTGGTGCCGGCCGACAGCATGAGGCGTCCCGAGGGATGCCGCCGCTGTCGTCGCCGCGGTCGCCGGGGCGGTGTTGACCCCTCCGAGGGTGCCGAGGATGCCGACGGCGTCGAAGCCTCCGAGGCCGGCAGCGGGATGCCCGGCAGCGGCACGGCCGAGGGCGGCAGATGCAGGGGCGGCGGGGGCGTGCGGCGGTGGATGACGGCGCCGGACTCGTCGACGCGGGCCCCCCGACGCGGCATCCAGCCGCCGATGTGGAAGGCGACGCGGCGCAGCGGCACGGCCGGATAGGACGGGGCGGTGGTGCCGGTGACGCCGGCGAGCCACTCCATCTCGGAGAGGCGGTGGCGCTGGGCGCCGTTGCGCTGGCCCAGCAGGTAGATCAGCCGCTGCAGGCTCTGGTGCAGGTCGACGTCGTAGCGCGGGACGCACTGCAGACCGCGCAGGGCCGAGGGGACGGCCAGCGTCAGGTTGACGAGGTTGGGCAGACGGGCGAGGCGGCCGATCATCTCGGCCTCGGGGCCTTCAGGCGGGCCGCCCGGGTTTCCCTGGACGGGCGGTGTGACGTTGGTGGGGTCGACGTGGCGGTCGTCGAGGTCGAGCTCCAGCGTGTGCAGCCGCGAGAAGAGGGGACGCCCTCGACGCTGCAGCCGGTTGATCTCCTGCAGTTGTTGGGGGGTGAATCGAGTGGGGGCGGCCGGTGGCAGTGGTCCAAAGGGTTGGCCCTGGACAGCCTGGCCAACCTGGACAGCCTGACCAGGTCCTGTCTGTTCTGTCTGTCCTGTCTGTCCTGTCTGCTGTTCTGTTTGTCCTGTTTGTCCTGCCTGTTGTCCTGCCTGTTGTTGTCCTGTCTGTCCTGTCGGCTCCGTCTGTTGCTGTTGCTGTCCTGTCTGCCCCGTCTGCTGCTGCTCTCCCTGTCCCAGCTGTGCTGCCTGCTGTCCTGGAATGCTGCCCTCCACCAACAGCGCATACAAGGCCAACGGCGTCATGTTGGCGGCCGGCGCATCGGACATCTCGGCCCCGGCCCGCGTGCCGCCGCCGCCGACGCCAAAAGGATGGCGCAGCACGAGGGTCTCGAGGGTGGCTGCGTGTTGGCGGACGGCCGACAGCGGCAGACAGTCGGTGTAGCAGCGGATGAGCTCGAGACAGCGCAGCTCGCGGACGTGGTGCTGCAGCAGCTCGCCGATCATGAGGGCGGCCTGGCGGCCGAGGCCGGGATGCAGAGCCCACTCGGCGTCGTCGAGGCGCAGGACCTGCAGGTTGGCCAGGTCGGCCATGGGCAGGGTGCCGAGGAACCAGCGCAGCGGGGCGGCGTCATACGTAAACGTGCGCAGGGCGCGGAAGTCCCAGTGGGCGGCGACGTCGGCGGCCGAGTGGTGCCGCCAGTCGTAGCGCCACAGGTGCAGATACCGCAGCGGCGGCAGCCGTTCGCCGGGGGCAAAGTCAAAGGCCGGCAGGTAAAAGGGGCCGCGCACGTGGAAGCCGTTGCTCGTGCGCGTGCCGCCGGCATAGCCGTCGTGGCCGGCCTCGAGGTCGCCGCGCAGCACGAGGGCCTCGAGATGCGGCGAGGCCAGCAGCATCAGCCGCTTGAGGGCCTGCATGTCGGCCGGCGTGACGCACTCGCCGCCGGGGACGTGGGCGGTCACGCGCAGCGCCCGCAGGCCACTGACGGCCGCCCGCAGCTCCTCGTCGACGGCGACCGACGAGCTGTTGCTGACAAACTCGGCGAGGCGGTGGGCGAGGCCGCCGAGCGGCGCGCCGTCGATGCAGAGGCGCACCGAAGGACCCAGCATGTGGCCGAGGGCGAGGCCCTGCAGGCCGCTGACGCCGTAGGAGATGACGCCGTTGCTGACGACGCGACGCCACGGCGGACGCCGCAGAGGACCCGGCGGATGTTCCCAGCGGATGCTCTTGAGACGCGGCATGTTGGACAGGAACCGCGCGGTGTCGAGCTCGTCGGGCTGGCCAATGACGCGGACGTGACGGCCCCAGCGCTGCATCAAGTACAGCGACAGCAGCAGCGGATCGTTGTTGAGCGCAGCCATGCCTGGGGGCGAAAAGGCGTCGTGGCTGATGAGGCTGTTGGTGGCATCTTTGTGGGCAAAGCGCGTCGCATGAGAAATGGCCTCGGGCGTCAGACAGACGTTGACCAGAGCAGCGTCGTTGGCCCGTCGGCCAAACGGCTGACACACTTCACTCATGAGCTGTGCATCGTCGGCGTCGAGAACACCAATTTGGCGCTGGAGGTCAGCGGACGAAGAGGAGGAGGAAGAAGAAGAGAGAAGAGACCCACCTTCTTCACAAACCGCATCAGCTTGTGCAGGGGTAATTCGGGCAGAGAATTGCTGAGCGGTGGCACAATCAACACGCCTGTCGTCAGTGGCATCTGCTGCAGCTCCACCAGCGAGATGGGTCGCGGCTCCGGCAGTGTGATGCCGTTGAGGTTGAGCTCCACCCAACTGGCCGCTTCCGACCTGTGGTGCTTGGCGCAATATTCACGCAAGGCATTGTCTAGTCCGGGCGTGTGCAGCGTCACGACGACGGGAATTCCTTCTCCCACATCCATAGTGGGGAGAGGTGAGGGAATAGAAGAGAAGGGAAGAGAGAGGGAAGAGAAGAGAAGAGAAGAGAAGAGAAGACTAAAGACAAGACAAAGACAAGCAGAAAGAAAAGCAGAAAAGAGGAGAAGAAAGAGTGGGAGAAAAGGAAGAAAGGAAGAAAGAAAAGAAGAAAGAGAGAAAGACGAGGACGAAGAGGCTGGGAGAGATAGAAAAACAATAAAATAAGGACGGGGCCGTGGAGAAATAGTTTATTTTATCGCACTCGACCGGGGACAAGGCTCCCTCCCAGGCAACCCAGGCAGAGGCTGACGGACGGGAATGGCCTGATACGTGGCAGCGAGAAACTCTCTGCCCCCTCTTCCGTCATACCACCCCCTCTTTTTGGGGGGTTGGGGGCTGGGATGGGGGGGGGGGGGGGGGGGGGGGGGGGGGTGGAAGGCGGATGGCGGATGTGGATGGCGGATGCGGATGCGGATGGTGGACAGTGGACAGTGGATGGTGGATTGGCGGCTGCAGGAGAAGAGAATTCGGTAGGTGAGTGGAGAGAAGGGGACGAGAGGAGGAGAGGAAGAGAGGAAGAGAAGAAGACAGGGTGAGGGTGATAAAAGATAAAAGATAAAAGATAAAATCAGACAACACAACTACGGAGGAACTCGGACCAGTACAAAAGCCGGGCCGATCAACTGCAGGAAGAGAAAACGAGGAGGTCAAGGAAAAGAAGAAAGACGACGGCATGTGTTCTGTCTTGCTCTCCTGCTGTCTGCTGTCCTGCTGTCCTGTTGCTGCTGCTGCTGTGCGACCGTTCTCGTCACCGCCACGCGCCAATGGGACCAGAGAAAGGCCACAGTACTTGCACTCGCACACGGGAAGGGGTGGGGGACGGGGTCCAGGACGGGACGGGAGACCCAGGGCTATGTGCTGCGTGCTGCGTGCTGCGTGCGTCGGAACTGCAACTCGTATCTCACCAACAGCACGCAAGGACGGCGTGCAACGTAAGATGCCCAGGAGACTGGGTAGGGAGGGGGGGAGGGAAGAGAAGGGGAAGAGAAGGGAAGAGAAAGGGGAGAAAAAGAAAAGAAGAAGGAAAGAAGAAAAGAAGAGGGGAAGAAGAAAAGAAGAAAAAAGGAAAAGGGGAAGAAAGAAAGAAAGAAAGAAAAGAATAAATAAATAAATAAATAGAACAAAAAAGAAAAGAAAAAGAAAAAGAAAAAAAGAATATCCCCATAGAGCCCCCAAGAATACCAAGAGACCAATACACTGACCAAGGCTGGCGAGACCAATGCCCGAATGTCCTGTTCTCCCGGGAAACAGATGGGAATACTACCGTGTACTCGTACCGGCAGGGGGCAGAAGCAGAGAGGAAAAAAGGAGAAACAGATATCACACATTTGCTCCATATAGGATCGCCGTCTGATCGACAGGATTCGTTCCTACAACCACGAGCAAGCACGGCGTACTCCGTCCGTCGCAACTCTCGTACTCCGTTCCTATAGGGACCATCCCGTCGCCGCTGACCAGCGGATCGAGCGCTTCCCCCAGACTGGGTAAGCCATCTTACAGGGGGACAGGGGGGTCAGTGGAGCTCCATCCTACCTATAATACGCTCGCCAGGCCAATGGCACGCCTGTGATAATGCAATCCGCAGAGAACATGGGGCCGGCCAGTCGCTGCCTCTTGCTCTGCGGAAACGACGTCGCACTGCAGCTTTCACCCGTCCGTACAGCGTAGCGGGTAGCTTGTCCCAGCATGCTGTCAGGCCGACGCGGACCAGGAATGCTGGCGGTGCTGCCTGCGAGCAGATCAAGTCTGTCGTCTGTCGTCGTCTGTCGTCTGTCGTCTGTTCCCTCTGGGCTTCTCTGGGCTTCTCTGCTTGTCAGTCCTCTCCTCGTCTCTCCTCGTCTCTCTTCGTCTTTCCTCGTCTCTCCTCTCCTCCCCTCTCCTCTCCTCCTCCACGTCGTATGCATGGTGGACCCTGTGGGTGTTAGCGAAGCTCGACGGGAGCGGGAACCAAGCACGATCGAACTAGCAGAGGCAATAAAGTTCTAGTGCCCGCCGTCGCCGCCGCGACACACGAGACCAGCAGGGATCCTCGTAAGGTCTCAGTCATCGCCGTGGCTAAAGAGACAGACCGGTCAGTCAAGCGAATCATCAGCCGCACTGCCCTTCCGTCCAGACAACCCTCAAAAAGGAAGGAGAATCAGGTGGAGGAGCAGGCCCGAGAGTACCGTACACGAATACGAGCACATGGCGTCACCATCCAACAGCCACCGATGCCGCCTCGACGCCCACTGCAGACGCCACGTACGAGTTCTCGTGCCGGCTGAAAGGACTCTGCATAGCCACCCCGGGCCGAGACAGACGGGGGAGAAGAGAGAGAGAAGAAAAGGAGAGAAAAGAAAGGAAAAAAGAAAGAGAGAAAGAAAGAAAGAAAGAAAGAAAGAAAGAAGAAAGAAAGAAAGGAAGGAAGAAAAGAAAAAGAAAGAAAAGAAAAGAAAAAGAAAAGAAAAAGAAAGAAAAGACAAGAGACAGAAAATATTCCGTACGCACAAAACATACACACACAGACCGTCGGCTAAATTAAGACCGTGCCGTCGTCCTGCTTGCAGATGGAACCCTCGGTAAGACAACAGTCCGTCTGATGACCTGCAGAGGAGAAAAAGCGACCAAAGAAGCGCAAGACCCATTCCGACGCATCGGATATGCCTCCTCCATGGAGAACCAACGCATCCAGATTCGTCAGCGGGCCGTCGTCTGGCCACTCATGCAGGCAAACATGCTCATGCAAGAAAAAGGAAAGGTAAAGATAAAGATAAAAGAGATAAAAGAAAAGAAAAAAAAGAATAAGGAATTAAAAAAAAAAAGACTGGTCAGCTGGTCCATTTCGTGCCGCGTGGCCAAAGAGGCAAAAAAAAGCGAGGATCCATGCACAAGACTGCATACAGTACTTCGTAGTGACGGGGGAAAACGAGGCAGAGGCAGTGAGTCAAAGAGGCAGAGCCAGCCAAGGAGCCAAGGCTGGCGTCGGAATGCCGGACTGCAATGCAACTTCACGACAATGCAAGGAGCGGTCAAGACGAACAAGGAAAAAAAAAAAAAAAAGACTCGTCCACCTTCCTTGCCGGTGTGCTGCAGCTACCCATGAGAGGCAGGTAAAAAGAAAACAAGGCCGAGTCGTCGGGTGGTCTAGAGCCAATATCATCTTTCGTCACACTTGACCGGTCTGCAGGGACTGGCGAAACGAAACGTGCAGAGCCGGCAGAGACAACAGTAAGCCATGTCAATGTATTGTATGCTTGCGCGCTATCCAAGGCCCAATGTAACAACGCAGCAGAGACGAACATGGATGAAACAAACGGGTATCGCAACGGAGATCTCGTCGGCAGACAGTCCCAACTACGCCAAACAGAAAGTGGAGAGATGTGAGAAATCAGTTTGTAAATCAAAGCGAAAACGCTGGCTGTTGGATGGGGAGGGAAGAGGAGAGAAGAGGAGAGGAGAAGAGAGGAGAAGAGAGAAAAGAGAGAAAAGGAAAAAAGAAAGAAAAAGAGAAGAAAGAGAAGAAAGAGAAAAAGAAGAAAGAAAAAAAGAAAAAGAAGAAGAAGAAGAAGAAAAAAAGGAGAAAGAGACTGAAAAGGGAAAAATGACAAGATAAATTCAAAAAATCAAAAAAAATCAAAATCAAAAAATCACTTCCAACATGCAGCATCAGATCGGCAAGATGGACACGTCACAACACATTCGTATCTGCCTGCAGGACTTTGTACCCACTCCTCAGTAACGATATACGGCAGCCGCGCCTTTGCCAGATGCTCGACTGTCTTCCATCTCGAGAGGAGACACGTTATCTTCGTTGTAGGCATCCGCATAGCCGCCCGCCCGGACGCCGCTCGAACTCCCTGCTGCCCCGTCACCAAACGGATCCTCAGGCCCGGTGTCATAGCGATGCAATGGTCGGCTGCTTGCCCCGGGTGCTGTGCTGGCTGCAATCGCTGCCGCCATGTCCTGCTCCATGGCCCGTTCGCTGTCCTGGTTCCGCCTGCGCCCATAGTCGTCATCGTCGGCCGAGTACAAGTCTTCGTCGGGCCCACCACGACGATCGGTGGCGTGGTCGCCATAGCCGCCATAGTCGCCGCGGCCGTTGCGATCGCCGTGGTCGCCGTGGTCGCCGTGGTCGCCTACGCTGCGTTCGGCACTCTTTCCGTTGGACCGGCTGCGCTCGCGGTCCTCGTAACTGTGGCCGGTATTGTTGTTGCTCGCACCAGACATCAAAGGCCCATCGGCGCTGGCTGGCCCGCCGGACCCGCCTGGCCCGCCGGACCCGCCTGGACTTGCTGGCGCCGCCCCCTTGCCCTTGTTGGCCGACGTCATCTCCAGAGGGATGGCGCCTGTGATCTCGCTGCGGCGTGTCTCGCCGACATTGAGCCGTTTGCGGGCATCTAGCACGGCACGGTAGTAGTGCTGCAGCGCCTCGTGCACGACCACGTGCGCGTCGAGCAGGTGCTCGATCTCAAAGTTGTCTGGCGAAGGCTGCTGGGCACTCAGGAAATCCAGGATCTGAGACGAGGCACGCCGGCAGCGCGCGGACAGGTCGCCCATGAGATCCTGGTCCAGAAGCTGCTCGGGCGAGCTCGTGTTGACGACATCGGCCAGCACGCTGGCCGTCGTGCGCGCCTCTTCGAGACGCTTCCGCACATCCTTGGGCCGGGGCAGGGCGGTGCTGCCGTGGCTGCCGTGGTGACCGCTGCTGCCGTTGCTGGCCTGCCACGCAAACTGGCCGAACCCTGGCGCGGGCTGCATGGGCTGCACGGGCTGCACGGACTGCATGGGCTGGGACTGCGTCGGCGGCAGGGCCGGTGCAGACGACACAGGCTGTGTGGCGGCGGCGCGGGTGGCATGGGACGGCTTGGCCTTGTTCTTCTCCTTGAGCCACATCTCGACGATGCGGGTCAGGCCCTCGTCGGTGGCGAGCTTGTACTCAAAGTCCTGCAGGGCTTCGATGAGGAAGTGGACCACCTGCATGTGTGGGCAGTGGCGCAGGACGTCGCGGGTGGCTTCGACAAACTTCTTGTCCATGCAGCGGGTGAAGGTGTTGCCGGGGTTCTCGACGAGGATGCGGATCAGCATGATGGCGTTGTAGACAGACGTGGGCTGTTGCCAGTTCTCTTTGTAGAGATGCTTTCGGATCCGGCGGGCGCATTCGGCGGCTGTGGCGGGCGACGACTCGGCGGCCTCGACGATACTGGGCAGGAGAGCGACATCCGGGCCCTGACAGTCAGCGGGAGAAGCAGAAGCAGAGGGACGGGGAAAGTACCTCTTCCACGAGGCTTTTGCAAAATGTCGTCTGCCATGTCAGCCTTCAGCTTTCCGTCTTCTGGTGGTGTCTTGTGGTCTCCTTACTACTAGACGGGCCGCCGCCGACTCGCGCGTCTCGCCCTCTTCGCCATGGACGCTGTTGGAATCGGCCTCGGACCCGGTAATGGAGGCTGGATGGGACTCGGAGACGTCATTCAACACTGGGCCGTGCCGTTAGCTTCTGCTGTCTTGGTGCCTTGGTGCCTTGCCTGTCTGGTGGTCACGCACAGTCCTTCTGCCTCTTCCCCATCACCTTGCTCCGAAAGCTCTTCATCCTGAGCATGAGCGCGTCCCGTGTCTTCGTGGGGGCGGTCGTCCTAGATGGTCGCTGTGTGTTCCTCAGGGGAATTCAACGCACACATTTAAAGTGGGCTGCCTTGCTGCGGTCGATGGACTGGGCGTAGCGCAGGATGGCACTGCGGACTTTAGCGCCCTGGACGGTCTAACGGCAGCAGTTGGGAGGGAATACGGAAAAACGGGCAGAAGACGAGGCCGCGGTGCGGAGTACTGAGAGTCAAAAACTTGAAAACCGAGAGAATGCAAAAAGGGCAGAGTTGAGAATCCCTGTGCGATGCGAAAGAAGCTCTTGAGGTGAAACGGGCAAATATGAATTAGGCAGTCACATCCCGCCCGCGGTTCGTGCGCACTTGCCTGGAGGGGGGCAGTGCAGGGCGGGCAGGCGCGACCAAGACTGGTGACGCGGAGTTTAGGGACACTCCGCCTCATCTTGCCCTGTCAGGCCTGACAGGGCAGGAAGAACACCCACGGTCGTGACTGCCCCGGCCAGCCCGATCTCCGATGACAAAGCACAAACGACAAATGAGAAAATGAGGCAATGACAAATGACAAATGAGGAAAATGAGGCAAATGTCGAATCGGACAAATCAGCGGCATCGGCCTCGCTCTCGGCTTCCTCACGCATGCACATCATCGTGGCTTCGCGAGGCCTCCTAGACCCTCCCGTCTTGGCCAGCGCTACGATAGCTGCAGTTATCACGCAATGTCTAGAATCTATTGAGAGTCTACTAGTAAAATGCATACGTCATGACTGCGCCAACATCACGAGTCTAAGAGGAGAAGAGGGGAGGGGAGAAACAAGAGAAAGAGGAGAAGAGGAAAAAGAGGAGAGGAGAAGGGAGAGGAGAGGAGAAAGAGAAGAGAAGAGAAAGAGGAAAAGAGGAAAAATAAGAGAAAGAGAAAAAATAAGAAAAGAAGAGAAGAGGAAAAACGCTTTCATCATTTCATCACCCATCACCATCATCCATCACCGCCCTCCTTCCGTGGCTGCTGTCCAGGCCCCTCCGATGGCCGCCCAGTACTGCTGCGGATGCTGCCGCATGTGGCCGACGTGCGGGCTGCCGACAAACTCTTCCGTGGCCACCGTGTAGCCCTGCTGGCGTGCGTCGGCGGCGTGCGACACCACGTCCTCCCAGCCGATGATCTCGTCCGTCTTGGAGTACAGGTACAGGCGGTGGGCGTCGAGCGACTCGAGGGCCGGCTGGTTGGCGGCGCGGCGGCTGAACGTGGCGGCGCTCGGGCGGCCCAGCAGGCGCTCGACCAGCTGGATGGTGCCGAGGGCGCCGGCACAGAGGCCCTGGGTGACGACAAACGGCCACGGCAGCAGGGGGGCGACGCCGAGAGCCATGGCGCGGGACCAGCGGCCGATGTTGGGCCAGAAGCCGTCGCCGCCGGGGGCCGAGTCGAGGGTGAGCAGGCGATGGGGCAGGGCCGTCTTGTGTTCTTGCGCGTACGCGTTGAGGGCGGCCGCGTAGAACATGCCGCCGCCGTTGGACATGACGTGGACGAGGACGCGCTGCCGGGGGTCGGCCGCGACGAGGGCCACGAGCGGCTGCATGGCCCGCGTGCGGTCGTCGACGCCGTGGCGGACGGCCTGCAGGATGGGCGACAGCACGACGACGAGGTCGGCCTGGCGGTAGAGCGTGCGGAACCCGTCGACGTATTTGGCCACGTGCCGCGGCTGCGCGTCGCCCCAGCCAAAGAGCAGAATCGTCGACGGCTGCTGGTCCGCGGCCACCTTCTCGTCGTCGTCGTCTGCTGCCGTGCCGCGTTGGAACCAGATCTGCTCCGTCACGCGCTCAAAGCCGGGAAAGCCGTTGGGACCGGAACCGTTGGAAGTAGTCGCCATAATGATGTAATGATGTTCACAAGCAAGACCAAAGAGTTCAGACGAAGCAAGAGCTCATATAAGAGACGGACTGCCTCGGCTGCCCCGCTTTTGCTTATGCTGAGTAACCACGACGGCCCCATGTTGGGACCGACGGACTTCCTCAACGCTCGACCCTCGACCCTCGACCCTCGACTTCATCACGTCGATTCTCTCAACTCTCGTCTGATCCTCTTTCGATCTCAGCTTCGGTCTCTCGTGGGGACTTCTGCTCGCCTAACATGCCTTCTTTTGCCGAAGCCACCGCCATCACAGCCCTCGATGAAAACACTTATACCGGAAATTTCCCGGCGCAATTCTGCATTGGCTCCGGTCTGTGTTCCTGTCTTACTTTCGTACTGTCTTACTTTCGTACGGAGTACGGAGTGCCGTCTTTCCTTTACGTAATGCAGAGTCTGACCGTCGTCCAGTCCCCCATGGCGGCTTCGTGGCCAGCTGCATCCTGCACGTCGTCCAGAAGCACCTGGCCGCCCGCGGCCAGCCCGACACCGTCGTGGCCCACCTCGAGTTCCTCAACCGCACAGAGATCGGCCCGACCGTCTTTGTCGTCGACGAGGCCAAGCGCGGCCAGCGCACCATCGTCCACGTCACGCTGTACCAGCACGCCCTGGACCTCGACCACGCCCCGTGGATCAGCCCGGGCCGCTCGCGCAAGGAGGTCGTCGCCTACGTGACCAACACCGACCTCTCCCGCGAGTCCGGCCTGACGCTGCCCACGGGGTATACGCTGCCGGCCCCGGCCCCGCCGCCGGCCCCGGCCGACCTGGCGCGGCTGGGGCGCGAGGGCCAGGACGAGCACTGGCAGCGGTTCCGGCCGGGCGGCGACGACGTCAAGAAAGAAGGCGACTACCGCGCCGCGCTGGGCCAGAGCGAGTTCTACGTGCCGCGCCGCGGCGTCGTGCAGCGCTCCGTCGTCGACATGTGGGTGCGCCTGGCCACGGGCGAGCGGTTCACCAACATGCTGCTGGGCTTTGTGGCCGACATGTGGCCGTACGTCGTAGAGTCGTACCGGACGGCCGTGGACGCGGACGGCCAGCCGCTCGTGGACCCCGGCCAGGTCTTCTGGTACCCGACGCTGGCCCTCAGCATCGACATCAAGCAGGCCCTGCCGCCCGACGGCGTCGAGTGGCTGTTCCTGCGCGTCGCCAGCAAGCAGATCCACAACGGCCGGCTCGACCTCGAGGTCGTCGTCCTCGACGCCCAGGAACGCCTCGTCTCCCTCAACCATCATGTGTCCTTGATCATGGACGCCTCGCGCAATCTGTCCGCCCGGAGTAGTCTTTAGTCGTCTTTGATCTCTGATCTCTGATTCTTCATATTTTTTTCATATTTTTTTATTTTTCATCTACTTTGAGATCCCATGAACCCAGACATGCAGGCCAGCAGCCTGCCGGCCCTGCCTGGGTGCTGTGTTTGAAAATAAAACAAACCGAAACGGCACGTAAAACGCCACCGGCCTCCAGGTTCTCTCTTTTTTTTTCGAGCTATTCGTGCAATCCATCCGGTCCACGCCCGCTTACTCCTCCTCCTCCTCCTCCTCCTCGCCGTCGCCCTTGCTCTGGGCGGCGGCCTTCTTCCGCTGGACACGGCCCGGACGTCCGCCGCCAAAGGGCGAGGTCAGGGAGAAGTCGATGTGCTTCTGGGAGTCGAGACGGACGATGAAGGAGGGCACGTTGACGACCTGCTTGCCGACGCGGATGTGGCGCTGGCGGATGAGGATGCGGGCGTGGTGGATGGACTTGGCGAGGCCGAGCTTGTAGACGAGCGTCTGCAGGCGGCGCTCCAAGAAGTCTTCGACCTTGAGGGCCAGCACGTAATCGAGCTTCATGCGGGAGTCGTCGAGCACGCCGACGCGCACCAGACGGCGAATCAGGGCGTTGCCCTCGAACAACCGCTTGGGGTCCTTCTCGTCGAGCGTCAAAAGTTGACTGGGGGTTAGCGAGAGACAAAAAGATGGCGAAGGCAAACATACCGAGCAGCACGACGGATCTTGGACAGCGTGAGCAGCACACGCCACACCTCGCGCTTGTTGCGCAGGCCATACTCGCCGATGAGCTTCAGTTCAGAGTCCCTAGATATCCAGCCAAGCGGAAACAATTCCAGGCCAGAGGTTAGCTGCCATGCTCACAACGACGTGGACCAGGAGCACGCTCCGGAACAGTGGCCGGTGAGGGTGAGGGGGGGGGAGGGAGAGGCACGCACAGACGAGCGGCCTCGAAGGGACGACGGGGGACCTTGGCGGTCTTGGAGTACGACAGAGGAGCCATCTTGGGTCAAGAGATCGATGTCGATGCGGCGAGGTCGGTTCGTGATGGTGGAAGAGAAAGAGTCGTCAAAAGATTCACAGCCACGGAATTAAGCCAACCGAAAAACGAAAAAAAAACGAAAAAAAATTAAAGCCCTAAGAATTGTGTGAGAGCGCGCTAGTCCAGGTGTGGACGATCCCAAAATCACGTGCCATCCCACAACTTATTCCTGCCATAATTTTTCCGCCCTAAAAGATTTTGCGCGTGAAAACCACTTCGCGGGGACTTCATCGCACGACAACACACTTTCAGGACCGCCAACAACGTCCTACATCCCGTCCCTCTCCCTCTTTTTCCTCGACAAACAAAGATCCCGTCGTCGCCATGGGTAAGAGCGCAGGTCTGCGGTCCGGTACGCGGTATGCCTTCTCGCGGAAGTTCCGCCAGAAGGGCATGATCCGCATGTCGACGTACCTCAAGACATACCGGTAGGTTTCCTGTGATTCGACTCTCCCGGTCGTTCTAACAGCCCAGCGTCGGTGATATCGTCGACCTCAAGACCAACGGCGCCGTCCAGAAGGGCATGCCCTACAAGGTCTACCACGGCAAGACCGGCGTCATCTACAACGTCACCAAGAACGCCGTCGGCGTCATCATCTACAAGAAGGTCAAGCACCGGTACATGGAGAAGCGCGTCAACGTCCGCATCGAGCACATCTCGCCCTCCCGGTCCCGCGACGACTTCTTGCGCCGCGTCAAGACCAACGCCGAGCTCAAGAAGCAGGCAAAGGCCAACGGCACCCCCGTCCAGCTCAAGCGGTTGCCCGCCCTTCCCCGGACGGCTCACACTCTGTCCCTCGACGGCAACGCACCCGAGACCGTCGCACCCATCGCCTACGACACTGCCATTTAAATTTTGTCAAAATCAACCAGACGAGAAAGTGAACGACTGAAGGTGTTGAGGCCGGCATCATCGGAGGTTTCTACCGGGTGTTTTTATGTGCTGTCCGTTTATTCCCTTTGCGTCGATAATGCCGCGGATCCGGGACATGCATGTTTTTCTTTTCAGGGTCTCTAGGGAGTGAGGGGAAACAAAATAAAATACGTGAAAGCCTTTGCCGGTAGACCAGTGCTTCGTGTCAATTCGTTGGATTCATCAAGTCAACTATCTGTCTTGATCACGAATACACTTTTTAAGTTCTTTTTTTCTTGCTTTTTCATATCTTCGCCCCAGATGGACAAAGACTATACTCCCTAAAGGAAGAAGACAAAAGGAAATTAAAAGCCATATGCACAGAGGTATAAACACAAAATTATTCTCCAAAGGAAAAAGTAAGGACCGGACGCTGCAGAGATGCAGTCGCAAATGACAAGAACGGAAACGGCAACAAAACAAAGAACAAAGAAAAAAGGGAATAGATAGCCCCAGACACAACGGATGGACGTCACGGAAAAACACGACAGCCTCATCGACCGCCGATCAAAAGAGAGACATCAGGTCGTAAGAAAGCTGTATAAAAGAACGGTTTATGCTTCGTGGACATGCGTAAACAGAAACGGATGTAGCGAGGCATGGTCGCCCGGCCGCTCTCTAGGGCCGGTGTCGCACCGTATTCGGCGTCGGCGTCGACGTCGTCGGCGATGTCTGCTGCGAGTGTTGCGAGTGGCGGTAGCGCCGCGTGTTGTGCGACAGCGTGCCCACATCATGTTTTCCTGTTTGGTTAGTCATCAGATATTCTCCCGAGGACGATTCTGTCTTACCATCGCAGCATGCCCGCACGTTCTCGAGTCGGCTCGACTCGCGATCCTGTGCCACATACATCACCCGCAGCTCCTCGGCGCTGTCATTGACCTCGCTGGCCTCGTAGATGCCGTTCTCCGGCACCGGCGTGTTGTTGTTGTGCCGGTGGGTCCGAAGCCCAAACTGCGTCGACAGCGACTGGCTGGACCGCCAGTAGCCCCCGAGGCGGCTGAGACGGCCATAGGGGGCCGGTCCAGGGGCCGACCGCGAAGGCGTCGCCGAAGCGTTGACGGCGGCCGGCGCGCTGTGGTTCTTCTTGGGCGTCGGCGTCAGCGTCGGCACGTTCATCGACACCTCAAAGGCCGGCGACTCATTCCGCGTCGTCCGCGAGTTATACGACGACAGCGACATGGGTCCCTGGTGCCGCACCTGCGTCCCGCCTTGCGTCCGCGCGCCAAAGGTAGGGTTGAACTCGTCCACGTCGTCCTGCGTGATGTGCTCGCCGTTCGACATCATCCCGTCGTCCTCCGGCGCAGCGCCGTCGTGGTGCAGAAGAAGATACGACAGAGCATTGAACCAGATCTCGTGGCGGTGGCCCGTCGTGCACGTGAACTTGATCGTGCGGCCGGGCGAGATCACCACCAGACTCTTGCGGTGCAGGCCAGGCGGCATCGGGTTGTCGTCCGTCACCACCCGCACGCCCTCAATCACAACGCTCTTGGCCCGCTGCTCCACGCGGCTGCCCGCCGTCGGGCCCTCGTCGCTCCAGTACAGCATCCGCGTGTACGGGTGGATCCAGAAGTACCGACGGTGCCGCTTCTCCGACAGACCCGACCGGCCAGTCTTGCGCGTGTACTTCCAGAGGTACTCGCCAATCATCGTCTGCGTGATGGCCTGGATCATCCGCGGGTCGATGTGGCTCATCGGCCCGTTCTCAAACACGTCGCCGTCGTGCATGCCAAAGCGCGCATTGACTTCCGACGCAAACGACGACATCGACGTCTGCCGGCTGATCGGCTCGTGGAGACCGACATTGGCACGCGAGCCCGGCCGCGAAGACGGACGGACCTCGTTCAAGCTCGACACGCCATTGCGCACGCTCATCGTCGGCCGCGGCGTCGGCGTGCCCGCAAGACCCGTCAACGTCGCGTTCTGCGCGGCACTGCTGACAGGCGTCCGCGCCCGCAGGAGAGATCCGCTCGCAAACGACTGCGCAGAGTTGCAGCGTGCTGCCTCAATCGCCTCCCGGTGGTTGGCCGGCAGCGGCGGCGGCATGCTAAAGTCGTTCGACGCCTGGTGAGCGGCACGTGTGGACGTCTCGGCAGCCTTGCCGTGGCGGTTGGAGCTCTCGGTGCTCTCGAGCGAGGCCGTGTACGCAAACGGCTTCGCAGACTTGATGGTGCGCGTGACGTGCTCGGGCAAGGCATCGCCCTGCTCGCTCTGCGCGTTGGCATTGGCCGAAATCTCCTTGAAGGGCTGCTGGGACTCGGGCGTGTCGGGCAGAGGACTCATCGTCGGCGACTGCCGCGTCTCGTCCTCCGCAATGACAGGCGTCGGCGGGCAGTTGGGTCGAGACCATCCTCCAATCAGAGAGTCCAGACCACCCCGGTTCGGCGTCGTGGGGCCTTGCCGGGTAGCCAGAGCATCCATGTGCATGCGCTCCTCGTGATCCCGCGGGATAATGAAGCCTTCCCGCTTCGGGCTCCGCGGCTCGCTGCTGCCAAGGCGACCGGCAACCGCTCCAGCCATCGCTGCCGCGCCAACGGCGGCGGCCATCCCCATGCTCGTCTCCGGCTTCCACTCGTCGGTCTGCGTCCCCATAGAGGTCATGGACACGACGGGGGCGACAACCACCGGCTCGACTTCCTTGACCTCCCGGACCTCCTCCTCAGGCTCCTCCACAATCGGCTCAACCTGCTGCGCGAACAGGTTGGACAAGCCGAGCACCGGCGCTGGCTGCTCCGGGACGGACACAGGCTCCACGTTCTGAGTCTGCACCATGGACATGGAGAATTCCGGCGACGGCAGAACCGGCGACTCCGGCTCGGAAATGGGCTCAAAGTCTTGCGACTTGATCGTGGTGAGGGAAAGCGGCTCCGCAACGGGCTCAATGTCTTGCGACTTGACGGCGGAAAAGGACAGCGTCTCCGCAACAGGCTCAAAGCCCTGCGACTCGATGGCGGAGAAGGAGAGCGTCTCCGAGACGGGCTCAATGTCTTGCGACTTGACGGCGGAAAACGAAAGCGTCTCCGCAACGGGCTCAAAGCCTTGCGACTTGATGCCGGAGAAGGAAAGCGGCTCCACGGGAGCAACAATCTCCCGGACGGGTTCCGGCACGGGCACCACAACTGGCACCACAACCGGCTCCGGCCCGGCAATAGGCTCCACGTGCTCGCCCCGGACGGCCGACAGCGAAAAGGTCGGCGGCTCGGGAATCTCTTCAGCCGGCAGCTCAATGGGCGTGACCTCAACAGCGCAGACGGAAGAGGACGACAAGACAGGAAGCACCACTGGCTCCGGGGGAGGCGGTGCAATGGGCGTGACGGACTCGGTCTGGACAGACGAGACAGCCAGGACAATCGGCTCTGGCGCCGGGGACTCCGGCTCGGCCACAGGCTCGATGGGGATGGAGAAGACGCTCGACAGGGTGAGCTCGACAGCCGGCTCAGGCTCCTCGCTGATACCGCGCGTACCCTCCTCGTGCATCTTGTCGCTGATGGCAGCAGTCATGGACTGGGGCGGCGACAGGATGAAGGGAGTCAGGAGGGTCTTCGTGGTGGACGGCGGCGCGGGGAACTCCTGCAGCCGTTCGTTCATGCTTGTCTCAGACATGAGCGACACAGGACGAGAGTCTGCAACATTCCTGTCCTCGGCTTCCGACCACGGCATAATCGTGACGGCATCCGTAAGAGTCTCCTGGTCCACCATGGGCCGCGAAGTAGGAATGATCTGCGCCAGGGGGGAGTGACCGCGAGACCGGCTGCTGCTGCTGGCAGTGCCGAAGCCGGGCGTCAGAGCCCGAGGGCTGCGCAGGCGAGCGGGGGTGCCCTCGACGCTGAACGCCTCCTCGTCGCTGTCTTCGCCCAGCTCGCCCAGCTCGGCAAAGAGGCTCTGCTGCGGCAGCTGGGCCCGCGGCGTGCTGGTGCCAGATGTCACGCTCATGGCCGTAGCAGGAGAGTCGGTAATGCTAAAGGGGCTGCCCTGGATACCACCCAGAGGGCTGTTGCCAATGTCCTCGCCGCTGGCCATGTGGCGAAGACGGCGCGAGGTCAGAGAGCTGCGGCTCATGCGAGGACGCATGCGCGTCGTTCCGTTGGATGCCACCGTAGTAGGCGTGCGGGGGGGAGCAAGCTCGTCCTCGGAAGAGGTGGAAGCCGTGCTCTGGTTCGCCGCCTCCGGGTCTTCCTGGTTCCGTGTACCCCGGGAAGAGCCCGTTCCGCGCGAAGAGCCAGTCCCCACCGAGAAGCTGGCACTGGACCGCGGCACAATGCCCCGCCGACGGCTGGACGTGATCTGCTCCGTCTCGGTCATGGTGTCTTC
This sequence comes from Dryadomyces quercivorus, assembly GCA_002778125.1. Classification (NCBI taxonomy): domain Eukaryota; kingdom Fungi; phylum Ascomycota; class Sordariomycetes; order Ophiostomatales; family Ophiostomataceae; genus Dryadomyces; species Dryadomyces quercivorus. Next base: position 993,692 of record PCDE01000014.1, read on the forward strand.
GCCGCTCGAGAAATCTTCAGCACCCGTGTGGAAGGCATCGGTGGTGGTGTCAGCTCCTTCGTTGGCAGTCGCAAAAGACGTATCACTAAGATGATCTTCGTTGGCCGTCTCGAATTCACTAGTTTCCGTGACGTGCGGGTCGGCCGAGGCCGAGGCAGAGGCAGAGGCAGGGGCAAGAGAAAAGACAGGAGCCGGGACCGGAGCCGGGACGGGGATGGAGATGGAGCCAGAGGCAGCGGCAGAAGCAGAAGCAGAAGCACGTGTGGGTGTAGGCGTGGGCGTGGTCTCAGCAATCTCTTCCCACTCCTCGTCGGCCGGTGGCGGAGACACCATGACCAGCTCGGTGCGGCTGGAACGGGCGCCGCCGAGCTGGCTGGGGCGTAGCTTGGGGTGGCTGTCGCGCAGATCCTTCCGGGACTTCTTAGTGGCTCCCAGAGAGGTAGGGTTGGGGTCGGCGCGGGCACGTTCCAGTTCATCGCGGGCATCCTGCAGCAGGCGGCGGAGCTCAAGCTTCTCCGTCTTCTCACGGTGCAGGTTGGTACGCAAGCTCTGCAGGGTGCGCTGGGCGTGGAGGAGAGAGGTCTTGAGGGTCTCCGATTCGAGGACAGAGTGGCGAGGCGTGCCCTTGACGGGCGAGGCAGGCGGCGAGTGTTCGGGGGTACCCTGGTCCTTGGCGGTGTCGGCCTCCTCGTCGGTAGCGGCGGTGAGAGCGTCACCCTCGGCGGCACGAGCACGCTGCTGCACAGCAACGGCACGCGCCAGTTCCTGGTTTTGGCCGGTGAGATCCTCAATCTTGCGCTGCAGAGCCGTCTTCTCGGTGTCGGACAGGACAATGTTGCGCTTGGCGGTGCCGAGCTCAATATCGTGGTGCTTCACCACGGCGGCGTGCTCCTCGATCAGGCGGGCATGAGAGCCCTTGAGCTCGTCGAGCTCGCGCTGTACCTTGCTGTTGTTGGCCTGCACGATGGCCAGTTGCTGGGCAACTCGCTTATCCTTGTCGGCGGCATCGCGTTGGACCGCCTCCAGTTCGTGGATGCGGGTCTCGAGGTTCCAGTTCTCCTCCTTGTAGCGGTGCTCGCTCTCGTCCAGATCCTTGATGCGCTCGCGCAGAGACTCGGTGTTGTCTTCAAAGGTGGCAATGTCCTGCTTGGCGTCGCGCAGCTGCTCTTCACGCTCGGCAAGCAGGGCCTGGAGGCCGCGAACCTGCGAGATGAGGGACGTGCTAATTTCGGCGGCGAATTCAATGTCGTGGACCCGGTTTGCGTTTTGGTTGCGCTGGCGACGGCTCGAGGCCGTCAATTTGCTGGGCGATGCAGTGGCGTGACTCTCATACTTGACAGGACTCAAAGATCGCTGCAGCGTGTTAGTAACAGGGTGGGATAACCCGAGTCGTCCCAACCTACCCGGTGGCTCTTTGTATCGGGCGAGACGTTTGACTCGTTGCTCGGGACCCGCTGCTTGGGAAGAAACGCACGCGCCGTCTCCCTCGCGACATCGTCATACTCCTTCTCCAACTCCGACAGCTTCTTCTTCAGCTCGGGAGACAGCTCGGACTCGGCCTCCAATGCTTCCACCTCTTGCAGCTTCTCCGTCAATTCCTTCTGCTGGGCCACCAGCGCGGTGCCTAGGCGACCAGCTTCGGCCATGCGCCGTTCGGTCTCGGCCAGGTGGGAGCGCAGGGCGCGCTTGGCTTGCTCAGCCGAGACATCGGCATGCTCGGAAAAGGACTCTTCGTCAAAGTCGGCGAAGCGGTAGTGGTGCGTCGAGCCAGTGCCGTTGTTCTGGCCGGTCTGACCGTTCTGACCGTTCAGGCTGGGTGGCTGGAGAGAAATCGACCGCTCCACAAAGTGCCGCTGCGCCGGGGTGGGCGTGACCGGGCTTCCATCCTGTTGCGAAGCCATTGTCGCGAACTTGAAAGATCCCCGGCTGGACAGGCAAAAGGAGCCTGTCGGGCAGGTAGTCCCCGGAGGGTCACAGGTGGCAGGAACCCTTTGGAACTAGCACAAGAAGCATTCCCTTCCGAACGTTGGCTTGGATGCGATAAGAGGAATGTGCTGGTGAGAAGACAAGAGCGCCTCGTGCAGAGTCGGGTTTCGCGCGAGGATTCGAGGTCGAGAGGGTAGAAATAGGTAAGGAACGACGATGAAAGACACAAGTGGTGGTGTGTTTGACGTGGAAAGGCAAGTCGGATCGGTTGATGCTTGCAGAGGCTCGGCGTGAGGACAGCAAGCCGTAGAGGCGCGCGACTTGGTGTGAGTGGGTGGGATCGACAGACTGGCAGAACCGGTCAGAAAAGACCCAAAAGACCCAAAAGACCCAAAGACCCAATGACCTGAGAGACCGCTGGGTGAAATTCAGGAGAAACGGGAAAAAAAGGCAACCAAGCAAATACAGAGCGGTTCAGCAGTGGAGACTCCAAATTAAGAGAATCCTCCCCTACCGAGTACAATATCCCGCGCTATCGGAACTGGTACCTTTTTGCAGGTCGCTCGCTGGAAATGTCACTCGAGTGGGCTGGGGAGAGAAAGGAAAGCAAAGCAAAGCAAAGGAAATAGAAAAATAAAAATAAAAATAAAAATAAAAAAGAGGGAAACGGACGGAAGAGGAAATGGGGGGCAAGTGAAGAGCAAAACTAAACGAAACCCGGCCGACGAAGGAAAACACAAATAAGAAAATAAGGGAGTGTTCGTGGAAGGGAAAAAGCGCGACCAAGCCAGGGTAAGGCTGGTCTGGGCGTGGGCTTATGCTGCAACTAAAGACAAGCCCCAAAGCGTGCGGTCCGTACTGGCGTGATCCTATTCGCCGGTAGGGCGTGGCTTCGTGCGAGAGGGAGCAATCCTGCAGGTGTAAAAGCCCAGAAAGCTCCTGCAGCCGGTGTGGGGTTGGCAAGAGAGACAGAGAGACGCGTCTTTCGGGCGGCAGTCGATTCCAGGTTTAGAGAGGAGCAGCTGAAAACAGCTGAGAGCGAATCGAGCTGAGGCGAAAAAAAAAAGGAGGTGGATGTTGCAGGCCAGCGACTGGGCAACGGCACACGCAGGCTTCTGACGGTCTCAACAGCGAATCCCAACTCGTCGGCCGCTTGCAGGTTGTGTTTCTCGATCGAATCCAGATGGGGCAAAGAAGTCGAAGGAAGAAAGAAGCAAATGGGGGCAGAAAAGGACCAACAGAATGGCAGCACACACACACAAAAGGAGATCTTACCGAAAGAAGTATTAGGCAAAGGGAGGGGAAAAAAAAGGAAGTAAAAAAATTAGAGCTCTAAAAGAGAGAATACGAAGAAGAATAGACAGTCTGAAAACGAATGACTAGAAGGGAAAAGGGGGGGGGGGGAGGGACAAAAGAGTGAGGAATGAGGATTTTTGTTTGGGTGGTGAGAAAGGGTTGAGCACGAGTCGAGGGCAAGTTGTGTTGACGACGCGAATGGCAGGCGCGACCGGGAGGGGACGGGGTCCAAGTGTCACGTCGTAACATGCGGTCACACGGCACACAGCCAAAGGCGTTAACACGCTACGGGGACGTCACGTATCTACTATGACCATCCCATGTCTCCTCTGCTAGGAGGAGACATTGGCAACTTCAGGGAAGGCACGGCCCTGGCCAGGCAGGCAGGCGGGCAGGCGGGCAGGCAGAGGCAGGCGCTGCCTGCCCGCCTGCCTGCACCGCCTGCACCGTCTGCATCAGGCAGGCACGAACGGCCTCCGTCGGAGGCGACGTGGAATGCCCATACCGGTGCCTGCAGCTTACTGTTGGGCGGAAATTATCCATTGCTGCAGTCTCATGCGCCAACGGCACCCAACAAAGCAGAGGCCCGGATGGAAAGCCAGTCATGCCGTACGCGTCCGAGGCGTAGTCGAGGTGGGCGTGCAGGATTGCCCAAACAATGAGGAGCCACTTGCCAAGTTTCTGTTTTCTTGTTGTCACCTGCTGGGCCAATCATCGTCCTGGTACCAGGAAATGAGCTAATGCCGATCCGGTTAGTCCAGGTCCAGCTCTCCTATTACTAATTTTCTCCGTCTTTTAAGATTAGTAATCATTACCCCGTACTTACTCCGTATATCGCCACGAGATCTCATCGCCACATGTGGCTGAGAGCGAGCAGCCTCTTCCGCACCCACCACCATCATGACGGAACCAGACTCGTCTTCGGCGGCGTCAGCGGCGCCTGCTGCGCCCATTGCCCCCGTGCTGTTCAAGGCGCGCGGCCGCGGCAAGGCCAAGGCGAACATGCGCAAGCGGTCGCCGACGCCGCCGCCGGTGCGGCCTCAGGACGACAGCGACAGCGACAGCGACAACGATTCGGATGCCTCTGCGGGCGGCGGCGGCGGCGGGCTGCGCGAGGTCAAGCGGCGGCGGAAGAACGGGGCTGTCGGCGTGGTGAGCGCCTCTGCAGGGGCCTCGACGGCCTCGTCAGGACGCGATCCGCCGGTGCACGTCACCGACCGCAGCACGCTGCTGGCCGACGCCGACACGGCGACCAAGCAGAGCCACATGTTTGATGATGGGGGCAAGGCGCCTGAGAAGGCAGGGGCAGCGACAGCGGCTGCATCGACGTCCGCGTCCACCCGTGCCGTCGGCCCCGTCAAGGCGGCGGCCAACATCCGCACGATCACCATTACCGACTTTTCCCCCGACGTCTGCAAGGACTACAAGCTGACGGGATTCTGCGGGTTCGGCGACGGCTGCAAGTTTCTGCACGCGCGGGAGGACTACAAGCAAGGCTGGCAGCTCGACAACGAGTGGGAGGCGGTCACCAAGGGCAAGAAGAACCTGGGCGGCACCGTGGTGGCGAGCGCGGACCGCAGCAAGAAGGCGGGCGAGGAGGACGACGACGACGACGACGAAGAGGCGATGCTGCGCGACATCCCGTTTGCCTGTATCCTCTGCCAGTCGGCCTACAAACAGCCGGTGATGACGCGGTGCGGACACTACTTTTGCGAGCGGTGTGCGCTGCAGCGGTACCGGCGGGACCCGACATGTGCGGCATGCGGTGCGGCGACGACGGGCGTGTTCAACAATGCGAAGCGGCTCACGAAGCTGCTGGAGCGCAAGCGGGAGCGGGCAGCACAGCGCCGACAGGCAGCCATTGAAGCGGGCGAGGAAATCAGCAGTGAGGAGGAAGAGGGAGAGGAATGAGGAATGAGGAATGAGAAAACGGGGAAGTATGAGGTTCGAGAATATGATGTTTCAGATGAGTTCTGAATATGGCGTTGATTTACACATTGGGTGGCGTCATGGACAACGGTATACAATCGAATGGCATGAAGCCGGTTTTACAATAAAGACGTTGAAACCGTTTCGGTGCACATGAACGACAAGAGCCGCGGACGTTTGTGTTCCCAAAGAGCTAAAGTGTTTTGGCTTGCTGTTGTGTCTGCGTTATCAAAATCAAAACTAACAATATTGAATATTTTTAAGAGTCTCATTTCTAAACTAAACAAAATAACAAATATACCACGCAGACACATGCACAAAGATTCTGTGACGTAGAACAGACCGGAAGATAGACCCGTTTCGCTTATATCTATGCACTGCATATCTGTCTGTTGAGCAATGACGGCAGACATTATTCACAATAATTTGCAATGGCAGCCAGACTCAGCCTCCGCAGCCATGAGCCACAGCAGACGGCCATGAAAACAACCCCGTTCACCGAGTGGACGGGCGCTTACAGTTTGGACAGCGGTTTCAGTCACACATACATGCTGGTGCCTTGTGCCTGTGCGACGAGTAGGACTCGCTTACCGCATGAGGGGTGACAGGCCGGTCTATGGCAGTCGGCATGTCCAGCAGGCCGCTGTTTCTTGATGGAACTGACCGTCTTCAGTCGATGTATATAAAGAGTATATAGAGTATATAAAGAAGCCGCTAATATAAAGAGACTCAATATAAAAGCCATCCATCTATCCTTATACACACAACAACCATGATCGAAAACTTGTTCACGTACGTTGTCTACCCTCTTTCTCGTCCCTGCTGACCATTAGTGAGTCTGCCTGTCGAACGAGTCCTGAGCCGTGTGTCATCTTTCTCTCAGACGATGCCGTCGATACTGCCAGCCAGGCCGGAACGACGTTTGACGAGGACGAGGACGACGAGGACGTCTGCGACACTTCCCACGTGTCTGGCCACGCTGCCCCCCTGTTCTCCCTCCAGAGCTCTCTGGTGGACAGGGCCCAGTCGCCTGCGCCGGCCCCCCTCCCGTCGCCCAAGCCGGTGCGGACGGCCAGCACTGGTCTCGACGAGCGCCTTCGCGTCCGGCCGACCCAGAGCCTCGTCTCGGCCCTGCACGGCCTCCACCAGGCCGTGCAGTCCCTCAGCCACGACATCCAGAGCCTGCGGCTCGAGATGTATGCCCTCCACACCGACGTGAGCAAGGTGCTGGACGATGCCGCCAGCGCAGCCGAGGCCGTCAAGGCGGCCGACCACGGCCCCTGCCAGCGACCGGCCAGCCAGCCACGACAGCCCCAACACTACGACAGGTCTCCCGTCACCCTCCGCGTCCTGCCCCAAAGCCAGGACGCCGGCCCCTGCGGCTGTTGCCTCCGAGACCGTGAAGCGGCCACGTATTACAAGCCGATACTGCGTTCATGAAATTGATGTATTTAAATGCCGTCTGCATGCCCGTGATCATTTTTCCTATCGTACACGTGCCGGGTATCCTCAAAATGGAAACGCCTCCTCGATCATGCGGTTGTTGGCAATGGACATCTTGCTCTTCTGCTCCAGCGACGCATACTGCAGGTCGTTGAGCGACGTGGGCGGCGGCAGCTGGGCCACCTCGTCCTCGTCGCCAAAGACAATGGTCTCCAGCACGGCAAAGTTGGTCCAGTCGATGCGGGCCACGGCCTCCTTCTCGACGTCGCGCTCGTGCTCCTCCTTCTTGCGCTGGGCCTGCTCCCACTCCGCGTAGGCGATGCGCTGCTTGGCCCGCAGCAGGATGGAGAAGCGGTCGCTGGCGTTGGCCCGCAGCGTCGCCAGCCGCGCCGCCGAGTCCTGCACGTTGTCTCGGTTTGTGGTGGTCATGGTTGCTGCGGCTGTCGTCCCAATGTCCTTGTGGATGGCCACGTACTGGTCCACCATGCGCTGGTAGTAGCCGTTGAGCGAGTGCGTCGGGGCCAAAAAGGCGAACTGGGCGTTGCCGACCTCGCGCTGCATCAGGCTCGTCTGGAAGCGGCGGCCATGCACGGCCACAAACGAGGCCGTCAGCCGCAGCACGTCCATGTCCTGGGCGTTCATGATGGGCAGCCGGGCCGAGAAGCTGTAGTCGGCCGGCTTCTCGGGGCCCTTGGGGGCTTCTTTCTGGGCTGCCGCGCCGGCTGCGTTCTCTGCCCCCTCGGCCACGCGGCCGGCAGCCACCGCCGTCACGCGGCCGGCGCGGTACTCCTCCTTGCGCCACTCGTAGTATGCGTGATACGGGTCGTCGGGTGTCGTCACGAAACTGAAGCGCGGGTTGTTGCTGTGGTTCTCGCGCAGCCGGGCCTCGATGCCGGCACCGCCTCGCACGGCATAGCCTGCCGTCTTCTCAATCACCTCGCGCATCTCGCCGGGCGGCGGCATGATGACGCCGGCGGGAGGCTTGATGCGGTCCAGCGTCGCCGAGGCCACCGCGGGCGTCGCCGCAGCGTGGCTCGCCATTTGGGAAGATAGAGTCGGTCGGTAGAACGGGGAGAGAGCGGCTGGTCGGCGGTCGAGCGAGAACAAGGTGGCAGGGGATGTTGTCGCTGGAGAAGAAAGAAGATGAAGCTGCAAAATTAGGCGTTTATGGGGAGGGTGGGTCACGTGATGCGATGTTGGAAGTTTAGGAAGTACAGTAGGCGTTCGCGTCTTTTACGACGGTATGAGTACGAGTGAGTACAAGTTTTATCTTAAGAACTCATTACGAGAATACTCATAGGGCCTCCTACTCGCTCGTACTTGTACTCGCTTATACTGGTATCTTACCGTACATACCGTACCGTACTGTAAGATACCATACCATACTATCTACTCCCATCACGTGACACGACCACGACTTCACGACTCGCAGCCTGTTCGGGCAAGATCGTCTCTGGTCTGAAGAGGAAGCTGGAATGTCTGTCGGATCCCAGCCGGTGATTCTGACGTCACCGGCAGCTTGGCTGGCATGTGCTGGAACGGCGGGTTGCAGAGGTCCAACGGTCGGGGACGGTATCTGCCAATGGTTCGTAGATCTGCTGGACACGAACAGGCAGAACAGGCAGCAGACGGGAAACGATGAGTGGCAAGCAAGAAAGGGAGCAGTCCGTCGTCCGTCGTCCAGTCGGGGACGGCAACGCGGCGCAGTATCGGAAGCAGAGGCCGTGCCCGTACTAGCAGACGGTCTCGCTCACACTGTGTTACTGCCCCACTTAACCCCCCGAAGCTCTAGAGACTTCGGCCATCACGACGTCTTCCTGCACATTTCAGAGTGGTATCGTGCAAACCGTCTACGAACGTAAGCGTTCGTCTCATATCGTCTTGTCTAATCTCCTTACCTCCTATCTCGCCTCTTACCTCTTCTCATCTCTCCCCTCCTCTCCTCTCCTCCCGTCAAAACGGCGTCGTCAGCCCAGAACGCTTCTGCCCGCCAGGCCCCAGCAAGCGAGCGCCTGCCGCGGGGATTTTCGTCTTCGTCGACGACCTCGCCACTGCCGCCGACGCCCGATTCGGGGGCCTCATCGTCGTCGTCCCGGTCGCCGCCGCCGCTGCACCGACCGATCATGCAGACGCTTCCCGACAGCCGGCCGCAGTCGTTTGACGAGATCTACGGCCCGCCGGAGAACTTTCTCGAGATCGAGGTGCGCAACCCGCGGACGCACGGGGTGGGGCGGCACATGTACACGGACTACGAGATTGTGTGCCGCACGAACATCCCGGCCTTCAAGGTGCGGCAGAGCGTGGTGCGGCGTCGGTACAGCGACTTTGAGTATTTCCGGGACATTCTGGAGCGCGAGAGCGCGCGCGTGACCATCCCGCCGCTGCCGGGCAAGGTGTTTACGAACCGCTTCAGCGACGACGTGATCGAGGCGCGGCGCGCGGGCCTGGAGAAGTTCCTCAAGATTGTGGTCGGCCACCCGCTGCTGCAGACGGGCAGCAAAGTGATGGCGGCGTTTGTGCAGGGTAAGCGAGGACGGAAGGACACAAGAAAGGAACACGGCTGACAGACAGACCCGAACTGGGACCGCAACGCTTGGTGAGCATCGGTGGGAGTGGACGGTGGAGGGAGTGGACGGTGGAGGTTGGGTGGACGGTGTGGACGTTGGTGTGGACGTCTTGTGCTCGACGGCAGACCGACGGCCGACCAGGTTCAGCTCGTCAAGGCAACAGGTCAGCCGGTTCAACAGTTCAGGTTCGGCAGCAAAGAGGTGGTCAGATTGGTGCAGGCTCAGGTTGTCAGGTTCTGGCTAGTTGTACTCGTATTTCTCCTTTCTCTGCGCTTCCTTTTTTCTTCTCCTTCTTTCCTTCCTTCTCTCTTTCTTTCTGCTTCTGCTTCTGCTTCTCTTCCTTTGATATCTGCTATTTAACGCTCGTCTTGCCGTCTTGCCGTCTCTTCAGTACTTCTCCGAATAGCGTTCTCCTTGGCAGTCACGTGGCCCACTAGAGCTAAGCTATACCCTGTTTAGTGCCCCCCCCAGCAGAGGACGTCACCGCTAGGGGGTGTTGCAGCCAATCCACGCACTAATCGCCCGCACACGGCTGAGCGCCCCAGAACAACACGAGGACAGTATTGCAGTATTCCCAGACACCTACTCCGTAACTCGCTTTCGCTCTTGGGTTGTTTGCCAGTTTTCGTCTGCATCTCTCGCTCCGCAGGCTTTCGTCCCAACAGGCATGGCCCCTGCAATGTGGATCTGATTCTGTCGTCTCAGCCTGAGCGAAAGCTCTGGAAAATCAGCTTCCCCCAGACCCTGTCGATCGTTCCTCTTTTCTCGTCTTCTCGTCTTCGTTTTCTCGTCTCGTCTTCCCCATGATGGCCAGCCTGACAGCCTTTCTCGTCGTCTATCTGCTGGGCGGCCTGACCTTTCTGCCGCTTCTGCTGGCCGCGGCCATTTATCTCTACACGAAACCCGCAGATTCGGATTCTCTGGACTTGGACTCCTCCGAGTCGATCGACAAGTCCCGTCTTCCCGAGAAGCTGCCGCTGGACGAGAAGCCGCGCCACCGCGAGAGCTATGCGAGCAGCCACCACCACGCCGCCGACGACACCGCCACGGCCGGCTACTTTGCCGTCTTCCGCAAATATGTCGCCGTCGGCGTCAACTCCAAGCCCATCGAGCCGTCGGGGGTTGGGCCGGCCACCGTCGTGCCGTCGAGCCCGAGCGTCTACCAGACCTTTTTCCGCGGCATGTTGAAGAAGAAGAACAGAGACCAGGAGGAGAAGGAGAAGGAAGATGTTCAAGATATGGAGGCCGACAAAAAGACCGACAGGAAGACCGACAAGGCCGACAAGACCGACAAGGCCGACGTGGCCACCGTGGAGGTCAGCAGCGCCGCCAGTCCGCGGCCGCGCAACGCGCGCAACATGTTCTACGTGGTGCTGCGCCACGGCCACCTGATCCTGTTCGACGACGACCAGCAGGTGGATGTGCGTCACGTGATCAAACTGGCGGACCACGACGTCGCCATGTATGCCGGCGAGGACTACTGCGTCCCCGAGGGCGAGCTGTTTATCAAGCGCAGCGCCCTGCGGCTGGCGCCTCGCCACCCCGAGCGGGCGGTGCGAGCCCACAACGCGCCGCCGCCGCAGCCGTGGTTCTTTTACAGCGAGAACTGCTCGGAGAAGGAGGACTTTTACTTTGCGCTGCTGCGCAGCCAGAGCCAGGAGGGCCCGGGCAGCGGCGGGCCGGGGGCCGGGCTGGCGGAGCCGGTGCCGCGGCCCATTGACGTGCGGCACCTGACGAGCCTGATGGAGCGGCTGCACGCGTCGGACGAGGCGGCCGAGACGCGCTGGCTCAACGCGCTGCTGGGCCGCGTCTTCCTGGGCGTCTATCGGACGCCGGAGGTGCTGCACTTTGTCCAGGACAAGGTGGTCAAGAAGCTGTCGCGGGCGCCGCGGCCGGGCTTCATCGCGCGGCTGGCCGTGCAGCGCGTCGAGCTGGGCGAGACCACGCCGCAGATCACGTCGCCGCGGCTCAAGAGCCTCACGGCCGAGGGCGAGTGCGTCGTCGAGGCCGACGTGCGCTATGCCGGCCACTTTACCATTGACGTGGCCGCCACCATGCGCGTGAGCACGCCCCTCGGCCAGCAGGAGGTCAAGACCTCGCTCGCCGTCGCCTTCACGCGCCTCGAGGGCCACGTCCTCTTCAAGATCAAGGCCCCGCCCAGCAACCGCATCTGGTTCTCCTTCCGCCACATGCCCAAGATCGACATGGAGATCCGCCCCATCATCCTCGCCCGCCAGCTGACCTGGCCCGTCCTCCTCCAGATGATCGAGGGCCGCATCAAGGAGGCCATCGCCGAGAGCATCGTCCTGCCCTTCTGGGACGACACGCCCTTCTTCGGCACCGAGCACAAGTTCTGGCGCGGCGGCGTCTGGACCGACGACTCCGGCACCCGCGACGACCGCCGCCGCACCGCCAGCTCGGCCGACGGCGCCGCCGACAACGACGACCTCGACAGCGCCTCCGGCGACTCGCCCGCCGTCCAGCGCCTGCGCCGCCTCAGCCAGAACTACAGCACGCCGTCGGTCGTCTCGACGGTGGCCGACGGAAAGAGCGCCAAGACTCCGAACGGCGTCCCCCTCGTCAAGCGGCTCTCGTCGCGCACCTCATCCAGCCTCAGCAGCGCCTCGCCCGCCCTCGGCACCGAGGCCCTGACCGTCCATGCCGAGGCCCTCAAGACGTCGGCCAAGGCCCTGAAAAACGGCGCCGCCGCGTCCATGGAGCGGCTGTCGCGCAGCGCCCGCGAGCGGACCTCGAGCGCGTCGTCCGAGTCTCTGGGGGACGGTCCAGACGTCCTCGAGGCTACAGAAGACGTCCCCCCCGACCTGCGGACGGTCGTCGAGGACGACAAGAGCGAGCCCGTCTCGGCCGGTCCGCCCTCGGCCCGGTCGTCGTCCACCTCGCTGCCCATCCGCGCCATGTCGGTGCCGGCCGGCTTCGACGGCCCCGAGTCGTTTGTGCCGTCGACCACGACGACCATCTCGGCCCACAGCAGCAACGGCAACGGAAATGGCAACAAGCGCACGGCCTTGGCGGCTGTGTCGGGCGCCGCCGCGTCGGCCAAGCGATGGGGCATCAACGCGCTGCAGCGCCGCGCCGCCGCTGCGGCTGCCGCCGCCGCCGAGCGCAAGGCACGCCAGCAGGGGCCCGTCGACCTGAGCAAGCCCATGGGCGGCGGCCGGCCACTGCCGCCGCCGGGCGAGCCGCTGCCCATGCCCGAAGAGCTGGCGCGGGCCAGTCGCCAGCCGACCATCCGCCGGAAACCACTGCGCACGCCGTCCACGCAGAGCCCGCGGGACGACCGCGGCGAGCTCGTCGAAGAGCTGCGGCGTCGCGGCGCCGAGATGGGCAGTCTGCGGCAGGAGGACGTCCTCGTGGTGCAGGCGCCGGTCGACTCGGACGAGAGCGAGGAGGAGGCCGAGGCGGAGGCCGCAGAAGAAGGCGACGACCTGGACGATGGCGTGGCCGCATGGGATCTGGACTACGGCATGGAAGATGGGCCCGAGACGGTCGAAGGGCCGGAGTCGGGACTAGAATCGGTAGAGACGGCAGAGACGGTAGAGACGGCAGAAGACGCCGAGACCGCGCCGGGAGGTCACGTGAACGGCCCGACAGAGGCGCCGGCAACTGCCAGCATCACTAGAGCCTAGAGTGTCAGGGATTTGTAAGATACAATACGGAGTAGAGTGCTGGAGTTTAGCGGGTTTAGGCTGTCAATTCATTTCGCTATGCATGCAGTATCTCCTCTTATTACGCCGCCTTCTCCGTCAGCAGCAGCCTCCGCCTTGGCTTTCCGTCCTCGTCTTCTTCGTCCTGGTCATTCTTCTCCTTCTCATCGCCCCAGTCGCCGAGCCGTTGCCGCTCAGCCCGTTCCCAGGCCGCCTTGCCCTCGTCGCCCGTGCAGTAGCTGTTGCGCACAAACGAGTGGCAGCACGCGTAGCCCCAGCGGAAGTCGTTCCACCAGCTGCCCCAGACGCTCGCGTGGTTCATGGGCAGCACGTCCTCGGCGTACTTGGACCGGTCGGTGCGCGGCCCCTGCAGCCGGTCCTTGACGTGGCCGGACTCGTCGTACTCGACAAAGTGTTCCGAGGCGGCGATGGCGGGCGCCTTGGCTTTTGCTGGAGCATCTGCCGCCGGCTCCTCGACGCCGTACTTGTCGCGCATCAGCTGGGCCATGGCCTCGCGCTTCTTGGTGTCTTCCTCGGCCTCGAGCCGGCGCCGGTGGGCGGCCGCCGTCGGGTTGGCCTGCAGGTGCAGGCTGGCGTCGCCCGTCTTGTCGTGGACCTCCCAGGCGTAGCGTTCCTCGCGGGCGAGGGCGGCGGCGTCGCCGGACCCGCGGGCAAAGTTCTGCTCGGCAAAGAGGCGGGCCGAGTCGTCGTGGAACGCGCCGCCGTCGACAATCTTGCGGCGCTTGGGGTCGTACTTGGCCGAGTCGAGGTCGAGGTTGACGAGGTACCGCGCCGTGTCTTCGCGCATCCGCAGGTCCGCGGCCCCGTTGGTCCGCGACACCCCCATGTCGGCGTCTTCCGAGTACCGCGTGTCTTCTTTGCTCTCTTGACTCTCCTTCTGCTCACCCTCGCCCTCGCCCGCTCCCCACTGCCGCCGGGCGTCGGCCACCTTCTCGCGCCGCGCCACAATGGCCGCATAGTCGCGCGCGTCAAAGCCCAGCCAGCGGTCGCGCTTGGCGTCCCAGCCCAGCTTGACCTCCTGCACCATCTCGTCCGCCTGGATGTCGGCCCCCGAGTACTTGGCCAGCTTGGCCCGCGGCCGGCTCAGGCAGTCCCGCATCTTGTGGCCCATCGACCCGCAGTTCTCGCACGCCCCCTTGCGGTACTTGGTCGCCGCCGGCCCGGCCTTCTTGCCGCGCTGGTACCATGCCGAGTCCTGCTCGCGCTTCCGCAGCCGCTGGTGCTCGAGGTAGTCGCGCCGGCTCGTCGCCGCCGCCACGCCGCCCTCCTTGTCGTCGCCGCCGTTGGAGTCGGTGCCTGCGCCCACGCCCGCCTTGGCCTTTCGGTCGCCAAACGCGCTCGGCGCCTCCGCACCGCCCTCCTCGGACTCGTCGATCGCGTAAAAGGGCCTCTTCGTGATGAACTGCGGAATGTAAATGTTCTCTTCCTTGCGCGCCGTCGTCACCATGCGCGAGCCGCCGAGCCGCTCGTCGCGCTCGTCGGGCGACTGCCGCCCTAGCATAGACATTGTGACGGTTGTGCGATTTGGGATGGATGAAGACGAGAGAGAGCAGAGAGAGCAGACAGGTCGGCGGTCGGTTCGCTGGGGCGACAAACTGGGATTAATGACCGATGACTAAGCAAACACGCTATCGGTATCTAATCTTATCGCCACCGGACTTCAAGCGTCGAATATTTTTTCATGCCACCCTAGGAACTCTCTCGCGTCCACATGCGATTGTGCTCGCGCAGGTGTCCCCCATGTCGCAACACGCAACGACAGACAATGGCCTGGCCAGCCTTCCCAGCCCATCTGTGCCACGGCCCATCCTGCACCGGCCCGGTATGGCTACCGCCGCCGCTATGCCCCAGGAAACGACTGTCGTCTCCGTCAAAAACGCAAAATCTTGGTCCCATATGGTTGCCGGAGCGTATGTCATCCCTGTCTTTGTCCTCCCTGTCTTCCTGTCTCCTGCCTCCTGTCAGTCCCTAACACGTCCAGCGTGGGAAGTCTCGCGGCGGCCACGGCCACGGCGCCCTTCGACGTCATCCGCACGCGTTTGCAGTCCGACTTCTACCAGCAGCAGCAGCGCGCCCGATTGGCCGCCGCCGCTGCGTCGTCGTCGGCGACGACGGCCGTGCGGAGTGTCAATCCCGTCCGCGAGATTGGCCGCCACCTCGGCGAGACCATGCAGATATTTGTGTCGGTGCAGCGCACCGAAGGCTGGCGCGCCCTCTTCAAGGGCCTGGGGCCGACGCTCGTGGGCACGGTGCCGGCCAAGTCCATCAACTTCTACACGTACGGCAACGGCAAGCGATGGATTGCCGAGACGGCGGGCGTCGGCCAGGACACGCCGTGGGTGCAGCTGACGGCGGGCGTGGCGGCGGGGCTGGCGACGTCGACGGCGACGAACCCCATCTGGCTCATCAAGACGCGGCTGCAGCTCGACCGCGAGGGCGGCACGGCCACGACGCACCGGCGGTACCGCAACAGCCTGGACTGCGTGCGCCAGGTGGTGCGCCAGGAGGGCGTGCGCGGCCTCTACAAGGGCATGACGGCGAGCTATCTGGGCGCGGCCGAGTCGACGACGCACTGGCTGCTGTACGAACAACTGAAGCGCGGCCTCGAGCGGCGCGAGGCCCGCCGCGCCCTGCACCGCGGCCCCGGCGCCCCGCCCACGACCTGGGACCGCTTCGTCGAGTTTGCCGGGCCGCTCGGCGCCGCCGGCGTCGCCAAGCTGTGCGCGTCGCTGCTGACGTACCCGCACGAGGTCGTGCGCACGCGGCTGCGGCAGGCCCCCGGCCCCGACGGCCAGCGCAAGTACACCGGACTCGTGCAGTGCTTCCTGCGCCTGTGGCGCGAAGAGGGCGTGCCCGGGCTGTACGGGGGGCTGACGCCGCATCTGCTGCGCACCGTGCCGGCTGCCGGCATGACGTTTGGCATCTACGAAATTGTGCTGAAGCTGCTGAACTAGACATGTATAAAACTCTGCTTGACAATCGGCGTTGGGCTAGACAAGGCGTACGGGTTGGACGGTCCAGGGCTGCAGAGTTTACATCCTCTCTCCTTGTATGATAGGTATATAGCACGAAGATATGTTCACTATGCGTATGGAGTGCGAGTGCGAGTGCGAGTATGAGTACGAGTATGAGTAATTGTACGAAGTGAGTACGTACAAAGTAGTAATAGTATCTTACTCTCCGTCCTCCTCTATGCGACATTCTGCCGCGTTTCACCGCCCAAAACTGAATATCACCAGCCATCCTCGACCTCCTCTTCTGCCTCTCGCCGTCCATGCCATGGAGCCCACACACCCACCCAAGGTCCGCATCCGCGGCATGATCCTGACTGCCGGCGTCGCCGCCATCACCATGGTCGGCACCTTTTACGGCGCCGGTCTCAAGTCCAGCCACGAGGCCCAGGAAGTCCGTTCGATGGCCCATGTCTCCATGTCTCTTGTCTGCCTCTAACCCTTGCAGAGAAAGAAACAGGCCGCAGCAATCATGCATCCGTCGACACCTCCTACGTCTGCTGTGCCCGCTGTGCCTGCAGTGCCTGCCACGCCCGCTGCACCGGCGCCCGCCTCCTCTCCAGAGGACGACTTCGTCGCCGCCCTGCTGACCCGCCGCCGCGCTCTCGAACAATCCAAGCAGATGTGGGAGAAGAAGGCCAAGACGCTGCGCGAGCGCATGGAGGCCAAGAGCCGACAAGAGGGCAGCAAGAACGACAATGCGCCGGGAAAATGAGGCCCGCGCCACAAAGACATCTCTCCTCCCAACACCATACTTCTTCGCCCGGCAGTGCTCCAGCGCCCTTCAGGCCGCCCTTACAGGCAGCAGTGCCCTGTCGAGCCCCTAAACCTGCTAGAACTGTTGTCAGTATAGCCCCGCTCGCCCGCCCGTGGCCGGCTGGCTCCGGCCATATAGGCCCGCCAATGAACAATGTCTTGTTCCAAACACATGTCTTTATTGGCCATCCATCTTGCTTCGTCCTCGTGATCCCTGTCTACCATACACGACCAATCCCTGATGAAATCAATAAAAACATGCCCAAAACACCCCCAATTGGCGGCAAGATACAGAGTATAGCTGGCCTCGTGGGAGAGCAACAACCGCTTCCTCTCCCCCCCAAGACTAGCAAAATCGCAGAAATAAAGTCGTATCTTGTACGGTTCAACCAATTCTCTCCTCACCAAACCTCCACACATCGCATGCGGCCCTGCTCATCCTAAAGAGTCTCCTTGTAAAAGGCCGATGCAACGTGAATCACATCTTCCGTAGAGTCGGCCGCTCTGGCCGTATTGTGGCCCATGGCATCGACCAAGTCTCTCGTCACGCTGCCGACCAGATCTCCCGTCTGGTCTCCTGCCTGATTTCCCCCCTGAATTCCTCCCAGACTCTTCGTCTGGTCAACCTGGGCTCCGGCCTGATGTCCGGCCTGGCCTTCTGCCGCAGTGTCTGCCAGCTCTCCCTCCGTCGGCTGAGTGGCTGCCACCAACGGCGGCCCGAGCATCTTGTCCAGATCCTCCTGCCGTGCGTACTTTCGCGGCCGCCCAACCGGCCTCTTGGCACCAGGCGCAAGCGGCGAGCTGACGAGTCGAACACGCACGGGAGTCGTGCCCTTGGACTTCTTCGCAGACGGCGGCCGCCCAGGTCGACGCCGCGGAGTCTCGGCCCCAGCAGACGGAGGCGTCTGCTGCACTGCTTCGAGCGCAGAGCTGTCGCTCGCCGCCGTGCTCGCCTTGGCCACTTGCGATAGAATATTTGCTGCAAGGGCTGCCGTGGAATCCGCAGTTGGCTGAGTAGTGGCTACTTGCTCGGCTGGCTCGCTTGCCGCTGCCACTGTCGTTGCCGTCGTTACTGTCGCCGCTGCCGTCGCTGCCGTCGCTGCAGCCGTCGCCATCGCCGCCCTCTTTGCCGAACTCTTTGCGTGGATCTTAATCACCCTTCGCTTTCTGGATGTCGTCGTCTTTTCTGCCGCCTTCTTCGCCTTGTCGGCCCGCTTGGCTGCTGCTGCTGCCATGTTCGTCGCCCGCTTGGCCATGGCCGATTTCGGCTTCATCGTCGTCAGTGTCCGAGCTGTCTTGACGGCTTTCGTCGCCTTGGCTGCCTCCTTGGCTGCCTTGGCCAGAGCCCGCGCCATGGGGGTTGCCTTGGCCGATCCACCCGCGTCGGACTCGTCCATCATGGTCGACTCCTTTCCAGCCTCCGCAGTCGTCGCCCGCGGCTCCTCTGCCGCCTTCGGAGTCCTCGGTGCCCGCTTTGTCGGAGACTTTGGCGCCTCGCTCTTCTGCACCTTCTTCACAGCGGCTGTTTTGCGTGGCTTCGTATTCTTCGTCACTGTCGTCGCTTTCGTCTTGGGCGTCTTAGTTGTCTTGGTTGTCTTGGTCGTCTTGGATGTCTTTGCTGCCTTTAGGCCCTTTGCTGTCTTCGTGACCTTGACGCCCCTCTTCACTACCTTGACTTCCTTGACAGGCTTTACAGCCTTGGTCTTGCTGGTCTTTTCCTTTGTAGCCTTGGCCGCATTTCCTGCCTTTCCTGCCTTTGTAAGCTTCGACTCTTCGGCGGCGGCGGCTGCCTCAGCGGCGGCGGCGGCCTTGGCTGCTCTTGCAGCTCGAGCTGCCTTGGCTGCCTTAGTCGCCTTGGCAATCCTCGCATCGATCGCTGCTTTGGCGGCCAGAGCGGCCAGAGCCGCTTTTGTCGATGTCACGCGTGGAGCCGTGCTCGTCTTCTTCCCGGTATCCCGGGTCCGCGGACGCCCAGGACCTCTCTTGCTGCCCGCCGCCACGCGGGCCTTCTTCGTTGCAGGCCCGTCGGTGTCCGAGTCATCCGAGTCGCGAGCATTAGACTTGCGCTTCTTTGGTGATTCGGCTGCTTGCTTCGCACTCTTGCTCTTGCTGCTCTTCAGCTTGTCGGCCAGAGCCTTGGCTCTCTCCGCTGCTGCCCTTTCCGCGGCTGCCTTGGACACGGCCTTGTCGCTCTTTCGGGGGCCGAGGATGCCACGGCAGTTCTCGCTGCCGCAGAGACACTTTTGCACATTCTTGGACGAGTAAAAATCAAAGTTGTAGTCGTACGTCAGCTCTTCGCCCGTCATGATCGGCCGGTCACCTGCAAACAGCGCAATCCGAGGCTGGCCAGAAACGATCCATTTGATCATGCGGCAGTTGGGTGAGCAGGAATGGTTGACGAACCGAGCGATACTACCGCTGGTGCCGTCAATGATGAGAGACTGGTCAAAAGACATCAGATAGTAGCACTGCACAGAAAGCGACAGTCGTCAGCACAAAATTTCCAATACTCTTACACACAGAGGCTGCTTACCGCATTGTTCTTGTACAATTCGTTCATGCGCCGATCCGACTCCTCTTCCGTGATGATTTCGCCGATATATTCCATAATGATCTGACCTGGTCGGAAGCTTCGGCTGGCGCGAATACCGTGGCCGCGGTTGGGTGTCTTGAAAACCTCGACGCCGATGTGATATGGGTTCTTTGAAGCGGTGCGCTCTGCCAGGCGCTGGAACTCGCGGTTGTTGCAGCGTTCCGGGCCGACATTGCAGTTCATATTGTCGCATTCGTACAGCATAATGCGGTTCTGGCAGTCCTCGTCGCAGCCCGTCTCGGGCTTGCACACACACTTGGACGAGAAGTCGTCAAAGTCTGGGTTCTTGCGCCATATCGCGTGCGCCTCGCCCACAAACCGGTCTGCAAGGTTAGCTGAGCGCATGCCACACAGGGTTCCAGGAAATCTTACTTTTGCTAAATCTGCCGTACTTGACGGGCTTGGGCTGGCCGGGCGGCAGAGGGTTGAAGACATCAAAGGGCATTTTGAAATCGCGGCCGTGGATCAGCGTTCGCAGCCCGGTGAATATGGGCATAGGCAGGACCTTGTTTTCCGGGTATTTCTTGGTGAGCTCGGGCAATTCTGCCAGCTGTCTCTTCTCGGTGGGTGTCAGGCTGGCAATCGGGTTGCCGGGTATGGCCTGGCCTGCGTAGAGGCCCCTGTCGAGCCATTTCTTGACGCGTCGCCGTTCCAAGGTCTTCTGCTCGTCTTTCTCGCTTTCGTCGTCCGTGTTGGCCGTGTCCAGTTTGGTGCGCTTCTTGGGCGCATCGCTATCGCCGTCTTCTCCATCCCGAGCGGCGCCCGAGCATCGCCGGGCGGACTTGGCTGCCTTCTTGTCTACCAGGGGCTCGCCGGCCGCATTTGCCGGGACGTATTTGCCGTTGCTCCAGACGGTGTAGACGACGGGGTTGTCGTCGACATGAGAGAACTCCTTTGTGTCCTCGAGGCGGCGGAGTTCGCGCGAAACACTGGCCTTTTTGTCGTCATGGCGGCGCGAGCGTTTTCCCAGGGTGGACGGAGCGCTGGAGGACGGGGTTTGGAGGCCAGAGGCGCTTGTCGAGAGGCGAGTAGCGCGTCGTTCTGGGGCTGCCTTGGGGGTGGTCTTGGCGGACTTCGCGGACTTCGCGGCTGTTTTGGTCGGTGTCTTAGCGGTAGATTTTGGCGTCGCTGTTCTCGTGTCTGGCGAATTATGCGCTAGCGACGCCGACGAACGCGCTGTTCTGAGTGGCCGACGGGCGGGGCTATCTGCGTGTGTCGCGTGCTGCTGTTGTAGTAGTGGTGGTGGTGGTTGTGGTGGCTGAGGTTGCGCGACGACGCTGGAAGTTCGACGCGAGGATTGACGGCGAGTCTGTCGTGGCGGTGTTGCCTCGATTTCCGGGGTACTGCTGGCGGCGTCGTCGGTGGCCGTGTCCACGACAATGGCGGCGTCGTCGTCTTCTGGGGCCGGGTCGAGCGCCATGGATTCTGTAGATTCTGTAGACTGTGTAGGGGCAGCATCGGCCGCGGGTTCGTCGTGGGCCGATGCAGGCGCAGGCGCAGGCGCAGGCGTGATGGGCCGGGCTTCGGGGGGCGTCGCGAGAGGAGGCATAGCGACGGGATTGGCGGCGAACGCGTCGGCAGGCGACGCGTCATTGGACGCACTGGTGAGAACAGCAGCAGGGTCCGCGACGGAAGCGGCGGTGTCTTTGTGGAGCGCGCCGAGACCAGCAGGGTGGGGAGAGCACTGCCGTGGTGTTGCGGCGAGAGAAAAGGGGGTAGCTGGCATGGCATCGTCGAGGATGGTGACGGAGGCGATAGTTGCGCCGGCGGCGGAGAGGGTCAAGAGGACGTCGTCGTCCTCTGGTTTTGTGAGCTGGGAGCCATTGGAGACGGTGGAGGTCGGTGTAGACTTGGCGGTGGACTCTTGGGGGTCGGAGAAGACAGGAACGTCTGAGATGCCTGAGATGCCTGAGATGCCAGAGATGCCAGAGATGCCAGAGATGCCCGTATCGGTCGGGCTCTCCTCCTTGAGAGGCATGGCAGCAGCAGGTCTATCTCGACGCGTCAGCATGTGAGCGAGGGAGGAGGAAGTGAGCAGAGAAAACATGGTGCGGCGAGTTGTTGTTGGCAGAAAAAGGACGAGAAGGACGAGGGATGAGAAGGAGAAGAGAAAAAAAAGAAGAAAAAAGAAAAAAAGAATCAGAAGATCAAAAGTGGAAAATCAAGGAGTCAGGAAACAGGACAGGCGGCATGGATAAGGTATGCGCGAGGCTCTCCGCGTGGAGCTCTCGTGTGAGAGGCAGCTGGCAGGCGGTCGTTTTTGTGTAGACGTTGGTTTGAGGACCAAACGACGCGTCTGAAGGGCCAATCCGGCCTGAGAGGTCCAGGTGTAAATGTGGAGGGGGCGTGACAACAGCGAGCACGCGAAATGGGGCCGGAGGAAATGGAGAGAGAAAGTGAAATTTACCGGGAGAGCGGCACGTACACAACGAGAGGTCCTGTGGGATTGAGAGATGCGAGATTCATAGAGGGAAGAGAAGAGGAGAGAGGAGAGGAGAGAGGAGAAAGGAGAAAGACAGAGAAAAGGCAAAAGAGAAAAGAGAAAAGAGAAAAGCGAATGAGGCAAAAAGAATGAGAAGAAAAGAAAGGAAGGAAATGGACAGACGAGGCAAGAGAAATCAGAGACAGCCAGACAGGAAGGGACGATGGGACGGTGGGTGAAGGACGGAAGGAGCGAGGCTAAAATAGAAATAGAGAAGGGAGAAGGCAGGGTTAGAGGGAAAGAACGTCCGCGGCGCGTCAATAACAATGCGGATCGCAGGCAGGAGCGGGAGCTTAATAGAATGCTCCGTCCACGTGCGGTCTAATTAGGAGCAGGGAAACAAATGACGAAGGGAAGTCGCAACGGTGGTTGTGGCTTGTGCGCGCGCGTTGGGGCCAGTGAACTTGGGAGGAGGGGGGAAATTGCTCTTAGTGTGGCTTGAGTGAGACGTAGTGGTTGAGGAAGGGGGGTTGACGCGTGGATTAGTGAGGCCGAGAGTCCAGGTTGAAGTCGAGAAAGTAGCGGATACGAGGGGAGGAGAAAGGAGGGAGAGAGAGAGAGAGAGAGAGAGGGAGGGGATAGAAGACGAAAAGAGACAGGAGGGAAAAGAGGAGAGAATGAAAAGAGGAATGAAACGAGAAGAATAATGAAAGAGAAGAGGAGCAAAAGCAGAGAAAGAAGAGAGAAAACAGAACGGAAGGAAACAAGAGGACGTCTTACGTGAGGTGATGACCAGCGAGACGCGAAAGAGGATGGCGACCAGGGACGATGCGAAGAAAAGAGATCTGGGGCCGGGATATCAGCTGAGGAGACCCTGGCAGTGATGGAAGACGCAGAAAATTCGAAAAAAGAAAGTCTGGTGGCTGAGAGTTGTTTTTGGCAGCATTGTGGAGGCGAAGAAATCGGAGAGAAATCAGGCAAGGCAATAAAGGGGGGACAGAGCACAGGTGGCCTGGCGGCGGGCCGTCTGCTGTCTGATATTTGACAGCAGACACAGTCAGAGCCTTGAAGACAAAACAAGACCGAGAATCCAGAATCCAAAAAACGAACACCAGAGACCAGAGACCAGAGACCAGAGGCCAGAGGCCAGACAACAGATTCTCCAAACACCAGATCCCAAGCGATCTCGAGATCCTCGAGTTCCAGTCCTCCAGTCGATCTCGTCTACCAATCGGAAGCGATTGATTGGAACAACACTTTCTTTTGCCAGTCAGACAGTTTGGACCAAATTGCGACCACATTCGCATGCCCCTTTTGTCCACGGGCCGTCTCGTCGTAGATCTATAAGTCCATCCTGTCGACGGAGCTGTAGTGAATCCCTTGGATCTGTCAGTAGACGCTCGAAACCACACTGCTGGATGATCTCCTCTGCCAAATTTCATCGGCTCCGCGATAGGTCCTCTTTTCCTTCGCCTCCCTGCTGGTCCAAATTGCCGCCAGGACGGCCTCGCCGGCCTCATCCCGGTCTGCGTGGGTCTTGTCTACCCGAAAGTCTCGTCGGATCCAAAGCCGGCCAGACGGGCCACATGGATATTTACACATCCGAAGCGAGACCGAGCAGGAAGGCTTGCCTTTGAATACACGAAACAAGAACCTCTCACTCTCTTCACGACCACTGCCCCATGTTTATCGAACTGGACTGCACGACATGGGTGATTAGAATCTCTTGGAATAATCATCACAGCCCGGCATGCTTATTTGGGCTCGATGCGTGCAGACAGCGTGAAATACTCTATTTATGAGATCTCTTATTTATAAGCCAAACTATCGACACGACACAGGATTCTATTCCGTATGGTATACACAATTAATTCACATGTTCGTATCTGTAGAAATCACGTCTGACGAGGAAGAGAGGAGAGAGGAGAAGAAAAAAAGAGAAGTGTAAACAAAAGTAAGAAAACAGAAGAAAAGAGAGAAGAAAAGAAAAGAAAGGAGATAGAAGAAGAAAAGAAAGTCAAAAGAAAAAGAGAAATACTCTCAAAATACGTCACATCACGAAATTATTTCACCTCCGAAAATATCGTCAACAAAGCTATTTTTGCACCTGCATAAATTCACACCCGCCTCGACGCACACAAACAACCTCTGCACGCCGTACGACACGGCCATCCCGTTCTCCTTCAGAACCCTTCCGTCCCTGCCTGTGTCCTCCTGCTACGTCAGACAGCTGCTCCACCACTTCTCCGTGCCAACCATGGCCAGCAAGACATGGACGAGAAGGCACGGAGAAGGCACAGTCCCTGGGCAGTGCAGAGTACGGTAGATCTTCCGTCGTCTGCTCCTGTCACCCGTAGGAATATGCTCAGCCTCCTCAGAGTATTTCAGAGTATTTCAGAGTACTCCAGACGCCCCAGAGTATCAGAGCACTTCAGAGTGCTCCTCGGGTACTCCCAGACTCCTCCCAGACTCCTCCCATACTTTAAACTACCCAGGCATACTCCCAGACCGGGCTGCTGACCTGCTCGGTTGGGCTGCGGTCTGTCGACGGCGAGCGCTGCCGTCCTGTAAAGTGAATTAAATGAATTCGAAATTTAATTCCATAATTCCCCTCCCCACAGCCGTTTTGCTTTTTTTGGCCTCTTTGGCTTTTTTGGGTGGCTCAAGCTGGCGCCCCACCATCGGCAGCCAACAAATCAGAGGACCAAGAACCAGAACCAGAACCAAGAACTGCGTCGCTCGCACGCCTCTTATTTTGCACGCCAATTGCGAACAGCCTGACGACGTCGACTTTACTTTGAGATCGAGATCGACATTCATCGACATACATTGCAACAATGTCCACTCCTTTCCGCGGCCGGTATAGCCCAGCTTCTCGGGGTGGCAGCAGCGGGCGCGGGGCTTCTTCAGGTCGCGGCGGCGGCGGTGGTGGCCGTGGCGGGGGCTCGTACGGACGCGGCGGTGGCCGGGGCGGCGAGGGCGGGCGCGGGGGGTTCTCGCGGGGCCGGGGCGGCCACGACGGCGGGCGCGGTGGAGGCTTTTCGCGGGGCGGCGGCGGCGGAGGCCACGAGCGCGAGCCGCCGGCGAAGAAGGAGAACATCCTGAACCTCGAGCAGTACATGGACCGGGAGATCTATGTCAAGTTCAACGGCGGGCGCGAGGTGTCGGGCGT
Source organism: Dryadomyces quercivorus (assembly GCA_002778125.1). NCBI lineage: Eukaryota > Fungi > Ascomycota > Sordariomycetes > Ophiostomatales > Ophiostomataceae > Dryadomyces > Dryadomyces quercivorus. Next base: position 1,018,493 of record PCDE01000014.1, read on the forward strand.
GCTGAAGGGCTTTGACCCGTTGCTGAATATGGTGTTGGACAATGCGCAGGAGAAGACGCGGAGTGAGTGCTTGCCGTTCTCTCGTCACGTTCTTCCACCTCCTTCTCTCCCTCTCGACTAACTGTTTAGATGCCGAGGGCGAGACGAGCACGCGGGCTCTCGGGCTGGCCGTCATCCGCGGCACACATATCACGACGCTGCATCCGGTGCAAGGCAGCGAGAGCATAAGCAACCCCTACGTGGCAACAGCCGAGGAAGGCGGAGCGTCTCCGGCATACCAGTACACGCCCAAGGCAGAGGAGGAAGAGGCATGAACGGAAAAGGGCGTCTGGCGTATTGGACAGGGCACCGGATGGACTGGAGACGTGGATATCAGGACGATTAGTTAAGACAGTCAAGACAGTCAAGACAGTCAAGACAGTCGATGACAGTCGATGACAGTCAGGCAGTCGATGACAGTCGAATAGCAGTCAATAGCAGTCGAATGAAGACATGCAGACTCAGATGTCAACTCATGTTAACTCATGTCAACTCATGTCAGACCCAATTCAAGTCATGTCAAGACATCAAAACTCATCAGACCTGCTCAGGTCATAACTGCAATAATCTCAAACTCTTGTTCTCGTGTTTTCTGTCTCACTGTCTCACTGTCTCTGTCTCTGCTGTTCTCCTGTTCCCTCTCCTCTCTCTCCCTACCGCCGACTCGCCCGCATCAGATCGTTAAACGACCGCTGCACCATCTTGTTCAACTCCTTGTACGTCACAAACAGGTTCGTCCGCCCGTCCCGGCTCGACAGCCGCACCACCTCCGTCGACCCGGCATCGATCTTGTTCAGACACGACAACATGTGCCACACGTCAATCACCGGCCGGCCGGCCTCGTCGACCTGGTGGAAGACGTAGTCCCGGAACAGCTTCAGCGGATACCGCGGCCCGTGCTCGGCCCACGTGGCGTCCCGCTGGTAGTTCTCGCGCTCGTTGATGGTCCCCAGCTTCATCAGCATGCGCGCCACCCGCCCGTTCTCCACCTCGCGGTACATGAGCGACGTCAGCCCGTCGTTCTCCTGCAGCGACATGTCAAAGAACCGCGTCATCTGCGCGGCAATGCCCGTCACCAGCGTCTCCACGTTCTTCGTGGCCCCGCCGCTGCCCAGCGCCACCGTCCCCGGCGGCGACAGCAGCCACGTCACGGCCGTCTTCAGCTCGTGCGAGTAGATCTCTGGGATCTGCTCCATGGGCGCGTACGGCGCCCGCAGGTCGTTGGGCGGCGTGTACGTGGCCAGCGCCAGCATCACCTCGCCGAACTTGTAAAAGTCGTCCTGCTGCAGGTCCAGCACCCGCCGCGTCGGGTCGTAGTTGATCACGTCCTGCACCGCACAGCCGCTCAGCCGGATCCGGTTCTTGCCCGTCCGGATGATCTTGCTCAGGTCGATCGACCGCGCCGCCAGCCCGGCCGCGTGGATGGCCCGCAGCGCATTCGTAATCTGCACAAAGTACCCCCACAGAATCGTCTCCTGGATCGTCACGTTGCTGCGCGGCCGGTTCTGCCCGTACGTCGGGAAGTGGTACTGCATCAGCGTCACCGACAGCGGGTAGTAGTCCGTCGCAAACACCACCGAGCTGTCGCCAAACGCCCGCGTCGTAAACGCTTCGTGCACCGTCACCACGCTGCCGCAGCTCACCCGCCGCCAGTCCCGCGCCGCCCGGAGCGCGTTCTCGTTGCTCACCCGGAAGTTCTCCAGCCGCCGCAGGCAGTAATGCTTGCCGTTCTTGCTCGCCACCGCCTTGTACAGCCATGTGATCCGCCCAAAGGACCCGGCCACCTTATGGCTGTTGGTGTCCAGCGGCGACAGCGAGTGGTAGCTCTCCACGTTGACCGACACTGCTCGTCAGCATAGCCCCGGAGAATCGTGGCACAGACACCTACGCGTAAGAGCCGCCTGGTTGCCGGCGCGCGACTTCATGTGAATCTCCTGCCGCAGCTTCTCCGGCAGAAAGAAATCGTGCACCGTCCGCTGCCGCGGCAAGAGGTCCTGCCGGTGCGGTCCTTGGGGGAAATAGAGATGCTCGTTGAGCTGCTGGTCAGTACGGGAAGCAGGAAGCAGGCAAGCAGGAAGCAGGCAAGCAGGGAAGCAGGCAAGCAGGAAGCAGGCAAGCACTCACCGGCTGATGCTGTGTGCCAAAAGCCGCCTGGCTCTGGAAGTAGGCCGCCCCGTCGCGACCGGCTGCGTGACCGGCCGCCGCATAAGGATTGAAAGGAGCAGCCGTGCCCGCTGCCGCAAACGGTTCGTAGAGCGCGGCATCGGGGAAGCCGAGGCTGGGCATGGGCATGGCGCCGACAGTACTAACAGCGCTGTTGGCGCTGCTGGCATGCGTGCCGGCCAGGCCCCGCGACGGGCCGGTGGGGATGTTCATCTGCGCGCCCAGCGCAGGGCCGGTGGGGATGTTGAGGTGGGCGGCAGGCTGTGTTGGGGCCTGCGGCGGCGGCTGCTGGTGCTGCTGCAGCTGTTGCGAGGCAGCGGCGGCGGCGGCTTGCGCCTGAGCCTGGGCCTGGGCCTGGGCCTGGACCTGAACGTGATGAGCCACTTCGGGCGACGAGTGGACCGAGGGCACGGCCTGGGACTGGGGGTGGAACTCGAGGACCTGGGCTACGTTAAAGGGCGAGCGGTCGCCGCGGGGCAGGAATTCCTTGGCCAGGGCCACATTGTAGCTGGGGGGTGTCTGTTCGACGGAACGGGGCACAAACTCGCGGGCCGTGGCCACGTTGAAGGCCGGGACATCGGCGCGTGGGATCGACTGTCCGGGCTCGCGAAGGGCGGCCGTATCGCGCAGGGTCTCGCGGGGCGACGCGGCCGACGAGGCGTTGCTGGCCGACACGACTGTTGGTCAGCAGGGCTTTTCCGGCCAGGGAGAGTTCAGGCCCCATCCAATCCATCCACCTACCGCTGTTGCCGCGAGGCGTAAAAGGAATGGCACTGGCGGCCTGGAGGGGCAGGATAGAGGACTTTCGTAGGGGCGAGTTGCCGGAGCCCGGCGTGAAGACGGGAGAGTCTCCGTTTAGTGTTTTCTTGGAGGAGGCCATGGCTTTGGTAGGGCGGACGCGACCATGACAAAACGACCGCCGCTTGTTGACTTTGGAATCTTGAAAACAAACGAAGCTGATAAGTTGGGCGTCCGATGGTTGTCGTCTGATGGGTTGTTTTGGTCTTGTGCTTTTGTTTCTGCTTCTGTTTCCCCGTCTCTCTCTCTTTCTGTCTCTTTCTCTCTATCTCTCTCTCTGTCTCTCTCTCTCTCTCTCTCTCTCCTCTGCCTGTCTTTCGCCTGACCCAGAGAGCCTCAGCTCGCGAACCCCAGGAATTCAGGTGCGTGCTTCAGCGGAACGTAGTCGCGTTGTGGCCATATCTTGTCGCGGACGTGCACCGCATCGCAGGTTGTGTATCCCGACAGCCTCTTGGGGAGGATTGGCAAGTGCGGACGGAAGAAGTGATGCTCTTTGTATGGCAGACGCCTGAGAGGTGGCCAGCCATTGGCGATGACAGGGAATCTCCTCGCCCCAAACGCGGGCGGACTTACGTTGGGACCCACTTGCGCCTAGCCGATCTGCGATATGCAACTTTTGGTCACATGCACGTATCCGATCTCTCATGCGCCCGCGACTACGGTCCGAATGGCCTCGCCCGTCCTCGCCAGTCCTCGCCAGTCGTGCCATTTCCGCCTCGTCGGCCCAGAAAATCACGCAGGATCCGACTGTGGCTGGCGCCATGGCATCTTTCCGGGAAATCCTGCACTGGAAAGACCGCGGGGGGTGGGCGCACAGCAGGTCGCAGGATGCGAAGGCTGGCCTGGAAACCATTATCACAAATGCACTTATCCACTAAAAGGGACCCCTGCAGCCTGCCGTCCTCTGCGCACACCGGCGGGTGGACACGCTGCTGCAGCTGCCACTGGCCCCCATGGAAAAAGAGGAAAATGAGTAAGCCAGATGGACCCACACACACTCGAGCTGGCCATTGCCTCTTTCGACAGAGAGCATGTTCGCGAGCAAACGACCACTCTCGCCTCCTCTGCCCGCCCGCCAGCACATGGGATTCCAACCCTGCCCGCTCTGTCCTCCTTGTGCCCAGCCTGCGTGTTTCTGCCTTGTGTCCCGACGCTCCCTCGCTTGCCGCATCATCACTTCCGCTCGACCGTCCATTCCCCGCTTCCACGTATATCTTTAGATCGGATCGGTTGACTTTCTCTCGACCTCGACCTCGACCACTCTCTCGACCTCTCCCTCAACCTCTCCTTCAACATCTCCCACTCCCTACCCTCTCACCCTACTCTCACCATGGCTACTCCGGACACTGCCGGCCAGCTGTCCACCTCGCAGCGCGAGGCCCTCGAACAGCTCATCACCATCACCGACCAGAACGAGGCTGAGGCCACAGCTCTCCTGCAACGATCCAACTGGAGTGTCCCCGTACGTTTCGGCTCTCTCTTCCTCTGCCACGACCCTGCTAACCCCTCAGGTGGCCATTGCCAAGTTCTTTGACGGCGAGCCCGAGCAAGTCCCCCTCGAACCCCTGCCTCCCCTCCACTTTGAGCATCCTCCCAACCCCAATCCTCGACCCATGGGCGCCCGATGGGAAGACCCCATCATACAACGCCCCATCAACAACCACTCCCTGCACGAGCTGTTCCAGGAAGCCGAGTTCATGAGCCGCCAGAACAACCGCGTGCCCCCCTCCGAACGCACAGAGGTCGCCCGCCGCGTCGTGCCGCCGCCGCCCACCCCCATATGGCGGCCGCCCCTGCTGCTGGCCGTCCTCCTGTCGCCCTTCCACATCGGCTACCGCGTGCTGCTGAGCCTCTGGAGCGCCGTGCAGTACGTGGCCTCCTTCATCCCCTACTTTCGACGGCCCCGGCCCGCCGGCCCCGCCACCACCGGCACGCTGGGGCTCGGGCGGCGCCAGCTGTCGCCGGCCGACGCCGCCTCGCACTTCCGCCGCGACTTTGAGGAGCAGTACAACACCAAGGTGCTCGAGTTCTCCGAGGAGGGCTATGCCCAGGTCTACGACCAGGCCAAGGAACGGCCGCAGTTTCTGCTCGTCGTGCTGCTCTCGCCCGAGCACGACGACACGGACAAGTTTGTGCGCGAGACGCTGCTGGCGCCCGAGGTGACGGAGATCCTGGCCAACCCGGCCAACAACTTTGTCCTGTGGGGCGGCAACATGACCTACAGCGAGTCCCTGCACGTGGCCAACGAGTTCAAGGCCACGCGCTTCCCCTTCTGCGCCGTCGTCTGCGTCACCCCCAAGGAGGGCGGCATCTCGCGCATGGGCACCATCAAGCGCATGGTCGGGCCCATGCCGGCCGCCTCCTTTGCCGGCAACCTGCGCGCCGCCATGACCCGCTGTGCCGAGGACATGGCCGCCGTGCGCGCCGAGCGTCTGGACCGCGAGACCACGCGCACCCTGCGCGCCGAGCAGGACGACGCCTACGAGCGGTCGCTGGCGGCCGACCGCGAGCGCGCCCGGCAGCGCCAGGTGGCCGAGGCTGCGGCCGCCGAGGCCGAGCGCGCGGCCGCGCACAAGGTCGCGATGCTGCGGCAGTGGCGCCGGTGGCGGCAGGCCCAGCTGGCGCCGGAGCCGGAGCCGCAGCCGGGGCCGGGCGCCGGCATGGTGCGCGTGGCGCTCAAGCTGCCGGAGTCGTGCGGCGGCGAGCGCGTGCGGCGCGCATTTACAGAGGCGTCGACGGTGGAAGACCTGTATGCGTTTGCAGACGGGCTGATGGCGGCGCGGGAGGCGGAAGAGGACAGCGAGGACGAGGACGACGAGGACGAGGACGACGAAGAAAAGAACGAGGGCGTGCCGGAGACGGCGCCCCAGGGCTACACGCACGAGTATACGTTCCGGATTGTGTCGGTGCTGCCGCGGGAAGTCCACGAGCCATCGACGACCAAGACACTGCTGGAGGCCATTGGACGATCGGCCAGTTTGATGGTGGAGTATATAGAGGAGGAGGAGGAGGAGGAGGCCGTGGAAGTGGAGAACGAATAAGGTCCGACCTCGGTGTCGTCTGTTCTTGAGAGTTGAAGTGAATACGAGTGTAGTTCAGACTCAGTAGGTCAGTATAATTCAGTGTAATTCAGTATTCAGTGTCAGTATTCAGTGTAATTCAGTGTCAGTATTCAGTGTCAGTATTCAGTGTCAGTATTCTTCAGTAATCAGTTTAGTTCATTAGTGGTCACGGTGAATCACCGTAGCTATCAGCTAGCGGACATTCTAGGCACTCAGCCGCTGACTCGTAGCGGATACGCCCATCCCCGCCATCGCCTCCGGGGCAAGTGCTAGTCCAAAAGCAGCTACCTGTCAATACGAGCATCTTCCTTGTGACCGCTGACACGGATGCCAGGCCTCTTTTGCCTGACGCAACGGCGGTCTGCACACCCCTATCCGCTCTCTTGCAGGACTTGCGTAACACCTCCGTCTCCTCTTCTCCGATTCTTTTGGTCCTGCGTCTCTCTTCTCTGCCCTCTTCCTTCCATTGACCTTCCTTTCGTCTTCCATCCTCCATCGCTGCAGCCATGACGACGAGATATCGTGTGGAATGTAAGTTCTCCTGGCTTGTTTGGGTATTCTCTTGCTGATCTTCTAGATGCCCTCAAGTCTCACCGACGAGACCAATTCATCGGTGTGTCTGTGTTCTTGTGTTCCCTTGTTCTCTTCCTTCCTTCACCGTCCTCCTCTCTCCTCTCTTTGCTGACCTCCAGAATGGGTCAAGGGCTTGTTGATCAGCCCGTTTGTCCTCTTCTCTCAACCGGCCGGCGACTTTGAAGATGTCGAGGCCGTCTTCGCTGCCAACTCGGCCGAAGTCCGCCGCCGCTATGCCGAGATCATGCGCGATATCGAACGCATGATCGCCGAGCATCGCCTGCTGCATGGCCCGCTCGACGACGACGACGACGACGGGCGCAACAGCCCGTCCTGTCCGCCGCGGCCGTCGCGCCTGCAGCTGCTCGTGCCCACCGTCGGCCCCTTCTTCACGCCGCTGCCGCTCGAGGCCGCCTTTCTGCACCAGGACGCCCGTCGCCACATCTCCTCGCGCCGCCTCGTGGCGCCCTCCTTCAACGACGTCCGCCTAACCCTCAACACGGCCCAGATGATGGCCCTGACCGGTCTCGGCGCCCTCGATCCCCAGAAGCCGCACTCCCTGCAGCTCGTCACCTTTGACGGGGATCTCACCCTCTACGAAGACGGCCAGAACCTCGAGGCCACCAGTCCGCTGATTCCACGGATCTTGGGTACGTTTTATCTAGAGAGAGAAGAAAAAGAAGACTAACCAGCAGGCCTTCTCCGCCGCAACATCAAGATCGGCATCGTCACGGCCGCCGGCTACGACGCCGCCGAGCGCTACTGCGAGCGTCTGGGCGGGCTGCTGCAGGCCGTCCACGCGGCGGCCGACCTGACCGACGCCCAGAAGCACGGCCTCGTCGTCGTCGGCGGCGAGGCCAGCTTCGTCTTTGCCTACAGCGGCAACCCCGACCTGCTGCTGGCGCCCGTGGCCCCGGCCGTGTGGATGCCCGACGCCATGAAGCAGTGGCCGGCCGACGACGTGGCCGAGCTGCTGGACCTGGCCGAGACGACGCTGCGCGCCTGCGTCCAGCGCCTGCAGCTGCCGGCCCAGGTGCTGCGCAAGTCGCGGGCCGTCGGCGTCGTGCCGCTGTCGCTGACGGCCACCGGCGCCATGACGGAGACGACGCCCGACACCACCGCCGGCACCGACATGCGCCTGCGCATGTCGCGCGAGTGTCTCGAGGAGATCGTGCTGACGGTCCAGAAACGCCTCGAGGTCAGCGCCGCCGGCCGCGCCGGCCGCGTGCCCTTTTGCGCCTTCAACGGCGGCCGCGACGTCTTTGTCGACATTGGCGACAAGAGCTGGGGCGTGCAGATCTGCCAGCACGCCCTGCGGTTCCTGGGCGGCCGCACAGGCGTCCCCGTCGACGCCTCCACGAGCCAGGTGGCCGAGCCCAGCACCACGCTGCACGTGGGCGACCAGTTCCTCAGCGCTGGGGCCAACGACTTCCGGGCGCGGCGGGCGGCGACGACGGCATGGGTGGCCAATCCGGCAGAGACAGAAGCCCTGCTGGACGAGCTGCTGGGGCATCTGGGCTAATGGGCGTAAAGCGGGAAGCGGGAAGGGGAAAGAATAGGAAAAACAGGCAGACGGGCCGGGCAACGGGGCGTACACGGGCAGGGCTTCTGGCATGCTAGCTTTTGGAACGGTTGATTTCTGTCTGGGCGTCTGCGAGCGGTTGCCATATCCATGCATTACATTGAATCCTGCAGATGAAACGCGTTTCTTCTGATTTGCTACTGAATCTATCTGTGTTTCTGTGTCTGTGTCCGTGTCCGTGTCTGTGTCCGGACCTGTTTCTGTGTCTGTGTTTGTCCTCTTCCGAGGCCTGCTGTCTTCTGCCTCTTCTGTTTGCCGAGGCGGCGAAATCATAAAATCAAACAAAACAAAACAAAACAAAACAACCATGGTCGTAAAGAAATCCACATCCATCACTCCGCCTGATCATTCCTCACTCCAACTCTCCCTCGTCGCCATATCGTCTTTCTGACATTTAGCGGTTTGGGCATTTGTCACAGCACCGGTGGCCGCAGTCGTGACAATCTTCGCCCCCAGTAATGTTCCTATAAATCTTCGTGTGATCAATGCACCAGCAGCAAAACGCCGCCCTGGGAGTCGCCGCCGGCTGTGGCGTGGCCGGACGAGAGGCGCCTTCATCCGGGTCGGGCTCTCTCTCCATAGCAAGGCCGTGAAATTTGCCCATGATGATTGCGAGCAGAGGTTTTCCGAAATATGAGTTTGTAAGAGTTCTACAAGAGTCTTGGGCTCTTGTGGGAGTTGCTTTTGATCGTGAGTCTGGACGAAAAATCATACTGTCCACCCTCGGACGGTCTCAGACTTTATATTCGCGATCTTGCCTCTGAGCCTCATCTTGAACTACCTGGTCACTCGACAGGAAAACAAGCACACATCTAAGCCCTGCCCGGTGGGCCGGTGCTCATCGACGCCTTTTTGGCCTCCATCTTTCTCGGGCACGCTTCCGGAAAGCCTTGCCAACCAGAGAGTGTCTCTTGTCGTACGAGGTATCCAGTCCCTCGTCTTTCTTGTGCAGTGTTTCTTCGGACCGGTTACGGATGTGAACCTGAAAAGTTTTCAGTCACTGGCGCGTGGCTCAGCCGAGGCTGGTGAGAGCAGACTGTCAGAAGAGACAGAGAAGGATTGTGAGAACCAGAGTTTTCTTCTTTTTCTCTTTGAATGACCTTTCTCATCACCAATAGAGGATCTCGTTTGGCCTGCTTGTTGCCACCAGAACTCGACTGGGCGTATGTAAGAGGACTCGACAGGTCCTGTGAGCAGAGAGGCGAAGGGACCCGTGATGAATTGTCATGAAAATGAAGAAAAAAATGAACATGAAAAGAGGCTGTGACATGGAAGAGTCGACCGATGGTCTTGGCACGGTGGAAGATGACATACGATCCAGCGTTTGAAAAAAAGAAAAGAAGAGAAAAAAAGGAAGTCAGAACGACGAATCGCTCAACGTGAAAGTGTATTACGAGCGGTTCGAACCGAAAGAACCGAAAGATGGCATCTAGCCGAGCACAACTGGCAGTGGTCCTTCACCGGGCGGGCATTGGCGAGAATTCCATGTGACCACAGGAGGACAGATTGACGGGTCTCGGCACGCGCTTCATGCAAGGCATCCGCAATATAACAAAGCCGCAGACCGAGAAGCAAGAGGCAGTGCCACAGCATCTTGTGTACAATAGGATTCTGGCCAAAAGCCCCAAACAGCAGAAGAAGGCGAACCAAAGCATAGGAGTGCATCTCGTGCACTTTGTCTGTGTAGCCCGATGTCGGGCGTTTGCATTCGATGCGGACGCGGCGAGGCGTTGAACCGAGGAGCATGGCTGAGCGTGATAGAGCAAGGCCATGACTTCATGACTATCTCCATAGTTTCAACTCTTCAAGATCACTGCTCACTGCTCCCTGATCCCTGATCCCTGCTCCAGGGCGGCCGGAGGCGTCTGTCTATCCAATGTGCACATCCACGACACACCGGTGTTGGCAGTCCGCTTTGTGAAACCTTTCCGGCCATCTCCGGGTCAGAGTCCGCAAAAATGCGAACCGGCTCTGCTGCGACCTGCAGAAGAAGAGGATCTCGACCGGGCTTTGACCGGACTTTGATTAGAATTGTCTGTGAAACAGGCAAGACAAAGACAGAAAGACAAAAGAGGCGTCTGCATCCACTTCTGCATTTTGCTGTTGTCCAGCAGGACGCCCAACTGTGATGCGCTGTACCGAGTCATTGGACAGGAAATCAGTATTTTGAGGCTCTGCGAGAAGAAGAGATACAGAGAATATCCGCAGGGAAACGGAAACGGAGACAGACGGTCCTTCTCTCCCTCTCCAAGCTCTCCTTCCTAATCAGGACAGATCACGACTTATTCCCATCGTTCTTGCTCTGCGCCCTGTGGCAGTGGCAAGCCAATCAGGGGAAGGACATGACAAATCATTTCTTGCTGTCGCTATCCCCGTGGCCAGGCCCGAGAAGCGCTCCAAACTCCGGACGAGGCTGGCCAAGGGCGTTGCTGGCGTCGTCACGGGAGTCGCTCTCGTGGGCATGCATGTCTCTCCATCGCCCCTTCCTTCTGTCCGGCAGGGTGACTGCCACTTTTGCCAAGGAGCCAAGGACTGCGCGTAGAGCAAGAGGGGAAGGCACGAGGAGAGGACACGATGCTCGTGTTGCATGCATTCGTCTATCGAGCAAGTCACATCACGCCAGCAAGGACTTTCTGGTATCTTCATGCGCACTAGACGGGGAATTATGCAGAGTACCAAAATTGACGCGCCAAGGCGCCGCGAAGCGAGGAAGACACAAGAGACGAGAGGCCATGGGAGCGTATGGTGATCGCTTCGAGTTTCCTGTTGGAGGGACAGAACAATGAAACGAAAAACGAAAAACGAAAAACGACAAAACGATAAAACGAGGGAAGAAAGAAAACAGATGGCGAAACGGCTGTGATCCAACATTGCGTCAGACGCAACCTCGGAACGGCACCAGAAAGCCATGGAAAACAGCGGAGAGGCAAGAGAAAAAATCACCAGGTGAGCGGCGGAGAGGCCCGTCCGACCAAGATCTGGCCATACCCCAAAAGGCCCGAAGCTGCCACTCCACGCCGAGCTGGCATATACGAGGTTGGAGAGCGGCTCGTCCCAGCGCCTTTTGACACTCTGCGACATTCAGCGATGAAATCACCGACGTGCGGAATTTGGCGCCTGTTCTAAACGAACTCGAACGGTTCTGCTACGTCGGGTCGAGTCGGACGAGAAAACAAGGAGACTACCGTGTGGAGATGGCGAGCCTGCCAGGGGAAAAACATCTGCTGTAGTCACCAGATTTTGGCTTTGGCACCGTTCCAGCGCGGAGGGACGGAAGCGAGGTAATATCCGCAGGCAGGCCAGGCCTGAAACTGGAAGCGCAGAATAAGACGGAGCACGAAGACGGAGCACGGAATACGGGATACGCGTAAAAAAAAGCCGACCAGCAGCCAGCAGCAGCCAGCAGCAGCCAGCAGAAAAAAGGGACGAGATTTGGGGCTGCCACCGCCACCACACGACGACACCCACCCCTACGAGTACAAGCACCCAAGCACCAAGCACCCAAGCACGCCGGGAGATAAGAGTTGTACTCCGTCCATGTATAGCCGGATGACCAAGTGCCAACCGCCGATGGTGGTGGTGGTGGCAGGAAATCGACCAATCTGGAGCGCGCCATGGTTTGTTTCACGGTCTCATCCCGCCTGGAATATGCAGCTCCTTTTTTTAGGGAGACCATTCTGAAGATCCAGCGCGGGAGACAAAAGTACTGGCCGGCAGGGTCACACCAATGTGAGCCATTTTTCCGCGTTCGTTGTGATCGGTGTTGCTTTATTTTTATTTTTATTTTTATTTTTACCTTTTTTCCTTTTCCTGTTTTCCTCCAAGCTTGAGCTCCCCTCGGTCACTCGAACAGGCGTTCGAACCGGTTTGCGTGCAAATAACAAGACCACCATCCCCTCCGATGATGCGCCATAAACATCCTGGCCGTCAGTCACGCGCTCTGAATCCTTCCATCGGATATAGAAGGCTCAAGGGGGCCCATGTCCATGCATACTCCGTCCAGAGGAGCAAGATACGCAATTCCTACTCCGTACTCCGTACTCGTATCGAGAAAACGAGAAAACGAGGCATGCTCTCTCTGTACTGTACGGAGTACGGATTACGGATTACGAGGACGGGCTCTGGGAACTTGCACAGGCTGAACTCGATCCTGCTCCTTGTCCAGCGCTGCCTTCTTGACCGCTACTTTTCTTTTCCATGCGTCCTCGGCCTCGGCCTCGCCAGGAAAAAAAAAGGAGGGAGTGCACGAGAAATAGAGCGAGTATTACGGGCAGCAAGGACTCAGCCATGCGGACACGAGATTCCCCTGTAAGTCGGCACACTCCTACGCAACACGCGTTGGGAGGGATGGATGCAAACATCGGTATCTCCCCCCCGGTATCCCGCATTTCTGTCCCCAGACGGGAGTTGGATCCCGTAGGTTGTACTCCGTACTCCCGTGCTACGGACTTTTAGTACGGAGTATATAGTTGCAGGCACACACGCACACACGCACACACACCGACGGGAAACGTCCGTGGGAATCGAATGGTGACACGGCATGCCAGAGGCGAGACACGTAGGCGTGGGTGCTTGCAGGACAGGGGGGGTGAATGCTTCCCAGAGTTGCCCGCCTGTGCCGTCCTGAGGACACTGATACGCAAAGTACGCCGTGTTGGCATCCCTTTGGCGAGTACGAGCCGGTACGGCGTAGGGAATACGTATCGTCCTTGTACGTGTTGCCTGCAATACGAGCACTGTCTGCACGGCGCCGTGGCGATGCCGGTTCATCCGGGCGGCTGGGCCATGCCCCACGGCCAATTTCGTCCATGCAGAGCCGGCCCCGTCAGATTCAAGACCCGGCTGAGGTGACACATCACAAGGATTAGCGATATCGGATTTTGGTTGTTCCTCCCGTTGTGTTGTTGTGTTGTGGCTATGGTTATGGCTATGGCTGGCTATGGCTATGACTATGGCCACGGCTGACTCTGGCTCTGGCTGTTCTCCTAATCCGTACGACTATCAGATACTTGCTTCGTGGTGTTCCATCATGTGGAAACTTCGTGCATGTGCTGGAAAGCGGGATGTTTTGCTCGCTTCTACTCGTACTTGTTACTTGCTGTTGCTTTTTGCCGGCCGTCGTGCATATGGTATCGGTGGACAGGGGGGAGGGAAAGGAGGGCAACGTCTTTGTACGGTCCCTACGGAGGATGTGGATGCATATGCACAAATCGCAGAGACAAGCAGCTAAAAAGCTTCTCCTGTTGGCCCCCCTTGTCTGGGTCTCCACCCCTGCTGCCCCCACAAACCGTATTGGTAATTCCTTTTTATATTATATTTTACGGAGGATTTCTTTTATTTTATTGCTTTTGTATTATTACTCTATTTAATTCCTTATTCCTGGCCCGTCTCCGCGCTTCGGTCTGCAAAACGGCCGTGGTCGCGTGCATTCCTGCTGGAAGGAGGAGCGTGCACAGGTGTGAGGGTACGGAGCACGGCGTGCGAACACGAGCATGGTACGAGTATCAGGATGAGGACGAATACGCGGTATGTACGAGTACGGAGCCTACAAGCCTACAAGCCTACTCCGTCGAGGCGGTCTGCTGCGGAACAATGACGGAACAGTCGGAGGATCCTCCGTAGGGCAGAAAGGAAGCACCCAAACAGGCCAGCATACGACGCCGTTGGATGGCAATGGCGTAAGAAACAAAAGAAAACAAGAGACCTGCCGATAGCGGCCAGGATTCCGCATGGAGTGTGTTGTCCTGGAGGGATGATTTGAAAAAGAAAAAGAAAATAAATAATAAAAATAAAATGCAAAAAGCAAATAAAAAATAAAAAATAAATAAAATAAAATAAAAAAAGAAAGAGATACCACAGGCCTGCATCGAATAACGGAAGAACAAGCCGGCACAGCCGACTTACCCGCATGGGCCGCATTGGTCCTGGAGAGACAAGAAAGCTGGCCGCCCACGACGCCGACGACAGGCGAGCAAGGGAAATTGGAGCGGGTCGAGGAGGCTATTACCACGGTAGCAGAAGCGATGAGCCAACTTTGCAGGATGGATACGTGTCGCAGTGGCAATGTGGCGAGCCCATGGGAGATGGACATGGCTTTATTCCATACGGGGGTCCAGGGAAGGGGATCGAAATATCGAAATGGCGAAAAGCAGGTACAGAGCCCAGCCCTGGAACAAGTGCTGATCCCAGCAGTTCCCGGCAGGCACGCCCTATAGCGCATCCCTGATGGCCCTGGGGACTCGTATTATAGTACTACTGCGTACATACTCGCTACAGGGAACAGCGTAATATCCCGGATGTCCTGACCGTCTTCGTCCTCGTCTCTGCCCCATAGAATATGGAATATCACCTCGCCTGCCGAATTATGACTACGCGGTATATTAAGAGCCAGCAAATTTCAGAGATATTACCAGTAAAAAGCCTAGAGTACGCAGTGCGACGTAAGATAGGAGGATGTATCAATCCTCCGTAGGGAGTCCGGAATTCAACCCCCCGGGTTTCTTGGCGCAGCCTGCAGGGCGGAATGTCTCTTGGGCTCACCTCCTTTCCAGGGAGCACGGCTGTGCTCCTGAATTTCTCGGCAGGGGCAAAACGCAGAAAAATGGAGGCCATCAGGCTCTGGTGGCCTGGTTGGTAACGCGCATCTTACCGTCTGATACGCAGTACACAAATCTCAGTGTTGGAGGGACGGCTGAGCCGGTTTGTGCGCCTGCCAAGGCCCAAGTGGAATGACAACAGAGCAAGCCAGGAAGCCAGGAAGTCTGGAAGGAAGGAAGACAGGAAGACAGAAGCCCAGGGAAACCCAGGGCTCCTGGCAATGACTTGCTGATTTGTTGATCACCGTCTGCATGTCTTGTCTATCTGACACGGCTGGCGAGCCAAGCCGACGTACAGGAGGAACCGGACGTCCTTTGCACGGCCGCCGAAGAAGGCCCATCAGGCTTGGCTGGCCTTGGCTGTGCGATGCAATTTACAGCGTACGCGTGCGGGAGAAGGGACATTTGGATGTGCGTTCTGGCGGAGAGTACTGTACGGAGTACGAGTACGGTCTCTGGTCTCCGGTCTCCGGTGCTCGTACAGAGACGCCTCACTGGACACGCATGTCTTGCAGAGAGGGTTCGAGACAGCCGAGGCGTCCTAGCCAGGCTCCGTTTTTTATGCACCTGGTCGGGGCTTGCGGGCGGAGCCTGTCGTCTTCGTTCTTTGGTTCCCTCGGAGATCGACTCGTGCTGGCTGCTGCTTATTGGTAGAAAAAAACGGCGCAGCGTGGGGGCGAGAAAGCAGAGAACATGCTGGCCAGAGCAGAGGCCAGAGCAGAGGCCAGCGGCCAGAGGCCAGCGGCCAGAGACCAGAGACCAGCGGCTCTTTGCCTGTCAGTTTGCCGGCGGGTAGATGCTGCTGCGAGGCCGGAGACCAGTACTCCGTGCGTGTACTCCGTACCCTGGGTTCGTACTCGTATTTGCGCCAAAGCACCCCATTTTCCATGTGGTGTACGGAGCCTGTGCCTTTTTGGCGACGGCAGGATCCGGGACTTGGCTCAAGAGAGACGGAGCACGGACAACACCTGCGACGGTGGGTGTGCCAGCAAGCCGCCTGAAGCGCGGTTTCGTGACTGTCGACACGGCCATTGTTGACACATTCAGACATTTGCTCGCCAACCGCAGCACTCATCACGCCCATGTGCGTGGCCACCACAGCGTTGCAGCGGCCAGTTGATGGCTGGCCATCGGAAAGCTTGAATTAAGCATCGCCGCATGTCTGTGTCGTGTCGTGTTGTGTCAGATGGCGCGCCGTGACGGGCAACAAATACGTCATGCCTGGGAGCAAGCAGCCGTGAGCCAGTCGCGGGCCAGCCATTTGCGAGGCTTGCTGGCGGGTTTGAACGATTGCGTGGAATTATTTATAATTATCGTGGCTGTTTTTTATTGTGTTTTTATTTTGTTTTTATTTTAATCATTTTTAATCATCGTCGATATTTTTACTCTTTATTTTTACTCTCTTGTACAAACCCCACCAATGAGGTACGTCATAAGGCAGGTCACCATTGGCCCATCTGATCTGGGCAGAGATGACGGAGGGTGCAAAAGAGCGAGCGCGAATGAGCGGGTCCTGCCACCCGAGAGGGGGAAACCGCGCAAGACGTCCCTGCTAATTTGAGCGTACTCCTATTATTCCGTACGCTGTATTCCGCATTCCGCATTCCGCACTCCGTACGCGCCTGCCAGGCCATGGCCATGGCCATGGCCATTGAACGCACAGCAGAGTTCGTCAGATATACAGCAGCCCTCAGCGTGCAGCCCTCAGTGCGGATCACTAAAGTTTGGGATCCAGTCATCTGGCACGAACGTCGTTCTCACGCCGCGCCAGCCACGCAAGTACGGTCTCGTGAGCCTGGCAGAGTCAGCGCCGAAACGCTTGAGGGTAGTCTGTAAGATCCTCCATTACTCCATTCCTCCATACTCCGTATTCTCTCATCAGTCTCACGGCTGCCGCGGCTACGGACGATGTCCGGCTGCCCAGGCTGGGGAGATCTTCACAATCTGGACAATCTCGTACGTCGTATTCGTATGAATTGCTCCGAACCGGCCATCGTTTCCATGAGGCGAGCGCCCTTTAGCCTATATTGTCTCATCTTGCCTGGCTACTCCTGTCACGTTCGTCTCGCCATTCCTGCGTTTGTCCTCTTTGGGGCTCTGGCCTCTGTTTCCTGCTTCCTGCTGGATCGGCTCTTCAATTCCAGAAACCGTTTTTCCTACGCCGCGTCGGAGGCGACGTCTGCGACCGGGCAGGATGGCCAATTTATTTTTGGCAGTGGGGTTCGACTTACCTATTCGGTATACCTGCTCGTGCTGGCTCCAGCAGCCACCCCTCTGAGTGGCTGGCCCCTTCCCCCCTAGCGACGCTACGACGTACCTCTGTCCAAGTCAGATACGGATTTCGGTCTCGCTTTGTCCACTCGCTGTTTCTCCGTACCCTTTAGGGGGCTTGTCCCCGCCAAGATACAGCGAGCTAGCACTTTTGGGGGTCTGAATCCGCCACTGACGTTTGCTGCCGCCGTACGGAGTACTGTGTATCGTAACGTGCCATGCGACGTGCTTTTTTTTTTACTTTTTTTTTTTTTACTTTTTTCTTATTTTTATTTTCTTTATTTTTCTTTCCTCTGCTCGTACCTCGTACGGACGGACCAGGCTAACTCTCCTGAGCAGGGAAGATATACCGAAGCGCCGAAATAGCACTCTGCAGCGCTGGAAATGAACGCTGGCGCTTTGCCAAGACGAATTCGGACGCTCCAATCAGGACGTCGAGAATACGAGTCGAGTCGAATCGAGTCGAGTCGACTGCTCAACTTGTCGACTGCTCGACTACTGCGTACTCAAGTACTCCGTACTCCACGGGGGGATTCGCGTTGGCATTCCAGTACTACAGGCTCGTGCGGGGCACTACTTCCTGTGCCCCCAGCAAGAGGCTAACGTTTCGTCCTCTACGGAGTCCTCCGTCCTCTTTCGGGCGTCCTCTCGTCAGTCTCCTGCTGTTCTCCGTGCTCTTTTCATTCGTTTATTCGTTTATCGTTTATTCTTTCTTTTTTTTCATATGCTGCGCTTCTTTTCTTCTTTTCCATGGCCTCTCCTATTTGCTCCGTATTCCCGTCTACTCGGATCGAGAATGGGAAATAGTACGGAAGGCGCGTTGCCTTCCATCCGCAAGACAAAATCGGCGGCGCCGTCACTTGCGCTTTCCCGCAAGATAATCGTAGGCCAAGGCTTGTCCGTCGCGCTTGCCCCCTCGTTTGTTGAGAAAAATTAAATGCCGCTCCAACAAGAGGAGTAAAAGATACGGAATACGGAGTACCCGTTCTCGTCCGTACTCGTATCTTACGCTCTCCTCGTAGGTGCTCTGATGTAAGAGACGTTTCTCCTTGGGGTCTTGCCTGCTTGCTCTCTCTCTCTGTTCGCTCCTGCTTTTCGCCTCTACGCCCACCCCCTCTTTTGCTCACTCACACACGCGCACGCACGCACGCACGCACACAAATACTCCGTCAGATACCTCCAACACTCCCATCCCTTCACACCCCCCCCCCCCCCCCGGGCAAAAGCCGCATCGCTGTTCCCCAGAGCGACTTTCCTCCACTAGAAGCCGCACCCACAAGCGACTCCGTTTTTTTTCGAGGCAAGCATCCTGGACGGGGTGGCCCTGCAGCCGGTTGGATTGTTTAAATATTTTTTTTCCTCCTCTTCGTTTCTTCCTGTTATTTAGTCTTCGTCTCGCCTGCTCGACGCGCGAAGCTATTTTCTCCTTCGTCCTTTTCGTCGTCGTGGCCGGTGCTGGCCATACCCATCTTTGCCTTGCACACAACGGATCTGACTCGACAACACCGTTTTCTCGCCTTCCCGCTTCCGTCTATTCCGTTCCTTCCGTCTTCTCTTCTCTCACTCTCCCTTCTATCCACACCCCGCTGTGTCCCCCATTTTACCTCTCTGTCGACTCTTGGCGGCTTCCCGTGTAAGTCGAGTTCTCTTGGCGGCTTCTTCAACAGATCTTTGCTGCTTTCTGTTGTGCGTGTGGGATCAACGCCTGCCCATCTTCCCCTGCGCCAGGTACGTATTGTCTGCCAAGACCTGTCCTCTCACGACACGTCCACAGAAACGTCCACAGAAACGTCCACAGAAACATCCACAGAGACACTGCCAAGGCCCAATTCCTCCTCATTTGCACCGCCTCGAACATCGCCATTTCCGACTTGTGTCTGCACACGCTGCACCAGTCCGCCGTGCGTCTGCAGTCGAGCCTGCAGTTCGTTCGCGTTCTGCCTGCACGAGTCCCGAGTCCCATCAGCTCCTATAAAGCCGCGCCCCTGTCGCTTCCAGAACCAGACCCTGTTCTATCAACAGAGCCAAGTCTGTCGTCTGGAAGAAGATCTCTACTGCCTTGCACTCACACTTGCCTGACCTGCCCGACCTGCCTGACCTGCCTTGACCTGCACCTTCCTCTTGCCCTGACCTGCCCTAACCTGCACCTTCCTCTTGCCTGCACTGTCTCGCCCATGGTTATCTCCGCAGTGCGGAAACGCCGAAACACCTGCGGACATTTTCCTGCGGACATTTCGCCGCACTGCTCCTGTCGCACATTTCTCCGCCAACACGCTTTAGCGGTTGACTAACACGCCTTCAGCGCTGTCCGCCGCTCGTCAGCACTTGCTCGGCTTAACACTGCCGGCTGACTGCGATTTCGCCGACCAACAGCCGCTGGAACATTCACTGTCTGGTCTGCTGGCTCTTGCCACTTTCCCAGTCACGTTCCTTCGCCCCCTCGGCACCTTCCTTCCACCGTCTCCGGTCTCCTGTTCTTACCAACCACTTCCCTCCTTCCGTTCTCCTTCTTTCCAGAATGGCAGTCTCGGCCTCTGTAGGACCTGCGGTTGCTCAATCGGGTCTCTTAGGTATTTTCACCCTATTTAACTTAACTGCGGGCACCGATCCTTTTTACTCTACCACTTCTGTTTCTTCTCCTGCTTTCTTCCCCTCTTCTTCTTCCCCCTCTTCTTCGCGCTCTTCTTCTCCCTCTCTTTCTCACACACAGCCAGACTGCGAGGACCCTGACAGCGAACCGCTGCAGCTCTCCAGCAAGCTCGCCCCGACACCTCCAGCCAATCCCCACCAACCTTCACAGAACAACCAATCAGCTTCGCTGTTTCAACCACCCGCCGACAATTCGGAGCCGCTTTTGGCCGCATCCTCTCCCCAAACCAGCGACCTGCAGCCCTTTGTTCCGCCCTCTTCCTTTTCTTCTCTCTCGGCCCTGTCTACTTCGCCGCTCTCGCCCCTGCGCCAATTCCCTACGACAGAGGTCGAGGTCCACGATACTATCCCTGAAGAAAGCGATGAGAGCGATTGCGACACGCCAAACGAACCTGTGACACCCATCAGCGGCCGACAGTCCCGCGACAGCTTTCGCCAAGCCGATTCCGAACGCGAGAGCGACTCCAACGCCGTATCCATCCCCATCCCTATCCCGACCGGCCAGAACCCCCAGCAGTACGGCCACAAGCACAAAAATAGCCACCGCGGCCCCAGTGCTCAGCCGACCCGACAGAACAGCATCGCCGAGACCACCGCCACTGCAGGCAGTGCAGAGTCCAGCGGTATATTTCTCGTCGACGGCAGCTTCTCCAGCGAGGTCCCCCTCGGCCCTGGCGCACAACTCCCTGAACTGCGCCCGGTTTCTCGCTCCTCGCGCGGCCTTCAGACCTCCGACCAGAGCAGCGCCAGCCTGCGTCCCGACTCTCCGAGCCCCAGCAACCGCCCGACTACTGCGGTGACCGGCTCGTTTCTCATCGGTGCCCCGGATGAGAACAGCGATACCGCCACCGTCTCCGGCGCCCTCTCGACTACCAGCCGCACCACAGCCGCTACCTCTGCCGCGACTGTCACCGACCAGCCCCTCAGTCCCGGCCTTTCCCGTCGGCCTCGCGGCAACTCCTCTACCACCAGCTTCAAGCGTACTATGACCAACCTCTTCCGCCGCAGCAACTCGCAGGCGATCAATGTTGTTGCGCCCGAATACAATTCCGTCCCCTCCGAATCCAACCTAGCAGATATGGCCGTCTCTGGAAGCGCCGGAAGCGAAGCCCCCATGGGCCATCGCAAGACCCCCAGCCGTCGGTGGTCCATGCACCGCTCGCTCGCAGCAGTGTCTCCGGGTCACTCCCCCCCGTCGCCAGGCAGCCCCTCGCTGGAAATGGCCATGGCAGCCCCCAAGAACGGCGCCAATGGCCGCACGCCTGGCTCGAGGAGCGACTTTTTCTATCCCCGCATGTCTACTGCGAGCGCCCGGCCTGCCTTCCCCCCGATGCCTACGGACGACGATTTCTTTGAAAACGAGAACAAGAAGCACCGGGCATCGACCAGTCTCAGCCTGCACAACGCGATCCATATTGTGACGGGGTCGAATTCGACCCGCCGGAACAAGGTCAAGCCCAGCCGGAGTGGCGAATTTCGCCGTCGCGCCAACAGCTTTGAGCACGGTAGCCACAACCCCGCCGTCGCGATTCGCGGCGAACCATGGGCCCTACCTGCCGAGGCGGGTACGGGTCTGAAGGCGCGTCGCATGAGTCTGAGCTTACCCGACGACTTCACCGTCGATGTGGTGGAGCTGCATGAGGAGTTCGACTACAGCCATGTTCTCGGTCGCCACCGGCGCCACGTTGGCAAGGGTGCCACCTCCAAGGTGACGCTCATGTACCGCAAGCCCTTCATCGAAGAGATGTTCGCCGTGAAGGAGTTCCGCGGCAAGTCTTCGCGGGAGACGCCGGAGGAGTACGAGAAGAAGGTGAAGAGCGAGTTCAGCATTGCCAAGAGTCTGCACCATGCGAACATTGTGGAGACGATCCGCCTGTGCACCGACCACGGACGCTGGAACCATGTGATGGAGTACTGCCCAGGCGGCGATCTGTACAGTCTGGTGGAGAAGAAGTACCTGACCACCGCCGAGCGGGAGAAGGACCGGCTGTGCCTGTTCAAGCAGCTCATCCAAGGCCTCAACTACCTGCACTCGAACGGCATTGCCCACCGCGACATCAAGCTGGAAAACCTGCTGATGACGGGCAACGGCACGCTCAAGATTACCGACTTTGGCGCATCCGATATCTTTTCGGGCATCCACCCTGGTCTACGTGAAGCCGGCGGACGCTGTGGCGTCCATGTCGACGGCACGGTGCGGCTTTGCAAGCCGGGCATCTGCGGCAGCCTGCCGTATATCTCGCCCGAGGTTCTCGAGGCCAAGACGCCCTACGACCCGCGGAAACTGGACGTGTGGGCGGCCGCCGTGGTGATGCTTCACCTGATCTTCGGCGGTCCTTTGTGGCCGGAGGCTCGGATCAAGCCGGGCCAGCCGAACCCGCAGTACGCCACTCTTTTGCGGGGATGGGAGAAGTACAACGCCAAGCATCTGGCTGCGAAGGAGGAAGCCGAGAAGCAGCACCTTGCGAAGCAGGCTGAGGCCAAGGCCGTGAATGGCGAGGCCAAGGTGGCTGTGAACGGCGAGGCGAAGGCTCCTAACGGGGATATCAAGGTCCCGAACGGAGACGCCAAGACCCCGGCCCCTGTGGCGGCTGCTACTGCAGCTCCTGCTGCTGCTGCCCCTGCTGCTCCTACTGCTCCTACTGCTCCTACTGCTCCTACTACTACCCCGGCTGCTCCCGCCGCTCCCGCCGTTGCACGGCCGATTGTGGACGGTACACCCAAGACGGACGGCAACCCGAACAGCATTGTGGAGGGCCCGTACCCGTCGGTGCTGGCACTGGATATGTTTGTGAACCCGCCGGTGCTGCGACGGATTCTGATCCAGATGCTCAACCCGAACCCGGAGCGACGGGTGACGATTGACCAGGTGGCGAACCTTCGGTGGATGCGCAACATAGAGTGTTGCCAGCCGGACGCCTGTGACGACCCGATGGCGCCGAACGGGACGTCGATTCCGCAGCCGATTGATGCATCGAA
This sequence comes from Dryadomyces quercivorus, assembly GCA_002778125.1. NCBI lineage: Eukaryota > Fungi > Ascomycota > Sordariomycetes > Ophiostomatales > Ophiostomataceae > Dryadomyces > Dryadomyces quercivorus. The sequence continues at coordinate 1,041,205 of PCDE01000014.1, forward strand.
GCGGACAGCGACGGGACTGCTTGGGCAGAAGATCTTTGTGCACGACCACATGCCACCGAAGCAGCACCCGCACATTGGACGGATCTGAGCATTGGTCAACGATCTGATGATGTTTTGTTTTGGCTTTGGCTTTGGCTTTGGCATGTCTTTTTTTATTTTGCCATTTTTATTCAGGACCAACAACGCCCGTGGGCGGCCTTTCGGAAGAGCACGCCTGGTTAAGTGCATCGGGCCGGCGTTCTAGGGCGATGACAGGGAGGATGGGTGGGATTTTGAATTACCCGTATCTTACGGAGCAGAGACGGACGATCTCTTTTTCGTGAATGCACGACAGCTGTCCAGAGATTGCTCGCTTGCGATATGCGATATGGACATTCCTCGTATTTTAGTTAGTCAGCCCCGGAAGCCAATTTGCGCCCCTGGGCCGCCAATATACGGCCATTCAAGTGTTCACGTGTTCCGAGAAAAGGGGTGACATCGCGATTGCCTTGTTCGAATACCCCGTAGAGTTAGAGGATTCGTATAATAATCGTATTGGAGAAAGTACCCCCCGTCGTCCCTACTCCGTACGTCGACCGAAAAAACCCGGCGGCCCAGTCGTGCTTGCCCAAAGCGGTACTCCGTATTACTGCGTAGCCAGAGACGATGACATCATCTCTGGATTTGGGTCATGAGCCTCGGCGTCAGCATGGCGACACGACGCGTAAGAAGGGTCGGAGGAGCGTCAGGTACGCATGGTGTCGGACAGAGACATGCAATCACGAGAGGCGAGGCCACCGAGCGGCCGCGGGTTTCGGTCCAGCGTCGAAAAACAGCGTCTCTGGCATGGCGGCCGCGTGCGATGTCTCTGGGCGCACAAGTGCGCGTTAAAGTGGCCCCACTTTTACGGGCGAACCAATCAGGCGGGCGATCCTCTCTCCGCCGAGTAACTGTGTTCGTATAGCTTGCAGAGAGGCCACTTCACCAGTTTGCCTTAGGGGCTGAAAAAGGGAGCTTTTCGTGTTGTGCACTCGCGTTTCCCGCAACCCGCACGGCAGACCACACCTTTTCCCTCTCTCTCTTTTTTCTTTCTTTTCCTTTTCCCGTTTCCCTTCTCGCCTCTGCTCTTTTGACGACCTCTTTTTTTTCTGGTCCTTCCTTTCTGTTTCGTCTATTTCGAGCGGCCAACGTTTCACTTTTTCGAGGCGGATCGTGAAAGGCGGATTTTTTTGTGTCCCAGTCTTCGATTGTTCCCCCTGCGTTCTCGTTCTCCTCTGATCTACCGCGACCCTCGGCCGATTGTGCACAGCCTCCACTCCTCGCATGGCGCGGCAGACCAGTGCGGCCGCCCGCACGGCACCGGCTGCAGCCGCGGCTCCGGCCACGGCTGTGGCTCCGGTGGCGTCGGCGGCGGCGAAGAAGAAGAAGACGGCTGCCAAAGGCAAGGTCAGCAGTGGCGGCCACGGCGACTACACGTCGGACGGCGTGACCGACCATGACATCTTCTTGCTGCCTCTGAGCGACTTCCAGATCGTGCTGGCGGTGGCGGTGCTGGCGGCCATTGTGCGCCTCTTCCGCATCTATCAGCCGAGCAGCGTCGTCTTTGACGAGGTGCACTTTGGCGGCTTCGCCTCCAAGTACATCAAGGGCCGCTTCTTCATGGACGTGCACCCGCCCCTGGCCAAGCTGCTCATCACCCTGGCCGGCTGGCTGGCCGGCTTCAACGGCGACTTTGACTTTAAGGAAATCGGCAAGGACTACCTCGAACCCGGTGTGCCCTACGTTGCCATGCGCCTCTTCCCGGCCGTCTGTGGCATCCTGCTGGCTCCCACCATCTTCTTGACCCTCAAGGCCGCCGGTTGCCGCTCGTCCACCGCCCTCATGGGTGCCGGCATGATCATCTTTGGTGTGTTCTTCGTTCTTTGGGTTTCTTTTTTCCTTTTTCCTTTTTCCTTTTCTTCTTCCTTCTCTTTCTCTTTCTCTTCTCTCTTCTCCTCTCCCCTCCTTCTCTTCTCCTCTCTTTCTCCTTCTCTTCTCTCTCCTCCTCTTCTAACCCCTCAGAAAATGGCCTTCTCACACAGGCTCGTCTTATTCTGCTCGACTCGCCGCTCATGATTGCCACCGCCTTCACCGCGCTGTCCTTCACGGCCTTTTCCAACCAGCACGAGCAGGGCCCAACCAAGGCCTTTGAGCCGAGCTGGTGGTTCTGGCTCGCCATGACCGGCCTCGGCCTCGGCATCACCGTCAGCATCAAGTGGGTCGGCCTGTTCACAATCGCCTGGGTCGGCCTCTTGACGCTGGTCCAGCTGTGGGTGCTGCTGGGCGATACCAAGAACGTCACCATGCGCATCCTGGCCAAGCACTTTATGGCCCGCGTCTTCTGTCTGATTGTCATCCCCGTCACCTTTTACATTAGCATGTTCGCCATCCACTTTGTCTGCCTGCAGAACCCCGGCGAGGGCGACGGCTTCATGAGCTCCGAGTTCCAGACCACCCTCAACAACAAGGGCATGCAGGACACCCCGGCCGACGTCTTGCTGGGCAGCTCCGTCACCATCCGCCACGTCAACACCCAGGGCGGCTACCTGCACTCCCACCCGCTCATGTACCCAACGGGCAGCCAGCAGCAGCAGGTCACCCTCTACCCGCACAAGGACAGCAACAACATCTGGATTCTCGAGAACCAGACCCAGCCGCTCGATGCCGCCGGCGAGCCCATCAACGGCACCGACGCCTGGAACACCCTGCCCACCGCCGACGCCGAGCTGCCCTACATCTACGACGGCATGGTCCTGCGTGTCTACCACCCGGCCACCTTCCGTCGCCTGCACTCCCACGACGTGCGCCCGCCCGTCACCGAGGCCGACTGGCAGAACGAGGTCTCGGCCTACGGCTTTGAGGGCTTCGACGGCGACATCAACGACCACTTCCGCGTCGAGATTGTCAAGAAGGAGTCGCGCAGCGGCGTCGCCCAGACCCGTCTGCGCACCATTGAGACCAAGTTCCGCCTCGTCCACACCATGACCGGCTGCGTGCTGTTTTCCCACAAGGTCAAGCTGCCCGACTGGGCCTCGGAGCAGCAGGAGGTCGTCTGCGCCCGCGGCGGCAGCATGCCCAACAGCCTGTGGTACATTGAGTCCAACGAGCACCCCCTGCTGGGCGAGAGCGCCGAGAAGGTCAATTACCGCCGCCCGTCCTTCTTTAGCAAGTTCCTCGAGCTGCAGGAGGTCATGTGGAAGACCAATGCCGGCCTCGTCGAGTCCCACGCCTACGAGTCGCGTCCGAGCTCGTGGCCGCTGCTGCGCCGCGGCATCAACTTCTGGGGCCGCAACCACCGCCAGATCTACCTGATTGGCAATCCCTTTGTCTGGTGGAGCGGCACCGCCGCCGTCCTCGTCTACGTGCTCTTCAAGGCCGTGGCCGTGCTGCGCTGGCAGCGCAGCTGCGGCGACTATGCCGATCCCGTCTTCAAGCGCTTCGACTACGAGATCGGCACCTCCGTGCTGGGCTGGGCACTGCACTTCTTCCCCTTTTACCTCATGGAGCGTCAGCTGTTCTTGCACCACTACTTCCCGGCCCTGTACTTTACCATCCTGGCCTTTTGCCAGACCTACGACTTTGCCACGGCACGCAACCGCCTCTTTGGCCTGCGCGACAAGCCCGCCATCACCACGGCCGGCGCCGTGGCCGTGCTGGCCATCTCGGCCGGTGTCTTTACGCTCTTTGCCCCGCTGGCCTACGGCAATGCCTGGACCAAGGCCGACTGCCGGCGTGTCAAGCTGTTTGACACCTGGGACTGGGACTGCAACTCGTTTTTGGATTCGGTGAGTGTTGGAGGAAGGGAACACAAGGACACAAACACTAACCTGGCAGTATGACGCCTACGACACGCTGTCGTACCAGGTGCCCGTGGCCCAGACCACGCAGGCCGAAGCGCCCGTCGTGAACCAGGGCCAGGCACCGCCGGTGCAGCCGCCGCCGGCCGACATCTCGGCGCCGCCGCGGGGCGTGCCGCCTGCCATGGTCTTGGAGGACGGCGCCCAGCACGTGTTCTCGCACGAGGAGCGCGTCGAGTACCGCGACCAGGACGGCAACGTGCTCAACGAGGAGCAGGTCGAGGCGCTGCGCGGCAAGGTGGAGTTCCGCACGCGGCACGAGACCCGCACGCGCGTCCTCGACCCCAACGGCAACGTGCTGGTCGACGACGTCGTCCAGGAAGAGCTCGACCAGCTCGACGTGCAGCTGCTGCAGGCCCCGGCGCCGCCGCACCCCGACGTCGAGGGCGTCGACTCGTCCACCCGGCAGGTCCCCAAGCCGGCCGACGAGCAGCCGCAAAAGGACGCCCAGCCGAGCGTCGAGGGCGAACGCGAGGCCAAGCAGGGCCTGGCACGGCCGGCCAGCGAGGGCAGCGAGGCCACCGGCGCCGGCGAGGGCGCGGCCGCGGGCGAGGAGTGAGGCTGTGGAGGCGGCACAAAAAAGGGGCTCGTGTAAGAATGTCGGGTTGAGCTTCTCTGCTCTCTTTCTGCGTTGCTCTTTGCTCTGCTCTACTGCTTTACTGCTTTATGTGTACGGTGCATTTCCGTGTTTCGAATGGAGTCTCTTATGTTTTGGAAAGGATCAAGACGAAAACAATAAAAAGTAATTGCTGCAAGATGGAGAATCAAGTAGAACCAGGCGCAGGAACCAGCGAGGCCGGCAAGAGGTAAAAGGCAAAAGGCGAAGATGCAGTAAGATACGGAATGCTGACAAATGTCAGTGTGATGACTAAGCTAATTACACGCTCATGGTGAAGTCGTGCTCGATGCCGGGAGTGACGCTCGCAATGAACTGGGGGCTGGTTAGCAGGAGAAGCAGAGCGCCGGGAGGGGACATACCTTGAGGAAGACGATGAGGTACTGGTCGACGCGGATGGCGACCTCGCCGTCGTCGAGGTCGGCCTGGACCTCTTCCCAGTCGCCGTCGCCCGCGGCGCCGAGGTCGGCGGATGTGGCAGGATTTGCGCTGGGGTTTGGGTTTGCAGAAGGTGTTGCTGCGTCTGCGGCCGCGCTGGCGGCGGCGGTCTTGAGCTTCTCGCGCCGGCGCTTGAGGGCGCTGTCGGCGCGGTCCAGCAGGGTCTTCATGACGGGGGCGTGCTTGCAGGGGTGGACGCTGGCCATCTTAGTGCCGTGGTCGAAGAAGGGGAAGTCCTCGAGCGTGACCGTCTTGTCCTGGTAGTCGCCGACAATGTCGTCCATCATGAGGTGTGGCGGCAGCGGCCGGCCGTCGGGGCGGTAGCCGGACAGGTAGAGACGCGGCGTCAGGTAAAAGGGGGAGTACATGATGTAGAGGGAGTAGTTCCGGGGGCCACTGGCAGTCAGCAGAGGAATAGAAACACGACAAAAGACACATACCTCTTGACGTCTGCCACTTCCGGGATGATGGCCTCGTCGTCGTCCTCTTCCTCCATGTCGGGAATGTCGTCGTCCTCCTCGTCGGCAAACCCGTAGCTGTCCTCGCCGGCCTGCGGGACGGCAGATGGGCCTGCGCCGGAGCCTGCTGCGTTTCCGGCCCCCATCTGATCCCCTCCGGTGCGCAGCCAGCCGTCCTCGTCACCGCCGGTGCCGGCGCCCTCGACCACCTCCTCGTCCAGCCCGCGCCCGCCCGCGCCGCCGCCGTAGGCCGCCTCGCTCAACCGGTGCCGGCACGGCACATTGCGCGTCACCAGGTACTGCTTGCCGGCCGGCAGAAACGACACCCGCCGGCTCGCCGGCTCGGCGTCGGCCCACGACCACGACGGAAACTTGTACACGAGATAGTCGCCCGCCGCCACAAACTCCTCGGGCGTGATCTGGCCCGTCTTCCGAAACGTCGACACGTGCCGCGCCGGCGTGTACCGGTCGCGCAGCGTGTTGACGGTCGAGTAGAGCAGATTCATGGTGATGGATGTCGTCTTTCTTTCGATTCGATTTCGATTTCGTCTTTCGTCTTCGCCTCTTGTCTTCGCCTCTTGTCTTTGTGTCCTTGGAGATCCTTCAGATCGCTTCGCTTCGTCCTGTATTGTCCGCAAGCGTCTGCTCGTCTGCTTTCTCCGTGCGCCGGAGATGCGCTCTTGCTGGGTTGGTGTTGTTGGATCTGTAAGACTGGTATTCTCCGGAGTGGCAATCGGCCAACACGCAGGCAACACCGATACTGGTGGTGGGGTCAGGAGGGCCCGCGTCAGTCCCCACAAATTATCTCTTGCACGTGATTATAGGTCCGTGCTCATTCGGCACGTGGGGGCGGTCAGATACCGTAATGAGAACTATTAGTCACCAAAAATGCTTAGTCACTGATGAGTCACTAATTCGTCGAATCGCCTGAGTCACCATGAATCACCATGAATCACCATGAATCACCATTATTAACGTGTTCCGTGACATAGAATCCATCATCCCAATATTGCCGGAGGTTCTTTTCTCCACATATTTTGAAGCATAGCGACTCCAGTTGTAGCAAGCAGGATAGGAAACTGACTGAAAACTACGGGTACAAGTGGAATGCCGATAAACAAAGGAACGGCAAACGTTCTCCAGATGCTTTGGCGTGGGCCATGGATATTGCCAATATCTCTCAGTGTATCTGAATTCTCCGATAACAGGTCCAACCACGTAAACATCTTTTCTTCCTCTGTCTCGCCGTCCAGTGTCAGAGGATATAGAGATCGAAGCAGACGAAAAGCATGAGGTATCACCAGTGGCCGATGGGTAGGAATCAGTAAGTGAAAGTGGACCGGGTCTGACTCTGGGTCCTGCTGGTCCTGCTGGTCCTGCAAGTCCACCCGCATGCATAACATCCAACGACACAGGGCGTAGAGATCATTGCTCATGCCGCAAAAGGTCTTGGGCAGAGGACCCATGTCCTCCAAGAGGTCGTCGAAAGAGCCATACCACCGCGTTTCTGGGTGATAGACAAAGAACCTATGCCTGCCGCCGTCTCTGGCGTACTGCTCGACCTTCAGACAGATAAAGTCTCGCACGTGTGCGGCGAAGCTGTCGGACGCATGGCTGCCCCGCCCAAGAGGGACCTTGTTAGCCATCGTCTGTCCGAGTTTTCTGGCGATCTCATTCCCTTGGAAGACCTGGTAGTTCTCGACAACGATGCCAGCAGCTGTGAAGAGCTTCGCGATGCTCGGCATGTGGGGGCCCGGGGCCCATATGGCCGTAGAGCCACGCTGGATGGGGCTGTAGGGCGGAGAATGGGGGATGGCGAGGCCATCCGTGAAACGAGAACAGAGAATCCTATATGCCGCAGGGGCACTTTCTTCGACGACGCGGTCGTCTTCCGGGTCTTGCGAACCGACTCTGTTGACGCCACCGCGTAGGGTGGCCGTAGTCGCATACCACAGCGCCATTGCAGGAAGCAAACGTGCAGGGAGGTGAGCTCACGAACTTGGGAATGCAGCGGTGCCCAACGCCCAGGCCGTGGCAACAGCTCTTATAGGACGCGGGGGTCAATAATACACATATCGTATAATCAGGGCTATAAGCCAATTAGGGTACTTTATAAAATGCTTCCTATGCCCAACATGTGATCCATGCATGTCGTTTCCCATCGTCCGGCTGCCCGAATCCAGCACCGTCCTGCCCAAGACCAAGCCAGATGATCAAATAACCAAATAACCAAGCAACCAAAGACCATACGCCAACCCATTATATGCAATCACCGCATCTCCTCCATCTCCGCGCTCGACGGCAGGTTGTACTGTGCACACAGCCGCTGGAAGGCCGGCCCCAGCCGGTAGAAGCTGTGCTGGGCCAGCACGTCCGGGTCGCTCGTGCTGCAGGGCGACAGCCGCATCGGCAGCAGCCAGTCCAGCGGGCCCTCGCCCATCACCGTCACCCAGTTCTGCCGCCACCCCAGATCCCACATGTTCATCCGCCGCTGCACCGGGAGAATGGCAAACGTCCGGAAGGCCAGCAGGTCGCGTGCCGCTGTCGCCGTCGCAGCCGCCGCCGTCGACGATGACGACGCCATCGCCGTCGGCACCGGCTCTTCGCGCACCTGGAACTCCCGCAGCGGCGTGTCCGAGTCGCTGCGCGACTGCCGCAGCTCCTGCATGTCGGCGGCCGCGCGGTACCGCACGCCCAGCCGGCCCGGGCTCGGCGACCCCCCTTCTTTCGTGTCTTTCGCGTCCTTGGGCAGCGGATACGTCACCACGTTGTAGCGGCCCTCGACAGGCGGCGCCCCCCGGCGGATGCGCACGGCGATCTGGCGCGGCCGGTTGCGGTCGAGCCGCTGGTGCATCTCGACCGACGTCTGGTTCGTCAGCGCCAGGTGCAGGCACGTCGAGGCCATGGTGCTGGCAAAGAGGCCCAGAAAGCCGGCGAGCGCCAGCGCGACAATGACACGCGCGTCAGTGCCCAGGCCCTGCTGGTGGCGCCGCGCCAGCGCATAGGCGCTGATGCCGACGGTCAGGCCGCAGAGGATGGTGGCATAGACGTTGAACTGGACAAAGAATTTGAAGGCTGGGGGTCAGCAAACGTTTTTCTTCTCTGGACACTGGACACTGGACCTACTCGTTTCCGACACGACGCCACCTACCCACGGACAGTAGTGGTCGAGTTTCCGGATGCAACGGTTGAGTTCAGACGAGTGATGTGTGCGGTCTGGTTTCCAGGTGCCGCACTCGTTGCACCACACCGGGCGGCCGTCGATGGAGCACTCAAAGACGTCCTTGGTGTAGAACAGCTCCAGTCCGGGGCTATCCGGGTCGAGCCGGGGATCGGCAGGCCGGGGCGGCGGCAGAGCTGGCGAACGACGGGACCCGTCAGCACCGGTGCTATCGCCACCGCCGAGGCCACCGAGGCCGCCGAGGCCGCCACCAGAAAGTCCTGTCTCGAGGTCCACGGGAAGAACGGCGTCGGCGTCGTCCTTGGCGCTGCAGGGACGAAGACGATGTGGCGGCCGACGACTGCGTGCCCGGCCGCGGGTAGGCCGTTGTCCGTGGTAGTAACGGGCATGTTCGGGGCCGAGCGGGACGACGGCCGGGTCGACGCGGGCGGTGATGAAGATGCGCAGGTAGCTGGCAACCATGAGGGCAGCCACAATGGCATAGGGCACGATGAAGCCCACGGCCAGGCCGGGACGGTGGTCCTGGCGCATGAATTGTTCCCCTGGAGGTCAGCAACGAAAGAAGACAATAGACAGAGTCTCAAGACAAAAAGGCAAAGGGAAACCAACATAAGAGATGTTCGGCGACGAGGTAGAGAACATAGCCGGCAGCACCCGCTAGGAACAAGGGAATGGCGATGGAGACGCCGCGCATAAAGGGATTGACGCTCTGGACGGGCGGTCCGGTCGTCTTTGTCGAGCCGGGCGACATGGCGAAAGGAGAGAAGAGGCACGAAGCTGGTGGAGGCTGTTGCAGGCGCACGCGACGAGGCGCGTCTCGACGAGGTCGCAGAGAATTGCGCGGCGACTATAAAGATCGCAGGCGAGAGCGATAGGAGCCGCTCGATCGAGGTGACGCCATGAACAAAGCAGAAGACAGACAGGAGGAAAAGGAGGCCAGAAATGAAGATGGGTCGGTAAAGTTGTCGATCTTATGAACTCTGGATCGAATGAGATGTCTTGACTGTCTTCTACTGACAGTCGTCGGTTGTCTAGCGTCGGTCGTCGGGCGTCTGTCGTTGATTGTTCATTGCCTGCTTTGTCGCCGTCTTCGTCGCCGCCGCCGTCGTCTGCTTTGTCGCAGTCGAGACGGGAAAAGGAGATGAACTTTCGTCTGGCAATGATCGCCAAAATTTAGGGGACTCGGGATGGATGGGTCTGCTAAATAAGCCGATGAATAGTGGATCCTAGCGGGGACTTATAGGCCCCTGCTTCTGACACAAGGCTGTAGAGGCGGCTGTGGGACAAATTGTCTCACTGCGACCATCCGATTGTCCGTTGTGTCTGATTATGTAAGCACTCGACAGCTGATGAGCGTATTCCGTGACATCGCGTCGAGAGCACAAGATTGAGAGTAGACGTAGTATATGGACGGTAGAGTAGGCAGCAGAGACAGTGGACAGTAGAGTAGGCAGTAGAGACAGTGGACAGTAGAGTAGGCAGTAAAAACAGTAGACAAACAGTAGAGAAGACAGTACTTAGAGACAGTAGGCAGACAGTAAACAACATAAACAGTGGACAGTAGACGGACAGTAGACAGTAGACAGACAGTGACAGTAGGCAAACAGACAGTGACAGTAGACAGACAGTAGACAGTAGGCAAACAGTAGACAGTCAGTAGTTTAAAGTACATCATTGTAACTTACTGTCAATGACATCTACGATCTGTCTGTCTACTGTCTACCCTTATTCTCTGCCTTCTGAGACAACCATCCCAGACCGGGCGTATCTCGAGTGCAACCTTGATGAGAAGGCAGAACCTATAATGTATCTGGATCCAACTATCGTCTGTGGATGTAAGCGGGTTCTCCGACCGTCCAACCTGAACTGGTGGCGAGTGTGTCCGTGCTAGCTGAAGGCAAGGCTCTTTCGCATAATCGTGATGCAGGATAAGACAGGGTATGCCAGTTAAACTAAATATGTCCAGGCAGAAGACGCCCGGAAAACCCGGTCACTTTCTCCTTTAAGTCAGCCGCCATTTTGGGTTTCTGAAATGGGTATATAAGATCCATTGTCTGTTCATATTTCTCGTTGGCCTTTCTGCTTTCCTCTCTTCTGCCTTCCGTCTTTTCAGTCCTCTTATTGTTTGTTTTCCCTCTTTTCTGTCCTCTTATTTTCATTCTTTTTTCATTCTTGTTTATGTCTTGTTTATGTCTTGTTTTCCTGTTTGTTTTGTTTCCTATCTCCTGTTTCCTCTCCTGTTTCTTCTTGTCGGAACAACGTTTTACCTTTGGCTCTCTCATTTGCTACTACTCGTGCAGAATAACCGGTAGTCATTCGTCGTCTGTCAAACCACAGACTGTCCTGGACGCCACAACCTCCACTGGCTTTGAGCCGCACGACTCCACCGCCAACGAGGCCATGTGCGCAAGAGCCGCACGAGCACGAGCCGCATACTCCACCAAACGTCACCGAAGGCATCAGCCAGAGGGGATGCACCTGCGCAGCAGGCAACAACCAAATGGCGCGACCACCCAAAAAATGAGGCTCAAATGCGGCTTAAAAAATGAGGCTCTTCAGAAGTCTGGCTGCGCCACAGAATAGCCAATCTCGGAAATTCGGCCGTCTGATTCGGCAAAAGTGAATGATTTCTGGGCTCGTATTTCTGAAAGAATCACCAAAAAGGCGACGCTGCCAAGTGGAAAAATGGCTCCACGCAACACAAACAAGAACAATCACAGCTGACATCTCTTCGCAGGCAGTGGGTCTTTGAAAAAGGCGAGCATGGATTTGACTCATAAGAAGCGCATTGGCCTCGTACCACCGCGCCTCAGGTTCGCCTTGTCGAGCTCCTGTGCCTCCACAGGCATCTTCCGGATCGTCGAGAGCACAGCCCGCGGTCATGAACGTCGTCTGCTCTGGCGGCTCCGCCACAGGCCACAGGCCAGACGCCAGACACAAGTCCACCCCCACTTCTCCAGACGGCCGGATGCGGAGCTTGCCCGGCATGGGGCGGTGGGGCATCGCCTTCTTGCTCGGCGGTCCACGCTGGACTCGCTCCTCAGACATGCAAGCATAGGCGCCTGGAAGTCTGCTGTCCGTCTGCCGTCTGCCGTCGCCTTTTCCTGACGGAGTGCTGCCCGGACAGCAGTGCCCTGTCAGGCCACACACATGCAGGACCTGTCTCCAAGCCGGCTTTTGTGGCTTACTCTTCGGCCAGGCAGCAGGCGCCTGGGATATCAGGGCTTGTTCGCCACCATTCATCTATGCCTCTGCTTCCACTGCTGGGAGACGGACCTTTCTCCTTGCTCATCCATGACCACTCATGTTGACCTGAACATACAGGCAGCAGAGCTGCCTGCCCATGGCTGCCCGCGCCTGTCCGTGGCTGCCCGCGCCTGTCTGTGATCGTCCGCGCTCGTCCACTCGCCTGTCCAGGAGAAACACAATCCTGTTTGCTAAATCGTGGCTTGGCATCCCAGCACTGCGGTTGCCTGAGGAGTCTGTGGATCGGCGGATGCCTGTTTGGACCTCAGGCCAGTCCGGACAAGACTTGGAATGCTTCTAGAACGGCATGTGTGATCTGTGAAACGCAGCGCGAGCAAAGGCGACGTCTCTGCCACCAATGATGCCGATTCGAATATCCGCAGCCATTCTATGAAGGTTCGCACGATGGAGGTTGGCTGTATAAAATGGCATCGTACGCTCCATGTTTGGATTCAAAGTCCCAGATCACCACTTCACAGCATTCAGATCTTAGAATTCTAACATTCCAAGATCATCACTTTACAATTTACGCTTCAAGCTTTACAGCCAATAGCTCACAACTTTAACTTCACTCAATCCATCTAAACTCGATATCATGGCAGTGATCTCTGAGGCCGCTACCTTCCTCGTCCATGTTGATACCATATGGACTTGCGTATGTTCCTCTCTCCAGAAAACGAGTACTGCTTGCTAACAAAACAGCATGTATGCCATCAATCCACCAACGGCCCTGCCTGCTCTGAGTGTCCGATTTGCCAGCACACCAGGTGCAACGACTGCGGCTACTGCAAGCGGAAATAAATCTCAAACACGCTGATCAACTTTTGTCTGAATTCAATCAGCTTCGGTCTCTGTTGGGTTGAATTCAACAACTTCCAACTTGTCTCGTCACGGCTTTGCCTTCTCGCCTCTGGGCTGAGAAGAATGGACAACGGTCTCTTGAGATTCTATGGGGAACCTAGAATTTCAAGATGGTTTCTTTTTTCTGTCAAATTATTGAGACTCTTAGTCTTTCTGTTGACAACAAGCTCGCCTGTTTCTGTTGACAGCAGGTTCACCTGTTTCTGTTGACTACAGCCTCACCTTCTTTCTGTTGATAGCAGGCTCGCCTGTTTCTTTCTCTCGTTAGACTTCCTAGACTATAACAGCTCTCGCTTCTAAATCCCTCGCTGTGCTCCGTCATCTTAGACATTTGTCATGTCACGTGGCATCATTAGGCGCGATGACTTGCACGGCTAGTCGGGGGCAAAAATACCCCTCGCGATCATGAAATCGTGCCGCAGGAAGACAGTCACCCGCCGACGAGAGATATATATTGCGCATTTTCTTGGAAGACCAAGTACGAGGCCAGGACGGTCTTGCTCCATCAGCCTTCTGGGCCATCTCCATCTGTCGACCCCTGAACAATGGGTATTCCTCGCGTATTTATCATCCGTCACGGCGAGACCGAGTGGTCTGTCAATGGTCGGCACACCGGTGTCACCGACATTCCCCTGACACCGACCGGTGAACGACGTATCCGGGCAACGGGACGGGCCATGGTAGGCAAGGATCGACTGATTGTTCCCAAGAAGTTGGCACACATGTACGTTGAGGGCTCTGACTTACTTTGGCTTCTACTGTTGTTGACTTCTGTTGTCTTCTATCTTCTGTCTTTTGCCTCTGTTCCTCTTGACTATTCTTGTCTGTTCTGCCCTCTGTCTTCTGTCTGTTCTGTCTTCTGTCTGTTCTCTGTTGTCTTCTCCGTTGTCTTCTGCTCACCTCTGCCCGTTAGATATGTCTCTCCGCGTCGACGTGCCCAGCGCACCTTTGAACTCCTCCACCTCGACATGCCCGGCCCGCTGCCTTGGGAACGCCACGGCCCGGCCGCCCTCGACGACCACGGCAGCAGCAACGGCGGCTCCCGCACGTCCAGCACCGAAGGCCTCGGCCGGTCCTGCGATGCCTACCTGGAGGTGACGCCGACGGTGCGCGAGTGGGACTACGGCGAGTACGAGGGCGTGACGTCGCCCGACATTCGGAAGCTGCGGGCGGCGCAGGGCATTCCCGGGCACTGGGACATCTGGCGCGACGGGTGTCCCGGGGGCGAGTCGCCGGCCGACGTGACGGAGCGGCTGGACGCGCTGATTGCCGAGATCCGCGAGCGCTACCACCGGCCGGTCTTTGAAAAGCGCGAGCAGGGCATCAAGGCCTACGGCGACGTGCTGATCGTGGCCCACGGCCACATTCTGCGGGCCCTGGCGCTGCGGTGGGTGGGCGCTTCTCTGGGCGACGGGCCGACGTTTCTGCTGGAAGCAGGCGGCGTGGGCACGCTGAGGTGGGTGCTGGCAGCGGATGAGACGAGAAGACGAGAAAGAGACCTGCTGACAGACAGCTACGAACACGACTGTATGGACGAGCCGGCCATTCTGTTGGGTGGTGGTTTTACAGTGGAGTTGGACGAGTCATGAGGGGGGGAGAAGAGGCGAGGAGAGCAACCGAGGAGGGGAGAGAGGAGAGGCGAAAGGCGAGAGGCGAGAAGACGAGGAGGCGAGAAGAGAGCAGACGAGACGAGCAGACGAGACGAGGAGACGGCAGACTCGAATCGACTCGGACAGTCCGTTAGGATACGTAAGTATAGACTGTAGAATCACGTCCAGCTATACGCAGAGGCCCTACTCGGGCCGTCGTCTCCTGTGGTGCGGTGGCAAATGTGAGCAGCGCGTCTGGATGCAGCTGAAGAGGCCGGATTGGGTTCTCCGTGGACGGCTCGTCCGGCTCGTCCGCCAGTCAACGACGCAGCTACGAGAGACACGGCCCAGCGTGTGTGTTGGCGGAAATCCTGCGGCCGTCGTCCGTTTTGTCGGATCGATGTCGGAGCAGGAGGGCCTCGTATTTTCTCATTTTCTCCTTTTCAGATTGCAGAGGGGGGAAAAGTCGGGGGAGATGCTCCAGGACGGCCCGACTGCGTGAGAGACGTGACGGTACATGCAAGATACTTGCGTGAGATGTTCGGAGTACTCCGTACAGCCGTACGCCCAGAGGGCTAGAGTGCTACGCAGTACGAGTAGAGTGCTACTCCATACTTTTTGGCAGTCCCAGGTTTGGCGCGGGATCGACATCGACCAGGGCATCCTCTGCTGGTGGACGCGAGGCCGGGTGGGCTGCTGTGGCGAGAGGGGAGCCGTCGACGAGGACAGAAAAGGCTCGTCAAAAAGAGACCAGTCATTTTTCTTCCCGTTTTTCGCACACTTCTTGGCTCACAAGACCCCCCTGTAGCATTCTGTGCGACGTCGCCTGGAAATTGCCCTGTAGGAAATAGCATCTCGTGGGATTTATGGGATTTAAGGATTGATAGTGAGGAGTAGTTGTGTTCTATTTCTTGTTTTCTTTACTATTATTTTTATTTTTATTATGAGTCTCTTTATTATTCATATTATTTTTATTTTTATCCCCTTCTTTACATCCTCTGCCTCGCGGATGTCGCACTCCCGAGGCTAGGGAAAAGACGGTGAGCAGGCGGGAGGGGGGGCGAAGGAAGAAGGAAGAAGGAGCAGGAAAAAGAAAGAGGCGGGAGAGCTGGGCGGCAAGCGTATGCAGTTAGGTGAGGAGGAGAGAGGAGAGTATTGTCAGATTGACAAGTAGAAGTAGAAGTAGAAGTAGAAGTAGAAAGTAGACAAACAGAAAGCAGAAAACAGACAACAGATGGAAAGAATAGTCAAAAGTCAAAAGTCAAAAATCAAAAATCAAAAACAAATCAAAAACAAATCAAAACTACCACCAGAACACAACTAAACTGCAACTAAACTGCAACTAAAACTACAGCAAACTACCACCAAACTACTCAGACAACCGCCGAATCCACCAAAACAGACGCCGACCGGTGGCGCTGACTGCAGCCGCTGCTGCACGAAATGGTCATGCTCCCGTGTCTCATGCGTCCTCTACAGCGTGCAGCCTCTTCTCGTCTCCTATCTGACCGTGTCTTCCTGCCATCCATCCGTCTGCCTTGCCGTCTCCCCCCGTCTACCGTCTACCGTCTACCGTCTGCCGTCTGCCGTCTGCCGTCTGCCGTCCGCCTGCCAACGTCGTGGTCGCCACCAATTCGACAACTGTCTGAAAGACAAGACAGCTTTGCTGGCGGTCTCCGAGCCTATCGCTTGGTGAACGGCGTTTTACTCTTCTTGTCTCTCCTCTTCTCCTCTTCTTGTTGTCTCCCTCCTTCTCTCCGCTCCCCTTCTCTCTCCTCCTCTCTCCCCTCTCTCTTCTCTCCTCTTCTCTCTCCTCTCCTCTCTCCTCTTCCTTCCTCTCCCCCCCTCACGCCTGACTCGTACAACCGCACTACTACACCGGCTGCATGGCTGCCGCGGCATAGGAAAAAGAAAAGAAGACGTCCCGCTTAGACGAACGCGCCAATCAGCCTGCAGACGGTCCCCTCCTCTCTGCAGGCCGGGGCCCAGCCTGCATGCCGTTTGCGCCTTGCGTTTTGCGTTTCTGTTTTCGAGTCCACCCACGCCCTTGTCTCTGCAAACCTGTCCACACCCATCGTCTTCCCGTCATCGGCACCTAAACGGCGTGAGATCGGGGACCCCTGTCCTTCCTCTCTTCCTCTCTTCTCTTCCTCTCTTGTCTTGTTGTCTTTCTTTCGTTTCTCTTTCGTTTCCCTCTTCGTTTCCCTCTTCCCCTCTTCCCCTCTTCCTCGTCTCTCCCTTCTCTCCCTTCTCTTCCTCTCTTCCTCTCTTTCTCTTATCTTTCTCACTCACTCCCTCACTCCCTCCTCCTCCCCTCCTCTCTATTGCCACCCCCAGCCCCATCCACCCCATCCGGAAATAATCGGCGTCACGTGCACTACAGGCGCTGCACCCCACCCCTTCCCGCCCTCCAGCGCCCCGTTTGGCCAGCCAGCGCTCGAACGGGTGCCTTTCCCCTTTTCGCTCGCCTAGGCCGCCTGGGCCGCCAGTACGGAGTACCTCCGTACCACTGCGTCGTAGCGCCCTTTAGCGCTGTTCGCTGGCTGCCCTAAGGGGCCCCCACCGGCCGACCCGCCTGTCCCAGGCCGCCGCCGCCGCCGCCCCGTCCGCTGGCGGAGTATTCTACCCAGCATCCGACTGCGACCTGCCTGGTCTCTGGTCTGCGACGTATTTCTCGTAATGGCTCGATGCTACAACACAGCCAGGATGCCTACAGCCCCCTGTACGGTACGGTACGAGTACTACAGGGTAGATATCAGAGTACGAGTACTTTCCACTACTTTTTCCCAGACGCTCTGCCTCGCCGTTCCTCGACGTTTCTCGACGTTCCTCGTACTTTTGTCCTTCTCCTACTTGTTTGTTTACTTTCTCTGTACTTCTCCCCTCGTCATCCCTTCTCGCACCTCCTCGACTTCTCCCTTTTTCTACTTGCGCCAGGCCCAGATTCGCCCGAGAAACATCCTCACCCTCTCCTGCTCACGCTCACGCTCCTTGTCCCGTGTTTTGCCTCTGCTGTCGCTGCTTCTGGCCTGCCAATCCTCAATGCACCCCCCCTCTCCCCCTGCCCACACCCCCGCGTCCTCCCCTGTGGACTACTGCGTATTCGTACGGACACGTCTTACACCCCCTGCTCTTGTCTTCGCCGCCTTTCAAGCGGTGTGATAGGTAAGGCACGGCCTGGTCGGCGTAGAAAAACATTGGCAGGGTGACGATAGGAAGAAAGAAGAGAAAGAAGAGAAGAAAGGATGAAAGAGTGAAGAGAGAAAAAAGAAAAAAAGAAGAAAAAAAAAAGGAAGAAGAAGGAAAGAAAAAAAAAGAAAAAAAAAGAAACAAAAGAAAGTAAACAGGAAAAGAAACCAACAAGTAACAGCAACAACAGTTACTCGCACTCGTACAACATCAGCTCAACGATCAAAGATAGTCCGTCTCCATACAAAAGAAGAAAAATGCAAAAGAAACAACCGACTCCAGGGACCATCCAAACGGGCAACAAGGCAAAAAGGCAATGCCTCAAAGGTCGCATTCCAGGGCGCAAGGCGTGCAGAAATGCTCCGTACCCTGTACTCCGTAAGCTACCCTGTACGCCTCCCCGTCCAATTTCACCCACCCCTGCGCGTCCTCGACCGGGCAAGATTCCATTGTCGCGGCCCAGCTGGCGTCGTCTGTCCTGTGATCAAAAACGCCCCCGCTTCGCCCACCCCCTAATTCCTGCTATTCAGCGGGACGGACCTTTTTTTCAGTTCCAGTGCCCGGCGCGGAAAGGGGCGGAAATCTGTGCCCTTTTGTCTGGCGGCTTGTCAGTTTGTCAGGTCTGCTGGTGGACTTGTTGGATTGTTGGAATTGTTGGCTTCATTGTTCTGAGTTTCCCGATTTTCTTCTCCATTCTCTCTCTTCCCTCTTCCTTTTCGTTTTCTTTTTCTCTTTCTCTTTCTCTTCTCTCTCTTATTCCTTTTCTCTCTCCTCGGGCCAGAACAATCGCCCGTCTCCTCTTCCTTGTTTCTCGCGCTTCCATGTCCGAGCTCCCATGCCAGTCCATCCACTCGCATGGCTCCCCGTGTCGTCAGCCAAACGGAACAGCGGATGGATCAGCCGGAGCAAAAGATACGAGTCTTGTCGGCGCCCTCCAGACAGTTCCCACCATGAGACTCCCTCTTTTCTCAATCGTTTCCCCCTCTCCCCTCTCCCCTCTCCCCTCTCGTCCCCTCTCGTCCCCTCTTGTCCCCTCTCGTCCCCTCTCCCCCTCCACAGGTCGTATGTCCAAGCAACAATGCTCGGCCGCACATGGGACCCATCTGCGTGCACCTAAGCGGCACAGACTGGTCGTCCTGCGGACCACAACGCCAACCACCTGTACTCCGTACTCCGTACGTGCATGTTGGTCACTGCAGTCTGCAGATCGCAGCGAACATCTCAGCAGACGGGCTCCTCTTCGCGGATAATGCCTTGCCATACTAGCAGTACTAGCAGTACGGAGTACTCCGTAATGCTCGCCGTAACAATGTTCCCCCTCGCTTCCATCCCCTCGCTTGCCTGCTCGCCTGCTCGCCTGCTTGCCTGCTTGCCTGCTCGCCTGCCTGGCCTGCTGGCATGGCTTACGGGCCTCGCCTTGGGCCCTCCTGAGACCTGCATTGCATCTGCATGGGCTAGCCCGTCATTGCGTGTGCTGGTCTCTGATCTCGAGTCTGCTGGTTTCTGCCTTCGCCTTCTGACTTCGGCTTCTGACTTCTGGCTTCTGGTTGCCTACCTTCCTCACGTTCGTGCAGTCTCCTGATGAGCTGCCGAGCCCGCGTGCGTCTGTTGCCATCCACACTCTTTTGTGCCGTTGTTGGCTCGCCAGGGAACCCCCGATCAACACAGTGCTCAGAGACGACCTGCCTCCACTGTAACATGTACTTTTTACCTGCAACCCCGTAAACTCCCCAACACGCAATGCCCTTTTTCCACAGACACGTACGAGTAATAGTCTCTGGGATCGTTGGCCGCGCTGACCGCGGGAAGAGCCTAAAAGGTCACAGCCGAGGCCAGCCAGCCATTCTGGAGCCCTGGGCATTGGAGCCCTGGGCATTGGAGCCCTGGGCATTGGAGCCCTGGGCATGGAGCCCTGGGGCCCTGGGGCCCTGAGCCCTGGAGCATTGAAGATTGGAGCCCCCCCGTTCGCGGGCCCCGTTTTCTCTCCTTCACATGGGGTCATTTCTGGCGGGTAGCTCGGATTCGGGCATGTACCTGGGTACCTCCATAGGCTCGACGGAGTACTCCGTACTTGACACGACACTTTGCTTTTGCTGTGCAAATAGTTCCCGTAGCGCCCGTAGCGCCCGAATCAAGCTGGAGAACTAGAACGTTCGGAGACCCGCCTCCGCCATTTGAAACAGTGCGCGCTGCGTGTGTTGAACTGAGCCAAGCCGACCATCTCAACAACCCTGCTTGCCGCTAGCCTCAAAGCTTGCGGCTTTCAGAAGCCGTCGCGGCATTAGCGTTCGTGTACGAGGACAGGACGAGGACGTGACTTGTCCTCGCCTCGCCTCCGTATCGTACCCCAGCCGGCTGTTCGTGTTCCTCCCTCTGCCTCTTACGAGTACTCGTACGGAGTACGGAGTACTCGCTCTCGTATACCATTTGTGGACTCAACAGTGCTGCTGCATGCCTCTCGGCGGCCGCATATGCGGCACGGCTAATGGGGTATGCGAGTATAGGACCAGAATATCCCTCTCGGTGCATGCGAATGGCTGACGACGCTGACCCTCTGCGCCCAGTACCCGCGTAGGCTGTTTGTTGATAGGCTGGCATCGTAGCAACAGAGCCCACAAAAAAGAATAAAAAAAGGAATCCTGCGTTGGTCGGGGTAATCCGTGTGGAGGATGCGTTTTTTTTTCTTTGCTCTTGCTTTTTTTGTCCATTTCCCTCTTTTTGCTTTTTTGTCCATTTATTTCTGGTCCTGTTCTTGTCGTGCATTGTGACTGGGCAGGGAACCCACCCCCTCTCCAAATGGCATGTCACTTGTTTACTTTCCTTGTCGCCTATAGGACCACGCCAACCCGTCCGGCAGCAGGAATAGCGGAATAACGGAATAGCAAGAAGAACTCGAGCTGCTCGTACGAGCACGGCCAAGAACGACAGCGTGCCCGTGCTCTGACCTGCACTGTTGCGCTGGGGGCGGCGTGTTATTCGTTCTGCCTGCTGCTCGTGCCGTCCGTGTCGTTGATCAACCTCGAGTTCTGTGTGTGTGTGTGCTTCCCCAACCGCCAACCGCCAACCGCCAACGACCAACCACCCCCCCTCCTCCCTCCCCACTATCAGTCACCCTTGTCATGCTCCCGCTTCGGTATGGCGCCGGACCCGTTTTCACCTCGTCGGGAGATCACCTGAGGAGAAGAGTGAGCAGGTGAATGTTAGCGCGGGCTGAAAAAAGAGGGCTGGGCCGTCTTCTTGGTGCGCGCGAGCGGGAGGGAGGGAACGAAGGAAGGGACGGAAAGCAAGGGAGTCGGATAGGGGGTGTGCAGGTCGCTTTTGTCTGGGACGGGTGAAGGGGTGTGCCCACAACGCAACATGTCGTTCCATTATTGTCCTGCCATATTAGCGAGATGGAGAATTCCGGCGAGAGAGGGCGCCTCCCTCCTGTAACGGCCCATGTTGCTGCCGGATGACTGGCTGATTCTTGGTGGTGTTGTCCCCTCCCTCCACGTCATGCTTGGAGGCAGGGCTTCCTGTGAAGAGCGTGAAAAGCGTGAAAAACGTGAGGGTGAAAGTGAGAGAGCATGAAAGAAAGCAGCTGAATCTCCGTGTCTCGGGTGATTCATTTTTGCTGTGATCTCCAGGTCCTGGTCCTGGTCGTGTCCCGGTCGTGACCCGGTCGTGACCTGGTCCTGATCTTGATCCTGGACCTGGACCTGGCCCAGTGCCAAGTGATCTCAAAAGGCCCCTTTGCTCTCCGTACGATACTCCGTACGCTGTGCGAGATTCCATACTCGTATAGTAATCCATACTCCGACCTCCGCCCTCGTACTCCGTCCTCGTACTCCGCCCTCGTACGCCCTTCTCCGTACCCTGCAGCTGTTGCTGACACCCAAAGCCAAAAGCGTGCCGAAGGGGAAGTATTGTGCGCCACATGCTACCCTGTAAAGAATCAGACATACTCCGTACTCCGTACTATCACGTCTGATACTCGTACTTTCGGCCCCTCACTTACATGCCCTCAGAGACCAAAGCGGTGAAGAGGAACACTCTTGGTGGACCACAGACGATCGCCGTCCATGGCCGGCCGTAGTACTCCGTCCACACAATACCCCGTACTCCATACTTTGTCGTATTCCACCGTGTGGCGGGTTGCCTGTTTGATGCTGCTGCAGCGTCGGCGACGACGACGACAACAACGACGACGACGACAGCAACAACAGAACGAAATAGCATGACCGTGTCTCGTCAGGACGGCCGTCTCACAAGACTTCATTCCATTTTGTCCCGTCCCCGCAGCATTGGCCATTGCACGGCATTCCCGCTGCAAGAAGGGGAAGCATAATATCTACGACACGGAACATTGTAGAACCCTTGTGTCATCCACGGGCGTTTCGAAGCCGTGCAACGCGAAATCCTTGCAAAGAGTGACCATGTTTCCCGAACAATTTGTGGGTGCACGACGCCTCGGCCAGAGGCAAAGTAAGCCGCTACCGTGTAATATGGGGATACCCGTGTGGTAGTATCTTACCCTGTATGGCCAGGCCCTGTCGGCTAGGGAGACCAGCGAGGGTGGCGCCCGGAAATGACTGGCCACAGCCAGGAGGACAGGAGAGGGAAATATGGGGAGCTGTTTCTCCCCCCCCCCGTCCCTTTGAGACCCACCGATCCTACCCCTGTTTTCGAGTGCCAGATGCTCTTGGTCTTTTTAGTCTTTTGATTTTGTCGTAGGCGGGGGTGCTTCGTGGAGTCGTTGTCGTGTGCCGAAGACATCTGACAGCTGCCTGGCATACTTGGCCACACTGGCCACACTGGCCACATTGGCCACAGCGCCGACGGGATCCGTCCTCGCCCTCGCACTCGTCACGCGTAATACAAGCACGCGCAAAGTGGCTCACGGCCTCAGCCGTGGGCCCGCTCTTGGTGGCCCGTTTTCCCGCGACGGGTCGTCAAAAGGACTTTTTTAATCGGCACACCCGTGCCGTGCTGATCTGAGGATCGTCAGAAGGCAGACAAGTGACACACGCGATAGTGCCATTGCGTGAGACAAGACAAGTGCCATCCTGGACCTGTTGTGGAGATGTTCCCGCGTGCTTCCCTGGTGTCCGCGGCAGCTTTCTTTCGTGGTTTCGTCTTTGTGTAAGCTGAACCACTTGTCGAGTTCTCTGGCAGGCAGTATATAGCCAGAGTGTTCGGCTTCGTTCTCGTTCTCATCCTCACCCTCGTCCCTGTCTTCACCTTCACCTTCACTCGTCCTCGCCTCACCCTCGTCCTCGCCTCACTCTCGTCCTCGCCCACTCTCGTCCTCGCCTCGTCCTGCCCGACCCTGGAGACCGTCGACGCTCCATGTCAACTTTGGCGGGGCCGTTTCTGATTGGGGGCCGGTCCCACCCACACATTGAGGAGCATGTACTCCGTGCTCCGTACTCCGTACTCCGTACTCCGTGTTCTATGCGCGTATCGTGCTCCGTCCTGCACATCGCACCCGTAAGAAACGAGTACGCCTTGCTGAGCCGAGAATTCGTGATGATGATGGCCAGAAAGCCTGTGAGGCGAGGCGGGAAAGGCGGCTTCGGCCCTGTTGTCTGCTGACAGGTCTGTTGCAGGGGGGTCGCGACTGCCTGATGCAGTGCCCAACCCCGACGGGAATTATGGGTCATTTCCTGGGCATACTTGATGCCTTTTTATTAGTACTCCGTATTTTTATTCTTTTTAATGCTTTATTCTCTTCCTTCGCTCCTTCTCTTTTGGAAGGCGGACGCGCTCACGACCTGCAGCGCCCTTGCCGTGCAGGAAAGCGCGAGGCACCGTCGCTGCACGCGTGGGGGAGGGGCGACGGGGTCGGCCCTTTGTGGCAGGAGGGGTTGCCAGAGACAGGACTGTGCACAAGCACCCCGTAACCGCCTCTCTCTCCGTCTCTCTCTCTCTCGGCATCGCTTGTGTCAGTGGCCTTTTGAGGCAATGCAGGCCATGGGATCGCCTGGAAGCTGTTGGTCATGTGGGTGGGACTACGGCCTCCTCCCGCAAACACGGGCGGAACGTTCCTCGCTCCCTCCTTCTTTTTCCCATGTGGCTCCACTGCAACACTGGTCACTCCCGTGTTTCGATATCGATCTGGTTTCCTTCAGCGTCGGCGTCGTGGGACATGGGAACGAAAGGGGAAATGGCAATGGAAATGGCAATGGGAATGCGAAGGAGAAGGGGAAATTGTCTTCTGATCTCTGCCCTTGTCTCGCCCCGGCACTTGCCTCTCTCCCTGCACCTCTGCCCTCCCCTGTTCTCCGTATTTTCTTCCTTTTCTTCCTTTTTTCTTTTTCCTCTTCCTTTTCCTGCTTCTCCTTCTGCTTCTTTTCTCTTTCTGTCGTCTGCCTGTGCATTGGCTTCTTTCGGAAATATGACCACTCACCTCGAACCGTGAATGTGACAGCACTGGTTGGCCGGGGGTCTTGCCTGATTGATACACCCTTCCGCGCCTCATAATATCCAGAAACATGCTCGGTGCTCTTCCTGGTTTAACCCGTGCATGGACGCCGTTTGAGCTGACGCTCCTAGACGCTCCTAGACCGACCTGCGAGGACAGACGAGTCTCAAGCACACCGGTCTAGCCGCCGGACGGCTTCGCCCAGCGGATACCCACAGACGAGTACTCCGTACGGAGTATACGAGTGTGATGGGATGGGCCCAATCCTTCCCCCGTCTTGCCCAGTCTGCCTAGACGGAAGCCAGCTGACGGCTCACCGCTCGCAGGTCGCTGCGGCTCGAGATTGACCGACGGACTGCTGGGCTCGTATACGGAATATAGTGCGCCGCACACAGTCGTAGGTTGCCATCGCCACCGGTCCAGCCACAGCAACCGCAACACAAAAACAAGACCAAGACACAAAACGCAAAACGCACAACGCAAAACAAGGCGTCGGCGACGTGTCCTGGAACCGGCCGTGGTCGAGGGGTCAACCCCATTGGTCCGTGGCAGACACCCTCTTGCACGTTCCGTGCCGCCCATGGTGGTCAGCAGGGGGGGTCTGTGGTGTGCTTCGGTCTTGGACAGGGGGGCACGTCCAGTCTGCTGGACCTCTCGCCGGGCCGACGTTGATGAACCCTTGCGTCGTCGTCTGGATGCCACTTGGCGTGCTCCTACGGCGCATGCATCACCACTTCACCTGAGCCCTGCACGCACGATCATAACGGCGACAGGCCGGGTACAAGTACAAGCACTGTACTCGTACTCCGTACTCCGTACTCCGTACTCCATGCTCGTATTCTGCAGCCGAGTTACGCGCTTTGTGCAATGTCGTCGTCATGCTACGCCATGGCTGATGGCATTCGTAAGCCGACAACCTGTCTGTTTCCGGCTGGATGGAGCCCTCTGTACCAATGCGGCGTATTCCGCCCTCCATGCTCCATACTCTGTGCTCCGTACTCCGTACCCGTCCTCGTATCGTCTCGTATCGAACTCGGACATCTCACCTTCCAGTGAAGGCCTCGCGGTCTCACGGTCTCACGGTCTCGCGGGCACAACCACGGCAGCGGATGAGACTACTCCGTAGTCGGAAAAAAGGGGGGAAAGGAGGGGAGGGGAGGAAGAGGAAGGCCACGCTTGGCAAGAAAACGTATCTGCGACCCGTTCTGCGGCCAGGCTGGGGATTAGGCCGTCGGCGGCGTGGGTTTTGTGGCAGCGCGGATTGTGTGTGTGTCCCACTCTTTCCGCAACCGGCTCGGCTGGTGCCAGCAAACTACAGCAGGGGCGCGTTTCCAGCGCATGCCAAACCGAGACAGCGCGCGACCGGTCCATTGCGCCGCAAACGCTTTGTCTTTTACGAGTAGGAGTACAAAGCGTCTTTTGTCTTTCTGTCTGTCGTATGTCGTCTGTCTTTCCGTCAGTCAATTCTGTCTCTCTTCTCTTTCTCACTCTCTCCTCGTTCTCGCTTTCCCTCTCTGGCTCTTTCCTTCGCTTCGTTTTCCAGGTCGCCCTCTCGCTCCTTCCCCCTTTCCCTAATCCTCCAGAATCACCAACAGCTCGTTCGTATCCTACAATACGCCGTATACGAGGGCCGGTTCCCTGAAACCTGTGCTCGCATAAACGCACGCCCCGGGCGTCCCACACGCACATGGTAGCCTCCGATCACACCCCATCGCCTCCATGGGACCCCTGTCCTGCACGCCCCCTCCCTGGTGCTGCCCCGTCCCTTCCTCTACCCTGTACGGAGCACTATACTACTGCTATGGTAGTATACGGAGTACCAGCGCCGTTAATAGTATTCCTCAACCATGGGTAAAACTAACTGCAAACGAGAGCCGAGAGGAGAGGGAGGAGACTCGTACGTCGCACTCTACGCAGTGCTGTACTCCTCAGTCCTACCTATACTACGACCACGCACTCCATACCCATGTAGGCATTTTGGAGGGAGCCCCGTACTAGGCATGTACTCGTATCTTCAGCAACAAACGGTATCAGCACTAGACTTCAATGGGTGTTTGTATACGGAGTACGAGTACGAACACCTGTCCGGGTATGTGTCTATGTGTCTATGCGTCTGTGTCCTCCCTACAGAGTAATCCTCCGTATCGTCCCGTAGAGCCCATTCGTTCGTGGATTCGCTACGGCAGGCTCGACCCGGCGCGCCGTCCAGAACCGCTTCCGGACTTGTACTCCATCCTTTCTGTTTGCCTCGACGATCGCCCACCGGTTGTCTTTGTCTTCTCGTCTCCCTGTCTTCCCCGTCCTCCCCGTCATCCCCGCCGCGTAGCCCCCAACGAATGTGCCGTTGTTGTTTACAGGGTAAGACGCGAAGCGGAAGCGGAAGCGGTTTCGCTGCAAATGGAGCCGTGCGAGGCTCTGGCCGCCGGACTGCCGGCTTTGTCTTCGGCCACTGTGTCTCTCCCCCGTCCGTCCTGTCGCGTCTTCTCACAAAGCGCCCGCTGGGTGTTAGTCAGTCCCTCGCCTATCCGACCACACTAGCGGGCTGGGCCTTTGTTCAAGACACAGGAGACACAGGTCAGACAAAAGACCGGAGGCAAAGAGGCAAAAACCAAAAGCCAAAACCGAAAAGCCCCAAAAACCCAAAAAACCCCTCCCCAAAGCCAAATCCAAAAAAGCCCAGGCCCAAAAAGGAAAAAGCCAATGTCAAAGAGTCAAATGCCAAAGCCAAACCTTTTGTGTCTGACACTGGCCTGGCACCTGTTGTCTTACCCTGGCTGCCAAATCCGGGGGTGGACGAACGGTTGGCTAAGGAGTAGGGGAATACGGAGTCGTAGCGTCCTCGTAGGGTTCAGGGAGCGAGGAACAAAGGCAAGAGGCCAAAAGAAAGACCAAAAGACCAGAGCACAAGGCCAAAGGGCAAAAGACCCCCCCAAAGACCAAAGACCAGGGGGGGAGTGTGTGTTTGCCGAGGGCGCGCGCTCGCAGTCTCCAAAATAGTCAGCAACCAAAGTGGAGAGAACGAGACAAAGCATGCAAGGCAAGTGCCAGGCAGGCCTGCGGGCAGGTATGCGGTAAGCCAGTCTGGGCTGTCCATCATTACCCGCCCGCTCTTCCCATAATTCCTTCCGCGCTCGGCTAGGGCCCCGCCGTGCAGCCAGGTCGACTAGTATGTCACCCACTAACACTGGTACGGTGGAAAGCACGGAGGGCTCGCTCTTGCTGGTTCGACTGGTTCGACTGGCTCGACCGGCTCGACTGGTTTGTTTGGCTCGGCTGGTTTGTTTGGCTCGTCCTCGTTTCGGCTGGCTCGACGCTCTTGCCTGGGTGGCCTTTTTGTCTTTTTTGGCGCTTTTTTTTGTCCGGCTTTTTTTGTTGGCTGGCTCGCTGGCCGGGGGCAGTCCATCTACCTTTGGCTCCCGCAACTAGGCGCTGGTGGCGCGCGTACCCGGTACTTGCCGTTCAAACCCGTCCAAACCCGTCCACCCAACGCATCTGACCTAGATCGCCCCTTCCTGTCTGGCCTGCCCACTCCTCGGCCGCAAATACGATACGTGTACAGGGTAGCCAGGGTAGCCTCAGAGTATAGACAGGGTAGCCAAGGGTAGCCAAGGGTCCTCGTAGCGCAGCTAGCCACTAACCGTCCCCGTCAGTTCCTTCCCTCCCGCCCACGGCACACCCAAAAACTGCCCGTGGCGCGCGCAGGCGGCTGAAGCCCACACCCCCCCCCTCTCTCACCCTCCCCCCAAGACCTAAAGACCCTAAAGACCCAAAAGACCCAAAAGACCAAAGACCCAAGACGCCTGTACCTCCACTGTATGAACAAGTATCTTCCTCGTATATTAGTGCGGATCGCCCACATCTTTGTGCTTTCCCTCCCATTCCACCTTACTCCCCCCCCCCCCCCCCCAATCTCAATTTCCGCTCTTCAGCCAGACAGCGACACCTTTCCTCTTGGTGTCTTTTTTTGTGGACGGAAAGAACGATCCGCCAGCACACATACGCACGCAAACAAGCAAACACGCAAACACGCAAAACACGCAAAACACGCAAACACCCAACTGCATCCCAAAGGAGAAAGAGAGAAGGAGCAGACCCCCCAAGAAAAGCAAAGAAAAGAAAAAAAAAAGAAAAGAAAAAGAAAAATACCCGTCCGCTCCTGCCTCCCGTGCGTCCTGTCCTGCCAACGTCCTATTGGCCCCTATTGCTCCTATTGGCCTGCCTCTTCGCCCGTTACTAACACCGCCACTCAGAGCGACCATCGTTCCTGACCTGCCGAGTCATACGACCATTCCGGCCTGCGGTATCCATCATCAATCGCCGTCAGATTCCCCCTAGTGAACTCCCGCTATTTTAGCTATTTTTCTCTCGCCCTCTTTTTGCTTTCCCCACCTCCCTTGTGCTGCTCTATTTCTCCTCCTCTTTTCCCACTTTCTTCCCACAAACCTGGTTTACGTGGAGAGAGGCCGTTCACACTTTGTGCATCCTTTCTCTTTTTTTTCTTTGCCTTGCTTTTCCTTTTCCTTTCTCCTCCTCTCCTCCTCTCCTCCGCTCTCTCTACCGTCTCTCCTTCTCCAGCCGCCAAGCTGGCGCCCATCACGGAAACACGGCCCTACAGCTACTCCTATCCTCCCAGCATGGCTGAAGAGGTGAGGCCCAAGTTGCCTCAGCTGTCTCAAGGCCGCGATGTGCCACCGCATTCCGTCATCCCCAAGCAGGAAGACGACGACCAGGACCGCCATCACCGTCCCCAGCCACTGCAGATGCCGCCGGCCAACACCGTCACCCTTCCGTCTTTTCGGGAGGCCTACGGCTCCGCTCTGGCGCAATATCCAGCCCCCCCTCCTCCTCCACCTCACCAGCCTTACGTCGATCCCCTGAGTCGTCCGGGCCCGGCACCGCGTCCGCCGTATCCAGATTCTCCCAACGGCCCTGCTCAGCTGGGCCCTCCGGGTCCCCCAGGTCCTCCTGGCCCTCCGGGCCCGCCTGGCCCGCCTGTGTCTATGAACAACGGCGGCGGTGAGACGTACTCGCGTATGCATCATCCCGACATGAACAACCGGGATAGCAAGGAATACTATGCCTATCAGTACGCCTCCTACGCCGACCGGGCGCCGCCACCGCCACCACATCCGTCCTACTGGTCGCAGCACTCGATGCCGCCCAGCTACCAGTCTCAGCCGCCCGAGTCGGCTCCGCGGCAGAGGACGTCCATAGCTTGCAAGTATTGCCGCAAACGGAAGGTAAGAGAGCGAACCAGAACGTTTCCACGCTTCGTTGGACTTGGCTAACGCGCGGTAGATCCGTTGCAGCGGCTACCAAAATACTCCGGACGGCAAGTGTACAAACTGCAAGAAGACGGGCAACGACTGCGTCTTCCAACCCGTCTCCTCGACCACTTCGACCGCCTTTGTCCCCGTCTCCGCCATCCAGGGCGGCGTCCCGCCAGGAACCCCTCTGTACGGTGCTTTCGGCCAACCCCTGGGACCCAATGGCGGCCGCGGCCCCGCCCCGGGCCACGCAAATGGCTCTCACAGCGGCTCTGTTCCTCCGAGCAGCGCCCACCCCACGCATCCTAGCCACAGCAGCCACGGCAGCATGAACGGGTCGGCACAACCGCCGCATCCCGGCTACGGACCCAGCTCGCCCGGCGGCAACAGCTACTACCAGCAGCATACGCGCTCGCCCATGGAGCAGTCCGGCCCGCCGCCACCGCCACCGCTGCCGGCTTCGGTGCAGCAGTCGTCGCAGCAGGGTCCGTCGCCGATGAGCATGCGGCAACTGCCGCTGCCTTATCCGCAGTCGGGCAACAACAGTGGCTATCCCGAGGACCAGCGCCGGCTGAGCGTCAAGCGTCCGCGCGACGAGGAGGAGGCGGAATACGCGAACCGTCTGCCGCCACCGCCGCCTGCGTATAGCAATCACCCGAACAATGGATACTATGCGAGCCAAGAAGAGGCAGCGCGCGGCCACGCGGAGATGAACCGACACTCGCCTTCTATGCACGCATCGAGTGCACAAAACAACGCTACATCGCCTACGAATGGGCATGCGATGTACGGCCGCGGACCTCTCCCGCCGCCGCCGATGTCCTCTGTTGGTACCGAGTACGCGACCTCTCTATAAGTTTTCCGTGGCCCCACCAGGACACTATATCTAACAGGCGAGATTCAAGCAGTACCAGCGTGCGTAGTAATGGCAGCGTTGCCGAAACTGCCGTGACGTCGCCGGTCGAGCGCAACAGCACGAGATCTCCGAGCGGCGAAGCCGAAGACGCGGCGAGACGACTCAGTCCGCCCGAGCGGTACTTGCAGCAGCCGCATTCGTATGCGCGGGATTGCGAACTTGGCGCCGGGCGCGATATGGACCGTTTTATGTTGAATCGGCTGGGCAATGCGCGTGTCGATGCACGTCTGGATTATCGTGGCGAGCCACCATACCCCCATCATCTCCGTGAGAGGATGTAGGTATCCAGGGATATCCGGTGCTCTTCTGCGGGCTGGAACCACGTGCTTCATTCTACTTTAATTAATTTGTCCCCCTCTCGACACCTATTATGTTTTTTACCAGTTCGCAGGCCAACGGGGACATTACGCTGGGCGGCAGTTATTTTCTGTTATTGTTTTATGTGTTTGTTTTTCCGTTTTCTGTTTTCCGTTTCTATTTTCTGTTTCTATTTTCGTTTTGTTTTCGGGTTGCTTTGAGCCCCAGTTCGGAATGGGGTGTCCGGGTCTTTTCACATGTTTATTCCTCCTGTTTTTCTAGAAAGGGTCGGCGGCAGCGATGCTGGTTACGGACGATGACTTTTCGGAGATGGCAGACACATTCAGTGTTTCCCTCTCCCTTGCTTGTTATGATTATCTCTCTTTCCTCTTTCCTCTCTCTTACTTTCTTACTTTCTCTTCTGCGACACATGTATGTCTTGTTTCCTTTCGGTTTGGTGATCTTGGAAAAAAAGACCGGTTCTGCCTCGCGGCATACGAATTTCTTTCTATCTTTGGCTATGGTATTGTGTGGGGAGTAGGGAGTGGAGGGGATGCTATATTCTTTCCTTTGTTCTCGCGTGTGTTCTTCTGGGGGTCTCGGCCGAGAAAAGCAAAAAGGGCAAAAGAAAAAGAAAAAAAGGGGTGTGGAGGGCGTGTGGAAGGCAAACGACCCCCGTCTATGGAGTATTACGATCCTCGCAGAAGCAGAAAAAGGCAACGCGCGTGCGGCTCGTTTATTCGTTTTTACTATTTCTTTTTTCTTTCCTTTTTCTTTTTTTCTTTTTCTTTCTCCGCTGTCCATTTTCCATTTACCGGTTTCCGGTTTCCGGTGCTCTTTTATCGCTTTTTCTTTTTCTTTCCTTTCAACTCTGTCCCTTTGTTCTCGGGAAAGAGGAGGAATTCGTGTGCAAACAAAGACCGAACTCGAGTGGCAAAAGACTGTAAGATACTCCGTACTATTTTATTTTATTTTCTATTTTATTTTTCTTAAATTCCAGCAGAGGAACCAATTCTGCGTGGCTCTGGTTCAGGCTTTGTGATACGAGTGATACGACGTAGGACATACGACATTCCTTGGGCGCTTCCCTGGACGAATAGAAGGGTCTAGTAGGGGCAGTGGTCAGTTGCATGGTAGGTGGTATTTTTTTCGGTCTTTGCCTTGCGCAGAGCCGCGGCAAGGGGCGAGGCGACGTGCAGACGGGCGGGCAGAACGGGCAGAGCGGGCAGAGCGGGCAGCGCGGGCAGCGGCTGGACAGCGCAGCCGGGCAGCAGCGGGGAGGACACTACGTAGGTGGTAGTAGGTCGTATTAGGGGGGCGAAAAGCAAGGCGCGCGGGCCCAAGCACTAGTGAAAAACGGCGCTGGGAAATAGCAGGGCCACTAAGAAGGGACCAATACGAGCGATGGAGTCCATTGGGTGCCAGACGAGAGTCGTACGAGGGAGGGAGGACTTTGCGTAGGGACAGGTAGAGGTAGTAGAGGTAGGTTGTTCTGTTCTGTTCTGTTTCTGTTGTTTCTGTTTTCTGGTATCTTCTGGTATCTCTGGCATCTCTGGTATCTCTGGTATCTTTCTGTTCTGTTCTTTCTCTTTCTCTATTTTCTACTCTCCTTTTCTCTATTTCTGCTATCTTTTCCTATTTTCTCCCTCCTCTCCTCCTTGACACGTGCAGACAAGCCAAGGAGGGTCCAGAACCTGGGCGGCCTCACATAGTCGCCGATCTTCCGAGCATGGACAGCAGGACGGGGATGTGTACAATTAGCCATGCACAAGGCAAGAGACAAGAGTCCAAAGACAGTGATATGCCGTCACCGTCGTACGAGAACAACCACGGAACTCTTTGAGCTGGCAGAACTCGTGGGCCTTGGCATGGGGCGTGGCGTGTCGGCACCTCGCCGGTTCTTTCATCTTTGCCCCTCTGCTCTGGCTGGCTGGCTGGTCTGGCTGGCTGGCCAGCTGGCTGGCCTGCCCGTTTACCCTTTTTTGCCCTGGACGTGCCCCGCCGTAGACAGGCCGCGTGCGGCGGCATGCAACGCAAGAGTGCCGGCCGTTGGCGGAAGTGTGCCGGCGACGACTGGCCATCTACGAGTGCGAGTACGAGTACGAGTACTGTACGAGTACGAGTTCCGTACGAGTTCCGTACTCGTATGGTAAACACTGTATCGTCTCGCCACCCATTCCACCCAGTCGACGGACCGAGGAGAGGCGCGGTCTCGTCGCTGGCCTCTGTCGTGACGCCCCCTTCCTAGTCCGCCCCCTAGCCTCTGATTTCTTTGTTCTCTCGCCCACAGGCGGGTCTCTGGCCCGGACAAGCGCGCGCCGTAGGCTGCTTGGAGATAGGCACGGCGCACTGGCGTCGCTGGACCAGCACAGGTCGTCACTGGCCGTCACTGGCGTGGCGGAGGTCCAAAAATCAGCCGGGCCCAGCAAGAGGGGCCTGGGACGGACTGGCTTGGCCGCCCTGCCTCCTGGACCAGAGCGCCCCGGCCCAGCACGCCTCGCCGAGCGGAACCAACCCTCTTGGACGGGCAGACGGAAGGGAAAGGGGGGAGGGGACGGGGAGGGAAAAAAAAAGTGCGTAGCGTCTCTGCCCAGGCGAAACGGCCGCCTGGCGTCCTGGGTCCGGAGGTGTTGGTCTACGGAGAAAGATACTACTGCAGCTCCCCCTTTTCACGACTCCGTACTAGATGGTCCTTTTTTACCACGCCCATCCTTGTCGAGAGATGAGAGAATAAGATGGAGAAGGTGGTGGAAGAGAATAGAATACGAGCAGGAGTACAGAGAATGTACGAAAGAAGAGGAAGAAAAATAAACAAGAATAGTAGACGTAAGAAAGAGAATAACAACACAACAAAACAATAAAAGCAACAACAAAAGCAAAAACAACACAACACAAACTCTATGCCGACGTCGTAAAAACGCCAAACGTCCAACGATTTTGGCCACCGCTCCGTCTGGCGGCAAGCGCCGTGATCGTCGAGCAACAAGAGTATAGAGCAGTACTCGTACAGAGTGCTCGTACTCCCTACTCGTCGCTCGGTCTTCTTCCTCCGTACTCCATCCAACATGTCCATCCTGCAGATTTCCTGCAGATTTTCTGCTCCTCCTGACAATAATCGCTCATGCTAACCTAACGGCACACACATCCAGACACCCCGTGCCTTGAACCCCTTCTCCACCCTTCTGGGACCCTGATCGTGGCCAGACATGGGCCAGCAGTGTCTGAATACCTGTACGCCCCGAGTGTGCGTCTGGAAGAAGAGGGAACGCAATACTCCGTACCCGTCTGCATGCACGCTGGACCCCGACCCATTCCGGCCTGTCCACAACCAGTGCCATGCTGCCAACACATCTCGTCTCCCTCGCTCGCCTGACCCTGCCCCCCATGCTGCTCGTCCTCCTGGTCCTCCTGGCCTCTTGGTCCTCCTGGTCCTCCTGGTCCTCCTGCCCTCCTGGCCTTCCTGCTCTGGCTCGCACGTCGTACTGCATCAGGCCTGCACCATCTCAGCCAACCAACAGCGCAGCCGAGGCGCCATCGCTTCCTGCTGCTCCTCGGACGCTGACTAGCCGGCTGTGGTTGCAGTGCATCTGCAGAAGGCTCTGGCTCAGTAGGGAGAGTACGAGTAGTGGGAGTAGTGGGAGTAACAAGAGTAGGGAGAGTACGAGTAGTGGGAGTAGTGGGAGTACTTCTCGTACTACTGTTGGGCCTTACTTGCCCGCTGCAGCCTGGCGTCCTTTTTTGGCTCACCCCCTTTTGTCTCCAACTCCCCTGTTCCCTGTCACCGCCTCTTTTCCAGAGGGGCTTCTCCATCGCCGTATGGACTGCTCGCTCTCTGCTCTGGCTGTGTGGCTTTTGTCCGGCGCCCTCTGCCTTTCTTTCTACGCCCCCCTGTCGTCCAGGTCACATGGTTGAAAGCACATGCGAGTCAGACCAACAACCGTGTCTGTGTTACGGGACGAGGGTCAGAAAATGGGCGGGTCTTCCCACATCCTCGCCTCTGCTCCCCCCCCCCCCCTTGCATCTCCGTGATGTACTCGTATCTTGTGTATCGAACGTGTATCTGACTCGTACTCGTACTTTTTGCCCATGCCATGCCCCCTCCATTTCCCTCCCCCCCTTCAGATATGCACACCAATGCAATAACACCCCGGTGTGGAAGGAATACGAGTACGAGTACGCATGCCCGATGATAAGCCACCGGCCGATCTCTATTGCTCTCTTGCTCCTCAGGATGCAGCTCCTACTCGTATGACAGTCAACCTGCATGCTCTTGCCGCCGTCGTGGCTGCTCTTCGTGTTCCTACGAAGCACATGGAAGCCTTGGGTGGCTGTCGGTCCCTGCCGGCCATCCGTCTGGGCGGCCATGGAAGGATGGCCAGAGCAGGGGTCATGGCCAGACGAGAATGGGGAAAGGCAAATGGAAAAGGGAAAAGGCAAGAGGGAAAAGGCAAAAGGAAAAGAATGCCATGGCCGTCTAGCCCTCCATCGCCGCCGCCACAACTGTCGCCAAAGTGGAGGCATAAGCACTACCCCTACCACGACACGACCACGACACGACCACGCTCTGCTCGTACGAGTGCCCTGTGCTCCTCTCCCGACTGCCAGCGTTTCGGGCAGCGCCAGGCAGCGCCAGGCATCACCGGGCAGCGTCAGACGTCACCGGACATCACCAGGTATCACCGGACAGCGTCAGACATCACCAGGACAGCCACCCTTCGAGTACTTCCCTGCAGCATCGGGCTGGCGGCAGATGAGGTGCCATGGACGTGATCCACCCCCGAGGAAACCTGTTTGCTCTGACCGGTGCGGGACACTTGCACGTCGCACGGCGTACGAGTATGCGCGTGCCACGTCTTGCGTCCTTCTGGCAGATGTGACGATCGTATAAAGGACGGAGTACTACCATAATACCACCGTACCACCGCACACCCCCCCGTAGTCTATTCGAACCCGGGGTTTCCTTGCTCGCCGGGTCAGACATCGTCCGTTTTCATACTGGCGCTGGGCCTAGAGCCTGCTGAAATTGTGGCCGATGGCTCCATCGTCAACTGCATGAAGACACTCTGCATTTCGGTTAGCCACTGCTGTTGTTCCTTGCTCCTGGCTGCCATGTCGGAGTTCTCCGTACGGACAGCGTCCTGCATCTGAATGCTCAACGCAATGTCGCGCTCGCTCTGGAAATGATTCATCTCCCCAGCATTCCTTCGGGCCTGCCAAGCCTCGCCGTACGAGTACGGACACGCCTGATCGTACAAAAAATACAAAAAATACAAAAAAGGGGCGAGGCCCAGCAGGGGTCATGGAAAGCCCCGGGGCTTAGCCGCTGTTCGGCGCGAGACGAGACTTGTCTTCCGTTGCGAGGCGCGACTTCGGGTACGTAGTGCCGTGTCCATGGCTCGATTCTCTCCCTAGGCCGTCCCTTCGGCGAGACAGGCGCTGGAAGAACTCGAACGTACTAGGGGCGTCAGAACGCCACTAGCTGGTCTGGTCGTCGCTCAGCTTCCTGGATCGCCTGGCCTCTCGCCCGTGGCAGCAGGGAGGCCGCAGGCTGCTGGACTGTTCGCGAGGTTGGGGACAGCAGAGGCGAGCACTCGTACAGCAGACTGGTCGTCTTGTATTGCGTTGCGTCTATACTCGACGGCCGAGAATATTCGATTTGTGTCGAGGCTGTGATTCGTTTTTTCCTCATCCGGACTCGTGACACAAGACTCAGCCGTACGGAGTAGAGCGAGAAAAGATACGAGTACAATCCAAGACAGGCAACTTCAGAAACGGTTGTCCTTCTATAGTCTCCATGTTCTCCACTTTGTTCGTGAAGCCTCGACGATCTTCGGACCAAACATCGTGAGATTGAAAAGGGTCATTGAAACATTGATATCATATTAGAAAACAAAATGCCTCTCCATACACTTCAGTATACACTGCCCCCAGGCCGTCAGACAAGTTGTCCGACGGCCATGGCCGACAAAACAAACACAACACAAATGGGCCACGGACACTATTTACAGGCCCTTTCCGACTTTGCACGTATAGAATATAGAATCTGACAAGCCCACATTAACAAAGGACAGGAAGAGCATGAAGAGCCCAGACGTCCAAGCCATCCGACAAACTGCAAGAAATGTTAGCAAGACTACCCGAGGGATGGCATCCTGTGGTTACATGTCTGCTCGCCGACCTGAAGACAAACATTGGCACAACTCTATACAATGTAGATCCTTGAAATGCCGAGAACCAAAAAGGCCAAGAAAAGGAAACAGGAAATTCAACTGACCATGCAGATGGGAACGTAAACGACAAGGCAAAAGCCAAGCTTTGCTGCTCCATTCCAGGAATATAAAGTCGTGCTTGTTCCAATCGCAACTTTGTCGGATCTTGTTCACCGAAGAGAGCACCGGCTCGGCTCTTTCTTCCTTCTTCCTCATTCCTCACTCCTCCTTCTTTTTCTTTTTTTTTTCTGCTTTCTTTTTTTATTCTGACTCCAGAAAGTTCTCATAGGACCAACTTTGGGACAGAAAAGAAGTTTAGGTTTCAGGCCGTAGTCCTTTGCAAGCCGCCATGTATAATGTAAGATATATCCGGGTTTGATGACTTGTGTGGATAGAAGAGATGTGTGTATAAAAAGACGCGGCCCTTCTTTCTTTCTTTCGTTCTTGCTAGTGGGAGTACATCTCACTCAGCCTGGTCGTGCTTGGATCATGTGGCATTTTCTGGTGAACCAAAAAACAGTACATCTTTTGCATAGACAGAAACACCCCTGATGCGTCCCTGAGGGGTGGGCGGGAGACAAAAATCCAAAGAAAAAGGTCGACCGAAAAGAGGCGTTTACATGTCACAAAAAAAGAAACAAGACGTTACAGAAAAAAGAAAGAGAAAAAACAATCCTGCCAGCAGAACCACATTAGCTGTCACGATGAACAGCAGAAAATTCGAATGCATCCACGCGTGGCAAGACTCACATGGAAAACATCAAGAGCCTCATGGCCACAACCTCACACCACACATGTCGTTTTTTAATAGTAAAGAGAAAAGAGAAGAAAAAAAAAGAAATTGCCCCTTTCCAATTCGTAAAATCAGTGGAATAAAACAGCGTAAGACACATAAAAGAAAACGATGCAACCAATCCGAAAAGAGCCAGAGTGGATGAAGATCCTGGGTTATGTCGAATACACGAAGACGAAAAGAAAAGCGCGTCCGGATGTGGTTCGGTCCATATGGTACGGGGAACGAACAGTCGGCAAGAAAACAAGAATCAAGCAGCAAGCACATGCCTGCTCTTTGTCTTTCTCTCAATCTCTCATGGAGGTGGAAATGGAACCCATCCACCTCCAGAGTCTTCAGAGGATTGGTGTAAGCGGTCTTCTGCTAGAGCTAGAATATCATGGTTGAGTCATAGTGGCTGCTCTGTTTTTGCTTTGGGGAGGAAAGGAGGATCCTCCCCTCCATGTCTT
This sequence comes from Dryadomyces quercivorus, assembly GCA_002778125.1. Classification (NCBI taxonomy): domain Eukaryota; kingdom Fungi; phylum Ascomycota; class Sordariomycetes; order Ophiostomatales; family Ophiostomataceae; genus Dryadomyces; species Dryadomyces quercivorus. The sequence continues at coordinate 1,078,992 of PCDE01000014.1, forward strand.
GTTCTACTGAAATCTCGGCCGAGATTGTGATGGTTATCCGGACTGTGGTTGAATACTGTCGAACCCAGGAGAAATGTAGTGGTATGGAAGGCTCCATTCAGAAAGCTGCAAGTGTCTTGTGGTCCGTGAGGCATCTCTGGGCACACTTTCTGTTTTGTGAAATTCCTGGGTATCCAATAAAGGGCAAAAAGAAGAAAACGCCGTGCAATCAAATCCAAGTAGAAAGGAAGTCCAGGTCAGAAGGGAAAGCTAAAGTGCCCCGAGCCCTTCAGGCTGGAAGTCCATATAGGCACGGTAAAAGAGCAGACCCAGTGGGGTTTCTGTTTCTCATGTTCTAATAGAGAACACGCAAGAGATGAGATGATGAAATGCTCGGACCAGGCAGAGCATCCTTCTAGTGTCATTGCTTGCTTTGGGACAGGCCCGTTTCTTGGATCCTTTTTTAGTGGTTGCTGTTCTTGCAGAACCAGTCTGTCATTGGTCTTCATCAGAAGCATCGAAAAACGAGTCCGACCCATGGCTTAGCATCATCACTTTCCAGGTGTGAATTTCCAATGGGGGTTCGAGTGGAGAGACAATGAGGCCCGTCCCCAAAGTTCTGATGTCCTGGAGATCATGGTTGATCTAGAAGATGGCCAAGTCCTGGGGGAAGAGAGAAGTAATGGAGAAGTCGTAAAGACACGTATCCGATCTGTCCAGTCGAAGGAGATCCGGTCCATGGAGGTTGCATAGAAAGGAAAACCCCAAACACCAGAGACAGGAAAAAACCAAACTCCGAAAAGGAAAGAGACAGAAAAAAGAAAAGAGAAGAAAGAGAAGAAAAGAAAAAGAAGAAAGAAACAGAAAGAAACACGAAAAAAAACGAAGAAAAACGAAGAAAAACGAAAAAGCAGTTGACATCTCCTGTCGCCGTGGCGGAGGAGATGGGCAGAAGAGGGAGCAATAGGCGTTCAGAATCCCATGTGATTATGCTCCAGCAAAACAGCAAGGGCCGGAGACATGCCGCTCTTCTGATCTGGGGTGCAGATCCCGCCGATTCAACGCCGGTTGTAGTGATGTGGGGGGTTGCCATTTTTGGAGGCAGATCCGGTCCTGTTTGGCGGCGTTGGCTCCCGAGGAGGCCGAGGATCCCGGGGATCCCGGGGATCACGGGGATCACGGGGATCACGGTCGGGCAGGCGGTCGACACCACGATCTCGGTAGTCGGGCCGGTCAGCTCCAACACGGTCCCGGCGAGGTCCTGGAGAGGGTCCACTAGGGGAAGGAAGTTGAGTTTTTGGGCTTGTCGCCGTGGGCCCGGGGAGGGGTTGGGAAGAGGGGTAGGCAGGATCATCATACTGTTGCGGCTGTTGTACTGGGACGTCATGGACAGTATTGAACCCCGGGTTTGGCATGTTGGGTGCTAAGGATGTGAGTAAATTGATCTGGATGGAGGGGGGAGGGCGATCGGGAGCGACGTGGAGAACGGATGCGGACAAAAGGGGAGCAAATGGGGAGAGAAAAACGGAGAGAAAATGAGAAAATGCAAAAAAACGAAGAAATCAAAAAAATCAAAAAATCAAAAGGCAGAAAACTGCCAGAGGGTACAAGGAAGGGATCTGCTAACAGGACGGTGCCACTCTACCTCGTCCATAATTGTTGTCCACTGGCTGGGCGTAAATCGCACCAGGACCGGCAGAAGCCGGTGGTCCATAGCCTCCGTAACTGCCAGCGCCTCCAGCCATGTTGTTGTAAGGCCCGCGGAAGTTGGGTCCCGGGTTGCCGTTAAAACCGGCACCCTGTGGGGAGGTCCGCCTGGCGGCCATGGAGGCCGCATCTTCCATGACGGTGTCCTGTGGATACATGTCACGACTGGGGATTGCCTGGTAGAACGAGCCGGCTACATAGCCTTCTGGAGCGGCCATGGATCCGCCGTTGCCGCCATTTCCATAGGCACCTGCACCGAGGCCGGCTGCAGGGCCGGTGGGCTGTCCATTGTACCTGGGATCCGGCATATTGTGCATGGGCGCGGTGTAAGGTGCGTTGGCTGGAGGTGGTTGCGAATAGCCGCCCTGGATATAGGCAGGAGGGCCCGGAGGAGGGATGTTGGCCGACACGGGAATGTAGCCTGGACCCTCGCTGCTGGGATAACGGGGGTCATAGGAAGAAGGGACATACGGGGCGGGCGCTGGGGCAGGCGGCATGGCAACGCTGCCGTTGCCGCCTCCGATGGGCCGCCCTGGGCCTTCTCGGATCGATGAATCTTGGTATCGCACTGCTTCTGTTAGGTCAGGGGTCTCGTCCCCCTCGTCCTCTGCACAGCACATCTGCAGGAAAGACGGCAAAGTACCTGCAACTGCGCCAGCGCCTGATTGCCTTCGACGCTCTGCCTCCCATCGTGCAGAGTCGTTTTTCAGGTCCGTGATCATAGCGGATGTCAAGTTTCGGTACGCGGTGATGTAATAGCCCTGCGTAACTTGACCCGTCTATGGCGCGTCAGCATGTGAGTCCTTGCCCTTGCCCTTGCCCACCGTGGATGGAGATGGACCCGGCGCGCAGCAGCTGTGCCTCACCTTTTCATCGACATAGGTTCCAGGCCGGACCAGAGCATCGTTGCCCAGGTACCGGCAGATGTCGGCCGTGATGACTTCTCGGTCTATGCCATCTCGGGGAACAAAGTATTCGTTGGTGCGGGACGCCTGGGCTGGTGCAGCGTATGCATTGCCGTTGGCTCGTGGTGGACGACCCGCCATGGTTCTGTTTTGGCTGGACGTAGAAGAGGATTGGTGAGGAGGCGGAGAAGGGAGGGGGGGGAGGGGGGGAGGGAAAAGAGAGAGAGGGGGGGTCTACAAAAAAAGGAACTCTGAACAAGACGAGAAAGGGGGTATCGGAGGAGAACCGGAAGTAGAGAAGAGGAGACGTCGAAGAGAGGAGACGAAAAATATGGAAGGGGGGACGTGCGAGAGGATAAAAACGACGAAAAATTGGAAAAGGAAGAAAAAGAAGAGAGAAAAAAGTGAGGAGGGAAGAAATAGGTAGAGGAGAGCGAAAATGCAAGGCGCGTGCAACGAGGGAAGGACAGCTGGTGGAAGAGTGGGTTCTAGGGGCTGGCGATGTGGCGTTGTGGGGCGCTGGACGCCTTCAGGTCCGGCGATAGGGCGCAGGCCCGACAACGTTGCAGCCTGCAAGAGGTGGGCGGAGGGGGGACTCGTGCGTTACCGACCTATGGCTCTGGCAGCCGCTGCATGGAATCAGGAGGGGCGGAGGGGCGGAGGGGCGGAAGGCGTAAGGGCGTAATGGCGGAAGGCGCAAGGGCACAAGGGCACAAGGGCACAAGGGTGTATTCTTACGGAATCCCAGGGGAGGGGTGTTACTTGTTGGGCTGTTTCTATGGTCTGCAGCCTGACGGGAAAGGGGAAGCGGCAAGACGCGGGAGAGGAGGCAGGAGCGGCGCAGGAGCAGGCAGGAGCGGCGCAGGAGCAGGCAAGAGCAGGCAAGAAGCAGGCAAGAGCGGGCAAGAAGCAGGCAGGAGGCAAGAAGCAGGAGGCAGGAGGCAAGCGGCAAGAGCACACAAGAGGCAGGAGCACACAGGAGCACACAAGACACAAGCACACAATAGGCAGGGGCACATCACAGGAAGCACAGCAGGCAACAGGCAGAAGCACACAAGAGGGGCTGTTGGTGGTGAGACGATTTTCTTTTTTCTTTTTTCTTCTCTTTTTACCATTTTTTTTCTCTTTTTTATTCCTTTACTATTTATTATTATTTTATTATTTTACAATTTTTCACTTTCACTTTTTCTCTCGTCTTTCCCATTCTCATTTCCCGTAGACGGACTGTCACTGGCTGTCACTGGCTGTCACGGGGTTCCACCGTTACGAGGCGAGGTGCCGGATCGTCGCCGTGTGGCAGCGTGGCAGGAACGAATGAGCGTCCGACGCTCTGGACAGCGTGCGCCAGACAAATAGCACGCCTCTTTAAAAATACTCGCAAACACCCATACGAGCACCCCAAACCCGCGGCGGGGGAAAAGCTGCGAACCAATGGCAACGGCGTTGGGCCAGGGGGGGCGGTTTGGCGGGATGCTATGGCGTCTCGCGTGGCCGGCGGTTGGCTGGGCGTCTTGGTCCTGAGCGTCCTGAACGTCCTGGGCGGCCTAGGCGGCCTAGACTAGTTGCCTGATGGTGGGGGACGGGCCTGCCTGGTCTCTGGTCTGCCTGGTCTCTTGTCTGCCTGGTCGGCCTGGCCTGCCTGGCGGCCTCGCCATCGGTACCACCGGTACCATCGGTGGACAAATAAGGAAGAACGGAGGTCAGCCGACCCTGCCAGCAGGCAACGCCGGCTTCCGTTCTCCTCTTCCGTTTCGGCTAGGCACATCAGCTAAGACACCAGTACCGCTCTACGGAGACAGTTCGGGAAGCTGCGAAGCTGCAGAGTGCGACTGCCTTCACGTTGGGCTGGAACGGCCCAGGACACGTCGCCTTTCAGGCAGAACCAGCAGGTACGGGGGTACACAGATACGGTACTGCACACTTGTCTGCCTCCGTCTCCCTCCGTCTCCCTCCGTCTCCTTCCGTCTTCTCCGTCTTCTGCCCTCCGTTTCATCGTCCCCATCCCCTCAAACGGACCCGTCTCGATGGCTATGCATCATCCTGCAACGGATGGCTCTCCGGCTCGGCGGACGTCTCCTGCAGCACGGCAGCGTATCTCAAGATACAAGTACGGAGTCGTTACGCGTGCATAGGCTCCAGGACAAGGCCCATTTGCCTACAGCCACGTCTCATCCGAGCCGACTCCCATCTGCAGCCCGCCTGCTCTCTTCTCCACTCCCGCAACACAATGGCCAGACGTCTCCTCCATCGCACATGGGGCTGGCGACGGAGGCATGGGAAATATCACCATGCAACGAATCGTCCCCGTTCGTCTGGAATGGAAATCTCTGTCTCGCGTTCCTACCCGTCTTTAGCCTGCTTTTTCTTCCCCCCCCTCGCGCGAAACGGTGGCCCCAACGCCTGTCCGCCAATCGCGGCCCGTCTGGCCCGTTGGGCCGCAACGCCGTTGGGCACACACACATGTGTTGCTGCCCAAGCCCTCCGAGCACCGTGCGACATGTTCTCACACTGTGTCCGAAGATTCTTCCCCGGCGCCCTGCCCAGCCTGTCCGGCGTCTATTTCAACGGCGGGACTCGCAATCCATCTGACGGCTGTACGCCGTCAGTCTGATGGCTCACGAGTATGTCATATGGCCGGATTACGCCGGACAAATACGCCCGACTGGTAGATATCAAGACAAGAGGGTGGGCAAATGGGGGGGAGAGGCATGGGGGACAGAGTTGGGGGACAGAGTTGGGGGACAGAGTTGGGGGTTCCGGGCCGACAGATCGTCTGGTCCACGTCAATGCCCAGCAGGCCGGAATAGCTCCTCGCTGTTGTATGGCATTCGTCTTTTGCCTTTGGCCTTTTGCCTTTTCCCTTTGGCCGTCTGGGCTCTCTGGGCTGTCTGGGCTGTCTGCCTTCCGGCTGCTGACTTCCGGCTGCTGACGTCCGGCTTCTGGCGCCGGTCTCGAACAGGGGCAGTGGATCATGGAAGCCACTGGTAGGCCGTGGAAAGAACAAGGCCACGGATCATGGCGGGCGGTGGTGGCTTCGCATTTGTTAGGACCTCACCGCTCTGGAAAGAACGGGGGGGCGGACGGGTGACGGATGACGGACGACACAAAGACACAAAGACAAAAAGACCATGGACGAAAGGGGGAAAGGCAGCACGAGAACGTGTGGTAGGTACCCAACCATGCATTCCGGCGCCGGACCAGGAAATACGAGTCTTGGAGGGGGAGGGGAGGGGGAGGGGGGGTAGGGACCGCTGCATGCAGACGGAAAAAGCGAGAAAGGAGAAGAGAGAGCCCCTGAGCCAAAGAAACCAACGAAAAGTCTTCTGATATCGCCTCGCTCAGCGAGTCACTCCATTTCCTGCGGGCGTGGCAGTGCGTTTGTCTCGTTTCGTCCTAGCACAATGCACACTTGGGCCAGCTGCTCGCTGAGGGGACGAGGGAAGAACAAGACCCGGAGGAACGAGCCTGCGAGGCAAAGCCGATAGTCAGGCCGCCATGGCCGGGGGCGACAAGACACACCGCTCGGCTTGTGCGTATTTGGGTTCATCCTGTTCTCTGTTCTCTTTTCTGCTCTGTCTTTGCCACTCATCCGTCAGCCAGGTCTTTGGCAAAGTGCCAGTCCTCGTGGACCTGGAGACGGCCACGATCGGGAAACGCGGCCGCGCAGCGCGAGCAAGCGAAAGGGGGGGTAGCGGCCAAGGTGGCCGCCGTAGAAGTGGTAGCCGTAGCCGTAGCCGTCGCCGTCGCCGTCACCTGCATGTCTCTGCTTGTGGCCTCACGAGACCTCGGCTTCTGGAAAAAGGACGAGATGGGCACAGCCGTTCGTTTCGGCGCCATGCCACGCGGGCGCGAACTTGCTCTCGACGTCGACGTGGCCGTACGCGTAGAGGCCTCCTCTCTCTCTCGCGAGGGCGGCGGCGGCAGCGTAATTCTCTCTTGGGCCTGCAGCACGCGAGCCACATGCCAGTCCTGGTGCTCCTGCAGCTGCACGGCCGTGGCAAAGGACACATTGTGGCAACGCCCGCATGCGAAGGCGGCAGATGCGGCAGATATTGATGCAGTCGATGCAGTCGACACAGTCGGTGCAGTCGATGCCACTTCGCCTCCAGGCGTCCCCGTCCTTCTCCGCTTGGCCAGCCGTCCATCGTGACCTCTGTCCGAATTCTCTGAATTCTCCAAAGGCGCAAACGGCTCATGCTCCCCTGCGTCACTGCATTCACCGCCACCTGACCGGGGCTGGAAAAATGCCGCAATGCTTCTGCTGCCCGTAGCCGGCGCTTGCTCGAAGCCATCAAGGCTGATAGCCAGGTGGGGGCATGGTAGCAGCGGCTCCAGACGACGGGCTTGGTCGAGCAGGACGTGGGCCAGACGCAGCAGTTTGTCTTCGTCCAGCGGCGCCCCATCGCGGGGGATGCGCATCTGGCGTGACCGCCAGTGGCCGATGGAGCCAAAATGCAGCCGGATGGTTTGCGGCAAGCGGACCTGGGGCTGGAGCTTGGGCTGCCGGGAGCCGTAGCGATGCTGTTGATGCTGGTGAAGCGTCTCTCCTTGCAGGGTCTGCACTGTCCGCAGGTCTGGCCGCAGGTCTGTCCGCAGGTCTGACTGCACTTCTGCCCGTTCTGGTCCTTCTGGTCCTTCTGGTCCTTCTGCCTGGATGTCGGCGTCTGGCATCACCAGTGCCTGCGTCTGTGTTCGCTTCTGTGCCAAAGTCTGGGTCTGCATCGGGCCTTGCGTTGTTTGCTGACCGCCATTTCGGGTGTCGTCCTCACTGGCCGACGGTGGGTCCACCGAGGATCCAGTATGGCCATCGGCGGCACCGGCAGTGACATCACTGCCAGCACCACCCGCACTGCCCGCACTGCCCGCACCACCCGCTCTGTCCGCGCTGCCCGCACTGTCCGCACTGTCCGCACTGCCAGCACTGCCAGAGTCCCCCACTGTCGCTGCGTCGAGGAGTGCTTGGGACAGCCGCTCGTCCAGCAGCCGACACCGCATCTCGGCCACAAACACCCGCAGCCAGCGACGTGCCTGGTCAACCGTCGCCAGCGGCGGCTGGAACGATTTGGCAGAGATGAGCGACTTGATCTCGGTGCGCGCCGTCACCTCGCTGCGATCGACCCCGCGCAGCATCCAGTAGACGTGCTGGGCCGTCTCCACGTCGATTTCGTTGCTGCTGCCGCCGCCAAAGCGCTGCTCAAAGACGTCGAGCGGCACGCTGCGGAGCTCGGCGATCGACTGGGTGTCAAAGGCAGCCGTCAGCCGTGCGCCGAGCTTGCCGCCGAGGCCGCGCAGGCGTGTGACAGACGGCAGGCCGGCCAAGAAGGAGGCGACAGCACACGATCGCACCACCGTCTGGCGGTCGGGCTTGTGCTGGCTGGAGCCCAGCTTGCTGAGCAGCTTGTTGGATGCAATGCCGGCGGAGCAGCGGAAGCGCAGTCGGTCGTAGATGGCCGCACGTACGGCGCCGACCATGCGGGCGCCTTCGAGCATCACCACGTCGTCCCAGTCCTCGTCGTCGTCCTCCTCGCCACGTAGATCACAACCACTGGAGTCCTCCTCGCCGCCCTCCATCCGATGGCCCGTGTCGGGATGGATGACGCCACTGCCGGTCGAGGCCCAGTCTAGGCCCGGCGGCGGACGCGGCAGCCGTGCGTCGTCTGGATGGGTGGTGGGCGTGCAGGCGTCGGCCAGCAGGTCCGGGAACCGCTCACGCACCAGGACGTCGTGCACGCAGGCTGAGAGGTCGATAAAAACCTCGTCGATGCCGGCCTTTTCGATGCGGCACCGCCCCGCCGGCAGGGTTTCCCGGATGACGGCCAGAATCTCGCGCGAGCGGATGCGGTACGGCTCCAGGGAGACCTTGTGCGTGCTCATGGCCTTGTCGGCATCGGCGTGATAGGCCCACTGCGACTCGCCCTCCTTCCACGTCGCGACGTGCTGGACGACGAGCGTTGGGCACAGCCGCCGGGCCTCGGCCACGTTGACCATGCGGCCGATGCCAAAGGCGCGCGCCGGGTAGTTGACGGCAATGAGGTTGCGCCTGATATTAGAAAGAGAATAATAGAGGAATCAAAGAGAACACACCACTGCTGCACGGCCAGAGGCGTCTCTTCCGGGACGCCGAGACGCAGCATTTCGCATTGGGCGTAGTAGGCGTCGAGGTCGATGTGGGCGACGACGCGCAGCGGACAGGAGGTCACGGCAGCTGCCATGTCTGCGAGGTCGCTGCGGGTGAAGCGCGAGCGCAGAGCGCTGTCGCGCGCAGGTGTCGAGGACATGGCATCGTCGGGGGAGAATGAGGCAAAAAAGTGGCCAACGCGAAATCCCGTGAGACCGTGTTTAATGATCGTTGATTAGGTCAGCAAAATGACCGGCGCGCCTTCCGTCGACGACGATGTGGAAGGCGGCTGTGAAGAACATTGATTAATAAGCAGAAATGTACTCCGTACACCGCAAGAATGGATCAGTTTGTCGGAGGAATACTCCGTACTTTATTTTATTTTATTTTATTTTATTTTTATTCTTTATTCTTTCAGCACTGTTTTATTCTATTATTTTATTCTTTATTTATTCTATATTTTATTCTATTTATTTTATTTATTCTTATTTACGGAGTACTTCGTACTCTTTTTCTTACTCTTAACTTTAACTCTAATTTATTTATTTCCTACTTTATTTTATTCTCATGATACTACAGCTCGGACCTCGCGTGCATGCAGCGTGCATGTGCCTTAAGCAAGCTTTAAGCAAGCTACCGAGGCTGGAGTTGGACACGCCAAACGAGGCCGTACGACTGCAGATCCAATCACTGGAGACAGAATGTGGCGATTCTCGACCGATCTGATCGTTCTGATCGTTCTGATCGACTCTTCTATTTTTGTTCTAATTCAAATTATCTTGGATTCTTCAAGTCGTTCATAGACTACTATTATCGCTCATCATTACTTTTGCATATTCATATTCCATGGCCGTGGCTCGAGACCCAACAACATGTCACTGATGCCATCCCAGTGCATCTGTTGCTGCCAGACACGCGGGTCTGTCGGCGCAACGGCCGTCGTGACGGGGATCACGCCGTACCCATAGACGCCAGGATCGACAAAGACGTCGGTGGTGGGTAGACTGACGGCCGAGGCCGTGGGCAGCTGTGCCAGATCGCCGCCGACAAAAGAGAAGCTGCTTCTTGCCGTTTCAGGATCGCTGGCGGACGGCAGCATAGGCAAAGCTGCGGGAGCGTATTCCGAGGGGAGTAGAGACACCATCTGAGGTTGGGATGGGGGGAGTTGGGGTTGCAGATATGCCTGTTCATGAAAGGGGGAAGGCTGAGGAGGTGGAGGCTGCAGAGAGATCTGCAAAGGGAGTGGATGGTGAGGTGGAGGTGGAGGTGGAGGTGGTTGTGGCTGTTGTTGAGGTGGTTGAGGCTGTTGTTGCTGTTGTTGTTGAGGCTGTTGTGGTTGTTGTGGTTGAGGCTGTTGAGGTTGAGGTTCAGGTTGGGGCTGAGACTCCGACTCCGACTCCAGCATCTCCCGCTTGGAAAACTTCCCTCCCATCTCGTCCGTACAGTCGGCCACCATCGTGTGCAGCTCGTTGGTCACCGACAGCCACCGCCGCATGGTCCCCGGCAGCAGCTCGTTTCCCAGATGCTTGGTGGCCAGGTTGTTGCAGACGTCGAGCAGCTGGCGCAGGCTGGCCACGTCGGCGTGGCCCTCGCTGCCGTCGCCGCCGCAGATGATGCCCAGGACGAGCACGAGCGCCGACGAGTACAGATAGTACACGTCTGTCCACCAGTGGGCGTTGAAGCAGCCGAGGTTGTTGAGCTTGAGCACGAGCTGGCACGACACGCGGCCCGACTCGACGCACAGGTCGGCCATGGAGCGGCCGGCGTTGCCGGGGGTGTCTGGCGCCTGCATGTGTGTCTCCTGGGCCTCCTGGCTGTCGCGGCCGCCGGCCTTGAAGCGGGCCAGCAGGGCGCTGCGGGTGACGAGCGCGGCGATGTAGTGGTACTGGATGTGCAGCAGCAGCAGGGAGCGGCAGAAGGTGGGCGACATGGAGTTGATGGCCTCGAGCGAGAGCTGCTGGGGCAGGTCGGCGCGCCACTGGGACAGGTCGCGCAGGACGGCGGCGGCAGAGCCGGACGAGGCGGCCAGCGAGGTGGCGCGGCGGACGGCGCGCGAGGCGGCGCCGAGGATGACGGCGAGGCGGTTGGAGAAGGCGCTGAACTCGGGCAGGCCGCAGGTGCCGTCCTCGACGGTCTCGTGGCGGTTGCCGAGGGGGTGGGCAGTAGTAGTGGCAGGCAGGCGGCTGGGCGGCGCGACGTCGTAGTCGCTGTCGAGGGCGGTCGGGCGGTCGTGGGACGAGACCTGCAGCTGCTCAAAGGCGTACAGGGTCCACCAGACGCGGCGGCGCATCTCGCGGGTGTGCTGGGTCAGGCCCTGGCCGCCGACGGTGGCGAGGCGCGTGCTGTCGCGGTGCAGGCCGATGGCGTAGCCGATGCGGACGGCGGCGCCGGTCAGCGTCCAGCAGACGTCGCGGGCCAGCGTGTTGTGCAGGTGCAGGGCGGCCAGCGACAGCGCCTGGACTGACCCTAAACTCGAAGTGCAGAGCACGCGCGACAGCAGCGTCTGGGCCTGCTGCCACCAGCGCTCCTCCTGGTACTGCGAGAGCGAGGACGGCAGCGCGTCCGGCTGGCCCGGGCTGGGCTTCTCGCGCGCGTCCGGGCTGCGGCTCTCGACAAAGAGCCGCCGCGACAGCAGCAGCACGCACAGCAGGCTGCACAGCCAGACGGGGTCGGCCTCGCCGGGGTGGCAGCACCAGCTGCTGAGCTGCTCGACAAAGGTGGCCTCATGCAGCACCGGGAACTCGCAGTTGATCTGCTCAAAGTAGATGCGCACGAGCGAGTAGACCAGCGACACCGACGAGGCTACTTCTTCTGGCTCGACCGGCCCGTCCTCGATCAGCTCCGCCACCGACAGCGGACACGGCACGTTGGCCGTCACCGACGACGACGACCCGTTGGCCATCGACTGCAGGTCGGGCACCAGCGGCGTCTCGGCCACGGCCGCGGCAGTGGCTGGCGTGGCCGACGACCGCCCGCCGGCCTCCGGCCCGCCGAGGCTCCCCCGCGGCCGCCGATGCCGTCCCGTGGCCACCATGGCCCGCAGGCGCAGCTGGAAAAAGAAGGAGCTGGACCGACCAATGAACTGCGTCTGGCCCTGCAGGTCGGTCACGAGGTGTTCCTCCTCGAGAAAGGGCGGTTCCCGGGGGCCGGGCGCGTCGTGCTCTTCCTTGACCTCTGCCGGGCCCATCAGGGGCTGTGTGGTGGGACTTGGGGCGGGCGCAGGCGCCGTCGCCGTCGCCGTCGCCGTCGCTGCACTGCCCAACAGCTGCTGGGCGACCTGGGCCAGCTCCGTCTCCTGCTTGACCACGGCCGACTCCGCCTCCCGGCTCTTGGGCGCCAGACGGCCGGCCTGGTCCAGCGACCGCTCGACGGCCTGCAGGCTCTCGAGACTGGAGACGTCGGTGCCGGGGACGAGGCCGCGGACGAGGTTCTCGAGCAGGGCGACGCGCATGGCATAGGCCTCGGCATTGCCGTACATGCGACGCTTTCGGGGCTTCGTCACCAGACACTCATAGCCGTGTTTGAGGCAGTGGCGACACCGGCTCTGCCCGGGAATGAGGCTGCATTTCTGCTTGCGTGTTTTGCAGCGGTCGCAGCTGCGCTCGGTTCGCTGACGAAGTTCTTCCGGCACGCGGCGACTCTTGGGCGGTCGACGGCCGGCCGTGTTCATGGTGTTGATGTCGTGGGGATGGTTGTGATGTTGTTGATCTTAGGGATGGTCGTCGTCGTCGTCTTGATCGTTGACGGTCGTGGTCGTCAAGGTCGCTCATTCGTCGTCAGGTCGTGATTCTACTGCTGCAGGGGAGGGGAAATCAAAAGACCCCGGCAATAGACCCGGACAGGCCAGCAAAGACCCTAGTAGGCAAAAGGGCAAAAGGGCAAAGGGCAAAAGACGAAAAGAAAAGACACGGCAAATGGCCAAACGCCAAACACCAGTCTTTCTCACGACCGACTCGTACGAGATCCTGCAACTTTGCCACCCCCGGCCTGGCCAAGGGATGCCGGACTGTGTGTCTACTGCGTATTGTTCCGCTCCCAAATCTGGGGGACGGCGCTGCCAACAGACCGCCTGCTGGGCCTACGGGTACATGGCTCCTCGGCGTCGGTTCAGCGGTGGAGAAATTCAAAAGGGCCCTCTTGCCCCTTTTTTCCAGCCTATCAAACTACCTGGCCCGACCCGCCCTGCCTCTTCCAGAGCCCATCACGTGCTCTGGTCCCATCCATCGCACATAGGGGGCTCGGTCGACCTGCTTGCCTCCCGTCCCGGAGGTTGGATCTTCGCTTATCTTTGCCCTACGGAGTTCCATTGCATGGACTGTTGGCCGCAGGGGGAGACAAACACCGACCTTTCCGCTTTCTGCTGCACCCAACCAGCTGAACGTTGCCCACGCGGCAAGAAAGGAGTCGAGGCACAGAGTACGGAGTACGGAGTACGGAGTACAGGTACGAGTAATACGACGACCCCCACTCGCTGGCGACCAGGCGGACCTCCCGTCGGTAGTGAGGAGAGAGGGAGGAGAGGGAGGAGAGGGAGGAGAGGAGAGGAGAGGAGAGGAGAGAGGACAGGAGAGGAGAGACTAAGTGAGTGCAGAGTACGTTCTCGCCATGGACTGCAAAAAAGCCATGGCCACCGACGTCGATCGGCCGTCCTTTGACCAAGACCCCCGGACCACCTTCGACCCCGACATGGACGCCAAAGTGGTCCGCTACAACAAGGCTGGCATTGCGCTCGTGCCACAGCCGAGCGAGGACCCAGAAGACCCGCTGGTGAGGATTCGCCTACGGCTAAACTGAGACAAGAGGAGCTAAAACTGACCACTCCGCGGCCCAGAACTGGAGCTTCTCCAAGAAACACCTGGCCCTCCTCTTCCTCGCCATGGAGTCCTTGCTCGTCAAGTTCTCGGCCACTCTCATTGTTCGTTGCACACCACTCTTTCTCTAGGACTCATCCTCACCGTGCCAGTCTCCCTCTGCCAATACCCTGGCCCTCCTCTTCCAGATCCCTCTCCACCGCGCCACCTACATCGGCTCGGCACCCACTATCCTCAATGCCATCGGCCCGTTTATCTGGATCCCCATCAGCCACCGTGTCGGCCGCCGTCCCGTCCTGCTCGCCAGCCAGGTCCTCTCCATGCTGGCCGCCATTGGCGTTGCCAACGCCCAGACCTTTCCCCAGGCCCTTGGCTGCCGCATGCTCATGGGCTTTGGCGGCAGTGCCGGCCTGTGCATCGGCCCCGCGGCCATCTCCGACATGTTCTTTCTGCACGAAAAGGGCACCCGCATGGGCCTCAACAGCATCCTGCTCGTCGTCGGGCCCTACATTGGTGGGCACTCCTTTTTTGTTTTCTTCTCTCTCCTCTCCTCTCTCTGACCCCCAGGCGGCATTGCTGGTGGTGCCATCCAGTACAACTCCCATCTCGGATGGCGCTGGGCCATGTACCTCGCCGCCATCATGTACGCCGTCCAGCTCGTGGGCCAGCTTCTCTTTGGTGAGTCTCTCTCTGCCTCTCTCCCTTCCCTGCTGACCCCCAGTCCCGGAAACCATCTACGAGCGCGAGACCGCCGCCCAGGAGACCCCCGCGCAGAAGCGCACCCTGTGGCGCCGCCTCGGCTTCCGCCAGCCCACCAACCCCACGGGCGAGTCCTGGCTGCAGACCTTCCGCCGCCCCCTGGCCATGTTCGCCTACCCGGCCGTCCTGCTGCCGTCCTTCTGGGCCTCCGTCGCCGTCATGACCGAGGTCGCCAACACCGCCGGCTTCGCCATCAACTTTGGCGCCTCCAGCCGCTTCCACTTCAACGCCCGCCAGGTCGGCTTCTGCTTCTTTGCCGGCTTCCTCGGCGCTTTTGCCGGCGAGCTGCTGGCCGGGCCCATGTGCGACCTCGTCGTCCGCCACACCCTGCGCCGCAAGCAGGTCTGGCGCCCCGAGAAGCTGCTGGTCCTGTCCCTGACCGGCCTCGCCGCCACCTTTGTACGTCGTGCCCGGACCCCGTCTCTAGACCTCTTGCCCGGACCCCGTCTCTGGACCCCCTGCCCGGACCGCGTCTCTGAACCACTTCGCTAACACCCCCAGGCGGGCCTCTTGGCCTACGGCTTCGAGCTGGGCGTCAGCCCCGGCTGGCTGCGTCCCCTCATCGGCATCGTCTTCTTCGTCTTTGGCCAGGAAATCGTCGTCACCGTCATCATGACCTACATGACCAACTGCTATCCCGCACAGGCTGCCGAGGTGGCCATTGTCTTCCAGTTCTTCTTCAACATGATGTGCTACCACCCGCCCTTTTACACGCCGCAGTGGATCGAGTATGCCGGCTACCGCATTCCCTATATTGTCTATGCCATCCTGCCTGTCGTCTTCTTTCCGCTGCTTATCATGCCGTTTATGATGAAGGGCGAGCAGATTCGCAGTTTCGGGCCTCTTCTGAAGAGGTCGAAGAAACTCTAACCTTTTTTGTTCTCTTTTCTTTTCTTTTCTCTTCTTTTCTCTTCTCTTCTTCTCTTTTCCCTCTTATTTCCTCTTCCCTTCTCTTTTCTCTTCCCTTCTTGCATAATCTTGATGATAGAGTTTGTAGAAGCCGTGCTTTCAGATAGCAATGTATTAGGAGTACTCATGCATTAGTGTCGTTGGCAGGTCTCAGAAGCTTTAGTGGAGTGCGGGCACTAAGCTTTAGTGCTGCGGGGTGCTGATACCCGTTGCTTAGGCAACGGACCCATCACAAATGCCCCATAATACAGAAGATTCCGCATTTCGTTCTAGTTTTTCGCGCTTACTCCGCATCTTCTTCATACTCGTACATACTCGTCCATTGCCCCCACACTCTTGGAACTATTCCTCTCTGTATCTACTGTATCCGACTATTCTCGATCCCCCGTCAATGAAGCAGATCGACATCGACATGGCCATCGAACGGGAGCAGCCAGCGGTGTCCGCCACCGAAGCTACTCGCCGCCAAGAAGTCGAGCTGGGCCAGTTCCTCAAGCTTTGCGAGCTCATGCTCGCCGTCGAGGCGACCGCCGATAAGGGAACGCGCGTGGTCGGCGACACCTGGCTGAAGGAGAACGACGTCGTGATCGGAGCGCCGCTGGTTGTGGACGACGATGCCATCGACTTTGAGCCGCGTTTCTTCCAGCCCTACGAAGCCGGCGGCGAGCTTCTCGACTCGGAAATCGAGTACTGGGGCTGGGTAGAGACCTACGAGAACGAGCGCAGCCCGGGCCAGTCGCTGCCGTTTGTTGAAAAGTGCCGCTATCAGCTTCCTCAGAACAAGGCAGAGTGGTTCACCCGCTGCGCGAAATACATGCTGGAGGATCTCTACGAGGACGGGCAGAGGTATGTCGTGGCAGAATCTGACAGAGCGAGAAACGAGTGGAAAGCTGACTGGCCCAGATCCGCGGATGCGTGCTACTACATTGGGGACTCGGAGGGACACCTCAAGAAGTTTGGTCGGTTTTGCGACGAATCGTGGTATTACCACATGTCTACCCTCCACATTCCTTGCACGACCCGATTCCCACATGCGGGAGCGACGCTGGAAGAGACGACGATTCCCCAGGAGGACGAGGTTCTTCTGAGCGAGGTTGGCTCGGCTGCCCACCTGATCAAGTACCGGCTGCGGAACAAGCAGTTCACAAACCACCACACCAAACCGGTATGTCTCGTTTGCCTTGTTTCTTCTTCTGGCTGCACTGCTAACTGCCTTTCAGGTCCTCATTTTTACCTTTTGTCACGAGTCGTACGCCCGCATCACGCTGGCCCACGTCAGCGTGGACACGGGGGCACTCGTTCTGCGGCAGTCGAGACTCCTGCACATTCAGGGCAAGACAATCACGCCGGATGCCATTCTCCTTGTGCGGTGGATGGTAAACACGCCCATGGGGGAAACAGAATATGCCGGCGACAGCAAGGAGGAGTCCGGCAAGGGCTTGAGCAATGTGACGGGCGAGCTGCTGCCTATTGAGGCCGGAGGCATCTGAGGACTGATGAGGACTGATGAGGACTGACGAGGACTGGCGAGGACTGGCGAGGACTGGCGAGGACTGGCGAGGACTGACGAGGACTGACGAGGACCTGCATCATGCCGTTTGTCCGGCCTGGAGTTTGAGAGGGTTTGCATTGAGGAAAGCATTGTCAATTATGAAGTTATCTGAGTACCGCTGGCAGTGGGGTTGATAGGAAGACTCTGCACCCTAGTCACGTGTGCCATAGATCTCCAACAGCATGACTTTCTATTGTGCTTCGGTATTGATATCTCATTGCTATTGTTTCGTGCTATTGTTTCGTATCATTTGCTTTTGTGCATACTGCATATGACCCGCGGAAAGACCATTTCCACTTCCTTTTTTTGTACTGCATAGGCCTCGTGGTGTCAATATTTATCAAAGGCCTCGAATTTGTGTAATGCATGTTACCTGAATAAAATAACAACAACAAAGCTACACGTCACTGATCCGAGCGCTATTGTGCCTTGCAAACGAATTGCTTTCATGAACTTCTCCCCTTGTCACATCTCTCTCTCCTGTTGATTTCAAAACTATTTAAAGCTCCCAGTTTCAAGAGACTTTTCCATCCTCCATCCTCCATCTTCCATCTTCAATTTTCCATACCAGCGCTGACCAAGACTGCCCCCCCCATATTCTCTTTTCTTCTTCTTTTCTTCTTTCTTTTCTTCTTTCTTTTCTTCTTTCTTTTCTTTCTTTTCTTTTCTTTCTTTCTCTTTCTTTCTCTTTCTTTCTTTACTTTTACTTTTACAGCATGGATCCCTCTATTCTGAGAAAGACGACGGTTGAGTCCGGCCCCGAATGGGAGCATGCAGTCGGCATGAATCTCGACAACCGGGCCAATCCTTTTGACCCAATCGAGAGGAATGTCTGGAACAGCAATCTGGAGGGCGTCACCCTCGCCTCGGGCTCGAAATTCTCCTTTAGAGATTACCTGTATTTGCGGGTGGTTTGGAAGGAGTTCAAGGACATCAACAAGCTGGAGAAGCCGCTCCGCGACAACGATGATATCGACTTCAAGGGCTACATTTCCAAGGAGAGCGACGAGAAGGCTGCAAGGATTTATGCAGCTTTTGAAAGGAAACACATGCGGGCCTACATCAAAGACATCGATAACAACAAGGACGCCACCCGTCCTCGCGAGGACTGCGGCCTGCTCTACAGCGCCCGGTACTGGCAGGCCATGGTGGCTGCCAGAGTGAACGAGCTGCCCGACGAGGGCACCAGCGAGGCGTCGACGCCCGCGGACCAGGCCGACCCCGTTTCGGGCCTGGCCGAGGACATTTCCACCATGTCGGTCTCCCAGCAGCAGGGCTACGCGACGCCCAAGGGAAAACAGCCAATGGTGTCGCCGCCCTCGTCCTTGGCCATGCGGACGCCCCAGGTCCAGGTCCAGCCCACCATGGGCGGCGGGAAGGAGAACCAAAGGGCAAGAGACGAAATGTACGTCAACACAGCCCTCCTCTTGTTTCTGCAGGCCATCACCCTCCACGCCGGTGAAATGGAGGATCTCGACTGGCTGCCGGACCACCTCTCGCTGAAGATCACGCGCAAGACGCGCCCACGAGTTGCAGAGGCCCGCCTGGACGGCTACCTCTGCCAACGGGACTTTGACGGGACGAGCCCAGCCTTTAACGACTACCCGCTGGCCATCATGGAGACCAAGGCGTTTGCGCGGGGCGCCAAGACAAGCGCCATTCGGTGGCAAGAGAGCGCCGAGATGGCCTGCTGGGTGGCCAACCTGGACGATGAGCACGAGCACATTGGGCTCCTGCAGAACTCGACGAGCGGCAAAAAACGGCAAGTGCAGACCTACCTGTTGACTGGACCACGTTGCTAATCCTGCCGGTGATAGCCGACTGCTGGTTTCCCAAAACCGGGACCAGATTTTCTTGATCATCGCCGAATATGGAGACGAATGGAAGAAGTATCTCCAAGGCCACCCTCCTCGGCGGCCGGACGGCCAGTCCCAGAGGGTCGAGGACCTGAGCACATCGCCTCCCTCGCACGCCCTGTTCTCGGGGATGGAAGAGCACAGGGCGCGTCTGAGGGAGGCGAAGAAGTACTTGGGGCGCCCGGGTGGAAATCGGAGCACGCGGGCGAACAGCCCTAAAAACAGGAGATACGCTGGCCCGGAGTTTTTTTGTACCATGAATCAGTGGGGTCCGTTTAATACAACGGACTCCGCCCATATGAGGCTTTTTGTGAGGCGTATGATAGCGCTTCAGTTAGAGTTGCAGAAGGTGTAGATATCTTAGTATGGGGAGTAATGTACAGCATCAATTATTATGACTAGATTGGATTTGTTTGAATTTATTCTCAATTCTAAGGCAGTAATTGGTGAATGTCAGGGAGAACAAAAGACTCCCTCTAACAACAGAATGGGCACCATAAAGCGCGGGTATCTAGGTGGCTACAGGACAGGGACGCTATAGTGTAATAAAACAAGACAATACAACAGAATAAAACAAACAATATAGTGAGAAAAACAGTGAAACAGTACGGTACATGTAAAGTACAGTGAGGTGGTAGGAGGGTGTGAGTGTGTGTAGCTGTAGGCTTTAGGCAGGGGTTTGGCCCGCTGGAGGGTTCAGGGCGGCCGCCTGGGTGAAGGAGCACTCTAGGAGGATGTGCTGCACTATCTCTGATTCAGAACCGCAATGGCAGACAAGTGTAAGCTTTGTCGAATTTCGATAAGCATCTTCTAAGCCCTACATGTTCTGTACGTAATTGTGTGAGGGGAGCATTAGAAAGCAGCGAAAGCAGCGAAAGCAGCGAAAGCAGCGAGAGCAGCGACGAGGGCGACGACAACGGCGCCAATGCACAACCAGGTAAAAAGCGCGGCAGATCTTCTAGTTCGGAGAGCAGCAAGGGCTCAGACAAGCAAAAGAAGAAGAAGCAACGAAGAGGTAGGGGAAAGCGCCGAAGCAATAAACATGAGATCTCATAAACAAGAGAAGGAAGAGGACACAACAACCAACTAGTCGTCTACACGTGGCAGTGCTAACTATTCAGAATCTGTTTATGATGACGACTACAAGTACTTTGACCTTTTCGACCAGATGGATGCAACAACTGCGAGTGCCCAGGACAGCACCGCTACGAATGATGGAACTGTGAATGAACGCCGACGCGTGCATACGAGAAATGGCCAAATGTAGAGGATAGGAATGTTTTCTCACAATATGGAATATTTTAACACTATATGCATTACAGCTCATCTTTTACGATTGTACAATGTTGTTATAGTCACGTATCGTTACATGTTAAGGCAATGTTATCGCTTAGTCATTCCAGATGTTTTTATTTTTATTTTTATTGGCCGGCTCTAAGAATCGATCAACGATTCCTGGGCCTTGCCTCAGGTAGAAGTATAAAGAAAGATGAATGGAAACATAGAAGGTTGGGAAACATCGAAAAAAGGGGGAAACATAGAAGGACGGGAAACATCAAAGAGAAAGATTGAAAAAAAAAGAGACGGGATAAAAGAGGGAAAAGATGAAAGAAACTTACATCGAACCACACAACTGATGCACTCTTTTGTTCCGAAGTACGAACTCCTTTGGCTCCTCCTCCTCGTCCTGAACGAATCCGTCGTAGAGCTCAGATACATCGTCGGTCAAGCGTCCTTCACATTCAAAGAGGTCCGTAGCCAGATCCGTTCCCTTGCGCATGCCCTTTTTCAAAAAGGTTTGCTGGCCGTTGTCCCAAGCAATTGCGTACTTCAAAGTGCTCATGGTGTAGCAGCGGAGGGCATGGCAAATGGCACGTTGCTTCGTCTTCTTGACCTCTGCAGGCGCGAGGACCTTGGGAATGTTAGCTAGCGTCTTGTTGAAATTGCACACGATCAAACGGGTGCTCCAGACAATGGGCTTCTTCAGCTGCGCCGGCATGTCCGGCACAGTGTTGAGGTCGAGGTTGAGAAAGAACATGCCTTTGGAGCGGAACTCACGGAAGAGAAAGTACTTCTCGTGGATGAAGTTGCACCGGCACTCTGACACGTATTCGTTGGGGTGTTTGCCACAGCCTGACCGTGCCGTATCGTCCATGTAGCACTCGTTTTCCTTGTCGGGATGTTCAAGGGCGTTCATGATCTCACTTGAGTCGGCCATGTAGGTCATCTGCTCGTACCTCTCGTAACTATCCAGAAGAACTTCCAGGATGGAGTTCTGCATTTTCAGGTCGAGCTGACCCGTGGAAGAGAAACGGAGGTAGGCCCTGAGGAGCATCCGGCGCACTGCGGGAGCAATGCGGAAGGAAATCTCGTCGTTGGCAGAGCGCTCATTAGATCCGAACATACTGACAGGGGACGTAAGATCATCGTCATCGTACTCACCGGATTCGTACTCGTGGAGAGCGTGGGCGTCGACCAGAAGTTCTTGAGGATCCATTGTGAGAGCGGTGGTACTCCTGACAGGGACGATGCTACTGATGATAAAGTTGATGCGAATGGCTCGAGATGTGTGGTTGTGTGGTTGTGTATAGACTTTGTATCCAGACAAGAGGATACAACTACATCTTATATAGAGAAAATCGATGGGCATTTCTGTTTTCCTCTGAACAGGAAAGTGGCTGTTCATGATTCTTTGTCGCTATGTTCATGAACATCTTCATTGTTCATTGATCAATGCACCGAACAATGGTTGTATCCCGAGTATCATTCTCATCATTTTATTCTTTGTACCTTTGTTTTCATTGTTATTAGGATCTTTATTCGGTTACAGTTCATGAACAGCAAAGGATATGGATGCTTAGTCAGCAACAACACACTGTAAACAGACTGCATGCCATTCTGTTGATATTTTCACCACCAATCTCTCGAGTCATTCTCTTTCTTTTCTCTGCGAATACAGTGACTACATGCCGGAAAAGTCAAAATTAAAGATTGCTCGGTATACCAATGCTGAGACCAGAGATGAGAAGACGAAGATCTCAACGGCGTCGTGCACAAATCTTGCCCCTGCGTGCCTTGCAGTTCAGACAGAGCCCTATCTCCCCCAAATCTGCCACAGACTCCACTGGCGAGGCTGGCTGATGCCTTGCGCCAACTCCACAGATTCACGTCAGTGCCGCCGAGATGTGGACCAGGACGGGCAGCACGGTCCACACGATCGGCAACGTCGTGTCGATGCACCGGAATGTGACGGTTTTCCGGATATCCAGCGCGTAGGAAACATACAAAATGTTTGCCTTTACGATTCTGGCGGGGGGTACTGCGTAACTGAGCATCTCGCATAGTTCCTGACATGTTGAATGCCATGAAACGTGCGTTTATTTCAGTAGCTACATTTGGCAATTTAGACACATTCTTTATCTGCTTGACCGGCTCCGAGGACCAGCCCATGGACCTTCACTCGCTTGCCCTGTCGTTGTCCCAGCCCTTGGCCGCGTCCAGAATGGCCTTGGTGTAGGCCACCGTCACTGCCTGGATCTGCGCTTCGTTCACCATTTCAGGCTGAGGCTCTGCCATTCCCGGGCACATGCACATCTCCAGAAATTCATTTACGCTGGTGCGCATCTGCCGGCGCATAATCTTGCGGAGGGCAGCCGGGATGGCGGGGGCCGTGTCCAGGTCGACGTGGAGGAAAGAGAGGCCCATGCGAGCGGCCGTCTTGAAGACGCCCGTCTTGAAAGCCTCGCCCATGGGCGCCTCTCGGCAGGTGCACTCGTAGGCGTACGAGTCCCGGTGGAGACCGCAGCCGGTGCGGTAAATCTTGCTGGCCGGGCAGACGGGAGGCTGGCCTGCCTGCGTGCCGCAGCTCTGCTTGCCGATGGCCCGTTTGGCCCCGCGGACAAAGTAGGCCAGCGCGGGCTCGTCGGCGTAGTCCTGGACGATGTCAATAATGTGCAGCGCCGCGCCGCGGGAGAGGAGGTCGCCGTTGCAGAAGCGGACAGCTGCAGAGAGCAGCGTTTTGGCAGTTACGAGCGTGACAGGTCTCACCGGGTCTTCGTTCAGGTTGAATTCGACCAGGGCTTCCACGGCCTCGGCGAAGGCTGGAGCCTTGGGTTCCGGCTCTTCCAAGCTGAGCTTGGCCATGCGCTTCAGGGCCTCATTGATGGCCGTTTCCGTCACGTCCCGGCGTCTCTTGCCCACCAGGATCTGAGCGACTGTCATGTATTGCGTGACGAGATCTTCCGAAGTCGTCTTGGGCTGGGCGGCACGGCCTTGACCCGAGCAGTAATAGGATGCAGGCTTTTCAAACAGATGCATCGAGAAAGAGGAAGACTCTAGTTTAGTGGCCATCTTGGGAGAAGTCAAAGTTTGGAAGCTTGATGATGAATGCAGTGATGGTGATGGTGATGGTGATGGTAGAAAATTTTGTTTTTATGAAGAGGGGGGAGTTTTACAAATATTCACATTATGGTAATGCGGAAAAGCTTCTTTGTTTGCATTCAATGATTTTTTAAATACAGGGTTGTTTCAAATGTTTCAGGCACCGACCAAAACAATGGGTTGACGAACAAAGGCTTTGTACGACAGCAAACGGAGGATCTACAAACAAGAAAACACGTTGAAAATTCCATTGTTTTTGTTACCCTCCCCTCAAGGATCACGACCAGAATTAACCTTTCTTCAGCATGCAAGGATTTTCTCCACGGCAGCCTCTGCAACAACCATGATGATGGCCTGGTTGTTTCCCGTGGGCAGATCGGGATGGATGCTGCCGTCCACGATGAACTGTATGATTAGTCAGCAAACACACACACACACAGGGGCTCTGGTGGCTTACCAGGTTGTCCATGCCGTGCACCTTGGTGTTGGTGTCGACCACCGACGTTGTATTGTCGAGGCCCATCTTGGCCGTGCCGCAGTAGTGAATGCCGCTTGTCAGCGAACCGAGGATGGCGGTCGTGTTCAGGTAGGTCGAGAGCGTGAAGCCCGTCGACGGGGCGGTGATCTGGTCCACCATGTCCTGGAGAAAGGCGGCGGCAGTCTCGTTGTCGGCCTGCGTCTGCAGGTACGGCGACTGGGCAAAATACGTGCTGCCGTCGGCGTCGAGTTGGAGCACGCCCGTCGACGTGAGGCCGTGGGTCATGTAGGTCGTCATGGTGACGGTATTGTCGCCGGAAGCGGCACAGGAGCCCTGGAAGTAGCGCGTGATGCCGTCGGGGCCCTTGGCGGACGAGAAGAAGATGAGCCGGTGGCGGCCCTGGGTCAGGATGCCGGCATTGCGGCGCTCATAGAGGTCGATGTTGGCCACGTCGCTGCCGTTGAGCATGCTGGCGGTATCGGGCATGGCGTAGGCATCGGTCGTGTTGGCAGCGGCGGCGGCCGTGGTGTTGACCACGATGTAGAAGATGGGGTGGTCCTTGAGGTTCCTGCCGACGGGGAGGTCGATCCACTGGTCCCGGGGCGGCACGGCGATGCCGGACGCGTTGGCCACGGCGATCTGGTCGGCCGGGCCGATGCCGGAGTGGAAGAGGATCCGGGGCGTCGACAGGGCGCCCGAGGCCAGCACGACGCGGCCGCCAGCGCGCACCGCGAGCGTCTCGACGCGGCCCGTGTCGACGTCCTCGACCTCGACGCCGGTCACGCGTGGCCCGTCTCGCAGCAGCCGCGTCACCTTGGCGCGCAGGCGGTAGTGGAAGCGGTCGTGCTGCAGGGCCCGCGGCAGATACGTGCGCACGGGGCCGGCACGCAGGGCATCCTTGATGTTCCAGGCCGGGTGGCTGTAGACCTGGTGCTTCGCGTCGGGCTGCTCGATCATGTCGACGGCGGTCCAGCCGATCTGGCGGAAAAAGGTGGACAATGTGTTGTAGAGGCCGCCGTCGTAGTAGGCGCCGTCCTGCGACGGCAGCGTCGATCCGCGGTTGCGGCTGTAGAGCCGCTGCGCGGCCGGGGCGACGTCGTCCCACTGCCAGCCGGCGGGCCACTGGTCAAAGTCGCGGGCCGGCGGGTGCACAAAGACCATGTAGTTGACGGAGACGCCGCCGCCCAGCACGCAGGCCGCATAGGCAGGCGTGTCAGGGCAGATGTAGTCCTCCCACAGGTCCTCGATGCCGCTGACGGCCGACGAGAGCCCGGGAACATCGATGGGGGTCAGAGAGCTGTTCCACGAGAGCGTGTAGTTGGATCCCGTGGCTGCCGTGGGGCCGTGGCCACGCTCGAGAAGCAGGACCGTCTTATTGGCCTCGGCCAGGCGCTCGGCTGTGATGATGCCGGAAGGGCCACCGCCCACGACAATGTAGTCGTATGTCTGATTGTTGCTGGCGGCTACGCTGGCAGCCAGCGGCAGAGCTACAGCAGCCAGCCTTCTGAGTGAAAATCCCATGGTAGAGTGGAAAGAGGGTACAGGAATGGAGAGATCAAGGAAGTACAGTTTCTGGGGAAATGTATTTATATTTACGTTGGATTATTGCATTTCACGCGATATCGGCATTCCGTACCGAAACAGAAATACTACATGCACTAGCAAGGCTACCCGAAGCGAAGATCCTTCATATTGTAGAGCCGATCTTATTCTCAAACGACACTGCGATGCAACTAAAGAAACATGAGACGACCTTCTAGAAATTACTGGTCACATTTCTACTGCAAGGTCCGAAAGGATCCTAATCTACATGGGGCATCTGATAAGATTGTCCTCCCGCGATCAGCAGGGGATTTCCTAATACTGTTGAAACTATTGTCCTATCAGCGAATAGGAAGCACTTGTCAAACTATATCCCGTGTCTCGGTTGACTCGGATGAGTGAAAACTTTGAATTCATCAACAGGGAGTAAAACGAAGTTTCATCAACGGACTGGAAAAACGCCGTTTATTATTAGTTTGTTTCGATGGGATCCGACATAAAAGGACAACCTGACTCCACTCAACAAGTTGATTTACTATGACAAACGGACTGAAAAAGAATTATTTGAATAGTTGAATAAAAGACTTGAATAATCCTGACTAGAAATACATGGGGCATTATGCCATTCCAAGACAAGTGACACTAACGCCAACAATGTTAAACCATGAATTACTTCCCGTCACTGCCACGTTTCCCCCATGCATTACAATACGACACAACCCACATTGGATGTTTCTCGCTTGCCATACTATCGTCTCTACTGTCACCCTAGACGTCACCGGATGCTACACCTTGGCTGCCCTAATCTGCGCCCCACAGAGAAGACAAGGAAGTTAGCGGATGATTTGCAGAGATCGGACCAGGAACTGAGCATTAGTGTGTTTGGAATTACTATGTTGGGAAGAGGAGCATGGCGGAAGGATGTTGCCAACTTATAACAACGAGGTTTTCTTTCCTTTTCACTGTTTTATTATAACTCACAAGTATTTCACCAACTACTCCATGTTTGTCCATAAGATAGAGTCGAGGTCTAGAAATGCGTATAAATGCCGTGGATTTGCTTGTATCTATTCTTTCTTCCCCTTACCGACAATTTCTAGAGATAAATCAGTTTTCAACCTTAAATTCCAAACCCATAATTCCAAACCTCGCCCGCCATGTGCTACACACGACAGATTGACCACTACTGCAAGCAAGAGTATTGCCGCTATGAAGAAACACCTCTCAAGTCCGAGTTACTGCTGGTGAGGTGCAACAGAGGCAATGCCAACAAGAAGACTTGCTCCGAGGTCACGAAGACCTTTCCCAACTATGACATCTTCTACAGCTGCTGCGTGGACGGCCAGACCAAGTCAGAGCAGAAGCTCATCGCCTGGGAACATGCCAAGGAAATAATCACTCAGGATGTTGCCGTCCTCGAGCGGAAGAAGGAGGAGGAGCAGAAGTGAACAGACAAAAGGAGGATTGCCATGGCTAGTCACAGGGGTTACATGAACTGATCACTGTATTTCTGATGGGCAACCATGGTGACATAGCTGTGAAAGCCGTACGTTGGACTGTTTGAAATTGTATAAATATCCTGGTCTACAGCATCTCGTAGAAATCTTCTTTCTTTCCCAAACAACCCAACAAATTCCCTCAAGCTTTACCAATCCACCACACCCATATTGACAAGAACGACCCTCGACGCCACAATGTGCTTTAAGCAGGTCCTTACCACATACTGTGTCAAGGGCGACGCGTGCCCCAGAACCTTTGGCGCGTCCCTCAAGACAGAATCAACTATTTCCAAGTGCCAGGAGGCCAAGAACACA
Source organism: Dryadomyces quercivorus (assembly GCA_002778125.1). Lineage (NCBI taxonomy): Eukaryota > Fungi > Ascomycota > Sordariomycetes > Ophiostomatales > Ophiostomataceae > Dryadomyces > Dryadomyces quercivorus. Next base: position 1,105,802 of record PCDE01000014.1, read on the forward strand.
GGAAGGATCTGTTCGCCGATGCGAACGGGCTTTACCTCGTTCTACACCGACTGCTGTCGCGACATGAAGCCCATCTATAAAGGAGGGGATGAAGATCATGATGCGGACGACGAACAGATGCCAGAAATCAAGATATCGAAGGACAAAACAATCGATCAATGAGTGCGTGAGACAGCCCAGCACTGATTTGGTGGACAAACTGGGTCACTAGACAGCCTCTGAAATAAAATGTAGTGCAACCTTGAACCTGTATTTTGAAGCTGTATAAATATCTGCCATGGCATCTGCGATAATTTCTTTACCTTCCACCAATATTCAACTTTCCCTCCGACATCAACAACAACAGAAAAACAGAAAAACAGTAAAACGGTAAAACAGTGAAGCAGTAGAACAGTAAAACAGGAACAGAAATCCTCTCCTCGCCAAAATGTGCTACATTGAGGAAATGGTCTACTACTGCACCAAGAAGAAGAACTGCCCCAAGTCGCATGGCGAGCCCATCGACAGGGTGGAGACCTTCCATATGTGCATAGATGGCAAGAAGAATGGCAAGTCCTGTCCGAACCCCCACCGATACACCATTCCTGGCTACTACGAGTGCTGCCACGGCACCGACTACAAGGATTTGACCAAGTAGATGTATTGGATAGTGGATCAATGATTTGTAATCAATGTAGCTTTGAATCCATGAAATATTTCTCGTAATTGTTTGCGTTTTCGCTGTGATTTAGTTCTGTCCATTTTTAGCCTGCTCATTGGTTATGATGAGAACGAACTCCTGTTATCCAGCAATAGTTGAATTAGTAGAAACAATCATCTTGTATCATGACATCGTATGAATTTCGTAAGACGTATGGAAGGAAGTATAAATATCTTGATTCTCTGCATGGAAAGAATTACCCTTCCGTTACTAAACAAGAAACTCGCTTAAAATACAAACTGAACTAACTCCACGAGACCCAAAACGGCAACATGTGTCAAAAACAAATGTTCCTCACCACCTGCACGCTCGGGGAAGACTGCCCCTGGACGCACGGCTCGCCCATACAGTCCCTGCCATACACTATGGAATGCTGCAGGGTCACGATCCTGGGAAGGATGTGCAACACCTTCAAGATGCTGCCGGATGTGAAAAACAGCGTGGAATGTGACGGTTGCATACTCGCCAGGGAGGCAGAGGACAACCGGCGGTTCCGAGAGCAGATGGAGAAGGACGAGCGGGAGAAGAAAGAGCAGGAGCAGGAAAAGGAAAAGGAGACGAGCAGGGGCGAGAAGAAGAGGGTCCGGTTTGATGAAACGCCCGAGATGATCGACCATCGCAAGACCAAGAAGTAGAAGTAGCCAGATCGACGAAGAACACGACACCGTCCAGTTGACAAATTCTTACGAGTATTCGTACTCCATCTGCTGGAAGTCTGTCGTTGCAGCTGACCAACATGACCGTTGTATTCAAGGATGCACGAAGACGGCACAAGAGATTCCAAGCTCCACTAAAACCTTGTTCCTAGTGGGCCTCTGTTTGGGAGAAGTGGTCATGGAAAGGTGAAATCTTGGTTCTACGGCAATAAACAGATGTGTGCTTTTATTTCCCAACCGGTAACTATTATTAGGTACGGCGGGGTTGCTCGCAATTCAGGCGTCCAATAAAGTGAGAAGGAGAGAGTTGGAAATAGTCATCGGCTGGCCGGCGACCGTGTGTGTCGTTCCGGATCTTCGTTTCATGACTAAGCAATATGGGTAGAGCTCCGTATATCCATGAGACGCGCGTCGTGGTTCTTGTCTGCAACGGTACATGTACTTGCGTGTTGATCCAGCTGCGTAGTCTGACAAGGAGAGCGAGGCTGGCCGTCACAGAAGATTCCAAATCATGGACGGAAAGACAAACTGATTTGTACATAAACTGTTTCCATTTCGACACTAAACCGCAAACACAACCACAAAAACACAAATACAAACTCAAACACACCGACATGTGCTTCAGAAGAGTGATTCTAACCTACTGCTCCAAGGGTCCAGCGTGCCCCATTTCGACTGGCTTGCCGTTCAAGCGAGAAGAGCGCTACATGGGGTGTGGAAACACGATGTGCACCACAGTCGAAGATGTTCCTTGCGAAGGCCTCTACCGGCTCTGTCCTACGTGTATGACTATGAGGAGAAGAGAGAGACGTAGAGCTAGCGATCGTTAAGAATATCCATTGAATACATAACGCTTGTGTTCCAGAACTCCTGTCCACCTGCCTCCTGCCCATGTGCTCATGTGCTCACAGTCTTGGGCTTCAACGCGTACAGTTTCACCGGCAGCAGCTCGGCCTCTTCCGGGAACTTTTGCACTTCGGAACGCACGATGCGCAGACCTGCCTGGGCAAAGAGGGCCTGGAAGGATTTGTCGGCGCTGTCTGGTCAGTGGTGGTCAGACAGGCAATGGATGAACTTACCGCGTGACGCCGCTGTCGACGACGTCAAAGTCGTCGTAGTCGGTGGACATGATGTTCTCCTTGACGACGAGGACGCCGGCCTGGGGCTCGAGGACGGCGCTGCAGCGCTGCAGAAAGGCGACGAGCTGGGCGTCGTTGAGGTAGCCGGCGCACCACTGGACCCAGATGAGGCCATAGGCAGGGGCTTTGGCAGGAGACGAGGGGTCAGCCGGGTCCCAGCCCTCGAGGCCGACGTTGAAGACGTGGCGGACGCCCAGGTGGTTCTTCAGCTGGGCGGTGAACTTGGCGACGGGCTCGATGACGTCGACCTCCTGGGCCACGTCGAGCAGCAGGCCCTGGGTGACGCGGCCGATGCCGGCGCCGCCCTCGAGGGCGAGGGGGACGCGACGGAGGCCGGCCTTGCTGCCGATGCCGAGCTTGGCGAGAAAGCTGCGGGAGACGCGCAGATCGGAGCGCGAGACAAAGGGAAAGCCGCCGAGCATGCCGTTGGTGTCGGCGTCGACCTGCTCCCAGTAGCGTTTGGCGTCGACATTGTTGACGAGCGCGTCAGGTCGCTGGTCGTCCATGGTGGCGTGTTGGTAGACGTGGACGTGGACGTGGACGTTCGTTTGGAGCAATTCACAATTTCGTCGGCGGGACCAACAGTTTATGCGCCAAAGGTGCCATTGGCCGCCTCGACTAGGCAAGCCCCGCCCCCCGCCGTTAGCGCATTTCGGTAGTGCTTCAGTGGGGGGACATCCCGCTGGAGGGGAAGAGAGGCTGGACGGGCCCTGGCGCTGGGAGGCTCGACGTGCGCTGAGCTAGTCCTGAACGGCCGATGCGGTCGACGGCGGGTAGCTGGCCATGGAGACGGCAGCCGACCGAGCCATACGCGACACGTGGGCGCATTCCGGCGCGGCTGGGTGCTGGGTGGCCCCCAAACAGCGGGATTCTAGAACGTTAGCAAAGTTCGCAGTTAGCAAAGTTCGCAAAGTTAGCGAACGTTAGCGAACTCGCGTCTAAGCTGTAGGCTTAACACTGCTAAGAGCTAAGACGACAGGCCTCACACTTCACTTCACTTCATGTTAACGAGTCAATTCAATCTGCTCATACTCCTGGCCAATTCCTGCGCCTGCGCGCCGGCAACCAGAAAAACGGCTGCTTGCGTCCCAAAACATTGCCTGTCCAAAACGATCCTCGACGCGCCACAAATTTGGCTCCGTAGATAATCATACAAGCCGTGGCTTCCGTAGCTCTGCTGGCCGTTCCAGCTCTTGTTCATGCTCTTCTTCGTCCGTGGTTCTTTTGTCTTGTCTTGTGCGTGTCTTGTGTCGTTCGCTGAACGCGTGACTCCTCGTTTTGTCGTCTCGTCTACCGTCTGTCGTCGGCTGTCGGCCGTCTGCCGTCTGCCGTCTGCCGTCTGCCGTCTGCCGTCTGCCGTCTGCCGTCTGCCGTCTGCCGTCTCGTCTCCCTACCACCCACTATTCAAAATCTCCATCTGCTGCCCGAGAGCCTCAATGTTCTCGTCTGTCCAGAGCGTCCGGCCGTTCCACAGCGCCGCATAGAGGCCGTAGCCCGGAAAAAACTGCTTGAACACATCGTGGACAAACTCGATGAGGTGCTCCTTGTCCAATGTGTCCAGGCTGGCCCGCATCGTGGCGGCCTCGTCGTTCTCGTAGACGCGCACAATTCTGTTGGGAGGAGAGCAAGGCTGTCAGTGTCTCAGTGTCTCAGTGTCACACACACCGTGGGGGCTGTAGGCGTAGGCGTGTGGGAAACGTACATCTGACAGGACTGTCCCTCGTACGTCTCCTGGCTGTAGTGTGTTCCCGGTTCGGTAATGTTCTTCTGTGCCAGGTCCAGCGCCAGCATGCTCAGCTTGTTGGCGGACCGCGGCACCACCAGGGCGTCCGGAGCAGTCGGCATGAAGACGGATGTGCTTATAGGATTCATGTAGGGAAACTGCACAATGTAAAAGTCAAAGGGCGCGCGCACCGGAGGGGACGCCATGGCTGTTCTACCCAGGCTGTCTTTTGCGGCGGAAAATATGGGCAAACAACAGCAGGGATGCTGGAGATACGCGTACTTGTATCTGTGGGCGAGCAGGGCAAATTTGCCCTGTTGTCTCTGCGCTGGGGAAGCATTGCCTTTTTATCTCTTATCGAGGTCCGCCTCCCCGCAAAATGGGTACGGAGTACGCCTGCTGGCACTGGTAGTTGGTACGGAGTACCGGTACGAGGAGTGGATGGGCTGGCATGGACATGGACATGGACAAGGACATGGGCATGGGCAAGGATGGAGTACGGAGTACGGAGTACGGAGTAATACTCCATGGATGGTAGGGAAGCGGGTACCCGTGCAGGACAAGAAAGTACTGGAGCCCGGGTACGCAGGACGGCATGCTGATGCAACTCCGTACGCACACCCTGTGCGTACTTGTCTTGCTCTGCTGCTGCTGCTGCTGCTGCTGCTTCTGCGGCTGCTGCTGCTGCCGTTGCGGCTTGGCCTCGAGCATCCATGCCCTAGTAGTGTTCCATGCTCCGTCCGGCTGGCGATGTGCCTAGTGTCGGCTAAGCATAAGCCACGTCACCGACTTTTGGGTACTTTTCCACGCCTGCGCTGCTCGTATTCCATGAAATAACGAGGCTGCGTGTGGCAAGAATGCCGGGAAAGTGGGCTGACCTACAGTGGAGTCCAATGCGAGCCACAGGGGGTAGGGGACTGTACGAGTGCTCCGTAGGACACGAGACATTACAGGGGGGGGGGGGGGGGGAGAAGGACCAGCAAACGAGAGCGGGGCGCTGCCGTCCATCGCTGTGAAATTGCGCGACTGGCCGAGCGAACAGATACTACTCGCAGAGGTATAATAAGCCGCCACTCCCCCTGGGGCGAACCCAGGTGAGCGTGCGAGCTTATCATAGGGGACAAAAGTTCCTGCTGCAGACCTGCAGACAAGGGAGGGGAGACAGAGGCCGGTCGATTCGGCCTGCAGCCAAAACAAAGATCGGCCAATGCCCGGACTGCAGGACGTGTTTTGATTTTCGGGGGGTTTCTGACTGCATCACCGCATCTGCTTTCCTTTTCCCTTGGCCGGTTTGGTGGCCACGCCACGGGGCCATTTTTGTGTGGCAACGCCTGGAAGCCTCTAGACCTTTCTGATGCTCAGACTTCTCAGACTTCTCAGACCTCTCACGCTCAGCACACCTGCAGCAAGCTGCCGAGGCCTCCCCTCGCCCTGACGCCCCCGGCTGACCGGTAAGCCGCTCTTAGCTTGCTCAGCTCGCCGAGCGTGGGGTGTCAAACATGGGGGTACCGCACACGGGTTCTTGGAAATTGGCCCATTCCGAATGGTGGCTGCGGAATACTCCGTACGCATGCAGAAGGTCGGCCGTGGACCTTGGCCCGTGGACCGTGGACCAGAATCCTGCCCAAAGCAAAAATAGAAAAGGAAAAAGGAAAAAAGGACTCCCGTGAAGGACCAGAAAAAACACCCCGAGCCCAAGTTGACCGTCTCTCTGTGCGCCGTACAAAAGACTGCGGACCGCGGACTGCTCCGTACGCAATGCATCCGTACTCCATATGATCCGCAAACGAGCAGAGGAATGCCGAAAAACCAGTCACTCGGGCAGACGTATGGAGACATGGCTGGCCACCAAACTATACTCCGTACTCCCCTACCCCAGCTGCATCTCCTGCAGTGCGGCGTGTCTCGGCCATGCAGACAGTCAGAGCTGTCGTGCTCCGTACGTAGTACACAGTCTGGCATGCAGCCGATACGTCCCGGCTGGTGGGGTCAGCCGGTGGAAGCATGCCCTTTCTCGTGCCACCATCTACCAACGTATGGAGTACGGAGGTCTCCGTGGCCATTGCATGTGGCGAGAGTGGCAGGGAGGGAGAGAAAGGGAAAAATGAAAAAGAAGAAGTAAAGAAAAAAAAGAAAGAGAGAAAAAAGACAACCTGACGAATAGGCTGGCAGGAAATGCCAAAACAAACAACCCCCCAAACGGAAACAAGCAAAACTGGAGCCAGAACTGGAGCCAGAACTGGAGCCCTGGAGCTGCTGGAGTCCACGTTCAGCGAGCCAGGAGCTAGAATTGGATCCCTACGAATCCCTACGAGTACGGATCCCTGGCCAGACTGCAGCCAGACTGGAGCCACCTACTGCTCCCTCACCCGCTGGTACCAAACATCGTACGTGGCTGGGTAAGCTTGGCCCACACTGGTGTCGGCACGGTCTTCCTCTAGGGCTTCCTTCTGGGCTTCCGCTAGGCTTCGTCCGCCCATTCACGTCCCTTCCTGGCCAAGCGTCCCTTCAGCTGGGCCAACCTACGGCCTGCACCGCGATGCACCGCGATGCACCGCAATGCACCGCCGCACTCGTACGCGCTCGTACGACCGCATCCCGGCAGTTCTGCGTCTCGTCTCGCCGTGGCCAACGAGGGCGTGACAACTCAAAAAAAGGCCAACAATGTCTCGCAATGCGTTCGCCATCACATCTTTCCCTCCCTCGCTCTCTTGCCTCAGGGGACCGCCACACACGGAACGGTGGCCTTAAATATGGAGCATCGATCCGTGCGATCGATGCCACGCTTGCGCAAGTGCTACGGACTGGCGTACACTTGGCAACCGCAGCTCCTGCTCTAGCTCTAGCCCTTCCCAAGTGGCCGCCGCCAACAAAGCCACTCCCGTATCGTGCAGTAAATACGGAGTACCTCCCCTGTTCTAGACCTGACAGCTGTACGAGTACGCATATGGGCCTGTACCACGCTGTACGCTATACGGGATATGCTATGCTGTACTCCGTATGCTGTACTCCGTACTATATAGGACAACAGGCTCGTATGCCGGCGTCAAACGTCATCGCCCAGCTTGCTGGTTGTTGGCCGCTTGCTGGTTGCTTTTTCCCTTTCCCTTTCCCTTTTCCTTTTCCCTTTTCCGTCTCCTCTTCTCTCTTTCCTTCCGCCACACTTACACCAATGAGCTTGCTGAAAACAACACACGCTTTTAACGTGCCATCCGGAAACGCGCATTGCCCAAACAGGCAACTTTGCGCCGCGAACCGGCGTCGTGTATTTGCTTACTAAGCAACCAACGCCCCTGCGACGTGGTTCCAGTGACGCTGCCCAAGTGCCGCCACCCGCCACGGCCTTGTGTGTTCTTTTTTGGTCTCGTCCACTTTGCCGTACGATCGACGCCAGAGATACGGGGTATATATCTGCGCACGGGTGGAGGACGGCTGCCCCCCCGTCCCGGTTGACTTGCCTCCTGGGCTCACTGGCTCACTGGCTGACCGGCTGACTGGCTGACCGGTCTTGCTGTCCTTCTTTCCCATTCTCTGGGCCCCTCCTATACCAACCACAGGCACCAGAATTATCACACGCACGCAGGCCAATCAGTCAATGGCCCCGATCAACACACACGCTGCACGCATGACCAGGATTCGCAGGCCCTGACTGGGTGGTGACGACGACAAGTCTGGTACCGTGTAGGCAGCAACTGGAGTCTCTGCCACCAATCCACGCTGCCGCTGGCCTACGAGTATATGCCTACACGGCCAGTCCACAGACACGGGCAACCGTGTTGCCAGCCATGGAAAGGGCATTGCCCTCTTTGGCTCTGTCGACGTTCAGGCTTGCCAAAAGAGGAGACAACCTTCTTTTTTGCTGGCCTTGCCTGACTGACCGCATCTTGTCTGCTTCTGGTGCACCTGTCCCGCGGCCTTATTTACTCTCATCCCGCCCAGGCATGTGAGCATGTGCACGGCCAAGGCAGCCACGCCCGAGTCGGTCATACCCAGACGGCTCTCCCTGCCTAGGTCGGTCATGCCCAGCCCAGCATGCGTCCCGACGCATGACACAGTCAGACACAGTCATTTTAGATGCATTCATTCTCGTCGGGGTGTGGCCTGGGACTCGGAGCCTCCCTGCGCTCCCTGCTCGCCATCCCGGATGCCACCCTACCTCGATACCATCCCCTTGCGAAACCAGCCCCCATACCCCCTCCTTTCTATACGAGACCGTGCCGTAGCCTGCAAGTATGATATGGCCCAGGGCCTCGTGCGGCCCTGTACGGAGTACAGAGTACTCTGTTCTCTCCATGCGTCTCGGTTTCGCCAGCCGCGCATAGGCCCAGGGCCTCGGATACCAGCCACGCCAACACGTCCCGGTGCGGGAACCACGGGTAGAGGCTCGCAAAGAGGAGACAATCATGCCGATGTCGGAGACGATGGGCCGGTTTGCCGACGGTTAGGCGGGCCTATCAGTACGCTGTGAGGAGGCCTATGGTCTGCAGGGGCCACAGAAACACTGCGCTGCAGGATGTCTTCGCTGGCAGACTCCTTCGGTCGGTATCCTGGATAGGAAGTTGAGACAAGCAGGTTAGCCGAGGCAGACGAAGATGGCAAGATGATGAGAGCATCAAGGGATGAGATCAAGGGATCAAGGGATAAGATGGCAAGATGCAAGATGGGAGTGCGTTCAGGCCCAAGAGGCGGGTTCGGCTCCCTCGGACGAGCTTGGGCAGCCAGGAAGGACAGCCAGGAAGCCAGGAAGCCAGGAAGCCAAGAGAGGAGGGCACGCGCGTCGAGCGTCGTAGGAGTACAGGGTATGTATAAACAAAACAATAGTCGATGCCCAGCGCGGCGAGGGAGCCGACAGGTGCTGCGATAGCACAGCACGCTGCCGTCTCTCCTCGCTGCCCCCTGAAGCTACCGTGTACGGCCTGTAATAGGGCTCCACCGCTATGAAACCATCGCATCTTACGATGGGCCTCAATATGCTTAGTCATCAATATAACGGGCGGGCGGCTGTCTAGTGCCCGCGCTCCCGCGGAGGCGTCCGCGCCGAGCTCTGACCATGAATTGCTACCTCGTCTAGCTGGCCGAAGCGCGTGCGCCGGCATCACGCCTCGGCCTTGGTGTCCATGCGTTCCGTACTCGTACGCGCACGCGCGGGCGCACGGGGCTCGACCCCGTCCAGGGCCATCTCCTTAATCACGTGCGTCGGCACGATGACGTGCTCTTCGGTAAAGTACTTGGTCTTGGTGATGTAGCCGGCGGCGATGAGGTAGTAGAGGCAGGCAAAGGCGCCCATGTAGAGGACGAACCAGACGGTGAACTCCTTCCAGTAGGCGGGCTTGACCGAGTCGATGGCAAAGGCGATGGTGATGCCGGCTGCCTGGACGGCCGGGATGAGACTCGAGAAGCGGGCCAGCTTGGCCGGGGCGTTGGAGAGGGCGCCAATGAACCAGAGGCGCAGCTGGAAGAAGAGGGAGTAGCTAGGGGGGCAGTTAGGACAAAACACACAAGGCCGGAAGTCAGAAGTGGACGGCTCACCTGATGCCCCAGACGATGTACAGCACACAGATGGGGCCATAGGCAGCGTCGGCCCAGTCGATTTCCGGGCCCGTCTTGGAGCGGTCCCTGTAGTCTGAGCGGGAGACGAGGATCTCGGCGCCGATGAAACCTGAGAGGATGACGACAAAGACGAGGGTGGTGACGGCATAGGCGCGGGCGGGCCGCTGCCAGTGCTTGTAGTCGGCGAGGAACCAGAAGACGGGGGTGCAGAAGAGGGGCACCAGCCAGTAGAGCAGGTTGTTGAGGGTGCGCGTGCGCAGGGTGAACGTGTAGGAGTTGACGGAGGAGTGGGGGGCCAGGTAGCTCTCGACCACAAACATGGGCAGCATCATCAGTTGGGCCTCGCGCGTGCAGACGAGCGCCCACAGGCCGCGCATCTCGGCCCGGAACGAGCGGCGCTCAAACTCGGCAATGGCGGAGCCGTCGCGCCGTCGGAGGCTGGCCGGGTCCGCCACAAAGAGGGCGGCCACCGTGGCGACGCACATGATGAGGAAGAAGACGAGGTACAGGTACCAGGCGACGGAGGCTTCGGTGCGGTGGACGTTGATGCCGAGGGCGACGAGGGAGCCGACGACGGCGCCCGACTTGATGATGGCCCAGTTGGAGAAGACGTAGAGGCCTTTGTGGTGCTCCTCGGGGTAGCAGGTCGACACCCAGTTCTGCACGGCCCAGAGGCCACAGCCGAGGGCGCCGCTGAGGCCGCCGAGGAGCTGCGGCACCCACGTCAGGCCGGTGCGGTCGTAGATCCAGAAGCCCGCCAGGTACAGCGGGAAGCCGGCGGCCCCCAGGGCCAGGACGTACTGGATGCCCATGACGTTGAGCAGCACGCTGTTGAACAGCGACGCCACGGCCCACAGGCTGTCTTCGATGGCATTGGTGCGCGAGGCCACCCACTGAGAGCTGGCCTTGCCGCCTCCGGCGCCTGGGGTGTCAGGGTGAGGGAACGAGAAACGGAGAATAAAACATACCCAGGCCGGTCAGGGCCACGTACAGGCCGGCCGTGGCCGCCGTGATGGCCGAGCAGTAGCAGGTCTGCACATAGGGACTGCGCCAGCGGAAGTGGGAGAGTTTCGCGGGCGTGGCCATGGCAGCGTGTGGAAAAGTGCGTGTCCCCTGGGAAGACTGCCGGCATGCATGCTGCGCGCGTCGACTTTATGTATCATGCCGACTATCTCTGCCGAAACGGCTGTCTCCGATGATAAGAAGACCACGTCGGATATGCCACGGAGGTTCCGATCGATGGCTGATAGCCAGCGTCGATCGGGGTATATAGATTGGCAGGTAGATTAAGATAGAGTGTTTCCTGTCTGTATCGCCCATCGTAAACATGGCCACCACTACGACCACTGCCCCTGGCGTCATCGTCCTGCAGCAGGGCATCACCCGCACGGTGACGACGGGTGCTGCCCGCAGTGCCAGCTTCCAGGACATCCCGACGATCGACGTCTCGCGCATGTACAGCGCCAGCTTGGCCGATCGACAGGCTCTGGCCCGCGAGATGCGCGAGGCATGCACCAAGGTGGGCTTCATGCAGATTGCGAACCATGGAATCGACTGGCACATTGTCGAGACGGCCTTTGAGGGCGTCCGCCAGTTCTTTGCCCAGCCGCTCGAGGCCAAGATGGAGGTGTACCAGCACAAGAACAAGCATTTTCACGGGTATGAGCCGCTGTATTATACAAACGTAAACATGTTGAAGAAGGGGGGTGAGTGAAACTCTGTTTCTTTTCTTTTCTCTTTTCTCTTTTCTCTTCTCCCCCCCTTCTCACAATTCAGACAAAAAAGAGGCCTACTCGTTCGGCTACGAGCCAAAGAATGACCCTGACCAGGTCCCGGACATGCCGGAGATCCTGCGCCGCACCAATATCTGGCCCGAAGAAGCATCCCTGCCGGGCTTCCAGGCCAAGGTCGTCCCTTATCAGCAGGCTCTCATTCACTTCTCCCGCCGCTTCTGCCGCATCTTCGCTCTCGCCCTCGACCTGCCCGAGGACTTTTTCGACAAGAAGACCACCTACCCCATGGCTGGTGTGCGTGCCCTTCACTATCCGCCCATGGAGGGCAGCGAGGACGAAGAGACCAGTCTAGGAGCTCATACAGATATTGAGTGTGAGCGACTTCTCTCATTCCTTATTTTTCTTAATTTATTAACTTATTCCAGTCTTCACCATCATCGCCCAGACGGCCACGTCCTCGCCCGCCCTCGAGGTCCTCAATGCCGGCGGCGAGTGGATCGCCGTCACGCCCCAGCCGCACTGCTTCGTCGTCAACCTCGCCGACATGTTTATGCGCATGACCAACGACACTTTTGTGTCCACCGTGCACCGCGTCGTCAACCGCAACCGCGAGGAGCGCTACTCGCTGCCCTTCTTCTTCGGCGTCAACGCCAACGAACTCATCGACGTCCTGCCGTCGTGCGTCGACGACCAACATCCGGCCAAGTACGGCCCCCTGACGACCCTCGAGCACTCCAACCGCCGCCTACGCATCGCCCGCTACCAGCACCCCAGCGCCAAGGAAATGCTCGAGACGTGTCCGCGCGAGCTGATCACCAAGGATGGCGTGCCAATCTACGGGTAGAGACAGACTGGCAGTCAAGTTTGAGTGACACGTATTTGATCTTCGTGAAAGTCGTATTGTTGAAACTATAAAATAAAAATGTAAAGCATATGTTGGGTGACGTGTGTCTTATTTATCTACTATAGGCCTGCGATGAACTATAATCTCGCAGATGCATCGGCATGGCTCAGGCGCATGAAGAGCTTGGCAAGGTCGTATTCGAGCTGTACGCCGGCAGATCGGGATCGCCCATGTCGGAGTCGTCTCCGCCAGAGTCCATGGGACACTGGTTGTAGGAAACAAAGGCCAGGTTGGACCAGGGGACCACTTGGACCATATCGGCCCGGCCTTGGCCGCCGATGGTGCCGAAAATCATGTTGGCACCCCGGTCCCAGCCTTTGTAGAGCACGCCTATATTGGTCCACACGAACAGATTGGCAACCGTGGTATCCAGGCCGTTGTTGTACCAGACGGTCGCGTTCCCACTGTACTTGTCGACCAAGATCAGATCCGCCCGGCCATCCCCTGTTCTGTTAGCCTGTGGCCCCAGTCTAATGTGCAGAGTGTATACTCTGTCGGCTTACCGTTTACATCGCCGAAGCGAATATCCTGGCGGTCGTAGTAGGTGGCCGACTTGATCTGGCCCACGGACTGCAGGCTTAGCTCGCCAGATGACAGGCCGTTGTTGATATAGCCCGTGATACGGCCGTCCGGCTCGATGCAGAGATAGTCGGCCTTGCCGTCGCCGGTCAGATCCGCAAACTGCACGCCCAAGTCGTTCTCGATGGTGCCGTAGCCTTGGCTGCACAATGTCGTGTTGTCCGTTACCTGGCCAAGATCCGTAAAAGAGAACTTGTTGGACGACGTGTTGTACTGGTTCTGCCACATGTGCACGGCACCGGTGGTGTTGTCCACGGACAAGAGCTTGGAGCGTCAGTAGAGACAAGAGACAAAAAATAGAAGAGTCTGACGTACATCGCACAATCCATCGCCGTCGAGGTCGGCCAGATGGATGTTTTTCCGCGGCACGCCCAGCGTGATCGCTCCCTCGTGGTTGTCCCAGTACGGATGGTCATTTTCGTTCAAGTAGATGTTGATTTGGCCGTTGGGGCCAACCCAGACGTAGTCGTCCTGGCCGTCGCCGTTCATGTCGCAATAGCGGGTGCCATCGCCCTTGAGCGTGGTGCCGCCGGCGCCCTGGTTCTGCCAGACGCGCACCTCGAGCGTGGTGGTGTCGTTTTCCGCGTTCTCGGCCTCCTGGACCCAGACGTACTGGGATGCTGTGAGCAGAGGACACATTGGGTCGAAAAAGTCACATGACTTACATCGCGTCGGCCCGTGCCGTAAATGCGGGCAAATTTAACGGCGCTCTTGGCATTTGTCACGTTCGACGCACTCAGACCCTCGTACGTCACACCAACATCCGTCCAGTTCGGAAGCAAGCCGGGACCCGAGCCGCGGTTGTTCACGTACGTCTCGACCTGCCCCGCACTGTCCATGGACAGCCAATCGGCTTTGAAGTCGCCGTTGATGTCCACCAACTGGATGCTGCCGCCGTCGCTGCTGTTTTGGCTGGGAAAGACCGTCGTCCAGCCCGAGCCGCCCGACGAAAAGTCCTCCCAGTAGCCATTGTCGGCAGATGTCGGCAGATCGCCCTGGCCGCCGTTGCGACGGCACGCAATAGCGCCCGAAACCAGCTGGATGCACCAGTCCACGCGTCCGTCGCCGTCCACGTCAGCCAACAAAACACGATCGGCCGTGTAGCCCTCGGATGTCCAGTAGTCCGGACCGGAGCCGATCTGTAGGAGTTAGTCACAGACTACGAGTAGAATGGCAGAGTTACGCACCGTGCCAGCGTACTCAAACACCGGCGTGGACCCTCCCGTGTTGAGCGATGCCTCCAAGTCTCCGCTGGAAGAAATGCAGAGAAAGTCGTCGAGGCCGTCGGCGTTGATGTCGGCAAACCGTGCCGAGCCCGGCGCGCAGTCGAGGCCCAGGTCCAGCGTGGCCGAGGTGGAAAAGTCTAGGTTGTCGTTGAGGAAGAACGTCCAGGACCATTCCCCCGACGCGTACGAGGCATAGATGATCTCGTCCTGTGCGCTGTAGCGATCCTCGCCGTCCTCGTTGACAAGATTGGCAAAGAAGATGTGGTCCAGGCTGCTTCCATTGGTCGACGTCGCGAACGAGCTCGACCAGACGAGGCCCTTGTCCTCGGAGCTGTGCACGTAGAGGCCGTCGCTCGTGCCGCTGCCCAGCTGGATCTTGTAGTTGCCATTGTCGCTGTCGTTGACCGTCGCGCAGCTGGCCGTGCTGTTGATGGTGCTGTAGGACACCCCCACGGCAGGCGGCGCCTGCAGATAGCCGGCCTCGTCTGCCTTTTGAAAGGCGTCCCACCACACAGACGCCATCTTCTTGTAGCCCGCATCGGTCGGGTGGGTGCTGTCGTTGAGGTCTGCCTGCGTGATGAAGCCGTCGGCCATGTCGGCCAGAACCAGCGGCTTGCAGAGGGCGGCGTAGTGGTCCACGACGGTGGTCCGGATCGCATCGTTGATCGTGAGCGCCCGGGTGTCCGTGTCTGCATCCTTGTTACGAAGCAGCGTGGACAGGATCACCGTGGTCTGCGGGATCTCTTCCCAGATGCGGTCGAGCAGCTAGAGGCCTGTTAGCCGTGCCTACGACAGGGACAAGGCACGTACGGTGATGTATAGATCCGCCGAAGAGTCCACCAGGCTGTTCTGGATGGCATTGTTGGTGCCAACGTTGATGAGAACCAGATTTGGCTGGTCCGGGACAATGTTGGGCAGGGCCGTGTAGATGACCTGCTGCGTGGTCCAGCCCGGGTGGCCTTCGTTGTCGTTGTCATCCATGGTGCCTGTCTTTTCACTGCCCACCATGTTGACGGACCAGCCTTCGTAGCGGAGCTGGTCGCGAATGTACTTACGGAAGCCATTGTCGTCCGTCGAGAGGTAGCCATTGGTGATGGAGGCCCCTAGCGGAGCAATTCTCAGATAGAAAGGCTTGTCATCACGGCGCGCAAGGCAGCCCTCGACGTCCCGGACGGGGTACGAAGGAAAGGCGCTTGTGCCACATGCTAAGAGGGCAAGACCTGCTGCCCAGACATTGGCATACTGCAAGCCTCTCATCACGTGAAAAGAACAGCGGAAGACGGTGCAAGGAGACAACAGAGAACCCGGCCGTCAAGAAGCAGGGCAGGAATGGCACAATGGGCTGGAGACACAAGACCAGACGGGTTCCGTGCCTTGTCGGAAGCAGTGCTATATATTTGATTTGACATGTCAATAAGATCTGCCTATTATCGTCGGCAGGCTTACGGCACAGCAACAGGGGATGCTGTCCAAGCGTAAATGCATCCACAATGTCCCCAAAACGCCCCCAAACCCACGAGGCGACACAGGACCGTGCATAGGAAAACATCTGCGGTGTGAAGGGCGAAGCAATTTCCAAATAATTTCCAAATAATTTCCCCTCTCGGAATAGAAGAAACGCCACAAAATCCAGGGCGTAGCACAGCTGCATTGTAACCCAAAGCATTGGAAGCAGCTGACGTGTTGCTGAGTACTGGCCGGCGAGGGGGAGCAGAGCTAATGCAACGAGAAAATTAAAATAGGGTCAAAGGCTTCTCCATCGTCGGAGGGTCCTCCTCGAGAACACCACCAATCACACCCTACACACCGTCCTACTAACGCTCTGCTGCCCTGTTAATGGCCGTTGAGCTTACTCATGCATTTATAACGGGGACAGATCCGCCATTCAGAACAGGGTTCACCCCCGGAGAAGAGCGTGACAAATAGGAACAGAGTGCCCTCTTCGGTTCTATCTCGGTTTAGCAGAAGCGATCCATCCACCGCAAACTTCTACTTCTACATTCCTTCGCTCCTTGCATGGAGGGCCGCCCCCAATTGTGCCTATATTTATTTCATCACACTTCGTCGTGTCGGTGTGCAGCGTCTGCGGAAGTTTCCGTTTTAGTGCAATGACACAAAAAAGATCTGTGCTTCGCTTGCTTGGTTCTGTGCGGGGAATTACTGCACCGGGAAGCAAGCGCGCATGGCCTATAATAAGCTTATGTTCGATCGGCTGCAGACTCGGAGACGGAGTACAATACTCCGTCTTACGCGAAAAGAGAAAGGATGTGCTCTATCGGATATCACATTATCAGAACGGAGCATAAACGGAGGATTAGGCAATAATGCAGGCAAGCTGCATTCGACTTGGTTGCGGTGTAAGAGAATCCAGTTCTTGGCCCCCATCTCTGCTAAGCCTACGAGGGAATTTGGAAAATCAGAATACAAACGAAGCATGATCAGGCTACTAATCAGTTCATCCTGTTGTCTGGCGTTCATTGTGGATTTAGAGTAGAACACAGACTTGTATTACCCTCTGAGCAAATTGAGACATTGGAAGCATCATACGATGGGACAAAAGACTTGTCTTGTAAGGCAGTGCATATCGGTCAGCGGAAATATTCGTTGTACTGCATGAGATCCTCGGGCGAATTCTCACCACCACGAACTGTATTACGTCGTACTCGAGTCAGACTCGAGGCGCATTGTGCGCAAGAGTCACGCAGTTTAACAAATAGAGATGGGTGCTCGTGTAATTATTGTCTCGGTAGTGCTTACTCCATCCTCCGACGGGGCATCCTACACGTCGCCAATGTCACATCGGAATGAGATATCAGAGCCACATATAGCTTAGTTCTGCCTATTTGTTCACATATCCGGGCATAGCCACCTCATGATAAGATCCAGCGAACAGAGGCTTGCGTGAATTCCTGTTCTTGTTATCCTGAACGGGCTTCCTGCATTCGATGGCTGTAAAGGATCTGAGCACATGGAAGAGCCTCAAAAGCCTCATGAAGTTTCTATTTCCGAATGTATGATTCCAATAGCCGGATAGACCGCTGTGATCCACTTTTCAGGCTGAGCAGTGGGATCCCAAGATCTATGGAACACACCCAACAGACACATGACGCAATGTGGGACAAAGCATCCCGTGCCACGTTTGCCAGGTGACCCGGACGAGTCGTTCTATCATGAGTTGCCTTGGAATAGGAAGGTGTGATAACCTATTGACCTGGATGGAACACTTTCTAGCGGAGCTACTTCTACAGGAACATGTTTATTCTTGTCAAATAAAGCCTAGATGCCAACAGCTCTTTCACAGTAGGACTCATCACCCGCCATCATCGTTTCTTCTATCCGCCAGGGTGTCTCGTTTCCCTCAAAATGTACCCGTACCGAACACTTTCGAGAAATAAGGCTTTGCATCTTGAGTCGCCCCAATTCGCGCATAATGGTCGGCTTCCGTGTTCCACTCGCGCGGGATCCGCCAGAACTTTACAGTCAGACCCTGAGAGGCCCGGCGTCGAAACTCGTCGAGCAGGGCCATCCACAAGTCCCTGTTCTCTACTAGAGTTTCGCGCGCCGTCATCCAGTAGTTCGCCTCCCAGTCGTGGATCAGCCGCGTGCAGCCGTTGGCGACGTATGTTGAATCGGTCGCCAGCACGAGCGTCCTGACATTTTCGCCGGGCCAGTAGCGGAACTGCAGCGCAGCCAGCACGGCCCGCAGCTCGGCACGGTTGTTCGTCTGCGGGTGTAGGTCGCCGCTGGGGCCCCTGTTTTCAAGCCGGCCGTGGACGTTGCCAGCGGCATCCGGCTGCTCAGGATGAAAGACAACGGACCATCCGGCGCGCGCATCGGCCCGGCCGTTGTTGAGACAGGAACCGTCGACAAAGAGGAGGATGGTCCGGTCATCGTTGCGCTTAATGAAACGCAAATACGGGCTTACCAGGCGTGGGGATAAACTACTATAACCACAGACGAAGTGGTCTTGCGGTCTTCCCTCTGCCCAGAAGCGTGTCGGCATGGGCGCGGGATGGGGAAGTCCAGAGCCCATCGGGTCGTATTCGTAGTCCCCTGGGAGCATCAGCAGCAGTGTCTACAGTGTACCGTGCTTACGTATAAACTCTCACAGAAACTGGTTTCCGTCATGTTCTCGGCGAAGCTGATGCGTAGACTGTCGATGAAGAATGTATAAGACGATTTATAAGGACCTGGTGTCATCAAACAGCTCTATAAAAGCTATATGAGTAGGGCAAAAACAAAAGGGAGTTGATATACAAGGAGATACGGAGTACAGGTGACCATATCATGATACCAATTCAGAAAGAAACCCAAGTATGAAGCAAATCATCGTATGATCAATGCCCAACGTGGCTGCACCTCAGCTTCTGTGGAGCAGGATGCAATATGATTGCATCTGTGGCGGTGCATGGACTCCTATTAAAAGTCTACAATTCAGGCACGAACAAAACTCTGGACTGATACGTCTTCATCTTGAATCATTACAAGACATATTTAATAGGTGGCTGTCCGTCTTGGGTTTTGTGTTTTCCTTGGTCGACACGTCTGTTGTGGATGATGTAGATGGCCTCCTGCACGATGGCAAAGAACATGCCGATGGAAATCATCACGAGGATCGTTCGCAGACCCGTCTGGTACCTGAGGAAGTCAGTGATGGAGGGATGAGGTTGTGGGAGGGTCATCCTACGATGGCGCGTCCTTGGCCTGGAAGTACTGCGTGCCGACCATGAGACCTGTAATGGCCGACATCACCCACATGCTACTCTGGTCAGCAGACGTCGGCAAGCCATCCTCTGGGACAGAAACTCACGCTACGGCAATGCTTCGCTCGCCAGCCTCGCGGCAGTTGAGCTGCAGCCAGGAGTTGTGGTTGGGGTGGTAGCCGACGGCAAAGCTGTTCACCAGCGTCCAGAGACCCCAGCGCGACCACTTGCCCGGCACGTGGGGATACACTTGACGCGCAATGATCACGGCCACGAGGTAGCAGAGGTGGGCCACGAGAACGGACAGGCCCCGCTGACCGGAGCGGTCGCTGAGCAGGGCAAAGAGGAAGACGACGACGAGAGCCAGAAACGGGCCGACGGCGGCCAGGGCGTTGGCTTCTATGCGGCTGAATCCGAGCTTCATGATGATCGTCGGCGTGTACGTCGTCAGCGAGCTCCACGTGGAGAAGACGGCAAAGGTGGACAGGTAGTGGGGCCAGCGGCGGTAGTGGGTGACGGTGCGCCAGACGAGGCCGAGATCGATGGGGGTGCCGTGGACGCCGGGGCGTTTCCCGGCGGGATCGTCGACGGCGAGTCGAGCCTGCAGCGCCGACTGTTCCTCGAGCGAAAAGCGGACGAGGCCCGGGCCCACGAGAGGCCGCGGCGTGTCGGGAGAGCCGGGCAGGAGGAAGAGAAGGAGCAGGGAGACGGCCATGGTGAAGGAGCCCTCGACTGTTTGTCAGTGAGGAGGAACTGCTTGAAAGGTTTCTGTGTTGACGTACGCAAGAACAGCCACTGCCAGCCATGCAGGCCATGGGCGTCATCGAGCTTGAGGATGCCCGACGCCAGAATGGGGCTGACGGCGTTGCCGCCAAACATGCCGAAGAAGAAGATGGCCATGCGCTTGGCCAGTTCGCGTTTGGTGTACCAGGTCGACAGCGTGTAGGAGGCGCCGGGGATGTAGCCGGCTTCTGCGAGGCCGAGGATCATGCGCGAGGCCAGGAAGCCCCGGCGGTTGCGCACAAAGACCTGCATGGTGGCGACGAAGCCGAAGAGGAGAACCTGCGCCGAGATCCATTTCCGGGGGCCGAGCTGAAGGTTAGGGCAGACAGTCACGAACAGGCCATCGAGAGTACCTACCTTCTGCAGAAAGATATTGGAGGGGATCTCGAGCAGGACAATGCCGAGAAACATCAGCTGGTTGCCGAGGTTGACGGTGCTCTGCGTGATGCCAATGTCGGCCATGAAATTGTCGGTCAGAGCACTGGCCAGATTCATACGGTCCAGCTGAAAGACGAGAAGACCGAGGAACAGCAGGGCCAGCACAGAGCAGTCTGCCTTTCGCCTGGCCCGCGTCTCGACGGCCGGGTCCCACGACAAGTCTGCCGGCACCGGGGCCTCGACGACAGCCGCCGCGTTGCTCTTTTCCTCTGCAGACATGGCAAAGCGATGAACAAGGAGACGGTCATTCCATGGTGCCACTGTTTGATTTTCTATGAATTTATACTGTCTAAGGACAAGGACCAGACGCCAAGCTACAGAGCTAACCCTCATTTTCCAGCACAGACAATCACATCATGACAGCGTTTTGATTCCTTCCGACTCGCTTCGGCTTGTCCAGGATGTCCTCAGACCTCTATTTAAGCTATTGACAGCCGGAGAGGTTAGCACCAATCACGCCATGGCAGATGGCCCCAATGAGGAAATACCAAGAACAATGGCGCCATCGCCCTGAAACGGAATTCTGGGTCTTGGATTGGTTTAAAAGCGGCCGCCGTCAACGACGCATCACCACTGACCGCCGCACGCACAACTGACCATGTCTGTCAAGCGCGTGGCTGTCATTGGCGCCGGGCCGGCTGGGGCCATTGCCGTGGATGCCCTGGCGCAGGAAAAGACCTTTAGCCTCATCCGCGGCTTTGAGCGTCGCGAAGGTCCAGGCGGATGCTGGTAGGTATTTTGTTTCTTTTTTGTTTCTTTTTTTTTTTTCAGAAACACCTAATAAAAGACAGGATTGGCGACACGGAAGCTCCGCCGGTCCTCCAGAACTTGGAGGCCCTGGCCGACCGGACGGCCGACCCGGCCGTGGCTGTTCCAGAGACGTTGCCGGCGGTGACGCCGAAACTGGAGCAGCCCCGGTTTGCCGAGTCGTCCATCTACCCGTACCTCGAGACCAACGTCGACAGTGCCGCCATGGAGTACACGCAAGAGCCGATCCCGGTGGTGCGCAGCGACTGGTCCGTCGCCACCCACGGCCCCGACACGCCCTTCCGGCCCTGGCGCGTCCTGCGCGGCTACATCGAAGGCCTGCTGTCCCGCCGCGGCTACGAGGACGTCTTCAGCTACGGCACGACCGTCGAGCGCGCCGAGAAGGTCGGCAGGGAGTGGAAGCTGACGCTGCGCAAGAGCGGAAAGGCCAGCGACTACTGGTGGGTCGAGTGGTTCGACGCCGTCGTCGTCGCCTCCGGCCACTATGCCGTGCCCTACATCCCAGCCATCGACGGCCTCGCCGCCTTCGAGAAGCGCCGCCCCGGCAGCGTCCTGCACAGCAAGCAGTACCGCGGCCGCCAGGCCTTTGCCGGCAAGCGCGTCGTCGTCGTCGGCGCCTCCGTCTCGGCCGCCGACATCGCCGTCGACCTGCTCGGTACCGCCCAGGCGCCCGTGCACGCCGTCGTCCTCGGCCACGCCGCCAACGGCTACTTTGGCGACGTCGCCTTTGACCACCCCGACATCCAGAAGCGCCCGTCCGTCGTCCGCGTCGACCCCGACACCCGCGCCGTCTCCTTTGCCGACGGCAGCGTCGTGCCCGACGTCGACGTCCTCCTCTTCGGCACCGGCTACTCCTGGACCCTGCCCTTTTTGCCCCACGTCCCCGTCCGCAACAACCGCGTCCCCGACCTCTACCAGCACGTCGTCTGGCAGCACGACCCCAGCCTCGTCTTCGTCGGCGCCGTCAACGCCGGCCTCACCTTCAAGATCTTTGAGTGGCAGGCCGTCTATGCCGCCCGGCTGCTCGCCGGCCGCGCCGCCCTGCCCCCGCTCGAGGACATGCAGCGCTGGGAGTCCGACCGCATCGCCGTCCGCGGCGACGGGCCCAAGTTCAGCCTAGTCTTCCCCGACTTCGAAGACTACTTTGAGACACTGCGCCGTCTGTCCGGCGATGGCCCCGGCCGCCAACTGCCGCCGTTCCGGCGCGAGTGGTTCCGTGCCTTCATGGACGGCCACGAGCGACGCAAGGCCATGTGGAAACGCAACAACGAGGCTGCGCGGGCCGCCAAGGCTGCCCACGAGACCCCGGAGAACCCGGCCAAGGCGCGCCTGTAAGTTGTCTGGATGTGTCACGTGACGCCTCGGACGTGTGCCGGGTTCCGAGGGCAGGGCATGGTCGATCGGCCGTGCCGACTGCAGGACGAATGAGTCGCCGTTGCTAGTGATATACCCAAGCCGTCATGACGGATATCTGCCAGTTTAGCCCAATACGACGTACATTGATGTTCCCTCGTCAGACGTTTATATGCCAGAGGACCGCGGAAAGACGGAAATATCCGTAAGTTGGCCGTAAATTGGCCGGTATTAGCCGGATGGGACAAGTTGATAACGACTCCTTGTCTCTTACGTCCTAAACTACATACTCATATTCTCTTCCCGTTCTAGCTATTACTGTCATATCTACAGATAACGACAAATGATCGTCGAGGACTAGGATACAAGTCCATTCCCAGTTAACACGATCCTTCACGTAGTATTCCTCCACTCCTTATCACTTGGCAATGCAGGAGACCCGTTTCCCGTTTCCCTATGGCCAGCTGCCCAGGGGTAGACAGGCTGTCCACGTGCAATGTAGTCGATGCATGGTAGCTCACAGCTCTTATCGTTGGCCGTGTCGGGCTTGCCCGCCGACATATCGCTCATGGACTGACGGTCGGCCAGCCTGATAGGCCAGCATGGGCTTGCCATAATAGAACGGTCAGACGGCCATCCGTTGCGTGGGAAGGGACCCATCGTCACTTTTCTTCACGGTCATGGCCAAATTCACGTCTCGGCTCGCAGAGGCCGTCCAGGTCTCGCGGACCCGCGAGTCCGACGGCACCAAGTCCACGTACGGGAAACTGTCCAACGTCGACCTCGATCCCACGCCGCCCCAGCAGCGCAACTGGTCCGGCTGGCACTTCTTTGCCCTGCAGTTCAGCATTGCCTTCTCGCCCACCACGTACAACATCGGCTCCTCGCTCTACTCCATCGGCCTCCGCTGGTGGACCATTATCATTGCCGCCTTTGTCGGCACCTTTCTGTGCACCATTGTCCTGTTCTTCAACTCCCGCGGCCCGACCTGGTACCATGTCGGCTTTCCCGTCTACGTCCGCGCCGCCGCCGGCATCTACGGCGCCTACTTCTTCATCTTCATCCGCATGATCGTCGCCATCTTCTACGAGGGCACCCAGACCTACTATGCCAGCCGCCTGATGAACGTCGCCCTGCGCTGCGTCTTTGGCCACCGCTGGACCGACATGCCCAACCACCTGCCGGCCACCGCCGGCATCACCTCGTCCGGCCTCGTCGCCTTCTTCATCACCTGGCTGCTGCAGCTGCCGTCCGCCTGGCTGCACCCCAGCAAGGCCGGCACCCTGTTTCTCGTCAAGTCCGTCCTGTCGCCCCTGGCCTACCTCGTCACCCTCATCTGGACCGTCGTCGCGTTCGGCGGCGTCGAGCTCGACCTCGGCACTACTACTGCCACCGGCAGTGCCCTCGGCTGGTCCTTCATGAAGGCCATCAACACCGTCAGCAGCGGCGTCGTCCCGCCCATGGTCAACATCGCCGACCTCGCCCGCTACGCCAACCGCCCCCGCGACGTCTGGCCCCTGCTCAGCGGCCTTTTGATTAGTAAGCCAATCGTCATCATCATCGGCCTCGTCACGACGGCCGCCGGCGCCCGGCGCTTCGGCGTCGCCAACTGGAACCTCTGGGACCTGTACTCGCTCATCCTCGACAACTACTGGAGCCCCGGCGCCCGCACCCTCATCTTCCTCGGCGCCTTCATCCAGGCCTTTGCCACCGTCGTCACCAACATCTCCTCCAACGCCATCCCCATCGGCTGCGACCTCTCCGGCCTCTTCCCCCGCTACTTTACCATCGTCCGCGGCCAGATCCTCTGCAACCTGCTCATCTGGGCCGTCGTGCCCTGGAAACTCGTCAACTCCGCCCAGAACTTCCTGACCTTCCTCGGCTCCTACCTCTGCTTCATCTCCCCCATCGTCGCCTGCATGATGGTCGACTACTGGCTCGTGCGCCGCGGCAACTTCCACATCCCCTCTCTCTACCGCCCCGTCGACAGCTCGCCCTACTATTACACGCGCGGCGTCAATCTCCGCGCCTATGGCGCCTGGGTTGCCGGTGTCGTGCTCGTCATCTCCGGCATTGCCGGTGCCATCAAAACCGGCACCATCAGCGAGACGGCCGTCCACATCTACAACTGTGGCTTTGTCCTGTCGACCACTGCCGGCGCCATCGTCTACTACGTGCTGTGCCGCGTCTTCCCGCCCAAGATCTACCCCGACGGCGAGCACGCAAACGAGAGCACATCCTGGGAGTTCATGGCCCCGACAGAAGGCTTCTTCCCCGATGACGAGCCGCAGCCGAGCTACATTCGCGAACGGATGCTGGTCGGAGAAGAGCCGGCCCGGATTGTACAGGATCTGAGCTCAGAAACAGAGGGAAAGATGTAGAACGGGTCGATGTACTCTGTAGAAATGAAAATGACGATTTCACGAAAGGGCCTCCTTCGTTTGATTAGTAATGATATCCGGTCAGAATGATCCCGGGTCGTCATGTGAGGCTCTGTGCGGCTGCAGAATGGGTTCGAACATGTGACTCTGACGCACATAAAAGAAGGGGTCTTCCCGTCTTACACAGTGTTTGTTGCCCCTCTCATCTTCCTTCACAAACAATAAAAAAAAAATATGCACAGCCCTGTTTGCCCTTCGTCATGGATGCTACACAAATAGCCCCAACTCTCGGCTTCCTGAGTCTGCCGCCGGAAATTCGCCAGATCATTTACGACTTGGTGTTTGTTGACCCGACCGACATCATACTTAGTAGACAATGGGATCGGATCGGAAGAGGTGGAGTATTGTTTCGCCGAAACAGCTTGGCCCTGCTCCTGACCTGCAAGCTGGTGTGTGCTGAGGCGGAACCGGTAGTTTTCTCCCGGGCCCACTTCACCATTTCCGAACTGGAAACCTCCAACTTTCAGACATACTTCACTTATATGGGATTTACCATCACCCAAAACCTCACGAATTTGTCCATAAGGATGCCCGACATTTTGATGCTGGGTCATAATATAGTCCAGGCAGAAAACCCATGCACGGAGCAGGCACTGCCTGCAGGCATTATAAGAAGGGAAAAACCCCGTGGCCGCGGCGCCTTAGATGTCCTAGGTGTGGTACACATGTACTGCCCCCATCTCCGTCGTCTGCGGCTGTCAGTGACCAACGCACAAGACCGGCACTTCCAACAATGCAATGGCCATGAAGGCGAGACATGTGGCCGAATGGCCCTGCGGCACATTGCCGACACGATTCGAGCATGGCCACAGCCCACGACTGTTCTCGTCTCGTACATCGTTCTCAATAGGCTGACTAAGCAAGCGGAGGGCGAGTTCCTGAGAAATGAGCTTGGCTGGCCTGTGCAGTTTCGGGAACAATTTGCCGGGTTCAAGCTGCTGACGGGTGTTGGCTGCCCACGGCGGTGGTACAACTAGCAGAGGTATGGTGGAGACTCCATGAAGCCAAGACTTCTGACAGCGGTCTATGCTCACATTTGTTTCCTAGATAAGAGAGCCAAGACAGCCAAGACAGCCAAGACGTTAAGTGTTCGGCAGGATTGGATACCATATCTACGCTGTACTCTGTTCTCCCTGCACAAACGCATTGTCGTGGTGTCGGCCGATCCGACGAATACACGCTGTAGAGATCTCTTGGCACAAGGCTCTAATCTGTATTGTAGGCTCAATATATTTAAGACTGACGAACGGGTAGATTCCATGAACCATGTTTGCTTTTCCCAACTACTCGTACACTGCAGATCTTCAAAATGACGCGAAACGGGGGTACATTGGTCTTGATCTGCCTCGTGGCAGCTCTCAACTGCGCCTGTGTTGGCTATGATTCCAGCATGATGTCCTCTCTGAACATCTTGGTGGGTTTCCTATTTTTCTGTTTCCAACGAGTACCTTGTTAACCTAACTTTCACAGACTTCGTTCCAGACCCGATTCGGCATCGACACCAACACCAAAGGCCTGCTGACGGCCGTGGCCAATATCGGCGGCATCTTTGGCGGCTTCTTTGCCGGCCATGTCGTCGACCGATGGGGCCGCAAGATGGGCATCCTGGCCTCGGCCTCCATCGTCCTCGTCTCCTGCATCCTCCACTCCACCGCCACCACGCTCGGCCAGTTCTTTGTCGCCCGCGTCCTCGTCGGCGTCGCCAAGGCCCTCGACGTCGCCTCCGTGCCGACGTACCTCGTCGAGCTGGCGCCGCCCGCGCGCCGCGGCCTCATCGCCGGCCTGTACTGGGCCTGCTGGCTTCTCGGGGCCATCATCTCGGCCGCCGTCGGCTACGGCGCCCGCAGCGTCACGAGGGGGCAGTGGAGCTGGCGCATCATCTGCATCTGCATGGCCGGTCCCGCGCTGGGCTGCATCGCCCTGCTGCCCTTCATCCCCGAGTCGCCGCGCTGGCTGATGTCGCGCGGCCGCGAGACCGAGGCCCTGCAGGTCCTGGCCACCTTCCACGGCGGCGGCGACGCCACGCAGCCGATGGTGGTCGCGCAGTTCCGCGAGATCAAGGAGACCATCGCCTACGAGCAGGAGAACCAGTTCGCGTCCTTCCGCGCCTGGTGGATCGCCTTTGCCAGCGACAAGGGCAACCGGTACCGCGGCTACATCCTGCTGACGCTGGGCATCTTTGAGCAGACCATCGGGTCCAGCATCATCACGTTCTATCTGAGCAGCGTCCTGAAGCTCGCCGGCATCACGTCCGAAGAGCGCCAGTTCGCCATCAACATCGGCCAGAACTGCGTCGCCTTTGTCTCTGCCCTCGTCGGCATCTCCATCATCGACCGCGTCGGCCGCGTTCCCATGCTCGTCTGCGGCACTGCCTTTTGTGCCGCCGTCCTCGCCTGCATGGCCGGCCTGACGGCCGAGCAGACGGGCAACGAGCATGGCAGAAACGGCATCATCGCCATGGTCTTCCTCTTCCAGGTCGGCTACTCGTCCACCTGGACGCCCTTGTCTTTCTCGTACTGTGCCGAGGTGCTCAACTTCACCATTCGCGCAAAGGGCATGGCGTACGTGCAACAGCCCTGTCCCTTCTCTCTTCAGTACTGCTGACTAATCTATTTGCATAGGTTCTACAACATCTTTACTTCCGGTGCTGGCTTTTTCAACCAATACGTCATCCCCATCGGGCTCGCCAATATTCAGTGGAGGTATGGAAGCTCAGAGTCTCCTTCCAAAGTGCTTGACACTAACCTTCTGGTCAGATTCTACATTGTCGGCATCTGCTGGAACACGGCTGTCGCCATTGTCATTTTCTTCACCTATCTGGAAACGAAGGGCCTGACGCTGGAACAGATCGATAAGCGCTTCCAGGGAGTTCCTCGCGATCAAATCGACAACGTTGTCGAAGAATACAATGGAAACAAGCCCGTCTCGGACACAGAGCTTGATTCGAAAGCGACAGTTGTGGAAATCAGGAATGTTTAGAGGTATGAATTTTGTCTTTTTCAGTCATATAAGAGAGACTATTTCAACTTGTAATACTCCACAAATGCGCATGTACGCCTCGAGGCTGAATCTTCTGTCGTGATTGGTTGTTCGTAAATATGCCTCGTCCGGGGCTGAATGATCGGACTGTTAGTGTAGGGATAAGAGAAGACGAGGATGTATTCCTCTTCCCCTCATTTTTCTCACAGGAAATTTCTCCCATTACCAACAGCACCAACATGATCAAATATGACGCACTCGACGCAGAACGGAACGAGATCCGGCTTCTCAAATTGCTACCAGGGGAGAAAGACGACTTGGTGCAGTGCCAGCTACAAACAGTTCCACTGAGCAACCCACCAAATTATGAGGCGCTCTCATACATCTGGGGAAATGTAAACGAAATGCAAACGATCATCATGAATGGAACAGAACATGAAGTGACCATGAACCTACACGCTGCCCTCCGGGGGCTCCGGTGGAAAAATGGAACACGCACACTATGGGTGGATGCATTATGCATCAACCAAAGTGACTTGCACGAAAGGAACGGACAGGTCATGAAGATGGCAGAGATATACACGGCGGCAACGCGTGTGCTGGTGTGGTTGGGCCACGAGACGGAGAACATCATGTCCTGTCTTGGCTGGCTGCTGACGCACCAGCGGTGGAACTTCAGGACGTTGAACTGGCCAATAGTGAAGGCAGCTCTGCGCTGGATCTGGATAGATGTCAAAGCCTGCTTGTCAGAGCGTGGCCGGCAAGATCGTCTCTGGCAGATGGTACAGGCAGGAACAGGCTACTTTGATCTTATCACAAACCCCTATTGGAATCGCATGTGGACATTGCAGGAGTTTTGTCTGCCGCGCGCCGAGCCTCTCTGCTGTTACGGCAGCAGGATTCGGTTTCCGCTAAACACGCTTCTCACCCGAGACATTGGCATGCGGATATCGAGTGATGCTCTGAACGCCCTGAACACGCTACAGAAGCCGGTGGACGATGCCGAGATCGCGCCCAGCCATACTGAGAAATTACTAGGGCCCAGCCGGCTGGAAGAGGTGGCCCTTCAGTTCCACAAAGGCCTGCAAAGAGCTTTCACGTGCAACTCCAAGGTCACGGAAACACTCCGACAGAACTTTCTCAACTATCCCAACATACGTCTCGCCGCCTTATTATACCGCAGCATCGGAAGGGACTGCAGTGACCCCCACGACAGAATCTACGCACTCTACGGCATGGTCCCCGAACTGCAAGCCGCCTATCCGCCCGACTATGCCAAGCCGGTATCCACTGTCGTTCTGGAGACCGTAAGCTTCTTGCTGCACCAGGATGAGGGCTATTTCACGTGGGACGACTTTTCCATGCGGCGTGGCCATCTGGACGACACCTCCTATCCCTCCTGGGTGCCCGACCTCACCACGCCGGGCCCTGTCCTGCGCCTGAAACTCTCGCCGCTCCTGTGCATCCGAGTTCGGGTGCCGCCGTTGAAAATCTCGCGGGACCTCACCACGATACACTTGTATGCGCGGAGCGTCGGGCGGTGCAGAGTGCACTTGCGCTTTTCCGAGAAGACTTCCGTGGTGCGGCAGCAGATACAGTACTTGCTGTGGCAGCTGGCCGGCATCCAGAACCATCCGCGGGGCAGTCTACTGGAGCTGACGCCGTCCCAGGCCCGCGCGCGTGAGCAGATCGCCGGGATCTGTATGCTTGGAATTTCCGAGCGAACAGAGGAGCACACGCCAGCCGCAGTGGCAGAGGTGTTGGACGCCATCCTGGCTGGCACGGCCATGCAGAACAAGATGACCTCGTTGGTCCGATCTGGGATGACGAGGCTGGCAGGCCAGACACTCTTTTCCTTGGACGGCCCGGATCCCACCAGCCTGGGTCATCTCGGAGTCTCGGGGCCGGCCATGCGTGACGGAGATGAATTGGTGGCACCACCGCAGACGAAGATTCCGTTGATGCTGACACCGGAGCAAAAACCAGGAAGTGAATCCGTCGGCCAATACCGAATGGTGGGGGCAGCCAGTTTTGACGCCTTGGCGCAATGCGACTTGATAGACAATGACCTTCTCACAGATGTTATTATGAGACCGGTCACTGAATATGTGGTCTGGTAGTTGTTTTTCCTGGAAACAGTTGCTTGCACAGGATATGGATGTTTCTGGTTCCTTGAACGAAACTCCTCACAACAGCCACATGACTACAGTACGGAGAACTAAATTGCGGAGTACTCCGGACTCCGGACTCCGTACACCGGAAACCCACAGATAAGAGAGGGCATTGGTGGGGCTCAATAGTTTATGGAGTCCGGAATCCGGAGTCTAAGTGTTTATTCGAGCATATTTCGGTGATGACTAAGCCAGAATTCGGTGTGCGGTGTACGAGCAAGATACTACCAGCATCAACAGGATAAATAGTTGTATCTAAAGAACCAATATTGATAAGGTAAAGTCTACTCGTACGAGTACGATGGCTGCAGCAGTTATGATGCAAATGTACAGCTATGGGGCCTAAATAGCTCCACTCAAAGTTTCTTTTTTCTTATCGTGCGGAACAGTGAAATAAGTACCAACAATCATAGTTGGTAAGGCCGGCGGCAGGGCCTGAATAGCTCATCCGCCTATAGGTACGAGTACGAGCACAAGTAGATATTCTGGTCCGGCTGCATGTTAGACCAGGCCCTGATAGGTTTGGCCACTTGCTGACATAACAACCGTAATGGAGGGTTCGTGATGTTAGCTTCAAAGCTTGTTTAAAACGTACCGGGCAAGGTGAAATAAACCGGTTTGCAAGCAAGCATTGGTTGAGAAGTCATTATTTATTGCACATAGAAACTAGAAGGACTGCAATGTTCATCCCTACGAGTAGGATTGTGGAGTACCTGTATTGATGACTAATCTCGCGCAATTCCTCTCAGGAGTTTAAAAGGACATTTCTGTCATGGCAAAAAGAAAAACATGGAGAGACTCTAGATGAGTCTTTCTTTGAAAAAGTGCAAAAAAAAACGACCCCCCTGGGACTCGAACCCAGAATCTTTGCCAGCAGGGTGCTGGAGACCGGAAAGCAACGCCTTACCATTAGGCCAAGGGGCCATCTCGTATGATCCACTTAGACGGCGGATTAGAGTATGTAACTCAACACGACCAGGCTGTCCGTCCATGGGAGGTGTGCTCCTCGTGACGGGAGATGTGCAGGCATTATTCCCGGGAGCATGCGGAGCGTTCTTCATCCGGTTAGACGGTACTATGTTACTCTACCGTGGGGATGGCCGTAGTCCGTAGAACTATTTAATATTGGTCGGCCCGAGTCCATGGCATCACGTAAAACGACGCAAAGCCAAGGCCATCGTGAGGCTCTAGCAGTTTGTCGAATTCGGGCTAGAGCACGTGTTATCAAGGCGAGGTCCGGAGTCGCCGCTTGTTCCTCTGCCAAGATGTGTACGCTGTGGTAGGATTGTCTAGTTTCTTGGCTCAGCCATTGCCAAGCCTCCAGCGACGTCCAGACAGGTCAAAATGACAGGAACCAAAATTACGAAGTACTGGACTTATCATTTGTGGTTCCTCGGAAGCAGGGGCAACGGGGAGGGGGTCGGGGAAAGCAGCTGTTCGTACAAATAGTGGCCTCTTCCCGACGAGGATCACCTCCGATCGACATTGTGGTAGAGTAGTCCTCCAGTCTCTAGTCATTGGCCTGTGCTTCCCCCTACGCCATTCCTCTCCCGTTCCCCCACCATGGTTGTGATCGCCGCATTTCTGGCAGCGGCGGCTTGTGCCGCCACGGCTGTGCAGGCCAAGGAGGATGTGCTGTTTAGCAAGCGTGCTGCTCTGAACAAGCGCTTTCTGGACTCGGATGGCAACTACAACATCTCGTTTTACCACATCAACGACGTGCACGCCCACCTGGACCAGTACTCGTCGTCGGGAACGGACTGCACGGACGAGACCAAGGGCTGCTATGGCGGGTACGCGCGGGTCAAGACGGTGCTCAACGAGACGCGGCCGCAGCACCAGGACTCGCTCTTCCTCGACGTGGGCGACGAGTTCCAGGGCACCTTCTTCTTCTCGTACTATGGCGGCGAGAAGATTGCCGACACGCTCAACCAGATGGGCATCGACGGCATGACGCTCGGCAACCACGAGTTTGACCGCGGCGACGAGTACCTCGCGGAGTTCCTGAGCAACCTGACCTTCCCGATCATCAGCGCCAACGTCGAGTCGGAGAACGAGGTCCTCAGCAGCATCCTCGAGCCGTACCACATCTATGAGGAGTACCAGCTGGCCGTCATCGGCGTCACCACGGAGACGACGCCGACGACCTCGTCGCCCGACAAGACGACCAACTTTACGGATCCCATCGAGGCCGTCCAGAACACCATCGACCACATCCTCAGCACCACCAACATCACGCGCATTGCCGCCATCACCCACATTGGCTACGACCGCGACCAGACCCTGGCCGAGTCCACGACGGGCCTCTACCTGATCATGGGCGGCCACAGCCACACGCCGCTGGGCGACTTTGAAGACGCCGAGGGCCCCTACCCGACCATTGTCCAGAACAAGGACGGCGAGGACGTCTTCATCGTCACCGCCTACCGCTGGGGTGAGTACCTCGGCTACATCGACGTCACCTACGACGAGGAGGGCAAGATCCTCGCCTACCACGGCGGCCCCATCCACCTGGACAACGCCACCAAGCAGGACGCCGACTACGAGGCCCAGGTGACCGCCTGGCGCGGCCCCTTTGAGGCGTTTGCCAGCCAGGTGCTGGGCTACAGCGACGTCGAGCTCGACCAGACCGTCTGCCAGAAGCAGGAGTGCCTCCTGGGCGACTTCATGGCTGAGTACGCGCCCCCGTCTTCTCTTCCCTGACAAAAGTCCGCAGCTAACAAGACAGTGCCATGCTCTGGTACCGCGAAAACGCCACCGAGGACGTCGCCTTTGCCTTTGTCAATGCCGGCGGCATCCGCGCCACCATCGACGCCGGCAACATCACCCGCGGCGAGGTGCTGACCTCGTTCCCCTTTGGCAACGCCGTCGTCAGCCTGCAGCTGACCGGCCAACGCATCTGGGACATCATGGAGGGACTCGTGTCCGGCTTCAACGTCAACAATGGCGAGGAGGTCACGTCCTTCTTCCAGATCAGCAGCGGCGTTGTCGTCCTGTACGACCCGACCGCCGCCAACGGCAGCGTCCTGACCAACTTCACCATCGACGGGGCTCCGCTGGACCTCGAGGCCAACTACAACGTCATCACCGTCGACTTCATCGCCACCGGCGGCGACAACATCATCGACCCCGAGATCGAGGACGTCATCACCCTCGACACCCTCGACGAGGTCCTCATCAACTACATTGCCGCCCAGAGCCCCATCAACATTACCCTGGACGGCCGCATTACCTCTGCCCTGAGCGGCGCCACCGGGGACGACACATCGACCGGCTCGACGACCGACAGCTCGACCAACGGCTCGACCAGCACCACGAGCAGCACCGATGCGGCGAGTGGCGCAGCATCCTTCGGCAGCGTCCTGCTTCTGACGCTCACCGTGGCTGTTTCCAGTGTCTTCTTTATGTAGATGCAGAGTCCTTTACCAGGATTCACGAAATAGAGCAAAGAACAAAAGAATAAATGTAGATAGCTATGAATCTGTCAACTCTTGAAACGCGAGTCCGTCGCCCCTTTATACCCGGTCTGAAAAGGTCAAAGGGCAGTCGTCCTTGGGAAAGATGGTGGCAAATACGCCGATTTCCTCAGACAGTGGCGTCGCATGGTGCGTCCAGTCGAGTAGTGTAGAGGCCAGGCCGATGCCCAGCATCAGGCAGAGCATCGTGTAATGCTGGCCTATACAGACATGCGGTCCGGAGCCGAAAACAAGGTAGTTCTGGGCCCCTTTGGCCTCGGCATCGCCTGTATAGTAGCGCTCAGGGTCGAAAATGTCTGGTTTCGGGTACACTTCCGGATCGTGCAAAGCCATGTACACCGTAGGGACAATGATCGTTCCTGTTGGCCATTAGAAAGAGAAGAGAGAACAGAGGAGAGGACAGACCTTTCGGTACAGTATATGTGTCCGAGATGGGAAAGCTCTTCTTCGCCATGTAAGGCACCATCAAGACAGGCGGCCGGTACCGTAGCACTTCGCGAATGACGGCACGCGTGTAAGTCATCGACTCGAGCTGGCCGAGGCTCACCGAAGCGAGAGGGTCGCCCTGACGCACGCGCAGGTTTTCCTCGCGGACGCGGTCCAGGACGTCCGGACGCTGGGCCATGATCTGAAACATCCACGTGCAGGCGCTGGTGGCGGCGTCTTGGGAGGCAAAGAAAAACGTAAAGACGGTCTGCGCAATCTCGTAGTCGGAAAAGGCGCGCAGCAGAGGCGTGGGCTTCTCCATCTTGGGCGTGTCCAGGCCCCTGGCCTGGGCCTCACGCCAGGCCGCCGAGTCTAGTATTTCCTTTACCCAGGCGTCCATGATGCAGGTAATTCTGCCGCCCGCGCGCATGTGAATCCTGCTCTTGGCCGCACATTCGGAGAATGCGCGCAGGACAAAGTCAGAGGCCTTTTTGCCGTACCAGGCACGCGTGTAGGGGAGAATGATGGGAAAGTTGACAAGCTCCAGGGCAGCGGTGATTCGATAGTAGTTGCTGGAGATTTCCGCAAAAGACTCTTTGGGAAGATGTTGCCCGACAAAGGCAGCGCACGAAAGGGCACACATGGCCTCGCGAAACTCATGCACAAAAGGCACGGGCTTGCCGCCGGCCTCCTTGGTGACGCGGACAAACTGCTGGAAGTACTCGCGGTAGACGGCTTCCTGGCCTGGCAGGTAGTAGGCAAGGGCCTTGCGGCTAAAAAGGCCCACGAGACCTTTGCGGAATTCGGTGTGTGCCTTGCCGTCGAGGAAGACCCAGTTGTCGGCGCCGAGGAATTTGGGGGCGCTGTCTACGAGACACGGCTTGGCAAAATTGGGCGAGTTGAACACCTTGCGAGACATGTCGCGGGTAGAGGCGATGACGACAAACCTGAGGGTCAGAACAAAGAGGGAAATCAAACAACGAGTTGTGAAAGACCATACTTGTGGAAGACTGATACGCAGCTCAAAGGACCGCTGGTCCACTTGGCATAGTACGCTTCAAACTTGGGGTCCATGCTCTCCAGGAAGGGCCCGATAAAAGGGATCTTCCATGTTGGGCCGGCAATGTTTCCTTTCTTGAGGATGTAGTTGGCTTGCTTAGTCAGCACCAAGATGGATGGATATGGCCATTGAGGTCTACCTTGATCACCGACAACCGCCACGGCCAGTAAACCTAATACGATAATCCATGGACGTATCTCATAGAGTGTCTGGATGGTGTCTTTCTGAGCCCAAGTCCACGGTGTGGAAGAGGTGACATTGGGGGTTATCATCGTGAGAGTTGGTCTTCGCCGGAATGGATCAATAGAAATGACAGACGAGAGAAGACAACTCGGTATTCACTGCGGGGGATTTTATAATTTACGAGGACTATTCCAATGCTTTCCAGAAAACAATTATCCGAGTATTTCGGCATCTTCACATGCAGTCTCAAAACAGAGTAAGAGGGACTCAATAACCAATATTATGCTGTAAGTGACCGCCTTTGAAGCTTGTCGGAGTATCTTTGCTTCTCCATTTACGAGTGCGGCTGAGACGTTGCCAACGGGGATTGGCCCTTCGTGTCCCGTCGACACCGGAAAAAAGAAAAGCTTACTGTCTGAGAAACTGGATCAACAGCTGTCCATTCACTTCCCTGCATCCAGAAGAAACAAGCCATGGAAAAGTGCGGAGTACATCAACTGTATGTGCTTCCACATTCCGTATACGAGCAGTCCGTTGAGGGGTGCATCATATTCCTCGACAGCACGGAGTATTATACTCCGTAGTAGTGACAGCCTTCTTCCCTCTCAGCTCGTCCATGCAAGTGCCCCAAAACCCCGCGGAGCACGTTTCCGGTTAGTTGGGCCACCGAGAAGACGCCACAGCCGCCCGATGAGATGTAGTAAGTGATATCGGATCGGATCTCCGGGTTCTGCGTGCCCAGGGGGGTTAGAATGGAGAACGTGGCGTCTTCGGGCGCGATGCCGAATGCATCCGCGTGGCGGCCAGCACTCGCGCACAGCGGGGACTGCCCATTTGGATGTCGAAGCAGTCGATCTCGTCGCCGCTGCCACCACCTGCCAGTTCAAACTTGCCAATCAGGCGTCTTGGGATAGTCCTGCAAACATCCACTGCTCGGCGATTTCGAACACCACACTGGACACCAAGCAGATGTTGTCTGAACCCTCGGCTGAGCTCCGGTCCTGAGGACCCTCTCAACTGGCAGCTATGGTTTAAACAGGTCACCACATGGTCCATGTACACTTACATCTGAGGCCGCTGGAATCTGCGAAAGTTGTCGGCCAAGAAGTACTGGGAGCTTGTCGATACTCTCGTTGTCGGCGAGTCACATTAGAGGATGCCGTAGAAATTTCAAATACAAATATATTCCAGTAACCGTATCGGCGTCTTCTTCTTTGGTTCGTTCTCAAAGATACAGTCCAACATCAATTGGTTCAGATCTCTCAATCCTCTCTCCCACGCCCCCAAAGCATGCCTCTTCCGTGTACATTCCTAGAACGTCCTTGTATGGCTTTTCCCGGTCCCAGCTGAATGAATGCAATGGCAGGTACTCGCCCATTGACTCACTTCTGTTAGTCTTTCTCCCGTTATCTGACGGCATCCGGTACCGCCCAGGACTCTGAGGATTAGTACACAGGACATAATCTTCTAGAATCGAATAGTAGGGACTGATGCAGTTGTGGTCAAGCACGCCATGAGTGGTAATGCCCAGAAGCGCCATACCATCATCGTCCTGAGCACACACAAAGATGTATCCACCCGCTATGGCCGTCTCTGTGAGCACGGGCACGTCGATGGCGAAACCGACATCGCTGACGCGCCCAAACAGAATATTGAACGGCCCAGACTTTGTGAGGTTCATGTTCTCCTCGTGGTACATCAGGACGGCCAGGAGCATTTGAGCATCCATCTTGGTGACGGCAACGACTTCGCTGACGGACCTACACACGACTCGACCACGCAGAAAGTCCCGCCACGGCCAGTCCTCGACGCGGATCGACTTGAAGTAGACAATCAAAAATCCCGCAGCCGTCCAGGTAAGCATCGTCAGGTTGGACGGGTCCACGCCAGAAATCCGCGGGCCCAAGGCAATCATGGCAATCCCGCCCAGCGTAAACACGCCAATGATGGCCAGCACGACATACGAGTACCACATGGTGGTAATGACGACGGCACGCTTGTCAATGGCCCAGCTGTTTACTTCTTGTAGGGCAGCGTGGTATTTCTCGTTCGTGTCTCGATACTGCCGGATCTTCTGTGCCATGCTGCTGCTGTTGCCACCATCCCCATCCCCATCCACAAGTCGGACGAGGCCACGCTCCTTGGCCAGCGGAGTGTCATAAATGCTTTGGTAGATCTGGCCATTCTTCCGCCTGGCCATCGTTGTTCTCTCGTATTGCGTCGTTCGCATGCGGACTGCCGAAAGAAAGGTGGGAGACTCGAAGAACTCGAGCGACTTTGTACTTTTTTTAACAATGTCGCAATTGCTGAGACAGATGGGAAACCAGCCATTTCCCATGATATAGGGGATAAAAGCTGTAAAAAATGACTTCATATCTGTCAAGATCCTTCGGCGTGAAAACACGTCCGATTCGTGGCGGATGTTGGCCGTCTCTGTCCAACTCCAGTCCAAGGTTATCCAGTTCAGAGCAGCTTCATGGCCATGGTCCGGAAGGGCCTCCCAGACCTCCCGGCAAACATCAAAGGCAAGGCTAGACACTCGCGCATGCTTTTGGGCGCCAAATGACCCGATGGCACCACACGCTTCCCTCCATACTTGTGCGCGGGCTCCACGAAATCCGGTGTCATAGGTAACGGCGCTGGCTTCAAAGCACCCATATTTCAGATCTTGTTTTCGTTTGCCCCGAAGCAAGTGTAAAACAATGTTTTGAAACAATGCGCGGATGTTGCTGTAGTATCCCTTTGTGGGAGACAAATGTTTGGTGTATAACTCTTCTTCGCCCTGGACAGCCGAAATAGAGTTTCCGTCTCCCTCGGAGTCTGTAGACCCATCAAATGACGTCGGGCTATTACCCCCAATGCTCGTCAAAAATGCAGTATCAATGTCTGTTCCAACAACTTTCAGCTTGGCTGCGGTTTTGGCTATGGTGGATATGCCATAGTCCATCCACTCGTCACTTTTTATAGTCCGTATGAATATCCTGGCAAGAATGGCCGTGATGTAGTTCACCAGGGCGTGGTATGCTTGTTTATGTTGTTGTCCCAATCGGTCTTTTTTGCTCATCTTTTCTCGTATCATATACTCTCGGCGCTCGCGCATGTCGTTCTTCTCGCGAGTATATGTCAGTCCTGGTACGAACTTTTGAATTATCTGATCTGCATCGTAGTGGCAAATCGTGCTTGCTAGATTCAGATGGTCTGCAAATGCTCGCAGAAAGTCGTAGCCTGCGTCGTCTGGTTGGCCGTACCATTCTGGGCTGCCTTCCAGAGATGGTGGCTCCACATTGGTAGCTGCTTTGACCAGTCGTTTCACTTCGAATTCCCACAGCGTCATCTGTTCTTCTTTTCCGATGCCATAGGGTCTAAGATCGTCGAACAAGATGGGGGGCATATGCTGTCCCATCACTTCCCAGGGACTTGACTCTTCCTTCAAAATGTGGAGAATTTTGTTGACGTCAATATGAACGTCACGAAGTCGGAATAGCCTTGTTCTCGTTCCATTGTCGTTGGCAGCATCCGCTGCTTCAAGGCTTATGTTTGTTCGTTGTTGTGATCGGAGATTCCTGAGCGGAATCACGTCATTGGAAGAAGCCATTTTGCGAGAAATGTTTCAGCAATGAGTAAGTGTGAAAGAATTAAAAGAGAAAGGCAGAAACGGGAAGAAAAGTATAGCCAGCTATATACCACGCCCAGGAACTCAGCCTTGTGATTACGTAAGCACACGATGGTATGAGTAAAGCGGGTCCGCTGGCCCGTGGCTCTATGAGGTTCTGCCACGTCTCTGAGGGTGATGGCATATGCCGCGTGGCTTAGCTTTGCTTCTCGTCATTCTTTCTTTTGTATACTTCTTTCCTGCCCCAAATCCACATTGGAGCTCATGCATTTTCTACACAAATCAAAGTTCACAGGGGCGACCCTGTCCTGGCGACGATGGCTTCACCAGAAGGTTTTGATTTATACCAGCGGCTACGGCCCAGAATAGACGTGGATAATAGCTTACAAGAACCCCCAAATCAGGCAGATATTGCCCAACGTCCTATCCGTTTTTCCGATATTCCAGGACGCTCCCAGCTAGAACTCCACTCGGAGCTTCTGCGTGCCAGATTTCGCGATGCCGCACGGCACAACCACAGCGGCCTCGGCCTCGACGAGAATCCCATCGTCATCCAGGAGCCGTACCGAGAGCTGTACTATTGTCGTGACGAAATCCGCAAGATGCTCGAAGACGACGGCCTGGAAGACGACGCGCGCCAAGAGCTGCAACTTCTCGTAGACTTCCAAGAAGAACACATGGCCGATACGATCAAGAAGATTGACGAACTCCTAGAGAATGATACCATTGATTTCGAGCACATGTGGGCCATTTTCGTACCGCAGGATGTGCTTGTTCTCCCCATCTACGGGCTCGATGGGAACCCTCTGCCGTCCTATCTTCGCCTGCGACGGTGCCAGAGCATGGGCGACAGAAAGAGGGCCTGGGAGATCTGCATGGAGCGGACGGGATTCGACGGTGCCCGGTTCGGCAGTGTCGAGGTGACCATTCACTACAACTACTTTCCCGGCGTCAAAAAGATCACCGACCTTTTCGTCTTCCCGCTCCGATTCTGCCAAGACCAAGACATGCTGAAACGGACGGCCATCGAGCGTGGCAAGAAGTACGAGCAGTGCTGCATCCGAAATGCCGGTGCCCGACCTTCGATGGATGCCCTCATGCTATATGACGGTCCTCTGTGGACGTCAAAGCCTACCACACAGATCGACGACGCGCAGGGATTTTCCATGCAAAAGAGCCCCATGCATGTATGGTCGTCTTGCTCCGAACATTTCATTTTCTGTCGTCCGTATCTAACCAAAGACAGATCCGAGGACAGGTTACTGTCAACGACTACGGCTTGTCCGAGTCCCAGCCGGCGTCCAGAGACATTCTACTCCCAACACTGCCACAGACAGTGTCGGACCTGTCCGAAGAACAGCTCCTGTTGTGCCCACCCTATATGCCCGCCTTCTCACTGTCTACGTACACAACCGGACTCGTCCTGGTGGACAAGCTAGCCGATACCGTATGGCATGCAGACGCACTTTCCAACCTCAAGATTGATGACAATACGAAAGCCATCCTGTCTCGACTCTTCAAGAGTCATGCGTCTCACGAGCCTAGTCTAGACGACATCATCCGCGAAAAAGGACACGGCCTGGTCATTCTCCTGCACGGACCCTCGGGCAGTGGAAAGTCCCGGACAGCCGGTTCGTTGAAGCAAGAACTCGAGGTCACATTGCTTGCTGACTAAGCATAGAGAGCATCTCGCACGTCCTGCGACAGCCGCTGCTTCGGTTTGGCCCGGGTACGCTACGGGAGTGGAAAGACGAGCTCGGCAAGAAACTAGACGACCTGTCTCGCTGGGCTAGAAGGTGGCGTGCCCTGATGCTTCTGGACGAAGCCGACATTGCCTTTGAAGACCATGATATTGTCTCGGGTACGTGTTTTATTACCACTATAATCGTTTTTTCTAATGAGAAATAGTATTCTTGAAAGTTCTCGACAAACACAATGGGATTGTGTTCATGACGGGGGAAAAGGTAGACAGGTTCTACAAGGCCATCTATTCCCGTGTTCATATCGCGCTCGAATACCCTCCGTTAAGTCGGCCCTTCCGCCAGGAACTCTGGGTCGAACACGCCCAAAAGCACGGCTGCACATTGACTGTGGATCAAGCCAATGAGCTGGCCAGGCCGGCTGCAGACAAGCGAAAAATCAGAAACGTGCTGTACTTGGCGTCGTTGACGGCCCGGACTCGAGGCGTTGGAGCAGAGGTGCAGTTTTCCGATATTCGAAGTATGCTTCCACTGGGGATTGGTAGACAGCCTGAAGGGGGGGAGGAAGGCGAGCAAGGCGGCCCCCCAAAAGTAGATGCAGCGGGCCGACCTGAGACGGCTCCGCGAGGCGCCTGGAGATGATCTGTATATAGTTATTTGCCTTTTACTCTTCGTCGTACTCTTCGTCGTCGTCGCACATCACATTATTTATCCGCAGAGGAACGTTTAGGCTCGGCATGCCCCTTATTTCCTCTCGGATAGATGATGCAATGGTCCGGTCGACCGGTTCAACCTTTGGTTCGTCCAAGGATGCAATTTTCTTGTTTGTGCTTTCTTGCTCGCATCTTCGATCCATCGTCTCCTCAAACTGGTCCAGCAGGGTTTCCATGGATGAGTCCTGGATGAGACCGATGGGCTGGATGAGGAGAAAGTGCGATATTTCATAAACACGGCCATAATGGATCCGTGCTGTTCGTGGCAGCGCTGTGGATGGGTGTTCTGCCTTCATGCGGACGGGCGAGAGCACGATGCCAGTCTCATCCGGCATGGGCGGTGGCGGTATTTTGCTAGAATGGAGAATACTAAAGAGCTCTTGGTCAGGCTGGCTACCGCAGCCGTGGCGATCAAATCTAAGAGTGTCAGCGCACGATGGCCCGTCGAGAATGATGGACGCACGTATGTATTCCGAGGCAGAGGCATCTGTCTTTTCCCTGGCGAACGACAACAAAGCGTCGAATCAGGACGGGGCCTCGTTTTCGGCCTTTGTTAAGAGGGCCGCTGCTGTAGCTGATATATTGAGCAATAATATCATCTATCATGATGGGCCCGTCCTTTTTGATTTGGTCGAGACGGATCCATGCTTCTGCTGAGAATTGGGCGTCGGGGCTCGGCTGTTTCAACTTCGAAAAAGGGATCAGGTCTTTCTTTTTATTTATATGCAAGAACATCTCGGCCACTCCGGGCAGCATGGAGAAATAGTACTTCCAGTGGACTAATCGAAAATGCCAGCTGGCCCAAGAGTCTTTGGAGTAGGTGAAGGGAGAAGGCGGGGTTTTGCTCTGACAAATCAAGCAGACCACCTGGTCCGGGTCCTGTGGCAGCTCCTCGCAGTAGAGGGTCATCTGCTGGAGGGGGAGGTTGTGAATCTGGGCGAGCCGATTGGCTCTGCCCTGCAGCTCCTTGGCCTCGAGTTTGGGAACGGGCGCCAACGGCAGGGCACTAAAGTCTATATCGGGGACGTCGTGCTCGTCGTTAAATAGAAGGGTAGACGTGATCTGTGTCGCGAAGATCTGTCCGGGGCGGAAGAAGCTGTCTGGCGTGAGGTTCCTAAGGAAGTCGTCTGAAAAGTATTCTTCATCGGGGTAGATGAAAGCCTCGATAGGAATGAGTTTCTGTGAGTCTGTTTTCCACTGGCATGGTTCTCGAGGAGGCCGCGTGTTTATTTGGACCTCAGCCGAGCACTGCGGGTTGTAGCCGGTACTGTCTGTCAGCGGGGTCTGGAAAGCCGGCATGAAACCTACTTATAGTAACAGCTCATGGACACGAGGCAGTTGATGGCAGCCAGCATCATGGCCAGTTTTCCCCGCAGATCGTGGACCTTGTCGGGCATCTGGATAGCCCATTTTCCCTTTTTGAAGGCAACCTTGACGAGGTTCTTTGGCCCGTCGGGGCCCAGGCTGCTCTGGTAGGTCTCGTACTGGGTGAGGAACGACCCAATGGCCTCGTTGGTCGTGTTGACGGAAAAGAGCAGGGCGTTGACGGTGGCCTGTGCCAGCTGGTTGGCGGCTCGTAGCTGGTCCACGTGGAGGAGGACTCTGTGTACGACGAGGAGCTCCTTGCCGAGCTGGCGGTATTCGCTGGCGGCGCCGTGGGCGTCTGAGAGGGCGGCATAGAGGGTGTAGGCGAGCTCAGCGCCGGCGAGAATGTCGCCCACAGAGAAGCCAAAGGACATGCTTGGGGTGAGGCTGTCAGGTTGGATGCGGTCAATGCATACCGCCTTGTGTCAGCTGGGACAGGGGCGGGATCTCCTGATATATCAGAGTCGGTCGGGCGTAGGGTTTTCGTGCCCAAGCACACAGCCTCTGCACAGCCAACCAGATGGAGACGCGTGCTCGTGTATTTGTTCTATTTCATATATGTAATACCATGTAATCTAATCTGACAGTGACCGGGCACCCGTCTCGCGTGCGCCAGAGAACCAGAGCGATAACTCTCATGGATGTGGCCTGGGAGGCTCCCTCGTGTCATGCCCCACTTATCTAGGCATTTTCCTCACGCACACCTCTTTGCTCGGAGAGCATCCGTGAATCGTCCTTGGAAATCTCCTCTGCATCGCCACGACGAAGCCCGATGCCATCACTCCATATACCGCTGTCTCCCCAGTGTGGGATCTGCGCAGATGTGATCTCGGAGCACGAGCGAGTGCTTGCCAGTGAGTGCTAGTTCTGTTGCGCTGAGCTGAGCTGAGCTGAGCTGAGCTCTAAGCTCTAAGCTCTAAGAGCTTAAAGTTCCGCTTAAAGTTCAGCGTACAGTTCCGCTCTAGAGCTCGCTGACCATCCGTGCAGTCTACCCCTATGCCGGGGCAGCGGGGCCCGAATGGCACCGGACGGAACCGTTTATCCTGCCGCTGCTCTTCTTTCAATGGGCTATCAAAAACGGGAAGAACATGTGCCGCAAGCCGGAGTGCAGCACGTGCTCGAGCCAACCCGAGTTCGTCACGGTCCACTACGAATGTTACGAGCTCTTTGAGAGAAACTGCCGGCGCCCCGAAGCGGACCTCTTAATGCAGCTCTGGTTCCTTGCCACCTGCAAGCGTCCCTGGCGCGGCTCCTGGCCCGTGTGGCTGCACACCCACGCCTCCGGCCTCGACGCCGACGCCCTGGCCAAGACGGCCGAGCTCGTGGGCCTGCCCCAGCTGTCGCGGCTGCCGGCCGAGCTGCTCGACACCATCCACGACCTCAGCCGCGACTCGCTCTTCTGGAAGTGCGTCTGGGCCCTCTGGCTGGCCGCCGACGTCTCGCCCGACCCGGGCCCGCCGCACACCATCCCCCTGCGCGACGTGCTGGCCTGGGAGGCCGGCGGCGACCTGGAGCGCGCGCCCGCGCCGTCCTGCGTGCCCGTCCGCCTGACCATCCACCCCCAGGGCATCAGCAAGGTCGAGCGCATCGCCGACCGGCCTCCGTACGACGTCGATCTCCGCACCTGCTCGGCCTATGCGTTCATCGATGCCCAGAACATTGACGGCATCATGGTCCAGCTCCAGGTGGGTAGCACAAAGTCAGCCAGCCCCGTCTTCGTCTCCCCGCTGACCGCCAGAACGGACACCTGCGCCTCGAGGTGCGCTGCTCCATGCGCAAGATGCTCGTGTGGAACACGCCGACGCCGCCGTGCGTCCCCCGGCGCGCCTATCTGCAGCAGCCGACCAACATCTTCCACGCCGTCGAGGCCGACAGCATCCAGGGCATGACCTTTATCTATACCGACGGCGGGCGCCTGGCGGCCGTCTACTTCCACCACGCCGAGGATTCGTGTGCCGACACGCTCGACCAGACGCTGCGGGGCTTTTCCCACGTGCACTTTGTCTGGATCTACCTGCCGATCCCGAAAGGCGACCGGCTGCTGGCCTTTGGCGTGCGGCAGATCACCGGCCGCGAGATCAAGGACGAGAAGACGCTCATCTTTGCCCGCACGCAGCGGGGCGGCGACGCCATCATCGGGCCGCAGCTGCCGGAGCCCATGCAAGACGAGCCCGTC
Source organism: Dryadomyces quercivorus (assembly GCA_002778125.1). NCBI lineage: Eukaryota > Fungi > Ascomycota > Sordariomycetes > Ophiostomatales > Ophiostomataceae > Dryadomyces > Dryadomyces quercivorus. Next base: position 1,150,360 of record PCDE01000014.1, read on the forward strand.
TTCACGGCGCGGTCGGCCCCGGTCACGCTGCTGGTGGAAGAGCCCAACATCGGCGGCGACCCGGCGCCGTTCTTCGACGCCTACAGCCGCCTAGACCCGTACAGCCCCATGCCGTTTGTGCTGGACCGGCCGCGGGGAACGCCGCACTCACCCCCGGTGTTCTACTCCCAGGCCCCCCTCGAGGAGGTGGTGTCGACGCTGACGTTTGACTATCCCGTATCCGGGGCCTGTGCCGGGATCCTGTTTCGGTACAGAAATGGGGCAGTCCGTACGGTGGGCGAGTGTCGGCTGCATGTTCACCCGACGGAAGAAGTGGTCGAGCCCCAGTCGCTGTGTTTCCGCAACCCCGTGTCGGCCTGGAATGGGCTCATTGTCCAGTTCCAACATGTCCCGAAGCATGACGACACGGAAGAATGGGAATGTCATCCGCTCAAGGGTGTTTTGCGGTTCTTTTTTGATTCCATCCGGGCCACGCTGCAGGTGGTGCCATAGACAGTCTAGGCCTCCATAATTCACACGTGCGTCCCCTGTAATACCACCGTGTGTAAACCCCCACACTGTGTCGCCGGCGCCGCCAGCAGACAGTCGGTGCAAAGCAGCCCGACTAACTACTGGAAATACTCCGCCGCGGCGTATAAAGCCGCTGCGAACCCGAGGTCGGATGACCGTCGCCACCCACATCTTCTTCTCATCGTGCTCATCGTCCATCATGGCCTCTCTCTTCAATCTGTCTGGCGAGACTGCCGTCATCACCGGTGCCACGCGCGGCATTGGCCAGGCCATTGCCATTGGCCTGGCCGAGGCCGGCGCCGACGTGCTGCTGATCCAGCGCGACGACAAGCACACGGAGACGCGGGACAAGATCGTGGCCCTCGGCCGCGCGGCCGTCATCTACACGGCCGACCTGGCCAACCGCGAGGACGTCGGCGGGCTGTGTGCCAAGGTGCTGGCGGGCGAGAAGGCGGCGTCGCCGCCCCGGCCGCCCATCCGCATTCTCGTCAACTGCGCCGGCATCCAGCGCCGGCACGACTCGCGCGAGTTCCCCGACGACGACTTCCAGGAGGTGCTGCAGGTCAACCTCAGCACCGTCTTCACGCTGAGCCGCGACTTTGGCGCCCACTTCCTCGACCTGCCGCCCTCGGCCACCACCGGCCGCCGCGGCAGCGTCATCAACATCGCCTCGCTGCTCTCCTTCCAGGGCGGCTTCCGCGTGCCCGCCTACGCGGCCGCCAAGGGCGGCGTCGCCCAGTTCACCAAGACCATGGCCAACGAGTGGACCTCCCAGGGCGTCACCGTCAACGCCATCGCCCCCGGCTACATCGCCACCGACATGAACGAGGCCCTCATCAACGACCCCGTGCGCCAGCGCGACATCCTCATCCGCATCCCCGCCGGCCGCTGGGGCACCCCCGAAGACTTCAAGGGCCCCACGGTCTTCTTGGCCTCCCGCAGCAGCGAGTACGTCAGCGGCCACGTCCTCGTCGTCGACGGCGGCTGGATGGGTCGGTAGAGAGAGAGACACACAGAAAAGCATTCAGGCACTCGGAGTTTAGCATTTGGATAGGAATACGTGGAATAGAAACATGAAAACAGGAATGTCCATCGCTCGTCTGTCGGTTTCACTTTTCAGTGCAGCAGCGCCTCCAGCCACGAGTACACCGACTCGTTCGCCAGCGGGTACCCCATGTGCAGGGCCGCCGGAAAGAAGCGTCCCTCCTTGGGCGAGCCGTGCTCAAAGAGCAGCAGCGAGTCCTCGATCGGCATGAGCCCGTCGTGCGTTCCCTGCTTAGTCAGCATCACGTAGGCAGTAGACAGACCGAAAAGAGCACGTACATTGACCAGCAGCAGCCGTTTGGACGGGCGCTCGAGAATGCCGTTGGTCAGCAGCGAGAACTTGGCCTGGGCGCCGGCCACGTAGGCGGCGACGCCGTCGTCGGTCGCGGGAAAGCCGTGCTTGGCGGCGAGGGCGGGCAGCAGCCGGAAGGGGTACTCGTGGCCGTCGGCGCGGGCGAGCCAGGCCGGGTCGAAGAAGTGGTGGACGCCGGCGCCCTGGGCGACGGCGCCGGTGAGGCGTGCGGCGTGCGTGTGGGCCATGCGCACGGCATGGTAGCCGCCGGCGCTGAGGCCCCAGACGGCGACGCGGGTGAGGTCGAGATGGGGCAGGGTGTCGAGCCAGGCGAAGAGCGAGTCCCACAGGCGCTCCGACGACGTGGGGTCGGCGGCGTCGGCCGGGCAGTCGGCGGTGCCGGGGATCTCGAGGGTGACGCTGGCCCAGCCGCGGGCGAGGAAGGCGTCGCTGCGGCCGGTGTTGTCGGGGCGGTAGCCGTCGAGGCCGGTGAGCAGGAGGACGACGGGGACGGGACCGCGGCGGGCCGCCGTAGCCGGCGGCACACGCAGGTACAGCGGGATGGTGCCGCCCTCGCCCGGCAGGCCGTGCGTGTGGCGGATGCGGATCTCCTGCAGGGGCACGTCCCAGGTCTTGGTGGCCATCAGGTACGCCGCCTTCTGGGCCTCCCAGGCCCGCCACTTGGCCGGGTCCTCGTCCTTGTGGGCGGCCGCGATGTAGGGGAAGCGGGCGATGCGGTAGAGGCAGCAGGCGCGCAGCAGCAGGGCCGAGGCGCCGGCGCGGGCGGCGCGGGCGGCCGAGGTGCCGCTGTTGGCGGCGGCCTCGCCGCGCAGCATGCTGGCCTCGTTGGTCAGGGCCTCGGCGGCGGGAAAGAAGGCCTCGGTGTAGGCGGCGGAGTGGACGTCCTGGATGTTGTCGCGGATCAGGTGCTCAAAGATGGGGGCAAAGTCCTTGAGCAGCCCGTCGTGGAAGGGATAGACGCTCTTGGAACACTGCGCGTGTCAGGAAACAGCGGGGGCCCTGGAGTGGTGTGCTCGTGTTTTGTCTTTTCTCTTTTTCAACGCACCGGAATCTTCCACTTGGTCTCCCACAGCGCCTGGATGCTCTCGTGGTGTGGCATGCGGGCCTCAAAGGCCTGCTGGCCCATGCGCCACTCCCGCGGCACCGCAGCCATGCCGCGTGCTGCGGCATCGGCGGGGGCGGCGTCCCCGGTGGCGGACGCCATCTACAGAGAGAGGGTGCGGGTGACGGTGCGCTTGGCAAACCGCGCAGCAGGCTGGCCCGGCAGGTGGACAGCCCGGACCTTGTGGCTGCGGCGGCGGAGGACCTCGCGGGGAGCGTCCAGCTTGTCTCGGGCACTGTGGGGTGAGTTAGAAGAAGAGGACGTAGTCCAATGTGAATGTGAAAAACATACAGCAGACGGACGTAGGCGAGGTGGATTTTGGAGAGGGCGCCGCGGGTGTAGGAAACAAAGCGGTCGTTCTCGTCGAGGGATGTTGTCCGACGGTGAGAGATGTCTGACTGATCAGCAGTCGAAGCAATGCTGGCCGTATATGTATACATGGCGGAAGTGTCGGACGATTTCTGTGGGTAGGAGTGCTGTGAGTGGAGGGTTGGGGGGCAGCGTAGTGTCCAAGCTGGTTGGGTGGGCAGAGGGCAAAAGGCAGAGGGCAACGTTGATATGGGTACACGATCGAGTGCAGCAGCGGTTCCGAGAGACAGGAGACAGAATTGGGGAGGTCCGAGAATGCGCCAGAAAGCGGACGGACAACTACAATATATATGCAACAAAAGGACCGTGTGGTACAAGTCCGGACCCCACTGGGCGTGTCCGAGACGGGATTTTGCATGTGACGAAGGATTTGCCTTTTTGTCTCTTTTCAGCAAAAGGGCTTCGCCCGTGTGCAAGTACAGTCAGAGCCAAGAAGGAGTGGCCGTATATCCGGGCGAGGTGGGCTGAGAGGATTTGCCGTGCACGACCACAGTCGGAGGACCTTCCAGCATAGGATTTATCACCAGCCACTAAGGACCAGACACCTGCGACATCTGCGACACCTGCAACGCCTGCGACGCCGTGCCGCGGCTGAGGCCGCGTTTCTGGCGGATGAAACGAGAATGGGACATTCGGTCATGCGAGCAGGTCAGGACGGGACGGTGTTGTAACATTGCAGTTCCTGTCTAAAGCCAACCAAACCCCCACGGGCACACCAGTACGAAGCCCAGACTTCCCAAGAGGGAAAGTGAGAAAGTGACAAATCATATGCAAAGCAAAGCCCAGACTGTCCCAAACAGGCTGGTGGTCGGCATCCCCGGCAACGTGTTGCCGGTATCAAAGCTTGTCTGACGGTGTCAGAAGTGAGGACGAACGCGTAAAGACAAAAGACAAAAGAAGACAGAAGAAGACAAATGAAGACAAGACAAATAAAAGTCAGACTATGCCGTACTCGTCTTCTTGCTGCCCTCGTAGTAGTGGGCCATCTCGAGGCCGGCCCGTCGGAAGCCGCACTTGACGTAGAAGCCCTCGTTGGCCTCGCTGCAGTCGAGGATGGTCTTGTAGCAGCCGACCTGCTCGGCAATGTGGTCGAGGGCCTGGATGATGCGCAGGCCCAGCTTCTTGCCCTGCTGGTCCTTGGCCACGGCGATGTCTTCGATGTGGCCGACGATGCCGAGATGGTGGATGCTGTCCCGGTTAGCAAAAACTACAGACGACGGTGTCCAGGTACACTGACAACTTGCGCTCGACCAGCAGCGCGCCGGTGCCGACCACTCTGCCGGAGGCATCCTCCACCACGAGCACATAGTACGAGCCCTTCTGGCTGGCCATCCAGTCGTAGCGCTCCACGAACGCCTCTTCGCTCACATCGCCGACCGTCGTCAGCACCCGCAGACAGTCCAAGAAGCCGCCAGCATAGTCGGACCGCCGCAGAGCACGCACGCGGTAGCCAATGGGCAGCGCGGCCGTGACTTGTGCGCTGACGAGGTCGTCGGAGAAGAGGCCAGCCATGGTGGAGGTGGAGGAGGAGGAGGAAGAAAAAGAAGAGGAAGAGGAGGGAGACGAAGACGAAAACGAAGAAGACGAAGAACGATGCTGAACGAAGGACGAGTCGAGTCGAGTCGAGTCGAGAAGTCGGTGACCAGTCGCAGAAAAGGACTCGAGAAGAGAAACGCTGCGGTGGAACCCCTGCTGAAAGCCGAGAAAGGAAAGGATCGCTGTGGCTGCTGGACACGCACGAGAAGGAGTGGAAGGCAGACGGAGTGCAAGAGTAACGAGAGTGTAGGCAGAGGACACAGAACACAAAAGACACAAGACACCGAATGGACCGTTGGCTTCCTCCGTAGTCTGGCCGTAAATGGCTGAGTAAACAAGAGGCTGTTCCATTTTCAGCACCGAACCGCCCTAAAGCCAGCTGAGCCGCCACTGGCCAGGCACCGCCAGCACGCTATTGACCCGCCAACCAGAGAAATAGCGAATTCGCGAAAAACGCTGGACAGCCTAAAGACCCACCCGGCCACCCAACTGCACAGCCCAGCGAAATCCCCTGTTTTAACGGTCCGAACTAAAAATAAGCATCGCAACTTCAATACGAGCTTCGTGAGGGTGGCGCTTCATGTGGCTAAACAGAATGAGATCTCCACAGAATCCGTCTAAGAGATGACGAATAGATGGTAATGACGAATACGGAGTAGATGGTAAGTCGTCCAATGGTGGAATGCAAAATGAATGAATAAACCAATCATAAAAGATCTCTTTCATCGACATTCTTCTCCATGCAAACAATCAATCCAAACTCTATGCTCTTTTCAACTCCGCCCATGCATGTCCCATCCTCCCTCAAGGCTCAATCATCACCTTGAGCACCAGCTTGCCCTCCTCGTCGTACGGCTTGCTCGCCCGCTCAAACGCATTGTTCGCCTTGTCCAGCCCCGGGAAACTGTGCGAGATGATCTTCTCCATGTTGGCCAGCTGCGCCGGGCTTGCCTCCCGCAGCAACCGGATCGCCTCCGTGTAGTCGTTGGCGTACCGGAAGACACCCACAATATCCACCTCCTTGGCCGCCGCCGTGCCGAGGGGAATCAGCTGCGCCGACGCGCCCATGCCCACAATCACGATGCGGCCACCAGGGACAGTCGACTGGGTTGTTAGCACACAGAAGTAGAGAAGAGTCCAAAAAGAAAGGCTTACAAAAACGCCCGTCTGCACGCTCGACTCCTGGCCCGTGCACTCAAACGTGACGTCAAACAGGCTGCTGCCGTCGCGGCCCTGGGACACGAGCAGGTCGCTGAGCGCGTGCGGGTTCGAGAACTTGGGCGGCCGGCCCGCCTTGTCGTCCTCCTTGTCGGCGTCGGTCTTGCCCAGCAGGTGGCGCGGCAGCACGACGGCGGCGTCGGCAAACCCGTTGGCCACGGCAAACTCGACGCGGTCCTGGATCAGGTCGAGAATCACAATGTGCAGGTTCTTGGCGCGGGCGGCGCCCGCCCGCTGCAGGTGGGCAAAGCGGCAGACCGCGGCCACCAGCAGCCCGACCGGGCCGGCGCCGAGAATGAGAATGTTGCGCTGGGCATTGATGTCGTAGTCGGCGGCGGCGAGGTTTCCGCGGCGGTGGGCATGGACGGCGACGGCGAGCGGCTCAATGAGAGCGCCGAGGTCGTAGCTAAACGTATCTGGGATTCTGGGGGTGAGAAGAGAAGAGGAGAGGGAGGGAGAGAGAAATGAGGACAAGGAGGGAGAAAGAAAGAGAGAGGCCTACTTGAAACACCACCGGGCCGGACGGTTGATGCGCTCCTGCAGAGCGCCCTGGCAATGGGGAAACTTGCGCGCCGAAGCGGCAAACTGCATGGCCGGACACAGATGGTAGGACCGGCCGCCCGGGCGCGAGCAGTAGTTGCAGGTGCCGCAGGGCGTGCCGAGCTCGAGGGCGACGCGGTCGCCGACCTGGAAGACGTGCTCGGGCGTGGCATCGGGGGCTGCAGGGCCGACGGCCTCAACGATGCCGGCCGCTTCGTGGCCCAGGGTCATGGGCCCCTGGACGACGGCGTCGCCGTTGCGCATGCCATGGTAGTAGTGCAGGTCCGAGCCGCAGAGGCCGACAGACTTGACGCGGACCTGGATCTCGCCGACACCGGGTGGGGGGAGTTCTCGTTGGATCTGGACAGATCAGAATCAGAGAATCAGAGGAGAATCAGAGGAGAATCAAAATCAGAATCAGAGATCGAATACCTTCTCAAGAGTATGGACAGCCGTCAGGACGGATGCCGTCACCGTAGAGGGAGACATGATGGAGGCACGAAGTTTTAAGAGTGAAGAAAGTCAAGAAGTCAAAAGTCGAGAGTTAAGAGTCAAGAATTCAAAAAGTCGAAAGTCAAGAAGAAGAAATATTCTAAAGATTTAAGTTTGGAAAACTCTGAAAAATTCCGATAGCAGGCACGACCGTCGCCCTTTCCCATCGTGTGACGCCTGCGCAGGTCCGAGCCGGCCTGCCGATGCTCGGCTGACGCTGTTCTTCCGTACTTTCGGTCTGCAATCCACCGAACGAGGGGCAGCGCCGCCGCGCCAGATGGACCCACCAGGTTTTCCCTCCAATCGGGTCTAGCCTGTGGGGCCCTCGATCAAGAGATCACGTGCCGTCGTCAACATACGAGTCGCTCTTACGAGCCCATGACTCTACTCTGTACTCGTGTCTAGATTGTGTATCGACTCTAGGTTCGTCTTGGTCTTCGTATTTTCCCAGGGATCACATCCCTCACAGGTGAACCCCCCCGGCCAGCTGGTTCAGCGCCGCCTCGTACCGTCCCGGGCTGTGGTCGACGAGGGCGGCCACGCCAAAGCTGAGCTCGCGGAACTGCAGCTCGACGTCTCGGACGTACCGCAGGACGACGCGCCGGGCCGGCGACACGGTCACGGGGTCGGACGCCATGGCGCCGGCCACCGGGGGCATGCGCTGCAGCACGGTCTGCGTGTCCAGCGACAGCACCTCGCCGGGCGGCACGAGCTTGGCGCTCAGCATGCTGGCCCGCAGCGTCTTGAGCGAGGCGTAGGCCCAGTCGTCGGGCGGTGCCTCGGCCGGCGGCGCCGGCATGCCGCCGGTGCCGAGCTTGGCCACGGCGCCGCCGACGACGCCGCGCACGACGTCCCACAGGCGCGACCACAGCTCCGCCGACGCGCGGCTGTGGTCCGTCTTGAGCGCCAGCGCCACGGCCTGCATGTCGTGCAGCACGCCCAGCGACAGGTAGGGCACGACGTCGCGGCCGTGGGCGACGCTCGTGATCAAGCCGCGCGTCACCCGCCGCAGGCTCTCGCACATCGTCCCCGGCGGCCCGTAGGCGTAGACGTGGATGGGGCGCCCCGAGGGCAGCTGCGACGAGAAGGCGGCCACCGAGGCCGCCGGGTCCGTGGGGCCGTAGAACGTCGTCTGCGCCGCCGCCGGGTCCGCCAGCAGCTTGGGGCCCGTCGCCGTCAAGAACGGCCCGCCGCCCAGGCCGGCCGTGTTGCCCTCCGACAGCATGACGCCCAGCAGCGCCGTCACGGCGCCGCCCAGCGAGTGGCCGCACAGCACGAGCCCGTAGTCCGGGTTGTCCACGAGGGCCTCGCGCAGCGTGGCCAGCACGCGGCCGTCGCCGCCCAGCAGCAGGCGCCGCGCGGCCGCGTGCACGCCCTTGTGCACCTGGTAGGTGCGGCCGCGCCAGACAAAGTTGTCATAATCAAAAGCCATGTCGGCCAGGACGTCGTCGAAGCCCAGCGTGCCGCGGCAGGCCAGCACGACGGCGCCGCGCGCGTGGTCCAGCGCCACGTAGTGCACGAGCGGCATGGACAGGCCGGTGCCGGTGTTGACGCCGGCGTCGACGTCGATAAACGACGCCAGCAGAATGTCCTCGGGCTGCAGGCCCGTGTGCCGCGCGTAGGCCACGACGTCGCGGTGGCGCGGCGCGCCCTCGGGCGTCGACGGGTCCGTCTTCGCCGCCGCCGCCGGCGTCGTCTTGGCAATGCCCATGACGCGCAGAAAGTCGTGGCCGTAGGCCGCCGACGAGAAGCGCATGTAGCGACACAGGCTGTCGGGCAGCGGCGCGTCCGGAAACAGGCCGGCTACGCGGCCCGACCGCCGCAGCTCGGCCAGGAAGCTGTCGTTGGCACTGCCGCCCGTGCGCGGCAGGTCTGGGCCGTCGCCGTGGACACCCCGGCCGCCTCGCCCGCCGCCTTGCCCGCCTCGCCCGCCTCGTCCATTTCCATAGACCATCACCGAGGCCTGCGAGTCGTTGGTGTGCAGGGTGTAGATGCTCGCCCGCTTGAACAGCCGCCGGTGGCCCCGGGCGTTCGAGTCGGCCGTCGACCGGCCGTCGGCGCCCGGCCGCAGAAAGGTGGCCTCGGTCGTGTGCACAGACAGGTTGTTGTTGCTCTCGGCAAACGACTCGGCCATGGACGCAAACGACGCCAGCGACTCCAGGTCGTCGGCAAAGCTGCGTCGCTTGCGGTGCTGGCGGTAGGGAGACTGGTCGTTGGCCGACGACCCGTAGTACGTCTTGCCGTTGCTGGTGCTCACCTCGGGGTGCTCGTAGCGGTTCAGCGCCCGCGCCGTCAGCGGCGTCGGCACGCGCTGCATCTTGGGCGACGCGGGCGGCGTCGTCGGCCGCTTCGGCGGCTGCACGACGGTGGTCAGGATGCGGCCGCTGCTGTTGCGGAAGGCCGGGCTGCTGCCGGCGGCAGAAGTCGCTGTGGCGTGGCCGTCTGGCTTGGCCGGAGCAGACGCGGAGTCCTTGTGCAGCAGATTCGCCAGCGCCGGCCGTCTGAGGACCGACCGGAAGTTGCTCTTCTTGGTGGGCGACGTGTTCGGCGGCGGCGGCTTGGCGGCCGGCTGGCGGGTCTTTTTCTGGTTGGCCAGCGTGTCGGAGCCGTGGTGATGCGGCCGGCCGTGCAGACTGGAGCTGTACTGCAGCGACGGCTCCGTCTTGGGCGGCACGGGCGGCGCCTCGGGCGACGTCGAGACGATGGGCGGCAGGCCCGTCTGCGTCTGCGTCTGCGTCGGCAGCGGCTCTGTCGGGGCCATGGTGGCCGTCTGGGTGTCGGTGGTGCGGAAGACGACGCGGTAGGCCGACGTGGGCGCGGTCGACTCCAGAGGGCCCAGCTCGACGAGCTCGACGCCCGGCATCGGCGCAATGGGCAGCGGCGGCTGGCTGCCGGTGATGTCCACCGTGATGGTCTTGGCCGTGCGCGTGGTGACGACAATGGTCGAGTCGGAGGTGGCGGCCGCAGAGATCTGGCGCCGGATGGTCGTCTCGAGTGGCTCGTCCTCGTCTTCGACGGCAATGTCGTCATCATCGTCGTCGTCATCGTTGTTGTCGACGTCCATGTCGTCGCCCATCAGACGGTCGTACTGTCCATGCTGTCCATACAGGCTCTGCTCGTGGACGTCGACCCGCTGCCCGTCGAGGACAATGACGTCCCAGACGACGACATCGACGCCGCGACGGGCCAGTTCCTCCTCGTCGACGCGCCGACAGGCCGCCTGCAGGTAGGCCAGGGCACAGACGCCCCAGAGCAGGTCGCGGGCGCCGACCTTCTCGCCCGGGCGGCCGGTGGCGGGATTCTGAAACTCGCGCGACAGAAAGGCCAGGATGCTGCGGATGGCGCGTGAAGACTCGGTCGAGCCCAGGGTGCCGTCGATGACGGCGAGGACGACCTCGGTCAGGTCGAGGAGGGCGGCGACGCTGCCACCGGTCAGCTCAAAGCCGGCGGCCGCCAGCATCTGCAGCGGCGAGCTGGTCTTGCCGCCGCCCGGGCCTGCCGGGTCGGCCGACCGTCCGCTGCCGCCCCAGAGGACGTCATAGGCCTGGCGGCCGAGCTCGAGGCCGGCGGTGGTGGTGTAGCGGGCGGCATAGAAAGGCACTCGACCGACGGTTCGTGCAGTGCGCACAGCGCCCCGCATGGTCTCAGTGCTGAAAGTGATGGTTCGGGCCACGGAAGCCGGCAGCAGGGGCAGGCCCGCATCGGGCACCGGCAAGGCGTGGACTTCCATCTGTAAGAGGTGCACGTGACTGGGCAGGATGTATTCGTGTGGAGGCTGCCGGGGCAAGCCGCGTGCAGGGTGGATCAAGAGAGAGAGCAGAGAAGCAGTGTCTGGGAGAGGAAGCAGCAGAGAAGAGGGGAATTGTTGGGTCCTCTGGTGGAGGACATTTGCGGTGAGACGTTCGTCGGCGCCGTGGTCGACGTGTTGGGGAAAAGACAAGGGGACGCGTGCAGATCGGATGGCGCGAACGAAAGCATGTGATTCCTGCAGGCACTTGTTGGCATCTGTCGCTAGTGGGCATCTGTTGGCATCTGTTGGCATCTGTTGGCATCTGTTGGCCATCCATTGGCCATCCTTTGGCCATCCGTTGGCCATCCGTTGGCCATCCGTTGGCCATCCGTTGGCCAGCCATCTCTGGCCTCTGGCCATCTGGTGTCCAGTGGTTGGCCGCCTGCGCTGAGTGGCCTGTGGTACCAGAGCTACCTGTGTTGAGTGGCCTGAACGTCACCAAATCGGACTTTACTGCCCAAGCTATAGTGGACACGCCAGAGCTCCGGGGCTTCGCACTCCCCGAAATCACCGGCTGACTAAGAATTTGTATAAGATCAGCCGAGGCTCTGTCCGGGCAACATATCGTCCCGTCGACGCACCATGGACGACATCCCCAGCTCCTCCGAGTCCACCTTCCGTGCCTACAGCGCCGCCCAGGGCCAGACCTATGCCCAGGCCCGCACCGGCTACCCGCCCGCCCTCTACGAGGCCATCGTAGACTACCACACCTCCCATGGCGGCCACCTCGGCACCCTGCTCGACGTCGGCTGCGGCCCCGGCATCGCCACGCGCGAGTTCGCTCCGCGCTTCGCCCACGCCATCGGCATCGACCCGTCCGAGGGCATGATCCAGACGGCACGAGCCTGTTTACCTGCCAGCCCCATCCGCTTCCATGTGTCCAGTGCCGAAGACCTGGGCGCCCACCTGTCGCCGGACCCGCTGGCCGACGGCAGCGTCGACGTGATCACCGCCGCCACCGCCGCCCACTGGTTCGACATGGATGGGTTCTGGCCCCGCGCCGCCCAGGTGCTCAGGCCCGGCGGCACGGTGGCGCTCTGGTGTCGCGGCGGACCCGGCGGGCCGCTGCGCGTGGCCTCGACGGTGCCACACCACGAGGCCATCCAGCAGCTGCTGTCGAGCATCGTGGGCGAGGGCCAGCCGTGTCCGGAGCCGGGCAACGTGCTGGCGTCGCACCAGTATGCGGACCTGCCGCTGCCGTGGACGCTCGAGACGCCGGTCCTGGAATTTGACGAGGCCAGCTTTGTGCGGCAGAAGTGGTGCACGGCCAACGCGGGCGAGTACGGGCCCGAATACGTGGTGTTCCCCGTCGACCCAAAGCCATTTCCTCTGGCCCTGTTCGAGCGCATCGTCGACACGGGCAGCACCATCACGCGGTGGCGCGAGGCCCATCCGGAAGACGCCGGGACGGAGCGGGACATTGTGCGCAAGACCTTTGCGGAGATCCGGCGGCTGATGCACGAGGACGGCGTCGAGGAGGGTCAGGAGATGTTGACAGGCTCGGTCTCGGGCATTCTATTGATGGTGAGGAGAATAGAATCAGAGTAATCAGATTAAATCAGAATCAGTAAATCAGTAAATCAGTAAATCAGTAAATCAGTAAATCAGTAACAGTAAATCAAATAGCCAATAATCTATGCATTCTATCTGTCTAAGACTTGTCTGGGAAGCCAAAGTCGATGCCAAACGGCGGGTAGACAAAGCGCTGCAGCTTGCCCTCCTTGGTCAGCGTGTCAGAGTAGTCGTCGAGCAGCTTCACGTCGGCGGCGTCGAGGTCGATCAGCTTGCGGTTGGCGTCGATGCGGGCGGGCGTGACAGACTTGGCCAGGACGGTGCTGCCGCGGGCGAGGTGATAGCTGAGCAGGACGACGGCGGGCGCGACGCCGTGCTTCTGGGCCGTCTGGACAATGGGCGGGGCCGTGAAGAGAGGGCCGCCGGTGCTGCCGAGCGGGCTGTAGGCCATGATGTGGATGCCGTTTTTGCGGCAGAGGTCGACAATCTCCTGTTGGGGGAGGGCCGGGTGGTTCTCGATCTGGTTGACGGCGGGAACGACGGTGGCCTTGGGGAGGAGTTCCTCGAGGTAGCGTTTGCTATACTGGGGGGGGTGAGCGAGAGCGACGAGCGACGAGCGACGAGCAACGAGCAACGAGCAACGACGAGCGAAGCGAGGAGGGAGTGGGAAGTGAGGAGAAGGGGAGGGGAGAAGACCTACATTGCATACGCCAATGGCCTTGGCCTTGCCGGTCTTGAGGACGGCCTCCATCTGCTTCCAGGTGTCGACGTGGTCGTAGCTGCGGATGATGTCGCGCGAGCCGTCGGGCAGCTTGGGGAAGCGGTCATCGTTGCCGTCGGGGTTCATCAGCAGCGGCCAGTGGACGAGGTAGAGGTCGACATAGTCGAGGCCGAGGCTCTTGAGGCTCTTGTCGAGGCCGAGCTCGACGCGCGTGTTGTACGTGGCCCAGACCTTGGACACGACAAAGATCTCCTCGCGCTTGACAAAGCCTTTGGCCAGCGCCGCCCGGATGCCCTGGCCGACTTCGTCCTCGTTGCCGTAGCAGTAGGCGCCGTCAATCAGGCGGTAGCCGACGCCGAGGGCATGCTCGACAGCCGCCGCCACCTCGCCAGGAGCCGACTGCCAGGTGCCTGCGGTGAGGTCAGATAGAGGTCAAGAGGTCAAGAGGTCCAGTAAAGGTCAGAGATCAGGTTAGTCAGCTTACCCAATCCCAAAGCAGGAATGGAGAGGCCATTGTTCAGCGGAAAAGTCTTGTCCGTCATCTTGAAAACTGTTTGGTCTCGATGCACAAATCGACAATACACACGTGGACGCAGCAGACGGCAAAACGAGAGGGCGGGACGCATTTGTAGTCCGCCCAAGTCTGGGCAGAAACTGGGGAAGCTTCTCGGCGCCGGGGAAATGGCGGGGCGTCGGTCAAAAGCGCCCGAGAGACGCGCTGAGGGGTAAAGGCCGTCGGAAAAAGAGGCCGAGTCAGGACTGCACCGTCCAAGACAGTGAGAGTAGCACAGTACGGAATATCAATACCGGGTCTGAATATCCATATCGTAGGTCTGAATTGTCTATCCAGACAATGTGTGAAAGCGCAAAATGGGATGAGAAGACAAAGAAGAAGCAAAATGTAAAGACTGTAAACAGCAAAAGGCGACCGCATCCATCGGCCAGCCCACAAGAACCCGCACGCAACCACCGACCGTATTAGTACAGATATATAGATTCCCCATGTCGTCTAACCGGCGATCAACACCCATAATCTGGCGGTCAGCAAGGCTCTCGAAGAGGGGACAAAAAGAGGGGACTCACAAGAAGAAGATCATCAACACGCCGAACATTTCTGTACGTCAGCATGGTCCCGAACCAAATAGGCATCCCACTCACTCGCTAACAGCCATCGGTTGCCCGACACTCGTCCCCAATACTTGAGCAGTTCTTTCTGTGCGCCCTGCACGTTGTCCACCACCGTTTCCGTCTGTTGGTCAGCACTGTGTCCTGGTCACTGTCCTTCTCGTCTGGTAGCCTCTACTCACATTCGCATCAATCCGCTCAATCATCTCGGATTGTTCCGACACCATCGACGCGAGCTGTCCGAAAATCGACCCCAGCTCGGCAATCGTCGACTCGATCGCCTCAATCGCCTCGCCCCGCTGCTGGATGTACGTGTTGGACGACTGTGCCTCCTCCATCATCAGCAGCTGCTGGTCGTTGACCACGGGGTTGAGCGAGATGAGGTCTGCGCTGCCACCGGCGCCCGCGCCGGTGCCGTGGCTGTCCAGCAGGCCGGGCGGGCCGCCCGCCAAGGCCCCCCGCTGTGCCGGCGTGCTGCGCCCGCTGGCCGTGCCCGAGGCCGTGTAGAGGGGCGAGGCCGACTGCTGGTGCAGGCTGGCGAGGCCGCCGTGGGCGCCAGCGGCCGGGACGCCCGAGGCCACCTGGGAGATGAAGTTGTCGGTGCGGGCGCGCGTCGACTGCAGGTTGCGCGTGCGGACCTCGAGGACCTCCTTGAAGCTGGCCGAGACGCCCGTGAGGCGGTCCTGCAGCAGGTAGACGACGTTCTTGCGGTGCTCGCCCTCCTCGGACTTGCCGCTCTGCTGCTGGCGCGAGAGGCTCTGCAGCGCCGAGATCTGCTGGTTGATGGCCGCCAGGTTCTGCTTGACCACAAACGTCAACTCGTTGACCTCTGTCGCCTTGTCGTCAAACATGCTCTTCCGTTTGGCCACTGCATTGTCAGCGTTGTCCGTCTCTCTCACTCTCTCACTCTTCACTCTCTCGTTTGTCTCTCCCACTCACACATTGCCAGGCGCTCCAGCTTGGCCATGGTCGCCGAGATGCCCCGGCCGATCTCGGCAGCGCGGCGCGCAAAGTCGGACCGCTTGATCTGGCCCGTCGGCTGGGCGTTGGCGTCGCCGCCGTCGGCCAGCAGGCCCTGCTGCTGCTGCTGCTGCTGGGGCGTCTGCGGGCTGCTGCCCACAAACATCATGGCGCGCTTCTTCTGCGCCGTGGCGCTGCCCTTGGCCTGGGCATGGCGGCGCTGGGCCTGCTGCACGACGGCCCGGAACTCGACCGTGCGGTCCTGGATGCGCGAGACGGCCATGACAGGCAATCGATTCCGTCGATTCAATCAATTCCGTCAATTCCAATCGTCGAATCGTGTCGCAAATCCCACGCGAATCGTCCACGCGCTCCGCTCGCAATCGTCCTCGCTCGATCGGCTGGTCGTCGCGGTGTCCACGTCGTCCGCGTCGGGTGCGGAGGATCCAATCAGTAAGTTTCAAAGCAGAGATTCGGCAGCGTCGGAATCTCTCGTCTTTGTCGGCGCCGGAAAGAAACAAGGCAGAGGAATGAAGAATTAGTGAGAAGAAGAAAACGCTGGAGAGGCAAAGGACAGCAATCAAAAATAGAAGAGGCAGTGCTGAAGGACAGACAGGAAATCTGGCCAGAGAAAAAAACGTGGCTTTGGCGTGGCAGTGACGAGAAATGACGATGGCGATGCGAACCAAAGAAAATCGCCCCTTTCGCGCGTTCTTCCTCTCTGGCCAGAATGCATTACGTGGAGGCTGTCTCACACCCCAACCGTTGTCACGTGTGATTAGTCATACTCTTTACGAGAAGGATTCTCAACCAATCAGCACACAGAATCAGTCCTATTAGTCATACGATATCTCGAGAATAGAAAACAGACAACAGAAGAGACAACAGAAGAGACAGGACCTGGGTATAGACAAAGGAAAAGAGAATGGGAGAATGTGACCTTTCAATCCTCCTCGTACGCAAACTCCTCGTATGGATTCCACTCTTGGCCCGGATAGCTCGTCGCCGACATCTGCGGCTCCTCCTCCTCTTTCCGTCGCTGCTCCTCCAACGCCCCATCGTTTTCCGGCAAGAACACGGGGATCTTTTCTTCCTGGATCTTGCGCATCTGCCGCCGCTTGTACTCCTCCACCTGCTGTGCCGACGTCTGCCGGATCGTCTTCTTGCGTCCCACCGCCGACGACTCCCCGTTGTCCTCGTCGCTGTCGCCGTCCACCGGCACTTGGAGGCCGCCCCTGGTGCCTCCGGCCACTCCTGCGAGATGAATGCCGCCCGTCGGCGTCAGAATGAGCGTCGGCAGCGTGCCGCAGTCGTCGTCCATGTCCACGGGCGACAGCGAGCCCGACGAGTCCGTGTCCGAGTCCACCTGTGGCGGCGTCGCCGTCGTCACAACGGTCGTCACAGGAGGCGACGGCGAGGTCTTGATGGGCGTCTCGGCTGCGGACGGCGTCGTCTCTGTCGTCACCGCCGTCGTCGTCTCCGTCATGGATTCCGTTGTCTCGGTCTTGGGCGACGCCTCTGCCGTCCCGACAATCTCATGCTTTTCCGGCTGCTCCGTCTGCTCCGTCTGCTCTGTCTGCTTCGGCTGCTCCAGCGGTTCGCTGTCCTCCCGTGGCCGCCCCGAGACCGGCGGCGTCGCATTGTAGAGATCCTCCTCCACCGTGCTCTCGGGCCGTGGCGGAATCTGCAGCGTCTGCAGCGTCTGTGGTGCCGGGCTGTGCAGCCTCAGCGGCGCCGGGGCCATTCTCTCGTCGGGAATTGTCGTCAGGTGGCTCGGGCCAGCGGCATCCTTGCTGAGCTGGGCCGGGGCCGAGTCGGGCGTCGCATGCAGCGACGAGATGGGCGAGCCAGACGACGGGCCGGTGTCGCTGTCGTGTGGCAGAGGAGACGTCGCCCCGTGCTGTGCCGTGGGTGAGGCGGTCACAGTGACCACTGTGGCCACGGCAGTGATGGCAGTGACGGCAGTGGCGGCGGTGGCAGCGACGTCTCCTGGCGAGGAAGATCGCGTATCGGTCTTCACCAGCGGAGCATCGTAGAGAACAGGGTGTTGTTGCAGGGGATGAGGACGAGAAACCTGGGACTGCGGCTGAGGTTGAGGTTGAGGTTGAGGCGGAGGCGGAGATGCCATGGCCGGAGCCGCAGCCCGGGGAAGAGGCGTAGGTTGAGCGTAGAACTGAGGCTGGCTGGCAATTTGGATCTGGGCCTGGACTGGCTGGGCTGGCTGGGCTGGCTGGGCTGGCTGGGCTGGCTGGACTGGCTGGACCGGCTCAGGCTGGACAGGCTGGACAGGCTGAATTGGTTGCACTGGTTGCATCTGCATTGGCTGCTGAATCGGTTGCATCGGTTGCATCTGCTGGACAGGTTGCTGTTGCATCTGCCGTTGTTGCATCTGCTGTTGTTGCATTTGTTGTTGCTGCATCTGTTGCTGCCTCTGTTGCTGCATTTGTTGCTGTTGAATCTGCCGCTGCTGCATCTGTTGCTGTTGCATCTGTTGCTGTTGCATCTGCTGTTGTTGCATCTGTTGCTGCTTCATCTGCTGTTGCTGCATTTGTTGCTGCTGCATCTGTTGCATTTGTTGCTGCTGCATCTGCTCCATCTGCTGCATCTGATGCTGCGGCCCAGGATACGTCGCCTGCCGGTATGGCAAAGGCTGCGTCTCCCGGCCATAGTTGTACGGCACCGGTGCCACCATCCCTTCGCCATGCACAGGCGCATATCCCACGGGAATGGGCACGCGGTCGTACTGCTGCTCGAAGACCCGCCGCTGCGGCTGTGGCTGAGGCTGGTACGGCGAGCCGAGTTGCTGCTGCTGCTGCTGCTGTTGCTGCTGGTCCGGGATCCTCTGAGGTTGTGTCGCATGCGTCCACGCATCCGTCGGCGAGATCTGCTCTCGGAGGGCCCGTTCACGAGCCACGAGGTTGGACGGCTGAGCCTGTGATTGAGTCTGGGCCTGGGCCTGTGACTCTGTCTGCAGCTGGGTCTGCGAACGCATCGACAGCCCCGGCATGCCTGGCGGATACTGCGGCCCGCCCGGCGGAGGCCCCTTGGGGTCGACGGGCGTGTTGTTGCTGCTGCTGCTGTTCCAGGTGCGGCGCAGGCGGCCAAAGATCTTCTTGGCGCGGTCCTTTTCCTTCTCAAAGGCGGAGGCGTCGCTGTGGACATGGGCGCTGTGGCCGTACTGCGTCGAGCTGGTCACGCTCGGCGGCCGCTCGTGCGCAAAGATGCCGCCGCCCTGGACGAGGATGCGCTGCAGGCCGTTGTGCGGGGCGTGGACGACCACCTGCTGCTGCTGCTGCGGCGGCGTCTGCACGAGCGACGGCGCGCTCGACGTCTCGGCCGGGTGGATGGACGTCGAGAGCGACGGTGACGAGGCGTGGTAGGAGCTGCGCGGCTGCGTCGGGGGCGGCGGCGACGCCACGTCGGCGCCGGCGCCGGCGCCGGCCACGAGGACGTCCGACAGGGGCGACGGCGGGTGGTCGAGGGACGGCGTCGAGGCGCGGTGGCCCTTGGGGAAGGGCACATGGGGCGAGCCGGTCGAGACCTGGTCGCTGGGCGGCGGCGTGAAGACGAGCAGCTGCTGTGGTGTCTGTGGCTGCGGCTGCGGCTGCGGCTGCGACTGCTGCTGCAACGGCGGCGACGCCACGCTGGACCCGGCCCGCGATCGGTGGCCCGGCGTCCAGGCCGACTGGTTGCTCAACGGCGGCCGCGGCTGGGTCCCGCCGGGCATGGGCTTCTGGGAACGGTTCTTGTTCATCTTGCCGAGAATGCCCGACAGCAGTCCGGACGTGCGCCGGCCCGAGTGCTCCATGTCGGTCGGCAGGAAGTTGCTGAAGCTGTCGACGCGCTGCTGGGACGACAGGCCGGGCGACCGGTTGGCGGGAGACATCATGGGAGGTCCTGAAGGTCCTGAAGGTCCTGGGGGTCCTGGGGGTCCTGGAGGTCCTTGCTGGCGCAGGACAAGTTGTTGCTGCTGCGGAGGAATGGGAGAGCCTTGCGAGTAGAAGCCGTCCTGTGCAGGCGGCTGGGCGGGGGCTGGTCCATATGGGCTCTGCTGGGGTTGGTCCTGCCTGCTCTTCCCAAAGTGGCGGAGTCCACGCAGCTTGTCGGTGGTTGGTGGTGGTGGAGTTTGCTGCTGTTGAATCAGCTGTTGGAGCTGCGGCTGACTCTGCGGCTGACCCGAGCCCTGACCCTGGCCCTGGCCCTGGATCGGACCACCTGGCGAAGGCGGCCGGACGCCCTGTGACGAGGAGGGCGGTGTGCCGAGGCCAGCAGGCCGCCAGCTGGTCATCCTAGACATGTTCCGGCCCTGTTCCTCGGGAAGAGACCGTTGCTGCTGAAACGGGGCTTGGCCGTTGTTTCGCGGCGGCATGGGCGACTGTTCGTCGACGCTGCCGTTGGGCGTGGGCATCGAGGGCGGCTGGAACGGTGGCCGTTGTGCCTGCTGCTGCTGCTGTTGCGCCAGCTGCTGCTGCTGCTGCTGCTGCTCATTCGGTGGAGGCGTCGGCTGCGATACGAGATCGTCGTCGTCGTGCGTCTGCGATCGCTGCAGGGGTGGGATATCGGCCGACTGCTCTTTGTGGTCCGTGTGGTCCATGTAGTTCAGGTGGTCCTGGTGGACCTCCGAGGCTCCATCCATGGTCATCGTCGTGTCGGCTCCCGGGTTGGCGACCGACAGCACGTCTTCCGTCTCCTTGTCAAACGAATAGCACTGGCCCTCGAGCGTCGTGACGGGCGACGTGCGCTGGCGCGCCACCACCAGCGGCTCCTGCAGATGGGACTCCTCGAGTCGCCAGCCGGCCTGGGGAATGAACAGTTTCTGCGGCGGCGGCGCGCCGGCGCCGGCAGGCAGACCCCCGTGCATGTGGCTGGGCGCGTAGCCGGGCGGGAAGCCGGGCGCATAACCGGGCGGATAGCCAGACTGGCCGGGGTGGCCGGGGTGGCCGACGGGGTAGCTGTAGACGGGGACGTGGAAGCCGCCCTGCGACGGCGGCGGCGGCTGCTGGCGAGGAGCGCTCGTAGTCGTGTTGGGCGGCATGGCCGGCGGAGAAACGGCAAAGCCTTGGGCGACGGGCGGTTGTTGGGAAGGTCTCGAGTACGGCGCAAAGCTCGGCGGCGCGGCAGCTGGCGCGTTCGCGGTTCCTGGATGGAAGCCTAGAGAAGTCAACACGCGAAGAGAGCTGAGACAGGCTGTCGCACAGAGACAAAAAAGACAAACCTTGTGCGCCGTGGCTGGGCAGCTGGCCCGGACCCGACGAGACGCCCGGTTGTGCAGCCGTTGCCGTCACGGGCGCCTCTTCGGGCAGTTTGCCCTTGTCGGAAGCGGAAGACATGAGCGAGGCCGGGCTGTCAAAGAGATGCAGAGTCGGCATGCGACGGACCGGTGGCAGGCCGGCAAAGGAAGATATGCGGTTGGGTGCTGGCTCTTCGAGATCTTCCTGTGGTGGTGGTGGTTGAATCTGCTTCTGTGGACTCTGCTGCTGACTCTGGTACGCATACTGGGTGGCCCAACCCGAGAGCGAAGGACGGTGATGTGTGCCGGTATGAGAGGGAGGAGGCCCCGAGGCAGCGGCGTGCTTTTGTCGTTGTCGACTAAACATTCTATTTCGAGACGACGAGGAAAAGGGGGGGCGGAAGGCGGAGGCAGAAGGCAGAAGGCAGAAGGAGGCGAAGCGGCAGCAAAAAGACTAGAGGAGATAAAAAAGGAAAGGCTGAAGTCGGAAGACCTGGTTAATCTAAAGGAAGAAGTTGGTGGTCGCAGCTTGTTGGAAAAGCTGGGGTGGAGAGAGAGGGAAATCCTCAGTATTAATTGGAGATGGAATGGAACAAGGAGGAGGAGAGACTGGAAGATATGCACAAAATGGGAAGACGGAGGAGAGAAGACGGAGAAGAGAAGATGGCAGATGTGGAGGTTGAGAAGCGTCAGAGCAGCGTTGGAGAACTGTCAGGACGGTTGCCTTGTCAATGGTGCAAGGTTTACTGCACGAGGATACAAATAGTGGATAGGGTGCCTGTCATTTCTTTCTTCTTTCTTTTCCCGTTTCTCGTCTCTCGCTTTCGTTTCGTTTCCCTCGTTTTCGCCGTTTTCGCCGTTTTCGCCGCTCCTCGTTTCTCTCGTTGCCTCATAAGATTGCAGGAGCTCTCCGACTTTTCCCCTCAAAGGATTCTGGTGTCCACTGAAAATCATGTCTGAATAATACACCACAGCAGCCCAGCCCCCCAGGGCAAGATATGTCGCAGCAGGGTCGCAGGGGAGACGACGCTATGCAGGTCGCGTGGGTGTGGGTCTAGGGCTACGGGAATAGGGGATGAGCTACGGGCGAGTGAGTATCTTACTCGTAGACTATCCTACGGAGTACTCCGTACTCCGTACAAGTACTCCGTATTACAAGTACTCTATTCTCCGTACCTTAGCCGCCGGCATCTTGTCTCGTCTCCACATATGGCGAGCTCGTCTCGTCTCCGTCTCGTCTCGCTTCCAGTCCGATCTGCTCGGTGGTGTCATAGCTCTCAATAGCTGAATCCTGGGGGCCTCGCAGGGGGGCTGTGGATCTCTTCCGCTGACAGCATCCCTGTTAGTGGAAACTTGTCGTGGCACAGGAAGAGGCTGTGCTGGCAAGTTAGGTAGCATTGGCTTACTACGGAATACGGCCCATCTTACGAGTACGAGCTTGGAGGACAGAGCACAAATACGGAATCGACTGCGAAGGAATGCCAATGCCGATACTATGCACAGATCGATCGGGTTTCAATGACATTGCATGGAGTATTAAGCTGTGAATAGCTGCACGTGGTCAAATAATCAATTGCTGACTAATGGGCTCACGACTCATCAGAGGGCATCTCAAGTGCTGCATTGATGTACTTGCTGTCTATCCTCGTGATTCCTGTCTCACACTTAAATATTACCTGGTTGACAGTTATTGTTTGCAAGTTGAAAAGGAAAATAATTGGAGTATAAGTTCTATTTATAAAAACATGAAATATAAAAAGTTTAAAGTAACGTAAAATAACTCTTGCGATAATGGCTCAGACGAAGATAGTCTGCAAGAATGTAAAGCTCCTCTTCAATTTTATGGAAAGCTGTAAGGTCAGGTTCGTTTCGTAGAGGCAACGAAGAAAGACTGCTGTAAGTGTTTCGTTCAACAATGTGGTCATTGATGCCACATGGATTCGTCCATTGTATTGCCATAATGCATTGTTAAAGACTTTGTATAATGTATTGTCCTCAGCCTCGAGAATATTCACGGGATTCTAAAGTCAAACGTAGTCTGCACGCTCTCAGCAAATGAATGACATTATTCAACACTCTGTTCTAATCCACACGATGCTGCCGTGCTCCGGCCTCCACCTGCACGGCCTCGCCACACAATGCACGTACACAATCAAATTGATATAGGACACCAAAAAGGGGAGGAAAAGCGAAAGGATACATAGAAGAGAAAAACAGGCCACCCGTCATCAAGCTGCCATGGAATCCAACACCATTACCAAAAGCCAAAAGCCAAAAGCCATGCGGATAATCCATAATAATACACGCAAAATAGGACCGTCCAACCGTCGTCTCTCCGCCGCTCAGTTCGCCGCCTTCTTGTGGAAGCCCTTCCGCAGCGCCAGCAGCCCCTTGCCGGCCTTGCCCGTCGCCGCCAAAATCTCCTTGCCCTTATGCTGGAGATGCGCGCTCGACGGAATGTTGACGTGCTGCGGAATGATAATCGTCGGCCGCGTCGACGACGTCTGCGACGGCGACGGCGGCGCATCCCACAGCGGCATAAACGACGCCTTGGCATACTCCGGCGCCGCCGTCATGTGGCCCAGCCAGCCCAGCAGGCCCGAGTCGGCATTGGCATACTCGCGCCGCGTGTCGCCCAGCTTCACCATGCGCTCACTGTGCGTCTCATACGCCATGCACTGCCGCAGCGTCAGCATGTTGCCCATGCCCTCGTGATGCACGTAGTTGGCCGGGCTCGCTGGCGGCTGGGCCGCCTGCGACGACTGGCCAGACCCGGCCGACAATACCGAGGCCCGCATCTGGCCCTCCACGGGCGAGGACGGGTGGTCTGTGTGGTCTTCATGCTCTGCGTGGTCTGTGCGGTCCCCTGTCGGGGAGCCAGGCATGGCCGTCGCCGCCGCCACCGCCTCCAGATCGTCCAGGCCAATGTCCAACATGGAGCGCATGGGGCGTGCCGCGTGCTCCGCGTCTTGCGGTACGGCCAGTTCGGGCAGGTCGTCCGAGATGTCTTTCGCAGACAGCACATCCCCGCTCGCAGCACTCAATGCGGGGCTGCCGGCATCCAGCTCGACGGGAACGACTGGGCCCACAGAAAGGTGTGCCTTTGCCAATGAGTTTGTTGCGGCCGCCGCCGCGGGAGAGACGGGGACGATCGGCGGCGTCGGCGTAGACTCTGGCGCAGGCGCTTCGGTCCCGGCCTCCCACGAAAAGCGCCGGCGAAGAAACTCGCCCGAGGCCGAGGGGCCGTCGACGGGCGACATGGGCGCAGCTTCTTTCGGCTTCGCAGAGCTGTCTGGCTCCGGCTGTGCAGGCGTCGGCAGCATGGGCACCTTGGCAGGCACGGGCGGCGTCTCCTTTGGCTCGACCGCAGGTTCGTCGGCATGCTCAATCACAAACGCCGAGCCGGGCGCCGTGACGGGCACCACGAAGGGCGCCACAACGGGAGCCTCGATGGGTGCCTCGATGGGTGCCTCGATGGGTGCCTCGATGGGTGCCTCAACGGGCGCCACGATGGGCGCCACGACGGACGCATCAGCCGGCTCTGCCTTTGGCTCTGGCATGGGCGCCTTCGCGCTCGTAGAGCCTGGCGAGAGAGGAAGAACAGGCGCCAAGGGGGCTGGGGGTTCGTCTTCGTCACCCGACCCGTCGTTCCAGTAGTCGTCGTACACACTCTGCAGATAGCTGTCGCCGGCGGGAGTGTCGCCTCCTTCGGTGTGGTTGGCAGCAGCCGTAGTAGGTGTCTCGGGGGGCGCGACGTTGTCGGCAGTCGGGCCCAGCGTGCGGATAATCTCCTCGTGCAGCTTGTCGCTGTCTTTGGGGGTTGCGCTGGAGGCCGTAGTCTCTGTGCTGCTTCGCGGGAGATCCGTGTGCAGGGCGGAAACGTCGGCTATGCTGATGCGATGGGGATTGAGCGGTGCCGTCGGGGTGATCTGGGGCGTAGGTGCGGTGGTGGCAGCGGCAGCGGCAGCAGCTGCAGCTACGGGGGAGGCGGAGCGGTTTTGGTCTTTGGCTGGCGGTGATGTCACCGGAACGTCATCGGAAAAGCCGGTGACCGAAGTGGCAGTAGTCATGGAGGAGTCGCGCGCCGTTGCAGCCACAGAGGCGCTAGCCGAAGAGAAGGAGTCGGTCGGGGGTTTGGGGGGGACTTCGTCAGACAGTCGCCGGGTCGTCCGCGCATTGTCGGCCGGAGCCGAGGCCGCAACCGGAGACATCAGCGGAGCGGCGGGAGTGACCGGAGCCGAAGAGGCCATAGTGGGCAGGGCCGGCATCGGAGGAGCATCGTCGTGGCTGAGCAGACTGGAGAGGTCGGGAGCAAAGGTGGAGAAGCGGGCGAGACTGGGCAATTTGGGGAAATTGGAGAAGCGGCGTTGGGCGTCTTCTTGGCTGCCGGCGGATCCGGCGGAGTCGACCGAGTCCTGGGGACGGTGCTGGGCGACCGGGGCGGTCTGGTAAAAGTGTGTCTGTAGGTTCTGGGCGGTCGGGGCGGCCGTGGTTGCGAAGACGGAGCCGGAAGTGGAGGTTTTTTGTTCCGGGCTCTGCGGCTGGGTGAGCTGGACCGTCGGGACGGAAGGCGCGGAAGGCACGGATGGGGCAGGCACAGAAGGCGCAGGCACAGAAGGCGCAGGCACAGAAGGGGCAGGCACAGATGGGGCAGGCACGGCAGGTGCGGATGGGGCAGGCGCGGCAGGCACAAAAGGCACGGAAAGCGCAGGAGCCTGGACCGGTGGTGGGGCAGGTGCGACCGGGTCCTGCCGGGGGCCCGATTCAGGGGCAGCCGCGTCATGGCCGTTCCGGGCGCCCGACGGTGCCGTAGACGAGCGCGAAAGCTGTGCCATGGTCTCCTCGACGGGCGTGCCGCGGCGGTAAATCTCGGAAGGGCGGACAAAGTTGCCGGGACGGCGGCCGGCGGTGGCAGGCGATTGGGCGCGTGGGCCCAGGGGAGACTGGGCGCGGACTTCTTCGGCCGGCCAGCGGCGGCCGGAAGGGGGCTGCGATCCGGCGCGTGGCGGGTTGGAGGCGGCGCTGGGGCCGGACTGGGAGGGCAGGGCGGAATGGACATCGGGGTTGCTGGTGGCGGGCGAGGCCGCGCGCCAGGGCAGCATGTCCTGGTCGGAGATGGTGGAGTGTAGGGGCGGGCGGGTGGGCGGCGGCGACGTGGTGGCGGCCGGGGCGGCATTCATGGAAGGCAGGGCGCGAAGGCCGGAGGTGAAGGTGGCGGCATGGGACAGCACGGGCATGGGCGGCGCCGCTGCCGGGGCGGAGGGGGCTGGCTCGGGCATCTCGTCGTCTTCGTCTTCGTCGTCGTCGTCGCCCCAGCCGCTGCCGTCGTAGGTGATCTTCTTGGCTTCGACCCATTTTCGCGTCTTTGTGCGGCTGACGTTGGCTTTGTAGGGCGAGGCGGTGGCGCCGGGTTCACTGGAAGGTTAGGAGAGAGAGAGGAGGAAGAGAGCGGGAGACAAGGACAAACCTGGGCGGCATGTGCCCTTGGTAGAAGGGGCTGCCGTAGCTGCCCTCGGCCATGGCGGGAGTTGTGGCAGTGAAGGCTTTTGGGTTGTTTGCAGAGGCAAACGGCGTTCAATGGCAGTTGGCCAGACGAAAGGAAGGACGAAGGTCGAAAGAAGGACGTGAAAGACGTAAAGACGAAACGAAGGGAAGGAACAGGAGAACAGAAGACAGAAGAACGGAACAGAAGAACAGAAGAACAGAAGAACAGAAGAGCAGAAGAGCAGAAAGGAACGGCAACAGCCGAGAGGCGTCTTTGTTTGGCAGAGGGAGAGAAAGATCTCGTGGGCCCAGCAGGAGGAAACTTGGTGGAAAAAGTGGACAGGCGCAGAGCAATTCTCGCGGACTGGAGAGGCCGCCGTTTTGCTAGCCAGGGTGGAAGGAGAAATAGCGTGTGCTGTCGCGTTATACGAGGAGGGGGTTCTCGCGGGTCTCTCGTGCTGGCGCCAATGGCCGGCAGGCTGGGATTGCCCTGTACGAGTGCGCAGAGATGCCGCGCCACGGCCGACGTAATGGGAAGAATGCAGGTGGGGTAGGCTGCAAGGCCGCTAAAGGGGCATGGGCGAATAGGGATCAGCGCCGATGGCCCTTGCGCCCAGGGAATGAAACGCCATGAAAGCGCGAAGACGAGCAGAGTACGAGTAGACGGGGTCTCAGAAGACGGGTCTCAGTAGACGTGTAGAGCTCATAGACGGCCTGCCGTCAACTGTTTCATCTTCTGTTGGCTGTCGTTTGTCTGCTGTCATACATTCCAGCGCGTTATCGAACAACCTCATCTATGTGGAGCTCCCGCTCTCGTGCTCCGTACGGAGTACTCCGTACTCCGTGCATGTTTCCATGTTTCCATGTTTGCATGTTTATTTACGGCTGCCGCTGCAGGGGCGCACTGCCACGATGCAACCAGACGGGCGGAGGCGAACAGACACGGCAGGATGTAGATCCACGGACGGAGTACGGAGTACGGAGTACGGATCTCTTTCTGGAACTCTCCTGGAGTTCTGAGTCTCCTCCTGAAGCCTCTCCTGAAGCCTCTCCTGGATCTCTGGAGCTCCTTTCTCTCTCCTCTCCCCTCCTGTCCTGAGTCTCCCCTCCCCTCCTCTTCCCCCCTCTCCCCGGAAATTGCCTGCAGGGGCCACTAGGCGAAATTGTTCACCCTGTAAGCCATACTGCGTACTCCGTAAGCCATACGAGCTCGTATCCTCTAATAGTCCTGCACGCCCGTCTCTCCCGTCCGCGGCTTGCCGTCGTCGCTGCCCCAGCCCGGCTCTTCGTCGTCGAACCAGGCCTCTTCGGCGTCCGCCCGTGCCAGCACGTCGTAGTCGCTGTCCTCGTCCACGGCTGCGTAGTCGAACCCGTCCGTCTGCGCGCCGCCATGCACAAACCAGTCGTGCACAAACGCCTGCCAGCGACGGGCGGCGGCGTCCCGCGGGGGGAGGTCGGCCAGGTCGACATCAGGAAGGTCAAGAAGGCCAAGAAGGCCGGGAAGGTCAGAATCGGGAAGGTCGGCAAGGGGATCGACATCCCTGTCGGGCATGTCAATGTCGTCCTTCTCCCCCTCTTTATCCTCGTCCACGCCCTTCTCCTCTTCATCGTCCTCCTCATCATCCCCCTCGTCGGCCTCCTCCACGGCTCGCTCTAGATGCTCCGGATTCCGTAGAATCGATGCCTCCAGCACCTGTCCGAACCCCTTGTCCTGGGCCTCAGCCGCCCGCTCGGCCGCCGTCTGGAACCGCCGGACCAGCTGGTCGTACAGCTTGACATCTGTTTGTCAGAAGGCCAGAAGGCCAGAAGGCAGGACACAAGACGCAAGACACCCACTGGCAAACTCGCGGTCGCTCGACGATAAGTAGGCCGGGTGGCGCCGCAGGTATTCGAGTCGCCGGTTCTGCACGCGGATGCGCGCCGTCTCCTGGGGGGAGCGTCGCGGACGGGGGCGCGGCTGCGGCTGCGACTGCGACTGCAGCTGCGGCTGCTGCAGAGAGATGGCTGCAGGCATGGTGAAAGTCTGTGAAGATGGAGCAGGTTTCCCAAGCTTGGCTGACAGGCCGTGCGGGGAAGGCTTTAGCGGGTGCTCTAGGCCCCAAAGCTTGGCGTAAGATCGGCGCTCGCCCGCTGGTCTCGTTCGCTGCTGCATGCACGCAGCCGTCAGCAAGCCGTGGTTGCATGGCGTGAGAGGCACGGCATCGCTTAAACTTCGGTTGAATCGTACGTAGAACTAATAAAGCAGACGAAGCTCCTCTGCCTCTGACGACTGACGACTGACGACTCTGACAACTTGAGCAACCCTCTCCTCTGAACACAGCTCTCTCCTCTAAACACAGCTCTCTGAACAGCTCTCTGACCTCATGGCCACTCTAGACATCCACTGCCACTGCGGCGCCGTCCGCCAGTCCGTCACCACCTCGTCCACAGACCCCGTCATCCCCCTCAGCCTCTGCCACTGCACCTCCTGTCGTCGCACCAGTGGCGTCCTGTGCACCTCCTACTGCCCCATCAACGCCCCCGACAACACGGACGACTCCCTCGCCCGCCTGACCGCCTACGCCTCCTCGCCCGCTGTCACCCGCTACTTCTGCCGCGTCTGTGGCTGTCATGTCTTCCGGCAATCCCACAACCAATGGCAGGTCGCCACCGGCGTCATCGCACAAGAGTCTGGCCCGGTCATCCTCTCCTATGTGCGCCATGACCATGTCCAAGACACGGGCGATGGCGGCCTGGCCCTCTGGCTGCCGTCCCTTCCAGGACTGAGGACCAGCACCCCCCAGACCTCCTCTCCGCTTCCGGCCCCCAGTACTCTCATCACCCCCTCCACCTCCTCTCCGCTCTCGCCCTCCACCTCCCTCTCCGCCTCCTGCCACTGTGGTGCCGTCCAGTTCACTGTCCGCCCACCCGACGCTGACCCCGTCGCCAGCCGCCAACCACACTCGGGCTATTGTGACGTGCTCTATCCCTTTGCCACCACCGACCCGGCCGTCATCGCCAACCCCCACGACGAGAAGTGGTGGCTGACAGGCCCCAACCACTACTTCGCCGGCACTTGTGCTTGCCGCTCTTGTCGTCTGACGACCGGCTTCGAGATCCAGACCTGGGCCTTTGTGCCCCGTGCCAACATCGCCTGGACCACCGCCGACGGCCACTCACGGCCTCTCGACTTTGCCGACCCCCAGGGCGTCGCCTCGCCCACCTCCCCCCTTGCCGTCTACGCCTCCAGCCCCGGCGTCGAGCGCAACTTCTGCGCCCGCTGTGGCGCCACCGTCTTCTGGCACGACGCCTGGCGGCCAGACCTCATCGACGTCAGCGCCGGCCTCCTCATCCAGGCCCCCGACGACCACGCCGCCCGCTCCGAGTCCCTGCTCCAGTGGTGCACCCGCCGTGTCAGCTTTGCCGAAGAGTGTACCCGTGACCGCCATGGACAAACGGCACAGCGAGCCAAGGACCTCATTGAAAGTCTCGAGGCAGGCTTCAAGGCTGCCATCGCGACGTAAAGACAGTATTACGGAAATGAGAAACAAAGCACTCGTATTTGTATTTCCCATGAAATCATTGGAAGAACACTTTTCATAACACATAAGAATCCTTCTGCATTCTCCATCCCCCCTTGTCATGATAAACATGCATCCATTGCTTTGGCACTTGCAAATGATACCGTCCTTGCGACGCAATGGACTGCCGAGAGTTAGCCTATCAAGAACATCTTGAGGGAATGCACGCTGCAGATGCTCACCTCCATTACCCATGCTCCTCTCGGATCAACCCAACTTCTTGTTGTCCACCGGACTCAGAGCGCCAGGGGAAAAGGCCATCAGGTCCTCGCTGCTCTTCTCGCCCGAGGAAAACCGAGATGCGGGCGTGGCAGGAAACTCGCCGTGGTTCTCCTTTCGGTTGGCAGCCATTGGCTTTGACGTCTTCTCCTTGACAGGCGTTGTCTGTTTGCTTGGTGCAAGAGATGAAATGCCCTGGCCCGAGTTCTACTCGGCGCCTGCATTCTCCGATGCCGCATTCACCAGCGTTTCTTCCATCGCACGGGCGGGTGACGAGGCTTCCAGCGGCAGCGAGTCGAGCTCTGCCTCCAGTTCCGCCTGGTGGCCAATCGCAGACGGCGGCAGCTTGACCGTGCTGCTATTCTCGTTCTTCATCTGTTCCACCAGACGCTGGGCCCGTCCTTCCTTCTTGCGCGGCGCCGGCGCCCGGCCGTTCTCCTGTACGTAAAACTGCCGCAGGAGAAACACTGCCTTGTCACGGCCCCATCCACCTTCCACAGCAAACCCCGGCTCCACGTTCCCTCCGTGTCCCGAGTCTCTAGCAGGGACTGAGCCTTCAGCGATGGGGATGGTGGATGCGCGACGCACAGGAGCTGCCTCACTAGGCGGCGCATCGGGATCCGATGAGGTCTCGGCCGTCGCACTGTCATGGAATTGACGCATCGTCCGTGTGCGCTTGGGCTTCGACAGCATGCTGGTAACATACGTCTCAATGTATGTCGCATTCGGAGTCGGCGGCACGTTAGGCTTTGAGTTCATATGAATGCGCAAAACACCTCCGGTGCCACCAAACTTGTCGTTGGCGGCGCCAAAGTACACTTTCTGGATGCCGTACTGCCGCAGCATCGAGGCACACATGATGCATGGCTCGACCGTGACATACAGCGAGCACTCCCGCATAATGTCTGGGTTGACAACGCGGGCCGGGTGCAGCTTCTGGCCGTAGGGATACAGGTGGCCCTTGCAAGGGTCCACCTGCTCCCAGTCCTTCTCGGTGAACTCTTTGGTGCTGTCATCGTAGTCCTGGGCGCTGTCACAATCCGAATGCCCATCATCCATCATGCACGATTCATCGTCGCTGACATCTTCCCACTGGGAAAACAGGGCATTGAGACACATGAGCTCGGCATGCCGCGTACCATTACGTGTTATGTTGGTCGCGTTCATGCCCTTGGCAATGGCACGGCCGTTGTGAATCAAGACACAGCCGACCGGGGTCTCGTTTGTCCGTAGGGCTAACTGAGCCTGTAGGGGGTCAGAGGACAAAAGGATTCCATGTCCTTCCGTCGGAAACATACCATGGCAATAGCTTCGTTCATATAGCCCCGGTGCAGACGCTTGACCGGATCGCACTCATCAACGTCCTCGGAAACAGTATTAAGGTCTTCGTTTATGTCGTGCAGGATTTCATTTGCCAGCAAATCGCCGCTGCTCAGATTGATGCGGCGCTTGCCAGCAGTCCTGGTCATCACAAACCCACTGCTCGAATCATCCGAGTCGTTGCCGTCTCCATCGCTGCTCATCAAAGCAGCATCGCTCTTTCTTTTCATGCTGGTCGCCATGGCGGGTACCTGCGCGACAACGAAATCCGCAGATTTTGCACCAGAATTTTCGACACCCACTGACTCAGACGTTCTTGATACCTGAACGGTCCGCGCTGCTCCTCCAACAGATGATGTTTGGAGAATTGTGCCCGCACTTGATGTGATGGTGGATGCAAAAATTGCAGTTTGTTGCGGAGTGGGGCTGGGGTGAAAATGGACGACCTTACTCGTAGTGTTTGCCACAGCGACGCGGTCGCCGCTAATCGTGGACGAGGCCACTTCAGATGAACAAGACGCGGAAGACGTCAACAAAAGGCCGTTCAACTCTGCACTCTGCGCATTTTTTGCACCCTTTTGACGGGCTGCGTCTTCAGCCTGCAGTTTCTGGCATTGCTCGCGAAAGATCTGAACGGCTCGCTCAGCGCGACGAGCCCGTCGAATTTGGTCGGGATTTTCTCTGGGACCAGGCTGATTCGATGGAAGAGCGGCTGTAGGGATGGCCGACACGGCAGTACTGGGCTTGGAGGGGACCGTATTGGCTGCAGGAGCCACGTTCACGACGCCTCGTGCCGGGCGGAACGGGAGCGTCCTCTGCTGCGGCGTCTCTGGACCACGGCCACGGCTGGATGCGTCGTCACGGCCTTGGTAGCCACCTCGGTAGCCGCCCCGGTAGTCACCTCGCCCGCCTCGTCCACCTCGTCCGCCTCGCTCACTGCGTCCGCCTCGTCCGCCTCGTCCACCTCGCCCATCGCGTCCGTCCCATCCGCCGGCGTCCCATCCGGAGGTGCCGCGTGCTTCTCTCGGATGAAACGGCTTATCAAAACCGGCACCACCAAAATGGTCACCACGACCGCGACCACGGCCACGGCCCCGGCCACTGCCACGACGACCCAGAAAAGGGCTGCCACTGTCACGGCCATCAGGACCAGCTCGGTCGCCAGATGGATGGCTTCCTGGAGGCATCGAATAGCCACCACGACCACGACCGCGGCCATGACTCTGCGTGCTTCGGTGGTTCTCGCTGAAACTGTGAGCCATGGAACAGTACAGGGGCCTCTTCCGCACTTACTGCAACGAAATGCCGATCTGGGATGGTCCTCGTCTCGGACCGTTCATGTCGTCGTCTTCCTCGCCGTCTGTAAAATATGCGTAGTATCCCGCGTAGTCGTCAAGATGATAGGCCCCTTCTTCCTCCTCGTCCGTCGATGTGTTTCTGGCAACATTTGGAAATCGAAGCAGATCTGGGAAAAGACCTGCTTTGTCTGTCGACGACGCTGCCGCCGCAGACGCCCAGTTGAGAAGGAGCGAGACAGCCAGGACGGCCGACGCCGCCGACGCTGTCCATATGATCAGACATATCTGCGACCGAAAAGCGGAAGGAAGGCCGAAAGAAGAAGCAACGACGCATGCCACCGCTGCGAGAACCGGCGGGAACAGGGCGAGTGCGGAAAGAACGGGTGACGGCGGGGTGTGGACAGGGGAAGGAACGACTTTCGCCGGGCCTAAAGAGGCAATTGCAGAAGAGCTGGCAAAGCCCGCGTGGTCCATCGGTCGGTGCTTCTTTCCCCGCCGTGCATGTTTCTTCGCCATGATCTTCCTACTTTGCTCTCACAAAATAATTTAAGAAAGAACGATGGTTGTGTTTCGTACTTGCTCTCCGATCACAGAGTAGTCATTATGAGCTGAGATGGGCCACCTGATTACTTTGTGCGCAGCCGATGAGTAACACATGGGTGCTGTCACCTGGCAGAGACAGCAAACCACACGCAGCCACAGAAGGAGAGATTGATTAAGCAATACAGTCCAGAAGACAAGAAAACAAAATAGCCGTCAGAAAATAGCCGTCAGAAAAAATCCATAGCTTCAAGATGCCAATTCAAAATACCACGTCAACGTCGCTAAACTTTCCTCGCTCGAATGTCCATCCATATTCCCCAGACCCCTCAGATTTTCACTGTGCTGAGCAGCTATTCGCAGCATGAATTTCCGCTCAGCACACCTCATCAAGTTCTATTGGCACGCCACGAGTGTCGAGCCCAGACTTAGCCGTTCCATGCCGCTTTGCATATCTGTTGTTGGCTTCTCCACGACACGTGAAGATGCCCAGACAAGCAGTGACGGCAGCAGCGAAGATGCCAATGCAGCCATGCCAGCATAGAGATTGACCATGTCCAGCAGTCCTTGGGCATGCTCGCTGCCGTGCATCTCCGGAATCTGCGCTACTTCTTGTTGTGAAGCAGAGCTGGAGACCACGGCAGAGAGTCCACCCGTTTGGCCGTTCTGCAGAGTAGAGCGACGGCGACGGCGACGTTCACGTTCCACAACCGGGACGCCCGGAACTGGTAGTGTTTGTTGCTCGCCGCTGGCAGTACTCATACTCGACGAACTCTGGGAAGAAAGATGAGACAACGACCCGTCGCTGTTGTCCAGGCCGGTCTGGGTTTCCAGGCCGGCCGTAATTGTCGACGGCGACAGGCGGTCCGGTGGAATCGGCAAGTCAGACAATCCATCCGATGCGCCGGCTTGTGCGGCAGAAGACTCGCCGACTGTTTGCTGTCTTGCTACCGTGTGCAGTGGTTCACGTCCAGGAACGCGCGGCACACGAGGCTGTGGCAGCACGGTGTCGACGGTGTCGACGGTATCGACGGTGTCAGCAGTGTCAACAGTGTCAACAGTGTTGACGGTGCCGTCGGTGGTCAGTGCGGCTGCGATTTGCTGATCGACCTCCTCGGTAGTCAATGAAGCCCAATCAAAAGAATCCTGGAACAGGTTCAAATCCAGGGAGAAGCTGTCGGTGGCGCTGAAAGAAATAGTATTCTGGCAACTGCTATGATTGGCCCATGGTTGGGATAGAGCGGCGGCTGTTTGAGGTGCCATGATCATCGGATCTGCCGTCGTCACGGCCTTCTTGGACTCTCTCTTTGCCTTGGCGGCCTTGGCGGCCTTGTCGGCCAGCATCTCCTCCTTGGCACGGCCAGACATCCTGGGAGCCGCATAGGGAGTCGAGCGGTTGACACTGCTGGTCGACCGGCCCATGTGGCTGGGATCGCAGCGGACCTTCTTGCGCCGACAGCTGGCACAGGCACCGTGTTGGCGCACGATGCGCGTGCTTTCTCTCTCCTGGTTCGTGCGTGTCGTCCGGCTGGACAGGTTGGTAATGTCCTCACCGTCCCGGGTCAGAATTTGCATGCTTCTGTTGGCGGGCTGTCTCGTCTGCTGTTGCCGTGGCTGGACGGCCCAGTCGATAACAGACGTGGTCGTGGCCAGGGGGGCAGTGGCAGGGGCAGTGGCAGTGGCAGTGGCAGTGGCAGTGGGCATGCCTGTTAGCCAAGGAGATGCAGATACCGTGTAGCCGGATAGCAGGTCATTCATGTCCTTTATTTCGCCGGTCTGGGCCAGATCCAGTGACGGGTCAGCCTGGAAGGAGTTGGCCATTGGAAGAGCATAGAGAGGGTCAGTCAGGTCGGTGTCCGGAGACGAGCCTATGAAGGCGAGGTAGTTCTCGGGGCCCGGCTGGTACGAAACAGTCTCCATGGTGTTGGCAAAGACGGGGCTGGGGCTGGCCGTGAAGACGGTGGGCGTGGCAGCAGCTGGCACGACGTACGTCTTGTAGCGGTCGCCAGTACGTTGGAAATGGGACTCAAAGTCGCGCTGGATCATGTCCATCTTCATGGAAACGGGAATGTCCAGGGCAATGAACTGGTCCACGAGGGCCTGGAGCTCCGGGGTGCCACGGGGAGGCGAGTAGACGAGCGGCTGGCCAGGGCCTTCTTGGAAGATGGAAAAGGCGGTGTTGGTCAGAGAGGCAGCGCCAGACACCAGGCTCGAGGTCGAGGCCGGCGTCGAGATGTGGGGGCTCTGAGAGCTATGTGAGCTGCTGAAGCTGCTTGGATGCGCCATAGATTTTGGTCTTGATTGCGTTTTTTGATATTCTTTGATTTTGTTGTTTCCGGGGAAAAGTACAGATTCGCTCCCGCAGAGGCCACAGAGTCAGCTGGCAGGCAACAGTCAGCTGGTGGATGTCAGATCGGATAGATTCCACGCCGAGTCGGAGGTGTTACGGCAGCATTGGAGTCTGTCCGAGGTTGTGTCGAGTCTGATTTTGCAGGTGTCAATTCAGAAGAGAAGAAGAAAAGAAGGAAAAGAAGCAAAAAAGAACAAGTAGGCCGACAACCGAAAGCAGAAGGCAGGAAGGGCACTTTCTGGGGATCTTTCCTCGTTTAATACAATCCAACCGTCGCACAATCCAGTGTAGGCAAGAACGCCCAACGAGGCGCAGGAAAGTCCGACGGGCTGTCCGTATTAGAAGGACAAGCGCGGTGACCCCGGGTCCACATTTACGGGTCTCTTTCTGCAAGAGGCAAGAGCTAGGACGGGGAAGGGAGAACCATTGACGAATCACAGCCTCTGATACTTGAATCACTCTGAGTCACACTCTGGAGATTAGTTTACTCTTAGTTTGAGCTGTCGATAGTGGAGAAATAGTCAAAGTCGCATTGAGACGGCCTCAGAGTCTATGACTCCTCTGTCAGCAGACGACGTCATGGCAGCGTGGTTTGAGAAAAAGAGATTCAATTTGTCGTCTACCATAATGGTTGTGAAACTGGCGGACTACAGGCCGCTCCCATCTAATCTTAGTCATCGTTTCACTGCGCCGGCGCAGCATTGGTGCTATACGGAGTTCGGAGTAGTTCCTGCTACTGCGTAAGATACTATTGGCTGGGCATGCCCCAGTCCATGGCTTCCACCCCATCCATCATTGCCGGGACCTGGCCCAGACGCAAACCCAAGCCCAGCTGCAGGTTGTTGTTCAGCGCTGCCCCGGCCATGTCACCACAGAAGAGGTCTTGGGACGAGCTCTCGGCAAACAGATTCGCTGTTTGTTGCTGTGACCAGTCCACAATGCCCAGCTGTGGATCGTACGAGTAGGGGAGCATAGAGACGGCATCGAAGAGGGCATCACCGGCCGCAGAGCTCGGCGAGAGCGGCGTGAGCGGCGTCAGCGGCGTCAAGGGCGTTGTGGGACCCACGGGCGCCAGGGTTGTGCCAGACAAGCTGCCGGGGATCTCGAGGCCGCCGAGAAACGGTTCCTGGATGTTGTTCACGGACCATGTTGCCGTGGGGGCTGTCTGTGCTGCCGCAGCTTGCACGGCAGGCATGGCAGGCACAGACGCTTTCGTGTTCGTGTTCGTTTTTGGCGTCGTCGTCGTCTTCGTCTCGGTGGCTCTGCCACCCATGTCTTCGGGGCCGTCGGCGCTCAGCGGCACGGGCACCTCGATGAGGGCATACACCTCCTGGACCCAGCCGTCGCGGGCGCCGCGGCAGCCCGGACAGTGGTCGGGCACGCGGCTCTCGAGCGTGTAGTCGCAGCGGGAGCAGCGCACGCGGATCGTGGGCTTCATGTAGTAGCGGTGGCGGCCGTGCTCGCGGCCGTAGTGCCGCCGGATGGTGTTGAGGTTGTCATCTTCGCGACAGCAGACATGGCCACCGGGGCTGCTGCTTCCAAACTGACACCGCCATCGACGGACGTTGTTCCGGATGCGCTCCTGGGCGATGAGGATCGTGCGGATCTCCAGCTTGACCAGCTTTGGGGCTGCCGTCGGCTGCACGGCAGCCAGGCCGCCCGTCTTGTCTTCGCCCGGCGTCGTCGTGGTCGCCGCTGCAGCGGCTTCTGCCGCCGTCTCCAGGGGCGCATTGAAGCTGAAGTCGAGGGCTGTCCGGCCGTCTTGGCTGTCCGGCAGGATGTCTTGGATGGGGTGGCCGAGCTCGTCGATCTCGCGGCCGCGCGTGGCCGGGAAGCTGCTCTCGGGCGGCAGCCACTGCAGGACCGGCGGCTTGGCCTCGTCGGGGGGCGTGCTCTGCTTCGAGGAGGGCGACGCGAAGCTCTGGGCGGCCTCGACGCCTTCCGCGCTCGTCAGCGGGTCGTCGCCCGCATCTTCAAAGGGGCTGCGGTTGAGGATGGCCTGTTTCAGCGCGTAGTCTCGTTCTTGGTACCCCTTTTCCAGCTCGGAGTAGTCGAAACAAGAACACTGCAGGTCAGCCTGTCTGAATGCGAGGAAGAGGAGGAAGAAAAAGAGAAAGCCGCACTTTGATGCGTAGCACGCGACAGCGGTGGCAGGCCCGGCGCTCGGCCTTGATGAACATGGGAAGTCTGTAGATCCCGGCCACGAGCTCTTCCAGGGCACGCCACGAGTTGTACATCTCCTGCAGTGTCGGCATGCGGCCTCGCCGGCCGTCTTGCGGCTCCATGTGGGCGGCTTTTGATTTTGCGGCGCTGTGCCTTGCCGGCTGCAGCGGGCGGAGGCTGCGCTGGCTGAACTTGTGCAGGTGGCGGGCCAGGTCGCCGCTTCCTGATTTCTGGTTTCGGATGACGCGCTGGGCCGCGGATGGAAGGGGCGAGTGGTCTCTGGTGACTGCCTTGGCTGTGCCGGCAGCGGAGGTGGGTGCAGAGGGAAGCGGCGTCTGGTCCCGGCCGCTGCGGCTTCCCTGGATGTGTGCAGCATAGGAGGTCTGTGGGCTGTCGTGGGACATACTTTGCGGAAGGCAGAAACACAGTGGGTGAGATCTCGGAGTGTGGCACAGGGCGGACGACAGAGGGCCGTTCCTTGGTTACACGAAAGGCAACGAGGAGGACAAACGAAGGTGGTGTTCGGAGGAGAGACCCCTTGGAAGTCAGGGAAAGGAAATGGGGATGTCGGTGAGAAGGGGGAAGGGAATAGAAGTAGTTGCACAAAGGAGATGACCGGCTGAGAAATATGTTTACTTCAAAGTGAGAGAGAGGCAACCAATGCAGGGGGGGGGACAAATACAAAAGAGAAAAGAGAAGAGAGAAAATAGAACTAAAAAGAAAAGGAAAAAAAAAGAAAAGGAAAAAAAAAGAAAAAAAGAGAGAAAAAGGAAAGAGTAGTATTCAAAGGCTGCGCTGACGAGGCAGCCAGATATTCTTAAAGCTGTGTCATACGGCACGGGCAGAGGGGAGATCACAACAGGTTACACAGTAGGAAAAGTAAGGCACATCGCGGGGTGGCATTGTGGCGGAGACGGATGGGCAGCAGGCCACCAGAAGAAAAAGGACTGTTGGGGCCACGAGCTGCCTTGCGTCGCTGAGACGAGCGAGGAGATGGGGGAATAGGCCGGCCTACTCCGTCCTCAAGACCTGGCGACACCATGCCGGCAGGCCGGCCACGACGATCAGGCCAGGCCATCGGTCCACCCCTACGTCCTCCCTCCTCCCTCCTCCTTCTCTGTGCGAAGCGAGTCAAGGTGCGAGCAATCACGGCTCGCCCAAGGGAAAGGCGAGCGGTAGCAGTGCCACCCATCTCGCTAGGACAAAGTGTCTTGTGCGTCTTGGGTGGTCCCTCCTTGGCCTTGCATTGGGCCGCACATCCCAGCAAGTACGGGGGACTGCGATTCGTTGCCCGCCCGCTACATCTGCCGGCCCTTGTGTAATATCTGGTCTGTGTGGAGTGGAGCCTGGCCAACCATCTGGCGCTTGAGGAGCAAGGCCATAGGCGCAGTGCTGGCGGTCGCAGAAACGGTCGCAGAGGGAGGAAAAGCGTCGACGCCGGTGTGTGGCAGCACAGAAAAGGCAGAATGCTGGGCTGTCTTTGAAATTCACCACGGTCACAGGCTGCCGTCGGCGAAGAGCGGACACGAGTCGGTGTCGGCAACGGCGTCGCGGAAGAATGAAAGAAGAAAAAACGTTGGCTGTGTCACAGAGGAGCCAAAAGCGGTTGCTCGGTAAGGTAACGTTCTGGCAGGCCTGACACCGTTGCGAACCACTATATTTTGCCAGTCACCCGTCGACAGGACCACAACGCGCAAGTACAGCGAGCGTGGACCATGAACGTGGACAGAGACAATGGCAGGGACAGTAAACAGGCACTCGTTCTTCTTTTTTTTTTTGTTTATTTTTTCGTCTCTTGTCTTTTCGTCCCTCTTTGGTATACTCCCGCATGTCCTGTTGTCGCTGCGTGGCCCGAGTTGAGCGGTTATTTTCTTCTGTGCTGCGCCTCGCTTGATCGAGAAAATTACCGCTTTGGGCTTCCGCCTGGGCCGCCAAAGTAGGTGTGGCAGTACATTGGCTGAGAGAACCGGGAGCACTCCCTCAACAGCTTCAGCCACGAACTGGCTTGCCGGCAGAGAGAGTCACGCGTCTGCTTTCCTGTGGGGATGCTTTTGCTCATCAAAATAGACGAGGCATTCGCAGATATTTCTGGCCCGGTGTTCCTGGTCGGCCCGCCATAACCACTGTGATGTGATGGAATCGGGCACCGAGCGGATGCAACTTCAGCGCCCAACTCGTCGACAAATGAGTATCGTACAATCCCTCGTGCCGTCCAGTAGGATTCGCGTGGGTTTTATGCCGCAAATGCATCTTCATGATAACGAACTGCGTCGTTCATCCCCTCTTTTGTCCCTTCTCTTTCCTGATTCCCCAATTGTCCGATTTCCCAGTTTCCCGACTCGTAGATATCTTCTGGGCAAATGACAGACAGTCCCCGTCCCAGAGCGAGACACCCCCACGAGCCGCGTGACGAGATAACAAGACTCCTGTGACTCAAGGCGCCGCCCCGAATGAATCCAAAGAGGCTCTTCTCGGCCCTTGTTTTTTCCACCGCATGACGCAAGGCGGCGGGCAGTCTCGTGCGGGCGGTAGAAAAACATGGCCAGGCCGCGGCCAGACCAGGCATATTGGACGAACACGCTGGAGACGGGGAAAGGGGGTCCAACCAAGGCTGGATGATCCAGTGCCCGGGTCTTGTGGGCGCAAGATTGCCCGCCAGGCACCCCTACCGGGGCGTGAGAACGCTGCCGCTCAGAGATTGGCGACCCATGATCTTCCGCATCCGGTACCCATTGCCCGTCCATCTGCTTTGCGACATCTTTGAGCCGCATAGGACTGTTTTTCATGCATGGCGAGGCTTAATGTTTCGGATCTGTCGCCCGGGGTATTTAAGCCAGCGACGCTCCCTCGTCCTGCCGTGGCCGGCCCGTCCCTGTCGTCTGTTCTTGTCCCTATTTCTCGCGTGGCTTTGCGGTGCCGCTGGCCGCTGAGGCCCCTCTTTCGGAAAACCGCCAGTGTTTGGCTGCAGCACTTGCGCTGATCCTTCAACGGTCGTGCATATCGTGAGTTGTCTTCCCCGCAAATGGCCAATGCTCAAGACAGGATGAACATACCTGTATGGAGATCGAATCGGCGCAAACGAATTCGTGAACAGAGGACGGCCGTTGACAGCTGCATGCCCGACGAGCTGCCAGCTGCCAGGATGCGGCTCTGCGAGTTGTGCACTACAGCTGTGATTGGGGCGAAATGAGGCTCTTTTGGGGGCTGTGGAAAAATCGGCAGGTGATGATTACTCATCACTTCCACGACGGTTGCAGACCCGTCGCCTGCGCCCCGAGTGCAGACAGGCCATCATTCTTTCCTGTTGATCGTCAATGCGGGTCAGGCGAAGAGGCAGCGTGAAGGCGACCGTCAAGGCGATGCCAGAGGCGACCGGACGTTGTGAAAAGGCGCAAAAATAGCAACACCTGTTGTTTAGCCCCCAAACGGACTCCACTACCGTTATTGCCAACGGCGCGCTAAAGACAGCTATAGTGGGGGAGCGGGGGCTCTTCCAGGGCTATCTTCACCTAAAGCAGCCGTTCCAGCAGCAAGCGACACACGGCGCCGTCGTCCACCCGACAAACCGACACGCCCTTGCACATGCGCACGCAACGATGGCCTTACGCGCCTATTCAGATGCATGCAAGATGCCTGGGGCCGAGCCACCGTGCTCCTGTTCGCCTGCCTCACCGCTCAGGTTTGTATTGCCAAAAGGTGTCGGATCGTCAACGGTGGCAAACAAGATGGCATGGTAGGCGAAGCTGTTCAGAAAGTCAGCTTGCTTGACCAGCCCCCAACCCTTGCACATGGAGCTGGAGGAGGAAGAAAAACGGCAGAAGCTGGTGGTCCGGTGAGCCCCGAGGCGACCTTGGGGGCCGTCTGTATGGACAAGAGCAGCGCAAAGTCGAGGCGAAAAGAAGGGCCGGTGAGGACTGGTGAGCTGGAAAGGGGGGGGGAATACGCAAGTCAAGGCCAGCTCGGTCGGACATGAGCGCGGACAAGGGCCGTACTCGCCGACCTAGCAGCTTACGGTGCGGAAACAGTCAAGGAAAATGACACACAAAGCGATAGTGCTGCGGACAGTTGCGCAGGTCGCCTTCGTCTGACGGTCGTGACAGCCATGCGAGCTGGCGAGCTGGCGATGCGAACCCGCATACCATGGATATTTAACTATCTGACCGTCCTGCTCTTCTCATGACGTTGTTGATACTTCATCATCATCAACACAAGCATTCGCCTGTCTTCTACTCTCTCAAGATCCAAACTTCTACAAAAGAACACATATTCTACTCTTATTTCTTCCAATCTTTACAGCATGCCTGAGACGAAGTCCAAGTCCGGCTCCAAGTCCGGCTCCAAGTCCTCCAAGTCTTCCCGCCCTCCTGTCCAGCAAGAGCTGATTTACCAGTGGACATGCGTATGTTTTCCTCATCATACTTCATATGCAATACTCCATATTTGAGCCGACCGGACTAACCATTCCCCAGTGCGCGTGTGGCTGCCAGACCAACAACTATAGATCGAACCCCGCCTGTGTTAACTGCTCGTTCCCGTTTTGTGATGACTGCAAGATCAACGCGACCCCGACGCACCTGCACAGGAATAGCTAAAGGGGATGCTTCGCGTGGAATGAAGATCCGTCTGTCTGGATGGAGGGGTGGGGGTGCGCAATGCCTGGAGAGCTGAAGGCCCCCTGTCTGCAGTGCTTGCATGTGGGCAGACGGATTAACACTGCGGCTGTCTTGATTGCAATGGTACCGGTCGCCGGTTGACGTTGCAACCCTTCAGCCGCAGCCCACTATTTTTTTCGTGCTCACGGGGTTTGACCAAGAAGGGATGAGAAGGTCAGATAGAAAATCAAAAAAAAATCAAAAAAAGCCAAAAAACAGCAAAAACGAAACTATAAGCATCTCACCCTGGGGAACCCGTACCGGCCCTTTGCCCCAACCGGGAAGCCGTGCTTTCTTTTTTTGGTTACTGTGTAAGATGCGAGTAGTCCTTCTTATCTCGGCTGGCCTTGCCAGGAAACAAATATGGGGGACCTGAACGTTCCCCTGAGGCCGTTGTGACGCTGGGAAAACGGCCACGCAACCGGCACCGGCAGTCGGAGTCTCTAATCCACCGCTGTCCGGCGGCCGTCACCTGCTTTGTCTCTTGCCAATGTCTAGCCCGCACTGTGGCCCGGCTGGCCTGGTGTGAACACCCCTTTTCCACCACCACCATAGTTGCCCTTGCGTTTTTTTTCTTCTTCTCGTGCACACATTTTCGCATTTTCGCATTTCCACCCGTCTTGCTCGCCAAGAAACCGCGTACAGCCCCCCCGTCGGGCATCAAGTCCTGCCTGAGTCATATAGGAGCTCGTACGGACACCGTCTCAGGCGTCTGCCAGAGCCTACTTCCTGTGTATCTTTGAAGCCACTTCTGCCTAGCAGCCTAATGCTTAAGCC
This sequence comes from Dryadomyces quercivorus, assembly GCA_002778125.1. Classification (NCBI taxonomy): domain Eukaryota; kingdom Fungi; phylum Ascomycota; class Sordariomycetes; order Ophiostomatales; family Ophiostomataceae; genus Dryadomyces; species Dryadomyces quercivorus. The sequence continues at coordinate 1,193,185 of PCDE01000014.1, forward strand.
TCTTTTTTTCTTTTTCTTCTTTGCTTTTTCGTTCACTTTGGCTTGTCTCTCTTTCTGCACAAGAGGCTCTGCTTCTGACACGCCGGCCAGTCGCCCAACGCGGAATGCTTTCCGAGGAGGCTGAAGGAGGCCGACCCATGTGCCATGACGTACACGGCAAGACAGTCACGTGCACTACAGAAGGCCAGCGCGCGTGTGCGCCTGGGCCTCTGTGTACTCTGTATGCGAGGGCGTCGTCCTAAGTGGGACAAACATGCCTCCTCGGTGGCACTGGGCCCGCCTGCTGCGTAACGCGTCAGCCGGCGTGCCGCTGTCGGGACACGCGCAGTACTCCGTACACGTCTACGCATCCAGGCACGCGAGTCGGTGCCACTCTTTTGCAGGTCATACATGCACATTCTACATGCAGCTCCCGTGTGGAACTCGGAAACAGGTGACAAGACCAGGTCAGGCCAAGTCAGGTCAGGTCAGGTCAGGTCAGGTCAGGTCAGGTCAGGTCAGCCAGGTCAGCCAGACCAGCCAGGATCACGTCGTAAGCATCTGTGCCGCTTGTTTCAAACAGCTTGTTCGTGAGATATTCATACAGGACCGGCTCCTCGCCTGCCGCTTTCCGTCTTTCATCCGACACTCGTGGGGATCTTGATCTGTCCCCGCTTCCGGTCGTGGAAAGGCACGCCGTAGCGCCAGCCGACGGCCTTGGGTGAGCGGCCGGTCTTGCCGACGGTCTCGGCGTTGATGTTGCGGATGCGGAAGGTGAACCGGTCGGTCTCGGCGCGCGTCGTGCGGCGGTGCTCGGTGGCGGCGGCGGCGCGATCGCGCTCCACCAGGGCCTTGTGCTCGGCGGCGGCCTGGGTGCGGAAGTTGCGGAAGCTGTCCTCGGGCGAGCGGTTGCCGGCGAGGACGTCGCGCTCGAGCGTGATCAGCTCGGGGATGGGCACGCGCCGGTCGGCCGGCAGCAGGGTCGTGTGGAAGGCGGCGGCGGCGTCTTCGCGCGTAAAGTGGCGGGACTCGGACACGGGCACAAACAGCTGCTGGGCCGCATAGCTGTGGGCGTGGATCTCGCTGATGGGCTCGTGCGGCTGCACGGCCTCGCGCGGGCCGTAGTTGGTCTGCGGCAGCATCGCCAGCACGGCCTGCGCATACGGCTTGGCCAGGGGTTTTCCCTACAGAGGGTCAGCGGGTCTTGTCTCCTCCAGCATCCAGATAAACAGCGGCAAATGCTTGGTTTCAGAAAGATAAGCATGGCAAAGTTTTGTAACCACATGGTAGGTCTTCATGACTAATCGAATTCTTTTGGGATCATCATGCAAGCAGAAAGGAAAAAGAAAAAAAAAAAGAAATCAACATACCTCGGAGATCCACGACTTCTCGACCTGCTTGAGCCGTACTACGGCCGCCACTCGCCGCATGTCAATGCTCAGCTCTGCCGCCACTGCCTTGATGCTCTCGCCATTGAGCACCACCTTCTCCCACACGAGCTCGCGCGTCTCTTCGCCCAACACCGGCTGGGACCGGAAAAAGGGGTTTTCCGGGAACGGACGCTGCACGGGCGCCAGCCGGGCCGGGCCATTGTCCTCGCCGCCGTCCTGTGTCGCCGGTTTCAGCGCCACCGACGCCTTGACCGGCCGGTAGGGAGCACCGGCCTTGTTGAACCATTCCCGCATCGCCCGTCGCTTCTTGAGCGATTGGCGCGGAGCCGATGTGGAAAAGGAGGCAGAAGAGGGAGACGAGAAAGAAGAGAGGGAAGACAGAGAAGAAAGACATGGCCGGCGAGCATGCCGACAATGTTTTGCCGCCGACGGCAGAGCGGCGGCCATTCTGCTGCCGCTGCCACTGCCGAGCTGCAGCGCACACAAGCTCGATGTGAGGGTGGCCATGGCCGACCCGGACGCGGGTACCGCAGACAGCGCCGCCCGCGTGCACTGTGGTGGCATGGTGAAGAAGCAGACGCGTGGGAAGAGGAAGAAGGAGAGCAGGCAGAGGTTTGGCAAATTTTTGCGATGCCCCACAGTGGGAGATTGCTGCTGGGGCTGAACATGAGTCATCAAGGCGCAAGGAAGGAATGCGGAGAAGAATACACGTGACTCATTTTTTATTGCTTAGTAATACTTGACAACGAGACCGCCCTCCGTACGCCGACGCAAACGACAGCAGGTATGCGTGGCCGGCACAGCGCACCCACGCGGCAGAAGGCTCTGCTCTCCTTTACGGCAATCGATCCCTCTATGCAAACGCCTCCTGTCCCTCGTCGTGTGTCGTGACCAGCGCAAACCCCGTACCCCGAAAAGCCTCCAAGCCACAAAGCCAAACCATGAACGGAAGCGGGTATAAACTCTCTAAAAGATACAAAACGGCAGAGAACACCTGCTCCTTCATGAAGACGCCGTCGCCGTCGTCGACGTGCCGGTCGTGTCGGACCCGACGACCGTCACGACCGTCGAGGACCCGTCGGTGGCGTCGCCGGCCAGACTGCCGCGCCGGGTGGCCGCGTCGCCGGCCGCGTGGGTCGTCTTGTCGGGTTCCGGCAGCCCGCTGGCATCGACGGACTGCGAGAGCGGCGACCGGCCCACAGACCCGGGACTCGGCAGCGGGCCGGCCATGTCGGTGCTGGTGAGGCTGGGCGACAGGGTGGCGATCGTAGACGAGCTGTCGCCGCCGACGAGGTCGTGCTGCACGGGCGGCCGCTTCAGCAGTTTCTTGGCCTTCTTGGCGGCCTCGTTCTGCATGGCCTCGGACGCCTCGGCCGTCAGCGACGGCAGCTTGAGCTCCTTCCACTTGCGCCAGCCGTCAAAGTCGATCAGGGCCTGCATGCATCCCCACTCCATAATCTTCTTTTCGAGCCAGACAAAGTTGACAGGCTGAATGTGAGCGAGGGAGAAGAGAGAGGAGAGGAGAGAGAGGAGAGGGAAGGGAAGAGAAAGGGAAACGAGGGAACGGAGGAGAGAGAACATACCTTGGTCAGGAAATCGTTGCAGCCGGCGGCCAGAGCGTCGTTACGGTCACTCTGCAGCGAGCTGGCGGTCAGGGCCACAATGATGACCGGGCTCTTGAAGAGCGACATGTTCTCGAGCTTGTCGGAGCGAGGATCGCGGCCGTTGCCAATGGAGTCGCTCGGGGTCGAGGCAAAGACGCCAATGGAGTTGACGCGCTCGAGGCGGCGGATCTCGCGCGTGGCCTCGAGCCCCGACATCAGCGGCAGCTGGATGTCCATGAGGACCAAGTGGAAGCCGCCGGTGCGCCACTTGAGCACGGCGTCGCGGCCGTTCATGGCCGTCTGCCAGCGCACCTTGAGCCGCTTGATAAAGGCCTCGAGCAGCTTGAGGTTGATAATGTTGTCCTCGACAATCAGCACGTTGATGGGCGGCACCGTCAGCGGCACGATGCGCTCTTCCGACGGCGTCGCGTCGTCCTCCATCTGGTGCTGCAGGCTGAGCTTCTTAGGCTTCTTGCTGCGCATCGGCGACGCCGGCCGGGGCGAGCCGGCTGCGGCGCCGTTGTGGGCCGGCGGCGACGTCACCGCCTGCTGCCCCCCGGCCTGGACGACAGACCCGCTGCCGTCGCCGCCGTCGCCGCGCGCCAGCGCATCGCCGGCGTGAGCATGCCCGATGCCGCCGTTGCCGTTGCCGCCCTCGCCGAGGCCGCCGTCCTGGCTGCTGAGCAGCACCGACGCACTGACGGGGATGGGGGCGGCAATGGAGATCTGCGGCGTGCCGGGCCGCTGGGACGAGCCGGCGTCGGCGCCGTTGGTCTTTTGCAGCGTCGGGAGGGAGTTGGAGTATTCGTGGATGGTCTTGACGCCGCCGGCGCTGGCGCTGCCGGAGCGCTGGCGGCTGAGCTTGGGCCGGTCGGTCTGGTCGATCATGCGCCAGGAGCTGCCGGGCGAAGGCAGGGTGGGAAGGGTCGGGACCTGGCCGGTCGAGAGCACGGAGATGGAGTGCGGGTGGTGGTGGGGGCTGCCGCTGGTGCCGGAGGCGGCGGCCGGGACGACGACGGTCTGGGAGGCGGCGGCGGCGGCGTGGCTGTTGCTGGCGCCGTTGCCGGCCTGGCCAGACGGGGCCGGGAGGTGCAGGTTGGGCTGGTGCAGGTGGACGTGGGCGTGGCGCTGGTAGGTGTGGGCGTGGGCGTGGTGGCTCGAGGAGCTGTGGCCCTGGTTGTGGACGGCGGTGGTGGCGACGGCGGTGGGACCGAAGTAGTCGGTGCGCGGCGGCGGCTGCTGCTGCTGCTCGTAGGTGACGGTATGCGTGTCGCGGTAGGAGGGGCCGCCGTTGGGAGAGGAAGAGAGGGGGGTGCCGCGGCGCAGGGGGACGTCGATGATGAGGGCCTCGTCGATGCTCTGGCCGCCAGGGTAGTATTTCTCGAGCAGGCGGTCCATGACCTCGTCGGGGCCCAGGTAGCGGTCGCCGGAGCGGCTGTCCCGGGGAATCAGCCGCAGGGTAATGTCGGGGGCATCGTATACGCGGCCCAGGGAATTTCCGTATTTGCGCAGCAACTTTTCGCGGATTTCATCGACGACGTCCTTCTCGCTATACGACACCAGCGTGGCCGATGCCCCGGCCCGCCGTACCCACACCTTGCGCCCGGAGGAAGAGGCCGGCATGACGTCGGGGGGAGAGGCGAGGGCGAGAAGACGAAAAGAAGAGAAGCAAAGAAGAGAAGACGAGAAAGAAAGAAGAGAAGCAGAGAAGCGAAGCAGAGAAGCAGAAATGGCACTGGAAACTCCGTTCGTCCAAGGTCTCGCGGACTCGGTTATCCGCGCGTCATCGCTGGCAGTGGTTTCTCGACAGTCTAGAGGCGCAGGGTCTGGGGGATTGGCGTCAACGGCATCTGCCTGAGCTGTTCCAAGACGGCGTACTGTGTTGTCAAGGCCAGCCGGCCGAAGCCTTGGAAATCGCCGCCCCGTCCAATTACGATGCCCGCCCCTGTGGTGGTCACGTGACACGTCATCCCCGGGGCGCCCTGGCAACTCCTCGTGAGACGTCACCGCCGTCAGCCGAGACTATATCGCTCTATGCGCCGCCCTGCCCAGCCAGGCCTCCAGCCATGCCCACCGCCCGTTTCTCGTGCGCCTGCCGTGTCCTCGACGGCGTCCGACTCTATCGGACATGTCATGTGACATGGAAGCAGCTCGAAACGAGACGAGACAACAAGGACAAAAGACAAGACCATGCGATTTAGACTGCGCGTCTTGGATCCTGGATCGTGGATCGTGGATCGTGGATCTTGGATCTTGGCTCTTGGCTCTTGGATCTTGAGTCAGAATACATGGATGTCTGCTGCAGTCGCCTGTCCCGTCTCACGCGGCTTCGGGCGTCCTTTGTCTTTTGCATGCGAGGCTCTCACAGACCAGACCGCTGTCTGTTTCAGAGTCCGCCAGAGGCAGCCGGCACGAGCGTCTGTTTCTCGCCTCTGTCCTGTCCCGTCCTCGCGTGCGCTTCCGGCAACCTGTCACGCTGCCGCGCGCGAATCTCCTGCCTCCTGCCTCTAGAGCGTCCTGCGATGGCGAGACAAGGCGGCTGTGGCATCAGGGATCGAGGCTCTGGACCTGGACCGTCTGACTGTCGGGAGACGGTCTTTGTGGATATCTGGGCCAGACCGAGTGTCTAGATCGTCTGGCCAGTCTGCCATTTGTTTTTTGTATTGTTTTGTTTTGTTTTTGTTTTTGTTTTTTGCTTTGTTTTTATGTTTATGTTTTGTGTTTATGTTGTGTTTTATGTTTTTGTATAATAGCTGGACGGCCCAGCAGTCCTTTTCACTTGATAAAAATAGGCAAGCTCCCAGACAGTCTCTGCCAAGCGAAGACCCATCCGTGTTCCAGCGCCTGGACAGGCGGCAGGGAAGCGAAACGAACAACGGGAGCAGGTGGCCATGCGCGGGCCAGATCGGGGGGGTGTGAGTGAGTGTGGCACTGACCAGCTGCTGATCCATACATCGTGCTCACCTCGCTCCGGGAAGTCGTAATGTCCCGTAATGAGAAGGAATATTCCCGATGTGGCTTGCATTGATTTTTTGCATTGATTTGATTTGTACGGGTGTTGCTTTGCTCTGCTCTGTTCTCCTTTTCTTTCCTTTCCTTTCTTTGATTTACTGCTCTGCTTTGATTTATCTACCTGGACTATTGATCCCCTTTTTGATTTTGTTTCTTTTGTTTCTTTTCTTCCTTTTTTACCAATATAGTGCAGTGTCCTTATGATGTCTCTTCTGTTGTACGATGCCTCCGTATACGACGTACTAGGCTGCTCACCCTCTTCCGTCTCTGATCACTAACCCACACCGCAGAGATGGGTCCATCGGCCGTACCACAGCTCCACTCTAGACTCCATTGCTTCCTTTTTTCTTCAGCCACGGCTCTCGCTACTGTACGGGTACTCCGTACTCCATGCAGCGTACTCCATCCCCGTACTTGTGCTCCGTACACGCAGTACTATTGCTTGAATCTTACGAGTCCGGCATTCTTCGGCGATCTACGGAAGACTGCACTCTCTACGCGCCCTGCACGCACCTCATCCACGATCCGTTATTTTGCCCCTACGAGTACGAGTACGGAGTACGGAGTACGGATACTCCGTACTACTATTCTTCCTGTTATGCATTGGGCTATACCGGGGCAGCCCTTTTCGTCTTTTCGTTCCCTTCCCTCCCCCCTTTTTCTCCCCTCAGCCAACAGCCTACCAGTATGTTTTGGTCACCTGCGTGAGGATCCTTTCCCGCCCTCCTGCGTCGATCATCATACGTCGTATTTCCCTACTGGTCTTTGGTATATTCACAAGGAAATGCAAGACCGATATTTGTCGAGTACTCTTTATCCGTACGGAGTACTCTCACCCGGATCACGATGCTCCGGCCAGTCCAGCGGCCACGACCGATCTCGCAGCGCCGAGTATCACATGCTCTGCTCGGCATGATCCGTATTCCTCGTACGCTCGACCCGGCAGAGGCTCTCCAAGCCAACCGGTAAGGCCTAGTCAGCACTAGTATAAGGAAAAAGAAATGCCGGACGAGAGCATCCAGACCAAGAGACGAGACCAAGAGACCAAGACGGAGAGTACAGCCCTCGGCGATGCTGTCGAGTTGTGTATACGAATACTCGTAAGATGGGAGTGGAAAGATACGGCGTCCGCATGGGAGTACGGAGCACTATTCCAAGAGAGACCCGGAAACCCAAATTGTCCCGGGGGAACCCCGTAATACCAGCATGTTGCAAGTAAAGGGTCCCCTGTTCTCTTCTCTTTCCAGGGTCCCGGGCAGGACTAGTTGGCCTTTGTCCGTGCATACTCCGTATTGAGCGGTGAGGACAGCCCAATATGACGAGGAGAAGACAAGTGATAACTGACCTGTCTGAATTTAAAACACCCTGTCGCCGGGCTTGCATGCAGCCCTCCGCTCTCCACCTTCTGTCCTCCGCTGCTATCAAGTTTTCGTAATATATGACACGAGCAAGCACGGGCATTCCCGTAGTGCATAGTACTTGTATGAGTCTGGTTCTCTTAAACTCCTCCCTTGCCGCTGCTCCTTTTCTTCTACAAGGCGAAATGGCGCAGGGTCCGACGCCTAGTCTGACAAGAAAAGAAAGTAACGGAAGACATAAAAGAAATAAAAGCATAAAAAGAAATAAAGATGAAACAACAAAAGAAGAGAACATAAAACTAAAGAATACTAAAGAAACAAGAAATAAGAACAAAAAACAAAAAAAGAGAAACAAAACACACATCGGACACATCGGACCGGGACTCCCAGGATTGGTCCACACACGACATGCAGAGGACTTGCCCAGGGCCAGGGGCGGGGGGAATCGGCACCTTCACGCTCCCTTCACGGTTGGCGGCCAGGGGGAGAGGAGGGGCCGTCAACTTGGTACAGAGTACAGAGTACCATGGTGTCATGAGGTTGCCGCATGCTCCTGTTTGCTTGCTTCTTGCTCGTATTCTACGCTTCTCCTCGAGGCCCAGGGGGTCACATGCAACATGCATATTCGTACAAAGTACAGCACATGGGAGGTCCATCCTCGTCTGCTGCCCTACCCTGCGGCCCTGCGGCCCTGCTGCCCTGCTGCCCTGTTTCCCGGCGGCTTCCCCACTCGACGCCACCCTCGCGGCCTGGCCACCAGACGTCGAACACGATGCGGCCGTGTATTCGCTACGGACGCCACGGCCCGTGCAGGCAGCTAAACTCCTGTCCACCTCATGGTGTGCGTCGGCCGAAGTTCTTCCGGCAGCGCCATGCCCGCGGCGTCTTGGGCCCGTCTGGGGCCCGTCTCGTCCTGCAAACTGCTCACAAGCAGAGGACGAGGCCCCGCGGCCCCTGTCGACGAACGGTGCAGGACAAGGCCACGATATCACCCATCTCCAGCGGCTACGGTCCCCCAAGGACGGCCCGTATCGGCCGAAGGACCCACCGGACCGTTTAGGCTTCTGTGCTTGTGTGCGTCCTGGTGCCCGTACGAGCAGAGCACGGAGCTCAGAGGACGGAGTACGGAGTACTCCGTACATGGTATAGTGCCTTTTTTCGCCCCCTCCCCCCTCCCCCCTGTCGAGCATCTTCGATACGAGCTCCTATAACGGAAGGCGGCCCACGGGTCTAGAGCACGGGAGCAACTCGTAGAGGGCCAATCGGGTCGGTGAAGAGCTGCAGGTGCTGGGAAGGGGGCTGGATCTTGTTCGTCAGCGCCATCTTCTAGAGGCAGTGGCGCCACTGGCGAGCAACGTGTACGGAGCAGGGGCTCCAGAGTGCTCGTGTGCTCGTATCTATGTATCTATAGGGTCCCGTTGCAGTTCCCGTCCCTGTCTGGACCTTGTCGAGTTTCTCGAGTTTCTCACCTCGATAAAATGCCGTGTCCGTCTTCTTGCATTGGACGTCACGTGTCTTTGGAGTGGCCGAGGGAGTTGCTGCGCAGCAGACAACACGAGCACAGTGTATGGCATACGGCAAACGGCTTACGGATACGGCACGCGGCATACGGCATGCCGTATCAGTCCCGGAATCTTGTCATGGCCCGCGTGACTAGTGCTTCTGGCTGTGGGGCCACCGGCGATGTTCCTTGTCGTCTTGTTTGATATTTGTCAGCCAGGCTGACTCTGCGTACAACTACATTGTATCACCACCCGTCGTCCATGGCCGTCTCGGCGCCGAGTCCACTACGGAAGAATAAGAAAGTTGGTCTACCTACGTCGTTCAACCAGTAAGGACAGGAATAAAGTACGCTCGGCAGAACGAGGTGTGACTGGAACCGTTCAACTCGACCTTCTCATTATTTGAGAGTCTCTTATCTGAAGTCTGAAAATCCTAAAGTCCTGAAGTCCTGAAACCCTGAAATCCTAAAATCTTGAAAACCGCACAATTTTCCTCTTCATGTGTCCATCCCCGGCTCATGTAGAGCCCTGAAACAGATTAGTGCGACCCGAAAACATGGCGTTCCTTGTATGGCCGAGCCAGCAGTTCTGGCAGGGCCGGCAACCAGAACAGGGTGCTCTTCCAGGCATCCATCTCGGAGCCGGGCAGCTTTTCGTGGTCGATGCTCCTGTAAAAGGCCAGGGCTTCCGGGGGCAGCTGGCACAGCACGTCGGCGTACGGGATGCCGAGGTGTCCGGCATTGAAGTGGGACACGAGGCAGTTCAGATTCGTCTGCAGCTGCCTCTCGAGGGCATGGTCCTGCGGCTGTTAGGACTCTGACACGGACATGGAAGTGGAAAAACATGCATCAGTGCCATTCTGCAGATCGCGGCGGTGCTTGTCCACCATGACCCACACGGTTCCCTGGGCGAGAATCCGCAGGGCCACATAGCCAATGTGCGTATCCCGGGGCGTCTGGGACCGGAGCCGGTGGCAGAGAGAGCCGGATTCCTCGCCAAATAGCTCGGCCAGCAGGCCGGCCAGGTAGACGGAGGAGACGGCGTCACACTGGGCGGTGATCACGCGCGGCAGCGGCGGATGCCCAGGGAAGGTCAAAGCGGTGCTGGGCAGGGGCGGGATGCCCAGCGTGTTCGTGCCCGTCAGGTAGGCGGACCGTGTTTTCTGATCTGCACAGCATGAGCAGGAGGACGTATAGGCAGAGTGATACTGCGCGGGTGGGTCTTACACCGCGCAAAATCGTAGTGCAGCAGCGTCTGCAGCTCGGGGGCCTGTGACTCGGGTGTGAGCCCGCAATTTCTCGTCTGGCCTTGTCTTACAAGCCCTACCACGCCCCACACGAGGCGCTTAGCAAACAACGTAAGACCAATATCTTACCTGACCGGCATCCAGCAGGCGCAGAGCCTCTTTGTGCGCCTCGCTCTGCTGGGCTGCCCAGCAACGCGTCTGCTCGGGGATCTGTGTTCTTAAAAACGCCAGGTAGGCCTGCGGGTTGACCAGGCCGTAGGATGGCAGCGGCACCCAGTGGTTGTTCCCGGCAGTATCCGTAAAGTACCGGCCGGTTGCGTCACCCGCGCGCGGCTTGAGCTCGCGGACGAGGGCGGTCGACTGGAGGAGGGATCCGCTGGAGAAGCAGATGCTCACGGGCCGGGATCCCTCTTTCCAGTCGTCAGGGCTGATGGCGTATCCCTCGTCCTGCCGAAAGCGTGTTGTCAGCTGCAGGCCGCCTTCGCGGTGGAAGATAAGACCGTCTAGATGGGTGAGCTGCATGACAGTGTGGTACCAGGATGACGGAGGGTGTGATTGGGAATGTGAATTGGGCTAAGCTGAGTGCGTATGTGAGTGCTCAGGAGAATCAGGAGTATGTGAAGAGGATTGAGTAAGAAGACTGAGGATGAAGAGTACTATGTAAGAGCTGTGCAGAGGCAAGGGGATGACTCGGCAGGGAAACGGATGGAAAGAGACGGGAACGAACCGAACGAAAGAGGGAGAGATGCTGCCTATTTGTACGAAAGGGAGGACGGCCAAGGAACGTCCAGGACAAGGGAGAGGCGTCGACAAAGGGCTGGTAAAAGAAAGCAGGTGAGTTTCAACCGGTGAGAAAGCATACTGCAAAACTGAGCGTCCCAAGTGGTCCATTGGTTTGCCACAGTAAAGCCTCTACTAGGTTCCCATGGGCAGACCACCAGTACAAGTACGCCAAGTGTGGTCGTCGTCGTGCTTTGGTGCTTGGGTGTTCTATCTTTTGTCCATGGCCTCCTCGTCTCCTCGTGTCCTCTCTTCCCACGCATCTTGCATCTATTCGCATCTCCTGCGCCGCACTGTAGCACAGCCTCGGCCGAGAATATGGCACGGCCAGTCGGTACCTGGGCTACAAAGCCGCCGTGCTCGGTGGTACACATATGGCGGTGGTGCGGCCAAGAAATCAGGCTACCAGGTCATAGAAGTGGATATCGGACAGGATCATCCGGGCAGATGATGCTGCTCTTGGATTGGCCCCTGGGCGTCCAGTAGAAAAAAAAGGGACGCGCTGAGGGAACAAGGGGAGCAAGTATGGTTGTGGTGTGGTCTGCAGGAGAGGGGGTGTTGGTGAAGAGGGATGGGGAGGCCTCATATACAGCAAGGGGGATGAGGGCTGCCTGCGATTTGCTGTGGTATTTTATGTATTATTCAATTATTCGATGATTCGATGACTCGATTATTTCTCTTGGATTTACTTTTTACTTTTACTTTTTACTTCTTTTCTTTTTTCTTTTTACTTCTTTACTTTTTCTTTTTACTTCTTTTCTTTTCTTTCCTGAATTTATTCTTAATTTACCCTCATGCTACAATACGGCTGGAGTGTCCATAAACCATGTACTCGTACATGAGAGGAGAGGGTTGTGTCAGCATGCACCAACACATCCCAGCTGTGTCGACTACGAGCACCCTTTTGACAGACACCCCTCCGGTCTATCAGCATCACCGCAGATGACTGCATCCGCGGCGTGTTTGATTGTCTCTTTTTGCAGCTGTGCACTTCTGTCCTGGTCGCGCTCCTTTTTTCTTCCCTCTTGCATTGGAATACTGCTGTATCTTTCGTCCAGAGCGGGTCCCAAGCAGAAGCATATTCTGGCATTAGTGCTAACTGACAAGGGAGAATACCGAGTGCCTGGGAAAGGTCGGGCTTGGGTTGGGCAAAACTGGCCACTTGTTAGTGTCGTGGGTCTGTCTGCTTGCGTTGAACGCTGGTTCGATGCCCCGACAGCGGGGGCAGAGAAGTGATCAAACGGGCACGCTAGAACCCCCCAGCCTGTTTCCTTTCTTTTCTTTTTGGGTCAGTGCAACTCTTAGTTCATGCTCCCAAGGGCCGGCGGCCGTCTGCGTCCACGTACGACATCCGTGTACCCGTGCCCCATTCGCAGTGCTGCGTACTGCGTACTTGCAAGATACTCGTAAGATCCTCGTAGAGAGTCGTAGAATAATGGCCACAATGGCCTCGGATGTTCAGCGTGTTTGCCTTTTTGCCGCTTGCCACTCCAAATGGCTCCACGGGAAGGATGCCGGAGAAAACGAAATCTCCGAGCAACCGACGTCGGTCGAGGACATTGAGCACTCGTCGTCGGGGTGTGCTGGATGGATGCATGATTATGGAGCAGGTGAAGCCGTGATCAGTGGCCCGTGAGTGCATATTTCGGGTGGGTAGTTTCCGGGGGATATTCGTACGCGTATGTATGCTCGTAGAGCGTGCCGCCCTCTGTACGGAGTACTTTGTGCCGAGTAAAGATACCGCAGTGGCTGATTCGAGCGCTGCTGCGGATCACGTCCGCGAGGGGCGGGAAGAGAAAAAGGAAAGAAAGGCGAGACAGACAAGGAAAGACAATGTGCCAACGGGACGCAGGCCATGCACAATACTCGTACGGAGTGCTCCGTACAGTGAACGGGGTTGTGCACAGGCTCGTACCCGTACTTGTCGTACGCCTCACTCGAGCACAGCGAGAAAGGTACCGACACACAGTGGCCACGGCGGCGTGGACAGCAAATCGCATGGCCATTGCTCCAACGGGAATCCACGGTGCATTGACGCTAAAGAGCAGGTGGCCATCCAATGGGTTCATGGAGCCGAGAGTTATCCCGTCTCACCGTCTCACCGTCTTTCAGTTCGTTCCGTCTTGGCAATAAAACTCCGTTGGCCATTTTTACCGAATGCTGAGGGGTCCGTTGCATCCGATCCTGGCAAGAGGGCCATCTCGGCTCGGCAGACTGTAGATGAAGGATGCCGGCAGCGACGGAAGAGGACGAAGGATGGCAATGGAAAAGACATGGAAATGGAAATGGGCATGGAAATGAGCATGGAAATGGGCATGGATATGACAAATAGCGAATGGCGAATGGCGAATAGCGAATCGAATGGCGAATCGAATGGCGATCGAACGCGAATCGAATAGCGAATCAAAGAGCGGATCGAATGACCATCGAATAGCCATCGAATGGCGAATCAAAGAGGAATGCGTGAAAGCCTGAAGAAAGTCTGGGCGTCTGGGGAAGACAGAAACACGTGCTGGGCCGGTCTGGCTCGTTCTGAAAGTGGAGGGTCTGATTGGATAGGGAGACAGTAGACAAAGGGTAGGGGAAGCAAGGGCCGTCCCGTTGCCGTAGAGGCAGATCGGAAGGCTTCCTGGCCAGCAAGAAATCCCGAGGCCCAACGGAGACGAAGAGGAGAAAGGAAGAGGGCGAACAAGGGCGAAAAGCGCGAAGAGAGCCAACGAGAAGGGTACTTTTGCTGAGCCCAAGCTCTGTACGAGTACGCAGTAGTGCTCGTATCCCGTCGAGGGTTTGGGCAGAAAGACAGGGGTCGTGAGGTTTTCAGCATGCGATGTCGAAGTGGATCCGCCTATGCTGCGTACATGTGCGTGTGGTTGTCACTTGTGGTGGTGGTGGAACTGAAACACTGAAACAGCCGAATTTGTCGTCGAAGACGGAGTACGGAGTACGACGCAGGTAGGGAGGGAGGGAGGGGGGGGGGGGGGGGAGGCCTGTAGATACCTGTTAGATACCAGAAAAAGTGGACCGCAGCGGTGTTCCTTCCGGCATTGTGTGCTACAGGGTAAGAGGGCCAGCGGTCTTTCGCCCTTGCCTGCTGGCCTGGACGATCTTTCCGGATCTGGCTGAGCAGGGTACACTTTTGTGATATGCAAGCATGCTTGTACGCAGAGCATTTCAGCTTCGGTGAGGGGAGAGTCGTGAACAGCCAACTTTGGAAGGAACCAACATGCAGACACTACACACATACATCTTCGGGCCTTCCTATTTCGGGGATGCGAGGTCACTGCTTCCTGCTTCCTGCTTCCTGCGTCCTGATTCCTCCTTCCTGCGTCCTGCGTCCTGCGTCCTGCGTGCGTCCTGCTTCCTGCGTCCTGCTTCCTTCCCGTATCCTCCCTGCGACTTGCGTCCTGCCTAGCCGCACACCCAGACTGGAGCTGACATGGCTCCTCGTGATGGCAGATATCCGGCACGATACCACAGCTGGCATGTCTGCGCCAGAACTTTTGATTCTGGAGGCCTCACAAAGTGGCCTTCTCGTGGGCTGTGTGGTAGACGTAGACATGCGGCAGGTGCAACTGGCCGACTGACGGCCAGGGAAGTCGCGACACGCACACGCACACGCACACGACACAATGACAGGAAAGAGCGATGGTGATGGAGGTGTACGATGATGGATGTACGATCTTCACATGGAAAGAACGACGGACATGGGAGCACAACAAAATCAAAGACAGAATCGACAGAACAACAGAATCAACAGCTTCACCTCCTCATTCCACCATCGTCCTCCTTTTCTCTTCATCGCAGCATTTTTACATCATTTCATCGTCTAGGCCGGACATTGCATCTTGTTCTACACCCAATCCAGCAGAGATCTTCGATCCTCTCATCCACCATGTCGTCACCCGCACCCGCCCCGAATTGCTGTAAGCCAGACTGGTCCCCTGATCCTCTGACGGTCGGGCCATCTGACCGTCAGAGTGTCTGCATCGTTACATTGCTTCTGGATCCTGACTTGTTGCTAACCTTTGTATGCCAGCGGACCCGGCCGCCATCATTAACCGTATCTACCAGCTCTACGAGATGATCCAGAACATCCTGCAGATCCTCGGTCAGCTCAAGAGTCTCTGCGGAAAATCCTTTTCCGAAATTGCGGTCAGTCTTTTCCAGCTCAGCATGGCCTTGGGCACGCTTACGGTCCACGCCCTCTTCTTCTTTACACCCTCCCTGAACCCACTCGGCGGGCAAGGGGGTGCGGCCAAGGACAAGACGGACAAGACGGCCAAGCCTCTGATTGTGGTGGAAGAAGTAAAAGACGCAAAGGAAGAGACGATCAGCAAAGACTGGGCCAAGACAGACTCCAAGACAAGCACAGACACGGCAGGCAGGCAAGAAGTGTCTGAGAACCAGAGCACTGGCAAGACGACGCTCGTCACGGTGACCGAGGAGAGCTCGTCCAACGCACAAGACCTGCCGATGATGGCTGGCGCCGATCGTACGACCAAGAACTAAGTGCGGATACGGCGTGATTCCCTCGGCGTCTGTGGGATTCGGGACGCAATACGAGTGATGGGCGGCACGGAAGGCACTCTGGATACTGTTGGTGGCAGCAAGAAGCAAGATCGTTGCATGGGGCGTCGGATGCCACGCGTACGGACTATACCTGTATACCTGGAGGAGGTACTGATCGTGTTGTACATTAGCCGCACCTCTTTGCCGTCCTAGACACCTAAAAGACCATTTTCGCCACCCGTGAAAAATCCCGAGCACGGCTCGTCACCTGCGTATGCATGGATGCCGCTCAGTGCGAGTTGTCACAAATCCTGGGCTTCCCTGTATTCTGTCGTAAGGATGACGCCATCCTGTCTCGGCAGGCCGGGCAATGTGAGAAATCATACGGAACACGGTACGGAATACGGAATACGGATAATACGGATATGAATACCGATGGATACGGATGGACACGGATGGATACGGATACGGATACGGATACGGCGTAGAGTACAGAGTACGAGTACATAGGAAGACAGTCAGACACACCGATTTCATTCTGATCAAAACTATAAGGCATCCACACAGGACTGAGACAAAGACACACAGAGCGAGAATAATGGGTTGCCTTGACGCAGGCTGGTATAAATAGGAGATATTAGTCATTATCGTCATGCTAGAATGCGGGCAAACTCTGGGGAGAGCATGTCGGCGTCGTCGCCCGTGGTCGAGGGAAACCGGCCCTCGTGGCACGGAGACGTATGGGAGGAGGATTCCGAGGGTTCAGAGGATTCGGAGGGAACGGCGCCCACGGCGATCTGAGACGGACGTGGGCGCAGCCGCAGGCCGGGGATGACGGCGCTCTGGTTCTCGGCAGGGTAGAGCAGCCGGACCGGCCGGGGCCGGGCAAAGTTGGTGGGCGACGTGGCCGCCCGGCGGTGGTGGTGCAGGCCGGTGGTGTAGCCGAAGCCGAGACTGGAGCTGGACGCCGTGCTGGACGCGGCCACGCTGCTGGTGCTGTCGGCGCTGGTGCTGTCGCTGCGGGCGTGGCTCAAGACCAGCGGCGGCGGTCGTTTCGAGGCGGAGGGAGACGGCCGGGACTGGGGGAAGTGCGGCAGGGACTTGCGGGCGAGGCCACGGCCCGACGGCTTTGTGGACATGGGCAGGCCGAGGCCAGGGACCGTTTTAGAGGGCTGGCCGAGACCAGGGACCGTCTTGGAGGAGGACAAGCCGAGGCCAGGAACCGTCTTGGAGGAGGGCATGGCCGGCGAGGCTGAGGCACTGTCGGGGAGACTCTGGCCTTCCGCCGGGCCTTCCCTTTCACCCTCACCCTCGCCCTCGCCCTCGTCGTCCACCGGCACCGTCACGAAGATGGCCAGGGCGTCGGCGCGCGAGGCCAGCAGCGTGGCGCTCTGGCGCAGCGGGTCAAAGTGCTCGAGGGCGTCCTGCAGGGTTGGCCGGGGCGGGGCCGTCGACGTCGGCGACAGCAGCTTCTCGCTCGTCTCGGGCGGCCACGACACCTTGGTGCGCAGGTGCGCCGGCAGCGCCGCCGTCCGCGACGTCCAGATGCACTTCCAGGCCGCGTGCACGGCCGGCTGGTGCAGCAGCCCGTAGATGACGTTGGCGTAGTGCCAGTGCGCCAGCGTCTTGCCGCCCTCAAAGTGCAGCGCCACGTGGTCCTGGTACCGCTCGCGCGAGCCCAGAAAGGCCGCGCAGAACCCGCAGGCCCAGGCTCGCTGCGGCGGCCGACGTCGCAGACCGCGGGAGCTCTGAGAGGAGCTCTGAGAGGGGCCCTGAGAGGTCTGGGCCTGAGCCTGGCTGGCGCGGACGGGCTCGCGGCGACTCTCTTGGCGCACGCGGCTGTCGTTCCAGCCGTAGCTCTCGCAGCGCGTGTGGCTGCGCTCGTGGCGGTTCGGCCGGCCCGCGGGCGGGATGTAGCTGTAGCTCTGGCTGTGGCCGTGGCGGCTGGCCTGGGGCTTCGCCTCCGGCTTGACCTCCGGCAGGCTCGGCGCATGGCGCATGTAGCTGCGCCGGTCCCGACAGGCCTCGTCGTGCCGGGCCCAGTCGGTCTTGCGCGCATACTTGTTGCCGCAGCAGGTGCACCAGTACGCGCGCGTAGACGACTGCGAGACGGGGGGGACGACGACGACAGAGGGGACGGCCGACGCGGGGAGCGGACCAGGGCCGCGGGACCCGCTGGCACCGGCCAGCAGACGAGGAGAGGCGATCGAGGGCATGGGGTCTGCATTGCCTTCGAAGCGCAGGGGCACTTGCGGCTGCTCGGACGCCGGCAGAGAGTACGAGCGTCGGTGGTGCGTCTGGGGGGAATGGGGTGTCTGGGGCGTCCGGGGTGTCCGGGGCGTCTGGGACGTCTGGGTCGGCTGTAGCGGCGTCTGGGCGCGCGGTTTGGCGCCGGTGGTGACGCGGCGGGCGAGCGAGCTGAGCGGCTGGGAGAAGGACTGGGTGCGGATGTGCGAGGCAAAGGGCGACGAGACGGCGTGCCGGCTGTCGGGGGAAAGCTGGGGGTCCGAGAAGGAGGAGGTGGGCGAGAGCAGGACCGACTGGAGATATAGGTCTGGGGGAGGCGTGGGGGGTCCCAAGGCTATTGGTCAGTAGGAGAGAGAGGAGAGAGGAGAGGGAGGAAGTGAGAAAGAGGGAGAGGAGAGGAGAGAGGAAGGGAAGAGAGAAAAGAGAAAAGAGAAAGTGAAAAGAATGACAAATGACAAAATGAACCGTCAAGATGACAGGGAAGGATGCAGGATGCAGGATGCTTACTGGGCTGTGAATGCTCTATCATGGTTGGTTCGAAGCCGGCAAGTTGCTGCTGCAGCTGCTGCTCGTATTGTTCATACAGGGCGCGCAAGAGGGTCTCCCGGTCGCGTGTCGGGGGGGTCTGGACGTGATGGCGTGCGGCGGTGAGACTGGCTGACCGGCCGTGCGCCGGGGTGTCTGTGGCCATGAGGGGTGAAGGGGATGAGAGTGTGAGAGGAGGAGAGGAGAGGAGAGGAGAGGAGTAGAGAGAAAATGAGAACAAAAGAAGGGAAACAAAGAGAAACAGAGAAGAGAAACAGAGAAGAAACAATCAAAATCAAAGCTCAGTGACCATTCGCCTCACATGGACCATCAACCTCCACCGGCCAATCCAGATGGGGAAAATAGCTCAAATGAAGAGACCAGAACCAGAGTAGAGAGCGAACGGCAACGATGAAATACCACGTCTCATGAGCCGCAACGGTGAAAGGCCTTGCCTCTGGTCGACGTGGTGCCAAGCCGTCCGGACGTTTGTTTCGCATCTGCTTGCGTAGTAGGGGTCGCAACGTGTACTGCCGTTTTGGGCTGTTCTCTACTTCTCTACTGTCCTCTACCTTTTGTCTGTGCCTCTGTTTCTCTCTCTGTTCTCTCTTTTTCCTCTCTTCTCTTCTCTCTTCTCTCCTCTCTCCTCTCCCCTTCACCTCACCAGCGTATCATCTCTTCCCTGGTTGGACCGTCACTTCTCGCACGACGGACCCTCCTGGCCCGCAACAGCCAAGCCCCGGACGGTCGCCCGGACGGTCGTCGAGATACTGGACGGGTCCACCCAGCCAAAAGGGACGGCTGGCCTCTCGCTGTCTAACGTCGGACCCGCTTTTCCCATCCCTGGCCAATCACGGCTGCTGCCGCCTCCCAGCCATCGTCGCACCTCCAGGATCCTCTCTCCCCTGGTCATCTGTCGTGTCGTCCTTTTTCCCTCACAAATCGCCTCTTCTGCGCACACTACTTGTTTCAGGGCCCACGTCTGCAGAGGCCAAGCAATTCTGCCGCACGACAGGGAAAAGAGTCCCGAAATCCACAAACTCCCCGTGGGAAATCCAAGACACTCTTGTCTCAGCGAAGCGAAGCCTGGACGAGTGAGGCCCGTGGAGAATACGAGTACGCGTACGGAGCACGCCGTACAGGTCTGCGTACTCCGTACGCCTACATCTGTCTGTACTCCCTACTCCGTACTCCTACGGGGTCTCGCATTCGCTCCACGGTCGTAGACCCGCTCGCCTTGAAACAGGTTCGCGCACCTTGTTTCAAAACGTCTGCTGACCAATCAGAACTCGCAATTCTCCTCCAACGGCCCCCCCCGTCACTTGCTCGCTTGCTTTTTATAGGGCCAGGGCCTCTGCCTGTGGAGAGATGGGCACATGGAACCCCATCGGCACTGCTGCTATGCTTCCTTCCATTGCCAAATTTAGGAGACCAAAGAACGTTGCAGAAACAAAACCCCTGCTCCGCCCGTCACTACTCCTGATGGAGTCTTATTACAGTCGCCTCCAGCCTGCTCCATCTGCTCCATCCACTCCATTTGCTCCATCTCCATCTGCTCCATCTCACCCTTACCAGAACCCATTCGCCTGCGCCTGCCTCGTCCTCCCTTCTGTCGGTGTGGACAACTCCAGTTCTTCCAGTTCTTCCGGTTCTTCTAGTTCTTCTTCCAGTTCCTTTAACCGACGGCTCGCTTCGTCTGCGTCGTCTTCCTGCCTGACCCAGCCCGCCTCGGGTGTTCGACCCCCCGGCCACTGGATCTTCTGCACCGCGCGCCCCGTATCCCACGGCACCTCGTCTTCCGACGGCTCTGGCACGCCGCCCAGCGGCTCAAAACGGCCATCGCCATACCACCGCCGGATCATCCAACACTGCAACGCCCGCGTGTTGCGCAAATCCGCCGGCAGCCAGTAGTACATGTTGGCCGCGCCGCTCTCAAACACCGCCCAGAACAGTCGGATCGGATTGCGTGGACGCGTTTCGCACGCAGGCGGGCGGGGAAACACCCCGTCTGCCGATCCCAGCACGTATGCCTGGCCGAGATCGACAAATCGGTCAAAGATGAGTCGCTTGCTGCTGTCGCCACCGCCTCGACTGCGCGTCCCGTCGGTCCCGTCTGTCCCGTCTGTCTCCGCCCGCAGAAACACATTGCGCGGCGCCAGATCCCCATGCACCAGCCCGTAGAAATACAACTGCGCATATCCTTCCATCGCCGTCGCCACCGCCGTCAGCCGCGTCTCACGCGGAAACGCGCTCAGGTCGCTGTACACCAAGTGGTACGTCATCGGCACCCCCTCCACCCGCTCCATCAGGATCAGCCGCACGTGCCGCACCGCCTTCTGCGTGCTCTGCGTGCTCTGCCTCTGTGTGCCCTGCGTGCTCTGCGCGCTCTGCGCGCTCTGCGCGCTCTGCGCGCTCTGCATGGACGCATACGCGGCGATCATCTGCTGCTGCGCCTCGTCCACCGGCACCTCCATCGAGTAGGACCCGTAGTAGGCCGGCAGGAAACGCCCGTCCACGCCCTCCCGCTGCAGATGCTCGTAGGCCGCCGCTTCCGCGCTGTACTCCCTGTCTGCATTCTCGAGAATGTCGCGCTCGCCGCTGTAGTGGTAGTACAGCGGATCGTAGAGCTTGGCCACCACCAATCCCGCTTGGCTGCGAGGATCGTCCACGTCCCCACCGCCGATCCGGCACAGCACCAGCAGGGGGCCTTGCGACGTGTTCACCCGAAGCTTTTCCACCACTTCCAGCTGCAGCTCGTCTGCTGTGGGGTCCGGCCCTGGGCCCGTCGGCTCATTCAGCAAGCAGTACACGCTCTGCGGCAGCTGCTCTTGGCGCATCTTGGCCAGCGCTGCCGGCCCCCGCCGGTGCTGCACCTTGTACCCAACCCCAAACGGCGGAGGCGGCCGGTGCTCTCGAATCGTCCAGCGCGTGCCTTCGTTGTACGGCGGGTTCGGGCGACCAGGGTCGTAAAAGGGCGCCTTGAACTTGGTCTTCTGACGACGGTGACGAGCCATGGTGAAATGAAGCTGGGCGTTGGGGTTTTGTTGATGGAGAGATGTTGTTCTGACAAAATCTCAAGAGTTTGTGAGAAAAGTCTCATTGTTTACTTCGCACCTTCCGTTTGCACAGTGAAGTGATTCATCAGTCGGCTGACTAATATGAACAGGACTCTGGAGTATCTTACCAGGAGATCTCCTTACCAGATATCATCGTGCCTATAATACCAGGCACAAACACGCCAGAATGACAATCATGACGATACCTTCAACAGGTAGACCTCTCATTTCCCTGGTCGACTCCTACAGGATGCAGTCACGGTATTACCCCAGATTCTGCAGGAACAAGTCTAAATTTAGGATCCTTCAAATTGCCGTGCAGCATTAACCAGAAGAGGCTCTCTGCAGGGGACCGGCGTCCACAGCTTTATCGGAAACACGGTGCCTGCAGTTCATTCGCAGAGTCCTTGCAAATTCCCTGATGCCTCTGCTGTTCCTGTGGCCCTTGGTCACCCGACGTGCGCAACATGTGCCGATCATGGTTCGCATGATGGTTCCACATGCCATGAGCCACACGTGCTTGGGCACCAAACGTGTGAGACAAGTGTCTGAAATTCCAGTTATTTTAAGATCAAGTGCATTGTCATACAAGACTCGTATAAATATGCTGCAGGAAGTGCATCATGGTCGAAGATGGCGAGGCGGAGGTAAAATCTGAGCGTCTGTACGTCGAGGTGTTTTAGTTGGGCAAGCCAGAGACTGTGTAGATCCTGTCATGGCAATGGTCACAATGTAAGGTAGACAGTTGTTGACTATTTATCATCCTCGTAAACATAGAATGGTTTCTGTAGCTTAAAAGAGAAGGTCGAAATACACTGTTTAGCGTTCGTGATATCCGCATGGAAGTGAGGTTTGAGTTGTCCTGGTATTTGCTCCATTAACTTGTTCAAAGTGTATAAAAATCAGAGACTTAGTTTAACCTGTCAAATCGTATCTGAATCCCTGGAAATGTCAATATTGAAGAAAAGTCATTACCAATGTGACTTTGCTGATTGGTCAATTTCAGTGATTTGTTTGTTTGCTTCCCCTGATATCGCTGCCTAACAAACAACAAACACAATAAATCTGATATTTATCAATAAACAACAAAACTGTTCTTTTCTTGTCGAATCCAGTCTCGTCGATTTTATCAAGGCCTGCAGGTCTGTCAGGTTTGTCAGGTCTGCCAAAATCTGTCGAGGTCTGTTGAACCTAGGTCAAACCACAAACATAGAGATCTCAACATGAATGCCACGTTTGCAACCTGCCACTAACTCGATCCTCTCCAGAAATGAGCACATCAAATATCCGATGTTTGTTTACTGCAGAGCCTTCCATCTGGTCATGTGACATAGGGCACCGATTCTATCCTGCCTGTCATGTCGCCAACATCACACATCGTGACTTCGATGCGCGTACTCTGAATCAGCTCCAGGAGAAACTGAAATGACTTTTTGCACTCCATTTGCCGTAGCATTCATGTAAACCCCTCGATTTATTTTTCAGGGCCTCTTCGATCTCGGTATCCCCACAGGTTGGGCGGTCACCTTGAGTTCACCCTTAATCGGCCCTTTCCTCCTCAATGCCCTCTGGTCGCTCCTTCCTTCTCTGTCAACTTCCACCAGCCCGCACGTGCTCGGACTCCCCAGCCTCTCCTTTCTTAAATCCGGAATTTTAATGCCCCTCCCTCTTTTGGCTATTTCCTCTCCCTTTTCCTACATCACGAAGCTTCATTTAATCTCTTCCATTACCACCACCATCACCACCACCATCATCACCACCACGTATCATCACAACAATCATCAATTTCATCACTCTCTCTCTTCTCTTCATCCTGCCATCAACATGGCTTCCTCTCCTCCTTCAGAGGAGCCTCAAAAGCGCGTCCTCATCTATCTCGTCCGCCGAGACCTCCGCATCGTGGACAACCCAGTCCTTCATCACATTGTGACGTCTGCAGCAGAAGCAGACTTTCCTTTCACGCATCTCCTCCCTGTGTACGTCTTCCCGGCACAGCAGATCGAAGTCTCTGGATTTGAAAAGTACGCGCACCTCGAATCCAAGAAGAGCTTTTACCCCAGAGCCGCCAGCGCCAGCGGTAAATTCTGGCGATGCGGTCCCCTCCGTGCCACATTCATCGCCGAGTCCGTTTGGAACATGAAGACAAAGCTCGAAAGCATCGGCAGCGGTCTTGTCATTCGCGTTGGCAAAATCGCGGATGCCATCGAAAGCCTCATTGATGGATTTGATGGCAGCGTCGGCGCTGTTTGGATGACTTCTGAAGAAGGAATGGAAGAGCAGCAGGACGAGCTGGCTGTAGCGAATGTCTGTGGCCTCAAGGGAACGGCCTTGAAGATTCTCCCAAACGAGAAGCGCCTGATCGACTTGTACGTTTTCCTTTTCACCCTCCTTTTCCTTTCAGATTTCTAACGCTTTTATTTATCACAGCCGCGACATGTCGCCTCAGAAGAAGCCTTTTTACTTTGACCCGTCTGGACCCTCCATCCTCAGCAAAATTCGCCCAGTCCTTCCGCCCCCAGAGGAAAATGAACTTCCTCCCATGCCTCCTCAAGAGACCATTCCCAAGCAAGCTGCTCCATTCATTATGCCGGACAGCTACCAGGCGTTGAAGAATCGCCTTCTGAGCCCACTCTCGGAAATGCAGAAATTTGGCCCGCTCTATGGAAAACAGAATGTTCTGCGTGGCGGCGAAGACGCGGCTTGGACGTATCTGAAGAAGTCGTTGATGGAAAACGGGCCATCAATGATCAGAAACGATCCAATCGAAGGCGATTCTACCTATTTTTCGACCCTCTCAACACACATCGGCTCTTACCTTTCTCAAGGTTGCCTGTCCGCTCGCCAAGTCTTTCACTGCCTGGCAGCCTATGAAACCATGGCTGTCGACGGCGTGGGCATGAGCAGCGATGATGTTCTCGACGTTCGTCTCCAGCTCCTGCGCCGAGACTACGCAGCTGTCTGCGCCAATGCAATGGAGGAAAAAATCTTCCTGTGCAATGACCGCCTCGAAGAGGAGAGAAAGGCGTCAAGAGGTCATGCAGCCACGCGAGGCCGCAATGCTATCGCTGCCATGGTGCCATTTTTGAAGGGAAAGATTTACGTCGAAAGCGCACTGCGCCGGTTCATGAATGGGCACACCCGACAGCCTGTTGTTGACGCTGCGACGGACGACCTGCTGCGAACTGGGCTCGCGTCGACCCGCAGCCAGCACCACACTGCTCAATATCTCTTCCGCAACGCTGGAATTGACTGGAGACTCGGCGCAGAGTGGTTCGAAATGTGGCTTGTTGACTACGATGTCTCTACCCACTGGGTCAACTGGAAGCACTTTGGCACAAGCCCCTCGAACCGCCCGTTCGATGCGGATTTTGACGGACAGTTTCTTCGCGAGTGGCTGCCCAAGGACAAGTGTGGACAGGCATTTGCAGCCCTGAAGATCATCCAAGTTGCTGCTGCGGAGCTGCATGGTGCAGTGAGCCCTGAGCATCATGAAGAATCTGTCCCAATGCTGGATTGTGGAAACATCGATCGCTACGAAGTGGATCTGACAACCCTTGACGACGTCATGCGACCCAGACTGGCTGTCGAGTTCCGGTACAACAGCGCCGAAGAATGCACGGCCGCAGTGCGTGGCTGGTGTGCTTACAACTCTGTTTCCAGCCGGGTCAAATTGAACGACCCTGTGGAAAAGAGACTGCGAATGCAGGACATTCACAGCCGAGCGCCAGTGATGCAGCTTCTGCGCACTACCAGCCTGGCGGCCAGAGAAAAGGCCCCGACCATGGCTGCTCGTCTCAAGTGTGAAGTGGATAACATCGAGACCATTCTTCAATGCCTTCCGTCGCATAACCTCGCTCGCGCCTATTTTGTTGCGCACTGCGACAGTCTTGTTATGGGCAGAGACACAACCATCATCATGCAGGGGATTGGCCACAGCGTACTCCGCAGGAATGACCGAAGCTCGGCCTAGAAGGCCGGCTTCACTTCCTACGACTATGAAGGTTGTGGTGACCACAAGTTCATTCCACGAGAAAACTTCTCTATTGCGTCTCGGTTGGAGTGCAAGCGGGCCGCGGAGCAGGAGCACGCAGATGACATGACCGCCCATGTCATGGAGGAATGGCGCCTGGGAAAACTGTACCAGGCCTGCAGACTCCGAGAAATCGCCAGGCTCAAGGCTCTTTCTGAGGATACTGAAGCGGACCCAAACACAGACACCGATGGGCGGGTTGTCGTGTTGACGCGCACGGAAGTGGCAGATGATGTGGAGCACATTATCACGCAGGCTGCTGGTCGTCCGGTTACGTTTATGACCTGGCGAGAGAGCCTGTCTCGGCTGGACGCTGTATGGTCGCGCCGGTCTGACAGAAAGGACATTGTGCAGGTGTACATGGATTACCTGCACACAGGTCTTGGCATGATCTTCAAGGATGTTGACATTTACGCATCCTGGTACGACGGTGATATCGAGAAGATCCAGAACTGGTGCAAGGTGGACGATACGATGGAGCGCATCATCGCATTCGAAGTCAAGGAGCCGACGCGCCGAATGCCAAAGCGGAGCGGCCCAGTCAAGCCAGAGCTTCACATTGAGATTGTTCACGAAGGCCAGCAGCTCTGGCGAGGAGTTCTGAAGGAAGGAGAGCACCCGTTCTGCGTCACAACCAAGCATATGGCATTCGCATCGCCAGCAGACATGGCGCATGCTCGAAACCTCGTGAAAAGCGGCGACATTGACATCAGCGAAATGACACTCCCCGAGACTGACGAAACGTTCTGAGGGGATCTATTTGTGCGATCTATATGGAAAAGGGCCAGACTGAAATTTGAGATGAGGATGTTGGAAATGCGCCACACTAAATTGTCGTGGCAGGGATCTGGTTGTTATTGTTGTTATGCTTCTATTGTTGACTGTTGTTATGATTTTTGCTATTTTTGCTATTTTTGCTATTTTTGCATTTCCTCTATTTTCTAACCTCGCAGTGACAGAACAAACAGCGAACCAGCCAAGGTAATGAATGGGGTTCGCCATAATTTGTTTGTTTGTTCTGCTCTTCGAGGTCATTGTTGTATCTGTCTGGTGCATTTACTGTTGCTTGCTTATTACACGGAGAGCAGAGATACAGAAGACTCTTTGCACTAATTTGTCTGTTGCCATGCATACTGTACCGATCACTTTTCTAATCGTGTACTCTTATAATACATTCATTTCCACAAACTGCGAAAGCATTGTGTCGTGTCGTAGAGGATGAATCTTGAAAAAGACGACCTACCAAAAATAGCTTTATAGTATTGCTTAATTGATTACGAGCTCTCAAAATATAAGCACGAGATTTCTGAATACAGCCCCAATAATACCACATGAATGGTCTGTCTTTCGAGCTCGTGAATGTATTGTATGTCGTGTAGTATTAATTGTCAATATCTAGTGGTGTTTCAGGGAGTAAAGCACTAAAATACAGTGGGTGGTGGCCCCACATTTCTATGAGGGTATATAAAGACAAATAAACAAGTACGGTGATAAACGGAATTATCCGGGTCCTATGGTGCAGTGGTTAGCATGGTGCTCTTGTAAGTTGCCACCACAATTTTCCACCGTTTGGAAAATTTTTATCTAACAATTTCACAGATAGATCCAGGGACTATGTCTTTGTTTACTATGACAGTAATGCACAGGTCGTGGGTTCGAACCCCACTAGGACCAACAATTTTTTTTGCCTTTTTTTTCTCAGATACGTGCCACATGCGTAAATGCGTGTGTGCATTTTGTTTTTCTTTATTTTTTACATGTAAACGCCTGTGGCCGCAGCTGTATTTGCATGAGGGCAAGGCTCGCTGGACAGATGGGAGACGGCAGCACAAGTCTGCACATGTGTAAGCGTTCTTTCCTGACGAGTGCGCGAAGACAATCCGATGGGGAATCTGGGAGGCCTGGGAAGCCTGGGAAGTCTCGACTCCTATTTCATTGCTGACGTTCTTGCCCTGCCTGTGAGGTTCTTCTGGGTGGCACCTTCCAATCATGCTACCAGACGCACTTTCCTACACAGTAGGTCACAAGAAGATCACGGCCACGTGATCTACCTGCTCGCACACAAACATCCTACGTTTCTTTCTCCTGACACCTTTGAGCTTGGAGGCATGTCTCGATTCAAGCTGTCCGAACTTTCTTTAGAGTTTATTTATGGAGTGGGTGCTTTCAACAATGAGGCATAGCTTGTTTATGTGTATGTCTTCTTCTACCCGGGGCAAGACATCAACATCATCTATGATGACAAACCATCGGGAGCATGGTGGCCAGCCAAACAATCCGTTGGGACAAGACCTTTCAGCCTCCCAAGGCCTACGTCTACAACAGAGTCCGATACTGTTTATATCGGAATTTATGTTGGGCAGGCGGCGCTGGGCTTCTTAGTAATAAGGGTAATAGTGGCCGTGCTGTTGCCGTGTTTTTCTGTCTTTGAGACCTCAGTATTCTGTATTTGAATATTAGATTCAGGAACAGAACAGAGAATGTGCAGGCAGGAGTAGACACAACAAAGAGCGACCGATAGTATTTGTATATGAGATCTCTTGTATATATGCCTGTTGCCTCTCTCCAATCTCTTGTTCAATTTCTTCTCTTTTCTCCAAGGGGACAAAATGGCATCCAATATCATTATCATGGATATCATTTACGCCATTCTTCTTTTTATACATTTACCATGCCCGCAGCATCGCTCTCGCTGCCCACGCCAGAGCCTCATGTACCGGTCCGGCCGAGTAAGTTGATGTCCCATTGCCATTCACAAACAATCAAACCATGGAGTTCTACCTTTGATACACAGTGTCGTCGGACCGGTTGTCTGGGGCTTTTTGTGTGGGCGGTGGCGATGCTGCCGGCACTATCCTTAGTTGTTCCTGGCCAAGGGAAGTCAAACAAGCATATGTATTGTTCGAGGAATTCATTGGTATTTCCTCTTTATTATGTTCTCCAGAGTTCTGATCACTGATGGACAAGAAGCAGAAATGGCACCCAGAAGGCTACCCACATCAGAATACCCAGCATCACGGGCCCAGCAAAAAGCCCACAGTATTCGCCAGTGGCATTTCCCCCCCGCGCAAGTCCAATGAGGTATTCGTAATAGATATCGCGAGGGAATTTAGGTGGACCCCCAGCAAATATTCTGGGCGTAGATGTTTTTGCGGGCTGCGCCTCGTTCGCTGCCCTGCCGTTGTGCGCGCGTGTGCTCTTCAGCAGCGGAGAGATGTCGACTCTGTAAATGATTTCCCCATTCTTGTCAACGGCGTTCAGCTGCAGAGTCAGGTCTGGTCGGCGCCGAGACAAGGCTTCGATATCCAGCAGAGTTGCCACCTTGTCGGCGCTCTGCTTTACGCTTTTCATGTTGCAGACGATGGGAAAGAGCGTGCCGGTCGATCCTTCCGAATGGGGGAGAGAGTAGAAGAGGAAGGAGCAAGAGCCCAGGCAGGAAGCGACGTGGAAGAGACGGGCAAGACGCTTACAAAGGCCCAACCGCCGTCGCCAGTATTTGGCTGAATAATCATAGTTTGTATACGGAGTACAGAGTACAGAGTACAAAGTGTCTGCTTTCCCCATTCCCTCACAGCAAGGCAAACCCGGCCTCCTGCAGCTTCTGTCCCGAGGCCAGGATGGGCCGGCCCTGCATGGGAAAGGGCCAGAACAGCGGGTTCTCGACGCTGCTGCCGCCGCCCACGGCGTGTCCGGAAGCACTGGCCAGCGAGGCCGAGGGCGCCATGCCGGCCGTCGACACCATGCGCAGGGTGCCCTCGCCGACGTCGCCCAGGCCGCCCCAGGCACAGTTGAAGTCGCTCTCGCACACGTTGGGCGCGAAGAAGTTGAGGCTCGACGTCAGCGGCCGCACGCTGCGGTCAAAGTAGTCGGTCCCGGGGACGGCGACGCTGGGACCGCTCGACCCGGCACTGCTCAAGGGCCCCTTGGTCACGGGCAGCACACGCACATTAATGTTCCACTTCTTGGCCAGGAAGCGCAGGATGCTGAGCGCCTGCTCGGCAAAGTGGTGGCACGGCACCATCTCGGTGAGGTCGGCGATGCCGCGGTTGATGGAGTCGACGACGCGCTGGCTCAGCCCCGAGGCAGTGCTGTCCACTTGGGTGGCACTGCTGGCGACCAGCCCGGCCGGCAGCCGCTTGATGTCGGCGCCGTCGCCGTCCAGGATGCCCATGCCCGGGTCCAGGCCCGGGCCCAGGCCCGGGTCCATGCCGGGGTCCATGCCTGGGTCCATGGCCGCCATGCCCGAACCCATGGCAGGCCCCATGGCAGGCCCCATGCTTGGCCCTATGCCTGGTCCCATGGCGGAACTCATGGCGGAACCCATGGCCGGTCCCATGGCCGGCCCCATGGCCGGTCCCAGGCCTGCATCCATTCCCATTCCCATACCCATTTCCATTCCCATACCCATTCCCATTCCCATTTCCGTCTTGATCTTGACCGTGGTCTCGGCCGCGTCTGGGCCACAGGCCGACATGGCGGTTGCTTCGCTGGAGAGGGAGACGGCGGCCGTGGCGGCGGCGACCGGCGTCATGGCCACGGGCGAAGAGGCGCCAATGGCCAGGTGCATGATGGAGGAGGTGAGCACAAAGTAGGGCACAAACGATGGTGTCCGCTGCAGGGTGTAGAGCTGGGAGTAGGAGCGCAGCAGGTTCTGGATGGCGTCGGCAGCTTGTAGACAGACGTCGCGGGGCAGGATGCTGGAGCCGATGATGCGCAGTTTGATGAGGGGACGGAAGAGCAGCAGGATGGCAAAGTGGTAGTACATGCTAGTTGCCAACGCTGTCAGCCATGACCTTCTACGTGTCTTTTTTGAGAGACAAAAACTTACTGCGCAAAGAGGACGGCCGGGGTAAAGTTGTGGCCGAGGCGCAGGACCTCGGGAATGGAGCCGTACCAGTCCAGGTACTGGGTGTACATGCTGAGCAGGTCGCGGCTGACCAGGGGATGTCCGGGGGTGTGCAGCAGGTAGAGGGACTGGTGGACGAGCTCGCTCAGCTGGCAGAAGCAGGTGTAGACGGACCGGACGTTGGACGGCTGCTGGCACTGGCGCTGCAGCGGTGTGCCTGTCCAGTTAGCGGCGGGCGTGCTGAAGAGAAAGGCATCCATACCTCCATCGGTATACGGAATCCACAGCGACGCTTCAATGTCGTCGATGATGGCCGGCTTGGGCGGCAGCGACGGGAAGAAGGAGCACTGCGGCAGCGATCCCGTGGCCAGCGACCAGGCACTGCGGGTGGTGGTTAGCAGGAGCGGGAGACACAGAACTTAAAACACCTACTGGTCCAGGGCAAAGGCTCCCCAGAAGGTGGCCGACTGCACGGCAATGTCCTCCTCGTCGCCGCCGTCGTGGCGGATCTGGTGCAGGCCCATCTCAATGGCCAGGCGGATGCTCTGGCCGGCATAGTACCAGCTCTCCGAGTCGCGACCGCAGCTGGCCTCGCGGATGGACATGATGCCCAGGGCCTGGATGGTGGTAAAGGTATGGTGGTCGGCCTCCATGTGCAGCAGCTGCTGGCACTCCTTGAAGAAGTGGTCGCCGGACGAGTAGGGGTTGTCCGGGTCCGCCCGGGTGTTGGGCTGGGTCGAGAAGCGGCAGCCCAGGGCCAGCAGGGCGTTGACCAGGATGGACGAGCAGTAGCGCGCGTAGCCGGTCTGGAAGTCGAGCAGAAAGTGCTCCTTGCTGAGCGAGGCAAAGGTGGGGTACTCCCAGCAAAAGTAGAGCGCCAGCAGGTGCTGCACGAGCTTCTCGTCATCCGTCACTGTCGTCCAGTGCGTGGCCGGCACCTGCGTGTCCGATGTCAGCGGCGCCAGGATTTGGTCGAGCCCCCGGTACAGACCCTCGGACGACCCCGACGGGCTGTTGCTGTCGGCCGCCCATGCGTCCACGCGGGATGTCTGTGCAGTCCCTGGTGGCGCTGTCGTCGCCGTGGCAGTGGCAGACGGCGTCGCGTAGGCACTGCTGGTCCATGTGCCGTCGAGAGGGAGGGATTGTTGTGGTTGGGCCTGCGGTGGTTGTGTCTGTTGTGCCTGTGGCTGCTCCCCGGCCGTGCCGCCGCTTCCGCCGCCGCTCGTCGTCGTCGACATGCCGCCGGGCGAGAAGGGCGGAAACGGGACGTTGCTGCTGCCGGGTCCGGGAAAAGCTGTAGGCACGTGACCGGGAAAGGACGGGGGCAGGATGCTCGCCACAGACGGCCGGGGGGTGCTGGCTGTGGCGCCCGCCGCGGCACCCGCCGAAGGGCCCGCCGAAGGGCCCGTCGAAGGGCCCGCCGACGAGCCCGTCTTGTCGAGCCACTCGGAAATGTCGTCGACGGGATCGCCGTTGCGCAGACGGGTCAGGACTTCTTCCCACAGCTCGGGCCGGGCGAGCGCCGACAGGACGCTGTCGCTGGAGCGTTGGCGGCGGCGCAGGTTTTCAATCTCGTTGCGCAGGTCTTCCTTGGACTGGCGCACCGGCAGTTCGTAGACGCAGGTGACGTGGCGCTGCGCACGACAGCGGCCGCAGGGCTTGCGCCCGTCGCACTGAGAGGGGGGGACGGTCAGCCATGAAGAATGATGACTAATGCATCTGAGGTGCTTCTTCGTCTCTTACCTTGACCCGTTTCTTGCGGCACTCGTTGCAGGCATTGGGCGTCACGAGTCCCAGGCCGCGCCGGCGCTTCGATATCTGGGGCAGCGAGCTCGACGCGTCGACCGGCGAGGGCGACAGCAGATCCGGCTCGGGGTCCCAGATGGCCGGCTGCTTGCCCTGACTCGCAGCCCCGGGCGTGGTCGACGAGGGCCCCGGGGTCGACGAGGGACCCGGCGTGCCGTCGTCCCGATCCATGTGGTCCATGTCCATTCCACGCCTCGCCGCCCGTCTCACTCGTCTGCCTTGTCTGCCTTGTCTGCCTCGGCTGCCTCTGCTTCCTCGGCTGCCTCCACGGCCGCCTCCGTGGCCGTCGCCTGTCAAGAGTCCCGGGACCTTCTCACGTGCCACGATTGCGTATTGCCAATCCAATATGCGTATGCGTAGACGGTAAGAGACTCCCGAACTCGGTATCGGTTATGGAGGCTTCGGATGCTGTGCGCCGATGCTCATGCTGGCATGTGCTCCTCCACCCCCCCTGCGCTCCACTGCAGTTCTTGTGCAACGGGCAATGTTCCGCCCCCGCGTTTCTCTTCTTGTTTCGCTGCGTGGAATGGTCCGTTGGCAGTCGAGAATGTGTGGGTGTGTGTGGGTGTGGGTGTGCGCGTGCGCGTTGCGATACGAGGACGTCGAAGGATGGGAGTCCCCGAGGGAGGGGATTTTGTTAAACCGAGAACGAAAAAAAAAACAGACGAAACCCGAAAAACGAAAAGCGAAAAGGGAAAAGCGAGGGGAAAAAATCAAAAAAATAAGGAAGAGAAGAAAAGTGTTTCCAATAAATGCGAAATTAAATGCGAAATAGTTCAAAAACAACCCCCCAGGAAAATGTCTGCGAAACTGGAAAGAAACGGTGCCAAATGCTCCTGCCGTCGCGGAACGCACCGAACGTCGTGGCGTAAATAGCAACGTAGCTTAGCTAAAAAGTACCAACGGGCTCCTGCCTCTGCCTTGTGTATTTGGCGGGGGGGAGCTTTACGAGGACAGTGTGGATAGGTCACGAATTACTGTATGTATTACACTGTGTTGGCGACTAGCTGATGCCAAAAGCCGTTCGCAGCTCCCCGAAGCTGCTTGCCTATCTTAGACTTCACTGGTGATCCTTCTGGTGATCCTTCTGGCCACTGACTCTTCCACCTATCGCATCGTACACCGCAAGTTTTATTCCACGCCAATAGTTCGATTTTACTTATACATGTGCCACTGCTCTAATCTGATCGCCAAGACCTTCCAAACCCTGGTAAGCCCAGAGCCCATGGAGCCCATGGAGCCCATGGAGCCCATGGAGCCCATAGTAGATAAATTGTCGTCTGCAAGACTCCGTAGATAAATAGAATAAGACAGGAACACAGTGGAGCTCTGTAGCATTGGAAAGGATTCCGGGATTCAGTAGCCTGTCCAGTAGCCTGTTCAGTAGTCTGCTCAGTAGCCTAGCAGTGGCCTTTAGCTTTCAGTAGCTTTTGGTAGCTTTCAGTAGCCCTTGCTCGGACTTCTATATCGCCCGCCCCCTCCTTTTGTTGGGCTGTGGCTGCGCTCCCCCTTCTTGCTAGGACTCCGTCGAAACGGTGGTGTCTCGGGTGGTGCCATCAACGCTGCGCGCGACGACTCGGGCGACACGTCGGTATCCGTGGGCGTATCGGGCAGGAATTCTCGTCGAATGTGCCGCGGTGTCTGCCCGATCGGCGCCCAGATGTATGCTTGGTTGGGGTCCTGCGAGGGCGGCAGAAGAGGTGCCCCAGCAGGCTGCGACGCGTACGGCTGCTGTGGTGCCACATGGCCGCTCGGCTGACTGACAAATGCGGCCTCGCGGAATCGGCTGAACCCCAGATTGCTGGCCAACACCATCGCCAACATAGCCGAGATGATAAAGCCCTGCGTCCCGTTAGCATCTGATTGTCCATGTGACCCTGCATGCGTGCATGCGTCTGGCACGCATTCATGACCTGCCCACTTACCCATGCCTTGATGCTCATCGCACCCACAAACTCGTTGATAATCTCCGCCACGTTCTTCGCCGATACCTGCATCTTCATCACGCTCGACGGGTCCTGGTTCATGCACACCTCCCACTCGTCGCACACCACGTGCAGCGCCGGCAGCCGCTCTGTCTTGGGCGCGCACCGGTTCTTCGTATACTCGTGCGCGCACGCATTCATTTCCGTCAGTAGCCGTGACCGTGCCGCGTCCGCTGCGTGCGCAATGTCGGCGCGCATCATCGAGATCCCTCCCCACACAAACCACATAAACACCGCCACCACAAACACATTGATCCCCAGCTGCACCCACCACGACAGAATCAGCGGCACGTTCGGGTGCTCGTGAATCACCGTAAACAGGTTGCCCAGCACCCCCCGCCCCCTCTCTGCCTCGGCCTGCCCGCCACCGCTGCTGCTGCTGTTCTTCTTGCCACTCTTTCCCCGCTTGCTGCCTCCTCGTCGCTCACGTGCTGTCCGGTCCGTGCTGACGTCCGTATCGTCCTCCTGGTCGCTGCCGCTCGCCTCCGACGAGTATGCGCTCGGCTGGAACCGCGTCCGCACACTGCCCACGTCCTTATCCGCGCCCTGCCGCCGCCGCTTCCGCACTTTGCTGCGCCCCGTAAAAAAGGCTTCCAGGCTGCCGCGCGGCACCTCGCCCCGCCCGGGCGTCCGGCTCGACAGCGAGTTCTTGCGCTCCGCAAACAGCTTGCGGCTCGTCATCGACGCCGGCGTGATCGTCATGTTCGCCACCTCCCGGCCCTGTCGGTCCCGCTCCGGCGAGTCGACCACCAGCTCCGACATGTCGCTCGCCATCGCCGGGCTTTCTTCCGCTGCTGATGCAGAGTACTCCGACAGCACGTCGTCGGCACGCTTCTGCGGCGTCGTAAAGGCGGGGTTGCGGAACGGCGAGGCCGCCGGGAACTGTCGCGTCGCCGGCGCGTTGAAAATAGACGACGCAGACGGCCGCGGGAACAGCTGCTTCGACGGCGACGTGGGCTTCAGGGGCGAGGATGATGCTGCGTTCGAGTTCGGGTTCGCCGCGCCCAGGGCGGCAAACGGGTTGCTCGCCTTGGGTGGGCGGGATGGCGACGCCGCATGGAAGGGCGAGCCTTGGCCCTTGTTAGGTTTGTGGGAAAAGGGATGATGAGGCACGAGAGAGAAAAACGCACCCGCAAAAGGCCGCTGGGCCACCTGCGCAAACGGACTCGAAATGTCCAGCGGGCCCTGGTTGTTCTGGTACTCCCAGTCCATGGGCCCCTCAAAGGTTCGGCGACTCATAACGGCGAGCGTGGGGAGCCGCACCCAAAGGCTCTTCCTGTCGAGGGATGTTTGTTGTCTGTTCAGACGATTCGGCGGTGCTGGCGATGCTGCGACGGGACAGCGGTTCGGATGGGTCAAGCGCCACAGAAGAGATTCGCGACGGGGTATACGGCAGGAAAAGGTGTGCAAGAAACGAGGGGCATGCCGTGTGCGTGCATCGGGGTCGTGTGCCTTGGCCGTGTTCGCTGGCTTTTTTGGTGTCGTGGTGGCAACGGGCCAACGCTCTTTTGGCTAGTAAACAAACAGGCTCGCATCCCTGCCTGAGGCAGCCACATTCCTGCTTAGTAATATATTACGCATCTAGTGCAGGCGCCCTCAGCCACAGTCCTTATTCAGCCATGCAAACGCCTTTTCGTGGGAATTTCAAGCTGCAGCACGTCTTTGGCCACCCCCATCCCTTCTCTGGCAGCGGTGTCGGGTCTTTTCCGTGTCTTTTTCCCGTCGATTCGATCGATTCTCTTCACCATCGGCTCACCGGCTCCTTGCTAGCCGGAACAGAAGAAGAGAAGAACAGAAGAACAGAATCCTAAAAACCCAGCATCGACGCGCCTTTCTCTTTTTCTGCCTGCCATTTCTGTGGCCACGCCTGGGACGAGCATCCCCTTTCTTCGACTCTCGGCGACGTCATGTCCGACGCAGGATCTGCCGCGGGCTCGCCCATTGCGACGCCCGAGGCCGCCCTCAGCGATGCCCCTTCGCCGGCGGCGGCGCTGTCGACCCCTGAAAAAGCGCCTTCCTCGCCGGCGGGCGACGCCATGGTCCAGGACGACGACGACAACGACGACGACGCGGGTGCCAAGGCGGGCGGCGACTCCGAGGACGACCTGCTGTCGGATGTCGACGAGGACCAGTTCGAGGACTACGACCCGGCCACGGCCTACATTGAAGAGCGGCCCATTACCATTGACGAGGAAGCCGCCCGCGGCCTCAAGTCGGCGCGGCGCAAGCGCACGGCCGGCGGCGACGGCCAGGCCCGCAAGGCCAAGGAGGGCCGCCGGGACAAGAAGCGGCGGCCGGGTGCGAGTGCGGGTGCGGGTGCTGCAGCGGGTGCGGGCGACGAGGCGGGCGAGGGCGGCGCCGGCGGCGGCGAAGGTGGCGAGCCGCGGCGGGCGCGTCGGTCGCGGGCCACTGCTGAGGGTGCCGGAGGCGGCGCCGGGTCGAGCCGCCGCAACAAGTCGCCGGAGCCGGAGGTGAACGAGGAGGACCTGCCGCCGGAGGAGCGGCGGAAGCGGGCGCTGGACCGGGCGATCAACCTGGCGATCCGGAATCCGAACAAGCGGCGGCGGAAGCAGGACGAGGAGGACCTGGAGCAGATGGCGGACGAGGAGATTGCGCAGCTCAAGATCCGGATGGAGAAGGCGTGCATGGCGGACATCAACGCGCGCAACGAGGGGCGGCCGGCGGTGAGCAAGCTGCAGCTGCTGCCGCAGGTGCTGTCGGTGCTGAACCGCAACGACATCCAGGAGACGGTGCTGGACCCGGAGACGAATTTCCTGCAGTCGATCAAGTTCTTCCTCGAGCCACTTAACGACGGCTCGCTGCCGAGCTACACGATCCAGCGGGACATCTTCACGTGCCTGACCAAGCTGCCCATCCAGAAGGACGCGCTGCTCAGCAGCGGCATCGGCAAGGTCGTGCTGTTCTACACGCGCAGCAAGCAGGCCGAGCCGGCCATCAAGCGCATGGCCGAGCGCCTCGTGGGCGAATGGAGCCGGCCCATCCTCAAGAAGACGGACGACTTCAAGAAGCGCTACGTGGAGACGCGCGAATACGATTACCGGTGGGTGCTGACCTTTTTTCACTCTCTTGTTCTTGCGTTCTAACCCCTGCAGAGCCGCCAAGATGGCCGAGCAGAGCCAGAGCCAGTACACGCTCACGGAGCGGCCGCTGTCCCGGTTCGAGCTCGACAAGGAGGTGCAGCTGGCGCCGCCCATGGTCAACCCGAACCGCGCACAGCCGGTGGGCCTGCCGCAGTCCTACACGATTGCGCCCAAGAGCACGGTGGACGCGAACCGGACGGGGGCGGAGTTCCGGCCGATCGGCGCCAGCAGCATGGAGGCGTTCCGGCGGATGACGCAAAAGGCAAAGCAGCGGAACAAGAAGAAGTGAGGGGGACGGGCGTGGGTCCAAACTGGCAGAGTACGTCTTGGCTACCCATCCAAGCCGTGCTGTTTTATTGTATCATCTATCGTGGAGGCGTTTGCATTACAAAAAAAGAGGATTTCATGGCAGAGGCCTCTCTCCCGTCGCGCCGCAAGATGAATAGGAGGGATCATTCTCCATCTCCTATTGGAAATGTCTCATCACAAGGACGATTGCTCGTGTGTGTATGGGTGTGTAGGTGTGTGGATGTGTGGGTGTGTGTGTGAGTGAGAAAACAATATAATAAGAACAGCAGTGCAAATCTATGTTCCAGATATGGACAACATGAGAAAAAGCCAGGAGACAAAGGAGACACTGGAAAGAAACACGGGGAGACTGAAAAATAGGAAAAGAAGAAAAAAGAAGGGAAAAAGTGTGTATTTTTTTTTTTTTTTTCTCTCAAACTCGTCCCTCTTTGCTCCTTCTCCTCGTCGTCTACACAAGAGGGGACATACACAAACGGAGACGAACGGGAGAAGGGACAGAGAGAGAGATGTGGACGTGTCCGAAGAAAAAAAAAGTACACAATTAAGAGGGTCCTTTACCGCTTCCGAATCTCCGTGGCCCAGCCTTCTATGCCTTCGCCGCGACTGCCGACGTCGACGCCTTCTATTCTGACGGTCTGCATGCCCGGAGTGTCGTCGAGCCAGGTATGGGAGGCCATACCGCCGGCATTGGCGCGTCTTTCCGGGACGAGCTCGAGCAGGGGCAAGAGGAACTCGGAGATGCGCTTGGCCTCGTCGTCGCGGAAGTGGTACTTTTCGCGCAGGACGTCGGGCAAGGCCCAGTGGCGCAGGCGGTGAATGTTGCGCAGATCGCCCTTGCGGTTGAAGATCTCCTGAGACCACTTGCCGGACAGGCAGAGGGACTTGGGGAAGGGGCCGAGCAGTTCGATGATCTGGGCAATGTGGTCGTCGTCTTTGCCGTACTTGGTCCCAGACTGGGGGTCAAAGAGGTAGTCACCGGTAATGAGTTCAAAGACCTGGCTGTCAGAGAGGAAGGATAGAGAAGAGGAACAGAGACAAAACTCACCATGGCAGCCATGCTCCAGACATCGGTGCTGGCTCCCCATTTGGCGCCCAAGATGACTTCTGGCGACCGATATTGCCGCGTCTGGATGTCGTTTGTAAAGTGGTGGCTCACCCAGCAGGCGTTGCCGAGGTCGGCAATCTTGACGCTGATAATATCAAAGCCCTTGTCGTCGACCTTGCGCTTGTCACCGTCAGAAGAGGTGGAAGAGTGAGGCGGGGATTTGTCCAGAGAGACGCTCGAGACCTGTTTAGCGAGGATGTCCCTGTGGGGTTAGTAAGAACAGAGAACAAGAAAGTAGGGTTCAGTAGAGAATAGAGAACAGGAAAGTAGGGTACACACTCAGTCTGCTCGCGCTTCTTCTGGAGCTCTTCGGCAAGCTTATCGTTGGGATCCCGGTCGGCGGCGGCGGTTTCGCCAGACTTTTGGGCTGCCCCTGTTCGGTTAGCGAGGAGAGGTGGGGGGATAGAGCGCGAGGGAAGAGAGAAACGTACAGTCGTGCAAGACTTGGCCGAGGTTTTGGTGGGAGGTGGAGGTGAAGGGGACGGGGTGGCTAAAGTTTGCATTGAGGGGCGAAGGCAAAGGCTGGCTGCCCGTGATCAAAGTTCGTCTTCTCCGGCGGCCGTTGCGGTTGTTTTCCTTGTCGGGATTGTCATTCTTGACGACATTCTTGACGATCTGTTCGACGTCGCCGATTTCAATGAGGACGTTCTCGGGCTTGAGATCGGTGTGGATGATGCCGCACTCGCGGTGCAGATAGTCGAGGCCGAGGAGGACCTGTTTGGTGATCTGCTTGACGAGGTACATGGGGATGCCGCGGTGATTCCATTTCTTGATGAGGCCGAGCAGGGTCTCGCCGAGGACCTCAAAGACCATGCAGACGTGGGTGCCGTTGGGGCCCTTGTGCTCGAAGGAGTCGAGCAAGCTGATGACGTGTTTCCGGCCGGGGTGGTTGGGGTTCGCCTGGACGATTTTGTTGAGCAGTTTGATTTCGTCAATGGCCGTCTCGGTGTAGTGGGCGGCAGAGCGGACGACCTTGAGCGCCACGTGCTTGCCGGTCACGGTATCGCGCGAGAGCCAGACGGTGGAGAAGTGGCCCCAGCCGAGTTTGCGCACGACGACATAGCGGCCATCTTTGAACTTCTCGCCGATCTCGACGGGGTGGTATCCACCCTTGCAGTAATCTTCCGAGTCTTCTTCGTCGGCGGTGTTTTCAGCGGCATCATCGGCAGAGGAGGAAGCGGTGGGGGAGGAGGGTTGGAGGCCGGGGAGGTGAGAGGGTCTGTGGGAGGTTAGCGGGTGTGCCATGAGAGAAAGCGGCAAAGAGATGGTAGAGAAAGAGGAAAAAGAAAAAGAAGGAAAATAAAAACATCAAAACATGAAAACGTGAAAACGTGAAAACGTGAAAACGTGAAAACGTGAAAACATGGAAAATGAAAACGTGAAAAACGTAAAACACTAAAAGACACTAAAAATAAACATAAAATAAAACATAAAAACTCCC
The DNA here is from genome assembly GCA_002778125.1 of Dryadomyces quercivorus. Taxonomy (NCBI): domain Eukaryota; kingdom Fungi; phylum Ascomycota; class Sordariomycetes; order Ophiostomatales; family Ophiostomataceae; genus Dryadomyces; species Dryadomyces quercivorus. The sequence continues at coordinate 1,233,017 of PCDE01000014.1, forward strand.
AACGGGCAGACAAGATTGGAAGAGGGCATGTATGGGTTGTGATGGGATACACAGTATGCCAAGCGGCCTTGGGAGCCTAGAAAAGACTCAAGGCGGCAAAGTGGGGGTGGGAGGGGTTAGAAAATGTTTGGGGCGCGTTCTGGCGACAGAGGAGAGGATGCCGATCGCAGGAGGAGGGAGGAGGAGAAAAGAGAGAACCTTGACTTGGGCGGGTCGCGCACGTCGCGCAGACTGGGTAGTAGGCTCTGCAGCATGGCGAGCGGGTTGATAGAGAGGAGGCGAAGAGGAAGAGAGAAGTGGAGAGAGAAAGGAAGAGAGAAGAGAGCGGAGAGAGAGAAAGGAAGAGGAGGAAGAGGAGGGAGACGGAGCGGAGGAAGACGGAGCGGAGGAAGCAAGAAAGGGAGGGAGAAAGGACGGAAAGGAAGAAGAAACGACAAAACGAAAGAGGCCAAAGGCCATCGAAACAGCGACGAATGGACGGAGGAGATCAAAGGGACGGCGCAGAAACGGAGACGAGAGACGGCAGGCTGCCGGAGGAGAGGCGTACAAGCAGGGTAGACTTGCGCAGGTGGTTGGTCATGGCATGGGACGAGAGAGGAGAGAGGAGGAGGAAGAGAGAGGCAGGCGAAAAGAAGGCGAATGAGAGGAGAGGAAATGGAGAGGAGGAAATGGAGGAAATGGAGAGATGGAGGAAATGGAATGGAGGAACGGAGGAAATGGAGGAAATGGAAATGGAGGAGATGGAGATGGGGGAAGATGGAGATGAGACGACGCAGGGGTCAGTGGTAGAGGTCAGTGGTGAGTGGTGAGTGGTGAGTTGGAGGGCAGCGTAGAGGACAGTCTCCGGTAAGGCGTGGTAGAGGACGCTCTGGGACTCCGTAGTGTAGTGTGCAGAGGGCAGAAAAAGAAAGGTGGCTCAGAAGACAGCGAAACAAAAAAAAACAGCGGCCGCGACGGTCAGCCGCTGCACGCGCAGCCACAAAAGCGGACGCGGCGACGGCCGTGGAAGGCAGACAGACAAGACAGACGAACAAGAGGAAAAAAGACCAGGCCGCAGCCATGCACGGCTGAGGCAAAAACAAAACACTCACCCCTCTGTCGTGATAATCGGTTTCAGCGCATCCTTCTTGCGCTTCTTGGCGCCGCCAGCACTGCCACTGCCATTCGCCGAGGCGGACGGCGCAGAGTGCGCCTTGCTGGCCGTGGCCGTGGCCGCTTCGACCGGAGACGGTGCGCCGTTCATGGTGCGTAGGAGAGCAGATGAGGCCGTCCGGCCGGGGAGCAGGTCGGATGCTTTGGCGATGTGGTCGCGGAGGGGATGTTAGCGCAAGACGCCTAAAGGGCGCAGTGGGTGTGGCGGTGGTGGCGGTGAGGGGCTGTGCCGCTGGACTGTTGAGTACTGAGTACTCGTACTGCCAGGCTCGTATCGGTAAGAATACAGGGTAGGCCGCCTGTAACCTGTAGGCCTGCGGGGCAGTGGGGTGACCTAGGCCTGAGCCTGCCACAGCTGAACGCACCAGCTGAAGGATCTCCACTGGCAACTCTGCGCCACGTCCTCTTGATTCGTTCTCGTGCTTCTGTTCTCTGTTCTCTGTTCTGCTGTTCTCCGTTCGTACTCGTACTCGTTCTTCGTACCCTGCTCTTCGTATCGCACTCGTATCGCACTCGCACTCGTCTTCGTACGTTCCTCTCTCGTATTCGGGACACGCAGGAGTGGCCAAGGATGCGACGGCGTCAAGGAAGAAAGGACGGAGGTGGACGATGCATTTTTCGAGACTATTTCTTGATTTTTATTTTCCTTTACTTTCGCCCATTAAATCTCCCCAAGACAGCGTGACGGCCTTGCGCGAGTGACCCACTTCGATAAGACTAATCGCCAGACGCGCCGGCCAATCACGGCCCCCAAACACCCAATGGCAAGACGCTGACTTTGCCCTCGGCTGCCAATAGGACTCGTCAGCCGTGTCTGAGCCTCGGTGATGCAATTCCGGCCATTTCCATCCTGTTGGCTGTTGGATCGAATTGACCCCGACCTGGATGAATTTGATCCGACCTTGGATGAATTCGATCCGCACCGGATTCCACCACATTCCTGACACGGTCTATTCTATATGCTATGAAATAAGATGACAGAAGAAATGAACAGCTGAAGAAATGAAGAAGGAAGAAGGAAAAAATGAACAGATGAAGAAAGGAAGAAAGGAAGAAGTACCCGTACAACATACATGGAATCCAACTCCGACGCCGTCTCACTCCACAATCACCGTCTCCCCAATATCACACAGAAAGATCTCCTCTCCCCACCGCAACCCCTGCTCTAGACACGCCGCCTTCCACCGCGCCGGTGGCTCCCGCACATCCTCGTAGTGCGCGCTGAGACTCCCCCGCAGCGTCCCGTAATGCATCCCCAGACTCCGCTTGCTCTGGATGTCCAGGTGCACCTCCACCGAGTCTTCCGGCGTGCAGTGCACCGCGGACAGGTACGTCCGCGGCGAGTAGCACCCAATCGGCAGCAGCGCCAGGTCAAACGGCCCGTACTTGCTGCCGATCTGCTTGAATGCCGGACACCGCGGCAGGTGCTGCTCGTCCGTCCCGCTGGCCACGTCGTGCGCCGTCACCGTCCGGTAGCCCGTGTCCCCCGCAAAGAAGAACCGCTTCGGGCTCTCCAGCAGCAGCTCCTCCACCACGAACGAGCACCACAGCATGCGGTTGTCGTCGCGCACGGCGCGCCGGCTGCCGTGCTGGCTGGGCGTGCAGGCCAGCAGCAGCGCGCCGGCCCCCGGCACCGCCACCTCCACCTCGTCCCACCAGTCCATCTCCGTCACGTCCTCGCTGCGCACGCCGCAGTTGCCGACGAACCAGGCCTTGGTGTTGAGCCCGCAGAAGAAGTGCACGGCCGGCGCATCGCTCGCCCGCCGCGCGTCGTGGTACAGGCCCTGCACCGTCTTGATGTCCAGGTGGTCGTAGTGGTTGTGGCTGATGCACACGACGTCGGCCGGCGGCACGTCCTCCAGGCGGCACGGCGTCGACGAGAACCGCCGCGGCCCCACGAGCCCCCGGGGGCCCATGCGGTCGCTGAACACGGGGTCCATCAGGAGGCGCACGCCGCGCGCACAGCCCGGCCCGGCCGGCATCTCCAGCACAAAGCTGGCGTGCCCGATCCACGTCGCCTTGATGCCGCTCGTGTTGCCGTCGCCCCAGGTCGGCGTCTGGATGCCCACCAGCTCGTCCCGGTCTTCCGGCAGCGGCACAAAGTTCCGCTCCGAGCTGAACCGGTGGTAGAGCACCTCCCGCAACGAGTGTTTCTGCCGGTACGACGGCCACGGATTGCGGAAGTGCGTCGGCGGGTTGCCAATCCAATGGTCGGGCGGTTCCTTGGTGGCGTCCTTTGGACGCGGCGTCACAGTGACGTGTGTCATGGTGGAGGGAGAGAGAAGAGACAGAGACAGGCAGAGGCAGACAGACAAACAGACAGGAGACAGGCACAAACACAAGCAACTGATTCAGGGGCGACCGTCACGCGGCACGGAACGACTGTCGACGTCCCGTCAGATGTACAGATCAAAAAGGACAGACCCAGAGGCCGAGGACAATGCGCGAGAATGCAAAAATATGAACAAAGGCAAGGTACATTGCGGTCTAGAACCGACGGTCCGTCGGTGTAGATCGATCCCAGGGCAAGTAGGCCCGAGTCCGTCTCTGTAGGGAGGCGCAAGCGCCGGCGATAACGACTGCCTGGGGGATCCACTCGCCTGCCACAAAGATGCTTGTTTAGGTATGTTAGTGGGGGGCGACTCGGACCTGCCACTTTGGTGCCGGTCCTTGCGGGCTGAGACACGGTATTCTGACTGGGAATCGAGCGACGGCTTACACTGGCACTGTGTATTTTGGTCGTGGGTAAGGCGTCATAAAAGCCTCAATCCTCGGGGGCTGCGTCCAAAGGGGAAGGAACAGGTGCTGGCAAAAGGTGACGTCAAAATAGGCAACGACTAAACAAGGAATATTCGGGAAAATGCCGGTTTATCCGAAATCTCGGGCATAACGGAAGGTGCGTGGATGCTTCTTTCGTTGTTTTCGTTGTTTTCGTTGGGTTCTTTCTTATATCGTTCTTGTTCTTTTGTGTTTTCTTTGTTTCTTCGTTCTGTTCTTTTCTTGCCTCGTTCTTTTCTCATCCTCGTCCGTCTTGTTCGCCCTGCTCGCCTGTTCATCTGTTGTCATCCGCTCGCTCATCTCCTCCTCCTCCATCACTCCATCAGCATCCCATCCATTACGTCATCTGAATCCTTTCGGCTTCACGGTATGGCACACTGTGCACGAAGACGTCGTCGTCCTCTCCACTCCATGCATCGTCAGAGCCGCACTGACAGATGCAGATCCAGTCGCCATCGCTGTGGAGACGCCAAGTCTCCCCCCGTCCCGAACCGTCCTACCCCAGAAACGACCTCTGGACCATGCATGCCGCCGTCGTCGTGCTGCTCTGCACCTATCTCGTCTTCCTCGTCGCCGGTCTTTTGTTCAAGCCAGACGCCCGCCAATGGCTCCCGAGCAACTTTCTCCAAGGCAGCCGCTTCCACTTCCTGGCCCCCGTCGCCTGCACCCTCGTCATCGCCTCTTCGCCCGCCCTTCTCCTGCTGTCGGGTCTGTAGGAAGCCGCTTGCTGGACCTGGAAACAACTCGAGCAATGGGGCGGTAAGTCCTGTGTCTGTCCCGGCTGTCCACCGACCGAGGACGTAGAAGCCAGCTACGACTTTGAGGATTCCCTGCTGTCGGAATCCGACCTGCCTCCGCTGTACGAAGACATTACCTTTTCTCTCAAGCCGACCACCCCATTTTCGACATATTGATCGAACGGATTGGACATTCATACGAGCCGGAGTTGGAGCCGGAGCCGGAGTTGGAGACGGAGTCGGAGTCGGAGCCGGAGTCGGAGCCGGAGTCGGAGCGGCACCCGGAATCGTTGGTTATGTTATCATTGGTTATCCCAACTCAGCATGCATCTACTTGGTACTGACTCACGGCTCTTATTCATCCGATTCTCGGTTCTTCTGGAATCATGTGCCAAGCCGCGGTGTTGCTGACAAGAGCGCCCAGCCCGCCAAGCTTCTGGCCGCCAAGCCGCTCCCGAGTTAATTTGAACCGCACATGCACGCTGACTTGTTCAGCTGTCATAGGGTGTCCCGCTTGTTTATCGTGGCAAAATTGTATATTGAAAAGAGCATGCTGACGAATGATAATTACGGTCCCAGTCTTGTACGCAAAAATATGATGCAATGCCCAAACACCCGTCTATCCATGCGAACGTTGTTCATGTCTATCCCTTGCAAGCGGTGCACAAGCCGAGTAAACGGTTGCGAGCTTACGAAATGGTAATGTTGGAGCTGAAGAACTTGACGCCAACCTGGCCGGAAACCTGTAGGAGCGGTTAGCATGGGCAGTCCACACGACCCGAGCAGGGGAAAACTTACACCGACGAGGTACATCACACCGGCCTTGAGCTCGTACTCGCCGGGGGTGATGGTGGTGGGAATGCCCACCTTGATGGCGACCTCGGTCTGGCCCTCCTCCTTCGAGGCACCCCTGTGGAGGTTAGCATAAGAGTCATAATACTGGGCAGCAGGATGTGAACGAGAGCAGCATACAGAATGTCGGTCCAGCCCAGCTGCGTGCCGATGCAGTCGGGGCAGGCGTCGCTGTGCGGGCCAATGCCGATGACGACACCGTAGTCAACCCAGTTGGAGATGTAGCTGGCCAGGCCAAAGGTGGTGGCAACCGAAGTGCCGACGGTGCCGGTGGCGGGGGCGTTGAAGCTGTTGATGTAGGCCATGGAGGTCGACGGCAGGCTCAGGGCAGCGAGGCCGAAGACAGCAAGAGACTTGGGGGAGAACATGTTGGCGGTTGGGTTGGGGGGGGAGTACAGAGTACAAAAATTAAAAGTTAAGAGTGTTGGAAGTGTTGGAGACGTTGGGGATGGGATTGCAAGACTGGATGTGGGATGAAGAGAAGAGTTGAGGGAGAGCAGACGGAGGGACAGACGGCAATATATACTCCTTCTTGGGCCATGCTGAGCCGTACGGAACAACGCTGTTGCTCGTATACCAAAATAGAGTCCCCGTTTTCGTTGTCCGCACTGTCCTCATTGGTTCCGGCAATTCCTGAGGATGCCATACGAGCTGTGCCCGGATGCTGCAGCCTCTGATCCTCTGGCCCTCTGGTCCTTCTGCATTGGCTCTTCGGACCCGGCAGACCCGACTACGCCGAGACAGAGGGCAGGCCCAGAGATCAGAGGGCAGAGACCCAGCGCCTGCTGTCCATTGGTCGTCGAAGCGGAGGGCTGAACGAATGGCAGGGCGGTGAAGATCGATCACCTCTGCCATGCCTGTACCACGCGAGCCCCTGAGTACGACGGAGAAGGGTCCGATCTTCGACCAGGACAGCGGCTGGACGGCACAACCGAAGATGGAGTTCCCCGCTTGTATGCTCCGCAGGTTGGCTCCGTAGTTTTACGGAGCACTCCGTACCGGAAAACAGCACATTACGTCCCATTAGCCGCCGGCGTGGATCACAATAGGAAGCTTAATTATTGAGATCTCTAATTATTTCCTGGACCTCTCAAAGCTCAAAGTTACATCATCATGAGTCAGAAAGAGCGCACCCTCCACGGCCTCCCTTCGTCACAAGAACGTAGGCCGGATGGGCCTCATCCACCCGTCCTCAGGGGCTCACGGCAGTTGGCAGACACCCCACCGTCCTGTCTGTGGATGTCAGAAGTGTCCCACCCAGGAAATACGCATATTCACAGCTTTCTCGGAGCCGAGCGGGCGCGGGCTCTCCCGAGACGGATTTACCGACGACGAGAAAACAGGTATTGGGCACAAAGACTTCCGCTTGTTTCTGGAACGGTGAGCCCTCCGTATGACCGGTGCTGATCCTCTTCTCCTTCTCGTTTGATTCTTCCGTCATTCCTGCGTGTGGCGGCTGATTTTTCACGGCAGTCGGCTGTAGCCTAATGCAAGGGAGAGGAACACTGGAGGCATGATGAATGATGACGTTTCAAAAGGGCAGCGATCTCAACTTACACATGACAAGGGCCAGGAGGCGCCAGAGAGCGGTGGGCCTCGGCTGGTGGGAAGCCATGGCAAGCTGTCGTTTCATGGCCATTTGCACAGCTAGCTCGACACGCTCCTGCATGACCTGGTCATCCAGGGAAGCCATGGCAAGCTGTCGTTTCATGGCCATTTGCACAGCTAGCTCGACACGCTCCTGAATGACCTGGTCATCCAGGGCCAACTCGGCCCTCTTCATCTTTCGGGCCTGGTCGTCCAGGGCCAGCTCGGCCCTCTCTATCTTTCGGGTCTGGTCATCCACAAGCTGCAGCAGAGCGTCCTTGTCGGCAATGTCCATGAGCAGAATCCAGTCTCGGAGCGAGATGTCGATGGGCAGCGGCAGATCACTTGCCTCACGCGAGTCCTGCATAAATTTGAAGATCTTGTGATGTTGGTCTATGGGCAGTCTCCGCTTCATGTCGACCGCCTCGAGCTTCTTGGAAGCGCCAAAGTAGAACGTATCGCTGAACCCTTCCAGTCCTTCCTGGGGCGATGCCGTGAAGTGGAACCGCGGATCGGCTCCGTGGCGAAGCAGCCGCTGGACAACGCCCACGAAGGACTTGTCGGCATCGTATTCCGGATCTCCGAGCCACGCATAAAAGCTCTTCATCAAAAAATGCTGCCAGATGGTCTGGTCTCCTTGCACATACTTTTCCACATATATGGCATCGGACCAGTTGTCCTTCGAAATGGGACGGAGGTGTGTTCGCGTGGCCGGTGTGACAATGTTGCGCTCCAACAGTGCATCCACGACGGCGTAGGTGGGCTCCAAAGTAATGGCCGCGTAGAACAGCAGCACGCTCTTGGACACGGTGTCGGTCGCTGTCGGGTCGTGGACAATCCTCCAGACGACGTAGTCGCAGGACGACAGATTGGGTATAAAGTACGAAGTCAGCCGGATGATCAGCTTGTTGATATCATCAGCACTGCCCTTCCGGCTCTCTGCGATTCTGCCGGACATCCTGAAGGAGACGAAATACTCGAACACGCCGCGGAAGAACGGGCTGCTGATCTTGCTCCAGTTACTCGCGTGCAGCGCGTCGAGGCAGCGCAGAAAGGAGTACGGCGGGTGGTCCAGATGGTATTTCTGGCGCCAGTACACGAGAATGAAAGACAGCTCGGGCGGCAGGTCCTGTTCGTCGAGGCGCATTCTGGCCAGCATCAGCTCCGACAAGAGGCCAAAGGGATGGCCCGTCACGGCAGCTTTCATCTGCTGTTGCATAGTTGTATTGGTCTCCAAGAAGTCGGCCACCGACCGATGGGCATAGTTCAGGTGGCCGTCGTCATCGGCCTCGACCAGTCCGCGGCACCAGCCCCTCATGCGGTCCCGGCCGATGTCTGTCTGCTTCTGCAGACGGCCGCGGATCGCCTCCAAGGCCGCATCAAAGCCGTCGCGCTCGGCAAATTCAGGGTCCTCGTTGAAGTGGTCGAGGAAAGAGTAGGCCAGCAGGTCCAAAGGAACCGGTTTCTCGTCGTCCATCAGATCCAGGGGAATCCATTTCTTGACGTCCGCAGTCGCCGTAAAAGGCAGCATCGCCAGCGTCTGGAGCATTCGCTTGCGGCTGTACTTATCTGTCGCGTCGATTATGTGGACGTACAGGTCTTCCAGCTCGTCGGGCAGCTCGCTGATGTATCCCACGAGCTGAGGAAACTTGACGCTGTTCTGGATCTGATCCCGCACACCCTGGACCACCAGCGAGACCCAGAAGAAGATGCCGTCGGCCTTTTGGACAATCGCGTCGGTCAGCTGCGCCCGCTCGCCGGCGTCCGAGAGAGACACGCGGTCCAGGACGTAGGCGTGGATGTCGTACTGCGTCAGGGTGTGCAGACGCAGGCGCTGCGCGGCCGAGAACTCCTTCATAAAGACATTGTACTCGCGGCTGGACACGCACATCTTGACGTGCGCTGGAAACGCCGCCGTCCAGCCGTGCAGCTGCCGCACCAGGTCGAGGCTGTCGTGCTGCGTGCTGGCCTCGTACTCGTCGAGGCCGTCAAGGAAGAAGCAGAAGCAGTGCCGCGCGCACAAGGCCTCGGTGCTGACGAGAAGCGTGATCCCCCGGCGGACCTCCTCGTCCGGCACGGGCAGCGGCCATGCTCGCCACGCCGCCGTCTTGGCCTGGGCCCAGGCGGCGGGCAGGACGCTCTCGATGAGCGCCGGATGGGCTGCGAGCACGTCGTGCAGCAGCGAGCGGCAGAGGCCGCCGAGGGATTTCTGCAGCTGCGAGCCCGGCCGCCAGAAGAAGAAGCTGGCGAACACGAGCGTGTTCTCGCCTGCCCACGCGGCCAAACGTCTCTGCGTCTCGGCGTGGCAGCTCAGATACTTCATCAGCGTCGACTTGCCCGAGCCCATCTTGCCGGATATGTGGAAGATGCCGGTCCCGGAAGAAAGCCACGACAAGAACTGCTCGCGTGCCCCGTGCCGCATTTCCACCTCCTCCGGCGCCGCCTCGGCCTCCTGGCCGTCGGCGTCAAACATCCACCGGAACGTTTTCTCGTGAGCCTCGTTCACCATGTCGTACCGGCCATGCATGCCTTCAAACCGCAGCCCTTGCAGGATGCGGTCGCCGGTGGCCGCCTGCAGCGCCGCCTGCTGAATGGCCAGCAGCGTCTGGAGCGACTGCTGGGCACTGGCGCCCAGCGAAGACAGCTCCACCACACGCCTGTCAAGCAGCGCCAGGCTCTCCCTGTTCTTGCAGACATACTCGGACAGCGTCTCGACCGACGTCATGGTCTCAAAGTTTACGTGCAGGGCCAGCTGTTCGCGGCATTCGCCCAGCCTCGTCTTCAGCTCGTCGCGCTCTTTTTCGTGGTACTTGTTCTTCAGGGCCGCCCAGAGACTCTGCCGCTTGGACGTCAGGTCGGCCGGTTTGATCCGTCTCAGCAGCGCAAGCAGACGGTCGGAGAGCTCACGACACTGGGCTGCCAGCGCACAGAGGGCCAGCTCCTCGTCTGTCTGCGGCATCTGGTTGCGGGACTCCAGCCGGAAGGCAAGTCGGTTTATCTCCCGCGTGACGCCCTCGCAGTCGCGGTTCTCCTTGAGTTCGCCATCCGAGGACTTGTAGATTTCAATGGCGCCTCGAACGAGTTTCTCGCTGAATTCGACAAAGGCGATGATGGAGGACGCCAGTCCGATCGCCGTCATAGGGTCCAACATGGTCAAGAGAGGTGAAGGACAGATTCAATATTTTCGAGTCACATCTCAGATCGCTGGCTGTTGCAAGATACTGCAGCGGCTGAACATAGCCATCGTGGCAGTGCACCTCGCCACCATTGCATGGCCGTAGTTTGGGCTCGGAAATGCCATTGGGTGTGAATGTTACATGCATCAGATATCTCACGTCAGCCGTTCGTTGTAAGCTTTACGTAAAGCTGTCTGGATGTTGAAGTGACTGATCCGCGGATAAGTAGCGGGTCAATGCCACTAGCTCCTATAGACTGCGCTGTAATATACTATGCTTTAGGGGGTTTACCACTATACTTAGTATATTTTCCTAATTACGTAATCTGACACGTGACCTTAAACGCACAGGTTGTGCTCTTCCATTCCTTTCTTCTGCAAGTAATGTGGTTAATTAGGTGCTGCTTTACTTTGTTTATTCTAAACTCTTTATTCAGACATTTATTGTTAGCAATTTCTACCGTATCCTTGTATAACTCGAGATGTTTTATTCTTAATAGCCTTCTTAGGCCGTAATTTTTCACAGAAAATCAGAGATTTTCTGCTGTTAATGCTTACTTTCTTTAAAAGAAATTAATTTCATCCGAATAAGACGATAAGATTTTCTACTAAACTTTATGCAGTCTGATATTGTGCCTTGCAATTTCATCTGATAATTGTCAATAATTCCATCGAAGAATTCAGATGATCAGCTTCCCCTTACACAAATGGCAACTGATATTGATGGCCTTGGCTGAACAACTATGATAGAAGATCATTTTCACCAATTACCGAGGTGGCCTAAACGAGCCTCTCTGGTCCTACACCGATACCTAGAATGATAGCCATGATCACCAAGGCAGCAGCAATAAGCAGCTCATTTGCCAAGCCATGGCAGCGGGTCCCATCCTCTTCCTAGTCCAACGTTTGCCAAGTTCCCAGAGACCAGAGTATGGCAAATAGAAGGCATGAAGAGGAGGAAGAAACAGAAGGCAGAAGGCCAGATACCATGACAACCTGATCCATGAGACCAGACATCGTGATTACTAAGCACATCTCAGACCTGTCTTGATTATCACGTGGCTTCCATCTGACTGCCCCCTAGCTCAGCTTTAGTGGGTTTAGGCTCCCGTTTTAGCGGACCCAGCCGTTTCTTAATCGAACGTCGATGTTGACATCCCCGTCGGACCCTGTCGCCAGACATCATGGCGTCCAACAAAGAGCCTGTTCAGGCGACATCATTTTCGTGGCCGCCGAGCCGCGTCAGACAGAGGCCGTGGCTGGCGGTTTCCGCCTTATTTTTAGCCGTCTTTGTGCTTTTCCGGTCAGCCGGGCCATTCCTCCGCGCCCAACAGCTCGGGTGCACCCACGACGGCCCCCCTGCCCCCCAGCCGTTGACCTATGCCGGCGAGACTCTTGTGTGGCGGCCCTGCGGCGACGTGGAGGGCCGGCCGCTCGAGTGCAGCACGCTTGAGGTGCCGATGGACCAGTTCGCAGCCCACCCGGAATACGACGAGACGTTTGTGCTGCCGCTGATCCGCGAACGAGGCCGCGACGAAGGGCCGCTCCCGAACCTGTTTCTGAACCCCGGCGGGCCGGGCGGCAGCGGCATCAGCCTGATGAAGCGGCGGGGTGCGCAGCTGCGGGCGGTCGTGGGCGAGGGCGTGCACCTGGTGTCGTTTGACCCGCGCGGCGTCGGCGACTCGGAGCCGGCGGCGACGTGCTACGGCGACGAGGCGACGCGGCGGCAGCATGCCGTGGTGCGGGCGAGCCGGGTAGAGGACGACAGCGCCGAGGCGTATGCGTGGGCGCACAACTACGTGCGGGCGTGCGCCGACATCATGGGCCCTCACGGCCGATACATCAACACGCCGCAGACGGCGGCGGACATGAACAGCCTGCTGGACGCGCTCGGCCAGGACGGGCTCGTGTACTGGGGTTTCAGCTATGGCACGCTGCTGGGGCAGACGTACGCGGAGCTGTTCCCAGAGCGGGCGCATCGCGTGATCATCGACGGCGTGGCCAACGCCGTGGACTGGTACGAGGGCCTGCTGGACGCCGAGGCGCACCTCGACAGCGAGAACGTCTGGCGCGGGTTCCTGCTGGCGTGCGTGCACGCGGGCCCGACGCAATGCGCGCTGGCGGCGCTGGTGGCGGGCGAGAAGAGCGACGGCCGCGCGGTGGCGCAGCTGCAGGGCCGGTTCGACGCGCTGGCGGCGCAGCTGCGGCAGGACCCGCTGGGCGTGTATGTGAACGCCAGCGTCTACGGGCTGCTGACGTACGAGACGGTCTGGTACCGCGCCATCTTCCCGGCGCTGTACCGGCCGGCCGAGTGGCAGCGGCTGGCGGCGGCCCTGGCGCCGCTGGTGGCCGACGGCAACGGGACGGCGGCGCTGCTGGCCTACGGGCTGGACGCGCCCTGGGACGAGGGCGACGGCGATGCGACGGCGTTTGTCATGTGCAACGACGGGGCGGCCGGACAGCGGTACTGGCCGGACCAGAGCCGGCAGGCGCTGCTGGACGTGGTGCTGCCGTACATGAACGCGAGCGTGTTTGCGCCGACGGACAACCGCGGGTACTACGTCAAGCAGCAGTGGCAGGTGCCGCGGACGCACGGCTACGTGCCGCGGGACTACGAGGAGGACGGCCCCGTGCAGACGGCCCATCCGCTGCTGCTGCTGTCGACGACGTTCGATCCCATCTGCCCGCTGCAGTCCGCCCTGGCGGCCCAGGCGGCGTTTGCGGGCTCGCAGATCATCGAGGTGGTCGGCTATGGACACTGCTCGATCGCCATGCCGTCCGTCTGCGCAGCACGACACATCCGGGCCTTTCTCTACCACGGGACGGTGCCGGACGAATACACGCAGTGTCCAGCAGACGGGCCATTCTTTGGGAAGACGGAGGAGGAAGTGCTGGTAGCTCAGCAGCACTTTGACGACCCGGAAGACGAGCGAATCCATCTGGCCCAGCTCCAGTTGGCGCAGGGGAAGTGGTAATGACGGGAGACGGAAAACCGGGCCGACATCCGAGCGAGATTAGTCAGCATGGAAATTGTGTTACCAGATTGCAAGAGATAGGGAAGTCGCATTTTCAGCTGCAAGTTGATGGTTCAGGGGTTCTATTGGTGCGGAGGATCGCAGAGCCGGAGGAAAGAGACAGTGTCTGTACACTGTGTAATAACTGTGCGCATGAACGCAGCCGTCCGATGCAACACGCCCGCAGGAGGTCCTGGCCACGATACCGTGCGAGCTGTACAACTATGATTACGTACGAGGACTAAATCTGTTACGTTTGGTTAAGAGGTTCAACACAAGTAGAAGTTCTTTGAGGACTCCGTTGAGCTGAGGAGGAGGTACTCCGTACACAGCAGCATAGCTAGAAGTGCAGTTTCACCACCTACGACTCTCCTACTCATACTTGCTGCACTCCTACTCCTTCGTCTTCCTCATGTCGCATCTCAGCCCGCGTGGAACCACAGCTCTTTATCGTGGTGACATGGACCCCCCGCGGAGATGGCCGCGCATCACGTGACCAGATTAGGACCCCCGCGCGCGCTGGCGAATAGTGAATTGTGATCGTCCGTCTTATCGGTGTTACATCGGCCGAAACGCCCGCCTTTCGGCACTGTTGGCCGCTGGCCCCAGTCTCTGAGGCACGCCAGTTGCCGTTAGCCAACCAGGCCAGCCGTCGTGGAGAGAGAGAGAGGGACGGAGTGGAGGGCAAGAGACAGCGAGAAGAGAGAATGGCGTTTGACCGGAGAAGTGGAAAGTGGAACTTCTTCCCCCAAACAAATCAAAGAGCTGAAGATGGAGGAACAGGAGCGACAGAAGACGAAGACTGAGAAGACTGAGAAGACTGAGACGCAGCAGACGTCTGTGCTCTCGGCGGCGCAGAACCGCCGGCCGCGATCCCTGAGGACAGACCGGCCGTGCGATGTCTGTCGAAAGCGCAAACTGAAATGCGTCAAGGAAGCCCAACAGGACAAGTGCGTGCTCTGTCTGTTTCACAGCCGCGAGTGTACGTACCGAGACGAGCCGCAGCGACGCAAGAGCCGACGCACGAGCCGCAGCGGCAGCCTGGCCGTCGGCAAGCACGCCGAGCGGCCGTCGTCGTCGTCGGTCTCGTCGGCCTCGTCGGCCGTGGCGTCGCTGCTCGACTGCTCGCTCGGGCTGCACCGCACGACGCACTTTCGGTACATCGGGCCGGGCTCGCTGCACGAGTGTGTGCTGCTGAGTCTGGAGACGGCCGGGCAGGGGTCTGGGTCTGGGACTCGTCCGTCCACATCCCGGTTCCGGCGCGTCGACGGCAGCACGGCCTTCATGGCCCGCGCCGACCGCCAGACGGCCTTTCACGGCGACGACGCCGACGATCTCGACACCATTGAGAGCCTCGTGCGGCCGCACGGCCCGGCGCTCGTGGCGCTCTACTTCCGCACGGTCCATGCCAGTTACCCGATCCTCCACAAGAGCCTCTTTCTCGAGAAGTACGCCCGCAGCTACCGCGAGTTCTCGCCGCCGCTGCTCGCCGCCGTCTACCTGCTGGCCCTCGACTGGTGGCAGCACGACGAGCAGCTGGCCGGCCTCACGCGCCCCGACACCGGCCGCCTCGTCCAGACGGCCACCAAGGCGCTGGCGGCCGTGGTCCAGCGGCCCAAGCTGTCGACCGTGCAGGCCGGCCTGCTGCTGCTGCAGCGGTCGGGCGGCGACTCGTGGGTCCAGACGAGCCAGACCGTCGCCGTCGCCGAGGAGCTCGGCCTGCACGTCGACTGCTCCGGCTGGGCCATTCCCGACTGGGAGCGCCGCCTGCGCCGCCGCCTGGGCTGGGCCGTCTTCATGCAGGACAAGTGGGCTGCCCTCATGCACGGCCGGCCCTCCCACATTGCCGCCGCCGCCGGCTGGCGGCTGCCGCCGCTGTCGCTCGACGACTTTCCGGGAGAGGGCGAGGATCAGAAAGATGCCGAGAACGGCCGGCTGCTCTTCATCTACCTCGCGCGGCTGACGACCATCATGGCCGAGGGCGCCGAGAGTCTGTATGGGTACGGGTGTCCGTTTCTGGGTGTGACGACCTCAGCCACCCCGGCCACCCCGGCCGCCAGCCCCGACGCCTCGCCGGCGGCCTCGGACCCGGCGCCGAACCTGGGCCTGCTGGATCGCGCCAAGCCCGTGGCCGTGCAGCTCAAGGCGTGGGCCAGTGCGCTGCCGGGCCAGCTGCGCATGGAGGACGTGACGGCGCGGCAGCTGTGCGGCAACGGCTACCTCAACCTGGCCTACTTTGTCGCCGAGATCATGGTGTGCCGCTTCCTCGTGCGCGCGCTGCCGGCCGACGCGCCCGCGCCCCTGCGGCAGCTGTGCCGCGAGGCGGCGCGCGTGCGCCTCGAGCACGCCATGCGGTTTGTCGAGGCGCTGCGCCCCGAGCACCTGCAGGCCTTTTGGTGGTTCGCGTCGCCGCGGTCGCTCGCGTACATTGCCACGTACGGAGCGCTGCTGTGGGCGACGAGCACGACCGACGACGAGGCCGAGTTCTACCGGCAGAAGCTCGACGAGTTCCGCTGGAGCCTCAAGGGCCGGGCCAAGGGCGTCGCCTTTGTCGAGACCGCCCTGCTCGAGGTGGAGGAGAGCCTGCAGGACCTGGACATGAGCCGGTCGCCCGTCAGCGGCCGCGCCAGCGAGGTCGGCCAGACCATCTACGTGCGGACGGAGCTGCCGCCGCCGGCCGAGCTGTGTCCGAGTGTGCGGGCGTGATGTTGGTAGTAATATATGACGTTTACTGTTTTGATTCTGACGTTGATGATTATTTTAGAGATTTCTTATTTTATCTCTTTCTATTTTGATTATGTCCCCAGCCGAGGTGGTAAATACTTTGCGTGGCCTGGATGAGGATGGCTGACGAAACGACGCCAGCGTTCCGCGTCTTGGGCCTCTCTTCGCCGAGCATATGTCACGAGCCAGGCAGCACACTCGCGGATGGCATCCTGGGCGGCCTGGCCGCTCTGGCACGTCCCGGCGTCGCAGTACTCCTGCGTGCGCTCAAACAGCTTTTCAAAGGTGCTGTACTCATACTTTTTTGGCTTGAAGCCGCCCTTGTGGGCTTCGGTGGCCTGGGCCTGCAGGTCTGTATACCATTCCGGCCGGGCGCTGTCCTGGTCCACGAGGGCCGGTTCCTTGGGGTGTGGCGGCTTCGCGGTCCACGGCCAGGGGTTCCTGCGTCTCTTGTGGCACTCGCTCAGCCGGACGTCTGACAGCCCGGCATGCCCATCTACGCCGGCTACAGGAGGCACCGTGAGCCGGTAATACGCCGACCGGGCTTTTCTGGCCGCCTCCTGGGTGGCCAGGTGGGCCGACATCGACTCTGTGATCTGCCACCGGGCCCACGCCAGCAGATGCACGCCCCGGCCGCCAAAGCGGCTCTCGCTGCGCGGCTGGCCGGCGCCTATGCTGAGCAGCAGCGCCACCTCGCCGTCGGCCTCGTCGAGGCCCTCGGACGACGTCGACGTCCCCGGCAAGATCTGCCTGCCCATGTACGAGGCCTCTGTCCAGGCAATGTTGCTGGGGTTGTTGTTGCCGACGCCGCCGTCCATGTGCTCCTGGCCGTTGATCTTGATGGTGGAAAAGTGCAGCGGCGCCGCCGTCGTGGCCCGGCAGGCCTGCCAGATCTTGACGTTGGAGCTGGCCAGCGGCCGCGGGTTGCGCTCGAGCTGGCTGGTCTCGGGAAATCGTCGGTAGTGGCTGTAGGTCCGCCACAGGTACAGCTCGTTATCGGCGTCGCCTTTCCGTTGGCTCACCACCGCCCTGCGACCTTTTTTAGTCCTTTGCTGGGCCGCGCCCGCCAGAATCAACACGCTCACACTTTGCAGGTGCAGTTGCCGCAGATGTCGTACTCGGGATCTGGCTCTTCTGCGTAGTCGTACTGCCGCAACCGCTCCATGTCGCCGTGGCACGCCTCGCCGCCTCGACAGCCGCAGTACTGGCTGACCACCCGGTGGATGGCCGTCTCCATCCTGCTGGCGTCGTAGTAGCGGATGTACCGGCACGGTCGAAATATAAAGTTGCTGAGCTTCCAGTACTCCATGATGCACTCGTCGACGCTCATGCGCAGCCGTCCGAGCATGATGGCAATGAGTCTGGGAGTCAGCAGGCGTCTGGTTGATGGGACTTCCAGGCCTTACCCGCCCGTGCTGGTGCCAACCATATAATCAAAAAAGTAGCATGGCAGGACTGGCTCTTCCCTGGGAACAGTCAGGCCAGTTGCATTGCTGCCTTCTGACGGTGTGGTTCTAGAGAGGGCAAAAGCTTTGGTGATGGGGTTGTTGTCGGGGTCGCTGTCCAACAGCTCACAAACCACCTGCATTATCCTCTGTAGAATAAATAGACTGCTCAGGCCGCGGACACCTCCGCCGTCTGTATTTGGTCGAGACTGTTAGTGCCTAGGTAAGGCTTCCCAGGGGGTGTTTCGTGAATGCCACAAACCCAACGAAAGGACGAGCGGCGCCCAGGCGTCTGTCTTCGGCTGAGCAGTGAACGTAGTTCCACGGCGCAGCAGGTGAGGCGTTGCACTCATAGAGCTTGCGCCTTCTTGCAGTTGTGGCG
The DNA here is from genome assembly GCA_002778125.1 of Dryadomyces quercivorus. Taxonomy (NCBI): domain Eukaryota; kingdom Fungi; phylum Ascomycota; class Sordariomycetes; order Ophiostomatales; family Ophiostomataceae; genus Dryadomyces; species Dryadomyces quercivorus. The sequence goes on from PCDE01000014.1 coordinate 1,250,863, forward strand.
GCATGACGTGTATAGGATAAGAAGCGCTGGTCTTACATGTTTTTTTAAGACGGCTCTGGGAGGCGGATATGCTCTTTATCTATATATATATATTTTTATTGCAGCTCATTTTCTCATTGTGCAATTTTGCGGACAAGGCTATGTTCAGTATTGAGGCTCAATGCAACCATGGCCACCATCATCACATGGGCGCGTCAGCAAAATACTACGCCGTTGTGGCCAAAGCGGGACAAGACGGCCGGCGACCAGTTTTGAGCACTTTCCCGTTGTTGCGAACCACTGTCTGCATCTGACGTCCTTGTTATTGAGAGTTATTCCCGTAATCGCCTGACCACCTCAAGCAGCAACCATGCATAACACCCTCCGAAAATCTGCATGTTTCGCCCGACGGGCATTTCTCCGTACTCCAAGTCCCATTATTGGACATGACGGCCTCCTGCTACCCAATACGCTGACATGGAGTGGTGGAGGTGGGGAACCGTATAATAGCCAATCGGAGATCCACACAACCATGACTGGACTTTTTGCGAACACGAGACAATTTAGGCCGGCGATCATTTGAAAGTGCAGTTCCTGCCCATGTAAAACGCCTATACATCCCCTGTAACGACAGCTAGCAATGGCCATTTTTTTGAATATACACGAGAAACGACGATCCATTTACTTCCCAGCTTTTCATATTATTTGTTGCAAATTCATACGGAGATGAACCGAAGGGATTCTGACTCTTCGTCTGATTCCGACGGAACACGTCCTCGGTCTCTTACCTGGAATACATCCACCAGACAAATGAAATGGGGGCGTTCCGTCCAGGCATCTGATCCAAATAGTAGTATGGAGAACACGTTCTCTCTCTCCTCGTCCTCGCATCTTGATTCGTCTAACTCTTTAGACGCAATATCTGTTGGAATCGGCCAGCGATGGGTAGATGTGGACATCCAACCTCGCGAGCACAGCAACGAAGCCGCCGTCTGTGTGGCTGCCGTCCGTTTACCACTGCCGGTCATGCTCTGTCGCGTGTTTGGCAACTATAAAGAGATGATTGTCATGAGTGACAATGGATCGTAAACAACACCAACTTGGGGTTGAAGGACTTATGAAATGCGGGTTTCGCTCTTGATTTATATGCTACGTGGTTATCATGTTTCTTTCTTATATAGAGTCTCCTTATATATTATCTGTCGTCCAAATATCTATCTAGATTATCCTCTCTTACTTCTCCTGCCGTTCATGGCCCGCTCAAACGCGGTCGCTATATCAAACAGGTAGCCGTCGAGGCCGCGCGCGCACACCAGGCTCAGCCCAAAAGGCATGCCGCCCGCGACAAAGCCGGCCGGCAGGCTGATGGCGCACAGGTCGAGCACGTTGCCAAAGTGCGTGAACTCGCCCAGCTTCGCGTTCAGCCCGATCGGGTCGGCCTCCATCTCGGCCACCGTCGGATGACACGGCGCCGTAGGCACCACGAGCACGTCGATGGTCCCGCCGCCCTGCCGGGCCAGGAGCCGCGACACTTGTCTGGTGGCCTCGGCCTGCCGTTCCCGGTCCGCAAAGACCTCCCAGGGCTTCGTGTCGCGCGCCATCACGTCGCCCAGCACCTTTTTGGTTGTTGCGTGCAGGCTGTCCCGGTGCGCCTGCAGAAAGTCCCGGCCGAGGCAGGCGATGCGCTCGTGCACGAGCGCGCCGCCGTACAGAAGCTCGGTGGCCGTCGCGAACGGCGCGTAGGCCGCCTCGTCCAGCGGCACCGGCCGCCCGCCCAGCGCCTGCAGCGTGCCGAGCGCCGCGTCGAACGCGGCCAGAAAGGCCGGCGTGCACGCCGCTTCTAGTCGTGCGCGCGGCGGCAGCCCCATGCGGAACCCGGCCGCGCGCAGGCCGCGAGAGTCGGCCGGGACCAGCGGCAGCGAGGCCGGGTCGGCGGCATAGCAGTCGTCGGCGTCGTAGGCGTCGACGGCATACCAGACCTCGCGGGCGTCGGCGGCCGAGCGCGCCAATATAGAGGCCGTGTCGAGGCTGCGGCAGGCCGGGACGATGCCGCGCGCCGACAGCGTGCCTCGGGTGGGTTTATAGCCGACGATACCGTTGAAAGCGGCCGGGACGCGGCCGCTGCCGGCGGTGTCCGTCCCCAGGGCAAACGAGACGAGCTGGGCGGCGACGGCAATGCTGGACCCCGACGATGAGCCGCCGCAGACGTGCGTGGCCTGTCCGAAGACGCTCGTCGGCGTCCCGTAGGCCGACCGGCAGCCGCTGAGGCCCGTGGCCAGCTGGTCCATGTTGGTTTTGCCGAGGAGGAGGGCGCCGGCGGCGAGCAGGGCGGCGACGACAGGAGCGGTGGCGGTCGGGATGGTGGAAAACGGGCAGCCAGCCGTGGTGGGCAGGCCGGCGACGTCAAAGTTGTCCTTGACGGCGAACGGCAGGCCGTAGAGCGGCGGCAGGTCGTCGTCGAGGTAGGTCTGGACGAGCTGGGCGGCGTCGTCGAGCAGGTCGGCCAGCGGCCGCAGATGGATCCAGACGTGGGGGTTGTCGCGCTCGTAGGCCTCGATGCGCGCGTAGATCTTGCGGAGGACGTCGGCGGGGGTCGTCGTGCGCTGGGCGTAGAGCCGCGACAGCGTGTGGATGTCGAGCGAGCGCTCGTCCCAGGGCGGCGACGGCGCGTAGTCGGCCGACAGCGCGGCCACGAGGAGGTCGGTGCTGGGGGCCACGAAGACGCGCGGCCGGCCGGGCACCGTCTGTAAAGCCGGCGACGGACAGAGACTGGCAGTGCAGTCGCTCAAGACGCAGCACGCGAAGCCGCGGTCGGCAGCTTCGCGGACGGTCTGGCCGACGGCGGCTTCGGCGGTGAGGCCGCCGACGAGCAGATGACTAATGCCACGGGCCATCAGCTGGCGGTGCAGGGTCGTGCGCCAGAAGGCGCCGGTGCCGGGCTTGTCGAGGACCACCTCGCCCGGCCGCGGCCGCAGCTCGTCCACGATATCACGGCCGTCGTCGTCGTCGTCGAGGAGATGTCCCCGCCGGTCTCGCTGGGCAGCGCCGAGGTCGACCGGATCAGTAATATAACCCGCACGGGTGTGGACGACGTGCAGTCCGAGATGACGAGCAGCGGCCAGCGCTGCCTTGGCCGCGGCCACGGCGACGCGGATGCCCGACAGGACGGCCGCATGGTCCGTCTGGTTGAGGCCGAAGCCGGCGGAATCGACAACATGGCGCTGGACATCGACAAGGACAAGGGCGGTGTGGCGCAGGGGACACTCATAGGAACGGGGTTGGGCAGCCACCAGAGACAGCGTCGGCGAGGCCATGTTGATGTTGCGAGGAGGAGAGGAGGAAAAAGAAGAGAAACGACCAAAGAGCGGATGTCGTTGGATCCGCCGTTGAGCGAATGCCCCCGATTTTCCACCAACGCAAGAACTTGTGGGGATGGCCGCCATCCCAGGAGCCTGGCTGGCCGGCCATCCAGTGCTCTCGTCTCTCGGCAGTCTGGCTGCCGGCGGAAAAGAAAAATGAGTTTCCGCGACGGTTTTCTCGAGAAGAAGCCATTTTCGCCGTCTGCGAGGACAGGCAATGACCCTGGCCGACGGCCGCTGCCTTTGGGACGAACTAGCAGCCAGTCGATCTTGTCAGCAGACGAGATCGGCACGTCGGATGGACACGGAATGCATGCATAGGACGGAGAAGACTGAGAAGACGGAGACGAAGACATGATATTACTGCTTTGGGCACATGCGTCATGTGTAACTTTGATTATGTAATCAACAAAGGGTCCAACTGCGCTACGTTCGGCGTCCCGCATGTTGGCTGGCTGTCTCTTGGTAGCCTGGCTGTCCTGGCTGTCCTGGCTGTCCTCTTGGTAGTCAAGCTGTCTTGGCTGTCCTGTCTGTCCTGGCTGTCTGCCCAGCAGCCTGACTGTCTTCACCAAATCTTTCCAATGGCAGCATCTGTCCTGTGAGGTCAAGTAATTCGGATGCTGGGGTATCATGTCAGGTGGAGCTTTACGAGGATGACTTCCCATCACTGGATACCAGCAAGCCATGTTGCAGCTTGGCAGTGTCTGGGTCGGCTGTACGAGGACGGAGAAGGGTAGTCAGACCCACTTCGAGTATCCGTTGTACCCGTGGAGCACGGAGAGTAGATGTAGAAGCTGTAGAAGCTGTAGAAGCTGTGCTGTAGACTGTTATGCGTGTTAAAACTGTTAGATGACAGTCGGGATTTTACATACTGCAGTCCCGTCAGCGTCAGCACTCGATTCCCTGTCCAGTCGACTCTTCCACCTCAGTCGGCTCTTCCAACCTCAGTCGACTCTTCCACCTCAGTCAGTCGGCTTCCGTGGATCGTACATCTCGTAGCCCTCGTCGTCCGTGTCGCTCTCTGCCAAACTGTCGGCCTTGTCGGCCGGTGTGGCTGCCTCGGCTCGTAGGGTTGTCGGCGCGGCTGGTTCCGCCGTCGGCTCGGCCGCCTTGTCCTTGTCGACAGGCACAAAGGCCGACTTGAACCCCCCCTTTTTGAAGCCGCCCTTCTTGAAGCCGGCGCCGAGAGCAGCGCCGGGTCCCTCGGCATGGCCGTCGCCCAGTTTGATGCTGATGACGGCGTCGGCGGCCTTGGCCTCCTGGCGGCGGGCGCGCTCGGCGGCGCCGGGGTCGCGCACCATGGCCTTCATGTCCTTGAGGCGCTGCTTGTGGGAGTGATCGTACGACGACAGGTGGGATTCGTATTCGTTCATACGCGAATAGCCCTTTTGGCAGAGGTCGCAGAAGAAGTGCCGCATGGCTTCGCGGGCCGACGCCGTCTGCGCCGGCCGAAGAGTCTGTGGTCTCTGCACGGGTCAGCTCTACTCGTCCTCAGTCGCTTCTCTCTTCTCTCCCCACTCACCGGCCCCATGTTGACGCGTAAGGACTCGGTCCTCTTTCGATCATGAATCGTTTGTTGAGGCTAAATAAGACCCCACTGTGGCCTAGCGGTCTCTAGCGAATCAAACCCGCTCTTTTAGTGCTTATCCCCGCCAGAGAGCCTCAACCTCCCAAAGACTTGTGCCGACAGAGAAACCCTGTCTGCCCATGCGCCCAACAAGATTCGCCCTAGCCGTGCCATAAAACGACGGCAGCTCACCGGGCCTGACCGTCCGGTGAACCTCTATAGCGTCTTCTCGTCTTCGTTCTGTCGCTCGTCGCTCGTCCTCGTCTCGTCTCGTCCGCAATGGCCTCCGATCGACTGCGGCGGCTTCAGGCCAATGCATCCATGGTCTCGATGCTTCAGCTCGATCCAATGCCCATGGAAGCCTCTCCTCTGCCGTCTCCCACGGCCACTCGTGACTTGGAAAAGGAACCGTCTGCCGGCACCACCTCCGCCCTCGGCCTCAGCAACTCCGGCCACAGCGCCATCTACTATTGTAAGATTTTCTCTCTTCTCACTTCTCATTTTGTCTTCTCCTTCACCTCCTCTCTCTCCTCTCTCTCTCCTCTACACTCCCTCCTCCCTCCTCTCCCCCCTCTCTCCCTCTCTCCCCTCTCTCCTCACCTCTAACTCTTCTCCCCCAGTATCTCGTGCGCAACGCTACTCCTCCTACGCCTTCACCATCTTCTCCTCCGTCCACCTCGTCACCACCTCCCTCATCCCCCTCGCCACGCGCTCGGTTCCCGCCTCCGAGTCCTATCTCTTGCTCGCCCGTGAGATCTACCAGACCCGTCTCTCCGAACCGCTGCTCGTCGCCGCGCCTCTCCTCCTCCACGTCGCCGCCGGCCTCGGCCTGCGCCTCGTCCGCCGCTCCCAGAACCTGCGCCGCTACGGCGATGGCAGCGATACCCTCGTGGCCGACCGCTGGTTCTCGCGCACCCGCTCGGCCCTCGCGCGTCTGCAGGCCGGCTGGCCGCCGCTGACCGTCATCGCTGCCTCCGGCTATGCCCTGACCGTCGCCGTCGCTGCCCACGTCGCCGCCAACCGCCTGCTGCCGCTCGCCGTCGAGGGCGACAGCGCCGACATTGGCCTCGCCTACATCGCCCACGGCTTTGCCCGCCATCCCACCGTCGCCTGGACGTCGTACGCCGTCTTCCTCGGCCTCGCCGCTGGCCACACCGTCTGGGGCTGGGCCCGCTGGCTCGGCCTCGCCCAGCGCGCCGCCTGGTCCGACAATCCCTGGCAGCAGCTGCTGCCATCGACCGACGAGAAACACGTCCGGCCCACCGGCCATGCCGCCCTCGACAAGGCCCGCCGTCGCCGTCGCCGCCGCACCTGGCTCGCCATCCAGACCGGCACCGTCGTCGTCTTCGTGGCCTGGGCCGCCGGCGGACTCGGCGTCGTCGCCCGTGGCGGCCGCATGCAGGGCTGGATCGGCGGCATCTACGACGATCTGTACATTCGCATGGGCTTATGACGGAGTTTTGTGTTTGTTTCATCTTCTCTTACATCTTCACATAGAGCAAGGCGCTGGATGATCACAGGAGTCTTGGATAGACAGGTAGACAGTGATCACAGGATCTATTTCTAAAGACTTTCTTTGTAAGTACGGCCATGTAACCCCTTCTCTTCTACACCTTCCGTAAGTACAGCACATGTATCAGCCTCTTTCCCTCTACGCCAGCGACGCGGCATCGCCGGCCTTGAGCTTGCCGGCGCCGACGAGGCGGCCGACCTCGCTGCTCCAGACGCCGTGGATGTCGTCGGACGTCTTGAGGCCGGCGAGCTTGGCGGCCAGGGCGGCGATCTCGTCGGGGTCCAGCTTGCCCTGGACGAGGTCGACGTCGCCGAGGACCTTGTCGATGGCGGCGGCGGAGGCGTCGCCGCTGGCAAAGTAGTTGGCGTCCTTGACGGAGCCCTTGAGCACGCGCTTGTTCTTCTTGACGGCGTTCTTGGCCGCCTCCTTGGCCTTCTTGGCCGCCTCGCGGTCGGCCTTGGCCGCGTCCTCGGCCGCCTTGGCGCTGCGCGCCTCCTCCTCCTTCTTGCGGGCAGCCTCTTCGCGGGCGGCCTTCTCGGCGGCCTCCTTGTCGAGGCGCTTCTTGTTCTTGGCCGCGTTGGCCTCGTGGCGGAAGCGCTTGATGCGCTCGTCGCCGGCCGACGCGTCGTCCAGCAGCTTGCGCAGGCGCGCATTGTCCTCGGCCTTGCGCTTCTTGCGCGCGTTGGCGTTCTTGCGGTCCATGTGGCGCTTCTGGTCGCGGCTCTCGTTGTCGTCGGGCGCCTCCTCGTCGAGGTACTCAAACGTGCGCCAGCTGTCAAAGTTGTACCAGAAGTTGTAAAACGCCTCGACGTCCTCCTTCGTCGCCGCCTCGCCGCCAAACGTCGGCACCGGCTGGCTGCGGCTGAACCGCGCCTCCGACTTGAACACGCGGCTCCACAGCTTGTAAAAGTCCGCCTTGGGCGCCGCCGCCAGCTGCTTCTTCGTCGGCGGCTCCACGTCCGCCTCCTCGTCCACCGAGTCAAACTGCCGCCGCTTCGTCGGGTCCAGCAGCACCTCCGTCGCCTTCTGGATGCACTTGAAAAAGTTGTCGTCGTCCGCACGACCCGCCGCCGCCTTCTTGTCGGGGTGGTGCTTCAGCACCTTCTTACGGTGCGCCTTCTTGATCTGCTCCTCCGTCGCCTTGTACCGGTACTTGCTCAGTCCCAGCACCGCATAGTGGTCTTGGCTCTACTCTGTGTTAGCAGACTTCTCTCCTCTTTTCTGTCTCCTCTCTCACCTTCCAGTCTTTGGCATCCCGCAGGAGCATCGACGGGTCCTCGGGCTCGCTGATCTCGCCGTCGTTGTCGGCATCCACAATCTTCTTCGCCCGCGCCTCCGCCTCTATCCGGTCATCCTCCGAAAACGTCCGGTTGTGCCGCATCCGCCGCGCATGCGCCAGGTACTGCGGGCCAACCGGCTCCACGCTGCGCTGCGTCGCCGGCGACAGCGACTTGATCCGCTTGATGTCTCCCTCCGCCTGCCATCCCTCCGGCAGCACGGGGAAGTGTCTGTCCGCAATCAGTGTCGTAGCGGCTGCCATGGTACCTGCTGCAAGACTGCTGGTGGTAGAGGGGAAGTGGGTTGAAAAAAAAAGAAGCCTAATTTTCCGAGCAAGAAAATCTCAAGAAAAAAAAATAAAAAGAGAAAAAATTGGTGGGGTCCTGGTCACGTGATATAGCGAATCAGCGCAACGGCGCTCGCCGTGTTCTCACGGCTTCGTGAAAATCAACACCCGGACGCCTTCAGACGATCAGAAACACCAACCAAGGGTTTCCCACATCCCTACTCAATCCAATGGCTCTCGCAGCATACAGAGGCCTGTTCCGGGCTGCCAAGATCGCCTTCCATGGTAGGAACCCTCAGCCTCAGACACCAGGCGACACCCGTTGCAAAGTGGTCTCAGCTCTCTTCTGACGTCTTCCAGGCGACTCGTCGACGCTCGTGGGCGCCCAGGACCAGATCCGGAAGCAGTTCCGCGACAAGCTGAGCTTAGATCCTGCGGATCCCGCTGTCCAACCCGCCATCCAGCACGCCAACCAGGTCGCCATGTTTCTACGCACCAACTTGGTCCAAGGCAAGAGGGAAGAGGACGGTGTCTATAGTAAGTTGTCTGTCCTCGTCTCGTCTTCGTCTCATCTAACGGACAGAACTGCGGATACACGAGGACACGGAACGCGGAGACAATGACACCATCAAACTGGGCAACCAGACTATCAAGATCGACGGCAAGACATGTGCCGACATGTGAAAGTAATGTATTATTTATGTACTGTACATCAGTCGGTAGCCCGACAGGAATCCAAACGCCCAGACGCCTCTTCACTTCTGCAGCCCTCTTGTGGTCATGTGTTTGGATATGCGTGTAGCATGGCGAAATCTCCCAGGCAACCCAAAACGCCGCAGACGTGTCCGTGTGATGAGTAGAGAGAGAGAGAGAGAAGGAGAAGGAGAACGACAAGAGCATCGCTAGTTGCCGGAAAGACTGGCATAGGGCACGTCGGAGGCGCCCGGAGGCGCTGCCGGCACGAGGCTGGCCCCGTCTGCCGAGCTGCCTTCGGTGTCGTCACCTCCCACGGCGGCCTTGCCGCCTGGGCCGCCTGGGCCGCCGGCCTGTCGTTTTCGCAACTCGGGGAAGGCCGACCGGCCGTCGCGGATCATTTCTACCCGCTGTTCCCGGTTCATCGTGCCAATGGGCCGGGCCTGGCCCCAGCGTACCCGCAACGGACAGCCGGCAATGACAGCCCGTCCCTGGCAGGCGGCGGCCGCCCGTTCGGCCGCCTCGCGAGAGTCGTAGTTGATAAAGGCGCAGTGGGACATGTGCGAGCACACCAGCGACCGGATCTTGCCGTGCACCTTGAAGAAGTCGCGCACCTTGTACTCGGGCAGGTCGTCCTCGACGCCCGTGACAAAGAGGGACATGATATTCGGGTCGGCCGGCGGTTGCCAGTCCTTGGGTCCTGGTGGCGGAATCGACGCGGGCGTCCGTCGACCGGCGACAGACCCCGACCCCGAGGCCGATCCTGGACCGGATGCCGGTCCCGGCCCAGCACCCAGGGCCCGCGCCGCCTTGGAGTCCCGTGTGCGGATGGGGCCAGGGCCGCCGATGCCGGCACCGACGATGGCGTTGCCGCCGCTGGACGAGCCGCTCTGGCTGCGGCTGCCGCTGGCCACGGGGTGGCCGTCGTCGTCGACCTGGCGGCCCTTGCGGAAGTAGGGCTTGCTCTGGGCGAGGCGCTGGAGCAGCTCGCGGGCCTTCTCGTCTGTCTTCTCGTACTCTTCGGTGCCGATGAGGCCCTTCTCGATGGCCTCGCTGTTGTTCTGGGCGTAGTACTCGCGGTTGATGTCGGAGGTGGGGCCCGGGGCAATCATCTTGAGGGCGGCATCGCGGACGGCAATGGGCAGGCCAAAGGACAGGTCGAGGGTGCAGCTCTGGCAGCAGTTCTTGAGACGGGCACACGTCAGACAGATGTTGGTGCGCTTCTTGCGGCCGTGGGCGCGGCTCGCCGGCCAGCTGAAGACGGTAAAGGGCCGCGTGCACAGCTTGCACTCGGCGCCATAGTCCTCCTTGAGCATGCGGACGTAGGGGTTCTCCGGCAGACAGTTCTCGCAGACGGATGGGAAATCGGTGGCCTCCCAGCCCGAGCGATTGATGTCAGCTTTTATCTGCGGCGGCATCGTGGTCCGAGGGGGTCGAGTGGTCGTGCAGAAAGGGGGCGTGCGCGCGCGAAAAAAAAAAAGTACCGATGTTCCGTTTTGCGATATCTGGCTATCCGGGAGACACTGCGGTTTCAAATCGGAAGGATGCCGTGACTTTCAGATCGCGACGGAGAAAGTCGCATGCGAGTTTCGACGAGTGGGGATCTCGGAGTAGGCCGTTGCGGCAAAAAAATATCATTATTCATCATGCGCCACTGTGGCTGACAAATTGACTTTGTCACGTGATATGCCCGGACAGGCAAGTTTGAGGCTTTGCTTGGGCTGAAGAAGAGATCTCCTCAAGAATATAGTGCAGTCCTCGAAGAACAGCAGATTCAAACGAGTCCACATATCGACTGGATTGAGTTTGGTATACAGCCATGGACTCATGATTTCAGGTGTTGTAGAACTGTCGTCAAGAGCGTGTTGTAAAACTGCCGTGTTCTCCCTGTTTAAAGAGCTGTCCAACTGTCTCCAATTGTGGTGTCTGAACGATCTGACTTGCATTGGTATGTGTAGTCGACTGCTGACTCTCATTGCATGCGGCATGTATAAAGTCAGATTGGCATGAGAATGAAACATGATTTCAAGCACAACACTTTGTTCAAGATGAAAATGTTGGGATCTCAACGATGCTGTTGACCTAATTCTTACGTGACGCTATTGTAATGTTTGATTACAGATATTTGGCAGGGATTCTCGGAGAATTCCCCGTCGTTAAATGCAGGCGGCAGAGGAAGGCTTTGGTTGTTGAAGATCTCTGCGAGGATGGCGATCTGGAGGTCACTGGAGTCGGACTCTTTGATCTTTCTCCACTGAATTAATTTGAGATTTTATTTTATTTTATTTTATTTTGATCCTCTTTGAAAACGGAGGACTCCGTACTCCGTACTCGTACGCGTACTCGTACTCGTACTCCGATTCAGTCTGATTTGAAATCTTCTACTCATCCGAGTGGACAGGAGTGAAAACGATAGATGCAGACAACCGAGAATGACAGTACTTTTGCAACTTGCACGAACTGCACGAACCAATATCATGACCCCTGTGCCGATGCTCACCGGGACGAGGCGCCTCGGGGATTCCAAATACCAAGCACCGAGGTCGCTGTCGAAAAGCGGACCACACCCGAATAGGCAAGGGGCAACGGTTGGGCGACTAGGCACGGAGAAACAGAAAGAGAAGCAGAAGGCAGAAGGCAGAAAGCAGAAAGAAACGGAAAGAAAAAACAGAAAATCAGAAAACAGAAAAAAAGAGAAAATCAGAAAATCAAAATCATCACATCGGCCAGTGGTATGCATGGACGGCCCACTAGGGTTGGGCGACAAGTATCGTACGAGCAGGTTACAGGATGCATGCATCTGCAGGAAGGGTCATGATGTTGTGCCGAGGAGGAAGAGGGCATGTAGAAGAAGGGCCTCTGCGAGAGGCTTCGTACTCGTACTCGTACTCGTATATGAAAGCGACGACGATGGAACCACGTGACGGCACTAATAACCTTATCTTCCTATCGCAGGGGATCTTTCTGACAGCCGGGCAGCCCCACCGGGTCGTCACCGCCTTCGTTTACCCCTGGCCATTAAATTGACCAAATTAATTTCAGAGATTCCTTTTTCCAGGCAGCCATTAAGAGCATCTGGGACCCATTGCGCATCCACGAGTATTTCTTCTCTGTTTTCCTTGAGAATCAAACGCATTCGCACGCACTCACACATACCTCAAAGATGGCAACACTCGAGCAGGAGAACCACCAGCGCGATGCTGACTTCAACAAGGCCATGCACGGCAAGTCGGCGCAGGCCAAAGGAGGTGTAGCGGCCATGTTCAGCAAGGACCGCGAGGCCAAGAAGCTGGCCGTGGACGAGTACTTTAAGCACTTTGATAACAAGACGGCGGAGGGGGAGACCGAGGAGGACCGCAAGGTAAGACCTTCTTACTGTCCCAATGGGGCGGCTTGCAGAATGGCGTGAGATATGAACTGACCCGTTGCCAGGCCCGCACCAAGGAATACGCCACCCTGACGAGACAGTAGGTACCCTGTTCCTTTCGTTTACGGAGTACCCCATGCGGAGACGCTGGATCTCGTGATCTTGTGATCTTTTGACCTTAAGCTCACATTGGCAGGTACTACAATCTGGCGACGGATCTGTACGAGTACGGCTGGGGCCAGAGCTTCCACTTCTGCCGGTACTCGCTCGGGGAGTCGTTTTACCAGGCGATTGCGCGGCACGAGCACTACCTGGCGCACAGCATCGGCATCAAGGAGGGCATGCGGGTGCTGGACGTGGGCTGTGGCGTGGGCGGCCCGGCGCGGGAGATTGCCAAGTTCACGGGGGCCAAGATCATTGGCCTGAACAACAACGACTACCAGATCCAGCGGGCGACGCACTACGCGGCCAAGGAGAAGCTGTCGGAGCAGCTGGCGTTTGTCAAGGGCGACTTTATGCAGATGTCGTTCCCGGACAACTCGTTTGACGCCGTGTATGCGATCGAGGCGACGGTGCACGCGCCGAAGCTGGAGGGCGTGTACGGGGAGATCTTCCGGGTGCTGAAGCCGGGGGGTGTGTTTGGCGTGTACGAGTGGCTGATGACGGACGAGTACGACAACGAGAACGTCGAGCACCGCAACATCCGGCTGGGCATCGAGCTGGGCAACGGCATCTCCAACATGGTCAAGGTGTCGGAGGGTCTGGCGGCCATCAAGAATGTGGGCTTTGAGCTGCTGCACAACGAGGACCTCGCGGACCGCGACGACCCGTTGCCGTGGTACTGGCCGCTGGCGGGCGAGATGAAGTATCTGCAGTCGTGGGGCGACGTGTTTACGATTGTGCGCATGACGCACACGGGCCGGACGCTGATGCACGGGCTGACGGGCTTCTTGGAGAAGATCGGAGTGGCGCCTGCGGGCACCAAGAAGACGGCTGATGCGTTGGCCGTGGGCGCCGACTGTCTGGTGGCGGGTGCGCGGCAGCATCTCTTTACGCCCATGTATCTGATTGTTGCGCGGAAGCCACTGAATTAGAGAGCCAGAAGAGAAGACGGAGAATGAAGCACAATGTAATGCGGAGGTATTACGGGGTATCTGGAGACTCCATAGAATAATGTACTCCGTACGCAGTTTTAGCGCTTAAAAACTGGGCCAGGACGGCGAACGGTGTTTTGCGGCGATAAACGCCGTCTGAGACCGGAGCACCGAACTGTGCGACAGCGCCTGGGCAGACCTGTCGCGGCACTGCAGAAGCCCCCCAGCAAGCCCCGAAATTAGCGCCTCCTAGGGCGGGAAAAATGCGCAATGCGCAATGGGTCTTGTGGCTTTTGTCTTTTCGTGCATTTTTCCCTTTTCTCGTCGGGTCCGCCATCGCCGTCTCTCGTCAGCTGTTTCGTTTCGTTCTTCTGTCACCCCATCTTGTGCCTCCCGTGGACTGTCTAGATCTTGTCCTAGACGTCGTGTGCTGAACGAGTTCTGCCGTTCTGTCTTTCCTCATTGCCAACATGTCTCGCTATCTTCGTCCGGCCAGCCGTCTGGCCACTGCGGCCACTCGTTCTCTGTCGTCTCCTGCTCCCGTCTTTTCCGGCCTGCGCGCGGCACAGCTCTCGCGCACCGTCACCGCCGGTCTGCAGCGGAGGTCCTATGCCGAGACGGCGGGCGTCAAGGAGTACACCGTCCGTGATGCCCTGAACGAGGCCCTGGCCGAGGAGATGGAGGCCAATCCCAAGGTCTTCATTCTCGGCGAAGAGGTCGCCCAGTACAACGGCGCCTACAAGGTCACCAAGGGCCTGCTCGACCGGTTTGGCGACAAGCGCGTCATCGACACGCCCATTACCGAGTCTGGCTTCTGTGGTCTGGCCGTCGGTGCTGCTCTGAGTGGTCTTCACCCTGTTGTAAGTTTTCTTTCCTTTTCTTTCCTCGCTTCGCTCGTTTTGTCCTCTTCGACGAGCTTGTTGTTTTCTTTCCTCGCTCGCTCGTTGTTTTTCTTCCTCGCTCTCCTCACTCTCCTCGCTCGTCCTCGCTTCGCTCGTCCTCCTCGTCGTCCGCTAACCCTCAGTGTGAATTCATGACGTTCAACTTCTCCATGCAGGCCATTGACCAGGTGGTCAACTCGGCCGCCAAGACGCTCTACATGTCTGGCGGCATTCAGCCCTGCAACATCACCTTCCGTGGCCCCAACGGCTTCGCCTCGGGCGTCGCCGCCCAGCACTCCCAGGACTACAGCGCCTGGTACGGCAGCGTGCCCGGCCTCAAGGTGGTCGCTCCCTACAGCGCCGAGGACGCCAAGGGCCTGCTCAAGGCCGCCATCCGCGACCCCAACCCCGTCGTGGTGCTGGAGAACGAGCTGATGTACGGCGTCTCCTTCCCCATGTCCGAGGCCGCCCAGAAGGACGACTTTGTCATCCCCTTTGGCAAGGCCAAGATCGAGCGCGCCGGCAAGGACCTGACCATGGTCACGCTGTCGCGCTGCGTCGGCCAGACCCTCGTCGCCGCCGAGGCCCTCAAGCAGAAGTACGGCATCGAGGCCGAGGTCATCAACCTGCGCTCCGTCAAGCCCCTCGACCTTGACGCCATCCTCAAGTCCGTCAAGAAGACCCACCGCCTCGTGTCCGTCGAGTCCGGCTACCCCTCCTACGGCGTCGGCGCCGAGATCCTCGCCCTCACCATGGAGTACGGCTTCGACTACCTCGACGCCCCGGCCATGCGCATCACCGGCTCCGACGTGCCCACCCCCTACGCCCAGAAGCTCGAGGAGCTGAGCTTCCCCACCGAGACCCTCATCGAGGAGTACTGCGCCAAGATGCTGCGGGTCTAGGCCACAGACAACGGATAGGGACTTGTGGAGGCTATGGGGAGCGGAGGAGCGGAGGAGCGGAGTAATGACCGTAGAGGAGGGCACTCTGTATTTAATGTCCTTTTTTTGGCCAATGTACGAAAACAAGACATGCATTAGTAAGGGACTTGTAAGGGACTTTGTGTACATGAAAAGACCCATCCTCTATTGTTCCCTCATGACGACACCGTGCCGCAGGGCCCCTTGCTGCCTGTGCTGTTGGCCCGGCTGGTATCCTCGCTAAAGTTGATCGTCGCCTGGCCGTTGGGACACGTCGTCGACGTCCCCGTCGTCGCATTCCACCCGTAGATGATCGTGCACGGCACCGGCGTCTCGTCCCACGGCAGGTAGGCCCAGCCCTGGCAGCCCTCGTCAAAGTTGCTGTAGCAGGTCGTGCAGCACGCCTGCGCATCGCTGGCCGCCAGCAGCTTGTACGGCCACGTCGTCGCGCCCTCGTCGGCCACGCCCATGTAGGACACGTCCGTGGCCCAGGCCGACGGGTCGGTGCAGGCATCCGCAGTGGTCTGAGGTGAGCAGGAGATCGGGACAAGGGAGAAGGGAAACATACCGACTGGCTGGGGCTCGTGGCCGACGTCGACGTGCTGCAGGTCGGACATGCCGAGGCACTGGCCGTGGGAGCATCCCTAGGATGTTAGTTAGCACATTCACACAGAGCTCCGACCCCAGAACGTCCACCCCGTCGCTTACTTGGCATTCCCCCGGACGGACAGCATGTGCAGCACAATCGGCAGGATGATGAGGGCCAGGATGCCGACCGTGAAGCTGACAATGGCCCCCACAATGTAGGGGCTCTTGCGGGCTCGCCGCCACAGCCGCGTCAGGCGGCCGGGCGGCCCGTGGGCCGTGTTCTTCTCGCCGGCTTCCCCGGCGCCGACGATGCCGGCCTCGGTGTCGTTCCGGGCGGCCATGTCCTGGGCGGCGCCGCCCCCACTGCTGACCACCACCTGGGGGCCGGCGCTCTCGTCAAACTCCACATACTGGGGGCTGGCCAAGCTCTCGGGCTGTCGCGTCTCGGGATCGGTCTCTGGGCTGGGGAGGTCCTGCGGACTGGCGCTCTCTGGGCTGGGCAGGTCTTGCGGACTGACGCTCTCTGGACTCAGCAGGCCTTGCGTCTCTCCAGGACTGTCCAGCGCCACGGGCGCCAGGGCCGGGCTGCCCCGGGCCGTCGCTGCGGCTGCCTCGCCGTGGGCAAGCTCTTTCTCTGTGTCTGCCATTTTGGGAGAGCAAACGTTGGTGGATCGGCTACGCAGCAACAGAAATCCACAGAAACCTGCTGACCCAGCAATCTCTGGCCGGCGTGGGCGGTGGTGTTGTCTCACTGCCAAGGTTCCTGTGCTCGTGACCCTGTGACGGGGGTGGTTTTGCGTTTACGTCGATTTGGGGCTGGACAGTCTTTTCGCTTTTCGTTTTTCGCTTTTCGTATTTCACTTTTTGCTCTCCTTTTCCTTTCGCTCTCCTCCTTTTCATCCGGTCTCCGGACAAAGTAGCGGTCATTCAAAGATGTGCTTTATTTCTGACATCAACATCTTACGTTCTCCATTCTTTCTCCATACTTTTCTCGGTCCCAGCCATTTTGTTCCACTGCCGACGTGCCTTCCACGAGAGCGCCCCCCTTTTGACTTGTCACATCGGAGCCCAGAAGAAACATGGAAGGCGAGCTGGGCGGAGGTGATCACAGGCGGCCACAGGCAAGCACTAGGCCTAAGAAACAGGCCTCCAAGGCCGTGTGACAGACCTGTGACAAACAGGTGTGACAAGGAGCACCTCGTGCTCACATGCGGACCTCACCGTTTGGGGAGATCGGCAGTCTTAGTTTGGGCAAGCTTTGGCGGCACAGCCTTTCGATTTAAGCATACGTGGTAGGCATGTAGAGGTTATTCATAGTAATTCCGTAATATGCATCTAATGTTTCTTAAATGGAAATTGAATTTTAATTGAATCTCTTTAATTGAATTTCTCTAAAATGTCAAAAAAGAAACATTAAATTCTGTGTAAGAAAAAGATCGACATAAAATGCCAAAAAATAAGGTCCTGCCCGGACTCGAACCGGGGCTCTTGGAAATTGGAGAAATCAGAATCCAATGTCCTAACCGCTAGACTACAGGACCGTCTGATGCTTGAGGGCTGTTTCTCTTAGTATGCCATATATGCTAAGTCCGAAAGCTAACGATTGCCCTCAGTACCTCTACGCAAGATCTCATCAGCGGTGAAAGAGATCTCATAAGTATTTGAGATCTCAAGTATTTATGAGAAGTGAACTCATACTTGATAAGAGTATTGAGATCTCATAGTATTTATGAGAAAAATCCATACCTCATAAAGCGTTTGACGAGAAAACTCATACGTCATTTGATCAGTAATAAAGCTGCCACTGGTATCATACAAACAAGAGTTCACAAACAAAAGGAGTCTCAACAAAAGAAGACATCCCCACAAGAAACCATACACTTTTTGCTCTTTTGTTCACGACAGCCGCTCCAGCTGCTGCTCCACGTCCATGTGCCACTTCATCTCCACAAACCCCCCCGTCCGCGCCAGCCGCGACGGGATGTCGAGCACCTCCTCGTCGTCCAGCGCCGCTGCCTGGTCCGCATGAAACCGGTTTGGCGCCGTCAGCAGCAGCTTCACCGCACACGCCGGCCGCCTGTGCTGCTTGTGCGGCGGCGACGACGATGGCCGGGCCAGCTTCAGCAGCTCCTGCACGAGCCACTCGGCGTCCGGGGCCGTCTCGGCGTGGTCCAGGTACCACGACAGCCCGTCCAGCAGGCAGAGCACCGTCGTGTGGGCCGGCAGCTGGCGCAGCACGGCGACGAAGCGCCGCCACATCTTGGCCAGGTCGCGGCTGCGCTCGAGCGGGCCGACGTCGACGTCCGGACAGCGCGCCAGCAGCTGGGCCACGAGGCCCTGGACGACGCCGGCGAGGCCCCCGTGGCGCCGGTTGCCACTCTCAAAATGCTCACCGCAGAAAAAGGTGAGCGGCACCAGGTCCGGCCGGTCGTCGGCGCGCAGCTGCTCGAGGGCGGCGGCGAGGCGGGCACACACAAACGTCAGGGCCGACTGGCGGCAGATGCTGGGCGCGTGGCCGTTGACCAGCAGCACCGCCGAGCCAGGCGCCGTCAGCCAGGCCGCGAGCCGCAACGACCGCGCCATGTAGACGCTGCGCTCCTGGTCGTCGCCGGCCAGCAGCGGGCCCAGCCGGCAGGCCGCCAGGATGTCCGCCTCGATGGCGCGCAGGTCAGGGCGAAGGACTAGAGGTTAGTCGTGTACTCTGGTGATTTGTGCCTTTAGGAAAGCAGAGAATGCCTACTCTTGCTCTTTTCCGGGGCCGGAAGGGCCGCAAGGGCCGGCAGAGCACGCGTCCGTTTCCGCTTGGCATCGGCGGGATCGAGCAGTTTCACTGCGTGTGTTAGCGAGGAAGCTTCTTCGTACATTCAGACCTACTCTGCTCCAGATATCCCAGAATCTGGCTGCCGCCTTGCAGCAGTTTCTGCAAGAGCTCGAGCGGGATGGTCTGCCGCATCTGCTCTTCCTGGATGTCCCGGAGCTGGTCGCCGATCTGCGCCTGGCCCTGCTCAAAGACATCCCAGCGCTCCTGCAGGGCCTGGTTGGCCCGCTCGTTCTCGGCCTGGGCGACATACAGCGCGTACTGGATGGCCTCGATGATGGCCCGGTTGCCTTTCTCGGTGGCGAGCTCGAGCCGCTTCATCATCTCCTTTTCGCAGATGTCTGCCTCCCTGTTAAAGGCCGCGCGGGCGTCGAGGATGGCATCGATCTTGTGCAGCAGGTCCCGCTGGAACGAGGCCGGCTGCAGTATCACCTGCAAGGCTTTGCCGACGGCATTGCGCTGGAGGAAGTGCAGGATGTGGCCCAGGGCGCTCAGGATGGCCGCGTAGAAGCCCTTGCTGAGGGCGACGAGGTGCGCCGAGTCCCGGTACACCCGGAGGACGCGCTTGGCCCCGTTGAGGATCGTCGGGATCTGCACGAGCGCCTCGAGGACGCGGCCCTTGACCTGGTGGAAGCGTGCTGCTGCCTGTGATGAGTCAGCAATTACCAATCAAGACCAGTCCACCCCAGCCCCTTTCGACTAATACGGAGCACACACCGACAGCACGAGCTTGAGGCCGCCGCAGACGACCGACAGGTAGACGGACTCGTCCGGCAGCAGGCCCAGCCAGCCTTCGACGTTGTCCTTGCACTCGGCGAGTTTCCGGCAGGCCACGCGGGCCGCTTTCCACAGCACACGGCGGGAGTCGTCTGGCTGGAGGCGGACGACGGCGGCGGCGACGACGGCCTCGAGGTCCTGGACGCTGTGCAGCTGGTCGGGGCGGATGCCGGTCTGGTATTTTGGCTTGGCCGTGCGTTCGTATTCGAGCATGGCGTCTTTGAAATTCCGCTCTTCCAGGGCGACGTCGTCGTCCGCGGCGGCGACCTGGAAGACTTGAGTGGCGGCTGTGACTTGGGTGGCGGCGGTGGGACCCCAGCGGGCCGACAGCTCTGCCTGGGGCGACAACCAGGGATGGACGGCGCCGGCGGGCAGGCAGTCCGGGGTGATGCCGCAGAACATCTGCTTGCCGTGTGCCTCGGCCATGAGACCGAGACTGCCAACGTTGCTAAAGTCTGCCAACTTTGTGGAAGTCATGGTTCGGGAGGGGGTGAGAGGAATGGAGTCGGAGGAGGAATGACTGGGTCTCGGCTGGCGTCTTGCAGCTTTTCAATGCCTCTCCGCCCGTGGCTCTGCCTCGTCGGCCACACCTGACAGCGGCATAAAAAGAGGAGATGCTTTATGTCTGGTGATCCAGTGAGTTCCCGCCGTTGCACATTGTCTGACGTGTGCGAGCCTGACTGGCTCGTGTGGTTTGTTCAGCCTTGCCTGACAGAACGATTAGCGACCCAGTTCCCATTGGCGGACCCGAGCGTCATGATCGTCCTACCTGTGCCTGAAATCCTGCCTGACTTTGCCCAAGCCCTCTGCTTCTTTTTTCTTTTTCTTTTTCTTTTTCTGCCTTTCGCCTTTTGCCTTTTGCCTTCTGCCTTTTGCCTTGCCTTCTTTTTCTGCCTTTCCTTCTGCCTTGTCTCTCCCATGCTGACAACCCCAACATGAACAAGCCTCCAGAGGCACATTTGATCCCGGCCATGCATCCGTTCAAGCGAGACCCCCCTTCGGTGGTCGACATGCTGCGGCCCAAGTCGGCCACCATCGACACGACCGAGTCCTCGCTGCCGGTGCCTCCCGAGCCCGCCGGGTTCCCGGAACGCCCGCGATCGGCCCTGGCCGGACCGGCCGAAGATGCGCTCAACCTGATCACGAAAGCGGCGCTGATCCCGGCGCTGTCGCCCGAGCAGCCGCGGGCCGGCCTGTTCCGGAAGATCTGGAAGTCGTCTCCCAAGGTGGACGTGGCGGATGCCGACAAGGCGCGGCCGGAGGAGGAAGACACGGCGACGAGCGAGACGGACTCGTCGGACGACTTCAAGCCGAACTGGGTGCGCAAGCGCAAGTCGATGAAGAAGGCGCAGGAGGCCGAGCGGTACTTTGTGCGGACGCCGGAGGGCATCACGTATGTGCCGGACAGCCTGTGGATGGCCAAGAAGAAGTTTGCCGTGAACACGCACCTGTATGTCGGGCTGGACGCGTCGGAGCGCCCCGAGACCATCCGGGCCAACGCGCGGACGGCGATTCCGGTGCGGGTGCGCATTGTCAACGAGCTTCTGCTGGAGGAGATGAAGAAGATCTGCACGTTTGGCGACCTCAACCACGACCACGTGGCGCCGTTCCAGACGCTGGTGCTGTACGACCAGGAGTTCCGCAAGGCGCTGGCCAAGCGGGAGGCCGAGTTCAACAACAGCATCCGGCGGTCGTACCGGGACCACCCGGCAGTGATGCGGCAGGACTGCGAGGTTCCGGACACGGTGGCGTACGGGGTGGTGCGGCTGGACGGGACGCCGCCGGACGAGATCGACCGGATCCGGCTGACGCTGGACGGGCTGCGGGCGCTCGTCAGCTTCCTCAACACGAACCTCAAGAGTTTCGTGGCCGTCAACGACCACGCGCAGCAGCTGAGCCAGGGCCAGAAGCACAGCCAGCTGCAGACGGCGTCGCGGGTGCGCATCCAGAAGATCCCCTTCTCGCACCTCTGGTTCCTCTTCACGCCCGGCATGGAGATCGTCAAGCTGCTGCCGTACCCGCAGGTCTTCCGCGTGCTGCAGGTGACGGGCGGGCGGACGTCGCTGCGCAGCCAGAACACGTCCAACCTCGACATCGACTGCTTCTCGCTCGACTTTGACGGGACCGAGCTCGGGTCCGTCTCGACGACCTTTTACATCCGCCCCTACAGCGGCACGGTGCTCGTCAGCGACCTCGTCGTCTTCCCGCTGCTGTGTGCCGAGCCGGAGCTGCGCGAGCGCCTGCTGGCGCGCGGCCGCAAGTTCCAGTCGCTGTGTCAGGTCAGCCACCGCCGGTACCAGGGGCTCAGCCTCAAGGAGGGCGGGCGGTTCGACATGTTGGAGGAGATCGACAGCGACGTGATTGTCGACTTTGAGCTGGCCTACCGCCACAACGAAGGGACCATCTCGGTGCCCAAGTTCCGCAGCGGCGTGATCCAGAGCCCGACGACGGAAGACGCCGACGAGACCTTTTACCAGGGCATCGCGTACGACGACACGGAGCTGGTGCGGCGGCGGTGGGCGGCGTTCGCAGACACCACAGAGCTGCTGCGCAACCAGCTGCCCAAGGACCTCGGCGAAGACAGCCTGCTGCTGCTGCCCTACCGCGTCTATGCTTTTGCCTTGCTGGACCGTCGATGGTGTAAGTTGCCAACCACTACTGACAGCATCTGCTGAGTCAGTTCTTTGTCAAACTCTGGTCTCTGCCCTGCTAACCTCCAGTGCCCCTACACATTGACCTCGTCAAGGACATCGTCAAGATCAAGCCGGGCGAGAACGACGGGTTCCAGAAGCTGGTGCTGCCCGAAGGCCACAAGAACATTGTGCGGGCGCTCGTCAACACGCACCTGTCGCGGCAGGCGACGGCGGAGCACATGGCCATGGGGACGAAGCCGGAGCTGGACGTGGTCCGGGGCAAGGGCCGCGGCATTATCATCCTGCTGCACGGAGCGCCGGGCGTGGGCAAGACGTCGACGGCCGAGTGCGTGGCCGCCAATGCCGGCTGTCCGCTGCTGTCGATTACGTGCGGCGACCTGGGGGCCAACACGGCGAGCGAGGTCGAGAAGAATCTGGAGACGTATTTCGAGCTGGCGCGCAAGTGGCGCTGCGTGCTGCTGCTCGACGAGGCCGACGTGTTCCTGGGCGCCCGCGAGAAGGGCGACATCCTGCAGGTCAGCCTGGTGTCGGTCTTTCTGCGCGTGCTCGAGTACTATCCCGGCATCCTCATCCTGACGACCAACCGCGTCGGCTCCTTTGACGAGGGCATCAAGTCGCGCGTCCACTGCGCGCTCTACTACCCGCCGCTGTCCAAGACGCAGAGCCGGGACATCTGGAACATGGTCCTCGACACGCTCGACGCCAACAACGCCAGCGCCGACCCGGCGCTCAAGGTCCGGTACAACCGCAAGGCCATTGAGAAGTTTGGCCGCCGCCACTGGAAACACGCCGACAGCGGCACGCGCTGGAACGGCCGCCAGATCAAGAACGCCTTCCAGATGGCCATCGCGCTGGCCGAATGGGACCACCAGCAGGAGTCGGACGTCCGCCATCCCGAAGGACCCATGCTCAAGGTCTCGCACTTCGAGACCGTCGCCCGGGCCAGCGCCGAGTTCGACAACTACCTCGTCAAGGTGCGCGGCACCGACGAGTTCCGGGCCAAGGCCCACGAGACCCGGCGCGACGACATTGCCGGGCCGCTGGAGCCCGAGAAGAGCACGTCGGACAAGGCGCGCAAGACGGCGACGCGCTGGCCCAAGACGAAGCCGAGCCCGCGGTCGCGGTCCAAACGGGCGACGCCCGGGTCGTCGGAGGAGAGCAGCAGCGACAGCAGCGAGGAGAGCACGACGAGCAGTGAAGAGGAGGAGGACAGCGAGCTGGAGTCGAGCGAGGAAGAAGAGCCGCCGCCGCCGAAATCCAAGAAGAAGCACTCGAAGAAGAAGAGAGAGGAGTAGGGGGGAGGAGACTAGAAGAAATAAGAGAAAAGAGAAAGAAAAGAGAACGAAAAGAGAAAGAAAAGAGAAAGAAAAGAGAAAAGAAAAGAAAAGAGAAGAGAAATGAAAAGAGAAGAGAAGAGAAATGAAAAGAGAAAGAGTACTCAAGAGAAAAGGAAAGAGCTCTTCTCATGTTATGTAAGTCGTCATGTGACTCTTATACGTAGATAGAGGTCAGACCTCCTTCCACATGTCGTTAGTCTACGATATCGTTCCATCGTCTTTCTCTCCTCTCCTCTTCATCTTTCTCTCCGTCTCTTCGTCTCCGTCTGTCTCTCCCCATCGATATGAAACTCTTGCCGCTGCTCGCGGCCACGGCCGTCCTGGCCACATCGGCACAAACACCTCTGGGCGGAGACGACGTCGAGGCCTTCCGCGTCTTCCAGAGCGACTTCTCACCGTCTCATGCCATCCGCATCCGCCGACAGGACGACCGTCTTTGCGATGCCCGCGTCGACCAGTACACGGGCTGGCTGGACGTGGGAGCCAAGCACCTCTTCTTCTGGTTCTTTGCCAGCGCCAGCGCCACGCCCGACGAGGACCCGCTGGTGCTCTGGCAGACCGGCGGCCCCGGCGGCTCCAGCATGCTCGGCATGCTCGAAGAGCTGGGCCCCTGTCTGATCAACGCCCACGGCAACGGCACGACGCACAACCCGTACGGGTGGAACGCGGCCGCCCACCTGCTGTTTGTCGACCAGCCGGCGGGCGTGGGCTTCTCGTACCTCGACCCGGGCGAGCCGGTGCCGGCGACGTCGCCCGGCGCCGCCGTCGACCTGCACGTCTTTCTGCAGATCTTCACGAGCCAGGTCTTTCCCGCGCTGCAGGGCCGGGCCTTTCACATCGCCGGCGAGAGCTACGGCGGCCACTACGAGCCGACGCTGGGGGCGCAGATCGTGGCCCAGAACGCGCTGTACCCGCACCGGCCGCAGGTGGCCCTGCAGAGTCTGCTGGTCGGCAACGGCTTCTTCTCGCCGCTGTACTCGACGTACGGGTACTGGGAGACGCTGTGCACGACGAACCCGGGCGTGGCGGCGCCCGTCTTCAACGCCACGCGCTGCGACATCATGGCCGAGAACCTGCCGCGCTGCATGCGCCTCGCCGAGGTCTGCTTCGCCCACCCGGACCCGGCCCTCTGCGCCGCCTCGGAGCAGGTCTGCTGGGACGGCGTCGTGCGCTGGTACGACGGCGAGTCCTACAAGGGTGGCCGCAACCGCTTCGACATCACCCAGCCCTGCGTCGTCGACGACTTTTGTTATGTCGAGGTCGAGCGCATCGAGCAGTACCTCAACCAGCCGCACGTCCACGCCGCCCTCGGCGTGCCTGCCGGCTTCGGCCGCTACCACATCGCCTCCGACGCCGTCTCTGCCGCCTTCAGCCTCACCGCCGACGTGTCCACCACCACCGAGCCCGAGGTCCTCTTTCTGCTGCACAGCGGCGTCCACATCCTCCTCTACCAGGGCAACCTCGACCTCGCCTGCAACACGGCCGGCAACCTGAAGTGGGCCAGCGCCATGCCGTGGAAGGGCCAGGCCGCGTTCAGCGCCAAGACGCTGCAGCCGTGGCACTACGACGGCCACAAGGCCGGCTCCTTCAAGGAAGTCCACATTCAGCTGGGCGACAATGCCCACAAGACCCGCTTCACCTTTCTGACCGTGGACGGAGCAGGCCACATGGTACGTGCAGGTCTCTCTGTCTTTCTGTAGGAAACAAATCTGACAGTATAGGTTCCCCAAGACAAGCCTGGACCGGCCCTCGACCTGATGGTGAACTGGATCAAGGGACGGAGCTATCGTTGAATTCCGGGGCTGTGCGGTTAAATAGAGGTTAAATATGGTGCCATTAGAGTAGAGTACAGAGCGGGGCAGAGAAATGAATTAATCTGACCTTTCCGTGGAACAAACATTTGGTTCAGTCGTTTCAACATGTCTTCCAGTTCTGCTCCCAGTTTCGTCTCTGGACCTGTCGTCCATGGCGTCGACGTCCAGACACACACAGAGTGCGCGCATTGGCACTCGGAACGAGACATTATTGCCATCCGCCACAAATGCTGCGGCCAGTTCTATGCCTGCATCAGCTGCCACGATGCCCTCGCCGGCCATGCCAACCGCTGCTGGCCCAAGACAGAGCGCGACACTCCGGCCGTCCTGTGTGGCCGCTGCCGACGACAGCTGACCATTGCCGAGTACCTGGCCAGCGGCAACGTCTGTCCAGGCTGTCGGGCAGCCTTCAATCCAGGCTGTGCCAAGCACTACGACCTGTACTTTGAGATGTAGACGTCAGTGTGTTGGTGAGGTGTTGGTTGTCGTTTGAATACTAACAATTGACAGGTAGACAGACAGACAGACAGACATACAAACATGCAGACATGCAGACATGCAGACTACGAAGCATACAGACCTACGCGAACAGATCAAATGCAAATACATCAATTCCTAGAGACCTAGAAACCTACCATCCATCCTGCAATCCTGCAATCCTGCAATCCTACAAATCAATTGGTCAACGCATCCGTCCACATCGCTCCCGACTATAAATGGCCACCGAGACCCCGATTCTTCTTTTGCGCGCCGACGGCCACCCCCGTCTCCCGATGACCTCGTGCTTGGTATGCGGCCTCTGGGAGGCCATCGCGATAAGCTGTGCAAAGGACGGGCGCAAATACGAGGTCCGTACAGTAACATCGTCGCCGCACTGCGAGCAGTGTCTGCCGACGAATGGGAAGACAGAGCGGAGGAATCACCAGCGCCAGCAGTCCACAAGCTCTGCGGCGAGCCAAGGCCAGACTGGGCAGGTCGCTGTGCTAGTCTGCCGATCGCCTCGGAGGCTCCAGTCGAAACGAGAAGGTCGCAGCGTATCGGCGTGACATGGCACATAAGCATAACTCTGATAGCGCCCCGAATCGGCAGTCCGGCTTTCCAGAACGATTCGTGCATCTTCACATGTCTCAGTAAGCGGTATAAGAGCCGGTTGTTTTCCGAAACTGTCTTCAACTCGTCTCGCCTTCGTCTTCGTCTCTCGTCTTCTTCTCTTCAGCTTCTCGTCTTCTCGTCTTCTCTTAATCTCCTCATCATGCTTACCAAGGTTAGTCCAGTCCAGTCCTCTCCGACCCCGTCCTGTCCTCTCCGATCCCGCCCTGTCCTCCCGTCCTGTCCTCCCGTCCTGTCCTCCCGTCCTGTCCTCTCCTCCTCTCCTCTCCTCCTCACACTCATAGATCGTCTCCCTGGTCGGCATGCTCGCCCTTGCGGGCTCTGCCGCTGCCGTCCCCCTCGCCGCCGCCACCTGCGAATACACCTGCGGCAGCAACTGCTACTCGTCGTCGGCCATCAGCGCCGCCGTCTCCAAGGGCTACTCCCTCTACCAAGACGACGACACTCTCGGCTCCGACAAGTATCCCCACCAGTACAAGGACTACGAGGGCTTCGACTTCCCCACCGACGGGCCCTGGTACGAATTCCCCATCCTGTCGAGCGGCTCCGTCTACGCGGGCGGCTCTCCCGGCGCCGACCGCGTCATCTTTGACAGCCAAGGCACCTTTGACAGCGTCATTACCCACACCGGCGCCAGCGGCGACGACTTTGTGGCCTGCACGCAGTAGATGGAGGATTCTTGTACATAGAATAGTGAGCATCGTGCACATAGTGAAACCTGTATATACAACTTCTCAAAGCCATGTCCATCGTAGATCGTAGACAGCTTAGGTAAGAGATCTCTTAGGTAATATGGGAAGAAATGTTGAAATGTTACTGTTAACTCCTAATTTGCACAGCTCAGCCAAGTAAACCTATGTATGAACACCACATCGATCAGGCGGCGGCCCATTCTCATGTTCCAGATTCATCTTTGCAATCTTGTCCGGCATCGACTTCAGCCAGGTGATCGTGTCCTGGTACTTTTCAGCACAGCTCTTGCCGACAATCTGCGCGATCTCGTCTTCAAACAGTTTGTTCCAGCATGGATTCAGAGTCCCGCTGCTGCTGTAAGGCTGCTGCGCAACAAAGAGAAGCCACAGGTTGACAACCCGTTCGGCCACGGCCGCGTCCACTTGGAACCACTCAATGTGTTTCTTGACGTGTTTCGGTGAGGTCTTGCGTGTTTCGCATTCTTTTTTCACCCCGACCTCCTCCTTCACCTTGACGTCTTTCGGCTTCACTTTGACGTCCTCCAGCTTGACTTTGACGTCTTCCAGCTTCACCTTGACGTCCTCCAGCTTCACCTTGACCTCCTCTTGTTTCACTTTCACTTCCTCCAGCTTCACTTTCACCTCTTCTTCCTGCTTCACTTCTGTCTCCTCTTTCACGGTCTCCTCGTCCTCGCCCTCTTCGCCCTCTTCCTCGCCCTCTTCTTCGCCCTCCTCCTCGTCTTCCTCCTCTTCTTCGTCCTCCTCTTCATCCTCCTCCTCTTCTTCGTCCTCTTCGTCGTCGTCGTTGTCCTCCTCCTTCACCTTTCCTACTGACCTCTCTCTTTTTATCTTAGGAACCGCCTTGCCACTCTTACTCTTGCTCTTCGACTGGAGAAAGTGCCCCTCCCCATAACAATGTTCGATCCTCCGATACTCCTGCAACGTCACATGCACAAGGCTCTCGACCCGTCTCGTCGCTTCACACGTAACCCTCACACGAAAGACCTCATGCACCGGCTGCCCGTAACCCTGGGCCCATTCCCGAAGCCGCTTGTCCACCGGGTGTTCGCTCTTGTTGCCAAGCGACTCTTTCCTTGGATCCTTGGCGTGGCCGATCTTGACAAAGCCCGGCAGCGACTCGCGTGCAAAGCCATAGATGTAGCCCGTGCGCCGCTCTTTCCGGGATATCTGTATGTGCTTGGTGCTCTCGAGAAGCTTTACTAGCAACTTCTGCGGAGTGGGCATCTGCTTATACACGGAGAAGTTGGGCGGGAGAGCCGGAGACGTTTTGAGGGTTGGAAGAGGTTGAGGAGACGGTGTGGACGGGTTGAGAGTCGGAAGCGGCCGAGACGGCGTGGCCGGGTTGGGAGTCGGAAGAGGCTGAGGAGACGGAGTGGCCGGCGGTGTGAAGATCGAAGCCAACGGGGTAGTCAGAGCTGAGAGGATCTTCCAGAACGGAGTGACTGGAGTCTTTGGTGTCATCGGCGTCGTCGGGGCCACCGGTGGAACTCTCAGAGTCCGATCCGAAGACGTCGGAGACGTCGGGGGCGTCAGGAGAGCCGGAGGAGCCTCGGGCGTGGAGGGCCGCTGTATAGTGGAACAAAGCTTCGCGACATCCTCTTCCTGCGACTGTCTTGGACTGCCTCGTCTCGGAAGCCGCTCCCGCCGGACGGGCGAGCCATCGCGCGTCCCTCTACACCGAACAGAAGGCGGATCCAGATCCAGACTCAGACCCAGACCCAAACTCAGGTCCAGAGGAGACGGGCCCGCACGCGAAAGCGTCTCCCGCCAGGCTCTATACACTTCGGGTGCCTTGCTCTGGTGGAGGCCGGTGGTGCCGCAGACGACGCGCGAGGACAGGTCCCACAGGACCTCGTCGGCCTCTCGGGAGGGGAACGCGACGGAGGAGAGTTTGGTGAGGAGGCCCGGGAT
Source organism: Dryadomyces quercivorus (assembly GCA_002778125.1). Classification (NCBI taxonomy): domain Eukaryota; kingdom Fungi; phylum Ascomycota; class Sordariomycetes; order Ophiostomatales; family Ophiostomataceae; genus Dryadomyces; species Dryadomyces quercivorus. The sequence goes on from PCDE01000014.1 coordinate 1,279,522, forward strand.
GGCGTCCCGGTTCTCTCGGGTGAGGGCGCGGCGGCAGCGGTGGACAGGAGAGACCTTGGTGCGTAGGGTGCACCGGACGGGGTCCTTTTCCAAGTTCAGCAGCCTGTGCAGGTCCTCCTCGGACCAGCAGCGGCCCTGGCCGCCATAGGGCCGGAGCAGAAAGGGCGGCGGCGACGCGGGCGAGGGCGTCGGCGAGGGAGAGTAGTAGGTCCGGGACGGTGGCGTGTACATGTTGAATTCGCGGCGGTTCCAGTGCCTCTCTGAGAGTCCCGGGAAGCTACAGGCCAGGCCGGCAGACAGGAGTGGCCGTCCACGAGGCTTTTGTACGCCCGCGAGCAGCCTCCAGCTGGCGGTGTGCGGGAAGACCGCCGCCACGGAGGGCCAGGGTCTCCGCATAGCCGGCATCACAGGTGTTCGTCTGATATCGTCCTGCAGAGTACTTTGTGTCTTTTCGTCTCCCGTGTCCCTAAGCGCCCAGTTTGAAAACGGCCCGAGCCCCGGCTAAACCATTCCTCGCGATGATTCCCGAACAAGTCGACGCAGACCTGCAGGAGGAGAATCTGCAACGAACAAAAGTCCCCCCAGGCCACCCACTCCTGCATGGTTTGTCGCAGGTGAGGCGGCCTGATAGGAAATACGCAGTTGCATAGGTGTGCCATTGGCCAGGCTGCCTGGGAGGCTGGGGGGGCGCCTCGGAAGGATTCAAACTATTGGAAAGAATGCAGAGTGCCTAGAAACTGCCCATGTTGGCGGTCGACTAGAAAGAGGCTGGCCATGGCAGAGAATGTATTTATACGCAATTCCGTGATCCTTGTAAGCTGCATAGGGTGGTGTCGGCTATCGCGAAACCGGACAGTCGGCTGCTGAATTAGGCTTCGCGCGATCAGCCTTGATAGAAACAACCCGACTGTACGCTCTTCGCTTGTCCGTAGAATTCATTGCACATTGTATCTTACATGATCATGGAGCCCTATAAACTGACGGCCTGCGAAGCCGTCGCGCAGATCCGAAAAGGCGCCCTCACGGTCGAGCAATATGCCCAATCGCTGCTGGCCCGCATCGAAGATCGCGATGCCGCCGTCCAGGCCTGGGCCTATCTGAGCCCGGAACACGTCCTCGCCGAGGCCAGGCGACTCGACGCTCTCCCGCTGGCCGCGAGAGGTCCGCTGCACGGCATCGCCATCGGCGTCAAGGATGTCCTGTATACCAAAGGTACCAAAGGTGTCTCATCCGCCTACCAATCTACACATGTGCTCGTCTGACTTTCAGACATGCCGACGCAGTTCAATTCGCCCATCTACGCGGGCGATGCCCCGGCCGTCGACGCCGCCTGTGTCGCTACGCTACGGGCGGCTGGGGCTCTGATCTTTGGTGTGTACGAGAGTACAGAGTAGTGCTCTCGCTGTCTAACCTGACCGACAGGCAAAACGGCGACGACCGAGTTTGCGGCGACGACCGACGGCCCCAAGACGCGCAACGCCCACAGCCCCGAGCACACGCCGGGCGGCTCGTCGTCGGGCTCGGGGGCGGCCGTGGCCGACGGCCAGGTGCCGCTGGCCCTGGGCACGCAGACGGGCGGCAGCACCATCCGGCCCGGCTCCTTCAACGGCATCTACGCCCTCAAGCCGACGTGGAACGTCGTCAGCCGCGAGGGCGCCAAGGTCTATTCGCTGCTCTTCGACACCATCGGCCTGTACGCCCGCAGCGTCGACGACCTGCAGCTGCTGGCCGACGTGCTGGCCGTCGAGGACGATGAGAAGCCCAAAAGTCCCTTTGCCCTGGCCGGGGCCACCTTTGCCGTCGTCAAGACGTGTGTCTGGCCAGCCGTCGGGCCCGGCTCGGCGGCCGCGCTGGCCCAGGGCGCCGCTCTGCTGCGGCAGCACGGGGCGACGGTCGAGGAGGTGGACCTGCCGGCAGCGTTCGACGCGCTGCCGGCGTGGCACAGCACCTGGCTCGCCGCCGAGGGCCGCACGGCGTTTCTGCCGCTGTACCGCAGCGCCGGCCCCGGCCAGCTCAGCGACTTTCTCGCCGGTCAGGTGCAGAATCGGCCGCAGATCACACGCGCCCAGCAGGCCGCCGCCTTTGATGGCATGGCCCTGCTGCGGCCGCAGATGGACGCGTTGGCCGGGCGGTATGCGGCACTGCTGACGCCCAGCGTGGTCGACGAGGCACCCATCGGGACGGCATCGACGGGATCGGCAGCGTTCAACAGCATGTGGACGGCCCTGCACACGCCGGTGGTCAACGTGCCCGGGTTCCGAGGAGCCAGTGGACTGCCCATCGGGCTGTCTCTGGTGGCTCCGCGGTACCGAGACCGGCATCTGCTGCGGGTGGCCCAGGCCGTAGGACAAGTTTTCGAGCAAGAGGGTGGATGGAGAGGATAAAAAGGAAGAGGAGGGATGCAAGAGCGTCGAGTTTCGATGATTTGTCCCTGCAAAACAATCAATGTTAGAATATAGGGAAAGACAGAAGTAAAAAACAGCGGATCCGTTAGTGGATGGCAGGGGTGCACAAAAAGCTTCCCGGATGGCCACAAGCCATCGACGCGTCGGGAGGAGCATCACGAAGCATCAACAAGGGACCAGAACAACAAAAAGACAAAAAAAAAATTGGTAGCTTCTCTTTGATTGAGCGTGTCATCCTTAGTGCAGGGGCCATGCTAATCTTCTCCTGTGGAATTGGTTAGTTATGGGAATCGAACAGAGAACCTTTGGGAAGAACGTACTGTATCGTTATAATTTGACCAAATGCCCGAAGGCGAAAGAAAAGCTTGTCATTCAACTATATAAGTAAAGGGGCTTGGTTATTGGGTTGGGGGGGGGGGCTGTTTTGCCCCAGTTTCTAGTCTCCGGCCCCGGCGTTGTGGCGTTGTGATTAGTCATGTTATTCGGCTGACACACTTCTGGAGAGGCCTCGTTCGTCTGATGGAGGAGGTAGGCAGCAGGTAGGCAGTCGTCTGTGCTCGCAGTAATTTGGCGAATGGGAGATGGCACGGCAGAAGCTCCAAGAAACTGGCCCGCGGAAGCCTACAGTAAGTGGACAGCAACTGCCAGGACAACTGTCTACACAGTAGTTCATCCTGGACTTGGGGTTTTCTTCCTGAGACCCACCTATTACTGACTTTCTGAGGGTTTGCCCAATCTTCAAGACAACGGTTGCCTCTGGAGACTGATGGACAGCAGCAGAGAAATTGTGGCTTTGACGGCGATATGGCTCGCTTTCGTGCGTCTATTTGATTTTGTCTGACATGGTTTGGGTCTGTTTGAATTTATTCAACCGCGTGAGAATATTTTATTCCCATGCGAAACCCTAGCTACGTCGTATTCAGCCAAGTCCCGTCAAGCCGCGCATATCGCACGGAAATCCTTTACTAGAGGAAAAAAAGAAAGTAGAAAATAGGAAAAATAAAAATAAAAGAGGGGAAAGAACGCCACCTACTACCGCAGTATTACCTACAATATTTACAGAGTACAGTAAGGTTACTTTATGAGATCTCCTTCATTATTTCTACTTTGTAGATAGAACTCGGCTTCATGTTCAAGTTACACTTTGACAACTCTGTCGGCATAAATTAAGAGATTCTATCCATATTTTGGCCAACACGATTATTACTGTTTCCACTGAACATCTGCCTATCCACTGCCACGAATAACCTACAGCGAGAATTATGTCTCTAGTAAAATCATCGCTTCAATTTATCTTGGTAAATTTTGACTGCAATTTATTGCCAAAAACTATTATAATTCAAATAAACCTATAAAATCATCTCAAAAATATTTATTCACGATATTCCGGAACTTGCTGAATTGCATACCGCCAAATAAATGTAAGAGTCAGTACTCGTATACCCTGTAAGATACGAATAAATGATTCAGCATAAATAAATTCGGCACAGCATGAATACCTACGAGTACTCGTACGCAGTACTCGTATACCTGTCAGCACTAACATAAGTGAAGCCGTGTTCCAACAGTGAAGGCTTAAATTAGTTGTTGGAACAAGGAAGATAAGAGACGGAAGGCAAAAGAAGAAAACGGCAAAAAATAGCAAAAAAAGGCAAGAAGGGCAAGAAGGGCAAAAAATGATTGTTGGATGTCAAGGTCCTGCCCGGACTCGAACCGGGGCTCTTGGAAGTTGGAGAAATCAGAATCCAATGTCCTAACCACTAGACTACAGAACCGTTGTTGCTCTGGCCCCTTGCAGCAACAGAAAAAGGCCGGTCCATGTTGTTCTCGAAGGAGTCGAGCAGGAGGAGTACGAGTACGGGTACGGAGTACATACGGCCAAGACTCAGGCCCTTCTTTCCGAACACGAAGCTATCGACCCACCCGTACACGTCAGAATCCTTCTTCCTCCTCCTTCTTCTTCATGATCCGTAGAAACAATTCTTCCCGTCTGTCTGTCTGTCTGTCTGTCTGTCTGTTGTGTCTGCCTGCCTGCCTGACTGCCTTTGTCATCCTTCGAGCACGTGACTTTCCCGGAAATCTGCCCTAAGCCGATTGGACATTAGTCAGGGGACCCCCTTATCCGCCCGAGAGCAACGCGAAAACCGCGGCAGCCAACCGCCTTCTTCTCCGGCGCAACCGTTTTCTGCTACCGTGTACTCTGTGTGTCCTCGCCTCTCTGCATCATCAACGTCCTGCACACCGCCTCTGCATTGCCTCTTGTCACTTGTCAAGGTGCTGCCGCGCATCGTGCTCTTCAGCTCCGCCTCTCCACTTCCCCGGCTTCGTTCTTCCCCCCCCTTTCTTCCTCTTTTTCTTCCTCTTTTTCTTCCTCTCTCGCACGAGACGAAGCCATGGATTTCCACGAGATCCCCGGCCAGGTCTCCGTGTGGTTCGACGCGGCCGTCCACGCGTTCCAGCGCCTGCCCGGGTCGGCCGTGTTGATTCGCTACGTCCGCTCCAGCTACCAGAACGACCCGGTGCGGTCGGCCATTGAGCTGGTCCTCGTCATCTTCTTCATCCGCTACCTGCTGTCGCCCTCCTACTCGACGTCCAAGCAGAACTTTGTCAAGCTGACCGAAGATGTGCGTATCTCTGATCTTTTCTCCGCTTGTCTTTTTTGGGGGGCTCCTCTACTCACACGTGGGTCCACAGGAAATCGACGAGCTCATCGAAGAATGGACCCCCGAGCCGCTCGTCGAGCCGCTGACGGCGCTCGAGGAGATGGAGGCTGAGAAACTTCCCGTGATTGTTGGGTGAGTTGCTGTGTTTCTTGTTTTAGGTTCTGCTTCTAACAGGTCAGCGCGACCGGCCCCAAGGTGAAGCTGTCTAACGGACGCACCGTCATGAACCTGGCTTCGTACAACTTTTACAACCTCATTGCCAACGAGGCCATCAAGGAAAAGGCCATCCAGACGCTGCGCACGTACGGCGTCGGCCCCTGCGGCCCGCCGCAGTTCTACGGCACCCAGGACGTCCACATGAAGGCCGAGGCCGACATTGCCTCGTATCTCGGCACCGACAGCTGCATCGTCTATGCCCAGGCCTTCTCCACCGTGTCCAGTGTCATCCCGGCCTTTTGCAAGCGTGGCGACGTTGTCGTTGCCGACCGTGCCGCCAACTACTCCATCCGCAAGGGCCTGGTCGTCTCCCGCAGCAACATCCGCTGGTACAACCACGGCGACATGGAGGATCTCGAGCGCCAGATGAAGAAGGTCGCGCAGGAACAGGCTCGTAAGGGAAAGCTCACCCGCCGCTTTGTTGTCACCGAGGCCTTGTTTGAGACGGTCGGCGACGTCACGGATCTGCCCAAGTTGGTGAGTTATGGCCCGTAGAAAGGAAGGGAACAGGTCATGATCTAACTTGCCCTCTCCCCCAGATCGAACTCAAGGAAAAGTACAAGTTCCGCGTCATCCTCGACGAGACCTGGTCCTTTGGCGTGCTCGGCCGCACCGGCCGCGGCCTGACCGAGGCCCAGAACGTCGACCCCCAGCAGATTGACATGATTGTTGGCTCGCTCGCCGGCCCGCTCTGTGCCGGCGGTGGTTTCTGTGCCGGCGAGCGGGACGTGGTGGAGACGCAGCGTATCACGTCGTCGGCCTACACCTACTCGGCCGCCCTGCCGGCCCTGCTGGCCACCACCGTCAGCGAGACGCTCAACCTGCTGCAGACGAACCCCGAGATCCTGCAGCAGTGCCGCGAGAACATCAAGACGCTCCGCGCCCAGCTCGACCCCCGCAGCGACTGGGTCATGTGCACCAGCGCCCCCGAGAACCCCGTCATCCTGCTCGTCATCAAGCCCAACATTGTCCACAGCCGCCAGCTGACGCTCGAGGACCAGGAGAAGCTGCTGCAGGAGTGTGCCGACGAGGTATGTCCTTTGTGTCCATCCATCTACTGCCGCTAACTTGATAGTCCCTCGCCAACGGCGTGCTCATCACGCGCCTCAAGACCCTGCCCATCACCAACTCCCAGACGGTCAACGAGCAGGCCGAGTGGACCGTCAACCCGGCCCTCAAGGTCTGCGTCACGTCCGGCCTCTCCAAGAAGGACATTGAAAAGGCCGGCGTCACCATCCGCCACGCCATCACCAAGGTCATGACCCGGCGAGCCAGCAGCAAGCTGAGCCTGCCGGTCGTGGCATAAGCAGGTCGTTTGGCGTCCGGATGGACACCGGGTCTTGTATTGTCACATGGCCATGTCCGACCGTCGTCCCACAATCATGGGCAAGGAAAAGGAAGAAAACGACTAATGAGTACTTCTTCTGTGCGGGTTCTTTTATTGCGGATATAAATATATTTTAATACTAGACAGGCGGCAAGGAAGCAAAGCATTACTATTGCTTATAATGATGGGAGGCATGGAGACCACGAGTACGGAGGATTCGCATACGGATGAAACGAGCAGTACGAGCACGGAGTAGTCCTTACATATATATCTCTTATCATGGTATTAATTAACTCTAGGCTTTTTGATTCATCCCTCAAACGGTAGTCAGCAAAATCGTGAATTGTGAATTATGCTCTCCGAGAGAGCAGTTTTTGTTGTATGCAGACTGCGGTTTCAAAAATCTAAAAAATCCTATGTACCATACCACCGCCTCCAAGTAAAAACGAGCCCAGAAAAGAGAAACAAAAATAACGGCGGAAGCATAAGCACAAAACCAAAAGAGACAAGTCCGCCTCCACACTAGCAAGCTCAAAGCTTCCCTCCCTTATTTGCTGCTGCTTGGTTTTTTCCCCTCTCTCGCTCCTCTCCTCACATGAATAGACACCAACAAAGCCAAATGATATTATGTTATCCAGCACCATGCTCTTTCGAAAGAATTCGTTAGGTTTTGTGGCATACATATCATACACTCTTCCCACGACCCGTCTAGAAGAGACGGATCTTGGCATCAGCCGTCGACGATGCCGTCGAGCTGGCAGAAGAAGTCGTCGCAAGCACACCAGTGTAGTTGGAGGCGCCAGTACCAGTCTCCGTCTCGCCCTCAGTGTCGTTATTGTTGAGGCCGGTGGGCTGGACAAGCATCGTGCTGTTGGCGAGCGAGCCAAGAAGAGTGGCAGGGTCGAGGTACTTGCCAGCCACCAGCGGGCCGGCAATCAGAGCGACAAAGACGACGAGCAGCGTGAAGTAGAGAATCGCGTAGCGCACCACACGTCTTCTCCGGAGCTTCGACTGCTTCATCGAGTAGATAGGAGGCCGAATTTGCTGGCTGTGGACGGATTAGCATGAAAAGCGGAAAACGGAAAGTGGAAATAAAGGAACTTGAAACGTACCTGGGACGAAGCCAGAAGAGCATCATGGAGTGCAGCATGTCAGCCTTGGGGATGAGGATGACCGGAAGCATCATGAACAAGATAATGTGGCCGAGGACGAAATCACCCGCAAACATGGTCAACTCCGTGATCTTGCAGAGGAATTCACGAGCAGGCTGCGACATGCTGTGCCAACCCATAGAGTACCACTTGCCGGTCCAGAAAGCAATGTTGGACTGGTCCGTCTTCATTTCACGCGTCAGCGCCAACGAGATGATCAGCTTGAAGATGAAGCGCTGAATGTGCACCACAGCAATCATGCCCAAGAGCGTCCGCGCAAAGTTGAAGCTCTCCAGGAAGAACATGAGGACGAATGCAATCAGCAGCATAATAACGGCAACGGCGTGGGCAATGGCGGCGAGCACACTACCAAACTTCTTGCAGCACATGCTCAGAACGGGACCCATACAGCAAGCCATGCCGAACATGGCCGCCAGCGTACCGGCGTTGACGCCAATGGGTGCAAATGCCACAATAGCCACACGCAGCAGCGAGGCAGTCGCCTTCTGGGTAGGGTTGTGCTTGTGCACACCCGTCAGAGCGTTGATGTACAGGTACGGGATCAACGTGATGGCGGCCAGCAGAAGAGGCGTAAAGATCTCGCTGAAGAAGACATTGGTAATGCCCGCACGAGGAACATCCGACGACGCCTTGCCCGAAGGCTCACCGATAGCCTTCCGCTTGTAACCCGTAATACGCGTACGCGACAGACGGCTGAAGGCGATCCAGGAAGAAGCGTGCGAGCGAGAGTTACCACGCGACATCCACCGCAGGAAATCGCGGTAGTCGATGAAGAAATCGGTCCAGGCGAACTGGTGAGGGTTGTACAGGAATGGCGAGATGACCAAAGCCAGCAGCGAAATCCAGAAGTAGGTCAGGGCTGCTTGCCACATGGTGACAGACGCGAACAGCAGCATCATCAAAAGACGGGCGCCAAAGTAAATCGAAGGCCCGGCGAAACGCGAGAAGAGGATACCAAACGGAATGCGTGCAGTGGCAAAACCACGACCAGTACCGATATAGCGGGCACCACCAAACGAGAGATCCTGCTGGACAGCGTTGGCGTAGATCTGGCACACAAACACCTCGAAGAAGGGCGACATGGAGAAGAACTGCTTGAGGAAACGAGTGGTAGCACGCAGGACACCACGCTCCGTCAGTTCCTGGACGATCAGAGGGACGTAAGACAGGAAGAACACGACGAAAATAGACAGCACACAACGGTACACCCAGTTTATGAGCGCATCCGTGTTCTGACAGCCGGTGGGGTAGAGAGGGTCCGTGATGGGCACATCCGTGTCGTAGTTGCAGCGAATCGTCTCGTGGCGGAGGGCGCCCAGACTGAGCAGCGTGAGCATAAAAAGCTGCACAGAGAGCATGATGAACATGTTGTTCAAGTGGAAACCCGGATGCGCGTAGTAGAACGACAAGAACCGATCGAGCGGCAGTTGCGTGCCCAGGTAGTAGTACTCGCGCGACAGCATCTGTTCACCCATACCCGTGCCAATCTTGGTGGTGAAGTTGAGAATGGAACCGAAACCCAAATCACGACCCTTACCGCACTGGTAGTATTCGCAGTGCTTGATGCGACCACCACGCAGAAGGGCGGTCATACCGGCGTAAATATCCTCGTTCAGATGCAGACCCTTCTGAGCCTTGGACACACCACCACGAGTCGTCATGAAAATACCGTTGAGGAAATCAGGGTGACCATAATGGAGCTTGCCACCAATCTGAGCCAGCGTACGTGCAAACAGGGTACCGAATGTTTGTTCCTTTCCGGCAGCGACGTCACCAAGGATACCGACGTTCTCCGAGAAAATGTACTCGCGGGCACCGAGAATGGCAATGGGCGGGCGGACGTTGTTCTTAACACCAGGGGTGTACGGCGACTGCGGGTCAACCTTCATCTCCTCGAACTCAGCCAGGACACTGCGAATCTTCAGGCACTCCTCCAGGTAGTTGTCCTGGTTGGCGTCAATCAGCTGGATGTACTCGCCACGGTAGAAGATGATCGAGTGGTTCTGGTTGTCGGATTTGCCGTCGCCGAGAATGGGGTTGCCAGAGAGCTGAATGCGGAACTTGGGACGACGCATGCCGTTCTCCATCATTTCCGAGTGACCATCGACCAGCGCAGAGTACAGGCGGGGCTCTTCACCCTCAGCAACAGGCGGTTCCTCGTCCAGGTAGGCAATCTGCAGATCCGGGTAGGCGCGGAGCAGGAACTCGGCGTTCTCCATCTCCTCCTTCTTGAACTTGGCGTAGCGCTGCATGGAAACACAGATCTTGAACTTGCGGCGGGCCATGCGCTCGAGTTCGCGCTCCAGCTTCTCCGAGTTGCCTCCAAACATCTGCACGACCTCGGGGTTCTCGACACGGTACAGCAGCTTGATGGCACGGCTGTAGTTCATGAAGCCAGACACGGTACGGTACAGGGTCTGCGACCGAAGAGAAGACCAGATACGCGTGCGCAGGGTGTATTCGGGAGCAGATGACTTGAAGCCAATGCAGTAGAACGGCAGATCGTCAATCTTGCTCTTTGCAGCCTCCTTCTCGTTCTTCTCCGTGTCGCTGCCGTTGCCGTTCATCTGCGAGGTCTCATCGGCGAGAATCTTGGTGTCCTTAACAAAACAATCCCACTCGTGAGGGTGCAGCTGCTTCAGATACTCCAGCAGGGTGACACGCGAGTACGGCTCGTCTTCGCGAATAATCTCACGCAGCGACAGCAGAATCTTCTCGGCGTAGTGGGGAATCAGAACAGTAAAGGTCGGCATGTTGTCGACGGGCAGCGGCTCCGGGATAGGCGTCGACAGGGACTGGGCGAAGAAAGAGATACGACGCTCGGCCTCGCTCTGCGAAGGGAAGAATTCCGTCTTGAACGAGTGGTCCTCCTGGGAGACGAAGAAGGTGGGAGCACGGAGCGTGCGCTTGCCTTCCTGCTCAGAGGGCACCTGGTGGTAGAGCAGCTTCTGCACGTGGTCGATAGCCAAAAGATGTTCGCGGTACATCGAGATGACAATGGCGTTCCAGATCTGGGAAATGAGCACCTTAGGCTTGTACTTGATCTCCATGTCCGTGGTGGCGAGGACCTTGGAGTAGATGCGCTTCGGCAGGCGAGAGTAAATGTTACGCCAGGGCGTCCAGATGGATGAACCGAGGTAGAACGAGCGTGCAATGGAGAACACTGCGTTCAGCAGCACATACCAAAGGTAGGTATCCAGGAAGAAGAAGATCAGATCCGTAAAGGCCATGAGACCCAGCAGAATGTTCGGCTGGTACTTGCACAGCTTGTTGCCAATGATGGTGTCACCCAGACAGCTCGACACGTCCATGATGGAGAGGTAACGAATGGGATCACGGAACGACAGAGTCAGGAAGACATAGGACTCGCCCATCTTGGCGCCGAAAACACAGGCCCACAAGAAGTAGGACAGCATCATGTCGTTGCCCTTGAGATGCGGCCAGCTGGCGGTAAAGGTCTGGCTGGCGACGTAGCGGCGGGAGTTCTTGGTCAGGTAGCTGCCAAAGAGACCGCCCAGAGGCATAATGGCAAAGAACAAGAAGGTCGTGAGGGCGATGAAGAATTGGACAATACCCAGAATGAGAGCAATCTTGGACTTCTGTCTCGTCTCATAGGCTTCCAGATCGGAGGCGGGCATAAAGACGTAGACACCAGGGGCCAGGTTGAGGATGAGGACGAAGATGAGGAAGAGCAGCTTCTTGGTCAAGTGCTGCGCACCGGCCCAGCGGCGAGGAACGTACGCCCATTCTGCGAGCGTAGCCACGACCTGGATGAGAGCCGCAATACCACCACCGAAACCGACAATAGACCAGTTGGCCGAAGCAGGAGGCTGGTTGTTGGCCTGCTGCTCGTAGTTGGGGACGATCAGACTGGGAGCGTTGTGTGCCGTGTAGAACCACCACATCGTAATGTGAATGATCCAAATTCGGTTGAAGTTGGTAATCATGTGCATGTACGAACGGGTCTCCTTGTACGTCTTGAAGAAGCACTTCTTCCAGTTGACATCCTTGAGCTTGAGGTAACGCTCGGCCGGGGGGACATCGACGAGCTTGCTCTTGTCCTCGAGGACGATACGCTCAATACCCTCGGGGTACCAGAAGAGCTGGTTGCAGTCATCGTAACCGATAATGTGGTTGTGATCACGCTCGCGGCGGATGTAGACACCATCGCGAATTTCGTAGCCCTGGTCACGGCAGTAGCGGTAAACGGGGGTGATGACGTTGTTGAGGAAAGAAAGCTCCTCGACAGGCTCGACCTGGTTCTGGCACGCAGGCGAATTGAGGTAGTCGTCGGCGCACTTGAAGAGGAAGCACAGACACTCGGGCATGAAGCGGACCTGGTTGGCCTCACCCCAGCAGAGCAGGTAGAGGGCGAGCTGGCGGATGCGGTCGTGCTGGGACATGCGGCTCATGCGGGTCTTCCAGCGGTATTCGGCGGCCTCGAGGGACTGGTCACCCTCGAGCTCCTCGAGAATCTGGTCCTCGTTGGTGGTAGCCTCGGGATCAGCGCCCTTCTTCTTCTTGGTCTTGCGCTTGAGGCCCTTGCCCTTCATGTTGGCAAAGCCAACGGCGTCGTCCAGATCGAGATGGGCAGCAAAGTACCACTTCCGGTAGTTGGCATTATCACCGCCAATGTAGTCGGCGTGGAGGGACAGGAGTGCCTGGTTGGGAGTCATGCGGGAGGCACGCGAGTCGAGAAGGATCATCAAGTGGTCGTACATGTTGCGCATGCTGTCGCGCTGGAAGCCAAACTTGGCGGTGAGATCCATAAAGATGTCCTCAATCTCCTCCTTGGAGAGGGGGATCTGGGCGTCGGCAGTCCAGGCCGGGTAGGGCTCGCGGGAGCGCTGGCCAGCAGGCAGGACATTGCCGTAGTCTAGACCGTAGTTGGGAGTAGAGGCACCGGAAGAGCGGTTGCCACCGTAGGACATCTGCGAAGATGGCGGGCGAGCGTAGCCGCGGCCCTGGCCTTGGCCGTCGTAGTGTTCGTCACCACGGCCGTAGTAGTCCATGTCGGTGGCCCGAGCCATGTCGGAGCGCATGGTGAAGTCGCTAAAGGTCTCCGAGTCTTCCTCGGAGCCACGCTGGCCGTTGCCGTGAGCGTAGCCGCCGCCGCCGGCCTGGTCGTAGTAACCATTGTTCTGGTTGCCGTTGTTGTAGTACTCGTCCTGGTAGTTCTGCTGCTCATTTTCGTAGTAGCCGCCATCCTGTTGGTACGGGTTGTTCTGGTCGGCGTTGTAGTAGCCACTGTTTCGTTAGCGAGGTCCAGAGCCAATCCCGAATTCCAGAATTCCATAATTACGAAAATGCAAAAATGCAGGAATGCAAATCAACTCACTTTTCATCATAATAGCCGTCTTGCTGTCCTTGCGCGTTTTGGTCATAACCGGCGTTGTTGTCATAATACTGCTGGTGCTCATCCTGGTAGTAGGAATCGTTGCCCTGTTGTTGTTGATTATGGCCGTAGCCATCATCATACTCGTGCCCTTGATACCCAGACATGTTGGCCAGTCTGGAGGGTGAGAGTTAGCAAAAGGGAATAAGGAAAAAAACCGGAAAACGAGGCCAGAAAAAAAAAGAAAACGAGAGACGAAAGAAGAAATGGATAGGAGAAAAGTGAAATGAGATGGAACTGGGGAAGGCGTCTTTTGGGGCGGCTTGTGAACAGGAGGCGGTGCAGCGTAGCTGAAACCGGACCAGGCTTGCATTATGATTGGGAGGGGGGCGTACAAGGGGAGCCAGAAAAGTGGTACGTACCAATCAGAAACGCATGAGGTTCACGAGTCGAGATGGGTCCAATGGGGCACTGGAGAAGACGTGAAGCGAGCGAAAAGCGGAAGCGGAAAGCGGAAGCGGAAAGCGGAAGCGGAAAGCGGAAGCGGAAAGCGGAAAGCAGAGAAGCAGACGGTCAAAGTCCTAAACTTGTGGCCGGCCACAGCATGCGAAAGAAGCCGCCGATGCAGTCTGGAGCTGATGCTGGCAGTGAGCAGTGAACGATGGGTGATGAGCGTTGAGCGAATGGCAGTACTCTGATACGGGCAGAGTACGGATGACGTGTGCAGCGAGAGACTGGAGCGAGTGAGATGTGCAAGAGAAGACGTCTCTACCCGGTGTTGTCAAATGGGGGTAGGATCGTCGTCTGGGCGATTGCGTCGGTCGGCGTCGTTGCAGACAGGCGCGTCTCTTTCCAAGGATACGAGTAATGGAAAAGGCGGAGAAGATTAAAAAAAGATGATAGGTGAAGGGACGATCAAAAGAGGTCGATCCAGAACGAAAGAAAAATGAGGAGACGCAAGAAGACGCGAGATTAAGCCGGACAATTGCCAAATGGATGAAGTCCAAACGGCAGGCGATCGCCAGCAAGGATCCTCGAGGGGGGAGGGGGAGTGCTTCTCAAGAGAGAAGAGAAGAAAAAAAAGGAGAGACGTCCTCTTCAGGACGGGGGGGTTGAAGGTCGTGATGGCAGGGGAAGTAAGCGAATGTCGGGAGAGAGGACAAAGAGAGAGAGAGAGTGAGAGAGAAAAGAAAGAAAGAGAACAGGTCAAGGAGCACGCGAGGGAAAGACGGGACTCCGTGGAGAAAAAAGGGGGAAGGAGAGAAGAGGTCGAAAAGGGCGGGAAAGGGCGAACGAAGGCAGGGCAGGAGGTTGGCAATGCGGGCCAGGCTGGCGGTTCGTTCTCGTTGGCGAGTGAGAGAGACAGTGGTGGCCTAGGCTGGCTAAGCTGGCTAAGAGGGAACGGAGGTTTCGCAGGGGCCGGCAGGGTCAGGCAGGGTCTGGCAGGGTCTGGCAGGGCCTGGCGTTCGCTAACAGGTCCAGTGTAGAGAGGATGGGGTGCTGAAACAGGGGAGGGCAGCCTGCGGCCGGCTGCTGCTGTTCGCTGGAAGGCACGCCCCGACTGCAAGAGACAGGGGGTGGACCTGCCTTGGTTCTGGGGGGTCCACATTGCTGCAGCAGTGGGTGGGTCTAGGGTACGGCCAGGGTACCTGAAGCTGAGGGGCGGGAATAGGGGTGCACAGGTACCGAAGGGGTCGGGACATGGCCACGAAGTAGGTACAGGGAATTACAGGGTATCCTACGCGTACAGCACGGAGTAACTCCGTGCTGGAATGCAGAGCTGGCCTGTTGCCGGAATGTGAGGAGTAGGGGTAAGGAGTAGGGAGTAGGGAGTACCTGTACAGGTATCTTCTTCTGTAGTTTACGAATACAAAGTACGGAGTACAGAGGATGAGTACGAGTACAGTAGGAGTATCTCAGGATAGATACCCCGTGAAAGTATGTCCTGTATTACTCGCTCTCGCTTCAGATTCGACCTTCCCCAAGAATAGAACTGCTGGCGTCGTAAGATCCGGTGGAGCCGCGGTGGCAAATAGAGAACTGCATGCATTCGTACGCAGCTGCCGCGTGTTTCTTCGGACTTTCGTCCCTCCATTTTCTACCTCCTTTTTTTTTTCTTACATTTCCTCCCCCCTAAATCCTCGCCGCCGGCATGCAAGGTACTAGCGCCGTCTGCTTTGCCACCCCCTGTTGACCAATCACAATTGCCACTTCCCTCGGCGTCTCCATTTCTCGTCCGCAAAATTGGGTGACCGCCCGGCGCAAATTAGCGTCTTCTCCCCCCCTCAACGCGCACCAATATGCGCCAACACGCAGTACGCTCCAACCCGCTTATCGCTTCTCTGTTAGCGCCCCGTAGCGTCTCCCTTCAGCTGCCCGGTTTCGTCTGCTTACCGGAACTTCCGTCCAATTCCCTTTATGCTGGATTTTCCAGGGTCCTCCTGGTGCCCTCTTCTGGCCTTCTTCTGGCCCTGTTCCATCGCGCAGTGGCTGCTTGGCGCACGAACCCTCTTCTCAGCCTGATCTTGTAGGGTCCTTTTCTCCAAGTTATCCGAGCCGAGTTCTCGACCCATCGATTCTGACAGATGGCCAACAGTACGAAAAAAAAAAGAAAAGCCAAAAAAGCCACAAAAACTTTGATCCGATGTTGGGGTAGAGGAAGAACGGTTGTTTTTTCGCGAGAACAAAGAAAAAGCTTGTCCTTTCCCAGTCGTCACCCAGTCTGTGCATGCTTGCCTCGCGCTCGTCGAGCCGGGTCACTCTCGGCTCTCATCATGCACAGAACAGGTTGTACGGCGTACTCCCATACTACGATTCGCCGCTGGCTTGGATTTCTCGTATTCTACGTAGCATCCCCTCGTGCATTCGTCATGGCGTTATCCTGCTTTTCCAGAACTACGAGTACGAGGACACTTATGCGTGAGTACTCGTAACCGCACTTGGCTCCATCCGATTTTCCGTTATCCCGTGCCAGCATGTACCGCGTCTTGGTCCTTCCCGTCGCACTCCATTCTTTTGCTTTCATGCCTCCTGTCAGCGAAATCACGCTACACGCTAAACTCGTGCCCATTTCTCCGCGTGTCTGACTAAGCACACGCGACGGCTACTGTTCCAGTCTGCAGAGTGTTCACACGCCCATGATCGAGATCCTCCGCCCGCATCTGTCGTCAAAATAGCCTACGGAATACGGAGCACGCTTCACAAGCAAAGGCCCCCAACCCTTGTACACAGTAGTGGGCGGGCCTGCCTGGCAGCGCAACCACCCTCCGTGCCCGTGCGACACGCTGCCTCGTCCGGGCAAGGATTCGCACGCCAACCACACCAGTACGGAGTACGGAGTAATATAGTCAGGAACCGCTTATGTAAGATTCTTCCATGTCACGTGGCCATTTGTTGGCATGCCAACACGCCTGCAACAGGGCACCGTGGGGAAGGCCAGGATTGGAGGGCATCTGGACGCTGGGCCCATGCTACCCAGAGCACTCGTATTGTCTAGATTGTCTAGCATAGAAGCAGCACTACCCAGTAGTCAATATGGGCGGCCGAAGAATCGTCTGGGACAGCGACGACGACACGGCCGACTTCCCGTCGCCGCCGCCAACAAAAACAACAACAAGAGTCGGCAAGGCAGCGGCCGTCGAAACTCCCCGGGCCACGGCCAAAGAGGCTGCCGCTCCCAAGAGCACTGTCCGGCGCCGAAAGCTCGGGCCCATCCAAAACGACAACGCCCTGTTGCAGGCTTGGAAGGTCGACGGGAAGGACGAGAAGGACGAGAAGCCGAGCAGAGCCCGTCCGCGGGCAGCCAAGGCCGAGAAGCAGCCTAAGAAGCATGTGGAACTGCGGACGCGGCGGACC
Organism: Dryadomyces quercivorus; assembly: GCA_002778125.1. Lineage (NCBI taxonomy): Eukaryota > Fungi > Ascomycota > Sordariomycetes > Ophiostomatales > Ophiostomataceae > Dryadomyces > Dryadomyces quercivorus. Next base: position 1,296,495 of record PCDE01000014.1, read on the forward strand.
CGACGCATCTCGGAGCTGCCAGCTGACGACGACGGTGAAATTTCTACCGAGGAGGCCACCGTGTTGGAGGATGTTCATTTAGGCAAAGGTGAGGAGGAGGGGGAGGACGACGACGATGGGGAAGAAGAAGAAGAGGAGGAAGAGGACAATGACGATGAGGAAGACTATGAGGACGACGATAACGACAACGACTCTTCCGAGTTCCAGGACTCTCCAGACGACTCCGACTCGGACGACTCTCTCGGCGACTTCTTCCCTTCGCCCGCCCTCAAGAAACACATCCCAGCACCGGCCAAGAAGAACCCGGCAGCCGCCAAGAAGAAGAGCGCTCCTCGCCCCCCCTCGCCGCCGCCCGACGACTCCCCGGACCAGAGCTCCCTCTTCTTCTCCGCCGAAGAGACCCTCCCCGACCCTCTGGACAAGCCCCTGCGCCAGCGCAGCCTCGCCGTCCCTGCCGGCAAGGCCAAGACCGCCTCCCACGACCCGCCACCCCGGTCCAGGCGTGCCGCCCCGGCAGCGCGGCCCTCGACGCCGCCGCCGCCGGCCTCTCCGCCGCGCGGCCTCGTCTCGCCCTCCAAGAAACTGCCGCGCATCCCCATGACGCCCCATGCGCCCAGTGCCGACGCCTTCTGGGACCAGCAGTTTGTCGACGACTGGAACACGGAGCACTCGCCGCGGAAGCTTTTTCAGGAGGCGAAGCCGGAGAAGCCGGAGACGACCAAAGCCAAGACGGCCAAGCCCGGCGTGGCCGCCCGCGAAGCCAAAAAGACCTTCCAGAAGAGCAAGCACGAGACGGCCGAGCGGTTCCTGGCCGAGCTCGACGGCACCATCACGCAGGGCGAGCTGGCGCGGCTGGCGGCGACGACGGGCGGCGTGCGCATCGTCTGGACCAACAAGCTCAACACGACGGCCGGGCGGGCCAACTGGCGGCGCGAGACGCTGCGCCCGAAGGGATCGACATCAGGCTCTCCCCTGCGCATCCTGCACCACGCATCCATTGAGCTGGCCGAGAAGGTCATTGACGACGAGCACCGCCTGCTCAACGTGCTGGCGCACGAGTTCTGCCACCTGGCCAACTTCATGGTCAGCGGCATCACGGGCAACCCGCACGGCCGCGAGTTCAAGGCGTGGGCGGCGCAGTGCTCGCGGCACTTTGGGGCGCGCGGCATCCAGGTGACGACCAAGCACACGTACGAGATCGACTTCCGCTACGTCTGGACCTGTGCCGCCTGCGCCACGCAGTACAAGCGACACTCCAAGAGCATTGACCCGCGGCGGCACCGCTGCGGACTCTGCCGCGGCGAGCTGCAGCAGACCAAGCCGGTGCCACGGACAGGAGGGAAGGCTGTCACTGGAAGTAGGACTGGCACTGGCACTACCCCAGGAACCGGATCTGTCGCCCCGGCCCCCAAACTGCCGCCGGCGCCGTCTGCCTACCAGCTGTTCATGAAGGAGAACATGGCCGTGCTGCGGCGCGAGAACCCCGGCAGCCCGCAAAAGGAGATTATGAAGATGGTGGCCGAGCGCTGGACACAGGCCAAGAAGGACAAGGCTGCCGCGTCGGGCGAGACGGGCAAGAAAGACAAGAAGACAGACGCCGGGGACGCAGACGGCGTGACCCGCCTGGACAAGGCCTTTGTCGACCTGACGCTGACGTAAGGAGCTCTACGAAATGCATCATGGGCGTTCAGATAGCCATGGAATTCTACCGAAACGATCCAGGCTCAGCCCGTCTGCTGGACGGCATGCAGATCGTGAGAAGAAAAAAGTAAAAGGAAAAAGTAAAAGAGAAAATAGTGCAGTCGTACATTCATCATCCGTAGATGGATCTGTTCCGAATCGTTTTGAAGGGCACGCATGTATCCCGCCATGCCGCCCATCCTTTCCTGTCCCGTCTCTTGGGCTTACCCGCTCTTGAAGAGCTTCCAGTCGTCGACGCGGAACGATGCCCAGACGCGCGACGCGAACTCGACGGCGTCGCCTATCAGCTCGCCCTGCTTGCCCATGGCCAGGTCGATCTCCTCCTCGTCGTACCCGCCGGGGATGTGCGGCACGTTGATGGTGATCAGCACGTCGGTCTTCTCCTTCTCGAGCCGCAGCAGCGTCAGGATAATGGCCGTGAAGTCGGGCGCGCTGCTGCGCTCGTTCTTCGCATCCGCATGGGGCGTCTGGGTCGCGATGAGCGTGTAGGCCGGGAACTCGCCGGGCAGCTCCGAGAACTGCGTCTCGGTCGTGTTCCAGACGCGCACCGTCTCGACGTCGTCGCCCACGAGATCTTCCAGATGGGTCGACAGCGCGCGGCCGTCGATCTCGGGGCTGCTGCCCGAAGGGCCGACGCGCTCGCACAGCTCAAAGATGATGCTGGTGTAGCCGTCCTTGTCGATGTAGACCTCCTGGTTGTCGGGGACCTGGCGCAATTTGCTGGACAGTCAGTTTTTTTTTCGGTTCCTTCTTCTCCTGTCTACAAATCCTCACCTCACATCCGTAAAGTTGACCGGCAGCTCTGCCGAAAGCGCTCCGCCAAAGAGAGGTGTTTCCTGGAATTTGGTCATCTTGACAGTGGGCGATGAAGAATGTCTCAGACAGATCCGTCACAGAGAGACACAAGTGGCTTATAACAGGAGGGGAAGCGAGGCGCAGCAGATGGCAAACCCGGAATTCAGCGTGCGGCCAAACTGACGTAGCCAAGGACGGCCAGCAGGAAAACAGGGCGCAGATGGAGGGGCAGTTGTGAGCGCGCGGAGAGTGAGAAAGTGGGGCTCACCTCGGGGAGGGGGTTTATAAGGTACAATAAGACCAAAATTTCAATTGGAGTGGGACTATCCTAGCGAACTCACCTCTTGCCTTTTACCAGAGATGACCGTGGGACGGCCCAATAAACTCCGCTATCTAATCTTTGGCACCCAATCTGCGAATCCGCTGGATTCGATTTCTCTTTTTGCCATTTTTTTTGCTCTTTTTTATGCGCTTCCCATGGCATTTTTGTCTGTAAAAAAAGACATCTCCAGAATGTCGCTGCACGGTAGTATTTTATCCTTGTTTTAGAAAGTTCAAAAAAGGCAGACGGCCGTCTCACCGCTGCTCGCAAAAAGCGCGATATTGTCCCATGGGCACTACCGCGGGGTAATGCATTGTGACTATATTATCTCAGCTTCTAGCCGAGCTTTCCTGGCTAATGCGCTTTGGCCATCTGCCGGCTTCGTAAGATATCTCTCGTATACCTTCACCTTATTTCTCCGGCCTCTCCGGTTTCTTCTTCTCTCCCACACCACCCGTCCAACACCTCGCTCATGAACAGAATGGCCAGCTGCATCTTCTGCAAGATTGTCAAGGGTGCGATTCTCTTTCCCTCTGTCCTCCGTGCCAAAACTCACAACACCACCAGGTGACATTCCTTGCTTCAAGCTCTACGAGACCGAGAAGACTCTCGCCTTTCTCGACATCAACCCCACGACCAAGGGCCATGCAGTACGCTCTAAGCTTTGATTGTCTGCCTCTGCTTCTCCTCATGCTGACTCATCAGCTCGTCATCCCCAAGTTCCACGGCGCAAAGCTCCTGGACATCCCGGACGACTACCTGACGGACATTCTGGTACGTAGACGTCCCTTTCCGCATGGCCGGGTCACTAACCGTATCCCCTCTGCAGCCCGTTGCCAAGAAGATTGCCAAGGCCACGGGCGCCGAGAACTACAACATTCTCCAGAACAACGGCCGCCTGGCGCATCAGGAAGTTGATCATGTGAGTCGGAACAAGAATCTCATCACTTTGATCAAAGCACGACTGACAGATGTCTCGGCACAGGTTCACTTTCACATGGTACTGCCTGTCCAGTAGTTTCTATAAGCCAACTCATGCTGACACGCGTTTCCAGATCCCCAAGCCTAACGAGAAAGAGGGCCTCGTCGTCGGCTGGCCCATGCAGGGCACAGACATGGACAAGCTCAAGGCCCTCCACGAAGACTTAAAGTCTCGTATTTAACCCCATTTTATCCGGGTAAAGCAATACACAGAAAATACAAGGAGGACACAAAAACAAGCCACAGCCAGGCAGGCGAATCCCGCACGTCCTTCCAATGAGCAATAGCACCAAAACTGCTTCTCCATCCGTATAATGGGAAATCTATTGAACCAAAAATTAAGGCGTGGCGTGGCAGGCGAGAGGTGAGAGGTGAGAACGGAGAGATGGGGTGAGCGAGGAAAAAGAGAAATGGTGGCGGTGATGGCAGTGGTTCTGGAGAGGATGTGTTTAGTCGTGAGTTTTCCATACGGCGGGACGCTGCTACTCGACATCCCCGGCCGACGTCTCCACGACGGCCTTGCCGTTGGTCTTGGGCACGGCCACGGCCCCTGGCGTCTGGGTCGCCTCGTCGATGCCGCCGCGGGGGTTCATGTTGAGGGTCCCGTCGGCCTCCAAGATGCCGATCCGGTCGTAGAGCGAGCGGGAACGCACGTAGGGATCGAGCCGCCAGTAGTCCTCGCGCATGCGCCGGGCAATGTCGTCCCGCTTGGCCTTGAGGGCCTGGGCCTTGTCGCCCTCGGGATTGAGGATCCACTCGCCCGTGGCTGTTTCGTATTCGCGGTACAGGTGCTCGCGCTCGGCCAGCAGCTTGTCGCGCGTCGCCGTGTCCTTCATCTTGTCGTCTTCGCCGGGCGTCGGCTCGGTAAAGTGGTAGACCCAGTCTTCGTCGCCGTCCAGCTCCTTGATGATCCGCTCCTTGTCGATAAACTGCTCCATATCCTTGACGTTGTTCGTGAAGTGCACCTTGCCCGCCACGACCGGGTCCAGCCAGCCACGTATGATCTTCCAGATGCCTGGCGGAGCTCTGTTAGCGGAGGACATGGGGACATGGGGACATGCACGATCTACAACCCCCAACGATCGACGTACCCTGGAAAAGCCACGGGGCCTTGTGTACCAACACAACACCCAGACACTCGGGGTAATTTGCCTCAAAACACTTGATCATAAACTTGACGGGCGAGTAGTCCTGCTCGACGTTAGCCATGCGACCAGACAGAAGCGAAAGACCAGACGCACCATGTTGGCCAGCGAAAAGTTGGTCATGTCAAAAATAATAGTCTGTCGTGGTCAGCGGTCTGTCTGAGGACCTGAGGTCCCGAGAATCCGGGCTGCTCACAGCTGTGTCGACGGGCGGCCGCAGAAGCATGCGCGCCGTCTCGATAATGTACACGGTATACCGCTCCAGGCTGGCTTCCGAGTGGTCGCCCTGGTGGTGCAGCCGCACGCGCACGGTGCAGATGGGCCGGTTGGCCTTGTCGAAGCCGTGCAGGTAGCTTTTGCCCATGCGGATCTGCTCGAGAAAGTCGTGGCTCAGCGTGGCCAGGTCGCCCTCGCCCTTTTCGAGCGAAATCGCAGTGCTTTCGCCGTTCTTCATAATGTCGTCGTCGACCTTCATCTCGTGCAGCCGCCAGTGCATGGTCGAGACCAGCATGACGAGCGCCTTGTCGACATCCCACTTGCGGGCGCGCAGGAAGCGCAGGATGAGCGCATCGGGGTGGTCGTGCTTGACCATGCTCCAGATCGTCGACCGGATCGTCTCTGGCGACATGTTGGCCAGCGCGTCCTGGAAGATCTTGCCCTGGCCGTACTTGTCATCGTCGGCCGTGGCAGCGACAGGGGTAGTGGCAGTGGTGGCAGAGGCCGTGACAGTGCCGTCGGCAGCCGCCTTACTGGCCGTCGAGGAGCCGTTCTCGTCTGTGCTGGTGCCGTTGGCAGCGGCGTCCTTGCGGGACCGCCGGAAGATGTTGCGCTTCTTCTTCTTGTCCTTCTTACCGTCCTTGCCGTCCTTTCCGTCCTTTCCGTCCTTTCCGTCTTTGCCGTCCTTGACAGAGGGCGTGGCCGAGGGAACCGGCTCCACTTCTGCGCTGTCGTCGTCGTCAGCCGTGTAGTCGACGCCGCACACCCGGAAGATGGCGATCCAGAGCTGGCGCAGCTTTTCCTCCTGTTCCGGCGTCAGAGTGCCGGGCCGGCCGGGGGCCAATTCAGCAGACATGTTGCTGGACAGGTCGCTGGGCGGATTGGGTGGTTCCTGTTCGAGAATGGCCTGGCGCTCCTTCAGGTCTTCCTTGCGCACTTGATACAGAGATCCCGCCACGAGAAGAGCTGCCGAGATCAGGGCAAAGGTGAAGCTGGACGCTTCGAGGAGGGGCCGGGAACGAGTGCCCTTTTGGAGCCGACACGAATGGCTCTGGGTGAAGGATGCGCGTGTGGATGCACAGGCGGATGCGCAGGCGGATGCGCAGGCGGGACGGGCGAGGCGGAAGATGGGCGTGGCAGACACGAGACAGGATGGAGAAGCAAGGCGAGAGACAATTCTATTCGGTACGACAGCAGGACGGAGAAGCCGTGGCAGGCATAGCATGGGGAAAGGTCCGTTGATCGTCGAGCCTGTTTTCTCTCTTTTTTTTTTTTGCCGAGGCCGAAGTGTGGATTTTTGAGAGCGGATGAAAGAAGGAGAAGAAGAGAAGAGGAAAGAAAGATGCAAGAAACCAGAAACGGCAGAGAGTTACGCGGAGACCGGCGCAAGAGCTACGGCGAACTCTGACGTGGACAAAAAGCCAGGGTTCAACGGCAGACGAGAGCGCTAAGAAGAGGCTGAAGGAGGTTTGCGTATACAGCAGGAGATGGAGGGAGTCGAGACAGGAGAGAGAGGCGACCACCACAGGGGACAGAGTGCGATACCGAAAGCGACGGAAGAGCGGAGCCTAGCCAAAGCCCGTCTTGGCGGGGTTGCGCTGTGCTGACGGCTTGCTAACGAGTAGCCTATAACCTCTACGGAGTATAGTCTGCTAACCTGCTGTACGGAGTATTATAGCATAGCCTAGTGAGCATTCCTTGATGGCCAGGCTGCGGGCGCCAGGCTGCCACAATACTGTAAGCCCCGGAAGGACTTCGGACGAGCACCCGATATCCGATGGCAGGGGCGAAAAATAGACACGGCAGGGGCTCCTCATAACATGGCAGTGCCCGCGCAAACAGCAGGTGCGAAGGGGGGGACATGCCACTTGTGGGCGAAGCCTGCCGGTAGTGCACATGACCACGCGCTGCAACTGCGCGCTGGTCGTCCAACCTCTGTCTGGGACTAATCTCCCTGCCGTGGCAGGTACAACCCGCGTCTGGCTCGCTGTTCCGGGCACTCCGAGACTCTCTAGTCCTGTGCAGAGCGCGCCGAAGACCGTTCTTGCCCGCCTCTGTGTCCGGCTTCTGGAAGCAGGGCGAGCACGTGCTCTGTAACCTTTCTGGCGCTACTGCGTAATAATATAGTAAGAACGGGACTCCGTAAAGACTCCGTAAAAATTGGAGCTCCGCAGCACTCCGTAGATTCGTAATCGTAATACCGAACCCCGCCATGCACTTAAGCGTATCTCTTTCATTTCGTATTCCTGCCGAATCCAGGTTGCCGATCGACTGCCACCTCGTACGAAGTGCTTCGCCCACCACACCATCGAGATGGCCGAGCAGCACGGATCCTCTGCGCGCAACCGCTCTGTCTCGCACACCTCTCGCCCGACCACGCCGCTGCGCCCCTCCTCCCGCTCGTCGTTTCGCGAGTCGGCCCGCGAGAGCGTCCATGGCAGCGACGCGACTTTTCCCCTCAACGCGTTTGAGCCTGCCTTTGCCGAGCTCACCGATGCCATGGCCGACTTCGAGGCCAACATGATGCACTTCCAGCTCATGCACGAGAGTCTTTCCCGCTTCAGCGAGAGCTTCGCCAGCTTCCTCTACGGCCTCAACATGAATGCCTACTGCGTCGACTTCCCAGAGGTCCGCCGAGCACGACCCGCCCGTCTAAGCCAACCTGTTGACATGTCGTACTTGCCAGGGCCCCGTGTCCGAGTCGTTTCGCCGCGCCAAGCAGCGCGAAGAGGCTGCCGCCGCCGCAGCGCCCCCAGCCAGCCCAGGAGGTGGGAGTCCTCGCACTCTACGCAGTATTCCGGCCATGCTCGTCCTCCTTGCTAACGCAGGCAGGCGCTCTGAAAATACCACGGCGATCGGCTGACGTGGATGGCGAGACTACCTTTATGTAAGATACGATGGGTGCGCAGGCAGCGGCCGATCCTCGATCCGCGCGACTGACAGTGCCACGCTCTTGGCGTTTTCTAGGACGACCGATACCTCGTTTGTCGAAAACCCACCGGCATCGTCCAAGCGAATGCAGACGCCCAAGCCAACACGGGTCGCCGGCGCATCAGCCAGAGGCGCCTCGACGGCTGCCAGGCGTGGCGGGCGTGGCGGTGTGGGATCACGTGGTGCTGCAGGCACACGAGGAGGCCGTACCAGCGGGCTGGTCAGGCCACGAGGCAGAGGCATACGGTGATGGCAGGGACAGATGAGCCGTTGCCGTTCACGATCTGTATGACAAAGAGTACAAAAGTACGAAGTGCTCGTATTTTGCCGTAGCCCGTTTAATTGCATACCCCGCTAAATAAAGAAGTCGCGGGAAGGCGACGTCTGCACATGGCATCCTCCTCCACCGCTGTACGAGTATCCACACCGGGACCCCAAGCCTGAGCAATGCAGCCGCAGCCATGTCCGCTGTTCTCCGCTACGTTGCCGGCACGAAAAAGTCGCCCAAGGGCACGCTGTACCTCCAATGCCACATCAAACCGGGCGCCAGCAAAGTCCGCGAAGGCGTGGCCGCGGTCACCGACGAGGCCGTGGAAATCTGCGTGTCCGCCCAGCCGCGCGACGGAGAGTCCAACAAGGCCGTCATCGAGGTTCTGCGCAAGGTGGGTCGTCGCTTTGGCATCCATGTACGGAGTACTCCGTATCTCTTCCGTCTTTCTGACGACGCGGCCGCTACAGGTTCTCGACGTGCCCAAGTCGAGTTGTCAAATCACGAGAGGCGCCAAGTCGCGGGTCAAGACCATTGCCGTGGCAGGCATGACTGAACCCGAGGACAAGACACAGGAGTTGCTGGACCGGGTGAAGAAGCTCTTGACGGATGCAGCCGAGGGCGAGTAGGCAGCGGAAGGTTGTCTCATGAATGCTTATGACTAGATCCGTTGGCGATGATTTTAGATAAACACAAATAAACACAATAAACACATACAAATAGAGTACTCTACAAATATAGCATCCACAGATTTAGGCACTATTTTACAACTAAATCTATCATTTATCTCTCATTTAATCTCATCATTTATGAGCCAAATTCATGTCATCCTGACCAAGATGCGTATGCGAGATGTCCTGCTGTCTCCTGACTGTCTTAGTCTGGACCTCTCAGAAAGGGCAGCAGCCTTCTGCACAGCAAGGATGACATGCAGCTGCAAAAGTACCGTTTACGGTGTGCCCTTACAGCGTGCTCCGTACAGTTCTGTCATGGACAGGAACAGTCTCTTCTGATTGGCGGAACCACTAGAATCCTCCCCACACCAACGTCATGGCAGCCAAGCTCTACTCCCTTTTTGTCGTCTTGGCTCGCCGAATCCTGAACTTGTCCCCTCACCCATTGGCACCGCAATATCTCGCAAAATGGCCGCACGACTCTTCCGTCCCGCTGCTCTCGTGGCACGCTCAGCCTCCATGTCTCGCATGGCCACGGCGGCTGCTGCTGCTGCTGCTGCCTCGGCTGCTCGTTCCTTTCACTCCAGCCGTCCGGCCTGGGTCAAGGTCGGCGAGCCGCTCCCCGACCTCGAGGTGCTCGCCGAGAACAGCCCGGGCAACAAGGTGAACCTCTTCGAGGAGTTTGCTCACGCCGACGGCGTCATTGTCGGCGTGCCGGGTGCCTTTTCGGGTGCCTGCTCCGAGAAGCATGTGCCCTCGTACATCAAGCACCCCAAGCTCAAGGATGTTGGCCAAGTCTTTGTCGTCTCGGTCAACGATGCGTTTGTGTAAGATGGGCCATGGGCCGCTCTTTGTTCTCGTCCGTGGCCAGCTTTGGCTAACAAGCACAGCATGAAGGCATGGGCCCAGTCCCTGGACCCAACCAAAGACACAGGGGTGGGTATTGCTCTCTTTCATGAGTGATAAACCAACGGAGTACAAGTGTACTCCGTAGGATAAAAACCCGCGATAAAGAGGGGAAACTGACGGACGTGCAGATCCGCTTCCTCGGCGACCCGGCCGGCGAGTTCACCAAGGCGCTGGAGCTCGACTTTGACGCCACGCCCTTCTTTGGCAACGTGCGGTCCAAGCGTTACGCCCTGGTCATCAAGGACGGCAAGATCAAGAGCATCCACGTCGAGCCCGACAACACTGGCACGGACGGTACGATACGCTGCCTCCCCCCGCAAGCCGGCATGATTACTAATCAATGATTTGGCAGTGTCGCTGGCGGACAAGGTCCTGGAGTCCACGGTAAGAGCCGCTGCTGTCGTACCCGCGTGCAGAGGATGCGCTGACAAAACAGGATTGGTGAGGAGGAAAGGGAGAGCCTCAGGATGGTGTCGTGGTCGGTCTGACCGGTGGTTTCTTGTCTTGAGTCATTGTTGCCACCCACTAAAACCGATAATTTATGTCCTGTGTGTTGTCATGCACTGTCCTGCACGTAGTAAAGGGTTCTGTCCAGTGAGAGGCCGCAGGGGTTGGGCCCGCCAAATACGCCCAACGGGGTCCCCATCATACAGTGCGGAACCTGGATCCTTTAATGGCCCAACACCGTGTCTGAGGGGCTGCCTGGGCTGCCCGTCAGCTGCTGTGGGCAGTTGTTGCCTTTCGCTCTCCCTTCCATTTTAATCTTGAACATTTGCTCATCGCTTGCTGCCTCAACACCGCAAATCAGCAACACCTTCATTTTCGCCCAGGGCCTGACACGTCATTTCCGGCTGGCCTGTACGTCTGAGCTGCCTCGTCGCCCGCCCGCAAAGTGAGACACGTTGCCTGGGTTTCCATCCTGCCTGGCAGCGATCGCTCATTCTGTCCGGCCTCGTCCAAGAAAAGAGCCCATTCCATCCACTTCTCGTCATCCACTCTGTCTATCCATCCCTCATCTTTTCTTCTTTTTTGCTCATCCAGACCACACGTTGGCTCGTCAACTCTGCCTTGACGAGCCTGGGAAGCCCTCATCATTGCTCCCCGACCATCCAAGCGGAAAGCCGCTGAGGCGCCGACACTCTCTGAGGGCCGTTCTCTTCGCCAGAGGAGACTCCCCCCCGAGGGCCTGAAGCCTGCGGAGTCCGTTCCTGCATCCCCGCAGATACTCGCGTCCACCAAAGCAGGCAAAGAAAAGGCAGCAGCAGCGGCGGCGGCAGCAGTAGCAGCGGCAACCGTATCGCCGCCCTTATCCGTTCCCTCGAGAGGACCCCCTACACCCCAGACCGTCTCCAACGCCATGGATTCAGACGATGATATCATGTCCAACCTGTCCAGCGACGAGGATGTGCTGCAGGACGACAGCGATATTGATGGCCTGTCCGGAGGAGAAGGTGAGTTGGCAGCGTCGCACTTATGTGACCACGGCGCCTTTTCGTTTGTCTGTCTGTCACCTTGGCCTCCAGATGAACTGACCACGCACCACTTTTGTGTTGCACAGATTTCGATGATTTTGACGTGGACCCGGAAGATGGTGACATGGGCCTGGATAAGGAGGGCACCACCGGTCTGCAGCGGAAACCCTACGACGTCAAGTACCATGTCTACGGCCCCCGCGACATTCGGAAGCAGCAGGACGAGCTGATCAACGATGTGGACTTGATCCTCGAAATGCGGCCCGAAGACGCCGCCATCCTCCTGCGTCATTTCCGCTGGAACAGAGAACGGCTGATGGAAGAATACATGGACCGCCCGGCGACGGTGCTGGAGGCGGCGGGCCTGGGTCCTAGCAGCTCTGCGCAGCCGAGCCTCGATGTGCTGCCGGGCTTCACGTGCGATATTTGCTGCGAGGACGGGGAGGGCCTGCAGACGTTTGCCATGAAGTGCGGCCACCGCTTCTGCGTGGACTGTTATCGCCAGTACCTCACGCAGAAGATCCGCGAGGAGGGCGAGGCAGCCAGAATACAGTGCCCGTCTTCGGGATGTGGCCGCATTATTGACGCCAAGTCCCTGGACGTGCTGGTGACGGCCGAGCTGACGGACCGGTACCACGAGCTGCTCAACCGCACGTATGTGGAGGACAAGGACTCACTGAAGTGGTGCCCCGCCCCCGACTGCCCAAACGCGGTGGACTGCCACGTGAAGCGGAAGGATCTGGACCGGCTGGTACCGACGGTGGAGTGCAGCTGTGGGTACCGATTTTGCTTTGGCTGCAGCCTGACCGACCACCAGCCAGCGCCATGCAAGCTGGTCAAGCAGTGGCTCAAGAAGTGTGCCGACGATTCGGAGACGGCCAACTGGATATCCGCCAACACGAAAGAGTGTCCCAAGTGCAACTCAACCATTGAGAAGAATGGCGGCTGCAATCACATGACGTGCCGGAAATGCAAGCACGAGTTCTGCTGGATGTGCATGGGTCTCTGGTCGGAACACGGGACCAGCTGGTACAACTGCAACCGGTTCGAAGAGCGGAGCGGGACTGAGGCGCGGGATGCCCAGGCTAGGTCCCGGGTGTCCTTGGAACGGTATCTGCACTACTACAACCGGTATGCCAACCACGAGCAGTCGGCACGGCTGGATAAGGACATCTACCGGCGGACGGAAAAGAAGATGGTGCAGCTGCAGACCTCATCTGGCATGTCGTGGATCGAGGTGCAGTACCTGAACGCGGCGTCACAGGCGCTGCAGACCTGCCGCCAAACGCTCAAGTGGACATACGCCTTTGCGTTCTATCTGGCACGCAACAACCTGACGACGATGTTTGAGGACAACCAGAAGGACCTGGAAATGGCCGTGGAAGCACTGTCGGAGATGTTCGAGAAGCCAGTGCCAGAACTCTCGGAGCCGACTATGAAGCAGCAGATCATCGATAAGACTGCTTACTGCAGCAAGCGGCGGCTCATTCTACTGGAATACACGGCGGACAATCTCTACCAAGGTAAGGCCCAGCAGGACGGCAGAAGAGCCTGTGGCGAGAAGACAAGCTGACACAGAACAGGGCGCTGGACATTTAACACCAATTCAGACCAGGTGGATCCGGTCCGGCCGGCGACGGCGAAGGCACCGGCAGGCCCGAGCACCAACCGAGTGTAGGACAACGGCAGTTTATTGCTGCAGTATGGTTGGGAGCTGCTTTTATCGGATCCACATCCTGAGCCGGAGCCTTTATGGATGGAGAGACGTTGAGTGCATCGGGGTTCGGAGTGTCGGAAGCATTGGTAGCTGCTATTTGTGGCATTGTGCGTCAGCATGTGTGCCTTCTTGTGCTTGCTGTGTTGTTGTTTTGTGTGTTTACTTGGCGAAGGGAGTGACGCAGAAAGACGACTGGCAGCACAAGACTGGATTTTGCTGGATTTTGCTTTGGGAATAGCGGCTTTACCATCCATTTTATATTTTTTATTACTCCATTAGTAGCGAGACCCCCCTCTTTCCTTACTGACGTATCTTACGGAGTACTCTGTAGTGGAAATAATTTTGAAAAAAAAAAAGAAAAAAAAATAGACGGTATCTTCCACTGTTCTTTCCCGCATCGGAAAAACCCCGACCTGGTTATGCCGATGCGAGGCAGTCACAAACCGGCTGAGGATCGAGTGTGATTTGTCCATTTGCCGAAGATAGGCCGATCTCGGAAAAAGACAGGAGGGGTCTAGACGAGACGGCTCGGAAAACAGGGGGTCTACAGCGGACCGTCAGCGAGATTTCGGCCAGTAGCGTGTGCAATTGCCGTCGAGGCTTCGGATGCAGGGCCGAACATGTCTTCATATTGAGCCTCTCGTCCCGCGTGTGCAGCCTGGCTGTGTGCCAGGTGGAAGGAAGCAGATGCTGGTGTGAATTGATGCTGGTCCTGCACTCGTCCAGCCTTCTCCAGGAACACGTGACTATTTCCCATCTGACTCAGCCTCGGCTCGGAGCCCGGCTTATACAGCGATGCGCACGACGACCTGTCTGAAGGGCCTGCGGGCCTATGCGCGGTATGGATCGAATGTAGGTTTTGTGTCTGTCTGTCTGTCTGTTCGTTCCTGACAGTTCAGCATGCGGCTCTCTTTGCGCGGTCCTTCTCGGCCACGGCGCGACGTCCCGAGATCAACAAGGTCTATGCATCCGCCGAGGAGGGACTCAAGGATCTCCAGTCCAACAGCACGGTGCTCGTGGGCGGGTTCGGCCTGGCCGGCGTGCCCAACACGCTGATCAATGCGGTGCTGAAGATGCCGCATGTCAAGGGCCTGACGGCGGTGTCGAACAACGCCGGCACCGACTCCAAGGGCCTTGGCCGCCTGCTCAAGTCGAAGCAGGTGTCCAAGATGATCGCGTCGTACATTGGCGAGAACAAGACGCTCGAGCAGATGTACCTCAAGGGCGAGGTCGAGCTGGAGCTGACGCCGCAGGGCACGCTCGTCGAGCGCTGCTCGGCCGGCGGCCGCGGCATCCCGGCCTTCTTCACGCCCGCCGCCCTGAGCACCGTCGTGCAGACGGGCGAGCTGCCGCTGCGCAACGGCCCCGACGGCAAGCCGCTCGCCTTTTCGCAGCCCAAGGACGTGCGCGTCTTCCACGGCAAGCCGTACCTGATGGAGGAGAGCATCGCCGCCGACTACGCGTTTGTGCGCGCCTACCGCGCCGACCGCCTGGGCAACTGCCAGTTCCGCCTGGCCGCCTGGAACTTCAACGGCGCCATGGGCCGCAACGCCAAGACCACCATCGTCGAGGCCGAGCACATTGTCGAGCCGGGCGAGATCCCACCCGAGGCCGTGCACCTGCCGGGCATCTATGTGAAGCGCGTGGTGCCGAGCACGGTGCCGGGCGAGGTCGAGAAGAAGGTGTTTACGCTGACGCCCGAGGAGGCCGCCGCCGCCGCCGCCGAGGCCGCCCAGAACCCCCAGAACCCCAAGGCCGACGCCGCCACCGCCGCCAAGCGCGAGCGCATCGTGCGCCGCGCCGCCAAGGAGTTCAAGAACGGCATGTACGCCAACCTCGGCGTGGGCATGCCCATGCTGGCGCCCAAGTTCGTGGCGCCCGACGTCGAGGTGCAGCTGCAGAGCGAGAACGGCATCCTCGGCCTCGGGCCGTATCCGCGGCGCGGCCAGGAAGACCCCGACCTCATCAACGCCGGCAAGGAGACGGTCACGCTGAACAAGGGCGCTTCGGTGTTTGGCAGCGAGGAGAGCTTCGGCATGATCCGCAGCGGCCGCATCGACCTCACCATCCTCGGCGGCATGCAGGTCAGCGCCGCCGGCGACCTCGCCAACTGGATGCTGCCCGGCAAGGTCAAGGGCTTCGGCGGCGCCATGGACCTCGTCAGCAACCCCACGTCCACCAAGGTCGTCGTCACCATGGAGCACACGGACCGCAAGGGCAACCCCAAAATCGTCAAGCAGTGTGCCTTCCCCCTGACCGGCAAGGGCTGCGTGTCGATGATCATCACGGAGCTGGTGAGTTCCTCTGAGCGGTTCACTTGCTTAGTCATCATTTACTAACCGCGCAGGGCGTCTTCAACATCGACCCCGTCACGGGCCTCACGCTGAGCGAGATTGCCGACGGCGTCACGGTCGAGGAGGTCCGCAGCAAGACGGACGCGCCCTTCCACGTGGCGGAGGACCTGAAGCCGATGCTGTAGGGGGAGCGGCTGTGCCGTCCCTGTTCTGTAATTCTATGTGTCACGTGACCACGCGTTTCTTTCGGCCGCCAATAAAGCTGTTTCTTCTGTCCTGCTGTCTTCTTGTCGCATCTTTACCTCTCACGCATTCTGTATCATTCATTATTTATGAGATCTCTTATTTATACTCCCGCTCAATGTTTTTTCTCTGAACGACCCGAATAGATAAAGGGCAGCGTTGTCCCTACCATCATGGCATCCCCCGTCGATGCCACCGATTGGCACCTGCAAGGCTGGGATGCTCCAGAGCCGCAGCCTGGAGAAAAAAGCCCGTTTTCACGGCCACCGCGCGGTCCACGGTCCCTGGCCGTCATGGCATTGGAACATGTGGTCCATAATATCCGACAGGTGACTTTCGAGCACCTCCAGAGCCTCTCGGACAACTCGGTCCAGCAGCTGCGGATGTTGCTGTGCAGCCGGTGAGAGACAGGACGCCTTTTGCGGTACGCTGGAAGGCCCGCTTCTAACTGGTGAATGGCAGAGGCGAGTTGTCCTTTGACATGTGGAAGAAGATGGTCCCTTTTTTGCCGCCGATGAAAGGCCTCAAGGACGCCAGACAAGGCGAGTGGACCTTCCAAGGGAACTGGCAGAAGCAGAAGCAACCGCTGCATATCTTTACGGACCCGCTCAAGTCTCCGACGGTGGCCTTTCTTGCTCGCCTGTGCATTAACATCCGGCCGCCCCAACAGCTGGACGCCAGCGAGTTCATGGCCCTCGCGTCGATGCCGAACCTGGGCATGCTCGAGATCATCGTCCACGAGGACGCGTCGGTCACTGGATTCGACGACCGGCTCATACGTTCCTGGAGCCTGTGGCCCGATGCCTTTCCACGGCTGCGCCTGCTGCGGCTCGGTGGCCCTGGTGCAGAGCTGACGCCGGCCTGCCTGTCCTATGCGCGCCAGCTGACGAGCCTGGTCGTGCTCGAATTGGTCGTGAGCCACTACAAGAGCTCAGACTGGGGCGATGACGCAGTCCAGGCAACCTGTGCCAGTATGGGCTGGGTGTCGCTTGTATTCGACGGATGGATACCGCAGAACGATGCCACACACCGGGAGGGGGTGACGGAGATGGTGCTGGGGCTCGTGGATTCAGCCCAGCGACAGGCGCTCCGGCAAGTGACAAACCTGTTTTTCGGGCCGCACAGAAAAAGATGGAGGCATGCACTGGAGGAACGGGCTGAGCCGGATGCAGAGATGCCGAGCTCGGAGACGTTGCTAGAGAGGAAAGCCATGCGGCGAGCAGCACCGCTTTTGTTCTACGACTTCCTGTCGGAATACGACAACCAGGTGCTGTGCCGGGGAAGCGCCGCACAGAGAAACCCCCCGACGCACCTGCCCATGGCGACGTTGGTCCTGGACAGCTCATACCTGGATGAGTTCGTTTGTTTCCGGGATAAGAAACGGGTGGTGCTTGTGCGGACGAAGCGGCTGTCACCAGCGTCACCGAACACATCTACACCTACGACAGACAAGAAGCGACCAGCAGACAGCGAGAGTGACGGAAAGCCGCGACTCCGCAAGACCAGGAAGATGCGTCTCGAGGACTTGCTGCCGGGATTTTGATGGGGATAAAATGTCTCGATGTATTGCTTTCTCTAGACGACACGGGCAAAAGAAGACGTATAGAGAGGATAAGCCAGCGAGGTTTTCCTCTATCCTCCAATTTCCCCTCCAAGACCTGCCACGGGAGCGACTAAAGCCAGAGTGAATATGAAGGAATTTCAGTTTATGGAGAAAAAGAGAAGAGAAGAGGAATTTTTTCCGGCCGGCCGTGCTTGCGAAATATTATATGGGGCGCCGCATTACTGGTACAGCGTGTGGCGCTAAAGCCCGCTAGGCCTGCTGAATCATGCGGCCACCAATCGTGGCGTAGATAATCAAAGAGTGGTTAGCTGCATATTCGAGTCCCCTTCTTGCTCCGGGAGAGGCCCTGGAAACGGGGCCAGGGTGTGCCCCCATGAGTCATTCGCGTGTATGCGCGATAGGAGAGGCTGGCGTAGGGCTATTTAGAGAGACGAGCAGGCGAAAAAGGTCTAGAAGGCCGAGAGAAGTGCCTGGACAAGGGGTAGATCGACAGGTCTTAAGGGGCCTAAGTGCATACATGCATACGTCTTTGTCCAGCGCCAACGCACCCCGCCAACTTTCTCGCAGCAGGACTTCTGGTAAAAATCCTTTGCCCCTCTCTCGTGTCTCTGTCTGTGATCACTCGCCCGCAACCATTCATCCTGCCTCTCGCGCTCGACTGCTTGAAAAGGACTCCCTTTCACCTCTCTCTGTCCATTCACCATGGCCGGCGTACAACCTGGAGCCAACTCGCGTGGCCGTGGCGGCAAGTTCCGCAAGTTTACCCGTGGAGGTAAGAGACCTGGTTTGTGTGCGGACAAGAGACAGCAGCTGACTCCCAGGCGGCAAGCACTTTTCGCGGGATCTGCGGCCGGTCGACGCGGACGGCAACGAGATCAGCATGTGGAGCGAAGATGCCCAGAGCAAGCTGAAGAAGGAGGGCTCGGGCTCGGACGACTCGGAAGAGGAGGACGAGGACGAGTCGGAGGAGGAGGAAGACGACTCGGACGACGCGTCGGCGGCGAAAAAGGCGGCGTCGTCGGCGGTGGCGGCGGCGTCGCGGGAGGACCGCAAGAAGGAGAAGAAGGCGCGCAAAGAGGCGGCGATTGCGCGGGCCAAGGGCCAGGCGGTGCAGGTGGGCGACATGCCGTCGAGCGACGAGGACGAGGACGACGAGGCGGGCCTGCCGGCGAACCCGAACCACTCGCAGGCGAGCCGCAACCAGACGGTCAGCGGGGCCATGGGCGTCAACAGCTCGGCCAAGGAGGTCAACAGCGCGGCCAGCAAGCTCAAGGAGCTCAGCCTCAGCGGCGGCGACACGGCCGGGCTGAGCCGGCGCGAGCGCGAGTCGCTCGAGGCGCTGCAGGCCAAGGAGCGGTACCGCAAGCTGCACGAGCAGGGCAAGACGGACGAGGCCAAGGCGGACCTGGCGCGGCTGCGGCTCATCCGGGAGAAGCGCGAGGAAGAGGCGGCCCGCAAGCAGGCCGAGAAGGAGGCCAAGGAGGCGGCCGACAAGGTGCGGAGAGAGGAGATGGAGGCAAGAGAGGCCAAGCGGCGCGAGGCAGCCCTGGGCAAAGGCAAGAAGGGGAGAAAATAGACAGCCAGGTCTGCTTCACATGTACCGTATTATCTATAAGTCTATATCGGCGACGGCCGTCTTTTTAAGAGCCCTGATCCCCCCCTACATACCAGCGAGTCCGTCGGAGCCGACGGCGTCGCGCCAGACGGCGTCAAAGTCGACGCCGTTTTCCTGGAAGAGCGTACGGACCTGCTGGGCGACGGCGGCCTGCTGCTCGGAGTTGCCGAGGCCGCCCGGCTTGGAGGCCTCGAACTGGATGATCTCGATCCAGCGGAAAAAGAGGTCTTCCTTGTCGAGGGCGACCAGGGCCTCGCGGAAGGCAAAGACCTGCTGGCGCCGGCGCTCTTCTTCGGGGCCGGGCTGGGCGGGGCCGGCAGCGTCGCCGTGGATGGCGCGCAGGTCGACGGTGAGCCAGCCGTAGAGGCCGTGGTGGACGAGGGCCATGCTGGTAAAGGCCTCGAGGGCAATGTCCTTGCGGTCGACGAGCTTGGTGGACCAGATCATCATGCCCCAGTCGAGGTCCCAGTCGCCGTTCATGGTGAGGTAGCCCGTCTTCTGCTGCAGCAGCAGCGGCTCCGTGGCCTGGGCGACGTAGCCGAGGACGATGCGGGTGGCCTTGGGGTCTTTGAGGATGTCGGCCTTGCGGGCGCTCTTGTCGCGGACGACGCCGCCGGCGGCAGTTTCCGGGGCTTTGTCGGCGTCGCCGCCTTCCTGGCCGTCGGAGAGGCTCTGCTTGAGGGCGTCGGCAAACCACTCGCGGCTGCGGCGCACGTAGATTTCCTGGTCGCGGAAGCCGACCATCCAGCGCCACTGGACGGGGCTGGCGTCGCCGCCGCCGACGCAGAACTCCATGGGCCAGGGCCAGACGAAGATGGCCAGGCAGAGATCGAACATGAAGCTGAGGCCGCGCCGGCCGACGGTGTCGAAGAGCTCGTACCAGCTCAGGTCGCGGGCGACCAGCGTGGTCTCGTTGGTGGTGCCAAAGGCCGTTTCGAGGAGGAGATAGTAGTAGGGCGCGACGTAGGACATGCGCCAGACGAAGAGCAGGGCGACGGCGATGTTCATGAGGACGGGGACGGCAAAGATCTTGCGCTTGAAGGTCCAGGGGCGGTTGTCGATGTGGGTGACGTAGACATGTTTGGGCACAAGACCGTCCAAGAAGGGCTGCAGACTGTCGGGGGCCTGGCGGAAGGGAGGCGGGACGTCGACAAAGGGCCGGGACTTGGACGACGGCTGCTTCGGGCCGTTGGCAGCGCCGGTCTTGGCGTTTCGTCGGGGCGGCATGGCGGAGGATGGCAGTGACACAAAGAGGAGTGGTGGTCGACGAGGAGGAGGAGGTCCGGCGATGGAAAGATCTGTCTTTTGGAGACGTCGTCGCTACAGTGTCCGTAGCCAGTGTTTTAGGGGCAGTCCACTGTAATTTAGTGGCTGGGGAACTGACAGGGACCGGAAGGCGGACCCACCCGGGATTTTTCATCAGAAGATTTCTGACTTCGGCAGTATTTCGACGTCTGGTGTTCCTGTCAGCCGTCCACATCCACGTCCACGTCCACGCCACCATGATCCGCGGACGTCTGTGGAGGTGCTCCGCAGCCCGACTGCCGGTGCCGACAACACCGCCGGGCTGTGTGAGCTGTGCGAGCTGTCTGCACCAGCAACGATGGCAGTCCGACGGCCATTGGCCAGCAGCCGCCCCGCGAGAGAATCTGTTTGCACGAGCCTTCAGCCTCGACCCGCCCCGGCCACCGCGACCCCCCCGGCCATCGCCGCCGGACCAGCCCCAGCGCGAATGGGGCCAGCTGCGGCGCAACGCCCCGCTCCACAAGGCCCTCGACGGCTTCTCGACGGGCCCGAGCAGGCCGCGGAAACTGGGCGAACCCTGGTCGCATCTGCCATTGGGCCCCGGCCGGAAGCCCAAGCCGAACGAGGGCAGCCTGAGTCGAAAGAACAACCAGATCCAGAGTCCAAACAGCCATAACAACAACCGAATCACCCGAACCAAGAGCGGCTTTGACGCCCGGAACAACCAGATCTCCCGGACGCGGCCACCCATGCCAGCGGCGCCGAAGCCGCAGCGCGCAGCGGATGCGACGACGACGACTAAGACCCACGAAGACCATGCACGCCTGGACGTCGACCTGGACCACATCTTTGAGGCGCCCGAGTTTGCCGTGCCGGCGCCGCCGACCAATGTGTTTGAGCACCACCGCAAGGGCCGCAAGGTCCGGGCGGACGACGAGGTGGCGGCCAAGACGAAGGCGCGGCCGCGGCGGCGGAACAGCGGCTACGACATGGACGAGGACGACGCATTCGACGAGCGGGCCGAGCGCATCGAGGAGCGGCGGCGGCGCAAGGAGGAGAAGCGGCGGCAGCGCGAGCTGGCGGCGGCGGCGCAGGGGCCGGTGCCGATTCTGCTGCCGGCGTTTATCAGCGTGGCCAACCTGGGCACGGCGCTGCGGGTGCGGCCGCACGAGTTTCTGCGGCAGCTGGGCGAGCTGGGCTTTGAGGACATCTCGCTGGAGAGCGTCATGACGGGCGAGACGGCGGCCCTGGTGTCGCAGGAGTACGGCTACGAGCCGACGGTGGACAGCGGCGCCTCGGTGGACCTGCGGCCGCGGCCGGCGCCGGCCGACCCGTCGCTGCTGCCGGAGCGGCCGCCCATTGTGACCATCATGGGCCACGTGGACCACGGCAAGACGACGATGCTCGACTTTCTGCGCAAGTCGTCGGTGGCCGCCCAGGAGCACGGCGGCATCACGCAGCACATTGGCGCCTTCTCGGTGCGGCTGACGGGCGGCCGGGGCAAGCAGATCACGTTTCTGGACACGCCCGGGCACGCGGCGTTTCTGACGATGCGCCAGCGCGGCGCCAACGTGACGGACATTGTGGTGCTGGTGGTGGCGGCGGACGACAGCGTCAAGCCGCAGACGCTGGAGGCGCTGAAGCACGCGCGGGCGGCCAAGGTGCCCATCATCGTGGCCATCAACAAGATCGACAAGGACGAGGCGCGCGTCGAGCAGGTCAAGGGCGACCTGGCCCGGCACGGCGTCGAGCTCGAGGACTTTGGCGGCGACGTCCAGG
This sequence comes from Dryadomyces quercivorus, assembly GCA_002778125.1. NCBI lineage: Eukaryota > Fungi > Ascomycota > Sordariomycetes > Ophiostomatales > Ophiostomataceae > Dryadomyces > Dryadomyces quercivorus. The sequence goes on from PCDE01000014.1 coordinate 1,318,366, forward strand.
TCGTCTGCGTCAGCGGCCGCACCGGCCAGGGCATGCCGGACCTCGAGGAGAACATCCTGACGCTGGCCGAGCTGCTCGACGTGCGCGCCGAGCCCGACGGCCTCGCCGAGGGCTGGGTGCTCGAGTCGAGCGTCAAGAACCACGTCGGCCGCGCCGCCTCCGTCCTGGTCAAGCGCGGCACCCTGCGCCGCGGCGACATCGTCGTCGCCGGCACCGCCTGGGCCCGCGTGCGCCAGCTGCGCAACGAGGCCGGCGTCGAGATCGACGAGGCCCCGCCGGGCACCCCCGTCGAGGTCCTCGGCTGGCGCGAGCTGCCCGACGCCGGCGACTCCGTCCTGCAGGCCCCCAACGAGGCCCGCGCCAAAGAGGCCACGGCGTACCGGCTGGAGGCGCGCGAGCGCGAGCAGGCCGCCGACGCGCAGGAGAAGCGGGAGGCCGCGGAAAAAGAAAAGGAAAAGGAGCCCGAGATCGACGTCGAGGCGGAGATCGCCGGCATTGCTGTTCCTGAAGACAAAGGGCCCATGACGGTCAACTTCATCATCAAGGCCGACGTCATGGGGTCCGTGGAGGCGGTGACGGCGGCCATCCAGGAGATTGGCAGCCACGAGGTGCGGCCGCAGGTGCTGCGGGCGGCGCCCGGGCCCGTCACCGAGTCGGACGTCGAGCTGGCCGCCACCACCAACAGCTCCATCATCAGCTTCCACGGCTCGGCAGCGGCGTCGGGGGCCATCCGCCGCATGGCCAAGGACGCCGAGGTGCCGCTGCTCGAGCACTCGGTCATCTACCACCTCATCGACGAGGTGCGCGAGCGGCTGTCGTCCCGGCTGGCGCCGGCGGTGTCGACGCGCGTCCTGGGCGAGGCCGAGGTGCTGCAGGTGTTTCCCATCAACGTCAAGAAGCGGCTCTTCCGCAACATTGCCGGCTGCCGTGTGCGCAACGGCCTGGTGACGCGCAACGGCTTGTACCGGGTGTACCGACGAGGCGAGAAGGTGTTTGATGGTAGGTTTAGGAGGGAGACTTTTGATTTAAGACTTTTTGATTTATTTCTATTTCTATTTCTAACTCTCCTCTCCAGGAAAAATCGATTCCCTCAAACAGGGCAAAAAAGACGCGAGCGAAATGCGCAAAGGCACCGAGTGCGGCATCTCGTTTGAGGAATGGGACGGCATGGAAGCGGGCGACATGATCCAGTCGTACGAGCAGGTGTTTGAAAAACGAAGTCTGTAGGATAGGCACGGCCGGAGCATACAGGCGCATGGACACACAACTCATGATGATTACGTAAGATTTACAAGTGACTATTTTCATTGTGATTCATTGTATGTTCACGTGATCACTTCGCCGGCACGTAATTCGAGGTAAAGGTCCGCGTCGAGATGGCCGCCCGGGCTCTCTCCTTCTGCAGCCGGGCCACGCCCGTCTGGTCCGTCACGGGCGTCGCCATGATGATCTGGTCAAACTCGCCGTCGTCGCCGCTGCCGCTGCCCGCCTCGTCCTCGGACGACCCGTACTGGTGGTCGTTGTCCGAGTCGGGCTCGACATGGGCGTCGGCCAGCAGCTGTTTGGGCGGCCGTGCTATGGTGGCCGGGGCCTTCTTCTCGTCCTTGGGCCCGGCATTGGCAAACGGCCGTGATGCCAGCACCTTTCGGCGGATCTCTTCCATCTCGGCATCGTCGTCGCTGTCGTCCGAGATGGCAAACGGGTCTTTGTCTTCTTCCTCCTCTTCCTCCTCTTCGTCTCCCTCCTCCTCATCGCGCCGCTTTCCGTTGGCGTTTCCTTCTTTCCACATGTCGGCAGCACTCGCCCGGTCTTCCCGGTTCTCGGCGTATTCGCGTTCCAGCTGCTCGATCCAGGCCTCTTCTGCCTTTTTGACGCCTTCTGCGTCCTCGCAGGCCGCATACCGCTCCAGCAGCGTGCGGTTGATGTCCAGAAACTCCTCGCCGTACGAGAAGGGGGCCAGGACGCCCTCGGCCCATTCGCGCTGCCCGCAGATGTAGAAGGCGGCGGCCAGGGCCTCGACGCAGTTGAGGCGCCACGGCTTGCCGTAGTTGACCGTGTTGGCGGCCACCAGGTAGGGCAGCAGGCGCTCGCACTTGCCGCCGACCTTGTTCCACTGCACCTCCTTGGTGCGCGCCCAGGAGCACTCGACGACGGCGGCGCCAAACTGCTGCAGGAGGGCGGCGTCGGCCGGGCTGACGACGAGGCGGCCGTTGGGCGTGATGACGACGCCGGCATGGCGCTGGCCCAGGTGCAGCTCGCGCATGAGGCCGAGCTTCATGAGCTTCTTGCCGGAGCAGCGCTTGGGGTCGCAGTGGCCGAGATCCCAGCAGGCGGCCTTGAAGGCGGGGCGCGACGCGGTGGCCGCGGAGGTCTCGGCGGTGGCGTCACCAGGCGCATCCTGGGGCCGCGGCCGCGGAGGACCGTAGTGGGCCTTTTTGCCCTTGCCGTGAAAGTCTTTCTTGTGGCGGACCATGGTTGCGTGACAAAAGGTCTGTCTGGTCTTTGTGGCGACGAGGCTGCGCCGAAGATCTTTTCCGGGGCGATGAGTAAGCATGCGGGAGCGATGAGTGGGATACCGTGTGGCCACAGTGTTCTATTGGCTGGGCACGGTAGACTAAGTGGACGAAGTGGGCTTTGCCAGCCGACAGCGAAGCTCGCTCTCCTCCGTCTTCGAACACTCAACCCTTTGCCACCCCCCCGATGCATCCACGCCGCAACGAGCCGTTGCAGCCTGCCGACCGCGCACGTTGGTGAGCATTGCCATTTATTCAATCGTGCGTAGGCCCGGACGGGGCGAACCAGAGACGCCGCCAGACGAGCGACGGAGAATCCAACGGTTGGGAAGACGAGCGAGAGAGAGATCGAGACGAGGACCAGAGACGAGAGACGAGAGACGAGCGAGACGACTGAGAAGAGCGTGAGACAGCAGACCCGATGGAGGCGGCATCAGCGCGCTATGCGGCGCGGGACCGCTGGGGCGAGCTCTCGGGGGCGACGCCGTCGCAGCTGCAGCGGTTCATCCAGAGCGCCTGCAGCCCGGAGAACTACGAGCCCAACCTGGCGCTGAACCTGGAGATTGCCGACGTGATCAACTCCAAGAAGGGCTCGGCGCCGCGCGAGGCGGCCAGCGCCATCGTGGGCTACATCAACCACCGCAACCCCAACGTGGCGCTGCTGGCGCTCAACCTGCTGGACATCTGCGTCAAGAACTGCGGCTATCCCTTCCACCTGCAGATCAGCACCAAGGAATTCCTCAACGAGCTGGTGCGCCGCTTCCCGGAGCGGCCGCCGGCACGGCCGACCCGCGTCCAGCAGAAGATCCTCGGCGCCATTGAGGAGTGGCGCGGCACAATATGCGAGACCAGCCGCTACAAGGAAGACCTGGGCTTTATCCGCGACATGCACCGCCTGCTGAGCTACAAGGGCTACACCTTTCCCGAGGTGCGGCGCGAGGACGCCGCCGTGCTGAACCCGAGCGATGTATGTTTTGAAAGTGCCTTGAAGTGCCTTGAAGTGCCTTTGAAAGTACACAAGACTAACCTGCAGAACCTCAAATCGGCCGAGGAGATGGAGGAGGAAGAGCGCGAGGCCCAGTCGGCCAAGCTGCAGGAGCTGATCCGCCGCGGCACGCCCGAAGACCTGCAGGAGGCCAACCGGCTGATGAAGATCATGGCCGGCTACGACACGCGGTCCAAGGTGGACTACCGGGCCAAGGCGGCCGAGGACGTGGCCAAGATCCAGAAAAAGGCCATCCTGCTCGAGGAGCGCCTGGCTGCCTTCCGCCCGGGCGACCGCATGACCGACGGCGACGTCTTTGACGAGCTGGCCTCGGCCCTGTCGAGCGCCCAGCCCAAGATCCAGAAGATGTGCGAGGAGGAGTCCGACGACCACACCGCCGTCGCCCGTCTGCTGGAGATCAACGACAGCATACACCGCACCGTCGAGCGCTACAAGCTGCTGAAGAAGGGCGACATTGAGGGCGCCAACAAGATTGCCCAGGGCAGCATGGTGAGCGCCAGTGCCAGCGCCACTGCCAGCACTTCCAGCGCCAAAGCTCCGTCGGCCGTGCAGGAGCTGTCGCTGATCGACTTTGACGGCGATGCGAGTGGCGAGCCGGCGCCGCCGGCGCAGGCCCTGCCGGCACAGACGACCGGCACCAACGGCGCCAAGACTACTGGTATTGAGAGCGACCTGCTGGGTCTGTCCTTTGGCGAGTCGTCGGGCAGTCTGGGCAGCGGCAGCGGCAGCGGCATCGGCAGCGGCATCGGCGGCATTGCCCTCGGCTTTGGCGCCAACGGCAGCGTGCCGGGCCCGGCCCTGCTGTCGTCGGTGACGCAGAACAACAGCGCGCGCGGCCCGTCGCCGTCGCCGGGGCCCGTGTCCTCGACGTCGAGCGCGTTTCCGCCCGGCGCCTTTTCGTCGTTTGCGTCGCCCTCGCAGCCCACGACGCCCCAGCCGGCCCTGTCGTCTGCGTTTGCGGCCCCGCCGGCTTCGGCGGTGGCAGATCCTTTTGCCGCCCTCGGCCTGTCGTCGCTCTCGTCTTCGCGTCCGACGAGCGCCAACCCGGCGGTGACGGTCTCGCCCGCCCCGGTTTCCACTTCTGCCAACGACGACGACGAGTGGTCCTTCTCGTCGGCGCTGCCGCCCGAGACGACGCCGGCCAAGCCGCAGGAACACCGCGAAGTGCTCAGCGCGGCAGCCGTCAAGATCGAGACGGTGGCGCGGCGGTTGCCGGAGACGCCGCTGGCCATCAGCTTTGCATTTGCCTTTTCCAACACCACGGCCCAGCCGGTGGCCGACCTACACTTCCAAGCAGCTGTGACCAAGGTATGTCACCTTTCTCCCTCTTCTCTTCTTCTCTCCCGTCTGTCCTCCCCTCTAACCATCAGGGCTACGAACTCAAGATGCAGCCGCAGTCGGGCCGGACGTTGCTGCCGATGCAGAGCCGTGGCGTGACGCAGACGATGGAGGTGTGGCACTCGCACGACCGGACGCGCAAGGTCGACTCGATCAAGCTGCGGTGGCGAGTATCGTACCGGGTGGGGGACGAGACGAAGGTGGACATGGGCGAGGTGGCAGAGTTTGGGCTGGCATGACGGGCGGAGGGGAGGTGGACGACTGAAACCTGATAGCTTCCATGTTTATACGCGTGCATCCGATTACATACGATGAGAGAGAGAGCGAGAGCGAGAGCAGTGAACGTAGAGGAGTGTATAAGTGCTCCGTACGGAGTAGAGTATTAGTACGGAGTACTCTGTAGGAGTTGTATGGCCCCACTTAATGAGGCGACATTAGGCTTTTTAGTGGAGGCCCCCAAAGTAGAGTTTACATCACCATGGACTCGGACACTGGAAGAGAGCACACGCGACGGTCCTCGGGCCGGGAGAGGGACCGACGTGAGCGGGACGGCGACAGCGACGGCCGACGCGATGGTCGACGGGATAGTCGACGCGACAGAGATGCGCACCGGCACCGCAGCCGACGAGACGAGACGGAGCGAAGACGCGATCGCGATCGCGATCGCGATCGCGACCGTGACCGCGACCGGCGAAGCGACGAGCGGTCACGGTCGCCGAGGGGGGAGAGGGGGAGCAGGCGCGAAGGAGAGAGGGGGCACGACAGACAGGCCAGGCCAGACAGACGCGATGACCGCCCCGTCAAGAAACGCGGCCCGCTGCCCGACCAGGCCGACTCGTTTGCCCTCGTCCAGCAGGGCGGCGACGGCGACGACGCCCCGGTGGCGCCGCCCAAGGAAGCGCCCAACTACGGCACGTCCGGCGCGCTGGCCGCGGCGTCCAATGCCGTCACCCAGGCCGACGGCAGCGTCATCGCGCTCAAGTACCACGAGCCGCCCGAGGGCCGCCGGCCGCCGGCCACCGACGCCTGGCGCCTGTTTGTCTTCAAGGACGGCGCCATCGTCGACACCGTGCCGCTGAGCGCCCGCAGCTGCTGGCTCGTCGGCCGCGAAGCTGCTGTTACGGACCTGCTCGCCGCCCACCCCAGCGTCAGCAAACAGCACGCCGTGCTGCAGTTCCGGTACACGGAGCGGCGCAACGAGTACGGCGACCGGCTGGGACGCGTGCGGCCTTACTTGCTGGACCTCGCGAGCGCCAACGGGACGCAGCTGAACGGCGAGGCCGTGGCGGCGCAGCGGTTTATCGAGCTGCGGGAGCGCGACATGGTGCAGTTTGGCGAGAGCACGCGGGAGTACGTGCTGATGAAGGGGGATGCCTAGGACGGGACGAGGAGAGACTGGCCGAGGACGAGAGATGAGAGACGATGAGTGACGAGAAGAGATCTCGACGAGACTGACCTGAATTCTGATGAATCTGATGAATTCTGACGTCTGACGGACTGACTGACGGATTCTGACTAATCCAACTCAAGGCTGACATGGCGACGCGTCGCTGGCCATTCTACAGACATATATATTCATGGATCTCATTCATCTACTCCGTACTCTATATCTTCGTCGTTCTCATAAGATCACTCAACAAAAAGTCAAGGGCATCCTCTCAGCGGTTCTCATGCCGTCTTCGGCCTGAAGCGCGGGTGATCCCTAGCTGCGGCGCCAATAGAGCGCTAGCGGACGTTGCAAACAGCCTTACCATAGGACACCTGTGCCCCGTCTCACTGCAGGCTCTGCCCTCTGCATTCCTTCCGTATTTCGTATTTCTGTACTCTGACTCGCCATCTGACCATCTTAGCGGCTGCGCCTCTAGCCTTCCCCGACAAGGGACCGGCGGCAGGAGCGAATGATGGGTGCCTGCCTGGTGGATCGCCATTCGAGGGGGCTCAGCTGGCCTGCTTGTCTCAAAACAGCAGCGGCGATGCGCCCGCACCTGCCATCCACTGGCTGCCTGCGGTCTCGTGGACCATGCAAGAGGCCCGCCAGGGGGAGCGGGAAGGCGCCGTCTGGTCTCGTCCCTTGCGCCTTCTCCTTTCTCTACCCCTCCGGAGTCTGAGTCCGGAGTTCATGAGCTCCTTCCCTGTTCACCCTACCCCTGCTCTTTCCCGCTTTCTGCCCGCACTCGTGGTAGGACCGCTGCCTCTGCCGCTCCCTACGAAATCCTTCGGCATCTCCTCACATCTTCTGTCTTCTTCTCTTCTCTCCCGCACACACCAAAACTTGGCGACGATCTCTTGTCCCAAACGATCACCGACGCAACTGAGCACCGCCCCCAAACTATTGCTCCGCACTCACTTCGCAGGATTAGGCGCCATACCATATAGGCCAGCTGCCTTCTTTGCTGGCGCCCTTCTTTTCAGCCTCGTTTTCTGGAACGTGAAGACGTGGCTTTTCAGCTTTTCAGCTTTCCGGCTTCTTGTTTTTCTAGTTTCTGACTTCTGGCTTCTTGTGTGCCTGGCCGTCTTCCAGCTGCTCACCTGCTCGCTCGCTCGGTCGTCCGCCCCTGCGTGACTCCTCCATAACGCCTCGTTCCTGGCAGCCTGAATCTGCCCATTGGCCTTGTTTTCCGAATCGATGACGTTGTCCTTCCAGTCGGGGTCACTTTCTCATCCGAAAGGAGTATAAGAGACAATCGTCGACAGCCTAGCTGGTCATCGTCGGCCTTTCGCTCCAAACCTACCCGCTTTCATTCGGCCGTCTTTCATCTTTCGTCTGCCATCTTTCTCGATTTCATCTCCATTTTGACTTCTTTTTGCTTTGTCAGCACATCACGGCTGGCTTACACTCTTACACTTCCCCGCAGCCGAGCTCCGTCTCGTGCACTGCCCGACCTCCGTCATGGTAAGTTCCAATGTGACGTGACCGGGTTTCCCGGGCCTCCTATCTACTGGCCGACGGGTCTACCAGGCTACCAGGCTGGCTATGTCTACCTCCATCACTAACTTCCAGGGGTCCCGCAACCTAAACGTTACCCGCTTCGAGGTGTCAGGCGTCTATACCCACCCAGATGCCCGCGTGGACATTGTCTTAGTCCATGGTCTCAACGGACAACCCACAAAGACCTGGACTGCCAAGAACGACCTCTTCTGGCCCACAGATCTGCTCCCTGCCTCTCTCAAAGACCACCACGCCAACATCCTCGTCTACGGCTACAATGCCGACGTCTTCTCTCGCGGCCATGAGAGCAGTGCCAGTCACAACTTTATCTTCCAGCATGCCCAAACCCTCGTCACCCACTTGACCTCCTACCGCAAGCGGGAGGGCACCACCAAAAACCCCATCATCTGGGTGGCCCACAGTCTCGGCGGCATCCTCGTCAAGCGTGCCTTGCTCTATTCCAACGACGTCCGTGTCGCCAACCACGAGCCCTACCGTGCCATTTATGTTTCCACCTACGGCATCATCTTCTTGGGCACGCCCCATACCGGTGCTGGCATGGCCACCTGGGGTCACATCCTCCAGGCCATGAGCGATGCTATCGTGCCCAAGAAGTTCTTCGAGTCCGAGTCTATTCTTCTCAAGACACTCAAACAGGACAATGAACGTCTGCAGGAAATCAATGTTCATTTCCTCGACATTTACCAGCGCTTCCAGATCCACATGGTTCACGAGAACCATCTCACCGATTTCAAAGGAACCAAGTGAGCTCCTCCTCCACGTTCCATCTTCTTTCTTTTACGGCCCCTCAACTCTAACCCCAATTAGGGCACTTGTTGTCTCGGCCGAGTCCGCCAGCCCCCAGCTGCCTGGTGTCGTGTACTACGGCATTGAAGCCAACCATTCCGATATGTGCAAGTTTGACAGCGAAAATGCTCCAGGATACCGCATCATTTCCGGCGCCCTCTATGACTGGGTGGAAGACGCGCCTCCCGTCATTGAAACGCGCTGGAATATGGAAGACGAAGAGCGGATGGCTCGTGCCCGCTTTGAGATCGATGAGAGGAACCGTGCCTTTGTAAGTCTGCCGTGGTCTTCCAAGGCCTGTCTGCTAACCGCATGCCAGATGTCGTTTCCACTGCCTGCCGCTCAACCTCTTGGTAAGTCTCCAAATTCTGCATTTCACTTATTGCAATCTAGAGCCGCCGATGTGGATGGCTCGACCATTGCCGACACGGTGTCTGTGTCGTCTAAAAATCCTTTTGAAAATTGACGGCTGTCATATCTATGTATATATCATTGGTTTGGTGAAAAGAAAGAAAGAGAAGAAAAGAAAAAGAAAAGAGAAAAGAGAAAAGAGAAAAGAGAAAAAAAGAGAAAAAAAGAGAGAAGAAAAGAAACTTTGGAATATTTGCTGATTGTTGGCTGGTTGCATTTTCTTGATAGACAATCTCGAAACCCGAGATATACCATCACTCACGTACCCACCAATCGAAGTTCAACCCCCATCTTCTGCTGTCGTCCCGGGCATGGATACCTCCACGGGCACCAAATTCGAGCCGCCATTCCTGCATCCAGATCCATTCCGACCCAATTCCTACTTTTACGGCCGCGAAAAGGAACTGGAGGAACTGCACACAAAGCTGCTGGACGAAAAGAAGCGAGCCGAAGGCACTTCAGCCGTGTTGCTGCACAGTCTTCCAGGCGGCGGAAAGACCCATCTCGCTCGCCAATACGTCTTCAACCACCGCCAGGATTATCCTGGCGGCATCTACTGGGTCCGTTCCAAGTCGATGACGGAGATGGAGCAGTTTTACTGGAAGATTGCCAAAAGCAGCGTTCTTCGCGACTACGTGCAGCAAGCCATGATCAGTATTCTAGAATCCAGAGGACAGAACATCAGCCAGGAGCTTCTCCAACCCGAGGACGTCATCAACATTGTGCGTTCCTGGTTCAACAGTTTCAGCCAGTGGCTGATTGTCTTTGACGGCATCCGGTTCGATACGCCGGGCATCCACAAATTCATACCCGATGCCAAGAACACGAGCCTCATCTTCACGTCCATCCAGCAGTCGGCCACAGGAATGTACGAGTTTGACAATCCGACGCTTGTTGACCTGGGCTTGCTCAGTCCTTCCGACGCCCAAACTCTGCTTCTGGAAGAAATGGAGAAGAAGAAGCCCTGGACACAGGACGACAAGTCCCGAGCCCTGGAGCTCGTGCAGCTGATGGGCCGGCTGCCGTTGATGATCCACGTGGCGGCCCGGCATCTCAAAGCCACACGCGAGCCGCTGTCGAAATACCTGCGGGCGTACCGGGCACGGCCTCGAGCCAGCGAGCTGCCAGCCTATCGTGCTGTGTACAACGAGCTGGACAACCGCGGTGCCACGGCTGCTCTGAACCTGATATACATTCTGGCGTTTTATGACCAGTGGATTCCCGTCGGCATGGTGACTCTAGGCCTCGGGGCCTTGGACAAGGTGACGCCAGTGTTGACCAAAGACGCCAGAAACAGAGTCAAGTCGCTCGACAACAGCCTCCGGATCCTGATCGCCTTTGCCCTGGTGGAGAGAACAGAGACGGGCAATGTGTCACCGACGAGCTCGCAAAGCAGTGCGAGGCGCACGTTGGACGAAGGGTCCGACTCGATTGACGTCCTGCGTATTCACAGCGTCGTCCAGGCCTTTTTTGTCGATCTCCTTGCCAGCAAGAAGGAGCTTAATTTTTGGCTGGAGCGTGCGGCCAAGGTGTACTGCACTTCATTTGACGAGGCCGACAAGCGCATCCTGGCCGAGCCTCGGCTCGGGCTGCCCGACGATTTCCGGCGGTATATCCTGCACGGGCGCAAGATTCTGGAGCATCTGACGCGTGTCGAGAAGAAGGCAGACACGCCAACATTGGTAGAAGTGCGGGCGAACGTGGAAGCGAGACTGTCTCTCTGCCAGGCGGCCACAGATCGGTTTTCGGAAGCCACGCAGCAGGGCATGACCGGCTCTGTGCTGGCAGGCGGGCCCAACCCAGGCGAGATGTTGCTGATGTCTGTATTTGAGCGAGCCAGCAGCATGTCCGAGTCCGATTCGGCGAGTCAGTCGAGCCAGCTGAGTCTGGTGCTGACGGCCGGCGAGGGAGCCGGCGGGAAGGGAAAAGGGCTTGCCATGGATCGGTGGATAATGCGCCTGTATGACGAGGGCAACATGCAACCGAATGGCTCTCCGGTGGTGGACGAAAACCCGTGCCACTGGCACATTCCCTACTCGCCGTATCCTATCCAGGACGGCACCATGCCGTCCCCGCCGGCCCAAGATGATGGAGAGGACCTGCATACGATTGTAGGAACGCCGCGGATGATGGCGGTTGATCTGAGCCGGTTGGGAGCCCAGTCTCGGCCTGATTCGCCGGGAAGTGAATGGGGATCCGTGACGGGTCATCGGACGATCCGGAGGAACGAGAGCCGGCGGTATCACGATCGGGCGGGTTCATGGAGAGACAGTGCAGTCAGCGATCCGCGGACGACAGTGAGCCGCAAGATTGCGAGAGGAAGTCTGTTCTTGTCCGAGGGTCCGTCTTGGGCGGCGGAAGAAGGACCGACAGGGCAGGTGAGCGGAGCGGAGATGGCTCTGAACCGGATCAAGACAGTGACATCGCCTCCGTTGGTCTTGACTCCGGTGGAAGAGGTGGAGGTGCAGGTGCCGGCCGTTGAGGAAGCGCCGCAGCGGTCACAGAGTACGGGCAATCTCCAGGCCGGGTTTGCATCCAGTCTGTTCAGGATGTTGTCTATCCCACAGTCGTTGCGGCGGCTGCGGGAGAACATCCTGCCACAGGCCAACGCCTCTGCTTCTGCACCGGCGTTGGGAGAGGAGAGCAGGTTGTCGCCGTCGTCTCCGGAGGCCGCCGAGCCTCTGGCCAGCAGCATTGGCAGTCTGCTCAACCGGCAGCAGTCGCCCATGTTTCGAGGGACGCGGTCGGCGCAGTCGAGTCCGAGTCCGAGCCACGGGCCGTTCCCGCCGCCGCCGCCACCGGCACCGGCACCGCCTAATGGGCAAGACGACAACACAAGGGTGCCGTCGAACTTTCCGGCATCGATACGGCCATGGGCTACACAGATGTACAACAGCGGACGAACACATCTCGAATCGACGGATCTCGGATTCGACATGGCGGCGTCCTTTCCGCAGGCATCCCATGCCTCCCATGCCTCGCCGCCTCAGCAGCAGCAGATATTCCTGCGTCCGTCACCAGTCGTTTCCGGCTACACGTCACAGCCGATGTCGCGGAACACGAGTGCCCAGTCGCAGCCAGAGGCTGAGAGCAGCAGAGGCACGCGAGTTTCGTCGAGGCGGACGACGCAGTCGTTTGGCCTTTCGTCGGACGGGCACGGATACAGCCACAGCCTGCCGATCAGCTACCGGGCAGGCCGACCGGCGACGGCGATTATGATGCCGCCGAGAAGGCAGCGGTCGCCGGCGTCGTGGGTCGAGACGGAGCCATCGCCGCGACGCGACGACGTGTTTTCAGAGGTGAACACGAGCTACCGACGATGGGAAGAACAACATGAGCAGTGGCGGGCGGGCACGACGACAGTATCGCGTTCATCGACGGGCCGAGGGTACATAGCCGAGCCGATGGCGCGGTCAGGATCAGGATCCGGAGGGATTCAGCTGTCGGACGGACGGATTGTGCCATTTGGACAGATGCCTCGGAGAATGCCGGATGAGATGGAGGTGGACGAGACGGGCAGTGTGGCGAGCGGGCATGTGGGACTAGGGATTACACGGGATGTAGTGGAGGACAATGCATAGCACGGGGTATACGAATATTGGGTATTTGATTGTACATTTATTTTTGAGATCTCTTATTGTTCCGAACTGACTATTTCACTTCGGGAACGTTTGCGTTTTCGACGGTGGAGGTCTGTGTTTCGAGCTGGAGTTTGTCGTCGTCGACGGCGTGGACGGCGAAGTTTGTGGCGCGATGGCTGTCCATGAGTTCGCGCTTGAAGAGGTTGACGTAGATGGGGTAGACGAGGGCGAGGACGTAGCCCATGACGGGGATGACCATGCCGAGGTGGGCGCTGTGGCGGTCGATGATGGCGCCGGTCATGGCGGGGAAGACCATGCCGCCGGAGATGGCGGCGACGAGCAGCGAGCCGCCGACCTTTGTGTGGCGGCCGAGGCCGCGCAGGCCGAGGGTGAAGATGGTGGCGAAGCAGGCGGACTCGAAGCAGAGCACGAGGCAGAGCATGGCGATGGAGGTGGTGCCGGAGGTGGTGACGGCGGCGACGCAGAAGACGAAGCAGAGGGAGAGGTAGACGGTCAGGAGATAGCGCGGCTTGACGGCCGGGATCATGAGGAGGACGCCGACGACGGCCCGGTTGAAGGCGAAGAGGCCTTGGGCGACGGCGAGGAGGTCGGCTGTTGAGGAGGTATGAGAAAAGAAGAGGAGGAGAGGAGGAGGGAGAAAAGAAGAGATATTGACTTACATCCTGTCGAGCTGGATCGGCCGGCTTCTTCACAGAATTGGATAAAATAGTTCTGACGGTTAGCGAGGAGAGGGGAGAGAGGGGAGAGAGGAGATGCCAGAAGAAAGGGGAGAAGAGAGAGAGGATGCGAGAGGAGAGAGGACGGAGAAGAGACATACAGCCACGGCCACTTGGGCACCGACATAGCAGAACTGCCCCCAGACGGCGAGGAACAGGTTGTATTGCTTGCGCAGCGGCCCGGGATCCTGCTGGCCGATAGCGTCTTCCTGGGCGCTCATGTCGGCGTCGGTGATTTCCGGCATGGGCACGACGAGGAAGAGCAGGATGATGAGGGCCACAAAGCAGGCCACGCCGAGGTATACCCACTGGACATTCTTGAGGCCTTGGTCGGTGTCGACGGTGTGGGCGAAGAAGACGCGAGAAGCAAGAAGGGGGGCGACTGGGAGATTAGTAAGAGGAGAGAGGGGGGGACGAAGATTGACGAGTCGTAAGACGGACTCACCAAAAGAACCAATCCCCTGCAGGGCTTGTGCGAGGTTCAGGCGGATCTCCGAGTACTTGGGCGGCCCGCAGATGGACAGGAAGGGGTCGGCGGCGGTCTCGAGCGTCGACAGGCCGGCGCCGACGACAAACATGCTGCCGCAGAAGCCGCCAAAGGACTTCTTCAGGCCCGACGGCCAGAACAGCAGACAGCCGACGGCCAGGATCGACAGGCCCATGATGAAGGTGGCCCGGAAGCCGTAGCGCCGCAGCACCCAGCCGCTGATGGTCGGCGGGCAGATGAAGTAGGCGCCAAAGTAGGCGCTCGACAGGCCCGCCGCCATGCTGCTGCTGATGTTGAGCACCGACTGGAAGTGCTGGTTGAGCACGTCCAGCAGCCCGTAGGCGAAGCCCCACAGGAAGAAGAGGATCGTCACCAGCAGGTTCGGCATCAGCGACTGCCGCGTCGTCAGCATCGCCGCACTCGTCACCGCATCGTCCCGGACGACGAGTCTCCGTCGGAAGAGCATTGGCGAGAAGGTGTGAAGTGAAGATGTGAAGATGTGAAGATGAGAAGATGTGAAGATAAGTGGTGATATAAAGTGGTGATGTGAAAAGTGAAGAGTGAAGAAATGAAAAAAAGTGAGATAAAATGATGTGAATAAGTAAAGAAATCAAAGAGAATGAAGAATTAATATATTAATATATTCTCTTACTGAATACCAGGATCCCTCTATATACCTGACCTTCAACCGCGTCTTCGTCTGCCAGGCCTCGGCCTACAACACCCCGCACACGCACGGCCGCAGCGGGTCAACTGCCCCCGAGTCAGCGATCGAGACAAGGCCAAAAACGCCATCCGCCGTGCGTGCCTGCCGCCTGGGCCAGGCCTCTCGTGTGGGGGAAAAACTGGGCAGCACAGGCCCAGTGCCAGGATCAGCCGCCCGCGTCGCTCCTTCCCCGCACGCGGCCTGGCTTCCCAGATGAGACACAGACTGGGGAAGGAGCGCGGAGAAGAGGAAAAAGGGCAGTCAGGAAGGAGCGAAAGAGGCATGAAGAGGCGAAGAGGCGGAGAAGCGAAGAAGCGAGGAGGCTGAACGAAAGGAGTCCATCCATAGAAAGCAATAACATAGAAATCTCATAAAATGAAGACTAATTCAAGACAAATCTATTACTACACCCTACATCATGGGTCTCTGAACTCGACGATTCCCATTCTCGTCGCTTACTCCTCGACCGTGCCGTCTTTGCCGTATCTGGATGTGGAGGTGGAAAACGAGGGGAAGCCGCGACCCACGGGGTTGTGGGCCCAAGGTCACATTGCGGAGAAAAGGGTCTCGAAACGTTCCATTTTATTCCACGTCTGATTGGTCACTGGTCCCTTCTCGTAGACTTCTCTTCCACTACCCAATGCTTGGAATCTACTGCACACGTTTTTCTGCCTGTCCCTGCCATCCAGCCTGCTTGGCCCTGGCCTTGCCCAAAACAATACAGCAACGGAACGATACCAAAACGATAAATCAAAATACGAGTACTCTCCCCGACCAAGGCTCGTTACCAAGGCTGCCTTCCTCGAATACGTCACGTGACAACGCACTCCCCCTCCCCCCTCCGCTTCGCCCCAACAGTCAAGCGACGACTCTATCCCTGCTTCTCCTGCCGCTCCAGATCCTCCAGCTCCCGCATCACCACCTCCTTCGTGCCAATCTTCTTGATCTGCGTGTCCTCCAGCTTCTCGCCCCCGGCATGCCGCATCTCCAGATCCTCAATCGCCCGAATCTTCTTCTGCAGACTCCGGATCTTCTTCGCCGTAGGGCTCTGGTTGCCAGCCGGCGACGTCGCCTCGCCGCTCGCCGCCGCTGCATTCGCTGCCGGTCCACTGGGCGCCGTCAGAGGGGCGCCGCCCCCGCTCTGGTTGTAGCCCTCCCGGTTGTTGTTGTTGCTGGCCCGCGGCGTGCCGTTGCGGTTGCGTCCGTTGCCCGCCGTGTTGTTACGCGACTGGCTGCGCACGTACGGCTGCTGCTGGTACCCACGGCGTTCCGGGCTGCGGCCTTCGTACCGGCGCTCGTAGCCATCCACCGTCAGGTTCGGTCCATTGCCATTGCCATTGCCGTTCGACCCTTCGGCATCCCGGTTCGCCTTCTTGTTGCGCTTCTTCTTGTTCTTCAGCGCCGCCTTCGAAAGCGTGTCGTTGCCGTCTGCCGGCTCGGCCCCCGGCACAAACGGCGCCGCTGCTCCCGACAGCTCCGCCGGCTCCGCGCCCGGAACCGTGCGCCGGCCCCGGCCAAAACCGTTCAGACTGCCGAGCCCGTTGCTGAGCCCCGTGCCGTTGCTCACCACGTGCGCCACGCCGCCCTCGTCCTCCCGCTTGAAGTGCAGCGGCGTCGAGGCACCCCGCGCACCCGGCGGCCGGTACGCTCCCGCCGGCTTCGACGGCGTCTTGCGCGTCCCCAGGTACGCCAGCGCCGAAGCATGCGCCGCCGGCACCGTGCTCAGCGGATCCGTCGCCCCCGTCGCCATCGGTGCGCCCCGCTCCAGCGGCCGCCACGTCACATTGTACAGCTCCGTCATGTCCACGTTGTACACCAGCGCGCCGCCCACGTGCCACAGCTTCACGCCGTTGTCCACACGCAGACGCGGTGACGTCGTCGCCGTCAGGATGAACCGCGAGTCCGGGCTCCACTCACACACGCTCGGGCTGCCGCTCTCAATCGTGCACACCTTGTAGTAGTCCTTGTTCAGGTCGTACACGTCAATCTGCCCGGCAAGGTTTCCAAACCCGGCCACCAGGACGAACCGCCCGCTCGGCGAGAAGGTGATCGTGTTGCGCGGCCCCAGGGGGAACGAATGCTTCGGCTCGGCGCGCTGGTTGAAAATGGTCGTCTTCGCCGGCATGAACCCGTAGATCACACCAAACTCTTTCGAGTTCGGCGACCACGACACGTCGTGGATCGGTCCCTCCTTGTCCAGCGTCACGCGCGCGTCAAATCCACCGCTGGCACTCAGATAGTACAGCGTCGTCTCGCCGTAGTAGCTCTTGTTCGACTTGTCCACGTCCGTCTGCGCCAGAACAAGCAGGCTCGAGCCCTGCGCATTCCACTTCATCTGCACCTTGTCGCCCTTGAAAAACGTCTTCTGCGACACGGGCGCGCTGAAGTTGGGCACATTGAACACCCGCACCGCAGCCGGTTGTCCCTGCACAGATATTGATTAGTAATCAAACATGGGGCTGCACGTGATGCTGGCAGAGAGATCATCGAGATGTACCTTGCGTTCCTGGACGAAGACGGCGACGGAGTGGGTCGGGCCGGGCGCCAGCGAAAAGGCCGACATGCCCTCGACGCGCAACTTGTTGTGGACGGTAACGAGGTCCGAGTAGTGGTAAAAGTGCACCTCGTTGGTGACGAGCCGGGCGCAGAACTCCTCGTCGGCCGTGTACTGGAGGTTCCAGCCCGTCTGGGCCTTTTGCACGAAGCGGCCAATGGGCTCGGGCACGGTGGTGGCATCGGCAGCGCTGTCGAGCGTGCGCCAGACCTTGAGGTTCTTGGTGGCGTCGCCGTTCTCGTCCTTGGCCGGGCGCTCCCACGTGCTCAGATACGTGCCCCCGGGCGAGAAGCCAACCTCGTAGACATTCTGCACGGGAAACGTCGAGATCAGGTCGCCGACAGAGGCATCGCACACGGAAACAAGCTCGTTCGAGGCCCAGGCAAAGTAGCGACCACAGGGCGAGTAGACGCAGCACCGATAGTTCCCCCCCTGCGGCGAGGCGAAGCCGGAAAGGGAGCTGTACAGGGGATCGGCCTCGAAGACGCCGATCTCCTTCTGGGTGCGGTAGGCAAACTGTAACGGGCTCGCCATGACTAGTCAAAGTCACAGGAAGACCGGTCGGAGTGGGTGGGTGGGTGGGTAGAGGGTTGGGAGAGAAACGGTAGTCGGATCCGGATGGGCTTTGCTTTCTCTCTCTCTCTCTCTTTCTCTCGAGATGGTGGATGGCTTTTGCTTCAAGTCTGGCGGCTTCTTGGTCGTGCGCGACGGTGTCAAGAAGTGTCAGGAAGTCGAGTCTGCAATGGGAGCTGCCATGTGGTTTGGTTAGAAGACAAAGAAAGGCCAAAGCATGAGGCGTAGGAGAGGAAGAGGCAAAGAAGGCAAGGAAGGTAAAGGAAAAGTAGGGTGTTGCGATGCATGGTCTGCCGATGCCATCTCGCGCCCGCTCTCTCCTCTGCGGTCATATATTCGTCAGTGGCGACTTACCAACAGAGTCGTGTGACAGCGAATTAGGGCTGCCGAGGGTTCGAAATCACACGATGCACAACGGCTGCTGGGACCTGATGAATGGCTGCGGATGCTGCTGCAAGCACGGTTCGACGAGACTCGTGGAATACGGAGATGCCCAAGAACTGGAAACAAATAAATGGCCGAGAGAACCTGAGAAGAACAAAGGCAGGCCAGAGAGAAGATAAAAACGGAAGAAGGAAGAGTAGAATGCCGTACGCACACCTTCAAGAGGGGGGAGGACCGAATTGACAAGGCGGCGCTGCGTGGTTGACCTGAGCGGGTGGGCTGAGGAAGGGAAGGGGAAAAAAAAAAGAAAAGGGACAAAAAAAAAGATGACGATGAGTTTTACGCTACACTTTTTGTTTTCATTTTTGTTTGGGCAGCTTTTTTCGGGCTATTTTTTATTGTATTTATTTTTGAATATTTTTTTGCGCCTTCCAGCTGGGGAATGGCGCAATGCGATTGGTCAGTCTTGGAAAACACTGGGTCGCCCTGCAAGTACTTTGTACCCGCATCCTTTTTGCTGTTCTTTTTTGTTCTTTTTTTATGCGTAGTCCGTCTTGGGCACTAGCGCCGCTTACTCAAAAACTTGGGACGTCTGAGTGAACAAGCAGCGAGGCCGATAGCATCAATGGCTGTCACAGACCGTGACTGACTCACTCGGCGGCTCGCATAGATCCAGAGCAGTGGCTTTGTCATCCAGTCACCGTCACTCCTTCCTGTCTTCTATGACATCCCGCTTACGCGATGGTGCCTTCCCAAAATAGCAAGAAGCTGGACAAGGCCTCGGTCCAGACAAGGCTGATGACTACTCCGTATTCTATGTATAGCACTGGTAAATTCCGTGTCTTGGCTCCGGCTCGGCGTGGCCCGAAACGCCGACGTCCTGAACACCCGGCATAAAAGTCCAATTGCCGTCCTCTTGGATTTCCTCCAGGGTTCCCTGTTTACATATATAGTGTTTAATCCACAGTACTTCGTAGTAATGAAACGCACAAACTCCATTTGATTTAGCTAGTAACAACTTCTCGCTGACATCAACACGAAGATAAATATGCCATACTCCATACACAATACCAACACCCCCTAGTCCCCCCTGGTCAAAATAGAGGGCCCCGATACTTTAATCAACATCGTCTTTCGTTTGATCGTCGCCCAGCCCCAGAGAAAATTAAAGCAAGGTAGATCATGAAAAACCAATGAGGTAATTTCTAATGTAAGGAAGGGGGAGGATATGTCTGATCGTCCCTTTTTCTTTCTTTCTCATTCAAACCGTTGCCAACCAAGCCAAACTTCAAATGAGCAAATCCTAACTCTAAAGAGACATCCAACAAGCCTGACCGCTCCTGGGCCCATTCCAATATCTGTAAGAAATACTCCGTACATGAAACAAAATTATCATGGCACGCCGCTTGTTTTTTTTTACAAGCTGCGCCCGGGGCGTCAATAAAGGAAAAATGACAAGAGGAAAAAGTAGGAGTATAGAGTTAAAAAAAGCAACACCATACATTCAACACCTCAGAAAGTCGTCAAAACGAGAGGCGAAGCTCGTATCCTGTCTCAGAGCTGCTCGATCGGGTATCGTCGACAGCCATGTCCCACTCCGCCTTGATGGTCTGACCATGCTGCTGCAGAGCCGACAGCGGTGTCTTCACCACATCCAGCACCATATCCTGGCCCTCAGGCAGCTCAGCCACCATCTCGTCGTCCAATTCCACTTCCAGCCCTTGAGGCAGCACCCGTACCGTGCGCACCTCCTTTTTGGGGTCGAGCTTCCACTTACTCACAATCCGCTGCACGAACTCCGACAACGTCCGTTTCATCAGGTAGAGGGCACGGTGGTACTCGCGCTGGGAATTGCTAGCATCCGCAGGATGCAGATTCCCATTGCTGTCGCCGCTCATCCCTCTCCGCCGCAAGACGTAGAAGCAAGCCACAGGCTTGGCCCGGTCTGCTGATGGCGGTGGCCGGTAGTTCACATCAACACCCAGCGTCTCGATCCACCCACTGAGATTGCCCGAACTGTCCGTCCTGCTGATTTTGGCCGGTTGGTCAGAACCCTGTCGCGACAAGGACGCCTGACTGGGATCCTCATGGTAGTCCGACCAATGGCCCGTGCTTGTACCGTTTGTTCCGCCGTTGACCGACAGTTGGGAGTGCAAGGAAAGGGAGCTGGGCGAGGGCGACACCATGGACGAGCCGGCGGCGGAATTCCGACCACTCTGTTCACGCCAAGCCAGGAGACTGTCGCGGGATTCGACCTTGGTGAGATCATTGGGCTCGCCGGGAAGCGAAACGGGGTGCAGATCAGGATCGTCCAATTCGTCGCCCCGCAGGTATAAGATGCTGACAGGCCGCGTGCTCGTGAACATATCCTGGAGCGTCTGCAGCTTGCAATGCAAGTCTTCCTCAACTGCCAAGCGCACACCGTTGTTAGTTGGTGTGCCAGCCCCGGAACCACTCGTACCATTGGTGTTGCCAGAAGTGCCGTTGCCTTCGCCCCCTGAGCTAGTAGACGACATGGACCATGTTCTCTTGTGTCGGGGAGCTTTACCGATGCGTTGTAAATCAGCTGCCGGCTTGGCTTGCTGCGCAACTATAGCGGCAGCCGCGCCGCCAGATCGCTTTCGCTTTCCAAAGTCCTTCATGCCGCTCTCTGCCTGTGCAATCTGCTGCTTGAGCTTATCAATGGTTTTCTTGATATGGGCAACATCATTGGACAGCTTGCGCTCGGCGCCGTGGTCGCGGAATAGCTTGACTTTGCAAAAGCAAATCTCGGGTGTCGATGTCGTGGGCGAGTCCTTGGGACTGGCCGTCTGTGTCTGGGTCTGGGCCATGGGGTAACGTGTCGTCTTGGAGCAGAGACGTACGGGAATTCCCTTGACGCCCTTGGAGTGGCTGAAATCGGTTGATAAGAAATTGAAGCGCACGGCGAGGTTGCACTCGACATTTCCGTGGATTCCAGGCGTCCAGATGACGGAGAAGCCATCGAAGGAGGCGCTTTCGAGCTCTACCCGCGTCCTCTTCTCGTCTCCTTCGGGCGGCAGCGCAGACTCGACGTATTCGACGGCCTGCAGCTTGCCTCCGCGTTGATGGGCTTCGTTGGTACCGCGGCCCTCCTTCCACAAGCTCCAGCACACTCCCGGCTTGCGCCGCTGCTGCTCGTCCTCAAAGGAGATGCGGACATATGTTCGGAATCGTGTGCCGGGCATAATGGGCAGCTCGGGCTCGGTATCAATAATAGATAAAGAATATGCCTGTCCTTTGTTAAGATAACTGATAGGAATCTCATCCATATGCTTGATCATCGCTGTTGGTGCGTTTAGGGTGGTCTGGAAGCGAAAACGCTCGGCAGCAGGCGGTAGGCTCATCATAGCGATGCTGGCAACAGCACTTGGGTTGGAGCCATTAAACTGCACGGGTATTTGTGGGTGCCGCTGTCCGGGAGGCATGGCCATGAGACCCGGGTGCGCACCATAAGGGGGAATGGCGGTCGGGGCCACCACCACGGACACGCCGTGGTTCGCATCCATGGCCGGGCCGTCCTGGTCCATCGCTTCAAAGGCCGGGTCGTGGTGCATAAAGGTAGACGGAACAAAGGATGGCTGTGTCGGTTGCTGGACAAATGGCTGTGTGAAGGTGTGAAATGCCTGAGGGTGGAGGCCGGCATTGGGAAAGCCTGATGCATTAAGATCCATCATCGTTGTGGGAGCAGCTACATGGGTAAGCGAGCCGTCTGCGGTGGGCATCGACAATGGGGCATTCAAGCCCATGGTCAGATTGAGGGATTGCGTGGGAAGACTGGCGGCTTGGGGGTTGTAGACGGCATTGGTTCCTGCCACGGATGGGTAGAAATTGGCGGTATTTTGGGGAAAGGAGGGAAAGGAAAAGGTGCCATTGTCCAACAAGGGCGTAAATCGCCAAGGTTCGTTGGTAGACGCTCGCGGCGTGGGATCTTGGTCGGGGAAGACAGGGTGATTGATACTCTGAGATCTATAGCAGCTGTTAGACGGCGGGAAGCCATTTGACAGGCACATAGCTGGCGATTGCCCCAACCTTTCTTGATCCGCAGCTGTAGATTGGATCAAGGTGCTTGGCATGGCTGCTGTGGTTGGGGTAATGATAGAGCCGGCCGTCGTGGTGGAGGGAGAGACGGCAGCCTCGGGGAATTGTTGGCGAAAGTTGGCGAGAAGCTCGTCGCCGGGCTTCTGCGAACTTGTGCTGGTGCGGTCAGTGAGAATTCCGGGGTTAGAAATCAAAGCGAGGCGGAACCAAAATCAAACCCAACCCCAAAATCAAAGGCAGTCCTCTCATGGAACCCAATCTAGCCAAAACCAGACGCAAAATCAAAAAGGGTTCGCAAAGATGGAGACTTACCGCTGGCTGAACATCATGAAGACGACACGTGCCCCGCTGCAACAGCAGGGCTAGGAAGTAGACAATGGTGTTGGATACGTATGGCACGAGACGGTACGTGCTGGCAAGAGAGAAATTGACACGCTGGAGATACCGGGGAATCCTTCTCGTTCAGCGCGGAAGGTTGAGGCAGACGACAGCCGCACGGAGAGGCGTGCAAGTTGGCCGCGTGTTCCGGATTCGGGGAGGAGGAAACGGCGACGCAAACAAATCGGAGATGCGGAGAGTGAACATAGAACGGAAAGCCAGGAGAGAGGCACCGGGAGAAGATTGTGAAGAAAGGATGCCGGGGGGTCAGAATGGTCGGGTTGCGTTTGGGGAAATCGACGGATTCGAAGGATTCGAAGAATTTGAATTCGAGCGTGGGAGAAAGTCGTCGTCGTCACAGAGATCGCCTCGAGCTTGCTGGGCAGGGGATGGACGACGAGGCCAGATGTGAGCGAATGACAGACCCGTGGCGAGGCGAAGAGAATAGGAAGAGTCCAGAAACGATGGAGGGGAGAAACGGATTGGAGATGAATGAGATGGGTTGAAATGGAACTGAATCGACGTTTTGGGTGTGTACAATAAAAAGACCCACACAGATTCTTAAATATAGGGATAGAGCAGAAGAAGGGTAATACGTAGTAAGTAAAAAATAGAGGACTGAGCAGCCAAACAACAGACCGGCATATAAACAGGGGGGGGGGGGGTGTAGATATGTACTGTGTAGAGATGGGGAAGGAGCCGAGAGTGCAGGAATACGAGCACGTCGGAGAGAGGCGATGCAAAAAATGGGGAAGACGGCCGGGAGAGGAAGGGACGCGTCAATCCCACACGGAGCAAAAGAGCAAGAGCGCGGAAAGGCAGAAAAGCAAGAGGGAAGTTGCAGTCGGCCAGAGGATGTAGAAATACGAGGGCCAAAGGCCGGACTCGGGGCAAGAGCGAGAAAGACAGCGAGGGAAGGCGAGACGGATAAAATGAGCAGGAGACCAACCCGAGAAGTAAGAGCTCGAAGTTTCTTTTTCGGGTTGTTCTACTGTGTACGGAGTACGGAGCCTTCCCTCCTTCATTTTTTCAACTGCTGTTTATTTTATTTATCGCAGAGGGAAGGGACGGGGTGCAATGACGACCGACCGGGGGGGAAAGAGAGGGGGGGGGGAGCATGGAAAGGAGGGGGGTGTGGATGCAGCGGGGGGAGTGTGTGTGTGTGGAAGGTGGGTGGAGGGTGGTTCGGTCGGGGGGTAGGCGCGAAGGAGGCGCGATGGCAGACGGCGCTCCGGGGGGCCTCCACAACGGCAGGGACTAGCAGCAACGACGTACGTCGTATTATACTTACTCGTAATAACGAATGCTCGTACAGTCTGCGTGCGCGCGAACGAGAGATACATTGCGTGAGACGGGATTGGAGACGACGGCAAAAGGCGTGCGCACACGCATCGTCATGGGCATAGCGGTCAGCAAGCAGCGAATGATTGTGCGGGAAGGCGCAGGAGGGGCATGCAGAGGACGCTTTGCTTCGGCAGGCGCGTCGAGTCGTTCAGGAGGAAGCTCCTGCTCTTTCTGTTCGAGACAGGCAGCCGTCCTCGTACTTGGCCGTGCGCATACGGTACAGACACTATGCATATAGTGGTCGTCCGTCGCAGTCGTATTTTGCAAGAGTACTCTTTTGCAAACGCTCTAATACTCCGTACGTTTGTTTGCATTTCTCGCCCTTGCGATCTCCGACCGTCTGGCGTCTGGCCCACCACGAGCAATGATATACATGCGTTTCTCTGTCCGCTCGTCTTTTTGGAATGTCTGACGTAGACGTGCAGCCGTGCCGCGGCCCACGTCTGGCGCCGGTAAAACGGCCGGCCGACCAGCAGATCCACGGCAGGAGATACGAGCTATTGCTCCGTATAACAGACGACATAATAGGCACAACGAGACAAGAGCCATGTGCGATGACGACAAGAACGAAGCACCCCAATTCACCCGCACAGCGTCACACTCGGTTGGGAGGGGGCGTCGATATTTTTGGATTGGATAGGTATTATACAGACTACTCGTATGCCATGCGGAGTATCTTACGCCCCAGAGGAAGGAGGCTGCTGTCTATCCCGTATTCCTACGAACATGAAGGAGGACAAACAATGGCCCGTAAGATACGATACAGAGTACGAGTACGAGACTGCTAGCTGGGCAAACCCGTACTCCGTACTCCGGTACGCGTACGGAGTATGGGCGCTATGCCGTTGCTGGACGCTAAATAATGGCCGGCTAGCGCAGTGGAGTACGAGTAGGGTTTATGTTGGGCCCACCATCAGACGGGGCGGAACACAGAACAACTGTTCTTTCCCCATCCGATGAGTCGTCTGGTGCTGTAAGAATGATCGCATGAGGGGGGGAAGAGGGGGTCAGACAGAAGAGACTACCGCCCATTAGGGAAGGAAATACCCTAGGAAATGTCGGTCTATCTGAGCCCCGGCAGTGCTCTGCAGCATCTGTGGACACTGCTATTTCCCCCTTCCCCCCTCTGCTCTTCCCTGTCACCCCCCGCTCTCTGCTCCCCCTTCATATGAACGCTCTGGCCACTTTTTGTGCGACTATCCTCATATGCGTGGAGTGGCCACCCCGCCTGAGCAACCAACTGGGCAAAGGCAAAAAATGAATATAAATAAAATAAAATAAAAATAAAATAAAATAAAATAAAAAATAACCCAAACGCATGTTGCATGCTGCATGCTGCATGCTGCGCGCCGCGCGCCGCGCGCTGCACCAGGACTCGTACTCGTAAGATGTGTCGCAATGGGTCACCCCCAGCCAGGTAAGCAACCAACATACATACGAGCACTCGTACTCGTAGTGGTCAATACCAGCAACGGCCAGCCAGCAGCGCAAAAGACATCCCTTCTCCCCCACAGCCGGAAAAATACACAACCCTTTTTCGTGCGTATTGAATGACGTCATAGGGCATTCCAAAGGGGCGCCCCGCTGTTACAGGGGCTCGTCCAAAGGCGCTAGGCTAGCGCTGGTGAGAAAAGCGCATTAGCGGGAGTAGACAGTCCGGAAGCGTAAGTTGCACTGGATGCAGAAAGCGCCCTTGGGGTCTGTCGGTACGTCAGTACCCTGTACTGTACAGGCTTTTCCAGATCTTACGAGCGAGAAACGGGCGATGTGGACAATACGAGCAATGCGAAAGAGGCTAAGAAGCGAGGCTCTTTGGCATCATCGACCGCGTGGGAACCGTTCGGGTCCTCTGCAACGGCCAGCCATAGTATGGAGTCTATTGAAGGTGTCTGACTCAGCTTCAGGCACTTGGTCCGATCTCGTATTATTTCGTTTTCATTTCTCGTTTCTCGTTTCTCGTTTTCGTTTTTCGTTTCTCGTTTTTTGCTTCTCGTTTATCGCTTCTCGATTGTCGGGTTCATATCTTACGATAGGCGTCATTGGGGGCCAAACTTACAACTCTTTCCCGTTCTCTCCTTCATACATTCTACCAAATACCTGTTCTGTACTCGTATGTTGCCCTCTCCTAACGGATGCCTTTGTTCACGGTGCCGGCGGAGCAGACGGTCCGCTTCCGTGTAGAAGCAGATGGAAAGCACGGCTACGCCATACTCCGTATTCGTGTTAAAGAAAGCGTTGGCGGAGATTCTCCGTGCGGTGTGGATGTATCTTTATCTTGCCGAGCGAGACACATCAATGCTCTGTGGCCGTGCGCTAAAGAACAGGACCCACTGTGTGACGTCATCATACCTTACGGCAGGCGATGGAAAAGGCTCCTTTCTGCGAAGGATTATGCGTGCACCCCCGGAACGCGTCCCGGTGGTATGTTGGCGACGGCAGACTACCGGGGCCGTTGTTTCAGTGGCTGCGGTGAAGAAAGCAAAAGACGGAGCCGAGGGGCAAATGGCTCGAACACGTCTTACGATGCGGTAAAAAAGGCAGGGAAAGAAATAAGAATAAGAAATAAGAAATAGAATTAATAAAATGTAAATGTAAATAAAATAGAGTAAAATAATAAATATAAAATGTAAAATGTAAATAAAAGAAATAAGAAACAAAGAATACGGAGTACGAAGACCCTGTAAAATAAGATACGTGTACAAAGTACTCCGTAGGCCGCAGAATAACATTCAGAGTACTGTAATTCAGTGCCTGGCTTAGCGTCGGCTCAGCTCCTACCCGAATCCTTACTCCCGCTTGCAACGGGCCTCTCCTTGCTGTCAACTTGTGCCTGCCCGAAAGGTTCTTGGCCTTTCTTTTCTTTTCTTTTTTCTTTTTTCTTTTTTCTTCGGCTTTTGTTTTTCTTCTTTCCCTTTCTTTGTTCGCCTCGCGCTATATGCGTTACGTGGCCCGCCATGATGTCATCCGGGCTCGCCTGCCGTTTCGGAAAGGGCAGCCACCACCTTTTTTTTGGGGCGGTGGTGGCGGGCAGGTACGCAAATCGCGCGCCAGCAAGCACCAGCGAACGCCAGCGAGCGCCAGCGTCGGCACCAACAGCTAAGCGGCCTCTTTATTTCGCCGATCATTTATTCGCTAGGGCCCAGCTGAAACACCATGTGTTCAGCCTATCGCCGTGCAGCCAGCGCAACGATGCGGTCGATCCAGACAGACGCGAGCCAGCGCGGAGATCGCGCTGCCAGCGGGTCTGCCAGCAGAGCTCGACCGACTGAAACGTCCCGTGACACATGACGTCAGGAAACTGTCGGGGCCGTGAAGCGGAACGTTTACTGCGTACAGAGGATCATGAAGTTTGTTAGTGTTCGCTGCTCTGCTTAGTCATCGCGGACAGGCTCCGCGTCCGAGTCTCGTAGAGTAAGACAAAGACGACGGAGTATCCGTACCGGAGTACGGATACTCCGTCGTGAACGAAACCCAAAAACGAAATTCGGCGGTTCACCACGACGCCATTGCGCACATACAGCAACGTATCCGTGTGCTGCTCCGTTTTGCTGCAACAGCGTTCCACAAATGTCCGAAAAGGGGGAGGCTGTGCTCCCAAGTATTGGTTTCGACCATTACGGGGTATTACGGAGAGAGCAAAAGCACAGGAGGGCCGTTCCCTCGACGGCGCGGCCCAGAAAAAAAGAAGCCCCAAAATGCTTCTCTGCTCCGTAATTCCACTGCGAACAACACCGTACAATTTTGCCGCGTGCAACCCGCCGGCCCCGTCTGCCTGTCCGTTCTATTGACTCGGCGGGTTATTTATATTTATATTTATGTTTATTTCTTCCTTCCGGTGGCCTGACGGTTAGACCCTCTTCGCGCGCATCCAATATCCCCCCGTGGCTTTCTTTTGATTACGACGCAGAGAGGTCTTAATACCGTGAATGGATAGAGCAACACCGTTGCCCCCGAAGTACCGTCCTTCTTTTCCTTTTTCTCTTTCTTTTTCTTTTTCTTCCCGTTTCTTTTCTTTTGGGGGGCCCTCCGTACGTAAAGATTACGACACTCGGACGCGTTGACAGACATTCCTACTGTTGGGCGGAGACCAGGGCAGTCCTGTGTCGGGTGTTGTCTGATTACGAACATAAAGTACGGAGCACGAGTACTTTGGCAGAGAGATACGTAATACTTGGTACTCCTGTTACTCGTACAAGCATCTGCCTGTCTCAGCATTTTGGCATGTGCCAATCTTGCTCGGCCCTGTCTCCGATGGGATTTCAGGCCAATTCCCATGGAAAAAAGGTCGTGCCAAGCCAAGGCCACGGACCTCCCGTTCTCTCTGCCCTCACCCACCCCCTCCCGTGCCCAAGAGCCTTGCTCCGGAGTGCAACCCCCCGGGCGACATCCCCTGTCCTCGTATTTCGTTTCCCGGCTCCGCTGCCTCGCCCACGCGACCCGTTTCCATGCCAAGCACATGGGACATCTGTTCCATCCCGTGCACTCGTACGGAGTACTCCGTCCGGGCATTTTCTCGTACGTATTCCTCCTCGCTCCGTAGTTTCCGCAATATAAGACAGCGGGATCATGGGTCCTACACCGCAGGTCATGGGTCATGGTCCATGGATCAAGGTTCCAGGTTCCAGGATCAGAACAAGGAGAGCTATCCTCAGACAGCTTCCGCCTGGTACAGGTATGAGAGAGCCTCCACTCTCATCTCATGGCGCATTCTGCACTGCCACGCGCCCCACGCCTGCCGCTCCCCTCATTCTTCCCCCTTATCCCCCGGTAGAGGGTGTACGTATAGATGTATATATATCTGGATCCCTTTCCAGAATGATTTCTTTTGTCGCCGATCCCTTCTTATTTGGATGGTAACCCGATATAGGAGAATGCAACAGCAGAAACAGCAAGCGTGGCAGCCTTCTTACGCCTTGTGTTGCGTTGCAATATAGCGTTTATGCACCGGTGCGCAGACGTGGAGCTTGGAGCTTGGAACCTAGAGCCTGGAGCCTGGAGCCCGGAGCCCTGAGCCGGCTGCATGATGGGCGCTGCCAGGATGAGCACCAAGAATAACAACAGGCGTCGTGGAGGGGCCCCATCTACGGTACGAGTCTCGCGTCGACGGCTCTCCCGACTCGCGGCATCCCGCCATGAAACGGAGGCAGTTGGACGCGGAGCCGTGATGAACTGGCCATGAACCAGCCACATCATGGGATCTTTCTCCGTACTCATAGGATGCTATATGCACGCTGCGCTCGGGGTAGAAATGCGTCCCCTTGTCGCCTGTGTTGGAACGTCGGACACGTGTCTCTCATTTTTGGCCTCGCACCACTGTGGCGTGGATGCGTCGTTTTCTCGTATTGGGTGCTGCACTGGTCCAAAAGAAATTGAACATTCGCGGCCTCGTCGAGCGAATATGCAATAGCGCTGTACAGATCTATAATTAGATTCTTCCATCTTGGAGGTGTTGCATTATCGATGCCAAGAAGAGAAAAGGCTTGAGAGCCTGTAACTGTACGGATTACGCGCAAATCCAATACGAGTGTGTCTTCTAGAAAGGACAGAACCAGCTGGCCGGACAGGGGGGCAGAGTACGGAGTACTTTTGATGGCAGAGCTGTTCCGTACAAATTTCGGCACTGGCCACAACAGCTGGTATTTGCAGCCTGAAACGACGTTCTGCAGATGAACAGTAGGTGATTTACGCAGTAAGTGATTTTCCTCTGTACTCTGTACTCTACTCTTTGATTATTTTACGGAGTACTTTATTTTAAAATACGGAGTACGGAGTACATGCAAAGAAAACTCCGTACGAGTACTCCGTACTCCGTAAAATAAAATAAGAGCTTTAAAATACGGAGTAATAAGGTGCAAAATAACCCCAAAATAACCCCCAAAATAAGCCAACAGAACCCAAAATAACCCCAAAATAAATAAAAAACTCCGTTACTATCAAGAGTCCCCTGAAGATTCTGTAATCTATCTGAAGAAGAGCGCAATTTCTCCAAAATGAAGACCTGTCCCTTGTGTAAATGCCCACACAACACGGCATGTCTGCCATTAAACAGCCCTGACTGTCGTGATGACCTGCATCCACGACTGCATACAGGGTACAAGGCTGAATCGGAATGGGGGCGGACGACGGGTGAATCACGTGACCCTGAGGCACCTCCTCCAGCGGGCGCCATGCCCAGCACAGGCGTGTGTGCCAGCGATCCCGGCAGCCATGCCACGGGGACAACCACAGTGCCGCCAGCAGCCCTGCACGGACGCATGACCAGCGATCTGCCGTGCCTGGAGGAACTAGGGGCCATCGACCGGGCTGCTAAAAACCGCCGACACAAGCCCGTGGCAAAATGATTGGCCGCCACGGCGGCGAGGCTTTGCACGTTGTCGTCGGTAGCCGAGGGAGGAAGCGCGGCGCGGGACGCGAGGGAGGAAGGAGAGAGGAGAGAGGGGAGAGCAAAAGAGCAAAGGTGCAGAAATGAAGGATGAAGGAAAAGGAAGAGGAAAAGCCGCATGCACAGTGCGTAGGAGAAGCCCGATCGACAACATGCACTGTGCAAGACACTCCGTACTCGTACTAGGCCGCGCCATCAGCATCTCCCCGAGTCCCCGTCCTTCTCCCCTCTTCCATCGACTCCTGCTTCTTTCCACTCCCGGCTCCATCGTCGCAACGATTCTGTCTGGAGCAGCCTTTTTTCCCGTCGCTTGCGGCGCATCGTGGACATTTCCGCAACGGACTCCTTATCGGTTGGCTTATCGCAGTTCACGGCCCACCAGATATTAAAGAGGGGTCAGGAAAGAGCAACCCCAGCTGGGTCAGTGCTCCTGCCGAACTCCTTTTGCACAGTTGCGAACGTCCGAAACGGAAAGCTTCATTTTGGTTTCGCGAAGCATTGCCCGTCTTCTCCTCTATTTTTTTCCGCGCTTCCGGTCTCGTCGGGGCTGTCTGCTGTCTGCCCTCATTTTTATTCAGTTTTTTCATTCGTTGGATCAAGCCTCGCTGGGCGACACCGCCTCTTCTGTGCCGCTGCCAAGCACTGTGGCCGTGTCTCCTTTTTATTTCCCTCTTTTACTCTTTTACTTTGGAAGCTTCCCTTTGGTCTCTTCTTTTCCAGACTCCTAGACCTCTAGACTCCCAGATCCTCAGACACCTAGAACCCAGGGAGTAGACCGGCTGGTCTTTGATCGCATCAACATGGCTCAGGCGGCCGCTCCGGTGGAAGAGGCACACAACGATACGTCCAAGCTGAAGACGTTTTTGTCTATCCTGCGAAAGTACGGCATCCCACCACTCACATCCCTTTGTCTCCCCCCCCCCCCCCCCACTGCTCCCGTGTTAACCGTTTGCTAGATTTATTGGTGTGACCGACCTTGCGACTGTCCGTTTCTCGCTGCCGTCCCAGCTGCTCGAGCCGACACCCAACCTCGAATACTGGAACTATCTCGATGCTCCCAACACGTTTATTGCCATCGGCACCTCGGATGAGCCGGTAGATCGCATGCTCGAGGTCCTGCGCTTCTGGTTCACCAAGGATCTCAAGTACGCCAAGGGCCGTCCCTGCAAGCCTTACAACTCTTGCCTGGGCGAGTTCTTCCGCTGCAACTGGGACGCCGAAGACAATGCGCCGCCCATTCTGCACCAGGAGCTCCCCGGCGCGCTCCTGACGCCCGGCAGCATCAGAAACGGCAAGGCGACCAACGGCGCCAGCGTCAGCTCCGCGTCGAGCGTGCGGTCCGGCCGCAGCACATCCAACAACACGCCGGGCGGCGCGTCGAGCGTGTCGGTGCCGCAGACGGGCACGAACCCGACGAACCCCAAGGTGCGCGTGTCGTACCTCACGGAGCAGACGTCGCACCACCCGCCCGTGAGCGCGTTCTACATCAGCTGTCCCGAGCGTGGGCTGCACGCGCGCGGCTTTGACCAGATCACGGCCAAGTTCACGGGCACGAGCATCAAGGTGCTGCCGGGCGAGCACAACCTGGGCATCTTCATCACGCTGGAGCGGCGCGACAACGAGACGTACCAGCTGAAGCACCCGGCGGCGCATTTGGGGGGTCTGCTGCGCGGCGCGCTCAGCGTGAGCGTCGGCGACGTGGCCTACATTACGTGCCCCAAGACGAAGCTCAAGGCGATCCTGCAGTACTACGACGAGGGCTGGCTGGGCCGGTCGACGAACAAGGTGGACGGGATTATCTTCCGGTACGACCCAGACAACGACGACAAGCAGCGCATTCGCGACGTGCCAGAAGCAGACATTCTGGTGCGGTTAAATGGGCCATGGAAAGAGAAGATTGACATGACGATTGGACCGAAGCCGGTGGTGCGTATTTATTCTTTGAGTCTTTCTCCTATCAGTCTCCTCCGCTAACCATGCAGAACACGCACCCTGCCGAGGAGCAGACGACGATCATTGACATATTGCCGCTGTCGGTGGCGCCCAAGGAGCTGCCGCCCAAGGAGCAGCAGCTGGCCAACGAGTCGCTGCAGCTATGGGGCGGCGTGACAGATGCGATTCTGTCGAAGCAGTTCTCCAAGGCGACCGTCATCAAGCAAGAGCTGGAGGAGAAGCAGCGGGAGAAGGCGCGCGAGCGCGAGCGGACGGGCGAGGAGTGGAAGCCGGTCTTCTTTGTGCAGCCAACGGGCAACGGCGGCAAGCCAGACCTGACCGACAAGGGCCGGTTGGTGCTGGAGCGGGCGCAGAAGGGCGACTGGAGCATGGACGGCATCCTGGATGTTGCGACAGACGCGGCCGACGCGACAGATGCGACAGATGCGTCAGCTGCGTCAGCTGCATCAGCTGCATCCGATGCCAAGGACGCCCAGGACGCCCAAGACGCCAAGGTCGGGGCAGACGCCAAGGCGACGCCAGCAGCCTAGACTGGACGCGTTGGATGATGTTGTTTTGCATAGCATGCATTTTGGAGGGGGCGTTTTATCCCTCTGTCCAGTCCTTCCGAGTGGAAGACATGCGGCAAAGCGATAGGAGAGTAGCTGGACGGCTGGTCGAAGACGAAGACCTCGGGCCCAAGACCCCAGACCCCAGAGAGCCGTCGGCGTGCCGGAAGGAGGGTCCGTTTTGCTGGACAGAGGGACATAGAGGATTTATAATGGGCTGTAGACGTCCCATGATTTTATTTTGCCTGTTTCATTTCTGTTTACAGCTTATAGAAGAACATCCCTGCACTTTTCATTCCTTCCACTGTGTTTTCCTTGTCTGTGTGCTTAGATTTCTGTTATTGTCTTATTTATACTTTTTACTTTTTTTTATTACTTTTCTCGTTTTTAGAGTGAAGAACGTGGCTGTCATAACAATTCTATGCTTGTGCTTGTGCTTGGGTTTCTGCTTTCTGCATCCGCTTACGCATCCACAAACGTCTTGACGTTCTTGAGGAAGCCGAGGTACTCGCGCTGCTCCTTGGCGTCCAGGTACTGGGGCGCAAAGACGGCGAGGGCCTGCGAGATGCCGCGCTCCTCGAGGTACCGGTCGACGAGCACCTGCAGGTCGTCGTCGAGGCTGCCAAAGGCGGGGCCTGGGTAGGCGGCCTGGGCCGCGTGGGCGGCCTCGGCGGAGGACTCGTGGGCCAGCGCGGCGTCGGGGTAGTAGTAGAGGTTGTCGACGACGACGACGCCGTCGTGGGCGGTGGCCTCGACGTTCAGGGCGCCCTTGCCCGGCTTCTCGACGACGATGGCGAGCCGGACGGGCACGGCGGCCGAGTCGATGCCGTCGTCCTCGCCCTCGAGCTCCTCGCCGGCCTCGGCCGCCGCCGCCATGGAAGCGTCGCCCTTGCGGCCGCCCTCAAAGGCCTCGCCGTCCTCGTCCTCGAGCGCGGCGTCCTCGTCAAACATGTCGGGCTCGTAGTTGGTCAAGTCCGACACGGAAAACGTGACGGTGATTCTGAAGTCAGGTCAGCTTGGAACGGACTCCAACCCTAGATCAAAAACTCACTTCTCCTCGCCGTAGGTCCGACGCAGGACGACCTCTTCGCGCCCCGGCACGTCCTCGATCTCAAAGAGGCCGCTGTCGAGAAAGTCCCGGACGCTCGTCGGCTCGGCCTCGTTTTCGTGGACCTCGTTCTCGAACTGGATCTCGCTCTCCAGCTTGGCCGACAGCTCCTCGTCCACCTCGGCCTTGGGCGCGCGGAACACGCCGGCCGTCGAGAAGGCCGCGCGCAGCGGCAGGGCCTGCAGCTGCTGGAGCTGCTGCGGGCGCAAATGGCTGGCGGCGGACAGCAGCGGCTGGCAGCGGCGCACTGCCGTGGGCGCCGTCAGACGCGCGGCGGCCACCGTGCGCGGCACCGACCGTGCAAACAAGCGCATAGACATGGCGATCGGGTGTAGGGGAAGGCGAGGAGAGTAGAAAAAAAAGGGAAAAAGGGGAAAAGGTGTTTGGGGACAGCGGCAAAGTTTTCCAGGTCTTCTGGGAGGCTTGAAAAAATAGACGGAAGAGCTACCAAAAAGTGGAGCACGGACCATATGACGGAAGACTGCTGACTAATCATCATGAATTCCGGGTGCCCGCGAACAGCCTTGCCGACCCTCGTTGGATATCCTGTCCATTGCTCCGGATGGGAGGCCAGGCTTCGTATACTGACAGACACATATTACTTCCTATTTACTCATGTTACAGAAACAAGAACAAACGAGGAAAATAAAGAGAACAAAAAGAACAGAAAAAGAAAAAGAGTAAATAAAAAAAAAGAATAAATTCTCAAAAGAAAGAACAAAATCAAAGACTATATTTACGTATACTGGGCAAGAATATGTCTGGCCCGGCCGAAAAGGCCATGTCATCTCATCTAATCATAACAGGCATTCAATCTTTCCATCGCTTCCATGCTGACCCCATGCTGACCTGCAGATTCTTCTCTTCTGCCGCCTCGTTTCAAACAAACGACGTCCACCAATCAGACATCCCTACCAATCACATATCATCCAATTCCTCAGCAGGCAGTTCTCTAAACACGTGGGTGGCTGGTCGTCCCGCCGTTCTCACGAATCCTTGCTCTACAAGGCGTTTTCATTTCTTCGTTCGTCTTCGTTTTCGTTGCGTTTCGTCTTTTATTTTTGAGACTCTTGTTTTTTAGATTTTCGTTTTTTCTTTTTTTCGTCTTTTCTCCTTTTTGCTGTCGACCTGTCGACCTGCTACTTCAAGCTGATCTGCCGCGAGGCCAGCCCGTGCGTCGGGGCTCCCGGCATCCGCATGTCGACCGCCTCTCGACAGGACCAGCACTGGTAGGTGGTGGATCGTCGCCGCGTGCCAGACCCTGTGCCGCAGCTGGCAAAGATGCCACTGCGGCTGGCGTCCTTGCAGAGCCGCTCTGATATCAGCACGGTGTCCTCATGGAGGCAGTGGCTGCAGACGCGGACATGAGCAACGTAGATGCACATGGCTGAGCGGTCAGTCTGGGCTTGAGGGGAAGAGACAAGGAGGGCCTGCTTACTGTCAGGGGTTGGATGTGAGAGTGGTATCCAGGAGTCGCCAGCCAGGGCGTCAGAATGTGTGGGAGAGAGGAAGAGGGTGGTGGATGGTGGATGTCGGTGAGCCGCTTTTTGGGGGTTTGGGGTTGTCTGGGATTTTCTAAGATTTCACGGATTTTCACGGATTTTCCGGTCACTGTCATTCGCACACTGCACACTGGGCCTGGGAGAACGTCTCGAGCCATTTCGGTGAGCAGACGATGGCGGTATTTATGAGGAGACAAATCTGCCCACCCGTTGGCGAGCTGGACGTTGGACGTGGTGGCCGACTCGGGCTGGCATCACCAGGGGCGGACAAACAGACCGTGTAAGAGCAAATAGAAACATGCGTGCAATGTACCGCTGGAGGCGAAATCTTGGCTTGCAGAACAGCACATGCACGTCCAGGGTTCCGTCCTTCCTGAGACCGGGGGAGAGCGGCTGGGTTTTCTCGCTTGTCATCCGCTGGTATCGTTTTTTCGTTTCTTTTTCGTCTCGTTTCGTTTCTTTTCTGTCTCTGTTTTCTCTTTTTTTCTTCCTTTTTCTTCCTTTTTCTTCTGTTCTCTTCCTCTTCTTCCTTTTTTCCGCTCTTCACGCCTCCAGACCGCTTGGAATCACTCGAATGGGCTCTTCAAGCCGCAGCATCCGTACCATCCGTACCATCCGCACCTTGTGCTCGTACTCGTAGAATCCTTCTTGCACGCCATCCCTGCTGTCCTGTTGTCCTGTTGTCCTGCTGCCCTGCTGCCTTTTTGGCCTGCCCGCAGCCCCATTGGCCATCCACTCGACACCGTGTTCGGTTGCCACCGTCTCTGGGCGTACGGAGCACTCCGAACATACGAGGAGTGCCAATGGTTCGACGGAGCGGACCGGCGTTTAGGAGTTGTGTGTGTGTGTGTGTGTGTGTGTGTGTGTGTGTGTGTCTGTGCATGTCTGTGTTTGTGTCTGGTCTGCGTCCTTGTCTGTGTCTGATCTGTCTGCCTGCCTGGTCTGCTGGTGCGGTTGTTCTCTCCCCCCCACAGAATGCAACCACTCTCGGACACTCCTCTTCTCGAGATGAACAGAGGCTGCCTTACCACGCCGTGCCAGGTCGTACGTGCGAGATAAAAACGACAACAGGCCACAGGAGACGTGGAAGACGTCCAGAAGGGCTGTGGCGGTTTCAGGTTTCAGGTAGACGACGGGGATGCGGAACGAAAATCAAGATTCAGGATGCACCGCAAGATAGAGTGGCTGCTGCGGCAGCCCCGGAGGGCCAGCTGTGTCTGGCGTCTGCGCCCATCTGGTCGTATCTGGCCTGCGGACGTGGCCGCGTTTCGACTCGGCTCGGATACCTGCCGCACCTCTTCTCTGTGGCTTGTGTTGTGTTGCCCCAAAGAAGCCACCCACAGCCGCAGCAGACGACCAGGGTGCACAGCCGGCTGGAGAAATACGGGCATCCTCTCGTTCAACCTTTTCTTCCCAGACGGAGTTTCTTACGGTCCATGCAAATTCACGCAAATTCATTCGTTGGGCTTTTTGACGTTTGCAATAGTTGACTTGCATATCCTCAAACCACACCTGCCAGCCACCATGCACATGCACGCTCCCTCCGGGCCCTGCCGATCCCTTCCCCCCTCTTGCGCACAATGGACAGCCGTTGCATATTTGTACCCGGACAGCAAAGCAAACACTCCATGCCACAGGTGCCGTGGCCACGCAAAACGTAACACACCTGGTCGAGCCGGTGCTACACCCAAATAGCTGTCTGACCGTCTGGCCCATGGTCATGGTCCGCGACATACAGCCGACAAGAGACGTGGCAGCAATGGCCTGCCTGCTCTTCATTCCTTGGCCCCATGTCTCATCCTCTACGGACTGCCCTGGACTCTGTGCGGCAGGTGAAGCCGAGGGGGGGGACGCGAGAAGCGGGGTGCGGCCTCTACTTATACTCCTTCGGGCCGTCCGCACGGCCGACCTTCGGCTGATCCAACAGTCGGACAAAAAAACCGCCGTGTCGTCCAACGTGCCGTCCGACGTGCCGTCCTCCGTCCCCCCCCCCCCCCCTCTGCGGCTGTCGTGACTGGTGTTCCCGTTCACTTGTTGCCAGCACAAACCGCAGGTCTCCGCATGGCGTCTCCCTTAGTCCTTGTTCGGGGGAAATGCTGCCGGTCGCACCGTTCCATCTGCTGTGGTCCGAACCCATTTGAGGCTCGTCAACTGCGACCACGATCCTTCCCAGCCGCTCAGCAGCTTGGCGTTCTCCTCGCTCGACAGATCCGGAAGCACTACCCGGTCAGCCCGTGGTCTCGAACATCAGAAAGGCAAAACTTACAGAGCCCGTTCTGCAACTCCTTCTCCAAGGCGGCCATCTTGACCTTGAGCAGGTCTTCCCGCGTGCTTGCTGGCCGCCCAGGCCGCCGGGCCTGCTTCAGCTCGGCCATCTCTTCGTCATACTGGTGCACGTATCTGTAGAGGCTGCGTTAGGCATGTCCAAGCGGTCGGAGAAAAGAAAGACCTACATTTGAATCGCTGCCGCGATCTCTTCTGGTGTCAGAGGCTGGCCCTCCTTTTCCTCCACAGCCTTCTGGAAATACGAGGCACGGTCGACTGTCCGGGTTAGCACGACAAGCTAGAGGAGAGTGCAAAACAGGGACACCACCCACCCAGCGGCCTCTCTTGTTTCCGTCGGATCGACGCAAGCTTCTCCAGCCGCTCGTCTCGGACTAGAGCCTTGTGCAGCCGCCGCGAGTCCCGCGAGCCCTCGTGCAGCGCATTCAGGGCCCCCCGCTTCTTGGCCAGCTTCTTGCGCGTCTTCGCGAGTGTCGAAGGCATTGTGGCTGTGGTCGGTTCGGTGGAATCTGGTGCTTTCCGTCGAATCTTCTTTCTCGTCGTTTTACTCTTTTATTTCTGGCATTTCTGCCGCACTTTTTTTCTGCCGCCTCTTTTTTTCGCCACATTCACTCACCGCCTTTCCCCAGGGAGGGGCGCAGTTGCCCTGGAAATGACGGGCCGAAAGCGCTAGTCCCAATAGGGAAAGACGCCAAATGCGCGCGCTGCGAACGCGAACCTCGCCGGAAGGTACTACCCACAGTGGATCAACGCGGTGAGGAGCCTTGATCTGGGGGGGTACTTTCCTCTGGTGGCTTCGCGTTCGGAGGGCTTGAACCCGAGTTCCTGCCTCTTGAACCACAATTGGACTTTAGCTGGGAGCAGAGCAATTTTTTTTCGCCGACGGAAGCCTTTTTTCCCCCATCCGACCATTTCTTCGCGTCGACACATTCTACCATTACGACTTTACGAGCACACCTACCCTTTCCAACGTACCGAGTCGCGTCATTGGAACATTGTATTCCTACCGAGAGAGACCGCCTTGTCCTCAACCTGTACGCTGCACCCACTGCCACATCTTTGGCAGCACGGCAAAAAACCAATCGATCGGATGTTTCATTGAACTGGACAGTCCTTCTGTCTGTTTCTGTTGCCGGACGCACCGGCTGCACGTTTCACGATGGGTATCCAAGGTACGGGAAAACCTCCTTTTGCTGCCTGGCCGGTCTGGGCCCTGCTGACCTCTTCAGGACTGCTTCCCCTCCTCAAGTCCATCCAGCGACCCACAGAACTCAAAAAGTATGAAGGCGAGACTTTTGCCGTCGATGCCTATGGATGGCTACACCGAGGTGCCATCTCCTGTGCCATGGAGCTGGCCCAGGGCAAACCCACGCGGCGGTATGTCGACAGCGTCTTGAACCGCGTCCGCATGGTCCAGCACTTTGGCATCACCCCCTATCTGGTCTTTGATGGCGACTATCTCCCCAGCAAGGCCTCCACCGAAGCCTCACGCGCTAAGCGGCGTGAAGAAGCGCGCAAGGCCGGCGAGGAACTCCTCAAGGCCGGCAACTCCAAGCAGGCCTTTTTCGAGTTCCAAAAGGCCATTGATATCACGCCCGAAATGGCCCGCCACGTCATCGAGGAGCTCAAGAAACTCGGCCTCCCCTACGTCGTCGCCCCGTACGAGGCCGATGCCCAGATGGTCTACCTCGAACGCCAGGGCGTCGTCAGCGGCATCCTCTCGGAAGATTCTGACCTGCTCGTCTTCGGCGCCAAGAGATTGCTGACTAAGCTGGACATGCACGGCCACTGCATCGAGATCAACCGCCGCGACTTTTGCGCCTGTCGTGAGATCTCTCTGACCGACTGGACCGACCGCGAGTTCCGCCACATGGCCATCCTCAGCGGCTGCGACTATCTCGAAGGCATTGGCAACCTCGGCCTCAAGACTGCCTATCGCATGATTCGCAAGCACAAGACCGTCGAGAAGATTGTCCGCATGCTTCAATTCGACGGAAAGTTCAAGGTCCACGAGAACTACCTCACGGGCTTCCGCCAGGCGGAGCTGACCTTCCTGCACCAACGTGTCTTTTGCCCTGTGAAGCAAGAGATGACGTTTTTGACCGAGCCGCCCGCAGGCCTCGAAGTGGACGGTTTGCGTTTCATCGGCCAAAAGATCGACAATGATGTTGCCCGCGGCGTTGCTACCGGCGAGCTGAGCCCTTTTACAAAGGATCCTATTGTGGTGCCCCTGTCTCCGGGTAAGAAGCGGCGGGCTAGCAGCATCAGCGGCTCCAGCACACCCATCACACCCGCACAAACCCACGCTCAGAGTTCTGCTGGCAAGTCTATCGACCAATACTTTGGCAAGCGACGTGACTCTTCCGCTCAGCGGATTGCCCTGGGCGCCATGGACCCCAATTGTTTCTCCGTGGACCGCAAGCGGGTGGCCGAGCTGACGCAAAACGGCCTCGTGCCGCGCGTCTTTCCTCTTCCTCGGCCCTACGTCGACGGTGGCCGCACATCCCTGAGCCAAGACAGCCCATCGACGACAACTGCTCCGCGGTTAAGACGGCGACAGACAGAGCCCATCTCGAGCCTGCTGGGCCTGGACGCGGCGCCTGCAGCCACCAGCACTGCCGGCCGCCGCAAGACGCATTCCATGGCCCCGCCGCCGTCACATGCCAAAAGCACATCGCAGACGTCTGTTACACGGCCGCAAAAGAAGGCACGGCTGTCGGACGACGAGGCGGAGGAGGAAGCACCAAAGAAGAACATGGAACGGAGCAAATACTTTTCTGCGGCGCCAAGCGCCACAACCACAAAGGCTTCCACTAAGAAGAGACGGAACACGGATGGATTGATCATGTCGGATGATTCCATCGAGGAGGCCATGATGAGCCTGCCCGATCTGGGCAGCTGGGACTCTCCTCCAAAGCGAACCAAGGTGAAGGTTTTCGAGGACACGCCAAAGACGCAATCGTCTGTCGCAGGAGACAGGACAGGCAACTCAGCAGCCGGTTCCGTTTCACGGGGTGACGGCATTGAGGTCCCGGCCAGCCCCGCCAGCAGCATGGCTCCGCCCAAGGTGACGCCTCTGGGCCGACAGAATCTGAGACGGTTCTCGTATGCGCCGGTGACGCGGATGGCGCACGGCCTGCCGACTCCCGAATCGAGCTTCAGCCAGGGCTCCCGGCCGTCCACATCGAAAAAGGCCGACACGCTGACGCCGCCCTCGACGGCGGGCCAGTCCATTTCACGTCGACGGAAGAGTCCCCGAAAGAGTCTGAGCGATCTCATCGAGACGGCCTCTCCGATCCGGGTCGAGCGGCCCCGCAAAAACAACAAGCTGCGGCGGAGCCTTGGGCCTCTGCTGACAAACCCGTCCTTTGTGCCGCTTCCGCCGGCAGACCTGAAGGAGGTGGAGGCGCTGAACAGCGCCCAGGGCAGTGAAGACCAGATCGTCCCCGATAGTGACGGAGAGGACGAAGAGGCCGAGGCGAAGTCTGGGGCCCATCTCGATCTTTCTCGTTTCTTGTGTTCTTGAGTCGATTTTCCCCTTGCGTGGCGTCATGGCTACCGGCATGTGTGAAACAGCAGCAGCATTGCGCTGGCGTTCTTGTTATTGTCTTGCATTTTTTGTTTGGTTTGGTGTATCTTAGCATTGTAAAGCGGTTTATTCTTGTTTGTTTTTCTTGTTTGGGCCGGGCATTTCAGGACAGGGGCAAAACCCATTACAGATACGGAGTAGTTCCATAGGGGAATCCAGAAGAACCTAGGGGCGTATGAACAAGAAAGCTCGGCATTCTGTATGACGTGCGTGAGATACGAGTGGCGATCAGATGAGATGGAGATGGGCCGAGATCTGGAGCCATGGAGAGACGGCCGCACATGGCGACGTCGATATCACGTGATATAGAATAGAAGGTGGAGATTCTGACCGCCTTTGGTGGAGCCCAACTGCCCGGCAGAAACGAGCGCCAAGATTTCGCAGCACACCGACAAAAAATTTCCCAGCGCCAGAAAAGAAAAATTGCGTGGGTTTCTCCTTGTCTGCTGCCAATCGCCTCCATGGTATCACGAGTTGCACGCAAGGCTACGATCTCGTCAACGACTGTGCCGTGTGGACCATAGTGGACTCTCTGTTCGCCTGTCTCGGACCTTGCTTGTCCTTTCTTGTCCATTTCCACACAGCCCGACAGACGCAACACAAAAATGAGTGGTGCTGCGCAGCAGGTTTGTCCAGCCCCCCACTTTTCTTCGCGGCGAGCAGGAAGACATAAAGAACAGCTGCTGACCATGGTTGGGGTGTCTAGAATCGCCTGCACGAGTATGCAGCGGCCTTTGACGGCCTGCTGTCGCTGATCCCGGCCAAGCTGTACTACGGAAACGGAGACGAGCCCAGCGTAAGTGTCGTGTGTCCCCCTTTTGCCGTTGGGGTTGGGCCGAGAAGAACCATGGAGCTGACACGATGGCTTTCTGTATCACAGGAACAATGGCAACGGAAGAAGCAGTCCAAGGAGGACAAGCGGGCTGCGCGACGGGCCAACCTGGACCCGGAAAACGAGCTGAACAAGAGCGTCAAGGAGCTGATGGAGGAGCGGGCGGCACGGAACAAGCGGAAGATCGCGGCCGTCGAAGAAGAGGAAGGAAGTGGAAGCGATGACGACAGTGACGGCGGCGACGACGATGACGACGACGATGACAGCAGCGATGGCGGCGACCTGGACGGGGTCGTCAAGGAGAAGCCACGCGAAGGACTCAAGCT
This sequence comes from Dryadomyces quercivorus, assembly GCA_002778125.1. Taxonomy (NCBI): domain Eukaryota; kingdom Fungi; phylum Ascomycota; class Sordariomycetes; order Ophiostomatales; family Ophiostomataceae; genus Dryadomyces; species Dryadomyces quercivorus. The sequence continues at coordinate 1,360,696 of PCDE01000014.1, forward strand.
GGCCAAGCATCCCAAGACGCCGGCGGCTGGCAAGGTCAGCAAGAAACCCAAGCTGTCGGAAGAGCCAGAGGAGGACAAGGCCGATGGCGAAGAGGTGGGCATGAGCCTGGAGGAAGCCAAGATCTCGCAGCGACGGGCCAAGAAACTGCTTAAGAAGCAGGAAAAGTCCGAGCGCAAGGCAGAGAAGCGGAGACAGAAGAAGGCCGAAAAGAAGGAAAAACAGGAGAAGAAGGAAGGCGAGGACGACGACAAAGACGAGGACGATGAGAAGAGTGAGGAAGAGGAGGAGGAAGAGGAAGAGGAAGAAAAGGCGCCGCCTCCGAGTGCCAAGTCTGCCAAAAAGAAGCAGGCAAAGGTTGTGGAGAAGAAGGAAGAAGAGGAGGAGGAGGAGGAGGAAGAGGAAGAAGAAGCGGAAGAGGAGGACAGCGAAGACAACGAAGACGAGCTGCAGACCGGTTTCGACTTCAACGCCCTTGGGGATGCCCCGAGCGAGGACGCATCGCCCGTGCCGTCGTCGACCTTTGACACGGCCGCCGCCGCGGATGCCAAGTCGGCCAGCACGACCACGTCCATCTCATCGGCTGTGTCGGTGGACAAGGCTCATCCGGCCGCCGCCAGCAAAGGTAAAGGCACCGACACTGGCACTTCGACCCCGCGACACCGCATCGAGGTTCCCAGCGACACTTCGGCTCTGCGTGCCCGCCTGGCGGCACGCATCGAGGAGCTGCGGGCGGCGCGCAAGGCCGACGGGCCCGACGGGCGGCCGATCCGGACGCGGCAGGAGCTGATTGAGGCGCGCCGGCAGAAGCAGGCAGAGCGCAAGCAGCACAAGAAGGAGCTGCGGCAGCAGGCGCGGGAGGAAGAAGAGCGCAAGCGCGAAGAGGCGGTGGCGTCGGCGCGTGGGTCGCCGCTGGTGCGCGTGGGCGGAGCGACGGGGGCGTCGTCGCCGGTGGGCGAGACCAACTTCTCGTTTGGCCGCGTGACGTTTACCGACGGCACGCACATGTCGCGGGACCTGTCGTTTGCCAAGGGCGGCAGCGGCAGCGGCAGCGGTGCGGGCGACAAGCGCCGGGGCCCGGCGGCGTCGGACGTGCGCGGCCAGCTGGCGCGGCTGGAGTCGCAGAAGAAGCGGCTGGCCAACATGGACGACGAGACGCGGCGGGAGGTGGAGGAGAAGGAGCGGTGGCTGGCAGCGCGGCGGCGGGCGGGCGCGGCGGTGGACGAGCCGAGCGGTGGCGGACTGACGGCGGCAGCAGCGGCGTCGGGCGCGGCGACGTCGGATCTCGGACGCACGGAGTCGCTGCTGAAGAAGGCGATCAAGCGCAAGGACAAGGCGAAGAAGCGCAGCGAGCGGGAGTGGACGGAGCGCAAGGAGGGCGTGGAGAAGTCGATCCAGGACCGGCAGCGCAAGCGAGAAGACAACCTGCGGAAGCGTCGCGAAGACAAACTGTTGCATCGGTCGGGACTGGCAAAGAAGAAGAAGGGCGGCGCCACGAAGAGCAAGGGCCGGCCTGGGTTTGAGGGATCGTTTGGGCGGAAGTGAGAGAGGAGAGGAGAGAGGAGAGAGGAGAGAGGAGAAAAGGAGGAGAGGAGAAAAGGAGGAGAGTAGAGAGCGGAGGTCACAAGAGGCGAGAGAGGAGAGAGGAGGTCACAAGAGGTCACAGAAGAGAAAAGGTCACCAAAGTAAAAGGGACATTGGACTAGGAATCATGTATTGCATCAGGCGTCGGCGTTCAGTCATTGTAGCATCAATGAGGCCATTTGTTCTATCAGACTGAATAAGAAACATGCTGGAATGGAGGTGGCGGAGAAGAAGAAGAGGATGAGAAAAGAAGAGGGAAAAGGGAAAAGGAAAAGGAAAAGGGAAAGAGAAAGAGAAAAGAGGAAGATTTGTAAGCCAGAGAGAAAAACGCCGCGTCCATTATGTTGGTTTTTTTCCTTTCCAAATACAAAAGCAGACAGACCCGCATAGGGAAAGAACAAACAGGGGAAAAAGATGGAAGGAACCACAGAACAAAACCAGCCCTTTGGAGCAGGGACAGCCGACCTGCCGCAAACCCTCCCGCCTGCCCTCTTCCGCACCCTGTAAATGAATCTTTGGATAAATAGTTGTTCCACTCCGACCTGCTTACAAAATCGAGTCGAGCCGCGTGAATACGTTCAAGCAGGCGGCCACCACCTCGAGCTGCAGTTCCTTGTCCTTGGCCTTGGCCACTTCCTATAGGGGGTTAGAGAGGACGGGGATGAAGACGAGGAGGAGAACGGGACGACATACCTCTGTAATCACCTGTGGCAGGTTGGCACCAATGCCGTTGGTGACGGCCTTGCGGCCAAAAGGCCACTGGCTGTAGTCGGCCAGCAGCTCGTCGGTCTGGGCAAAGGCCCGCTCGCGGGCCTCGTGGCCCAGCGTGCTCAGCGCGTTCTCCAGCACGTTGGCGGCATAGGCCGCACATACCATGGAGATGGTGCGCAGGTTACGGAACTCGAGGTTCTCCGGCAGGAACTGCGACGCCGGCAGCACAACGGTGCGCTGCGTCAGCACGTTGCGTACGCGGCGGCGGATCTCCTCCTTGGCGCCGCCGTCGGCCACCGGGTGCGTGGCCATGTCAAACAGCAAGAAGTTGCGCTTCTCCGTGCGCAGGATCCCCTTGTCGACGAGCCCCTTGGCCAGGCGCTCGCGCACCTGCTTGAGCTGGTAGCCAATCTTCATCAAGTTCCACGTCTCGCCGCTCATCAGGTCGATCCACGCGCTGACGCTCATCTTCTCGCTGGCCTTCATCATCTTGAGTGCTTCGTCCAGCAGCACCTCGCCCGTCAGCGACTCGTCCACGACCTCGATCAGTCGGTCGGCCAGCGGGAACCGCCGCCGCGACGGGTCTTTCTGCATGCTGATGCGGCCGCGCAGCGCCAGCTCCAGCACGATGCACCCGCGCAACGCGTACGAGATGTTGTCGTTCCAGAAGGAGAGGTAGCCCTGGTATGTGAGCGGAGAACATGAAGACAGAGTCAAAGGCGTCAAAGACAGCGTGAAAGACAGTGAAAAGACAGATGTCAGACGGCAGACGGCAGACGCAAAGAACTCACCTGCTTATCCTTCAGACCCAGCAACAACACCTCCTCCATCAAGGTCAGCTTCGGCTGCTTGCTGCGCTCGACGCTCTCGCTCAGGTCGCGCGGGTCGTAGGCGATCTTGTGACCATTATCGCCGTGTTCATAGCTCGTCTCCGGCGTCACGTCCTTGGGGGTGTCGGCACCGTCCGCGGCGCCGTTTGCGCTCGCCGACCCGCTCGCCGCACCATTTCCAGCGCCGCCTCTTCGCCTAGTCAGGCCGGACGTTGTCGTGGTTGTGGACATGCTGCAGAGGGAAGACGGCAGTGGAAGGGTCGGGACGCGTTGGGAAACCCTGTCGGGGAAAATGTGTCAAAATGCCCGAGGAAAAAAAAAAGGGGTGAAGACGGCTGAGAAATCGATCGGCCGGCGGAAGCGTTGAGTAATGAGAAATTCGGGCGCCTGGTGGCAATGGTGCGGCTTCCGAGAGGAGAGGAATTCGGCCGCGGGCGCGCGGTGGTGGGAGGTGGAGGGTCCGGACGGGAATAGAAGGTTGAGGAAAGGAGATGGTGGATGAGAAGCAACACGCACGAGTTCGCTTTTTTGGCTCTGCTGGCCTGTGTTTCTCAATGGGCGGCGGCCAAGGGACCACGTGACTCTCCGAGGAGGGGAAGGCGGCCCCAGTTCTGGAACCGCGCAAGGGATAGTCGATAAAGATGGCGCGCAGACAAAAAAACGACCACGTTGGCACTCGGGTACGCTTTGGGAAAAGACGGGGGGGTTCGAATCCGAGGATGAATGTGCGTACTGGAGACCACGGGAGGCCTGGGAAGCGTCTCGTTGGAGGGGGATGGGACGACTCCTCCGGAAGAGGCCAATAATGACTAAGGATAAGGTGTCGTCGCAGCGGCGCGAGGACAGAATAGCGATGAGATGGCAGGAGATGGCAACGATGCGAGATGCGAGATGCGTGAGATGGCGAGTGTTGAAGGGGGGAAGTGGCAGAGTGGCAGAAGGAAGCGTGACACAAGGAAGAGGGAGAAAGCAAGAGATCAAAGGCGATGCCAAGTCGACGTCCACAGAGGCCAATTGGTGTTAGGCACTGTGAGCCCGGGCAAGATCCAAAAGGGTGTGGGTCGCTCTTCCCGATTTCTCTGCCGCCGCGTTGGGGCTCTTTCCTGGCCGTGCAATCGGCTCAACACGTGATTTCCTTGGAGTCCTTTCAGAACAAGGCCGAGAATCGAGCAGGTGCGTCGACAAGATGGGCCGACGGGACAGTGGACACGATGTCTCTTTCCCAGCCAGGCCCCGTGTCGATTCGCTCTCGGCTGCACACGTAAGCCCCAGACAGCCCAAGCCCAAGTCCAAGCCTTGTCTCACGTGCCAGCCAGGCACGGCCACTGCGGGGGATAGCCCATGACAAAGCGAGGGGCAGCTCAGGTACTCCGTATTTGTATATCCGTATTCGTTTCTTTTGTTCGTTCGTTCATTCATTCGTTCGTTCGTTCGCTCGTTCTTCATTCTGTCATCATGGCCACTGTCGAACACTGCCTCTTCTGCTTCGAGACGCTGACGGCCCGTCTCGAAAAGCGCGACGCCCTCGATCTCGCCGCCGTCCAGAAATCGTATGCCGACTATGCGACCGCGACACAGCCGGGCCACTCGGCCTCGGCCGCCGACGCGCCTCCGCTGCCCGCCGAGACGCCGCTCTTTGTGACGTGGAACACGACCGAAGGCGTCCGTGCCGGCGAGGACCACGAGCTGCGCGGCTGCATCGGGACGTTCTCGGCGCTGCCGCTGGCCGAGGGCCTCGCGACCTATGCGCTGACGGCGGCGCTCGAAGACACGCGGTTCCGGCCGGTGGCGCGGCGCGAGCTGCCCTTTCTGCAGGTGGGCGTGACGCTGCTGACCGACTTTGAGCCGGCCGCGGACGCGTTCGACTGGACGCTGGGCAAGCACGGGCTGCGCATCTCCTTCACAAAACACGGGCGGCGGTACGGGGCAACGTACCTGCCGGACGTGGCGCCGGAGCAGGGGTGGACCCAGGAAGAGACGATTGTGAGCCTGATGCGCAAGGCGGGATGGTCCGGACGGCCGGGCCAGTGGCGCGAGATACCTCTGCAGGTCGTGCGGTACCAGGGGAAGAAACACGACCTGGCATACAGCGAGTATCGACAGTGGCGGGACTGGGTGGATGCCCAGAAATAGGGGGGAGAAGGGGGGGGGAGAAGTGGAGAGAACGGGCATCGCAGGACATTACGAGCATGAGAACATGATCAAACATTTCATTACACAGGTATTGCGACATAAATACAGACGTGTGTGTGTGTGTCAACCCTCCAAACGCCTCGCCTTCTGAAAGACTCCTGCCGCTCCCCTCTGGACGAGCCAGACAAACATACCCAATGGATTGTATCTTGTATCCCCACTCCGTCTGGCCCTGTCTCCGTCCCCGGTCCCGTGTCTGTCGACACCTCCCCTACCAGCATCGCAATTGTTTCCAAAAGGCCCGGCCGTTGCCCGGCCGCCCGACGTGGTCGCCGTCGATGCGCGGGCCGCGTAGCCCGACAGGCCCAGACTTCTCGCTATGACTGCTGCTGGGGGGCAACGGGCTGAGCGGCTTAGTCATGCCGCGGCGGTCGGGGTGGCCGTGGTCGGTGACGCCCAGGGCGGCGAGGTGACGGGCTTCCATGACGCGGCGGACAATCAGGGCAAAGGTCTCCTCGATGTTGACCTCGAGACGGGCGCTCGTCTCCATGAAGCCGCAGCCGCGGCGACGGGCCCAGTCGAGGCCGCGCACGGCCGCCACCTCGCGGCTCTCCTGCAGGTCGCACTTGTTGCCGGCGACGATCTTGACGGGCGGCACAGTGCGGGTGCCGCTGCCAAAGGCCTCGTCCATGACCGGGCTGGCGGTGCTGTCGAGGCCAAAGGCCCGGCTGCCGTGGTGGCTCCCGTGGTGGCTGCCGTGGTGGCTGCCGCTATGGTGCATCTCGTCGGCGGCCAGGCGGGCGCGGGCCGCATTGTCGAGCCGGGTCTCGGCCTCCATGTCGATGAGGTCGTTAAAGTATTGCAGAGCATCGAGGGACTCGCGGGCGGTGATATCGTAGACGAGCAGGAAGGCGTCGGCGTCAAGATTGGACGAGGCCCACATGCCACGGTACTCTTCCTGGCCGGCCGTGTCGGTGAGCCCCAGGTGGTAGGTGGCGCCGTCAATGTGGCGGGTCACGCTGTAACTGTCCTCAATGGTCGGGTCGTATTCAGAAGTCCATTGCGAGCGAACGAGCCGCAATGTAATGGAGGATTTTCCGCAGCCGCCATCGCCGCAAATTGTGATGGTGATCGGGATGGGCGGCTGGTCGCGGGAGTTGTGTTGCGAGTGCGGCATGGTGAGGCTTGCGTTGGAAAGAGGTGGTATCATCGAGTGTTTTTGTCGAGCGTCGAGCGTCGAGCGTCGAAGCTTAATTCCGGCGTGTCGGGCTTGATATATTCGTAGGTCCGCCGGAGGGGAAGGGGGGAAGGAGCGGCTGCCACCGCGGCTGGCTGTCTGTACAGGGCAGGCGCAAGGAGGTGCAAAAAAAAAGGGAAATAGGGAAAGAAGGAAGGCGAGACAACAGCCCAGGGGGACGCTACGCAGAGGATCTCGATAGAGACAGGGAGAGACAGAAGCAACAGGAAAAGAAAGACAATGCTCGAGAAAAGAAACAAGAAACAAGAAACAACAAGACAAGAAATCAGCGAGACAAGAAAAACAGAGAGCCGAGGAGCAGAGAAGGAAGCAAAGCAGAAGCAGAGAGTAAAGCAAACGACGTTAAAATGGTACAAAAAAAAAGAATAGTCTGCGAAGCCAAGGACCCCAATATTAAGACCAAACCGGCGGGGCCAGAACGAGCCGCGGCACCAAAGCCAAAAACGTGCAGGAGGAGATCGATCACCGTTGGTCCTTCTGTTTTTGGGGATGTGTTACGTCGTGCTCTCTTGCTCGCAAAAGAGGGAGAAAAAAAGGGAAAGAGGGAAAGAGGGAAAGAGGTGTGTTTCTGACAGTAGCCGGCAGGAGCAGTCGTCGAGGTGAACTATCTATATTTGGGAGTCTTTCTGCCGAGGGGAGGTCGCTGGGAAAGTGGACTGTCTGGGTCGCTGGGACGCTGGGGCTCTTGGGCTGGGGCTTGGGGCTTGGGGCTCTGTATGGGTCTGTCTCTGGTCGCTGGGCTCTGATGGGTCTCTGTCTCTGGCCGCTGGGTGCCGTTGGGTCTCCGGTCTCTGGTCAGGTCACTGGGTCGCTACTGCTAGGTCGCTAGGTCGCTAGCTCCTCACAGGTCGCTGGCGGCTGGGCGGCTGGATCCTGATGACTGAGGTCTGTGCATCGTGCTCCTTCCTCCTTATCACCTTTTCCCAAACGGGAGGGAGGAGAGGAGGCAGAGAGGGGCCCCTGCAGCATCGCCAAACCCCCTAATTTTTTGGCCTACTTGGCGTAGCATCGGTTGGGTCCTCGCAGTGCGCGCTAGACTTGTCTGAGCGAAGAGCAGCCGTTTGAGGTTTGCGACGGGCTTTCCGTCCGCGGGCGGTCAGGGCTTTGTCCCCTACGTCGTATGTGACTGCGCGGTGGTAATTGTCAGCATGGGAAGCTCGAGAGCAGGTGCGACACGGTGGCAAAATAGGTCCAAGCGGAGGGGAGGAGGGGCAACAGCGATGAGAGCGATGAGCGATGAGGGGCGATGAGATAATACACAGTACTCCGTACTCCGTAGAGACGGCGATGAAATGAAGAGAGATGATATTACGCAGTAAGACGACAGAACAAGAACGACAGCGAATACGAGACATGGGTAGACAAGGAATGATCCTGGAAGATGCTTCAGAGGGAATAGTATCTTACGAATAGGTTGGGGGGATATAGAAAAAACGTGGAATACGAGGGATTCCGGGGTATTGCGTGCACGATACGAAATCGCATTGTACAATGGCCCGCCTCCGTGTTCTGGTGGTCGCGCTGCCGGCCACGTTCGTTGATCTGCACAGCCGATCTCGGACGGCACGCAGGCACAGATGGCTGTGGCGAATTCCCCGGACCTTTTGCGAGTCTGCAGCTTTAGGCTGGGCAGGACCCATCCAATTGGCTGTTGGTGATGTGATTGGCGCAGGCTGAATCATAGAAAACTCTGAGGAGAGGGACAGAGTGTGTGTAGCACACAGATGCTGTACGGAGCACTACGTATAGAGATCATAGTATCACGATATTCGGTAGTACTCATCCGGTATCACAAGCTGCTGTCACCATGGAGCGCGCTACAGAGGTCGCCGAGGTGAGATCAGATGACCCGACCCTGGCCAGCTCATCTCGTGCTGACCAAGAAGCTCATCGACGCCGTCAAGGGTCTCATTGTGCCCTTCATTGCGAATGCCGACAGGGCCTTTCCCGACCGGGCGCTGGGCGGGCCTGCCGTTGCATCCAGTGCGGATCTGCCGGCTCGCACCGCCTTGGTCGACCCCCTGCCGCCTCAGGACGTGATCGCCCGTCTCCAGCTGGAGCTGCCTGACGGCGAGGGCGGCGGCCGCACGGCGCTGCTGGCCACCGTCGGCCGCCTGCTCGACCTCAGCGTCAATACCTGGGACCAGGGCTTCCTCGACAAGCTCTATGCGAGCACGACGCCCGTCGGCGTCGTCGCCGAGCTCGTCCTCGCCGTCCTCAACACCAACGTCCACGTCTTCCAGGTCTCGCCCGCCCTGACCGTCGTCGAGAAGACCACCGCCCGCGCCCTCGCGGCCCGCTTCGGCTTCGCCGGGCCCTATGCCGGCGGGATCACGTGCGCCGGAGGTAGTGCCTCCAACTTCACGTCCGTCGTCGTCGCCCGCAACACGCTCTATCCCGATACCAAGATTCACGGCTATGCCGCCGGCCAGCGCTTCGCCCTCTTCACCAGCCAGCACGGCCACTACTCCGTCGAGAAGGCCGCCCAGGCCGCCGGCATGGGCTCGGCCGCCGTCTGGACCGTCGAGATCGACGCCGACGGCCGCATGGTGCCGGCCGCCCTCGAGGCGCGCATTGCTGCCGCGAAAGCCGCCGGCTGCACACCGCTGTATGTCAATGCCACGGCCGGCACCACGGTGATGGGGTCCTACGACCCGTTTGAGGAAATTTCTGCCATTGCCAAGGCGCACGGCCTGTGGATGCACATCGACGCCAGCTGGGGCGGACCGGCGATCTTTTCGTCCACCCATCGCCACAAGCTGCGGGGGTCGCATCTGGCCGACTCGCTGACCGTCAACCCACACAAGATGATGAACATCCCGACGACGTGCTCGTTTCTCCTGACGCCTGATCTGCGCCAGTTCCACCGTGCCAACACTTTGCCAGCAGGATACCTGTTCCACGGAGATGACCAGGACAAAGAGGAAAAAGAAAAAGAGCAAAAGGAGCCAGAGGTGTGGGACCTCGCAGACCTGACGCTGCAGTGCGGCCGCCATGGCGACAGCCTGAAACTCGCGCTCGCCTGGGTCTATGAAGGCGCCGCCAGCTTCGAGCGCCAGACCGACCACGCTTTTGCCATGGCGGCCCGGCTGGCCCAGCAGCTGGCTGCGCGGCCCGAGCTGTTTGTGCTCGTGTCCTCCCAGCCACCGCCCTGTCTGCAGGTGTGCTTCTACTACGGCCGCGAGGGACAGGTGGACGCCAGCAGCGCCGCCAACACGCAGCGGACCAGCACGGCAGTCAAGCTGCTGATCCGCAGGGGATACATGGTGGACTTTGCCCCTGGTCCGCACGGCAGCTTCTTCCGCGTAGTGTTGAATTGGCAGACCAGGGAAGCCACCGTCGACGGGCTTGTCAAGGCCCTGGAGACCGTACGACGGGAGATTGAGTAGAAGGGGGGACGGCAGGGAAGCCCGGAAATGAGTCGTACGAGATGTACGAGTACACTGTCACGTGAACTCGTTCCAAACGAGGAAGGCGGTGTGGTCTTTACGATAAGATAACGATTCTGCCACTTTTTTTTTTGCTCCGTAGAATTTTGGTGCCATTCTGGGCGCCGTAGAATTTTTGGTAGATCTGCTCACGATCACGTCCACGGCAGCATGGCAAAAGAGCGCAAATCCAAGCGACAGCTCCAGCGGGACGAGCGGCGCAAGAAGAAGCGCGAGCGCGAGCTGCAGGACGAAGAGGGCCGCGAAGAGACGCGCGAGAGCAAGCGCCAGCGCGTCACGGACGGCGAAGACGGCGCTCTCTACTACGAAGACGACACTGGACACCAGAGTAATGGCCACGGCGGATACCCCCGCGAGATGCAGGTGGACTATGCGGGCCAGCCGGCCGGCGACGACCGCGAGTTCTTTGGCCTCCTGAGCGACAGCGAGCAGGAATACTTCCGCCGGGCCGACGAGCTCTTGGAGATCAACGACTTTGGCACGGCCGAAGAGCGGCGCGTCTTTGTCGGCAACGTCTTCCGCGAGGCCCGCGGCAAGGAGCTCAAGCTCGCCAGCAGCCAGTCGTGCTCGCGCCTCGTCGAGCGCCTCATGCAGCTGGCCACCGCCCGCCAGCGCCGCCGCCTCTTCCGGGCCTTTGCCGGCCACGCCATGACCCTGGTGACCCATCGCTTTGCGAGCCACTGCTGCGAGCAGCTGCTGGGGCGCTGGGGCACCAACGATGAAGACGCGCCGGAGAACGACGATGCCGCCGACGCCGATGACGAGACCGAAGACGAGACCGCCGAGGAAGACCTCGTCCTCGCCTTCTTCCACGAGCTCGAGCCGCACTTTTCCGCCCTGCTGACCGACCGCTTCGCCTCCCACACGCTGCGCGTCCTGCTCGTCGTCCTGGCCGGCCGCCCGCTCGACGGACTCGGCACGCGTGCCCTCCTGCGCAGCCGCAAGAAGGAGTCCATCACGGTGGCCGGCGGCCACCGGACAGAGGCAGAGACGGCCGACAAAACCAAGACGACGACCCCTGTGCCGCCGGCCTTTGCAGTTGCTCTCCACAAGGTCCTCGCCGACTTGCCCGTCGCCCTCGACGCCGCCGCCCTGCGTATCCTCGCCGTCCACCCGACGGGCAACCCGGTGCTGCAGCTGCTGGTCGAGCTGGAGATGGCCCAGGACCGGGGGAAAGAAGCGAAGGAAGCAAAAGAAGCTCCGACACTCCTCGGCAATCTGCTGCCCGGCGCGCCCGCCTCGTTGGCCGACAGCCAGTCGCCGGCCGCCGAGCTCGTCCGCACCCTCGTCTACGACCGCATCGGCTCGCGTCTGCTCGAGACCCTCGTGGCCCACGGCCCCGGCCGCCTGTTCAAGGCACTCTACGCCAGCACGTTTGCCGGGCGGGCCGTGTCGACAGAAAAGGACGCCCCGGACGCCCCGGACGCCTCGGACGCCGACCGCCTCGCGGCTCCGCTGGCCACCTTTCTGCGCAACGAGACCGCCTGCTATCCGGCCATGCGCGTGCTCGAGCGTCTCGGCCGCGACGACCTGACGGCCGTCCTCGAGCACCAGATCCTGCCGCTGCAGCCGGCCACGGGCGGCCGCACGGCGGCCCCGGCCTCGGTCGTGGCCCAGCTCGTCGACCGCCAGCGCTTCAGTGCCCTGCGGACGCTGTTTACGCGGTGTGCCGTGCGCGGCGTCGCCCCCGCCGTGCTGCGCCAGCTGACCGACGCCCTGCGGCAGGCCGTCGGCGCCGAGCGGCAGAGCCATGCCGAGCGGCTCGTGGAGCGTCTCTGCTGGAGTGAGGAGAAGAACGAGAACGACAACGACAAAAAGGCTCCCGTGGACCCCCGCGACCAGAAGCGAGAGGCGGCTGCGGCGGCCCACGGCTGCCAGCTCTTGGCCGCCCTGCTGGCCATCCCGGGGCCGCCGGCCTCGGCCGTGCAGACGTCGCTGCTGGCGCTGTCGGGCGAGCAGCTGGCCCGTCTGGCCACAGACTCGTCGGCCGGGGCGGCGCTCGTGGTGGCGGCCATCAGCCATCAGGGCAACAGCAGCAACGGAAAGACGACGGCCAACCTGCTCCCGAAACAGCTCGTGGCCCGGCTGGTGCCGCACTGCCTGCCGCTGGCGACGTCGCCGGCAGGTCACGTGGTCTTGTTGACGGTGGTGCAGCGGCCGGCGCGGCTGGACGCGGCTGCCGCCGGAGACGACGGCGACGGCAGCGCGGAGGCGACCAAGACCGACTGGGTGGCCGGCGTGCCCTTCCACCTCAAGGACTCCTTGGCGACGCAGCTGTCGGCCAACGAGGACGCGCTGCGGGCCTGCTGGACGGGCCGGAATGTCTGGCGGGCGTGGCGGTGCGATTTGTGGCGCAACCGACGCGGCGAATGGGTGCGGTGGATGAAGACAAGCGAGCCGGCCGGGCTGCAGACGGCGACGGCGCCGGTGGCGACACGGGCGTGGAGCAAGGCAGACATGGATAAGAGGAGGGAGGAGAGGATGGAGGTGGAGGTGGAGGAGGAGGAGGAGGAGGAAGTGGAGGAGGAGGAGATGGAGAAGGAAGAGGTAAAACAGGAAGAGAAGGTGGAGAAGAAAGAAAAGAAGGAGAAAAAAGAGAAGAAGGAAAAGAAAGAGAAGAAAGAGAAGAAGGAGAAGGAGAAAAAGGAGAAGGAGAAAAAGGAAAAGAAGGAAAAGAAGGAAAAGAAGGAAAAGAAGGAGAAGAAGGAAAAAAAGGAAAAAAAGGAAAAGAAAAAGGATGAGATGGAAGATGTGGAATAGACAATCACGGTACAGTCACAGCATTCAAAGCATAGGTCATTGATGTTTTGTATTTTTCTATCTAATTATACCATTTTCCTATCCTGGTTCTAACCGCATAAACATATTTCCATGTTTGGATGGGGAAAAAGCCCTTGTTCCCAGTTGCCATAGCCAATGTCAACCAGGCCAAGGGCTGAAAAAAACCCACCCAAACATGGAGAATAGTCTGAAGAAAGCACGCAAAACAACTCTGTGTAGCATATAAATGCAAATCCCGGTCTTTCCTGGATATGTTGCTGGTCCGAGGAATCTCCAAAAGCCAGATGGCCAAATAGGAAAACAAAAGAATAGAGAACAATCCAAACAAAAAGAAATAAAAAAAAACCATTCTATGCAAGTAGCTCCCAATAGCCAGTCGCGCTTCTTTCGAAGCAGAAAATGTTCCCACAGGTGATTAAGAGCTCATAGCTCCACACCAGCCGTTCTCTACCGACTCAATCACCATGCCATGTGCAGTCTGTTTGAATTCAGCGTCCGTCAACGGCACAGCTTGCCCATCCATCGACAATAGAGTTCGAGGGCGTTCCAGCGACTGGCTTTGCTGGGCCATGGCTGGTTGATTGTTCGCCATTGGCCAGCCTTGGGGATTGTTGAAAAATGGCTGGTTGGCCTGCATTTGGGGTTGGATGTTCATGCCGCCTGGGAATTGCTGCTGCTGTCCCACTTGGCCTGTCATCATGTTTTGGCCAAAATTGGCCAGAGAAGCCTGAGTTGGGACATTCACACCCATACCAGGCTGCAGAGTAGGTTGCAGACCAGACTGTTGGCCGAACTGTGGCAGACCAGGCTGCAGATTATACTGTTGGCCGAATTGTGGAAGACCGGGTTGTGAAAGACCAAGCTGCGGATTAGACTGAAAACCAGACTGTTGGTCAAACTGTGGCAGACCAGGCTGTAGACCAGACTGCAAGCCAGACTGCAGACCAGGCTGTAAACCAGACTGTTGGCCAAACTGTGGCAAACCAGGTTGTGAAAGACCAGGCTGCAGATTAGACTGAAAACCAGACTGTTGGTCAAACTGTGGCACACCAGGCTGTAGACCAGACTGCAAGCCAGGCTGCAAACCAGACTGTGGAAGACCACAATTGGTCTGGTTAAGCAGACCTAGACCAGCCATATCCGCTTGAAATGGCATGCCAGACAGAGACGGATCAATCATGTTTGGGTCTGTCTGTGGCAGACCAGATTGAACCTGGTAAAACCCGTTCGAAGCCGACTGCCGGAGATCAGACTGAGGCTGAGGAAACACGTTGGCTGGCTGTGGCAGACTCGACTGGACAAACACGTTCGAAGCCGACTGCCGGAGATCAGACTGAGGCTGAGGAAACACGTTTGGAGCTGACTGCCGGAGATCAGGCTGAGGCTGAGGAAACACGTTTGCTGGCTGTGGCAGACTCGACTGGACAAACGTATTTGTTGGCTGTGGCAGACTAGACTGGACAAACACGTTTTGAGCTGACTGCCGGAGATCAGACTGAACCTGAGCAGACATGTTTGTTGACTGTGGCAGACTCGGCTGGACAAACGTGTTTGTTGGTCCAGGCATACTAGACTGGGGAAACACGTTCGAAGCTGACTGTGGCAGACTAGACTGATCCTGCGGAAACACGTTTGTAGTCGGCCCTGGCAGACCAAGCAGGGCCGGATTGAAGATTTTTGGATCTGACAGCGGCAGATCCGGCTCAATTGGATTGGACATGTTTGGCACTGACTTTGGCAGACCAGCTTGGACCGGATCGGGGATGTTTGGCTGCGGCAGGCCAGACTCCGCTGGGCCGACATTGTTTGGCATTGGCTGTGGAAGACTTGGCTGAGCCTGCTCAGCCATGTCGGGCGTTGGCTTCGACAGATAAAACTCATCAGAGTCGATCATTTCTTGTGTTGGCCCCGACAGATCAAGCTCAACAGAGTCGATCATTTCTTGCGTTGGCTCGGGCAGACCAAGCTCATCAGAGTCGAGAATGTCTTGCGTTGGCTCTGGAAGACTAGGCTGAGCCTGCTCAGCCATGTCTGGCGTTGGCTGTGGCAGCTCAGACGGGGCCGGATCGAGAACGTCTAGAGCTGGCGATGGCAGGCTGGGCGCAGGCTCTCCAAAGGGTTCTGGGTTTGGCAGTGGCGAACCCAAATGAACAAATTCAAAAAGGTCCGCGTCACGCGGGGCCGGATCACTATTCTTTGGAGTCGGCAATAGCTGAATAGGTTGAGCTGGACCAGGACCATCTAGCGTGTACTGCTTCCCAGTGGTTTTATGCAAATAATCCGCCACCGTTTGAAGCGTATTTGGAGCAGAACGATTCTGTTCCGAGTCAGGCGGGCCAGAAGGGTCCGGAACAGCTGCCGGCGGGCCAGAAGGAATAGGATCATTTCGACCAAATCGAACTGGGGCAGGACCAGATGAAGGACCAGCTGAGACAAAGGCCGACTGAAAGGCTGAAGCAGCGGCAGGAACCTGAACGGGAGCCTGGATAGGAGCCTGGATAGGAGTTTGGACAGGAGCTTGGACAGGAGCCTGGATAGGAGCTTGGATAGGCGCTTGGACAGGAGCCTGAGCCTGAGCTGGCGTGGCCAAGGCGTCCGGATTCGAAAGAGAATCGCGCGGAGAGGTTGCCAGACAAGACTCAAGCGGACGGGTGATCATGTTGAAAAGCCTCTCGCTAACTGGATGCGGCTCTCTTGTGCTGAAGTTGAGCTGATTGTTGCTCCCGCCTTGCAGCTCTCCCATGGATCTCTGCGCATGGAGGATCTCGGGCACTCCCATGCTCGCTGGATTGGCCATGCAACGAAGCACAGACCGCACATTCTGGCAGTGCTGATCCATCTTCTCCAGCACGCGAAAGCGGAGCATATCGGCGGGTCCCAAGAGGCCCGCGAGGTACTCCAGGCTATCGTTGTCCGCCGACGAAGGGGCACCGTGCAGCGTCTCGTCCATGCCTTGGTCGTGCTCGGGGTGCAGATCTCTGAGCACACACTGCCGCTGCTTCTCAAACTCCGCCGGAGGAAGCAAAAACAGATCCTTGGCCACCACCTGCAGGAGCTCCGCCCTCTTATGGGTCCGCAAGGCTTCGATTTCGCGGGCAGGCAGAAAAAAGATCATCTTGCGGAAGTCCAGCTCAAACATGTACTGCTGGAGCATTTCGTACTCGGCGTAGTACTGCTGGCAGTGCCCTTGCGCGCGCTCCTCGCCGTGAAGGAGCTCGAGACTATCCACGCGGTTGTCGTATGCCAAGTTGGTCTGTTCCTTAGACTCCAACCGGTAGAAGACGAGGCGGTTCAGTTCGTCCTGGATGTATCGGTTGACGTTCAGGCCAACCATTTCCTTGGTGTCTTCGAAAAAACCGTCGCCCTGCGTCATGGCCGATTCCGTAACCACATAGCCGTGGCCAGTCAGCATCCGGTTGACAGCAGATGCCTGAATCGCTGACTGGGCGCGGTCCGAGAGCTTCCGATCTTTTCCATTGCGTGCTGCCGTAATGTGGGCGCGTCTCTTGTTTTTGAAGTGCTGGAGAATAGCGGCGTAGGTAGGCTAAGAGGGGTGTTAGTAACAGGTGCTATAAGGAAGGGGGCTATGCTGTGGATGGGACTTGCCTTCTTCAGCTTGTTCGGGGGGGTGGCGCTGAGAAATCCAGTCCTCGCCATGGTAATATTAAGTATTAGGTATTAGGGATTAAGGAGGTGGTCGTATGAAGAGGAAAGGACGACTGGTCAACAGTCGTAGGCAGGAAGAAAGAGATCGAAAAAGAGATGAAAGAATAAAAGGATAAGAAGTCGAGGGAGGAAGACCAGCTTTGTCCCTCGAAAGAAAGTAAGACGTATCCGTCTCTTACTTGGCTAGAGTAAGAAGGTAGGATACTAAGAAGAGAAAAAAGTAAAGTAAAAGAAAGTATGAATAAAAGAATGACCCAGAATTAATAAAAGTAATTATGGATGGGGAAAAAGGGAAACCGGAAGCGAGGAATGCGGGGGGGGAGGGGGGGGAGCCGGGTTTATATAGGCGTGGAAGAGAGACGTGGAGGGGGGCATGACTATGGGAACAGGCGAGAAGAGCAGGAGAGAAGAGTATAGAACTGTGGGCTTATACATTAAGCGAGAGAGGAAAAAGACAGACTGTGCTTTACTCACGAACTGTCGACGGCAAGGTTCGAGATACTAACAGAAGTGGGTACAAAAGACAAGTAAAACAAGACTTTCCTGTTAAGGAATCGTTAAGAGCAGTGGGCAGAGGCGACGGAGGTGCCAACTCATGGCAAGTACAATGAAGCCTTGTCTCGTGGTCTCGTGAGACTTGATGAGTGTAGAGGCTCGAGAAAAAGGGTCCGTGCGATACACAGCCACAATGATGGCGAGGAGGTGCAACTCAGCACAACCAGACGACGACCTCGGCTCTCTACCTTCTCTACTCCTCGAGGAAAGTACAGGAGCAGCCTCTGGAAGGTGCAGATGTACAGGAAAGATACTTTCCCTCTTGATAGACTGCTTTTTGCGGGCAGAAAAATCAAAGGGAGGCAGGAGATGACATGTAAACAAAGAAAAAAGGGGGGAGAGCGAGAGCTTTACATCTGTCCAAGAAGAGTTCTTCTATGCAAATACGGAGAAAAATGAGGTTTTAATCGTGCCAAAAGCAAGGACAGAGCACCAGAAACCATGGGCTTTGGCCGAATAGGAAGCTTCTCGCTGGGGGCTATGCTGTCGTCGCGGGGTTGTCCCTCGCCAGAACAGGAAACCCCTCGACGTTAGAGTCACGTGACATGGCCTGACGATCGCGGGGCCCCTTCAGGTACAGAGTACAGGGAGCCACAATGAAAGACCTGCCATCCTAGGCGTATCTGATGCCATCGTTTGGGGACATGTCGAACCTGTGCTCCCTGGATCTCTTCAGATTCTCGACATGACGTCTGTTCGTCCCATATGTGTCGTGCACGGACCGTTTTTTTTGGCAGAGATTACATAATATTTTATGATCCAACAGAGCTCCCTAAAGGCCGCTAAACTTTAATCTCACCTGCTATGGCACAGCAGACATGTTGGTGCTTGAGCGCTAAAACATTCAGGGGGTTCAGAGCTGTATTCCTATGCCTGGAGAGACAGCCGTCACGATGTCGAGGATGCAAGACGAATGCCACAAATCACCAGTGTACAGAGTACCATATGGTGAATGGAAAAGAGTCTCATTGAAAAAGAGTCGATGAATCATCTTGAGATATAAATAGATTTCACCAATTTACAGTAAGCGGGATTGCTCAGATCAGTCACTCGGCATTGCACAATCTGCTTCCAGCGAGATGAAGGGTATCGTCGGACCGAGCACCGACACAAGCCGACCGCCAGAGTCCACGTCATATAACCATACAGAATCGTAAGAATCAAAACACGCCTGGCCCAGCACACTGTGCTGGTGGCAGGGCTAAACCACCCCTCCTTTTTACCGCCCCATCCCCTGGTAGCTGCTCTCTCCGCGCTCGTGATCGTGGTATGCCTCGATCCCTTCTTCCGAGCTCGGACTCCGGCCGTGGGCCTGCAGAAGCCCCTGCTGCTCATCACGACTCGCGGCCTGGTTCTCGCGAATCTTGGCAGCCGCCAGGGCTGCTGCAATCTCCTCCTCGCGCAGCGTGGCCGTGCCCTCTTCGGGAATGCACTCGGGAATGTTGGCGGCCACGCTCGGCTCCACGCTCCAGCTGGTGGTACGGTTGGCATACTCCGGCCGTGGCTGCACGGCCCGGGTCATCGTGCCCGAGCTGACGATACTGTTGGGCCGGTCAAGGACCGCATTGCCGCCGGCTCCCCACAGCTCGGCCCCGATGGCTCGGTCAATGTCTTCCTTGTTGAGGCTCGTAGACGAGGCCCGTTTTCGGTAGGCGTCAAACTGCGTGTTGCGCTCGTGGTTGTAGCTGACACGCCGGCCGTCGTCGGCGGGCTCGCCTCCGGAGGGATGCGGATCCGTCAAGCTGCGTAGGCTCGGTGACACGGACCGGTACATGGACAGGGATGACGCTGCAGACACGGACCGGGGACGGCCTCCTTGGAGCGGAACTTCGACCATCTGGTCGTTGTAGGAGGCGTAGGGATTGGCACGGTAGACGGGGTGGACCAAGTCGCTGCTGACGGTGCCGTTGTTGTGGGCTTGTGCGATCTCGGCATAGCCTTCGCCATAGCCAAACGACTTTACATTGTGCGTATACTGCAGGTCATCGTCGTCACGTACGCGACGGAACACGAGAATGGAATAGATGGCGAGGACAAGCATGGAAGCACTGGGCTGGTCAGCAGGGAGAACAAGCAGCAGGAACAGGAGGCACAACACGTACAGCAGACCGCAGTCGATGGCCAGGCCGATCATGGACCAGTGGCCCTCTGACCGCTTGATGTAGACGACAATATCGAGGCCGAGGATGGCGCAGGAGCAGGTCATCTTGATGATGTGGGAGGCGAAGAGGAAGAAGGGCGTCAGGGATTCGGAGAGGAGCCGGGAGATCTCGATGAGGGTGAGGATCAGTGCCAACAGGGAGAGGCCGATATTGGTGCATTCCCATCTGCGAATGAACGGTTAGCACAGGCAGGACCAGACTCTTCCGACAGCATCCACCGAAGCCGCTTACACAACCTCGAGGATGGGCAGTTTGCCGTTCTCATCGTCCTCCTTGTAGTGCTCGATGGTCTCGGCGAGACGGTATGAAAAAATGCCCATGAGGCCGAGCAGCATGAGCAGCTGGCAAAACCATGCGGGGAAGAGAAACCGCTTGCGCCAGTGAGCCCTTTCGAAGAGGGACTGGCTGCGGTGGAAGGACATGGTCTGTTGTTGTGGCTGCCGGAGAGGGTTACAAGAGCATAGCCTGGCGGTGTCCTGCAGACGATTCTTTGCCGGTCAAGAGCAAGGAAAGGAACGAGGAGCGAGAGAGAAGTTGGGCAGACGGAAGAATATGAGGCACAAATGGCCTTTTCAACAGGCTGACGGGCATCAGCCATACACAGTACAGAGCCGCTGCCGGGGCTGGCGTGGGCGCGGAAATGAAAGCTTGAGACAGGCATGCTAGGCCCAATGGCGACAAGAGGCGTGCTCTATCGCGCCGTGACCATTCTGACTCTTCTGGGAACCAAAAGCCCAGAAGACAGTCAGCCCTGTCACCGGTGCTAGATTGGGTTGGCCTTGTCCGCTGTTCTGCACAGCCACGTTGGCTCCATTTGGTGGAGGCAGGCGAGCATTGGGCTCACGGCCCCTCGTCAACGGGGGACGAACGGGGCCAGCCATGCCCCCGGGCACCCCCCCCCATGTCCTGCAGAGGTCCTGCAAGCACCGCAAGGGTTGACCGCATTTGTCTTAGTGATGAGGAGGAGGAGTGCGGCTGAGGGCAATAGTGCGCGGCCGTAGGCGAGATTGGGGCACGGCGTTCTTGGGCTGCTGTAAGTCGGCAGAATTTCATCCCATGGTCCCGGATCGGCAAGATGGCGAACGCACCGAGACAGGCTCGTGGAAGACGGTGAGGCTGCAGATGCGGCGAAGCGATTTTGGGAATTTTTTTTTTCGGGGGGGATTTTTGCAGGGAGTCCGTCCCCTCTGATGAAGTGGCAGTCCGGCTGCAGCTTCCTGCAGAATCCTTTGGTGCCCTTCCTGCTATTCCGGGCAACATCCAGCGAGAGACGTCCTTTCCCATTCCGACTTAGACCCGGCCCACTAAAGCCGATAAGCTCCTTCCTTCTGGGCGCAGTGCACCGTTTCGCGGTTCTATTTTGGCCCAGGACCACACCACGCGCTGCCCGGCGGCTACAGAGGGAAGGAGAGAGAGAGAGAGAGACAGGAAGCATGACGTAGTTCTTTATGGCCGCCTTTGCAACAGTGAATGTGTGGCTCGGCGGCCGTGCTCGCTACCACATGGATGCAACGCCACGTGATGGTGCTGTGTACTCCGTACTGTAGCTATTTTTGTACAACACGGCTTGTAAGATATGTCCCGACACAGCAAGGCGTGGACGAGGATCCGTCTGAGACATGGAGTGGCGGTCAACTTGCGTGGCCGTCCGAATGTCAGACGGCCCCGTTGCCCCGTTGCCCCGACGTGTATGATGACTAAGCACATGCTGGGATGCGTGCTGGCAGGGCGGATTACGAATGCGCGTACGGAAGAACAGGCGCCGAACCAGATAGGCGACGTCTCCTCACAGAGCCAGAGAACATTGGTTGTCTGAAAATAGCAACCGGGCCGTTATTCGACTTCTGGCTGCCAACCGGCACGCTACCGTGCGGCTTCGCCACGCCCCAGCACTCGTAGGCGTCTGAAACCCCGTGAAACCCCGCCGTGCTAACCACTACAGCCACTACAGAGCGCTAGAACGATCCACCCAATATGCATATGCATAGCCCGGCCGAACATCACTTCCCCCAGATCAGTCGTGCACGGAAGCCTCTGTTCCGTTTCCTGGCTGTGTCTCGTTTATTACGTACTGCTCACCTGACGGAGCACGTTCTGGTCGTATGTCCATCTGCATCTCGAGATATCGCGAGATATCTCCTCCACGTACTCCGTATACGCAAGCATGATGACGCCTTGTGGCGAAGGGATTGCAGCCATTACGTGCTCTCTGCACAGGACGACGACAGGCCCACCAGTTTCACTGCCTTCTCTGCGAGCCGCTGTGCGTCCCCGGGAAACCGTGCGCTGACGTATTTGTATGTCGGATCTTCCACGACGAATCTGAAGAGTCAGAACCAGAAACGAAAGCAGCCAGAAGAGACTCACGGAGATACAGGGTTGAGGCTGCTCTTCCACTGCGCCTGGGGGCAGTCCAAGACTTTCTTGACCTGAGCGAGTTAGAGGACGGACGAAAGAAGGAGAACAAGACGGAACAGACCGACTCCTCGACGTTCTCGCTGCCGGCGCCATAGGTCTTGTAGTAGTCGCCCAGGAAGAGCCGCGTGCCCCAGTAGGCCGCCTGCTCGAAGCGCGTCGGCAGCGCCGTCGTCTGGCTGTCATGCAGCACGCTGGCGCCCGAGGCCAGCCGCGACGCGCTCAGCACCATGACGCCGTGGCAGACGGCCGCGACCACTTTGCCGCTGCCACCGCCAGTCCGCCGCGTCTGGGGGAAGTAGGCCGCCAGCAGGGCATGCACGGCGGCCGAGTCGATCACCTGGCGCACCGACTTCTCGTGGCCGCCCGGCAGAAAGACGAGGTCAAAGGCGTCGAGCGTGAAGCCGGAGGCGGCCCAGGCGAGCGGGTGCTGCCAGGCCTCGGTGGTCTGCATGGCACGGTACTGGGCCTTGGCGGCGGATGATGCG
Organism: Dryadomyces quercivorus; assembly: GCA_002778125.1. Lineage (NCBI taxonomy): Eukaryota > Fungi > Ascomycota > Sordariomycetes > Ophiostomatales > Ophiostomataceae > Dryadomyces > Dryadomyces quercivorus. The sequence goes on from PCDE01000014.1 coordinate 1,382,726, forward strand.
CCGAGCAGGCAGCCCGTGAGGCCGTTCAGCATGAGGCGGTCGCAGGCGGGCACGGCGCCGGCCTCGGTAGCAAAGCAGACGTCGAAGCCGGCGGCCGAGAAGACGGCAAAGGGGACGGCCGTTTCTAGAGTGTCAGCCGGCATTTCGTATGCCGGACGGAGGATCTCACCAGTAGGGTCATGACCGTAGTCGGCCATGACGAAGACGACCTTGGGCGGAGCCATGGGTTGGTACGATGTCGTTTGCGGGAGGAAAAAGAGGTGGAGATGTGGAGCTGTGTTTTTGAGATTTTTTGTCTGCGAAAACTGTTATTATTACCGTGCACGGTGATTTTGGCTTACGCTATCATGCAGTGATCGTCTACGACCAACAAGGCAGGTGATTGTTTGGACAGGAAATGTTGTCAAAATCAAACATCAACAAACAAGACGGAGAAGGATGATTGTTTGATGACTAATCAGAAGTCGGGGCTCCTACCGTGGCACCGAGCCGGCCAGGGCACCTATTTTAGCGCATGCAGTCACTCCAGGCAGCGGCTTCTAGAAGAAGCCTGTTTCACTTGTCTCTCGTCATTGTGAACCGCGTCAGTGTTCACTGGGATCTGGACATTCGCTTAGCACACGCCTCCGTCCTGAGCTGCTTTTTACAATGGCGTTGCTCGACATCTGGTGCCTGGTAAGATGCCTGTCCTGGGATCTTTTCTGAATGATACCGATGACTAAGCAAACAGTGGGATACCGGGTCGACCTACGACTGCAATACCTGATGAGACTACCTGATATGGTAGAATGCTTTTCCCGTGAAAACAATGGTCTTGCACTCCGTACATGGAGTGCTGTGTACTCAGTATGATCAATGAAGATGGAGGACGCCCATGCGGGCCGAGGAACTATGAGAACATGAAACGCTTTTGTTCCTTGTCTATCAGAGCCTCCATCTTGATGCCCAAGGCTCCCATTAATCCATTTCGGCCAGAAAATGGACTCAGCAGATCATCTGCCCGACTCTGGGTCTCGACGGTTCCACACCATCCTGCACGAATACGAGTTCCAGTGGATGGCACACTGCTTACAAGCTTTTCCAACATCGTATTTGTCAATCTTCTCACCGGGGTTTGAGGGCTTGGGCCGTCCCGAAACGCAATGCCAGGAAAGACAGGCCCGAGCACTACCGATGTCACCTGGTCATGGTAACGGTAGGGCTGAGGGCCACTGGCTGTCAGCTGTCAGATCTGCCGTCATCCGTCTGACAGCCAATCAGTGTCCAGATAACAGACCTGCAGCTCGTATAAGCCAATGGGCAGCAGGCACACCGCCACCTTCCTTGCCGCTCATCGGGTTTGGCTGGCCAGAGCGGTTGCCTGCCATTAAAAGACTGGTCGCCCCTTCCATTCGATGGGAGATTGTTCTTGCCGTCTGCGTGTCTATTTAGACTGTTGTCTTTTGTCTTTTCTGTTTTCTGGGTTGTCTTTTCTGTTTTCTGTCTTGTGTTTCTGTTTGGGTATTCTCGCGGCTCGACATCATGAAACCTCCCGAGTCCCAACCAAATGGCCAAGGCGATGCTGCCCCTCAGACAACACCGCCTGCGGGAGAGCAGCCATCCTCGACGCCGGCCGCAGCGGCATCGACATGCTTCATTGCCTCCCAAATCGGCGGTGCTTCTGTCATCAACTACAGCTACACAGACCTCCCCAGTAGGCTCATGGCATACGACATCTATCAGTTCTTTCGCCTCATCTGGGCGCTGCCCTATGTCGTCTGGCCCTTCACGCCCGCCGGTTCGGGCTACATGGCAGAGCTGGCCCCGACGGCAGGAAATATCTGGTGTCTGGTGATCCATACAGTCCTTATTGTCCTACAGCTCGCCTTTATCATCGCCGGACTGCCCGCTCTAGTCATGCTGCCGGTCTGGGTCGCCGCCATAGCCATTGGTCTCTGTCTTGGCGTGAACCACGTGCTGTGCATGCTGCTGAACGGCCGTGGCATCGAATACCACTCCAACCCGGCTTGTGCTCCGGCCTTGCCTGAGCATGCGCACGAGCAGTGGATCTTCCTCAACGGAGTGGCCGTCGGGTGGGTGATTTTCCCTCTGTCTTTGATTTTGCACAAGTACTGATTCTACCAGGTCGCACTGGATGCAGAGCAACCTGGATCGGCTGGCGCTGACCTTTAAGCGTCCCGTTCTCGGCATCCACAACAAGACGTGAGTCAGAAGTGTCCTCTCCCTGTTGCCAGTGTGCTGACCAGACTATAGGAGCGGCGTGATCTTTGACGTGATCGAGTGCCTGATACAACGCAACTTCACCTATGCTACCAAGGATGTGCGTCGTGCCTACGCCATCGTCAAAGACAAGCTGTACGAGCCCGAGATCACCAAGGTAGTGTTTATCCTACACTCGCAGGGATGCATCGAGGGCGGCCTGGTACTGGACTGGCTGTTGCAGGAGCTGCCACGTGATTTGCTAGCAAAGCTGGAAGTATACACCTTTGGCAACGCCGCCAACCACTTCAACAACCCACATCACGCCTTCAATGCGCAGCGGCTGGAGATACAGGCGGCCAGACACACCCAAGTGGACGAGAAACAGACCGCGACAGTTTCTGTGGCCGCTGTGGCTCCTGTGACCACCAACGGCAATGGAAATGCCCCTCGCACACCCAAGCTGTCTATCGACACGGCTGTCCGGCACACGACAACCATCCCATCGTGTGCTATTGGGCATATTGAACACTATGCCCACTCGACCGACTTTGTGGCTCTGTGGGGTGTTCTGCATTTTGTCAACACGGCACGCGGGTCGCACACGATCCCGCGGTTTCTAGGACGTGTCTTTGCCCGGTCGTCTCCGCAGGGTGGCCACCAGTTCATCCAACACTACCTCGACGGCATGTTTCCGATGGAACGGGACCCCGTGACGGGCAAGTTTGTGGGCTGTGCAGAGGAGAACGAATTCATGGAGAGTGACATTGAAGTTGGCCGAGAGGGCGACGAGAGTGCCAACGTGCACGAGGCATTCGAGCAGAGCTGGCTGGCCTCGCTGGCAGAGGAGGGCAGGCATCATGGGAAACACCACGGGAGGCATACATCAGAGGTGGAGATCCAAACCTCCAGCCCTGTTCTTGTCCGGGACATTTCTCATCCCCAGAAGATCAAAGTCAAGGATGTCAGCCGGCTGTGGCAGTACCGCAATGGCCGGAGTCCGGACGAAAAGCCCAGATGTGTTGGGCCGGCAACCATGGCATAATGTGAATGTTTTGGATGGAGCAGGCGTTATACGGAGTACAGGCAGAACTAGATGCTGTTGTCTATCACGTGAATACACACATACACAACATTACTCCTTGAATGGCACATCTCGGCGGAACATCCATGAGCCTCTCTCCATGGTGACCCGTGTGTAGCCCAGGACCCCTTCGACAAAAGCCAAGACCATGGTCGGGTTCACGGCATACAGTGGCCGGAACTTGTCCTTTTGGGAGACGAGGACGAGTCTGTCCGAGTAGATGCCGGTGGCAAAGCACGACTGCTGCAGGGTGATTTCCACGAGGGACGGCTTGCGAACATCGCTGTGGTTTGTGCGGGCCCATCGCTTGAGGTATTCGCCCAGCAGCTGAAGCGAGGGGCCGTGGCTGCAGGTGACCTCGAGGTCCCACTGGCCGAGACGGTCGACGGACAGGTAATATGGCGACTGGCGGAACAGCTCATCTGGCCGGGGGAGGCTGTCGAGGGAAGGCAGGTAGTCTGCGGTCGTTGCCGTTGTCGTTGTCGTTGTCGCTGGCGTATCGACCGGCTGGCTGACGGTGGCCATGCCAGTGGCCTGGTCGACGTCGACATCGGCCCAGTCGTCGACGGCGGGGCGGCAGGCCAGATCTAGCGGCTTGGCAAAGCAGTGGAGGATGCCAGCGCGGAAGGCGGCCGTCAGTTCGGTGGGCAGCTTGATGGCCTGCTGGGGGATCTGGATGAGGAAGGCCGACTGGGTGTCGGACCAGAGGGAGCCGGCCGTGGACACCTCGAGGAAGCACTGAATGCCGCCGGCGGGCTGGATGCGGTCGAGCAGGGTCTGCAGCCACAGCTGCTGGGGACCGTCGGCGTCGTCGGCGCCGTCGGCGTCGTCCATGAGCTCCTGCAGGACGCGGTACCAGACGGCGACGCAGCCGGCGACGGTGCGGACGAGGTGGTCGCGCTCGGGGTATGCCTTGTCGAGGCCCTGCAAGAGCTGCGGCCATTCGGGGGCCAGGCGGACCGGCAGGCCGAGCGTCTTCTCGAGGTCCTGGCGGGCATTCTGCACGGCAGAATCGTCGGCGTCCCAGTAGTCTCGCACGGCCACACGGAACGCTAGAGGACTGGGATGGCGTCAGGGATCGCCGCCCAGAGTGGAGTGGCGTCTTGGAGACTTACAGACGAGAATCCATGCGTGCTCTCTTTTTGATTTTGATTTTGATTTTTATAGGGTAATGAGGTACGCGTCCGTAGTGCGATAGAGGTTAGGCAGCAGGTCTTAAGACTCCAGGTTTTGAGTGTGGCTGCCGTTGGATCTCGGCGAGACATGGCCAGTGTGCCTGCGAGTCTGCCCATAGGGCCCCTGAATATCAGCCGCAGGAAAGGACTAAGCGTTTATGGCCAACATTAGCGCGCGGCCGGCTGAGAACTATTGCCTTCCCCCTCGCCTTAGCGAATACGAACGCAAGGCGTTTTCAAGGACACGACTAGTTCGTCGGAAGAGAGTGATACTCTGACACATTTGACAGTGAGAGTGTCTTGGCAAGAGGGGATATATAGGGGTCATGCATCACAGGAGCAGAGAACAATCCAGACTGTCCTCCAGACTTGCAGACTTTTAGACTTTCTCCCAGACTCCTCACTTATTAAATCAAACACTGACTCCATCATGCCTCGTCTGCCGCCCGTCGAGAAGCTGCCGCTGGCTCTGCGCAAGAACATCCGCGACGACTGGGACGCGAAGAAGCCCGACCTGGAGAAGAAGCTGTCGGCGACGCTCGAGACGGCCTGGACCATCGACGTCAACCCCAACGCCCTCTATGCCTATGCCTCCAGCGACTATGCCAAGCAGGCGCTGGGCTCTCTCATTGGCGACTACATCCGCGGCGCCCTCATGCGCCTCGAGGAGTTCAAGAACCGCCAGGGCGCCGAGGGCGTCCGGGAGCTGAACACCGTCGCCGCCGCCCACGTCCTGACCATGGACCTCGACGAGGCCGGCGCCTCGCCCAGCGGCAGCGCCGCCGTCGTCGACGGCCGCCTCGTGCTGCTCTTCCAGGAGAGCAGCTTCGGCACCAACGTCGAGGAGGCGTTTGCCCTGGAGAAGCTGACCAAAGCCCTGAACGAGGCGCCGGCGGGCGATGCGGGCGACGCGGCCACCCCCGCCCTCAGCTTCACCGCGCGGCAGAGCATCCGCAAGGACTACGAGGACAAGATCGGCAGCACGCAGGCGGCGGTGGCCGCGCTGCTCGACAACGCGCAGATCACGCTGGTGCCCAACTTTGAGAGCGTCTACGCGGCGCTGCTGGCCGAGTCCAAGCGCGCCGGCACGGCGCTCGACGGCGGCTGGGAGGGCAACCTGGGCAGCTTCGTCTTCCTGTACCTCGATGGCGTGTGCCGCAGCCTCGAGAGCCAGGGCTTCGGCACCGACGACATGCTGCGCGAGGGCTTCAACGAGGCCGTCGAGAAGAACACGATCGCGTTCCGCTTCGTCGAGAAGCTCCAAAAGGCTCTCTACTGCGAGACCGTCCTCGAAGACGGCACGCTCTACGTGCAGACGGTCGTCGGCCGCTGGGGGTCCAACATCAGCGACGCCGGCAGCAACATTGTGGACCTGCTGTGAGCGTGGGCATGGAAGGACGGCGCTGAATAGAAGCAAGAAAAAAACAAACTATCAATTGTACGGAGTACTATAAATGCCCATTTTCCTATTAGTGACCAGACTCGGCCTGCTCGGCCCGCTGCCCCGTGGTGATGTAACTGTAGGGTTAGCAGGAGCTCGGAACATGGATTCCAGACGACGTACAGGTTCAGGTAGCTGTGGATGGCAGGATCCGTCAGGTCTTTGCGCACGCCCATCAGATAGACCTGCGTGGCGGTCTCGGACCACTATGTATGATTAGTAATCATGGAGGACGGTGCTGACAAGAGATACGTACGCCCGCCCAGTCGGTGAGGCCGCGCATGGCAAAGCCCTCGAGGCCCTGCAGCAGGAATAGCCGGTTCCAGGCGCCCCAGTTCTTCAGCTTCGGGTTCGACGGCCACGTGCCGATGGGCACCTTGATGGTTTCGGTATGGACGTTGACGAAGCCGGCGTCCTTCATCTCGGCGGCGGCGTGTCGGCCCACGTCAAACGTCTTGCCCGTCTTGGCGCTGACCTCCTCAAACTTGCGGTGCCAGGACGACGCGGGCGCGTCGGCGTGCAGCGAGCCGTCGTCGCAGAGGACCTGGGCGCTCAGCTCGCTGTTCTGGATCCAGCCGCCCGGCTTGACATGGATCAGGGCTTCCTTGAAGAACTCTGTCCAGTTGGGAATGCAGCCCGTCAGGAAGCGCACATGCACCAGGTCGAACTTGCTCTCCGGAAACGTCCACGGCAGCAGAAAGTCGTCGACCTCAAAGCGGCAGTTGGGCGGCACAAAGGACGGCTGGATCGGCGACAGGTCCACGCCGACGACCTCGGCCGATGGATACCTGTCTGCCACTTCGCTGCGGGGGTTAGCCGGGGAGACAAAATCAGAGAATATCAGAAAATCACATACATGGCCCAGGATCCGGTGCCGCATCCGACATCGAGGACGCTCTACATAGAAATGTGAGAAGAAGAAACACTTTTGGTCCGTGGAGTCATACTTGGACGTTGTCGTTCAGGTCCACGTGCCACAGATCGCCGCCCAGGATATCCATATACATGCCGTGACTGCGAGCCTGGTTAGCGTGCCAGTCCGCCGGAGACAGAGAGAGAGCAGCCTACAATAGATCCTCGGCTTCTTGTTGTTTCTCGTCGTTGGGACCCCTGCTGGTTAGCCATGGAAACAGACGCGGGACAGACGGTCCTACCAGTATTGGCCGGCCTGGAAGGAGTGGTAGCGGCGGCCGTGCTCTTGCTTGTAGGCTAGGATGGAGGAGCGCAGCGATGCGGTGTCGCTCTCGAGCGTGCTGGTCGTCGATGATTAGTCAGCATATGAAAGGTGGCGAGACGCAAGAGGCGAGAAGGCGCTTACCCCTGTGTGACGATGGAGTGGGCGTCCTCGGGATCCTGCAACAGGTGGTCAGCACTGTCTAATGCCCCCTCGGGCCTTAGGGACGGGCCGTGCACACAATCTCGAGATCGCCGGCCACGAGAGGCACCGTGGCATGTTCGGAGACCGGAGAGGCTCCGGCCGGCGAGGCCATGTCCTTGGGAGCCGTGGGAGATATGGGAGACTTGGTTGCCATTGTTGGTTTTTGAGCCGGAAGAAAACGTGGCAGGAGGATGGGCAAGGAAGATCGAGAAGAAGGAAAGAGGGAGGGGAAAGGGGAATAGGCGTAGGGAATATATCCGTGTCTGTTGGACATTGCTCGAGACACACAGCTGCCGTGACGTGGCGTCCGGTGCAGTTGCATTGTCTGTTGCCGTGTGGAACGACACGGATTTGTTCATTGGGCCTTTGCGAGTCCCGAAGGAGGCCGTGGGCGGTTAATCTGTGCATCCTTTCTGAAGAACCACGCAACAAAAGTATCCTTTCGACGGACCGGAGTACCTTGTATGTATGTTGGAAGAGCGTTGCGGTGAAAGTGGAGAAAATACGGGTTTCTGCTCGCTGCCATTTGCCAGAACACGGCACGGCCGGCCAACATGGGAAGCGAGGCACGCAGGTATTGTGATGGATACTCTGTTGTCAGTATTCCCCCGTACGGAGTAACCCGTGACTGTGAGGTCACATTCGGAGGGGAACTACCGAAAGGAGATGAACCGTATGGGGAAGATAGGGTCCGAAAGAAAGAAAAAAAGAAAGAAAAAAAAAGAAAAAAAAAAGAAAGAAAAAAGAAAAAAAGAAAAGAAAAAAAGAAAAAAAGAAAAAAAAAAGGAAAAACGGAAAAAAGACGACGAAAAGGGAGGAGATTCTATTTTCACAAATCCATTTACTGGTAAGATACAATTATGTTCGCCAAAGATATGCCGTTCGCCAGTACTTCCGCCATGACAGCCACGTCAGGCGCATCCAGGCGGCCAGCGACCGCCCGTGCCAGAGAGACCAGTAGAGCTTGCCCGTCATGTGCTCCTGGCACCTCGCGTACTCGGTCACGAGGCCACCTATCAGCGCCGTCTCTTCGCGGTTGATGCGGCTGCGCTCGTTGCCCAGGTGCGTGCGGATGGCCACCAGCCGCGCGTCCATGAGCACCTTGTCGCTACGCAGCTGCCGGAAGGACGACTGGGCCGACTTGCGCAGCATCGTCATGCGCTTCACGCTCGGGTCCGAGTTGACGTTCTTGTACGAATGCGGCCCGCTCTGGGCCAGCACGCGCGTAAACCGGTGGGCGTCCGTCAGGACCTGCTCGACGTTGTTCAGCGTCATGCGCCGCCGGTGCACCGTCAGGTGGCGGATGACGGACACCGACCGCAGCAGCTCCCAGAGAGACTTGTCCTGCGGCGTGTCCGTCGTCGGGCGGTTCTTCTCGGCCTGGCGCAGCATCAACATGTTGCGCGGCACCAGCAGCGCCCGCACAAAAATATCCAGCTCAATGGCCTCCACACAGTCCCAGTGGTTCCGCTGCAGCACGTCCGGCAGGGCGCGCTGCGCAAACTCTAGACACGCGCGCTCCAGGATGCGCTGGATCTGGGTCAGGAGGTAGTGCTGCGCCACAAACGGCACATAGAGACTGAACGGAGACCGGTCCGTCTCCTGGGGGTCGGGGACGTTGTAGATGTCTGATTTCGGCGACTTTTCCCAGGCCAATGCTCCGGGTGAATGTAGTATTTCTGGTAGTGGCGGGTCCTCATCAGATGGCGTCTCCGGAGCGTCGCTGGTCTCCTTGGCCTCCTGGGTCTCCTTGGTCTCCTTGGATTTCGCGGCTTCCCGGAGGTCCTTGTTTTTCTTGCTCTTCTCGGCGTCCCTAGGGTTTATGGCCTCCACTTCACGGAGCTCGTCGCTGTCCTCCGCTTCATTGGCCTCGTCCTCCTCGCTCTTGGCTTCCTTGTTCAACACCTCATCCGGGTCAAGCTCTTCCGGGTAGTGCTCATCGGCGGGTTCCGTCCCGGCCGGTGCCGTCAACTGCGCCGGGGACCCTGACGGCGGCGGGGGCGTGTAGCTCACATCCACGGGCTCATCCTCGATCTGGATGCCGGGGAAATAGGCCCGGGCCGTGTCGGTGGAGGCAAAGACGCTTTTGCGCAGCAGCGTGCGTGCGGCGCTGCTCACGATGGCCAAAGAGTGGGCCCGGACCAGGTCGGCCACTTCCTTGCTGTCTTTGGCCGCCAGTTGGATGTCCTTGTTGATGAATCGCTTGGCGCGCGTCGCATCGGCCTTGTTGCCGATCAACGCAGGCCGCAGCACTTCGAACACCCGCCGCTCGTCGAGAGCCGCAATGGCAACAGCCTTGGCCTTCGCCTTGGCCTTGGCCTTTGATTTGGCCGCCTTGGCCAGGGCGAGCGTGGGCCGGAACATGGTCGCGGGAGTCGGGAGAGAGCACTATTCACACTGGGGCGCATGGCCGACCCGGCATTTTGAGCAGAATCGCAGGATTTTCATCTGCACTCCGTTTCGGTGGTAAATTTTTGACGATGCCGTCTTTTTTGCCGGCTAAATCCAGCGGCTGGGAGCGCAGCATTTGTCAAAGGCGGTGAGAGGTCACGTGCACATTAGTAATGGGTTTAACGACTGAGTTCTCCGTACAGCAGGCATAGACGTCCCAAGAATGCAAATTCTTCAGGTGAAGCAAGGCGTTAAGTACGCAGTATTGGATACATTCATGGAGATCTCTGTGATAAAGAGATCTCGTGATAATTACCCCTACGTGTTCGACGCCCTCCATGATGACTAATCATCGCCACCGGCTGGGCCGTCTTACAGATAGTCAGCGGCATGCACGCGGGTGGGATTGTCTGGAATCATCAAGGGGAGGGGGTTGTTCCACCGTGTCCATTTTCTCGGGGCCCAGAAAGACTCGATGGGCAGCATGTCGGCCGACAGGCGGGCGGCCACGTTTTCCGCCTCGGCCCAGACGCTGGAGGTCAGTATAAGCGACGGTAGGGTTCAGAGCAGCCGACATACCGGAGAATGTTCTCGCCGACGAGCTTGCGCACCTGGGCGTCGGTGGCTCCGCGGCGCAGGACGGCCTCGATGAGCACGGGATAGTCGGCGACGGACTGGATGCCGTTAACAAGAGTAACGGTGCCGTCAAAGTCGCCGCCGATGCCGACGTGGTCCCAGCCGGCGAGGGCGACGACGTGCATGATGTGGTCGACGACGGTCTCGACGGTGGCGGCCTCGGGGTGCGTCTCGTTGAGGAAGCGCTGCACGAACATGACCATGAGCAGGCCGCCGTTGGCCGGCAGCCGGGCGAGGACGTCGTCGGGCGCGTTGCGGTAGTTGGCGGCGAGGCCGTAGCAGGTGCTGTGGCTGAAGATGACGGGCGCCGCCGTCACGTCGAGCACCTGCCGCATGGCCGCGTGCGACGTGTGGGCGAGGTCGACGAGCATGCCGAGGCGGTTCATCTCGCGGACGGCCTCGGCGCCAAAGGCCGTCAGCCCGCCGTCCTGGCCCGTCGCGGTGACCGTCGAGGCCGCCGTGGCGTAGACGTTGTCGCAGTTGTGCGTCACCGTGATGTAGCGCACGCCCAGGTCGTACAGCTGGCGGATCACGGCAATGGACGAGCCCGTCTGGTGCAGGCCCTCGGCGCCCAGCATCGAGGCTATTTTGTTGGCGCGGAAGGCCTCGCGCACACAGGCGGCACGGTCGCAGTACGCCAGCGCGTCTTCGGCCTCGATGAAGCGCCGGGCCACGTCGACCTGCTCGAGCGTGTCGCGGACGCTGTGCGTGGGCACGTCGAGGTCGCTGCCGTCGATGGCCGGACACTCGACAAAGACGGACCAGAACTGTCCGCCGACGCGGCCCTGCTTCATGCGGACCAGATCCGTATGGCTGGCGAGGCCTGTAGAGAGTGAGCAATGGCTTTGTTATTTATTGATGTGTGATTGTGGTTTGTGATTTGTGAATTGTGTGATTTCGTCCTTCCTTTCTCTTTTTCTTTTCGTTTCTATTTTCATCTCTCCATTTTCTTCCTCTTCTCTTCTTACCTTCACGAAATGGAAACCGGGACCGATCATATATTTGGTTCTGCAACTCCAGACGCAAAAGATACGGCAGGTCATTGTGACCATCAATGAGTGGCGTCGTCTTCAGAATGTGTTCTGCCCGCAAGGCATAGTTGGTTGGGTCGATGCTCTCTTCGCCAGTCCAGAAAAAGAGACCGGCAGCTGCCAGGGCCACGCCCACGGAACCGACGGCGAGCGACCGCGCCGAGAACCAAGACGTCTGTTTTTTGCGGTCTGCCATCGTTTTGGCCTTGTGTGTTACGAAGAAGAAGCAAAGACGGGACAAGAATCGGCAATCTTGAGCTTGCGTTCGGCATCTGCCGCCGAGCGTTATCGGATCGGCGCGCACAAAAGTCTAATCAGTCGACTCGGCACCGATGCAAGCCGCGTGCAACCGTAGGACGGAGCATGTGGACAGCATAGTTGAGAACTGTCTACGGCATCTCTTCACTTTGATACACGTTGATTACATAATCAATAAAGAACACAGTTCTTTTCTCCTCCCTTCACCCTTTCCTTCATCATTTCCTGTTTACGGCTGACTTACATGACACACTCCGATTCTCCTTCATTTTCTCATTTTCCACATTCTCTTCCTTCTGTCTTACCTGGCCAATCCTTCGTCATAATATCCTCATCCTACCACTTTATGCCCCTGTCTTCCTCCTGGCCTCGAGGTTTGCCATTGGCTGTCTGGCAATACGAACGACGCCCACAGGACCGAGTCTACAGAAAGCCACCCGAACATCCGCTGGCCTCAGACCGTTTCTGCTTGTCTCCCATCGGCTACGCACAGGGCGAATCCATGTCCGGTGTGGTCTCGGCCAGCCGAGGTCGAGGTCCCAGCAAGTCTCTTCGTGTGCTACTCTAGATGAGACGACGACCGTTATCCCTGTCTTGCACTGCAATCTCTTGTGTTCGCCTGTGCTTCGTTACAGCTCTGCACAGCACAGGCACAGAAGCATGGTGACAGCTGTCAGCAGTTGCATCGACAAGATCGATTCTGCAGATTGGAAAAAAAATAAAAATATCAATATAGTCACTAAATATAAATATAAGTATCTCTAAATAAAAAGACTCGCTCTTCCTCTTTATGGCCACCAGGCAGCCAAGCCTTGGATCGTGTCACCAACACAAGCCACAATGACTTTGCCGGTGTCTTCGTCCGGTCTCGATGCTCCATGTGTTCTCCACATCCGAGACTTACAAGACAATCAGGCCATGGCTGCTGAAACGGCGGATGCGAACGCATTCCGACCTTCCCGTTCTCAGCGGCCTCTTTATTTCCTGTCTCACAATCGCATTCCCCCATGCTCAATGGCACGCCGACACAGCCGGTGGCCAACTTTCCAGCGATGCAATATCCATCTTCCGAGGAAATACGCCTCAGACGACTCCTCACATTCCGTGATGGGGGCCAATCTACTGAGACCGCAGGGGCGAGATCTGACTTGTGGTGTTGTCCAGGATCATTCTCGGTCGTCGAAGATGGGCACAATGGTATATAGGACTGCGCCCGTCTTTCCTTTCCTCCTTTCCTGTCTCTTCAGCAAGGAGTTGGCCACACTCCACCCCCTTCTCTTCCTTCTTTTCTCTGCACTCTCGTTTGCCCCCGTCCTGTCGTTTCTTTGTTCTACACGCATCCTACGTTCATTCGTTTCTATCCACGATGCTCCGCATCGCCTCCTTTCCCGGCCTCCTCTGGCTGCTGGCCGCCAGCATGCTGGCAGGCCTGGCCCTGGCCACCGAAGATCTGCTCTTTTACGAGAATATGCTGTACGGCGAGTACCAGCGCGCCCTCGCCCTGGGCTACACCGGTATGTCTCTGTGTCCTGTCTGTCGTCCCTCTGCTGACCGACAGCCCGCGTCGTCACCAGCGCCGAGTGGTTCTCCATGACGCCGTATGATTTTGCCCAGTACAAGGCCATCATCGTGCCCGACCCGGCATGCGGCCCGCTGAGCCGGATCAACTTTCTGAGCGTCAGCAAGCATTCCTGGACGCCGGCCGTCAGCGCAGGCAACATTATTGTTCTTGGCACCGACACGACCTTCCACGCCACCAAGCACAGCGGCGCCGTCCGCCTCATGGACGACGGCATCCGCTTTGCCGCCGCCGGCAACACCACCGGCCTCTACCTGTCGCTGTCCTGTTATTATAATACCAACCCCTGGGCCACGGTCGACGCGCTCTCCCACATCGGCACCTTCCACGTGCGCGGCCAGCTCGGCTGCTACGAGAAGGCCCACGTCGTGGCCTCGGCCGGCAACGGCACCCTCTTCCGGCCCCTGGACGACGCCGACCTCAGCGGCTGGGACTGCAGCGCCCACGAGCTCATCACGGGCTATCCGTCGTTTGGCCCCGGCGCCTTTGTGCCCGTCGCCATCATGGAAGACGCGCCGGAAGGACGCCATGCCGGCCACCACCACCACCACGTCCGCCACTTTGCCGACAACACCAGCGGCATCCCCTACATCGTGGCCCGCGGCGCCACGCCGCTGGGGTGCGGCAACGGCGAGACAGACGCGCACTACGGCGAAGAGTGCGACAACGGCGCCCAGAACGGCCGGCCGGGCAACCCCTGCTCGCTGGCGTGCAAGTGCGTCTTTGGCCGCCTCGGCCCCGACGGCCCCTGCGTGTCGGGCCCGACCACGTCGTCCGTCTCGCCGTCCTCCTCGCCGACGCCGACCTTCAACTCGTCGTCCGTCCAGCCGACCATGCCGATGAGCTCGTCCTGCACAGAGCCCTTCCCGCACCACAACTCCACCACGCCGCCCTACTGGCCCAGCAGCGCGCCGTCCGGCTGGTCCAGCTCCTGGTCTTCCATGCCGACCTATCCACCGCCGCCGCCGCCGCCCTTCTCGTCCTCGTCCCGGCCCTGGAACGCGACCACGACTACCGACTCGTCGTCCACCACGCCCTCGTCTACGTGGTCCAGCAGTGTCCCCAGCAACAGCACGTCGATCTGGACGTGGACGAGCACTTCGTTTCTGACGACCACGGTCTCTCCGACGTCGACAAGCATCAACAGCACGACTGTGAGCAGCACGAGCGTCTCGAGCAGCAGCTACAGCTGGAACTCGTCCCTCACGTCCACCTGGACGTCCACCTGGCCGACATACACGCCCTCGTCTTCGTCTTCGTCTTCCTCGTCTTCGTCTTCTGTGCCGTCAGTCAACTCCACCTCCTCTTCCATCCTGCCAACATCCACCAGCATCTACACGACGACCTCGACAAGCTCCCACGACTGGAACTCGACCTGGACCTCCACGGCGAGCTCCTCCATCTCAAGCACCTCCTCTGTGTCGCCAACCAACTCCACCACAGTGACACCCACCGTCCCGGCCACGTCCACCAGTGTCAGCAGCACGTCGAGCAGCTCTGGCTGGAACACCACGCTGACGTCTACGTGGCCCAGCTATACGGCCAGCTCGTCTTCCTCGTCCATTCCCGCCAATTCCACCACCACCGACTTCTCCTCAGGCACCATCACGAGCACCATCTACAGCACCTCCACCTTCACCAGCACGCCCGGCTTCGAGTCGTCCTCGCTGCCCTTGAGCAATGCCACGTCCACGCCGACCTCGACACCCTGGCCGACGGCACCGTCCTCGTCGTCCGACTCCAGCGCCGTGTCCACGACCAGCTCCTCCGTCCATACCACGTCCAGCTATGACGAGACCAGTACGTGGCCCATCCCGACCAACACGTCCTCGTTCGCCACGTCCACGTCGTCCAAGGGACCCATCCACACGACCGTCTCGTCGTCTGTGCCCTGGACATCCATGACCAGCACCTTGACGTCCACGTCCACGTCCACGTCCACAACATCCACTGCCAGCGTCTGCAACAGATACATTGGCGTCGAGGTCATCATCATCGTCGACATTGTCGAGATCTCCCCCGGCAACGGCGGTACGTTTGCTTGGTCTCCCTGTCCCCTTTTCTGCCTGCTAACCTCCAGAAACCACCACCATCACGAGCGACACCGAGACCCTCTCGCGGACCGTCTGCCTCGACGCGCTGCCCGGCACGGCCTTTTCGACCAACGCCACGGCGCCGACCACCCCCGTGAGCCCGACGCTCTTGACCGCCCGGACGCCTGCCGCGGCCGCCCGCATCGTCGGCACCTGGACCCATACGTCGACGCGCACCTACCACCGGACGGCCCCGACGCCGGGCCCGACGCTGCTGCCGCGCGCCGCCGTTGTCGAAGGTCACGTGCCCAGAGGCCCGAAGACGCCGCAGGCCCGGTCGGCGACCAGCGCCGCCGTCCAGACGGACCGCTGGACCGTCGGCCTGCTGACCCTGGCCGTCGTCCTGGCCATGGCTGTCGTGCTGCAGTGAGGGGGCGAGGTTCAGATTGTATGATTGAGAGTTGGGGTTTTGGGTTTTTTTTTTTCTTTTCTTCTTCTTTTTCTTCTTTTCTTCTTCCTCCTTTTTTTCTTCCTCTTCCTCTTTCTCTTCTTTTCTTCCCCCTCCCCTTCTTTCTTCTTCTCCCCTTCTCTTCTATTCTTGCCCACTTGGGCCGAATTTCCCCATCCTTCACCCCTGTCGCAGGCCTTGGCGTCCGAGCTTGGCCGACCCCGACGACAGGGATCTGGAACGGCGGCAGTCTTGTTTTCTATGTAGGGGCATATATTTCTATTTCTATTTGAGATCTCGAGTCGTTGTCGCTTGACCTCCTGCCCAGGCTGTCCATGTCACGTGATATCACCGTGCTGGTCTGGACGTCAGACTGCCGTTTCAGGTCTGCCTGCTCTCCCCAGACTGCCGGGATCCGAGATTGCAGGATACGGGATGACCGCCCGGCTCTGTGGCCACCCGACGAACCAAGGTCACGGCCCGTTGTATGCACAGCTTGGCAGTCTTCTCAGACAGTCTTGGCCGTCTCTTCTCTGAAACAGGTGGCAGTGGCACCCGTAGGAATATAAATGTAGCCTCTTTCTTCTCGAGATCTCTTCTTCTTTCTCTTCTCGTCTCTTCTCTTCCATCAGCTCAATTCACATCCAACAACACCAATATGAAGTTTGCACTATTTGCCGTCTGGCTTGCCTCTGTGGCCTTTGGCCTTGCCGTGCCGATGCACCAGGGTAGGCCTTTCTCTGCCATCGTATGGGGTCTACATGACTGACATGGCAGATGCTATCAAACGCCAGACCGTCGACGACAGCACGGCCGAGGTGCCTGCCAACGCGCCCGCCATGACCGATGCCAATGGAAACGTCGTACAGTTTGATGCGACCCGCGTGCACTTGGCCAACCAGGCCAGGGGAATTTGACGGACGTGTCTGTCCACTCACACGAGGCTCTCCTGTTCACCCATTGGCCCAACCAACCGGCATCCACAGAACCAACCAGCGACCGGCGTCTGCCTGTCCCGAAAGATGGCACGATGCAGCCGCCCGTACCCACCGGGTTGTGGAGCCACCGATCCCGAGGAGAGATCCGAGATTAACTTGGTCCCGCCGCAATGCTAGATCGAGACTTGGCATGACGAGATTTGCTCTTGCGATTTGTTACCATCGAACCTTGTCGGCATGACTCACCAATACGCTTTGGCCATCTCAGCCTAACCAATAAATGCCATCCTCTCATTACACAGTTCACACATACAGTATCCCGAAAACGGCACGTTGTTCCTCGCTTCGTGCTCATTGCTCATTTGCCAGCATTTCTATAGGTCTTATGAGATGTGTTTCTGCGCGTCCTCATAAGTAATTAAAAAAGACATATGAACTACCCAACTCTCCCTCATTGTCTAGCCTGCAGTCGCTCTATACGCGCTGAACAGCCACCGAATATGCTCCCGTTCCATTGCCCTTCCATTCCTAAACGCAGGCGTAACCTGCACTGTAGTCACGTGCTTCATATCCCAGCCTCAACAGCTCAAGACTCAAGACGGCACAAAGCCTTCCACTGCGCTGACAACACCCAGGTTCAACTCATCCACCCCCTTCTGCTGGCCATTGGTCCCTGCCAAAAGCGATACCGACTCGATCACGTCATCCGGCTCCAGGAGATGCCATTTGGCCAGCGTCACCTTAGTGCTGGCGCCCACGGTGACCGTAAAGAGATGGCTCGGCTCCACCTCCGACGGGCCGCCATCATCGTGTGGTGAGGACAGTCCGTTGAGAGCCCGGAACATGTCCTCGTCCGTGGCATCGTCGCCCATGCAGAGCAAGAACTCGAGCTCGCTGCCGGCGTGCTCCCGGGTCTTCACGGCACCCGGCTCTCGTCCTTCACCACCATCATGGCTGGTTCCACAGACACTCGAAACGCTCTGAATGTCGGCACCGTACGAGGCCACCAACCGCTTGACAATCTCGCCCTTGTTGATAAATGTCGGGCGCACCTCGAGATTGGCCTTGCCCGTCATCACATCGACGTCCCAGTTGCGCGTCACAGTGGCCTCGAGCTCCTTGTGGCACTCGCGGGCCATGTGTGCACCCTGCTCCGGGTCTGCTAGACGGTAATGCCACGTGAGCGCGCACCGCTTGGGCTCAATAAAGGAACCTAGATGGAGTACAGTCAGCAATCCCCTCGAAAATCAACTCCAAATATTCGGCATGTACGCACCTGGCACACGGTCGGTGTACTTGCGGAACACAGCCATCACCTCCGGCTGCCAACCCATATCCAGCGTGGCTGCCAGGTTCTCCCATTCCGTCTGGCCTGGATGCCGCATGAAGCTGCCGTGCTCAGCACTGAAGCCCAGCTCGGCAATGTGGCCCAAGTGCTTGTTGAGAAACTCTTGATCGCGGCCGCTGATGATCCAGACCGCATTGCGGTGGTCACTGGCCAGCGCCTTCAGTGCCGTGATCACTGCCGCCGACGGAATGGCTGCGCTCGGCTCACGCACAATCGGGGTCAAGGTACCGTCGTAGTCGAACATGAACAGCCTCCGCCGGGCGTTGCGGTAGCACGTCAAGAGGTCGGTGCGGTCCAGTGGCGGCGTAGCCTCGACGTTCTTGCGCGAGCTCAGCACATGCACAAGCCGGTCCAAGAAGGACGAGATCCAGTTCTGGACATTGTTCTTGGTCACGTGCTCATAAAGACAGTTGTGCATGCGGTCGAGACGAGACTGCTCGAGGGTCAGGCCGCGGTGGATGGCGTCGGCAACGACAGTGTAGTCCCAGGGGTTGATGTGGATGGCCTCGCGCAGAGAGCCGGCAGTGCCGCTGAACTCGGAAATGATCAGGGGACCGTGGTGGTCGCGCTGGCAGATGACATACTCCAAGCTCGTCGTGTTCATGCCGTCACGGACCGACGTAATGAGGCCAATGTCGCCGGCGCGCAGGAGCGCAAAGTACTCGTCCTGGCTCAGGTACTGGGGGTAGTGCTGAACGGGCGAGAAGCCCAGGGAGCCGTAGGTACCGTTGATGGACATGACGAGTTCGTTCACACGGCTGGCAATCTTGACCTCTTCGTTGTCGCGCTCCTCCTCAATTGACGTCGGGCTCGTAACCTGGATGAGGACGACCTTGTCGCGCCACTCGGGGTATTTCCCGAGGAAGTGTTCAAAGGCCAACAGCTTCTTGTCCACGCCGCGGATACTATCAAGGCGGTCCCGTCCCACGATAATCTTCTTGCCGGCATACATGGTGCGCAGAGCGTCGTATTTCGTGTTGACGGCAGCACTCCAGGCTAGCCGCTCGACCTTGGCGACGTCGATGCCAATGGGGAAGACGTCAAACGTTATGTGCGAGCCGTAGGCGTCGACGCCGGTGGCAGTGGACTCGAAGCCCAAAAGGCGGGTGCAGCAGCTGGCAAAGTGACGGGCAAACCCGTAGCTCTGGAAACCGATGAGGTTGGCGCCGAGGGCACCCTCGAGGACCTCCTTGCGACGCGGCAGGCAGCGGAAGAACTCGCTACTGGGGAAGGGCGAGTGCAAGAAGAAG
The DNA here is from genome assembly GCA_002778125.1 of Dryadomyces quercivorus. Classification (NCBI taxonomy): domain Eukaryota; kingdom Fungi; phylum Ascomycota; class Sordariomycetes; order Ophiostomatales; family Ophiostomataceae; genus Dryadomyces; species Dryadomyces quercivorus. The sequence goes on from PCDE01000014.1 coordinate 1,401,915, forward strand.
GAGACGTAGACGCCGGGAAGGTGTTGGCGCAACATGCTGGGCAGCAGCATCAGGTAGTAGTCGTGGACGACGACAATGTCTCCCGGCTTGTAGATCTCGGCGATTCTGTTCGCAAAGGTCTGATTCATGCGGTAAAAGTCGGCCCACTGGACGCGCTCCTTGCTGCTGTCGACGGGGCCGTGCTGCTTGTAATGGAAGAGGCCGTAGAGCTCGTGCTCGGCGTAGCGACGCCAGCGGGCCTGGTCCTTGAGCCGGACGCCATCCTCGCCAACATCGGAAATGGCGTCGTCGGCCAGCCAGACGGGCAGTGTCTTGATGCGGGTGTCGTGCGAAAGCTGCTGCTCGAGGCGGACCATGTCTTCACGCGGAATGAAGAGGCCGTCGCTGTCAAACTGCTGGGGGATAACCGGGCGGAAGCCGTCGACGGAGATGGGGGCGGAGAGGGGGTTGACGGACATGATGTTGGCCGAGGTGGGCGGGGTGTCCGGGGGCGAGAGGGCCTCGACGGGGTGTTGAATCTCGCCGGTCCAGGCGACGACGGTGTGGTTCCATGGCGTCTTGTCGGAGGAAAGGTAGGAAAAGGAATCGAAGAGCGCGGATTGTCCTCTACGCGGTTTGAGGTCCTGTGGGCATTAATAAGCCGTCTCTCGTGACTTGTAAACATTGTCCACAAAGTCCACAAAGTCCACATAGTCCACAGTATCCTAGCGACTCACCCAGTCGGAGCCCGGCCGGTAGCTCAGCATGTGTGGGATGTTGAAGGTGGCCGAGATGATGTTCCCGCTGAGGGCCAAATCCGGGTTAGCCTCACGGATGTCCATCAGGGCATCGCGATCCGTGTTAGAACCCATGGTTGTGTGGAGGCTGCAAAGGGAGTGTCCGCGGTCAGGTGTCTGGGGCGGGGTCGGATCTAATTCAGACGCGGAAGTTGGGCCCGGCTGATTTTAAGGGATTGTGAGCTCGAATTGTGGCGAGAAGGTCGCGTGATCGAAGCGACAAGCAGCCGAGAGTCGTAGCCGGTGATGGGGGCCGTTCTGATCGGTCAAGGGTTGCGGTTGTTGCTTGGGCCCTGTTGCTGCCAGGGTTAGAAGGATTGCAGGAGCGGTCAGGCGGTAAAGATGCCTGTATGCCTGGAGAGGACAGCTGTTCAAATGAGAACAAACGTAAGGGTAAAAAGGTGAAAAAAATAAAGTACCAAGAACAAAGCAAAGATCGGTGAAAAAAAACGGGAGACAAGGGAGAAAAGAATGAAGAGAACAAAGGACACGAAGACAGAAGTTGGTGAATACGAGGCGAGAGAGTAGACGGCGGGGAGGGTGTTGGAGGGAGGACCAGAGCCAGGTTGGATGCACCAAAGCAGATGCAGGAGTCCGAAAATGAGGCAGAAGAGGCAGATCGTGGGATAATGAACGCCAAGGGAGCTGGGCAGCAGAGGGCAAGAGGACACCTGGGCCAGGCGTCGAGGATGGATCTAGAGCGGTCGCTTTATCGGTCGCTCTTTCCTGGCACTACCGATGACGCTGATTGTACATTTTACAAACCAGTCGGTGTGTGATTGGACGAGGGGCCAGTGTCGGCAGAAGGAGGTGGGGCGCAGGGAAAAGATGATTGGTGCGCTGGATGAATGAGGAGTGTGGGGGAAGGAGCTTTGGTGGGGTTGAAGAAAAGCGAGAAAGCGCGACAGAGCGGCCAGGAGAGGCAGGGATACGAAAGATTGTGTACAGTGTACCGAGTAGTGTGTAAGGATCAGGAGGAAGGAGTGTGGCGTGGATGCAGCAAGCCAAGAAAAAGAAAAAAAAAACGGGTAGATATACAAAGGAGGGCAGGTACAACCGGGAGAGAAGCAAGAACGAGGGGGTCGGAGAAGGAAAGAATCGGTTGCACATACACCGAGAAGTAGCGGAGTGTTTTCGTGACCGTTTTGGGCAACCGTGATCGGGCCGGGGAGCAATGACAGTGGGCGAGGGGCGGCAGGAGCGATCGCCGAGGAGGGGAAGAAGACGCGAGAAGGCGCCGAGCGAGTGCTGGGACAGGTGAGGATGACAGAGACAAAGAGGAGCTGCGGGACGGAGAGATTATGGAGGAAGGGGGGGTCGTCGGCAGGAAAGGAGCGAAGGCGCTGAAGAAAAGGAAAGTCCAGCAGGAAAGTGCATGACTGGAAGAAACCGCGAGCGGCAGAACGGACGGCTCGCGGACCAGTATATGACGAAGTTGGTTGAACTAAACTGCTGACTCAGAAGACGTCTACGGAGAGGGCAGTGGAGCCGCACAGGAAATGGTGGAGGGTGCGGTGAAGGAAAGAAGAAAAAGGCGGCAAAATAATATAAATTAAAGCAAAAATAATGGGAAAAAAAGAAGGAAAAAAAGGAAAAAAAGGAAAGCAAAAAAAAAAAAAAAAAAAAAAGAAAAAAAAAAAAGAAAAAAAAAAGAACCAAACGTCAAAGGCCCAGCAGCAACACAACGGCACACCTCCCCCATTGGCAGGGATGCATGACACCGCGCATCACAGCCAAGGAAAGACGACAAGTGGAAAATGGCCATGGAGGGAGGGGGGTGTGCGTGGTCCTCGGCGCGGCCGAATTTCTACTGGATCAGTCGGTTGGGGGCAATTCAGCTCCTACTGGGCAGCCCATTCCTGGGGTTTGTCACGTTAAAACGCTTGGGGAAGAAGTTGGTAAGTTGGTTTATCCATTTTTCTCGAAAGTACTGCCGTACTCCGTACGGAATACGCCGTTCTATAGGATACGGGATCTGGTGCTTCAGCCATGAGCCAAGAGCCACGAGCCACGAGCCACGGACCACTGTTCGCGCAGTCGTGCCGTTTTCCTTCCTTTCACATGGGCCCCATGTGACGGTCTCACTGGTGCACGGCGACCCGTGTGGCCCCTTTCCCGTCCTGCAGGTCTCTTGTGGGGCAGAGACGGCCTGGGCGGCGTGCGAGACGGCCTGCAGCGTGCGCACAGCCAGTGTCTCTTCACGGCGACCCTGAATCTGCCGAGCCGATGCGGAAGAACGGGAGAGCGGGAGAGCGGGAAGATGGGAGAATCAGAAACGCGGAAACGCAAGAGATCAGAAATCAGGGAAAGACGTCGGAGAATACCGGGCGACGGGCCTGGCACGGCTAAGGTCAGAAAGCCGCAGCGCGCTTTTCGGACCAGTGGACGGCTGGGCGTTGCAGCCGCCCGTCAGTCAGACCACGCAGCGCGTGAGGCGACCTGCCAAGAGCCGAGATGCCTGCATCGCCTGCATCACGGAATGTCCGCTTTGAGCATCCCAGCCGCTGACCACCCCTCCCCTCTGTTCTCGCTGTCCACTTTCTCTGCTGCCTCGCGAGACCGGCATGAACCGAAAGCCACCGAGAGTCCCACCGACTTTTCCCGCCGACTGGCTGCCGAGACATGCCGACGGCCCCGTCTCCGCGGACTGACCGCCGGGTCAGGGGTACGCACGTCAAACCACCTGATTCGTGCAGACAGAGGGGTCCCTGCTTGTCTCCTCTGTTTCATCCCTCGGACTCTGTCTCCGTCTCTGTCTCCGTCTCGCTCTCTTCCTGGTCCCGCAAGATCTCCCGCAGATACACCACCACCTGCCAGCAGAACCGCACGTGGTACTGCAGGCCCGCCGCCGTGAAGGCTTGTGCCCGCTCCCTGCTGTTGCCGTACAGCTGGCAGGCCTGGCAGCACATGGCCTTCTCCGGCACGAACCGGCCCTGGTGGAGCCGGGCCACGTCGCCCCGGATGATGGTGCCGCTCATGTTCTGGTGAGTGCGGCGCGTGATGCACCGCAGACAGCAGCGCAGGAGGCTCGGCAGCACCAGGTACGGGGCAAACTGCGGCTGCGGCTGCAGCGGCAGCACGGCCTCGGGTACCTGCAGCCTCGGCGGGCTGTCTTCGTCCCACGCCAGGGCCTCGTGGACCGGCTCGCCACAGCCCGGCATCTCGCACCAGGGCCGCTGCAGCGCTGGCCACAGCTGCTTGGCCGTCACCTGGGGGGCATTCTTCGTCTGGAGCAGGGTCTCCAGGGTGGTCATGCCGAACTGCGCAATGTGGCGGAAGGCCGTCTGGCTCGTGGCCAGCAGCCGCAGCTGGCGGCACGTCCTGCGCAGCCGCGTGTGCGTCTGGAGGTCGCACATGTCGATGATGCCCAGCTGTAGTTCTACTGGCAGATTCAGAAACCGGGACTGCGGCTGGCCGACGCGGGCTGCCTCGACGTGGGCCGGGCAGGTCAGCAGCAGGGACCGGTGGTGGTCTCGGATTGCCTGGGCCAGAGACGGCATGCCGCCCATGAGATGGAAGGGCCTGTAGAGGAACCGACGGATGGCATCATCGTCGTAGCCGTGCTGCCCGAGTTCCTGGATCGTCACAGGTGAGAAATCCATGTCTGAGGTAACTTTCCTGTATCTAAATTGGCTGAAGATTCTTCGGCTGCGGTAAAGACGACAATACAGATTGGACACTGCCCTACAATCCATCGCTCACACTACCAGGTCTTCGCAAACCACCTCCGATGGCAAATCTATGGAAACCGAGACTCGATGACTGTGCAAAGAGGCGCAACCTGTGGCGCGTGGCCACCCCTTTTCCGAGAGCTTAGTAACTCGACTGCACGCGTGCCAGGCGTCCGCCGTCCACGAGGAGAATGAGACCATTGCAGAACGACCCGGCGCCGCTCGCCAGGTAGAGAATCGAGCCGGACATGTTGTCGGCGCCGCCAAACTTGAGGGCGGGGATGTACCGGATGTCGTCTGGCGTCTCGGTTTCCGGGTTCCGGTTCTCCATCAGCATGCCGGTCATGTCCGAGGGGAACACTAGGAGGTCAGAGTCAGCAGATGTTGCCAGCACACAAGACAGGAGCACTCACAGCCGGGGGCCAGCCCGTTGGCCCGGATCGAGTAGGGCGCCAGCGACGTCGAGAGGGTCTTTGTCATCTGCAGGAGGGCGGCCTTGCTGGCGACGTAGGCGGGCGACAGGCGGCCGTGGCGCGTAAAGGAGCCGATGCTCATGGTCATGACGATCTGGCTCTGGATGCGCGGGTGGCTGGCGGGGTTGGTGGTGGACGGCGTGCCCGCGGGCGCGCCGTAGGCGTCGGGCTCGCGCAGCGCCCGCTTGTTGCCGTTGTCGAGCAGCTCGAGGAAGGCATAGACGGTGAACATGGAGCCGGTGACGTTGGTGCGCAGGACGTTGTTGAAGTCGGCCATGTTGGCCTTGTCGAAGAAGCGGCTGCGCATCTCGCTGATGGACGGGTGCGTGTCCACGTACGAGTGCTCGTGCAGGCCGTAGGTGCCGGCATTGGAGACGAGCAGGTTGATGCAGCCCTGGGCCACCGGGTCGGCCGTGATGGCATCGACGGCCGCCTGCAGGGACTCGTGGCTGCTGACATCGCAGACGAGGGGCACGAGAGGGCCGGCGGCCAGGGCGGAACCGTTGACCTCGCCGGTCACGTCCGCGTTCACCTTGGCCGCCGAGGCCTGCAGGACCTCGCTGCGACGGCCCAGGATGAAGACGCGCTTGGCACCGTTGAGGGCGAGGGCACGGGCCATGATGAGGCCGAGGCCGGAACCGCCGCCGGTGACGACGGCCACGATGCCGTCGACACGGAAGAGAGAAGCAGCCTGGAGAGACATGGCGAAGAGGAGAAGATGAGAAGAGAAGACGAGAAGAGAAGATGAGAAGAGAAGATGAGTAGAGATGCAGAAGACGAGATGAGTGAAGAGATGTGAAGCAGATACTGCAGAGGAGTGGGTATATATAGATGAGATGCGGCAGGACAGGAATACAAGATCGTCCACCGATCGTGACGCCACCAAAAAGACTCGGGCCGGTAGTAACATGGCGAAGATACCATTTTCTATGCACGACAGTCTCGTGGACAAGGCCCATTGGCTATCTGAAAAATCTATTGAATAATTACAAAAACTGACACACTCTATCGAAATAATTACCCAATCTGACACACCGACAGGATCCGGCGGCAGCAGGACAGAGGAGAAAATACAACGGCAACAGGCCAAAAGAACCCTGGCAGAGGCGAATCTCTCGAGAAGAAGCAATTATGGCCAGGGTTCTGCTCTGCCAGCGCTGACGAAGGAGGTGGCGATGGCACCCGAAAAAAGAAATCATCGCCGCGGGAATAACCAGATCACAAGCCACATCCCAGTTGCAGGCAAAAATACCACACACCGACGTGACATCTCTCGCGAAAATAGGACCAAGGGCCGCCTACTTCGAGCCCTTGCCGTTGACAGCGGCGGCCGCCTTGTTCTTCGCCTTGCTGTCCTTCTTCTTCTGCTTCCGCGCGGCCTCCTCCTTCTTGCGCTGCGCCTTCTTGATCTCCTTCTCCTCCTTCTTGCGCTGGCTCTCCTTCTTGTCGTACTCCTCCCCCGACTCCTTGTGCATCTTCTTCCACTGGCGCTCCTGCTCGTCGGACCAGCCGTCGACGTCGTCCTCTTCGTCGTACATCCACGGGTCGCCGTACTGCGGCGGCTGGTTGTAGTTGTCGGTGCCGCCCTGCCGGCCCTGCACGGGCACGCTGTTCGCCGAAGAGCCCGCGGAGGTGGGGGGGTCCATGTACGGCGTGCCGACGTCCTCGGAGAAGAAGCGCGCCTTGATCGGGTCGGTGCCCGGTGGGGCCGAGTACTGCTGCCAGTCCTCGGGCTGCGGGGTGGCGTAGGCCGTGCAGTCCTTGGTGAAAGGGCACTGGCCCTGGACGTCCGAGGTGGCGCACGACGCATCAAAGGCGCAGCCGTAGTTGCGCAGCACCTCGCAGGCTGTCTTGGTCAGGCACTTCGCGGCGCCGGGACCGCGGGGGAAACCCCAGTTTCTCGTGTTGGGGATGTCCCCGACAATGCGCTGGGCCATCTGCATGTTATCGCAGTTGGGGGTCCTGGGAGGGTTAGCGGGATCAAGACACGAGTGAGACATGAGGAGATCTGGCGAATGGGGAGACGTGGGTGACATGGGTATAGGGCAGAGGACAGAGGGCATAGGGCAGAGGGCAGGGCATGGGGCACGGGGCGTGGGGTGTAGAACATAAGACACGGGATATGAGACATGGGACATGGAACATGGGACATGGAAGCTCACGCGAAGAAGAAGCAACAATTGTCGCCGGCAAACTCGATGGACTGGGCGGTGAGGTTGTGGGCGGCCAAGGGAACTAAGATGTTAGTAGAGTAGAGACACAAGGAATAATAACGTACGGCATTGGCTGGGCTCGATGGTGGCCCCCTGCCCGAGGTAGTCGGGCTCGCTGAAGATGTTCAGCTCGTAGGACTGGGCCATGGCCATGCAGACCGAGGCGGCAGTAGAAAGTATGGTTGACAACTTCATTGTGGTTGTTGGTGTGTATTGTTGGTGTGTAAGACGTTGGTTGTTGTAATGTTGAAGTGTTGTGTAGATCGAGTTGGGAAAGTAAAGTAGATTGAGTTGAAAGTAAGTGTTGGTATGGGAAATGGAAGATGATGAGAGAATTCAGGAATCCAGAAAACGCAGGAAGGGGGGGGGGGGGCTTTATATAGATATTCTGGGACAGGACATGACTTCCCAGAATGGCAAACAAATCAGTCTGATATTTTGATTACACTCAGCAGGAAGGTGGTTGCATGGATATTCTTGGACAGAGCATGACTTCCCAAAGTGGCAAACAAATCAGTCTGATATTTTGACTACACTCAGCAGGAAGGTTGGTGCCTGTATATGGATATTGGACCGGGCATGACTTCCCAGAGTGGCAAACAATTAGTCTGATATTTACATCACAACACATCCCCACTGTTGCTTACCCCTGAACATCTTCTTGCCACAATGCTTACACAGACAGAATGAATCTCGTCCGAATCGATGAGTCAACGAGTTGTCGATTAGAAGAACTTAAAGACTTTCCTTTCCTATCCCCTTTCGTATTTATATCCTTGTGTCTTCCAACTTTCATCTCTTCTACTCTCTTCTTCAATCTTTCTTCCAGTTTCATCTCTTCAACTCTCTTCAATCTCACTTCTTCAACTTCTTCTCACTTTACATCAACTATCTTTCATCTCTTCACCACCAACGGCAACATGAACCCCAACACTGCTCTGGCCATTCTGGCCTTCTTCGCCGACGCCTGCGTCTGCCGTGGCGCCTTCCGCACCATGTTCCGCGGCGAACCCTCGGCCACGCCGACCGTGCCCGGCACGCCCCAGGTGCCCGGCCAGCGCTGCGACGACACCTACGGCTGTCCCGCCAAGGTCGGCGACACGGGCCTCCGCGTCGGCGGCTCCTATGCCGACATCGCCCACTACGTCGTCCCCAACACCACCGACACCACCGACACCCACCGCCTCATCACCCGGGAGGCTGCCGCCGCGACCGACCTTTCGACGGCCCCGGCTTCCACCGAGACCGCCGAAGACGTTGTCGTGGAGGCCTACCGCAACACCGTCTACAACGACGACGGTGAGGTCATCTACCGGCCGCTTCCGAACCCCCACGACGGCGGCGTCTTGGAGCTCTGGTCGCAGCGCAACTACCACGGCCACCGCACGCGTCTGGGCCGTCGGCCGGGCGTCTGCGACACCGTCGAGGCCTACGTGAGCAGCCGTGTGGGCTTTGGCCGCTCGGCCCGCGTCCTCCAGGAGGGCGTGTGCTGCCAGCTGTTCACCAACCGCGGCTGCACCGGCCACAGCATGATGGCCGCCCAGGATATCCCGTCGCTGGGTCCCTACGGCATGGACGGCCGTGTCAAGAGTGCCCGCTGCAACATGTGTGCGGATCTCTTCAAGGGGTCGGTCGAGGAGGCCGAGCCGACGGAGACGGAGACTGCCACTGCGACCGAGGAGACCGAGACGGCCACTGCCACTGCGACGACCGAGGCCGCTGAGCCAGAGGCGGCCGAGACTCCCGAGGCAGAGAACACAGAGGCTTAGATGATGACGGTCTCTTGGAGTGAATTTGCTACTTGATGAGCAGTCAGGGGCAAAAATAACAGCCCAATGTAGAAAGGGTGATGCTTGCAAGCAAGAGATAAAATTTAAAAAAAAAAAATAAAAAAAATAAAGATAGAGGGAGATAGAAAAAGATAGAAAAGGAAAAAAAAAGATGAAAAAGTCCAAAGGCAAAGTCCAAAAGTAATCTCAAAGTAAACACCATTTCTAAGCGCCCCATTTCCCCAGATTCAGTGTCCCTGTCGATTACGCTACAGGGCATTAGCGCCCCACAGATCGCCCAGCGGCAAATTCCGCTAATCTGGGGTATCATTAAGAGAGTTGTTAACCGGACCGTAATAGTTTGCTAATCAGACAGTAACTCGCTGATAAGAGGGGAGATACATTGGGTGGGGCTGTTCTTTACTAAGCAATTATCTTCTGTATCTTACAAAGTATTGCCCCCCTTCTGTGGCTAATTGCTACTTACTGCTACTATCATTATTTCTATTACTATAGTTGTTGCTGTCGCCATTACTAGCTATTGCCATTACTATTACTATTTATCACTATTGCTATAGCTATGGCTATTACTGTAGCGATTGCTATTACTGTAGCGCTATTTCTATAGCGCTATTGCTGTGTTTACCGCCATTAAATACAGTGCAAGGACTTAGTAATACAGGAAGATTTCTGTTTAGCCAATTAAATCACACGATTAATCCCCTTTGAATGTATCTTTTTCCTTATCAGCAGATTACTGTCCGATTAGCAACTCTCATCATTAAGCTGACGTCCTCCTGTCATCTTACATGCATTCCACAACATTCGCCCCAAAGAGCATACTACGACGACAGATTCATCATGTTCTGTCTGCGGGGGCACTTTTGGATAGTCAGGAACATAATTCGCCTTACAACTCGTTAATGAGCAACAGGGGCTACAGTGATCGCCAGGGATTTCACGTCTTTCCTCGTAAGAACCATCTTTCGTTTCTCTCCCATCTCCCATCTATAAGAATGCCCTTTCCGCCTCTCCTTCTCCCTCCTCTTCCCCTTCCCCTTTCCACATTTCCTCTCTCTTTCTTTCCAGACCTTGTACTATCAGCCCAATCCCAACCCTATCTCCACCAGTTAAGTCAACCTTACATAACACCATGAAGTACATCACTCTTCCGTTTAGCGCTGCCTTTGCAGCCTGTGCTGCCGCCGTGCCTCTTGAACCGTCCGGTTCCACGCCCCAGGATGAAGTCTTCATGATCCCTTCGGAAGGGATGATCCATGATGACACCATCGAGAGCATGGCCCGCATGGTGGCCAAGCGCGATGGCGGCGGATCTTGCTTTGATATCGACTCTGGCGTCCCGGGCAACATCCACTGGAACGACGTCGACCAGTTCGTCACCGTCGACGACCACAACTGCAAGCCCAAGCTTGCCCTTCGTGACGGGTCCTGCCACCACCACATGGACCTCAGCAACAAGTGCTCGGCCTTCTGCCAGACCAGCGCTTTCCATTTCTACGCAGAGCCCATCCCGCTGATGGGCGGTAAGATGTGTCGTGCCGGTGAGGGCTGCGAGGTCAAGCAGCAGCAGTCTTTCCACGTCGAGATCTCCAACAGCGAAGTCGAGCGTCACGTCCGCGACTCCTCTGCTTCCGTCACTCCCTCTGTCAACGGCGGCTTCGGTATGGACTCCATTCCCCTCTTTGGCGGCAAAGGTGGCGGTGGCGGTGGTGGCGGTGGAGGTGGTGGTGGTGGCGGCGGTGCTCGTCGTCTCAAGCGGTTCATGATCCCCTCTGGCAACGACACCGAAGTCGACGACCTCTACGTCGACCTCTATGCCGACGACGTCTACGACGACGACGACGAGGACATTGACGACGCCGACGACCTCGAGTTCTACATCGGCTACCGGAACAAGGAGACCACCACCGTCAGCAACGAGGGCGTCAACCCCGACGAACAGTACTCCTCGTCGTCGCCACCTCCTGCCCCCGGCCCCACGGGTGCCGCCGGTGGCTCTGCTCCTGCTGGTCCCGCCCCCAACGCTCCTGCTCCTGCCCCTGCCCCTGGTCCCTCTGGTCCTGCTGGTCCCTCTGGTCCTGGTCCCCAGAACCCCCAGCCCCAGGCCCCGCCCGCCGACGGCTCGACCACCGTCGAGACCCACAAGAACTCGGCCCTCGGTCGCCTCCGGGACTTCTCCCTCCCCATCCCCTACCCGACCATCACGAACCCGGCCGCCTCGATCTCGATCAGCTACGGCATGCACTGGACCCGCGACTGGACCCGCACCTACCACCACGCCGTCAACCGCGCCAGCTTCAAGTCCATCAAGCACAAGCAGGTCCCCGGCGAGGGCTGTGGCGCCTTCTGGGCCGTCCCCGTCGGCGTCGGCTACTGCGGCTGGTCCACGCTGCCGCGCTTCCCGCCCAAGGTGCACGACGACATCATGGCCTGGATGAAGACGGCCGACGACCCCTACGAGGGCTCCGTCAAGCTCGGCGGCTGGAACCCAAAGCACCCGGACCCCTACAACAAGTACCCGGCGCCCCTCTGGAACATGACCGAAGGCCGCTGTCCTGTCAACTACAACGAGTTCCCCATGTGCTATGCCACGCCCCTGACCAAGTCTGACGGCGCCGGCCCGAGCGAGGATGCCCTGCACCGTGTCGTCTGGCGTCCCTACGACTGCGAGACCGGCCGGCTGCTGCCCTCGGCCGAGCAGCCCCGCGAGGTCCGTGAGAGCATCGACTTCAACGACTTCTTCCGCAACCACCTGCTCTACGACAACCGCCTCTTCAGCCCCGAGCCCGGCTGGAACCCGGCCAGCAAGCAGGAGGACGACCGCTGGTACCCGCAGGGTCTCGGCGACTACGACGAGGAGGAGGAGAAGGAGGAGGAGAAGGAGGAGGAGTAAAACTGGGTGGTTTGTCTGTTGGCCCCATTCTTTGGATTGGCCACTTTCATTCCCATCCCACCTGGGGGCGTTTCGACGGGGACCCGGAGAACCTGGCGTCCGCTTCGTCCAGACTTGCGACAAAAGTCTTATGTTTCTTGATTGTTTCTTCGGTCTACGCATAGCGTGGATTGGGAAAAGTGTTGTTTAGAAAAAAGTAAAGTCTCAAAAAAAGAAGGAAAACACAAAAGGCACAAAAAAACGGGGAAAACTAAAAAAAAAAATACAAAAAAAAAAAAATTAAATTAAAAAACGAAGCCTTAAAATGTGCTAGAGATGCTATTTTTCAAGATGCAAATGAATATCGCAAGTGATGATGTCCTCTACGCCGATGACAAATACCCCGCATTCGTGCATATTCAGATGTCATGGTTGAAGAACACATAGATCACGTCATTGTCGCTAATGTTTCCGCAATTCTCCAGACTGACTTCCTATTCTTTCATACTCTATCCATGAGCCCGAAAGTACATTGCTATTCGAGTCAAATCTCGACGAGGATATCTCCAATATCCCGTATAAGTGCATAAACACCATGGCATCCATAACTGGCCGGCTTTCTTACCCTCGAGAACAGGGCCACGAGAATTCCATTTCCTTCCCCTCGGTTCGAGAGACCGGCTCTTAGTGGTATTCGGTGTTTGATTTCTCGCAGCGTTATCGGTGCCAGATGCATCTAATCTCAAAGCGCCGCCGGTCTGCGGAGCTCCACGGCCGATTTAAATCGACCGCGTCTGCCTTCTTTTCTGGATATACCCAACCCAATACATACTCCATCTTAACCCAACTGTAGGAAACTGACCCTACAATTCAAGTCCACCATGTCCAGCGAGAAGATTACGAGCGAGGAGTTTCCTCAGAAGCCGCATAACTGTCCGCATTTTCTCCCCCCATTCTCACTTCCTTTCGTTTTTTCATGTGCTAACACGTAAACAGGCGCGGCTGTCAAGGTCCCAGGATTGATTTTCTGCTCTGGCCAGGTGGGAAAGGGTGAAATAAAGCAGGCTACGGTACGTGCGTTCCACAAGGCCAGACAGAGCCGAGACTCATTCTACGCCATCCGCAGACTACGTCCCTCTCCAACTTGTCCAAGGTCCTTCAGCTGGCCGGTTCGTCTCTCGACAAGGTGGTCAAGTTTAACAGTAGGCCGAGCCTCAACGAACAAATTGCCATGCACAACTAATATGGCTAGTCTTTCTGGGCGACATGGACAATTTCGATGCCATGAACGAGGCGTTTGTTGCGGTACGTTGAAACTACTCCGTATAAACAATGTGGAGCACATTTCTGATACTGCGTTTATCGACAGGCTCTCCCCGGTCCGGCCCCCGCACGCACTTGTGTCCAGGCTGCTCGTCTTCCAGGCGGCCCTACCTCGAGCATTGAGATCGAATGCATTGCCCAGGCATGAGAACAGTTCAATAGTTGTATAAGAATACACAGAATATGTTCGTGCCACATTGCGCACGTGATCTGCGTGCAGCCTGCATCGTCAGCCCACTGCCAACCGGCACCTTGATAGCTCCTGGATCATGTTTCACAGAATACAAAGTCGATTCTGTCACTGGACATCATCGACGACTAATGAAAGAAGACAGCATTCCAAGACTGGAACTTGAGGTCATTTCCGGAGCACCTTCATCATCAGCATGAGACCATGGCTGCGGCTCGAAATGCCGCTTATATCATCATGAAACCTTGGCATTCTTCTGTGGAGATCTCGTCTTGGCCTAGCCTCAGCTCTGAAATAATCACGAGAATAAGCTATTTGCTTTTCCGCGTTTATTTGGTTGACGTTGTAAGTTTGTAAAAACTCTGTCACTTGATGACAGTGCCTAAACCAAGAATCTCCACTTCAGGCGAGAGGATGGAGTTTTTCTACGAATATGAGGGATATTAACAGATTTCTGCCTACCTGTACGAATACGGGGCTGCATTACCAACCACTCACCATACTTGATCACGGCTGGATCTACGTAGAGATGTCCACGATAAGAAGTCTATTCACTAATTCAAACAAGACATACTCATCACAGATCTTTCATTTGTTGTCGTATTCATGCGGTGCAACTGTGGAAACTAGAAGTGGGACTTGAGGTGACGGTATGTGGCTCTTTGATAGGACAAAGAGCCAACGTCTCCGGCAATACGACGACGCCCGTATCATTGCAGCGGATGTTGCCATCCCGGATCCGAACAAGGTTACTGCTTACAGTTATCTCACCCTCAATCCATAGACCAACCGTATGCATATGGTCACGTACGACAGTCTTAATCAGCTTCGCCGTATTCTTTCTTTTTCCTTACAGGGCTCATTTCCAACCCCACATATTTCTCCTTTTTCCCCGGAGACCTGTCACAAAAACGTACTGAAGCTCCGAAGCATGCGAAAATGTAACCATATAATATAGATTCCCTGGCTATTTGTAGGTGTTACCACCCTTTCTGATTTCTTTCTCACTCCCTTTCTACAATACACTAGAAAACGACGAAAAATAGTGAAAATGGCTGCTTGGGACGTCAAGGGAAAGTTTGCTATTGTTACTGGTGCTGGCAGTGGTATGTGCTACTGGAACAATACACCGTTGAACCAGGACTAACGGCTTGGGTCTCGCTCAGGGATCAACCATGCCTTTGCCGAACAGCTTCTCGAGGCAGGCTGCTCTGTCATCTTTGCTGATGTAGCGCTACGGCCCGAAGCCGAAGCCACTCTCGCTAGATTCCCCCATCCGCCCACAAATGGCGCGGCTTCAGCCGTCTTCCATCACATGGACCAGTCCAATTGGACGCAAATCTCGGCAACATGGGAATTCGCCCTGGAGACGTTTGGCAGAGTTGACTTGCTCTGCCCGGGCGCTGGCATTTGGTACCTTTTCACGTTCTTTTCGGAATTTCTTGCTCGGAAGTTTCACTAATATCTTCACTCTCCAGGGAGCCGCCGTCCTCGACCTTCTGGCACCCTCCTGGAATTTCTTCCCTCTCCAAAGACGACCCGAATGGCGCGCCGGGCGTCTATAACATCATCGCCGTGAATCTCATGGGCCCTATCCGCTTTGCCCAGATTGCCCTCGACTACTGGCTATCGAACAAGATTGCAGGAAACCTGATTGTCGTGTCGTCCATGAGTGCGTACCTGCCGACCATTGGCACGCCGTTGTACAATGTGACCAAGAGTGGCCTCGCGAGCTTCGTGCTCAGTCTGGCACAGATGAAGGCTCGCTGTGGCATCCGCGTCTCGGCCATGTGTCCAGCAACCACCTATACGCCTGCCGTGGAGAAGGATTACTGCGCGGGCAAGGTGCGCGAGTGCGACATGAACATGTCGTCTGCCGAATGTGCCGCGCTGATGATGCGCCTCGTGACGGATGCTGAGTATGGCGACGGCACCGTGCTCGAGGGCATGCAGTTTGGCACCAAGGAGAAGTCAGATGTTCGTTCTCGTGTAGTGCCATATCATACTCTGATGCCGCCGTTCGATGTGGAAGGCGATTTCAGTGGCAAAAACATCATGGTGGTGGAGGAAAAATTGTGGGAGCAGATCGGGACCAAGGGAATGCGATCGAGAATCTAGGGAGGGATAGAGGTGCACAACGATCCTACCACACCAGTTCACAGGCGGCATGCAGCCGAGTTGTATTTCGGCAATCCTACAACGGGTATGCATCCGTCTTTTCGGACTGTACGGCACGGGATAGCATCCCTGAGATGTCTAGTAGTGAAATTCCAATGTGTTGTTCTATAATTTCACGCTACTACAAAACACTTTCCCAGGCGCCGCGTTTCTCTTCCATTAAATCCATCACTTCATCAACTTCCTTAAAGGCCTCCTCCCTTTGGAAGTGATCTGGCCACCCGTAGTGCCTATAGACTTGTCGAATATACTGGACATCCAAATTTGTCATCCAAACATCAGTCTGGGAGATCACCTCTTCTTTCGTGATTTCCCGAGTGCTCTCTGGTATGTCCCACACCTCAAGAGGGATCCTTTGACGACAAGGGATGAGCTTCAAGGTTCGATACGCCTCCTTCATGTTGCCCAGGTACTCCTTCATATCGACCGCACTTATCAAGTTCATTCTCACCACATCTTCGTTGATTTCGCCATACCGGGCATTCAAGTAAAGGTACCGACCACCGGATTCGTATCCTTCCGATAGGGCGAAGACGTTTTGATTGTCAATGAACCCTTCAAAAGTCCAAAACTCATCCCCATCCCGATAGTCAAACAGGCTTTCAAAGTCGGCTTTAGTGCACTGCGTGTAGTCGATGAAGCGCGACTTATAATGAACGTGTGGATCATCCGGGTTCTGAGCAAAGTAGGGTATATGGCGCATCACATTGAGAGCGTATTCAGAAAGAGACGATCCACACAGCTCCTGCGTCAGGCTCGGCCATCCCTCTGGTGGCGGTATTTTGAGATCTGCTGCGTCATAATGCAGGGTAGTGAGGAATTGGTAGAAATCCAGCAAAACGTCCGAGATCTCTTCAGCCGTGTATGTGGGGTCTGGGGGTAAAGAAGAGGAATCGGATCCTTCCTCATCCTGGCCTGTGGGAGAATCGGATCGAGAGGACATTTTCGTAAAGAGGATGGATTGATGGATACACTTTGTCCCGATTCTGACCGCGATGCGGTTATTTAAGCCTCTTCCAAGACACGTTACTGAATCCCTAGGGTTAATTACACGTGACTTGTCTACGCCGCAGCTCAGCCGCTTGCTTGGCATGCATCTCCTTTGGCTTATAGATGCTTGGCCCCTGAGAGTATTTTTATATGTGCTCAGTCACTTGTTCGACTAAACTACAACGTCTGTTGCTGTGTGCTCACTGTGTGCCGACAAGATCTTCCTGCTTCCATGGTATATTAATCAAAGCTCCAACAGAATTCTTGGTCGATAATCTTTTATAAACGCCGAGAACTTGTTTTCAATTTGATTTTGCCTAGAAAACGTTTCCCGTATCCATGGATTTCCTTGGACCTCCTAAATTACAGACTCCATTTTTGCGTCTCAGTAACAATACAATCGTACAGGGCTCCTCTGCCAGACCTAGTCGCTGCTCATCCTCTCGGGGACCTCGATCTCCACAATCGGACCATTGAAGTCCTTCCGCGCCCGCACAAAGTAGTACACCAAGCCGAAGATCACAAGGCCACCCGTCACGACGACAGAGTAGTTCATTGCGTCTGGCGTCGGATTCATCACCGTCGGCCAGAAGCTGAAAAAGGCTATGACGATCAGGTAGCAGATGGTATAGATATTGTTGATAATGCCAAAGAGGCCAGGGAGGCGGAAGGGGCCCCAGATCAGCTCGGCTCCGGTGGTGTTGGCCAGGGCCGGCAGGCCCGTCTTCTGGGGCAGGGCAAAGCCCGTGGTGGTGCGGCGGTAGAGAAGCAGGATGGCCGCAATCAGATAGGAGGTGTACAGACACGAGATGGAGATGCTCGTGACATTGGTAAAGGCGATCGAAGAGCCAATGTTGATGAGCGATAGCAGGACAGAAATGACAGTGGTAACCCCCACGGCCCAGGTGGGCACGCTCGTGCGGGGGTTCACGCGGGACAGGACCTGCCAGAAGGGCAGGCCACGGTCGCGGGAGAAGGACCAGAAGACGCGCGAGGTCGAGGCCAGCATGCCGACGGTGGCGCAGATGGCCAGGACGAGGATGACGGCCGCCATGACAGAGGCGCCCGCAGTTGAGCCCGTGGCCACCTGGAAGACAGACATGAAGGGGAAGCCGAGCAGGCCGGGGCCGGAGCTGAGGGCGGCTTCAATGTCGCCCATGCAAAACACCATGGCGAGCAACATGGCGAACCCGGCGGAGCCGTTGATGACTAAGCTAAGAAGGATGGACTGGGGGACGACGACGCCGGGCTTGACCGTCTCCTCGGACATCTGCGGCGGTGAGCATGGCGTGAAGGAAAGACGAGAAAGGGGGTCTTACGTGGAAAGCGGCATCGGTGCCGACAAAAGCAAAGACGTTGCCCATCATGCCGACCATAAAGGAGAGGCCGTTGGTGGCAAAGCCGCCGGTGTTGAGAAAGGTCGTGAACACCTCGTGGCCGCTGCTGTGGGGGCCGAGGACGACGAGCGGGATGAGAATGGCGAAGAAGCCGAGCACGTGGAGAATCAGAATCAGACCCTCAAACTTGGGCAGTGCAGAGCTGACGAGGATATTGACGAAGACGGCCATGCTGAAGACGGCCCAGAAGAGCAGCGTTCCTTGCCACAGCTCCGAGACAAACGAGACGTTGTTGAGCGAAGCCAGCGCCAGAACCATGTTTCCCGTCAACAGCGCGCTCGAGGCCACCGAGGCCTGCCAGCCGCCGACGGTCAAGATGCCCGTCATATAACTCAAGAAGCGCGCACACCGGCGCGGCGCCAGCATGGCCACCCAATGGTACTGTCCGCCGGACGTGGGCGCCATAGAGACGAGCTCACACATGGTGGAAAAAACACTAAAGTTGCTGATCCAGACGACGATAAAACTGTAGATCACGCCGGCCGTGCCGCCGTTTTGGAGGCCTTGCAAGAACAACACCGTAACGGCTTCCCATGTAATCAGAATGGTGCAGCTGAAGCCGAGAATCGACATGAAGCCAAAATTGCGCTATTCGGATTAGCAAGGATCTGGGATTGGCGGAGAATAAACAGTAAAAAAAAAACGGCCCGTGGCGGTTGGCGACGATCAGCCGTTGCGGGGGTTTCGGGGGACTTTTGTGTGAGACATACTCTCAAAACTTGCTTCTTGCCCAGGCGGGCAAGTTCTTGATTGTCGTCAAAATTGGAGCTTGCACGATGGTTGGAGGCAGGCTCTACGGCCGCCGTCGGATCGAACTCTTTCTCCATGTTGACCTTGGCAGTTCGTTTCGCAGTCATGGAAGAAATTGGGGCAGAAGAATAAATTGAAGGGGGCGGAAAGGAGTGAAAATGGAGACGGAAGGAAACTCGGAAATTGTAGAAGACAGCAGAGAGAGCAAACTAAATAATAAAAATAGACAGGAGCACCGGCTCGTAGAAAAGCAACCGAGCAGGATTACGAGCAAAGGTCCAACGAGAAGGATTCCATGCTCGTACGAAATCTGGTGTTATTTATTCCTACGGGTGTCACCTGTTTTATGCCATGTAGCCTGTTTGGCTCCCACCGCGTCGGACATCATTGGCACAGGGTAGGATATGTTCCGCACACGGTTTTCCTGATTCGCAGGACACTAGAATACGCCTGTGCACACGGGATATCCACCCAGCGCATCTCCTGGGAATACCACCCTCTAGCGAGCAATATTGTTTCGTGGGATTGTACGAGTATTGACACGGCCCTGAGTAACACACGGCATGTACCCTGTACTATGTACTCCGTACTTGCGTTATTATTATTGAATCCGTGTGGAGGCGATGTCGTAATACGCTGTAAGATTTAGTTGCTCGAATGGTCTTTTCGAAACCCACAACCAATGCTACCCGTTTGAGCTGAAACGTAGCCGTCTGGAGCAAAAGAAAGAACAGAAGAAATATTGACCGGTATGGAAGGCGGTTGGACAGATATGTAGCTGAATAGGACGGGTGGAAGAATTTTCTCATCACGGTCACATATATTTCTTATTTACTCCTGCCAAGATCCACCCCCGTCGCCACTTCATATCAAGCATGCATACTCTGGGAATCAATCTGCCACGTCTGCTCGACCAGGATGGTCTGGCTCGTCTGGCTCTGCCCATCCCAGGCCCTGCCTGGCTCGCTCGGACCCTTTTTTCCCGCCGTTGCCTTCGCCAAGGTGACCATCTCGTGTACCTCGCTGACGGCAACGGATCGGTCGTTGCTCTGCGGTGCTGCCGTCCGCCTGCGCGCGCTGCTGTCGTTGTTCGAGCTCCCGTAGTGCTTGTACCCATTGCTCTCCGTTGTGGACCGCCCCTGCCGCCGCATATCGTCGATGCGGATTTGTCCAGACTGCAGAATGTCTAGCAGGAACTTGAAGTTGGGCAGACATACAGTGAAAACAGAGAGGCACTGCACGACGAGAATGGCCACGGCAGCTTTCCAGAGAGAAAAAGTGGGATCATCCTGGGACGCGAAGTAATGATTGGAGTAGATCATCTGGGCGATGATCGCAGGAATCATCCTGTTTGCGTTAGCGAATGTACGGGGGAAAGGGGGCTGAGAGGATGCAGGGATGAAACGGCGTACAGGATGCGGCCTCCGAAGAAAGCCATCACCAGGATCTTGTTGGGCCATGACGTTTGAAGCTTGCTGACGCTCCACCCCATGAGGATCACCATGGCGAGATCGGTAATGATGTTCGTGACGGAGAAATAAGTGTAGAAGCCAAGCAGGCTAATGCACCTGGTAGCAGGAGCCGTGACCCAGGGCGACGGCAGATGGCACTGAAAGAAGACGACGATCAGCGCCACCAGTCCCCAGACGCCTGCCGCGATTTCGCAGGCATGGACAAGCGGAAGCAGTTTGTCCCAGGCCAGGACGCGAAGATTGAAAGCAGACGCCAATTTACAGGAGGCCAGGGCGAGTATAAAGAGTAAATCGGCGGCATATTTGCTCTGTTTCGTGTTAAAACGATGGAGACGAATGCGCGATCCCGCGGAAACGTGCCTTGAAATACGCCTCTCTGTCTTCGGAGGCCAGCACGTCGTAATGCTGGCCAAGACCATGTTCGCAGGCTATATATATGGCGACAGACTGACCCACGGAAAAGACCTGCCATGCTGTCAACGGATGGGAGATCAAAATGCAAGACCTGTACTTACTGTCCCGACAATAGCCAGAATATCATCGGCTTTCAACGTTTTTATAATGTAGAATTTTGTGCCGGAGCGAACAAAGCAGGAAAGAATATTGACAACCATGAAATACAGCGCGAGGACCTCAATGAGTGCCGACTTGTCGTCGTCTGTGATCACTTTTTGAGTGGCCATGTTGACGTTTTGTGAGATGGCGTAAAAAAACGGCGCAATGGCAAAAATTCCCTCGACGGCCGGATTGGCACTTGGACGTACAGAATATTCATACGGCCTCGGAGAGTATTCGTTTCCGCCGTATGAGTGAGCGGCGTCTACTAATCGAGCAATAGAATAGGAGTGATATTATTCCACTGGGAATATTGACCTGCGCGAAAAAAAATGTCGCCAGACCATTGTCATCACTGTTACATGTGAGCCGAACATTAAGGGGAGGAGGAAGAGAGAATAGGCGAAAAGATGCTACGACGGCCTATCTGACGACGGCATGGTCATTTCGGACGGGTCCTCGGATCCTCCGACGAGTCCTGTAGGAAGTCGGAGGATTCAGTATTGGACAGGGGATTTGCCGGACGATGTGTCGTATGAGTGGCTACTCGCTACTAGTTCCCTACTCCGTGCTACTTTTGTGCGTACCAGCCAAACGGATGTTCGGTCCTTCTGATGTATGAATAGGGAGCATTGCGTATTGCGAGATTCTCCACCGCGATCAGCAGAGAAGACGTGCGCAACGGTTAGACACTCCGTGCTGTTCATGATGACTAAGCAAGACTACGATTCGAGGAGCAGCAATTATGTACGAGTATTCATTGCCTTGACTGTATGGATGATGCATCGGATTTCAGTGCATTGATGTGTGCATATTTCCGGGTTATGCCGTTTAACCGGAGCTCTTCCAAGGTGTGGCGTGGCGTGACAAAATAGTATCATCCAGTACACGTTTGCTAGTAATACAGACCTGCCCTTATTATCTTAGGCTATACTATCGGATGCAGCTGCTCTTTACTACACTGCACGGAATGCCCATCTGGGAAGAAGATCTGCTCTGTAAAAAGGCAAGCCCACGCGTACGAGTACGTCGTTCGATGTCCATCACGTGACAACCCTGCAAGTTCACTCACCATGACTCGTAACTAACCAGTACAAGGCCTTACCATAATGAGAGTGTAGACTTCTGAATCAAATGGGAATGAATCACTGAAAGACTTTGAATAAGAGGGAGTTCATAAAGCCAATAAATACTGGGGGTCGATGCACATATTGGATCTTGATCACAGTGATGACTGTCCACGTGACATATTACTTCTTCCGCTTATTCTACCAGCCGGAAGCAATCCGGTTCTGTCGACAAGGATGACCCATTTATTCGAAACGCGATGGTGGAGGTGAGTGAGCCTATTATAGACACGTGACTTCTCCTATGTCTTTGCATTCCGGAATCAGGAACACATCTTTGTGAAGTACGAGTCAACAAGCATTCCCGGTCTATTATTCGGTGCACTACCTTTGAAATAATCAGGTGAGAGTCAGTCTTATATAGTTGCCATATTATAGGATTACGTTTCCGTCTTGTGTGATGCAATTCAAACCCAAATTTCAACCACTTGGACATTTCTCAGGAATTTTGAGACTCCTAAAAATAAGAGACTCAAAAATAATCGGAGCCGTGGATCGTGGAATTCCCCTGAAAAGTCACACTTCGGACCGGACAAGAGCCTTGCGCGTACGGACTACAACGGTGCAATGGCATGCGTTAGCGAAACCGAAACGCAAATTTTATAATTAACAAGGCGTTGCAACTAGGCCGTTGAGGCTACGTATTCCGTACTCGTCCTGAAGCGTGTTAGTCGGAAGTCACCCCTGTTTGCGGTGTAGTTCTGAATGCTACACAGCCACCTCTGGCCCAGTTATTGGTACGGGGTACAGTTGTATTGATTCTACATGTTCTGTAAGCTGGGTACAATGTGACAGTGCCACTCTTCCATGGAACAACAGGCGTGCTCTTCATCCCATGTCCGGCTCCCCGTGGAGTTGCCCTGAAGCTCTTCCTTCAGTTGCTCGAGGAGTCCTTGCCGAGCTCGTCGCCAATAGCGGTGCCGATGGCACTGCCGACCGCAGACCCGAGCGAAGCACCCTCGCTGAAGCCCAGCTTGGGCGAGCGCTTGGCGGCAGCGGCGGCAGCGGCGGCAGCAGTCGTGGTCGTCGCCGTGGTCGTCGTGTTGTCCTCCTCCAGGTCGTTGCCGAGGATGGTGCCCAGGGCGCTGCCGACAGCCGAGCCGATGGAGGCACCGTCGCTGAAGCTCAGGGGAGACCGCTTGGAGCTGGAGCTGCTCGAGGAGTCCTTGCCGAGCTCGTCGCCAATGGCGGTGCCGATGGCACTACCGACGGCGGAACCCAGAGAGGCACCCTCGCTGAAACCGAGCTTGGGCGAGCGCTTGGCGACATCGGCGGCCGTGGCAGTGACGTTGGCGGTGGTCGTGGTCGTGTTGTCCTCCTCGAGGTCGTTGCCCAGGATGGTGCCGAGGGCGCTGCCCACAGCGGAGCCGATGGAGGCGCCGTCGCTGAAGCTCAGGGGAGACCGCTTCGTGTTCGTGTTGGTGTCGCTCAGGTCCTTGCCGAGCTCGCCGCCAATGGCAGTGCCGATGGCGCTGCCCACTGCCGAGCCCAGAGACGCGCCCTCGCTGGCGCCCAGCTTGAAGGAGCGCTTGGCCACGTCGGTGGCGACGGGGACAGGGACGAGGACGGAAGCAGTGCCGGCCACGGTGGTGGTGTTGTCCTCTTCCAGGTCGTTGCCGAGGATGGTGCCCAGGGCACTGCCGACGGCAGAGCCGATGGAGGCGCCGTCGCTGAAGCTCAGAGGCGTGCGCTTGGCCTTGTCGCCGTCAGAGCGCACGTGGCCGACCTCGATGCCGGTGCCGAGGGGGAAGACCTCACGCTTGGCGGCGGTGGCGGCGGTGGCGGTGCTGTCGGTGCCCTCCTCGAGGTCGTTGCCGATGATGGAGCCGATGGCGCTGCCAATGGTGCTGCCAATGCTGATGCCGGTGCCCACCGAGAGAGGCTCGCGCTTCATCTTGCTGCTGGAGGAGCTGTCGCCCGACAGATGATCGCCAATGAGGGTGCCGACGGCGCTGCCGATTGCACTGCCGATGTTGATGCCGGTGCCGACCGACAGCTTGGGGTCGCGCTTCTCGGCGGCACCGCGAGGCTCTTCCTCGATGCCGACGCCGATGGTGCCGACAGAAGTAGGAATGTCGCCGGTGTCCACGGTGATCTCCGTGGTGTCCGGCTGCTGGCTGCGCTTCATCTTGCTGCTCGAGCTGCCATCCCCCTTGAGGTGGTCGCCAATGATGGTGCCGACGGCACTGCCGATGGCGCTGCCAATGTTGACGCCGGTGCCGACCGACAGCTTCGGGTCGCGCTTCTCGTTGGTGGTGGCCGTGTCCTCGAGGTCGTTGCCGATGATGGAGCCAATGGCACTGCCAATGGTGCTGCCGATGTCGACGCCCGTGCCCAGAGAGAGCGGGTCACGCTTCACCTTGCTGCTCGAGCTGTCGTCGCCCGAGAGATGGTCACCGATCAGGGTGCCAACGGCGCTGCCGATGGCGCTGCCGATGTTGACACCAGTGCCAACAGACAGTTTGGGATCGCGCTTGTCGACGATGGGAGCACCCATGACGGAAGTCGACAGAGCGACGAGAAGGACAATGTTGGAGGAATGCATTGTGCGGGATGTGGTGATGTTGGGTATGAAATAGAGAAATAAGATGAGATATAAATGATGCTCCAGGCAAGATGTGATATAAGTATGGGAATGCTGCACCAGGCAAGCGTTGAATGAAGTAGAATGAAGAGTTGCACCAGGCAAAGTGTTCAGAGGAAGAGGGGTGAGGAGGAAGAGGCTGTTGTGAGTGATGATGGAATGAATCTGGCAGACTTGGGGAGAGATGAAGCTTCCTTATATGCTTTTCACGAGCATGGCATCTCGATGCGATGGCCTCATCGTGAAGCCGTGGACAATTGCCGACGCCCCATTCTCGTCGTCCATCGGGTGACCGGACAGTTTGTAGAATCCGTCAGGGTCGATCGTGTTGATGCTTGACACCACAACTGTGTCGTCGTGGGATGCATGATGTCTCTGCAGACAGACTACTGAGTGCCTGTGGGGTTGGAGAAGACGAAGTCAGCACCACGGCGAGTCACGTGGGGTACAGCTCGTCGTTCATTGCAACCTCCTGTCTCTTTGCGTGAAAGCTCGTCGTTCGTGATATGACACAAGAGGCCTGTGCCATGTTGGATGGTTTCATTTCTCATGCCTCGTGATTCTATCACGACTGGCCTCCTTCCTTTTCGAGGGGCCTATATCGCATCTGAGCAGGTCACTGCTATATCTAGACAGTCGCTTAAGCATCCACGTTTCAACCCCTCGTGGAAGCAGTGCTTCGATTCTGGCTTCTTTTTCGACTTCATGTCGGATGGAACACGTGGTCGTACTCGTCTGTTGGTAGAATGGATGAGCAGAAGGACGTACCGTGGCTGTGTGGACGTGTATGCTTTGTCATGCAGGAACGGGATACGGGGGTTGTCGGGGTGTCCGTAATACTCCGATTCTTCTCCAAACCCCCGGGACCTGCACAGAGATCGACAGTACATCCAGCCCTATTTTCCACTTGGTCGTCACATTTCGTAGTCATGCAGACGCTCTGACCGTAGAAAAAGGGCCGGAAAAGAAAAAAAAACAAGAAATACGGCTCTTCTCCTTGTCATGAGCAGAACTGTTAAGCGATACCGAAGACAGTCTGGCAGCAGAGGCGGCTAGGACGAATGAAGAGACAAGACGTAGGGAGGGGCGGCTTTTCGTTGGTAGACGGGACCGTCCGCAGCAGACCGTCAGACTGGGTTATGACACAAACCCTGTATGCAAATACGAGCAGGTAGAAATGGCCTGTGTTCTACGATGCCGTATACGGCTGGCATGGGTGTATCAGTCATCGTTTGAAGACACGGCGCCCCTCTGGCGCCAGCCAGAAAAGGTAATTCTCGCAGAAACTCTAGAATGTTGCCTGCCTCGGCCGGTGAACTACCGGCCGACAGAGGCATACGCCATATGGTTCCGCTTTTTTCTCTCTTCCTTCCCCTACCAATACCACTCCGTATTGCGTAGGGAAATGCACCGTAGAAGAAGGCCAGCCACAAAAGAGGAAAAGGCAAAACGCAGGGGCTTGTTACAAAGCCTGGTGGAAAAAAAAGAGTAGCATCGGAAGGGGGGTCACAGGCTGTGCATGATGCGCAGAGAAGCAGTGGTGGATGCTCTCCTGTGGAGACCTTGAAAAGATAGCCGAACAGACAAGCTTTTTGGCCGAGAGATTTGCCCCAGACTGCGCACGCCTATTTCTGCCCGACGGATCCGAAAAAAAATGCTTAGCATCAGTGCCAAGAACGCACAGTCGTTCCTTGGAACATCCCAAACGAATCCCTGCCGACTCACATGCAAAGACGGATGTGCAGAGCTGCTGGACCAGCTTTCTGGTTCTCTGGTTCCTGTCGGTTTCAATCTGAAGCGGTCGGCTGGCGATCCCAGTCCCAAGTCCATGTGAAGACCAGCGCGTTTGCTGGATGTTCAGACTCTGCTCCCTGTGTTGGCCAGTCTGCCGTCCTGTTCCACCACCGCATCACCATGCTTGCCTTTTGTGTTATGCGCCTGAACCAACTCGCGATTCTTGGCAGTGTTTGAATAGTTGATCCTTTACGAGCCAGGCAGTTCTGGGAAGTAGTGGAGATGGGTGGTGAATGCTTTCTTTTCGGAGTGTTTTGGTTTTGGCTGTCTCGATCTAGCGCTAGAATTGCCGGTGCTAGGCCTGAAGCTGCCATTTACAGGGAGTAGTGGCTAATTCCTTTAGGCTACGCACGTACCTGACACGACGTTGCTGCTACTGTCCGTTTTCTGCCAAGACGTCTGTGAAATGCTGTTTAGGGCTCTGGGGATCAGTCGCCAAGACACTTGTTCTGTACGTCTGTCAATCGCGAGGACAAGTGGAATGTGGCGATTCTGTCCATTTTCAAATGTGATCCATCGCCATACCCAACTTTATTGTTCATCTGATATCCATTTCGTCAACAAGAACATGGGATTTCGGAGCTCATTACCAATTGGGAGCGAGGGGCCGATAGACGGGAATGGCCGTTGCATGGTGAAGGCAAGAGTTTATTTTCCCCGGAAGTAGTGCTATATTTTGAAGAATGATGATGACTAATGGGAAAAGCAAGGAAAAAAACAGGAAAAAAACAAAGAAAAAAAGGGGAAAAGGGAAAACAGGGAAAAGGAAAGAAAAACAAGGAAAACACAACATCACCAATTCCGTTCTCTCAACATTTCCAACCTCAACCTCGGGCTTTGAAAGGAAGACCGACGTCGACTGGAAGATCGGGTTATGGATGATACAAATGTCAGACTGGGTGGGGACAGGGGCGAGCACGTACGACTGCCATGCACTAATATGATGTGCTCCATAAAGTACTCCGTGCAGGGTTCCTTTGTGGGGGTGCGATAGCGAGTAGGCATAAGCGGATCCGCTTCTTCTCGTATTTTGTTGCCTTTGCTTCCTGCCCATGGCCGTGGTGGGCGTCCTAGTCAATACGGGCCACCTACTTGGTGACCAAGGTGATCCATGTCCTTGTCGGTGTGCATGCAGTGATCACTGCAGTGTCTCCAATTTGGCCCGAAGAAGGCTGATGCGGAATAGACATGTATTCCGTAGATCGTTTCAGCTCCATCCAGTAGCCCCGAGAAAAGACATACATTGATCAAACTCTTGATCAATGCAGTCTCTACTCTGGCCCTTTGGCCGTCAGAAACCCAAAATCGCAACCCTCGTCAGCCCCGTTGACTTCCCGCATGTACAGTCCACGGTATCCGCGCATCTTCTCGCGTGCCACCCACGGCTCGTTGGCATTGGCTGTCTGGACGTCCTGCAAGCGTTCCAGACGTCGACTGCCAATCTCCTCCTCCGTGAGGTCCACAGCCAGCACGCGTGCCTCCAGGTCGCAGCAGATCATGTCGCCGTCACGCACCAGACCCAGCATCGACTCCGGGTCTACACCCTCGGGCGCCACGTGCAGCACAATCGTCCCGCCGGCCGTGCCGCTCATGCGCCCGTCGGACACCCGCAGCATATCCTGCACGCCCTGCGCCGCCAGCTTGCGGGGAATGGGAATGAGCCCGGCTTCGGGCATGCCGGGATGGCCGACGGGGCCGATGCCGCGCAGGACGAGCACGCTGTCGGCCGTCACGGGCAAGTCCGGGTCGTCGAGGCGGGCCGCCATGTCGGCCGCCCCGTGAAAGACCACGGCCGGCCCGGCGTGCTGCAGCAGGCGCCGGTCCTTGGACGCGCTGGCCTTGAGAACGGCGCCATGGGGGGCCAGGTTGCCGCGCAGGACAGCCAGCGACGAGGCCGCATAGAGCGGGTCGGCCAGCGGTCGGATGGTGGACTGGGCAAAGGGGCGGAAGCGCACCGCATCCAGGGCCTCGCCCAGGGTCTGGCCGGCGACGGTGCGCGCTTCGAGGTGCAGCAGGGGCCGCAGCTCGGTCAGCAGGGCCGGCATGCCGCCGGCAGCGTGGAAGTCGGACATGTAGCCGACGCCGCTGGGCTTGAGGTCGAGCAGCAGCGGCGTGCGGCGGCCGACGGTGTCGAGGTCGTCGATCGTCACGGGGCCGCCGGCGAGAGACGGGTGACGGCGAGAGATGGCCAGCAGGTGGACAATGGCATTGGTAGAGCCGCCAATGGCCTGCAGGACAGTCAGGGCGTTGAGGAAAGAGGCTCGCGAGAGGATGTCCTGGGGCCGGACGGAGGTGCTCTGGGGGTCCGCGGCGAGGGCCTGGGCCATGCGCGCAGCCAGGTCGCCGGTCTGCTCGGCCACGCGCAGTCGAGCCGCCGACACGGCCGGCGCTGTAGCCCCGTTCAGAGGCATCATCCCCAGGGCTACCAGCAGACAGGCCATGGTGCTGGCCGTGCCCATGACGCCGCAGGTGCCAGACTAGGGGTCAGTGAATACTTAGAACAGAAGAAGAGGACAGGCCAACCGTGGGTGCGAGCTCGTCGTTCAGCGAGGCAATGTCTTCCACGTCCATCTCGCCGGCTCTATAACGTGCCCAGTTGTTCCGGCAGTCGGTGCAGGCGCCAACACGCGTCCCCCGATGACTGCCCGGCAGCATGGGACCGGTCACGAGATGCACGGCCGGCTTGTTGGCCGAGAGAGCCCCCATGAGCTGGGCCGGGGTCGTTTTATCACAGCCAAATCCGTCAGTTCCACAAGAAGAGATGGGAAGCAGGAGAGCCAAGATTCACCGCCAACGAGGACCACCACATCGACCGGCTGGGCCCGCACCATCTCCTCGGTGTCCATGGCCATGAGATTGCGCAGAAACATGCTCGACGGAGCCGCAAACGACTCGTGCAGACTGATGGTCGGAAACGGAACGGCCAAGGCGCCTGCGAGCTGAACACCGCGCTGGACGGCCTCGATCAGGGGGGCGCTGTTGGCGTGGCACGCATTGAAGCCCGACCGGGTGTCTGCAATGCCGACGATGGGCCGTGCCAGTGCCGACTCGCCGTATCCCAGCGCCTTGATAAAGGCTTTGCGAAGAAACAGGGAGAAATGGGCATCGCCATAGGCTGTGAGGCCCTGCCGGAGGCCACTGGTGGTTGCGAGAGGCCGGGCGAGATCGTAGTCGGCGGGTATCGTCTCTGTAGGGTGGCTGTCCCCTTTCGTCTGTCTATTTTCCGTAGCCATAGATGCTGCGACTCCGAGAATCCAAGAATCTGTGGCCTCTTACAAACTCCAGCTTGCGGGGCCTCTGTAAGATTCCGGGGTTGAAATACGCGCCTTGTGATTGGTGGGTGGGGAAGAACCCTTGTCGGCGATCACGCCTTCCCCGGAGAGAAAGGCGACGACAACTACGCATGGATACAAGTGGTCACGTGAACTTCATGATGCGGCACATAATAGAGGCGATTTTCGTAACTATGGAGGATTGGCTCAAGAGCCAGACTATATATTCATGATCGGCGTTGAGGGCGTGACAAACTGAGGACGATCATGTCTGAAGAGACTGTCATAAACATTGACGGGAGGACAAGTCTTCGAGAGGCTTTGCCAGCTGGGCTCAAGGCATTTACAGGAGGCCAATGATGTCGGTGAGCAGGCTGGTAACCTCGTCGAGGAGGTTCTCGACGACGGTGGTCAGAGCCGGGACGTCGGCCTTGACGAGGGCGAGCAGGGTGGTCAAGCTGGCGACGATGCTGGTGACGTCGCTGATGAGGGAAGTGAGATCGGTCAGGCTGAAGCGCTTCTTCAGGCCAGCGTCGGTGATGAGCTTCACGATCTTCTCCAGGAGGCCCCGGACCACGGCGGCGACGGGGCTGCCGACGACGGCCTCGAGAGCGGTCTCGATCTCCTCGACGATGGCGGTGACCTCGGTGACCAGGTCGCTGCTGTCGCGCTTGGTCAGGGCAGAGACGAGGCTCTTCAGGAGGGAGACAACATCGGTGACGACCGTGTCGAGCACAGACACGACGTCGCTAAGCACCTCGGTGGTGGTGTCGGTGAGGCCAGTGAGCAGCTCGACGACGTCGGCAATGAGGGTGGTGACGCCGCTGATCACGGGAATAATCTCGGTCACCTCGCCGAGGATCGACGTCAGGCCGTCACTGCCAGTGATGCCCTCGACAATCGTGACGATCGACTCCAGGCCAGACGTCGTGTTCGTGACGCCGGAGGCTGGGGTGTCAGAAGAAGGAACAAAAACTAGAGGAGACGATAATACGTACTGATGGAGCTGGCGACATCCTCAACCTCGGAGGTGACGCTCTCGATGAGGCTCGACAGGTCGAGGCTGCGGACCTCAACAGACGTCTCGAACGACGGCGCAGCCAGGGCGCTGGTGGCAAGGCCGGCGGCGGCCAGGAACATAGAAAGGCGAACCATGATGAAGAGAAGAAGAGTCTTGGAGTGTTTGAATATAGAAGTAGTGGATGCGGATGAGAGACGAGAAAGCAGCAGAAGGGCAGGGCGATGCTGTGGTTTATATACACGACGGCGTCTGCAAGAGTTGCCTGCCGGCTGGACGGTATGTCGCTGCCTGCACGGAATTGGGCTCTGAGCGTCGGCATTCAACTGTGTGGAAGACCAGCCGACGCATTGCCGAGTAAACACATCATTGTCTGGAGTCTGACTATGCGATCGTGTTATGGAGAGGATCGACTGCGTACTCCACATCCCTCCGGCCCCAACAAGGCCCCAATTCTAGCCAATCCCGCTCAAAGACTCCGGAGTGGAGTCGTCTTGTTTCAATACAGCTCGGGGAGAGTTCTGCACGGTTCGGCTACAAAAAGTCAGTTCCAGTCAGCCCACTCAGGCCGCACGCGCAGCCTGTGTCTTTTCATCACGAGGAGGCAACAGGTCGAGTGGTGGCAGGCAGAGAGCAACGGCCAGACGTTGCGTTCTTGACGACAAACATGGTCAGTGCTTGCTATGCGAAATGCCATATGCTATGCTAAAGGCTAATTCTAAATGCTAAACTTAAATGGCGAAAGAGGACGATCAACGCGCTAGTTTCAGCATTCTGACTCTCCCCAGAGTTGCTGCACGTGATATGGAACAAGGTGGAGGGGAGTTTCGTATTGCTTTTGTACTTTGCATGCTGGCGGCCATTCCTCCCGGAGTAGAACACTACCGTCCCATGACGATTGTCCTGGGGGCGGGACGGCGGTTGAAAAAAAGGCACCTGCGACAAGGTGAAGCGGGGGAAATTGGTGAGCTGGGCAGAGAGAGCCACGGAATGTGGCCTGACGGAAGGATATTGCGATGTGACTGAGACATGCGTGAAATATATTCCGGCCTACCCGGTCAGCCGTAAACCGGGCAGAGAGGGATGAACGACGATCGTCTCCCATATTTTACTCAGAGCATTGCGTAATGCATGGCGGCATATAGCAAAGGAGAAAACATCAGTCTGCAGAACGCTCATCTTGATCCTCAATCACGCAAGACTCGAGTCTCAGACAGCCCCTTCCGTCCTTTGGGGGACCCTTCTTCTTCATGTTTCAACCACGTCCAGTGCTTTTGTCCTTTTGGCCATTCATTTTGGGTCACGCCGCCCGCTGGAATTTACACTGGCTGCTCCATGCAGCCGGCGTCTCCTGCTGCCGATGCTTTCCGTCTTGGCTACGGGAACCGGAGTATCAAGCTTCCCGGCCATCATGGCTCTATCGTTTTTCAACTTTCTTCCACACAAGAAACACGTAGTGAAACAACTGTCGATCTAGGCTCTATCGTTTAACACTTTCACAAACTAAACACGGATCACCCGAGTCATTTCTCCAATAGAGTTGGCGCTGGTTTGAGTGAGCTTTGAACCTAATGTCGGCATTCGGAGTTGATAACCCCTATAGAACAGTGTACAAAGTACTGCCACTACTCGTATATACCCGCATAATCCTTTCCGAGAAAACACACGATGGACCAATTCCTTCGGAACCGCTCGCTATTCCAGTTCGCATGTGTGGAGGGGACCGAGAATCTTGTACCTTTCGGCGTTCCAATTCAACAAGGGACCAGACGCCGCAGTTCGGGTCGCGATCAGCTCGTACACGATCGCCGTCTTAGCCTCAGCTCCATCACGGATCAGCGTCCTAGGCCATCTCTGGCAGGGATATTTACGCTTTGCAGGCCCGAAGAGGTGTATGCGGCCGTCTCGGAACTCGCCGAGATTCAGCACATCGCGGAAATAGTTCATGTCGTCCAGGTGGTAGGATTTCACTGGACTGTCCGGATCTGCCAGGTAGCCAAACACGACGTCGCACGCGCTCCGCGGAAAGTAAGTTTCATACAGCGTGACGTGGCGTGGCTGCAAGACCTGGAGGACCTGCACCAGCCCATCTTCTGTGGCAAATCGTACACCCGTGAGATTGCACGAGTCAAGGTGTATGACTGTACCGGGTGCGAGTTTGGGCGCCAAGGGGATAGAAAAGTCGCGCTCTGTTTTCTTCTCCTTGCCTAACTCGTAGGGACTCATTTCAAACCAGTGGATATCCAAGACCTTGAGTTCCGACAGAGAGCCAATAGCAGCCAGATCTAGTACCGTCTGAAAGGCTTCCATGAAGTAGGAATGCTGTTCGTGGGCCAGCAAGTCCCTATTGTTGCGGCAGTGAGAGTCACGCGTCACGCTTCGTGGTCCTGAGATGCAATGCGGTCCCGAAAGGCTGATGGCCAGGTGCTTTAAAGATGAGAATACGGATACCAGAGATGCCCGTGTCGTCTCGTTCATCTTTTCTCGCAGGACATCGGAAAAGAAACAGCTGGAGAGGCTACATCGCATCTGGGAGTGGAATATATCCAGACACGTGCGGACGCGCAGCTGGGAGGCGAGAAGTGCATCCATGGCCATTTGAAACGTCCGCTGTGCCATGTCCCAAATCGGCAGAGCCAGAACGACCATTTTGTCGGTGTTGTGCAGCGTGCCATCCTCCTGACGTACAGAAACCCGTAAGGTCAACGATTCCAGATAGACGTGTCTGTTTTTATCGCCTCCACTTCGGACTTCTTTGATATTGTTGAAGATTTCTGTGAGAAGTTTTGTCTGCCGCGCCACTTTGTCCAGCTCTTCGGCAGTCGTCGGCAGTGATGGTGGCGCAAATTTACCATACTTTTCTTTCATCTTAAATTCGACCTGTTTCTCTTCCAAAAGGCCAACCAAGGTGCATTCTTGTAAAAGACAGGCCAAATGGCAGCCATAACGTCCAGGGCTGGTGATTCGGGCCAGATCTTCCAAGGAAGAGGTGGTGATGTAGATGTTCTTTCGCTGAAAAAATGTCCTGAAGCGACCGGAAGACGCATTGTTTGCCAGGGCACGGCATACCAGGCGAAGTGAGCAGATGTCTGGCAAGTCGATATGTGAGACAATTATTTCTATTAGCTCAACGGGTAGAGCGCCAAATGTTGCGGGAGCCATGATGAAGAAGACGAAAGAAATGAATGAAGGTTTAATGAGTGCTGCTCCCCAATAGGAGACGTTGGAGGCAGCATTGTATGTTGGTCTGTTTAAATAATGTCAGCATGCACGGGCAGGGTCACATCACATGGTATTTAAATCAGGTGGGTCGGCAGGTTTATCCCGGATAGTATCAAGTATTACCTGACGAATACGACATACGAAGTACATTGTATTATCTGTACCTTGCATATAGTCTAACCTTATTGCATCTTACAAAACACGTTGATGAAATAGAAAGAATAGAGAAGAAGAGAAGAAGAGAAGAAGAGAATAAATACATGATTAATACAGCAAAGAGAGAATACAAAATAGGTCGTTGGCAAGAGATGGATCATTCGCTCTTCAGTCAAATATTCCCGCCCACAAAGTACATTGCTCATACCAGATCCTCCAAGCTGCATTCATATTCCCGTCGGCATTTGCATCATATTCAAATAATGCAGTCCCTTCATGCTTTGGCCGTTTTGCATCATCATCGGCCGCATATGTATATGTATATATGGGTATATCTCCAATGAGGCTTACAATGGTGTCTTTGATGGTTACAATAGCATCAGGATAACCTTTGAGCAGAAAGTTTATGTTTGCTGCATTGACTTCTGCTTGCGTGGCGCCTGACTTGGTTTTAGGCGTCATAATGTACGCCCGCGTATTCTTGTTTGTGTAGTAACCTTTCGTAATGGCCGTGCCTCTGCTCAGGTACTTTGTTCCGGTGGTCATGAGGTTGAGAAAGTTTAGCCTGAGCGCTGCTTCTGCCCCGTAATGGACGTCGCCCTCGGGAGCAAATGCGAAGCTTTCAAAAACATGTGCCTAGGGAGAAGCCAAATATTAATATCGCAAGTCGTGGCTATGGACCACAAGTCTCATTACCATATATACGGCCTCGTCGGATACGATTGTCACCACTGTGCAGCCGACGAGACCATCTGTACCCATTCGGAAGACATCCGTACCGGAATAGTCTGAGAAGACCCGTTCCACCGCATAGGTATACTGTGCACCATCCGTAGCTGTATTGTTTTGTCAGTCACAGTTTTTGTTCCATCTATGTAGGACGTACCGGTGTAGATTATTTCCAAATTCGCTGCATTGGGGTTTGTTGCTGGAGACACCATGATCGATGAGCCTCTTTCACCCATAACCTTTTCTAGATACTCGTCAAGCCCGGCCTGATTAACCTGCTCGAGAACGCGTTTCTTGAGGGGTTTCGAGAAGGATGTGGCATTTGCATTGGCTTCCCCGGGCTCGATCAGAGACCGCTTCTTGGTAGAGGTCGATGAACAAGAACTGCATGAGGATTCAGAAGATCCACAGGCAGGACGGCACAGGGCATATGGAGCAGCGAAGGTGGTGTCTCTGGCCTTGAGCACATAGGATGGGTCATAGGTCCTGTATGATTAGAATGTTGTTTTATCTGCAAGTAGAGAGAAAGCCCATACGCTCTATCTGTATAGCCGACGTCTATGATGGCTCGGGCATCCACAAGCCCTCCGAGCAGCACAAGGCTGCCGAGCAGGAGACGACGCAGCAACATTGGAACGACTGGCTAAGAGAATGTGGTAAAAGTGATAGAAGGGGAAGGTCGAGGATGTGTCTCCTCTTCACGATAGATGGGGGCCACGTCTTGGAACTCTTTCATTATCTACGAGGTGGGGAGGAAGAGTGCACGACCTGGCCATTCTTGCACAAGGTATTCACGATCCACTGGTGCCTATGGGCGCCTATTCGTACGTATCTGATACGACACGAAGCGGCCCGTTTTGCCAAAAAACGTACGGCGTGAAGCCGACATGTTCGAAAAGAGATATTTAGCATCCGTTGGCGATATCTCTCACCCGATTTTCGGGATCTTGAGAACCAACAACCCGAGTCATAAGTTATATGTCCTGAGGCAGTCTTTTATGCCGCTGTATCCGTCATGTGAGAAGCTTGGACAGGAATAGCGATGTGAAAGGCAAGGGAATGCAATTTCCTCCTGTAGGATTCCGCAGGGGTTGGGTCTCCTGGGTATGATTACAGGCCACGATGTGGTGGATTCGGCGGAAATACTGGCAAACTGCGTGATGGACGCATATCCCAATTTCCGAGCCGTGCGGACGGATAGGACGGGAAGGGGGCACAAGCTTTCGTTTTGCAACACATGCTTATTTTCCGTTCTTACAAGAAGCGGGAATGATCGGATATGGTTAAAAACGAACCATAATAAAGCGGACAGAGGACGGGAAGCACACGCATGATACGGAACGACTGGTGATGTGACATTGGAGTCAGTCCGTTCACGTTATCCACAGTTGCATCCGAAAATGGCAACTTTGTTCGGTTCCCCCAACAGCCAGCATAAAGCTGCTCCCAGACTGATATTCAAACTTCTCTAAGATGTAGTTATGGACAGCCATTCTTTTGTCTAGTTTCCGGTGACCATTCTTTCGTCCGTCATTCATTCACTCACTCATTTTCTATTCATTCCTTTACAATGGCTTGCCGTCCTGCAGGCCGACCAGGACCTATATCAGGCCTGGCCGTGATGCTTCTGCTGGCATTCTATGCAGCCCTGGCCGCCGGGGAGTATTCGTCCATGCGTTCGCTTTGTCCACAGACATGCAGCGAACTTGGCGACAACCCGGCCGACTGGACATATTACCACAGCCTGCACGTGCTGAACCGCTGCAACCAGACGGTCTTGTTTGACACCAATCTCTTCAACGCCGTCAACGACAGCCGCACCCACCTGACCGTGCGTGCGTGCACTTTGGGGGCTGATTTGTCAGCCGCAGCGGGGGCGAAACGGGCCCACGTGGGGCGATCGACCCTACAAGGCGATGAAACGGCGGGCACAGTGCGGCCTGCGGCTCTTTCGTGGGGCACGACCAAACGCGCCAATGGATCCACTTCTGCTTTGTCAGCAGAATCGGCAGCCGTGGTGGACGCCCTCGTCGCGTATGCCGCGAGCAACGCCGAGGGCGTCTCCGGGCTGTTTTCGGCTCGGGGGAGCACGGCAGCGGCGGTGTATGTCGGTGCCGCCGTGCAGACCGCGAGCGCCGTCGATGTTGTCAGCGCGTTCGCTGACGCCGTGGCCCAGGCCAACGCGCCGCGCGTGGCCCTGCAGTACTGCGGCAACGCCTCGTCGACGACCGAGGAGGCCGTCTTTGGCGTCATCCTGGACACGCAGGCGGGCAGCGTGGCTCGCGTGCAAGCCGCCCTGGCTGCCTGGGCCGACAACACGTGTCTGCAGGGCGACGGGGTCGCGGCGACCTCGACGTGGTGGCCGACGACTTCGGCTCCGGAACTGGTCCTCGAGGACGAAGACGACGAGGGGGCCAGCAAGATGCGCCGGCGCGCAGAGGAG
Organism: Dryadomyces quercivorus; assembly: GCA_002778125.1. Lineage (NCBI taxonomy): Eukaryota > Fungi > Ascomycota > Sordariomycetes > Ophiostomatales > Ophiostomataceae > Dryadomyces > Dryadomyces quercivorus. The sequence continues at coordinate 1,438,910 of PCDE01000014.1, forward strand.
ACGCCGGCGCCGTCTGCCAACGGGACGTGCTACACGTATGTGGTGAGCACGGGCGACACGTGCTCGTCGATCGCCCTGGCCTACGGCATGGACGTGACGGTGATCGAAGACAACAACGACGACACGTGGGGCTGGATGGGCTGCTCGGACCTGCAGATCGGGCAGTACATCTGCCTGAGCACGGGCACGCCGCCGTTTCCGGCCACGCAGTCCAACGCCGTCTGCGGGCCGCAGGTCAACGACACGACGCCGACGACCAACTACACGGGCTGGTCAGACCTCAACCCGTGTCCGATCAACGCCTGCTGCGACATCTGGGGCCAGTGCGGGATCACGTCAGAATTCTGCACGCCCGATCCCGCCGACACGGGGTCGCCGGGAACGGCGCAGCCGGGCAGCAACGGGTGTATTTCCAACTGTGGCTATGCGGTGATCGAGTCGGTGGCGCCCGACTCCTTCTCCACGGTCGGCTACTTTGAGGCGTGGAACAAGGACCGGCCGTGTCTGCACATGGACCCGGAAGACATCCCGTCCAAGTACACGCACGTGCACTTTGCGTTTGGCAATATTACGGATGACTACGAAGTCGACATCAGCGGCTATCAGGACATGTTTGACCGGTTTCTGGCCGGCACAAGCTACAAGAAAATCCTCTCGTTTGGCGGGTGGACGTTTTCGACCAGTCCGGAAACGTATCCGATATTCCGGGAGGGCGTGACGGAGGCCCAGCGGCAGACGTTTGCCGACAATGTGGTGGCGGTAAGTAGACTGAAGGCTGTCCATGGAAAATTCTGACGGGCCAGTTTATCAAAGACAACGACCTCGACGGCGTCGACTTTGACTGGGAATACCCCGGCGCCACCGACATCCCCGAGATCCCAGCCGGCACGGCCGATGACGCGACCAACTACCTTGCCTTTCTGCAAGATATGCGGGCGCGGCTGCCCACGGACGAATACTCCTTGTCGATTGCAGCGCCGGCGTCGTACTGGTATCTTCGGAACTTCCCGATCGAGGAAATCGGCGACGTTGTTGATTACATAATCTACATGACCTACGACCTGCACGGCCAGTGGGACTACGGCAACAGCTACAGCGAGTATGTCCCTCTTGCTGTATTTTTGTGGCGGCTCTGACAAGCAGTCCTGGATGCGACGAAGGCAACTGTCTGCGCTCGCAGGTCAACAAAACAGAGACCCTGTCGGCCTTGTCGATGATCACGAAAGCCGGCGTGCCGTCGAACAAGGTCATGGTCGGCCAGGCCATGTACGGCCGCAGCTTCGAGATGACCGAGGCCGGCTGCTACACGGAGATGTGCACCTACGTGGGCCCCGACAGCGGTGCGACGCCCGGCATCTGCACGGACACGGCGGGCTACATTAGCAACTGGGAGATTGGGCAGATCTTGATCACGCCCGGTCTCGACGCCGACCAGTACTACTCGGACGAGGCCGGCGACATTGTCGTGTACAACGAGACGCAGTGGGTGTCGTATCTGTCGAGCAACACGTACGCTGCCCGCGTGTCCTGGGTCGAGGGCATGAACTTTGCCGGCACGTCCGACTGGGCGATGGACCTGGACGCCAGCTACTACGACAACGGCACCAAGGTGACCAACGGCTCGGGCGTCGTGTACATCGACCCGAGCGTGCTGACGGACGCGGACGCCACCATTGCCTGCATCCCGCCCTGCACGTTTGTGCTGCCGCCCTGGACGCTGTCCACGTCCACGACGATTAGTCAGCCACCCGTGACGGAGACGGTGGAGGCGCTGTGGACGTCGACGAGCACGGGCGAGAACGGCAGCCCGACGGTGGTGTACATCACGTCGACGACCGTGACGACCATCACGATCCCGCTGCTGACCACCGACACCATTTCCGTGTACAACGTCGTCTGGACCGACGTCGACGACACGCTCATCTACTTGACCAGCAGCGTGGAGATGCCGTCGACCGTGCTCGAGCAGGCCAACGACACCGTGACGACCGGCTCCACCACGGCCATCCTGCCCGGCATCATCTACACCTACATGCCCGGGCCGTACTCGGGCGCCCCCGTGACGTCGACGACGTCGTATCCGCCGGCACCGCCGCCGACGCCGCCGCCCGGCTTTGTCGCCTCTGTCGTGGCGCGCTCGGGCACGCCGTCGCCGACGTGTGCCCTCGGCTGCGGCTCGCTGTGCCTGCTCAACTGCGTGCCGACCATTCCGTGCATCGGCATCTGCGGCTGCATCGGCGTCGGCTGTCCGACCGACAGCGAGGGCGACCACTGCATGGGCGCCGGCTGCGTGGAAGACGACGGGACGGGGGATGACAGCTCGACGACGACGACGTGTGCCACGAGCCACACGGTGACCAACTGCGCGGTGCCGTGCACGGTGACCAACTACGGCTCGTCGACGGCGTCGACCTGCAACAGCCAGACGTGCGACCCGACGCTCGGCTGCGCTGCCACCGGCACAACGACGACGTCCTGGACGACGACGAGCGACTGCGTCTGGACCGGCAGCAGCTACGTGGCCAACACGTGGACCATGGACGACCCGGCCGGCGATCTGCCGGAGCTGGGCGCGGGCGGCCTCTATGGGTACCTCATCAACACCGGCACGGGCTACACGTCGGCCACGGCCAGTCCGACGTCGTATCTGTCTTGCACGTACCAGGGCCAGGACCCGGACCAGGGCATCACGGCTCGTAAGTTGCGCCTCTCCTTGACTTTCATGTGCTGACCATCAGGATACTGCGTCTGCTCCGGGTCGACGTTTGCGCCCAAGCCGGCGACGAGCGGGGCCAACTCGTGTGCCTACACGACCATGCCGACCTCGACCATCAGTGCCGATATCCTGTACGTGACAACGACGACCAACTGTGCCGCGTGCACCTATGCGGGCCTGTCCAAGATCGGCTGCACGGACGTCGGCGGCTGCACGCGCACAGTCACCTCGACGAAAACGTTCACCGCCACGGTGACGTCCACGGAGACGGTGGTCCCGGCCCCTTCGGCGTCGGCCGACTGCTCCGATATGTACGAGACTGCGTTCCCGCCGTCGATTCCTCTGCTGACGTTTTAGAACGCTGGTCTTGTTCTTCCAGTTCGAGATCTACAACATTGAAGGCTGGGCCGACGACGGCGGCGCTGCCCTCAAGAAGGAAGAGGAGGGCTGCGGCCTCTTTTCTGGCTGGGAATGGCACGAAGGCACCGATGACCACCTGCCGTACGTATACTTCAACATGGGCTTTCTCATGAAGGCCGGCTGCATCGAGCGGGCCATTGTGTCGGCTGGCGGACCCAAGATCTCCTGCCAGAACAACGACTGGCCCTTCCGACGGAGCCTGGACAGTGGCGAGGACGATGAGGACGACGAGGACAGAGCAGTGGTCGATGTTGTCGAAATCACAGAGATCACCGAGCAAGAAGTCCGGCAGGAAGCCACCGATGCAGACGCCGACCATCGTCTCTGGGCCCGTTCCATCACCCGCATGACGGCCTCGCCCCTGATCGAGACAGACATGCCGACGTACTCTTATTCGTATACGGGGACCAGCCAGCCAACCTACACCCCCATGACCTGGACAGACAACAGCAGCACCGTCATCATGACGTGGACCGTGACCGAGATCACGTCCGTCCTCGTCACCTCCTACACCGTCCTCCCCGGAGGCGATACGAGCACCGGCAGCGCTACTGGCACGATCAGTGACACCACCAGCACCGGCATCTCTACGCCGTCACCCATCCAGACCGGCATGGTCGGCAACTGCGACGATTTCTATCTTGTCGTGTCGGGCGACACCTGCAGCGCCATTGCCGAGGAGGCCGGTATCAGCCTCGACGACTTTTATGCCTGGAACCCGGCCGTCGGCAGCAGCTGTGCGTCTCTCGGCCTCGGCGACTATGTCTGCGTCGGCACCACAAGCAGCAGCAGTGCTACCGGCACCAACAGTGTCACCAGCACCGGCAACGGCGTCTCGACGCCTTCGCCCATCCAGACGGGCATGGTGACCAACTGTGACGACTTCTACCTCGTCGTTTCTGGCGACACGTGCAGTGCCATTGCGGCCGATGCCGGCATCAGCTTGACCACCTTTTACGCGTGGAATCCTGCTGTTGGCAGCAGCTGTGCATCCCTTGGCCTGGGCGATTATGTCTGCATTGGTATCCTCGGCGGCAGCACCACCGTCCCGGCGACGGCGACATCCACATCCTCGGGCAACGGTGTCACGACGCCAACACCTTATGAGCCGGACATGGTGACTGACTGTGACACTTTTCACCTTGGTATGTTTCTCCCTCTCACTCTTTCTCTCTCCTCTAACTTGCTAGTTGTCTCGGGTGACTCGTGTGCCTCGATTGCCTCGGCTGCAGACATAACAGTGGACGATTTCTACACGTGGAATCCCGAGGTGGGCACTTCCTGCAGCTCTCTGTGGCTGGGTTACTATGTATGTATTGGCATTCTGTGAAGAGTTAGACAACATGTACTTTAATGTAATCAAAATATATGAGAAGGCCGGTCATATGGCCTGGTCGTGATATGTATTTCAAAAGTAGACAGGAAACTGAAGCATGTTGAACAGTATCGATTCTCTGTCGATAATGATTGATCAACAATATCACTAAAATATAAAGAACTTTCTATTTAATTAACCATTTAAACCTTATTTGTTGCACTCTATAAAAGGCGCGAGATCCTATTCTTCCACCTCCTGTCGGGAAACAACGTTGCGAGCCTGTGGACAGAGCTTAAGGAAGTCCTGAAAAATACTCTTCCTAGACGAAAACAACAAAGAATGGAAGATGCCTCTGCGACGGGAAACTTGTTGCGCGCAGGAAAGAGGGCTTTTTGCCGGACACGTCGTTCGATGTACGCTCGGACCGCCACGTAGCCGCGATTCCAGTCCTCGATTGCATAGCCGAGTAGGCTCATCGTACCTTCAGCGGCTTCATTGAACCACGGCGCGGCAGGGGGAAGAGATCCACAGGTCGCATTTTGTAGGACTGTGTACGCAGCAGCGACGAAAATCCCGGTGTTGTCCAGCTTGTCAAGGTTGTCGTCGGCAACCTTAAGCTTTGTGCGAGACTCCTCGCTTTGGCAAACGCGGACGGTCATGGCCGTGTTGACCTCTTCCGCACGCGATGTCTGCAGAGCGTCTCGGAGACGCTCGTTCGTTAGCGCGTATTCTACCATTGCCAGGACGTCGACCCGCTTGGCAGTCTTGTCGCTTAGGCAGCCATCCCAGTGGTTCGCACGCAGTTGTGCGTACGGCTGTAGAATCCGGGTTCGATGCAGGTAAATGTCTTAAGTATAACTTGTTAAATAGAGACTCGTTAAATATCTATTTTGGGAGATTACTGTGACCATTCAAAGATATGTTCTTGCGTTTTGCGGTGACTAGGCATTAGAACAGCCCCCTTACTGGGACAACAGACCGAATTTACCCTTGAGATGAGAGAAGTAATGAGCCTGCCATCCCTTGAATGTCAGACGAAAGGCACGCTGACGAGATCATGCAATATAACTCTGTACTCGACCACGATAGAGGTATGTATTACGTAAGCAGCGAGACAGCTGCATTGCGACTACCTATAAAGGACGTCTCTCATCCTCTGCTTCCTCTCTCCTTCTTTACCACAGGCGCCTATATTAACAGGACATGAGATGATGAATATCTGTTGCACGCCCTGGTCTACGTTAGTAGGATGGGGCGTTCCCACCAAGGTGGGGAGAATCAAGCAGATTACAACCCATTTCCTAACAAGCTGGTAGCAACTCCAGCAAATTAAGAGACCGAGGAGTCTCTGAGACCGCCCTGACAAGCATTTCGGCCTCGCCATTACGGGATCCTAGATCCACCATCGCTGGGTATTCATGCCCCAACAACCAAAGAGCCTTATTGATAATTTTTTGGCTTTTACCAACCTCTCTGGAGATCACCCTCTGTTATCCCTCCTAACACCAAATCAACACCGGTTATAGCCACCGCTCCGGCTGTTATTCCCCCTTACCACTCGCTTCATCTAGCCATTAAACACCTCGCTCGGCCTTCCACTCAAACATTGCTTTTCGAACCACATAAGCACCTGCCAGGAGCAACATTCGCTGGCCTGGCAGACACTCAATTATCACACATTCCCATTACCAACCACACCGACCAAACCATACGCATCTGCCAAAACCAATGCGTCGGCACACTCACCTCTATTGATCCACACACAGACATCGCCCGCATTCAAGACAATGTCCAAGACGCCATGATGCTGGCAATGCACATCCCCGCGCCCAAACCCACAGTAACCTCACAACAACAACCCTTTATCGCACATGACAACGGCGTCCGCATTTTCCACTTACAACCAATTTACTGACACAGACCTCCCAGCAGTGCACTAGCCTAGTGAATGATGATCATGGTCTTCTCAGAGTGTGCAACACCAGTCCGCCCTGCAGTGCATTAGACTAGCCAATGCTGATCATGGTTTTCCAACATCTCCAACACAAGTTGATAGCAGGTCTGCGAGCGTAGGCATGAATGCGGCAGGCTACGGGTATGTGATGCATTAGGCTATCCATTGACGGCAAAGAACAACGACTGTCCGAAGAAGCAATGGCTTAGAGTGTTTCAGTCATGATGGATGTGAGTGAACTCGCCCTTGGCTTCGGCTACTGCTACATATGACAGAGGCGGTATTGTTTATTTTTAAACATCTTATAAATAAAACATTGTGTTACAGAGTACACAAACTATCCTTGGGATCATTATACATAGATGAAAGAACTGTAATGATGAACTTGTCATGTTGTGCGTCGTCACTTGTATTGGTTTTCTCATTTAAAGAGGAAGAAATACTCCTTTCTTACCTCATTTCGAAAGTATCCTGACACTGTATTTCAAGTAAATACATCATGAAGCTTCCTCGTCTTCTCTTCTGTACATTTCCTCTCCGGGTGTTGAGCCTGCCCTCGAATGCTCACCAATGTCCACGTATGTTTTCCAGTCTCTTCTTCTGGTCGACAAGCTCTGACTTTTAGCCAACGCAAATTTGGTCTGTGGGAATTTTGCCACAGGCAGCAAGAATGATGCGAAAGATTTGCTGTTCAACGTTCGGTTGAAGTATCTGGAAGGATCCGAAGAGACCTGCGGTGCGCCTGCAAAGACCTGTAGACGGCTGTTTTGCCATAATACAACGGCATTTTATGTACGATTTGTACCCTGTGTATTGTTCTCTTGCTAACCTTTAGTTCTGCAATGTACGGCGAGCCTTACCCTTGTAGCCACCATGCTGACCTCTGCAGGACAACCCCACGGAGATGAGTGTTCCATGCTCTCAGGTTGGCGACTGGCTGACGGATATTCTCAACTGCTGCTGCCAATCCCACACAAAGTATACCATTGGCGTGTCAGGCCAGCTGTTTGACGCGGACGGGTGGAACTTGGTGGTGGCCTATGGCAACTGCAGACACGACCCGGATGAAGATTGTCCGTCGAATTTCAGGATCTGGGGGCCGAACGGAGAGTGTACGGCATAGGGCGCGGAGGACAAGGCGATGGATGAGACATTCGTTTGGTAGCCGACAGGGCCGTAACGTCAAACAAGACGTGGTGTATTCCGCAGCAAGTTTCGGCGATTTGGCCACTGGCCAGGCAACCTTTCAGGTCTTTGGAGAGAAATACATCAGATGAAATTCACTTCTTCGCACGTGACTGTTTGCATTGTTGATGTTTTGTTTGCTCGTCCTCGAGAGAATCTCCGAAAATATTTTCCCTTTTTGTTTATCTAGCAGATTTTGCATACGTTTGGCGACCATCTACTAACCTTTTCATCACCCTGCCATTACTCGTTCTCGAGGTCTGCTCTCTAGATCAACCATGCTTGGTCTCTCGCTGACAATGTACTTGAAGGAAAAAGTCGTCAAGCCCATCCGCACTGCCTCGGTGCGGACAAAGCGGCTCTGCACACCGAGCTCCTACGAGCATCTCGACGAGTACCTCCAAGAGGACAAAGAGTACGTCTTCGTCAAGAAGGAGACGTACGACGGGTACAGCGAGTACAGCGAGCCTCCCAGCCCGAATTACAGCATCCTGACGGCCGCCGGAAACCCCCCTAACAAGATGGACCTGGAGAGTGTGGACCTGGAGAATGTTTGGGGAGGCGACATTGCCGACACCGACGTGTGGGTGACGGGGTCTGGCAGCAGCGGCGGTGTCCCGGTGGACGCCGACGCGTCTGACAAAGAGCCGTCGTGGCTGCTGGCCGGCGAGACGGTCCAGGACGCGGGCAACAGACGCAAGCTGCCCAAGGCGAAGCGGGCGCCGAAGACGAGCGAGCCTGCGCGCGACACGGGCGAGATCCACCCGCTCCGCTGCCACCCGTGGGCCGGGGCTGGCCATAGCTCGCCTGTGCAAGTGCCGTCGCCCGAGACAGAGTCGCCGCCGAACGAGCAGACGCGCGACCCCTCGCCGCAGTTGTCGGCGTCGCCGGTCGAGGAGGAGGACGATGCGCAGTCGCGGGACCGGCAGGTGTCGCGCTGGGTGAACGACATGCGTCGGCAACAGCGGGGCCTGCGGCGGCTGGAGCCGTCGCCGATGCGGATCGGGATGCGGCGTGGCGAAGAGGCCAAGAGCGACGGCACGGCGGACGAGTTCGAGTGGCCGACGCTGCTCAAGGACCCGGCCAAGAACAACCACAACCTGCCGGCCATGGAGCCGACGGGCGAGCTGCACCAGATGCGCATGCGCATCCTGCTCAACTTTGGCCGGCGCTGCCGCGAGGCGGGCCACCTGGCCAGCGCCGGCCTCGTCGGAGGAGACGAGCCGGTCGCCAAGTGCCACCTCTGTGCGGAGGCCGACGACTTCACGATGCTCCCGCAGCACGGCCGCCTCTTCCTTGACTCCGTGCTCCTGCCGCTGTCCAAGAACATCACGTACGCGGAGATGGCCCTGCACGTCAACACGTGCGTGATTGAGCGGCTCTTTGCGGAGTCGGGCCTGGGCCGCTCGCAGGCGCGCGGCAAGAGGGCGTGGGACAGCCTGCGCACGACGCCCGTGTACGAGGACTACCGGCAGGCGCTGGTGCTGGCGACGCACCGCCGCCGTGTGCTGGAGGAGCTTCCGATCCGGGTGGGCAAGTTTGGCATGGTGGAGCGGAAGAAGTAGGGGAGCTGGGCGCGAGCGCGGAGGACCCGGGAAGTGATTAGTCAGCATCCGAGGAGGGCATGGGTCTCTGCCGTGAGGGCACAGATAGAACAGGCAGGATGGACGGATTGCATGCAATGAATTTATTCAAAAATCTATACGCCGTACATGGTAATCTTTCCTACAGAACAGGCTATGCCAGCTTGCCGGACTTCTTGGCGGTCCAGGTGGCAATGGCGTCCATGAGGGCGGGCGAGAGGGCGTCGTAGGTCTCGAGGCCGAGCTTGTGGAGGCGGCCGCGGACGTCGTCCATGCCGCTGGGGTCGAAGCCCTGCTCGATGATGGAGGAGACGAAGGCGGCGAACTGGGGCTCCTGCCAGCCCTGCTGGGGCGACAGCTCGGCGTGGACAAAGTCGAGGCCGTGGAAGGGGTGTTCCTTCTCGATGCGGCCGTACAGATGGACGCCGCAGGCGGTGCAGGCATAGCGCTGGATGGCGGCCTCGGGGTCGACGATCTTGAGCTTGGAGGCGTTGGCGGTGACGGACAGCTTCTCGCGGGGGATGACGCCGACGATGCTGAAGAGGGCGCCGGCAGGCTTCCAGCACTTGGAGCAGCCGCAGGCGTGGTTGTGGGCGACGTTGGCGCCGAGCGTGACCTCGACGGGGTCGCTGGTGCAGTGGCAGCGCAGGACGCCGCCGGCAAAGGCGGCGTTGCCCTTGACGAGCGCCGCGCCGTCGAGAAGAGGATGCAGAGAGGCCATTGTGCAAGTAGAATGTAGAAGTAGAGCGTAGATCTTAGGGAGAACCTCCAGCTTTCCTCTCTCCTCCTGGCTCTATTTATACGCTCTTCTCGCCCGGTTCATATGCCGTCTCGCTGCATGTCGGAGACTCGCTGTTCCGGTCGTCGGTCAAGAAGTGTTCTGGTTGGCCGCAGACAGCCCCGAGCCTTTTCCGAAGTGGAGCGGCCATGGCTGACGCCAGCATGGTCTTGCCGGGCACGTCCTGTGTGCTGACGCCATCGCATGCAATGTGCCGCGCCCCTCTCTGGTCGAAGCTCGGGAATTCGCAATTGGAAGAGCAGCTTTCCCCGCAGCATTTGCCGAGTCGTTCAGGGCGGTGGAGCCATGCTTGGCAAGCAACGTTGGGTTTCTCCCAGAGGTTGTCCGAGAAAGGGAGACTGAGGAGCCGAAGACTGAGGAGGGTTCCGTGCAAACGCGACAAGTTAGTGCCAGCCCTACGAGGAGGTCTCGGGCGACCCTGGGGCTATATGTACTGCTGACGGGGCCAAACAGGTGCTGCGAACCCGGATGGGTGCAGATACCATTCAGGGTCCCTCTGGCCTGGGCTGGACACGGAAATACGGGAGTGGTCTGACCAATCAGCAGTTGGCACGTGAGCGCGAGAGCCGCGAGAGCCGCCCCAGCCCGCACGATGAGTCAGCACGCGGCTCTGAGTTTATCCGGCGATTCGCCGAGGTAAACATCTGGGGTTCCTCCACACGTCATGCAGCGTGATCCTTAGCTCCTGAATAGAATGCGGGGGACCCCATCCGCCATCCAGGAGACTGTCACGGTCAACCCCGTACACCGACAGCCAGGAATCACACACAACCACTACAAACATGGCCGCCCCGCCGCCCGCCGGAGCCTCTCAGTCGCCCCCGAGCGAGGCCTCCCGGTCCAGAAGGTCTCCGGGACATGGCCGCATGACACGTATCCGCAAGGCGTGCGACATGTGTCGTGCGCGCAAAGTCAAGGTAGGAGGACCGTCTTCCAGTTCGCGACCCGACCCGGTCTGACCCGTCTAGTGCGACGCCGCCCAGCCCTGTCGATCCTGTCGCGACCTCGGCGTTGACTGTACGTTCCAGTACATCTCGCGCCGGCGTGGGCCGACTAGTAAATACGCCGGCATGAGTGCTGCGCCCGACGCCGGTCTCGTGGCCGCCGCGTCGACGACTCGGGACAAGCTCCCGCCGCCGGTGTCTCTGCCGGCCTCCTCTCCGTCGCATCCCCCCAGCTTCTCCAGCCTCGCCAGCCTGCCGTCGCCGTGGCCGACCGACGCCATCGCCCCCATGCCGGTGCTGGCCCTGCTCGTCGACGACTACTTCACCTACATCTACCCGCTCGTGCCCTTCCCGCACGAGCCCACGTTCCGCCGCCGCTTCGGCAACGAGGCCGAGCGCCGCCGCCCCGACTTCGTCGCCCTCGTCGCCGCCATGGTCAGCAGCCTGGCCGCCTGTTTTCCGCGCAGCGCCCAGGGCCAGTCGCTGCCGCAGACCGACAGCGGCATGACGCTCAAGAAGCGCGCCGCCCACGTCGTCGCCTGCTGCCGCGACGTCGCCCTGACCGCCCGCGGCACCCAGCTCTACAGCCGCCGCCGGCTGACCACCGACGACGCCGCCACCAGCTACCTGCTGGGCCTCGCTGCCGGCTACACGTTTGACTGGGAAATCTGCCGCCGCTTCATGGCCGAGACCATGACCTTTATCCAGGAGCTGCTGGGCCCCGACCTGCGCATCGCCGCCAACGCCGTCGAGGACCAGATGGCCCGCCGCATCTACTGGATCGTCTTTTTGGCTGTGCGCTCCATCGTCCAGGAGGGCACCGCCCTCGGCGAGCTGCCCATGCCCATGCTGCTGCACGCCATGAAGCAGATGCGGCCGCCGCTGCCGGACGAGATCGATGACGTGCTCCTGACGCCCGAGGGCGTCGTCGAGGCCGGCGGCACCACCAAGTCCGTGTCGCTCATCACCGGCTTCAACCGCGTCGTCCGCGTCTACCTGACCATGGACCGCGTGCTGACCGCCGAGCTGCTGGGGGCCGAGAAGGCGCTGCCCGCAGAACGCGCCGCCTTGCTGCTGGAGTCGCTGCAGGACGCCAAGACGCTGGCCGACGAGCTGCCCGACGAGCTGTATCTGCCGCTGCCGGGCAGCACGCGGACGACGGCGCCCACGGCGGCGGCGACGCCGACGACCACGGCAGACGGCGACACGGCCATGGAGGGCGGCGAGGTCCCAGCCGCGGCGCCGACAGTCCCAGACATGGTGGCACCCCCTCCGCCCCTGTATGACAACTTCTACGACGACGTGCCGGGCTATCAGTACTACCCGCCGGGCGTGGAGGGCAGCTATGTGTACCGGACGCCGCCCGGCAGCAGCACGGACGAGCACCCGGACCAGAGCGACGACCTGCGGGTGCTGCTGGACCAGGAGCCGCAGCGGCGGCGGCAGGTGCAGTACGACATCCAGAAAACCAACATCTATGCATCGCTGCTGGCCACGCGCTCGTACTACGTCGAGCGCTACAGCCAGCTGGTGCAGGCGGGCAGCGTGGCGGATGAGTCGCGGGCCGTGGCCGTGGAGCGCGACCTGATTGTGCGCTCGCTGCTGCTGGTGCTGGCCATCATTCCGCAGTGCAACATGGAGCCCAACGGGACGGCGCTCATCAGCAAGATCCGGCAGGTGGCGTCGACGCTGCTGGGAACCGAGGGGGCCGTCAAGACGGGCGCGTCGGCGCAGCTGGGCCGGTTCCTGGAGATCTTGGTGCGGCTGGAACGGCTGGAGCACGCGGGCGGCGAGGGGCGTCGGCACCATGCAGAAAGAGAAAGCCACGGACATCGGCACGGCGACGCTGGCTCGGCGGGGTCGGCAGGATCGGTGACGGGCTCGACAGGGGCAGCCAGCGTGGACCTGCGCCTCGAAGACGACTCGGAAGAGCTGCAGGGCTGGGCGAGCTTGCGGGAAGAGCAGCTGCGGTTTGTGGCCAGCGAGGGGTTTCTGTCGAGCCAGAGCGGCGGCGAGCAGTGGAACTGGCGGTAATGGGAAAGATGGAAGGCCAAGGTAAGAAGAGAAAAGCGAAAAGTCAACAGTAAACCCCGAAAAGCAAAAAGCAAAAAGTGGGCACGGAAGGCGGAAGGCGTTTGCATGGCAACAGCGCGGCAGGGCATGGGACCAGAATTTTTGTATGAATAGCAGCCCCCAGGACGGACGAGAAAACAAGACGGCCCTTTGTGGTCGGTGACGAGTTCTTTGCATGCGGACGAGACGACCCGACACAAGGAGACGTTCGTGCGACAAAGTGTAGGCGAGACGAGGCGACAGGAGGGGGACAGAAGGGGCCAGGTTTCTACGAGGTTTTCTGGAGGCTCCCTGGTTTTAGCCTTTCCTTTCCACTGCGTCTTCACCCTTTGTTCATCATGTTTTTCACCCGCATCCTCGGCCTCGGCCTCGGCCTCGGCCACGTCTTCGCCCAGGCTCTCGCTGCCTCTTTCGACTCTTTTGATACCCTCGACTCCCTCGATATTGACCCTGCCATCAGCAACGGCACCTGCTATGGCTCCTCCGAGAACACGCTGGACGACGGCTTTCTGCCCTGCGGCAACAACGCCCTCGGCGTCCAGTCCTGCTGCTGGCACGGCGACTTCTGCCTCGTCGGCGCCGCCTGCTTCGGCATCCACGACAACAGCTATGTCACCTACCTCGCCGGCTGCACCGACGCCGACTACCACCACCCCCGCTGCCCCGCCAAGGGCTCCAAAGACGCCTGGGTCGGCCTCGAATACTGCGACGACGTCTCCGGCGACTGGGAGGCCTGCGAACAGCCCGACCACCCGACCACCATCGCCCCCGCCGGCCCCTGCTCCTGTCCCGCGGCCACGGCCTCCCGCACCATTGGCGAGTTCGCCGTCGGCAGCTCTCTGTCTGCCACCGCCAGCCTGCCCTTCACGCTCGGCGGCACGCTGTCGTGGGTGTCGCCGTTTGGGCCCGTCACCATGGTCACCGCCCTCTCGATGCCGGGCATGACCGCGTCCGGTACCCTGACCACGACCGTCATCTGGCGCACCACGACCGCCCCGGACCGCGTGAGCAGCGTTGGCGGCGCCGACCCCCTCTCCCTCACGACGTTGACGTCGCTCTCGACCGCCACCGTGCCCGTCCTGCCGAGCGTCAGCTTCGACCTGTCCTTGACCGGGGAACCCGTGTCCGCCACGGCTCCGGCGGGCTCGTCCACAGGCACCTCCTTCCCCGCCGGCGGCACCTCCACCGCCGCCTCCACGGCTCCCTCGTCCTCCCCCCCGTCCCACAAGTCTCACATCCTCGGAACGGGCATCGGCGTCGGGACGGCTCTGGTGCTCCTGCTTATCCTGGCTGCTACCTTGCTGGTGCGCCGAAAGCGCACAAAGCAAGCAACGACCGTCACAGAAGTCCCGGACGATGCAGAGTCCGCGTCCAAGACAACCCCCTCGACAGCCGTGCCGCCGACAGAAGCAACGTGCAACGAAACGACGCCGATGACTCCTGCGTCCGAGCTCGAAGCCCTCCCTGCCCGACCGTGGTCTCTGCGGTCTGAGCTGGAGGCCCACGGCGGCAGTGCCAGCCAGAGCGTGCGCAGCTCGACCGCCGTGACAGCCACCCCGACGTGGAAGATGATCTCCGAGCTGGAAGGGTAGGCAGCCTGTCGTCAGTAGCATCCTGTGATGTGTGGAAACTGTGGATAGGAATAGGAGTAACAGCTATGTGCTGTATGATGTACGAATAAATTGCCCCATGCAGGCCGTGATCTGTGGGCATCTGCTGCCGTGTAAGCTGTAGGAAGCGCCCCCGTTGGCCTGTAGGCACGTGACTACACACGTGACGTTGTCTTTCACTTAGTAAGCAAATGACTTGTCCTGCCAAGCGCGAAGACCTGGTTGCCGTGCATCGACTCAGCCCAGGTCACACAAATGGACAGTTGCGGCGCGCAGCGAGAAACGCAGTTCCGCCAGATCGTCGCAGCCTGTATCGACCAGACCGACGGCACCGATGGCGCCCAGCCGCCGCGGCCGTACCACCAGCCACGGCTCGTGCGCCTCTTCTACGAGCGCATGCAGACGACCGACGCCCTGCGCGAGCGCTTCCTGGATGCCTTCTTCGAGCACGTGACCGAGACGGCAGGGGACGCGGCATCCGGGCCTCCCGTCGCGCACGTGGGGGCCTTTGCCGACGCCCTCGTCGACACGCTCTTCCTGCCGCGTGAGTTGATTACTAAGCAGATGCGACGAGCAGCGGGCTGACGCGGCGCAGTGAAGGCCGTCGGCGGCAGATACGGCAGGTTGGTGCGCCTGTCGGACGGGCCGGAGACGGAGACGGCGATCTGCATCTTCCCGCCGTCGCCTCTGACCGAAGCAGACGAGGACGGCGACCTGGTAAGCTGTCGGCGCCACGGAGCTGCTGGAGCCACCGCTGACTCGGACAGTCTCCTGCCGGCGAAGCGGCTGCGGAGATGCTGTCGATGCTGGATTCGAGAGCCCAGGATCTGCTGGCCCAAGGCGGCACTGGCAATACCGTTGTCCTCCAGCCTCGGGACATCCGTGCCTTTTGCCAGTTCGAGCTCGGCCAGGACAGCACGGCTGTCGATGAAGCTCCTCCGCTGCTGACTCTTCACCGGACCATGGCCCAGATCCTCGACAAGACTGGCGCCGGAATGTACATTGACAGCATTCTGGCCGACACCGGGGTCGAGGACCTGCAGACGGACGGGACCAGCCATCTCGGCCGACTGATGCAGTTGCGGCTGGACGGATGGTGGGATGGCGGAGGACAGAGACGACAGGACTGGTGGGTCGACGACGGGGAGTTCAGAGAAGAGTAGAGCATGGTTGGATCAGGTGAGATTCGGCGCCAAAACCACAGACTACCCTCGCACTGCTACCTCGATTGGGCAGCCAATACTCGGAATTCAACCCTAAATTATGGTTCATTGGTCGTCTTGTCAGCAAATGTAACCCCAACTATCGTGACCTATATAAGACAAGTCTCTTCGTCTTTTCGTCGTTCCGTCGTTCCGTGTGATTGTCGTCTTTTTCCATTTCACTCGTCAACATCCGGTCATTCATTTCCCCGGTCATCATCTGTCCGTCATGGCTCGTTTGTCCTTGCTGTGGCTCCTCTTGCTCGGAGCACGCCTGTCCGCGTGTGCTTCGTCTGCCACGATAACGTCTGCTCCCATCTGCGAAGATTCTTTGGACGGCGGCAACACGCCGCCCTTCCAGGCCAATGCCATCCCCTGCCTCCTCGGATGCGGCTCACAGGTCGTGGAGGCCACTGGATCCCTGCTCCCCGGCAGCGTCGACGAGAGCGCCATCCCGTACTGCGAGCTCGACTGCGTCGTATCCTCAGCGTCTCCTTCTCAGTCCGCCGAGGCGCCTGCCTGCTATGACATCTGCGGCAACGTCAACGGGGGCAACGTCGAGAATAAGGGCTGGTGCATGTACTGGTGCGTGGCCGGCTACAGCGACCTGGTGGCCAGCACGGCCTGCGTCCCCAGCCTTGTCTATGTGCCCGTAACATCTGTCATGGACGGCCGTACCATTACCTACGAGCGTGAGGCTTTCCGGAGCGCCGCACGTCCTCTCTCCATGTGCTGACTAAGCAGTATTCTCGCAACCGGCGGCCTGGCTGAGCTGGTTTTCCACAGAGACCATCGTGGGCAAGACGATCACCTTGACGACGCTGGATCTCGAGTCGACGTCGTCTCAGTCGACGCCAAAGTCTACGTCTGCCTCCTCCACGGTAGCAAGCAGCACAGTGGATGTCATCATTACAGCCGCACCCACTACCACGGTATCCACGGCATCCACGGCATCCACCACATCCACCACGTCCACCGAATCCACTGAATCCGCCGCATCCACTGCTGTCAACTCCACGTCCACTTCCAGTGTTCGCATAGACTTGGGCGTAGACAGTGCCGCGCCTCGTTTTTCTGTCCTCCCGTGGACCAGTGCTGTCTTTCTCTGCGTGGAAATACTTCTAAGCATCTTCTGAACTGCTGCATGCCTCACCCCAGCAGATACTCTTTCCCACTCCGGACACGCTGGTCCACGACGGCACCCCACCAGACGCCCTGCTGCCAGACATCTTCCATGATGGCGCGGGCAGTGAGGAACATTTTGTAGCGGGTACGGCCGCACCACCACGAGCAAAACTCGCGGGCATCGGCACGGAGGCCGGCGTCACGGGTCTCACAGCCGGCGAGGAAGACGGGCAGCAGCAGCTGCTTCTGGACAAAGTTGGTGTTTCGGCAGGACTTGACGTGGTTGAGTGTGCGGCGGGCCAGGTGCTCGAGGATGGGAGAATTCGGTTTGGCCTGTATGTCTTTTCGGTCGTTACGTGTCCCTTGTCTGTCCTCCTCTTCGCTCTCTTCGCCAAGACGTTCCGGCTGTGCAAAAATGCGTCCCATGTAGAGCAGTAGGGCGTTGCGCCAAGACTCGGCGCAGTGGTACCGGTCCAGGCGGTCTTCCATGGCTCCGTCCGGAGACGTGTCTGGCAGCGTCCACAAGTCGTCTGGCATCTGCGGATCGGCAAACGCCGGCGACGCCCACATGCCCAGACGCTGCTGCAGCCGGCGCACGGGTGCCGTGTCAAAGCGCACGCAGGACATGCCGGATGCCAGCCGGTGCTCGTGGGCGTAGACGGCCAGACGGGCCATGAAGCGCAGGATGTCGAGCGGACAGCCGGTGAGGGTGAAGAATTCGTGGCCGGCGCTGTCGGTGTCGTCCAGGATGCTGCGGAGGGTGGTGGAGGACAGGCGCAGGCCCGCGCGGTTGGTCATGGCCAGGAGGACGTCGAGCCAGACGAACATCATCAGCTGGGACCGGTGCTGGGGCGAGAGCGCGGCAACGGGCGTGTGGTGGAGGATGCGCTCGGCATGGCTGATGTAAAAGGGCCAGGGGCCGAGGCCCGACGTGACGCACTGGACCGTTAGCCAGGGCCAGCACAGTACAAAAAGGAAGCCTCACGTCCAGCGTGTACAGGATGCACACGGCATCGAGCAGCGAGGCATCGCCGCCGCCGCCGGCCGCGATCTGGCCGTGCAGCAGCTGCATGGATCGGCGGCGGTAGAGCGTGGCTTCACGGGCGCAAGAGCCGCCGGTCTCGTGGCTGACGTGTCGGTAGGAGAGCGCCAGGACGCAGTGGCGCAGCAGGCGGAAGCTCTGGACGGCGCTGAGCGAGAAGCGGAACGGATTGGTCCGGCAGTCGTAGGTGAGAGGCAGGAGGCAGAACTCCTGGTCGTCTGTGTCTTTAGCGGAGGAGAAGGAGGCCAGATAGGAACGAAGCCTTACATCGAGCAAACACGCGCGTCAGAGTGTCATACAAAGCTGACGGCTGTATGTAAAAGGGCGGCTGGGATGGTTCTACGTTCAGGATGTCTGTGGGAAAGGGTGCACAGCTGTCGGAACTGTCTGGACTCTCAGGGCTGACGAGGCTCTCTGGACTTGTCTGGTTTTGCTGGGAGTTGCTGGCAGAATCTGTCGATGATGTGTTGGATGTGGAAGGCGACGGTGCAGCGCAAATTGGCATGAATGGCGGTGCAGATGCATCCATTGGCAGCGTGGAGCACAAGAGAGATTCAAGACCATCAGCCAGGAAAGGCTCCATGTACTGCTCTGTCCATTCAGTCTCGATGAATGGGGCCGTTTCCAAGGGTGGCTGAGGCTCTGACTGTGAGTCCTGCGTCTGTTCTGACGACGGCATTACAAGCCCGCCCATGTCAACAGTCGGCAGGACCGACGATGCCAGTCGTGTCCCGGAATCCACAGACAATGACTCGGGACATGTTCGTTTGGGTTGATGACTAGTCGAGGCTGGCCCACGTCTCCGCGGGCCCATGTCCATAACTAAGCCCAGACGAGGTGCGTTGCGACGCCGTTTTCTGCTGGGTCCGCCGACGAATTTGAATTCGCGCGGAGGATGGTGAGAGTCGACCTGAGACATGATGCCAATAGCTGTGTCTGATCTCGATATCCCAGCTCGAGTTTCTGGCGCTCTGATACAGTTCTCTGTCTGCTATCCCTATCGCTCTGGCTTACGAAATAGAAGCTGTCCCCGCACGTTAACCGGAAAATGGCGTGTTTACGGACAGAGATAAGAACGGGAAACTTGCATTTGTCCCAATGGGGAGAAATTGATAAAGATCTCCAGCTTCTTTGGACCCACTGTCAGCTTACACCGCATGACTCGACGGGTCCGGCAGCCATGCCGATGGAATGCTTTCCGAAACGGTGACTTTTATACGGAGCTTCCGGACGATTCTGGGATATGGTTGATTTTAACAGCATTTTTTACGATGTCGTGGACAGCTAGTGATAATATTGTGATTGTTGGGTAATTTTTTCTTTCTTTCTTTCTTTCTTTTTTTTCTTTTTTCTTCTTTTTTTTCTTCTAATATCTTGTCTCTAGTGCCGGAATCATCGGCCTCGATGTTGCCCTCGTGCTCGCCAGCAAAGGCCTTGCCCGAAACACCACCGTCTTCGCAGAGTACTTGCCTGGCGACACAGCCCCCAGCTACACGTCGCCCTGGGCCGGCTGCAACTACTCCTCGGTTTCTGGCAGTGATCCTAGCGCCCTTCGCTGGGACCGCCTCGGCTATGCCCACCTCATGCAGCTTGCCAGCTCCTGTCCAGACGAAGCCCATGTGCAACGCACGCCGTCTGTGGAAATATGGGACGATACGGTGCCGGAAGACAAGATCAAGACCATGTCCGAGTACCTGGAAAATGTGAGCACCTCTTTCTTCTCGGCTTCTGCAGCTGACCCTTAGTTCTCTACCGTCCCTGTCGACAAACTGCCGCCCGGCGCTGCCTTTGGCATCTCTTTCACCACTGTGACGCTTCATGCGCCTCGGCACCTCCTCTGGGCCTACAACCGTCTGCGCGAGGCCGGCGTCACCTTTGTGCGCCGCCGCTTGCCCGACCTCGCCGCTGCCTACGCAAGTCGCACCACGCATCTCGTCTTTCACTGCACCGGCAACGCCGCCGGCACGCTGCCGGACGTCGCCGACGCCGCCTGCTATCCCACGCGTGGCCAGGTTTTGCTGGTCCGCGCACCGGCCGTCAAGACCAACCTGATGCGCTACGGCGATGGTTACATCACATACATCATCCCGCGACCGGGCAGCGAACACGCCATCTTGGGCGGCTACATGCAAAAGGGCGTTGGGTGCGTGTCTGTGTCTCGTGGTATGATTTCATGCTGACTAAGCAGTGACGCCGCCACGTATGCCACGGAGACCGAGTCCATCCTGGCGCGCACCAAGGCCCTGAGTCCTGAGCTGCGGTCCCAGGAGCCAGAGGTTCTGTCGGTGGTCTCAGGCCAGCGGCCGTCTCGGGAGGGTGGCGCGCGTGTGGAGCGTAGCGAGATTGTCGTCGACGGTCGTCCTCGGGTGGTCGTCCATAACTACGGCGCCGGCGGCACAGGATACCAGGCAGGCTACGGTATGGCTCTGGACGCAGTAGCAAGCGTCGAGGATCTGCTGCTGTCTACGGCTAAAGCTTCCATGTGATATTCTAGATGAAATCAGAATAGTTATTTAAGACACAAGTATCACGAATTCCACATAATAAACCTCCACTGTGAACAAATCACAAAATCCCACCTTTTAAACTTCAAGATCCCCCAAACAAGATCCAGCCTTTGATTGGCCTCTGCATACTGTAGGCTCGTGCATGTCACGACATGACAGATGACGAAATTCGGGGATCCACTGGATTTCCCATTTTGGAAATTTCCTAAATAGGAAATCCAATCATCTCCACCCATTACCACCCTTCACTTCTCATGCATGACAGACCTGCATGGGCAAACAGCTGGGTCACCGATAACCGGAGTGCTATATTTATACTCGTACCTACTTATCTGTGGCCTATCCTGTGCATTGTTTGTCTGATATATTCCTCTCCAAGAGTCCTTTCGTTTTCCATCGTCACAAATCACACGTCACCTGCCCTCCACCATGTCTACAATGAAGGAAGTGTTCGCTGCCTACGAGGCACGCGTCGCCGAGCTCCAGAAGAGCTCGAACCCCTTTGCCAAGGGCGTCGCCTGGGTCGACGGCGCGCTGGTCCCCGTCCACGAAGCCAAGATCCCCCTCCTCGACGAGGGCTTCATGCACAGCGATCTCACGTACGACGTGCCCTCGGTCTGGGACGGCCGCTTCTTCCGGCTCGACGACCACCTGGACCGCTTCGAGCGCAGCCTGTCCAAGATGCGCCTGCACTGGCCGATGCCGCGCGCCGACGTCAAGAAGACGCTGGTCGAGATGGTGCGCAAGAGCGGCATCCAGGACGTCTTTGTCGAGATCATTGTGACGCGCGGCATGCGCGGCGTGCGCGGGGCGACGGCGGCCGAGATCGAGGCCATGCAGAACCGCCTCTACCTCTTCATCACACCCTACATCTGGGTGATGGACCCAAAGGTGCAGCTGGCCGGCAGCGGCTCGGCCATTGTCGCCCGGACGGTGCACCGGACGTCGCCCGGCTGCTTCGACCCGACCATCAAGAACCTGCAGTGGGGCGACCTGACGCGGGCCATGTTCGAGGCGCAGGACCGCGGCGCCACGTATCCCTTCCTGACCGACGGCGACGGCAACCTGACCGAGGGCTCCGGCTTCAACATCGTCGTCGTCAAGGACGGCGTGCTGCTGTCGCCAGCGCGTGGTGTTCTGGAAGGCGTGACGCGCAAGAGCGTCGCCGCCTCGGCGGCCCTGCTGGGCCTCGAGATGCGCATCGAGTTTGTGCCCGTCGAGGCTGTGTACACGTGCGACGAGCTGTTTATGTGCACCACGGCGGGCGGTGTGATGCCCATCACGTCGCTGGACGGCAAGCCCATCGCCAACGGCAAGGTTGGGCCGATCACGAGCAAGATCTGGGACACGTACTGGAAGCTGCATTACGACGACAAGTTTAGTTTTGTGATTAACTATTAGATGCAAGCCGGTAGATACTATGCAGCAGAATATAGTAGACCTTCCTACACCGATCTCTCCCGATCTTGGACATCCTTCTTTGCCGTTTGTGCCACCATTTCTCGCTCGATGTCCACTGGAATGCCGTCTGTGGCATGAAGAGCTGCCATCCGTCGCGCGTGCAGCTTCTCCTGGTCAATGTGTGGACCCATGAAACGGCCTCGTTTGGACAGAAACCACAGTGCCAAGATGAGCAAGAAGAAGCCCACCGACACGACGGACACGTAGCTCATGTTCTGCGGCGTCACCGGCCGAGCTGTCGGAAAGCAGGCAATGACATCAATGAAGAGGACCCAGGCCACAGACACGGCATTGACGGCCGTCCCCCAGCGGCCCAGCGAGAAGAAGCGCTCGGGCAAGACGTTGTCACGGCCGCGCCACAGCAGAATCGCCTGGGGAACGGCACACGACGTCTGCAGGTAGATGATGTTGGCGCTGACCATGGCCGAAAAGGCGGTGCTGGAGCCGATGTAGATGAGCCCGTAGAGCGTGACGAACGTGGCCGACAGCAAGACGGCGTTCATGGGCATCTTGAAGCGGCGGTTGATGCGCATCCAGAAGCGCGAAAAGGGCAGGGCCCCGTCGCGGGAGACGGCCCAGAGCGTGCGTGAAGACGTCGTCACCTCGCCGGCCAGACAGCCAAAGACGCAGACGGCAAAGAGGGTCACCAGCACCGTGGCCGCTGCTCGCGATCCGGTGCCCTGGAGGTAGATCTCGATCAGCGGCAGGCCCGTGGGCGTCTCCAGGACGGCGGTGACGTCGTTGATGGCATAGATGCAGGCACAGGCAAACGGGAAGGCCGTCAAGAAGCCGCCAATGAGCGGGAAGACAATGACGCGGGGCACGTTGCGGCCGGGATTCGGGATCTCTTCGCACATGTGGGCGCCGGCATCGCTGCCGAGGAAGCTGAAGACGGCGTTGACGACGGCCAGGAGGAAGGTCAGGCCTTGGTTGGACCAGCCCGTGCTCGTGCTGATATCGCCAAACATCCAGGAGGCCGGTGCATGGTTGTGGCGGCCGCAAATAAAGAGGACGACGGTCGTGGCAAGAAGGACGAGGACGGCAAGGTAGCCTGGCAGACGACGTTAGCGAGGAATGCGAGCAGAGTGGGAGACGATATCGTGTGCTTACTAATCAACTTGTTGAACAGGGGGATGACGTGGTGGCCAAAGATGTTGAGGCCGGCGGCCATCCACATGAACAGCACAGCCACCAGATACTGCTGCCAGTGGGTGTACTCGTATTCGGGGTGCCACAGGATGGCAATCGATAGCACAATGGACGCCACAATGTTGGACACGCTGCAGGCGCCCATCCACCAGCCGATGACGCTCAGCCAGCCGTTGATAAAGGCAGCAAACGGCTTGTACTCTTCGCTGGCAACCATGTAGGACCAGTAGTACTGTGCCCCGGCCACGGGGTAGGCGGACGAGAGCTCGGCCATGCCCAGGGAGACCACCACCGTCATGAATCCGGCCACGGGCAGCGTCCAGATGACGCCGGCACCGGAAGCTTCGGTGATTCCCGTGCCCACAGCCGAGCCAAAGCCGAGCCATGTGCAGGTCAGGGTAAAGGACAGTGCACTGAGAGACCAGACAGAGAATTGGCGAGGCATCTCCCGCTTGTAGCCCACGGCCTCGAGCTCGAGGTCGTCAATGTCGGAAGACACAGCGTCGGCCATGGTGATGGACGAGGTCGTATGATTGTGCAGACGGTGAAGAGGAAGGATGGCAGGAGGTGAATGGCGAAGAGATCCCTAGCGAATATGTGGAAGAGGTGGTTCCACAAGTGCCAGGGACAGGACTAATATACACGAGAGACGAGAGAAATACATGACGGCAGGTTGCATTGCCATCCTGTAGCTCGACTGTCTGACACGCCGATATGAAGATATCCAGCTGCCGAGGAGGATGACGATGCTTATTGGCAGCAGGGATGGCCCTTATCCACCTGTCCCATGTCTCCATTGGGAGAATTACGTCCGGAAAGGCCAGACAGATAACGTTCTAGGCCGCAGCGCTGTTAGCGCTACTATCACAACTACCGGGGCTATTGATATAGCGCTGTTAGCGCTGTTGGCGCTGTACGGTTTTTACACTGATCCTACGGAATACGCCGCACGACAAGGTATGGCCGAAGGAAGTCCAATCAAGCTTTGCCAAGGTCGGTAGGAAGCGGGTCCGCTGTGAAATGAGATGATACGGTACGTGTCAAACATGGTGGCGCCTTGCATTCTGCTATTCTGAGATGTTCACTGGGCTGTGTTCTTTGACGCCCAAATCCTTCCCCTTCCTTCCCTTCGTTTTCCCTTTGTGGCCTATTTACCTTTCTTCGGCAGCACAGCCTTCTTTCTCACAACGCATGTTCTCGAGAACCTTCCGCACGCTCTCGTCAATGTCACTTCCATCCAACAATACAAGCGCATACTCCAGCAGCTGGCTGCCTGCACGGCCAAAGGACTGCTTTCGTCGAGCAACTTCCCGTAAAACTTCCTGAGCTCTATCTTGGCCCGGGCATCCATCTGCGGGTGGAAGCCAAACTTCTGGATGGCGGCCTCGAGTGACGGATACGTCCCCCGGAAACGCAGCGCAGACTCGGTTGACGCATTGTTGAGCGCCAGGAAGTGATACAGTCTCCAGACGGGCGGTCGTGGCGACGGGGCAGAGAAAAATTCTCTGAGATGGGAGTTTCTGATCAGCTGCCGTCCCACGCTGTAGCTGTCAAAGAGTTCTGGTAGTGTGTCGGTCTCAAATGCTTTCCAAAAATCCTCCAGAGGGCAGAGACGTGTGGGCTCTGGTGGACAACCCAACAGCGGCTTGTTGCTTCCCAAGCTCTTCTCGTAGTCTCTCACGTACTTGTTTCCTGCAAACAGCCGGATGTAGAGTCCACACAACCTCATTTCTTCAAACTTGTGCTGGCAGAGAACAAACCCAAAGTCATACCACATATCGAGACCCGGCGTGTTGGGATTCGGGTGTATGCTTTCGAGCACGAAGGCGTAGAATAGAAAACAATACTGCCGTGACGGCGGCTGCATCTTGCGCCAGCCCCCGTTGCTGTAGGGCGGCCCCAGAAGCAACTCGGCATTCGCAATCGCCTGACATATTTCGCGCGTTTCCATGTCCTCCTGCGACACGCGCGGCGTCTTCGGGTCCAAAATGTGCTTGTTTCGCTCGAACCAGGGAAAGTAGCCACCCCGGCTGCTCTCAGGAATGGCATGGTATATCTCCACGATTTTGTCCACAAGAACACCCGTCTGCCGCCACTCGTGCACTTCGGCAGAGCATATGTCCATCATTCGAAGACCTTGGTACAAACCCGTTAGGTGGCTTTCTTCATGCTGGTGGCTCAGCCGGGTAAACCCAAAGTCTTCGCGCACTTCTGGGTCTTCTGGTATTTCATCATTGCCAAGGTTTTCGAAGAGCAAATCTGCCGTTGTGATAGGGCGTGCACAGCAATTCCGGAGATGATAGATGGACATTTTGTCTTGGCATGTCTTCCCACAGAACCAGCCACGTCCGCAAGCGGTACAGTGGGAGTCCGTATCTTGTCTACAGACTTCACATTCATGCCAGTCGTCGTCCTCTGTCTGTGCGGGAAGACGGTTTGCGCTCGTACTATCTACCGTTGTTTCCCTTGCATGGATGGTCAGCTTCCTCTCGTTGTGAATTCGGCTATACTTACGTTACTTCTGCTGTATCAAAAGTTTCAGCACTGTTATCATGGCTAGGGCCTTCACCATTGCTGTTCCCCTGATACCAGCGAAGGACGACATCTTCACGCTGGTCGGACAGACGCTCTTCCACAAGCCTGGCAATGTGGCCTTGCTCAGACGGCCGAAACGCAAGTGTGGAGACCGAAGATCCACCGACTGTCGACTCGGGCGCAAACAAGACCGGGCGATCTCGCGTGGGACTGTGTAGAAGCTTCTTCTTCATGGCCGCTTCCACGAGGCGCAGGCTCTTGGCCAGGCTCTGTCGCTGAGCGGGCGTCATCCACGGGACAAGAGGCACAGTCCATTGGTTGTACAGCTTTCCGTGGCTGCCCCGTGTACCATAGGAGCCCGATGCCCGCACAAACTCGGCACACAGAAAACAGCTGCGCTTGCTGCAACCAATATAGGTAACAACATGTGCGCCCGTGCAGTTGTGGTGCTGTGCTGCCAACAAGATCTGGACTTCGGCATGGGTCTCTGTCAGGGGCAGCTTCTGGGAATTGTAGCTCTGGATGAGCCTATTCCTCGTCCAAGGCCGTCTGGACCCGTTCCCAAGAATTTGTTTGGCTGTCGCATCCGTCAAAGACGAGCCCAAGGACTCGAAAACCTTGGCTGCCGACCAGATCTCGGCGGACGACGACCTTCTCTTCTTTCGACTCGCCGCAGCTCCGCCAAGGCTGGCCGTCAACACCGGCAGGATTTCCAGGCTTTGAAAGCTGGACATGTGTTGAGCCGCACGGACAAACGTATGAAAACACGTCCGCGGCCGGCGTAGAAAGCGCAGGTTCTTTGTGAGTTTTTCGGAATATTTCGTGGTGATAATCTTGTCGAGCTCGGAGCTGTGTTGAAGAATGTTGAATGCAGCCTGGACGACCTCAATCCTGCCTTCGGGCGTATCCAAGTACTCTGTCTTGGTTGCCAGCTGGCGAAAGAGAGCCAGGGTTTCCACGAGAGCACGCTCGTTGGCGGGTAGTTGTGCCAGCTTGTCATCGGTGGTTGCCGGCATAGCTGCGTCCAGCATTTCCAAGGCAGTCTTTGCATAGTGCAGGATTCTAGTCCGATACAACTGCAGGACGACGTCGCGCAGGCGCAGTGGACCTTTGTCCACAGAAGTAATGTCTAGAACTGTCAGTTTTCGAAACGACGAGAGCACGTCAAGAACCAAACGAACCGATGACCTCGCTCTTGTTCACTTCTTGCAGGCCCAGTGCAAGTTCCTGCAGCATACGAATGCATTCTTCATCGCCCCGAAACATATTGTTCTTCGCCACTAGCACGTCGACATGGTCAGGCCATTCCACCATCATGCAGCACGCGACCTGCTTGCCACCCTTTTCGCCAGACACGACCTCGGACAGCCGGTCCAAAAAGGCTCGCTTAAGCTTTTCCTCGTCAAAACTAGTGATTGTTGCTGTCTGAACAGAAGAAATGTCGAACACGTCGTTGGGCTCGTCGTTGTTATCCATGCTTGATTCGTCGTAGGTAGTGGCCTCTTCCACCTGACCTCCATTCCGCAGACATAGCAACTTTGCATAGGCTTCGAATCAGGCCATGTTCAGCCCAGCCTCGTGCCAGATACTGTCGGTTTGAGAAGCCATTCTGTTGTAGCGTATTCAGGGAAGACCATAACCATCATTAACTAGCTAGTGCCCCTGCAGGGAGGTCTGGCATATGCCTACAGAGTGGGGCACTGCCCTGGTTACGTGGACCAGGGCGTGCAACACTGCCTCTTAGACTACCTAGCAGGGGGAAGGAAGATACATAGTAAACACTACTAATTGGTAGTAAAAGCAAAGTACTATGTTTCTCGTGCTTCAGCGCACAGAGATGATTTGAAGCAATAAAAGCAGCTGTAGTGAGAAAAGTATTACTAAGTAAACAAATAAACAATTTAAACGAAGTCCTCTGGGTTTAGACGTAGGAGCTTAACAAAGCGGGCATGCTTAATGCGCTGCAAGGGCTTCGTTAGGCTGTCTGCTACTATGTTGTTAGTGCTAATATGTTGTAGACGAAAGGCTTGCTTTTTAATTTGTTTAATAACTTATTTAAAGCGGATATTAATGTGCTTAGTACAAGCCTTTTTATTAGGGTTAAGCGCTATAATTAAGGCGTTCTTACTATTTGTAAATAAAAGCTTTAGCGCTAGCACTATTATATTTATATTGTATAGGATAGCTTTAATTTAAAGGAGTGCTTAGCTTATAAGCGTTAGATTAATAAATTTTACCTTTATTATAAATAAAGTTACTAAGGACTATACCTTAGATTTTTATAAGACTAAGCTACTAGTAAGTATTATTATGTAGCCTTTTATAAATTAATAAGAAGGCTTATTATTAGTAAAGGAAGTATTATTATATACTTTTAGTATAATATTATTAATATATTTAAGGCTACTTAGCGCTATAAAATAGTAAGAAGTAGTAGTTAAGTAGTAGTATAAGTACTTTAATAAGGCTTAGTAAGCTAGTAAGGAACTACTATTAGCCTTATATAGCTAACTAACTATATAAGTAATATTTAAGCGCGTTACTATAGTAATATAATTAACGCTACTTATATTTTTAAAGTATTTTTATTATTATAACTTATTAAGCTTTTAAGTATTTAGTAAGAATAGGTTTAATAGCTAAAGCGTATTAGTACTATTTAAGTTTATTATTTTAAAGTAGTATAAGACTTTTATAATATAGTTATATTAGTTAATAAAGATATATTAATTAAGATAGTTTTAGCAAATATTAAGTCTTAAGAAGTAGCTTACTAAGCTAAGATATTATAAAGGGTATTAGGCTACTAGCTTTAAGGCTACTTTATAAGTAGCTTTAATAGTTAGTATAGTAATAAGTAAGTTATTAACGTAAATAAGGATAAAAACGTTTATAATAGTATTATAAAAAAGGTATAGTTTTAATATAAAAAGGATAAAGCTAAAAGACTTTATTAAAGGGTTAAGTATATTAAACTACTATTTTAGGCTATATAAGAGGCTATATAAGGCCTAACGCAAAAGATAAATACATTTTATACTATTATAAAAATTAGTAGGTTATTAAATATATACTTTATTAGCTAAAAGGATAAGAGTATTTAGAAAGGCAACTTAAAAGTTATATTATTTAACTTTTATATCTTATAATATATATATTATAAAAAAAACGTAAAGGGTAGTATTAGTTACTATAGTAGCAAATATAAACTTTATAAACTATATATTAGGGTTTTTATAGTTCTTATAAATAACCTAGTAAGCCTTTACTATACTATTATCTTTTTTTATAATTATTTATTTACTTAGTAAGACTTTAGCGTTAGGTAGTAAGTTAACTAAATCTTAAGTATACATCTCTTAAAGACTATTATATTATTTTTAAAAGGTAAGCTTTTACTTAGTAAGAAAATTATTACGCTTTTAAGCGTTATAAAAGGTCTTTAGTAGTAGTAAGGGATTAATAATAAAGGACTTTATTAAAAGTACTTTAGCGTTTATAGTAGTTATAGTAAAGTAAATAATATTGTCTTTAGTAAGTTCCTCTTATCTCTTTATAAGAGATATTAATAGTATATTAAAATCCTTTAGTACTAACTAAGATATAGTACTATCCTAACTACTACTCTTACTACCTTTATTATATATGCAAAAACTTATTATTATATAGTAGTTTAGGCGTGCTTATTAGCGTAAGCTATATTAGGTTTAAGCATTATTAATTTTAGTTATATCCTTATAAGACTAAGTAAGAGTAGTTATAGTATTAATAAAGGGTAGTAACATTATTATCTTAGTAAAAGGTATAGTTATTAAAGAAACTATTATAGCTATATAGCTTAGTATAATAAGAGGCGTAGCCTTTTAAAAGCGTATATAACGTAAAGACTCTAGCTTTAGTATTTACTTTAGTATAACTTATATAAGTTATATAGTAGGTTTTAAAGATATTAATTCTAGCGTTAGTAATAGTAAAGTTGCTAAGGCAACTTAATTATTGTTTTCTAAAGTATAAGTCTAGTCTTTTAAAGAGTTATAAATAGTAAGGCTATTAAGGTAGGAGACTTTATTAGCCTTAAAAGAAATAGTACTATTAATAAAGGCTACCTCTTTTATTATAAAAGGCTCTTAGTCTTTTATAAATTATATAAATAACACACGCACAATTTCTTTTATATCTTTATAGTAAACCTAGAAAATGTAGCTATAGTAGCTTATATAGCTAATTAGCTACCTAATATAAGCGCGTAAAAAGAACTTATTAGAGGCCTAATAGTATACCTTTTTTACGTAAATATAAGCCTTACACTTATAAGTATAAAGGTACTTAATATAAGGCTATTATACTTTAATAAGAAGGTTTAAAGCTATAAATAAATACTTATAAAGCAATATATATTTTAGGTTATATAACGTTAGCAATAAGTTTAATATTATAACTATAGTACTAATAGTAAATAGCTATAAGTGCTTAAAAAGGCCTTCTTTAATTAAGGAAGCTCTTAATTTATTAAGAATAGTATAACCTACCCTCTCTAAGCCTTTATTTTAATACAAAGTATACGCTATAGTAACAATTAAGGCTATACCTTAGTTTATAGCTTACTTCTTTATTTAAGAGTCTTAAAATAGTAGTAGTACGTAACCTAGTTTTATACTACTATTACTAGCTAAGGCTTATACTAGTAACGTAGTTTATTTCTTAAAGTAAGTAATAAACTACTTAATATAGTTAAAAATCCTTAACTTTATTATTATAAAGTTAACTTAATAGTAACTAGTATAAGTATTTAAAAAGTAAATAAAATATTAAAAGCCTTAGTATTTAAAGTAAATAATAATAGTATTTATATAAATAACTTAACTAGGTTTTAATACTAGGTTAAAAGGTATATAGTTAATTATCTTAGTACTTTTAGTAAGCTTATAAACCTTATAGTCTTACCCTTTCTAGTACTTTACATCCTTTAAATAAATACTAGTAGTAGCACTTACGCGCACAATAACGTTTAAGGAGGTATATAGCAAACAATAATATATAGTTTTATAGTTAATAAAGAGAGCTATAATATTTATTATTTATACTAAGCTAAGTATTTAAAAGAATAAGACGTTATTAATCTACTTAAATTATATATATTTAGTGCTATTTTCTGCGCAAAGCATACTATTTAAAGAGTTTAAATAAACGCCTTTTTTACGTAGTATACTTGTAGAGACTAGGTTATATAGTATGTTAGAACTATAGTAAACGTTTACTACGCTTAACGTAGTAAGGCTACTATTACTATAGTAGGCTTAAAAAGTAATACTACTACTTTACTTAAAATAAATAGTTTCCTTTATTACTACTATTATAGTTTTTAGCTATAGTAAATTATAAATATTAAAGAACTACTTAATATTATTAAAGATATAGTAAGAGGTATTATAGTTTAGTATAATTATATTTATAAATTTTATAAATAGTAACGCCTTTTTAATAAACTATTAAGTAATAGTATTATTATAAGCTATTAAACTAATACTTAAGTTAAAAGAGAGCTATACTATAGTAGCACTAGCTATAAAGGAAGGTATACTATTATCCTTTTTTCCTTTAAGTTTTAGTTTAAGGTAAAGTTAAAAATAATAAGATTTATTACTAAGGTAATAAACTAAGTAATAGCTATAGTACTACTAGTATAGCGCTATAAAGTATTAATACTAGCAATATATATACTATAGTTTATTAAGATACTACGCTTTAAAGCGCTCTTATTACGTTTATAATAACTACTCTTACAAAAGCTTTTAACGTAAGTTATATAGCTTAAAGCTTTCTACTATTAAAAGTATAGTACTACTATATCTTACTATTTTATAGTCTTATACTAGCTATAAGATTTCCTATAGTAGTATAAGTAGCGTTTTAGTACTTGTATTTAACTTTTGCTACTACTAGTTTATACATAAAAGAAATATAGCCTTAAAAGTATTAATTAAAATAGTATACTTAAAGTTATTAAAAACTATAAAAGTAGTAGTATTAAAATTAATATAAGTTTTTTAAAACTTAGTAAAGTAAGCCTTAAGCGTTATAAACTTCTTAAAATATATATAAATAAGCTTAGTAGCTATATAGTTAGCTACTATTATTATACTTAGTTATAAAGTAGTCTTAATACTTTAGTAATTAGTAAAAGGGTTAGTAATAGCGCTATTAAAGCTAAAAGGTATTAGTTTATTATAAATATTATAAGAAGAGGAAATAATAAAACTATTAATATAGTCTTAATTAAGGTTTTATACCTTAAGTACTTCTTTATCCTTATTAGTAAGGGTAGCTAGCATATTAGGAGTAAGCATATTAGTATTAATATATTCTTAAAGTTTTAGATTATTTAAAACAATAAGCAAGGCACTATTTTAAACATAAAAGTTATCTTCCTTTAGTAGTAGGATGCGTAGAATACGCTTATTACTAAGTATATAGTTTATAATAGACTATGTATTAAATATAGAGGAAGTAGTAATAAGTAAAAAGTAAGGATAGTGCAAATTTTTCCTAGAAGGGGAGGTTTTTCTGCGTAAAACGCAGGGATTTAGCTAAATGAAGCCAGAAAAGTGCTAGACGTGTTAAATACAGCTTAATAAAGCTGAATATGATGAAATTTTGATGGAATTCGTGATGCGCGCTGTGTTATAGCGAAAAAGAGGGCTCATAACCTGTTGTAGCGTATTTAGGGAAGACCATGACCATTATTAACTAGCTAGTGCCCCTGCAGGGAGGTCTGGCATATGCCTACAGAGTGGGGCACTGCCCTGGTCACGTGGACTAGGGCGTGCAACACATTCCGACGGTACAGATTGATGCTGTTCAGGAATGAAACAAGTCTCCAGAGATGCGGGGTAAGCAAAGTTAGGCAACGAGGTAAACCACATATAACATAACGGTTTGATTGGTGCTGCACGCGCTACGCCCAAGAATCACCTGCTGGTTTCCCGTCTTTTGTAACTGAGACAACATTCGTCTTATACGGAGGACGTTGCTGTCGTCTATTCTGACTAATCAATCTGATTATGTAATGTGGACGGAGTTGACCAGAGTTGGCCAGAGTTGTGAAAGGACGATTGTTATTGAGACCTCTTATTACTCTATACATAATTAGAGAGATAAACAATAGAAAATGAAAATGATGTTGTGACTTGGCCATAATATAATTTAAGCTCTGTCTTTCTAAGTTATAAACCTTGTATGAATGTATCCAATATTTTTCGAGTTAATTACTTTGTAGCTACTTTCGGCAAAACGGCAAAAGGAAAAAACAAGATGAAAAAAAAGCAAAAAAAATTGCGGCATGAAGAATGTTGTCCTGGGACCACCGTGAATCGAACACGGGTCTCCTCGGCCACAACGAGGTATTCTAGCCACTAAACTATGGCCCCGTTTTAACTGACAACGTTGGCGGAAGCGCCGTTGTACACCGGGTAATAGATCCAGTTTGCATGGCAACAATGGGGTTTGTGGCCCTAATTTGCTCACTGGCGTAAAAGGCAGTTTGCATAACCAAGAATATTTCAGCTACTGTTTCTTGAGGAGTGAACATTTTCAAATACATTTTACATGAAGAAATCTTCTGGCCAATGTGAAATTTCTAGTCTCATTATCATACACTATCCCACGTTTACTGCGTACTGTTGAGGTGAACATAGCATCATGTCATCTCGTCAGGGAACGGTTTCCGGCCGTACACGATGTACCTGCTTAGTCAGCAACTCTGTAGGGTAGAGGTCTCCCGTTTCTCTGAACTTACACGGGGGTATAAAAGTGGACGCGTGTATCCTTGACCTCTTTGCGGACCTCCACGAGATGTGCCTCGACCTCGGCAACGGTCATGCCGAGGCCGCGCGTCAGCGTCGCCTGCGTGATGGCAGAGACGCCCTCGAGGAAGTTGGACATCTGCCAGAGGCCGAGTGTTTTGGCCTCGCGGCCCTTGGGCCAAGGGTTGCCGGGCAGAGCGTACCTCTCCTCGACGACGTCGACGAAGCCGACGGAGCGCATGAGGCCAGCGATCTTGGGGGTCAGGAGCATATCGCGGCCGAGGCGGGCGCCGGCTTCTTGGTAGAGATCGTTGAGGCGGGAAATGGCGCTGCCCTTGAGGGTGTCGTCGACGGCCTGGAAGCGGCTCATAAAGTCCTGCCACTCGATGTAGCCGCCGGGGCTGAGGTTTTCGAGGGCGGAGCGCAGGACGCGGGCCGGTTCCGTGAAGGAGTGCCACAGCAGGCGCATGTGGACGAAATCAAAGGGCACCGAGCCGTAGGCCCAGTCGTCCTCGGCATCGTCGATTTCAAAGTGGCAGTTGGGCGGTACAAAGGCAGGCTGGATGGGGCTCAGGTCGGTGCCGAGCACGTCGGCGTCGGGATGGGCGGACGCTGAGCACAGTTAGATTCTGTGGACTAGAAACGGGCAGTGGAAAGCGGAAAGCGGACCAAAGTCAATGGCCCAGATGCCGGTGCCGGTGCCAATGTCGAGAACCCGTGACGGATTCTGGATGGGTGCACGGTGCAGCTGGCCCTTGAGCAGCAGGATGAAGATGGCATGCTGGAGATCTGTGGCGGTTAGCATGAATTCTGCGGGAGACCGGCACAGAAGGGGTCGGCCTACCTAACCGTTCTTGTTCGCTCTGCCGGGATCAGCAACTAATCGAATAGCCCGTCTGTGAACCCCCCCACAGGTAAGATACGTACCTCGTCATTGGGCATGAGGTATTCTGGTAGATGAGCAATGCTGCGCCATTTTCAGCGGGCGAGGGACGTCTACTCACTGCCTTCTTTGTATTTGTGAAATGTCCTGCCGTTCTCTTCGACGAATTCATAGACGCTCGAGCGCGCCGTCTGTGTCAGGGATCTGGACAGGGTGTGGTCAGCATGCGTGGATAGCCTCGGGGCCGAGAAAATATCGCGCAGTCGGGGAACGGTGGAAAAGAAAAGGCAGGGGTGCCGTACATCGCATCAAAGTCGCCGAGGGTCGAGTCGGCATCGGTATCAATCTGCTGGTCAGCACGCGAGTCTGGACCGTAGAGGATGGAGACGTACGCTCAAACCGGTGCTGAAAACCGACGATCCGGAACTGCCAGGTGCGCTGGCTGCGCCGCTGGCTGCGACTGTCTC
Organism: Dryadomyces quercivorus; assembly: GCA_002778125.1. NCBI lineage: Eukaryota > Fungi > Ascomycota > Sordariomycetes > Ophiostomatales > Ophiostomataceae > Dryadomyces > Dryadomyces quercivorus. Next base: position 1,473,685 of record PCDE01000014.1, read on the forward strand.
TGCTGTCTCGGTCGTCCCAATGGTCTCCATTGTCTCGGTGGGCTCGGTGGTCTCGGTGGCATTGGCCAGCTGCATCTCGTCTCCGCTTGAATTAAGCGCCATGATCGATATCCAGACGCGTCTGAAAAAAACTTGTGAATGGCTGCACGACGGATAACGATTTGCGTCTCGCAAAGGTCCAGAGATTGTTGTACGGAATACGGAATATGACAGGAGGGACAATGGCACAAAATGTCACGACGGGTGGAATTATGGCTGCGGACAGTTCTTCAACAGGCCACCCATGCCCGTCTGTGCCGTCCAGACCCTTCTGGGCCTCTGTTTCTCTGGCCTGCAAGGCATCAGATAATCCTCCCCCACCTTCTAAACCTTATCCCGCGGCGAGCGATTTTCCCACTTGCTTTGAAAAGAAAGCGCCGGAGCACAAGTCCGCATCCAGCACGGGTTTCCTACCCAGTTGGCGATTTAGTCCAGCTTGCGGGTCCGCATGATCTCGGGGGGAAGAGGCAGAAGCAGGGGTATTCGCAAGGTTGCACATGCTGCATGACGCCACCCGCAATTCGGGCCTGCTTACTTCCTTTTTCATCTTAGCAGATCGGCCAATAGAAACCCCCCCCAAGCTCCCTCTATGGTATCTTCTCCAGAGGTGATGTGCATCCTTCCCGCCATCGTTTGGGCTATTCGTTCTAAAGATACTCCGTCCTCGATGCTAGTTCGATCTGTGCTTGGCGATGGGCCTTTTGACGATGGAAAACAGCACGCATCCTTGTTCGCACGTGACAAATCTCGAGGATTCAGTACTTTTGGTTGACAAGTGGATAATCAAAAGTACAGAAACACTACGGAAATTCAAAAGGAAGAACCAACGGCTAAAGGTACGAGTATTTCAATTCCAACTATTTAGGACATTCTTCCTGCAATCATACATCATTCGTACTCGTGCGCTTAGGCGACATAGTTGGTGGCCCGCTTGGTGGTGGTGCTGCCCATCTGGACAAACATGATGGAGCCAAAGGGACCGTTCTCGTTCTTGTTGGAGATCTTGACAATGCAGAGGTTGTCGTAGCCGCTCTGGGAACCCGTGCAGGTCGTGTTGGACGGAATGGCCACCGTGAAGGTGTTGAACACGCCGACATCCGTGGCACGGCGCGTAAGAACACCGCGACGCTCCAGCCAGCGGCGGACCGAGCGGACGAGGCGCTGGTACGGCTCGGCAGCCGTGGGAATGGTGCCCTCGTAGTTGCCCTTGCTGCCGGCCACGTTGGTGGTGACCTCGGCGTCGACGGCCTGGGAGAACTTGCCCGTGGCCGTGGTGTCAATGATGGCGTACAGCGGACCGGCACCGTCCGAGGTAACAGTCTGCCAGGTGCCGTTCACGTAGCCGCCCGCGGTGACCTGCGCCAGGGTGTTTCCCGACAGAGAGACCGTGTTGGCAATGTCGGCCAGCGTGTTGGCGCCGCCATCGTCGGTGTAGCCGAGGTCGTCGTCGGTGTTGATGTCCTTGGACCAGAACGTCGTGGTGTCCGGCTCCGTCTGGTAGTTCTGGCCGTAGACGGCCACAGAGGCTCCCTTGATGCCCAGGGCCGTAGAGTTGCCACCGGCATCACCCGAGAACACGGTGACTTTACCGTGGGCAGAGACCAGGGGGGCGGCGGCAAGCGCAACAACGGCGGCGATCTTGGCATACATGGCGAAGAGAGAAAGGGGAAAAGAGCGAACTTGGCGCTGTCGAAAAGGTTGTTAAAAAGATAGAAGTGGAATGGAAAAAGAAAAATAGAAAAAGGTCACGAATCGATCGGAGCCTCGAAAAGAATGGAAAAGAAGAAGAGAAGAAGAGAAGAAGAGAAGAAAAGAGGGTAAAGGCAGACTGTTTAGAAGATGAGATGTGATGATGGAGACAAGAGAAGTGTTCGAGAGGGCAAACAGCCTCTCTTATACTTTTGGCCGTCCCCATCTCATCTCGGAACCTGGGACGGCGTGCCTGTTTCGCTTCAGGCCGAGTCGTGTCATCCCAAGGAGCCTGCCCGACCCTCCGAGGTTGGCATGGCCATGGACGCGATGGAAACAGGGACAGTTTGAGGAGGTCGGGCTAGGCCTCGTTTGCAGACAGGTTCACTCGCGGACGACGTCGATCCATGAGACGATGGACAGTCCGACGGATCAGTCATGGCGTCCGTAGGCGCCCAGGAAGATTGTCCGCTGCACTCAAACGGTGATCCAAACACGGATGTGTTCAGATGTGTTTGGGAGCTGCACTGGGATCCATCCTGATGATCGCCGCACATCCACGGAGATCCCACTTGAGCCTAGCAGGCATGCCAAGCTTTGTCGCCGCCTGGCAGTTACGGTGCGGCTCAACAATTAGGCCTCTGTGGTCGTAAGATACGGAGGCAAGGGATGCGAAAGACACGGAGCATGTCAAGCAGTACCCCTGTCTAACCAATCACAAGAACAGGACAGGTACACGTATTCGTCAGGCCTCCTGTTTAGAGTTTGAAATCTGCGGAGCGAGGCTTGTTTTAAGATCTTCCCACGCCGTTTTGTGGATCTTCTTGGCATTCTGTGACTGCAAGTGCTTCACATATGGCGCAGCCCATATGCAACCTGCAACCCGACTTCCGTTATGTGCCGCACGAAAATGCCGTCGGACAAAATGCGATGCATCTGTTCGTATCGCATGGCGCAACAGTCTGCATAGTGCTGACTAATCATAGACGGGCCAATACATGGGCCGCCAGGGACAGACGAGAGACGGGGTGGAAACAGTAATTCACTGACAAGATTAACTATTAGGTATGCTCACTCGGCTCTATGCAAGATGGTTCAGCCGAATGGAAACGAACACACATCACAACAGAATGACCAGAGCCAAAACCCCCAGAGAAGCCATCGACAACGTTTCTACGGCCGCCGATAGTATGCGAGAAGCGGCACTGCTGGCGATGGTCCCGGCATTCGGGCAGTAGCTGGGCGGGTAACGGATGGAGCAGGCCGCAGAAGTGACGGCGGCCAAGATGCTGGCGGCAGTGGCAGAGTCGAGGGCGATGCCGCACGTGGTGGCCGTGTTGGTCGGCTCGGTCGGGTTGTCCACGATGCTGTCAAAGTCGACCGCGGCACACAGGGGATCTGCGTTGGCGGAGGGCGACGCGGAGACGTCGAGCAGGCCGGACACGTTGAGCGTGCGCGAGTAGGGCACGTCGAGACACGAGCGGTTCGCCGTGCTGGCAACCAGATCAACCGCTGCGCCACCGTTTTTGGTCGTGAAGATAACGTGGCCCGAGTCGAGATGGGCCAAGACGCTGGGAGAGCGTGTGCTGTTGAGGTACGACGTCCCGTCGTTGGCGTGGCAGATCGTGGCCATCATACGGTACTCCAGGCGCCACGTGCCCTCCTCGGCCATACCCTCTCTGGCAAGCCAGAAGAAGGGGTCGCTGCTGGTAAAGTTGTCCGTCGTCAGGCCGGTCGAGAACCATGCGTCCTCGGATGCGGGCGTCCTGCCCTCGCTGACGGCCTGCAGCCACACGGTCTCATTGTACAGGTTGTAGGCGAACGACGGGCGCATCGGCCCGGCCAGTTGTGTGTTGGTCATGGAAAACACCACAGGGAACGCGCCAGCCACGGGTGCATACGTCTCGTTGCGTGGGAAGAGCAGGTGGAAGTCGACCGTCTGGGGGAACGTCGAGTTGGCTTGGCCGACTACGGGCCACAGCAGCAGTGGAAGCCATGTGTAGACATGCATGGTGAATGCCGATAGTGGTGGAATGGAAGTTGATAGTATTAGTTCTGGTCAGAGAATAGGAGAACATGAATTGTTGCCAACGGCAAATGGTAAAACCAAACTGCCAAGAGACCAAACTGCCAAGAGGAGTGTACGCGTGACTCCACGTCGAAGGATTTCCTACCGTAAATAAGCACAGCCTTGGCAAAATTATGCAGGTCGTGAATGTTGGGATGTTGGAAACTGTACAACTCCAGACGAGAATACAAAGGCTTCTATGGGGAAGATGAAATTGCACAAATGTCCGCCATGCTGCTCCCTGTTTGCAGTGTCCAATGATGAGCAAAACCTCCGTCTTCGGCCGTCGGAAACAGCCAAAAAGGAAAGAAAGAAAGGGGCAGTCAATTCATGTGTCACTTGAGGCCCAAAAGCCAAGACGGCCCACCCGTGATGGTCGTATGACTGGCTGGGCGGGAATAAAGGGAACAGCGTCTAATTTCAGGGCCAAAGAAGCTTAAAGCTAAAAAGAGAGCGAATCCAAACCTAGAAATCTTCCTTTTTCTGCAGCAAGCTGTTGTCTCTGTTCCACCGTTGCGCACTGTGCGCAACTTTTCCCTATAAGTTGCATGGTCCGTAAATCACGAGTACATGTCCCGAATAATGATTTGGATTGCTCAGAAACTAATACTATTCTTTCTTCATTATTTATTCAGAAGTCTATACTTTCGTCGAGTTTATACTTACGCTGTGATGCACGTAAGACGTATATAAAGTTGGCTTAGGAATATCATTGCGAGTAGCCTCAGACGCACAAAGCATGAGCCCCCACTGAAACTACCTTCCACAAGAGACTGGATGGATTCAGAGTACGTGACGGTAGCTGGTGATATAAAAGACGAATCCTGTCACTTTTAGCCCTGCCGATCCGACGTCGTATTTTGGGGCGAGCACAGGCACTAAACACGTAAGATAGACACAGGCGCTAAGCACCTCTGTACAGGGCAGCACAGGGCAGCACAGGGCAGCACAGGCCTGCGCAGGCCGCGCCACAGCCATGTGTAAAAATCGCAACTGCATCTCGGGGAGCCCGAAACTTCCACCCAAGGAGGCAAAAACGAATCCTTGCACCATAGCCATGGCATGGTATATAGCTGTATTAATTCTTCAATTTCTTATTGCTGGTCTTGAGAGTTTTTATTAATAAGGCTTCTTCCCGCCTCAAATATGCTGCGTCTTCTCCCTCTCATTATCTTTTTTCTACACCACTGCCGAGTTTTGAATTCGTCGAATCGTTTCTAGGCGTTGCAAATTATTTTTTCTCAATCATGCATTCTCACAAAGTCAACCGTGGCAGAACAGCAACTGATCCAGACAAAGTGATTGCCCTTGCTTTTGAGAACGGACTCCCTGACCGGTCTGCCATCGACTCGCACCCTGTCCGGAGACAGTTAAAGCCAAAAAGCCAAACAGCCTACAACCGAGACCTTCAGATATGGAACGCGTGCGTTGGCTCTTGACCTCAAACAATTCATAAACACAGCAGCTCATGTACTCCTAAAACAGATACTTGAAAAGATACCCCGGCTCCAGTCCAAAATATACGCAGACTCTGAAGAATTTCGCTGAGACAGTCTGGCGTGGGACAAAAGGCCGGCCAACACGAGGACCGGAAAGGCAACTCCGCGCAGTATACGAATTAAAATGCGTCGATTCTGCAGTGCCTGGGGACGAGAGCATCATAAAGCCATTCTACCATTTTTTACTACGAATACATTAAGCAAGACAACAATTATTGACAACCTGAAAGCTCATTCAAGGCGAGCTAAAAGAAAAAATGGACGCTGAGGACATCAAACGGGACATACCGTTTTTGACCATTAAAAACTATGTTCACATACAGAAACTACTATGGGTCTCTAATTATCATGACTACGTCCACGACGGGTACCGCGTGGATAATTCCAATTTGCTAAATACCCACTGCTTCACTTCAGATCGGCTGCAAGAAGTGTGTCAGGCTACATACAAGGTGGGATCTGCCGAGTGGAAACAACCGGAACTTCTATCCTTGACACTATTAGGACATCGAATTCATGATTTCGTGGAAAGACGGAATTCCAGAGTTGAAAATGGGATTCAAAAGGGAGCACTGCAAAGGAATGGACGAAAAACAGTAAGATGCAGACTCTGTTGGTCAGTTCCTTCCAGTGCAATGCTAACCTCCACGTAGACCCGAACATCCTATGGCAAAGAAGATGGAGGGGCCTGATGGCTTGCCACCGCCTCTGTATGCTCAACCAATTTTGCACTGGCTCGCCAATATTCTTTCACGTGCCTACTGACTAACCCTTCGCAGTTTACTACTCGCGGGTCTCGGGCGCGGTTCGCCCGTGACAGTAAACTTTACTTTGGAATACTTGAGTAGTAGTAGTAGTAGTATAGTAGGTTACCGTCTAGTAGGAAATTAGGTGTTTCTTCTTCCCCTAGAAATAGACGATAGATAGGACTGTAATAGAGACAATCACACACACACACACACCGTCTAGCAGGAAATCGAGTGTTTGTTACATTGCTCCCCTATAGGTAACGCGCCATACCGCCGCAAACGTCGACGCTCTCGTACTCAAGACCGAAGCCGCGAAGTTCCGAGATGATGCGGTAGTAAAAGTTAGCAGAGTGACCTGTCTCGGCGAAGCCGATGAACTCGTCCATGTGGTTGTAGTCGGCGTGCCACGCCCACGACCCGGCGACGAACCCGGCCATCTCATGCTGGTGGCTAGCCGACAGCGTCGTGCGGCCGCGCGTCGTGTACGAGATTTTAAAGCCGGGGCGGTTGAAGCGCTTTCTTAGCGGTGTGTTGGTGGCCGTCGCGTTCGTGTCGTCCGGCAGCGGCATGTGCACGACCGTTGTACCGTCGGTAAAGAGATTAACCATGATGTCTTGCGCCACGACCGCCGGCGTAGTAGCGTTCGGCGCCTGTATGCCGGAAATGTGTACGCGTGAGAGTAAGGCGGGTGTAGCGTCGCGCTTTACTGTGCTGGCTGCTTGCGCTTCCTCGTCTGCGCTCAGCGGTGCGTTACTCACCTGGCCGTACTGCAGCGTGCTGTTTCCCAACACCTCCTCCCAGTAGCGCAGGTAATCCAGTTGTAACGCCGCCGTATCTGTAGCTAGGCCGGCAGTGTCAACGTCCCATCGGCGCATAGGCAGGCCCTCGGGCACGGCACCCGCGTGGTGCGCCGCTGCCGCGTAGACCAAGACCATGCCACTCATGATGATGTTAGCAAGGTCGCTACAGTTCTCGCCATGGACATATGCACAAATAGAGCGCGCTAGGCCGTTAGAAGCTACAATATAGACAAGCCTAAGAGGATGCGTATAGCTGTTAGAACACAGGCAGATAGGAAAGCGGAAGATAATAGGGGATAATAGGCCGGACGTACGTCACTTTGCTCGTGCCAATAGAGCGCAGAGTGTGCCTCAGAAGGCGGCAAGACAGGCGCCGCTCCAGAGTAGCTAGGGCAAGCTCAGCTTCGTTGATGCTGACATTGTTAAGCTCCACGTTTGTCGAGACAGCCGCTGGGGCAAGATGGGCAACCGGAGAAGCGCATACAACCCGAGAGCCAGCAAGAGCCAAACAAACAAAGGAGAGAAGCTTCATTATAGCGTGTCTTGGTATCCGCCAGGACGATAGGCGATAGAGGAAAACGAAGTTGGGTTGCCAGGAAAGCATGAAAACGAACGATAGAATAGATAGGTTATGCCTTGTATTTATAGAAGACAACGAGTTCTCTAAGCAATACTAGCCTGTGCGAGATTACTCTACCATCGTAGCGTATGTAGGTTACAATATACACTTATTAGGTAAAATTTCGGCATCTCTCTCTGAATATCCAAATAGGTCTCGCCGGTTATATGAGCCTTAATTATGTGAATGTTGAAATCTCTACCACTCGGCCACCGTGCCAAAAATGAGAATCTCCACTTAAGGCAGTGCGGGTAGGATTTATAAACGCTATGCGGAACTCAACACCCCCCCCAGAGCTGGGTCTGACTTGCCAGCTCTGGACGCTGAAATTTTTCCGGTGTCAAGAGATCTAATTTTTGCTGTATGCTTGGTATAGTGGTTGTTCTAGCTGCTTCCGCCACAACAATAGACTTCTGTAACCTCTTTTTGGGTGCTATTGCTGACTATCCTCTGTTGCATTAGAGTCTTCAAAGTTTCTGGTCTCTTTAAAGTTTTCTGGTCTCGGCTCGGTTCGAACAAAGCGGCTTAGGTGTGTAACGAAAGCTTAAAAAAAGGACATTCTCTATTATCTCCTCTCTAGTTAGGTTTAGGTAAACGGAGCCTAGAACAGAAACTAAGCGTCCGAGGCAAAAGGAAATGCACACACACACATTATATATCTTAAAAGGACTCATCTGCCATCACTACGATCTACTCTATACGCCGCAAGCAAAACTTTTTTTATCCGACTTAACTTACCGCAAAAACAACCCTTCCCTCCAACAGGCAACAGTGCAAATCTTGCTAGCCAAAAGCGAACATGGAGAAAAAGACACAACCTGAACAAGCAAAAGTACCGCCGCGTAACACGAAAGCTGCCACCGCCGCTCCAGAGACGCCAGCTAGCCGTCCATCGGAAGGATTTTTGAAATCTCTCGCGCGGCGTAAGAAACTATATCTCATGTACGTAATGAATCTTCTCCCCTGTCTTTATTTTCCTACGATCACCAGTATCTAAACATCCTTCCTGGCGAAATACAGTGTTCTGTTTAACCTTGCTGTGTCGCAGTCCGGATACCTTTTTTGCATTTGGGCAGGCGGTTTGCAATGTGGGGATCTGAGCTCGATAATCTTGTCGCTCCTTAGTATAATCTATGTAGGTATCTTGTACTATGTTTAGATAACAGACCGATGCTAGGAAGTGTAACAAACACCCGATTTCCTGCTTAACAGAGGCCAAAGCACTATTTCAAGTAGAAATTGGTAGAATTCCCGCTAATTCCCAAATAAAAATACGCCAAGGCGCTACATAGTCACACCCTCATTCCATATATTCGGATACGAACAACAAAGTACCCCGGAACTATCCAAGTTCTGGCCATATTGAAGAGGACCAGCCCGGGGCCAGACTCTTGGGTAGCAAGGTTATAGGGGTGCAAAAAGTATGGTAAAAGTTATCTTGTCCTTCTATGCGTGACTGGCAGTGGAAGCCCGTATTATGTACGATCGGGGTCCTCTTATTTAGGGTGCGGAGGAACGTATGCCCGAAAAGGAAGCATGAAAAGGCATAAAATCTGAGGGGCAGGGCAGCTTGCTCCGAGTCAGTATTTAGGCACGGACTGGGAGAGGGAAGAAGATGGCCGGTATTACATGTGAGTTTGAGGTGTTATGCAATTATGCACAAAGCTGAAAACTTCAAATTGAAGTTGATTCACTCCTATCCGCCTGTGCAAAGATCATCACACAGCCTTAATGGCCTTTCGTACCACTGTAATAAGGTTCGGCTTTCGGAAGTGCCTTGATATCGACGAGGCCGAGAGCCACGGCGGACTGCATCCCGTCTATAAGTAGCGCGAGTTGATAACCCGTTTATTTCTCGGGGTGCGCACACCAACTTGTTCTTGTTCCGGAGCATCGACGGTCCTGCCCGCGTAATCATCCCACTTCCTGTGCGTCTTAGCTATCCTCTTCTTGTATGCTGCAAGCATTCGTGGTGCGTTTCTTAGGTGCTCTCTTGGCTTGTACGTGTTGTACTCGTATTCTTTACTTGGGTCCCGTTAAATATCTAGAGCATTTTCTCTGCAAGAGTCGTCAACATTAATTTAATTTTTTGTCCCATAAACAACCACGGCATTGTCTAAATTTCTCAAGAATGCTCTCTGGTGGGTTGGGCATGGATGCCCTGCAATGGTGGATCTCTGATCCTGAAATGGTGAGGCCGAAGTAGCTTGACGGGCGGTCTCTGTGACTCGATGGTATCTTGGTGCTGTCCTAGAGTTGCTACCAGGATGTCAGGATTATGGGTTGTAAGAAGTTAGATTGCCCCTACTAAGAGTAGAAGGGCGCCATCCTACTAATAGATGGCTACTTGTAAGGCTTGTAATAGGCATGGCGATGTGGACTAACAGAAAAGCATGTACGGAGTATTTAAACTCTAGTTGGAATTGTGTGTGCCTTTTACTTAGGCAGATTGATTAAGCCATTACCGACCCTAGGGTATTATTAAGGCGTGTCCTTAATATATCATACCAAACATCTAGAAATGGGGAATAGAGATCTTTGAGAACGGAAGCCAATGACGAAGACACATGTTTGAGTGTCCACTAACGTAAATCTCGCATGCCATCTTGCTGTAGTTGATATGTTTTCCATACTCTTTCAGAGGCATTGTTAGCTGGCCTTGGTAGCCAGGGGAGCCGATCCTCAGGTTAGACATGTTCCAGAATGTTTGCGTCAATGGCTACGTTGATGAATTCTGTGTCCCAGGCTGTCCATTGCTCGATGGATTGGAGGATCACATCCGCCGAATTGTCTATGGTAGATTGTGGCTGGTGCAGAAGATAGGAGAAAGAGCAGGGAATGATCAGGGAATAGGTTTTGGGTGTGGATAGGTAGGGACTTGGTAGGAAATAGAGAGTGGTAAGCCCCCCCTTTGAGAAGTAGGATTTTAGACAGATTTTGGGTTTAGAGGGAAAGAAGGTGGAATCTGTTGTAGGCTTTGGAGGTATCAGGGATACCAGGGAAAGACTTCGATGGTACTTGGGGGTATCTTTTCTTCTGCGTGTCTTTCACTACTACTGCTAACTAACTACGTGTCCCCCGGATCCTAAAACTTGGACTGAAGTTCTTTGCTAAAGACATTAAAGATTTACTTCATCCTATCACCAATTCATCCTGTTACTACCTTCATCCTATCATCAATTTCATCCTATTATGAACCTCATCTTAACATTAATTTCATCCTATCATAAACTTCATCCGATGCTAGCAAAAGACATTAAACACACATAGGTTATTATGCCTTTATTAGGAGCCAGAATACAGTTGCTTACCTAAGCACTCCTATAGCCTTATTGTAAATATTTGTTGCACGCCCTTACTTGTCAGAGCGGTCTCAGAGACTCCTCGGTCTCTTGATCTTCTGCTGGAGTTGCTACCAGCTTGTCAGGGAAATGGGTTGTAACGAGCTTGATTCTCCCCACCTTGGTGGGAACGCACAATTATTAAAACACAGTCTACAATAGACTATACCCTTTCTAATAGGCGCATCTCTTCTCGCGCAAAGAATCTTAGGATTGATGCGCTTGCTGTTCGTTATGCAAAGGACCTCTAATTCAGACCCAATACAAAGCCGCTATCGTCGCAGCTTGTCCTAGTGCTAGCTAAGACCTTGCAGAGTATCTTAACACATAACGGCTGCTTAGCTCCTTGGCCACGTATGCATAGATAAGTGTCACGTCTTGTTCTGCAACAACAACTACTAAATTTGCATGCAAGAGCTGGCGTCGAGGTTTACCTTCTAGGTACCTCTTGTTCTAGCTAATCCTACAATTAAGCAGACAGGCACTTAAAGCATGGAAGCTCGATCGAGACTATGTTAATAGCCTTATTGTCTCGTCTTCCTACAAGATTCGCGATAGGTTGATTCTAACCTGCATGGAGAACAGTAAGCAATTGTGCTTATACGTTGATTTCCCCTCTCTAGGACACCAAAGATTATTCTCAACCCCATTTTCTTCTCGTACTACTCCTGATGAATTTCTTCTTCTTTTCCGGCACCTATAATGAATAATTTCGCCATGTATCCTAACCACGGTCCTCAAGTGGGCGAAGCATTTAACATTGGTGGTGCCGTGTACCCCTTCCTTCTCGCCCGGTCGTCTCATCCCGTGGCCCGGGACCCCAATGATTGACTTGGACTAGAAGTCTGTAGGGCTTTACCGGCAGGGTGTGGCCAGGGTTCGCAACGACAACCCACCCACCATCCTCATCACGGCCTACTCACCTCCACGACCTCCTGTGTTCGCTGCTGCTTCACGACTTGTGGCGTGCACAGAGGAACTCGTCCAAAGCTACGTATAAAAGGACAAGATTGAATGATGGCTTGCTAATGTGTCTGCAGGCAACTCTCCGATGTACATATCGAGGTCATCACATACAACGCGGCTGGTCTGAACGGTAGCGACACGGATGAAGACAAAGGCAACGACTATGGAGATTTTGTAGACGGGATTTTTGCCCAGAACAAGACCGCCAAACCGGGACGCAGTATCGGGCCAGCTGCCACTGCCGGTACCGGGTCGCTGTCTGGATACATCTGCGTTCGCTGGGCAGCAGAAGAAGGCACTACCGCGGTCCACAGTCACACAGCTGTATTCGGGCTGACCTGCCATCATGTGGCAGCATTTGGCCGTCTCCATGGCCAGCCCCGCCGAAGGGGACCATGCACTCTATCTGGAAAACCTATGCAGCCATGGTGATGTGGAGGACTATCTGCTATCTAAGACATAACAGTTTCAGAAAGAACGGGAGGGTGCGGGGAAGGATGCCACCGGTCTACGGGAGCAAATCGCGGTCTTCGAGGCAACAGCAAAGCGGTTTGTCCGCATCCAGTCCTACGTCACGGAAGCATGGGATACGGCCCATATCTTGGGCACGGTCGTTCAGAGTTCCGGAATCAGGCAACCTGCACCCGGGCATGGCCTGGCCGATTGGGCCGTCATTCAGCCAGATGCCCGTCTTCTGCAGAACCGTCCGGAACAGGACGTTGAGGATATCCTGGACGAAGCAAACAGGCTCAATGATGAGATACAGAACTGCCGCTTGTGTCCTATGTCTAGATTCATGCACTGTGCCAGGCTGGCGACGAAGAGCCGGTGTACGTGCACATACGCGGACGGACGACCCCCATTGGCGTGGGAATACTCCATGACACGCACGACGGAGTCCGTACCAAGTGCGAGATCGGCAACGGCAGCGAAGGGGGTGAGTTTAGTGTAGAAAGAGAGTTCATCTCGACCGAGCTGGCTGTGCTGGACGTCCGCCGTGGGAGCAGTGACTGTCCTCAGTTTTCTAAAAAGGGAGATTCGGGTGCTCCTGTGCGTCTGGCTGACGGCTCGGTGATTGGGTTCGTTCTTGTCAGTGATGGGATGGAGGCAGCTCCGGTATCGTACGTGGCCATGGGAGAGACGGTCATGGAGAGTATTCGGAATGTCATGGGGGCCAAAGAGGTTTGTTTTGTGGGAAGGGAAGTTAGGGAAGTTTGGGAAGATGGACACGCGACATCCCGGCTAGAAGGTTGTCTAGGGTAGTATCAAGGCCTAGGGTGGCTTGGAGGTGTCTCGGACCGACTCTTGGAGATACTGCGGACTACGACGGCCACTTGCATGATGCACATTACCGAGATTCCGGGGTATCGGATGGACAACTATTCTCGAGTCATCCGCAGTCTACATCCAGTCAGAATGATACGATATCTGTCCACGATTAGAGATAACTCCTGGGTGCTTACGCGGGATGAAGGGCATAAACGGAAGAATACCATTCTTGGATTCCTTCCGATAAGACGTATTGATGGGAATCCCATGTCTGAGAGGCAAAGGCTTACTTGATCCCATTACGGCGCGTGTTGACGCCACGCCGATAAGCTGTGGCGTCTGGAACCAATGAGGCGTTATCGCTGGGGCATTTCTGCCGAGATAGGTGCCCTATTATTGGTTCTTTATGGGTTATAAGTGGAAATAGCGTGACTAGAAAAAATCAGCCTCGAGCCTTGCGGCTGCTTCAGACAGGCACAGGCCTGTCCATCGTTGGCTTCCGGCCGGTGGTGTCGGTCACTTCCGTGCTACTTATACCAAACCCTGCATCTGCACGGGAATACGGAGTGCATGTCGTGGCGGCCATGTGTGGGAAATGCAGGTTTCTGGGGGGAGAGACACATTTTATTCCCTATCTCGCCAAGATGGAGCCAACATGCCAAGATGCCAAGATGCCAAGACACGGACCAAGAAAGAAAAGATAAGAGTTCTCGCGGTCGCCGGGCAGATCCAGATCGCAAGACCGGACGGTTAAATTTCAGCTCCTGCAAAGAAGTCTTGTTTAAAGGTTGTCCACCTCCGGCTCTGGGGCTCCGAAAGGCTTTTGAAGGCAGACGACACTCCTTGGAGAAAAAAAAAATCAAACTCTGCCACAGGACAAGATGGGTTGGGTACACACTGCGAACGCAAAGATCGCCGCCACGCCGATGGGCAGGTGGTTTCGTCTGGAGGGTAGCGGACACGTGAGTAAAAGAAGAAGCGTTTCAAGTGTTTCGAGTGTTTCGAGTGTTTCGACTGACCAGCTCAGCCGAAAGAACGAAAAGGCTCGTACTTCTTCACGGAGATCCGTGCCGGTCTGGCCGCCTTCTTCGCCATGGCCTATGTCATTGCCGTCAACGCCTCGGTCGTCTCGGATTCCGGCGGCACCTGCGTCTGCACCGACACCGTGGACATTTCCTGCTCGACCGACACGGAATATGCGCTCTGTGTGAACGAGGTCAAGCGTGATCTCGTCACCTCGACCGCCGCCATCGCCGCTCTCTCCTCCTTCTGCATGGGTCTCTTTGCCAACCTGTATGTCTTTGTCTTTGTCCTTTTTCTTTCCCATTTGCCACTCGCTGACTCATGGCCAGCCCCGTCTCTCTGGCCCCTGGCATGGGCCTCAATGCCTACTTTGCCTACACCGTGGTCGGCTACCACGGCACCGGCAGCGTGCCGTACGAGGTTGCCCTGACGGCCATCTTCGTCGAGGGCTGGATCTTCTTTGCGCTGGCCCTCTTCGGCATGCGGCAGTGGCTGGCCCGCGCCATCCCGGCCTCGCTCAAGCTGGCCACCAGCGCCGGCATTGGTCTCTTCCTGACGCTCATCGGCCTGACCTACAGCGAGGGCATCGGTCTGATGGTCGGCGCCACGTCGACGCCCGTCGCCCTCGCCGGCTGTATCGAGTCGATGCTCGACGAGGACGGCCAGTGCCCCGAGTCGACCAAGATGCGCAACCCGGCCATGTGGGTGGGCATCTTCTGCGGCGGTATCCTGACGGTCATCCTCATGATGTACCGCGTCAAGGGCGCCATCATTGCCGGCATTGCCCTCGTCAGCATCATCTCCTGGCCGCGCACGTCTGCCATCACCTACTTCCCCTACACCACCGAGGGCGACGACCTCTTTGCCTTCTTCAAGCAGGTCGTCAGCTTCCACAAGATCGGCCGCATCCTCAACGTCCAGGCCTGGGACATTGCCGACTACGGCCGCCAGTTTGGCCTCGCCCTCATCACCTTCCTGTACGTCGACATCCTCGACTGCACCGGCACGCTGTACTCCATGGCCCGCTTCGCCGACATGGTCGACCCCGTCACCCAGGACTTTGAGGGCTCCTCCGTCGCCTACATGGTCGACGCCGTCGGCATCTCCATCGGCTCCATCATGGGCAACTCCCCCGTCACCGCCTTTATCGAGTCCGGTGCCGGCATCTCCGAGGGCGGCAAGACCGGCATCACCGCCATGGTCACGGGCATCTGCTTCTTCATCTCCATCTTCTTTGCCCCCATCTTCGCCTCGATCCCGCCCTGGGCCACCGGCTGCGTTCTGATTCTGGTCGGCTCCATGATGATCAAGTCCGTCACCGAGATCAACTGGAAGTACATGGGCGATGCCATCCCTGCCTTCCTCTGCATCGTCCTCATGCCCTTCACCTACTCTATTGCCAACGGCCTCATCGGCGGCGTCTGCAGCTACATTGTCATCAACGTCATCGTCTGGATCATCGAGAAGGTCTCGGGTGGCCGGCTGCGGCCCATCGACAAGGAGCACAAGGAGCCCTGGACCTACCGTCTGCCGGGCGGCTTCTTCCCGCCTTGGCTCGTGCGCCTGTCCCAGGGCAAGAAGAACTTTTGGCACTCGGAGCCGCACGCCGTGACCGAGTCGGTCGCGGAGCACGGCGTCCTTTCGAGCAAGGACGACGTCGACACCGTGCCGTCTGTCCCTGTGGAGAAGAAGGAGTAGGGCTGTGGAGTGTCTGGTATATATATATAGTACTCGTAATACGAGGTTAATGGCGTTGTTCCATCCAGTCCTGTTTATAGACTTCAAGACTGATTATTCAAAGTGAATATAAATCGTTCTCATCCTACTCAGCCCAGCCACGGGGACGTCATGTTGGGCCCGCCGAGGTACAGATTGATCTGCATCGCCTGCAGCTCGTCATTGTAGTACTGCAGCACCTCGAGCACATCGCCTGTGGCCGCCATGGGCGTCAGCATGGGCAGCACGCCGAGCGTCGTCATCTGCTCCATCCACAGCCACTGCGCCTCCTGCGCCTCCGTCATGGTGTCCGGGATGAAGGCCGAGATGTTGCTGTAGGGAAAGACGATGCCGGGGATGATGGCGCCGGTCACGACGAGCCCGTATTCCTCGTCAATCACGAGACTCGTCCGCGCCTGGTCGTCGGTCGGGTGGGCGGCCGGCCAGGTGCAGCCGAGCGGCGTCAGCGAGCCCGTCGAGTTGGCCCCGGGGTCGACGACCGACCAGCCCAGCTCGGTGAACTGGCAGCTGTCCGCGAGGGCCACGGAGAGGTTGCTCGACGTCGCAAAGAGCGCCTCGCTCAGCTGCGCCAGCGTGTCCCGGCTCGCCCGGGTGCGGTTGGCCGGCGGCTCCATGACCACGCGGGCGTTGGACGGCAGCTCGGCGGCCGAGAAGGAGAAGCCGTGGTCGCCGCGGTACCGGTTGATGAAGAGCTCCAGCTCCGTGATGTGCTGGTCCACCACCTGGACGCGGCCGCGCAGCACATTCGGCACCTCGTCGTTGCCTTCGCTGATGTCCAGGACAAAGTAGGCCGTGCCCAGCGTCGTGTCGGCCGCCAGAATGCTCGGCCGGCCCGCCTTGGTGATGGTACGCCAGGCAGTCATCATGCCAAGCGCCGCCGGGTGCGAGTTCTCGGTGGCCTTGTAGTTCGGTGCCACCGGCAGCGTGTACGGGTCGTGGGCCACCATGGAATCGAGGATCAGAGACACCATGTTTGTCAGGCAGGTCCGGTCACAGCTGCTCCCAGTGGTGTTGGAGACACTCCGCTCGGCCAGGGGCACGGGCACGGGCACGGGCACTGCCCGGGATGCCACGCCCAGGATGGACGCTGCCCCGGCGAGGCCCAGAGACAGACGGAGCGTGGAAAAGAGACGAGATGGGTGCATGGTGATGGTTGTCGATGTTGACCTTTAGCAGAGCCTGAGGAAGTCTGCATCTTTATACGGCTCGACGTACCAAGCTGTCCTCCTTTCTGTCTTCCTTTCCTCTCAACTCGGCTCCACGTCTTGAGCATCACCGGATCGGCTCCACCTTCGGCTCCACGCCTTCGAGGTTGATGAACGTCCATGGATGGTCGTGCGGGGTCGTAGATGTGAGGTCAGGACCACCAGAAGCTGTTGAATGTGGGGAAGGATGATCTGATCTGGCTGCAGGCCGCTAAGATATGTGGGTGGACGTAGAGTTGGGGATCCTCGGAAAGCATTCCGGCAGTTATGATTTGACTAATTGATGAGTAATCGTCGAGAACTCCTAATATCAGGGGTAACTGTGCGTTCAAGGTCACGCATAAGTACACCGAGTATCAGGGCAACCCCCTAAATCAGTAAATTACGTCTTCACACGCTATAACACGCCTTTGGTATCTCTACATACTGATATTAGCGCTGGAACTGCGCTGTAATACACTATGCTTTAGGGGTTTACAACCACAGCCAGTAACATTTCCTACTCACATAACCGGCAAGTGACCTTCAAAACATGTAGGCTGTGCCCCTGAGAGCCACTTAGTAATGTCTTATTGTCATCCAAAACTTGACTTTCTTTTTTGTTGCCAATATGGCCTCTCAACCAATGAAATAGAGGAAAGTGGGGTTCTTGTAGAACCAGGGAATGGATTTACACAGTAGAACTGCCAAGAACATCGGGTGTATGATATACGAGTATGTTACATGACAGGTTTTTTCCGGCTCAGCTCTTCCCACATTGGACGAGCAGACGCCACTGCAGTGTTCTACTGGTTCGAGTACGAGGCTTACATGGTGACTAAGCGGGGAGTATCACGAGCACATGTCTCACAAAAACGGTTGTTTCTTTCTTCTTCTTCTGCCGTCTCTGGGCATTTTTCCTGAAACGAGCAGGTTCGAAGGGTACTCTGTAAAAAGGACCTCGGGTGGGCTTGCTATCGCGTGACGGGGCGCTGTGATACGGCGCTGTCGAATTACATCTGTCAGCCAAGACGGTAGAAAGCTTGGCAATGGACTGTTTCGCATACCTCTTTGGGAAGGAGACAAGACACGAGACTCTGGGCACAGTTCTGTGCGCCCAAGCAAGCTTTTATCGGACCAATCACCGTGCAGAACGGATACAGGCATGTAACCAGAGCTCCTCCCAACAGTCCTCTGCCCGGGAGTATATGAACAAGCGAGCAGGTCCTGCAGAATGGCTGGTTTGCCGATCGGCAGCCTATTCGTATTTCTTGCGTCACCGTTTTCCGTTTTCCGCCTGAAAAAAAATCAAACATGGCCGCCGTGGGAACAGTAGACGCCCCCGAGGCGGCACTGGCCAAAGTATCGAAGGAAGAGGTGCCGCCTGTTTTTGACCGCAAGGATGGCCTGGGCATCGAATTGGAGGAGGAGCTGCACATCCCGACCGAGGAAGAGCTGCACAGCCTGCGACGCGTGCCGGCCCCGATTCCGTGGATTGCCTTTACCATTGCGTTTGTCGAGCTCTGCGAGCGGTTTGCCTACTATGGCACCACGGCCGTCAGTGAGTGGAACGACTGCCGTCTGGGGGGACCTGGGACTGGGACTAGGACCGTACTGACCGGCAGTGACCAACTTTATCCAGCGACCGCTGCCTGTGGGCTCCGTGACCGGCAACGACCCGCGCTCCGACGGCCAGCCCGGCGCTCTCGGGGCCGGCCAGCGTGCCAGCACGGGCCTCGTGACCTTTAACCGCTTCTGGGCGTACTTTGTGCCGCTGTTTGGTGGCTACATTGCCGACACGAAATGGGGTCGCTTCAAGACCATCCACGTCTCCATCGCGGCGGCCATGCTCGGCCACATCATCATCATCGTCTCGGCCATCCCGTCGGTCATCCGCAACAGGAACGGCGCTCTCGGCTGCTTCTCGGTCGGCCTCGTCTTCTTCGGCGTCGGCGTCGGCGGCTTCAAGCCCAACATCTCGCCGCTCATGGCCGAGCAGCTGACGTCGCAGCCCATGCACGTCCAGACGCGGCGGTCCGGCGAGCGCGTCATTGTCGACCCGGCCCTGACGACGCAGCGCATGTTTATGTACTTTTACCTCTTCATCAACATCGGCTCCATCGTCGGCCAGATCACCATGGTCTATGCCGAGCGCTACGTCGGCTTCTGGCTGTCGTTCACGCTGCCCACCATCATGTTTGCCGTCTGTCCGCTGGTGCTCGTCGCCTTCCGGCCAAAGTACAACACGACGCCGCCCACCGGGTCCGTCCTGGGCAAGGCCGTGAAGCTCGTGCGATTTGCTCTCCAGGGCAAGGTGTCTGCGAATCCCTCCAAGACGTAAGTTTTTTTCTTCTTTCTTTCTCTTTCTTCTCTCCCTTCTCTTCCTTCTTCTCTTCCTTCTTCTCCTGCTCACAAACAGTCTTGACAACCTTCGTGATCCTGGCTTCTGGGAAAATGTCAAGCCCTCTCACCTCGAGGTCAAGCCGTCGTGGATGACGTTTGACGACGCCTGGGTCGACGAGGTGGCCCGCGGTGTCAAGGCCTGTCTCGTCTTCTCCTTCTACCCGCTCTTCTGGCTGGCCTACAACCAGGTCGACAACAACCTCGTCTCCCAGGCGGCCACCATGGAGCTGCATGGCCTGCCCAACGACCTGCTCAACAACCTGAACCCGCTCGGCATCATCATCATGATCCCCATCCTCGACAACATCGTCTACCCGCTGCTGCGCAAGGCCAAGATCCGCTTCAGCCCCCTGCGCCGCATGTGTGCCGGCTTCTTCATCGCCTGCAGCGCCATGATCTGGGCCACCGTCGTCCAGTACTACATCTACCAGCGCGGCGCCTGTGGCAAGTACATGAACACCTGCGACACCACGGCACCCATCAACGTCTGGGCCCAGGCCGGCTCGTACGTGCTCATCGGCCTGGCTGAGATCATGGCCTCCATCACGGGTCTCGAGTATGCCTACACCAAGGCGCCGGCCAACATGAAGTCGTTGGTCTTTGGTGAGTTTCTCTGCTGTCTTCTGCTGTGACGCCCACTGACATGCAGGCTTCTACAACTTCACGTCGGCCATCTCTGCCGCCATCGGCCAGGCCTTTGTCGGTCTCTCCGACGACCCGCTGCTCGTCTGGAACTACGGGTCCGTGGCCATTATTGCGTTTGTCGGCGGTCTGCTCTTCTGGTGGTTCTTCACGCGCCCGTGGGATGCTCAGGAAGAGGCCATGAACATGCTCAAGGAGTCTTCCTTCAAGGGAAGCCATCTGGGCGGCGACGACAAGCTCGAGAAGCAGAGCGAGGCTGCTGCTGTCAAGGTGGATGCCAAGGTCGAATAGCTGTGTACAAAATACTTCATACTCTAGATATTGCTAGACTCATGCTGGTCCTCTATCGCATCGTTCACAACCCAAGACTGACAATCGGACTTCCACAAAAGATTGTATCGCCAACAGTCCTGTTTTGAAATGGGCCCTGGCGGCATGTCGAGAAAATGGAAGTCTTTAAAGTCCACTCTCATGTCGGCCGTGAAGTCGACTCGTCCCTCTGCTTCAAACGTAGAAAATGGCGGTGGCCTCCACTCCTGCGGATTCTCTGCGAGGGCGGCCAACGGGTCTGTGTACCGCAGCAGGTCGTCACGATTCGGGGGGTTGTGCCACCGGATCATGCTGCTGACGGTGGTGCTTCGAAAGGTCTGGAAATACTTGATATGGTTGGCGAACCGGAAGAGCGAGTGCGCAGTCAGGAAACGTACTGCAACACCAGCAGTCTCTTCTGGAAACCGAAAGCCGACGGCAGACTTCCAGAAGCTGACCTTGATCACAAGGACGTCAACAGGCACGTCTGCACCATACCGAAGCCAGACGAGGAGCTCGTTCCAAATCGACACAGGCACGCTGCCTCGGTTGGAAAATGCAAAGAACGAGAGGAAGACAGAAAGTACCTCTCTCCAGGGCGTTTTGATCTGTTTGGTCTCTTTTCTCTCACGGTACTGTTCTGTTTGCATCGCATTATGCCATTTATCAAAGGTAAATTCTCGAAAAGGAGGGTACTTTGTGTTGGGAGAGATTCCCGTCCGCAGAACAACTTCTACGATCGGCGAGACGTCTGGAAATATGCAACAATTATGTCTCGCAAAGGTGCCGCTCACCAGAGCGCCCAGCATCTGCAGCTGGTCGACAGGCTTCCGCAGAGTGGCCGGGTCTGCCAGCTTCGATACGACATAGTCCGTCCACGGCACCGCAGACGCTGTCGAGATGACAAATGCAGGCGTGAATGTCGCGTATTCTATGTTGCCATCTCGGATGCTCATGATTGCCTTGTCAAATATGGTAATCCCTGTCTGAGAAAGGGTACATCTCTTGCTTTTCTGGGCGTCGATCTGATCCACGAGCGTGAACAGCCGCGTTGCCGAAGACGCAGAGAGGCCAGACGTCGTTCTTGCCAGGCAGTCCATCGCTGCGCTCAGCTGGTTGTTGAAGTAATTTCTGCCTTGGCTGAAGTCGTATATAATATCCTGGGCCCCTTCCTCGGCCAGACAGATGGAGAGCAGGCCCTCGGCAACCCAGGCATCGTCCAGGTGCCACTGCTCTGCAATTTTCGGCAGCTCTCCGGCCAGGAAGTCAGCTATCGAGCGGTGGGAAAACACGGCTTCCGGTGGGAGTCCTCTGCCCCCTTCGACGAGACCTCTGCACCAACTCTGCAGCCGCAAGAAGATCTTCTCCAAGCGATCCACATACTCTGTCATGTTGGCACACCGAGAAAAGGGAAACGTGAATTTTTTGCTCTGCTCACGCGGTCCATGGCTCTCAAAGGCATCAAAAACGCAGGAGAGGCCGTACAAGGCCAGGCCCATACGTTCATCGCTGTCCACGGCCGACATGTCCCCCACAGGCTCTCGGCCCATGCAATGGCCATGGAGTCGCAGGATCATAGCAAAGACGAAATAAGCGCCGCGGGCGTGGTGTCGTGGGATACTGTCCAGGATCCGCGCGAAGAAGTCGTCTAGGCCGGGCGGCACCTCCTCCACAATATTGATCAGTGCTTTCATCGAAGTCTGGGCTGCCAGTTCCTCTTCCAATGTCTTCAGGACCAGCACAACCCACAGAAACACGCCCTCGGCACGGTCGGCAATCTTGGCTTGTATGATTTTGCACTGGAGTTGATGGGCATCGTCCCGAGCCAGGCGCTGAAAGTTGGGATTCGACGCGAGTTTGCTCCGTATGAGTCGAGTAATGTCTGAACGTGTCACTGTGTGAAGGACTGCCCGCAGTGCCGGCTTGAGGGCATTGAGAATGGATGCCTCTTCGCGGCTCGAGACACACAGCTTGATATGGCCAGATGCCGTCCAACCGACCAGCGTGTTTGCAAAAGACCACAGGGACTCGTCTCCTTTGTCGTCAAATTCATCCAGTCCATCGATGAACAGACAGATCCGGAAGCCTTTTGTCACCTCGTTGCTGTTCAACAGCTGATTAAATGCGGCCTCGACCTCCATGTCTGAGACGGGCGGCACCGTCTGGGCCGTGAGTGGTGAGGCATAGCGAGAGGGGGTCTAGTATTTGGGAAGGACCCATGGTGCCAGGTCGGGGTATTCCCGCACGAGATCGTAGAGAAGGCTCCGCTGCAGTCCGTGCATGGTCTTTTGTTCCGTGCGGCCCAGCTTCCAGAGGAAAAACTTGGAGACGGCCAGCCGCTTTTCGTGAGCAGCTGCCCATTTCTGCAGCATGCCTTCTGTGATGTCGTTCGTAGACAAGTACTTCATCAGCGTGGACTTTCCTGATCCTGGCTTTCCGGCAATATGGAATATGCCAGAGCCTGTCTGGAGCCATTTCTGAAAAGCCCCAGCAAATCCAAATCTCTGCCAGTCTTCGAGAGGACTCGGAGGCTCTTTAAGAACCCAAGAAAAGGTGTCTGCCTCTGGAACATGAATCTCTCCCAGTCGCTTATCGGCCGTCGCAGGGCGCAGAGCGGAGAGAATGGCGCACAGGTTCATGGCATATAATGAGTCGTCCGACACGGTGATTGCGTCCTTGATCAACGCAACCGTTTTCGACTGCTCGTCTAGCTTAGCAAGCTCTGTCCGAATGGTTTCCAGCTTAAAGGCCAGCTCTGCCTGTTTGCTGTCTGCCACGTCAAGCAGCTGCAGAATCTGGCCTGTCTTCATTCTGGAGCGTATAAGAAAGGGCTCCCAGTAGTAAATGCGCGTCAGGCTTACCTCGTGGCCATAGCCAGTGCCATTTGTAGTGCATCCTTTGCCCTTTCTAAGGCTGCCTGCAACTCCTCGAGTTTGTTCTTCTTTGCCTTAAACCGGAACAAAGCCTTCATAGCAGCGAGCATGGATTGTTTGCTCGTCTTGCAGTCATCGAGCACCATTTTGATGGCGTGTGCAGCCTCGACACACTTTTCTGTCGCCCTCACCGTCTCCTTGTCGATATCTGTGCTGTGCAAGGAAACAAACTGGGCCTGTGCATCGTTCAAAGCAGCCAGTGCTGTCTCGAAATCGGTTGTCGCCTTTCCGAGATCCTCTGCCTGTTTTGTCAGGCCAGACGACGACTTGTACAATTCCCAGAGTGTCTTTCCCGTCTTCACGGCGATGTCCACCATGGTGAAGACGTTCACCGCCAGAGAAAACGCATTCACCGGATCCATGATCTACAGACTGACGCGGTTGAAGTTGGCAAGTGGCGGTTAGGCATCCGCCCAGACTTTTAGGAAACTATTGGACGAAAGAATGCACTACAAAGTTCAGCTGATTTGACAGCCAATGAGGCCTGAGGACACGGGACGGCTGAACCGTAATAACGAGTACGAGTTATTTCATCCTATAGTTGCGCAGCAGAGCACTTCCACTGCAGTCAGCTCGTTAAGTCACGTGCCCTCTAACACTATATATACTCGTACAAGTCGACGTCTCTAAGGAGCTCTCTTTAACCTGCTTTGGCAACCAAGCCACGTTAATCCAAGGCGTTCTTCCAAGCGAAAGGCTACCGAAGCCAACTTAGCCACGGACCAGCACCGTCAGGCCCCGAGGCCCGCTAAGAGAAATCCAGACACGCCGGTTATATCTAGTCCAGAAGCCACAAAAATTACCGCCCTCGTTGCCGAAATCGCATCACGGCTGGCTGGAATTAATCGCCAGCTAACACGCCTCGAACACCGTCAAGACGTCCTAATCGCTGTGGAAACAAGACAAATGACGGCCAATGTCCTTAAGCTAGCAAAGTTCGTGACTACGGACGAGGCTGCGGCTAAACCTAGGCTTACCTTCTAACCACGCTAACGCCGCACCTATTCACCTACACTTCCCCTACATTTCCTTTCCCTTATGCTGCCCCATTATTTCGACACGAGACGTGTCTTTTACGATTAAGGGGAGTGTTAGGATCCCACGGGATCCCCGTGAGATCCACATAGTTTAGTTAGTGTAGATCAGGATCTAAAGTGTAGCTGCACCTATAGCTGTGCACCCACTGCCTAGTATTTATTTACCTCGTAAACTCCCTCATATAGCATAGAAGGGGAGTTATTCATTATTCAATCTTTTATTTAGAAGTTATATTACTTTCGTTAAGTTTATACTTACGCATGTAATGCTTGTAAGGCCTTATTCTAGGACTGCTTACTAACGTTACCTGTAAGTGGTTAAAGACGCATAAAAAATTAATTTTTTGTCTTATAAAAACTATTATAGTAAAAAATATTACTTTAAACTAAAGTCTTTTATTAAAAACTTTAAAGATTTAATTACTTTAAACGCTTTATTTTATTAGTAACTTTATTTTAAGATTAACTTACTTAAGCTACTTTAACTACTTTAAAAGGCTTTGCTTAAAAAGGAAGTTACTACTATAATAGAAAGCTATAACCTTTTTTAAAAGCCTTTTAAGAAACTATTTAAAGATCTCCTCTTTACTCTTTATAACCTCTTTCTTTCTCTTTACTAATAAGTTTAATAGTAATAAATACCCTTTATCTTCTTCTTACTATTCTTTTTATATTCTCTCTTTTTCTTTATAAAAAAGAAAAACAAGTAAGATATAAAGGAAATAAGGCTAAGGAAGAAGACTTTATAAGAGAACTTAGCTAAAAGTAGTTTACTTTTAGCTTAGCTAAGTAACTTATCTCTTACCTTAAGCTAGTAACTTTTTTATATACTAAGTATAATAAAAGATAATATAATTTAAAGCTTAATAAGAGTAGTATAAAGATAAGAAAATACTTTAAAATAATAAAGTAATTTATTTAAAGATATATTAAATACTTAATAATAATAGTTAAATACTATAATAAACTTAATATGCTAAATTATAATACTTTAGCCTTAAACTACTTTACTTTTTTTTTATATAGTAATAGCTAGCTAAGCTTAACTAGTAAGTAAAAGCTTATTTACTATCTTAATAATAATAAGAGTAGTAGCGCTTTTAGTATTTATTTATTTTTTACTAATACTAGCTATAAAAGAGTAGTTAATAAATACCTTAAGTTTACTTTATAAACTACTAAGTTTTATTATTAAGCTTTTACTTACTTTACTTTTACTTTATAATATTAGCCTAGCAAATAAAGTTATATAAGCTATAGCTAAAGTAAATATAAGTAACTACTTATAATTATATAACTTTTTCTTTTAATATAGCTATAATAATGCGTTCTTATTTATACTAAGCGCAAACTTTATTAAAGGTATCTTCTTATACCTTATCCTTACTAAAAACGCTTTTAATAGCAAATTATTTAAGCTATTATAAACTACCTTAAATAAAATACTTATACTAAAACTAAGAGACTCTTAAGATAAAATAATATACTTAAAGTTAATTAAGGCTTAGAATGTACTATCTTAAAGAAGCGTACTAATTTATAAATAGTTAAGGTATACTTTTATATATTTAAAAGGGGTAATAGCTATTAATAAGCTATAGCTTTAAAAGCTATAGTAGTACCTTTTTATTTTTGCTACTATTTACTTAAGAGAACTTTATTACTATAAGTAAGATAAAAAAAATAACCTTAAAATAGTAAAGTTTAAGAATATTATAAAGAACTTAAATAAGCTTACTATAGTATTTAGCTACGCAACCCTTATTCTAAGAAAATATAAAGAACGCCTTAGCTAATTTACTAATATTTTTTTAAAGTAAGATAAAGGCGCTAGTAAATATATAATAAATATAATAGCTTTTTAAATTACATTATAAGCTATAAGCCTTTATAACTTAATTATTTATATAAAAAGCTTAATTAAGTTTAATTATAATATTAAGGAAAAGTAAAATAAAGCTAAGTTAGCTTATAAACTTATATAGTAATAGTTTTACTAAAAAGGCTTAAGTACTTACGTAGTATATAATAGTAATACTAACTTAAGTAGTAACTTAAAGAATAATAAAAAAGTTTTTAGTAAATATAACTATAATAAAGTTTTTATATTAGGGATAAAGAGAAAAACTAGCGTTTACTATAATTATAAAAAACTAAGTTACTATGCTATAAACTACTTAATTAAACTATAGCAATTTAAGCTTATAGCAACTAGAAGATAGTAACTAGCTAAGACTTTTTAAAAATAAAAGCTACGCTTACTAAGTCCTTATAAAAGAAGAAGAACCTTCCTTAGTAGTAGTAAGGGTAAGGAAGTATAGTTAATAAGGTAAGATAAGGTTTTACGCTAAGGAAGGCTTAAGAAGCTAAATTAAGAAAAAAAGGTTACCTTTTTAAGTAAAATAATAAGAAACTTTATCTCTTTAAGTAATATATTAACTAGCTTTATTTATTCTACTATTATAAATAAAAGGTATAATAATAATAATAATAATAATAATAATAAGAATACTAATATAAAAAGAGTAAAAGTATATATAATAAAGAAGATAAATAAATAAGGTAAGAGCTTTAAGGACTACGCAAATAAAGAGAAGCTTAAAAAAGGACTTTATAAAAAGAAATTAATATAAGAGTTCTTAAGAAAGCATTACTTTTATTTAAGATAGGTCTTTAAGGCAAAAACAAGTAAACGCTTGCTAGCAAGAGTTTTTCTTAATAATAAAAGTATAGTATACTAAATCTTATAAAGTATAGTAAGAGTAGTATAACTTTAAACGTACTTAGTGCGCTATAAAAAGCTATATAGTATTAAGACTAAACTAATAGTAATAAATAACGTAGAAGTTATACTATAAATAAAAATACTAGAAAGCAAGAAGTTAATACTACTAATAATTAAATATAGCATCTTTATAAATAAGGTTATACTAAGAGACCTCCTTTTAAGCTAATTACTATATATAAAACTTAGTATTAAAATAAACTTAAATAATTTAGTAACGTTTACTAATATAATACTAAAATTATAGATAATAGTACCTTTAAAGGAGAAAATTAGTAGTAATATAGTTATAGTTAATAGCTTATATAATATTAAACTTTATATAATAGATTTTAAAGCTAAAAAGAAAAAAAAAAGTTTATAAAAAAGGTAAGACTTAACTTAATACTACTACTAAAGGTGCTAAACTTTATAAAAGAATTTCTAAAGCTATTTTTAATAAACTTATACTATTTAAACTTATAAGTATAGCACGTTATTAATATAAATAATAATAAGCTATTTAAGGTAAAAGAGTTATAATATAGCCTTATATAAGAGCTAGCTATTAAAGTGTTTATTAAGAAAAAACTTTAAAGAAGTATTATATACTTAAGCTAATTACTATAAGTATTATAAGCCTTAGTAGTACTAAAGGGTAAAATAAAGAAGTTACTATAATTAATATAAAAGTAAGTTAAAAACCTTCCTTATTTAATAAAACTACTTAAAGGCGTTAAAGCACGCTTTTATATTAATTATAAAGGTATAAACGCATGCATAAAAAAGTAAGTATATTTACTACTAAATATTAAGAACTTATTAAATAAGGTAGCGTAATTTAAATACTATATAATACTAAACTTAAAGGATAGGTTTTAGTAACTTTATATATATAAAGACTTTATTAAAAAGATAGCTTTTATAATACTTATAAAACTATTTAAATTCCTAGTAATACTATTTAAGCTTACTAATATACTAGCAACCTTTTAAGTAATAATAAATAAACTCTTAGAAAAACACAAGCTATATACGTATAGCTTAATTAATAATATTTATATTATAGTAAATATAAGAGAGGAGTTAACGCAAAGGATAAGAGTAGTATTAACAACCTTAAACTAAGCTAAATTTACTCTTTAAACTAAGAAGTATATATAGTATACTAAGAAGATTAAGCTCTTAAGCTATATTATTTTATATAACTTTATTTAGCTAAACCTTATAAAGGTAAAGTATATTTATAACTTACTAATACCTTAAATAATAATAAAATTAAGAAAGTTTATTAGTATAGTAAGATACTATAAGAAATATATTAAGAACTTTATAATAAAGGCTATACCTTTTTATAAATTACTATAAGGATTACTAAAAAAAGCTTAAAAAGTTATACTAGAAAAGGATATACTAGTAGTATATAAGAACCTTAAGGAAGCCTTTATAAACGCTACTAAACTCTAACCCTTTTAATAAAACTAACTAGTAGTAGTTATAGTTAACGCATCTAGCACTTATATTAGCGCTACCCTTTATTAACCTTATAAAGATATAAAAGGGGATGCGTTGCCTAAAATAAAGTATATAAATAAGAAGTCCTTATAAAATATATATTTAGTAGCCTTTATAAGCTACTCCTTAACCTAAACAAAGAGAAGGTATATAACGCAAGAGTAAGAAGCCCTTACCTTAGCAATAGCCTTAAAGTATTAGACTTTATAAATTAAGAAGTTGCCTATTACTATTATTATAGATTATAAGAGTCTTACTAAACTCCGCAAGTAAAAGGAGCTTATAACTTATATACTAAAATTTATAGGTAGAGTAAAGCACTTTAATCTAAAAATAGTATAGCAACTTAGTAAAACAAACGTAGTAGCTAACTAGTTATTATAGCTAAATATTTATACTATAAAAGGTAAGGAGTACGTTAGCGTAATTATTAAGAGGTTCTTAAATAACCCTAATAATATATTAAACTTACTATTAACGTTACTTAATATTATCTATACCCTTAGTAAAAAGAATAACTTTATTATCTTTTTAAATAATAAAGTTATTAATCTAATAAGAGATAATAATAATAAAGCTATTAAAATACCCTTAGATATAAGTTACTAGCTAGTTTAAGAAGGTAAAGTTATTAACGCACTTATAAGATTTATATATAATAAGTATATAAAGGTAAATAGTATATAAGAATAAATATAAAAACTTTAACTTAATAAACTATTTGTAAGTACTAACTAATAAGTTAGTAAGCTATATACGCCTTATAAAATAAGGCGTTATATAATACCCTTTTACTACTACTTAATTATAGTAAAACCCTTTTGTGCCCTTACCTATGCGTAGGTTAAGAGAGCTTATTTAGTAGGCTACGTTTCTTAGAAGTAATCTTGCGTTAAGATTCTTTTAGTATATAGTTAGAGAACAATTGTATACTAAGCTACTTAGTATTACTTAATTATAAGCAAGTATTAAGTAGTACGTGCTATGCATAACGTTATATATAGCTTATATACTTACCTTTTTATACTATCTCCTCTCTCTAAAAAAAGGCGTTCTTACTAACGTAAATAGTATACTTTATAAAGTACTATTTTTAGTAAAAACCTACTTTTTTATTATAAGAAAAAGGTAATAGCTTGCTTTATAAATATAAAGCAATTAGTACTTAAACCTATTATCTTATACTACTTCTTAACTAGTTTAAGGCAATAAAGTAAATAGCTTACTACTACGCGTATTTTTTATATAATATTTATAAGGGTAGGTATAGTTACCTTTACTTTTATATTATTCTTATCTTATTTAGTAACTTATTGCTAAATAAGTAACGTATACTTATTAAGTATATTACTACTTATTAATAACGCGCCCTAAAACGATACTCTACTAGCAATAATAAGTTTATAAGATTCCTTTAATTACCTTGCAACTACTTTACTCTTACTAGTTCTTATTTAGTTTTAGTAAAACTATTAAACTAGCTAAGCTTATAATAGTAGTTTTACTTTTCTAGCTTTACTATATTAATAAATTAGTATACTAGTTATTATTATAACTAATACATTTACAATTATAAGATATTACCTCTTAATTGCTAAGTAAGCGCCTTTTACTTACTATTATATTTTATTATAAATAGCTTTATACTTAATTATAAGCATACTTTAGCTACTAAATATAGTAGTATAAATTATACTACTACTCTTTATTAATAATTTCTTTTTTATAGAATTCTTACCTTTATTATGTTATACTCTACTATTATTTAGCAACTTATTACTATTAAGAGGTTACCTAATAGCTAGAAACAATTGCTTACGCAATTATATATAAGTTTACTTTTAAATTTTATTTACTTTAGCTATTACTATAGCTTTATATAAAGTAAATTTTGCTCTCCTTATAAATTTAGTTTAAAATTCTTCCTCTTTTATCTCTTAATACCCTTTTCTTTGCCTTACTAAGTACTTGTTTTTATCTTATTCTTTTAATATTTAATCTATAATAATATTAGCAATAATAGTAGTATAATAGCCGCCCTTATTATTTTCTTTACGCGCGCTAACGTTGCTAAGCATTTCCTAGTAACGTAGTAGCCCTTTATAAGTAATAATATAGCGCTTAGTATAAGTTATAATATATAAATTGTTTAATAAACGTATAGCGCTAACGCAGTAATAGTACCCTTACCTTTAGTATATTTTTAAGATATACCTTAACCTTTATAATAAAATATATTGCTTTATATTACTATTAAGTAGCCTTTGCTACGTAGCTTACTTAGCTAATAGGAAACTATATAAGCTAGTAAGTAAGAGATAATAGGTTATTAAGGAGAATACTATATTAATAATATAGGTTCTTACTAATTTGCTAAGCTTAGCCTAGTACCTTATAAACTTTTGCGTAGTAACGCGCGCGCGCTAGCTTACTATTACTAACTTAGTAACCTTTGTAGTAGCGTAAGCATACTATACAAAGGCTAAGGTAATCTTTTGCTGCGTTTATTTGCTAGCCTCTTTTAGCTTAGGCTTAGAGGTAGCTTTAGCTAATAATACTAAGTAAGCGTTAATAATAGCTATAAAAGTACTTGCTACGCATTGCGCGCGTAACTTTACTAACCTTTATAGTAGCTTCTTACTAGCTTTATACTAGTTAAATTACTTGCTAGCTACTACTTAAGCAACTAAAATTAATAATAAAATTAAGATTTTATATAATAAGGGCTAACTAAGCGTTGCGTTGTTGCTATGCTAGCAGTAACTATAAGGTTAGCTAGGCTAGATTGCTAAGGTAAATAGCTAAGCGCTAATAGTATAAGAGTTAATAGTTATAGCTAACTACTATAGCGCTAGGATCTTGCACTTACTAAAAAACTTACGCTAAAAGCCTTAAGTATTAGTTTAAATAGTAAACGCCTTAAATACTATTGCTACTAGTAGTATAGTTAGGCAAGTCTTATTCTTATAGCTAGTGCTATATAGCTTACTTAGGTTGTTTAGTATACGCGCGTAAGTATATATATAGTAAGTAAGTATATATATATATAGCGTAGTTATTAGGATAGCTAGTACGTAAAGAGGAGCTTTTAATAAGTAAGTAATAAGTAGTAAAATAAAATAAAATAACATTCTTTATTTATTTACTATTTCTTATATTTATCTTACTTTTTATAGTACTTCCCCTCTCTTTACTTATATACTAATAGTATCTTTAGCGTATTAGCTAAGTACTCTTTAAGCTTCTAGCTATTATATTTAGCTAGCTATCCTTTTTACTTTACTAGGAACTACGTTTCTAACCCTTTACTAAGGTATAAGATAATATTCTTTACCTTATATTCTTCCTTATTATTTATAAGTACTAGTAGTAGTAGTTCCTTACCCTTTAATAAGAGTACTATTTATAGTTTTAGTTAAAAAATATAAAACTAGTTATGCTACTAAGCGTATTGCGTTAGTAGCGTAAGTTAGTAAGTAATAGCTTTATATTTCTTTAATACCTTTACTTAAATAAACATAAGGTTTGTCTTATAGCTACTAGCTAGTTTAAGATTCTTTATTAAGAGTTTAACAAAATTACTTAAGGCAAATTTTATATCTTAGTAGCAAATGTTATATCCCTTAGCCTAGTTTGCTTAAGCTTACTTTTACTAGTCTTTAAGTTATTGCTAAACGTAAGTAAAAAATATAAGTTGCTCTTATACTCCTTATACCTTAGTATAGTTTATAAGGAAGTTATTTACTATTTAAGGATAGTATACGTATAGTATATAAAATAGTATTACCCTTATAGTAGCGTAAACTAAGTTGTTATATATAAACTTTATAGTGCTTATAGCTTAGGTTTATTAGGTTAAATTATAAGCGTAGTATACTTATAAGTACCTCTCTAACGTTTAGTTTAGCTATTCTATACTACTATCTTACTATAAGTAGTAGGCTATAAATATAAATTACCTTATATTTTAAAGGGAAGATAGTTTTAACTAGAATTTGCTAGTAAATAAGGAGTTTTTATTGCTTATAATAGTAGATAAAATGCTAAATTTAGTCTTTACTTAATTATAAAGTAGTTGCGTAACTTTTACTATAGTTATAGTTGCTTAGGTTAGTATAAACATTCCTAGCTTTATATATTAGTTTATAATTACTAGTATTATATTGTATTCTTTACTATTATTTATAACGCTTAAAGGAAGGCTTATAATAAAGTTTATACTAATTTCTTTAAATAGTTAAAAAGGTATTGCTAGTAAAGTAAGCAAGCTATATAGTTTATAGCAAAGGACTTAAATTCTTATATATACGCTATATTTGCTATAGTATTAGCAAACATTCTTTAATATACCTCTTTAGTAATATTTCTTAAATAAGAGTTTTAAAGTTTTATAAGGCTTTATATAGCTAGTAGTTAGGTTATTATAGTATATGCTAAGCAATATTGCTTATAGTTTATTACTTAATAATACTATAACTTATTCCTAATAAAATAACGCGCTATTAGTTATAACGTAAAATACTTTTATTAATTTTTTTTTATAAAAGAACCTAGCTAGTCTTTTATCTTATTATTAGCTCTTTTAAATTAGGTTATAAAGGAAGCTAGTAAGGGTTAGCTATAGTAAGTAGCTTCCTTAGGTAGCTTAATAAACTTCCTAAATATATAAGACTAAGGGTTTTACTATTATATAATTTATTAGCAAATTATCTTTAAGCCTTAGTTTAAATATTAGTACTAGTAGCACGTCTTTATATACTATATTACTATTATTATAGTTTACTCTCCTTAATAACCTATTAGTAAGATTAGTAGCGCTTATTTAATAAATTATATTAAAGTTAAACGCTACTAACTAAAATACTTATCTTACTAAGCGTCCTTAAAAATCCTTTGCTAGCGTGTATATAATCCCTTATAAAGCTTAGTAGTTTATTAAAACTTTAAATAAGTTTATACGCTTATTAAAGAAGTAATACTAATACTTTAAGCTTTTTATAATAGCTAGTAGCTTAGCTTAGCTAACGCCTTATTACTATTTAGCCTTTTAAAGCTTTTATAAGTAGTATATAACTAGGTGCTATTTTCCCTTAGCTTATTAGGATAAAATGCTTAAGATAGTAAATTTAAATGCGTTAGTTTCTACTTGTATTAGTAAAGCGTTATTAAAGTGTTGCATTATAGTTGTAAACGTAAAGGCCTTCTTAAGTACTTTAAATAATTCTTGCTACGTAGCTTCCTAAAAAAACGTAGATTTTGCTAGTATTAACTTTTTGCTAGCTATACCTAACTTTAGTACTTTTATAAGTAGTAAAACAATCTTTATAAACTTAGCAATAAATTAGTAATAAAAGTTTGTAAATCCTAAGAATGTAAGAATATTTTAAACGCTAGTAAGCTAAGGCTAATCTTAAATAGCCTTTGTTTAGTTAGCGTTTATTAAAATACTATCTTTACTAATTTAAAATTTTAAAAATAATACCTTATTCTTAAAGAATTTGTACTTTAAGGCTTTAGTATATAACTACGCGTTTTATAATTAGTTAAAAACTACTTATAAGTTTTTTATATGCTAGTTAGCGTTTTATAAAAAGATTAGTACGTTATTTAAATAAATAATATAAATAAAGTTAACTAGTTTAAAAAGCGTCTTATATATATATACTTAAAAAAAGGTAGGTGCGTTAGTAAGGCTAAATAGTATAATAGTATACTTAAATAATTTATACTTTATTTAAAAAGCTATCTTTTAGTAGTTTTTAAGCTTAATTACTATATAGTAGTATACTTTTTAAAGGTTAATCTTTAAGAATACTAGTACCTTATTAAAGTAGTTTAAAATTTTACTAATTAGTAAGAGAGGATAATAGTTTTTCTTAGTAACCTTATTTAGTTTATAATAGTTAACGTATAGTTATAAAGTACTATCCTTCTTTAAGATAAAAATAATAAGAGTACTAGCTACGCTAGTACTACGTAAAATTTACTTATTCTCTAATCTTTTAGTAAGGTATTGCTTAAGTTCCTCTTATTACTAAAAGAATAATAGGTATAATAGCTTATATAAAATAACTACTTTTAGTTTTATTTTAATTATATATATAGCACTTAGTAAGGTAGGCAACTATTTAGCTAATTCCTTACTAAATACTTAAAGGTATAGCCTTAAGCATTTTAGTAACGCTACTAAGTTATTATCCTTTACTAAGTTATTATTAATAGTTAAAATTAAAGCCTTTATATCGCTTAGTTTTATATAGCTTAGCGCTATTATATACGTATACTCGCCGTTTACAATATAAGCTACTATAATATATAAGGGCTCTTTTATATATAAAGAGAATAACTACATGCGTGCTACAAGGTTTAGTACTATACTTATTTCTTTTATTCCTTTGTATTCTAATAAGATATTTTTACTCCTTATTTATTTAGCTGCTATAAATACTTAGGTAGTAGTATAAGTTTCTTAAGTGCTAAAAGCTATTATAGTAAGTAATATTGCGTATAGCCCTTAGTTTCTTATTAGTTACTTATTAGTAGTAAGCAAGTTAAGGCTTACATATAAGGATAGTAGCTATAGCCTTAGTTTATAAACTAGTTATTTGTTAATAATATTATAGTTAGCAAGTATATTAAGTTTAACTATAATATTTTAGGGTTTTCTTTAAGGGGAGTGCGCTATGCTTATAGCTAAGCTTTTAAGTATAGTTTTACTCTTTACTTAAGATAGTAGTACTAGTAGTAAAAAGGGTTTTATAGCTAGCGCTAGTTATTTTCTAATAAGTTATTAAAAGCCTTTTACACCTTTACTAATTTAATAGCCTTGTTTAGTTAAAAGTAAATTTCCTTTACTTTTATAATATATACTTTATAGTAGTTACGTATTTAGTACCCTAGCTTCTTATAGTTAAAATAAATAATACTAGTAATATTATTTAAAGTAGTAGTAGTTAGTAGCAAGATAGTAGTTAGTTATAAGTACGTTAGCATTAAATAAAATAAGAAGTTATTAGTACTTTAAGCTACTATTAAAGTAGTAGTTAAGTAGCTACCCCTTAGTTATTATTAATGCTTTACTAGTTAATTATTTTAGGCAAAGTTTAGCCTTTTCTAACCTTATTCCTTTTACTATTATATTTAGTAAGCTTAGTAGGTTCTTATAATATCTTTAGCGCTTAAAAGCAAGTTGCTAAAAGTATAGTTATTATACTATTACCTTAGTTTATTATTTAGCTTTCTTAAAAAGTTATACGCTACTTTAAGTATCTTTAAGTTATAGTTGCATTAGTATATAAGGCTTTCCTATTACCTATAAAATTTTAATAAGCTACTTTTCTTTTATTATATTTTCTTAAGGTTATTAAAGAGCTATTATATTTATAGCTATAAGTTAACGTGCCTCTTCCTTATAAACGTAGTAAACTATTCTTAAGTTAAGTTAAGTATTAGTAAGTCTTTATAGCTTAGTTATTAATAGTATATTAGCTAGTTTAATTATAAGGTTATATTTATTTTCTATAATACCTATTTAATTTTTAGCTTATTTAAGGCTTATTCTTATTTATAAAAATTATTGCTAGCAATAATAGTAGTAAGCTATTATTTAATTATTATTATAAGATTACTAGCATTAAGCGTAGCAGTATAGTACTTAGGAGGCTTATTGTCTTTAAATATTTTAGCCTTGCGTGCTTCTTATTTAAGAGCATCCCTTTCTCGCCGCTTAGCTTGTTTAGCTATTGCTTATTCTTTGCGTAGCTATTGCTAGCAATCTTTGCGTTTAGCGCGTTCTTGCGCTAAGTTGTTTCTGCAAATTAGTTCTTAGACTAGTAGTTTTAGTACTTGTGTGTTTTAGTTACTTATTATCTTAAGTGTAGTAATAGTAGTAGCATAGCCTAAGTTTATTAGTGCTAAAGATATATGCAAGTGTATTATAGCTAGCAATTTAGCGCTTATTTATTAGTTAGCCGCTAATAGTTTTGTATTACTTATAAGGGTTAGGGTTCCTTATAATAATAAATTATTCCTTCTTTAAGTAAGTATTATTCTCTAGTAAGAAGTTAAAAAGTATAAGGTTTATATATAATAGGTATATAAAGGTAAATAGTATATAAGGGTAAATATAAAAACTTTAACTTAATAAACTATTTACAAGTACTAACTAATAGGTTAGCAAGCTATATACGCCTTATAAAATAAGGCGTTATATAATACCCCTTTACTACTACTTAATTATAGCAAAACCCTTCCGCGCTCTTACTTATGCATAGGTTAAAAGGGCTTATTTAGTAGGCTGCGTCCCTTAAAAGTAATCTTGCGTTAGGATTCTTTTAGTATATAGTTAAAGAATAATTGTATACTAAGCTGCCTAGTATTACCTAATTATAGGTAAGTATTAAGTAGTATATACTATATATAACGTTGTGTATAGCTTATATACTTACCTTTTTATAGCACCCTTAAACGCGCGTTAACTACTAGCCTAAAAGCTAAAAGTTATTATATAAGTAAAAAGGCTTATATTATACTCTTTAAAAGATATACTAATTAATTAGGATGCAAAGCTAGTAAAAGAGGACCTTATTTAGTTAGAAAAGCTTATAAATAATAACTTAATTAAGATTTACTATTACTTTATAGTAAGTAAGTATACTATACTATTAACAAACTTTATTAAACGCTTTTTTACAACCTTTAAGGATAAGTTAGTTATCTTTTTAAGGGGTAAAAGTAAATAAGTATTAGTATAAGAATAACTCTTGCATTAATTATAAAAAGAGTATATATAACTAAGCTACTACTTAACTAAAGTCCTCCTTAAACTTAGTAAATAAGCGTAGTAGCACCCTAAATTAAACTTTTTAGCAAACTTCCTTAGTATAACATGCTTATCTTATTAACTATAGCAAAGACTATAGTTAATAAAGAAAGCACTTATAGTAGTCTCTTTAGCTAAACCTCTTGCGTAATAAGAAATTAACTTTACTACGCTTTAAGAATAAAACGCTTGTATAATAATTAATTATACTACTAGCTACCCTTTAGTTTACCTTTATAAAGACTAAAAGGTAGCTAGCGCTATAGTAGCTATAGAAACCCTAATATACCTTATAAGTATACTAGTAAAAGTTATAGCTAATAATAGTAAGCACTTTATAAGAGAAGGGGAATTTAAAATATTTTTAAAAAAGTATAATATATAGCTTTATAATATTATACTATATAAGCCTAAAAGTAATAAAAAGATTAAATAATTTTACTATATACTAAAAGAGATTATTAATAAGTAAGCAATTAAAAACTTAAATAAAAGGAATATTAACTATATTTATAAAGCACTAAAGGCGTATAAAAAGCAGCTAATAGTATATAAATATAGCTTATACTTCTTACTATTTAGTTATTAACCGCTAATAACTAACTCTTTACTTTACTTATAAAAGTTAATAAAGGAGGAGGAACTTTAAGAGTAGGTAAACTATACTTTAGTTAAAAAAGGTAAAGAGAAGGGAATATAAGGTAGGAAACTAGGTGTTATGCTAGCAAGAGTAATAATATAAGTTTAAGCTATTTTATAAAAAACCTTTGCTAGTTAAAAAAGTATACTATAGTAACTATTATACCTTATTAACTTTAAATAAAGTAAAAATTAAGACGCCTTAATATTTTAACTACTTAAAGCTTGCTTACGTATAAGACTATAACCTAGTCCCTAGCCTTTAGTACGCTAACAAGCAACTCTATGCATAAGACTACGCAAGGATTAAAGCTAAAGCTAAAGGCCTTTAATAGCTTATAAAATACTACTCTTATTATTTCTAAATTAATTTTCTTTTTCTTTTTTATAATCTTTAACTTCTTTACGTTTCCTTTTAAGAGGACTCTTTATAAAAAACTTCCTTAAAAGAACTTCTTTAAAAAAGCGCTTTAATAAAGGTAGCAAGACTTATTAAGCGCTTAAATTTCTTTCTTTATCCCCTTTTACTTTATTAGCTACTAACTATTAAAGGAAAGGCTACTAAAAGCAAATAATTATAATATAATAAGGTAATATAAATATATATAAAGTTTTTAAGGTACTTAGTAGTAATATAAACTAAATAACTTATTATAGCTACTACTATACTTATTTTAAAATATACTATTACTATTAACTAACTTTAAAGCTAAGTTTATTTATAAAAACTATTATATACACTAATTAGCGCCTTTATTATAGCTATTTTTAACTAAGTTAATAAGCTTTAAGTATATTTTAGTAACCTAAAATAGTATAAAGACTTTAATTAAGTAGTTTTAAAGTTTTACTTATAACTTTAAAGGTAGTAAGTTAACTAAACTTAAAAACTTCCTCTTATAAAGGACTTCCTTACTTACTAAACTATAAGTAGTAACTTACCTTAGCTTACTATACTAGTTAATTTAATAAAAGTAGTATAGCTATACTTTTTAAGTAAATAATAATACGTACTATTTACATACATTTACCTACTTATAAGCTTATTAATTAATAAGAAGAATTAGCTACTATTACTACCTCTTATACTACTACTAGTCTTACTAAAACTACTACTACCTTTAGCACTACTACTACTTCTCCTACTACTAGTCCTACTACTACTACTACCCCCTTAGCAGCCTACTATTACTACTAATAATATTAATAATATATAAGCACGCATTATACGCAAAGGGCGCTTAAAACAACTATACAACTATATAGCAAATCTAAAGGACTTTATAAGTTTAATAATAACAGCTATAAATAACCTAGCCTACGCACGCATTTTAAAGAGGGCACAAGATAAATTACAACGTATATAAATAAGGAGGGCACAAGGACTTCGGTAGAAATCAGAACGATTTCTAGCTAAGGAAGGGGCATGTAGATTAGGATCTAAAGTGTGGCTGCACCTGTGGCTGTGCACCTACTGCCTAGTATTTATTTACCTTGTAAACTCCCTTATGTAGCATAGAAGGGGAGTTATTTATTATTCAATCTTTTATTTAGAAGTTATATTACTTTCGTTAAGTTTATACTTACGCATGTGATGCTTGTAAGGCCTTATTCTAGGACTGCTTACCAACGTTACCTGTGAGTGGTTAAAGACGCATATTAGCATAGCTTATGCTAGTTAGTTATTAGTAGCTGCTATCTATTAGTAGGATAGAAGGTAGGGAGAATTAAGCTTATTACAACCTATTTCCCTAACAACTTAGTAGCAACCTTTATCCAATAACTCTGGCTTACTTATACTATTGTAGAGTAGTAATATTCTTATAAGAATAGGCATTTAGGATGTGATTCTCAACAGAGTTAGTAGGCGGCTTATACGCTGCACGACTTGTGTTGCCTTCTTACATTACTAGGGTTTAAACGTTAGTTTCTGCAAAAAAAATGCGACCTCCGTGAATCGAACACGGGTCTTTGCGTTGGAAGCGCAAAATCATAACCATTAGACCAAGACCGCTTATTCTTCGGCATTGGCTTTACGGTGTAATCTGTAAGACGTGTGTGATTACATAATCCGTGACAGGCCTCGAACGCTGTTAACGGTAGTTAGATACACAAACTCTACCATTATAATGTTGGTGTCTTACATCGAGCTGCCATCAAGAAAACGATGAGAAAAGTCTTCTATTGTTAGTGATTACTCTGTAGTTTTTGGAATATTGGAGGCCTCGGGCCCGTTTAGAAATGATGTTTAGTGGTATAGAATGGCAAATTACTTACTGTAGGCATCTTTGTCTAGTTCTCCATACAGTAAAAGGAGGCGACTCGTATATTACTCGATGCGGAGAATTGGAGATTTTAATGGGCTTGACTGTTTCTCTGTCATGGTTTCTCCAAATATTTATTCTCGGATTTTACTGTCTACGAAACACAGTAGCAATGTGAGACTGTCTGACGTGGGATTGGCAGTCCATTCATACAAGTCTATCTGATTTCAAGTCTGTCAGTATAAGGACATTTAGTATTATATGATTTCTAATATACCCCGTCGTCCGTGTCAACATGAGAGACAAAAGATGATTTGCATTTGGAAACTTCTGTGACATTTTCTTTGCTATTTTTAGACATTTCCCATTATTCCTGTATATCAATCTCTAGTCAAGATGATCTCCCTCGTTATCCTTACTACATTTCTGTCATGACTGTCGCCGTTCATCGGATGGGGGTGGCAAGGAGATATACCCCCAATTCACCGTGGACGGTGTGAACATCGTGTAATAGATCCTACACGGTATGATTCAGTGGAAGCGTATTGCATATGGGTAATGCGGCAGCTAAGTCGGGAACAAGGAAAGGCCGCTTCCCCGCATTTAGAATCTTGGCAGCTCTTTGGTGTTGGTGATGCTGCAAATCTAGTCCATTTTCGTTGAATATCTCATCCTCCATGAAGGTTGTTTACACTTCTTCTCTTTTCACACGTCAAGAAAGCATACTTGCATAATAAAATCTGGTAAGATCCAAAGGCGTTGTCCAATAGTGTTTGCTGTTTAGACTAAGTCCAAGTCGTGAGAATAGTCCATCGGTTATACTGTGAAATTCAAACGTCCGTTACTAACACTGATACTGTGCCTCTTTGTCCTAACGTAATCTGCATACGTTCTGGGATCACTCAGCTCACACAAGGGATGATTGAGCCTGGACACCATGAGATCCAACGTATCTTACAAATCAGGGTCTTTCCATCGATCGAGAAAGCAAAGATGTCGGCCACCGGATATAAAAGTACGTCTTTCCTCCTGGGATCGAGAGTCCTTTTTCCATCCGATCCATCGTGGCGTCTCCACAAAAACATCCCTTTACAAAGCCGTTCATACCATGTTCGATGACATCACCCGAAACGGCTTTTCCTGTTCGTTTGGCCGTTTTCGCGCCTTGCCCGGCGGAATTGAGCGCTTTGAGGGCTCCATCCTGCGGCAGATGTTTCTGCCCCGGCTGAGCCCTCTGGGACGCAAGACGGTCGAGACATACTGGGGATTCGTGCGCAGCCAACTTCGGCACTATGGCGTCCAGTTCGACGAGGCTGATTTCTCCGGGAACGGGATACTCTTGATGAAGAACGCACTGTTGGATGGGCGATGCGACCGCGTGCCGGACCATATCCTGGAGCTCCGCGAGGAGATGCACGCCGAGTGGCTCGAGCGATGCTCGCTAGAGACCCTGTCTGCCAACCCGCAGTTCGTCCTGGACCGGTTCTTTCTGCGCCAGGGCCGGCCCGACCAGGCCAAATCGCCGGGCGTCGTCGGCATTCCCTATCCGCGCAGCACGCCCTTCCGCCCCGGCCAGTTGTGCCAGGCTGCCGGCGCGGTGCCTGGCCTCTTCTGCGACACGGCCATCGGGCCCGAAACCCACGCCGTCTTCCTCGGCTGGGATGCACCCGACGTCCGGCTCGCAGCCCGGCAGCACAGTGCCCGAGAGGCCGCCATGATCCGGGTCAAGCAGCAGTACGTCCAGGAGGCGCGGCGGCTGCGCCACATGGACTACCTCTCGACGCTGTGTGAGCGGCCCGAAGACGGGCCCGTGGCCGGCGCTTCCTACTCGCCCGTGGGCAGTTATCTGGTGGCGTGCAAGAAGCTGGACCAGGGGCACAGCCGCCGGCAGATCGATGCCACCTGGATGGACGTGCGCCGGACGACGGTGCGTGGCGTGTACGAGGCCAGCTTCAACTTCGGGTCGGTCGAAGGCGCCATGA
This sequence comes from Dryadomyces quercivorus, assembly GCA_002778125.1. NCBI lineage: Eukaryota > Fungi > Ascomycota > Sordariomycetes > Ophiostomatales > Ophiostomataceae > Dryadomyces > Dryadomyces quercivorus. The sequence goes on from PCDE01000014.1 coordinate 1,515,977, forward strand.
TCATGGCCCTGGACGTGCAGCGGCTGCGGTTCTACACGCTGGACAATTATGGCATCGACGACTACCACGAAAGTGACGGGGTGTACAACGACGAGTTCTACGACGGCGACGACGAGGAGAGTGAAGACTTCAAGAAAGAGGAAGCGGGAGATCCGCCGTACCCGGACAGTGATGACGGGGCCTCGAAAGAGGACGTGGACATCCAGCGCGTCGACTTGAAACGAAAGTTTGATGAGCTGCCCGACCACCCGGCAGTGCGCCAGATCAAGAGGATGCACATCGGCGCTCCCGCAAAGCAATACACGGTGAAGCTCAAGGCGCGTGCCACGAGCAACGGCACGATGGTGTGCACGCCTCGAGACGGGACGCTTGCCTTTGGCAGCTACAAGATGACCCATTTTTCGGGGGCTTGCAATTTTTTCTGCTCGGGGGAAAAGGTCCGGTTCTCGGCCATGAAGATCTCGGACAGGCCTCTGCATCGCAGACATCCGTGGTCAGAATATATACGACAGGAAATAGACGAGCCGTGGTGCCAAGGATGGTGTTGAGCTGAACGCTCTGGTAGACTTCTGAGTACTTAGACTTTTGTTCAGGAGACCGGGATGCCGTAGGAATCCCATTAGAAATTCTTGTTCTTCTTGTTTCATGCAGGAACATCAGGCTGTCCACGGGGGGTCGTCAGGGGTACTGCTTCTGCTGACTCAGCAGTCTGCCTGGGCGGCGGGCCTCAACGGCATGGATTGGCCGTGGGCGATTCGGCTGCGCCGCCACCAATCCTTCTTGCCAGCCTTACCGTTCGGGACCCTGGCGAGTGTTGGTTCAGGCGGGAGGCCTTCTGTGCGGAAGGAGGGGCAGTGCAGTGAAGCCTGAAGCGTACAGGGGTTCCCATTTGCTGTGATGCCATATATAATCCCGTTCCGTTTGCCTCTTCTCCCAACCGTTTTTCTGGCAAACGCACTCGACACTTTGCTGAGACGGCAAGAAAGACGAATCCATCATGGCCAAGAGCAAAGCAGCAAAGAAAGCCAAGAAAGCCGAAGAAGCCATCAAGCGTTGGGAGGAATATTTTAAAGAAGACAAGCTGGAGAACTGGCAGAGGCTCATGGTCGATTTGGGTGTCGACGGCACGTTTACCAGCAAGACGCAGTGCCGCCAGGTATGCTCCCTTCAGCATCTGGGTTCCATGCAGCCAGACTAACACTCAAAGATGATTTCCAAAACCGTCTGGGTCAACATCTTCGACTTTCTCGATGCCGTGAGAGATGGAACACAAGTTCACAGATTCCCCAGCCAGAAGGCTCTGGCCCAGTACTCGAGAGACAACGACCTCATCTTTCCCAAAAAACAAGTTCCGAAACGGACCCCGATGAGAGCATTGTTGGCGCATATTCTATCTTACTAGTCCCTGGGAAGAAATACATTATGGCTGTTGTCTTGTTCTGAAATACTGCTTTTCTGCTTTTCTGCTGCCTATCCCCGGATTTCCCACAGCCGCGTCTGGCCCCGGACATTGGCCACGGCCAGCATGTCGCTCTCCGCGCTGAATGCCACGGCCGTCACCTGTCCCAGGCCCGTCTGCTGCGTCGGCCAGTTGCGGTACACCGTGCAGCTCGGCAGGTGTGCCAACCGCAGCGCGTCGCCCTTGTATTGGCTGGCAAACGCCAGCAGCTGCCCGTCGGGCGAGAAGACCAGGTGGGTCGCCGGCGTCGTCAGCTGTTCGAAGCAGCGCCGGGGCTTCGGCCGTGCCTTGATCGTGACCAGCCGGGCAGGACTGTCCTCTTCGCCGCCCGCCGTGTCCGTCGCCTCCACCAGCTCCTGCCGCTCGTAGATGTTGACAATGCCGCTGCCCGAGCCCACGGCCACCCAGCGGTCGCCGCCGATGCTGTCGGGCCCGCCGCGGCCGCCCAGGGCAATGGCCTTGCCGCCGACGGCGCCCTCGTCGCGCCAGATCCCCACGAACCGCCGCGCCTCCAGCCGCCACTCGCCGACGCTGCCGTCGCGCCCCAGGAGGGTCAGGCCGGCGCTGTTGCGCCACCACTGGAAGTCGATGAGGCCGCCGGGGCTGTCGAGGCGCGCGTGCGCCACCCACTGCATCGTGCGCACGCTCATCACGTTGATGGAGCCGCCGCTCTTCTGCTCCGACTCGATCATGGCCAGGTGCAGGCCGTCCGGGCTGACGCGGAACCGGTCCATGGTCCGCTGCTCCAGGCGGCGGCCCTGCATGCGGCTGATGCGCTGCACCTGGCCCGAGTTGAGGTCCCAGGTGTGCATGAAGCGCCGCGGGCCGGCAAACGCCACCTGCGTGCCGGCCGGGTCCACAAAGACGGCCCGGTGGACGGGCATGCCGGTGACCCGCACGGCCGTCAGCAGCGGGTTGGGCGTCGGCAGCGCGCCCGGCGCCACCTGGTGGATGTGCAGCGTCGACGACACGCTGCACGACAGCAGCACCGCATACTGCGGGTGGAAGGCCAGCGACATCACCGGCCCGGCATGCCGTGTCGGAATGTCCCGCGTCTTCATAATGTTCAGCACCTCCGGCTTCAGCTTTCTCCGCTTGCGCGACGACGCCTTCGTCTGCTGCTGGTTGCCCGCCGCCGCCAGCGCGCCGGCACTGCGGAAGAACTTGTCCAGCGGCAGCACGTCCGCATCCACGGCGCCGTCTTCCTCCGACTCGCTGCTCGAGTCATCACTCCCACTGCCGCTGCCGGACCGCCGCCTCCGCCGCGCCAACGCCGTCGCCTCCCGCCGCTTCTGGGCCTTGCGCGCGTCGGTTGCCCAGTCCGGCTGCGGGTTCAGCCGCAGGTACTGCTCGCGCAGCCGCTCGCAGTAGTCGGCGCCCGACACAATGTCCTCGCCCACAAAACGCCGCAGCCGGTGCAGCTGTGAATGCTTAGTCAGCGAAACGCGCAGGCGCTCGTCGTCGCTGTCCTCCCACGCCGGCGCATCCTCCTTGTCGGCCGTGTCTTTGGCGCCAGCTGGCGCCGCGCCTGCCGCTGCTTCCGGCGCCGCGCCCGGCAGCGGCGCATCGTCTGTGAAGAACATGTTGCTGTCGTCGAGCTCGGCCAGGCCGGTGTCCTCGTCGTCGTCGTCCGGCACGACGGCCAGGGACAGCTCCTTCATGTAGGTCTCGGCATCGTCGACGGTTCCCGGCTGGAACAGCTGCGCCCGGAAACCAGCCTTGTCGCCGAGCACGAGCCGCTCGAGTTCTGCTTCTTCGGCATCTTTCTCGACCACGCGAACCGGTTGGCGCGGTTTGGGCTTTTCCGGCTGGTCAATCTCCCAGTCCGAGCTCTCTGCATCCGACACCTCCGCCGCCTCAGCCACCGCCTCCACAGCCTTGTTCTCCTTCTTGGAATTGCGTCTTCGCGTCATGGTTGCGATGTGCTGTGTGTTGCTGTGGAACGTGGAAACTGGACGGAAGTTTTTTTTTTTTGCCAAAGAAATCGCGATAAGATTTTTTTTGTTATCGCAAAATGTCACGTGATGCTTACATAATATCATGGATGTCGGGGGCTCCGTTTCGCAGGCTACCAAAGCCCTGGACGGAGTACTCCGTCCGGAGAAGATAGCTAACAGATAGCTGAGCTTTCAAGCGAACTGTTATCTGTGGTTGGTCAATCCAGATCCTGTCTGGTCTGCTGTTCCTAGCACAGCTTCTCCAGTCACATCCCAAGAATCACCCCTGAAGCATCCCACTCTACGTCTACTCTGCAAAATGGCAGGTTTATGGAGACAGCTGTGCAGCACCGGCCGCCCGGCCAGGCTGTGCCTCAATGGCCACCGGACGCTGGCCGGTGTCGGGATGATGCGCCGCTACCACGCCCCGAGTGCCGCCCTGCGCAAAATCCTGCGGGTGTCGGACGAGGTGGCGGATGCAGTGGCCACGAAGCGGCCGGTGGTGGCGCTGGAGTCGACCATCTACACGCACGGGGCCATGGGCGAGGACCTGCGTCTGGAGGCGATTGTGCGCGAGAACGGCGCTGTCCCGGCCGTGATCGGCGTGCTGGACGGCCAGGCGAGCGTGGGACTGCTGCCGGCGGAGATTGAGCGCATGGTGGAGGAGGGGGCGCAAAAGGCCTCGCGGCGCGACCTGGCGCAGCTCGTGGGCCGGGGCGGCCGGCGGCAGGGCCGGCATGGGGGGACGACGATTTCGGGGACGATGGTGCTGGCGCGGCTGGCCGGGATCCGGGTGTTTGGCACGGGCGGGCTGGGCGGCGTCCACCGGGGCTGGCAGGAGCACATGGACATCTCGGCGGACCTGAGCGAGCTGGGGCGGACGCGGGTGGCCGTGGTCAGCAGCGGCAGCAAGGGGTTCCTGGACACGGCGGCAACGCTCGAGTACCTGGAGACGCAGGGCGTGTATGTGGCGACGTTTGCCGACGGGCGGGCGGCGGCGGACGTGCGGTTTCCGGCCTTCTGGGCGCGCGAGAGCAGCCTGCCGTCGCCGTCCGTAGTAGAAGACGAGGCCGAGGCGGCCGCGATCATCCGGGCCCAGGAGCTGCTGGGCATCGAGACGGGGCTGCTGTTTGCCAACGCGATTCCCGAGGCCTACGCAGTGCCGCGGGCTGCGATGGAGGCGGCCATCGACACGGCCGTGCAGGAGGCGGCCGCGCAGGGCTTCTCGGGCAACCGCAACACGCCGTTTGTGCTGCGGCGGATCCGCGAGCTGACGGACAACCGCAGCGTGGCCGCCAACCTGGCGCTGGTGCAGGACAACGTGCGGCGGGCGGCGCGGGTGGCCGTGGAGCTGAGCGCGCTGGAGGCGGCCGAGCACGACGACAGGTAACGAGCGTCTCTTGCTTGTACACACGTTACATTTCCCGTGTTGGTGCCTCTGCATCAGCTCACAATATACATTTGACAGTTCCTTCTCCTCGTACCCATCCGTCCCGTCCGTCCCCGTGACTCCTGAGTCCCCGAAAGAGCCGCCCTCTCCGCGCGCCGACATCCTCGTGGCCGGCTCGGTGGCCGTCGATCTCAGCTGCGACTACGTCGGCGGCCAGTCGGTCGATCCGCCGCTGCACGTGTCGAACCCGGCGGCCATCCGACAGTCCATCGGCGGTGTCGGCCACAACGTGGCCCTGGCCGCCCACCGGCTGAGTCCGTCGCTGCGGGTGCGCCTGTGCAGCCTCGTGGGCGACGATCTGTGAGTCAGCGACGGTCTACAGAAACAATCCTGCATGCTGACTGTGCGGCAGCGCCGGGTCTACGGTGTTGTCGGCCCTGCAGGCCGAAGGCCTCGATACGTCGGGCGTGCGGCGGCTGAGCCGCGAGCACGACGGCGCGCGCACGGCGCAGTACGTGGCCGTCAACGGGGCCGACAAGAACCTGATGGTTGCCATGGCCGATATGGGCATCTTCACGAGCGCCCAGGCCGTGCCGGACGCCGCCTGGGCGGCCGATGTCGTGGCCGAGGCGGCGCCGCGGTGGCTCGTCGTCGACGGCAACTGGAGCGCGGCCGGCGTGCAGCGGTGGGTGGCGGCAGCACGGCAGGCGGGCGTGCCGACGGCCTTTGAGCCGGTGTCGGCCGCCAAGTCGGGCATCCTCTTTGGCCTCTTCGACCCGCACAGCCCGACGCTGTCGCTCGTCGACCTGGCCACTCCCAACCAGCACGAGCTGGCGGCCATGCACGCGGCGGCGCGCAGCCGCAGCGGCTGTCTGACGGAAGACGCGCGCTGGTTCGAGGCCATGGACGCGCTGGGGCTGCGCGCCGGCGCCCGCGAACGATCAGTGCGGCTGACGTCGACGGCGCTGGCCGACGCCGGCGTGCCGGTGCAGATGCTGCAGCTGCTGCCGTACGTGCCGACGCTGGTGACGAAGCTGGGCGCCGACGGGGCGCTGCTGGCACGCCTGCTGCGGCGCGACGACCCGCTGCTCTTCGACCCGGCCGCCGAGGCCTATCTGCTGGTGCGGGCGCCGCCCTCGGACAGCGACGTCGGCGGCGTGTACATGCGGCTGTTCCCGGCCGGACAGGTCGACGCCGCCAAGGTGGCATCCGTCAACGGCGCCGGCGACACGTTCCTGGGAGCGCTCGTGAGCGGGCTGGCGCAGGGCGGACGGGTCGAAGAGCTCATCGACGTGGCCCAGCAGGCATCGGTGCAGACGCTGTACAGTCCGGAGGCGGTCAGTCCGGAGATGGAGGGCGTGGCAGAGGCCTTGGCGCGGGTGGCAGCAGCGAGGCGGTCATGAGGGATGAAGGATGAAGGAAACAGGACTCAGAAAACAGGAAAACAAGCAGAGGCAAAACGAAGCTGACAAAACATCGTGGTGTCCCGATTAGGAAATAGGACGGCAGAGGTGAAACGGCCCCCATTGGCTACCGGACACGAGCTCTCCGCATCGTCTTCCGTCTCGGACATGTCCTGAAACCCTGCGTGCATCAGTGACGTCGCATCAGCCTTTGGAGAGAACCTTGTTTTCTAGCGAATGGCACCTTGAAGTTGTTCGGGTCGTCCATATCCGGTATTTGCATGAAGACAGGACGATCATGAGATTGGGAGCCTGGAGATCTATGCAGTTGTGGGTGTTAAATAGAGGTGAAGGAGGAGGAGGAGGAGAAGAAGAAGAAGAGGAGAAGGAATACGAAGAAAAAGAAGAAGAGAAGAAGAGAAGAAAAGAAGAAGAGAAGAAAAGAAAAGAAGAGAAGAGAAAGAGAAGAGAAAAAGAAAAGAAGACAAATGGCCATTCATAACTACTTCCTTACTCTCCTACCTCTCCTACTCCCCCTGGCTGAGGCTCTCAACTTCACAGTCTCTGGTGGTCAGATATCTACGCCTGGGTTTGCCATCGTCGACGCCCCTCAGCCCGGGACGCCTTTGGGTGGAGGTGAGTGCCCAGACTACACAATACGACGTACTATGGCAGCAGCTGACCCGCCAGACCATCTCCAGGTGGCCCTCGATGTCACGGCAGACGGTCGTCTGCCACTGTCAGCCCAGTTGTCGGCCGACAGCCCCAGCCGCATCCACAACATCACCATGTTCCTCTACAGCTACGACACGAACCGCAACCTGACCATCCGCAACGACACGACCGTCCTGGACCAGGAACCCGGCAGCACCGTCAAGCACGTCAACTGGGTCTGGCCCGACTGTCTCGTGGGAAGCACACAGGTCTACAATGTGTGTTGTCGTCTCCTTTCTGTCGGTCCTTCGTCCACTAATCCCCAGATCTCCATCCACCAAAATTTCCGCCTCAACAACGTCGACCAATACACGGTCTTTGATCTGCCCATCTCGGTAACCAATAGCATGGCCAGCTCGACGGCCCGTCCGGCCTGCGACGTCCTCGACAACACGCTGCTCTCGCCCGCACAGATCGACGCCAGCGCGGACGCGCCGGCCGTCCTCTTTGCGCCGGGCAGCGCCACCCAAGTTGATGTCGACGTCGATGTCGCCAGCAGCATCCTGTCCAATGGGCTGGGCCCGGAAATGCCCGCCGCCCAGCAGAGCGACGGGCTGGGCAGTGGAGCCGGCGGCTTGCAACCGTCGTGGTGGCTGCTGGCCGGCACAGCAGCCTTGTGGGGGCTGGAGGGGAGATGATACCCTGTGCCGTCCGCATCGTGCCGGTCTCAGCGGCCACTGAACAGAGTCACCGATCGGCCAAAATCCATCCGTCATCCGTCATCCGTCATCCTGTCGTCGTCGGCAGCCACGGTCCCAAGTGGAGCTTCCGGACGCACAGATGGCAAGATACGAGGTCTCCGGAGTCGTACTCGCCCAAGCGAGGTCCCAACCTGGAAGCGCATCCGTTCTCGCGGCATGCCCGATCCAGCGATGATCGACCCTCTGCTGCGCACAGAACAGAGCGGCCAGAAGGCCACCGCCGGCAGAGTGGTGCCACGACGCCCGCGCGCCGCTCAATGGGCTGATGTTTTCTCCACGTCCCCGCTTGTTAGTCCCCCGCCACAGAGATCGCTGCCCTGTGCTCGTGTTTTCGCTCCTTGCCTGTTTGGCCGCCCGGGGCCAAGACGCCTTTTTTCGCTCGTCGTTTTTGCCTCTTTTTTCCCCTTTCGCTCGCCGTGACTCGTCGTCGTCTTTTTCCCCATTCTTTTTGCTTTTAATTTAATCTCATCGGACTTAACAACGACCCCCCCTGCAGCTGTCTGACATACCCGCAGCCGCCAATCAGCGTGCGCGCGGCCCAAACGGCTCCCTAAAATCAGACCACATCAGTCGATCCTGGTTGAAATCGAATGAACGCCGCGACCTGATGAATGGCCGCCTCGTACGCTTATTTTTTTAATGCTTTTTTTTTTATAGGGTCTTTTTTTGTTGGTCCGCCGGCCGCTCAGCCAAGAAGGAACGCCCTCTCTCTCTTTCTCTCCTCGGTGCGATCCTCTCGTAGTTTCTGCCGTTTCTGCTTGCGATTTGCAAGTTCTCTCGTGCCACTGTCTGACGACACTGCTCGCTGTGGTCCTCCTTTCGGTCAGCCGTCGCAACGTCCACGCATGCTCCCTCTGCCTTGCATCGTGTCCTCTTCTCCATTGTATCCCACTGCCTCTTTTCTTTTTGCTTCATTGTCTTTATCTCCCGTCCTCTCCTTCCTTCTTCGCCTTCTTTTTTTCTCTTCCTCTTTCCCTCCTCCTTCTTCGTTCTTGCCGTTCCTTGTCAGGCAGGCGCGAACTACACAGTACTCGTCACTATTCGCAGTACTTGCTGTACTCGTAAACCCTGTGCCTGCCGTATCACTGAACGCAACGTCGTCTACGGAGTACGCTCGAGCGCTCGCTCTTTCCTTGCTTGCTCTGCTTCTTTTTCGTTTCACCTCACCTTCCATTTCCGTGTCGAAACCACCCTTCGTTGGCGCCTTCCCCAGTTGACCCGCCTCTGTTCGGTGGTCTGTGCTGCTCCAACGGCCCAACTTGGACGCTGCGACACCTAGAAAACTCCGACGCTAAGCCTCGTCTTTCTTTCGTCTTCAAACAACCGACGGCCACACAGACAAGATACGACAGACTTTGCTCCCCTTTCTACAGGGTACGCACCGGTCCTCGCCTGCTGCTCGGACCCCTACTCCGTATCTCTGACGCCGTACCGCCCTGTCTCCTTCCCAACCGAGGCTGCTTCCTTGCCTGCCGTCGCTTCCATCTGTCGCCATATCGCGCATTTGACTTTCGCCTCCTCATTTTTTCTGTTCTCCTCCTCTCCTCCTCTCCTCCTCTCCTCCTCTTCTCCTCGCCTCCTCTCCTCTTCTCCTCTACTCCTTTTCATCGCCCTTCCTGCGCCAATTCGCTTCTCTCCAGCGCCCGCTTCTCTCCAGCGCCCGCTTCTCTTCAGCGCCCGCTGCTCTTACGAGACCCGCGCCCGGCGCTCCCTACAACTTTCCTCCGTTCTCCTCGAATCCAAGAAGCTGGCGGATACGCGCGTTTGGCCGCCTCCGATGGCGCCTTCGGCCCTGGATAACGGGACCGACAATCGGAGTGGCGATGTCAACATGGGTGGCTCCCTCGACGACGGCGATGGCGTCACCGCCAGCGTCGCCGCCTCCATGACCGCCGAGACCTGCGTCGACCCCCTCACGATGCTCAAGAGTATGCCAGAGGCTCCACAGGTCTGCCAGGTCTGTGTCGTCGGCGCCGGTCCGGCCGGCATGATGACGGCCGCCAATTTGGCCCGCTTCGGCATCAAAGTCCAGGTCATCGACGACCGTGCCGACCCCACCCCCGTCGGCCGCGCCGATGGCCTGCAGCCCAAAACCATTGAGACCTTCCGCCAGATGCGCCTCGCCGACCCGTTGCTGCAGCGCGGCGTACGCGTCTACGACATTTGCTTCTGGCGCGGCACTCCCGACAAGGAGCTGCACCGTCTCGGCCGCGAGGTCCACTACCCCACCGTCATCGATGTCCTCGACCCCTACATCCTGCTCGTCCACCAGGGCATGGTCGAGAACCTCTTCCTCGAAGACCTCAAGAAGCGCGGCATGGACGTCCGCCGCAACACCGCCTTCGAGTCCTATAGCGTTTGCGACACCAAGACCGGCAACGGACCGCTGCAGATCAACTGCCGCGTAAACGTCACCCAAGACCGCCGCACCATTCTGACGCAATACCTGATTGGCTGTGAGTGCCCAACGAGCTGCTCATCGTTGTCCCCGTTCCCCTCTGACCACCCTAGGTGACGGCGCACACTCCAAGGTGCGCAAGAGCATCCCCGAAGCCAAGCCGGTCGGCCTGTCGCAGCCCGCCGTGTGGGGTGTTCTGGACGGCGAATTGGACACGGATTTCCCCGATATCTGGTCCAAGTCCCTCGTCTACCAGCAGGAGATCGGCTCCATCCTCATTGTGCCCCGCGAGCGCAACATGACCCGATTATACATTGAGCTGAAGAGTGGACCCAAGATCGACCGGCGCGAGCTGGGTCAGGAGTTTGTCATGCAGCGCGCACGCGAGATCATGGCGCCCTTCCGCGTGCGCTGGAAGTACGTCGAGTGGTTCGGCCGCTACCAGATCGGCCAGCGCATTGCCGGCCGCTTCTGCGACGGCCACATGCGCGCCTTCTTGGCCGGCGATGCTAGCCACACGCACTCGCCCAAGTCGGCGCAAGGCATGAACACTTCCATGCACGATGGCTGGAACCTGGCCTGGAAGCTGAACCTGGCCGTGCGCGGCCTGGCCAAGCCGGCACTGATTGAGAGCTACGAGCACGAGCGCCGTAAGATTGCGTTGGACCTGGTCAACTTTGACTACGAGCACGCGAACCAGATCGCCGCCGGTGATGCTGTGGCGCTGGCGGAGAACTTCAAGACCAACGTGCGCTTCATCTCGGGCATTGGCGCCGAGTACAGCGAGAACGCCATCAACATGGTTGAGGGCACCTCGTGGGTCATGGGCGGAGCCAAGCCGGGCTGTCTGCTGCCGCCGGCCAAGGTGACGCGGTACATTGATGCCAACCCGGTGGACATCCAGCTGGACATTCCCATGCTGGGCCAGTTCCGCATCTACCTGCTGATGTGGGACGTGCACCAGTCGAGCATCTTCCTGGACACGTTCTGCGATGCCATCTCGGCCTCGAACTCGCTGGTGAACCGGTTGTCGGCAGCGGCCAAGATCTCGTATGCGCTGCAGCCGCGCATCCCGGCGCCCGAGGACATTTACATCCGGCCGGAGCGGTACACCTCTGTCAGCAACCTGTTTACCTTTTCGGTGATCAGTACGTTTTGTGTCCTTTTCCTTTTCCTTTTCTTCCTTTCTTTTTATTTTCTACCCCCCAAATACCTCCTGCTAACAGCCCAGCCACCATGCCCAAGACGGAAGTCGAGATTGCCGACCTGCCGCCGTTGTTGCAGGACAGCCGATGGACCTTTTACCTGGACGACGTGCCGGGCTTGGACACGCGCGGCGCGCTCTGCACGAACAAGTGGCTCGGCAGTCTGGGGCCGGGCGAGGTGGCCATTGTCAATGTGCGTCCGGACGGGTATGTGGGATCGCTGGGGCGCTGGGACTCGAGCATGGACGTGTCGGGACTGGAGGCGGCGCAGTGGCTCGACCGATACTACGACCGGTTCCTGCAGGTGCCGAGTTGAAGAGGCCAAGCGGGGGAGGACGGAATCTAGAAGGCCCATGGGGCAGGAGGACAGAGTCTGCAAATTGTGTGCACGGAGCACGGCGTCAGGAGTTTATGATGCTTTTGGCTGTATCATAGGGCATGCTACAGCAATCCAGTGCCTGTCAGACGTCATGCTGAGTAATAGTTGCTGAGTAATATTGGCATGCCTCCCAAGTCCTCCTTCGTTCTCATTACGTCGTAGTCCCATGTCCCCCTAAAACCACACAATGGATATCCTGCCGGCCTGGTCCTGGCCAATGAGCCAGCGTTCGTCGCCGGCCAGCGCCGCCGGCCCGCAGACAATGTCGTTCTCGTCGAGGCCTTGGGGGAACAGCCCGCCGGCGAGACAGCGCAGCAGCTGGTGCTCGAGCCGGCCGCCCCAGCTGCGGGCGAGGGCAGACCACTGGTGTTCCTCCTCGATGCCGCCCGAGCGGAAGCTGAAGTTGGAGATGGTGCTGGCGCTGGCACTGCCCTCCAGATCCTCCTCCCAGCTGCCCGTCTCCTCGCGGTAGGCGGCCATGGTGGAGTCGCAGGTGCCGGCCATGAGGCCGACGCGCAGGACGGGAAGGGCCATGTCGGGCCAGCGCAGGCCTCCGTACTGCAGCGCGGCAAAATGGACCCCGGCGCGGGGGTCGACGACTTCGGCCTCGACGTCCATGGGACACTCGTTGTAGGGCCAGTACCCCGGCATGAGCGAATGGGGCGGCAGTTTCAGGGGACCGTCGCGGTGCTGGTCCTTGGCGTCGGCGCGGTGGCCGTGTTCCTGGGCCGCCTTGTGTCGGGCCGCATCCACCGGTTTCTGGGGCCAGCGCCAGGCCTGCAGACACGACTGCGGCGGCAGCGGCGGCGGTTCCCGGGGTTCCGGCAGCGGCGGCGGGTCGGGCGGGCGGGCACCACGGCGGCCACGGCGGCCCGGGTCCTCGGGATGCACGACGGCACACCAGGTGCGGCAGGCGCCCTCGCAGGTGGAGTCGGTGCAGAAGGCCTGCCACTCGGGCCCGATGAGGCGCGGCGGGACCAGACGCAGCGACGAGGCGGCGCCTGGTGGTCCGACGGGGCGGCAGGGGCGGCGCAGCGGGCCAAAGGGGATGACGGGCAGGGCGACGACGCGCAGGGGGCGGAAGGCGCCGCGGGCGGTTCCCTTCTTGACTTCCTGCAGGATGTAGAGGTTGTGGTCGTCGAGGACGAGGGTGTGCAGGCCCGGGCGGAAGCGGTAGGGGCGCAGGTGGAAGTCGGACAGGTAGCAGACGAGCTGCTGGTCGGACAGGGCGAGGGCGTGCTGGGAGGCGGCGGCGGCGGGCGGGGGATCGGACCAGGTCTCGGGGGCCGGCGGCGGGGGCAGGGCCCAGACCCACATCCACTCGGTGACGCCGTAGGCGCCGAGACAGGCATAGACGGCGTAGTGGGTGGCGGAATGGGTGCTGTAGTAGCAGTCGTGGCAGGCAATGGGGCAGGGGCTGCCGCCAAAGAGGTCGAGGGTAGTGCGGAGGGCGACGGAGGGGGAGAAGCAGCCGGGCAGGCGACAGACGTCGTAGAGGGAGACGTAGTGGTTGGCGACGCCGGGATGGGGGACGCGGTCGATCCACTCGACGGCCAGCAGGCTGTGGGCGAGGCGAATGCGGCGGACGGTGCTGCGGGAGACGTCAAAGGGGACGACGGTGTGGGTGCGGGCGGCGACGTCGAGCAGGCGCAGGGGGTAGCAGGAGGTGTGGAGGTCGGCGAGCTGGGCGGGCGGCAGGGCCTCGAGGTAGACGAGCATGGCGTCGTCGGCACTGTAGGACCAGAGAGGCTCCCATTCGCAGGCCTTTATTTCGGGATGGAAGCTGAGGCAGAAGTTGATGGGGGCCGGCGGGAGGCCGTGGAAGACGGGCGGCGGCCAGCGGTTGGGGGAGTTGACGCGGGCAAGACTGTGGATGAGTTTCTCGTCTTTCTTTCTTTTTTTCTCTTTCTTTTTTTCTCTTTCTTCTCGTCTCTTTCTTTCTCTTCTCTCACCTATCAAAAGTCTCGATGCGGTGAGGCCGTCCACGACAGAGATTGTGGTATCGACGGGCCACGAGGCCCCAGAGACGGGCCCAGGGGGCCTGGGCATCGTCGTCGTCGTCCAGCCGCAGCTCTCGGCAGCGGGGAAAATGCAAACGCAGCAGGGCCCGGCAGAGCTCGGGAGCACTCAAGGCTGTGTGCCAGGCCTTGCTGACACGGCGCAGACGGACGGCATCGGCAGGCGGCAGCAGACCGACGACGGCCGTGAAGAGCTCCGCAGGCAGGTCGAGGAGCAGCATCGCGACGAGGCGGGCATGCTGAGAAGAGGGGGGAAGGGGGAAAGTAAGAGAGAGAAAAGTGAGAGAGAGAAGAGGGAAAGGCAAGCTGGGATGAACAAAGGCAGACGGTATTTGTGGCTGTTGAGGGGCTCATGCAGCTATCCGCTATAAGGACGTATACCGCGATAGTGCACACAGCACACGAAGGCCGGCAGCATCGAGCGGCGGCCAGCCACGGCAGGCGCGGCCAGTCGTGCCTCCCCCTCCGTACTGCAGGCACCGTCCCGCGTGCTTCCCACGGCCGCTTACAAATGTGTCACGGGCAAGAGCCACGTCGGCTGCTGATTGGCGGGAATGCACTCTGTATAGGACGGGCAGACGTTTGCAGATAAATGAAGGAGAAAGATGCTCGCCAACACGTCTCTTGCTCTGCAGCGCTTCTTACGCTTCACGCCCACTCTGCTGATCCCGGCACTCGTGCATCGTGTAACCCACCCTGGTGTCCTGTCACGGCCTGGCGCTACCGCACCCATGTCCCTGACGGGTCAGAAGGGTGCCGTCAACCTCGTGCTCGAGGTGGATGTTCGAGGCGTCGAGGGGCTGTTAGTTGGTGGCTGTTCTGGTCAGGTGCTGTGCAGTATGTTGGTCTCTGGCAAACAGTCTAAGAAGAGGTCATCTCCAAAGTACGAGTACCACTACGAGTACAAGTACGAGTACAAGTACGAGTACTCCATAATTATCTATAACTACTCTCCAACGGCCAACATTCAGACTATTGACATAAGTGGAACCCGAGGTAGTGTCAAATGGGGGTAGATAAGGTCTTGGTGCAGAAGCTATCACGTGGAAACTTCTCTACACCTGGAACATCCACTTCACTTCATGTCTACGACTACAGAGCACACCGCCAACGACCCTCCCCAGCCGCGACCCAAACGCCATGTCTGTCCGGACCCGGCCTGTGGCAAGTCCTTCAGTCGTCCGGCCCACCTCTATCGGCATGCCTTGAACCACTCGGCCGTCGAGCTGGTCTGTCCACGCTGTGGCGCCGCCTTCAAGCGGCTGGACCTCCTGGAGCGCCACAAGACCCGGCATCTGTCCAAGGACATGCTGGCCGGCGGGAAAGGCCTCGGCAGTCTACGGCCATGGCGGCGACGGTCCAAGCATGCCCGCGCAGGCCCGGAATCAGGGCCGGAATCGGATCTCGGGCCGGCCACCGCCCCAGAACAGCCGTGGACAGAGAATCCCTCTGACGGGCTTCCTCTCTCCGAAACCCCGGACCCGGGCCCGGACCTGTTTGGGCTCGGGTTCATGCACTACGACTCCATGTTCGATGCCGGCAGCGAGCCAAGTCCGCTGTCCAGCTGGACCAACCTGTCCCTCGACCTGGAATGGCCCAACACCGACCGGCCGGCCTATCTCGACAACCTCGCGCTGTCGCCTGCGAAACGAGAGGAGATCATGGGTCTCGTGGACCAGATCAAGCCGGTGCACCCAGACGGGACGCTGGTGACGGAGCAGACGGCGGACCTGTCGCTGGGGTGGATGCAGCAGAACGTGGACGCCTTCTTTGCCCAGTTCAACCAGTCGTATCCGATGCTGCACTGCCCGACGCTGGAGATCAACGAGGCGGAGCCGATCCTGCTGCTGTCGCTGGTGATCATGGGGGCCACGTACGGCAGCAAGGCGGCGCACCAGCTGTCGGTCTGCCTGTACGACGCGGTGATCCCGCACATTCTCAGCGGGCTCATCAGCGTGTCGTTTCCGGACCTGCAGACGCTGCAGGGGTTTCTGATTCTCGAGTGCTACGGTATGTACCGCGCGGGGCCGCACCAGCGGGAGAATGCGATGCTCGTGCATGGGCTGCTGTTCCAGGCCATCCGGCGGCTGTCGCGGTACCACGTGCGGGCGCGCATCACGCTGCCGAGCTGGCTGCAGGACATGGATCCCGGCTGGCGGGGGTTTGCGTATGCGGAGCAGTACAAGCGGCTGATTCTGTACGTGTTTCTGTGGGACACGCAGAACGTGTCGTGCTACTCCTTCATGCCGAGCATGTCGACGCAGACGATCCAGGTGCAGCTGCCGTGTCCGCCGGCGGCCTGGGAGGCGACGACGGAGCCGCAGTGGGCGGCGCTGTGGCCGACGTGTGCGGCGCCGCCGACGCTGAGCGACGCCGTGCAGGGCATCCTGGACGGCAGCAACGGCAGCGTGGCAGCCGGACCACCGCTGGACCACCTGTCGCTGACGTTTGTGCTGCACGGGCTCATGTCCATGGGCAACGACGTGGTGCACTTTGACAACCGGTCGCTGCACCTGCCGGGCGTCGAGCACGAGGCGGCGCTGGCCGAGGTCTGGACGCCTTGGCGGCGACGCATGGCCGACGCCCTGGAGGCTTGGAAGGTCCAGCACGATGCGCGTGCGATGTGCAGTCTGCAGGACTTGGCGAGCGGCCCGGCACGCGAGCGCCTACAGCGCGACAACATAGCCCTGCTGGGGCTGTACCATATTGCGCACATCCTCGTGAACGCAGATGTGCGGCATTTGCTGATCGCGGCCGGCGCCAAGGCCGTCTTCGGCCACGTCGTGCTGCCGGCGGACCGGGCGGAGAGCGAGGACGTCGTGCGTCGCTGGGTGCGCACGCGTCCGCGGTCGGCCGGCCATGCGGCGTGGCACGCGGCCCAGCTGTTCCGAGAAGG
This sequence comes from Dryadomyces quercivorus, assembly GCA_002778125.1. Lineage (NCBI taxonomy): Eukaryota > Fungi > Ascomycota > Sordariomycetes > Ophiostomatales > Ophiostomataceae > Dryadomyces > Dryadomyces quercivorus. The sequence goes on from PCDE01000014.1 coordinate 1,532,477, forward strand.
GCTGCTCGGGCTGCAGGACTGGGAGGTGGGCGGCATCTTTCACTATCCCTGGTGTCTTTTCATTGGAGCCTTGACCTGCTGGGCCTTTCACCACTTCTCGGATACGAGGTCTCGTATGAGCAAAAGTACTCGGACGGGTAGTCGGATGTGCTGCCACGACGCTACGCTGGCCGTGCAGGCCCGGACGGTCATGAACAGGATGGTGTCGCAGATGGTGTCGAGCTTGGAATCCATCGACTCGGAGTCCGGACGCCATTGCCCGCACGGACTGGCCATGGAGATTGCGTCCCACCTTCGCGGCATCCGTTGGGCGGCTGCCTACGACGCCATGAAGATCTTGCAAGGATTGGTCGAGCTTCCTTCCGCAAGGAGCACAAGTGGCTGATGAGAAAAGGCTTATTCCTTGAAAAAGTCTTGGAATCTCTTGGAACAGGAAAAAGGGAGGGAATTCAGAGAAAAATCAAAAAATTCCCAAAAATTCCCAAAATTCCCAAAATCCCAAAACATGCTCAAAGTCTCAAAGCTCAACAAGCCAACAAGAAGGCTTGTGGATGGTGGTATGCAGGCTCCTGCAGCTTCTGCAGACATAGCGGCAAGTTCTCGGCAATGGTCAGCGAGGTTCCCAGGACTCCGATGCCGTACTCCGTACCCTGGCCGGCGTCCCATTCGCGGGGTGGTCAGGCCGGTACCCTGTACTCCCAGTAGGCGTTCTCAACGAAAATCCACACACGCGCAGAGTTGCAGGCGCTAGCCGAAACTCCGAAAAGGGGCAATGATAAGCGGCCGAGCTTGACACGGGCTTACCATTGTGTTGCGGCGCGCACAAAGCCGGGCGGCCGAAAAGCGGGGCGATTTGTAAACCACGGTGGGGCAGCTCGGCCGAAACAGGAATGGCAGCTGCAGAGACGACACAAGGACGGGGAGACGTCGCAGTCCCAGAAAATGGATTAAAATTTAATGCAAAATAAATACGAAAACTAGTAAAAAAATAAGAGAAATAATAGCAGAAAAAGAAAATAAAAGAAAAAAGTCGCAAATGTTGAAGAGGCGTTCCTGTTGTGCCGGCACAAGTAGAAATTCCAAGTGAATTGTCATGTACTCCGTATGAGCAGTCATTCTTTGTCTAACCGATGCTACCGCATGCGAAGCTCGTACGTCGACTCGTATTGTGTGCAAGGCGTTGCGTGTCCGCTGATAGGGAAAAACTCGTGACGGAGGCCAAAAAACGGGTGCGAATTCGGACCCCTCGCACCTGTCGTTCCTGGATTGCCCCTCTACAGCCCTCTCCGCTGCGACTTCCGCGTCGCTTTCGTCCCTCTCGTCCCTCTCCGTCCCTCTCCGTCCCTCTCCGTCCCTTTTCGTCCCTTGTCGTCCCTTGTCCACTTGTCCACCTGGTCACCACCCTGGCTCTGTCGGTTCCCGCACCAATCAACAAACCGCCACCCGTTCTCGGGGTACGATCCTCCGTGCATGCCCCTCGCACTCCGTTCTCCGTATTCCGTATCCGGCTCGTATCGACCTGCTTGCAGATAGCAGATACGACAAAGATACTACACAGATACACAGATACTACATAGTATTCCAATTAGCCCAGGGCTATTAGCTCCCTAGTATCTCATAATTCTGCTGCCTGGCTTGGCATTGGGCCTTCTCCGGCCACTGCCTTCAGGCGTCCGCACGCGACCAAGGCAGCCAATGAATCACCTGCAGACCCGCTAGTGCTGCCCTTATAAAACGGCGGTGAACTCTGTTGGGCTGGGCCAATTCGCCTCTAAGACAGAAGGCGCATATTTCGCTTTCATGAAAAAAGAAGGCGCGTTCCTCCCAAGACCGTGCTAACTAACTGCCGCTTTTTTCTCCTCTACTGCCTTCTCAGTCCTTCCCTCCTTCTCAATTCTTCTCCTGCTCCTTCCTTCCTTCCTGAACTCTCGTCTTCAGCACGTCCCGTCCGTCTGAATCGTCCCGCTGCAGCTCTGCTCCATCCACCATCTTTTTTACCCCTCTTCATCCCACCAACCGTCGTTCACCATGGCAACTCGCCCCCAAAACATTGGCATCAAGGCCATTGAGATTTACTTTCCCAGCCAGGTTCGTCATTCGTGTTGAGCGTGAGCTATCTGCAGTTCTGTGCTGTCGTTTGAGCTGTACTGTGCAGTACGTCTGTGCAGTACAGTTCTGTGCGGTGGTACTTCTTCAGCAGTTCCTAGCAGTCCTACTGTTCAATTCTGCTCATTCTGCTCATTCTGCTCAATCCGCACATCGCTAACTCCTACAGTATGTCGAGCAGTCCGAGCTCGAGAAGTTTGACGGCGTCGGTGCCGGCAAGTACACCATTGGTCTTGGCCAGACCAAGATGAGCTTCTGCGATGACCGCGAAGGTGAGCCTCCCAATTCCCTCTGCCTTTCCTTCTCTACACCCATCTGACCCTCCAGACATCTACTCCTTCGCTCTCACGGCTACCAAGAACCTCCTCGCAAAGTACAAGATCGATACCGACTCCATTGGCCGCATTGAGGTCGGTACCGAGACGCTGCTCGACAAGTCCAAGTCGGTCAAGTCGGTCCTCATGCAGCTCTTTGGCGACAACACCAACGTCGAGGGCGTCGACACCCTCAACGCCTGCTACGGCGGCACCAACGCCGTCTTCAACACCGTCAACTGGGTCGAGTCCAGCGGCTGGGATGGCCGTGACGGTCTCGTCATCGCCGGCGACATTGCCCTCTACGCCAAGGGCAACGCTCGTCCCACCGGCGGCGCCGGCGCTGTGGCCATGCTCATTGGCCCTGACGCCCCCATTGTCTTTGAGCCGGGCCTGCGCGGCACCTACATGCAGCACGCCTACGACTTTTACAAGCCCGACCTCGCCAGCGAGTACCCCTACGTCGATGGCCACTACTCCATCAACTGCTACACCAAGGCCCTCGACGCTGCCTACCGCGCCTACAACGCCCGCGAGACGACGCTGCTGGCCCGTGCCAACGGCTCTGCTCCCCCTACCCCCGCCGACCCGTCCAAGACGGCCCTCGACCGCTTCGACTACATGGCCTTCCACGCCCCCACCTGCAAGCTGGTCCAGAAGTCGTACGCTCGTCTGCTGTACCACGACTACCTGGCCAACCCCGACAACGTCATCTTTGCCGATGTCCCGCCAGAGGTCCGCGATATGCCCTACGACAAGTCGCTGACCGACAAGGTCGTCGAGAAGACTTTTATGGGCCTCACCAAGAAGCGCTTCCAGGAGCGCGTCAACAACAGCATCCAGGTTGCCACCAACTGCGGCAACATGTACTGCGGCAGCGTCTGGGGTGGCCTGGCCAGCATCATCGCCCACCACGACTCCGCCACCCTCCAGGGCAAGCGCATTGGCCTCTTCAGCTACGGCTCCGGTCTGGCTGCCAGCTTCTGCTCCTTCCGCGTCGTCGGCAGCACCGAGGCCATCTCCCGCGTGCTCGACATTCCCGCTCGCCTGACGGCCCGCCGCGCTGTGCCCCCCGAGACCTACGATGCTGTACGTTTTGCTTATGTAATCAGTTCACCACGTGTTTCCGTCCTTGCTAACCCGTCCAGCTGTGCGATCTGCGCAAGCAGGCCCACCTCCAGAAGGGCTACAAGCCCAAGGGTGACGTGTCTACCATTGTCAGCGGCTCCTACTACCTGGAGGAGGTTGACGACATGTTCCGCCGGAAGTACGCCATCAAGGCATAAGCGGCCGCCGATTGCGAAAGAAAAACGACCCGGCATCTAGACTCGCAGTCTCCATTCAGACAAACGAGCGGTCCTCTTGACGTCCAGCTTGCCCGACGGTTTAAAAGCAACAAATACACAGGACGCGGCGTTGCACGACTGTTTTTCTGTATTTTTTTGCGGTCGGTTTTATCCAGCAGTTCTGCCGGAGGGAGGAAAACGTAGAGCATTCATCACGCAGGATTCCGTTCTCGTGGGCCATATATAAGCTTTTAATTTAAATGCATGGCACGGCCTGCAAGTACATACTTTTTGTGTGGGCATGTCTGGAAAAGCAGTGATATCAATGTACACCCTTCGCTATTTAGGGTTGTTTTTGTCCTGATCACCTTCATCCGTCTTTCTGAGATCTTGTGCGATGCGCATAGTTGGACTTTGTGTGCTGCGAATAGCTCCTGTGCCTGGTGTGCTGCGCATAGTTCCTGTGCCTGTGGCTGGTGTGCCTTGGAAAGGAATACCCTGTTCACCAAATCCAGCGTCTGGGTTATCATAATCCATGATCCATTTTTCTATATTTGCGCCGACAGCAAGTCTTTTCAGCATGCCTAACCCAGTGTGTGAACTTCCCGGGGCCGGGCTTTCTTTCACTTGCTCGGGTGCTGGTGGTTTGTCCGGAACGGCACATAAATTGGAAGATCGGACGGGCCCGAGGGTCACGACGGCAGGATGATCCCGGATGCAGGTCCACAAAGCCAGAGGAATTGTGACAAGGAGGAGAGTCGAGTCAGATCGGAAGAGTCCTACGATTTCGTAGGACACATTGACCTTGTCTGTGGCAGTGGGAATGTCTTGAAGCCACTTTCGAAACTTGTCCACACTCATGTCGTCAGTCTCCACAGACTCTTCAAGCCGAACGGCAATCAACATTCTTCTTCCGCTCTCGCTGATGTTCATGCTTTGCGCGGCTTTGCTTCTATGCAGCCTCTGGGGGTCGGTAAGGAGAGGCGACAGGTCCACGGACCTGCCTATGGCACTCCCTCGAGGGTTGATAAAGTGCACCGGCGCCGAGCATCCGACTTGGGAGCGGTATTCCTTCGTGTAATAGTCCAAGCTGACGGTATACAGATGCTCCCATAGATTTGCCGCCGTGACTTGACGCTTGCCGCTGGCGAACCGCCGCAACGCGTCGACGAGGAACACGATGGCATATTGTTTTTCGACGACCTTGTTTTCGTGTTGGCAGGCACACGCAGCAATGAATTCGGTGACTCCATGGCCGGCACCAAGCCGCACGCTTCCACCGCCGCAGCAGTCGAGGATGATCAACACGTCACTGAATGCTTGTTCAAGAGTAGACTGGATGCCCGACCAAGTGACGGTCTCGCCTTGTGAGGAAGAAGCCCCACTGGAAGTAGTTCTACATGATTAAGAAGAGATTCAAAGAGGAGGGGGGACTTACGCTGCAAGCAGCAAATCATTCGAGTCTGTGAACCGGCTGCGCCCTCCATAGTAGAAGATCTTGAGATCGTCTTTGCTGTCATCATTCAGAAAAACAAAGTCGTTGATTTTCCGGCTCAGCATGGCGTGGCTTCGTATCGGCAGAATCTTATAAAGCTCGACTGTGAAATGGTACTGTTCCACGAAGACATCGTACAAGTCCGATATGTATTCCTGTATGCCCCCGGGGCCCTCCTGACCGTCCCAGTAGGCGAGCAGCACAAAGACTTTCTTGTAGCGAGAGCGTCCGTTGTTCGGGAAAATGCCCTGAATAGATGTATCCAGGCTCTTGGTGAATTCGGCCATATTGATGTGCTTCTGCCATTGTCGCACGTCTTTTGGGTCCATAGAAGCATCGGCACCGGGGCTAGATGAGCTGGTGGTATTTGGGGAGGACGAACTCCGCAGTCCGTAGGCAGTCGATGTCTCGTGCGTGGCGCGCTGCTTGCCCTTTCCTGAATCCTGACTGCTAAAGGGCGTCAGTTATGTTCGATCTTGGGGAATAGCAGCACGCAAGGGCAGGGGCTCACTCATTTTCCTCGGATCTCAGGTGAGATCCCGAGGAACCCATTTCGGATAGAACGGTGCAAATACTCGAAGCAGACAGGTGGATGGGGAACGAAAGGAAAAGAGGAAGCAATCTGAGAATGCCCAAGCCTTGTGTGGGGCGATGACTCGGCACGCAAATCACGGGCTGATTTGTATGGGAAATACATGTAGGGGGTATCCTGCCGTCGTAAGCGCTGGGATTGGTTATTCTGCCGCAAAACAAGGCTATGGCGGGTTAAGTTGATGAAAAAGAAATGAGATTTCCATGAGCTTTCCATTTATATGATATTATCTCCATCTTTATATATGAGCTCTTATATATACGTATAAGATATATATTATATAATGAAATAAATTCTTTAAAGACAACTCAGTCTTATTTCATTCTTATAAAAACACAAAACGTGAAATCAGTATTCTCACTTGATTATTATTACATCTGATTTATTGGTTGCTATTCATATGCAAACATTATTACATGGACCAAATTAGTCAACTGCACAGCAGCTGCCAAGCACTAATATGACGCAATATGGCAACGACCAGGCCCGAAGCCGGAGCAGGGTTTAAACAACTCTGGGGACAGGTATCCTGGATCAGTGAGAGGTTTCCTGTCAGCAAAATGGCCTTGCTCGACGCAGACACCAAAGCTGCCTGGCGGTACCAGGAAGAGCTGCCGGCCAACGCCAAGAACCTCGACACGGTCCGGCAGCTGCTGGAATCATACAGCAACATCCCCTCGGACCAGGTGGTTGCGCATATTACGGCCGTGGTATGTTTCTCGTGCCAGCCTGCCTCTCCTCTCTGACAGCCCAGCGTGACAAAGCCTACACCATCTATCCCTACCCGTGCATCGGCCGCTGACGGTTCCTCGACATCTACCTGCCCTTCCGGGCAGAATACCCAGACATCCTCGCTCGTCTCCGGTCTGGTGACCGTCTGCTCGATGTCGGCTGCTGCTTTGGCCAAATCCTGCGGCAGCTCGTGCGGGATGGCGTCCCGGCGGCAAACCTGGCCGGCACGGACCTGCGCTCCGAGTTCATCGAGCTCGGCTACGACCTGGTCCGCGACAAGGACACTCTCGGCGCGGCCTTTGTGACGGGCGACATCTTTGACAGCTCGCCAGACAGCAAACTCGCCCGCGCACTTGATGGGAACTTTGACATTCTGCACGTCGCCAGCTTCTTTCATCTGTTTGGCTGGGACGACCAGGTGCGCGTTGGCGAGCGGCTCGTCCGCTTTTTTCGCACGGGCAGAGACCGGCCGCCGCTGGTGGTTGGCCGGCAGATGGGCAGTCGTCAGGCGACGGCCACCGAGGCACGGCTCCAGGACGAGGTGGTCAAGCAGGTCTACCGACACGATGTGGAGTCGATGCAACGTCTCTGGGACGAGATCGGACGGCGCAAGGGGACGCAGTGGGAGGTGACGGGCGAGCTGTTTGAGACGGCAGTGGAGGACGAGAGCCGGACGCTGATTCAGTTTGCGGTGAGAGGAGTAGAGATTTAGGAAGAGTCTCTTTAGGAATAGAAGAAGAGTTCATTAATAAGGAGATCTCTTAATAATAATCTTATATAAGCTTCACGAATGTACGAAGCATCAGATGCGCCTTCCCGATGGTGTTGTCCCGAAGCAGCAAGAGCTAAAATTTAGGTGGAGACAGGTGCGACCCGCCACGCCTGCCAAAGGTTTCCGTATTAAGAGCTATTACGGAGTCCTCTTCTGTATTATTTGGGCTGCCATCCACTCCCCAACGCAAATCTCCATTTGCCAGCAAACAACCAAACAAAAACCAACCCTGCCGCCGCGGCATCGGCAACACCCCTCAGCTCTTGTCGCTTGCATGGCCCTCAAGGCCAAGGAGCTCGTCCTCGCCGGACTGGCCAGCTTTGTCGCCTGGGGCTATGCTACGCACTGGTTTCCGGCCATTCGCTTTGCCGGCCACGGCGTCGTTTTCGGGGCTCTGCTGACGGCTTCGGGGCTCCTGGCTCTCGTGGCGCTGACGACGCGCAGTCCGCTCTATGGCCCGGCCTCTTCGTCGACGGCCATGGCCGCGCTGCGGCCCCGTCGCCCGCCAGGCGCCGCGTTCGTCTCGCCCGAGCAGTGGCCGCGCGAGCTGGCAGCCCTGCGCAGCCGCCTCGTCTATCACCCGACGCCTCTCTATCCGCCGATGCCTGCGGTCTCCGATGCGCTCGACACGCTGCTGCAGAGCATCCTGCGCACGTACGTCCGCTCCTGGTACGGCGGCATCAGCCCCAGCCCCGTCTTCCCCAACGACGTCGACGCCACCATCCGCCTGGCTCTCGGAAACCTGCGCGATCGTCTGCTGGCCGTCGACGACATGGTCGAGCTGCTGACCAGCCGCATCGTGCCCATCCTGACGGCCCACTTCCACGACTTCAACGAGGCCGAGCGCGCTGTGCGCGGCCGCAAGCTCAACCGCTCCATTACCGAGTCGGACGAGCTCGATCTCGCCATTGCCACGAAGTACCGAGACATTCGAGAGGCCCGCGAAAAGGACAGCAACAGCCACAATTCCGGCCTCCACCCCGCCGCCAGCCTCTCCTACTCCGATACCAATACCCGCCTCGTGCAGCAGGACTATCTGCGCCGCCTCGTGGCCGGCCGCCTGCTGCCCAGCCTGCTGCCCGCCAGCTTTCTGGCCAGCCCGCCCGTGGCCGTGATTGTGCGCGAGATTGTGGCTTGCGCCGTGCTCTTGCCCGTCATGCAGTTGCTAGCCGATCCGGACACGTGGAATCAGCTGATGGAAAACTACGGCCGTACGATGCTACAGGACCGCTCAACAGTGCGCAAGCTGCGCGCGGCCCTGGACCAGCATGCGTCGCCCGCACCGCGGTCCGTCCAGCCGGCGCCGGCCTTTCCCCGATTGACTCTGGGCGACAGCGAACGGCGCTTCGAGCGGTTCGTCCGCACCATCCGCCACGTCAACAACCTGTCGGATGCACGGCGCTTCCGCAGCGAAGTAGCCAGCCAGCTCAAGCGCGACTCGCAGGCCGGCCAGCCCGCCGAAGGCCAGGACCAGCAGGTGTATCTCCGGCGCCTGGAGATGTGCAAGCGGCTCCTCGACCAGAAGGTTTCGGACCTGGCCGTCGCCGGCGGAAGGCGCGTGAACAACAGCAGTGAACCCTCTGCCCCGGGCGGCGGAGGAGGTGGAGGCATGGGAGGGGCCGGCACGGCGGGTCTGGGAAGCGCCGCGAGCCAGCCAGCGCCAGTATCGCGCCTGGAGACGGCCAGCCTGAACGAGCTGCTGCGCGATGCGGCAGCCCTGTCGTACTTCATGGAATACATGGACCGGCAGCGCATGTTGCCGCTGGTGCAGTTCTGGCTGGTGGTGGACGGGTTCCGCAACCCGCTGGAGGACGAGGACGACGACGGCGACAGCGATGGCGCCAACGAGCCGCTGCCGTCGTCGCTGCCGCCCTGGACGGCATCGGACCGGCTGGACCTGGCGCAGATTGACCACGCCTACCTGGCACGGCCGGAGCTGCACGTCCCCGAGACGTCGCGGCGCGCCGTGCAGGAGTTTCTGGGGGGCGGCTCTGGCGCCACGCCGGCACAGTACTACCGAGCGCGGCGGGCGATTCTGCGGTGCCAGGCGGCGGTGCTGGGCGACATGAAGGCCAAGTACTTCCAGGGGTTCAAGAAGTCGGACCTGTTCTACAAGTGCCTGGCGGCGGAAGAGGCGTCGCAGACGAACACGAACAGCAAGCCGACGACACCGCAGCTGAGCCGGGCGTCGACGACGGGATTGGGTGCAGCGGTGGCGGCTTTGCCTGCCAAGGCGAATCCAGCGAGCCGACTACGATCGAAGCTGCAGGCCAATCTACAGGCGACACGCCGCACGGGGTCGTCAGGCGATCTACAAGCAGCGATATCGCCGGCGGCGGCGTCGACGAGCGGGGGAAGTCCCGTGTTTGCCAATCCCGACTTTCTGTTTGCAGCGGAGCGCAACAACAACATGCGGCGGTCGCTGGACGAGCGACGAACGCCATCGCCGCTGTTTGGTGACGACGACGACTTTTTGACGGGTGACAAGCCCCGCAGTGCGCAGCCAGCAGCCAGTAACCCGAGCAATAATACTACTGGCACTGGCGAGCATGACGCGCTGGCGGACTCTGTGCAGAGTCTAGACCCAGCGGAGGCGCCACAAGCGGAGGTGCTGGACACCAAAGTAGTAGAAGCAGTGGAGGAGGCACTGAGCAACATTATGGAGGACAGTCGGCCGACGACGGCAGCCGATCTGCGGGCATCCTTGTTTGGCGGTGGCGGTGATGACGTCGGGGGTGGGTCGAGTATCTTTTCGGGGTTGGACAGCGACGTGAAGGACAGCCCACGTGGATCAGTGGACCTACCGCGACGGAGCAGCACGCCAATGGGAACGCCTGTAGGAGCACCAGTGGGCATGCCCACGAGCAGCAGCAATCATGTGGGACACAAGGAGACAGAGAAGCCGAGCATTGCGTCGCTGGGGCTGGTCAGTGCGGCGTCGCGGATTGGCGTGTTTGAGGACAATGACCTGTTTGGGGACGACGGCAAGTACCTGTCGGACGAGGAGGAGGGAGGAGACGGCGAGGGGGTGGAACGGGCGGCCGGGTCGGGCGACGAGGTGCACGAGGCAGCGCCGGGGGATCTGGGGTTGGCGGAGGCGATTACGGCGCTGACGGACGACATTGAGCGTCTGGCGTCGCAGGAGGCGGTGGTGGATTCGCTGCAGCGCAAGGCGGAGCTGACGAACAACACGGCGGAGCTGCGGATTCTGAGCAAGTCGAAGGCGAGTCTGCAGCGGGAGAAGCGGCGCAAGGAGCTGCAGCGACAGCAATATGTGGCGCAAGAGAGCGACAACAGCTTGTATGGGCGGGCGACGGTGCGGCTGACGGGGATCCAGCTGGTGGGCCGGGAGGCGGCGGAAGGCGGCAAGGAGTATGCGCGGTACACGATCGAGGTGCGGCGGTCGGCGGGCGAGGGGGGCGGGACGGCGGCATCGTGGGCGGTGATGCGGCGGTACAGCGAGTTCTGGGCGCTGCACCAGCGGCTGCGGGTGCGGTACCCGTCGGTGCGGACGCTGGATTTTCCGCGGCGGCGGATGATCATGATGAAGCTGCAGAGCGACTTTCTGCAGCGGCGACGGGCGGCGCTGGAGCGATACCTGCGGGCGCTGCTGTTGTTGCCGGACGTGTGTGGCAGCCGAGAGCTGCGGGCGTTTCTATCGCAGCGAGTGATAGGGGGCGGCGACGGAGATGACCGAAAGGACGTGATGTCGCGGTTATACGACTCGGTAGCCGACGGGGTGGAGGATATTCTGGGGAGCATCCCGGTGCTGGACCAGTTGTCACTGGCGGGGCAGAGTTTGATAGCAGCGGCGAGTCAACTGGGGGGACAGGGGGGAGGACAGGGGGGAGGGGGAGTAGGGGGGGGAGGAGTAGGGGGAGGAGGAGGACTAGGAGGAGGAGGACTGGGAGGAGGAGGTCTGGGAGGTCTAGGACTAGGAGGGTCTGGACTCGAGGGACCAGGGCAAGGACCAGGGTCGGAAGGGACAGGCGAGCTGGAGCTCACGGCGGAAGAGGCGCCGTTTGTGAAGCCGATTTGCGACATCTTCCTGGAGGTGTTTGAGCTGAACCGAGGCAACAATTGGCTGCGCGGACGAGCCGTGGTGGTTGTGTTGCAGCAGTTGTTGGGTGGGACGATTGAGCGCAAGCTGCGGGAGAACATGCGGCTCGCCGTGCAGGAGGATGTGCTGCTGCGGTGTGTGGGGATGGTGCAGACGGCCGTATTCGGGGCAACGGAGGCCGGCAGCGACACGAGCGACACGAGCACAACAAAAGGGACAGCCGCGCGTGTTCCGCGGACGCCAACGCAAAAGACACGCACGCGCACGGAGGCGGGTCTGATGCTGGCGACGCTGGTGCCGGACCTGGCAGGCAGTGTGGTGGGCCGTGTGAATGCGCAGGCGGCGAGTCGACGTATTTTTGCGACGCTGAACAACAGCCGACTAAAGTGAGTGCTGACATTCTGAGAATGTTGACTTGACGTTGTGTTGACAAGAGAATTGTGACAATGCTGACTAATAGTACGCACCTCGCGTTTACGCTGCTGGATGAGATCGCCGGGGTATTGCTGGAATAGAACGGATACGATACGGAATACGGGTTACGGAATACGGAAGTGAGGATGCCTACTGCGTACGGAATACAAGTAAACAGACCGCGTACCCACTGCGATCGTGGCGTCTCGAGACAAGGCCGGCTCGGGGCCGCCAGTCCCGGCCAATGGACAGGGCTTTAGCGACCATCAGCGCTGTGATGGCCTGTGATGACCTGTGTTGGCCTGTGTTGGCCTGTGATGACACTGGCTGCTGGCCTGTGATCACTGGCGCTGGCCTGTGATCACTGGCGCTGGCCTGGCCTGGCCTGCTGGCACTGCTGACGCCGGCGCTGGCGCCCACCCCACTTGGCGCTCCTTTGCTGCCCAACCACCAGCGTCTGCGGTCGGCCCCATGCGGTCCCATGCCTGGTGTTCCCCGCCGCTTTTTTTACTCTTTTTACTTTTTTTTTACTTTTTTTTACTTTTTCTTTGGTGACAGTCTACCCTCTTCCTTCTCTGCTCAGCGCCGAGACAACGCGCCGTTGAGGGATCGCCTGCCACCTTTCTCGTATAGCTCTGTCGTCGGCTCGTATTGCTGGTTTATTTTCGTCTGTCCTGACCGCCTGCCCCTTCCGCTGCCGCCTTCCGCCTTACTATCGTTTGGCCTCTGCCTTTTGCCTTTTTGCCTTTTGCCTGTTGGTCCTGCCATCGGACCTGCCCACCTCTTTTTTTTTTCCTTTCCGTCTTCCTGCATCCTGCATCCTGCCGCTCTTCGCTCTTCTCTCTCTCAACCCACCCTCGTCTCTCCATTTATTTTCCCCGTCGTCCTCTTTTTTCCCTCTTCCTCTTCTTTTTCCCTTTTTCCCTTTTCCTTTCCCTTTTTCCATTTTCCTCTCCCACTGCTCCTGCATTCCCCTCGATCCTCTCGACTGCGATCGCGTGCTTTTGTTTGCGACAATCTCTTCGGGACCAGCTCTTGACTCAAGCTTCCAGCGTTAGGTCCAGCTTAGGTTCAGTCTTAGGTTCAGGTCCAGGTCCAGCTTCAGGTTCAGGTTCAGCTCCAGCTCCAGCTCCAGCTTCAGCTTCTAGCTCCCAGCTCAGCTCAGCTCTCGCTCGCCATCACGACCACCTACAAACAGCCTTCCCCGGCCTCGCCGGCCTCCGCGATGTCGACCACTCCCGGCACTATCGCCAACACACCGGCGCCTTCGCATTCCGCAAACGAGGTGTCCAACACACGACTCTACCTCGGCAATCTGCCAAGAAATGGTAAGTCTTGTCGTCTGTCGTCTGTCGTCTGTCGTCTTGTCGTCTTGTCGTCTTGTCGTCTTGTCGTCTTGTCTTCGTCTTGTTATTGTCTTGTCTTCGTCTCTGTCGTCGTCTGTCATCTATCTTTCGTCTTTCGTCTCACACACACAGTCACAAAAGCAGATGTCGAGGCCTTTTTCAGCAAACATGGCACAGGCGAAATCCTCGACATCAAGCTGATGAACGGCTTTGGCTTCATCGAATACCGCGACGCCATGGACGCCCGCGACGTCGTCCCCGCCTTCCACGGCACCACCTTTATGGGCGAGCGCCTCACTGTCCAGTTCGCCCGCGGCCGCACCCGCGAGACCGGCCCCGGTGGCCCCGGCGCTGGCCCCGGCAACAACACCGGCGGCGGCTACGGCGGCTACGGCTACAGCCACTCCGGCCACGACCGTCCACCGCCCCGGCCTCGGCGCACCGCCCACCGCATGGCCATTTCTGGTTTGCCCAACGATACCAGCTGGCAGGTCTGTGAACCCTTCCCTTTCTTTTGTCTTGTCTCTCCTTCCACGGATCTCGTCTGTCTCTTTGGACTGCGTACTTCACCTCCCATCTTCTACCCCGCCGGACCGTCTGCTCTCTTGGAATGTCCTTTGCCCAGCCAGATCCCGGGACCGCCGTCGCCAATGTGCTTTGCTTTGCTTTGCTCCTCTGCTCTTCTGTCTTCTGCTCTTCTGCGCTGCTCTTCTGTCTTCTGCTCTGCTCTTCTCTTCTCTCTGCTCTGCTCTCTGCTCTCCTCTGCTCTTCTCTCCTCGCTCTCCTCTTCTACCCCTCCATTGTTGGTCCTTGTCAAGCTTGGCGGATGGATTGGCTCTCCTGGCTGGTTGTTGGCAGGCCTGCCATTCTGGCACTGGACTCTCTTGGGCTGGTCTGAATGGCTTCCTCTTTTCTTTGTCTCCCCTTGTTTGTATCCCCTCCTTCCCTCCCCGCCTCCAATTCCCTTGTGAGAAATGACGCCGGGCCTCGGGCTACTGGACAGATCTCGTTTTGGCTGGCCCTGGGAGGTGTCTCCTTGTCCTCACCACCACTGGAAACACTTGCACGAGCCCAACATGCCTGGACAAACCAACTTACACGGATTCTGGATTACAGGACCTCAAAGACTTTGCCCGCCGGTCAGGATTGGAAGTCGTCTACTCGGAGACCACCCGGTTCGGTGACGGGTAAGTGACGGCCGACTGGCTGACGGCCTTGGGACCTCGACCGCTCCGTCCATCGACTAACGCGCACAGGACCGTCGAATTCGAATCCGCCCAGGATCTGGCCACTGCTATTGAAAAGCTTAACAACACAGAGTTCAGGGACAAGGTCGTCACATGCAACGTCAGCGTAAGTCTTGCCCGCGCTCGCCTGCTTGTCTTGCTTCGCTGACCCTTCAGGCGTATCCCGACCTTCCTCCCCGCGATCGCGGCCGTTCTCGCTCGCCGCCCCCAGGCCGCCGGCCCTACGGCATGCCGCCGCGCGACGACTACGACCGCCGGGGTCCCCCGCCACCGCCCCGCGGCTACGGCTCGCCACGCCGGGACAGTGGTGGCGGTGGTGGTGGTGGCGGCGGCGGCGGCTACCGGGACGGCTACCGGGATCGTAGTCCGCCGCCGCGTCGCGACTACTACGACGACCGCATGCGCTACCCGTCGCCGCCGCCACGCCGGGGTCCTCCGCCCATCGACGACTACCCGCCGCCGTCGCGTCGCTACGACGACCCCTACCGTCGCGAATATCCTCCCAACGATCCGTACGTCAATGGCCGCGGCGGGCCCTACGAGCGTCCGCCGCCGCCACGGGACTTTCATGCATCGCGGGAAGCGGGATACCCGCGTGAAGGAGGCTACCCGCGCGACTATGACCGCCGCTACTGGTAAACACTACCACGATTTTCTTGTCTTCGTCTCTGGTCGTGCTTGTGTTTTGTCTTGTGTTTCTTTTTGTTCGAGGCAGTCTTGATCTCGACCTTTTCTTTTCTCGTTGCACCGCTTGACTTGATGGTGCAGAAAGACTGAAGAAAACGAGAGTGCGAGAGCACAAAGCGCGAGAACGCGAGAATGCGAGAACACGAGCACGAAGCACGAAGCACGAAGCACGCGAGAGCACGGAGTATGTAGCCCCTCTCTCTTCCCGACCCAGTTCCTTCTCAACGCCCCTTCCCTCCTCCCTGTCCCGGACACGGGAGCCAACTGGATGATACGCGGATGGTGGGTTGCTATGGACTGGACGACGCGTGGACGGGATTGGCGGCTCCCCTTTTTCTTTTGTTGTTCTTTTGTTGTCTTGTTTTAGCTCTCCCGGGCGTTTTTAGGGACGGGAGGAGGGTCGGGATGGCCGAGAGGAGGAACGGGATAGGAAGAGGACATGACCCAGGGGCCTTACGACAACGGGAGAACAAACGGCAAATTGGTCTGGGAATGGACGGAGACTGAAAAAAACATGGTCCGACGTTGAGTGGTTCTTGTTCTTTTTGCTTTCTGCTCTGTTTCTTTTCGTTTGTGTTTGTCTTGCGTTTCTGCCTTTGCCTTGCGTTTGCGTTTGCTTTTGCTTTTTGTTGCTTTTCTCTTGTTTTCCTTGCTTTCTTGTTTTCCTTGCTTCCTTGCTTCCTTGCTTTGCTTTCTTTCCTTTGTTGCCTCTTATGCTTTACTTCATGTTTGGGTGTCACCAGACTGCAGGGACGGGTTGATGATCCTCATTATGCCACGGCATACAATGACGCAATGTTGCATTTGCATTTGCCTTTTGTCTCGACTGTTGTGTTGACTTTCACGTGATGTGGCCGAATGGCGAGTGTGATTATGTAAGTACGCATGTAGCATGAAAAGCGTAAGAATTGCCGAGTATTGTTGAATTCGCATTGGCCTCGCAGCCTTGTCTGGAGTTAGTCTGGGGCAACCGCAGACTGGGGTGCAAAATCCGGGGTAGTTGCCTGCAGCCGACGCTTCGGCCGACGGAGACCGCATAACAGCGAGTCTGCGGAGGCTGGACGAATCATTGGCGCGCAGAGCAGCTGCTGTCTTGCCAGGCCATCGTGCTTGCCATATCCAGCCGAGGCGATGGCTGTGGGGCAGCTCGGTTGGCCGCGGTAAATTGCATCATGGAGCTTGAGCCGAAGAGCCAGCGGGCTATTTTGGGCCGAACAGTCAGCACCGCCAACCACCACCACCACCCCCAGGAAAGAACGTCCCTTGCCTGCCATTACGAGTACGCAGTTTCCCTTTTTTCCATAGGCGGGACCGAGGTCGGAATTGCTTGATTCAGACTTTCCAAGACTTCAAAAGCTTCCTCTTCTCCTCTCTTCTCCTCTCTTTTTTTTCCTGTGAGCCTGCACATTGTCCCTCTCACACCCCCCTCCTTGCTTACAGCCATGTCCTCTGCTTCGCGCAGTCTGCGTCTTGCGTCCCGCGTGCTGCGTCCGCAGGCCCGTTCTGCTGCTCTCTCGGCCTCTCTTCTGCGCCACGCTGGACCGGCATTGACCTGTTCCGCCTCTCGTCTGAGCCGGCATTCGTTTGTGGCAGCTCGCCGGGCCTACTCATCAGCGCCGACCCCCGCCACCAGCATGGCCTACGACAAGGAGGTGGACGACATTGCGTCGTATGTCAGCGACGTGCCGATTGAATCGGAGCTAGCGGTGGGTTTGCGCTCTGCCTCTTGAGTGTCTGAATGTCTGCTGACCCACAGATTGATACTGCGCGCTGGATCCTGCTCGACACGCTCGGCTGCGGCCTCGAAGCCCTGCGGTTCCCCGAGTGCACGAAGCTGCTGGGCCCCGTGGTGGACGGCACGGTGGTGCCGAACGGGACGCGGGTGCCGGGCACGCATTACGTGCTGGACCCGGTCAACGGGGCGTTCAACATTGGCGCCATCATCCGGTGGCTCGACTACAACGACTGCTGGCTGGCGGCCGAGTGGGGCCACCCGTCGGACAACCTGGGGGCGATCCTGGCGGTGGCGGACTGGATCAACCGGACGAACAAGAGCCAGAGCAGCGGGGTCAAGAAGCTGGCGGGCGGCCGCATTGTGACGGTGCGCGACGTGCTGGCGTACGCGACCAAGGCGCACGAGATCCAGGGCGTGCTGGCGATCCTCAACTCGTTCAACAAGGTGGGCCTGGACCACGTGCTGCTGGTCAAGGTGGCGAGCGCGGCGGTGGTGGCGGACATGCTGGGGCTGGGCAAGGCGGGGATTGCGGCGGCCGTGAGCCAGGCGTTTGTGGACGGGCAGAGCCTGCGGACGTACCGGCACGCGCCCAACACGATGTCGCGCAAGTCGTGGGCGGCGGGCGATGCGTGCCAGCGGGCGGTGAGCCTGGCGCTGCGGGTGGCGGCGGGCGAGAAGGGCGTGCCGACGGTGCTGACGGCGCCGACATGGGGCTTCTACGACGTGCTGTTTGGCGGCAAGCCGTTTGCGTTCAACCGGGCGTACGGCAGCTACGTGATGGAGAACGTGCTGTTCAAGGTGTCGTACCCGGCCGAGTTCCACTCGCAGACGGCGGTGGAGGCGGCGGAGATTCTGCACGGGCAGCTGGCGGCGGCGGGCAAGACGGCCGAGGACATCCAGGCCATTACGTGCCGGACGCACGAGGCGTGCATCCGCATCATCGACAAGCAGTTTGCGCCGCTCAACAACTTTGCCGACCGCGACCACTGCGTGCAGTACATGGCGGCGACGATGCTCAAGTACGGCCGGCTGACGGCGAGCGACTACCTCGACGACTCGGAGGCGGCGACGAGCCCCGAGCTCGACGCGCTGCGCAAGAAGATTACGTGTGTCGAGGACCCGCAGTTCACGACGGACTACCACGACCCGGCCAAGCGGACCATCTCGAACGCGCTGACGGTGACGCTCAACGACGGCACGGTGCTGCCAGAGGTCGTGGTGGAGGCGCCGCTGGGCCACCCGCTGCGGCGCGAGGAGGCCAAGCCGGTCATCCTGGCCAAGTTCAAGCGGCACCTGGAGCCGCACTTTGCGCCGGCGCGCGTCGAGGAGCTGGTCAAGCTGAGCACGGACGCCAGCCGCGTGGACAAGCTGCCGGTGGACGAGTTGCTGGACCTGTACGTGGTGGACAAGAGCAAGTTTGTCAAGGAGAACCGATGAGCCTATGAGAACACTGGTAAACCGATAGGAGCTTTATGAGAACACTGGTAACACTGGTAAACCGATG
This sequence comes from Dryadomyces quercivorus, assembly GCA_002778125.1. Taxonomy (NCBI): domain Eukaryota; kingdom Fungi; phylum Ascomycota; class Sordariomycetes; order Ophiostomatales; family Ophiostomataceae; genus Dryadomyces; species Dryadomyces quercivorus. Next base: position 1,550,767 of record PCDE01000014.1, read on the forward strand.
AGCTAGAGCTCAAAAATACGCCGATTAGATACATGCAAACAATCCTTCCATCCGAACCGATCCATGCCGTTGTCTAGTCCTCCTTGTTTGCATCGAGGATTTCCCCCCCAAAGAGGCCAAACATGTAGTCCAGAAACCACATGAGCCGCCAGTAGAGGCTGGCCTTGTCCCAGTCAAAGACGCCATCCTCGCGCCGCGGGACCTGGTTGCCGATAATGGTTCCGGTCAGGCGATGGAGCAGGGGCAGCTGCTTGACAAACGAGCGCATGGACGACTCGCGCGGCAGCAGGGCCAGCTCGGGGGCCTTGAGGGTAGCGCGTCGGGCGGTGGGGATGCGGCGGCAAAAGGCGCCGTCGGTGGCCACGGACGGCTGGGGTGGTTGAGAGGGAGGCTGAGAAGATTCGTTGAGGGTGCCGGCGTCAGATTCGGCGCGGTGGCTGCCGGCGACCCAGCCGCCGGGAAAGTCGTTGACGACGCTGCTGCCGGCGACGCTGCCGGCGACGCGGCGGCGACGGGTGCCAAAGGCGCCGGTAGATGAGGCAGCAGAGCCGGGCCGGTCGGTGTGGTCGTCGTTGGTGACGGTGCCGGAGTCGACGGTGTGGGAGGACTCGCGCTCGTGGTAGGCGCGCTCGTACTCGAGCAGGGCGTCGGGGTCGGGGACGGCGACGTCGTCGGCGGGCGACAGCGGCAGGCCGCGCACGTAGGGCTCGGCAAAGACGAGGTAGCCCAGCACGCTCTGGGGCGAGGCGTAGAGGGCGGCGTCGGCGGCGGCGGCCGACTCAAACGTCACCTTGACCCAGTGGTTGCCGCCGTCGACGCGCATCACGGCCGCCCGCTCGGCCGCCGTCAGCGCCGCCTTGCCGTTGGCCGCCAGCGTCGCCGCCGCCCGCGCCGCCGCATCCCGCAAGCCCGCGCCGCCGCCGCCGCGCAGGCCCCGGCGACTGCTGCCGACCGGCGGATCCCGCGGGTAGTCCTCGCAGATGCGCCCGGCGATCTGCTCGTAGCGGTGCAGCGCCGCGTACTGGTACGCCGGGCCGCGGTAGCCGCGCAGGAGCACCTCGACGGGCTGGTTGACGGCCTTGGTCGGTGGCAAACTGCTCGGCAGTTTCTTTTGGGTCTCCTCCTCGTCGCCCAGGCTGCTGCTGCTGGCCTTGTGGGCCAGGCTGCCCGGCGGCGTGCCGTCGAGGTCGCCCTGGCTGCCGTGGTGGTGGTGGTGGTGCTGCACCTGCAGCTGCTCGGCCTCCTGGTTCTTCTTCCAGAAGCCAAAGACCTCGTCGGCCGCCGCGCTCGTCGTCGTCGTCGTCGTCGTCGTCTTCGCCGTCTGCGGCGCCCGCCGGTTGCCCGCCGCGCCCGCCGCGCCCGTGCGCCCGCGTGTCCGCGTGCGGCCAAAAGACCCGTGGTTCGTCTGTGCTTGTCTCCTCAGGCGCGAAGAGCGTCGTCTGGGGGTTAGAAAGAGGTTGAAAGAAGAAAAAATGTCAAAAAAATGTCAAAAACTCACTCGTCTGTCGCGCCGACAATGGCAAAGGGGCGGGTGACTCCATCTTTCCCCGTATACAGCTCCTCATCCGGCACATTATGCAAGACCAGCGGCGCCATTCTGTCGAGCAGTGCAGTGTCGAGACGGATGGAAGTCGGTGATGAAGGATCGTCAGCGCGTCGGCGCGCCGTGAAATAAATTCCCCGGGCAACAGGCACGTGATGCAGATGGATGATTAGTAATCATTGAATCGAGTAGTCAGCATTGGCGTAGTCAGCAATAACGTAATCCTGATAGCGATACTGTGGTGATGCGGGGCAGGAAGGGTACATTGGCTGTCGCTAAATATAGTGCGTCTTACAAGTACCTACCACCCACTAGATCGACTTCAATTTTTTCGTTTTTTTTTTCGTCGGGTTTTTTGTCCCACTGCTTTTTTCTGCATCTCGGAGACGATTCCGCCTGCACCAGCCTTGTTTGCTTTCCCAGACTCTCCAGTGTTCTCCATGGCGTCCGAGGCAAAGACTGCCACCAGCAGTCTGCGGGTGGCCCCCGACGATCGCACAGCCATTGGCATCTCGTTTGGCAACTCCAACAGCTCCATTGCCTTTACCTTTGACGACCGTGTCGAGGTCATTGCCAACGAGGACGGCGGTATGTTTCCCCATGAGACTGATCGAGCAAGCCTGACAGTATGCTGACCGTGCAGACCGTCAGATTCCCACCATCCTGTCGTATGTCGACGGCGAAGAATACTATGGCCAGCAGGCCAAGAACTTCCTCGTCCGGAATGCCAACAACACGGTGGCCTACTTTAAGGATCTTCTGGGCAGAGAGTATGTCTCTCCCTTTTTTCGTCCGTCTCTCCGTCGCTGACCTCCAGCTTTGCCTCCATTGATCCCACCTACTGCCACGCCTCGGCGCATCCCCAGGACTCCAACGGCACCGTGACCTTTTCCATTGTCGACAAGGCCTCGACGCGGCCGGAGACCAGCAGCAGCGACAATGCCAGCGACGAGGATGCTCCCGTGGTGCCGGCCGAGCCCTCGGTCGTCTCCATCACCGACGTGGCCACGCGCTACCTGCGCCGTCTCGTCCGCTCGGCCTCCGAGTACCTCGGCCGGCCCGTCACCTCGGCCGTCATCGCCGTGCCCACCAACATCTCCGAGGGCCAGCGCGCCGCCATTGTGGCCGCGGCCGACGCCGCCGGCCTCGAGGTCCTGCAGATGATTGCCGAGCCGGCGGCGGCGGCGGCAGCCTACAGCGCGCGTCTGGACGCCGAGGCCGCCAACGGCGTGCAGTCGGCGGATGCGTCGACGGCCAAGGACCGGTTCATCGTCGTGGTCGACCTCGGCGGCACGCGCTCCGACGCCACCGTCGTGGCCTCGAGCGGCGGCATGACCACCGTGCTGGCGGCCGTGCACGACTACGAGTTTGTCGGCGCCGCCCTCGACGGCGTGCTGGCCGACCACTTTGCCAAGGAGTTTGCCAAGCGCAACAAGGGCGTCGACCCGCGGGCGACGCCGCGCGGCCTGGCCAAGCTGCGGCTCGAGTCCGAGGCGGCCAAGAAGGCGCTGAGCCTCGGCAGCAACGCCAGCTTCAGCGTCGAGTCGCTGGCCGAGGGCATCGACTTCACCAGCACCATCAACCGCGTCCGCTACGAGACCCTGGCCCGGCCCGTGCTCGAGGGCATCAACCGCCTCGTCGCCAGCGCCGTCCAGAAGGCCGGCCTCGACCCCATCGACGTCGACGTCGTCCTCCTCGCCGGCGGCACTGCCCACACGCCCCGCATCGCCGACAACATGCGCGCCCTCTTCGGCGCCACCGCCGTCGTCGTCGCCCCCAGCACCATCCCCACCGCCACCAACCCGGCCGAGCTGCTGGCCCGCGGCGCCGCCCTCCAGGCCAGCCTCATCGCCGACTTTGACGCCGACGAGATCGAGCAGAGCACCCACCAGGTCGTCCGCACCGTCCCGCACACGGCCCTCGCCGTCGGCGTCGTCGCCGTCTCTTCTGTTTCTACTGAAGAAGGCGCCGCCCCCGCCGACGCCTTCACGCCCATCATCGCCGCCGAGTCCGCCGTCCCCGTGCGCCGCGCCATCCTGCTGGCCGGCCCCAAGGAGGGCGGCGACGTGCTGCTGCGCTTTGCCGAGGGCAGCAGCCACGTCCACGAGATCCTGCCGGAGAAGAAGGAGAAGGCGCCCAAGGAGAAGGGCGCCGACGCTGACGATGACGACAGCGACGACGACAGCGACTTTAGCGACGACGACGAGGAAGAGAGCCAGCGGCAACGCGGCTGGAAGGTCCAGAACGCCCTGGCCGAGGTCGCCCTGCGCGGCGTCGGCAAGAACGCCAAGATCGAGGTCGCCATCAGCATCCGCGCCGACTTTGCCGTCAGCTTTACGGCGCGCGAGGTCGGCGGCAAGGCCGCCGTGCGGGGGACGTTCTGAGGAAGAGATGAGATGGCTTGGTGTTGGGCGGATCGCGTGCTCGGACAGGCCTGGCAGAATGCCGGGAATACAGATAGAACAGGAGACGGGAGACGGGAGACGGGAGAAAAAGGTGCAGAGAAAAGGAACATTAGAGTGTGATCTATATACAGATCTGTGGTCCTATAGACACGGAAACGGTGGCAATCGTATTGTACGCAACTACTCGTCTTTTCTTCTTCCCTTCTTCCCTTCTTTCACGTCTATGCCACCGGCACCGGCACCGGCGTCGCCGCGACCGGTGCCGTCTTCTGTCCAGGAGTCGGCAGGAAGATGGGCAGGTAGGTGACCAGGAGGGCCATGACTGATGGTCAGCATTGTTCTTCGTTCTTCTTTCTCTCTTCCTCTCACTCACAGGCCATGCCCAGCGAAAATATGCCAGATGTCGCGCTCTGGGTCTCCTCGCTCTCGCCCAGCCAGTTGATCAGACTGTAGACAACAGAACCCCTGGGAAATTAGCATCGTCGCAAAGAAAGAAAAAAAAAAGAAAAAAGAGAAGATCCTCATTCGTGCTTACCAGCCAATGTAGCGGTTGCGCGTCATCATTGCCGCCATGGGCATGATCGACGCCATGGACGATCCGGTGTCGACATCGTTGGAGCGGACAGGTGCCTGGTACGGGACAGCTAGAGGCCAGGTCAGAGGACAGGACAGAGAGAGGACAGATAGCAGAGGCACGTCGCAAGACGAAAGAAAAGGACAGGTGGCAGGAACAAGAGGGTGGGCAGAGAACAAAGCCAAAGGCAGAGTGTCGCATCCTTCACTTACCCAGGTTCAACCGGCGCTGGTCTTTCTTGGATGCCATGGTTCAATGCGTCGTGGTGGAGAGGAAAAGAGGAAAAGAGAAAATGAAGCATTGGACACTTGCTATTTGCGCTCGGAAATTAGTAAGCGTCTGCTGACTAATCGCAGATAGCAGAATCTTGCTTCGTACAGTACAGTACTCAGTACACTTGAACAAAGATCTCAATATACTACTTCTTAACCATAAATAAACATCATCATATTTACAGACACACGTCGGTATCTATGGAATAATTAATCAAGAAGAAAACCACCAGACACGCATAATCAATTACATACATATACCACCCCTTCCTATCCGTAGATTCGTGTGTTCCAAATTCAACCATGCCATGGAAACAAGCATTCCCGCTACACCAATGCCTCTAGTAAATATAGGTGTCTCTGCCTGCATCGCTCAATGCCTATGCAAGACCCTCAGAAAATAAATCCAGAAAATGGTTTAAAAATGATAGATGGGCAAATCCAGTATGCAAGAAATGGCCAAAGGGCAAGGCTGGAGACGTCCGTCATGCGTCCCAGAAACGGCCGTGTTGGATCATTCGACCCGGAGGTCTCTGATCTTTCTCTCTCCTCTTCGATATTCGATCCCTGCCGCGGCTCCTCTAGAACAGGTACGGCAGGAACGACATCACAAAGATGAGCGTCGTGTAGATGGTCGTCGTCGTGTACTCGAGCTCGTACCACGCGGCCTGGCTGCCAAAGGCAATCTTCTTGGCCTTCTTGGTCGGGTGGGCAATGCCCGTCTTCGGGTCCCGGTCCAGCAGCTCCTCCCGGTCCGGCATCGACGGCGGGTCAATCGCATACGCAATCGGCGTCCACATGGAGCTGCAGATGAAGATAAACGTCAGGGGCGGCCAGAAGGCGTGCGTCACCAGCGCCTGCAGGAGACCCTTGAGCGTCGTGTACTCGTAGAAGCACCGGTACGTCGACATGGCCACGCCCACCAACGTAAAGTACACAAAGGCCAGGTGGAACCAGGCCATGTAGTTGAAGATAATCGCAAACAGACGACGCGGCAGACGCTTGCGCATCTTGGCGTCACGCTCGTTCAGCGCCGAGGCAATCGAACCGGTAGGCGTAAAGGCCTGGGTCTGGCCACCGAGCCACTTGGGCAGGATAAACGACCGGACAATGCACAGCGCAATGTACGGCGACATCCACATCTGGTAGCGCGAGCCACGCTGGCCCGTGTGGTAACCGGCAGGAATAAACAGCACAAACTCGCACAGACGGTTGGAGATGACAGTGGCAAAGCAGGCACGCACCAGCCAGCGGAGCTGCGTCTCGTCGGCGTAGGCCACCAGCTGCTTGCCCATGACCAGAATAATGGGGATGGCGAACAGCGAGATCGTGAGCAGGATGGTGTAGAGCGAGAGCGAGGCGTAGAGGAAACCAGAGAAGCGCTGGGCAAAGGACATCTGCTTGATGTCCTCACCATACAGACAGAACTTGAGCTTGAAGGACGTGTCGACGGTACCAATGGCCCAACGGGTACGCTGCTTCAGATGGCTGGCAAAGTCGTCCGGAACGGTTCCGTACTGCAGGGGCTCGTGCACAAAGGCCGTCTTCCAGCCCCGACCCAGCATCTTCGTAGAGGTAGCGACATCCTCGGCCAGCGAGCCGAGAGGGAAGTTTCCAATCTCATCGAGGGTCTCGCGACGCGCAACGTAACCGGAACCCGTGCACCAGGCGACGCCCATGGTGTCCTTGATAGGCTCAATGACGTGAACGAAGAAATCCAAGCTCTGGGCCAGCGGGTCGGCCGGGGGGGTGTTGTAGAACAGCTGGGGCGGGCAGGCCAGACCCATCTTGGGGTCAGCAATCAGGTGAGGCAGAACAGCACGCAGCCACTGGCGCTCGGGAATCTGAAGGGGAAAGAGTTAGATGGGAACACTATTGAGGGAAAAAAAAGGTAAAAACACACCATATCAGCATCGAGAGCAGCCATGTACTCGCCGGCACCACCAGGGAAAGAGTGGACCGCATCGAGACCGTAGTTGAGGTTACCAGCCTTGAAGTGGTGGGGAACACCAGGGTACTTGGGACGAGCAATGTAGTACAGGTTGGGGTAGGTTGCAGACAGAGCCTCCACAGCCTTGCCAAGACTTTCGACCTTGCCGTCATCCAGAACGATGACACGGAAGCGGTTGCGGGGGTAATCCTGGTCGCAGGCGCCACGAACAGTGTCCATGACGACGGCGTCGTCTTCCTTGCAGCAGGTGACAAAGACATCGACGGTGGGGACGTCGTCGCCCATCAGCCGCAACTTTGGCCGGTTACGCTTGCGAACAGACAGAACGGTCCAGCTGTTGTGCATGAGCGAGGGAATGGCAGTAGCGATTTCGACGGCAATAAACAGCCAGGCGGCAATGAAGACGGCGCCATAGGCCTTCTGGGCGAGAATGACACAGGCGATACGCAGGCCCAGGTACACAATGTAGATGCCCATGTTGAGGATGGTAAGCCAAGGCGTGAAGCGGTAGATCCAGCGCCGCCAGCCCTTCCAGATGTCGGCGTCGTCGCGGCTGTGGACGCGGGCGACGGTGCCGGGGACGACCCAGTCCTTGTCCAGGGTCGGCTCGGGCGTCCCGGGGAGGAGACCAGCGAGCGTGAGATGGCTCTGGTTCTATTTTGGAGCATGTGAGCATGTGGCCAAGAGCGTAGAGCACTTCAGGGTACTAACAATATTCGGCGTGGTGGGCCGGGAGTCCATGACAGAGGACACGGGACGATGCCGCTTGAGATAGGCGAGATCGACAGCGCTGGCCTGGCCGCTGTTGCGCAGAGAGGGACTGCTGGAGCGCGAGCCATAGGTATCATGGGACTCGGTCAAGAAGCCGCTGCCGGCGCGCTGCTGCATGCCCATGGCCGAAGGTGCCCATGCGGGCGAGGCAATGTAGTCGTCCGAGTTGACGGCCGTGGTGGACGTGTGGGCCGACTGGTAGACGGGGGTTTGTCTTGGCGAAGCCAGCGGCCGCGAGTAGTCGGTCGAGGTGGACATGGCCAGCGGCCGGCTGTAGTCGTCGCTCTCGTAGGGGAACTGAGAGTAGCCATCGTGTTGCGGAGGCGGCACGGGCGACGGCGACTGGGCCTGGTAGCCCTGCTGGGCCGAGTACGGGTAGAAGTTCTGCTGCTGCTGCTGCTGCTGGACGGCCTGCTGGTAGGGATTATTTTGCTGGAACTGCGGCGTGGGCTGCGCCTGGGCGGGCTGATATGCCTGGGGAGCATATGGTTGCTGGAAGGCTTGTTGGGGCTGCTGCTGCTGCTGCGACTGGTAGGCCCGGAAGGCCTGTTCTTGCTGCTGCGGCTGGACGGCCGGCTGGGCCGTTTGTTGCGGCTGCTGGTAGTTCCGGTTGTTGAGGACATCCAGCTCGACCTGGTGGTCGGTGCGGTCGGGCGTGTTTACGCCATCGACGGCGGCGTACTCGTGAGATTGCATCGATGAGTGGGAACAGAAGCAATAAGACGAGACGAGGGGAAGAGGATGAGAAAGGAAAAGGAAATAGACAAGGTGGACAAGGACAAGGCAGTGAAGCCTGAATTATGCCGTCTGACACGTCTAAACCGAAGATCGCGAAATTGTCAGATCGAAGACGGGACGAGGGACGGGGAACCAGAAAGGCCGGCGAATCCGGGTCGAGCCAAATGATGTCAATGACACAATGACAGATGGCGACCGAGCGATGGTGAGTAAGACAAACGACGACAGAGAAAGGAAAACTCCCCCCAAAGAAGACGAAAGCGAAGGAGGAGAGGAAAAAGCAAAAGAGAGGCCGAACGAGTGAATAGTCAGCAGTGGTGAGGTTTAAAGAAAGGAAGGCAGGAAAATATGTCGAACGGGCAGGAACGACAAAGAAGTCGAGCACACGGAGAAAATCACCAGAGCCACAGGAAAGTACGGAGTACCAAGTGCGAGAAAGAAGTACTCGTCCGCTGTACTGGTACGAATACAGGAGGGAGCAGCAGCAGGTGACAAAGCGCTAACGGACACCCCTTATCTCAGGGCGGCCTATGAGGTTGGGTGGCAGGGACAGGGCAGGCGACGGACTGTTACATCCTGGCAGCGAGGCTCCTTCCTAACCAGAAAAGCACTTCCCAATGGGGAAAGCTTGGCATTAGTGGGTTTTTGTGTTTTTTTTGGCGCTCTTCTTTTTCTGTGGGTCGCTTCGTGTGGGTTCTAGTGTCCACAGTGCCCACAAGAGCCTACCAGTGCGCCACCATCCACCATGTCCACCATGCCCACTATCCACTATGTCCACTATCCACTATGCCTACCACTACTGTACGTTCCACCCTTTTTTACCTTTTTGCGTTTTGTCTTTTTTTGCTTTTTTTTGCTATTTTTTTTTTTACGTTTCGCCTTTTTTTTCCTCGCATTTACCTTTTTACCTTCATTTTTCGCCTTCTTTTACCAATGGCTTGTTTCGCCAAAGTCACTTCGGCATCATGCCAAGTCACTAATTTGGCGTGGCGTATGCTGGCCCTCAATTCCAGTCGGTGGATGTAACTTGCCGAGTACCACTGGGTGCCGCTTTCCCCGAGAATACGAGATTTTTTCCCTACGCGTATTTCTGTACTGTACGAGAACAGTCCGCCGTCGGTCATGCACAGTCAGTAGGGGCGGCTGGTCAGGCACAAAAGACCGGATCTGACGTTGGCACTATATTGCTCCTTGCGCGTGGGGTCTATTTTTTTTGAGATACCCGTATTACTGTGCTCCATGCTCGTATCTTATTCGTACTGCTTACTCCGTCCGAGTACTCATGCGCACGAGTGCGCACGAGTGCACACTCTTGCCTGCTCGTACTCGTACCGTACGGGGCTCGCAGGCAAGCTAGAACTCCATTCCTGCTTGTGGCAGAAACACTGCCACCGCCGGCTGGCATGAACGTGAATACGAGCCGCAGGCCTGTCATACGAGGATGCAACAGGAAGAGGAAAAAACCAACAAGAATACGGAGTACCCCGTCTTCTCGTCGTAGGGCGAGAAATAAGAATGAGAGAAATAAGAAATAAGAAAATAAAGAAATAAGATAGGAATAGAATAGTGCAAGGAATAATGGAATAAGAGTAGAATGGAATAAGTACGAGTAGCTCAGAATAGCTTACGGAGGACGGAGTAGGAATAGGCCAGTGCCAACACGAGATGATCCCCCAGGCTACTGTGTACGAGCGAGTACCCTGTCCAGACCACGAGAACGCATTCAGCAGCCCGCACCCTCCGCCGAAGCCCGAGCCGATCGGTTGTCACTGCAAGGACTGCAAGGACTGGCAAGGTCTGCAAGGTGCAAGGACCGCAGACACCAGGCAATACGAGAGCTGCAGGCAAATAGGGGCCGTCAAAATCTGCGATCGCTGTGGAACCGCCCCCCTATTCTGAGTCGTGTGCCCCGTTGATCAGCACTGTGTACCTCTACCTACGGCCGCCCAGCGTCCTAGCCTGTCACCTGTGGGCCTATGGATGGCGCTCGTGGAGCTGAAATCCGCGCCGGCGCAGCGCCTGTCGAGCGCTGTGTCGTAGGCGATCGGAACCTTGTTTTGGCTCATTCCCCGTACCTTCCCGTAAGATACCTTCCTTGTTTGTCTGTCGTGTGCGGCTCGTACGGTACGAGTACACGGGTACCGGAGCTACTGCGTAAGATACTTTTCTGTTTTTGTTTTCTGTTTTTGTTTGTCTTGCGTTTTTAATCTTTCCTTTGCTCCGTACTCCGTACTCCGTACTTCTTTTCTTTCCTTACTGTGCTGTTCCTATCTTGTACCCCTGTCGCTCCGCACCTGCCCACTTCGCTCGTGCGGCCTCGATACGCTCGTATTATGGCGAATTCATCCCTGGCGGGCATGAGCGAACGGCGTGGCTGTCTTATGCAGTTGCCGCCGTACGAGTACTCCGTTCTGCGTATCTGTACGGAGTAGCATTGCTCGTATATAGCATCCGCTCGGTAACCCCTAAACCCCCTATATCCCGCCCTCTATGATCCCCCCTAAAGCGCATAGACAGGAGAAGCACGCTACGCGTAGCGATGTGCTCTGTACGCCGTAAGATACGCAGATACTTCTTCACGGACCACGTCATGTGACTTCCGCAGCCTCCGTATATAGAAAGATACTCCGTACCTCAGCCCGGCCCACAGGCCCCTGTGGGCCACAGTGACCTCTCTCCTTGTCTTTTTTCGCCCCCCATCCCCTGTCGCGGTTTCCTGCTTGCGGAGCTGCTGGCTCGTCCTTTGGTGATTCCCACGAGTCATTGGCTTCGTCACGTATAACGCAGCAAAGACGCGCCACCCAATCTCCCTGCATCACAAATCTGTCCATCTTCGGTAGAGATCCCCCCTGTCCAGTCCCAGTCCAGTCCCTGTCCTGTCCCTGTCTAGTCCCCGTCTTGTCTGTTCGTGTTCTCTTCTTATCTGGCGAGTGACACGCCGCCTGTCCAGGGCAATCTTACTATCGTCCGTGTGCAACGCAACAATCACGTCTGTAGGCAAAAAAAGATCTGCGAAAATAATGGGGTGAGTAAGTAAATACGGTAGTAAAGAATTAGGATAAAAATAAGAGGAAAATGATAAATAATATAAATAAATATGTGTATAAATAAATAATGGTAAAAAAGGTAAGAAAAAAAAACAGCGATTAAAAAAGATTAAAAAAAGATTAAAAATTAAAAATGGCAAAAAAGTGAAAGCCCGAAAAGACCACTGAAACCGGCGTCCGCTTCGCCTCCTACCACCACATGTCCGCTGCTGCCCGCAAACAGGCTTAGTCTCCTTCTCCTATGGAGCCGTAACATCCCAGCCCTTCTGCTCGTCTTCCTTTCCTCTTTGGGGACCCCTTCTTTTCTCCCTGGACCGCTCTCTCTCGCTTTTGCCTTTCGGCAGCTCTATTTTCGCATCCGGGACGATTCTATTCTTATTCCTCACCACTCGTTATTTTTTCCTGTCTTCATTCGCTGACTGTCCTTTGTTCGACGTTCGCTCTCTCGGGCCATCCCTTTCTTCTTTCTCCTCCTCTCCCATCGCTCGCTCGCTCGCTCGTCGTCTAATCTCTCTTAATCTCTCTTCTCACGCGCCCTTGTCGCCCTCAGCCATCGCCCGCCATGGCTCTTCTCGGCGTCCATTTCCTCGTCAACTTCTTCATGCTGGCCCTGCCTTTAGGTGCCACTCTCGGAATCCTCTTCGGCATCGACGCCTCGCGTGCCTCCAACGGTCAAACTTCCCTCTACAATCCCAACGACGGCAATGTCGTAAATGGCGGCGGCTCCGGCGATACGGATGAACTCATCACCACGACCTACTGCCAGACTTCGTACGGTATCACGCCCACCACCGACGGCCAGGAATACACCTGTCAGTATTTCCTTTTATTCCTGTTTCTCTTCCTCTCCCTCTCCCTCTCTCACCCTCGCTCTCTCTTTCGCTCTCTCTCGCTCTCTCTCGCTCTCTCCCTTCTCTTCTCTCTCTTGTCTCTCTACATCTCGCGATTTTCCTCTTCCCCATGATGCTTAGTCATCGAACCGGGTGACTTGTCGGACCATTTGTACTGACTGGCTGCAGTGAATCCAAACCAGTGGGGCTGGGACGAATCTGAAGGCGGCGGCTTGTGTATGAATGTGAGTTGCTGCTCCCCCAGCTTGGCTACTCCGCCTCATGGCCTCGTCATCTCCCCGGTTTTTTTTTTTTTTTTGGTTTCTTGGATCCGGCAGTCCGGCCTGGTCCAGCCGCTTCAGCTGCTGCCGCGTGGATCTGATGTACTGATGTACTGACTACTCCAGGTTACTACGTACGATAATGGCACATATCCCACCAACACGACGGCGCCTGCCTGGACTATCACATGGGAATACCCCCAGGGCCCCGAGACACAGCCCGTGCATGCTTTCCCCAACATCAAGGTCGACGGCGACGTCTTCCCGGCCACCGTCGAGTCGCTCTCCAAGATCGTCCTCGATGTCGAATGGAACTATGGCGTGGGCAACGTTTCGGCCAACTCGACCGACGAGACTGCCCTGGATGCCGTCACGCTCAACGCCAACGTTGCCGTCGATATGTTCTTTGACAGCGACAAGGAGAGCTCGTCCAACAGCTCGGCCGCCACCTACGAAGTCATGGTGTGGTTGGCCGACTTTGGCACTGCCTCGCAACCCATCGGCCTGTCTGATGGCGCCGTGACCACGGCCGTCATCAACACGACAACCTTTTCGCTGTACACGGGTACCAACAGCGAGAGCCAGAATGTCCTGACCTGGGTGGCGTCGACCACGGCCGATGTCTTTTACGGCGACATCCTCGAGCTGGTCACGGCCCTCTTTTCCCTGTCGGGCGGCGAATATCCCTCCAAGACCGACTACATTGGCTATCTGGCCTTTGGTTCTGAGGCTTACTACTCGGACTCCTACGTCACGTTCAGCGTACCCACTCTGTCGATTGACATTGAGTGAAAACCCCCCATGCTGCTCTGATAGACGAAGCATAGCGTGTCCTTTGGCATCCCTCCGCTTGCGTGTACGGGCAAGGCTTGCGTACATGCGTATATACGAAACGTGTTGTTCCGGCGGGGCCTATTTGATTTATCCTCTTTTTTTTCCATTCTCATTTTCACCAATTTTCCTGCGGAAACGTTTTGGACACTAGACACAACTGGCAGGGCATTCGGGCAGGGCGGCGTTTGGATTCTCCCAATGTTTTTGGAGCGCTTTCAATACCATTGTGAAATAGGCGGGGGGAGGCAGCGCGTACGGGGCGCGAGTATTTTTACCAATAATTATCAAGCGTAATGAGAAGAGATCTTACGAGAGAAGAAGAGAATGTGAAATGCTGTTTCCGGTGTTTCCAGTGTTTCCAGATATGTCACAGTATTCCATACACGGTGCATCGATCGAAACACGGAAAGGATCGAAGGAGCCAAGGGATAGAAACATCTGACGCATGCCCAGCCACTTGAGCCTCGTGGCAGGCTGGTCTTGTCTTTCGGCTGTCTCTGAATGTCTCTGCTACCTGTTTTAGACCAGCCTAGTCGTCAGCTCAGCACTGCACTGCCTCGCGTCGGAACGAGTACGAGTACACAGTGCGGTGGGAGACGCCTACGAGGATCTTACGAATATGCTGGCGCCGACACATCCGCCCGCTCGAAACTTGAAACTTGGCTTCAGGCTTCCCAGGTTGGCGCTGGAGGCAGCCATGTCCATGTCGAGCGGGGCTGTGGACATGGACCCTCGTAAGATACTCGTACTCCGTACTCGTACAAAGTACACATGTGAGATTCTGCGTAATAGTGCTTATGCAAATGCTTTTTGGTGTAACGGGACGGCATCCAGGTATCCAAGCCTTCTTGCCTACGAGTACGGAGTGGTGTCGCCTCTGCCGGTTCCTACGCGAACCCATCGCGATGCCGATCCTGAAGAGTGCGAGAAAAAAAGCGGCCAGGAGGGTCCCCAGGGCTCCGATGCAGCTCAGAGTGGAGACACCGTGTACGGGTAGCGGTACGAGCAGCAGTACGAGCAGCAGTACGAGTAGCAGTACGAGTAGCAGTACGAGTGGCCATAATACGAGCGCAGACTTCCAGGGCGGATGCGCGGGAATACCAGCATGGTCACCGGCTGTCTCCGTGAACTCGTACTCGTCTCCTACTCGCCCATCCTCGTACGAGCAAGCTAGCAACTCCCGTGGTTGCATCCAGCGGCTTGTTTCTCGCTGTCTCGCAGATGGAGAAGCCGGTTTTGCATGCCAGCAAATGCGCCAAAGCAGCCAAGTCAGCCAAATCCGCCAGAACCCACCAAATCCACCCTGCCGTCTTTCTCCCTGCCCCTTCCTTTGCGAGTACTCCTTGCTTTTGCCCTTGGGTCTGGCTCTGATCCTGGCAGGCCCTGGCAGGCCCTGGCAGGTCTGGCAGGTTCTGGCAGGTCGACTGGCTCGGGACCTTCTTTTCTTGGCGTGGATATTCGGTTCAGGCAAGCCAGACCGCTGTATGATCCACCGCAGATCTCCACACGGACGTGGAACTTTTGTTTTTTTTTGTCTCTTGTCTCTCGTCCTTTGCCTTTTGTCTCTTTGTCTCCTGGTCGGCGGATGACTGTGCAAGGCCGCCCGCCTCCACCCGGTGTCCATCCGCAGGCAACGATCCGCTGTGGATATGTCAGGCCTCTGACGGCGTAGTCCGTACGGAGTCTTCGTATGAAGACTCCGTACAGGGAGCGATACGGTATGCGGTATGAATATCCCGTATTCCATGCTCCGTATTCCGCAAATAGCAGTCATCCTCGGTCGTAGCGAGGCCCGTGCAGGCGTCCTGGTGGCCGTTCGGGCCCAGACTCGCAGGCTCCCAGACCCCCTCTGCAAGACGCGCAACGGGGATCGTCAGCCACGGGTGCGGATCAGCAAACGGCCGTACGGAGTATTTGTGCATTGTGTCTGCTCCGTATTGCGGAGCTCTGGACAAGTACAAGTACAAGTACTTGTGTCTACGCGGCATACACGCCGAGCCCGACCGGGCGATCGTCTTCGGGGACCAGCCACCGCCGGGACGTGCAGCCGTAGCAACGGACGGGAGACCAGCCATGAGGTCGATGAGGGCGATGACGACGACGATGACGATGGTGCACGAGCAGGCTGTCCAACGGCGTATTGTGTTGTTATCTTGCCGGAGACACAAACCTGATTGGACAGGAAGGAGTTGTGTGTTGTTGACCGAGTATAAATACGAGTACTCTGTACGGAGTAGTTTGTGTTCTTTTCCTTCCCGATGCTCGGCTGGGATGTTTGTACCACCAATATATTGCCGACATGGCGTTTTCGGTCTGACGCCACCGACCTTCATCTCCTGCGTGTATCCGTTGCCGTCCGGGAAATGAAGCAGATAAGCTTTCGGCTGTTCTGTTGTCCTACGGGCGAAGTGCTGAAATGAGATGGATGCAAGAGCTGGTGAAGCAGTCGAGCGAGACAGAAGTAATAGGAGATGTTGAGGAACTGAGGCCATAAATTAATAGATTTCTTAATTAAGAGATCTAAATTAAGGAGACTCAATGAAGATGGAGTTACAAATCCATAACAGTACGGAATACAAATGAGACTCATACAAATGCAATATGAACACGGCGTACAATATCCAGCTTCAACTGTTTCATTCTGACAGCCCCCCAAGCGTCACGCACTTCCCACCACACCAGTAAAATGGCCGGATGCAGGACACTACACAGAGTCTTTTCAACTCTTCCTACTGGCTCTGGACAGGCGGTCTGGCGGCTGCAGCCAAAGACGCCGCCTTGCTAGGATCGGCCTGGGTCGTTGCGGCAGACCAGTCCACGCCCAGCAGCCGGTGATGCCCACCGCAACAACTCCACATCTCCGCATCGTTTGTCCCATGCCCCGGGGCCGGGGTAAGTGGAGCAGGTAGGCAGTTGTATGCACACTCACTGGGAGACCCTGGTCTTGCAGCATCGTCTGTGAATGGGCGGCCACGTGGAGGGACGGGGCGTTGCGCACTGCACCAGAGCATGCAAGAGATGCTGTCCATCAGAGCTGTCCATAGTCCTGGGATCCCGGTCTCTGTCGACGGAGCCAAGGTCTTGGAATGTTTCTGGTTCGTCTGGTTCGTCTGGATCCGTCGGTGTGTCTGGATGGTGTGATGTGCAGCAAGCGGGAACTGGTACTGTGTAGCGCAACAGAGTGAGAGCAGGAGAGCCGACAGCACAGAGGTCCCGTTCGTCCAGGGAACTCGCACGACTGCCGGCATACGGCGGAGTACGGAGTAATTCGTCGCCGTGCTGTCCAGGGACGAAGCCCGCGAGTCTGTTGTCACGTGACCGATATAGCGCGATCGGAGTTTTGCGTGCTGGCTACTGCGTATAGCGCCCTGGACGGAAGGCGCCAGCCGGGCGCGCCCCTTCCCCCCCTTCCCCCAGCGGACTAATGGTGGAAGCGACCACCGCTGATTGGCCAGCCGATGCGCAAACGATCTTTTGCTGACTATAGCATTGGCTCGCCTCCCGGGGGGCGAAACAGGCCTAGCTGAGATTCTGCATCACACAAAAAACCGAGAGGCCAGCGAGAACGAAGGAGGTTTCCAGCGGCTATCCGGGCTTTCGTGGTCGCTACTGATCACCTGCAAAAACACAACCCTCCGTCCCAGGGCCGCCTGCGAGCACGACTGCTGACCCTTCCGAGCCCGACCGCCGCCTGCGACGTGCCACGATTTGCTTTCATTTCCTGCATTGTTTTGTCGCTTTGTCGCTCGTTGTTTTGTGGTTTTGTGCTCCTGCATATTCCCTCGCCAGCACCTGTGCGACGCCACTGGGCAAACGTCTCCCGATTTTCATTGGCTTTTTTTTTCTGCCACGGGGCCACCCCTTTCCTCGCGGACCCCCTCTCTCTGTCGCCTTCTATCGCTTCTTCTTCCCGGCAATCGGCCGACCCAGACGACAACCGACGCGGAAACGGGGGTGATGACGACCCTGCGGACGGCCAACCTTTGACACTTTGTCCGAGTCTGCCGATCCAGGACGACAGACGATCGAGACGATCGAGACGATCGAGTCGAGTCGATCGAGACATCGAGACTGCGAGACTGCGACGACCGACGGGATCAAGAGATAGACGAGCTCCCACGAGCTCAGCCTCATCGGCCTCATCGGCCTCCTCGGCCTGGCCTATCTCCGGCTCATCTCTCTCTTCCAACACGGTAGCCTCGCGGGCTACTGGCATCGATCCTAAACCATGCTGACGCCGTCCCGTGCCGACCGACGCTCCTAACCACTCCCTCCCCTCGCGAGAGGTGGCGACCTCCTTTTGCCGCCCCCATGGACTCCGAGGCGTCTTCCGTGCCGCCCCGGCGGCCAGGCGACCCCAACCTGCAACAGCCACCATCACTGCCACAACTCCCCCTGCAGCCTCAGCGGATCGGAAAACAGCTGCCGCAGAAGCTGTGGCACCAGCGCCTGCAGCGACAGCAGCAGATGCAGAAACAACAGCAACAACAAAATCAACAGCAAAATCAACATCAACAATCACAACTATTACAAATACAACAGAAAGCTGCGCAGCAGCAGAACCACGAAGGTCACGAAGGCCTCGCCGGCCACGATGGCCACGTCGGCCACGGCGCCTCCAAACACATGCGCCACCATGCGCGCGGGTCACCGCGGCGCCTGGCGCAGCCACCACTGCCCGTGGCCGGGCCGCCCAGCACGAGCACCAGCGTGAGCGCGAGCTTGAGCGTCGGCGTGAGCGCCGATGGACGGCCGTTTGCCATATCCGCCGTCTCGATGGCGCCAGACAGCGTATTTCGGAGTCTGAACAGCGAGGCCGACGAGGGCAAAGAGGTGGGTGGCGCTGCCTTGCCGGGATGCCCGTCTTTTGCTAACACGTTTTCTCTTTGCAGCCCGATGTAGTCTCGGAACGACACACCCCCGGCCCGACAGCCACCACGCCCAAGCCGACCCTGACACATGCCGAACGACCCTGCCCGCCGCTCTGCTCCAATCGGGGACGCGTCCTTTTTGGCGATTGCTCGTGGACGTGCGATACACGGAAAGAAGGCGATGGAGCGGCGGCTTCTGCCACCACCACAACTGCTACGCCCACGACGCCCGTGCCCAGCTCGCCCGCCGGTACACCGGCGATCAGCAGCAACAGCGGCAGCTTGCGAGCGGCCGTGTTCCGGCGACCCGGCGGCATGCTGTACGGCGGCGGCGGCAGCGGCAGTGCCAACGCCGGCGCCTCCACGATGAGTACGCGAGACGCCTCGGACGGGTTCGACAAGGGCGGGCGGCCGAAGC
The DNA here is from genome assembly GCA_002778125.1 of Dryadomyces quercivorus. NCBI lineage: Eukaryota > Fungi > Ascomycota > Sordariomycetes > Ophiostomatales > Ophiostomataceae > Dryadomyces > Dryadomyces quercivorus. Next base: position 1,569,302 of record PCDE01000014.1, read on the forward strand.
CGTGGAAGATCGAAGTGCCGCCCAACATTCCGCGGTATGTGGTGCCGCCTCCGGGACGGCGCTTTGGCGGGCTGAGCAAGGGCGGCGCGGGCGGTGTGGCGGGCGGCCGTGTGCACAAGTCGACCGCAGCATCAACAACGACGGCGGCGACGGCGGCAGTGCGCCACATGGACTTTAACCCGTGGCGTGGACGACATGCCGAGGACCGCCTGAACGAGACGACGGTGCGGAACGGGCATTTTGACCGTCTGCAGAACAGCAACGCGCTCAACGCAGAGACCAGCACGGCCCGGGGCGCATGGCTGCCGACGGCGCTGCGACGACACAACAGCACGGCCATGCTGGGCCACGTGCTGGCGCTGGCGAGTGTGCTGGCGCGGGAGCGCAGCCAGATCGGGGCGACGTCGCAGTTCAAGCTGCCGCCGCGGGTGACGGTTACCGACACGCGGCGCGAGACGTGGCTGCGCGATCTGACCAACGCGGCCATCCCGCTGCGCAAGCTGAGCCGCACGATCCCGCACGGCCTGCGCGGCAAAGTGCTGCTCGACCAGTGTCTGCTCAAGGCGGTGCCCGTCGACCGGGCCATGTGGCTGGCGCGCTGTGTGGGCGCCCAGGAGCTGCGGGCCTTTAAGCGCAAGGGCGCTGCCTCGGTGGTCACGCTGGCCGAGTCGGAGCTGCGCTGGCTCAAGGACTGGACGACGACGGCCCAGCTGTTCCTCGAGGCCTTTCTCAGCGAACCCGAGGCTTTGCTTAGTCAGCACGGATTAGCCCGCGAGCGGCTCCAATATGCGTATGTTCTGTCGCGTCTGTCCGACCTCCTCTTCCCCTACTGACCGTCTAGTACGCGATTTGCCCGGCAGCTTTATGTAGAGCGGCTGCTGGACCACGAGCAGTTTCTCTCGTGGATGCTGGCCGGCCTGCGTCAGGCTGCGCGGCCACAGTCGGCGGCCTCGTTTGATCTGTGGCTCTTTGTCGTCGACGCCTACTTTGACGACATTATGCAGCGACGTCGGACGAGCGTGCACCTGGCCGTGTCTCTGCTGACGCGGATCGAGCATCTCGAGCACCTCGAGCGCCTTGTGCGGCTGCGGACGCCGGCCGGGCCCTCGACGAGGTCTCTGCCGATCCTCACGCGGCCTCGTCGACTGCTGGAGCGCATTCTCTGCGGCCATCCGGACACGTTTGTCTGCCAGGCGCTGTGGCCGCGGTATGAAGAGCTGCTTTCGACGGCCCTGCCGGTGGTCTCGCCGTCGGCCCTGGCGCCCATCCGCCGTCGCAATGTCGCCCTGCAGCCGGACATGTCGGTCGAGATGGACCAGGCCGTCCATATGCTTCTGCCGCTGGACGACGTCCTCCGCCATCCGCCCGCCGACTTTTCCGCACACTTTGCCGACTTTGTGCGTCTCGACTGCACCGACGCCGTCGCCTTTGTCATCCGCTGGTGCGCCTCCATCCACCGTCCGGGCCTGGCCAAGGTCTATGTGGCAGCGCGCCTGGTGACGAAGCTGTGCCATGGCGATGCCCGGCTGATCACCGACCACGTGTTGGCCTTTTTGTCGTCGGACCGGCGACGGGACAACTTGTCGTTGCTGCCGCCATCGTCGCCGTCGCTCGCGCATCAGCGTCGGCTGCACGTGTTGCAAGACCGGCAGCCCGAAGGCAACACGGCCCTCTACCATCTGGTCGGCCTGTTGACGGCCCAGGACAGCTTTTTGCCGGGCCACTACCTGGCCTCGCTCATTCTGCAGAGTCGTCCGTCCGACCCGGCCGAGATTGGCCCCGACGGCCGGCCTCAGGTCCGTCTGGCGGCCGAGCTGCCGGTGGCTCTGCTGGACCGACCGACAGCCAATCTACGGGCCAACACGCTGCGGCGTCTCGGATACGACACCACCTTCGAGGCCGACGATACCGACACGATCCTGCAAGAAGTAGCCGCTGCTCTGCAGGCCGTGGACCCGGCCCAGCCGCCGTCCTCGCGGCAGTCCTTTGCCCGGCTGGCGCGTTGCATCGGCGAGCGCAGCCGCAACGTCAAGATGGCGGTGGCGGCGTGGCTCGACGAGCATGTGGTGGCGCCGCTGTGCCGCGAGGCGACGAGCCTGGGCGAGGACCAGGACCAGGAGCCGCCGCTGCCGCTGCCGCTGGACCGCGTCGACGCCGTGCACACGCTGATTGAGAAGACGGACGACCTGCGGCTGCTGGCCGACTTCCTCTTTGCGCTGGCCTACCGGCCGCCGAGCATTGCCGTGCTGGGCCTCTGTGCGGACACCATCAGCCTGCACCTGTCAGCCTTTGTGGCGCTCGATCTTGCCCGCCGCCTGTATGACCAGGTGATGGGGCGAGCGCTGGCGGCCACCATCAGCCTCGACGTGGGCTCGTCCACGGCCTTCCAGACGATGCTGGCGCCCGGCACCGAGCTGCGGCCTCTGTTGCTGGCGCTGCCGGCGCTGGCGGAAAAGATGCCGCCGCCCGATGCGCCCGGCAGTCTGGTGCTGGGCGTCGACAGCCAGCCGCTGCGGCTGGTGGCCAAGACGCCGGCGAGTGTGGAGGGCAGCCTGGCGGCGGACGAGAAGCACTACGAAGCCGGGCCGGCGATGGCGGCGGAGCTGCAGCGGCGCCTCGTGGACATGGACCAGCGGCTGAGCGTGGCGACGTACGACGCGGACTGCTCGCCCGTGTCGGACGGGCAGCCGCCGCCGGGCGCGGGCGCAACGAGACAGAGCGACGAGGCGGCGGAGGAGGTGCGCGAGGAGATGGCCAAGATGGCGGGGGTGTCGTCGATGGACAGCGCGACGATGGACCGGCTGTTTGGGACGATTGCGATGATCACGCAGGAGAAGTGGCGGCAGGGCGGCGCGGGAGCGGCGTCGTCGACGGACCACCTGCGGCTGTCGGCGAGTCTGTTTGCGCGTCTGCGGCGCTTCCACGCGACGCACTTTGACAGCATCATGGTCAAGTGGCTGAAGCGGCTGCGGACGATGCGCGACCGGCCGGCCATTGCGACCATCTACCCGATCTACGTGGTCTTTGGCTGTCTCGACCTGGCCAGCTTGTTGGCGACGACGGCCGACGAGCAGCCGCGCGAGCCCGGCGGCCCGGTGCAGTCGCCGGCGCGGAACACGTGGCGCACCGGCTACCTGCAGGACGTGTTGGCGCTGTTGTCGGCGCCGCTGACGGACCGGTGCTCGGCCGACAGTGCCAAGGGGTCTTCGCACCCGATGCTGACGAGCGACGAGCACCAGCGGTTCCGGCTGTTTCTGCACGAAGCGCCGCTGCTGGCGCCGGCCGGCATTGCCGCGCTCGTGCGCAATGCCGTGGCCGAGATGACGCAGTGGCGGCGGCAAGCCAACGGAGCAGCCTCTGGCATCGGCTCTGGCATCGGCTCCGGCATCAATGCGTCCCACGGCGTCGTGGCGCCGACCCGCAGCGGCGTGGATGCGCTGGCGGTGTCGCGGCTGCTGCGCACGGCGGCCATGGCCGATGCGACGGCGGCGGCCCACGCGCTGGCGCGGACCAACGACCCGGCGGTGCGCTGTGGGCTGTGGGAGATGACGACGCTGGCGCTGACGCGCAAGGTGATGCCGAACCGGCCGGCGCTGGACATGTTGCGCGACCTCGACGTGTTTGCGGCCGACATGGGCCAGCTGGCGCTCGGGCTGGCGGTGCTGTCGCCCGGGCCGTCGATGGCCGAGTCGGACGGCCTGGCCGGCCTCGTGCTGCGGGCCGTGGCCGAGTCTCAGCTGCCGAGCCTGCATGTGCTGCACAGCCTGCCGCCCGAGATGGCCGCGAGCCTCAAGGAGCACGCCCAGGCGCGCTTCCTCGACCTCGTGCCCTCGCGCAAGCAGCCGCTGGCGGACGCGCAGACGGTGCGCGTCGCCAGCGGGTTCTTGGACATTGTCCGCACCATTATGCTTAGTCAGCTATTACAGCAGCGGCAGAAGCAGCGGCGGCCGACGGCCCAAGCTCAAGCTCAAGCTCAAGCCCAAGCCCAGGCCCCCCAGCCCTCGCCGGGCATGCCGCCTGCGCTGCCAACACTTCCAGGACTGGATGCGGCCATTGTGGAGCGGCTGGGCGAGCTGTGGTGTCTGCTGCAGGACCACAAGGGATCGTCGGCAGACAGTCGTCAGGTGCGTCACGGCGTGCTGCGCGACTGGCTGCCGGCGCTGCTGTCGCTGATTCTGCTGCACCTGCCGAACCGGGAGATGTCGACGGGGTTGGGACTGGCAAGCAGCAGCCTGGCGGCCAACATGGCGGCCAACCTGCTGGCGGTGGCGGGCAACGCGTCGATGCCGCGGACGAGCCGGGACCTGGAGCAGGAGGCCATCAATGCGAGCGCGTGCATTGCGCTGGCCAGTCTGCACATGGACATGGCGCCGCTGGCCGACAGCAGCGACAGCGACAGCGAGCTGGCGCTGCAGAGCCGGCTGCTCGACACGGCGCTGCTGCTGGCAGACGGGCTGTCGGACGACACGCGGCAGCTGTGCGTGCGGACGCTGCGGGACTTATCGTTAGGGGGCAACAGCACCAGCGGCGTCGGCGTTGGCGACCTCCCCCCCGAGATGGCGTACCTGTTGTCGTGTCCGTCGTCGGGCAGCATCTACTACCCGCGGCTGTACCTGGAGCGACTGCCGCCGATGCTGGGCCGGCCAGGGCCGCAGCAGGCCCAGCAGTCCCAGACCCAGCCGTCCCAAGCCCAGCCTGGCCGACGCCTGGCCGGACCGGCGGCCAATGCGGGCGCCACCGCCGACCGCAGCCGACGCGTGCGTTTTGGGCTCAAGACGTGGGATGCGGTGTCGGACCCGAGCCCGGCCGTGCAGGACAACGACACGGCCGTCAACCTGTGGCTGCTGGAGGCGACCAAGATGGTGCGCCAGCGGCGACGGTAGAGAGCAAGAGGAGGACAGAAGGACACGATACCTAATTGGCGGTGCATACTGATATGTATGTCTTTTTCTGGAATGCATTGGGACACGGGCTTTCATTGTCTATTTGCTTTTTGATTTACTTGTTTTTGTCTTGTCTTTCTGTTTTCTGTCTTCTGTCTCCTGTTCCTGTTTTCTGTTTCTGTTTCCTGTTTCCTGTCTTTCTTTCTGTTTCCTGCTTCCTGTCTTCTCTCGTCTCCTCTGTCTCCTCTGCCTTGTTTCTTCTGTATATTGTTTGCTTTTGTATTCTTTGCATTTCTACATTTGCTATTTGTGTGCTGTCATTGCATAGCTACTGGTCACGACTCATGATACCGCCTCGACACGAGGGTGCGACTCATTTGGAAGGGGTTGGCATAGTTCAGAATTGACACTGGATTGGTGATGATGCTTACTAATCATAAAGTACGCTGACAAAGAGCGAGAGCGCGTGAAAAATGAAAAATGAAATATGGAAAAGGCCCGGCAAGACGAGCACGTCATCGGAGCTAAAGCGGACACGGCATGGTCGCCACTGCTCAGCGCCAAGGCTCTGCTACGGCAGCGCATCTCCGCCAGCAGCGGCTTATGAAACCTCTCGAAAAAGTCAGCCAAAGGGAGAACGCAATCCTTGGCCAGTATTGCTTGTTGTCGTCTTCCCCTCTTCTTGTACTTCTTCTCGTACTTCTTCAAGTACTTCTACTTCTCGTTCTCGTCCTTCTCGTCCTTCTCCTCGTCTTTTCCATCTTCCCCTCAACTTCTCATCTCTTACACTCAACATGGCCAACACTCCTCATGGCGGCGTCCTCAAGGACCTCCTCGCTCGTGATGCCCCGCGTCACGACCAGCTGGCGGCAGAGGCCGAGACCCTGTCGTCCATTCTGCTCAGCGAGCGTCAGCTGTGTGATCTCGAGCTGCTGCTGACCGGCGGCTTCTCGCCTCTGGAGGGTAAGTGTTCGGTTTTCTTGGCCTGGTGTTGGACCATGCTGACTCTGCAGGATTCATGACGGAGAAGGATTACACCTCGTAGGTCTCTTGGCCAAGACCTTGAACCCCACTAACCGCTAACAACTCTCCAGCGTGGTCAAGTCCAACCGCCTGGCGGACGGCGCCCTGTTCAGCATGCCGATCACGCTGGACGTCACGCAGGCCACCATTGACGAGGCGGGCATCAAGGCCGGCGCCCGGATCACGCTGCGTGACCTGCGGGACGACCGCAACCTGGCCATCCTGACGGTGGCGGACGTGTACCGGCCCGACAAGGCGCTGGAGGCCAAGGAGGTCTTTGGCGGCGACCCGGAGCACCCGGCGGTCAAGTACCTGTACGAGACGGCGCACGAGTTCTACGTGGGCGGCACGCTGGAGGCGGTCAACCGGCTGCAGCACTACGACTTTGTCGACCTGCGCTACACGCCGGCGGAGCTGCGGGCGCACTTTGACAAGCTGGGCTGGACGCGCGTCGTGGCCTTCCAGACGCGCAACCCGATGCACCGCGCCCACCGCGAGCTGACGGTGCGGGCGGCCCGGTCGCAGCATGCCAACGTGCTGATCCACCCGGTCGTCGGCCTGACCAAGCCGGGCGACATTGACCACTTCACGCGCGTGCGCGTGTACAAGGCGCTGCTGCCGCGGTACCCCAACGGCATGGCCGTGCTGGGCCTGCTGCCGCTGGCCATGCGCATGGGCGGCCCGCGCGAGGCCATCTGGCACGCCATCATCCGCAAGAACCACGGCGCCACGCACTTCATCGTCGGCCGCGACCATGCCGGCCCCGGCAAGAACAGCCAGGGCGTCGACTTTTACGGGCCCTACGACGCGCAGCACGCCGTCGAGAAGTACCGCGACGAGCTCGGCATCGAGGTCGTGCCCTTCCAGATGATGACCTACCTGCCCGACAGCGACGAGTACGCGCCCGTCGACGAGGTGCCCAAGGGCGTGCGCACCCTGAATATCTCGGGCACCGAGCTGCGCGCCCGCCTGCGCAGCGGCCGCGAGATCCCCGAGTGGTTCTCGTACCCCGAGGTCGTCGCCGTCCTGCGCGAGTCGCACCCGCCGCGCGCCCGCCAGGGCTTCACCGTCTTTCTCACGGGCTACACCAACAGCGGTAAGGACCAGGTCGCCCGCGCCCTGCAGCTCACCCTCAACCAGCAGGGCGGCCGCTCCGTCAGCATGCTGCTGGGCGAGACCGTCCGCGGCGAGCTGTCGTCCGAGCTCGGCTTCAGCCGCGAAGACCGCGCCCGCAACGTCGGCCGCATCGCCTTTGTCGCCAGCGAGCTGACCCGCTCCGGCGCCGCCGTCATCGCCGCCCCCATCGCCCCCTACGAGGACGCCCGCAAGCACGCCCGCGAACTCGTCCAGAAACACGGCGACTTCTTCCTCGTCCACGTCGCCACCCCGCTCGAGTACTGCGAGCGCACCGACAAGCGCGGCATCTATGCCCGCGCCCGCCGCGGCGAGATCAAGGGCTTCACCGGCGTCGACGACCCGTACGAGGTGCCGGCCAAGGCCGACCTCACCGTCAACCTCGAGGGGCAGTCCGTCCGTGCCGTCGTCCACCAGATCGTCCTCCTGCTCGAGAGCCAGGGTCTCTTGGACCGCTTTTAGAGGGATCAGACAAAAAGAGATATACAAGAGTAAAAGTCGATAAATTGATAGATTCTCTAAAGAATGAGTAAAGAAAGATCAAAGTACGGAGTAAAGATCTCAAGATCAATAATGGTGAATAATAATGGTAAGCATATCACGTGACCATACGGCGGCCGCTGAGACTAGAGACGGGCGGCCTCCAGCAGACGAATGACAGCGTTCTTGCGCCTCGTTTTAGCGGGGCTCAGCTCTGCTCGTTCGTGTTCGTGCGCTCGCTCGTTCTTTCCCTCGGCGTCGCCGTCCTTTCCGTGCTGCGGCGGCCGCGCCTTCCCTTGCCCTACCAGTCCCCAGTCCCCTGCTGCGTAGCTCCTTCCCGCGCCGCATATTCAGGCATCAAGATCTCCCTCCGGTTTCAGGCATCCATCATTTTCTCTGGGCGCCGTCTTCCGTAATAGTCTCTTATTCTGCTCTATTTTACGCATCCCATTTAGTCGCCAGCCGTCAACCCCCGGTCGCCCAGCTGCTTTGCTCGTCCACCGCCACCTCCATTTTCCTATCCAGATCTTCCCAGCCCTCTTTTTTCTTTTTTTCTTTTTTCTTTTTCTTCTTTCCGCGTTTCCTTTTCCAGTCTTCTCTCTCGATCCTCGGCCAGCGAAGCACGAGCCAACAACGGCACGGCGAAGAACAGCCAATAATCGACCGGTTGCTTCATTTCTGACAGACTTTTCTGTCATCGTCTTTTGCCAGAATCATCAGACAGCGTCGCGTCATCGTCGTCAATCCCTGGACCGACAAACGACAAACTGCCGTCAGACATCAGCTGCCGCGCCCGACCTTGTCTGCCCGGACAACCAATCATTGCCATTTCTCGACCCTCGATTTTTTTTTTTGACGCTCATCTTCCCAACGCCTCCCTGCCGCTGCCGCCCGCCTTCAGCCCGCCGACAGCCTTCTCCCATGCTGCTCTCATCGACCGAACCCGCGCTGCGCGCTCCCTAACCCAGGGCCCCTGTCTGGCTGCGACCTCCAGTCGAGACGATACGAACAGACCAGTCGATCAATACGAGTACGAGTACCGAGTATTACGGAGTACATACATCCACTTTTTGCCCGACCCATTCCCGTCATCTTGTCCTTTTCCTCGCTCTCCCCTTCCATCTTTCTACCCAAGCTTCTCCTGAGGCTTCTTGTACGCCATGGCTCCCGCGCTCGAGAGCCATCTGACGGCTCGATCCAGACTCATCTCGCATGGCGGCGTCGCCGGTGTCGTCATTGGCTGTGTCGCCGCCTTGATCATCTTCATCCTCTTAATCCCTCTTGCCCTGCGTTTCTTCCGCAGCCGCCATCAGCAAGCTGCCGCCCAGACGGGCCCTCCCGGCTTCGTCCCCCAGCAGCCTCAGCATCCGCAATATCCGCAATATCCCCAACATCCTCAACATCCTCAACAAGTCCAACAGATCCAACAGATCCAACAGACCCAACAACCGTATCCATACTATCCTCCACCCGCTGGCCCGCCCGTCTACGACAACGGCTCCCTCGAAGAAGGCAAGCCCTATGCGTCCTATGCTCCCCCCACCGCTGCGCACGCAGCTTCCGCAGCTCCCGGCGGCCAGCCTCGATCTGCGCTTCCTCCTGGAGCTGCCGGTATCAACACGGCCGTCCCACCGTACCCGAATCATCCGCCTGCCGGCTACCCGCCGCAACACTATCCCTCGCCCGCCTCCGGCTATCCCTCCCCGATCACACAGCAGCAGCGCAGCCCGACGCTGCAGTCGGCGGCTCCGTCGCTGGCGCAAACGGTAGCCTCCTTCTTCGGCCGCAGCAACACCCACTCCACCCTCTCCCGCTCCTCCACCGCAGTCCGCTCCACGGCGGAGACCACGCGATCGCCTGTCGATGAATACAGCCTCGGCGACATCCATGCCAACAACAACCACATGTGGCCGGGTCCTCCGGGTCCCGGCCCTGTGGCCTACCCAAATATGCCTGCGCCACACCCCATGACGGGCTATCCCGGGCCAGCGACGTCGGGCGCCTACGAGCCGAACCAGCAGTACGTCACGGGGGCCTCTGCTGAGTACTATGCGGGGGCCTCAGCCGAATACTATGCAGGAGCGCCGCTGTCGCCACCGTCTGATGCGGGCCCGGCAGCACAGCCAGCACTGCCCACATCCAGCGCACAGCCACCGGTGCCCGCCAATCTCTTTGCGACGAACCTGTTCTCGATGACGTCGATGAACGCGGCCGCCGCTGTCCCGATCACCACACCTTCCGCGGCCGTCAAAGACCCCAAGCTGACGGCCATTCGCACCGAAAGCGTGCGGTCGGGCACTCCTGCCACTGATTTCTCGCCACTGAGCCCGACATCGCCGCCGAGACAGGATGGAGAGCGGGGGATGGCGCCGGGCCGAGAGAGCGGAGAAGGCGAAGAATCCCGAGAAAGCAGCGCAGAGCCGTCTTCAACAACACCCAAAGCACCGGTGTCGGCCTCGGCGTCGCTGAGCCCCGAACCGGTCGAGTTTATGCCGTTGTCACCCTCCTTCCGGCCTCTGGTCCCCAGTCCCCGATTGCCGGCACCGGGCACCGTCAACCCACGCGACGTGTGGGCTCCCGGGACGGAAGACGAGCGGTTTGTGCATGTGACGGCCGAGCTGGACCGCATCGAGCAGTCTCCACCCCCATTAGCCTTGTCGAACGGCGCAACGCCCAAGGCCGAGAGTGAACCGGCCGAGACGAGCGCAGGCGAAGAGCAGGAACACCCGTCGAGCTCGACGGTGACGGACACGCCGCCAACCTCGGACTTTGAAGATGCCATTGTCAAGACGGAGACGCCGTCGGCGTCGAATTTTGTCGACCTGACAGGAAAGGAGAGCCTGGACGTGGACGTGGACGGGACGCAGATGGTCGACGCGACCAGTCAGATGAATGCCGGGCTGCTCTCGCCGGCGGATATGGAGCAGCTGCAGCATTCCACAGCACCGCAGGCCGGCGGGTCTGTGCTGGTGCCTGCACATGGCAGCGTGCCGATGGTGTCGATGTCTGCGCCGCAGCAAGACGAGTTTTCCAGTGTGGTGTTGGCGACGCCGGAGACGGCGACGACCATGTCGACGGGCTCGATGTCGCCTGCCCAGCCGTACCTGTTCCCGCCGTATCACATGATCCCGCCGATGGGGCCGAACGGGGCGGCAGGCACAACGCCGGTCCCTCTGACACCGCCACAGCCGACGATGGGCGCGCCGAGCTTCAGCACGCCGCTGACGGTGCCGGGATTCGAGCAGAGACCGGCGTCGCCCATGTCGAACGGGTCGACGCCCAGTCGGCTGTCCTGTGAGTGTGATGGTGGACTACTGCCCACGATTCCAAGTGCTAACCGAGCAGCCTCGTCGCCACAAGCCTATCCGTGCGACGAGTGTGGTCATGTGTTTGACCAGATTCACAAGTTGAAGTAGGTGCTCTTCTCTCTGTGTGTATTCCTTGCTAACCAATAGTCATCACAAACGATATCACGAGCGGCCACATGTGTGTGCGTATCCCAACTGCGGCATGCGGTTTGGCACGCGGACGCATCTGGACCGACACGTCAACGACAAGCACCGCAAGACGCGGCGGTACCACTGCAAGGTGGACGACTGTGCGTTCTCGGTGCGGGGCGGCAAGTCGTTCCCGCGCAAGGACAACTGGCGGCGGCACATGGTGAACAAGCACGCGGGCCAGCCGGTGTGTGAGCCGATCGAGGTGGTCGACCAGCCGATGACAGACGCAGGGCCGTCGTATTAAAAAGGGGAGAGATATGCAGGGAAAGCGGGCGTTTGTACATGTTTTGTCTTTTTGGTTTCTGGTTTCTGGTTTCTGGTTTTGGTTTTGGCCTCGGTTTCTGTACATAGACGGTCACTTTGAATGTCTTGGATATTCTGCCTCGCGTGGAAGGCAGCAGACATGGGGTCACGTATTGCTGATTACTGCACCCTGGATACCAATTATTTCTATTTTGGATGACACAAGAGAATTGATCTAATTCGGCACGACTATGGGAGTGAGGCGAAGCCTCGGCGCGGTGGTTGGCCATGTCGGGATGAGGTCCAGGAGGTGGTCGGCCATGTCGGTGGACGAGGTCCAGTGAGGTGAGGACCAGTGTGGTGAGGTGGTGAGGTGAGGTGGTGAGGTGAGGTGGTGAGCTTCATATGATGACTAAGCAACCAACGCATCAACTGCGGACGAGTTTGCGGACGAAAGCCTTGAGCTGCGCCGGGTCGAGGTCGGCGGCGTCGGCAGCAGCGACGGCGCGGCCGACGCGGACGACGGTGCGGGTATCATTGTCCTTGGCGGGGCGGACCCAGAGGCGGCCGTTGCGGCCGATGGCGGTTTCGAAGGCGAGGCCCTCGGCGGCGAGGAGGTCGAGGACGGAGGGGGTGTCGGGCGTGGGCGGGGCGAGCAGTCGGCGGGCGAGGCGGAGGCTGAGGGGAAAGACCATGCCTCCCGTCAGAAGCCCGAGGCCGTCGGCCTTGCCGGTGGCCGGGTCGACGCACTCGAGCTCGGTGTCCATGTGGCGGGCGGCGAAGGCGACGCGGGCATAGACGAGGGCGCCGGGGGCGAGGTCCGGGCGGTTCTTGCGGGAGGCGTTGGCAAAGGCGAGGACGGGCAGGACGGCGCGCAGGGGCATGGCGTCGTCGCGGGGGGCGAGGGCGACGACGGCCTGGTCGGCGGAGACGTGCAGGACCTGGCCGAGGACGAGGTCGCCGGTGCAGGGCGCATAGCGGCCGCTGCTATGCGGAGCGTCGCAGTCGACCCAGAGCAGGTTCTTGCGGCGGTCGGCGGCGACGCGGCCGCTGACGGTGGCGGCCAGGTCGCCGGCGGGGAGGAGCATGCGCAGGCCGGGGCCGAGCCGGAGCGGTTTCTTGTCCGAGGGAGCGGCCAGCCAGGCGGCCGGGTCGACGTCGTCGCCGGGGAGGACAGCCATGGTGAGGGAGTGGGGTGGGAGAGTGGTGGACGAGAAGAAGGGCAAAGGCAGAAGGCAAAGTACTGAATGTCGTGAAATTTATGATATTGGATAGGCATCTATCGGGTATTCGTCTATCAGAGATTCTTCTAACCGTCAGAGAGCTCAGCCCCTTAGCCGCCGCCTTGGGCAGCGGCTGCCCAATGAGGGCCCGCAGACGTTCTGGCGGTAAAGGCAGCTCGCAGATTCCAGATTCCACGCCCTTCCTCTCGCCTTCGACCTCGAATGCCCTCCCGCCCTCTCGTTCCCTCGTGCCCTGCTCCTCGCGCTCTCGTTCTCTGCATGCCACGTCGCACGCTGCATGTGCGACGTCCACCCCTCCCCCCCCCCCCTCCCTTCCGTTCCCCTGCGGCCGACAGCCGCCTGCAATCCTCCGCTGCCCTGCCAATCCGCAAATCCGCAAAAACGTGCCCAACCACGCAAACACCTCTCTGCCAGTGCCTGTCCGTGCCTACTGCGTACCAGTGCCTGCCAGTGCCTGACCACCCGGACGACCCTCTTATTGCGGCTTGCGGCTGTTTGTCTGCTCTCTTTTATTTCCTGACGCTTTGCCGCTTGCCATTTTGATCTCCACCGTCTTTTGATATCCCGATCCACAATATTTGTTTTCATCTTTTCCTTTCTTTCTTTCCTTCTTTCTTCGTCTCTCCTCCTCTTTCACCATGGCCGCCCGTGTTCTCAGCAGCTCGGCCATTCCGATCGACGTCGTCGACGCGGACGAACGCCGGGAAAAAGAAAAACGCCGCACAGCTTCCAAGACGAGCAGCCGCCGGGACAAGGACAAGGATCGAGACCGGGATCGCGATCGAGACAGGGACCGCGACAGGGACCGGGACCGGGACCGCGACAGAGATCGCGACCGCAGCAGCCTCGCGTCGCCCTCGGCCCTGTCGTCGCGTCTGTCGTCGTCCGTGTCCCGCAAGTCCCCCTCGACAGCCTCGCGGCCGGTCCGGGTGCGCCTCGTCGAGAGCGAGCTGGCGCCGCCGTCGGCCCTGTCCCAGACGTCCCGCAGCTCCCACCGCCATCGCCACAGCAGCGGCAGCAGCACCAGCAAGACGCACTCGCGCACCCACCGCCACCACCACCTGCGCGACGGCGACAGCAGCAGCGTCACGGCGCGTTCGTCGTCGCACCGGATCCACCGCCGCGTCCAGGCCGAAGGAGACCTGGAAGAAGAGGACGAGGACGAAGCCGAGACGAAAAACGGCTCCGACTCGGACGCCTCCGAAGACGAGCTCGACGAGAAACGCAGCAAGAAGTCGGACAAGAAGTCGGACCGCTCGTCGGTCTCGACAGCGACCCCCCTGACCCTCGTGCCGGAGATGGGCCGCAGCCGCGACCGTCTGCCGTACCCGTCGGTGAGCAAGGCCTTTAGCCGCGAGGCTGTCGGCAGCCGCGACGACCTCGGCGTGGGCTCGCGGCCCGGCTCGGCCGCCGAACGTCGACGGGCCCCCGACCCGCTGACGCCCGATGCCACCGACGTCAGCGGCGTCGGCGTCGCCCATCTCAAGCGGTCCAAGTCGACCACCGAGGCCATGCCCCGGGCCAAGGCCAAGGCCACCGTCAAGCTCCAGAGCAAGGCGCAGTCGCAGTCGCAGTCGCGGCCCAGCAGCCGCACCCAGCGCCACGACCGGCCCCCGAGTCCGCCTGATACCAACAGCATGCTCAAGGCCGACGGCAAGGCGCCCGCCGGCACGGCTCCCATCAGCGCCACGGGAAACACAGGCAACACCCGCGGCGCCACGCCCTTGTCCAACGTCTCCTCGGCCGATCCCTCCACGGCCGCCTCCAGCCAGGCCACCTACACGGCCGAGCGGCGCGTCGACGTCGTCGCCGACGACGCCCGTGCCGCCGAGTCCGACGAGGCTACCGAAACCGAAACCGAAACCGAAAACGACAACGAAAACGAGGCCATGACCGGCTCCTCGTCCACGGCGCCCCTGGCACCGCCGCCCCCGCCGCCCCTCAACATCCTCGAGGTTCCCCGCATCGACTACCTCATGCAGCACGGCGGCCTGCCTGCCACCGTGCCCAAGAAGTTCTTGGCCGCCCTGCCACGGCCCTCGCACGCCCAGCAGCAGCAGCAGCAGCAGCAACAGCAACAGCAACAACAGCAGGCCGGCAACCGGCTGTCCATGCCGCCGCTCCAGGGCGCCGAGACGTTGTTCTCGCCCTTTTTCCAGCTGCTGGGCCAGTACCAGACCGTCCTGCAGAACCACGGCTCGCTGGCCGTGGCCACGGGCCACCGCACGGTGGCTCGGCGGCTGCTCGACCGCCTGGAGATTGTCTTTTCGCGCGAGCTGCCGCCCGAGGGCTGTTCGTGTGTCGTCTGCGAAGCCGGCGGCGAGCCGCACCGCGGCCTGGGCTGGGGCGAGGTCCTCGAGCGCGTCAGCGGCCGCATCGACCTGCCGACCTGGCCGCCGCTCAACATCAGCGCCCTCGAGCAGCAGCTGGACGAGGCGGCCGTGACGGCGGCCGCCGTCGGTGCCGGGGTGGCGCCGGCCGAGCGGCTGCCGGGGGCGCTGCCCACCGACATGCCGGCGCGGCCGCCGTCGCCCGTCAAGATCGACCCCGACATTGCCGACGAGTTCCGCGAGCACTACCTGCGCCAGAACAAAAAGGTCCGCGCCAGCGTCGACCGCTGGATGCTGGCCTGTGCCGAGGCGCCCGCCAGCCCGCCCCAGGAGATCGACGACGAGACCCTGGCCTTTGCCATCCTGACCAACCTCGCCCACCACGACCGGCCGCTGTTCAACGCGCTGCTGGCCGGCACGCGCGAGCTGCAGCCGGCCGTGCGCGCCCCCACGCCCATGCGCAGCCGCCCGCGCCAGGACTTTCTTGTGCGCACCGGCCTGGCCATCCAGCGCCTCTACCGCCTGGCCGGCCCGGCCCCCCGCGACGCCGAGACCGCCCTCTACCTCGTCCACAACCCCCACGTCCACGACCTGCTGCACACCATTGCCGACATCCACCCCTCCGAGTGGGAGATCCTCATCTCCGGCCGCTTCGACGGCTTCCTCTGGTCCGGCGCCGACGACCAGCCGCCGCCGCAGAGCCCCTCGGCGGCCCTCGGCGACGACGACGTCACCACCCCCCTGGGCGGCGAGCCCTCGCTCGCCGCCTCCGGCTTCTTCCCCCCCGTCATCCCCGGCAGCGCCCCCATCTCCCGCCACGGCACCCCGCTGTCGCGCAACGCCACGCCCGCCTCGTTTGCCTCCTACGCCAGCAGCAGCTTCTCCGCCGCCACCGGCGCCACCGGCGCGTCCATGACCTCGTCGGCCGCCGCGTCCGCCGCCACCGCCCGCCAGGCCGTCTCCAACGACGAAGAGGCCGAGGTCGCCGCCCTCGCCGAGATCGAGCGCGAAATCTACAGCGGCATGGAGGCCCTCGAAGACGCCTTCGAGGCCCTGCACGGCCGCGCCGAGGCCGTCCGCACCGCCCTGCGCCAGCGCAGCGCCGGCCTGTCCATGCGGCTGCAACAGCGCCGGGCCGCCGCCGCCGGCACCCGCGGAGGCGCCGCCGGTGCCCCCGTGTCGCCCGGCGACCTGTCTGCCTCGCAGCCGCCGACCCCTGGGCCCCCCGGCGCGCACGGCTACGACCGCTCGTCCTGGCAGGACGGCAATGGCCCCCACATCGACGCCGACTGGGACGCCGACGACTATCTGTTCGAGCTCAAGCCCGAAGACTCCGCCAGCAACATTAGCAGCTCACAGCACCGCCGGCCGAAGCGGCGCAGCGAGCGCCGGACGCCCGCGCCCATTGAGGAAGAGGAGGAGTAGGGGTAACGGCAACCCAGAGATCCAGAGGAACAATGGAAAACGACAAAAATGGGAGCAAGGGGGAGGGAATCGATACCAACAGAACCAACGGCAGCTTGCATCCCCCAAGGAGTTCATCATGTGACCTTGCCCCGGTTGTCGGGCAGGCCTTTTTTGTTTAGTCATCAGTCAACAGTCAGCATTTCACACGTCTACGTCTTAATGAGAACCACGCATCTTTTTTTTTCGTATCATGCAGAAATCCCCCCTCGGTTGCTTTTTATATAAATTCAATAGCAAAAAAAACTGCTCTATTATGAACGGATCCTTTTTTTTGTCGGGGTGTTTGGAGTTTGGAGCGCAGCTTTTGAACTCTGGCAAGTTGTCTTTTTATCACCATTCACCAAACGCTCCGAGGTATCTAACAAAAGGGTGAAGATGGTTTGGGAAAAGGAGAAAATAAGATCAGATGGAACAACTTGAGAAGGAAAAATAAGCGTCGTGTAGACAAATAGGAAAAAGGGAGCAGTGTCCTATGGCGCAGCTGCTTAGGAAAGAAGAATCGAAACAAACAGAATCGACAAATGGGGGGATATCAAAATCTCATCTGGAAGACGTGCTTCCAGCACATAAATGTGTTCATGAAGGAGAACGGCAACGAGGAAAAAAAAGCATGGCTAGACGCCTTTTTCCGCTTTTCCGCCGCCCTTCTCCCGCCGGACATCCGAGCAGGGGTTGAAAATAGCAAGGAAATGACAGAAAGGAAGAGGAAAAGGAAAAGGAGACGACAATAAAAAGGGAAAAGGGAAAAGGGAAAAGGAAAAAAAAAAGGAAATTATGAGAGCACATGCAGAGCGGTTGCAATGACCAAACATCATTGCTGCCAATTCCAGCAATTCCAGTGGGCACAAACCCCAGCGACGCAAACGACATAGGAAAGAAAGAAAACAGTGGTCGACACAAGCATCGGCCCTGTTCCCAAAAGCATGGCCAGCAGGCAAGACAGCGGCCACTCGAGGCGGCTCAAGATGCATGTACCACCAGCCAGACCGCCCAAGCAGTCGCAAGATTCATCCCCGCTATGCCCGCTGGCAGAGAAAATTCAACCCCTCTCCTTCGTTCACCGCCGCAGAGACGCCTTCATCGCCTTAGCATCACGGTACTTGAGCCGGCTCGTCCGCCAGCCCTCGTACCACTGCTCACGGCTGGCCTCGCGCAGATCGCCACGCCACTCGCTGAAGACGGTGTTCTTCAGGCGCAAAAAGTCGCAGTGCTCTTCATTGTTCGGGTCCGCAAAACCCCATGGGAACTGCCGACCCACGACACCGGGCTCGTAGATATCCGGGCTGATGATCGACATGGGAATGTACGGCACCTCTTCCTCGTCCTGGCTCGGGTTGCGGCGTCCCAACACAGACGACATGCGCTTGCCGGCTCTGGAGCTCGGCGACGTCGGCGATGCCGGCGACTGTCCCTCCCGTGCTCCCTGGATGGGCAACACCTCGCCCTCGCCGTCCGAGAACACGGCCGGGTCAGACTCGCCTTCGCCCACAGCCGGTGCCGAGCTCTTCACGGCCTCTGCTGCCTCCATCTCCTCGTCGGACTCTTCCTCGATGCGGTTCGAGTCCGCGGCACTGTTCGAGTCCTCTTCGCATTCATCGATCCCCAGCGTCTCCAGCGGGTCCAGGTTCGCCTTCTTCAGACTGTCCCACACAGACTTCTTCAGCACGTTCATGTGCTTCGTTGTGATCGTGTCGGCCTTGGAAATCACCGGAATCACCGTCGTCTTGCCCTGCAGGGTTCGCAGAACCTGCAGATCCAGATCCTCGTCGAGAGCACCCAGAACACGGGGCTGCGGGACGTACTTGACGGCATTGCCGTTGTGGCCAAGTCCATTGCCATGGCCGTTCATCTCACTCTTGGAGGCGACCACATTGCGGTCCAGGCGGCTCGGGTCCAGGATAAGGAAGGCGGCGTGGATGTGCGTATCCTGCACGCCAGGAGAGCGCACAACCTTCATTTCCTCGTTGAAGGTCTCCTCGAACTTGCTCTCCAGGAAAGCCGACATCTCACGAAGCTGCAGGTCGACCACATTCTTCTCCAGTCCTTCCGAGTCCCACAGGGTCAGGCCAATGCGCTCACCATCGATCTCCGTCTCCAGGTAGTGGGGAATAAAGTTGCCCGAGGGCGGCGCAACCGGGGTGAATTCGTCGGCATCAAAGTGCTTGTTGCGCTTCTTGGCCGGCAGAGCCAGGGACGTCTTGAGAAACTCGAGGAATGACGTCTTGCCGGAATTCCGCGTGCCGATGATCAGGATACTAAGCACGTGGTCAGCGAATGAGGCAAATGAGCGACCACGGGATACTATACTTACTTGAAAGGGGTCGGGTCCTTCCTCCGACGAACACGCCGGGGGCTGTTGATGGTGCTGATAGCACTGCTGGCATAGCTGTAGCGACCGCGGTGGGCCATGCTCTCGGTGCGGGCGTACGGGTCGACCCAGGCGCCTTGCGGCACGGGGGGCATGCTGGCAACAGACGGCGCCGGATCGATCGAGGGACGCGGTGTGTAGTTGCTGTTGTAGTGGTCGGTGGGGGAAGCCGTTTCATGCTCCCGGGTCGGCTCGACAAAGGAGCTCTGGAGGTTGGGAGCGGGAGCGCCATTGTAGAGAATGGGCAGACGAGGGGGAGACTTGGGGATGGCGGCTTCGCGCTGGCGCTGGAGCTCCTGTTCGCGCAGCAGGGCCTTCTTGCCCTTGAGCTCCCCCGATTTGCTTCGACGTAGAAGCATTCCGAAACTCGAGCGACGTGTAGTGCTCATTCTTTGATGTTGTTAAAGCAAAACTAAAGAAGCGATACGCAACGAGCGCGTGCAAGTACGTATTTCAGACAAAAGAGCAATGGTAGAAGCAGTGGTGAAGAAAAGGTGTGAGGTGTTTGAAGCGTCGTGAACCACGGATGGAAAAAGAAGGAAGATCGCGGCGGGAGCAACGGAAACAGGGATCGCTGCCGACACGAATGTTTGGGCTGGTGACGGGTGACCTGGTAGGTGACCTGGTAGGTGACCTTGTAGGTGACTTGGTATGCCGGTCACGTCTCAAAAGCTGTCCAACCAAGGCCTAGATAGGAAGCGCCGACAGGTGTGCTGGTGGGAAGACCCGACCAATGATGGTATGTTGACCCAAGTAAGCAATAATGGTTGCCGGTAGGGGTGTCGAAGCGACGTGAGTTTGTGCGGTCACGTTCAGGGACTCCGCTTTCTCGTGCTTTTACCGAAACGGGCAAAGCAAGCTGTATTGCGTATGGGCGATGGTCCAGTCGAGCTGCTGTTCGCAGGATGCGTACGTGTATTGCAGCAATAGGCGCAGGTGAGCGATGCTGATCCGAGAGAGACTGCAAGGCCGCGCGTTCTCGTGTTCGGGACAGGCAGTGTCTGTCGCTGCTGTTCTCGAGGAGCCGTGGATCTCAGCGAGGCTGCTCTGGTCTGGATGACAGGACCAGTGGGGATGGTGTTCCACTGGTGGAACGAGCGGCAGGACCCCAAGGGGATGTGTCGGAAAAAAGTGGCCTGTTTGAGGGGAGAATGGGGACTTGTTAGTGAGGCTTTCTTTCCACGAAACCAGAGCAAAGACAAAGGGAACAAGCGAGACAGCGGTTGGGCAACGAGCTCGGATGCATGCCACGTGCCACGGGGATGAGAGGCGCGAGGCGCGAGGCGAGAGGCGAGGCGAGAGAGGCATGCAGAAGACTGCGGAGAAAGCTGCAAGAGAGCTGCAGACTGGGGAAAAGCTTGGACGTCGTCGTGACAATGTTTGTCTACCCACCTTGGCCAAAAGAAAAAAAGTCGAAAGTCGATCCCGGACGACGTGGATACTTCAGGGGCCAGGAAGCTGGAGAGAAGGACAAAAAAAAAGATTGAAGAGCAAATTGCGGAATGCGAATGCGAAATGCGAATGCGAAATGCGATAAAGCAGACGCCGGCGCAGGCGGGAATAGTAGAGAGAGTGAACGCGATCAAGGCCAGCAAACAAAGGTTCAGGAAGATACGAAAGGAAAAGGATTGAGCGAGTCGACAGGAAAGGAGGGGATGTAGAAGGGCAGCGTGACAGCTGGGAAGAAGCACGGAGTAGGAAAAAGAGGGAAGGAGCGATGCGAAGGGGGGGGGGAGGTAACTAACTAACTGCCTCCCATACAGAAGCACACAAATAATACGAGTAACAAGGCCGTAGCAGCACTACTCCATACTCCGTACGCATATGGAAAAGGGGCTGGAGCGCGGAAGGAAGGCCCCTGGACGGACAGACAACCTTGTGGAAAATGGCGTGCACTACTTCATTGGAGGGCAAGTGCGAGCTACGGGGGGGGAGCATGTTGGAAGGGTGGAGGGGGCGAGGGCAGGTACGGGAGGTACTCTCGTACTGGCAGAGGGAAGGAACGAGAGAGGGTGCAAAAATTAAAGGACTTCAAGGACGAGCAGGCGAGACGGAGATCCCAGCCCAGGCAGGAACGACTGGCACCCCGAGACGTAGTGGGACAGCAGGACCGAAATGCCGGCCGCAACGGCGTCGGATACAGATTGCAGAGGGCAGGTACGAGTATCGTATCGTACGAAGGGCGAGTACTCTCCTGCCTCCAAACATCTTACGACCACGGCAGTTCTCGTAGTTTCCTCGTTTCCTGGCGGTTTGGACCCTCTGAGGAGACCCGATAGAGTTCTGTCAGGACGCATGGTGATTGGTCGGCGACGTCTGTACCGTGCCGTCTCACCTTGTTGGAGAGCCGATGCCCTGACCTCTTGACCTCTGACCCTCTGGGCAACCGTTCCCTCCCCAGGACAACACTAATAAAACGGCCGTCCTATGAAACACGGTGGGTCCAGTTGCCATGATGGGGGGCACCTTTCCCGATGCACCGCTAGCGGTATTAGTGGCGCACGCCAAACCACGAGTGCGCCGTTCTCCGTATTATCCATTGTTGAAGGATCTTTACAAAGTGAGAGCAGCGTCTGGAAGTCTGCCGGTCCTGGCGGTAATATCTCGTCTTGGCTACCGACGTCCGGTGTTGCACCAGTTCTTTTCTCTGCTGCACGCTGCCGGCCGGCCAGCCGCTAACGCAGACAACATGGTTGTTTTGGCTCTTTGGCTCTTTTGACCTTTTTTCCGCTGCAGAACGGATACCACAGAGCTCCACTGCTGCGTTTACCCTGTAGCTGTTTCGGCATCCAGGACTCCGTATGGAGTATGGAGTAGATGACTCTGTGTGCCACAGATGCCAACTTATTACTATGGGGCGTGATTGTGTGGGCGGTACGAGCAGGAGTGCGACAGTGCTGTACGACGTAGCGATCACCGTGCGCATGCTCGTGCTAGCAGTGCGCAGTGCGCAGTACTCCGTAGTAGGCTCGCCGTTGCGCTCCCAGACGATGCCGCCGTCGAGCTCTCGAGCTGCCTGCCCCTTTTCATTGCAGCGGAGGCGATGCCTGAGGGAGTAAAACCGCGTCGCGCTCGCTGTAGCCAATCACACTATCGAACAGGTAGTGCAATCCTAGAGGCCGCTAGCGGAAACGGGCATGGCGTACTCTGCAATAATTAGGGAGTCGGTCCACTGAACGGAGTAGATAAATCTCGTTGAAGCGAGATCTCGACGACAGGGTCTGGCGTGCCATGCGGCAGTGGGAGAAAGGAGTCTACTCTGTACTCGTACGAGTAGGGGCACCGTGTAAGATACGAGGCCGCGAATCTTACGAGAACTCGTGTGCGGAAAGTACTCTGCCCTTACAAAGAACTGCTGAATTATGGGGTAAAAACGGCAGAAGACAGAAAGAGGGGAAGAAAAAGACAAAAAGACAAAAAGACAAAAAGACAAAAAGACAAAAGTACGAAATGCCTTCGTTGGACTGTTGGCTTCGGCTTCTGCTCTTCTGCCTCCCTCTGGCTCTGCCTTCCACGCGTCTTCCATGGCTTCGGCTTCTGCATGCTGGCCGTGCCGCCCTGCAGCGACGGCTGCTAGTTTCTCTCCCACCCTCTCCGATTCGATCCACCGGCTTGGCCGTATCGGCCTTGTATTTCCCTCATGCACGCGCATAGCCTGTTTCGAACTGCATAAAATGGAAGGAGGGCTGGAGATGTGGCCCTCGTCAGAGCACGGACAATCTGCTGGGCGCGGAGCTGAGTCCGAAACAAACGAGATCGCAAGGCCTGGCGATCGCTGGAGCCTCTCGGATGTCGGAATGCCTTCGGCTACGCCTGTCGTACTGTGCTTATGTAAGCACCACGCGCAGACCGCGCCCTCACCGCACACCTTCCCGTGACCGACGTGGCCGACGTGGCCGTATTAAATCAGCCCCTCGAACGGCACGTGCGGGACTTTGTGCCGTGGCCGGCTGAGAATGCTGGCACTGGCATCTGCGTACGGAGTAGTTCGACGAAAGTTTCCTAAAGCGGTAAGAAGCTCTTTAGTCAAAGTAGCTGACTCACGATGGAGGCCGAATGACGACGTCGAGATATGCAGACTATCAGTTGGCGTGAATATAAAGAGTCTCAACATAAATGGACATGGATGTAGTGAGCAGCATTAAACATTAGACACCGGGATCAGACTCAGACTGAGAATCAGACTGAGAATCAGACTGGGAATCAGACTCAGAATCAGAATCAAAATCAAAATCACACTCCAGCCAACGTCATGGCTCCCCCCGTCCCACCCTTCACCCCCGAGACGGCCCGTCAAAAGGTCAAGGCGGCCCAGGACGCCTGGAACACCCAGTACGACCCAGGACCCCTCCCTGCACCTCCCCCTGAAGCCCTGAAGCCCTGAAGCCCTGAGGCTTTCCTGACCACCCCTCTCCCAGAAACCCTGCCGCCATCGCCCAGGCTTATACGGACGACTGCCTCTGGCGGAACCGGGACCGGTTCGTCCGTGGCCACGACGAGATTGTGTCCTTCTTGACGGCCAAGTGGCGCCGCGAGCGCCAGTACCGCCTGCGCAAAGAGCTCTTTGCCTTCTCGGCCGACCGCATCGCCGTCCAGTTCTGGTACGAGTACCAGCTGTCGCCGGCCGATGCAGACGCGGCCGGCGTGCCGTCCACGCAGTGGTTCCGCTGCTACGGGCTCGAGGACTGGACCTTTGCCGCCGATGGGCGCATGCGGAAGCGCATGATGAGCGGCAACGACGTCGCCATCGACGAGGCCGACCGCTGGTTCCGGGACGGCGTCGATGTCAACACGGTCGTTCTAGGGGAAAAGCATTGGTAGACAGAGACACAATGGCAGACAGAGACACAGATCAATGGCAGTCGTGTATGGCAGTCATGTATAATTCCTCCATGGCCAACGTCCGGTCCTTCCCATTATTCTATTCGTACTCTCCAGTACATTCCTCCGGCCACACGCAATACGGAGATACTAGCGAGATGTCAACCAGAAATACCATCAACACATTGAATATCCCAACACCGCGGCCGGGCTCCGTCTGCAAGGATGCGACGCCCAAAGACAGTAGACAAGACTAAATACAAGAAGCGAGTAAAGAGAAACAAGACGAGAAACAAGACGAGAAACAAACACAAAAAAAGGCAAAACAAACGGAAAACAAAAACGGCCTTCACGAGATCCGTCGAGGTGATTAATAGGTTGTAAGGAATGGCGAGAAGTGAAGAAAAAGAGAAATCTAACAACGACAAGACCATGAGCGGGAGGTGTAAAAGAGAGACTGACCCAATGAGGAATACAAAAACAAGAAATAGCCCAGCGTTTGTTTTCCGACCAACAGCGAGATAAAACTCCAACCATGCAGAGAGACCCGACCCCCCCTTCCCCCTGTACCCATCAAACCTGGAATATCTGTCCCGTCCACACAAAACACAACAACTGGAGGAAACAGCAGGTACGCAAAGCAGGAGAGCGAGTGTGGAAAATGCAAAAGCAAAGCCAGCAAAGCCAACAAACAAGCAGAGTGTGTGTGCATGTCATGCGCGGCCGTAAATTCTCATGCGTAAAAGGCCTCGATCATGTAGATCACGCCAAAGATGAGGAACGACACCGCGCCGCCCACCGTGACCACCTTGAGGCTGACCCGCCCGGCAATGGCCCGCCCGCCGATCACCGCCACCGCCGTGCAGAAGGCGTGGCCGATGACCGCTCCCAGCGTCACCCACCAGTAGTCCTGGCCCGCCGCCATCGCCAGCGTAGCAATCTGGCTCCGGTCACCCCATTCGCCCAAAAACGTCATCACAAACGTCTGCACCCACGCCGGGCTCAGCAGCAGCGACGCCAGGTTGCCCAGCCCGCTGCCCAGTCCGCGGAGCGTTGCCAGAGCACCGGCACCGCCCTCGCGGCCGCGGTCCGACGGCGACAGCGACGACGACGCACTGCGGCTCTTGGCCGGGAACCGCGACGACTGCCGCGGCACACGGCTGCCTGCCGAGCCGTTGCCGCCCATGCCCATCTCGAGAGCGTCGGCCCCGGCCATGGCCGCGTGGCCGCGGCGACGGCCGTTCTCCCGCGCCAGGTGTTCCTTCTCGGCCAGCTCCATCTCGACCTCTTGCATCTCGGCCGCCACGCCCTCGTCGGCACCCATGGCCATGCCTTCGCGCAGCATACGGGTACCAAACGCCAGGAAGAGACCGGCCGCCAGAATGTTGGACACGCGCTTGGGCATGATCGAAGGCACGGCGTGACCCAGAACAGCGGACAGAATAGTCATGGTGAAGAGCGCGCTGAAGGCCGCCGAGAAGACGACAATGCGGTCGTGCTTCATGGCCATCAGGGCCGCCACCAAAAAGGTCTTGTCGCCAATCTCGGAGAAGAGAATCATGGTCAGCGAGAGCAGGAACGAGTGCATCGGCTGGATGATGGCCGACGTGTCGTCGCCTGCGTCACCGCTCGGCCGTGCGGGCGGCTTCGACTTGTCCGGCGAGGGCTTCGACACGTCCAGGTGGTCCTTTTTCGCAGAGCCCGGCACGGGCATCGAGTTGTCGTAGGGCTTATCGGGCAGATCGGCCGGTTTCTAACGTGTCTTTGTTAGCACGCCTGCGTCTGTGACGTAGTGACAACGGAATCCCCGAATCCTCGAATCCTCCCATCCCAAATGCCGACGCAAATACGCAAATACGCAAATGCCCAACGGTGAAAAAAGGACGGAAAACGGGAAAAAGGACCGTCAAATCAAACAACATACTTCGAGTCCAGCTGCGTCGTCGGTCGCGTCTCTGGATTTATCGTCCTTGATCTCCTGGCCGCCCATCATCTTCTTCTCCTCGTGATGGGGCATGGGCGGCGCCTCCTTGGGCGAGTCTGGCGTCTTCTCCACACGCTCGCCCGTCTGGCCTTCCTGGGCCTTGCGCTGCTTGTCCTTCTCGCTGACACCGCCGCTCGTGCCCGTAGTGCCCTCCTTGGGCGCCACCCGGTTCTTATCGTCCATGACGCCATCGTTGCTCTCGGGCACCTTCTTGCCATCAATGTAGACACTCTTCTGCTCTGCTCCTTTCCGGGAGCTGTCAATGTCGACAAACGGGCCCTCGTGTGGCCGGCCATCCTTGCCGTCCACGGGCTTCACCTTGTCGTTCTTGACCAGGCCTTCGGTGACCTCGTCGACCACCGCATTCGTCACGGCATCGGCAGCCGGGACGGCGGCGGCCGCAGCAGCGCCAGCACCGGCGGCCACGGCAGCAACGGGCGCAGCAACGAGAGCAGCATCGACATCCACGGCACCAGCACCGGCACCGGCACCAGCACCGGCACCAGCACCAACAGCAACGGCGGAGACGGCGGGGAGAACCAGGAGGGGCAGGACAACGAGGGCGAGGGCACGCTGCCGCCGGCGACAAGAGTGTCTGGAAGAAGGCGATCGAGAGCTTCGTGAAGATGGAGGATGGTCGGACGAGATGTGGTGGAAAAAGGACATTTTGGGCGCAGCTGTAGGGAGGTCAGTTGCTATCGGATGGAACGAGTTTGCCTGTTGGATGTCTGGCAGTAGATCTGGATAAAGAGCGAAGAATCGTCGTGTATTGTTCAAAAAGGGTCAAAAGAATGCAAGATTGTCCTCTTTGTGGGCTGAAAAAAAAGGGAGGCGAATTGAGGGATGAGGCAGAAAAAAAACGGCCTAAAGAAAAACAGGCCGAGCGTATACCGCTATTCGTGGAAGAAGAGAAGATGGATGGGACAGAAAACAATCGGTTTCCTGGGGTGTCTGGATCGAAGACTGCAAGTTGAGACGAGAGGGAGAAGAAAAGGCGAGTGGGCACTGGTGAGACGACTCGGGCCAGAGATGCTTGCTGGATTGACGCGTTTCCCCCCTCCCCTTTGGCGTACGAGCGTACGAGTAGAAAGAGGGAGCTGGGGCTCAGGTGCTAGTGGTGGATCGTTTAGTGGGTCTGGTACCTAAAAAAAACGAGGGTTACGGTAGTACGGAGTGCTCCGTCCAGCTGAATAAGAATGAGCGAGACACCAAAACTCGTACTGAGCATGCGTTGAAGATACTGCGAGCACAGAATATCTACACTTGGATGCTGGCGGCAGGAGTGTTTTCTGTCTCACTGCATGCACATCCTCATATCTCATGCCGGGCTATACCGTGTTGTCAGGTGGCCAGTCTTCCTGAGGAATGGATCCGCCAAAGACTACTGCCTGAGAACTCAGGCAACAACACCAACAGTACGGAGTACGGAGTACTCATAGTGAGATGCGGGGCCCGAGGCACTACTCCGTACGGAGCACTCGAAGATCGCATGGCGCATGTGTCCAGCCATGCGACGTACGTACTCAGCATCGTCTTGGGTAGGAAAGAGCGGCATGCTCAATTTCACCTCGTGCTGCTTTGCTGGCCTCGCTGTGTGCCCTTTTTTCGGCAGGTGCTTATTGGCTGCTACTGCTGGCTGCTACTGATACTACTGCTGCGTCGCCCCTTCCGCAAGCAGTAGCGCAAGCGAGGCCAGCAAGGCCAGCCAGGCCAGCCAGGCCAGCAAGACTCGAAGAACAAGTATCCTTTCGTAATCGCTGCCACGCTGGGCAAATACGGGGTACTCCCATCTACTCTGTACTCGTACCTCGTAAGGTTCGGGTTTCGGCCTGTACCCAGACTGGTAAGAGGCTTGCCGGTTTCCCTTTTCCTCTTCCCCTATTTTTCCCCTCTAAGGCACCTTCCCCTATTTCTGCTTTGCCGCTTGGTTGGTCCCCCCCTGTTACCTCCTCCATCCGCCACCGCCGCCCTGGACGAAAAAAAAAGGACGGCAAAGAATGCTTGGCCAATTTTAATCTGCACCGAACGGTCTAGCCATTCGAGTCTCGTGACAATCGAATACTCGTATTGGAAATATTTTTCTGCCAGCAAGAAACAACAAAGACGCGATCGCGCACAAGGATCGACACTGTACGAATAAGCATGTGCAGCCGAATAGGCACGGTACTCACACAGTGTTCGTATAGCGTCTTCTGCTACTCCGTACCGACTCGTAAGATACGTCGTGCTCGGACACTTTGTGCATTTCTGTCCAGGAAGTTGTCAGAAAATCCTGCTTGCACGACTTTGGACAATATGCAACCCCAGGAACGAGGAGAGAGGCCCTGGGGCCAGAAGACGTTGCATAACTGCCATGATCCTGGTCCGCTGCTATTTTCGGAACTTTAGTCCTCGGGATTGCACGTAAGAAACATGTTTAGCGTTACTTCGTCACGTGAGTTAATCTTACCATGCATGGAATGCTTGAATCAAAATTACCGAGCAGAAACCAGATCACACGGCCCTGCCAAGACATAGGAGGCCTGCTACGCAGCGTTCCGAATTTGGCAGAATAGTACGGATTAATGGAGTATCATCAAACTCTAATTTCTACGTCACTGCTCCGTATTGCGCTGGAATACGGAGTACTCTGCACTGCCCTTACTCATCCTAATGACATCAGCATCCAGCTACGGAGCACGGAGTACTCCGTCCTCGTCTTCACGTCAATCCTGGAAAATACGGAGTAATATCCTGAAATCTCGTATTATACAATCACGTGATGCGTCCCTGTGAAATGGCTCGTATAGTATGGAGTATTTCAACATCGATTCCACGTTGTATGGTAGTACCATCTCGTGGGATCCCTCAAAGTTCTGTGCTTACAGTCCAAAAACTGGTTGACCAAGGTGACCAAGGTGATCAAGATGATATATATCATTAGGTCATTCACAACATTGTTTCTACAAGTCCCTTGAAATATGCAATCATCCCTCTTTGGACTGCTGTCGTTCTTCCCACAGTCTCTCCACTTTCAATTTGTCTTCATGCACCCTGGCCAGTATAGCAGATCGAGCGAATGCGCCATGGGCCTGTTGAAGTTCTCGGAAGTCATCCTCCTTTAGGATATGAATGCCAATCTGGCGGAAGTGCTTGGCAATATCAGTCACGTAGTTGTCACTGGTGGCAATAACCTCGTTCAAAAGTCCGCGAAGAGAGTTCGCCACCGTGTCGTCGAGATCATATGCATTCTCTATTATTTTGGTCCTCGAGGCCGGCTTGAGAAATTCCAGGATTCGGTCAGACTGTACCCGAGTGGGAACACAGTACCGGCCATTTGAAGGCGTAAAATCGTCACTATCTTGCCCTGTGTCCACTACGATGTTGCCATCTGGTCAGAAAAGAGTCCGAGATCTGTGTTCGTGCAACGTAAACTTACTGGCAAGTTTTCTTGCAACCTTTGATTTGATAAAAAAGCTGCTATCTGGATTGGGGGATGGGTCTACTCCTTCCTTGAAGATTCGCTCAAGGCCGGGGCCACGCGCATTTGCTTGGCTGGCAAAGAATCTTCCAACCAGAGCCACTTCACAGCGACAGACCTCTTGCGGATACAGCATCTTCTCCAAGGCATCCTGCCACTCCTTTCGTACACTATCCGCTGCGGTGCGTGTGGAACCTATCCAGTAAACATTGTTGAATAACTGTTGCATGTTGATTTTGAGGACGATATCTATCGCCGGAACTTGCGGATTGCGCACTGTTACGAGTCCCCACCCACCCAGGGACTCAAAAGGAGACATATTATCACTGAGATCGTAGTGATACAAACTTGAATAATTCAAACGATAAACCCATAGGATATTTTCTTTGTCTGGACTTGAGCCCACCAGTTTCAGTAGATTGGGGTCCGGAGACGCGTCTGGACTTAAGGCCTCATAAATGACTTGTTCTCTGATCGACTGCAGACGAGGAAGCGTCTGTAAAATCAAACGGTATGATCTGAGGCCGCCAGAGCCATGTATGCTAGCTCCGTGATCGAGCCACCATTGTGTAATTTCGGGGTAAACAGGATCACCACTCAGATACCAATGCCATAAATAACCTAGTAAAGGATTATTCGGAAGGAAGTCGGAATCAAATATTGGTAAACGGCGGATCAAGGCGAGAATGCCAGATGCTGCGATCGTTTCGTAGAATGTAGCCAGAGAGAGTTTTTTGAATTTGTATTTCACAAGATCGAAAATGATGTCCGCCCATGTCTCTGGCACACCAGAAGCGAATATGGCCTGATTTCCCCGTAGATACTCTAGAGTGTTGTCGATTAGAACATGGCGTTCGAGTTGAAGATGAGGGCTAAAATTAAGTATCCTTCTAAAGTCGCTCTCCCATAACTCCAGAGTTTTCCGGGTACATTGGCCTTCACCGGTCAGACAGACAGAAGACTGGATAATTCGCTGGACGGCAAGCTGCGGTGAATAGCCCTCGAGAAGTTGGCGGCCTTCCGATGTGTCCAGAAGAAAATCTCGAGCAGAACGATGAATGAAGAGAACCTCCAACCCCCCCAACGTACTTTGAAAGTTGGCCTTGAACTCCAACAACCCGGCACAACGATATTCCACTCGTTTTTGGGTATGCTGGCAAGCATCGAGGAACTCTCCATTTATTTTGAAACCCTCCGGGTCCTGGCACATTTTATCGTCCAGAGAGGGGGTGCAGGCAAGGGTCAAAGTTGTTGATGTCAGCCGTCCAGGGATAGTCCACAGCAGAACAATTTGGAAGTACATGGCTGCTTCCTGGCGACCCATCTTCTTGTCGTCGCCTAGGCGGTCCCACATACTTTGGTAGAGGGATATCAGCTCATTTGGTAGAGCATCAATCCGTTCCGATAATTCCTCCAGGTTATCTTGGCTGGTCAGCCCACGCTGTAGGCTTTTCAAGGCTAGCCGGAGCCACAGAAAGACGCCGTCGGCTTTGTCCACCAACTGATGCACCAATTTTTGAATATCCTCTTCTTTCTGGCCCTGGAAGAGAACTTGGTAATAGTCGGTTAGTAGATTTTTGGCCACGATCATGTGGTCTCTGTGTGTCAAATCCTGCAGTTTCATAGTGGGGTAGCCTTTCATAAGGGCAACCCATAAGGGCTCCGGCCGACTGGAAACACAGATTTTGAGCGTAGGGGCTGCAGCGAGGGTTTCGAGGAGAAGCTTTCGTAGGCCGAAGTTGTCATCCTTCCTATCCAGCTCGTCGAGACCGTCAATGAAGAGACAGACCGGTTCGTGGTGCATTTTGAGGACGTTCTGCAACGTATTCTCGAGCTCGTTCAGCTCCCAGTCGGATGGAGCTTTCCGCTGGTTTAGCTCTGGATGATCGCGGAGAAGTTGGGAAGCAAATCCGGGGTTCTTCACCAGCATCTGATGCACAAGAGAGCAGAGCATGCCTTTGCGGTTCCGTTGCATGAGCGTGCCTGCATTCCAGATGAAATAGGAGTAAATGGCGTAGCCCGGCAGGAGGGCAGCAGTGCGTTCATCCTGGACCAAGAATTTCATGAAGCAGCTCTTACCGGAGCCGGCCTTTCCGTTGACCCAGAAGAGGTCTTTGCCGTTGACCAGCCACGTACGGAGGGGTCCATATTGGGTGCCTTTGTTGGACGTTTCAGACTCTTCAGCCTCGCCGGGCTCGTCAAACTCGGCAGGCCATTCATCACTGGAGCCGGGCTCGTCAAACTCGGCAGACCATTCATCACTGGACTCATCATCGAGTTGCCGAGACTTTTGGACGGGCCCAAAGACCCAACCAAACGTGTGTTTGTAGGACCGTTCGATCTGAGTGCGGCGGCTGTTGATGCCATCGAACCAGAGACTATCGTACAGCCGGGAGAGCTGTTCCTTGTCAGCCTGGTGCTGTACAAGAGATGCCTGGACCGCATGGATGTGACTGTGGAGGTCGGCAGTGCTGGCGGCGATCAGCTGGCGGACGGTGTCCTCGTGGGTGGTCAGGGACGCGAGCAGGCTGACGTTGTCGTGCTGGAAGAGGTTCTCGGCCCGGGCCAGGCAGTCCTTAAGACGCTGGTCCAGCCAAACGAGGTCGCTGCGCTGTTGGAGGGCAGCCGAAGTCTGCTGATTCCTGGAGGGGCCGTCAGGGGTATCCCGGCCTGCGGGCTATACGAAGCAGACGTCTGTCTTACCACAATTTGGCGAGCAGGCCCGTGTGCAGGGTTTGCTGGCACCCGTGCATTTCGACATCTAGGGCATCGAGGCGGCGTCGGGCCCGAAGAGCGCGAGCCAGCCTGGTGGCACTGTAGCGGCTGGAGGTGATCTTGTCCATTTCGGTCTGGATCTGAGCGGCGACCTCGATGCAGCGTTGCGCGAGGGCGTCCAGAGAGGTCTCGGGGGTGTTCCTGCTGTCACTGCTTTCGCCTCCGCCACCTGCGCCGCCTGCGCCGCCTCCACCGTTCCGATGGAGGAGAGTCGAGGCATTTTGGAGGGACGTCTGCAGCTGCGAGGACAGTTCCTGGAGACGGCGGGCATGGTTGGCGAGGCCTGGGTCGGGCGTGCCGGCTGCGCGCAGGGTCTTGAGTAGGGTGACAGTCTCGTGGGTGAAGGAGACGACCTGGAAGACATTGCAGGCGACGCTGAGAGCGGCCAGTGCCTCCATTTTGCGGGCGGATCTCTGTGGTGGTGGGACGTAGTGGGCCGATGCAGGGCAGAGCGGGCGGAGCGGGCAAGAGCGGGCAAGAAGAAGAAGAAGAAGTGGGCAGAAGGCAGAACGGGCAGGACGGGCAGAGCGGGCAGAACGGGCAAGAGCGGGCGAGAAGAAGCAGAAGAAGTGGGCAGGAAGGCAGGACGGGGCCAACAGTGAACTGGCGGAAGTTGCGACCCCCAGATCCATGGATGCCTAACGGCCCAAGGTGGCGCACATTTTGGGAAGGCGGCCACGGTTCCTCTGTGCCGTATTACGGGCGTGCCTTCCTAGAAAGCAGTCTTGCTGACGAATTCAGCCTTGCGGACGGAATCGAGAAGACGACATACGACAGACGACAGACAAGAGACGACAGACGACGGGCGGCGACGGCGACGGCGCAGCGGCGGGCGGGTCGCGAGGCCGGCCCAGACGACGTCCGAAGCCGGTTCTAGCTCGCTGCACTGCTCGCCCGAGGCTGCCCTCTGAGCAGCGGCTGCCGGCCGGTGGCTACACAGCAACCAGGGGGGAGGAGGGAACGTCTTCTTGTCACCTCACCGTCAAATGCGGCGGCAGCCAGCAGCGCCGAGGACGACGCGCGAGGAGGGGGAGACTGGGAAGCCATTGGACGGGCGGGCGGCAGTGGGGAGGGCAGCGCGTGTGGGGATGGGGGGCCCGAGGAGCTTCTCCGGGCCAGTTTCCCCGGTGAAAGTTGTAACCTGGAAAGCAAGCACAAGCAAGCACGGATGCAGGATAAAGGGAGCCAAGAGCAGAAGAGTGGATAAGCAGTTGCGTGGAAGGACCAGGGGCGGAGACTCGTCCCTTTGCGCGCGCGCCAGCGATGCACGACCTGCAGGAGAGCCAGCAGGAGAGCCAGCAGGACCAGCAGGACCAGCAGGGCCGGCCGGGCCAGAAGGAGCCAGCAGGAGCCAGCAGCAGGGCCTCGTCGTGGCCGCCGTTGGCCTGTTGGTCGATGGCTGGTGGACTATGGCCGCTGTGGCCTGTCGCCGGCAGGCATGGCCTGTCTTTTTTCTTTTTACTCTTTTTCTTTTTTCTTTTTTTCTTTTTTTCTTCTCTCTTCTTTCTTTCGATTTATTTATTTTACTATTTTTGTTTATTTTTGTTTATTTATTTTATTCTATTATTTTACGATTTATTTATTATTATCTTTTATTTTGAATACGATTATGTATCCGCATGTACCTTTCCCGATGCGTGGTACTCCTCCTCCATGGTACGCTCCATCCTCTGTACTCGTACTCCTCGCACATACATGCCAGTCGATGGCAACCTCGTCTCCCATTCGACCTCGCTCCCCCCCACCCGCAGCAGCTTTCTTGTCCTGAGGAGGCCGGATCGCCGGCCTGCCTGCAACCCTTTTTCTGTTGGAAGGCCAAAGGAGAGGACAATTTGAGCCGTCTAAATAAAAAGTCTGTGCCGTGTCTCTCCATCAGAGACTACATCCTTCTTTTCTTTTCCCAAGGACGCAACCGCCCAGGATTTCTCTGCTCTCCTGTTCACTGCTCACTGTCTACCACTCCTGTTGCTTCTTCCCTCACTCCTATCCAAACACTCCTCTTCCTCTTCCACTGCTCCAAACTTCCCTCTCTCATCTCCATCTCCACAATATGGAGTCTCGCTTTCTCGTCTTCTACCAAGAGTCCGCCCGGGACATCGTCGACCGAGCAGACGCGGCACGAACGGCCAAGGCCGCCCGGGCCATTCAGCGCCGCTCCAGCAGCGACAGCAATGTTAGCGACGTCAGCAACGCCAGCAATGACAGCAACGCCAGCAATGACAGCAGCATCAGCAACGCCAGCAACTCCACCGATGCCAGCAATGACAGCCCCAGCTCACCCGGCACTCCCTTCAAGGGCCCTTTCGGGTCGAGCACGGAGAAATTCAAGCCGTTCTCGTCTACGGGCGAGAGCGAACAACACCAACCGGCAGAAATGTCCGAAAAGCGCCAGTAGACCGGCCGGCGCACGCGAACGGCTCCGGGCCCTTTTTCGTCTAGGAGACCGGGCTGCGGATCAAGATCTCCTCATGACTAGGTGGATGGGCGGCGGTTACTCTTTGGTTCTCCTGCTGGGACTTGCTGGGTTTCATGGGTTCACTCTTCTTTTTATTCCTTCTCTTGTTGGGCAGGTTCTGGTTAGTTTGTCTGGGAAGCCAAAAGTCTCCTCGCTGCAGATACGATACACAGTAACACAGTAATAATGGCTTGGGAGTTCCTAATATTACGAGGTGGTATTACACAGTAACTATGTAATAATGCTCCGTGCCACAACTGCAACTCCGTCCTCCCCCCTCCCCCCTGGCAGACCACCGAATGGGGCCTTTTTGGGGGCGATCACAGCAGCCACTGCCTCGGACACAGTACCGAAGGGTCGTGTAACACACTGACACGCGGGAAAGGGTATGGTGCAGTCACGGGCGGCCCAGAAAGCTGACGGTACTCCGTACTTGTACTTTATTCTTACAGCCATGACTAGTAACACACATCTGAGAAGGAAGCCCTGCTTTCCAGCCTTTCTCGAGAATTGAACCCAAATCACTAAAATCCAAATAACCAAACCAAAGAAAACAAATGGGGTATCGCTACTCTTCCAGTCATTCAACATCGTATACGCGTTGCTTTCCAGGCCGAATGCAGCCGCAGCCTGTTCTGTGTAGACCAGTCTGTTGTTTTCTGTTTCTGTCCTGTCAGCTGGTTTCTCGCTGCTGTTCTTTTGGAGGACGTACCGTGTACTGCTCTCTACCAGCCCCTCGTGTGGTAGTCGTTGTCCCAGCTCCAGTTCGGTGGCGCCTCGTAGTCGTCCACGTACTCGAACTGCCGGAACCGGAACGACCGTATGTCGCGCACGCCGCCGCGCACCACCATGTCCTCGGCTTCCGCCAGGGTCGGCGATGGCCGTCGCCGCATGTTGGGTGCCGACTGTGTGCGCCGCACGGGCAGGATGTCCATGTCCGTGTCTTTGTCTTTGTCGTCGCCCTCCCACCGGCCCGTCCAGTGCCGGCTGGCGCGTTTCCGCACCAGGAAGAGCACATTGTTCTCGTCGAGGATGCTCGCGTGCAGCTCCGTGTCGACCTCGGCGCGCCGCAGACGGCTGGCCGGCAGCGGACAGCTCACGCTGGTGGGGTGGCTGCGCAGCGGGTCGGGCGCGGGCGCGAGCGCAGGCGCGGGCGCGGGCACGGGCGAGGCGGCACCGCACGTCCCGACGACGGTCATGCCGGCGACGGTGCCGACTGGGATGCCGGCGTCCCGCTGCTGCTGCAGCAGCTGGGAGAGGCCCGAGACCTTGGGGACGCTGGTGGACGCGGCGACGGTGCGCCGGAAGACGAGGCCGCCGTGCTCGTCGTAGTCCGGGTCGTCTTCCCACTGGTCCTCGTCGAGGACGTCCTCGTCCTCCTCTTCTTCGCTGTCGCTGATGGCGCTGTCGCTGTTGTAGCAGGTGGCCTCGCTGTCGCTGCCGTGGTCGGTCTTGCCGCTACCGTGACTGCAGCAGTGGCTCTTGTCGTAGGAGAGCGACCGGCGCGACGTGAAGGCTGTTAATGAGGGCGGCACAGCCATACGGGAAA
Organism: Dryadomyces quercivorus; assembly: GCA_002778125.1. Lineage (NCBI taxonomy): Eukaryota > Fungi > Ascomycota > Sordariomycetes > Ophiostomatales > Ophiostomataceae > Dryadomyces > Dryadomyces quercivorus. The sequence continues at coordinate 1,605,018 of PCDE01000014.1, forward strand.
AGTCCATGGTGAGGGGTGTGTGTGTGTACGTGAGAGAGAGAGAGAGAGGGAGAGAGTATGTGTGTACGTGTACGTGTGCGTAGATGGAATCGTAGTGCAGTCGTAAAGGGTATCCGTGTTGTACGAGTATAGATGTGCTGGGTGAACGTATATGTGGTGTTGTATACGTCTGGGCGCAAAAAGAGAATACGGAAATATATGCCGCCAGGGGAATGTGGAGGGGAGATCTTGAGCTAAGTAGCGAGGGAGGGCAGTGTCGATCCCAGTCTCACTGTGCGCCCTAGATGAGAATGGATGAATGTGTAAGTGAATAGGAGCCGTGTGGGAATGGATGTAATCAGCAGCCGAGGCTTTCAAGGAATGGAAAGCTACCAGAGCAGCCGAGCAACAAAACCAAAAAATGGAACAGAACAAGAGAATCGAGAGTCAAGAGTCGAGAATCGAGAGTCAAGAGTCGAGAATCGAGTCGAGAGAGCTCAAACAGACTCTGCCATACATCTTATAACTACACCTGTCCCTGTCTGCTCGCTTCTTTTTCCCAGAAAGACCTAATCCTACGGCTCCCAAAAGAAAGCAGTCGTTCTAGTTCATCTCACCTTGATTGCCACTACCACTTCCTCCCGCCGTTCCGGGCTCCGTAATCGACCTTGGGTGCAGTAGCAAGCCATCACTCAGCCCACTCGCCTCCCCCCTTTCCCTCTGCTTTGCATCTGCTCTGCTCTGCTCTGCTTGCTTTTGCCTCTCTGCCTCTTTGCCTCTGCTTCTGGTCCTTCTTCATTCCCAAACGCGTCCTGTTTTTCTTTCTTCTTTCTTCTTGTCTCTTTTTCCTTTTCTTTTTCCTTTCCTTTTTTCCTGCGGTCTCACTGCGGGCTGGCAAGCCCCATCTGGCTGTGGCAAATGACAGGTCCGGGTGCAGAAGCCACTGCTCGTTTCGTTTTCTTTTCTTTTTTTGGAGGGGGCTGACTTGCGACTTGCGATTTGCAATGGGCGATGGGTGATTTCGGCTCGGATTGTGCGATTCGGTTCTGGTATCTAATCTGGTATTTGGTATTTGTGTTCTCTTTCTTAGGCTGAGTCAAAAGAGCTGCCGCGACCTTTAGCGCTGTCTTTTTTCGCACTTTTCCCCTGCCTACCCTGTAGCCGGCTGGGCTCCCGCTGGTCCCGGCCGCTGGCTCCAGGCCATTAGCGGCCACGGGCTGCTACAAGGTAGCCCACCCGCACTAGGTCCTTCCCTAGACCTTCCCCTAGGCCTTTCCCTAGGTCTTATGTAGGCCGTCCCTAGGTCTTATGTAGGCCGTCCCTAGGCCTTCCCTAGGGCGCTCTGCCTAGACCACCACCTTCCTGCGTTAGTGCCTCGCCCAGCCTTCGGGGATCCGCCTTTTTCTGGCCAGTCTCCCTTGGTGAAGGAGCTGTCTCGCCATTTCTTTTCTTTTTCTTCTTCCTTCCTTTTTTTTCTTTTTTCTTTTCTTTTTTCCCTTTTTCTTTCTTTTTTTCTTTCTTTTCTTTTTCCTTCTTTTCGTTTCTTTTTTTTTCTCGCCTTTTTTTTCCCCTTCCTCCTCATCCGAGCCAATGGGCCTTTTGTATTTTGTGCCCCCTTCACCACAGGACTGACAAAACTGACATGTCATCTGAGCTTTGAAAGAACTTGTCCGCTTGGCGTATGCGACCAGGAAATATGACTCCCTACTCCGGGCTCGTACTCTCGTACAGACAGGGTAAAAGAACCCTATACGGCCGGAATACTCCGTACGGAAGCACGGATGACATTTCGATCTCGATGGCTCTGGCAGGCAGCCATTCGGCCGTGGATAGACCTCGGCATTCTTGGCCACGGCGTTCCGTGCCTCCCAGAAGGATAGTCTGCCAAGTGTCCTTTGCCATTTGGATTTTTGGATTTTGGATGGAGATTTAAGGTTATCACCATTCCGGACTGTACCACCTATTCTGTCTGCGCGGCCAGGTTCAGCCCCCCCCGGTATGCTACGGAATAGTATGGTATGTGCGAATCTGTGTGTAAGACAAGTCGCTTACTATTATTATTGTGCCCTAGACCCGCGAGAGGGAAAGCCATCGCTCCTGCGCCAATCCCGTCCACCAGTCCGGCATATTGTTTTCAGCCGGTGAGCGTCCCCCGCAAATAGGGACCGTAATACGAGCAAGCTAGACCCGACAAAAACCCGCCACAACGGCATCAGGGAGAAGGGGGAGGGTGCGAAGGGAACAGGGATGGTGGGATGCTAAGCTAGGAAAAGGGAGGGGGGTGTGGGTGTGTGTGAGATACTCCGTACAGGGCCATCCCCCCCCGGAACTTTTTGTCCGGTGTGCATGGATGTTCCATCCCGCTGTGCTTCTGGCTGGTCGAACAGGCCTGGTAATCTCGGGCCAGCTGCTGGTTTGGTCGCAGCTGTTCAGCCTCGACAAAGGCCCCCTGCAAACAGCGACCCATGGCCACGGACCATGGATCAGACTGCGGGCCACAGACCACAGGCCACAAGCCACAGCCAGTCCACAGTCCGCAGTCCGCAGTCCACAGTCCACAGTCCGCAGTCCACAGTCCACAAGTCCTGTACGTACTCGTACGAGCAAGACTCGTAATACTCGTACTCGTACCCCCAGGATCTACGGAGAGTACAAGTACAATGTACACTTTGGGACGCAGCCATCATACGACATAATTTGTACCGCCCAAACATTTCCCGCTGTCTCGGTTCGTTTCAGCTCTGCGGACAGGGGAGTCGCTGGGAGAGCACCCGGGCCAATGGTATGCACAGTGCCGACGGATCCAGTCCTTGAAAGCCCGAGACAGCACTCCCCAGTGATTCGCCCGCATACTCGTACTTGTATCTTATTCGCAACTCGAGCGGTGGTGTGAGGAGTACAGAGTCCTGTGTACTCTGCTCGTACGGATCTGCCGGTTACTTATATGCTACTCCTTCTCGGCGGTCTGCCCGCCCTCGCGAGATACAACGCCTCTTCGTCCACGCCACATCGATTCGTACGGCGTACCATTCCATTCGTGCCGACGGCTGTCCAACAGCCTTCGGCCCTCGGCGCGGCACGCACCAGCCATATGGGCCTCGGTTTAACTATATAGTAACCTTCCTCCCGAGACGCTCCGTACTCGTATGACACCAGTCATGGCTCGTCTTCTCCGTGCTCGTACCAAGTACGGAGTCCTCTTGGCCAATACTGTGCGAGTACTCTGTAAGCCGTATCCACATGCAAGATACGCGGGTGCCCCATCGCATCTCAGCCTGTCGATCAATGCTCCGGTCGCCGACCCACTCCCGCACAGGGGCTGTCTACATACTCCGTACGGCGTATTCCTCGAAAGGGCGGACGCCTACGACCACTCTACTCCGTACCCCTTCCACTCCATCCCACAAAACAAAATGGATTCTTCCATGCCAAGCGCTGTGCTTCATGGCCACGCACGTTCGGAAAAAAGGGCGCTCCGCTCTGCCACTACGGTAGACTAATACCCTGCAAGACACAGTCGACGGAGTAATACGGAGTATTCCGTGCCGCGCACTATATTACCCTTTACGGACGCAGCACGGGTACGATACGGAGTACGAAGTACATTTGGGGTACCTTCCTACATTATTACTCATCACATTCATCCATGTCCTCGTCTTGACGAAACCGATACCGAAGACGAGCACGGCTCTGTGCTCTGTATTACTCCGTATTACTCCGAATTCGTACTCGTACTCGTACGCGCACTGCCCTTCAGCTCATCTTGACACCCCTGCTGGGGAGCTTTGTGCTCATGTTCGCTGCTTACGAGTCTCTTACACACGACGCACGAGTCGTCTATACTCCGCACGCTCGACAGCTTGACGGCATGCCCACAAAATACGGTGTGCTTCGTCCCGTCTGCCTGTGCATGGTTTGATTGCAGGCAGAGATCTTCGGTTCTGTGGGAAGCATGTCTCGAACGCCCGCCTGCTCGTCAGCCTCAGCTGTCTCGGCCAATTTCTTTTCCTGCTGGGTTTGAAGCCCGTCTCGTACGAGAACGCATGCGGCGTACCCCTCACGTACGCGTACGGAGTATTACTCGTACCCCGTACTTTCTTTTTCTTTGTCTCTATGGTGGAGTCCCGCAGTCCTCTTCCACTTATACGAAACCGTTACTGCGTACGGAGTAGGGGACTTGCGGTCAAGGCCGTGGCCACGGGCGTTGGCCTTGGTGCGATGAACCCCGTTCTCCGTGCTCCGTGCTCGTACATATAGTATCTTACGGCGAGTTTCTAGAAAGAGAGCCGAATTAGTCAACTTGTCTGGTGATCTTGCCAACCAACAACCAACAGTGCAACACAATCTGAGCAAGCCGGGATTCTCGTCAGAATCACCTGTTTCTCCGCAGTTGGGCAAAGCCCTTCTCGGAAGTCAAGCATTGTATTTTATGGTAGTCATCATAGAGACGTCCCGGCTGCCGAAAGGGAAATAGGAAACGAGAATGAATCCCGGAAAGTCCGGGAAAAAGGGAAGGGCAATGCAGGTCTGTCACATGTCGTTCTTACCGAAACACGTTTTCTGTGCTTGAGCATGGCCACGAGCTGCTCCGTCCGTGCACGAGAGTTGTTCCCCAGCGTCCGCCATGCGCGTCCTTCCGGACGACAGCGTTCAGCCAGCCATGCCACACCTCGTCGTGCAAAGGTCCGGGCACGGGGTTCAACGTGGCCATCCTTCCACGATCCACCGTCGGACGGCGTGCGTGCATGCCGCAAAGACATAAGACGTAAAGACATAAAGACACAAAAACGTAAAGACGTACGGAGTATGTCCGTTTTTTTGTTCTTCTGGTCAAACGTCCCAAGACTGCGAACAAAAGGACGCGGGATCAGTCCGCAAAACGACCCCCTGCAGAGTACGAAAGGCGAGACAGTCTTCATCATAACCACGCAATTTCTGCCGTTTCTGCCGTTTCTGCGCCTTCTGCGCCTTCTGTGCCTTCTGCAGCTTCTGCAGCTTCTGTCGCTTCTGCATCATGGCAGCCATGACCTGGTCAATGACCTGGAAAACAAAGCATGCAACGCGAATGAGAATCAACGTAAGGGGAGGGCGGAAATGAAGCCGGAAAGTCGGTCAGCCGTGCTGGCTCTGCTGCACGCCACGTATTTGGCCTTGCATCTTTTCTTTTGATCCCGGGTTCTCGTTTTGAGGGGGGTGGGAGAGATTCGCTTCTTCGGTTGTTTTTCCTCAAGAAAGCTAAAAAAAATTTCACCCGGTGAGCGGAAAAAGCGCGGCCTTGGCTCATGCAAGACGACTAAGCAAACAATGGCCCCACATGCATGCACCCGCATGCTGCCACTACAGAGCGTTGCATGTGAGCCATACGAGGTGCACACAACACACAGCACACACCCGCATTAGCCGTGAAAGGGAATACGAGAAGGAGCACGACATAGGTTCCATGCACTGTCATATTGTTCTTTGTTTGCGCAAAAGACGACACGAAGGAAACGAAAGACACGAGACACGAAAAGAGACGAAAATCAAGTTTTAAGCGAATGCAAAGAACTCGTCTGGGTGGGTGTGCCGGTCTGCATGCAACCGAGCAGGCTAAGCAACGCGCAGAAGTGGTGCCGACCACTCCATTCGTTCGATCTCGCAGTCATGCTAGTCCCAGGCACAGCAATAAGCACGGATGCTCCGTATGGGGTGGCTGCAGAAAGTGTTTGGGAGGGGGAGAACAGAAGACGGAATTCATAACCGAGACGCCATGGTTGGTTTCTGCATCCTGCTAGTGCATGGGTGGCCAGACTGTGATTGCGACTGCGACCGCGACCGCGACTGTTTGGGGGACATAAGCTCTTGCTTGGCCAACGCGGCTGTGAATCCTGGCCGGAACCCCGTCGCCGGTCGTCCGGACCGTAGTGCTTGTGATGAAGGGGGGGGGGGAGGGGGGTGGGCGCTATTTATCTTGGAGCATCCGTGCGGCAAGCGTTCCGCGATCCTGTACGCATACTGCGTAGTCGGCAAGTCCAGGGTAAGGCACCGGAAGCATCTGGCTGCTAGCTCGTCTGACGGGGCAGACTTGGCTGGACCGTGGGCTGTGTCAGACTCGACCGGCCATCGCCGTACTGCCAATAGTGGCGGAAATTCCATTTGCGTGCATGATCTTTCCGGGCGAGTCTCACCAAGTATCCCTACATGAGACCTCGTGAGATCGTTGCCGCTTTTCTTCACCGCTTACCATGCAGTGTACTTACGACCCGGCCGATAGGGACAAAAGCGGCATAGACCATTGCGCGCGCTGCATACAAAGGGGTGCCTTTCAACCGTCGCCGTTCCTGAGGGCCGGGCAGGGACTTTTGAAAGAACGCACCCGGGCCGTGGTGCTTGCTGTGCCGCATGACACGCGGAGATAAATGTCCATAAGCTTGTACGATCCTACAGGGTAGCGAGGCTACGACAGATCATAATCTGGCGGCTCATGTCACCAGACTGCGAGCTCGTATTATGCCGGCAACCCCCCACGTAGTTGACCGGATGGCGGTGCCGCGCCAATCTCTCTCTGCCGGCACATGGATCGCCAGCCGAGTCTAGTGGTCTAATAATACATAGTATGTGGCAGCATCAGTAAGGAAACCCATTTTGGCAGTCCTTCATGTTGTCATCTGCAGGTAGGACAGAGGGGATGGTGTACCACCCTCTCTCTTTCCTGGTTGGAGTGGAGAGGCGGGGAGGCTTCCCGGCCTAGCAAGGTTGGAATGCAGCCACAGAGACGCAGACAGGTGTGCCCGGTCCATGCTGGTCCCCTGCTGGTCCAATACTGGTACAGTGCTGGTGCAACATCCAAGGGTGGTATCCTATAGGGAGCAGAGCACTAAAATACACGTGTCTTCCCAGGAGACGCAGACACTACTTGTAAGGGGGCCCGCTGGCCATTCTAGATCTCTGCAGCCAAGGGCAAAGGAAGTTGCCGGCAGGCAGTACGGAGAATACGAGTGAGGGGCAGTTACGGAGTACTCCGTAACAAAATCGGAGGAATGGAGATAAATTGTCCCATATGGACCAATCAAAAGGACTGGCTAGAGATGGCGGATGCTAAGGGGAACTATCCGAGCCGTAAGGCTAACTAGTTTAGTGAATAGAGGGTGGATCTTGCCCAAAGAGGCAACCAGCGAGAGTTTGGCAGTCGAGTTTAGCATTAGCGAGGATATTACTCAGCGTATGCGATACGTATCTTGGATGAAACACTCGCTCGAGACAACAAGACAGAAACGCGGGGGAGCAAGACATGGCGGGATGTCTATTTTATTTATTTATTTATTTATTTATTTATTAATTCATTTTACCCTATTTTGTTTATTTCTATGTATCTGGTTGTAGCCCTGCGGATAAGAGCCGCAGACCGTTCGCATACTCTGTACGCGTATGGAGTATGGAGTATGGCATTGCTGTCAGCCTGCAGGCGACAAATGACAAGTAGAATGATCACGGCGGAAATTGTCTGCTCATCATGAAGGCGGTGTGCGCCTTAACACGGCCGGTTCAGCTGTTGCTGCACACGGGTTGCATGTCTTGGTTCCCCTCTTCTCCTTGCTCGTGTTTATTTCTTGACCGCTCTTCGTGATCTTACGGAGCATTGCTGAATAGAACAGGAGCCGGAACCCGCGTGGTATGAGTAGTTTTTGCACTTGCAAAGAGGGATGTGCAGATTGCAGTAGTACGGAGTACTCGCACTGCGGACTGCGAGAGCATGCTTTTTTCTGCCTCTTGCAGGAGCAAGCCCCGAGTGGACTAGCGTGTGTCTCACAGACCCTTGATAAGCCCGGCGAGTGCTGACGTAGGCGCGCGTAAGATGCAAGATACAGAAAGGCGGCGCAGCAAAATGCATGTGATTCGCCCGTCGGTGCTTTTCTTTTCTTCTTCGTTGTGCGAGCGCCTCTGCCTTGAATAGCTTCCCTGCTTGGTGTCGGCCAGTTCGGTGCTTTTATGGAAAAGGAGGGGAAATGGAGTCTGGACATGGGTCTCTGCGTGGCAGGAGCCTTGTCAAAACGACAGGTCGTGTGCGGACGAGGAGCACGGAAGGGGTGATCCGTATGTGCTATTACTCCGTACTCCGTACTCCGTACTCCGTACTCCGTACTCGTACACTCATCAGCAATGCGACGTGCGGGCAGACGCACAGGGGACGCTGTACTCTGTACGTTGTAGCGTCTCCGGCGGCTGCGATCTGCGGCGCAAACCCCACCCGGCCCAGACGATGGCGCCGCTGGCTCGCCGTCTTCACCCTCTCCGGTTGAAAGGCGCGCGCCAGGATCGACAGCCCGGAGGGCGGTGGTGTGTTTTTTGCATGAGGAGGCGGCCTCTCGCAGCTGTTTGCCGGTGTTCTGCATGGGCACACGTCAGAGCAGGCCGATAACTCATACGAGTACGACCGCAAGTACTGCTGAGAAGCAGCTGACGGCGTCGTACCAGAGATCGACGTGAGATGGCGGGTCATCTTATCTTGCAGGACCCCTGTTCGAGAGCGATGCGACTGCAAGAACCTCTTGTCACAGGTCTGGCCCATTCTCGTATTGCACACGCCACGAAGGACGTGAAGGAGCACGTCGTTCTCGTATGTTTTTATGTTTATTTCCGTGAACCAACATACCTTTCTGCAACCCGGAACAGGGACCTACGAATGCATTTCCTTGCTTTTTTCTTTTCTTTTTTTTCTTCCTTTCCTTGTTTGCCATTCAGACGACTCGTCTGGAGACTCCGCAGTCATCCAAACCTTTCTCTCTCCCCCAGTCTGTGGTCGTAAATCGTATATCGGACTCGCCGCCTTTATATTTGCCGTCTTGCCTTTCCCTGCATAGTAGCCCCTATAGCCCCTATAGCCCCTCTCGTTGGCTTCCCCTCCTTTCTGTTTTTCTGCTAGCCGCAATCACTTCATGTCTCGGTTTGCTTTCTTTTTTCTCGGATTCGGTGAAGACGCTCTTTGGCCGTAGAATACGAGCACGGCAGCTGGACGTAAGGAATACGTCCGTCTCATTTTTAATTTTTAATTTTTAATTTTTAGTTGTGTATTTTCTTTTTGTTTTCTTCGTTTTCTTCCGTTTTTCGTCGTCGTCCACGCTTGCCGTTCTTCCCCAGCCCCCGGTCTCCCTCTGCCTTTCTCCCCTTTCCCTGCCCCTCCCGCCCCTCCAACCGGTCGCCCGTTTTGTCACCTTTTTTACTGGCTACCTTTCTGTTTTCGTCCAGTTCTTTCGCCGAAAATGTCCCCATCACCTGTCTTGTCTACCTTGCCGTGGTGTTGTTGTGTGAGTATTCCGTTTCACCCCAAGCCTTTCATCTCCCCGCTGCATGCCAGTGCTGTAGCGTCTTTTGGCCACGTCTATCGGGCGTATCGTCTGCAGCAACCACTGGTCGATCTCTGCGTACTAGTCGTACCTGTTCGAGAAGGATCTAGAAAGGGCACGGAACTGGACCGTCAGCACCCAAACTGGCGTCTTATCGACGTCTCGTCAACGCCTTGTCGCCGCCTTGTCGCTTGCGTCCTGTAAGCTGCCGCTCCCACACACCGGGATCGTCTTTAGAGACACGGCCAGCATGGCTTTGCCGCCTCACCGCGTATTTCCTGCCATCCTTCTGGCCATCCCGCGGCCGCATACGAGACAGCAGACGCAGTACGGAGCACACTAGGAACCGATGGAGTCTACCCTGTCCTCTGCGGCTGGCATGCCAAGGCATCCGAGATTAGGGTACTAGGATGACCAGATGGCCACCAGATGGCTGCCAGATGGCCCCAAGATGTAGCAGGTCCGCCCTCACGGGCGAAACTCGTTCGACTCGACAGGAGAAGCCCGCCGCTGCCGGGACCATTCTCGCTCCCATAGCACGACTTGTGCATGCAACCACGCCCGGCACTGCAGACTGCCTAGCTCAGCTGGTCTCCAGTGGCCTGCCACCCCCCGGAAAGCCATGCCTGCTTTGGGGCATGACAGCGCATGCATGACGGCCATCGTACACAGTACCACCACCCCCCCCCCCCTCTGTCGATTCTCCACCAAACTCCTCCCCCCCCCCCCCCCCCTGTACATACACTACACTCAGCCTTGGTGCCCGGAGGATCGGTTTCTACTTTCTGTTTTCTGCTTCTGCTTTTATTTTCCTCTTGCTCTGGTCAACCCCCCCTCCTCTCCCCCCCTCCCCCCCTGGTTCGATTCGTTGGATCTATAAGACCATATCTTCCCCACCGATTAACGACTGGATGGGCACTGCACTGCACTTTGTTCCTGCCTGAGCCATTGCGAAGTATTTGTTTCTCTGCCTCTATTTGACTCGTCCTGCCTGTCGTATCTGTGTTCTTCCTGTCCTACTGGCTTCGCCATGCCGCCTTCTCTGCGAGATCTGTACCATGCCCATGCCGTCGAGCCTCCTGGCGCGACTTCTCTGTCGGAACCGCCGGCGACGGCAGTGCTGTCCACCAGCCCGACGTATGCACGTCTGCCTCCTCTGTTCCGCCCGTCCACGGCGTCCACGATGTCTGCAATGTCCGCGACGTCCGCGACGTCCACGGCATCCACGACACCATCAGGGTATCTGCGGCTGCCCGAGATCAACACCCTGCGTGAGCCCCCGGCACCGCTGACCGGCTATGTCCATCGCATGGCGGAACCAGCGGCCCTCATCCGGACGCCCGTGTCCGAGGCCGGCAGCCGGTCCATGGAGCGTTCGGCCGCCGCCATTGCCGCCCACACGGCCGCGGCACAGCGGTCGGTGGCCAACTCGGGCCAGCCCAAGTTTGTGGTCATGACCGGCCCGGCCATCGACAATTCCACCACCTCCTCTGTCACTTCTTCCACCACCTACGAACCCGCCGGCAGCGATGCCCGGACGCCCAGCCGACGTGGCTCGCAGGGCCGGTCTGCCAGCAAACGCACGACGCCGCGCAAACCCATCTCGTCGGCGGCCAAGGCGGCCGCTGCACGCGCCGAGATGCTGGCCAATGTGTCGTATACCATCGACAAGGCAGACGGCACGTCCATGACCTTTTCCCGGCGCAACATGTCCGAGACGTTTGATATCTCGCCCGCTGCCCTGCAGGCCAGCCAGCCACGATCCATCCCGCCACCTCCTCTTCCGGCCTCGGTCCTGCAGTCTCCCTTCCGCCTCCCCGTCTCGCCGGCCGCCATGCTGCGGTCCATGCCGACGGCCATGGCCACCGCCATGCCCTTGGACGATCCGCAAGAGTCCCTCGTGCTGCCTCCCATTGTCAACGCGTCTCCTTCGTCGACCGCCTCGACCGACACGCCGCATATTCAGACACTGCTGCCCGTCAGCGAGCCCGGGCCGCGGCGATCGCTCTGGCAAGCGGCCCCCGTCCGCGATCGGCCGGCCCACATGGTCTTCCCGCTCGTCGTGCCCGCCCGAAGCGCCTCTTCGCCGGCCTCGCCCTGCAGGACGGCCTCTTCTTACACGCCGCTGCCGACGATGAAGCGGCGCAGCTCGCTCAACCTGATGTCGTTGCCGGCGGCGCTGGCGAGTCTCGAGCCCGAAGGCGGCAGCAGTGAAGCGGAAGCCAAACGGTTCCTGCTGCCCGACCACGAACCGCGCCTGAAGCCGCAGGCGACGACGACGCGGACGTCGTATGGCTTCCAGCTGGAGACGTTCCAGCGGACGTCGCGCAAGCAGTACCAGCAGCAGCGGCACCGCATGCACCAGCAGCGGTATCGGCAGCGGCAGCAGGAGCAACAGCAGCAAAAGCGACAGCAGCAGGTGCAGCAGCACCAGGAAGGACGACAGCGGCAGTGGGAGGTTCCTCTAGGGCAAGCTTCTGTGTCACCACACCAGCCACAGAGTCAGCCACAATGTCAGCCACAGTCCTCTTCGTCGCCTGCGCCACAGATTCCCTCTCACCAGCCACAGAATCAGTCTCAGCCTCAGTCACAGCCGCAGCCTCAGCCACAACTTCCAGACCAACCACAACTTACACACCACCCATCGACCCCGGAAAGCCCTCTGCTCTACCGCCGGTCCGCACTGCCCCCCCAAGTGCTGGGCGGTGAGGTCTCCCTCGACGACATGCCCCGCGTGCACGTGGTGCAGGTGCCGGGCCAGTCGTTTCCGGCGCCTCTGCCCCGAGGAAACGTCCCGGGATTTCTGCTGCTGCCGGCCGAGAAAGACGCCGCCGACTGGCTCGTGGGCAAGGGCGGAACCGGCGGCGACCTGTGGGAGGACAGCCTGAGCAGTGGGACGTGTGCGGGCATCACGTATCCGCTGGTGAGCGAGGCCGAGGCCCGCAAGGTCAACGGCGAAGTATCGGCCGTGGCCGCCGCTGCCGGCAACCACGACGGCATCCCGGCCAACCTGTTGTGTCGGGCCATGGACGGCACGGGCGATGCGCGGCTGACCCGCTCGGCCCTGCGCACGCTGCGGCGTCTGGCGTGTCCGGCAGCGGCGCAGCTGCTCCCGATCCACGAGTACGAGTACGAGGTGACGGCCCGGTCGATTGCGCTGGCCATCTGCATCCTGGTGCGGCCGCCGGTGGCCGAGGGCGAGGAGGGAAGCACGCCATCCCACGCACTGGACCTGTGCCAGCTGCACAGCACGGAGGCGGGCGAGACGGACTGTCCGACGACGCCGTTGTTGGTGGGTGGTCGGGCACTCATGCCGGCCATCGTGGGCAGTCGGCTGGCGGCCGAAGTGGCGACGGACACGCTGGGGCCGGGACAGAGCCTGGAAGTGCCGCGGCTGACGATTATACTGAGCAGCGACTGGTCCACATGGACGGCGTCGTGCGTGGCCGTGGACATGCCGGCAGGCAGTTGCGTGCAGACACATGGCGACCAGCCACAGCCGGAGCATTTTGACCCGCGCATCCCGCCCGGGTCTCGCCTCCGGCTCGTACAGCGTGGCACGTGCCGGCACCGCCATGTGGATGCCGGGACGCGTGTGCAGCGGAGGTTAGTGCTGACGCGGGTGGCGCGCGGCATGCAGGCCAACCTGGTGGTTGAGGAGCGTGTCTTTTTGCTGACAGGCACCGACGACGGCGAGGCCACCGGACAGCCGCGTGGGGTGTTGGTGGTCTTCTCAACGGCGTATTTTCTGCAGGCCAGCAAGCGATAGAGTAGAGGGACTAGAGCTGGCAGTTGTTTTTCTCATTTTGTTTGTATTGGTTTTGGTTTTGGTTTGGTCATTCTTTGGTTCTGTTATTATTTGGAATTTGGAATTCCAGCTCGCTCTATTCTAATGAATCATGTCTATACAACACAATAGGAGTAGCGTTTGAGATGACTGGCTGAGGCAGCTGGCCTCGTCTTGCAACTCCTGAATCGGAAGGCGATATTCAACCAAGACCCGCAACAAGGCATACGTTACAACATTGTACCGTCCATGCGGCTTACTACATGGTAGTATCTGGAATCCTAGCCGCGACTCGCTTGACGAAACCGCCCGGGCATCGGTTGGAATATGTTACGGTGCCATCCTATTGAATGCTACGCGGGAACCAATCGCTTGAAATCGCCCGAAACATTCAGGGATTCATACGGCCTGGCCGGGGGCACGTCATGGTGCTCGGGCTTGTGGTCGTGGCCGAGCCCACGGCTGCCCATGCCTAAGCGGCGGCATATAGTCGAGCCAGAGCCAGACAAATTCAACCGCGGATAGCCACTCAAGGGCGGGAATCAGGACCCCATGCACAACGCTTCATCCAATGGCTCGTAGAGATGCCAGAGGTCGAATTCTAGGCCTGGAATCCCAGAATTCCCGGAATTCTTGTGCAGCAGAGTTCCCAGAATTCTCAATCTGAACCCAGGAATCCAGGAATCCTCGGAACCCACCACATTCCTGCCAGCACATCACTAGCAGCTGCTACGTCGTACGAGAACGAGTGCGAGTACGAGTACGGGGTAAACTCTAACGGAATATTTCCGAGGAGCTGGCAGGGAGCAGTGGGGTTAAATTGGAGTTGGCTGGAGTAGGGAGTAGGGAGTAGGGAGTACTATACGTACGTAGCTACTCCGTACTCCGTACCCGTGTCTACTACTCCAGTACTCCATACTTCCTCCTTCCCAGATTAATTCTAAGCTTTATTTCCTTGCTTTTAAGGCGGTTTATTTTTGGCTTTTGGATTTGGCATCTATTGGTCATTTTTGGTCATCTGGTTCTGGGATGATTTGTATTAATTGTGCCGAGTATTGCACGCCGCATCGTACCGTATTGTGCTTTGACATTGCCTGCGGACGACTGGCCTTGTACCGAGTACTTTTCTTCTCTCTCGTTGCCGAGGGCTCGGAGCAGACCCTCCTTTCCACCCTCCCATCGCGATATGGCACACCCCAGTCGGCCAGACACATGGCCATGCCAGATACTGACCATGGGCAGAAGAGAAACAAAAGAAAGCAGAGGATGGCTAACCGTCAGCACCAGAGGCGGCTGGCAACCAATGGCGGTGGATGCTAGGCGGCGCTGCTGCAGAGCGGCTCCACTGCAGTGCGACGTATGGTCTCTGGTCAGGCGAGTCACGGCTGCGGGATATGTACCAGGGCCACACGGTCTGTTGATCATGGGAGCGAGCAATCCGACAACGAGAAGAGATGCGTATCATGGCATCACTGGCGTATAGGGTCATCCTTGCGTGTCACTCTTTCGTTTCTTTTTCTTTTTCTTTTTTCTTTCTTTTTTTCTCTCTTTTTTTTCTTTTTTCTTTTTTCTCCCTTTTCTTTTTTCCTTCCTTTTATCTATCCTTTCCTTCCCGCATTACCCTGTAATAGTATCATCACATCGTTTACCGGTTGCAGCCGCACGCTGGTGAAATGAGTTGTTGGCTCCATTCTGCCTCCTGATGGTTGACTCATGACGGAAGTTTGCCTGACCACCATCGACTGAGCTCTCTTGCCTGCACTAATCAGAGCTCCTAGCCTCCTCCCTGTCTTCGGCCCTCTTGCTCGTTCCGTGCCGCCACTCCGTTCTGCCTCCCACTCACTAGTCCTATATGCGTAGACACGGCGTACTCCGTGGCCAGCTTGCAGCCACGCCGGGTCTCTGATCGACCAGGCCCCATTGCACTGCCTACTACTGGCGTCTATCGAACCCAGGGGGGCCTGCTCTCCCTGCCCATCAGGGTAGCTGCGAAATTGGCGCAGAGAGGGTCTCGGGCCTGAGGCTCGGGACAGGAAGTGTTTTTGATTTTCGGCAACTCGTTTTTCCTGCATTTGCATTTGCATTTACATCTGCATTTTGCATTTTGCATTTTGCATTTGCATTTGGGCATGCTCTGCCTGCAAGATGCTCCTGGCCAAATCCCTGTCTTTATTTGCTGCCACAGACCCCGTCACCGTTATTTTCCCGTAGTCCCTAGCAGCAATGCCTTAATCCTTAGTTCCAAAAGGGTCTCACCGGACCCGCCACAACGGGCCCCAGGCCCCAACACTGGTGCTCCCAAAGGGGCGGTTCGCTCTGCTGACCGAGCTGGATTCTTCTTTCGACATCGTCGCGCAAAAGGCACCTAGGGACGTACACAGTATGAATCACGCCTGCCCACCAACACACAGTATATAGCATCGCCTGCCAATTTGCCTATCCGTCCTCGTATTGCCCTGAGCGGGTAATTTACCCACTATAGACTCCCCCCTGGCAGAATTTGGATCTTCCAGGGTTGACCCCAGCAAATGAGTCAGGCCAGAAGGACGAAGGAAGGAGACAGGAGGCAAGCAAGGCGCCGTGTCAGATCTGCGGGCCAACGGTGGCGTCCAACGCTACGGAGACCAAAGCCACCCGATGGTGAGGTCACGATACACGTATTACCTGGATGCTACCGCCCTATAGGCCGCACGCACGCATGGGCCTCCTGCCCGACCGCGGGCAGTGCGCCAGCAACAGACGAGATGTTTGGCGGGGGTGGTCTGTCTGGGCGAGAGAAAAAAACAAAAACCGAAGAAAAAAACCGAAAAAACAGGCCTGCAGGTGGCTTTGGTGGAGTCCAGAATGGCCCGGTCGGCAGAAGGAGGAGGAGGGGGCAAGGAGCGAGGCTGAGTTTCATTGGTTCGGGATTGGCAGCGGGCATTTATTTGTCCTCAGCTGAAGGAGGCCCGACGAGGGAAGGGCACACGGAGACTACAGAGGGTGTCTGTGAGTGTGTCTACGACAACTCCGTACCACTATTGCAGCTAGTGCAAATGACAGGTCGTTTATTGCCTACAAAGTAGGAGAGTAAATACAAAAATGCGAGCAGCTAGGAGAAACGAAAGGGGGTGTGGCCAAGAGAAAGTGAGAAAAGAAAAAGCAAAGAGAAAAGAGAAAAAAAGAAAAAGAAAGAAAAGGGGGGGAGGCGAGGGAGAAGGCGAGAAACGACGGAGGGAGTCTGAGAAAACGAGGCCCGAGAGAATGCCGGCACTCGACCATGTAAACATTCCAGACAGGCCGAAAGGACTCCCTGGGCCCGGATGGCATTTGGTGAAATGCATTCCGCTCGTCTGGACAGGCCGACCGGCGTGCCCGCGATCTAGTAAGCCACCTGGCTAGCAATGTCCACTATTCATACTCCGTATGCTTTTTCCACGGTGTAGTCCATCCAAGTTGTGCCATGGGACATCTGCTTATCATTAACCGCCAACCTTGCAGACGGTAGGGGAGGGGGTACGGAGTACGGAGTACGGAGTACTTCGTATCGGACTCTCGTGAGTACTCGTAGAACCCGTACAAGTACGGAGGAGTACCAGGTACACGCACTTGTTATTTTGACACCCCACTGGCGCCGGACGAAGACGGGACCCAGCACTCTTTCTAGTCCCCCCCAGGCCCACAGCATGGTGCGGAAAATATTAGTGTTTCCAGCAAGAAAAAAAGGCGTGACGGCCCAACTAGAGGGGAAGAGGGAGAGAGGGGGGGCGTGGACTAGACGACTGAAGTTCCAGAAGAAAATAAATAATAATAAACAGCAATAAAAAAAAAAGAAAAAGAAAAAAGAAAAAAAGAAATAAGGAAAAAAAAGAAAAGAGGATACCGTTGTGCCAGGTATAAGTCCCTCTCGGTCTGCACCTCCATCTTCCATCTTATTCCATCTAGATCTGTATTTTCATCGACGTCTTCGATTCTTTCGACAATATTACCATTCCGAGTACTCCGTTTTTATTCTTTTCCAGACACCAGCTCATCGCCCGCCATTCCGTCACATCGTGTACCGGACCCCATCACAGGATGTGCCAGTGGACTCAGGTAAGCGGCGTCTGACCGGCCGGTGGCTGCCCACGTGGCCGGTGGCTGCAGCAGACTAACCGTCGCCAGAGAAATTATAGCTGCGGCCATGTCCGCTACATCGCGGCCGAGTGGTGCCGGTCATACCGCATGCGCAAGCAGCGCTGCTCGGTGGAGGTGACGCACATTGAAGACAGGTAAGAGAGGCTCCACGGAACGAGGCTGGTGAATTCTAGAAGTCTAGAAATAGACAAGAGACAATAGACGCGCGGCTGACAGGAACAGGTGTAACGAGCTTTGTGGTACGTGGTGACATGCCCCGACCGGGATGGCGAGGACCAGGATGACCTGGATGGACATCCAGGACGGCAAGGTCCTACAAGGCCTGCATGGTCTGCATAGACGGCATCCACTAACAAAGACACAGCTTCCTGCCGGCCGCGCCAGCAGACACCACAGCACGCCGCCTACCTCAGCAGCATCTACAAGCACCTCTGCCAGAAGTATCCCAACCAGAACTGGGACAACATCCGCGTCCTGGCCGAGACCGGGGCGACATGCCGGCAATGAGCGGCCCAGAGGTCGTCGACGACAGACGTGTACGAATATAGCGAGCAACTAGGCGGCAGGTCATTTTTTTTGTTTCTATTTTTCGTTTTACCGGCGCACACATCAGACAACGGGTTTTTGGGCAACAAGGCATTCGGGCGGAGCACAGATTGATTTCGGCAACGGTGAAGAGCTAATCGGGTGCTCTTTGGTTGGGCTGGCTGAACTTGGGTTGGGTTTTGATTTTCGGTCTGTTTTGATTTTATTTTTGGCTTTGGCTTTGGCTTTCGTCTTGGGTTGGTCTCATTCGGAGGGCTTTGGTCCCTATCCTGTCTAGAATACAGTGCCGAATATCTACAGAGCATCTTACAGTCTCTCGTGTGCCGTCCACTCACCTTGTGCCTACACCGAGTTTGCCTGGCAGGCAACCCCTTTCCTCACCTCCTTTTGTCCCCACGGCAGGTAATCAACGCACAGACGCTCCATCCTACCCATTTTCTTCCCACAACCGTTTTCACCACCGCCCTCTCCCCAAACACGGACGCTTGAGCCATGCTGCAGCCCCAAAAGGCGTTGGCCCCGGCTTCTCTCCCGGCCGGCCCTCTGCCGCCCCTCCCGGAAGAACTTGTCTGTTCTGCCCTCTCGTTGGTCAGACGGCCACATCCCGTCACATTTCTGCGAGGCATGCAGGCCATGTGACTTGCCTCGCTAAGCCTGGCTGCCCTGGAATGCGACGTTGGCATTCCCCGGGCGCTCAACCATCCCCTCTCCCCCCCACGTAGAATGGTCAGCAACAGGTAACACGGACCTACTTTGTACCCATGGACCTGGTTGTCGCGGTGTATTTGCTTATTTATGTAAATTTCATTTTATTTATTTTTATGTTTCATTTTATGATTATTTTTATGACTGTTTTATGACTGTTTTCATTATTTGTATTGCCCTCCTCTTTTTCTATTTGCCCTCCAACGCGAATGTCACGCCATGGCTGAAGACGGCTGCTCTCCTCTCCCCCGTATGCCGAACGTTGATTATCGTTGGCTGTTTGCTCCCACGATGCGGAATAAGATACTCTGCAGGTCTGCAGGGCATTTTGATTTGCATTTTTACGAACCGCACACATGACCCGACCCATTCACCACGCGTCGCTCACCCAATTCCCAGTCCCTTGGCCACGTCTTTCTCCACACCGGTGACGGATGGGAAGCTTTTTTTTTGGGCAATCTTAGCAGGGGGGTATCGTCGAGATTGCAGAGGAGTCTCTTCCTTGTTGATCTTAATATCCTCTGTACCGTGACCGCAACGCTGCGAACAAAGACAAGCGCCCCGAGGCAACGTTCCCAGGATGCACGAGACGGCCATTCTGCAGTACTCCGTTGCTCGTAACCAGTTTTGACCCTGTAGTTTTTAGTTTTTAGTTTTCGGGTTCTGGGTATCATCGCTCTTCAGGGGTCTGGCGATCCTCTTGCTGAAAAAGGCAGGAAATCCCGTTTTGAGGTAGAGAAAATCGAATACGAGCCAGGTGAGTACGAATACAAGTACGAGTACGAACTCGTATGCGTCTGAGCATATCCGTATAGTCGGAGCGCCGATGCTCCGTTCTCCGATCCCGTCCGGCCTGTTCGTATTCGGAGCTTTAACAGACGTACGGATACCCGTATTCTACGATACTCGTATCCATAGAACAACCAAAGAACCGTATGGGGCCAAAAAGTCCACGATCGCCAGGAGAATATCCAGCTCACGAGTCTTCGCGGCGCTCATCCACCGGAACCTCCAACTCGGGACGGGTCTCATTTCAAGCACGTGACGTGTGATCCCCCTATTGAGATCTACCATGGTCTGTATCCACCTGCAATGCTGGTACATTACAGCGTACTATACTGCGTACGGAGGGCACGCCTGGGTGCTGGGAACAGGCCTCCAGTGTACGCTGTACGCTGTACTCGTACGGACTACGGGCACGGAGTAGTCCGTACGGAGTACTCCGTACACGCGTAAGATACAGTCCTAGTGGTCAGCCGTGGCTCTGCCCACTTGCGGATCCATCGGGACAAGAACTCCTGACTATCACATGCTGGTCCGGTTACCATTTTTTTCTGCAAGCATGACTAACTTCTTACTATACAAGTTGAATATTTCTCACGACGGAGCATTCCGTATCTGGACGTATTATAGACGATGGAAGTTGCTGAACGAGCCGGAAGACGCGACACCCGAAGGCAAATGTACATGCGTAGACGAAAAGATGCGCGCCCGTGCACTAGCAGTAGTTGGCTGTGCCCCTTTGGATGCTGCCTGCACACCTGACCACGATGGCAGTAGGACCCTGTGGCGCTGCTGACCGAGCCTGTCGCCACGGACACCTACAGGTCTCGGTGTCTGGTGTCTGATGTCTGATGTCTGGTGTCTGATGCTGGCGTCGGACGTACCGGATGTCTGGCTGGCGGTGGTGGCGGTGGTCAGGCCGCCCCGTGGTATTACCAAAGGACGCTCCTTCGTATTACCAGCTGTGCCCCTTTCTTCCTTCTGCCTCGTACGATGACCTTCATCCGCCGGCCTGTGTGTGTTCTCGGGGCAGCCTGGCAGACCTGTTTGACGACCTGGTCCGACAGGGGCGAGGGGGGTCAGCTGGCCTGAAACCGGCCGTGGCCGTCCAGCGCTGACCGGTCAAGATGCCTGTAAGATACACGTACGCGTAGGATAATGGGGTACGGAGTACGGAGTACGAGTAGTAGACGGGCGAGAATCCAGGGCATCCTTTGCTGCTGGCAAGATCTCTCGTTTCTTTTCGTGAACCTGGTGGAGTCATTTTCTGTCGACTATAAACGGATCTACAACACGACGACGACGACGACGACGACGACGACTGCCTGTGACCGCCGTTTTCGCAACCTACGACCATCCGCCGCAAGGAGCGGCTGCCAGCGCATTTGTGTACGGAGGCGGTCTGCCGGCAGCCGTCGTGGCCGCTGTCGGCAGCCGTCTGGGCGGCGAGGCCTGAACGCAGGACGTTGAGGCGGCCTGGAAAGGCAAGGAAAAGACCTCAGCGAGGCCCGAACGCGGGAGTCTGTCTAACGTCGACTCGACGTCTTCAGGCTCGGTGGTGACAGCTGCAGGCAGACGATGCGCAGACAGCGATCCAGCAGAGGCAGCTGCATCGACGCTCGGAGAAAATGATGGGACCACAGCACGGCAGAAGACGGACAGGGAACGCTTAGCAGCAGCACAGCATCCGTGATCGGGGGGCGTCTGCATGGCACGGCAGGAAGAAAGCGGGAGTGGGAAGCAGATCCCTGCCGCCGAGTGCAGACGAAGAGGAGGAGAAGAGACCACAATGACGACTTGCTTGCGAAAAGCGCGACATAGAGACTCCGTCGAAGGAATACGCACGTAAAATCGCTTCTGTTGGGGTGTTTTGCAGACAGTCTGCGTATGCAAAGTATTTTCGGTTGCTGGCTTCTTCTGTTTCTTGCTTCTCTCCGCTTCCTTTCTTTTCTTTTTCTTCTTTCTTTCCTTTCTTTTCTGTTCGTTTCTATTCTCTCCTTGCTTTTTTCTTCCTTGATTTCCATTCTTATCTTTCCTTTCCTCTTTTCTTTTTCCTTCTCTCTGCCTCCACTCGCATCCTTTCCGGCTTCTGGGACTTCAGGGCGCACCGGATCCATTGGACAAACCATTGTTTCTTTTTCCAGCCAGTCACAGGTCCTTCCCTCGCCTTCTCTCTCCACTCGCAGCGATTCCGTCCTACCGTCCTACCGTGCGAGATTTTACTGCGTACCCAGACCTCAAGTCACACCCGCCCGCCCACGCTCTGGCTCGCCTGCAGTCGTTATATGTCCGCCTTCTATTGGCATATGGCCGCTGCTTGGCCATACGAGCGCTTGGCTCATCTCTGGCTTGCCTCATGGACGCCATGTCGCCGTGCGTGTGCACCTGTACTCGTACTTGTCTACACACCGCCTCTTCTCCAGGTGCTGCTGCCCAACACTGCAAGTGGATAATGCTTTCCAGTCGACATCCTGCTTTTCTGGTTCTCCGATCGACGTGGCGAGAAGAGACCGCCTGGGATTTGCCTGGGATTTGCTTGGAACCTGCCTGCGCCCTTCGTATGATTTCGTAGGATTTGTTTTGCTCCTCGCTGCCATCCCTGGGACTCCTGTCGGCGCCTCCTTCAGGCCAGACTCACAGTGCTATCAACCTGTCCGCTGTCCGCCGTCCGCGTGCGGACGCACGAGAGAAACGCCATGCAGTTACGGAGTACGAGGCAGCACCTTTCCGTGTATCCACCACCCTTGACGCGGGGGTTGTGTCCTGATTCATGGCCTATGCAGGGTACGAGTACGGAGTATAACTGGCCTTGCCCGAGTAGAGTCCCCGGCGTAGACGACGAGTATAAAGCGGCCGCGGCACTTCTTCTAGCCCGTTGTATTCTATCGTATTCCAATCTTCGGACTTGTTTCACCGTCCTGTCTCCTGTCTCTGTCTGCCACTGGCCAATCAGTCCATCCTCTCCTGCTCGTCTCATCGCCTGCTACGATCATGGACTCCGATCCCTTGGAGGTCTTCCTCAAACAACAGTTCCAGTTCTGGTACTATGTGCCGCTGCTGGTCCATCTCGGCTTGGCCGATGCCGACATGTCGGCCAGCTTCGTGCGGCTGCTGCGTGCCCTCGAGTCCGCCAGTCTGCAGCCACTGATGCCCATCCGCGACGTCTCCGAGTCCGGCTGGTGCATCAAACACATCATGCTCGACAGCATCGACAAGGCCGAGCATCTGCTCAAGCTGCCGCGGCCCAGCTCAACCACCATGGCCGGCCGCATCGTCGAGGTCGCCATTGCCGTCACCAAGCTGCTGGCGTTGGCCGACAAGGACCGGAACAAAAACGAGTCCTCTCCACTGCCCGCCACCTCGAGCCTCTTCGGCCGCCTGCCCATGCCGCCGACCCCCCCTGGCATCCCGTCGATGGCACCGCCATCGCCCTTCACAGACATGCGTGACGAATACTTCCAGGGCGCCTGCGATGCCTCCTCTCTCTCGGCGGAGTCCCTCTTTGACCTGGTCCGCCTCATCGCCCCCGAGGCTGCCTTCTCCTACGTCCAGCCCATCCCGGCCGCCAACATGCCCGCCGTCGTCTGCTGCGTCGTCGCCTGGGGCCTCGGCTCCAAGGCCATGCGCGTCCCACCCGCCCGTCTGGCCCGCATCTCCTATAGCCAGATCGTCAACGTGCTCGTCCTCTCGGGCACATCGCTACACCGGGCCACGGGGCTTCCGGCCAAGACCACCAGCCGGCTTGTCGATAGCGCCACCAACACGGCGGCTGCCGTCTCGGACATCGCGGCCCGTCTGCGCATGATGCGTCCGACCCCGTCGCCCTGTCCGCCGTATCCTGGCCGACAGGTTCCGGAGATCAACGGACGAGGCCTCCCGCCGCGCATGCCGCACTGGACCGGCCCTCCTGTCGGCCCTGGCCCCTATGCGAGCTACCAGAGCCAGAACAAGCCCTTGTTGCGTCCCGGAAGCTCTGGCCCCGGCCCTGTCGGCCCCTCCCGACCACCCATGTATCGTCCGCCACAGCCATATCCCATTCCGGGTCAGCCCCGCCCGACCATGACGGGTGGCCGTGGAGGCCCGCTAGTATGGCGAGATCCGCCGCCGCTGCTGGGACCTCGACGGCCAGTGCCTGTGTCTGTCCGCCCGAGCAGCAGCCGAAGCCGAAGCAGCCGAAGCAGCAACAGCAGCGAGAGTGACGGAGTGAGCGATAGTGCGAGCGATAGTGCCCCAGAGAGCCGTTCGGGCTGCACGTGTGCCAAGAAGAACAGCAAGAACAGCAAGAAGGGAAAGGCCGTCCAGTGCTCACACCGCCATCACAAGGAAAAGAGTGCTGGAAAGAGCAGCGGCAGATACGGCAAGCGGCACGGCGAGAAAACAGAGGTCTGGGACGGCTCAGACTCGGACGAGACCTCTTGTTCGGAGACAGAATCCGAGTCGGAGTCGGATAGTGATTCTTCCCTCGTGCAAGTCGATGTGCACTCGAGTTCGGACTCGGAAGCCGACTCGGATTCCGGCTCGGATTCCGGCAGCGATTCCGACGGCTGGGCCAAGGGAGGACATCGAAAGAGTCACCGTGCCGCCAAGGCCGGCAAGAGTGAAAAACGGCACTGCCACAAGTGTCGGCACGACGTGGACGACTTTGTGATGGTGCGAGACAAGCGTAGGGAGTAGCGGACACAAGATCGAAAGACACTTACAGAGGCCTGTCTATGTACGGAGGACCGGCGTGTAAACCACAAAATGCAATGGTGTTTGATTAGGACATCCTGGTGATATCTACGGTACATTCTAGAGGCAGCGAGATGACTAAGCGTATACGGAGGCAGAGGCAGAAGCAGAAGCAAAGCAAAGCAGGAAACAGAAAAACAGAGCATGGAGTACAGCACCCCGTAGGTAATGGGCCATTAGAAGATGGAGCTCACCAGCTCGGCACCGGCCGCAAAACCCACACCCGTCACAAAGGCATTGCCCAGCTTGCCGCCAATCTTCTTGCCCTGCGTCTTCATCTTGTCGTCTCCGCCCTGCTGCGGCTGACCCTGCGGCGCGCCCTGTGGCTGGCCCTGCGGCTGGCCGTACACCTGCGGCTGCGGCTGCGGCTGACCGTATGGCTGGGGCTGGCCGTACATCTGCGGCTGACCATACGGCTGCGGTTGGCCGTACGCCTGTGGCTGTGCGTACTGCGGCTGCTGGGGGAACTTTTCGTTGCTCGGCTGGCCGTAGTAGCCGTTGGGGTTTTGGTTCTGATTCTGGAATTGGTTCTGCTGGCCACGCTCGCCCTCGCTGCCGGCCGTCGGCACCTGTCCGGCCTGCTCCATCTTGTCCAAGGCCGCGTCCGGCTTGACGTACTGCCGCGGGAAGATGCCCATCTGGCCGGTGCGCAGGTTGCGGCCCAGCCACCAGTCCGCGTTCACCTGGCTGTACACAGCCACGGCCTCGCCGCGCTCAAAGCCGACATCGCCCTCGTTCGGCGCGTCGTACCGGTACTTGGCCGTGGCATAGCCAATGGCCGTACGGCCGTCGGCATCGGGCGGCGGTCCTGGCGGGCTGGCGTACTCTTCGGCGGCGGCAGCGACGGGAGCCGGCGGCTGCGGCGTGTGGCGGGCCGGCAGGGAGGGAGTAGGAGTAGGGACCGCAGCTACCGGAGCAGCCGGAGCAGCCGGAGAAGCCCGGGCGGATTCGGCAGCGACAAAGGCAGGCGAAGACGCCGGCGGTCCATCGCGAAGACTCCATTCCTGAGGCAGGGCGGAATGGATATTCTGGAAGTCGTCGTCGGTGATGGCGCCCTTCTCGAGCAGGGTCTCGAGTTCCTGTGGAGGTCAGAAGGCAGCCATTCCAAGTTCCAACACTTTCGTCATTCATTCATCTCACGCACATTCTTAATGTTCCGCAGAGAGCGGTTGATGTCGATGGCCTTCTGGCGCGTCTCGGCGCCCGTAGAGGGCGACGCTCGATACATGGTTGCGTCTGTTGTGGATAATGATGCCGAGAGAAGAGGTGGTTGCTGAGCGAGGGGAGAGAAGAGGCAGTGCGATACCGTGACGAGGCCTTGCGTTCTTTGTGAGCCATTGTGGCTGTGCAAGTGGAAGTGGAGTGGTTTGCTTAGTCATCACGGACTATGCGAAAATGAGTAATCCGTCTTACGGAATACACGTACGGGGTGCGGCAGGGCACTAGCTCAGGGCAGTGCGCTGTAACGGCTGCGGGGCAGCGCCCTAGAAGCTGAAATAACGCCAAGCGAGCGGCCACTAGAATGACAGATGGCAGCCGCTCCTGAAAATGGAAACATTCAGGCACGCATGCGGAGAGCAGCCGTGTCCAGTCGTTGCGAGAAACATGACCGAATGCATGATATGTGCGAGTACGGAAGACTCCATGGATATGAGATTGCCACATTTTAGGTCTTACTTTTGCGTAAGCCAGCGTATATGGAAAAAGTCGAGAAGCATGGAATTTTTCGGCAAGAAGAAATATTACGCAGATCGTCGTGTTGGGCTGTGAATCCTGGAAATCCGCGAGGACCAGAGGCTCCGAGCCATGGAAGAAGCACGCCTAGCAAGAGTCATGTGTCCTGCCAAGTGGTCGTGTCTGCCGCCGATCTCCAAGTGCTGGCGGTGCCAGAGTCTGGTTGCGAACGTTGTGCAGAGTGCAGAGGGCAGCGTGGATGCGTGCTCTGGAACATCACGTGGGCAATTTTGTTGAAAGGAGGCTTCTATGGCTGTGTCGATCCGGCCCACTCGACGGAGGAACAGTGTCTGGTCGGATGACCCCGAAAGGCGGACTGGCCAGAGTTGTACGCATCAAGTGGACGGTAGCACCGGCAGTCCCAGCCCAACGTGCAGCCGAAGTGCAACCCTTGAAGCCGGGCTGAGGCAGCGCGGTCAGCACTAGAGCACTCCGTATGTCGTACAAAACAAGGCAAACGATCTAGAAAATCCACCCGAGAGGCTTAGAAGTCTGGAGCGTGGACAATTTCGCAACACTGCGTGTGCTTTTTTTAACAAGTGTCCTCTCGTTCTGCCCTGAAAGACGGACGCTCGGAAGACTGTCGAGGCCATATCCAGTTAGTGTTCCCGAGGATCGTCCACGCAGCCCACCGGCGATCTCCACGGACATGGATGAGTAGTTTTATTCTGACTAAATTTGGCCCGTCACCAGGATGTCGATCACGGTCCGATTGATCAAACATATGTACTCTTTTGGTCATAATCGGCAAACCGACAGCACGGGCTGCGACCTGGATGTTCTCTGGAAGCATACCGCGTACGGAGTGCGGATGACAGCTTACGGGCGACAGGTTACAGTTGAAGCGATGGTGAGAATGCCATCTAGGATGGACCGCCAAGACGGATGATCCACAGCGGGTTTCCAGAACATAAGCATAAGCCTCAAGAGTCAGAATCGGATGAATATACTTGAGAAGCCAAAACAGGAAGTTTCTTTCGCGATGAGGAATATGAGAGTGAGTTCGAGTATAAGAGTTGGCATGGGAGAAGACTCGTTGACTGCCATCCAACATCTACACATCCAACAGCTACACATCCAACAGCTACACATCCAACAGCTACAACATCTACTCGTACACATCACCCACATCTACACTACAACATCTAACATCCAACATCTACAAGTCAACATGAAGTTCTCGATTGCTGCCGTTGCCGCCTTGGCCACTTCCGTCATGGCTACTGCTAGCTGCCGTGTGGAGGAGAGCTCGAGCCTTCGCTATGTGGTGACTGCCGACGGCGTCTCGGACATTTGTAAGTTTTCTGCGAGGTACTCGTACTGGTACTGTGCAGTAGCTCATGGCTAATTCTCCAGCTGGCATCTGTGGTGGTTTGTGGGACAACCTCAAGCGCTTCTCGGACTGTGTGACGCCATCCGACACGAGCTGCGGCGGGTCGAACGGCGACCTGACGTGGGACTTCCGTGTCAGCGCGTTCTGTGACTCGGGTTGCATCCAGTCCACCTGGTACGAGGCGACGAAGAACAACTATGGCTCGATCACTTGCTAGGGGCGGAAGGCAGCCGGGGTGGCCAGGGCCTGGTCAAGGCCTGGTCAGGAGGAGTAGCGGAGAGAGAGTGGGATGAGGATGGGATGAGGGTATGGAGTAGAAGCATGTGCATAGAGGGTTGTCAGAAAATATCATGGCTTCCATGAACCAATTTTGCCCAAGGATCAGCTGCCTATGCCTGTCACCGCCCTCCCCCGAGAATGGCCTTCAGCCGCAGGGCGGCCTGGCCGGGCCGATCGGCTGTGGCCTGCAGTTGCTCCACTGGAATGGGGGAGATTGGGGGCTGGTGGCTGGCCGGCAGTGGACAGAGGAGCCTGGCATTGTCTGGATCCATGGGACCATGAACAACAAAGGGGCGGTCGGGCTGGTTAACCGGCACAGGGTCGTCGACGAGAGGAATCGGTGAGTACGGAGTATTACGGAGTCCTCGTATGTGGCGGCTGTCCTCGTACGTCGTCCACGTCGTAGACCACGTGATTCAGCAGATCCAGACACCGCCGCCGTTGTTTCCCCACAAGAGTAGGGGGTAGTACTCCCCGTAAGAACGTTGTACTCGCAAAATCAGACTTTTTCAAATCAACCAATATTGCAGAGTACACGGTAGAATCCCTGTCAGTGCGACGGCAGCATGCCGAGCAAGTACACCGGATGAGCTCCGTATTCATAGCACGGTCATAGGCCTTTTAAAATAAGACACGCTTCCCCTAACGCACGGAAGTACCTCAAGGTACGGACTCTGCATTGGACTATTAGCTATTAAGGACTATTAAGGACTGTTATTCACAATAGTTTTATTGTTGGTGCAGCTTGCCACTCGAAGGATCAGACAGAAACATCGGTTCGACAAAGAGGCCGAGCAAGAGGGAGAATTTTGCGCGGACTTACTCATGCTCCGGTATTTTATCCTGTTTTCATCCTACGCACGGAGTATCTGACTCCGTACCGACGGAGCTCTCCGTACTTCCTAAAATGCTGACCTGCTCGTGCCTCCCGATGCGCACAACTCTCGTACGAGACGCCGGACTATTCCGGTTGTGCTCGTCTTGAGCCACTGTCCTTGAATAGCCGCCCGCCTGGTCACTAGGCACACATGGGGGGGGCGAGGGGCGAAAGACGAGGGGCGAAGGACGAGGAGCGGAGAGAGGGGGGGAAGAGGGGGAAGGGGAAGGGGTTCCATGCTGCATCCGAACGGAGCAGGCGAACCAGTCTGCAGGATCGACCACCGGTGCAATGTGCCTGTCCCGTCGAAGCGGCACGTCATACTCGGTAGCCCATGTGTGCTCGGCCTTGGCTAGTTTCGGTCATATTCTGGCCAGTTTCGGTCAGCTTGGACATTGTTTGGCGTCTTATTTGTCATGGGAACACGATCCTTCAGCCCGGGCGGCGAAAAAGCAAAAACAGAAAAAAATGAAAGCGACCCCAAGACCCCAGGTCGGCTACAGCCGGGTTGCAATCTTGCCTCGGACGGTCTTCATTTCGGAGGGTGAAACATCCTCCGCAGGTTCTGGGCATCGTCCAACGTCGGTGGTGCCAGGTCGTCAGGATGGTGTGATTCGTCGGAGAGTGTCGGTGCCCACAAGCGCAGGCGGCCTGCGCCAGCTAGCCGACAACGGTTTTGCCTTTTTGCCTTCTCCACACAAGTGGCGCCACGACGGCGGACAGGCCACTCCAATGAAAGAAAGGGAGAAACGGTACGAGGCGGACGGAGTCCTAGGAAAAAATACCGGAGTGGGCTGGTCTGAGGGCATCATTCGATGACATGGGTCTGCGGGAATTATGAAGACGTGAAGAGGTGAATCGAGCGTGGGCGGTAGGGAAAAAAAAGATGGAAAAAGATGGACGAAAAAGGAATAAAAAAGACTAAAAAAGAATAAAAAAAGAATAAAAATAAAGAATAAAAAAATAAAAAAAGGAATCAACAAAATGAGAAAAATGCCAAAAGTAACCTCAAACTCAGAGATAAGCCGGGGGAAGTTGGGTGACGAGAGGCTTCCTGCAGCCGGTCCACAGCCGCAGCCAATCATCGTCTAGGCCTTTTGCAGCCATCATGCAGCCACATGCCGCCAGCGGGCTCTGGAGGGCTCCGGCAGGCTCCACTGGTGGAGAGATCCAGCGAAAATGTCGTATGGCCTGAAGCTGATCGTTCCGTCTGGCTAAGAGACGATGACACGCATCCGGACAGGTGGATGAGGATCCCAAGTCGCTGTCCCGTTGGCCCCGTTGGCCCCGTTGGCCCTGTTGGCTCTATTGGCCCCGTCGGTCACCATGTCAGTGGCATTCTGGACCACTGGGGCACAGCCTGTCCACTGGAGCCTGGAGGACTCCGTTCGAGTGTTGCGTAGGAAAGAACGGAGTACGGAGTACCCTGACAGTGCAGAGTAACGGTACCGTCTGTGCTGTCCTGCCTTAACAACTCCCAGCCTGTGACTCGCCCGCCTGACGCTGACGGTCAGGCTCCGTCGAGTCCCGTTTGGGAAAGTACACCACGGCCCCCGCCTGGAAGGTACAAGGGACGACTTACGGTCCCCGGAATATCACGGTCCCGCTTGTCGTCGCTTGTTCCTGCCCGGAAGAATTCGCTCACGTCCCTTGGTGTGTTTGGTGTGCTTGGTGTGCTTGGTGTGCTTGGTGTGGCCCGCCGCGGCAAGCACGACCCAGCCCTGTGCACGACGGCATTACGAGGATACGAGGACGAGCACCAACGGCGAGCCAGGCGTCGTCTTCCGGCCGGTCCTTCCCTGTGCTCCTCCTCCTTGGGTGGCCCTCCTCGCTGGTGTGGTCGCCTCCTCTTGGTGGTTCCTTGGTCCTTCCCTGTCGGGCCTGTCTGGGTCCCTTCCTTATTTGACCCCGTTTCTTCCCCGTCTCTCGCTCTTTCCCCGTCCCCTTTCCCTCTTTCCTCTTTCCTCTCCTCTCTTGGCTTCCCTTCCTTTTGCCTCTCCTTATAAGTTCATCTGGCACTTTCTCAGCAGCATCCGCTCTCTTGCCAGCATCACCAACTTCACCACCCCATGCCAAGTCCCACACGGTGGCCATAGCCACCTCATTCGAATCCCCCTTCTATCATTCTCTCTCTCTCTCTCTCTCTCTTGCGCGCTCTACTATCATAGCCAACCGCGCAATTGTTCATTTGCCGCTCTTTGTCTGAGCCACTCCCGAGCTGACTACTCCTCCACGTCTCACCATTTTTTGCCTTTTCCCGTGGGGCCATTCCCACACCCATTCCTCTCGATACCACGTTCTTCCAGACCGTCCCTGACCGGATCCTCCTTGCATCCCGCGCACCGTCACCATGGGTTGGCGTTACTCCCACCGCCGCCGGCAGCTCTCGCCGTCCTCGAGCCGGGCCAGCTCTCCGAGCCAGAGCACCACCCCCAGCATTCCGAGCCTCAACCAGAAACCCGACCCGCCCCGGAAAACCTCCGGCCACAAGAGCATGTCCCTCTTCCGTAGACTGACCTCTCTCGGCAAGAAGCGGAATCACCGCTCCATGTCTCCCTCCCGCCTCGGCTCCTCCCACTTCGACGGCGCCACGGCACCGCTCATCATCCAAGTCGAGGCTCGTTTCTGCGGCTCCAGTGTCCCGCGCGAACTCTCGCGATACAACCAAGAGTACTTTAGCTCCCCCGGCCTCGTGCCCACAGACCGCCTCTGCAAGGGTATGCTGCGCCGCATCAACCTCAACACCCGCGAGCTCATCACCCGCCAAGACGTCAAGGCTCTCCTGCAGCAGCGCTCCAACAGCCGTTTTGCTCCCAACAAACAGCTGCGCTACGAATTGCTTTTCCGCGTCATCCGCCAGAACAATGGCATCCTCGCCGAGAAGTCCTTCTGCTCCTACCAGAAACAGGAGCTCAAGCGCGATGATATCCGGGAGATCATCCTCGATACTCACCGCATGATTGGCCTCTTCCTCCGCCGCCACGACTCCAAGTTCCAGTGGTCCGAATTTCCCAATTACACGCCAGGCGCCCTCTTTACGCGTCCTCGTTCCGGTTCCGAGCTCTCCCGCCCGACCGTCGGCGATCCGCTCCCGCTGTCCTGCGTCCCGGAAGCCCGTTTCATCGATACTACGCAGTCCTTTGAACGCATCCCCGGCTTCACCATCCGTCTGGCCTTCCATAGCCACAGCCTCAGCCGCATGCCCAACGACTGGCGGCACGAATTCAGCCTGCCCAGTCTCCAGTCCGCTCCCTTGAATTTGGCCCTCGCCGAAGACCTCCTGTGGAGAACCTTTGACACCATCAACACTGCCCTCGAGGTCCGCCGCTGTGCCTTTTTCCGCGAAAATCCTACCCAGGATCTGCTGGACGGAGTCAACAGCCTCAACCTCGACCAGGATGCCCTCGACGTCGAACTCACCATTGCCAACAACCTCGGTCCAGACTATGACCACCTCAAGCGCTCCGTCAACAGCAAGCTCGGCCTCTTCCGCGATCCCGATGGCCGCGACTGCCAGGAATTCATGCGCGCCGCCCAGAACAGTCTGCTGCGCTACAGAGACTTCACCGACGGCCTCATCGGGTCACTGCCCGACTTTGATCTCCGCATCCTTACCCTGCACGGCCGCGGCTGGTCCATCGAAAACCCCATCCGCTTCATCCGGGGAAATTCAACCACCCACTCCTACTCCCGCCACAGCGTCAAGGCCATCCTCGACCGCGTCATCACGGGCGTCACCCACATCCTGCGCGGCAGCGACTGCACCATCCGCCTCGTCGCCCACAAGCGCGGCCATCTCGTCCTAGACAAGCTCATGATCACCCGCTCCAACATCTCCAAGGTCTTGCGGCCCACTGCCATGACTCCGGGGGAGCAGATGAACGACATTGTCGAGCGCCTCAAGGAACGCGTCGAAAAGGACCTGGACGCCATCTGCAGAGACACCTGCTCCATCGCCGACATCCCCAAGGACCCGCCTCCGATTGTCGAACCGGCACAAGAACCTGCCAAGGAGCTGGTCCAAGCATCCAACCCCGACCAGGAATCGGCCAAAGAACTCCAAGCGTCGGAGGACGCCAAGGCGTCCCAGGAATCCGTCCAAGAATCGTCGTCCAAACCGGTCCGGAAATCCTCGCCCTTGGCTCTCAACAAGGAACAGCCGCCCCTGCCGGCCGGAGCCACCAGTTCCCACGCCAGCATCGCCAGCCTGGACAGCATCGTCAGCACGCCCGCCTCGCCCCGGGTGGTCGAACTTCCCCAGGCAGAAGCCAACGAAAACCGGGCGTCCACGTCTTCGACGACGTCCTCCAAGAGACGCGCGTTCCCGCTCATGCCAGACAAGT
This sequence comes from Dryadomyces quercivorus, assembly GCA_002778125.1. Taxonomy (NCBI): domain Eukaryota; kingdom Fungi; phylum Ascomycota; class Sordariomycetes; order Ophiostomatales; family Ophiostomataceae; genus Dryadomyces; species Dryadomyces quercivorus. The sequence continues at coordinate 1,637,554 of PCDE01000014.1, forward strand.
TCACCTTGCCAGGCTCTTCTCGTACGTCCAGCCTTGCAGGTCGCTCCACCGCTAGATATTCTTCTGACGGTAGCTCTGTCGCCGATTCAGCCACGGAAGTCGCCACGGAAGTCGGCACCGAAACGGCGCACCGCTGCGAGGACGAAGATCCCGAAGAGCCAGACACGGGGAAGCCCGCGACTGGAAGGCCGTCCTCTGAAGTGCTGCCCGAAGTCCAGCACGAACTGCAAGTCCTCTTGAATGCCGAGTCCGAGAACCAACTGTCCCAAGCTCCCATGTCGGATGACGAGGCTGCCCAGAACTCTGATGGGCAGCCCACTCCGCGGGTCGCTATGACAGAAGTCTATGACGACAGAGCCGAGAGTGAGACAGCAGCTGCCTGCGAAGTCTCCGAGGTTTCCGGTACTCACACCCCCAAATATGTGACCGTACATGTCCAGGAGAGCAATGTGCGTGACGATGAGTATATGGACGAAGCCGACGAGGTTGCCGACATGGAGTACATGGAAGAAATCGAAGAAGAAGACGAGGACGAATCCGTCGCCGACAACCGTTACAGCACGGACATTACCGATTCCGAGCACGCGGACGACACCAATGAAGTCGTCGTGGTCGAAGGGGGCAAATCACCCATCCCGGAGTCCTCGGATCCAGCTCGCCAACTGGCATCAGCACTCGCGGGCGATCTCGCCTATGCGACGGCCCACGAGCCCAGGACGGACTGGATCAACGTCTGGGGGCCGACCCACGACAATGAGCCCCTGTCGGAGGACAGCGCCGATGCTGATACCGAAGAAGAGCCCATCTCGGTAGCCGAGGCGATTGAAAGACTGGAAGCGGTCAAGGTATCTAAGACTCCGACCGAGGAAGAAGTCGAGCGGCCTCAAGTTAAGAATGAGACTGAGGCTTTCCCAGGAATATCTGCAGCGAAGGAAAAGGGATGCGACCTGGAGCTGGCGTCCCAGACCGGATCCGTGGCAGTAGACAGCGGGCTGCAGCCGCCCATTTCAACCTCTGGCGAACAAACCGAGACGGAAGAAATCGGCCTTGTGGAGACCGCGTCCCAGCCTGATCTTGAGCGGTGCCCAACCGACACAGACTCGGTTACAACAGCTGTGGGGCCATCCGTGGAGCTATCCGAGGAGCCAGCAATATCATCGTCTGATGCGGCTGCAGAGTCCGTCCAAGAGCCGGTTGAGGAGCCAATCGAAAATCCAGATGGAGTGGGGCCGGGCAAGTGTCCAGTGTCCGAGAGCCGTGTGTCCGAGGATGTGTCCGAGAGTGCTTCTAAAGAGTCTGCTGACAAAGAGCTGGTGGAGGTGGCCACCGAGGTGGAAGGCGAAGCCGAGAAGGCCACGAAGTTGGAGGTGGAAACCGAGGGTGGCGAGGTTGAGGTTGAGGTTGAGGTCGAGGCCGAGGTCGAGGCCGAGGTCGAGGCGGAGAAGGTCGTCGAGGAGTTTGTGGAGTCTGTTGAGAAGTCCGAGGTCGCCAAAGATGTTGACGTCGAACGGGATGTTGTCTTCGAGGTCGCCCAGACCGTCCAGGTCGCACAAGCAGCCGAGGCCAAGGCCGTCACCGTAGTGGACGTGGTGTCCGCTGGGCCAGTTGTTGCGCCAGACGTGGAACCAGTTGAGCCGGTTGTCAAGGGAGCTGTTGATCTCGTCGCCAAGTCTGTTGTTGGTCCTGCTGCAAAGCCAGCTGGCGATGCGACGGCCGAGGCGATTGTTGTTGATCCAGCTGCAGAGCCAGCCGACATTCCAGCTGTCGAACCCGCTGTCGCAGTTTTTGTGGCCACCGTGGAGGATACCACGGCCGAGGCGTCCACACCACGCGCGCAAGGAGACAGGCCAGCCAGTTACAACAGTGTCGCCGTCGAGTCGGACGTGTCGACGCGGCCTTCAACCCCCTCTCTGAGCTCTGACGCCGACAACTCCTCCCCGCGCCACAGCCTGCTGAAGACCCCCAGCATGGACCGCACCATGGTCCACTCACGAACTATTATTCGCCAGGGATCTGAATCCTCCGTGACAGACCTGACCAGTGAGCAGGAGTATGGGAGTACCAAGGGTGCCGCAGACGTTCCTGAGACCCTGCAAGCAAGCAAGAACAGGCGTATCCGTGGCCGGTCATCCCTTTTGGCTCCCGCTCCGGTGATGGGACCGCTCTCGCCGTTGTCGACCAAAAGCAAGACGCATGAAGCAGACACTCCTGTGACCGATGTGTTGGCAAAGGATGCCACACGTTTGACTCGTGTTGGCCATTTTGTTTCGGCAGACGCGGATCCTTTCGAGGAGGGATTCTCGAGGACCAAGCCTGACCTCGTCTTGGACGACGAGGAGACTCCTGTCGGCCAAGAGTCCGAGAAGGATGAGGACGACGAAGAGCCAGCGGCTGAAGAGGAGGTGAGAGTGGAGAAGGAGGCTGAAGAGAGGGAGGCTGTCCAGGCCAACAAGGCCAAAAAGGCCAAGGAGCCGCTCCGCATTACCCCGCCGCGGCCACGTTTGACCAAGGTCGACACGAGCGAGTCGTCTGGCTGGGAAGATGTGGAGACGGATGGCAGCTCCAACAAGAAGAGGCCTGCGGATGCGCGGTCCATCTCGCGTGACTCTGTCAGCACGCTAGACACGGACAGCGAGGAGGAAGAATCATACGAGGATCCAGACGACGAGGATCTGAAGCCAACGGGACCGACGGCAGGCTATGTGGGCCTGCACGAGTCCAAGCTGTTTGAAGTGGGCCTCCGTGAGGCTCTGACGGGTTCGCATGTCTTTGATCACATCATGTTCCAGAGACACGAACACCACGACTACGACGAGGAGGAGGAGGAGGATCCGTCGACGCCGGTGGCGGCCAATAAGGTCATGTCGACGCCGACGACTCCATTGACGTCGATGATGTCGCCGTTGACGGCGGGCAAGGGATTGCAGCGGCCGCCCACCAAGATGTTCCACCGGCGGACACGGAGCATGTCGGTCAAGGGGCCGTTGGCCGTGCCCAAGTCGCCGAGGCGTACACGTGCCCTGTCGACGAGCAAGCCGGCAGCGGCGAAGAAGGGATTGGGGCCAGGTTCCTCGGCTGTAGTGGAGACTACAACCAGTGGAGATGGATCGGCCAAGCAGGAGAGGCGGCCGCGGGTATGGGTATGATGGATGACGGACGTGGACAGGGAAGGGAAAAAAACCACACAAAATATAAAACACAACAGGACGATTACAAGAATCGGTGAACGGGCTGGAGGTTCGGATACAAGAGCCAGCAGGGGGAGGGTGACGTTGCTTGCCTGCATTTTCAGAGTGCACGTTACGATAGTTATGACCCTTGTGTATAAGTAGTTACTGAAGCTGAAATTTAGCGCTTAATACCTCTCAAACACCTGTATTGCACGTGACCACAAAAGAGGTTGACATTCGTTGTATTCGTACATACTCCGTACTTGTATTAGTAATCTATAGTTCGTCTCTTGTGTGCTCCTTTTCTTCCTTCTGCTGTGCCTCGTACTTGGCAGCTTCGACGTCTTCTTCCCACATCCGTTTCATGGGGTTTCGTTGGGGGGGTTCCTGGGAGTCCTGAGAGTCCTGGGAGCCTTGCTGGGAGTTTGCGTCTGCTGGAGCGTCTTCGGTGTTGCTTCCATGGCCGTCGACAATCTGGCCAACCTGCTCGACCAGCGAGTCTGTGTCGGGTGCTGTGTCAGAGTCGGTGCTGGTGTTCGGTGTAGCAGAAGCGGCCACGGCGGTAGAGCCCGAAACGACGGGCGTCTCGGCGCGGACGAGGGGGCTGTTGGCGAGGCTGCTGGGGGTTGCGAGGATGCTGCTGGCCGATGTGTCGTGGGTCAGGAGCCCGGCGCCGGCGCGGCCGAGGCCCACGGCGGTCGCCAGGGCCGCCCACGCCGTCCGCACCGGCCACCACACCAGCAGCCACAGCGGGCCGTACAGCAGCCGCCGGAAGAGCAGCCAGCCCACCGTGGCCAGCAGCAGGTACAGCGCCGTCTGCAGGTACCACGTGTCGCTCTTGTGGGCGGCCACGAGGCCGCCCACGAGATGGCGCGCCGACTGCAGCGACGAGGCAATGTCGGCGCCGCCGCCGCTTTTGGAGTTGTTGCTCCCGCCGCTGCCGTACCGGTCGCCGAGCTCCGTCAGCGCCCGCGAGCTCTCGGCCAGCGTCTGCGCGGCAAAATCCGACCGCGCCACCTCGCCGGCAATGCGCGCGTGCGTCTGCCGCAGGGCCGCCGTGACGTCGGCGGCGGCGGCGGCCGTCGCGCTCGGCGGCTTGCGGCGGGCCGTCGAGGACGCCCGGGCGGCCGAGCGCACGTCGCGTCGGTCCCCTCGTTCTTCGTCCTCCTCATCTTCCTCCTCCTCCTCCTCATAGACATAGGCCGCCAGCACGGCCTGGCGCTCGCGCCGCTGCGTCTGCTCGAGCGACTGCCGCGCCTGCAGCCGGGCCTTGCGGAAGGCGGCATGTTGTCTGGCGGTCAGCAGAGACACAGAGACCAAAGGGGCGCGTACTCACGTCTGCAGCTCCTGGTCGAGCCGGGCCAGGCCGGCCCGCAGCCGCGCGCGGTCGTGGCTCGCGCCTGTCGGGGCTCTCGTCTGTGTTGTGGTCGTCGTTGTGGTCGTCGTCGTCGGATCCGCCAGATCCGCCAGGTCCTCCTGCAGCAGCTCCTGCTCGTCGTGGGCATCGCGCAGCCCGTCCGAGATCTCGGCCGCCAGGTCGGCGACGGCGTCTTCGTCGAGGAGATCGTCTGCTTCTGGGCGGCCGGCAGGCCGTACGCCGGCGGCCAGCCGCTCGATGAGCCCGCGCAGCTCGTCGAGGCTCTCGTGCAGCATCGCCAGTCGGCCCTGCAGCTCTTCCAGTGTCGCCATGGTGGTTGGGCGTTGGGTGTTGCGGCGTTGGGACAAGGGGAAGAACACGGTGACGTAGCCGTGGCTGCCGTTCTGACGGCCAGCTGTCCAGAGTAGACCCACTCGAATGCTGACTCATCAGACGAGGCCGTGTCCACGTGATTTTTTTTGTCATTCACGTGACCTATCCCGCAACCTCGTCTAAAGCGGAAAATTCCTAAAATTCCTCGTCTTCCCTCGGCAAGACACCCTCTCTTCCAGGTACCTCGGGCGCACCACGCACCCCCTCTCCGCCGCGATGCTCACCCACTTCCTCACCGACGTGACCACGCGGTTCAACCCGTTCTCGCCGCGGGCCAAGGCTGTTCGGCTCTTCCTGGCGCAGCTGCCGCCGCGGGCCCGGCAAGACGGCCTCAACGTGACGACGCAGCTGCTGGCGCGGCACTCGACAGAGCCGAGCCTGCTGCACATCAAGTTTAGTGGGTGTTGCCGAGACTGCGGTACTGCCCCGGAGACATGCTAACCGCACAGAGGACGGCAAGGAGATGAAGCTGGACTGCGAGACCATGGGCATCAAGCGGGTGGTGGAGGAAGTGGATCGGCACTCGCGCGCCTTACAGAAGCAGGCGGACCTGAGCGACGGCTAGACAGACCACAGCAGACCAAGACAAGCATGGGGCGGCGTTTCTTCTGGTGGCACAAACACCATTGTGTCCATTGTATGATTGTGTCTTTTTTTATATTATATGTGTTATGGACAACGAGACATCTCGGCACGAATTGTTGTTCTTCGTTCCAGCCCAACTTTTTTTGGGGAGAGAAGGGGTTTCCCTTTTCCCCGTTTTATATTTCCTATAGTTCTGCGAGATGCACACGCGCGTCCTGCGCATCAGAGGCGGCCCCGGCCCGTGGGTAGTCATGCCGAGGCACCGCTGATGAAGAACCACTTGTCTATGGAGCTGTCAATCTTCTCGGCCGGCAGGTTCTCGTTGGGCGGGATGGGCGGCAGCTGGTCAGGCGAGACGCGGCTGGGCGAGTGGGCCACAGTGACGTTGGTGCTGGATGGTCAGCGCTGAAGGGAAGAGAGGAGAGAGAGAGAGAGAGAGGGGAGAGAGAGAGAGAGAGAGAGGGAGAAAAAAAAACTCACGTAGAGACGCTGCCCGGCTGGGTCTTGCCGGTGATGAGGCGCTCCCAGGCCTCGCCGCACTCGCGGATGACGTCGGTGGCGTACTTCTTGTTCTTGCACTCGCCGGTGAAGGCGAACTGGTTCTCGGGCTTGCCGTCGGGGATCTTGTAGATGCGGAACCACTCATTGGTGGCCCGGAGGAGGCCCGGCAGGTGGCGCTCGACGTCCTCAATGTCGTGCAGCTTGGCGGCGAGCGGGTCGTTGACGTCAATGACAATGACCTTCCAGTCGGTCTCCTCCTCGTCGAGCAGGGCCATGACGCCGAGGACCTTGACCTGCTTGACCTGGCCGGTGTAGCCGACGAGCTCGCCGATCTCGCAGACGTCGAGCGGGTCGTTGTCGCCCTTGGCCTTGGTCTCGGGGTGCACGACGTTGGGGTCCTCCCAGGTCTGCGGGAAGGCGCCGTAGTTCCAGAGGTAGCCCTTGTGCGGGAAGCAGTTGCGGACGTAGCGAAGCTTGCCCTTCTTGATGTCCTGCTTGATGGGGTTGAGGGTTTCCTCCTTGGAGATCTAATAAAGCATGTCAGCTGGTTTCCTCATTCTCAGGTCCTCCTCAGGCTACGCACCTCCAGCTTCGCGTTCGTCCAGCGCGGAATCTCAACAATCATGTTGAGCACCGTCTGCTCCGCGTTGGCGTACAGCGGGATGTCGTGGAAGGGCGACACCGGCTGGCCATCCTTCTCAATGTACACGCGGTGCTCCAGCGTGTAGGGCGCCGCAATCTTGCGAATCGTGTAGGCCATGGTGGATGATGCAGTAGACAAGGGGGATGGGGGGGAGGAAGAGGAGGAGGAGGAAGAAGCAGGAGAAATGCCCGATGCAGAAAAGGCGCGAGAAAATAGAGGTCGAAGTGGGGGCGGGGCCCTGGCCAGCTGGGGCCCAACGCTGCTCCCTTGTGCCGGGCAGCAGCGCAGAGCCGGTGCCCCGCAAAACGCGCGCCCAGACCACCACACCGCCTTTCGCACAGCTGGCAACGGCCGGCACGGCAGTCGCGCAGGGACGAGCATGGAGGGAAGGTGCCACAGAGGCAGGCACGACCGCACAGGCAACGGAAGCTGGAGACGGCAGACGGCGAACGGCGGACAGAAGACGGAAGACGGATGACGAGACGGCGGGAGAAAACGGGCAGGCCGGATAAAACGGGTAGAACGGGCAGAACGGCAGTCGTCGCCAATGACGCTATCCCGGCGAAAAGTCACGGAAGAACACAAGGACGAAGAAAAAACCTCGCCGCGCAGAATTTCAGGAACCTCTTTGGTCATTATGTAATCACATCGCAGGAACCCCCGTGTTCTCACCAAAGCAATTATTTCCTACAAACTGATAGAAACCGTAGATGCGCTCGCAAAAATCAAAACAGCAACCGCTGGCATTATCATACGGTCGTTCCGACTGTCTGAATTCAAATCTTTGCATATCCCATATCGTCTCCTAGATCTTCACCCATATTTCTTTCCTCCTCTTTCTTCGTCTGCTCCTCTTCACTTCCCGGACACGCTGCTCCGACTGTAGGCCGCACCTCCAAAGGCTGGCCCTGACCAGCCCTGGTTGATGCTCTGCCGCACAATCTGTGCTGCCGCCTGGTGTGCTGCCATCCGGTCCTTTTGCCGGTACCGTTCCTTGAGATAGCCGGCCGCTTCCGGACGCATCCGCAGAATCCGTAGAATCATGTCGTCCGACGGGTCGGCCTGTGCCTCCCGCCGCTTCTCTTCCTTGGCCTTGCGCATCGTTCCCAGGTTCCGGCTCATCATGATGCTCTTGCCGCGCCGGATCGTCCCCATACTTGCAAAGGCCGGCCCTACAGCGCCCGGCCCGAACCCCGGCGGCGCCGACACCGGCCGGGCCGCCGCCTGGTTCGCTTCCTGGTGCATCTGCTGCTGGGCCCGCTGCGCCGTGGCCGCGGCCATGCGCTCCGACGTCCGGATCAGGTTTTCCGTCGGCTCAAAGTAGAAGAAGTTGAGCGACGCCAGCTCGTGGTACTTGGGCGACTTGAGAATGTCCGCCGGCACGCCCAGCACTTCGCCCGTGGCGTCGTCGCGCGCGTGGAAGAAATCAAACAGCAGCTGCAGCCACTGGTAGACAATGTCCAGCTCGGCCTGCGTCAGCGCCTTTTGCGACGACGGCTTGTCCGACACCGGCGGCACCAGCAGCGACTCGATCGCCATCAGCACCTCCTTCCACAGCCGCGTCATCACCGCCAGCATCGTCGCCCGCGTCAGCGTCTGGTTCATAATGGCAAAGTTGTCGTTAAAGTACGTAAACAGCGGCTGCAGCGCATTCTCCACCTCCGCCGCCAGCGCGCTGCCGCCGCTGCCGCTCGTGCCCGAGCTCGTCGACAGCCCCGTGTTGACGCGGGAGGTCCGCTTCTGCCACAGCGACGCCACCGACGTGATCGACGACGCAATGCCGCGCCCCAGCAGCCCCCGCACCGCCTCGTACGACAACGACGTGTTGATGTGGGCCACCAGCTTGTCCGTCACCTTGCGCACCATGTCGCGCTCCGTCCGCTTCAGATGCCGGAACGCCTTGGCAAAGTGGAACTGGATGTCGTCGCGCTCGCCCTCCATGCTGACACGCAGCAGCAGCCGGCCCTGGGTGTCGAGGTCCAGCCAGAACTCGCGCGGCAGGAAATCGCTGAAATGCAGCGGGTCCAGCTTCAGCGACGTCCGGCCCACAAAGTCGTGGTCGCCAAACGTGTCGTAGTCCCAGATCGTCGCAATGATGTTGAGCGGCCCCGACACCGTAATCTCCACCGACTCGTCCCACCGGGGATGCAGACTGCGCATAATAATCCGCGTCTTGGCCAGCCGCTTCTGGTACTCGTCGCACAGCACCACGTAGGGATCACTCGTGCCCGTCGGGTCGCAGGCTTTGAGGTCCTCTGCCTCGACAATCTTGACGGTGAACACGTACTTTGTGTTCCGCCGGTCCACTGGCTTGATCTCGCCATTGGCCCGCAGCACTTCGGCACATCCGTCGACGTTGACGGTTTTCTCGAGCCGGTCCAGTGCCTGCATGGCGTACTCGATGTTGTTGAGTTTGACAAAGGACTACACGAGTCAGTTCTTCTCTCGTCCTCCCCGCCCTCGCTCTCACTCACCTCGCGGTAAAACTGGAATGGCTCCATCTTCTCCTTCGTGCTCAACGCATCCTTGGCAAACTGCATCCACCGCTCCTGGGTGCTCTTGTTGGCCTGCGCCACCTCCTGTGCCGACGGCCGGTCCATCTCCCGCGTAAACCGCTGCTCTACAATCTCGCAGTACCGCCCAATGCTCGCCGAAAAGGCACTCGCCAAGGCCGTCATAAACTTGGCATGGTGCACGTCGTCGTCCCACTCCAGCTGGTAGATCTGCTCCACGCTCTGGCTAAAGGCCTGGAACGTGTCCACAATCGACAAGCTGTGCCGCTCCTCGTCTGTCGCCACGGCATCTGCTTCGGCCTCGTCCGGCCCACCCACGCCCCCCGGCCGCACCGCGAAGTTGTCCTGCTTGATGGCCTCCTCCACGATGCCCTCCAGCCGCTCCTGCGCGCCCCGGATCCACCGCCACACAAACTCCTCCAGCAGTCCTTCGACGTGAAACCCAAACGGCTGCCCTGGCAGCGACTCCGTGTGGATTTTGCGGATCTCCACCAGCTCCTTGTACAGGTCGAAGCCGTCCTGCATGTTGACCTCGAGCCCGCGCGCCTTGGCCACGTCAATCACCCGCTCAATGATCGCCCGCGCGTCCTGCTCAAAGCTCGGGAACACCGTCGCCACCAGCTCGTCAAACGGCCGCACCCCCAGAATGTCGGGGTTCTTGCGGTACCGCTTGCGCGTCCGCTCGCACACACCCACCACGGCCTGTCCCAGGGCCACCACGTGCCCAAAGTCCCACTCGTCCTCCTCTTGCGGCACGTGCTCGTCCAAGAACGACCGGTACACGGCGGCTGCCCGCTCGTGCAGCGCCTCGCGCAGGGCATCGGCAAACTGCTCCACGGCCTCGGGCCGCGCCGCAAACAACTCGTCCGGGTCAATGTGGTCCCGGATGAACATGAGCGACGGCCCGATCGAGGGCGGCTTCGCCTCGTAGCACCGCGTGGCCACCTCCAGCAGCTCCCGCAGCATGGCGTCGTGCATCTTGAGCAGCACCTGCTGGTAGCCGGTGTAGTCGATAAACGTCCACCGACTGCTCTCCAGGTCCTGCAGCGCACTGCCATACTGCTGAATGGGCGGCGGCTTCTTGCCGTGCGTCAGGTGGTCGAAGCTCGCCTTCTGCTTGACGTCTTCAAAGATCTCGTAGACGGCCTCGGCCGGCAGGTCCTGCTCGAGATACTTTTGGGCGCCCACGTCCAGCAGCACGACCGCCCGCGTCGACTGGGTCAGCCGCCAGTGCACGGCCAGCTCCACCAGCAGCTCCACCGACGGGCGCAGCAGCGGGACAGCCTCAGACACGACGGCGGACTCGTCCGGGTGGGCCAGGTCGTGGGTCATGGCCTGCTTGAGGATGAAGCGGTAGCAGGCGCGGGCGTCGGGCGGGATAAACGTATAGGCGGGCAGGTCGCCGAGCTCCTCGTCGTCCAGGTCGTCCATGAGCGAGAGGGCCGAGAAGCCAAAGGAGCCGTCGGTCCCGAAAGCCCCGCCAATGACCGAGCCCGTGCCCGAGGAATTGTCGCCGTCCCCACCGTCGGACTGGGCCGAGATGACTCTGCCCAGATCGGCATAGGTCTTCTCGCCACTGCTGTAGAGCGAAAAGGGGCGGGCAGGCAGCGGTTTGCCGGCGACGGGCGAGGACACGGCCGAGTCGGTGGTAGAGGTCTTGGCCAGTTCGGGGCGGGCGCGCAGAATATCGAGCATGAGCTGGGTGAGCTGGTGAATCTCATTCTTCTTCCACTCTTCGTAGGCGTCGTCGACGTCAAAGTCCTGGCGCCGCAGGGCACCGGGCATGCCGGCCGTGAGGCGCTGCTGGTACTGCTTGAGGTCCTTGAGAGCAGCTTCTTCGGTCCAATCGGACAGGTCGCGGTCGAGGTCGACCTGGATCTCGTCGAGGGTGCGGCCAAAGATGTCGGCGACGGTCTGGACGAGAGGCATGTCCTTGACTTCGTAGGTCAGGGGGATTTCGACCTCGACGGTCTTGCGCTCGCCCGTCTGGCCGGTGTCAATGTACAGGTCCTGGTCGTTGGTGAGCAGTTTCTTCTCGAGGGTCGTGAGGCGGGCCATGAGTTCAGGACGGCCCTGGTCGCTGTTGTGGTCGCGCAGGACGCTGCTGACGAGGCGGACGAAGAGGGCGACGTGGCGGTCGACGAGCAGTTTCCAGGCGTCGTCTTCGGCGGTCTTGCCGCGGCCCTGGGCCTTGCTGGCGGAGGTGTAGAAGATGAGAATGAGCGGTTCGATCTTGCGGTCCTTGTCGATGCTCTTGCGGAAGGTGTTGGCCGTGAAGGCCGTGTAGGCCTCGCCAAAGGTGCGTTTGACGGCGGCATCGTTGTAGCCGGGCATCTTCTCCTTGCCCTGGAGGATGCCCATCATGCGTTTTTCGAGGGCCGAGCGGAAGCTATGGGGCAATTTGAGGCTGGAGTCCTTGCTGCTGCTGCCGCTGCCGCCGGTGGGCATGAACTCCTTCATAAGGTCGCCGAGGCTGCTGGCGGTAGAGGCGCGGGGCCTCGTCTTGGGAGCAACGGCGACATATTCCTTCCGTTTCTTGCGAGGTTGCAGCAGGTAGTGCAGAAAGGCAATGCGGAGGGCATAGCTGTAGCCCTCTTCGGGGGTGACGTCGCCGAAGAAGCGAGAGGCCACACGCGACCGGCGAGCACTGAGACGGGAGACGATGCTGCTGCGGCTGGGCCGAGACGTGTGCGTAGTCGCCGTCGACATTGCCGCCGGGAGGCAGGGCAGACGATCTAGGTGTGTTTCTGTATTGTTTGACGTGGGTTGATTGTGCTTTGCTTTGTTTTTGCGTCGTTTGGATTTTGCTTGGGGGTTTGGGGGCTTGCTTTCTGATTTTGATTTTGGTCTTTTTCTCTTTTTCTCTTTTTCTTTTTCTCTTCTTTTCTCTTTTGATTCAGGGGAAGAGGGGTCGAAAGCGCGGTCGGGACAAGAAAAAAGGGGCCGTTCGCCGGCCAAGGATTAGTCGAGCGTAGTGAGCAACGGACAAAGAACGACGGCGTCGTTGTTTGGTGGTGGTGGCGTTTGCAGAGGGTTGAGGTTGTCGTGGTCGTGGGCGGTTCGTGATTGTTGAGACTGGCGGAAGGGAGAATATGTGGAAACGGCCGTGCTGGCAATTAAGATAGTACGGAGTACGGAGTACAGGGAAGGAGGGAAGGAGAGAAAGAGGGAAAGAGCGGCCAGATGCAGACGTCATCTGCGCCCGCTTTGTTTCAACGACTGCCGACTGCTAATTGAATACGAGCGTTTCAGGCCACTAGATACGAGTTGGACACAGATACGGAGCCTCACGTGGTGAGTCGGAAGAGTGGCAGAATACGAGTGCCGCAAGCGATTGGGAGACCCAGCGTTGGCGGTCGATCTGCTACGGGGTACTTCGTACAACCGTATCTTGTTTTTTGTACGGAGTACTCCGTACTCGTATCTTTGGTCTCCGTAATACTCGTACTCCGGTATTCTCATACCCACGTATGCATGTAACGGGACTTGAAACGGACTCCAGCGACCGAAACGGACCGTCACACTCAGGCTGTCCAGCGCTGCAGCCTCCTGTCACCACTAATTTCCACGTAAACCCCACCTGCCTAAGCCAGCCGTCGCAGCTCGGCTTACTTAACCTGTTAACCGCCGTCTCATCCACTATTCGCCCGTTTCACCATCTCACCTTCTGCTGCTTCGCTTTCGCCTCACTTTGTCTTCCTCTTCTTCTCTTGCTGCTATTTTCGTATCTTCCCATCTCCCTCCCCTCCTCTCCCCTCCGTCTCCTCCGTCTCCTCCTCTCCGTCCCCGTCTCCGCTCCCTCTCTCTCTCTCTTCGTCTGCCTTTCCCCATTTTTTCTTCTTTCGCGCCTTGTCTCTGTCGATTTCCCCCCCTCTTTCAACCGCTTGCGATCTTGCGATCCTGTGATCCTGCCACCTCGTCCTCCTGCGATCCCGCCCTCCTGCGACGCCCTTCCCTCCTCTTCGCCCCCTGCTCTCTCTCCGCTTTCTCCCTGCGCAGCCTCGTGCCTCTCCCCGCCGAGGGCTTCTCATTTGCTGTGGCCCGCCATGGGCAATATCTCCAGCCGCCCCGATGAGGGCGGCACGGTCTTTGTTCGCGACCAGAGCCGCTGTTCGTCTGCCGCACCCTCTGTCTCCCTGGCGCCTCTTCTGACTCTCTGACTCTCTGCCTCTGCCAGTATCCATCGCCTCCCTCGTCATCACCTCCCCACAGCGAGGCGCCACCGTCCAGATCACCCCGAATGCCTTCCCCGCGACCCGCTTCACAGCTTCTCGACCGCTGGGAGAATCGTCTCCGGTGGAATATATACAAGTCTGTTGTTCTCTTGCTGCTCTTGCTGGTATCTACGCCTTCCAGTTCTAACCGTGCAGGACCCCGACTACCCCCTCGCCCCCTCGTTTCTCCTCAAACTCTCCAACGAAGAAGACCTCATTTTCACCTTCACCTTTGTCATGCGGCAGACTCCTTCGGCCGCCACACCCTCCACGGCCACCTCGACAACCACGGCTCCCTCGCCTGCCGATGCCAATGGCCCGGCCGCCCTCGCGGATACCAACATTAGTGGTCTGACCTACGTCTATGCGTCCACGGCGCGCGAAGTCGAAAATCTCGTCACCCGCGAGTTTCATGCCGATCCAAACCTCCACAAGAATGCCAATGTCGAACTCGTCGGTGACTACTCCACCGGCGGCAGCCCCTCCGTCACTTTCCACTGGACCTGGAAGTGGAGACCTCCCAAGGCGGTCGAGGATAGAGGAGGTGGTTGGCGAAACTCTTGCAGCGTATGTCTTCTCGGATTTCTTTGGCTCCTTTGGCTCCTTTGGATCCTCTGGATCCCCCCCCTCCCCTCGGGCTCCCCCCTCTCTGACCAGAACCTCTAGTTCGTCGAGTATGACTCACGTGCCCACATGCTGCACACCTTGGCCAGCTTCTCTTTTTGGGTCTCCAGTATGGCGTCTCGTCTTGTTCCACCTTTTTGCCTTTCCTCATCTCCTCAACCCCCAGGACACCTTCTGACCTGTGCTCTTGTGCTGCAGACACAAACCCCTATTTCAGTCACCCTAGCTCCCCTGTGCCTCCTTTCCAGCTGAGCGCCGCACCTCCCAAAATACGGGTTGCCTCTACCCAGTCCGTCGACGCCCGCCTCAACTCCGCCGTCGAAGAAGAGCCCAGCTCGCCTCGTATCCTCGTCGAGTCGGCTTCTACTGCCGCCGTGGCCTCCCAGCCACCCTCCACTGCCACCTCCTCCATGGCACCCCCCTCCGAACCCGTCAAGGTCGACATCTCCTGTCCGCGCCCGGGAGACGATGTCGCCGTCGCCGACGATGGCCCCGTATTTCGGGCCACCATCAAAGTCCTCGAGCAGAAGACGGGCAACATGCGCACCCAGATGAAGAAGATCATCAAGAAGGCCGAACACGCCCACCTCGCCCAGATGGAGGCCAACGACGCCTTCTCGGCCTTTATCGACGCCCTCCGCGAGACCTCCTCCACCAATGCGAACGCCGTCCAGCCCGCCATCGACCACTACTTTGACAAGATCGCCCGTGAGATCCTCTCTTACGAGCGCCAGAACTCTTTGAATCTCCAGCGCATCGTCATCGACCCCCTCAACCGCCTCTACACCTGGGACATCAAGCAGGCCGAAGCCAAGAAACGCGACTTTGAAGAGGAGAGCAAGGACTACTACTCTTATGTCGGCCGCTACCTGGGCCAGCGTCACGACTCCGTCAAGGCTAAGAAGCTTGCAGAGAGTGACACCAAGTACCAGACCAAGCGCCGCAACTTTGAGCTCAAGCGCTTCGACTACTCCTCCTTCATGCAGGATCTGTCCGGCGGCCGCAAGGAACAAGAAGTCCTCTCCCACCTGACCCGCTATGCCGACGCCCAGGCCAAGACATTTCTCGGCACCGCCCAGAAGGTCGATGGCCTGCTGCCCCAGCTCGAGGCCTTGTCCAGCGAGGTCCAGCTGGCCGACAAGGAGTACCAGTACCAGCGCCGCGAGCGCGAAGAGAAGCGGCGTCTGCTGGAGAAGAGCACGGCTTATGTGGAGCCCGACTCCTCCACCCTCCCGTCGGCCGGCAACGGCAGCAGCTCCAACGGCGTTGGTATCGTCGGCGCCGGTGGCAGTGGCGGTACAGGCAGTGGCACCGCGTATTCTTCCGACACGGAACTCGGACGGGCCGACAGCACCGGCTCTCAGCTGCGTACCGGAAGCACCCCCAGCACGATGGCCAATGCTGCCGACCTTTCTCGCTCGCCCGGCAGCAGCTCCGCCAGCCAGCACCTGGCCGTCGGCAGTCCGCAGCAGAACTCCAAGTTCAAGGGCATCCGGGATCTCGAGGAGCGCGATCCCATCCATGCTGCCATGCTCGAGAAGAATTCCAACCCGCGCAAAGAGGGCCTGTTGTGGGCTCTCAACCGGCCAGGCGGCCATGTCGATCCCCGCGCCGCCTTGAACAAACAGGGCTGGCACAAGTGCGTCATCCCTCTTTTATCTTGTCTTCGTGTTCTCCCCACTAACCGTCAGATTCTGGATTGTCCTGGACCAGGGAAAGCTGTCCGAGTACAGCAACTGGAAGCAGAAACTCGACCTGCACATGGATCCCATTGATTTGCGTATGGCTTCGGTCCGTGAGGCGCGCAATGCCGAGCGCCGCTTTTGCTTTGAGGTCATCACGCCGCAGTTCAAGCGTGTTTACCAGGCCACCTCCGAAGAGGACATGAACAGCTGGATCACGTCCATCAACAATGCCCTGCAGAGCGCCGTCGAAGGCGGCATGCGTGACCGGCGGTCCATGTCTATCTCGCCGGCCCCCGGCTCGGCTGCCTTCCCCGGCCGCGACATTGGCTCCATCCTGACCGGCAAGAGCTCGTCGCTCAGTCACGGTCACCGCGGTGCCGGATCCATTACCCAGGCCCTGCCGGGCAGCGCGAGCGGCATTCCGACACGCCGGATTACGGTGGGAGCCCGTCCGAGCACGCAGCGATCGAGCGGCAGCTTTGAAGAGAAGCCGGACAAGCTGTTGCAGATGCTGCGGGAGAACGACCAGGGCAACTGCTGGTGTGCGGACTGTGGCTCCGGCGCGAAGGTGGAGTGGGTCTCGATCAACCTGGCCATTATCCTGTGCATCGAGTGCAGCGGCATCCACCGGTCACTGGGGACACACATCAGCAAGGTGCGGTCGTTGACGCTGGACATTACGTCGTTTACGCCGGACATTGTCGAGCTGCTGCTGTTGGTGGGCAACCGGGTGGCCAACATGGTCTGGGAAGCGAGGCTGGAGCAGGCGACGAAGCCGACGGCGCAGGCGAACCGGGAGCAGCGGTTGCGTTTCATCACGAGCAAGTATGTGGACCGGGCGTTTATCGAGCCCATCTCGTCGACGCTGTCGCGGTACTCGACGTCCGAGGAGACGCTCCTGGCGGCGATCAAGCGGAACGAGATCCAGCAGGTGATTTATGCGCTGGCGCTCAAGGCGAGCCCGAACGCGACGGACAAGTCGCGCGGCACGCATGCCGTGTTTCTGGCGCTGGCAGCCGCAGACCCGGCGTCGCCCTCGGGCACGCCGCCGTCGCTGGCCTCGGCGCCGCCGGAGATCCGGGTGGTGCCGTTCCCGGTGGCCGAGCTGCTGGTGCAGAACGGCGCCGAGATCCCGACGACGCCGCCGGCGATTCCGCTGAGCCGCAGTGCGCAGCTGTACCTGGAGGCCAAGCGGGGCCGGACGGCCGGGCTGAGCCTGCACACGGCCAACATCAGCGCGGCGCCGGTCGACAGTGTGGGGGCGAGTCCGTCGGTGATGTCGTCGCCGGGGGCGGCAGCCATGGACCGGCTGGCACGGGAACGGGAGGCGCGGCTGCAGAAGCGGGTGAGTGCTGGGGGGCGGTTGGCAAAGAGTCCGATCCCCGAGCGGTAGCGCCTTGGCTTCGGGGCGCGACGGGGCAGCCAGAACCACGGCTGGTGCTGGTGTGCCTTTGGATGTGACACCTCTGAGGAGGCAGGCCAGACGGGCCAGAGAGGCCAGAGAGGCCAGAGAGGCCAGACAGATCAGAGAGGCCAGACAGATCAGACGAGAAAGGCTGGCAAGGCCAGTGAGGCCAGTGAGGCCAGCGAGAGTGAGGCTAGTGTAGCCGAGGTCAGCCAGGTCAACCAGGTCAACCAGGTCAACCAGGCCAACCAGGCCAACCAGGCCAACTAGGCCAACCAGGTCAAGAGGACAGACGCCACACTGTCCAGTATGTGAGCCACACACACAACACAGAGACGAGTGGCCAGAGGTATAATGTTAATGGTTGGGTATGAACTTGGCGAACCGCCTTTGGATGGGGCGCTTTAATGACGGAGTCCCTTGCCGCTGTATTTCTTTTTTGTTTTTCTTCTCCTTCCCCTTTTTCTTTTCCTCCATCGCCTTTCCGGCTTGCCCTCTCCCCTGCAGTCTGCCCGGTCGGCAAATGGAGTGCCATGCTTTATGTTCCATCTTTGTACGTTTTTCCATCTGCATACCGGTGTGAGATTCAGGATCGGGTATGATTCTTGGTTTGGGTCACGCATGGAAAATGGAAAAATCAGGGCATATATATATATGCTGTGTATTGTATCTTGATTAGGCCCCAGAGGCCGACGGCCAGGACTCGCAAATATCAAACAAGAAAAAGTAAAAAAAAAGAACAATTCCATTAGGCATAGGCCGATGCTAAAAACTTTTTGGCAGGGGATGTGATCCCCCATATCCTCCGTTTCCTTCTTCCTGGACCCGAGCGGACAATACAGAGGAGATGGAAATGCAGTATGCGAGCAGATGGGAGTCAAATGGCAGATGGCAGATGACAGGAAGGAGAATAGAAAAGAAGAAAAAAAGAAAAAAAAGAAGAAGAAAGAAAAAAAAGAAAAAAAAGAAAAAGAAAAAGAAAAAGGAAGAGAAAAACAAAACAAGCATGCCCCTGTGCCGGCTCCCAACCAGAACAAAACAAACCGACGCTGCCACATCCCAGAAATCAATCACGTGCACATATTCTCAATGTCACGTGCCATAAACAGTTCGGGTCCCCCCATCCCCTGTCGACCTTACCGACCCTTGCCCTTGTTGGCCTTGCCTTTTCCCTTGGCCGGCCCGCCAATGTCCGTCTTGCTCAGCGTGCCGTCCGTGTCGCCGTCGAACAGCGCCGGGTCGCCCCGGTCGCCGTGCTCCATAAACACCTCCGCCTGCTGGTAGTCGGCCGGACGCATCTCGTGCGGCGTCTTCTTGCCCGCGGGCTCGGTCTCCTTTGCCAGCTGCTGGCTCTTGGTGAAAATCTTGACGGGCGGCTGGTGGCTCTTTTGGCTCTTCTGACCCTTCTGGGTCTTCTTTTCGGGCGTGGCCGAGGCCGAGGCCGATGCCACCTCCTCGGTCACCTCGACGCGGTTGATGGCACTCAGCAGCGTGCGCTGGCGCGTCAGTCCGCCGGCGACGGCGCCGCGACGGTTCACCTGCAGGCCGGCGACGCCGCCAACGAGCCCGTCGGTGCTATCCGTCAGGCTCGTGGGACCAGTCGGGCCCTGCATCCACGGGTGGGCCAGGCACTGGTCGACCGTGTAGCGGCGAGCCGGGTCGACGACGAGCATGGCGTCAATGAGGTCCACTGGCAGCGTTAGATCAGGGATCAGAGATGAGAGGCAGGCGGGAAGACTTACGTGCTGGATCGCCTACCGAGTCCCAGTAAGGCGAAGGGTAGTTGAAACGACCGCTGCGGATCTGCTGCGTCATGTTGTAGGGAAACTCGCGGGAGCACAACTCGTCGGAAAAGGGCGGGAAGCCACAGAGACAAATGTAGAGAACGACGCCGAGAGACCAGATGTCGACGGCCTTGGTGTACTTGCGATGGCGGTTGTCGGCGAGGATCTCTGGGGCGACATAGCTGGGGGTGCCACAGAGGGTCGTGGTGAAGGACTCCTCGCCAATGATCTTGGCGAGGCCAAAGTCGGCCAGCTTGACGTGCAGGTCGCGGTCGATGAGCAGAATGTTCTCGGGCTTGATGTCGCGGTGGACAATGTTGCGTTCGTGCTGGGATGTTAGGGAGGCCCACGAAAAGAAGCAGCAGAAATCAGAAAACGTACCAGATATTTCACGCCGGCCAGCAGCTGCTTAAAGAGCTTGCGGGTCTCGTCCTCGGTCAACTTGGAATTCATAATGATGTAGTTGAATAGCTCGCCCTCGGGGGCCAGCTCGAGAACGAGGTAGACAGAGCCCTTCTCGTGGAAGGTGTCCTTGAGACAGAGCACGTTGGGGTGGCTGACACCCATGAGGACGGCGATCTCCTGCTGCAGACCCTCCATCTTGGAGCGGTCGTCCATGCCGGGCGGCATGGTGAAGATCTTGACGGCATAGCGCTGGCCGGTGGCCTTCTCGACACACAGATAGACCTCGGCAAAGTGGCCCTTGCCGAGTTTCTGCTGCAGCGTGTACTGCTGGTGGAAGGCGTTGGACTGGCGGCTGCGGGGGTACCGGAAGACGAAGCGCTCGCGGTCGAGGACGGCGATCTCGTCGTTCTCCTGCAGCTCGCGGCGCTGGTTGCGGCCGACGAGGGCCTCGTTGACAAAGGTGCCGTTGGCCGAGAGGTCCTCGAGCACGGCGACGGTGTCGTGGCCCTTGTGCTCGGCAAAGATGAGGCAGTGGCGGTTGGAGACGAGCAGGTCGGAAACGACAATGTCTGGCTGTCAGTGTCTGAAAGGGCAGTCCTATCCAAAGAACGTACCACACTCGGGATGCCGCCCGATCAGGTATCCGCCCGAACGGGCGCTCTCCGACTTCTTCTTGCCCCTCTTCTTGGACCCGGCAGCAGCAGCGGCAGCGGCCTCGGCCTCGTCGGCGTCGGGCAGCCGTCGTTTGAGCACGAGGCTGTGGCTGCTGTTGCGTGCTTCCAGCGGCAGCAGATAGCCCCAGACGCCCTCCTTGACCTCGTCCTTGACCTCTTCCAGCAGAGCGGCGTTCGGGTCTATGAGCTGCGACGGCAGGGCCTGCGTGTCCTGCGGCTGGGACGACAGCAGAGAGCTGCTCTCGGCGTCTCCGGACGCACCGCTGCGGCGGACCACCTGGCTAGGGCGGCCCTCGGGCGGCGTGGCCGTAGGCTCCTTATAGCGCTGATCGGCCGAGTCCTGCGGGGAGAGGTAGGTCGTGGAAGACGTGGTGGTGGCCGTGGCCGTGGCTGTGGCCGGCGTTGTGGCTGTGGTCGTGGCTGTGGCGGCTGAGTCGACGCGCTGGGACAGCCGCTCCGATCGCCGCGGCTTCTTGGCCTCGAGGGCCGATTTCTCAGAGGCGTCCGGTGTGGTGTGCTGCTGGGCGCGGAGGCGGGTTAGCCAAGAGTGTATGGCGCGGGTGACCGCGCGGGCCACTGTGCCGGCGAGTCTGCCGACGATCTTTCCCACAGAACGAGCGGCCATCGGAAAGAGGGTGAAAAAAGGAGACGAGACCAAAGAGAGAAAAACGAGCAAAACGAGCAAAAACATACACGAGGCCTCTTGTGGCTGGCCTCTTTGCGAGGAGCCATTTTTGGAGAGGTGGAACAGTCTCGCCGTACGGAACAGTTTGTCACTCTTATCACTTTGTTGGAGGTCGCCCAAAGGAACGTGACGGCAGGAGAGGGCAAAAAAAATAAGACGGCAGAAAACTCGACAGCTGACGGGTTGAGCTGCAGGTGTGTGCGTGTGACAATGTGGGTGGTGTGTGATTGGAAATGCGAACAGGTCAAGGGAAACCGAGAAAAAAAGAGAAAGGATGCAAGAAATGATGCACAAGACAGCCGCAGGCGGGCCGCTATGGAGCCTTTTGGCGAGGCAGCAGGATGGAGATGTGCCTTTTTTGCCAGAGTTGAGCCTCCAAATCCAGTTTGCCCATTGGCAAAACAGCCTGACTCAACGCTGGCAGCTGGGTGGCCCGACGCGCCTGCCCATTCTACAGTGTCCGGCCATCTGCGCTAAGCCCTGGTAGCGATAGCCTTACATGCAGGGGATAGGAGCCTGTGAGCGCGTCTGTGTGGTGTATGTGCATGTTTGGGTTATATGCATGACTGTTGTTGCATATTCAGCAATCCGGGCTGCTGCCTGGTTTCGGCCTCCATCAGCCCGGCTGCCGGTAACCTGAGTCTACGGAGTACGATACTATATAGTAGCAGTGTTCATAGTATATATTCTAATACTCTGCATGCCTAATGCTCCATATCAACTTCCAGCCAATACGACGTCGAATCTCGTACGAGGCCTGCTACTTGTACTCGTTGCCTGACTGGACAATCTTTTTTCCGCCAATACCAACCCCCGGCCCGTGTGTCCGGCCTCGTGACGGCCTCTGATCACGTTGCCGGAAGAACCCCGGGTGGTCACTGGGTAGGCACTGGGTAGTCGCTAGCTGTGTGGCCTGTCGGCCGGCGAATTAGTCGAAATAGTTGAAATAGTATCGTACTACAGAGTACAATGTCTCTCCGTGCGGCCCGATCGGACAATGGTCACCGGGTAAAATACCCCTTTTGGGCTCTTACAGGTAGACTCGGTTTCCGTGCCGAATCCAACATTTGTGGAGAGTTTCCCCATGGGCGGCAGGATGGGATGGCTGGGATACCTGGGATACCTGGGATGGCTAGGATTCCTGGCAGGCCAGGCAGGCCAGGCAGGCCCGTCCCAACTTGTTCAGACCCTGTTAGACGTCCCAAGTGGACAAAGTTTGGCTGATTTTAATCTGCCAAAGTCACGCACTCGCTGCGTGATGGGCCCATCCGTGACCGCACCGACATTTACCTGGCACGTACTCTACCAATATGGTGACATCCAGTGGGGTGGACTGCCCGCCCTCGCCTAGGATACTCCGTATACCACCTCAGATTCTCCGTCCCCGCGGCGCTGTCAGTCCATTCGCTACCAGCAGTAGCAGCAGAACTGCACAGACGCTTGAGGCGGCTCACGATCTTGGAGATCCGCCCGGAAAAGTTGCACGACGCATCGTCCAGTCTTTAGGCCAAAGCAACCTGACCGACGGCACAGGTTGACGATGTTTCTGGCGATCCTTCCCCGTTTGACAGATGGAGGGTGTGCCTGCAAACCTGCCCCTTGGGCTACTGAGCACGCGGCCGACACGAGCGGTGGTGTTCCAGAATCCCGAGGAGAAGGACGCTGATCAGGACGCGGATCGCAGATAGCTCGGCCATTGGCCAATGGCGGACGGCGAGGGCGAGGACCATCGTCTCTTGGGGCTCTTCTCCAGCCGAGGTCCACGACTCCATGAGTCCACGACTCCATGAGTCCACGACTCCATGAGTCCACGACTCCATGAGTCCACGACTCCATGAGTCCACGACTCCATGAGTCCACGACCGACTTGGCCTCGCCTGACAACAGGCTCGGCCGGCGCAACTTGCTGGCCGCGACTGCCGCCGAGCAATTCGGCGCAATTGTGGACTGGAACATGAGGTCGAGAGAAACTCGCCGTGTTGACGAAGGTGGCTGCAGATGCCATGCTGCCTGACGGACATGCCAAGGGCAGAACCGTGGTCGTGGTCCAGCTGGGGCCACTGCCGGTGACGTAACAAGGTAGCAAACGTTGACTACATGGTTGCTAAAGACTGTCAAATGCTCGTCCGTCTACAGAGATTGTACGGGGTACGGATTTGGGCTGTAAGTCAACGCCGCAGAGGTTACGACACACACACTTGGCAGCACCCCAAATCCTCTGGACTCTGTCAGCAATTGGTCAACAAGCTACAGAGGGCTTGGCCTGGCTTGGCTTGGCCGGCTTGGCTGGCTTGGCCGGCCATCATCTGGGGTAGTGCCCGTGCAGCCTAGACAAGTAGCTCCTGGCGTTTTTCTCCGTCACAAGGTCGTCTTGCCATTCGTCGACGATGTTGCCCTGCGGAGCAACCGGGCCTTGGAGGCTTCGGCTATCGTCCTGGAAGTTGGCCGACCATCGGCCCATATCCGGTAGACCGCAGATCTCGAGAAACTCGGTGAAAAAGAAACGCCGCCCAGCAAGTCGACCTGTCCATGGAGATGCTAATACGCGTAGAGTAAAGCAACGGTGGTTGTACCCCACCATTGTCACCAAGAGGAGAAACTATGGGAAATAAGGTAAAGCTCGTGCCGGGCCCACTGGAAGAGGGCAAGGTCCAATGAGGAATGGATAGGCCGTGCTGGAATTTAGATGGAAATATACAACTCAGACACACCAGGCCTCCTCGTCTGAGCAAACAAGGAAATTCGCCTTCACGCATGCCTTTCTTCGCCCCCAAGCAAGATCGTGGGACGAGTATCTACAGAGTGGAAAAAGAAAAGACATGCTAGATAGCTCGTAGCTCTCAAAATCTGTTCATGCAGCTCGATCCTTCGGAACTAACGGAAACTAAGTCACGGACCAGTCAAGACGGACGTCCTCCACCTTGTGCAACAGGCGATATTCTCTCTCCTCGGCCCTTGTCTCTGCGGAAGGCTCCGCAAAATAAAGAACACCCCCCCGTCGACCTGGTGATGTCCACGAGTACGTCACCGGATGAAGTCCGGCAATATGCAATTCTATTCGTGCAAGGAATACTAGTCAACTTCCCACTTCCGACAGCTGCCCATCCGTTCTCGCAGCTCTTAGTCAACACCCTTCCACCTCCTATGCTGTACACCGTAGTACAGTGTAGTACCGGACCGCCCGTTTAGTGGCTGCCCGGGCAAGATACCCAATTAGGCGCCGCCATGCTGGGGTTCATTTCCCATTCACCCTAAAAAGTCTTAAAAAGTCTTGCGGGGAAGCTCCCCCATGGGGTCTACCGGCTCAAATCGGTGACTGCCGGCCAGGAAGATTGTTGCATCCCAGCCAGCCCGCCCAAACGGACCGACTCTGCTGCCTGCGTAGTAGAAAAATATCCGCCCAGCATCCAGTATTGCATGACCGGCAACACTAGGTCTTTCCTCTTGTCACGGGAAAGGCTAAATAGAAAAAATGAAGCCAGACATGTCGACTTTCAGGCAAAAATGATCGTAAGCTTTGACCGCAGGATCGGCAGAGAACCGGATGGCCCACGGTCAGCAAACAGTCAGCATGGCCAGGGGGACGATCGCGGCCTGCAATTCTCCGTACGCACTCTGTGCGACGACTATATAGTCTCCCGTGTGCCCGCCCTTCTCCTCGCTGGATCGGCAGGACCGTGTCAGCTCGCCTCTCAACCGCCCTCCTGCGACTTCAACCATGCATTCCGAGACGCTCAACATTGGCCTGGCCGTCCTGGCCACTGCGGCCGGCGGCCTTGCCACAGACGTCATCACAGACGACACTTACTTTTATGGCTTGTCCCCTCCCGTCTACCCGTCGCGTACGTTGGTCTCTTAGCCCCTTGGCCTCTTGACACACACACTAACGAACAGCCAACGGCACCGGCACCGGCAACTGGGCCACGGCCTACACCAAGGCACAAGCTCTCGTGGCCGAGATGACGCTCGAGGAAAAGGTCAACCTGACGGCCGGCGTCAGCACCTCGACCGGCTGCTCTGGATACGTTCCGCCCATTGAGCGCCTGGGCTTCCCGGGCCTCTGCGTCACAGATGCCGGCAACGGTGTGCGTGGGACCGACTTTGTCAGCGCATGGCCCAGCGGTCTGCATGTGGGAGCATCGTACGTCTTTCTCCTGAAGCTCTTGGGGCCAGCCCACTAACAAGGCGCAGGTGGAACAAGAAACTCGCGCTCAAGAGAGCGGTGGCCATGGGCAAGGAGGCCCTGAAAAAGGGGGTCAACACCCTTCTGGGACCAGTCGTCGGCCCCATGTTCCGACTCGCCGAGGGTGGACGTAACTGGGAAGGTGAGCTCAACACGGGCATGCCGTACTCGGTACGGAGTACGAGACATGGAGCCAGCGCTAATACCCACAGGCTTTGCTGCCGATCCATATCTCAGCGGCCAGCTCGTGGCCGAGACCGTCACCGGTCTTCAGGACTCTGGCGTGATGGCCTGCGTCAAGGTAAGCCTGTCGACGAGCCCGCGCAAAGCAAAGCACAGCACTGACAAAGCAGCATCTCATCGGCAACGAGCAAGAGACCCAGCGGGTTCCCAACGGCAACATCTCGTCCGTCTCGTCCAACATCGACGACGCCACCCTGCACGAATACTACCTGTGGCCCTTCCAGGATGCCCTGAATGCGGGCGCTGCCAGCGTCATGTGCTCCTACAACCGGCTCAACAACTCGTACAGCTGCCAGAACAGCAAGCTGCTGAACGGCATCCTCAAGGAGGAGCTCGGCTTCCAGGGCTTCGTCATGTCCGACTGGGACGCGCTGCACGGCGGCTACGCCGCTGCCGATGCCGGCCTCGACATGGTCATGCCCGACTCGTCTGGCTACTGGGGCGACTACCTGGTCGATGCCGTCGTCAACGGGTCTTTTGCGGAGTCCCGTGTAGATGACATGGCCACTCGGTACGTCGCATGACATCCGCTCCTTTTTTTTTACTTGCTGACCCCTTTAGGATCATTGCTTCGTGGTACCAGCTGGGCCAGGAGAGCACCGTCACCGAGCCCGGCTACGGCATGCCGGCCAACGTGGCGAAGCCGCACGAGATTGTGGACGCCGTCGATCCCGACGACAATGACATCCTGCTGCAGGGCGCCATCGAGGGCCACGTGCTGGTCAAGAACACCGGATCGCTGCCGCTGCAGAAGCCTCGCCAGATCTTCATTGCCGGCTACTCGGCCCGCGAGCAGGACCAGAACTCCAACCTCTACACCACCTACGGCTGGTCCTTTGCCGGCGAGTCGTCCTACGAGACCACCCTGCTCTACGGGACCTCGTTTGTCTCGGCCAACCCCGAGACCCGCTCGCCCGTGGCTGCCGTGAACGGCACCCTCTTCGGCGGCGGCGGCTCCGGTGGCGTCTCCGAGTGGACCGTGGTCTCGCCCTTCCACGCCCTCATGAGCCGCGCCCTGGCCGACGGCACCAAGCTCATGTGGGATCTGCTGTCGCCCACGCCGAAGCCCGTGGGCTCGTCCGACGCCTGCATCGTCTTCGGCAACGCCTTTGCCACCGAGTCCATGGACCGCGGCGGCCTGCGTGACAACTACACCGACGACATGATCGAGAGCGTCGCCAACGGCTGCGCCAACACCATTGTGGTCCTCCACAACGCCGGTGTCCGCATCGTCGACACCTGGATCGACCACCCCAACATCACCGCCGTCATCCTCGCCCACCTGCCCGGCCAGGAGAGCGGCAACGCGCTCGTGTCCCTGCTCTACGGCGAGTCCGACTTCTCCGGCCGCCTGCCCTACACCGTCCCCAAGACCGAGGAGGACTACGACACCCTGCTGTCGGCCAACATCGGCGAGGACGAGTACGAGTACTTCCCCCAGGCCGACTTCGACGAGGGCGTCTACGTCGACTACCGCCACTTTGACCGCGCCGACATCACGCCGCGCTACGCCTTTGGCTACGGTCTCAGCTACGCCAACTTCTCCTTCAGCCAGCTGCACATCTCCGCCAACGCTTCCCAGTCCGCCTACCCGTCGTGGCCCATCGTCCAGGGCGGCCGTGGCGATCTCTGGAGCGTCGTCGCCCGCGTCTCTGCCGTCGTCACCAACACCGCCGCCGTCTCCGGCCAGGCTGTGCCCCAGCTGTACATTGGCATCCCCGGTGCCCCCGTCAAGCAGCTGCGTGGCTTCGAAAAGGTCACCATCCCCGCCGGCGGCCAGGCCACCGTCACCTTCCCGCTCACCCGCCGCGACCTCAGCGTCTGGGACGCCAGTGCCCAGGAGTGGAAGTTGCCAGGCGGCAACTACTCCGTCTATGTTGGCGCCGACAACGGCGATCTGCCATTGCAGGGCAGCATGACGGTGCTCATCAAGTCATAGGGGTTGCTTAGTCATTAATTACAAGTCTCAATTACATAGTCCAATAGTTTATGAATCCAACGATCCGCCTCCATGATATACTCTGCTCTGGGTGTATTTGTAGAATCTCCACTCTATGGAGACAAGTGCCGATGTCTGAACCTCTTCCGTAGACAAGCTTTACTACGTAACCGAGCCGGCAACGTTCCTATAGTTTCCATGTTACAATAACTATTTCTCTATTTCTCTCATGGTTTGTACACTTTGGCTCTGATAGCAGACGAACTTGCCATGGCCGGCGGATGCGTGCCGATAACTTAGTGTCATTAAACCTGGTCATGGCCTGCATCTGCAGATAGTGAACTGACATACGAGCACTCCCTATCATTTCTCCACTCGGACATCACACGGCATACTACATGAGCTTTCCCTTCTAGTCTCGAGCTGCGGAGCAGATGCTTGCTCGCGTAACGTTACGAAGCTATGCCTGTGCCCTGCGGAGTACTCCGCATCCTATATAAGGCTCCTGCAGCGGAGCGTATGCCGGTGCAGATGTATTGGTCTCTGCCGCATTGCTCTGTCTCCTCACCGACGATAACGGCAAAATGAAGCTCGCCGTGCTGACCTACAGCTTTATCGGTAGGTTTCATGACAAACTGCCAATGCTCGTCCCAAGTGCTTACCCCTCTTGCAGGCTTGGCTTTCGCCGACACGTTTCTGCCGGGCATCCCCACCGTCCCTTTTACACAACAGCAGGGAAGTTTCAGCCTGGCCGGCGTCGACCGCATCCTCGTGGACTCGACGTATGCTGCTTCGGTCGACGAAGACGGCGAGACGCTCATTCCCCCGACCTTGTTTGAATTCGGTTCACTATTTGCCGACGATCTTAACACGTCTCTTGGCATTGCTGCCCATACCGTCCGTGCATCAGGCGCCAATGCTACCGGCAGCATCTTCCTGACTCTCAACCCAGACGGCGACTATCCAGACGCCGCCGGCCAGCAGAGCTCCGAAGGCTACACGCTGTCTGTCGATAGTTATGGCATCACTATTGCCGGCGCATCACCGCTTGGCGTCTGGTGGGGCACGCGGACGATCCTCCAGCAGGCCCTGCTCTCGCTGGCAGACGCAGGCACGCCATCGGTCCCCTATGGATCGAGCGTCGATGTGCCCGGGTGGTCGATCCGCGGCATGATGCTGGATGCCGGCCGCCACTACTACCCGGCAGACTTTCTCACGGAGCTGTGCAGCTACATGTCCTTCTTCAAGCAGAATACCCTGCATCTGCATCTCAGCGACAATCTGTACAACAATGCCAACTATACGCGGGAGCAGTCTATGGAGCTCTACGCCCGCTTCCGGCTCTGGAGTGACGAGGAGGCCCTGGAAGGCCTGAACCTGCACGCAAACGAGTCCTATGACCAGGCGACTTTTGAGGCTGTCCAGACTTCGTGTGCGGCTCGTGGTGTCACTGTCATTCCGGAAATTGAGGCCCCTGGCCACGCCCTGGTGATCACGCAGTGGAGGCCGGAGCTCGGCCTGCAAGACGATCTCGATCTGCTCAACATTTCGTACCCGGACGCCATCCCGGTGATGAAGACCATCTGGGAGACCTTCTTGCCCTGGTTCCACGTGAAGACCGTCTCCATTGGCGCGGACGAGTATACCGCCTCCGAGGCCGATTACAACATGTTTGTCAATGAAATGGACACCTTTATTGGCAATGTCAGCGGCAAGTCGATCCGCATCTGGGGAACTTTCCCGCCTATCTGGTAAGGAGTATACGAATTATACGATGCCATGGATGTTCGCATGCTAACCTATATAGTGAGTAATACGCGTAGTGCTACGAAACAAACGTCGGATGTCGTGCTGATGAATAGACAACTCGACCTGGACAAATGTGAACCAGAATGTGGTATGTATAGTTTGTGCAAGAAATAATTCAAACATGCTGACTTTCAGTCTGTCCAACATTGGGCATACTTTGAGGATGACCCGTACTATGACTACATCCTCAACAACTACTCCGTGGTCAACTCCAACGACGATTTCTACATTGTCAACAAATGGGCGCCGCCAGGCGGCTACATCAACACCATCAACCTGACCAAGACGTTCTACGGGTCTCCCGACGGAAGTTACTGGCGGCCCAACATCTTTGATCAGAGCAACGCCACCGAGAACCCCGAGGCCGACAACCCCTACGTTCTCGGATCGGTCGTTCCGCTGTGGAACGACTACGGCGCCAACACGTCTGTGTACTCCGAGACCTACTATGCCTGGCGCGAGGGCATTCCGGCCCTGGCAGACAAGCAGTGGGGCGGCAACCTGAGCGAGGCAGCCTTTTTCGGCGTGTTTTCCGCCCTGCAGCCCCAGATCCCGGGCCAGAACCTCGAACGGGCCATCCCGTCCGTGTCTGAGACCATCTTCGCCTACTCGGTCAGCAGCCAGGCGAAGACGGGCATGGTCGCGGATGCGTCGCCCAACAACTACACGGCACACACCAACTGCTCCCTTGCGCAGAATGGCACGACGACGGCGCTGGCCATCTCAGACCGTTGCAGTGTCGTCACCCCACTCGACTCCAAGGGTCGCAACTACACGTTATCGCTGTCGTTGCGCGTGGACGCACTGACCGATGCGACCAATGCAACGCTGCTGACGGGCCGTGACTCCGCCCTCCTGTTGACACCGAACATCACCTTGTTTGCGGGCGGCAACTATTTCCGCCTAAATGCGACTGTGCCGCAGAGCCAGTGGTTCCAGCTCGATCTGATCGGCCGTGGCAACCGGACGTTTGCAACGGTTGACGGCGGTGAAGAAATGCAGTTCCTCACGGAGATGGGCATCAACGGTAACTACCACCACTGGGCCGAGATGGCCATTGAGGCACCGCTGAAGACCATTGGCGGACCGGGCTGTCAGTGGACGGGGCTGTTTGGGGGAATGTCGTTGTTGTCCACAGCATGATTGTTTATGACTATTTTCTCCTTTTCTCCTTTTCTCCTATTTATAGGGCATGCGATGTCATAGGGATTTGCTATGAATGAACCAATCATATCCCTTTATTCAGTATGGAACCTCGACAAGACTTGGCACAACACAACTGTAAAGTAAACGTTATGTCGGACGTACATGAGAAAGGCTCTCTCTTACACATGTTTGAAAACATCCGTTGCAAGGGAAACGATGGGATGTCAACAGACTATGGTGATCACATGACCATTCAGGCAGAGGGGCTAAAACCCCACCACAGAATCAATTCAAAATTCATTTTCTGCCACGGCGGCTCCACACCGCCCTCCGAAAAAGGGCCGCAATAGGTTTGGCGTGTGGATTCACGTGACATCCCACCACCACCAGACGGAGGAGGGACACCTGAAAGGCATCGGCTCTCGAGAAAAAAATAGACGAAAAAATTCACATAGTGACTTGGAGGTGCATCGATCCGCGTTTTCCGTCGACACCCGCATTTTCGCGCCAGCTTACCGTATCCAGCCCGTCAAGTGTCCTTTCTAGGATGTCTATGAGACAGCAGAACTCTTCTCGGTAGGACCAGAGTGAAGAACGGCGCGTCGTACAGGACATTCGCAACGAAGCCGGACCAGGACCAGTCGCCGGACTCGATCTTCCGTCAGAGGCCATCTCCGCCGGCAGCGACATCACCCCACTGCCACAGTACACACATCATCGTGCGCAGAACCCCCCGAAACTACAGCGCAAGCGCACCGATCCCGTCTCTCGCCTTCTCCAAGCTGCTTCTGAGCGGCTTGAGGATATAGCCACCACCCCTACTTCGCCCAACATGGCTGCCCCTACCACCGCAGCCCCCGCGGCTGTCCCGGCGGCCACCTCGACGGCCCCGACCCGCCCTCGGCTTGTCTTTGTCGACGGCACCTTTGCCGAGCTCGTGCAGGAGCTGGCAGACTACCTGCAGATTGGCGAGACGGTGGCGCCGCTGCTGGAGCAGAACAAGAATGAGGAGGCCCTGACCAAGGTGGTGGATGCGTCGGTTGCGCTCAACGCCGTGCCGGAGAAGGACTTTACGGGCGCGTACAACCTGCTGATCCACCTGGTCGTCAACGAGTCCAAGGAAGTCAGCACGCACCTGCGGGCCATCTGCCAGAACCTGCTGAAGCCGGTGACCTCGTCGCCGGTGAGCGGGCCGGCATTGGCGCTGAACGCGCTGCAGGCCATCTTCAACCTGCTGGAGCCGACCGACGGCCTGCGGTACAACGTCCTGCTGTCGATCCTGCGGTTTGCGCGCGTCCACGGCTTCTACGACAATTTCAAGACGACGCTGCCGAACCTGTCGCGGTGGTTGCAGGAGTGGGAGGTGGACGAGGAGTCCCAGCGCAAGCTGTACCTCGAGGTGGCGGCCATTGCTGCGGAAGCCGGAGAGGACGAGTATGTTCCTTTCTGTTTTCTTCTTCTTTCTTTTTTTTGAGAGAGAAAGAATTCTCTGCTAACTCCCCAGGGAATCATA
Organism: Dryadomyces quercivorus; assembly: GCA_002778125.1. Taxonomy (NCBI): domain Eukaryota; kingdom Fungi; phylum Ascomycota; class Sordariomycetes; order Ophiostomatales; family Ophiostomataceae; genus Dryadomyces; species Dryadomyces quercivorus. The sequence goes on from PCDE01000014.1 coordinate 1,669,025, forward strand.
CCAGTACATCCTCAAGGCGCTGCGGACGTTTGACGGATCGGACGACGCCGCGGTCAAGTCGGAGGAGGCTGCGCAGCTGTCGGTGCGGGCGGTGCGGACGGCGCTGATGTCGACGACGCAGTTTGACTTCCAGGACCTGCGCGTGCTGCCGACGGTGCAGGCGCTGAGCGACTCGCACCCGGCGTATGCCCAGCTGCTGGACATCTTTGCGGAGCAGGACCTGGAGGACTACCGGGACTTTTGCGAGGAGCACGAGGGCTGGGTGGAGCGCGAGGGACTCGACGACGGGCGGCTGCAGCGCAAGATGCGGCTGCTGACGTTTACGAGCCTTGCGGCGGCCAGCACGCAGAGCCGGGAGATCGAGTATGCGCGCATTGCCAAGGCGCTGCAGATCCCCATCGAGGACGTCGAGGTCTGGGCCATTGACGTCATCCGTGCCGGGCTTGTCGAGGGCAAGATGTCGCAGCAGAAGCACCTCTTCCTGGTGCACCGCACCACCTACCGTGTCTTTGGCGAGAAGCAGTGGCGTGAGCTGGGCACCCGCATCGACCAGTGGCGTGGCAGCCTGCGCAGTGTGCTGTCTGTCCTGCGCCGCCAGCAGGCCGAGGCCGCCACGCAGCGCGAGCGCGAGACGCAGGAGCTCGAGCGCAAGCTCGCCAATGCCGGCCTGGGCGACGGTGCCCCGTCGAGCCAATCGCAGCAGCGGCGGTCCGGCGGTCAGCAGCGCCAGCAACGCCAACATCGCAATGAGAACGATGACTAATGGCCGGTGGCTCTCTGTCCACGTCGGGTCCTCTCTGCTCTTTGCTCTCTTTGCTCTCTGCTTTTCGCGTTTCAAGTTTAGTTTTTTATGTCTTCCAATCGAAAAAAAGTATAAGTATGTCCACAGGACGGCGGACAAGATGTGGCAAACGGGGCGGTGGGCAGCAGGAATGGGTGTGAAGGCAATGAATGGCCAAGCATACTGTATCCAGAAAACAACAATGCATACGAACGTGTGGATGTGAAGTAGGAGGATTACTCGTACTATAGCATGGTGGTCCGTACACGGTAGGTTGTATCGTATCAGCTCTAGCGGTGTGTTAGGCCGATGCCCTGAAGTGCTGTATCTTGCGCAGTAATGCACGGAATTACTAATCTTAAATTCTTCCGAGAAAGGGGCAGCCACACGCGTTCGCGAAGAAGCGAAAAAAAGTCATCCGATCACGCCTGCCCGTCACGCCCATCTCGCCTGTCTCGCACCTTCCCTCTGCCCTCCATGGCCTCGTTCTCGCGTGTGCTTCTGCGCAGTCAGCTGACCACAACAGTGGCTGGCCGTGTGCTACCACGTGCTTCGACGCCTGCCCTTGCACGTGCTGGATTGGCTGTCTCTGCGACCTCCTCGACCGCCTTCTGCTCGTCGGCCTCCACCACCCCGTCGACCGCCACTTCGACACTTATCTCGCGTCTGCCCGCACGTCGCTTCTACTCGGAGACTCCCAAGTCCAAGAGCTCCAGCGGCACCCCTCCACCACCGCCACCACCGCCTCCCACTGGACCCAAGCAGTCGGTCAAATTTTGGCCTTTTTTCATCATCATCGGCCTCGGCACCGGCGGTTACATCATGTTGGCAAACCGAAGAAAAGGTGCGTCTTTTTTAAGAGTTTTATCTGTCCGTCGTGTACTCCCGCTAACTTTGTAGGCTCGCACGAGGAGCAGAAGCCGACCTTCTCGCCCGATGATGTCACCGTGGTCTTTGTCCTCGGTGGCCCGGGCGCCGGCAAGGGCACGCAGTGTGCTCGTCTCGTGGAGACGTACGGCTTCTCGCACCTGTCCGCCGGCGACCTGCTGCGGGCCGAGCAGAACCGCCCCGGCTCCGAGTTTGGGCAGCTGATCAAGGACTACATCCGGGACGGCCTGATTGTGCCGATGGAAGTGACGGTCAAGTTGCTCGAGAACGCCATGAAGGAGGTCATTGCCAAGAACCCCAACAAAACCGGCCAGCGCTTCCTCATCGACGGCTTCCCGCGCAAGATGGACCAGGCCGTGGCGTTTGAGCAGGCCATCTGCGTGGCCAAGCTGGTGCTCTTCTACGACTGCCCCGAGGCCGAGATGGAGCGCCGGTTGATGGAGCGTGGCAAGACGTCCGGCCGTGCCGACGACAACGCCGAGTCCATCCGCAAGCGCTTCCGCACGTTTATCGAGACTAGCATGCCCGTCGTAGACGTCTACTCCAAGGACGGCAAGGTCGTCAAGATCGACGCCACCGCCACGCCCGACGAGGTCTTCAAGGCCACCCAGGCGGCCCTGAGCGAGAAGCTGTCTCTGTGAACAGCGGAATAGAATGGCGGAGACCACTAGACTAGAGAGGTAGTTGACATGCCATATCATATAGACTTTTTCCAGCATTTTTTGACTTTTGGAGAGAGAGATTTTGCATAGTGTCATAGTGTTCACAGTATGGGGTACATCTTTGGGAAAAACTTCCGTACAAAATACAAAGCATCATTCGATTTCCTGTTTGCATTAACGGAACAGCCAATATCTGCCTTCCTTTCTTTCAGCTGTGTCGTATCCTTTCCAGTCGTCCTTAAAAAAACGCCTCCATGGTATATGTTCCCGCGGTGATCAGTCCTGCTGTATAAAAGAACAAAAGAAAAAGAAAAAGAAAAAGAGAAAAGGGTAAAAATAGGTCAAGCGAGCGACAAGAAGAGGTCATAGATCCGTGGCCGGCCCACGTCTATCCCGAGTGGTTTCTCGAGTGGTTGACGGCATCGGCATAGGCACCCGGGATGGGCACGGCTGCATATTGCACCTCGCCAGGCGCGACAGGGCCGTGCTCGTGGATGTTCTCGGATGGCGGGAACGAGGATGACGGTGCCAGTGCCGGTGCCGGCGGCGGCGAGGGCGTGGAGGGGAAGAACAACTTCGGAGAGGTGTTGGAGATGGGAGAGAAGCCGCCGCTGCCGAGCTTGGGCGTGGCCGAGGGGGCCTTGGCGGGCGGAGGCTGCAGCTTGAAGCCAGGCGAGGGCGCGGTGGGCGGGTGCGAGAAGGTCGAGACGGGCTCGATGAGGTTGCGGCCACCGGGCGTGAAGGGGTTGGGCACCGGCTCCTCCTTGAGGTCGCCCAGGGGGCGGAAGGCCTGGGGAGGCGCAAAGCGCGGCGAGAGGGCGTACTGGGAGAAGGCAGGCGACTTGGGGCCGAAGCCGGGGGTGTTGGGAGCCGACTGGGAGCGCAGCTGGGCGAGGTAGAGGTCGGAGCGGGCCTTGTCGCGCAGGTCCATGGACTTGTGCAGCTTGCGCTTGGAGTAGTAGCGGTAGAAGACGATGCTGTAGAGCATAATACTCAGGACCTCGACGACAATCTCGATCATCATGCAGATGAGCGTCCAGTTCTGCAGGCGGCAGACGAGGGCGTAGTCGACTTCCTGGCCAAAGATCTGCGAGCGCTTGTTGTTGACGCAGGCCCATCCCCAGACGTCCTTGTTGCCGCCCGTGTTGCGGGAGATCTGCAGGATGCCGGCGGCGATGGCCCACATGATCATGCTGAAGATGAACTGGGCGACGGCAAAGAGCGTGTAGTAGACGCCGACCTTCTCGGCGCGGCGGTGGCCGCCGCGGCAGTAGCCGACGAAGACAAAGATGCAGATGGCGAGCGACACGCACGAGCACCCCAGGACGACCTTTTGCGGCCACGTGCTGGCGGTCGTGGCCCAGGCCGAGAGCGAGCTGCGGGCCTCCATGGACTTGGTGGCGCTGAAGATGTGCAGCGACGTCGACAGCATGGTCAGCACGATGAGGCTGCAGCTGAAGTTGACGCCGCGGAGGGCGAACTTGGCCATGCGCACGCGCGTCTTGGCTTTCTACGGGGTGTTAGTGAGGAGGACGGGCAGGCAGAACACAGAAAAGACGCACCAAATCCCGCAGCTGCTCTTTGGCCGTCATGGACTCGTGCTTCTCGAGCACCTGCTCCTCCAAGAACGTCGGGCTCAGCGGGTTGTCGAAGCGCCGTCCCGGCGTGCCGGGCACCTTCATGGCGCTCTTCAGCGGCGATCGCGGCGTCATGGGCACCTTGTCATGCTCGTCCTCGGGGCCCTTGCCAATGTATCCAAAGCCCACGTCGGCCGGCTGTTCGATCGGGGAGTGTATGGCAGTGGCCTCGACAAAGCGAGGCGTCCGTGGCGGCTTGAGCGAGTCGGCGGAGGAGTTGCTCGAAGACGATGCGCTGGGGCCCAGCTTGAGGGCCGATGGCCTCCGTCGATCGTCGGCAGACATTGTGAAAGGTGAAGAGAAAAAATGGAACACACAATGGAGGACAAGAAGACACAGAAATAACACGACGACGGTGAAGAAGAAAGAAATAGCAGTATGCTTCCACAAACAGGAGTTCGACGTTCAGAGACCAGCTGTCGAGAGAAGGGGAGAAGAGAGAGGGGGCCAGAAAAGAAGGCTATGAAGGTCTCGGGGGCGACGGCCAGTTTTGAAGGGCTGCAGCCTAGACAAGATGGGTGGACGAGAGCGACTAGAAGGACGAGAAGAGGGGGGTGGAGGCAGGATGTCGTTGCACTCGTTACTCTCGTACATACATAGTACACCACGGGCCAGGGGTCTGAGGGCCGGTCGGCCTCGGGGATTTGTGATAGGACGGTGGCGGCCAGGACTTGCCAATAGCGAGGTGCAATGCGAGCAAATTTAGACGCCCGTCCGGGGCCGCGACTACGGGTGGTGGCGTCCTGGGGTGCTGGGCGTCTATCTCGGCGCGAGGAGAAATGAGAGGAGGCCCAAAGTCCAAGACAAACTAGTTCAGTTGAGTTTTGAAAGTTGAAATGGCTTTGTTGACTCGAAATCAAAGAACAACAGTCATTCATAAGAACTCCCCAACGGGACGTCGTATTGTGTGTTGTGCCCAGCACGAAAGACAGGTCGAAAGAGGGAATTGACAGACGGGCTCATATCAGCGGACTGGGCACCGGCAAGCTATACAGGCATGGGTACCTCCATTGCCACCTCGGAATCCTTCGAGTCCTCGACTCCTCTTCGACTCGTACTGCGTAGTCATGCCGGCCGCTCACCACCATCCGTGCCGCTTGCCACGCCTGCCACCCTGGCTGTACCGTCCATCGTACAGCTGCAAAGTGATGTGCTCAGCAGCAGGGGTGTGGGAGGGGGGGAGGGTCCGGGGTTTTTGATCTCTGATTGGCTGGGTTCACCAAGCCAGTGGACCTCCCGGCCCTACCCTAACAGAGTCGCTCGGTGCCGTTACAGGGGACAGCCCGCCTCTGCAGTCCCTCCGGCCTTCTGATAGGCTCGCCTGTCCTCGACAAGGGGTCGGGCTTGCTGCAGTCTCCGCCAATCAGCAGTGCAGCCGAGGTGACGACCATTCAGCCATCCTGCAGCGCCGGCGGCAAACGGACGATCGCCCTCGCTCTGAACGCTCAGGGCGCTTTGGCCAGGCCGCTGACTCGGCTCCATGCTCCATGCTCCATGCTCACTCGAACGATTCTTCTCCCGACTGACCGTTTCTCCAGGCCCAGTGTGCGTGGCCAGAGGCTTGGAGTCGTCTTCGCGCCGGCACCTGCAGGCTTACAGGCCTGTGCTCGTACGAGTTTACTGCGTACTGTATTGACAGTAATACTCCGTACTCCATCTAAGACATCTGGAGAAGCCTGCTCATGCTGCTCATGCGTCCAAGCTGTCCAAGCTGTCCCGCTTTTCCGCCTGCGTCCCGTCACACTGTTTCTCGAACCGCCCGGCGTCTGGATGCCTTGATTTCTGTGCCATGAGAACGTTTCGTTCACCCCCCTTCAGCCATTGTCGATTCAGAGGAACCAAGAAGAAAAAGACGGCCATTTGTCTTGTGCCCGTGAAGACTTTTCCCCAACAAATCAGGCCAGAGGCCGGATTCCGACAATCTGACAAGGATACAGTCAGCATCCGTAAGATGCATGTCGAAGGTCACCGCTGCTGGGTTGTAACACTTTGTGCACCCTCATTACGGAAATGTAGCATTCCGCGAGTAAGTGTGTGCATGGATGTCTTGGAATAGAAGGTGGCATGTGTCAGGTGATGCGGACATTAAATGCAGATCACGTGACAGTTCCGAGCCTTGGGGCTGGTATCTTGTGCCGTAGAATATCTTACGATGCGAGTACGGTTCCAAACTTTGAAGTTCTTGCGGAGTATTCCATCCGATACGGCGTAGAGATCTGGAAACCTTATAGAGTATGGAGTCCTTGAAGATATTTACCGGTATCGATACGACCTTGCTGAGTACTCTGTACCCAAGTATTCAGTATTGGGTTCTGTAGTATTATCATACAATATACGAGTAAATAAACATTAAATATCCTGCAAGGCATAATGCAATTAATACTATGGCTATTGCTATCAAAATGGCTGTATTATACTCCGTACTCTGGAAATATCTGTAAATGTAGAAGCTGCTTATTCAACAAGGATATTCCGAAATAGGTTAGCGTCGTTATATCGGTATAACCCCACCATTGACGATGCGCACGAAATTTTAACTTGGGTGCAAAAAAATACACGGCAGCATCATCACGAGCATTTTGCGACAGCCTCCACCTGCACGTTTCAGTGCAATTTTCGGTGGGTTTCCTGGAGAGAGGGGTCTCGTGTGTGTTTCTATGTGCTCACAGGGATGACAGGACAGCATCCCAGCCAAAGACCAGCAGCCGCCAACATGGCTTCCAACGACCACTACGACGAACACGAGATCGAGTCGGGCTCTGATTCGGCCCCGGATTCGCCTGGGCTGCAGCCGCAGGATGTGTCGGACGGCGAGATCGAGGAGAAGCCGCTCAAGTCGGCGCTGAAGAAGACGGCGGCGGTGCCGGAGCCAGTAGCAGAGAAGCCGCCACTGCCACCACAGACGGACCCGAAAGACCTCGACGTGAGCACGTTGACGCCGCTGACGCCCGAGATCATTGCCCGGCAGGCGACCATCAACATTGGCACCATCGGCCATGTGGCCCACGGCAAGTCGACCGTGGTCAAGGCCATCTCGGGCGTGCAGACGATTCGGTTCAAGAACGAGCTGATCCGCAACATCACCATCAAGCTGGGCTATGCCAACGCCAAGATCTACCAGTGCGACAACGCCGCCTGCCCGCGGCCGACGTGCTACCGCAGCTACAAGAGCGACAAGGAGGTCGACCCGCCGTGCGAGCGCGAGGGCTGCGGCGGCACCTACCGCCTGCTGCGGCACGTCTCGTTTGTCGACTGCCCCGGTCACGATATCTTGATGAGCACGATGCTTTCGGGTGCCGCCGTCATGGACGGTGCCCTGCTGCTGATTGCCGGCAACGAGACGTGCCCGCAGCCGCAGACGTCGGAGCACTTGGCCGCCATCCAGATCATGAACCTCGACAAGGTCGTCATCCTGCAGAACAAGGTCGACCTGATGCGCGAGGAGACGGCCCAGCAGCACTACGAGTCCATTCTCAAGTTCATCCGCGGCACCGTCGCGGCCCGCTCGCCCATTGTGCCCATCTCGGCGCAGCTCAAGATCAACATTGACGCCGTCCTCGACTGCCTCGTCAACACCATCCCTGTGCCGCCGCGCGACTTCTCCACCGACCCGCAGATGATTGTCATCCGCTCGTTTGACGTCAACAAGCCCGGCGCCGAGATCGAGGACCTCAAGGGCGGTGTTGCCGGTGGCAGTATTCTGCACGGTGTCATCAAGCTCGGCGACGAGATCGAGATCCGCCCCGGCCTCGTCACCCGCGACGAGTCCGGCACGCTGCACTGCACGCCCATCTTCAGCCGCATTGTGTCGCTCAACAGCGAGACCAACGACCTCAAGTACGCCGTGCCCGGCGGCCTCATCGGTGTCGGCACGCACATTGACCCGACGCTCTGCCGTGCCGACCGTCTGGTCGGTTTCGTCCTCGGCCTCAAGGGCCGCCTGCCCGACATCTACAGCGAGATCGAGGTCAACTTCTACCTGCTGCGCCGCCTGCTGGGTGTGCGCACGGCCGACGGCAAGCAGGCCAAGGTCGAGAAGCTGGCCAAGAACGAGGCCATCATGGTCAACATTGGCTCCACCTCGACCGGTGCCAAGGTGGCCGCCATCAAGAACGACGCTGCCAAGCTCGTGCTCACGAGCCCTACCTGCACCAACATTGGCGAGAAGGTCGCTCTCAGTCGGCGTATTGAGAAGCACTGGCGGCTGATTGGCTGGGCGACGATCACGGCAGGTGTCACGCTGGAGCCGACGCTGCCTTGAGGATGAGGAAAGGTAGACGGGCGGACAGAGGGACAGACGACCCGAGGATGGGTCAAAAAGCGTTGCTTCGCATGGACCGGGCTGGACACCAGACACGGGAGGAAAGAGACACACACTGAGCTGTGCTCTTCCGGGAGAGAGCCGGCGTTTTGTAGTGGTATATCGGGCAGTTAGAATGGCAGCACATCCATGAGTCGTTGGAAATCGAAGCAGCTGCGCCGTTGGTATTGTGACATGTAGATTTCATACAAGACCATTCCTTCCCGTTCTCAGCCCACGGTCCTGTTCTCGCTCGTCTCCGGCATAAATATCCAGGGCCGGTCCCGCTGCCCGTTTCCCTGTCCCATAGCCCCCGGTCCCTATTTCCTCGTCTTCCGCGCATGGGCCACCAGGTTCTCGATCACGCCTTCAAACGCCTCCCGGTCGCCAATCTTCTCGTCTGTCCGCTTCGTCCAGTACTCCAGCACCTCCTTGGCCGTGCCTTCGAGCCCCTGCAGCTTGCGCAGATGTTCCCGCAGCTCCTCGTCTGTCATGCCGTCCAGCGCCTCGTCCGTCGTCATGCACAGCTGCCGGGCGGCCACGAGGTCGAGGTCGGGCACGGGTGGCGGGCCCTTGCGTTTGCTGCGTGATGATGCCACGGGCCGGCCCTGCGAGTCGACGCTCGAGTTGGACGCGTTGTGGCCCGACTGCTTCAGCCGCGATATGCTGTTGCCGCCATTGCCGTTGCTGCCGCCGCGGCCGTCGCTCGACGACCGCGGCGACTGCAGCGTCAACGACGGCAGCACCAGCTTCTTCTGCTTGGACGCCGGCAGGATCTCGTCGAGGTCGACGGGCACGCCCAGACTGATGAGGAACAGCCGGCGGATGCGGCTGCGGATCCAGTCGGGCGGCTGTAGCGGGGGCGGCGCCACGAGCTGGGCCCACAGAGAAGCGCTGCGCGGCGTCAAGAAGACCGAGTTGCTCAGCGGCGGCAGCTGGGCCGCGCTGTTCTCGTCGTCATCGTCGGCAAGATAGAGGCCATTGAGATAGGGCGAGACCGCACGCACGACCTCCTCCTGGTGGAGATCGGCAAAGTCGGGCACGGGGAAGGGCAGCGATGGTTGTGGAGGAGCCTGTGGAGCTTGTGGAGCAGGGACTGCTGCTGCTCCTGCTGCTCCTGCTGCTCCTGCAGTCTGCAGGTCTTGTGCCGGCGCACTGGGCGCTTCGAAGCCATCGTCAAAGTCGCCAAAGTCGTCGTCGTCGCCACCGTTGCCGCCCTCTTCGAAGTCGTCAAAGTCGTCGCCAAAGTCGTCGGCCTCGGCGTCCCCACCGGCGTTGGAGGTAGCTCTGGAGCGTGAACCCACAGTAGACGGGCGTCGGGTACTGCTGGAAGAGGGTCTTCTCCGGGAGCGAGTGGATATGGGACTGCTTAATAGGGCTTGTGGTGATATTGGTTCGTCTACGGCAATCTGTCAATAAAGAGGAAGAGAGAAGGAAAGGAAGAAGCAGAAGGAAGAAGCAAGAAGGAAGAAAAGGAAAAAGAAATCAAAATCAAAATCAAAATCAAAAACAAAACAAAACAAAACAAAACAAACAAAACAAACAAAGGGCAACAGGGCAAAAGAAGAGGAGAAGAGGAAAGACAGTTCCCGCCCCGCCCTCCTCCCCTTTTCTACTTGTTCATACCAGAAATGGCTGGTCCAACGGCCAGTGTGCCGTCCGCCTTTACGACAAGGTCGGGCATAGGGTCTGTCTGGTGCTTCTTCCCATCGGGTGTCTTGGCCCCTTCGCCGTCAATCGACTCCTCCAGCACCGTCGTAGGGACAATGATGCGCAGCGGTGAGGCCGGCACTACCACTTCTTCGACCTCCGTATCGGCCACCGCCTCGACATCCGCCTTTTTGGCCTCGCCGCCTTCAGGCACAATGGCAATCTCGTCGGGCGCCGCATCGCCTTCGCGCAGGCGGTATGCCTCTGTGCCCGGCACCTCTCCGTACGAGGGTTCATCGCTGATCTTCTCGACCCGCGTCGTGGGGATCGGCGAGCTTCGTGGCGACTCGCCGGGCGCTGACTGGGCATCAGAAAAGTGGTCATCGTCCGAGTCTATCGAGTCAGCAGGGGACAGGGGGGAGAGGACAACTGCAGCCACTGCAGCCACTGCAGCAACTCACCCAAGTCGTGTGCCCCCGGGTCTTCCACGTGAATCTTTGCCGGCGGCGACAGGCTGTTCCGCCGGCTCGACATGGCGGGCAGTGGTGTTGTAGAAGAGTAAAAGACAAGAGACAAAAGGCGTCGACGAAAAGACGGACCGGCCACCGATTGCAAGAGCTATCGTGCCGCCGTTTTCGCCTCTCAGAAAAATGCCGTCGCAGTCCGTCGCAGGCTGGGCTATCCAAAGAGGCCAGCTGTTTGGACAGAACGACTGTTGTTGTGAAGAAAAGGACCCAAATGCAAGGCCTCTCGTTTGTCTGGGGAGTTGGGAGACTTTGTTCGAGCCCCATCTGGCCAGCCACATTATGTCAGCTTTAAAGTGGAGAAATCCTTCTCGCGCCTTGCCAGTGGCAGCTTGTCGCGTTGCATCGTTATTTTTTTTTGAGCCTCTCCAATTTCCAACGTTGCTAGGCAGCTCCTGTGCAGCTCCTCTTCCGCCGCCACAGCCCTTCTGACGGACCCCTGCGCATCCTCGACTCTTTTCGGGAGTCCCATTGACTGCACATTTGACGCTGATCCGTCTCCCACGCTCATCGAAAATCGATTCTCGAACGTCGAAAGTAAAGTCGATCATCGATACCTCTCGAAAGCAGCGCTGCTCGCTTCGGGCGACGTGTGTCTTTTCCTTTCCTATCCTCAACTCCCCAAACCCTTGATCCACGACCTTCCATCGTCCATCATGTCCTTCAGCTTTGGCAAGTCGACGGCCGGGTCGACCACGCCGTCGACCACGGCCACCAGCGGAGGCGCTTCATTCTCTTTTGGCAACACGCCTTCGCTTTCCTTTGGCAACACGCCTTCGCTTTCTTTTGGCAATGCGGCCTCGCCAGCTGCCGCATCGCCAGCCGCTGCTGCCAAGCCGGCTGCTGGCGGTGGCTTGTTTGGCAACACAACGGCTCCCGCGGGGAACCTGTTTGGCTCCAGCACCACCACACCGACTGCCAGCGGCAATCTTTTTGGTGGGGCGGCTGCTTCGACCACACCCTCCACCGGCCTCAGCTTTGGCTCGGGCGCGTCTACCACGACGGCCGGTGCCGCCCCGAAGAATCTGTTTGGTGGGACCACAGCCGGTGCTGCCACCACCGGCTCGCCTTCACTCTTCGGCTCAGGCAAGGCCTTGACCCCCAACAGCTCGACGCCCGCCACCACGGCTCCGAGCACCACCGGCGGCGGTGGCGGCCTCTTCTCCATGACGACCGCGACGCCGGCCAAGCCCATGTTTAGTGGTCTGGGCTCGACCACGCCGGCTGGCGCCCCCAAGCCGGCAGGCACCCTGTTCGGCAGCACGCCCGCAACCACAGCAGCCGGCAGCGCTGGCTCTGCGGCAGGCGGTCTGTTTGGTGCCCAGGCGTCCAAGCCGTCGAGCCTGTTCCCCTCGGCTGCTTCTACGACAACCACTCCGCAGCCGGCGGCGACAACGGCGGCCTCGACGACCCCGTCGCTCTTCGGGGCCTCGACTGCGGCCAAGCCCAGCGGCAATCTCTTCTCGTCGGCCAGCACGACCACGCCGGCGACGACCACTGCAGCTCCCAGCCTCTTTGGGGCGAAGCCAGCTGGCACCACGCCGGCCATTGGCTCGACTGCCGCACCGGCGGCTGCCAGTAGCCTGTTTGGCAGCAAGCCTGCCGCGGCCCCGGCCACCACTACTGCTGCTCCGGCCGCCGTGGCTGCTCCGGTTGCGGGCGGCGGCCTGTTTGGTGGTGGTGCTGTTGCTTCAAAGCCCGTTGCTTCGCCGGCGCCAGCTGCTAGCAATCTCTTTAGTGGTATGGGCGCCTCTTCCAGCCTGTTTACTCCGTCTACGACCACGGCGGCGACCACGGCAGCAACGGCTACGACGGCCGCGACGGCCACGACCACGGCTGCTGCTGCTCCCGTGACGTCGGCCAATGCATTCGGCATCAAGGCTGCCACGCCTGCCACGCCGTCTACTGCGACTCCTGCGGCTCCGGCTGCGGCGGCTGCGACCAGCGCGTTCCAGCTGAACACGACCGCTGCAGCGACCCCTGCGGCAGCGGATGCGAGCAAGGCGGCCACGGCGGCCCCGGCGGCTGCTACAGCCACGGCCGGTGCTCCTGCTGCTGCCAGCAGCTCGACGGCCGGGCCGACGTCACAGCTGGCGCGGCTCAAGAACCGGACCATGGACGAGATCATCAGCCGCTGGGCCACCGATCTGGATAAGCACCAGAAGGAATTCCAAGCGCAGGCCGTCAAGGTCAAGGAGTGGGACCAGAAGCTGGTGGAGAACGGAGAGAAGATCCAGAAGCTGTACCTGGAGACGTTTGAGGCGGAGCGGGCCAGCAACGAGATTGACCGGCAGCTGCAGTCGGTGGAGAGCCAGCAGGACGAGCTGGCGGCCTGGCTGGACCGCTATGAGCGGGAGGCCGAGGAGCTGCTGAGCCGGCAGAGCTCGGGACCGGGCGAGCAGCTGACGGGGCCGGACCAGGAGCGCGAGCGGACGTACAAGCTTGCGGAGCGGCTGATTGACCGCATGGATGACATGAGCAAGGACATGACCAAGATGATCAAGGAGATCAATGACATTTCAGGCACGCTGAACAAGACGGGCAAGACGGACGACCCTGTGAGTTTTGGTTCTATTTTACGTGTTCTCCCTTTTTTCATGTTTGTCTGCTATCTGTCCTGGGCGGATGGGCGTGCTAATGCTTGCAGCTGAGCCAAATTGTCCGCGTACTCAACAGCCACCTGAGCCAGCTGCAGTGGATCGACACGAACGCGGCAGCGTTGCAGGCCAAGGTGGCGGCGGCCAAGAAGGCGGAGGGCGGCCTGGGCGGGCAGTACGGCAGCACGGAGAGCGATGCGGCGGCGAGCTTCTACCGGTCGTTTGCGGGCCGGCGATGAGCGGACAGACGGGGCAGTTCTGGGGTTGTTTTGCGTATGCGATGGGACATGCCTGCAGCCCGCGGGTGCGCCAGTGCGCTCGGATGGTGGACGGCCACGGGGGCGATGTTTGTGTTAGTAATCAAGCAGGTTTGCAAATCGGGCACGGAACGGATGTAAATAGTGGGTCTGAATTTAACGCAGGGGATAAAATCTCAAGAGGACGTGAAGATCTGGGTGCAAGCGAGTGGGCAAGGTGAGAATACGGAGTGGTCTGACGGCTGTGGGCGAACGCACGAGAGCTTCTGTTGGTCGAGCTCGGATAGTGTATCTGGTCGCAGTATCTTTCCAGTAGCCTGTTCTCTGTACGGCATGGCTTCTCGGTGGACAGGGGCAGCCGGACAGCTTAGCCTCGCTAGCTGGCCGAGTGGCCTGGCTGGCTTTCCAGGGAAGCGGCGACACCTTGATTTTTTTTTTCGGCCATTCAGCCACAAACGTCATTTCTTCCGCAAGGCAGCCGAGAGCAGAGCTTTTTTCTACATAGCTTCAGCTCCCGAACAGCTTGACTGGACGTCGCACGCGGGTGGAGAGTGGCCAAGTGCGGACAAAACGCATGATGCCAGGGGCTGGACACCTGTAGCCTGTATGCTGCGGGCGGTGCGCTACGGCAGTTTGGGACCCGGCGAATGCGGCGTCAGAGTTTTTGTTAGCCATGCACGGCTACGGGACGACGGGTCACTGGCCACATGGGAAATCCTTGCTTGATTGTTTTATTGGACCTCGATCTTTTTTTTTTATTCATTCCAGGTTTTCATGTACAACTACCGACTCGATCAGAGGGAGGCGGGAAAGAAAAAATCAAGGATGGGAGAGAGAGAGATGGAGAGAGAGTGAAAAAGAGCTCTGAATATCAAAAAAACAACGCCATTGTTTCTCATGTTTTTTTTTTTGCCACCTCCAAGCCATTGGCCCTCGAGGCTGGGCCGCCTGGAGATCCTAGGCCAACCGACGCCTGATCTCCCTTCCTACCCTTGTTCACAGGTTGATAGCAGCCAGTTCCGGTGCAACCGAGGCGGACCGGAGCTGGCGGATCCGAGAGTACAGTGTGTTTGAAATTGGGGAGGGCAGGGCAAGCTTATTTGTCCTCCTTGGTGATCTGGTCACTGCAAGCGGAAGGGGACACGGTTAGTGGGGAGAGAGGGAAGAGGGGAGGGGGCAGACGGGGAGCTGGAAGGGACGAACATGTGCTCGGCCAGGGCGTTGAGGTGGGCCTGCTGCTCGGCGAGCTTGGCCTTGAGCTCCAGGAGCTTCTGCTTCTCGCGCTGCCGGATGGCCCAGTCCTCGGAGGCACGCTCGCGCTTCTGGAAGGCATCACTGGGAAGGGTCAGCAAGGCGAACAGGGCCGGACCGGAAACGGGTCGCGGTCAATGCCAAGGGCGAGGGCCGGAAAAGGTGAAAACTTACGCCTGCCCCGTCTTCGGGGGAGCGCCGGTGTCGCCGGCAGCCATGCGGAGGGCCGAGGTGGACAGGGCGCGGCTCGTGGGGCGCAGGGTAGACGAGCGGACGGTGGAGGGAAGGGTGCGAAGCATTTTGGGGGTTTTGGGGCGAAGCAGTAGTGAGATACAAAAGTGCAAGAGATGGGTGTTGGCAATGGGGGAAAGAAACGGAAGCCGAGGGCGAGATTTTGGTGCAGGAGAACGGTTATAACGTTGCTGTGGCGCAGTGGCGGAGGGCAAAAAATGGCGCGTGATTGGGCCTGCGACTGGGCAACCCTGCCAAAGTCCGCTGGCGGTCGGACGGAGGAGGCGGGGGTCGCTCGCTGTGCGCGTATTCGTGGGTGGCAGCCTTCGGCGGATGACGGAGCACAGCGACTTGTAGGCTGTCGCTGCCGTGCCCCCAGCAGGAGGGGCCTAGCCCGTTTCGATCATGCTATTCCGTCTTGCACAGGTCCTTGTGCCATTGGCAAACGGGTGATCGGCTGCTGGCGGTCTCCTCGGTCTCCTGGCGGTCACCTGCGGGGTCACGTGATGGCAGGGTAGAAGCGCGAGAAGATGTGTCTTTCACGGTGATGTCCTGCCGGACGCGTACCACTGCAGTGATCCGAAATGCACGCGCTCTGTCCGCTCTCTGCGGCACACTGCTCAGTACCTCCGTACTCCGTACTCGTACTCCGTGCTCGTTATCTTCCGCCAGGTTCGTGTCCTCGAACCCCACCTATTTTGCCAGGTGCACAGCCACGACCGCCCCGCCCCGCCCTCCCCTCCTCCTGCCATGTCACATGACTGCTCTTCTGGGCCCAATCCGCCAAATCTGCCTAATCCGCTGCTCTTCAGCCCCAAAGTCCGACTGAAGACGCTGACGAGGACGAGACCCGGGCCACGCAAGTCCCGGTACCTGTGTAGCCGAAGAAGCCACGCAGTCCAGAAAGGTAGATCTACTCCGTAGTATTGTGCCGATCGCCTACCCTGCCTTCACCCCCACCCCTCAATTGCAATTTTGCAAAGCCATCGCCTGTGTGAGCCAGTGAAACCGCCCGAAACTGCCCGCTGAAAAATTGCCGCCTTCACCTTGTCCCTTCTAGGCTGCAACCCCCCCCCCCTCCAAAACTGCTTGTCCCCTTTTCCATTTTCTTCTCTGCGGAATCGCGTCAACAAAACAAGACAAAACCCCAAAGCTTTCTCTTCCTCTCCACCAGCACACCAACGCTACTCTCTTCTTTTCCACACCACCTCTACTACCACCACTGTCTGTCTTTTCTAATTGAAACCCAGAAAGGTACGTCTGCTTTCTTTTTTTGCCTGTTGTATTGCTTTTTTTTTTTGCATGACCATACCCACCTTCCCCTCCAAATGGCCCCAAACGGCTCAGAATGGCCTCGAAAGGGCCTTTCTGCAGCACCACAGAGGCAGAAAAAAAAAAAGGGCGACGAAGCATCGCAGACCGCATCACAGCAGACAAGACGAATCGAGCAGGGGTGTGTCGGCGTTCTGGCTGCAACCCTCCCCCCGTCTTCCAGGGCCGCATACACAGTAGAGCATCCTGGGCATCCACGTCCTCCCCTCCTCCTCCTCGTTGACGAGCTCAATCCGCATCGATGAACGGCGCTTTTTGTCGCACGACGCCTCTGGCCACATCTCCCAAGCGTCGAGCACAAAATACCGTCTGGAAAATACCCATTTGGCATCCCTCGGTACGGTGCCTGTTGCTATGCTCTGGCTGGGTGCTGGTGCTGCTCCATCTTAGTGCCATTCTGGACCAGGCAGGACCCCACCGCATCGGCCAGAAGAAGCGGGGAGGAGCCTCCTTTTTCACTCAGTCCTATCTGCTGCCCGTCTGCCGTCCCTTTGTTTTGCTGCTCCGACACAACGTCCTCGCTTTTCTGCCTCTTTCTCATCTGTTTCTCATCCCTCTTGGCTCCGTCTCCTGATTGCCCCTTCCACTTGCTCTGGACCGTCTGCTCCCTTTTTTCTCCCTCTTTCTCTTCCCTCACTATTCTCTTTTCCCCCCTCAACCCGTTTTCCACGTCCCAACTCTCGCTGACCGACTGTTCTTTTTGCATCTTTTCCAGGTTTAACCGTCCGTCACAATGGGTCACGAAGATGCTGTCTACCTCGCTAAGCTCGCTGAGCAAGCTGAGCGCTACGAGGGTAAGTCTTTTTTGCTTCTTTTGCCTATCTGGCCTGTTTTTTTTTTCTCGCCACAAATGGCTCTTTACAATGCTGACACGATTTTTCTTTTTTTCGCTCTTCGCCCTTGGCTATAGAGATGGTCGACAACATGAAGATCGTTGCCTCCAAAGACCAGGACCTCACGGTCGAGGAGCGCAATCTGCTGTCCGTTGCCTACAAGAACGTCATCGGTGCCCGCCGTGCCTCGTGGAGAATCGTCACCTCGATCGAGCAGAAGGAGGAGTCCAAGGGCAACACCGCTCAGGTCACCCTTATCAAGGAGTACCGCCAGAAGATCGAGCTGGAGCTTGCCAACATCTGCGAAGACATCCTCAAGGTCCTCGACGACCACCTGATCCCCTCTGCCAAGACCGGCGAGTCCAAGGTGTTCTACCACAAGATGTAAGTGCAGACCGCTTTATGCAAGCCTGGGGCTTGCCTGGGGCTTGCCCGGGGCTTGCCCGGGGCTTGCCCGGGGCTTGCCCGAGACTTGCCTATCCTGACCATTGGCTGACTTTCCTGCAGGAAGGGTGACTACCACCGCTACCTCGCCGAGTTCGCCGTTGGCGACAAGCGCAAGGACTCGGCCGACAAGTCCCTCGAGGCGTACAAGGCTGCCACCGAGGTCGCGCAAACCGAGCTGCCGCCTACGCACCCCATCCGGCTGGGTCTGGCCCTCAACTTCTCGGTCTTCTACTACGAGATCCTCAACGCTCCCGACCAGGCCTGCCACCTGGCCAAGCAGGCCTTTGATGATGCCATTGCTGGTGAGTATCATACGATGTCCACTTTTCACCGCGGCCACCCGAGTGGTGGGCTAACCAACCCGTCTGCAGAGCTCGACACCCTGAGCGAGGAGAGCTACAAGGACTCGACCCTCATCATGCAGCTCCTCCGCGACAACCTCGTAAGTGCCAAGTTCCCGTCTTGTCTCACACGCGTCCATCGTTCCTATGCTAACATTACCAGACCCTCTGGACTTCGTCCGAGGCCGAGCACACCGCGCCCGCCGCCGAGGCCGCTCCCACGGAGGAGGCAAAGGCCGAGGAGGCTGCCGCCCCGGCCGAAGAGGAACAGAAGGCTGCCGAGTAAGCGGATGCGACCTTGTGTTTTTCTTGGGTTGCCCATTGGCCTAGCCCGGTTGATCGGTTGATCTCTCCTTTTTTGGCTGCTGAAATCCCCGGCGGAAACCTGGATGGTGTCTATGGAGTGTGCGTGTGTCCACAACGGAAGTGAAGGAAGGAATTTACATGTTTTTTTTTTTCCCGGAAAGAGAAAAAAAAATTCATTTGCATGTTTTAATATGCTATGCGAGATATTCCAAATCCCCCGACCCCCTCAGACCCCTGTCCTCTTTCTCCCTTCTTCCCCCCATTTTCGTTCCCCATCACAAAGAATATAAAAAAATCAGAACAAAAAAAAGACTCTGTTCTCAGACGTGGGCCCCCGAGCCCTCTTGGTTGTATTCATTCACCTTGTCTCTTTCTTCTGCTGCAGAACGACCGAGACAATGCTGTATTGGGACGGGTGGGGAACGAGGGTCGGAAGGATTCTCGTTTGGCGGTGCTGTGCTTTATTTTCCTTTTTTTCTCTTCTTGCGGATCTCCGCTCCTCTTTGTCTGCCGTACTCTGTACTTTTTACTTTTCTTGTCTTTTTGTCAGGTTCTGATGCATCCATTCATGCAGAGGGACCTGTCTGACACAAAATACCAAATAAAATACGACGTAAATATCGTTCCCGGGACCGTAAGATACTAAAGATGCTAATATGATATATACTCAGCACATGCAAGGATGTGGCGCCCGCCCCCCTCGCGTGTATCGTCGCACTGCATTGTTTCATCTCGTAATAGGCCAAGGCCGCAGCCGCACCAGACCCGAGCCAAGCTTTCCCCTCAGCCCGCCAGCCCGCCTGCCCGCCTGCCCGCCAGCCCGTCAGCCCCATCAGCCATCACCCGTCACTCGTCACCTGTCACCTGCTGCCGCTCGCTTCCCCCTTCCCCTCCCCCTCCCCCTCCCCCTCTTCTCCCTCGTCCTCCATCACCGCAAAGTGCACGCACAGCCACAGGCTGCAGTCCTGGCACCCCACCAGCAGCTCGCCCGCCGTCTGTGCGCCAGACGACGGCGGGAGCAGCCCTCCTGCGGCCGCTGCCTCGGCCGCTGCCTCGGCTTCTGCCGCCGCCACTTCTTCTTCCAGGTCGGCCTCGCCAAACACAAATCCCCGCTCGTTGCCGCACCGGCACCCCCGGAACCACTGCCCGGCTGCCTCGTCAAACGCCAGGTCGTCCAGGTCCACGGCCTCCATGCCCGTCATCGTGCCCAGGGCGCCTCCGCCCGCGCTGCTGTTGCCCGCCCCGGCAGCACCCCCGCCCTGTCGCTCGACTGCCAGCTCGCGGTCGTAGGCCCGCCGCCGCTTCGCGTCCGACAGCACCGTCCACGCCTCGGCGATCTGGTCGACCGTGTAGGCGTGGCTGGCATGGCCGGCATGGCCGGCCTGTAAGCCTCGAAGGTCTGGGCGCTCGGCTGTAGTCTGCTTGTCGGGGTGGTACCGTAGCAGGGCCCGGCGGTATGCGCGGCGGACCACGGCCAGGGCCGCAGACGCTCCTGTCGCGCTGGCATCGTCCAGCACCTGCGGCTCGAGGCCGAGCACGGCGTAGTGGGACGGTCGGCTAGCCAGCATGTTTGTTTTTGTAGGAAGAGAAGATCTTGGAATGCTGCAATGGCGATCTCCCGCTCTGGCGTGGGCTATAACGAGCAGACTTCCATTTTCGTGGCGCCGTTTGGCATGGGGGAGGAAGGCCGTTGCACGGTTCTGCGCTGGATCGCGGCCACTGGACAAATGCTGAAAAAAAGTTGCGTTCAGGTCACGTGAGAAATACCTCCAGCTGTTCTCGAGGTGCAGCACGTTCACCAGGCCGCCCATGCCATGGATCTCCCACGGATTCCATTGTTCTCTCTCTTTTTGCAAACATCTTGTATGTCTTGTTCGTACAGAGTTTTTCAGCCATAAATATGTACAGGTTGGTCTGCTGGTGCATGCCAGCAGACTGGCTCATAGATCCAAAGCGACCACATGTATATCCTCTTGGCCGCAAGAAGTCGACCAGCTCGACATCGTATTTTGGAAGGCAGAGTAGAATGGTGTATAGAAGGGAAAAGAAGAGATCAGCTGGGAAACCGCGTCCAGTTCTTCTTCCCGACCTAGATAGAAAGACAAGAGTGTCAGCAACAGCAGCTCCAATCACGCTCCTCGCAAATCTTCTTACCCGTTTCCATTCCCGGATGAGCTTCGGCATGTTGAGCATTGCCTTTCTCCGCTCCTCCATCCTAGTGACCGGGTTAGTATGACAGAAAGCCAGGCAAGAGTCGTCGCTGCGCGCAGGAAAATGACGTACTTGGCAACCAGGTGCCGCTCGTGCAGGTGGCCCTTGACTTTCTGGCCCACGCCCGTGCCCTTGACCCGCACGCCGTGCTCCACACGCCGCCGCAGCCGCTCCTCTGGGCTCTTTTCCGACTCTGGCATCAGCTCGCCCAGCCCGTGTTCCCGCGCGATCTTGATCAGCTCCGCCTGCCGCCGCATCGAGTAGACAGGGTCATGCCAGAGGCCCGTCGCCGGGTGCTTCATCGACCGGAACGGGTTCGGCGTGTCCTGCTGGTAGCCAGTCTGCGAGACGGACTGCTCGCCCGCTGCCGCCGCTGCCGTCGTCGCCGGAAGAATGGCTGCCGGCGGGTACCGTGCGAGGAACTGCAGCAGACGTGGCGGCAGCGTCTTGGCCAGCTGGATGTACTGCGTGGCCGAGCCAGTCACCGGCGAAGCCATTGTTGTTGTCGGGGGGGCAAGACAATTGGGTGTGGCGGGTTGCTCGCGGCAGGAATCGGCTGCTGAAGCAAAATGGGCAAAAAAACTGTAGAGATCGGAATTAGGGACGTCATTGGTCGATGTGTGCGCATTGTCCCGTGTCACGTGATATCTTACTCATCTTCCTGTACCACCAACCACGCTGGCAAACCTCGCTGGCAAACCACGTTGGCAACGCCACGGGCTACGTCAGAGAGCTACGTTACAGCAAGGCAGGCTGCCGTGTTTGGCGGCTCGAATAGTTTCCTTATCGAAATCACACGACTTTTAGTTGTTTTTTTCTTTGATTTTTGAACTTGGAGGTATGGCCTGGTATAGAATTGAGATTCTATCTACCGAACGGGGGGGTTACATGACGATATCTTGAAGAAACCGAATTTTCTTTGCCGCGATGCGTCTATTGTGCCGTGTATGTATTCTTCACGAGACCAGCTGAAAATTTTAGCACAAAATTTTAATGCAACCTCATTGCCCAAAGCGGTTCTTGGAAACAAAAGAAAATTTTAAGCCTCCGAGAATTTCATCATTGGACATCCTGAGACTGTCGGTCTGGGGATTGCATAATGTCGTCTTATGCAAGGACCTTGATTGGGAAATGCTTAGGAACCGATCTCAGTCTTGCCTCTATAGAACTACGTCAATATGTTCTGTTGGCTGCTTTACAGTGGTGGCACGTTATAAATAGCGTCGTATTCCCAAGCCGTCCTTGCATGGAAGTTTCCAGCCTTGCCATGCATTTCTGTTTGAATAATCCGCCCTGTTTCCGAGAGTTCTACCCTATGCACCCTTATTTTTTGTTGTCGCAACTGCCTTGTCGATTTCTCCTGCAGACGGGAAGAAAAAATGATCACAGGATCATTAATTGGGCCTTGTTTCAGCCTTGTCTCGACAGGATGATTCATGCGATAACACAATAGAGGCTAGATGAAGCCATTTTAGGACACCTTGTCGCCGTGCATACGATCTCGTCTGTACGAGAGACGGGATAACTTTGCCACAAGGCCGTGAACGCGAGGAGATGGAAGCATGAACATACTATCAGTGATGGCAGCCTACAGTCTAAAATTGCCGGTTTGCTGTTTTTGTCGGTAGGGAGTGAGAGAGGAAATGAGGGAATTTCGGCGTGTAAATGTGCAACTTTCGTCCAAAAAGAGGCTCAAGCCCATTCCATGATATATAATGCGGAAACCGCCCAGTCTGTCTTGTGTTCTTGGCTCTCTTTTTTCATCCACACATTTCTAACTGTCTTTCTCAACTCAACCCAAGTTTTACATTCTTATTTTCAGTGCTACGATGGGCATAGTTATGAATACTTTACAAGTGGCGCAGTCGGAAGCCTCACAAGACTTGTTGACATTTGACCACTCCGATATCCGCAAGTTTACGCCATACACATACAACAGCCTGCCGGTTGACAAGAAACAGATCCGGCTCATAAAGCTGAAATCCGGAGCCATTCAAGGCAAAAAAATCTACTGCGAGTTGGTGGAGGTGGAATACGACAAGGTATTCCATGTATTGAAGCGAATCCCGGATACAGAGCCCCAGGCAATAGAGGCTCTGCATTCGGGAAGGAGGAGAAGGAGTAAACCTGAAGTGGATCCGGGAGATCGCAGCGACCTAGAGGAGCAGTCCACGAAGCGAGAGAAGTGGAGGCACGGAGAGCCCACGGCAGAGAAGCGGAAGCGGCAGATTCGGCAGATGGATCAGGAAATCGAGCGAGAAGTGAAGAATTTGCCTTCTTCTGTGACTTATCTGGATCTCTCTTCGCGCACTTCGACCTCGTCTTCTAGCCTTTCTTCCAAAAAGAAAGAAAGAATGTCCGAGAAGCAATTGGAGTTGATGAGGGTGTTGAAGCAGGAACAAAAGTACGAGGCACTGTCGTGGTGTTGGGGGAAACCATCGGAAGACTATGCCATCTTGATCATGGAAGAGGGCAAAACATATCGCAAAAAGGTCCGCAAGGATCTTGCCCTGGCACTCAAGTACCTGCGAGACCCGGCACGCGACCGGTACCTGTGGGTGGACGCAATCTGCATTGACCAGGACAACCCAAACGAGCGCAACCACCAAGTCCAGATGATGTCGCGGATCTACACACGAGCCAAGCAAGTATGCATCTGGCTGGGCGAGGCAGATGCAACGAGCGATCTGGCGATGGATTTTATCGAGCAGGACATCAAGTATCTCGGCAACTTTGACACGATCTCGTCGAGCACCCTGCACAGCGAGAAGTGGCAAGCTCTGATGCTGCTCATGCAACGCAGATGGTTCTTCCGGCGCTGGGTGGTGCAGGAAATCGCGTTGTCCCAGGCAGCCACGGTCTACTGCGGATCCAAGTCGGTGCCGTGGAAGCTGTTCGCCATAGCGGTGGAGCTGTTTGTCGAGACGGAGACGGCAACGCACCGGATGTCGCGTTGCTTGACGAACGACGGCAAGCACGGTTCTGTACTCGGGATGTTTGAAAACGTCTCTGAGCTGGGGGCCAGCCAGCTGGTGCAGGCAACGGGCAAGGTATTCCGGTCCAAGGCGACACCGATGGAGCAGGATATCGACGAGGAGGACGAGGACAACCAGTTGGACCGGAGCAAGTACTTGGCGAAGAAGAAGAAGAAGAAGCAGGAGGAGGAGGAGCGGATTATGGAGATGATGCAGAAAACCCAAACGATCGACCCGCTGGATCGCCGGAGTCTCTTGACGCTCGAGTATCTGGTGGCGACCATGTCTATTTTCCAAGCGTCGGAACCGCGCGATGTTGTGTATGCGCTGCTGGCACTGGCACGGGATGCCTCTCCTTTTGCACCTTCGCTCTATGGCCACGACGACCAGAATCTGTTGCTGGTCATGACCCTACTGGATCGATTCCTGGCCGAGAAGCCCTTCACGGTCGACTACAACCGCCCCTACTCGGACGTTAGTCGCGACTTTGTCGAGTTTACCATTATGCGTGCCCACAAGATCGACCCGGTCCAGGCCCTGGACATCCTCTGCCGTCCCTGGGCGCTGGAGCCGCCCAAAGAGCGGTCGAAATGGCTGAAGCAAAATAAATGCGACGACGAGGCGGGCAGTGGCAAGAGCCACTCGAGGCGGCGGATGATGCCGAAGCGCAAGAACTGGCGGATCTTTGTGGCACCAAAAGACCACCCGGACGAGCCAAAAGAATGGAGAGACGATGCCCGGCCGACCGATGCGTACTGGCTGGAGGTGGAAAGAAAATACGCCCAAGACAAGTGTGGCGATATCGACTGCCGCCATGACGAGGAGTCCAAATGCTGGATCAGCCGTATGAAGAGGCGGTACCTGAGGCCCATGGGGCCCGACGACGACCTGGAGCTGCCGTCCTGGGTCGCGCGGGCCTCGCACGCCCCCTTTCTGCTCGACCACGCCCCCGGACTGACCGAGCAGAAGTCGAGCCGTGCGAATGCCGACTCCCTCGTCGGGCCGCCGCTCGAGGGCCACCGAAACTACAATGCGGCCGGCTCTCAGAGGCTCAACCTCAACATGGTCAGTTTCCGCAAACGGCCGATCCTTGGCCATTACAGTCTCTACCTCAAGGGGTTCGTGCTCGAGGAGGTCCGGCATGTCGCGGACCAGTCGCAGCTGGGCGGCATTCCGACGTCGTGGCTCAAGATGGGCAAATGGGACAACTTCAAGAAGGACCCGCCCGACGAGTTCTGGCGGACGATTGTGGCGGATCGTGGCCACAACAATCGCAACCCGCCGCAGTACTACGCCTGTGCCTGCAGGGAAGCGGTGCTGCAAGGAGGCTATCTTGGCGGTTGCGTCAACACGGGACTGCAGATCGATGTTGGGCAAAACTCTGTGGTAGCCGAGTTCTGTCGCCGGGTCCAGTCTGTCATATGGAACCGCCGTCTCTTCCGCACCGAAAATGGCCGCCTGGGAATCAGCAGCAACGTCAGAGAGGGGGACCTGATTTGTATTCTGTACGGCTGCACGGTCCCTGTCCTCCTGCGGAAGCATGAGAAGCCCCCCTGTACAAAAGACGACTACAGCGATGGTAATGGTGAGGACACAAACGGCGAAATACCTTCTCCGCTCTCTTATTGGGCATGTGAAAACCCAGAGATCGAACAAGATCGGGTTGAGATTCTCAAGGCTTGCATCCTTCGGATGGAAGAAAACCGTCTGCGTCGTAGGCGGTACCGGGACAAAAAGAACAACTACAATGAATATGAACGACAGGAGATGATGGATGCGCGATTTTACTATCTAGAAGAAGCATCTGTGATAAAGATGCGCAAAGAACTTGTCAAAGCCGTGGCAGAGAAAATCCACACAGATGCGACTGGATGGGGCCCTCAACGCTTCAAAACCCTGGCCGAATCTCTTGTTCAACACGCGCAGGTCAGCGGAAGTATGGAAGCCAACTATAAAGCCATACTAGACGACGTTCGGGAGAACGGGCTCGACAAGTACCTTGTGCCCGTTGATTCGAGTATCAGTGGTGAGCAAGAAAGCCAACCCGCAGAGCAGCCAGACAAGCCTGCCCGTCTTGGTCGCGACTATGTTCCTGGTCCTCTGGGTAAAAGGACAGACGATGAGAAGAGCTGCTGGTATGAGTTCTTGGGAGAATGTTATGTCCACGGGATGATGGACGGGGAGGCCATGCGTGAGAGGTTTTATACCGACAAGAAGGACTGCCAGTTTGAGTTGAGATAGTAGGGAACTCTCAGAGCAATTTATTCAAAATTCGTTCAAGCAGGTTTTGCAATGAGATTCTGCAGCGTC
This sequence comes from Dryadomyces quercivorus, assembly GCA_002778125.1. Taxonomy (NCBI): domain Eukaryota; kingdom Fungi; phylum Ascomycota; class Sordariomycetes; order Ophiostomatales; family Ophiostomataceae; genus Dryadomyces; species Dryadomyces quercivorus. The sequence continues at coordinate 1,694,558 of PCDE01000014.1, forward strand.
CCGGTAAATTTCATTCGCATCGCGCTCGTCGCCCTCGAGCACCATTTTTTTCCAGGACTGCCAGATATTGGTGTGTGGCAGCATGCCACTCTCATCGATCCATGGCCGGCGGGCTTCGGCAGCCCTGAAGCGTCGACACAGCAGCCCGTAGATTGCCGTGCGTGTGGTGGGCTTCTTGGAATCAACGGACACGAGCTCGTCCAGACAGATCGACCGCTGCAGGTACTGTCCCACGAGCACATTGACCTGGGCGAGGCCGTTGATGATGATGAACACGACCTGGTCCGTCGTACTGCCGTTGGGGATCGTCGAGAAGACAAAGACCATCATCATCATACTGAAAATGCGGGTCAGCGCCTGCCAGAACCGGGCCGGTATGCCGGCTGTCCGTGGCCGGTAGCGGAGGCCACGACTAGTCCAGTGCTTGACGTCGAGACGCATGCCCTCGAGCACAAATGCTGAGTTGCGGCGCCCCAGCACAAAAACGGCGTCGGGATCCGCTGGCGCGGTGACCTTGGCCTCGTCGATGGGCGCTCGTTCCAGATTGTACCATTCGATCAGTCGGAGAATGGCAGACCAGCCCGTCAGGCCGGCACAGTTGGCCAGGCCGATCCATGTAGTACCCGACACGCATATACAGTAGGCGATGATGGCAGCAAACAGTGCCCAGGTCGTCAGCGTCCATACGGCGGTGTAGATAAAATGCCTAAAGGCCTTGGCTTGGATCGGGGGGTGGTCGTCTGAACTGGGGATGCGATAGACGTGATAGGACCCGTCTTGGAGGAGGCAGCTGTTTTCGATGGCATTGGAGAGACGCATGTATCGCAGGGGTGCCGTCTTGACACCGTAAGGAGAAAAATATTCGAATTTGGCGGCGTGCAAGAGAAAATCGTATGACCTTATGTAGCTTTGCATAGCGACGACGGGCACAGCCACCAGACATTGCAGGAGAGAAGGCTGGCCGAGTCGATAGCGCTCCTCTTCCGCTTCGCCGAGCAAGATCATCAGGGACGACACATCAAAGTTCCACGAGCTATTCTGGCTGTTAGACATCATGTTCAGTCTTGAATGTTTGATTAATTCTTGCCTTATATGCAAGGGCGTTGGGCTCGGCACAGGAAAGAGCAGCCGCCTTATATGCATTTGACGTGCCAATGATCGTTATTGCCTTGATATGTGATAATCGAGATTGCGTCGGACAAGTAATTCCGCGGGCTATGGGGCTATAGTGTTCGCTTCTTCCGTCCAAGCCTCAAAGCGCCTATATATCCCGCCACGCCGACAGAGATTCTGCCTCACCACCATCAGCCTCGTGGTGTTTGAGACAGAAACCATAGAACGGCGATGGCATTCTGGCGAATCCCTATCGAGCCATGATTCACACTGTATACGCCAACAATTTCGTCTTCTATTGCGAACTGGCGGCCTTGCAATGACCAAAGACAAGAATTAGATCTAGCGTCTAGTATATTAAAATCGGTACAACAATATGCAATGGAAGGTCATATTAAGAGCGGCCGAATTCGGGACGTCGACGATTAGGCATTTTTGTTCTTATGAGACAAAAGTGGCAGTGCATCTTGAGCCTTGCCATTTTCTTCAGCTTCCGCAGCCGTGTCCGACACTTGAGGCTCTTCGTCATCCGACCGGTCGTCTTTGGCAATGCCCAAGAAAACGAAGCGATAGGCGACGCGCAGCAGGCAGTACAACCAGAAGAGGTTGAGGGCCTGCAGAAGGGCTAATAACGTAAAGGTGATGACGTTCGCCAAGGGGCCCTTGTACTGCTGCTGATCCCAGTCGAACTCGTAGGGCCCGACCGTGCTGAATTCGCCTTGCGGGCGCATCGAATACAGGATGCCCAGGTTGATATAGTGCCGCATGTACACCCACACGACGATGCACAGGGCAAACGGCGGTCCCTGGTAGGGAAAGTCGAGGTAGTTGAGCGACTTGGACACCGCGAGGAAAAAGTCGCTAATGTCGTGCGTGAGGTACACGGCAATGCCCATGTGCGTAAAGTGGAAGCGGTAGCTGAGGGCAATGAGGGAGACGGTGACGACGTGGTGGGCGACGAACTGGTTGAAGTCCTTGCGGCGCTCCTCGAGGCCGAGGATCATGACGACGACCTGCTGGGCCCAGAACGCGGCCTGGACGAGGTAGTAGCCTTTGAGGCCGGCGTCCAGGGTCTGGTGTGGGTACGCGGCATACATGCCGTGCGTGTCAAAGTACCATACGGGAGAGCGACGCATGACGAGCAGGCCCCACGGGCTCATGACCAGGATGTACAGCGCCGTGTACATCTGCTCAGCAAAGCGCTTGCGCTTAGCCGCCGACTGGATCCCATAGGCGCGTGCCAGTGGCTGCAGCACTTCCTGCATGCAGAAGCTGCTCGTAAAGGTCAACAGCACCACGTAGAAGCACACAAAGGCCACGTCCCAGAGTCCCTTGCCATATTGCGCGGGCTGGCCCGGAGTGTGTTCGGGGAGTCGGTAGGAGAGGAAGAGCAGAGGATGCACCGGGTTCGACTCGACCGGGTGGACGGCATAGATGCCGAGGATGCCGAGGACGACAAGAAGCGGCCACTTCCAGATTCTGCGCGCCAGCGTTCGGACCTTCTTCCGCTTCGCAGGGCTTCGCTATCGTGTTCCATGCTTCGTTAGATCCTGGGCACGGCCAGACAGCCAGACAGACAGAAGGGGCCGGGTCTCACGTGGGAGGCTGTTTTCGCGGCCATATTTTCTTTTTCCTTTTCTTTTTTGCGGCGCTGTGGAATGCCCGAGGAATTGTGAGACAGGGGTATCTCTTCTGCCGTCATGATGGTCGTGAATTCGCAGCAGATAAGGCGCGTTAGGAATGCAGGCCAATTCGCATAAATCGAGAGGAGAGAACCGACGCGGTTTTCCTTTTTTTTCCCCTATTGCAAGATGAGGTAAGATACTGCCTAACGTTTATGCAGCGGGTGCGTTAAACTGTATCAAGCCAAGTACGAAATAACGTGTTTTGTTCCTCTATTACCCAGCAGCCAATCACAGGCAGGGCCGTTGGTCACGGGACCTGGCTGAATTCTCATCTCATCTCATCTTACTGTATCTCACACAACCCCATGGGGAACCGACAACAACGACGACAAAAATGTCTGGCAGTGGTATCGAGGACGGAGAAGGATACGGTGTATTCGGTCAGTATGTCGGATTTTCCACTTTGCACACTGACAGCTGGACCCAGTTTCGGCACTTGGTCCCGTAGCCGCACAAAAGTACCGGAGACCATGCTCTACAGGGTATTAGAGTGCTGATCTATAAAAGTGGCGAGCATCGCTCCTCGTTCTTTGAGATATCGGCACAGCAACTCGGCGGTACGTGCAATGGGTCTCGCGTGACAGCTGGCCGGTTGTTCATATGCTGACTAATATGCACATGGACCGGACCGTTGCGTAAGCTACGATAAATACGACTCGTCAGACTGAAGTCCAGGAGGACGTCTATCTCGATCTGTAGACGTATCTCGCTGTGATCTCCGTATACTTATTGCAGTGCCATTTCTGTTCTATTTTGCCTTCCTAGATTGAACCAGCTCCATGTAAACATCTCGCAGCATAGAAAGGTTGCTGAGCGTAGCAAACAAATGCCTGATTTATCAGCAAAAGAATCCAGGACAACAGGATGGAGGGTTGATTCGCCGTATCCGGGTAGCTTGATGCATGGCTGCCTGTAACGCTTATATAAGAATCTCATAAGAAATAATGGGGACTTCTATATACCCGTGATCCTATGAGGATGGAGACCGCTTCAATTGTCCGATACTATTTTCCTTCGACAAAAAAATCCTCATCCTCTATTATGACCATGTACTTCTTGCCCGGGCCACCCACTGCCCGGGAAAACTTATTCAGCAATGATCTCAAGCTGGCACACATCTGTGCAGCCTGCGGCAGCTTTTTCGAGCCAGGGGAATCTTTCATCGCCCGTAAGAAGCTCCTGTCGTCTCCCAACACGCTGCAGTGGAACTGGGGAAGCTGACGGTCACGATATCCGCGACAGTGCTCAATCGCGACTCCAAGGGCCAGCCCGGGCTGGAAGACCTGCCGCTGCTGGAACCCCCGATAGCCTTTACGAAACCCGAACGCTACCCATATTACAATGTACGCTTTCGTTTCGTGGATCGCTTTTGGCATTGGATGGGCCAGTATAGTACCATATTCAAGTTCCAAGGCGTCGAGATCGTCGCCGCCCATGTCGAGTGCTTCAAGTTCTTTCGCCTCCACCGCACCAGCCAGTCCGACCTGCTCCGGCTATGGCAGGTCGGCGCCTGGAGACAGCCTTGGATCGGCGCTATACCCGTCGACCTCTCTGCCGAGGATGCCATCCCATCCCGCCGCGCCCTCAAGGCCGTGTCGGAAGCATGCAGCATGCCTCAGCTCCTGCAATTGCCTACCGAAATATTCGCCTTGATCTGGCAGAAGTGCTCAACAAGCTTGCTGTGGCGTCTCGCGGCCGTCCTGGACCTCGTCGACAGCTTCGCCAAGAAAACGGCCGTTTCGACGTCTGCCGATCCCGTCTCCATACCGCTGTGCCACGTGCAGGCCTGGGAACGCGGACAAGAACCGACGCTGCGGTCGTGGAACTCGGAAGACGACGACAAATCGGTTGTGCAACTCACCCTGGACAGCAGTGGTATCTGCAGGGTAGAAGTGTTTTCGGCGTGGCCACAGCACAGCCACACGGCCAGAAAGTCGTTGGCCTTTATCACAGAGTATACCGCTCGTCTGTCTTCGATGACGGCCACCTTCCAAGTGAGCTATCCCGCACAAACTGGCCGTCGGGAAGCTGACTGTTCCGCTTAGAATGGCCTGCTGCGCTTGCGACTTCCCTCGCGTTACACCTGCGGTCCGGATATCTGGGATATACCAAACCCTCCCCACCCGGATACTGTGAGCAAGGAGTTCAACGTCCTTCGCATGAACGACGGATACTTTCCCGAGCAGCGCGGCCGCTTTTATACCGTGAACCTGGCTGCTGCTCGTGGAGTCTCATTCTTCTTCGGCCCCGAGTACGGGTTTTACGGCCTTTGCAAACACACACAGGCATTGGCCTTGACGAGACAACCCACGGAAACCTCCCTGCCTCCCGACCAGGACCTCGGTTACGTTCTCCAGTTATACGTGCCACTGTCTGAAGGAGACCGAATCCTGGCCATGGCCACACGAACCAGACTACGGAATTGGCGACACATGACTTCTCTAGTGGTATATTTCCTTTCCTTGCTTTGCAAAATTACAATCATTACAATACACCGAAGCTAACATGCTACAGATCTGGACACAGCTCGCCGGAGAGGTGACAATTGGTCCTTGGATGCCCATGTCGCAGCCTGCTCGCCTTCTTTCGGAACTGCCCCCAGAGCTGGTATCATGGGACGCATGCGAGTCCGATGGGGCATCCATTTTAGGCGCATACCCCCACACGCCGTCATCTGCTGATGTCTTGCCCAGTGCATCTTTTGAAGCAAGCCCCGTGCCGCAGATCAACCCGTTGGAGGGCTCACACGGCCCCGTGTACTTTTCGCATGCACCGTTGTCGGACGTAAGACGGGCCACTGTTTTTGACGATGCTTCCGGATTCTGCAGAGCCATACTCTTCGACTACGAGAACGGGGCACAACGCATGGTAGGAGAATGCCGCATTGGCGAACTATTTTGCACAACATACGAAGAGCCAGAGCTTTTGTATACCCTGGTGATTCTGCAAGACAACCCCCACCACATCTGTAAAGCGGCGAAAGTCGAGTTCGCCGGTCATGGCTATAGCGTTGCACACACGGAACAGGATGACTGGTCGGCCCAAGAGATGAGCGGCACGCTGAATTTCTTTTTTACAGCGGATGAGTGTGGATTGTGCTTTGTGGATTCCTTTTCAATGGCGATTTAGACCTTGTCTCTTTGCTTCATCGTAAGTTGAATTTATTAAATTCTACAGAACACGGATGGAAAACTTTGGTTTCCAGTCTCAACCATGGCACCGACATCTTGGCATGGACTTTTGATAAAAAAATGAGACTTCTAATGAAAACAAAAAAAAAAGAGTCGCAAAAAAAAAAAAAACGTACAGCAGCGGGTATTCGCTGGTCGTCACCGACCCAACTACTAATCCGCCGATTACTGGTTTAACTAGGGGAGAGCGGACGGGATCCCGTGCTTTCCAGTATCTATGGCCGTACGTGAAAGACATGCCTCTGAGGTACACTTATAAAGTCGGGTTACAGTGAAGTCAGCTTTGAAACTTGACTTTTCACGACTTTAGAACTCTTTACTTATGAGTTTACTCATTCATAATTAATGTTGACTAGTAGTTTCTGGTAACGAGGATCTTCGTTTTGAGTAGAAACCTAATGAAAGATCGTAGCCCCAATTAACCAAATTTCGGATTCTGCTTCTTGAAATAATTTCCTAGAACAGAGCCTCAGGAGTGACATCGCATCGACAGAAAGACAGTGCATAGAACAGTGCGTCGTGACACTGTGTGTAAATACACTGTGCTGATAAGATAAGAGCTAGTTCACGTGACGGCGTGTTTGAAGAAATTCCGGGTACTGCCAACAAACATTCGCCTTTTTGCCGTCCTCGACCCGAGTTCACATCTTGTGCTTTTTCCCCTGGAGACCGAATTTCTTGACCAGTGACCATGGATCCGAGCTTGCTTGAGGAGGATGATGGCATGGGCATCCTGAATTCGATATCCATTGGCAGCAAGGACAAGAAGAAGAAGAAGAAGAAGGAGAAGCATGAAGCCCCATCAGCAGAAACACCATCTTCCGAGACAGTCACAGCACCCGCAGTATCCGACACGACCCGCGATACCACAAGCAATGCAACTCTATCCACAGACCAGCGACCAAAGTTCAAGTGGGTGCCCAAGAAAGAGAGGGAGCGCCTAGAACGGGAGAAGCAGGAGAAGGAGGAGGAAGAGAAGCGAAAGAAGGCAGAGGAGGATGCATTGCGCGCACGAGAATGGCGAAGGGAGCTGGCGGCAATCAAGCGAGGCGACTACCCAGACAGCAATAGGGACAACCGGAAGCGCGACAGAGACGAAGAGAGGCGCACGCCTCAGGAGCAGGCCGAGTACGATCGGATGCGCGAGCGATACCTGGGGCCGGACCGATCGAAGAGCACGTTTACCGTGAAGAAGAAGCGCCGGCGAGGCGCGCAGGAGTTCAAGTTTGGGTGGGACGACGAAGAGGACACGCGCAACTTGGCCGACGAGAAGGCGCGGCTGGATGCAGACAAGAAGTATTTGTCGAATCTGACGAGCAAGGACATGTTCAATGTGGATCACCGGGAAGGCCAGTACGAGCTGGAAGCTCTGAAGAACGCCAGCTATGTACGACAGATGGACCGGGAACACGGCGAGGAGCGAGCACGGCAGATCATGGACGAATACTACCGGGGACGGGATTTCCGCAACCGGTCGCTACGCAACATGAAGCACTGGTCGGAGAAGTCGTTGGACGAGATGCGGGAGCGTGACTGGCGCATCTTCAAGGAGGACTTTGGGATCTCGACGCGCGGTGGAGCGATCCCTGATCCGATGCGCAGTTGGACCGAGTCGGTGCTGCCGGCGCAGCTGCTGGATGTGATCGAGGACGTGGGCTACAAGGAGCCGACGCCGATTCAGCGAGCGGCCATCCCGATCGCGCTGCAGGGACGGGACCTGATCGGCGTGGCCGTGACAGGATCGGGTAAGACGGCAGCGTTTCTGCTACCGCTGCTGGTGTACATCAAGGAGCTGCCCCCGCTGGACGAGACGAGCAAGAACGACGGGCCGTACGCGCTGATCCTGGCGCCGACGCGCGAACTGGCCCAGCAGATCGAGTCGGAGGCGCGCAAGTTTGCCACGCCGTTTGGCTACACGGTGGTGAGCATTGTGGGTGGCCACTCGCTGGAGGAGCAGGCGTTTGCGCTGCGCAACGGAGCCGAGATTGTGGTGGCGACGCCGGGACGACTGGTGGACTGCATTGAGCGGCGGCTGCTGGTGTTGTCGCAGTGCTGCTACGTGATCATGGACGAGGCAGACCGGATGATCGACCTGGGATTCGAAGATCCTCTGAATAAGATTTTGGATGCGATGCCGGCGGCCAACGAGAAGCCAGACACGGAAGAGGCCGAGGACGCCACTGCCATGATGCAGTACCTGGGCGGGCGCAGTCGGTACCGGGAGACGATGATGTACACGGCGACGATGCCGCCGCTGGTGGAGAAGATTGCTAAGCGGTACTTGCGGCGGCCGGCGGTGGTGACGATTGGCAACGTGGGCGAGGCCGTGGACACGGTGGAGCAGCGCGTGGAGTTTATCTCGGGCGAAGACCGGCGCAAGAAGCGGCTGCAGGAGATTCTGCAGTCAGGCCAGTTTGCGCCGCCGATTATTGTCTTTGTCAACATCAAGCGCAACTGCGAGATGGTGGCCAAGGACGTGCGCGCCATGGGCTTTGCAACGGTGACGCTGCACGGCAGCAAGACGCAGGAGCAGCGTGAGGCGGCCCTGCAGGCGCTGCGCCAAGGCAAGGCGGACGTGCTGGTGGCCACGGACCTGGCAGGTCGTGGTATCGATGTGGCGGACGTCTCGCTGGTCATCAACTTCAACATGGCACTGACCGTGGACCAGTACACACATCGTGTGGGCCGTACGGGTCGTGCCGGCAAGAGCGGCGTGGCCATTACGTTCCTGGGCAGCGAGGACAATGACGTGCTCTACGACCTGAAGCAGATGATCTCCAAGAGCGCCATCTCGAAGCTGCCGGACGAGCTGCGGCGGCACGAGGCAGCACAGCAGAAGCCGGGCAAGGGGAAGGGCGGGCAGTGGAACAAGGAAGCCCGAGAGTAAAGTAAGATTGGCCATGTACTCGTATGAAAATGGGAAAGCTAAAGGGCCCAGCAATATACTGGAATGGAACTTCTGTCATAGTTCATGGGCTGCATCGATGCGTAAATGTAAAATCAAACACATACAGCGGCCTCCATGCCAAGGCCATTCAACCTCACATCTCTTCCAGCCAAGTCTTGTCTGTCGATGTTTTCTCATCATCCCCCGGAATTGTGTTCCCCGGCTGTCTGCATCGCGATGTCGGCGATGATGTGGGTCTTTCTTCAAGGTGTACTTCGTAGAAGAACCTCTGCGGGCGATCGCTGAATGCCGGCGTCTTGATTTTTGTGGATGCAGATGCCATGCAAGGCGCAGAGTCCCACAGAACGACCTGGATCATGCATCCTTTCTCTCTTTCGTCAGAGTTCCACCAAGCTCGTCTGCCCCAGAGGGCTCCCGCATGGATATCCAGCGAGGAGCAACGACAGTTCTCTGCAGAGTTCTCACATCCGTAAGGTGAGAACGGGATACTATCCTGACGGCCGAACCAGGATGCCGGAATACGAAGAGCTCGTAATAAAGACTCCTCTAATACGATGGCGTGCTATGGCCCCTGGATGCCAAGGTCTTTGAGCTCACCCGAGGACGGTACTCGTAGTCTCTGGGTGCTCCATCGTGGCACTCTAACCCCACCAGCCGGTCCACAGCGGGCCAAAAGGTCCCCAGCGACCGGTCTCGGCGATGCTTTTCTGCAAGGTTCGGACTTGTAGAGCTCGGGATATTACGTAATGTTCAGTGGAGGAAAGAGCTCAAGAAGATGCGCACAGACAGTTGGGTGCATGAGGATCAGATAACTTCCCGTGGCCGAGCGCAAGACGGTGGGAAACGGAGAAAACGGAGCAGAAGAAGAGGAAAAAAGAAGAAGAAAAAAAGAAGGAAAAAATGCAGGAACGACTACGAGCGTCCGGCTTCCACCAAAACGATCCTCCTTGTCGCACTCGGTAGTTCACAAAAGAGGCAGGAGCCGAAACGGAGGGGGACCCCCACTCCCATGTAGCTCTCCGCAAAGATGTGCGGGATGAGTACCAGGCCCGTTCGTGCGCGCCCGCCGCTATTTTTCCAGATTTTGGAAGCTAAAACTTTTTTTTTATACGGCCTCAAATTAGCAAAGCTTCTTCTTCCATGCCGTGCTCTTCCGTCGCCATGGTCCCCCCCTGTTGGCCACATGCATTTTGCAGCTGGTTTCTCTGGGTCTTCTGGTCTCTCTCGAGCAACGGCAAGCTGACACAGCATTATCAAGCGCTTTAAAAGGAACGTCTTCTGCCTATCCGGCGTCGGCTTTTCTGGTCCAAAGCATCTGCTTCGGATCTGCTTCGCTTCTCTTCCGCCGCCCATCCATCCTTCTCCCACGCCTTCGCTTCCTGCAGAATACGACAAGACGTTTCACCCGGCGTCCTTGGCAAAAACACTGTGCAAAAAGGAGGGGCAGCTGCTTTCTGCGCGACAACCTTCCGGCACACCTCGGATAAACAGCCAAATCGAGTCAAATATTGACCAGGACAAGCGAGACGCACTGGACGCGGCACGCAGACCAGGGAGGAGCGGTGCTACCGCTTCCAGCTTCGACGCACGCCGTTTGATTCAAAGTCAGGCCATCTAGCCTGCCCGCCCGCACGGCAGGAGGTGGCCTTTCTTGCCTCACTTTCTCGACCTTCTCAACCTTTCCCGACCTCAACTTCAGCCTCTTCACCATCGCCGCCTTTTCCATCCATCCCCCTTACCTTTACCATGGCAGCTTCTTCCGAGGTCAAGATTTCTGTTTCGCCTATACTCACGGGCGACACCATTCCGTCACCACTTTTAAACGCCAAGCGCCGTGCCGCCATGATGGAGGCCACCGAAGATATTCTCTATGGATCTGTACGTGCTGATTCTCCCGGTCCTTTCCCCCCGTCTTCTTTTCTGACCTTTAGATTGCCGGCATCGTTGGCAAGTACATCGAGTATCCCTTTGACACCGTCAAGGTTCGTCTCCAGTCGCAGCCCGACCACCTGCCTCTGCTCTACAAGGGCCCCATCGACTGCTTCCGCCAGTCCATCCGCGCCGACGGCCTGATCGGCCTGTACCGCGGCATCAGTGCGCCTCTCGTTGGCGCCGCCCTCGAGAACAGCAGCCTGTTTACCTTTGAGCGCATCGGCCGCGAGGCCATCTACTGGAGTGGCTGGTTCTCCCGCGACCAGCCGCTGTCTCTCACGGCCCTCTTTGCTTCTGGCGCCTTTTCCGGCGCCTTCACCTCCTTCATCCTCACACCCGTCGAGCTGGTCAAGTGCAAGATCCAAGTACCCGCAACCCCCACCGTGGGCGGCGATGCTGCCGTGCCCGGCCGGACGCAGCATCGTCGTCCGTTGGCTGTCGTTCGCGAGATCTACCACCACGAAGGCCTGCGCGGCTTCTGGCATGGCCAGCTGGGCACCCTCATTCGCGAGGCCGGCGGCTGCGCTGCCTGGTTCGGCGGCAAGGAGACCACGACGAGCTTTCTGCGCAAACGCAATGTACACGCAGCCTTGACCGCCGCCGCGGCAGCCGACGACCAGAGCTTGGAAGCAAAAGAGAAGACGGCAAAGCTTTTGCACCACCTACAGAACGACGCCCTGCCTCTGTGGCAGCAAGCCGTGGCCGGAGCCTCGGCCGGTGTGTCGTACAACTTCCTTTTCTTCCCCGCCGACACGATCAAATCGCGCATGCAGACCACGCCCGTTGGCCTCGCTGGACGCCAGGCACGACGCACCTTTTTGGGCGAGGCCAGGGCGCTCTGGAAGCAGGCCGGCCTGCGCGGCTTCTACCGAGGCTGTGGCGTAACGGTTGTACGATCGGCGCCGAGCTCAGCCTTTATCTTTATGGTGTACGACGGACTCAAGTCGCACTTCCCAATGGCATAAAAGGAGAGAGGACATGACGTTTCTTGTTAGTTTTCGGGAGGTATATTTGCTCGTTTGCGGGCTGGAAAAGCAGCCTATTATAGATAGACAGCAGGAGTTTCTGGGAAATATTTCTGGGTTTTGTTTTTTTATATTTTGAGAAATAGGACAGCAAGACGGAGCTGTCGTCCGTCCATATAGAAACGGGAGGGGAAGAGAAGCCCATGAAAAATAGAGAGAGGACTCCATGAACAGGGCATCTGAACCCAGAGGAGCATGAATACACGAATAACCAAAAACAGAAACAAAACAAACAAAAATTTAGCAGACCCGTCCGACAAAACCCCGCATCTATACGAGTGTACCGAACTCCGTGTTCGTAGGCCATTCCCCTCGGCTCGTTTCAATTTCGTTCTCCATTTTTGTGATTCATCTACGCTGATCCCGATCCCGATCCCCGGGCCTTGCCCTTGCCCTTGCTCCGGTGCCGGCTCGCCTTGGACGAAGCCTTGGAAGAAGACGACGTCGAGGACGAGCTGTGCGACGAGGACGAGCCCGGCGGCACCGCGGCTGAGGTGGAGGAGGAAGACGTCGACGGCAGCGATGATGACGAAGACGAAGACGACGACGACGACGGCCGACCCAGCACCCAGCCATTGAGGTGGCCGGCGCCGGCGCTGAGGTAGGTCACAAACGCGAGCCAGCCGACGTACGGCAGCCACAGCCAGCCGGCCGTCTTGGCCCCGTTGTCACGCGGCGACGGCGACCAGAGCGAGGAGACGGGCGCTGTCGAAGCTCCCAGCCACCGGCCGGCCAGGTATGCGTTGATGCCGAGCAGCAGGACGGCGTCCACCGTGGCCGCGACCGGCCGCCGCAGCACGAAGAAAAGCGGCATCCAGGCCAGGTTGAGGCCCAGCTGCACCGTATACAGTCCCGCGACCGCCGACGGCGCCCGGTCGGCACCCGTCCCACCCAGCACGCGGTGTGTCGCGTAGCCCGTCAGCGCATAGAGGGCCGTCCATACGGGGGCAAAGGCGCTTCGAGGCGGACGGAAGGGCGGCTGGCGGACATTGCGGAGCGAGCGGTCCTTGGGATCGGCTGCCAGAAGTTAGTCTGGGTCGCTTGCGCTTGCGCCGATACTCGTGCACCTCTATTCACTCACGCTTCGTGCTGTAACCGACAGCTGCGCCGAGGGTGACCGGCAGTAAAATGGAGGCCGCCGGGCTGGCAAAGACCGCCTGCGGAAGGGCGAGATGGGCCAGCGCAGTGGTCATGATGGAGCAGAGATTCGACAGAAGAAAGAGAAGAAAAGGCTGAAAAAAAAACAGGCAGGTAGGCAGGAATTCCAACGAGGGGACTCTGACCTGATGCGGTTCAGTTCACGGAACGGTACTTTGCCGTGTTTCGCTGTTTGATGTCGTCGGTTCGGATGACAAAGACGACATGCGATTGGCCATCTGCTCCACTTAAAGTGGGGGACTAGGTCGATCCTTGACCGCTGCCACGCAGCATGCCGCCCTCTTTTTCTGGGAAGAACTGCTGCATCGCATGGTCTTATGATCCCCCAGCGTATAATGGATGACGGACAGCCAGATGCTCGGGACAGGACAATTGTTCAGTCGTGACAACGGGATTGGCTGCAGAAGACGCCCGTGTCTTTGTGCTTCGTTGTACAGTCACGTGATCCCCAACCAAACTTTACCCCTCCTACCTTTTGAGCGTAGCTCGGTACGGTGTGAGAGTAGCGCCTTGGCGTTATGCACGGTATGACGACACTGTGCTTGACCCAAATCCAACCTGCTCACATGATGGCGGGCAGTTAATCAGTCATGCTTGCATTTATGCCTGACGCTGTTGACAATGCCTGAAAAGATACTCCGTATTGGATGGAAAGTTTGGCGTCTAGTTGCCTGATCTAAGCGCTCTATTCTGTGAACCTTATCTGCAACTCTTTAGTTGCTGAACATTTTCAAGGTTGTCTGTAAGTCGCGCGTGAGGAATAGTAGGTCTTACGACTGTAAGTTCATGATGTGGTGGAAAACAGAGTAGTCTGTACTCTATAACTCGAGACAGTATCGATAAGTTGCCTACAGAGTACGAATACAATACTCCATACTTATGAACGTAATATGTACGTCAATGTATGGGAATTATACGGAGGAAGAGACTGCCTGTGAAGTATACGACGCTGAATAAAATTTACAAAGATGTTGGCTGTTGGAGCTGAAAGGGGCAGCAAGTCCGGACGGCATCACGGGTTGGTAAAATACTGGCATGTTGTACGCAGCACGGGTCTTGGCAACAGAATGCATTTGTTCTGTTTCTATAGTATTCATCATAATTCCAGAGCCTTATGGATCTCAGACTTTCTTCTACTCCAAGCTTTCCATAAGCGAGGGCGTTCAGAGATTAAGGAAATCTCGCTACAGACAATCTTACACCTAATTCCCATCGTATTCTAGTCCGTAGTCCGTGCTCCATAATTCGCCCCAGAATCTTCGTCGCATTCCCGTCTTGTTACCCCGTACTTCGTATTTTGTGCGAGTCTGCAGCTGGCTGATCAGGCTGTTGGAAACGCGCTCTTCTTCGCCTACTCCTAAAGAGAGTCCTACCGCGTTGGGTATCATCAGGCACTAATGCATGAGAATTACGGAGCACAACAGGCGTTGCTATCAATACTGTAAAAACTGCTTTCCATACCGTAAATCACGGATAGAAATAAAGATACATTGGGTGGACCCTCTATTTCGAAATATGGAGTACTCCGTAATGGAGATCATATCACATAATACGGAGCAAAGATCCACCAAATGTACCTTGATTCTTATCAAGGATGTACCGTCTGCATAGCAGATCTTTACAGTACAAATAGCAGCCCACAAGAGACAAATTTCACACGCCAGTGACGCCGGCCTCGCGTGGTAACATGGAGATGGTCGTATATGCAATGCATACGGCGTACAGGAAACACAGCACGGTGTCAGATATCAACTTCTCCTTCTCGGGTTCTGCCATTATTACATATATCATACGACAGCGCTTCCCCTTATTTCAACTTTCCTTGGCCTCTCTTGTTTCCAATTCTTCTCTTGTGGGATTTTTCTTCTACCTCTTTGCCTTTCTCTCGCACCACATTGCTTCATAACAGGCAATATATTCTTCGAAACGAGTTACACCAACATGGCGAAAACAACAGTCTCTCCTGCAGCTGCTCCTGTGCCGGCCGCGTCTTCTGGATCCCCTCCATCCGCACCGGCACCCCCGGCAGCGGCCCCTGCAGCTGCCGCTTCTTCCGAAGCACCAGGGGCGGAGTCACCCAGTGCCCTGCAACCTCCACAGTACTGGTCAACGTTGCCTGTCGAGGTGTGTTTTTCCTCCGACTAATAGATTCTCCGTGAAAATCTCTCAAAAAAAAAAGCTTCGATCTCTGCCGACTTTGAAAATCCTAATTGTTGTTTCGTAGGAAGATGATGACCCCGGCCTCGGCGAAGATGCTCTGAGCTCCACCGCATCTATTGCTTCGAGCATTCTGCACTATCGCACCGTCAACGGCCGTAGGTACCACAGCGAGTCTGCCGCCGTGGGCGATAATCGGTATTGGTAAGAGCATCAACTATTCCCACTCTACCGATGCACTATACACCAAGACAAGCATCGCTAACAGCTCAACAAGGGGCGCGAACGACGACCAGCAAAATAACTCCTTGGATATCGGGTGTGCATCAATCTTTGAGACATGAATGGAAACGCGCGAAGCTAATGCAACGCAGACATCATACAATCACGCTGATCCAGGGTGGAAAGTTACACCTGGCGCCCCTGCCAGACAATGTTGAAGTAAGTCTCGTGTTGTAAGGAAGGAAACTCTAGACACTAACGGAGCACCCAGAAAGTGCTTGATATCGGCACAGGAACAGGAATATGGGCCATGTTCGTGACTCTTTCCGCACGATGTGTCTGAGGCCTCCAAGCTAAACAAGATCACAGCGACTTTGCCGATATGCATCCCGAGACTCATGTTATCGGCACCGACCTGTCTCCCATTCAGCCAACATGGGTGCCGCCCAATCTGTCCTTGTAAGGCACTCTCGAGCTTGGTCTCCAGGACGTCCTGCTAATTACTCTCCATTATAGCGAGATTGAAGACTTGAACCAGCCGTGGACTTTTGGTTCTGATTCCGTGGACTACATACACATCCGCTGGCTTACCGGCTGTGTCAAAGACTGGACGGAGCTGCTCCAGAATGCGTACCGGGTGTTGAAGCCGGGCGGCTGGGTCGAGGTGTTTGACGTCGACGTCACCGTACGGTCGGACGACAACACCGTCACATCGAACACAGCTTCGGGCCAATGGGCACACATTTTCGAAGAAGGCGGCCGGCGGTTGGGCTCTACGGCTTCTTTCAACCCCGTGACCGAGAATCTTCTGCGCAAAGGCATCGACGAGGCCGGCTTTGTCAACATCCACGAGGAAACCTACAAGGTCTGATACATGCCCCCGTCGTCCTCCCTGGCCACAGCTGACGCACCATTTCTAGATCCCGCTCTCTGAGTGGCCCAAGGACCCCCTGCAGCGGGAAATCGGACTCATGACGCGCGTATATGTCACAAATGACGTGGAAGGCACCGTGACGCTCATGGCCACCCAGCTCGGCTGGTCCAAGGAGCAGGTGACCGTGTTTGCTGCCCATGTTCGCCGGGAGCTTCGCGGACTGAAGATCCATGCCTACAACAAAGCTGCCACAGTCTATGCGCAAAAACCACTTGCGGCTTAGATACGCGGAAATTTCTACGGGGCCGAAGGGTTCCCAGTACGATAATATAACTCTACTAAAATCTATTTCTTTTCACCATAATATGAACCAGTGACACTTCCTGCAAACCCCCCTTCAAGATATAGCTCTCTTTAATTTCAGCAAGCAATAAACGAACCTGATACCTTTGGCTACCGATTGCTAGTATACATTTTTTGGCCTCGTCCATTCTAAGAGGTCCTTGGGCAAAAATACACGACATTTTTCTTCCTCGTAAGGAGGAGGTATTAAAAAGACCGCTAAAAGGAACGCTGAACGATAACAGCCTTCCTTCCTCCCGCTTAATAGTTCAGCTCGCCACTCCCACCGCCAGACACCTGGTCCAAGTCTTCGTAGCTCTTGATCGTGCGGCCCTGGATCGCTTCACGCGGACCAACCACCCCACCAGCTCCATCTCCCCAGCGCCCTCCACCAGGACCACCGCCACCGCCGGGGCCACCGCCACCTCCCATCCGACCACCCGTGCCGGGACGGCCATACGCACCATTGCCGGATCCCGCATACGGCACACCGCCGTTCGCACCATTCAGACCGCCGTCTTGGCTCCAACGCATCGGCCGCCGGTCATAGGGATTCGCTCGGTTGTTATAACGGCTACCGGATCCAGACCCGCCGCGCCGGATGGGGCCTTGACCACCGGCGCGCATGTCGCCAAAGACGCCGCCGACAGCAGACGCCATGCCAGCTGAGCCGGGCCCAGACTGCCATCCGGCCACCTGCATGGCGACCGGGTTGAACATATTGAACGTCGCAGGCGGGGCAAAGCCAGGGATGGCCGGCAGGGCGTTGCTCATCGTATAGCTCTGCAGATTGAAGCCACGCGGCGTGCCCGTGGGCGTCTGGCCATTGGCCTGCGGGAAGTGTCCGTTGGAATTGGCATCGGTGCGCGATGGCGCAATGTGTGACGGATCCGACACGTAGGCATTGATCAATTCAACCTGTTGATGTGCAAGATTAGTAAGACAATCCCATTAGTCATCACGAACCACTTCCTCCTCCAGAAGCAAACGTACCTCGTCTCGCAGTCCGTCGTACCACTCCGTGTGACGCTTCTCGACGTGCTTGCGCCAGAAATGTTCCTCCTTAAAGAGCTTGGTGCACTCAGGAAGTCGGCACCGCCACTTGTGCTCATCTTCTTGCTTGACGAATTTGGCCATCTCCACGTCCAACGCCTCCTCCACCGGCCGTCCGCCAAACTTGCGCAGGTCCACCGATGCAGGGTCCAGAATGAGGTTGATCTTCTCCTCAAACGTCTTGACCCAGTTGTAGGCCCGCTGCAACTGCAGTTCCGCCTTCGCAGCCGCTCCGCGGAACTTACGCTCGCCATTGCCACCGCCAACACCGCCACCACCACCGCTGCCATCCTGCGGCACTTCGCCTTCCTCTGCATCGGCCAGAGAAGAGTCGTTGCGCCGCTGACTCGGGAAGGGGTCGCCATTGGCACTCGCGCGAGCCACCTCCTTGGCAGCGGCCGTCAGCGAACTCCGCGGCCGTCGTAGATGTCCGCCAGGGCACTTGCGTGTCAACTCATGCGCCGAGTCGCTCTCAAAGACACAGAAGAAGCAGAAACTAAAGACACGCCGCAGGTAGTCGATCAAGAGGTCAAGCTGCTTCTTCTTGACCAGCAACTCCTCGTCGTCCACCTCGTCGTCCACAGCGCCTTCTTCGCCCTCCTCTTCCTCGTCGTCGTCCATTTCTACTTCCTCGCCCAGGTCCTCAAAGTCATCAATGGCAACGTCCATGCCAAGAAGGCTCTGCTTCTTGGCCTTCTTCTTCTTCTTGGTTACAGACGTCGAGCCGGCATTGCCAGATACAGAGGCAGGATGCAGACGTCCGGCATTTCGCAATTCCTCCACCTTGTGCTCAATTTTAAGAACGCCATCAAAATCGGATCCAGCTTCCGCCTCGAATCGGGACGCCAGCCGTTGCACCATATTCAGATCCTTCTCGATGCGTTCGGGTGCCGAAAAGAGGTCCCAGAGCGCCTTCTTGCGCGGGTTGGACTGCGGGTTGTGCACGCCTACATGGCAGACAAAGTCGCCACGCACTTCGTCCTTGACGGTCTTACCGTTGATAGCCTCCAGCGCCTTTTCCGCAATGGGGGTGTCTTCGTGACCTTCTATGTCCAAATCACCGTCCATACTGTCGGGGTCAAGACGAGGTGCGCTCGAGGTGAAGCGGCCATCCGGCCCGGGATTCAGCATGATCCAACCAATTCGGTGGTATCTCTTGCTCGGATTCGGGTCGCTCAGTGACAGAAACCGGAACCCGCCCTCGCCATCGCCCAGATGCTCGTGGCAGAACGTCTCCAGATTTTGGCGGCTCACACTAGGAGCAATCGTCTTGATCAGCAGCGTCGGCTGGTAGAGGCTCTCGTCACGAATGTCTGCATTGGAAGTTGCCGGAACCAGGTCGCCAACGCCCATGATCTCGTTGGTCTCGCCTTCTTCCTTGTCGGCGGCACCGCCGGCACCGTTGCTCTCATTCTTGTGGACGCCTTCGAGGGTGAATTCGTCAAAGAGGCCAGACTCGAGGTCCTGCTCCCACTGGCCGAACAGGCCCTTGCGGAACTCCGCCTGCTGGGCACGCAGCTTTTCGCGCACTTCAGGCACATAACGCTCGCGGAACCATTGCTCCTCCTTGTGTTGCCGCACAAAGCTCTGTGCCATCTTGCCCTGCAGTTCCTCCTTGTAAGCATCGTAAGCGGCCTGGATTCTGGCTTTTTCCTTCTCCCGCTCTTCCTGGGTTTCCTTCACACCTCGGTTCCGCTCCGGTTCGCGACGTCGGCCCGTCCGCACGCGTTCCTTTTCCTCCTTGATCTTCTCGTTCGCGCGCCACCACTCGCCAAAGAATGAGAAGCCGACTTGGTAGGGGAGTTTCAACGGGTCCGGAACGGGGTTCGTCAAGGGGGCGGAGGGGCCTTGTTGGTGGAAAGGCGGCGTGTGGGCGGCCAGAGCGCCATCGACGGGAGCAGGATGGGATGCGTGTTGCTGTTGGCCGGGCACGTAACGGTCGATGTTGGCCGGAGGGGAGCCGACGCGGCGACGGTCGTCACGGTCCCTGTCGCGCCCGCCGGCGTACTCGTCTCGCGTACGAGACCGCGGCTCGTAGCGATCCATGGCAGCCGGAGAGCGCGAGCGTGCGCTGCGGCGGCTGCGGTCGGCACCTAAAGCCCGTTGGTCAAAGGGCCATTCCCGCCCCCTGGGTGGCCTGGGCGGCAGGTGAGAGACGTACATACCTGGTGATCTGCCGCGGTAGAAGGAGTCCCGCTCGTCCTTGCTTCGACTATCGTCACGCGAGCCCCAGGATCGGTCTGGGGGCGATCGGACGCTGTCTCGGGCATACGAATCCATGCCGACAATCTTCGGTGTGCAATGGGATCAAACCTCGTTGGTCGAGCTCGTCTGTGATCTGTTTGTTCTTCACGGCCAATGGTCGAGGGAGTATGGCGTGATCCTGCTGTTGTTCGACATGATTGTGGTTAGAGAGCGATACGAAAAACGGAGGTGGCACGCTGATGAAGAAGCAAAGCATGAGGCAATAAACGAGAAGCAAATGACGGGAGAAAAGACATGATTGAAAGAACGACAAAAACCCGCCTCGAAAAGAGCGAGAAGAGGTAGGAGAGATGAGTAGAGAAGAAAAGAGGAAGAAAGGGTAAACATAAGCATAAGTCAGACCACCGCGAAGAGGTCTGGGATGAAGCGGTTGAAGAAAGGATGCAAGAAAGGGGCAGAGCTAAGAGAAAGAGGAAGAGACGGAGACAATAGTAGAATGAAGGAGCTGGAGCTCGATTCATCGAGAAAGAAGGTAGATAACGGAGAGAAAGACAGGCGTTGGGAGGGGGGAGAGAGGACGACACAGGAGGACGGCTCGAAAGAAGAAGCAGAAGAAAAGAAGCAGCAGAAAAAAGAAGAAAAAAGAAGAAAAAGTAACGAACAATTTGATGAGAAACGAGTAAAGAAGGACCCGAGACGGACGTACGATCAATGGCCGTCGTCTCAATAGACAATTCTGCAGGGCAGCAGAGAAGTAATCGCGTGGGCGCGCGATGTCGATCGGTGGATGCTGCTTCTGTGGTTGGCGAGAAAGTGAAGCTGAAGCAGGAGAGGAAGCAAGCAAGAGAGACAGGGTCGCGGCGCGATGCGACTAATCCCAAAAGAGCCGGGCGGCTCGTGAGGTCACGTGAGACGGACGTTTCGAAACCGCTAAATTACAGTGGGTTTCAGCGTCTTGGCTAGGATGAATAAGAGCTTTGTCAGAATACCTCTTGTGTCACTATAGAGTACGGAGTACGGAGTGCGAGTCCTGTATACAAATGATCCGGTTCTTTCGGCTGAGGTTACAACAGAATCGCCGTACTCTGACTTTCGGATGTCAGTGCTTGTTTACCCCAAGTGCTCTGCAAAGGCAAAATCAGCCAAGGAACAGACGAAAAGACCCATACCATAGCGAGACACATGTTTACGAAGTCGACAGATAATAGGACCCAGCAGGATGTACGGAGTATCCGCATTATTTGACGTGTGGTGGACCATGGAACTCAACAGAGCCCGAGCCACCGTGCATGCATCTGTACGGAGTAAAGTTCCACAAAACACGTCGGAAGTACGGAGTACAGACATGATCAACGACGCATGGAAGATGATACCAGCCTCGAGGAGACCAAACATATACGCCAGGCAAAGGTGGAAGTGCCTAGCGACCCGTGCGAGCCCTTTCGAAAAAGATGCTCTCTACAAGCAGGACAAAAGAGACGGGGTTACAAAAACTATATGATTTCTTCCTATACGCATGCCTCTTCCTGCCTAATATGCCGTCTCGTTGAGCTGCTGGTAGCTTTCTGGGAGGAGGTGCTGTAGGGACAGGGTACTTGCTGAATCCTTGATGGCTGCATAAAAGTCCTCGGATGAGTAATCTGTCAACATGGACGGTCTGCTCATGTGTTTCTGGGTCGTCAACATCTGGTACGAACTACTATCCATGCTCTCTTTCCCTACCTGATCGAGAAGCCAGTGGATGAAGCTGACGACAAAGGCAATCCAGCGTTTGGTGCGGACCTTGCCGCGCAAGAAACGGCCTCCGCGGAACTCAATGGTGCCTGTGCCACGTGGCAGGGTATTCTGAAAATTCCACAGTACGCGGCGGTCATTCTGCATGATGTCGACAAGGGCGCCGATATCGCGGGCTCGAGAGATGACAGTGGCCACGGCTGCCATGCTTCTGCATCTGTACAGCGCACTGGATTTCTGCGAATTGCGGCGACAGTACTCGTTCTCTCTCCGTTCAGCCATCAACATGTTAATGATGGGAGCCTCGTAGGCAACAACGCCAAAGGCGATGATCTTGAGTTCGTTCAAGGTGAAGCGCGTTTTGCCCTTGGACACGTGAATGTGGCTACCGCACAAGGGCGAACGCTCCGGCTGGTGGAATATGACGGCCATGGTCGTCCAGAAGACGTCAATCTGGGTTTCCCATGGGCTTTGGAGGTAGAAGGTGGGAGACACGGCCTCCATGGGCACGAGTACAGAACCTGGACGAGGGGAGGTGAGGGAATAGAAGGGAATGTCGTTCTCGAAATGCTTACTTTCTTCTTCGGTCAATTTCAGAGAATTGTCCTTGGTGATCCACCACTTGTCATAGTGTTCCGGGTGTTTTTTATAGTCATCGTCCAAGCTGTCAGCTGCCGCCTTCAGTTTCCTCTTCTTCAGAGAGGCGGCAATCTTGGCATAATACAGGGAATGAAGTGTGGGGAGATCATTACGGATCTTGTGCGGCTGCGCAATCATCTCAATCTCGACACCAAAACAATAATTGGTCGCCATGTCGGGTAGTGAAGAAAGGGTGGATAGATGCCGGCAATAGTAGTCGGGGAGGCGTTTCTAGGAGTCTTATACTTGTCTAGACTTTTCTAACTAGCCCGGAACACAGCAAAATAGTGCGAGCTATAGCAGAAACATGACCACTTTTCTAGACTACGCTGCATGCTTATGGGACAAGCATCCAACGAATAGCCATGGGATGCTGTAGACGGGGCGCTCTCTCACTGGACAGATGGGTGCCGCAATTTACCGCTCTTGCAGGAGTGGGATGATATCGTGCATGACGTCCAGTGAGCGTTGCGACCCCAAAGCACTATCCAAGGCCCGTTTGGATACCAGTTGGTACTTTATCTCCCGTCGGACTTTCAGGTTCGAAACAGTATAGTGAGTTGGTATTCTCCCCATCTGCCTACAGCTTCGCCAAACCCATATCCTCATGTTCAAAGGCCGCAAGAAAAATGCAAGTCGGTGGCCGGTATGCCTCTGTCTACATCTTTCCATCTACGCAATGACTCTCACATTGACAGAGCATGTTGCAGAACCCGTTCGCTGCGGTCCGGTCGGCGTCCTTCTCCGACAGAGACTCTGCAGATGAACCAACGGAATGCTACTTTGCCTACGGCAGCAATCTCGACGTGGCCCAGATGGCCCGCCGGTGTCCCGGCAGCGCGCTGATCGGCCAGGCGACGCTGCACGGCTACCGGTGGCAGATCAATGACCGCGGGGTCGCCAACGTGGTGCCGGTGAAAGATGGAAAGAGCAGTAAGAACGGCGTGGTTGAGGGCCTGCTGTACAGCGTGACGTGCGACGACGAGGAGGAACTAGACCGCTGCGAGGGCGTCTCGTATGGGCTCTACGAGAAATTCCATCTACCCGTGCAGGTAGTGCCACATCCACACTACGCCTACCGCCCAACGGCGGCCGTGAGCGACGACCTGTCGCCGAGACTGGGTGGTGGTGGTCACAGCCGCGGCAGCGGAAAAGGTCGTCCTCTCTTGGCCACACCGGATGCCAATGCCGGCACAGCAACGGACCGGTACGAGGCCATGGCGCTCGTCTACATCAGCACGCAGTTCACCAAAGACGGGCCCATCCGTGAAGAGTACGTGGGCCGCATGCGGACCGCCATCCGATATGCCGTTGCCCTGGGCGTCTCGCAGGCGTTTGTGGACCGGACGATGGTACCTTGTCTGGGCAGGGGAGCCAAGGGGAAGAAGCGAGGACGTGATGCTCCGACAGGGCCACGAACGGTAGACAGCAGCGGTAAGCAGGCTGGCAGTGACGGCGGCGCGAAAGCTCATATCCAATCCAGGTCCAGTCGTCCAGGATGGACGGCCCACAGAGCCCGACTGTGCCGTTGCCGGCTGTGACCACCGCGGCCGACTCTGCCGTCTGCGCACAGAGAACCGGCAGCCGCACAGGGGAACGGGCATCCGGTTTCACACGGACGTGCTTTTATGCCAGATACAACGCATGGCAGAGTACGAAGCCGGGGCTGCAGACAAAGATGCCAGCCCTCCTGTCTATGTTGTCGTGCTGCAGGAGCCGCTTGTCGGAAGCGAGGCAAGCTACAGCATCGAGGCAGCCACGCAGAGCCTGCCGCTGGCCAACGAGCTCGCCATGAAACACTTTCGTGATGCCTGTGCGCGCTATTGTGGCAGTGGCATCGCCCGGGATGCTGTGATTGGACCCCCTGTGGCGGCACAGCAGGACCTGGGCGAGGAGTCCGGCAAATGCGGCTGCTTTCTGGACAGTAATTGTTGCTTTTTCTTCGTGGTCACGCTCTCGGAAGGTGGCGGCCAAATTCGGGTCTGGGTAACTGTGCAGGAGTTACTGGTGGAGTGAAATCGGGTGTGGTCGTATTCGGAAATTGAGATGATCAAGCACCCGAAGCTGAGTTGATTTCCAAGACTTTGATTCAGCAGAGTAGCTCTATGGTTACTTGGATTTCATGACTTCCCATTGTAAGTGTCTGTTGATTTTGACTTGGCCAAAAAGACTGTGAGAAAGGTGGACGTGTGGTCTTTCCTCTGGGAATATCCACACGAAATGGAAGAAACAGCTCGTGAGACTGGTTTTCTACTGACAAAAATTGAACTTGGGATTTCCGAGCAAAAAAGAACAAAAAAAGAACGAAAAAAGAACAAAAAAAAAAGATTGTTGACAAGAGTGGGACTCGAACCCACGCGCGTTTCCACACTAGCAATTCTGATGAATTTGAATCAGGGAACCTGAAGCTAGCGCCTTAACCACTCGGCCATCTTGCCATTGACTTGTTATGCACAGGTTGCCGATACGAAGCAACAAAGGCGCGAGAACTCTGCAATTCAGCAGGCCGGCTTACTACTTTTGACATCTGTGCTAGACCGTTCTCATACTAGACTACAAAAGCACATACGGAAGCATCCATGAACCTGCCTTCATCTCAGTTCGATAGACAGACGTGTCATGGCTTTGTGGAAACTCGATCCGCATGATAAGCTGTTTATGACGATGAATCCAGCCGAGCAGTTTATGAGTTCTTTAGCTATGACTGGAAGGACCAACTTGACCTGATCTCAACAACAACCAGAGCAGATTCCACAGACTTTTAGGCAAAGGGCCAATACAAGGTAAACGAAAAAGAGGAACTTCATTGGAATGAATGATTATATAATCATTATTGTACGAGCATGTCGTCTGGCGATGCTTGCTCAGTGTGAAATTTTAGACGAATAATCTGTCATGTCCTATGGTCCTATCAGGACTCTTGTATATATTGCAGGTGCCTAATTGGCTGAACTATGGTTGAGTGCTGGTAAATAGTTTTTAGGGTTGTCTTTTAGTCTTTCTTCTCATGACGTCTCACCTTCATCTCGGGGTAGCTGCTGTGTACCCGTAGTATCCCAAGATAATCGTATTGTGAATTGTATTGCAATAAACGGTGAGGGAAGGACGCTTCCGAGCGGATTGTTAAGCATCTTGTTCAAATGCTTTGCTATCCACCATTGCCAAGTAAAAAAACAAACGAAAAATGCTCACTCCGTACACCGTATTTGGGTTCGTACTCATCTTCGTCAAGTGTGGTACCCAGAATAGGCAATTTTGACGTTGACCTCGTAAAGCCTATCTTTCGGGGTGCTTGATGAATGCGAACGCGCGCGAATGCGAAAACGAGCGAAAGCGAAAGCGACCAGTCTGTCAACTTTTCATTCGTATTTTTGAAAGCCCATCTCATACAATTTTCTACGAAAACATGTTAAAAATAGAGATCTTTTTACGGCGAGGCATAGAATATCTCGTAGTTGGTTTGAAATCATATGTCTCAACCACGCCCACGATTCCCCAAAGCCGAGCAAAACAGGCCATAATTGCAAGCAGTTCTTTAGTCTAACTGCAAACATGATCGACAATCTTGGCACAGGGCATAGAAGCGGCACGTGAGATTGGCAATCGTATTGATTAGAAGACCTCAGAGCGGTGAGCTGGGAAGACTGACCGACAAGTAGATGGACGGCATGCTTGCTTGTTCGATACAAGCGAGATGATACAATTACGACAACGCATGCGGTATATAGCTCACAATTCTGGGTTACTCTACTTTCGGCCGAGTTGTTTGAGGTACTTTTCCGCATGAGAATATTCAGAATACCTCGGAGAATCTGTCTTGATCTGCGTCCTCTTCCCACGATGGATTTTGGCCTATTCGACAGAGTGGCGCATCCCACTCTGGCTAGTATTCGCCGCAAGTGCTGCTTTGTATCAACACTTTTGTTTTCACATGCTAAAGGGCTTGTCCGACGTCCGAAATACGCGGAGGGCCTCTAGCGCTGAATACGCGTGTTCGTACGAATGCAAAGAGCTATTTTCAGCTACCCTGTACTCGTACGAGTTGCAATTCAGACCGAACTAAGCCATTGTGGATTTTCTGTACGGAGTATGGAGTATTCACAAGAATATGGAGCATGGAGTACGGAGTAGTCGTACGAAGATAACATTCTTTTCCTTCTCCACGTGGCGTATTAGGGCTCTTTCTATTTGGTGCCTCGTAAATCCTAAAGTACAGAGCTTTGGCACACAGAAGATCCGCGTATTCGTACGACTCCTATTTCACTGCCCCTTTCTTAGTGCGCCCCTGTCCTGTCTTCGCCCCATAATACTCGTACTATAATTGCAGTATGGAGCGGTGGCTGTCCTACCCCGCTAGTACGAGCAGCGAACCACAAAGTCGGGGTGTTGGACAAAGAGTTTTTCTTGTTGAGATTCCAGGTCGTGCCAAGAAAACGCCATATTGTAGCATTCGTAGACAATACATAATTTCACTAGTACATTCCACATGTTCAAATGTACTTCTACCTCTATGAAGGAAATTCTAGAAGGAAAGAAAGTACGGAGTATGAATCAAAATGTAACCTGGGGAAACTTCCCCTGAGATGAAAAATGCCTTACGACATAGAAGCGGTAAGAAAAACGTAAAGAAGACTTCGGTTGGGAAATGGATTGTTCTTCTCGCCCGTACGGAGTATAGAACACCCCGTGCGGAGTGTCCAGAGGATGGAATATGGCACCACGATGCAAAACCACAGCAGATAGTACGGAGTACTCCGCGTGTGTAGAGTGTTTTTTTTTCTTCTTCTCCTGTACTCGTATGCGTGGTCTAGCCACAAGTAACCTTTGCAGAACTGGCCTAACCAGCAAACGACAAGCTTTCGATTATTGGTTTTCCGGTAGAAGGGGCGCAGGAGGGGCGAAAAAAAAAAGACAAGAGGATAAAGGACAAGGCGAGAAACGACGGGAGAATTACGGAGTAGAAAATGGTCTGGACAACTAACCCGCAACGCGTCCTGACCCTCCAGTGACGACGCAGCGGGACGGCGCCTCCGCCTGCCGGTATCCTTTCTGCCCATGCCAAGGAAGCGAAAAGATTCCTGTCCACAATGGCTGTAGCTTGTTCATGCAATTTATTGTACTCCTTCCCGTTTCAGGTCAATGCGCTTGCTATTGTTGTTGTTGCCTGCGCCACTTCCCTGTTCCTTTTGAACACAAGAACAAGACACTATCTTGCCCTCACCCCCCTCTCACTTCTTGTTTTAGAATTTTTTTTTTGTCAACGGACAGGTCTTCCAATCGCACTCGCTTTTGAAGACGTCGACTCTCGACCTCCTCCCTCTTTGGACAACGATCCAATCGACCACCCCCATTCGAGAAGATGTCGAGCCGCGACCAGATCCTGACGCCCCGACAAGTCGAGGGCATGATTGCCCAAGGCAACCTCCTTGTCATCTTTGAGGACTATGTCCTGAAGATGGACTCGTGGGCCGACAAACACCCTGGCGGCCGTCTCGCCATTCTGCACATGGTGGGCAAAGACGCGACCGACGAGATTATGGCGTAAGTCGAGAAGAAGAAGAGAACATGACAACAAGAAGGCAACAAGAGGAAGAGAACAAGAAGAACAAGAAGAAGAAAACGACAAGAAGACAACAAGAAGAAGATGACAAGAAGAAGAGGACCAAAAAAAAAAAAAAAAAAAAAACGAAACAAAGTCAAGGATGGCTCCCAAAGAGAATCTCGAGTGAGGTTCAAGGGATTTAAAGTTCTCAGCAGCCGCGTCTATTCCGAGGATTAATAATGCATGCATGAAAATAGTAACTAACACTAGTTGCCGCAGGTACCATTTTTCAGCAACGATCAAAACCATGAAGGCCTACCGGATAGGCCGGAAGCCAATGGGACCCTGGACCAACATGACACCACCAATAAGAGGAGGCATCTACCGTCCGCCCTCGCTAGACGAGACTGACTGTTCCACCCTCCACGTTGCCGATGAAGCTTCTTCCGACGACGGTGCCTCCACTGGTTGCGACCATGCTGCCGATGTCAACCCCCCTTGTCTGGTAGTACGCAAGGGTGGTGGCACGGTCGCTGCCATTCGGAGGGTCGGCACGCCCGATCCCGAGAAGGCTGAGACAGCAGTCGATCCCGAGAAGACGGGCCTGCTCTCGGAACAGGACGCCAACCTGTGCGCTATGAAGCCCGACGAATACACCGATTGGGCCGTCCAGCAAGACATCGAGCAGAGCCTCCGGGAGTATCCATCCATCGACCCACTGGTCCAACAGGATATTGTGCGGCAGTACAGACTCCTGCACCAGAAGATCATCGACGAGGGCCTCTACACGTGCCACTTTATCGAATATGCCAAGGAGATCTCCCGGTATCTCACCCTCTTTACCCTCTTCGCCGTCGGCTTGCACTACCACTGGTACATGACCTCGGCCTTCTTCCTGGGCCTTTTTTGGGTAAGTGTCACTGGGCTTTGTTTGTTGGTCAGCTGCTAACGAGACAGCATCAAATCATGTTTTCGGCGCACGATGCTGGACACCGTGCCATTACGCAAAACTTTGTCGCCGACACGATCATCGGCCTCTTCATTGCCGACTTCTGCTGTGGCCTGTCCATTGGATGGTGGAAGAGAAGCCACAACGTCCACCACCTCGTCACGAACCACCCGGAACACGACCCGGATATCCAGAACGTGCCGCTGTTTGCCACCTGCCCTTCCTTCTTCCGCTCCATCTACTCCACCTACTACGACTTCTCCTTTGCCTGGGACGCCGTCGCCAACTTCATGGTCCCCTACCAGGCCTACACATACTACCCCATCATGGGCATTGCCCGCTTCAACCTCTACCTCCTCTCCTGGCTGCACGTCCTCTCCGCCAAGTCCTCCTCCCTGGGAAACACCTCGGCCTGGTGGATTCGCCCAACCGAGATCGTCTTCATGGCCTGCTACTGGTTCCTCTATGGCTACTGTCTGCTGTGGTGCAGCCTGCCGAACTGGACCGTGCGCGTCGCCTTCGTCCTCGTCTCCCACATCGTCACCATGCCCCTGCACGTCCAGATCACCCTCTCCCACTGGGGCATGTCCACGTCCGAGCTCGGCGAGTCCGAGTCTTTTGCCCAGCGCCAGCTCCGCACAACCATGGACGTCGACTGCCCGCGCTGGCTCGACTTCATCCACGGTGGCCTGCAGTTCCAGGCCGTCCACCACTTGTTCCCCCGCATTCCACGTCATAACCTGCGCCGTGTGCAGGATCTGGTGCTTGACTTTTCGCGCAACACCGGCATCCCTTACTCCATCTTCACCTTTGCGGACGGCAACCGCAAGGTCATCAGCCGCCTCGGTGAAGTCGGCGACCAGGTCCGCATTCTCGTCCAGTGCCAGAAGTACATGGCCCAGACCGGCGAGAGCGGCTTGCATTGAAGGAGTTTGGAAAAAGTGATTCTTCGGTTTTCTTGTTTCTTTCTTCGTCGTTTTCTTTTTTTAGAGTACATTGTTAAGACTTTGGTAAATATTCCCTACAGGAATTGTACAGGCTTCGTTAGGCATACTATTTTGATGACCATGTGTTGGTGATAGAGGTAGAAGAACGTGAACAAAGAAATAATAGACATGTATCGTATCCATGACTGATGTAACATGCATACACCACCTAGAATGCTACAGCTCAAATGAAGTTGTACTATTTCAAACACTCTGCAAACAGCATCAGAAGTTTTCACTTCTATCGACGGAGCGACAAGGCATCCATTGAATTATGGCATCTAAACCACCAGAGTCTGGAATGCAACCTTGTAGATCCAGGAGCACAAGAAAGAGGCGGCAGTATCTCCACAGATTCCAGATCGACACTACTTGGCAACAAGGATACACCTTGCATAGGTCTTGGTAGCTCATGCATGATGCAGAAAAGCCCCAGCCACTCGCCAAGTGCAACGGATGCCAATGCATAGCAAACTTTTCGCCCATTCCAGAAGCCGTTCATAGATACGCATGACCTGGGAAAGCCAACCCAAAATATCGCATGGACAAGAAGTCTCCCGTGACAATGCAGAAACTAAGCCTGTAGAGAAACAAGGTCCAAGCCAAATTCATCCAACATAGAGCTTAGATTGGGAGGCGTCGCCGACCCACGATTGACTCGTATCTGCGGAAGTGTTTGATGACAGTGTTTTCACCTTGATATCGCAGACAAATACTAGCACTAGAGTCCGCTGGGGTGTCGAGCAGGGCTCGTGGCCCTTTTACACCAATTCTCCCTACGAATAGTTGCATATGACGCGTGCTATGTGAAAAAGAATGGTGAAAATTATCGAGAGCACTGGTACTTTTCAGAAAGTACGTGATGGTTCTCTTACAGACACGCAACATTGCTCTGAGGAAAGACCGTGATACTGCATTCAACTAGAAGGCCTACGTAGCCTACAAGACGACGAGCATATTCGCAGCGTTGTTGTTCACCAGAACATATAAATGGTGCTCCCATGTAAGAAATGTCTTGTGTAAAGTAATGTGCGGTACATGTACTTGAATGTGACCCACGATGGCCGTCGTCATTGCACGTACCGTTTCTGCACTTAAATTGGGCTGGTGACAAAAGCATGTATCGTCTTGGCGGAGGTTTGAAAAGAAGCATCTTCCCAAGACCGCCATCCACCGAGATCGCTATGGACAGTCCGCCAACAGTTTTGGGCCAAGGAGACTTGGAAGTTGGTCAAGCAGAAACCCAATGTAAGATTGGGCCTCTCCTTAGTAAACACATTTTGTGCCTGAAAAGATCGTCTTCTTCTTAATTATTCTCATTAGAGCACTATAGCGTGCTATCTGAGTCTATCGCTTGGCTATGGTGGTGGTGGAGGGACCGTGGTCCCTCAGACAGTGGGCGCCATAGGCGCGGGTAGCTATGTAGGTACAGGAAAAACACGTAGAAAATCAAAACAATAAAACAGTATTAAAAACATAAAGAGAACAGCGATAGGCAGCGTGAGAGCGGTGCCTGTGGTGACATGCTAAGCAGAAAGAGAGAAGTGCCCTGGGCCTGCCAAGGGCAGTGCGGGTGGTGTAAAAGGTGAGGGTGAGTTGTCAAATTGGCCAGATTTGACAACGGGGAGGGTGAGTTGCCAAATTGGCAAGATTTGGCAGCAGTGCTCGGAAATCTTCATTCCCGTCTGGGAATTAGTTATTCTGGAGCGTGAGATTTGCGCAGTTAAATTAGCTGGGGTGGTGGCGGTCTCCAGAATTCTTCCCGCGGGGAGTGCCTGGATGTCCTAGACGGCGATGCCAAATGGCCGCGGCAGCTTTGTTTCGACGGGTGGAAGTGGCAGCAAGATATGTATGCATAGCAGACGGGGAAAGAGAAACAGAAGGATCTTGAAGAAAATAAAAATGTTGAGAGGACGTAACTGACGCGATGGAGAAGTCATTGTGGGAAAGTAAGTGTTGGGATGTGTCCTAGAAAATGGATGCTTCTTCGAGACGACTAACAGAAACAAGATTGCATAGAATTTTAGGGCAAAATAAAACATCGTGCAGAATAATAGTGTTTGCTTGATCGCGGTAACAAGTAAGCAGTAAAATAGTTCTATAACCTTTAATATTAAGGGGATTTGCGGCAGTGCTAATTTGAAAATCAGTAGAAATAGGGAAGAACGTGTGAAAATAAGAAGAAGAATTAAACATGTGGTCAGTAGCACCAGAATCGAGGAGAATGGATTGAAGGGAAGGTGGTTGAACATTGGTAGAAAATGCATGGGTTCGTGAGAGAAAATAGGGGAATTGTTCTGGTTCTAGTGCTAGTGGTTCGGGGGAATCTCCCGAGTGCCTAAAAAGATGTTAAACAGAGTATGGCTAATGGCTATGTTATGCTGTTTAACATTCGGATCCCTTAAGTCCCAAGGTAAGACAACGTTCTGCGTGCCATGTTTCCGGATGGCTTTGTTCTTTGTGCAATGTTTCCAATGGCATGTTTCCAGGTCATTAATGTTTCTGGTAGTTGCCTCTTCGATTAGACGTAGCAGCGGGTAAATAGTAGGGAACATTATTTAATTAACGAATTCTTTGCCCTGTATAAAACTAGAGTTACTTGGTAGGCAGCTCTTTATTACATCGCCTAGATAGTGTTTATATAACTAGAACGTAAGTGGTTTGTATATATATTTCTGTTGTGATTAGAGCTCCCGATTTTTCCAAGGAGAACAACATCAAGATTTTCCTCTTTCAATTAAGAGTCTCATTGATTTATCGAAAGCCCTCTTTCAGATGGCTGTATATTGAGTGCGCATTTTCCGGTAAGGCTGTAATAAAAGATGAAGTAGAAAAAACGGGTGGAGTAGCTAAGGCGGCCTTTCCGGAGCATCGTTTTTCCATAACCTTAAAGATTGGAGCGGCCTAGGCTGATCACGTGCCTATTCGGTTGCTAACACCTAAGAGCTACGCGTCGCGAAATACTTCCATCTGTTGTCTAATTTCTGTCTAGAAATCCAAAAGCTTTTACTCAACGTTTAAATCTCTCTTATAAGCATTCCCGCTGTGCAACTATTGCGTTTGGAGAGAAGCCGCGGCACAATTTTCAACGACCTCTTAAAACCCATTTCGGCTGTCAACTCAGGGGCATTTGGATCGACCGAGACAAGCCACTCAACGCAGTTCTCGAGAACAAGCCTGTCAGCGAAATCTAGGATCAACTCTGCAAGGCTGTTGCTGAGACTACTTCCACAAATACTAAGCGAAAATGAGCAGTTAAGACTAGCGAAGGAAGAAGCGGAGGTTCCAGCAGACTTGCTGCTGCAGCGTCTAGCACGACTCGGTTCCTTCACTACATCCAAAACGTCGAACAATACTTGTTCGCGAATTTTCTATCGAGCCCGACTCGTGTAAAACATCTACGCTCTCAGGAACTTCAAGGAAAATTCTACCCTGAACATCTTCAGCCCTGGACGGATTTCGCCGCACAGAAACAACACTCGAAACCAAAGCACGGCGAGCACAACTTGCGCCACCCTTTGTAGTCGAGCCTCCAAGTTTTCCGTACTGCATGCAGACATGCCTCCGTAGTTTATTCCAGGGTCAAGTGCTGGATAGAAAGTGCCCGAATGCCGAGCTTCACCAAGCTGCCCCAGGCATGAACGCCCACCACGCGCTCACGACCAACGAAGTCCGCGCACGGATTGTGTCACAGGTGGTGGACAACATGGACATCCTACATCTGGTCGCACAAAATCCTACCTGACGTGAATCTCAACGTAGAGACTGAGAGCATACAAGGAGCTTTTCGCAGCGACACCGCAGGTAAGGAGAAGCCTGGATGCATTCCGTGAAGGCAACCAATGTCATGAAAACGACAAAAGGAGACGAGTACGTGCTGTGCCATGACGCTGTATCTCATATTTTGGAATAGCCAATATCCAATTGCATTATAAATCCTTGCCCTAACTGTTTCTAGTTCTTGATGGGTATCGATGGAACCGGCGACGGCACCGTTAGGAGAACCAATTAGAGCACAATAAGACCACCAACTCGTCAAATCCTTCAAAGTGTACCTCGGAACAAGAAAAGAACCGCTCGGCCTTGGTTGATTCGTGCTGTAGCAAACTATAGGAGCCGGATTCTACCATGGACAGTTCCAATACCTTCATTCCTCATTCGGGCTTCTGGCCCCAGACATATTTCACAAGAATATAGCAGTGCGACTTTCTGTTCTTCACTTGCTTGCGTATTTCCGCAAGGAACAGTTGACGTCGGGGTTCTCCCCAACCCATAACATTGTTCCAGAGGTACATGGTATAGCCTAGAGCTTGTTAAATTGTTTCGTTACAACAGAGGAATAGAAAGAAAGCATACCATCCATGTCTGACTCAATCGCCAGCCGGCCAAACTGGCCAATCTCAGCCAGCGTAGGGTCTGCTGGCCAATCACCAATGGGCTCCTATTCTCCGGTTAGATGGTACTTGAATCTCCTTGAAAAAGAGAAGGAGAGGGGAACGAACCTTGACATATCTCTCTTGAATATTGATGAATCCTGCTGCCTCCATGCCCTTAGTCTGCAAGTTATCATTGATCGCTCGAAAGGGTCGGCCTAATTTTGTGCCTGCTTTGTCGAACAGCTCCCATAATTTCCGATAGACTTCCGGCTGAGTACCGTCATCACTGCGGTACTCGCAATCCGGCTCACATGACTGGACCCATCCACCAGGTGTACAGGATTCATAGCACTGTGCGAACAGCGCGTTCCAATCGGCAATTGCTCCGAGCAAATAACGGATGTGTATGAAGTCGAACACGTTCTCACCCCACGTCCATCGCGCCAACGCGTCATCAATTTCAAACTTCACATTGGGCGGCACCCATTCTGGCTGGATAGGTGACAGGTCGGTCCCGGTGACTTGGGAGTTGGGATACATGTCACCAAAGTCACTAGAGAGTTGGTTAATAAATGCATCCTACGAAACAATGGCCTTCTTACATTGCCCAGATGCCTAAACGTGGAGTTAGTAGATAAAAATACCAAGAGAGAGGAGAATGACATACCTGTGCCCGTGCCAATATCGAGAACTTTCTACAAGACGGTCAGTAGGCCTTTCATGGGAAAAAAAAAGCTGCATGGATGAAAACTCCTTACGTTCACCGTATCCGGAATGGGCGCCAGAAAAAGTTTGCCATTCAGCGCCATGCTGTGATAATGGTGGCTATTCCGTCTTAGCTGCTGCAACGTGAAAACACCCTCAGGATGCCGTGCTTACATGATATCGATGGACTGCTGCTGTTTATCATCATTGGGCGTGAAATACTGGTCGGTAAATCTGTCGCTATGATAGGTGCGTCCCTGAATGGTGCGGTAGTGCAGAATGCTGCTGGACACCGACGACGTCGAAAGTGTTCTGATCAGATGTGTTAGTCTATGCAAGGCTTGCTTCATCGGCAAGGTCATACACTTCGTCCCCCAGAGACGAATCGCCATCGTCGTCCTAGATGTGAGTGTAAGTACTTGCTTTCTCCAAAGGGGAAAAGGGGCGGAAATATCATACTTCACGAGCGGCAATAATTCCAGCTTCAGGAGACCCAGGCGACGAAGGTGACCGGGGAGACGCCGAAGAGCTCTTGTTCTGTCTGGGGCTGGCGCCAGACGCACGCACGGGAGGGCTAGACATGGCTGAGATGCGATTTTGTGTGTGGAGGGTAGGCGAGAAGAGAAGTGAAAAGGGCGAAATGAAAAGACAAGCGCAGAAGGGAGGAGGGACTTTATGGTGTTGGGCCACGCAGATGGAACGCTACGCAGAATTCGAAAATCACTCGCTGCGGACAAGTACTCTGTACATTGTGTTCCATATTTTGTGTTACGTCCATCCTCTGCATAACGGAGTCCATCCTCGAGCGGGATAAAATCCGGTAGGTGTCCATGCAAGGATGGTCGTATACATAGGCGGTACGGGGTACACAGTGACTACGATTGCCGTTACATATGTGACTGAAAAAGTTCCAACAGCAACGGAATGCATTCTGTCAGGCCACTCATTTATCGAGGTTCCATTTTGTCCCATGCATTGAATAAAACTCCATGTCTTGGCGAAAGACCTGCTTGCTTTCGACAAGACGTACTCCAAGACTCCAAGTAGTCCGGAAACTGGTCGACTCGGCTTTCCGGCATATCGAAAATCGTGTTTAGCGGGTAGATGACGGGGGAAGATTGAAATCTCATGGCAGCGCCACAGCGTTTCATCGTACCGCTACATGCTTGTTTCCGCACTCCACTCTCTCGTTCGGGATGGTGGATACTATTAAGACGGCCATGCACCGGCCAGCGGTGGTGTCGCAGTGGGGAATGCAGTCTTGGACGGTGCGTAGTTGGGAAACGTGGCAGAGTGTTTTGGGCGAGGTGGTCGCGGTGGTGATGGAGAAACGGGAGAGGGTGGCAACGAAACTTGCTTGCTTGTGGAGAGTGTCCGTTCGCGACAGATACTGACGGCCTTGGAGTTCTTGGAGAGGAACCCCAGCACCTCCACGGCCTCGATGCTCCGTACCCGCTGTTCCGACCAAATGGTGCCATCGTCTTCGTCGTCGTCTGCCCCCATGGTCCAATAGCGTCCCGACTTGAACTTGTCCACGATCCGGGCATCTTCGTCGTCCCATACTTCTCGGTGGATCAGGCAGATGGACAAGTGGTCGCGGTAGGCCGGCAAGGCGGCGATCGAAGGCGTGGTCGGCACGTCCTCGAAACTATCCCATTCGATCAACGGTGATGTGGTCAGATCGCCACCATTCATCTTTTCGTAGGTCGTATTGGCGCGACGGTAGCCATACTCTGGAGGTGTGGCCACCAACAGGGCAACCCAGTGGTCTCGGCCCGCCGTTGGCTCGCTCTCCAGTGGGTTCTTGGAGTCTGTTGGCAGAGACGGGTCAGAGACGGTCCGGCATTCCATGCAGAAACACAAAAGGAATCTTACCTTGCCCCAGAAACCAGTCGAGCAAGGCCACGACGATGGCCAGGACCTTTTCGAGGCTGTACTTGACCACGGGGGCCAGCCAGCTGAGCCTGACACTTCCGCCGGCGCTCTTGACATAGTCAAACGGGGCGGGAATCTGGATGTCGGGGTCGACGGGAGACAGCATCTTGACCCAGTACGGGACGCTTTCCCACGTGCCGTCGAGGAAGGCGGCCAGATCAAAGACCTTGGCGGTAATCCACGACAAGAACAGTACGATCAGCGCATCACGCACAATGATGTAACGCGTGGGCCACAGCGAAAAAGAGGTGGTGAGCAACGCCACAAGGAAGACAGTCTGCCGCTTGGCTGTTTGCAGATCGTCGCGCCGGCAGCGCTCCCCTGGAGGAGTGTATGGAGGAGACATGGCGAGGGTGAAGAGGGTCGAAGCGAAGAGCGAGGACGCAAGAAAGGAAAAACGAAGAGAAACGAAGAGAAAAGAGCAGGCAGGTTAGGTGAGAAAGGACGGAACGAGAAGAAATGAATTGAATATCAGGGCCAGAAAGAAGCATCCAGCGAGGTGACGTCGGGCAGGGAAGACGTGGCTCGCTGGCGACGAACGGATGGGTGCCTAAGGTGCATGGGTTATTTTGGCGATGCTGGCCGCGAGACGTCTCTGCTGTACATTTTGACAATTCTCTGGCCGACGATTTACGTCCTCTCAAAAACTCTATCAACAATCTATTTTAATCCAGCATGCACAGAGACCACAAAAGTGCACAAGGACACGCAGAAACACATGGATGAACTCCCCGTAACAAGACGAACGTGCTGCCATTCGCTGGCTTCCAGCAACTTTCTGGCGCCGTTGGGTGATTTCGGGCCGCAGACCAATTTGTGCCCAACGGTACGGAGTACAGTCTGAGCGTACTAACGTGCAGCAGCCACGGCTGCTCCCTAGCTAATTGCCTTCAGCCTGGTGGTGGGGCCAGATACAACTGTGGCACCCAATGGGAAGATCCTGGCGGAAGATGGCAAACAATATGAGGAAGAAAAGATCTAAAGAAAGCTACGGAGTACGGAGTACGGAGTACACTTGTGGGTATCAAACATAGTCCCATACTAAAATCCTCCACCAAAGCCTTGTTTACGATATGTCTATACAACCGAATTTCAATCTGTAGTATCTTACCTTCTTTTCAACAAAACAAATACCTTCTTTCCAACATCGAATGATCGGCTAGGCTAACATTGAAGAGTCCTTCCAGATGAAACCAGGTCGATTGGACCAGCAATGCACGTGAAAAGCGGGACACGGCACGCATAAATAAGCAAGGCAACAAACAAACAGCCACCGCCACGAAATATTTTTCTCTCCCAAACTTGTTCTCCAGTTCCACACACCTTCAAAATGTGCTCTGGTAACACTCTCCTGACGCAGCTCTTGAAATCAGGAGAATATAGCGACTTCTCCCTCGTATGTGAAGGCCAGCAGTTCCCTCTTCACAGGGCTGTCGTTTGTCCCCAGTCACCAGTGATTTCAGCCGCAGTCAACGGCCAGTTCAAGGTTCATATTTTAGCTGAATTTAGATAAGGCTTTATATTAACCAGTCCAGGAGTCCATAACGAAGGAGTTAGTTGTCGAGAATTTCAATGTTCAGACTGTCAAGCGTTTCATTGCCGCTCTGTACGGGAGTGGCTACGAGGCCGAAGAATGTGACAACGAGGTAAGATTTTATTTTTCTTACCCTTTTCGATGTACCATTCATTAGCTGAATATTTTCAGCTGAGTCTCGAGGACCATGTTGAAATGCATAAAATCGCAGACTATTACGACGTCGCATCACTCAAGGACCTATCCTATACAAAGATTCAAGCTATTCTCCAAGAATGCTTCATTTCTGGATCGTTCGTGAGCCTGTTGAAGAATACAGAAGTCGCACGTGACGAGAAGCTCACTGCCGCGTTCGCTGCCAAGGCTGCGCTCCACATCTGCCAGCTCGTCGAAATGGACGAATTTGCCGAGTTGATAACAGATCCCATGATTTTAAACATTTTAAAGGAAAGCGCCAAACTACAGCATAACATGACAGTCACTATCGCTATTCAAAATAAAGAACATCGAGAGGAATTGCAGTCGGCACAAAGCCAACTTTCATATGCAAGAGACTCGTTTAGCAGGTGTGTCCAGGTGCTTCAACGATATGCATCTTGCCGCCACTGTGGGGAAAACTTTTCGTGTTACTTTGAAAAAGGTGGCCCTGATAGCTACACGCTTCGCTGTTCCGACTGCACAACTCGCCACATGAACTAGGAAAGAATTTCGGTTGGAGTGCTCCGTTTGCCGCCACAAATAAAACAAATCTGAAGCTCAGATGATTCGAGAAAGGGGCTGTTCGGAATACGAAAGGTGCGAAATACGGAATACGAGTATAATTACAGAATATGGAGTATGTAGATTGCCTCATCAGTCCTTGGTTGAATATATGGCTCTCCTTCTCTGGCATTACTCAGGCCAGTCGAGTGGAGCGCAGAAATTGTTGAAGTAGTACGTGTTGATGACCCGCCTTCTCTAGAAGGCGAGGTCTTGAATATGGTATCATAACCGAATTACTCAATTCATACCTCACATGACTTTTCTCTTGATAAGATACCTGGGGGTTTCTCAGCCCAACACAGCTCTTCTCGAGCCCAGGGATCTTTTCCAACCGGTGCCCAAAGCTCTGGCAACGCGTGAAAAAGTATTATTACCTGACGTTACCATGCCTAGACAATGCTCTATTTTAGGAAGCTACCTTTTGTTAATCCTAGCACTCTGACGTTCTTCATTTCGCTGTCGGAAGTCCAGGGAGGAGTTCATAAACTTCGAGAACCGTGGCTGATGGACCACTCCTGAGTTCTGACACGTGACACATCACGTGCCAGCACCACAGTGTGAATTTGGTCCGGCCAGTCCGGAAACCTGTTCGATTAATTCAACACAGAAAGCGGATCTCTCCTTTTCTTCGTAGACAGATGCACCGCGACAATCATAAAGGAAGCTTGAGCGAGCTGTACGCTAATAATGGAAATTGGAGGGCAATCTAACGTAATGTATACGTATTCCGAAGAGCGGTTGAACATTGCGTCAGTGTGCATATAGCTTTGCAGATCTGTTGCTGGAAGTACGAACGAGTACGAGAACGGAGTACGGAAGAGCACAAAGTACGGAGTACCCCTATGGAATGCATCTGAAGTGTTCTGTACGGAGTACTCGTAGAACTGCACCGCCACACTACCCCGTATGGCGGTGGAAGCATGTCACTGTACCCGTACTGTGCTGGAAAAGGAGGGAGATGGAAACCCTGGCAGGAAGTCAGTGACACACTCTTTTTGTTCCATGGCCTGTATTTCAGGTACCAGGGTCTGAATACGAGTAGCCGACCCGCTGAAACGGCGGCAACTGTGGAGACGCGGTGGCAGGTGAACGAGACTGCTCCACAGGGCTCCATAATAGGCGTCTTCTCAGGTTTTAAGCATACTGGTATTCGTACTTGTTTGTCAGCGAATAAGCGTAACTATGCAACGTTATTCTCAGTGCAAACGTCCGACGCCACACCTCGTCTCTTTTTCCTCATCGCACGCTCGAAATTGCGTATTGGCCAGGTAATCCTCCGTACAATTTGCATCTTACGTTGCAACTCTCCACACGATGGATCTGACACCCTCAGTTAGGGAGTTGGTGGATGCCGGCTGTCCGCCTATTAAAAGTGGGTTATATTGTAAGGGGGTTCTTGGCACGACTATTAATTAACAATGTTTTCCTAACCCCCGAATGTCGCGTATCCCTTTTCCCTCACACAAAACATTCCGCTCCTTTTCGTGGTGTCGACCTTCTTGTCTTTCCAGTCACTCCTTCTTTGGCCCAACGCCGTAATTGTTTTCACCTATTCTTACACTCTTTCACTTTTTTTTACCGACTCCTAATTCCCCAGTCACCATGCAGTCCGTTGCGCTCGCCGTGGCTGCCATGGCCGCCGGCGCTCAGGCTTCTAGCTACCTGGGCTTCAGCTCCGGTGCCACCCTGGACGACAACACCGCCAAGTTCAAGGCCGACTTCAAGGCCGAGTTTGAGGCGGCCCAGAACCTCGAGGGCGCCCCCGGCACCTTCAACGCCGTCCGCCTGTACACCAACATCCAGTCGTACTCGACCAACACGCCCATTGAGGCCTTTGAGGCGGCCATTGAGACCAACACGTACCTGCTGCTGGGTATCTGGACGTCGGGCACCACGACCATCCAGAACGAGCTCGACGCTCTGCTGACGGCCGTCGAGCAATACGGCACCAACTTCACCGACCTCGTCATTGGCATGTCCATTGGCAGCGAGGACCTGTACCGCAACTCGGTCA
Organism: Dryadomyces quercivorus; assembly: GCA_002778125.1. Lineage (NCBI taxonomy): Eukaryota > Fungi > Ascomycota > Sordariomycetes > Ophiostomatales > Ophiostomataceae > Dryadomyces > Dryadomyces quercivorus. The sequence goes on from PCDE01000014.1 coordinate 1,735,599, forward strand.
CGGGCAGCCAGAACAACGCCGGCGTCGGTGCCAACCCCGATGTCATTGTGGACTTTATCAACACCTACAAGGAGGCGGTGGCCGACACCGCCCTGTCCAGCGTCCCCATTGGTCACGTCGACACCTGGGATGCCTTCACGAACTCGTCCAACGACGCCGTGATTGACGCCATTGACTGGCTCGGTGTGGACGAGTACCCGTTCTACCAGGGCACCGTTGACAACAACATCACCAACGCCGGCACCCTCTTTGACGAGGCCTACGATGCTACCGTGGCCGTTGCTGGCGGCAAGCCCGTCTGGGTCACCGAGACCGGCTGGCCGTACAGCGGCGACACCTGGGTTGACGCCGTCCCCAGCGCCGAGAACGCCAAGTACTTCTGGGACGAGGTTGGCTGCCGCAAGCTCTTCGGCCAGGTCAACACCTTCTGGTACATCCTGCGCGACGGTGACTCCGCCCAGACGGTCAAGTTCGCCATCACTGAGGACCTCTCCACCACTCCCCGCTTCAACCTGACCTGCCCGACCACCTTTGACACCCCCTCGTCCACGGCCTCTGCTTCTGCCACGGCCACTGCCTCCTCCAACGACACCCTGGCCACGGCCTCTGGCTCTGCCACCAGCACGGCCTCGAGCTCTTCTGCTTCTGGCTCCTCGGGCTCGTCGTCGTCGTCTTCGTCCTCCACCTCCAGCTCCGACAGCTCTTCCACCTCTGTTGTCGCGTCTGGCGCTTCTCTCGCCCGCGTGTCTTTCGCCAGCCTGGCGATTGCCGCCGGTGTGGTTGCTTTCCTGTAAGGGGTTAGAATTTGAGAGCAGGATGCAGCTGGGATGCATAGAATTGTTTCCATAGACAAGCGAATGGCGGTGATATGCATTCCGGGTCAGGATTGTTTTTAGCAGCATGGTAAACCCTGGGGATTGCGTGAATACATGGGCTTTTCTCAGCAATACAGAGTTCTTGCAATGTGAATGTGACGGATGATAACCTAAGCTTATGCATCGCCAAGTCCACTTCTGGCACGTACGGCCATAGATACCGGAAGGCGTGCTCCCGTCCCTGGTGTCCTAAGAAAACTACAACCGAGGAAGGAATTATGATTGTTATTGACAACTCCTCGTAGGGGATATGCTTGCCATCCTCCGCGCAGCATAGCAGAGATGCATTCAAAGGTTGGGGGAATAGCTGAGAAAAGGTAGCCAAAGAATAAGGGGGCGACGAGGCCGAATATGTCATCACCTTTTTACGCAGATAATGTATTTAGTGACCACAAACATTTATCCATCTCATATAGCAACCCGGCGATGGCTGTCACGGCTCAAACCGACACGAACAAGCCGGGTGATGACCTCCGAGTGCTCCGTATCCGCATCCCCCCCGGACCTTCGCTCCTTTCAGTTAAGGGCACTTGAATAAGAAGCCATCTCCAAAGTCCCGTTAACGCTCCTCGAGGACAGGCCGGGTGACGACATCAGATGTGAGTCTGTTGTCCAGAGTGCCGCTTAGAGCGAAGATGCATCGACAAAGGATGAAATCCTACTTAGTTTCAGTCCGAAACCCGCGAATTTCGAGAGATGCGCACCAGAGGTAGCGCGCCAGGCCATCCCATCGCACATGGTGAATCACTTAGTGGCAATGCTGACAACTTCTCCTATTTAATGACACCTCCCGACTCTGATCTCTCTCTTCTTCCTCTCCTCAGAGTATAGCCGTCTGGGACGAAGAGACGAAGGGCTGAGCAAGCAAGGTGACGACGCTCAAGCCCAGCACCACACCCTTTTGCACATGGTGGAACGGGAAAGAACTCCTGGGTCATGTGTTTGTTTCCTCGGGCATCCACAACAGGGGCCTACCCTGCCCGTCCAGGACTGATCACTCACTCGATTGACGCCCAGCAGGCAAAAAGGACCGTGTCGAGTCAAAGGATCCAACCTGGCATCTAGAATGGACGAACAAGACATGCATCACCTCGAAAACCGTTGCTTTTCGCACTACAGAGGGCTAGGAACACAAGAATGGCTGAGGTGATGGAGCAGGTGTCGGACCTGGTTCGGGTGCGTGCCGCCTTCGAGACGGCCGATCGTGGGTAGTTGTCCCTCCGCCTAGACGCAGCCTTCCGCGTTCTCTTGGGAGCGTTCTCCCTGACGGAGCAGGAACATGTCAAGATGTTCCAGCCATGGGCCAAGGGGTCAGCTGTGCCATACCAGCAGCTGATCTCTGTTCAGCGCGATGCGTTGCTGGCTCGTGGTGCTCTCGCAGTCGAGTCGCCCCCGCGTCTTCGTCAGGGTGACCGTTTTTTCGCCCCGCTGGAGGCTGCCCGCGAGGAATTCCGCGAGTCCCTCCTGAATCTCTTCATGGAAGTTGTGGACGCCGAGGTGTCCGAGGGATTGATGCTGCTCTGCTGCGGAGACCCCTTCGAGGGGTAGGCCAATCGGCCTGGTTTCGGTTGTGAGTCGCCCTCTGTCCCCAGGCGGCCCTACGACAGGTCTGGGCTAGTGATGGGGACTCTTCTTAGGGGGAAGAGGAGGCTAGATTCTCCCATGTCCTGCCGATAGACGAGGCCCTTGCAGATATGAAGGTGCGTCTTAGCGAGCTCGGACAAGACGTCAGGGATCAAGGTGGTGTACATGGGAAGACGAGAAAGAGTGTGGACACAAATTCGAGGCTTCAATAATATAAAATCGGAAAGCACGCAAACAGATGCTTTAAAAACATAAAAATCATAGAACACAGAAAAACGGCTATCAGACAATTGCAGCAATGCTTTGCCACTTAACAATTGATTTTTATTACATACTATTGCAAGACAGTAACTATCTTCATGTAATTTCAGTATCAGTGGACAACTTCCGCATCTCTAACCGGTTTGTGGGATGTATGCTCTGTCTAGTGCTCCCAGGCTGCTGCTTATGTGATGGTTCACACAAATGTTTGATAAGCTTTTGCGCCTGCAGCCCAGTAGAGCATACGCGTCGGAAGAGAAGAAACAGATGATCAAGGCTCATTGGTACGAATGACGATGCGGCGGTGAGCCGCGTCATCCACCCGAAAAGTGTGGCAGGCAAGGCAGAGCTCACCGAGTATACAACAGGGTTTACGATTTGTCCACGACGGCCTGCAGGAAGAGGGTCCTGGCCGATACAGTTCACGCAAGTTCTTAATCAGCAGAAGCAAGTCTTTGTTAACATGTTCATAGTCGACATATGGAAACAGTTCTTTTGTGTTCACAGCAATCTTGCAATATCCTTATCCGCTGATGGTCGTCAGAAGCGACGGGTTCGGCGTGTCCTCGGTGCTCTTGCCGCTCTTGCCGCCCGCCGTCTCGTCAAAGATCTGGGTCGGGTGGGCGACGGTGGCCAGGCGGACCCGCGTGCAGCTCTTGCGGACGTTGTCGCAGGCCTGGCGAAAGCGCGGGACCGCCCACGAGGCATCGGTCGGGTCCCAGTGGGCGAGGGTGTCGAAGATGCAGGCGGCCTCGTAGTAGTCGTCGAGGTCGCCGAGGAGGCCGTCGAAGACGGGCAGCAGCGGAATGGGCTCGATGACACCGCGGCCCTCGGCGCGCTCCTGGAGGCGCCGGCGGGGGGCCACGACCCAGACGGGCATGCGGGGGTCTGTGGCGTCCACGACGACGCCGTAGTCGGTCGTCTCCAGCAGGGGCGCCGGGTTGCGGCGGTAGCGTGGGTAGCGCGACTTGGTGACGACCTCGAGCGTGCCGAGGTGCATGACGAAGCGAGGGAGGGGGGGAGTAGTCGGGGCCGCGTCCGGGGGCTGGTCGACGACGAGCTCGTAGAAGCGGTAGGCGCCGAGGTCGCCGCGCGGAAGAACCACCTTGTCGCAGCGCGCGGTCGGCAGCTCGCTCGGCGCCGTCAGGTCCACCTGGTACTCCTCGCCGCCTTTGCTGGCAAACAGCGGCAGCCGGCCGCGAAACAAGTCCTCCTCCTGCAGGGCGCGCAGCTGCTGCGGGCGGGGCATCGCAAAGACGTCTGCCCAGCGCCGGGCCTGCGCGGTCCTGCACAGCTCCGCGTTGGGCACGACGTCTTCGGGCCACCCGAGGCGTGCGGAATAGTCCACCGGGTCGTCCGGGTCGTCCTCGTCGTCCACCTCATCGACATGGTCGACGTGCCAGATCGTCTCGCTCTCGGGGTTGGCATCGCCCCTAGAGACAGGGCGCACTCCCACTGGGATTGTATTTACATCAGACATGTTGGCGTTTCTGTGAATCGCGCGCGTCAGAGCTGGGAGAGAACGAGGTTGCGGCCGGCGAAGAGGGAGACGCGGCGGCTTTTGGATGCCAGCGGGCAGCATCGACTGACTAAGCAGGCGAAACGCGCGGGTCGGCGGCCCTGAGTCACTGCCTTGTGGCTCGGGCGTCCAGTGCAGTGACATGCTGTCAGACGGCATGGCATCAAAGGTGCCGGGAAACCGGCCACGATTGGCCGATTCGATCCCATCGCATTGCCGCACAAACGCCAAGCTGCTGCGTTCTCTCACAGCTGACGCACGCCACGTACTCCTCGTAATGGAGGGTGCGGCTCGCATTCTTATGCCGTGGCCAGGGCGTGGCAGCATCGTATATAGAAAGGGGCCTTTGGGGGAAAAGAAGACAAGACGGACAGAGGCAGCGTGAGGAGAGCGTTCTCTATTTATCATCGTTGAGCTTAGTAATCATGCCATATCCCGTTCTGGGCACCACCTGGAGCTCGCGGTCCCGAGAGGCCAAGCAGGAAGCGGAGGCGGCCAGGAAGAACGTTGAAGCGGTCGGCAGCCTTGCCTATGCGCTCAATATCAAGGAACAGAAAGCGCCCGACTTGTGGGATCTCATCTTTTACCTCAGGGCCGTGTTCGAGTCCTTCCAGAGACACCTCAACGGCGAGGCCTCCGCACCGCCGGCATGGAACACCAGTCACGAAATCATGTGTCCGCTGACCGTGCTCCTCAAGCATGTTGCGCGTGACATCAAAGACCCGGCGGCCAACGTCGAGTGGGGGCCGGCCACGAACAAGATCCGCCTGACGCTCGAGAGCCTCAACGGCAGCCTCGAGAACAGAGGCCGCAAGTGGTATCCCGGGCTGGCGTCCTGTTTCATCTTTCACGACTCCCAAAACAACCAGTACCTTGTCGCGTCCAGTGCGGCGCGCTACCAGAATTTCAAAGAAATGAAGAACTTCAGCATCGGAGTCCGCACCTACTACCACGAGTTCCTCCTCAACAGATGCACCCCCCAGTCGCGGCAACGTCTGCACGAGCTCGAGCAAAATTCCGACGACGTCTACCGCCACTACCAGAACAAAGCCGGAGACAAGCATTGGAAAAACCCCTTCGAGACCAAGGGAGCGAAGTACAGCATGAAAGGGACCATTGCCACGTTCAACGCCATCGGACAGTACAAGCCGGCCTGCCTGCTCGATTACACTCGCCTGGAGGTTGACCATCCGCCGCAGGCCGAGCTCCTGGAGAAGGAAGAAAACGCGAGCCTCCGGCAAGCGTTCCCTGCACGAGCCTGTGCAGAATACGAGCTGGTGGTTCTATACGAAATACATTACGGCATTTGACCGGACTGTATTAGAATAAGCCGTTGACAGAAGTACAAAATGGCAGACCCATATGCTGTGCCATGTGCAAATGACTTTCTGTGAAAGAATGTCTTGATCCTCAAAGTGCCCATACGTCTGAGCTATTCAGACTTAAGAATCTGTTCAGCAGCCTTTCTCCTCCATGACAGCTGCGTGAGAAGGTGTTCTTAAGTACACTTTACAGCACCATAGCAAAGGCGTTGGATCAGAGCTATCCCGGACACAATGCCATCCAGCCAAGCCCGATTTCACATCTTCGACCTGCGACTCACCATTTCCTCCAATGGCGCAATCACCAACTTGCTGAAATTCTCCTCCACGGAGCCATTTTCCAGCTCGCCAGAGAGACACGCCCTCGTGGCTCTTGCATAACCCTCGCCGATGGCCCCAGCTAGGAAAGGCACTGACCTACGGAGAACACGGTCCTGCAAAGCGACACGGTTGTCCAGGTTACGTACAATGTTTTTCAGTGGCCACCAGTGCCCGAGTTCCAGCAGCACCAGGCCGAGGCTGTAGTAGTCAAATCCAGCACGGTATTTTCTGCCGTAACCCCCAGTGCCATCACCAGTATACTCTGGGTGGTGGTATGCGCGCAGCTCGATCGAGGTGTAATAGCGCTTGCTGGACATGGTCGTCTCGTCCTGCTTGCGGCTGTGCGAGAAGCCAATGAAGGCGGGCGCCGAGAGGTCCAGATGACGTGGCTTTGGGCGCGGCTGGGCTGCGTCGTTGGGCGGGAGAGACGCGTCGTGGAAAAAGAGCACCGTGTGGGACGAGATGTTCTTGTGCATCCAGCCGATGTGGTGGAAATTGGAGACGGCGAGAGCGAGATCGCGGGCCAGACGCACGCGGTCGTCAATGCTGACGACGACATTGTTTTCGTAGTCGATCGGTTCGGGGGTCTCCGCCAGCAGCTGAGCAAAACTGACGACGTGTGCCGGGCTGCTGCTGGCCTGGGGGGGATACGCGTAGGCGAGGCCGATGAGCTGCTTGTCTACGTCAAAGTAGATGCCACGGCAGTTGAGGGCGCAAAAACCAGGCAGGGTGTTCGTGGTGCCGAGGCTGAGGACGCCCTCCAGTCGCTGGATGAGACGTTTGCACCGCTCGACATCCGAGTGCTTGTCATCGATGGTCACCAGCTCTACGACGACGGGGATCTCGCCCTCGCCTTCTTTCAGCGTGCCCAGCCGGAATGGCGGTGTCTGCCTGCCTTGGACCTCGACCAGATCGAGGAGCGTAACGTCAGTGCTCTCCAGCCGCGGAACGGTCTGGTCGTCAGACTGGGCCATCCGCTGCTTCACCTGGGCCGCGGCGAGGAGCCGCAGGATGTTGCCGTTGGGGCCCAGCGCGTCGAGATTAGCCACAGAAAACACCTCGGCGCCGTCCAGGTTCGACTGCTGGGCCAGCTTCTGGGCTTTGGGGAGGACATTCCGCTCGACGGCGCGCCGAATATCCAGCCAGCCGGTCTCGTCGAGGCACGACAGCAGCTGCTCGTTGAGCCGGCGAAGCTGATTGAAAACGGGAGACTTGATGTCGTCCGTGTCGAGGAATTGGAGCTCGTCGAGCAGGGCGTCTAGGGTCCTGCAGGCCTCTTCAAAGGCCGTATCGCTGGGCAGGTACAAGTGGCCCTTCTCGCCGGCCTCTCCCAGGCGGTGGAGCCACTCGTAAAAGACCTGCTTCTCGATGAGGAACTCGATGTGGTTGGCATGCCGTGAAGCCAGTAGCGCCTTGCGGACGGGCTGGGATTTCTTTTGCAGCGTGATGCAGCGCAGCCGCTGCAGGACCCTTTTGATGTCCGGACGCGTCAAAGGGTCGATGGTGAGCATCTCCCACACGAGCTTGATGATGCCCACTTCGGGTATGTGACGGCGTTGGCTGTTGCTCTGGACACCAGCCTCGGCTAGAAAATCTGCTTCCATCTTGTTCAAGTGGCGGGTCGTCGCTGGATTCAAGCCCCCGCGGAAATCGTGGTAGGCTTTGATGCCCATCCGCACACCGCCGACGATGTCTTGATAGGATCGACTGTCCCGAAAGTCTTGTACTGCACGCCGTCCACCTCGCATAAACGTGAAGACGTCGAGGAGCATGCAGCCCAGGGACCAGATGTCGGTCGAGGGCCCTACACGGCCCCGGACGTTTTGAACAAAATCAATGTTCTCGGGCGCTAGAAAGTACAGGTCTCGATCTTTAGCTTCAACCAGGGTGCCTTCACTCGGGTCTTTCATAGTCGCTAGGCCAAAGTCGGCCAGAATGAAGCGCCCGTTGTCCACGAGCACGTTGTGGGGCTTGAGGTCGTGGTGGCAGCCGATCATCTTGAGCTTCAGGTCGTCATTGGCAAAGCAGTGGACCTTTTCCAACGCCGAAGCCAAGCCGCAAAAGGCAAGGTAGAAGGACTCGTCCTCCGCGAACGCGGGAGGCCGCTGTTCTGCCGCCAGCAGGTCGTGGAGATCGCCTTGGACGGCTTCGCGGAACAAAAAGTTGTGCTTCATGCGGTAGGTATACGAGCCGTACAGCTCGAGGATGCAGGGGTGGCGAGCAGCAGCCAAGAGCCTCAGGCAACGGAGCTCGTCTCGATAGGCCTCTTTGCCACTCGACTTCAATTCCTTGCGAACAATGACTGTTCCTTTCTTTTAGAACGTTAGCTGAAATCGTCTCTCGCCTGGGCATCGCAAACTGGTACCTTCTCTCCGTAATGCTCCGACGGAAGCGTCTCTTTGCTCACCGTGCCGAACCCTCCTTGCGCTTTTGACTCGGCCTTCTTGTCCCCTTCTGCATGCAAAAGGAAGGGCAGTCTTGTCGCGTCTCGCAAGATGCGGTGAAGTGGTCCTTGTGGGAATGTCGGACTGAGGAATATATCCTGGACTGCCATGAATTTCTGGCATGCATCGATGCACTCTGCCTCCTGTTCCTTCATTCTCTTGAGTTTGGGATTGCTGTCGAGCACGTCTTTGGGCAGTTTGCCCATGCTCTGTTGAATGTCCGTCACGCCTAGAATGCGCGACAATTTCTCTTCTTCTATGGGAAGGCGCTTGTCGAGCGTATCCTTGTCGAACTGGTCGCTTTGGAGGAACCGGTAGATGAGCTCAGGCTTTTCAATGATAATGCACGTGGCATATGTCTTGCGCCCGAATTTCCAGACATCTCGAGCAACTTGCGGGCACTCGTCCTTGTCCATGATGCTGTCAAGACCCCCCAGAGAGTCGAGAATTCTCTCTTCGGTCAGGATTTCAAACAGCCATTTTTCCGGCACGAACTCCTTTCCGTCAGTATTCACGAGACGGCGGCAGCGAATTTCATGTTGTAAAGATTGCATCTTTTCAGGAAGCATTGCTTCTTTTTCAGGTGATTTTCAGAATCGTAATTGTATTTAATCTAGGCTTGTATTGACTTTTGAATAGTATAAAATCGAAAATACACTACGGGCAGGGACATTTGCGCAACTACGAGTACGGCGTACAGACAAACGTCAGGGCTCACGAGCGGTTCATTTACTTCCAAGCCAAGGTGGTCAGCCTGGATTCAGGGGTCCGGTCTAGAACACGAAATTCGAGGTAGTATTTTTTTGCCCAACTCGGGCAAACTGCACAGCCTCCGTGCTCTTTGCCGTGTAATGTGATTCATGCATCCGGCATCGCCGACACGGGACAGAAAGGGAAAGGCTCTTGGAGGTAACCCAATCAAATCCGGGCGTGTTTATGGAGTATGGGGCGAGTATTTGACTGGCCAGAGACACGGAATTCCTTCAATTACACAGTACAGCGTGTTTTTATTTCCAGAGAATGTCGGAGCGATCAACAAAAAAACACGTCAGCTAAGCAAGAGTCCTCTCCAATCCCGGCCTTCCCCTTCCAAATACGTTCAGGCAGTGGTTTCCCTTCAGCCGTCCGCACCTCGTCATTCACAATTATCCATGACGCTGGCTTGCTCATCCTTTAATATTTCATCTTAGCACCCGCGTCTCATCATAAGATGCCGGGCGGCGAGTTACCTACAATTGTGAGCAATCGGGGGGCGAAGACAATTGTGTCTTCACTGTCTAGTGTGGGCTGCCGACCATTTCGAGAATCAGTTTGTGCTGAGCACAAAACCTTGACAAGATGCACACCTTTTGACTTACTATGATTGTGCAAACAATCCCCGGAAACAGGTTCAGGAGCAATGCTCTCAGCTTTAGACTATTCAGGTATTTCGATGGCAAACTTTGCTTCTTGAATTCTACCTCGGCGTTGGTATCCATGCTGGAAATGGTCGGCGAGTGGCGGTACTGGCAGTGCGGGAAATGCAAATGGAGTGATGAAATGACAGAATATTTATCATGATGCCCATAGAATGGGGCTTAAAAAATCCATTACTATTGGGCGTAATCATTCATAATAATACTGAGCACTACAACACAGCCGTACTGCGCACAAGCCGTCTCTACGACCCATTCCGTGGTAGGTTCGGAACGGGAGGTCGCCTTATTGTGTGACCAGTAATATATTATTCTGTACTTGCATAATTGGCACTGCCACCTTATGCTGATTCGCTAGAATACGAACATATCGAATCCAGCTACTCGTACTCCGTACATTTTGCACGATATTAAGTAGCCATAAGGCAGAGCACATAAAACTTTCGCAATCACTGACGGGCGTTTTTTTTTTTTTGCAAACTCACCAAAACATAAGTTATCGAGCCGAATCCTTATACTTACTTCCAGAGTTTGTCCAGAACTATGCTTTTCCCCTCGCAACCGCACCAACCAGTGACCGATCCTGCAGCATCACACGTGGGGGTGGACGCAGGCTACATCTCCCTCGTCAACTCTGATGTTCATGGCAGGTTATTGGAGCGTCAGCATTACCTATTTTCCAAGGAGCATGATGAGGTTGAGTTTTGGGCCGCAGGTGACGCGAATGGTAAAAATCCTTCACTGAACCAATCCTGGTGGTATTGTACTTATCTTACGTCACGAAATTAGTACTCGAAAAGGAATATTTGCGGCTCTGCGAGTCAGCAGCGAGTACTACTGGCGTAGGATCCGGGACCGATCCCGCTCTGCGTGCCGCGCCAAATGGAGATGTGCTCTTGTAGGAGACCCCTGCGAATTGTGACGGGTAGCATTCTGATACAGGAGACAGCGTCATTCGCCAGGCGAACTCATGGGACCGCCTCAGGGTGACCAGCGAAACGTTTGAGCGGCTAACAAAGAATCTGCAGGTATTTTCATTTTTTATAGAAGCAGTCTTGAGTTTTGGTATCAAAGTCAAAGACGACAACGACACGTGGCATAGCTTCCATTCTAGGCCTCGCCCTGGAGGTGACGGTGAGCAAGACGCTGGAGCCACCACGGTTAACAGGCCGGCCGCTAATAGTTGGCGCTGGCAGTTGAGACATGCTACAGAATCCACTTCTTCGAAAACAGCGGCAGAGCCAACGGCGACCCTTGGTCCCCCAGGCAGACGGCAGTTTACTATCAGTACAACGCTTCTGCTGACCAGTCGACTTGGATTATCGTCAAACCGTCTCATCACCTAGAAGAACCACTACTGGCCGAACTCCAGCGTGGCTCTCGTCTCGCCTTGTCCGGAAAGATTAGAGCTGTGTACATGCACCTGCTTTTTAGTAGATTCGCTCTGCGTAATTGGAAAGACTACATCGCGGCACAGAGGACAAAAGTTGAGGAATTTGTATGATTTCGTCTATTTGATTCTTTAAACTTGCCAAATCTGTGTTAATCGGGTACCATACAGGAAGCCAAGTCCTTCTTCTCAGAGGTCGACTACAACCAGCCACATGACTACGAGATCCGCTTTCAAGACAGGCAAAGCCTACAACGACTGAAGCAAAAGCTGCTGCGGGCGGCTGCTATGCTCGACTCTACCATTGATCTAGTTGCAAAAATAAGGACGGCTCTTAACGTGCAGGCAGACGACTCCATGAAAGAAATCATCGCCGTGGAATTAGACGACCTCGACGCAGAGGCAAAGCATTATTGCCGCTGCATAAGAGATCTTCAGCAGCGTGCATCCGACACCATGTCCTTGGTTTGACTCCCTCTCTAAGTAAAAGACCATTGAACTAACTGTGTGCGTCAGCTTCTCGACATTTTAAATCAGCGCTACGGCCACGCCAGCCTCCGCAGTGCCACCGCCAACGAGTCGTCCCTCAAGGCAAACGTTGCTCTGCTTTCCAAAATGACTGACATAGCAGTCAATGGGGAGATGGAACATGAACTGGAACAGAGAATGGCTTCGAATGTTCGTGCTCTTACGGTAGTGGCGACTTTGTACCTGCCCGCTTCTCTACTATCGGTATGGCTTCTCCTCTTTCTATGACCTGCGGAACTGGCGACGAGGCCTTGATTTGATCCGCAGGATATCTCTGCCAATAATCAACTAATACGACGCGTTAGGGCATCTTCAGCTCGAATCTCGTGGATGTGAACTCTGCAGGTACCTTTGCCCTCTCGTCGGAATTCTGGAAGTTTGTAGTTGTCTTGATTCCCATGACTGTGATCACCTTTGCCTTGGTTGTCTTGCTGCAATCTCTGTGGAATGTGCGGCAGTACAAGGAACTCAAAGGGAAAAAGGCTGAGGCGACCACCAAGGATGCTATTTACGGTGCTGTTTAACTGGAGGTATCTTAAAAGTCCGACAACCTCCTCGCAATGTATTTTTTACGGCAAGTCGATGTGCATAAGATCAGCCATACGCGTACTAGGCGCACCCGTTCTCTCTACAATTCCAAATCATGGCAAATTAATTGGTAGATAAAAATGTGCAATCAGCACGGTATCTACTTCATGATTGCCCCCTCCGTTATGAAGTACAGTTGGCCAGAACACCCAACATCCGTTGGGAAATGCGTCAATTGAGTTTATACTGGATGTTCTAACCAAATGTGGTATGAAAACCGTCAATGTACCGCCAGAAGTGGTGTGTTGGAATTCATGTTGGACCACCGCCTGTAGATCGTTCGTGTCCTGGCCTTGCGCGGTAAGGACATTTGCCGTTGGACGCCACACGGTACAATGTCATAGATACTGCCGTAAAGCGTAAAACAATAGGGGGGGGTCGCATTGAGGCTGAGAGTGTGAGAAACGACACCAGGTCTTGCCGAAGACAGGGATGCTCTCCTTAAATACTGCGCTGCATGCTCATATTGGCACTTGTGAACGTCCTTGTAAGAGTGAACAAACCCCCTTTGACTATCTCTACCAAAATCTACTTTGCAATATGTCAGGTCCGAGAAACAGGCGCCGCCAGCCACCACTGCAGACATTTCAACCGCAGCCACCCATTCCTCGCAATGATGGCAGATCTACCCGAGCAAGATCGAGCAAAGACACAGATGAGGAAGGAAAGTATACACTGCTTTCCTTACTTGCTTGTGCACAGCAGTACAATGTCGATTTCACTGGCATCTCGTGGATCGAAACACAGGGAAAATTGGGGAGTGGTGGCCAAGGCATGGTGGTGCAGACGCGTGGGAGCATCGACACGGTCTTTGCTTTTAAGCGGCGCATCCCGCCCAAGACAAAAGTGTTTCGTTCACGGAGCGCGGCCGTCAAGGAAAATGCATTCCGCGAGATATGCTTCGAGACCATGGCCCTGGGCCACGAGGAGCTGCGCCGGCACAAGAACATCGTCCAGCTCATGGCCATCACCTGGGAGATTGAGAAGATCAATCTCGTGCACAAAAAAATCGGCGTCTGGCCCGTGATGATACTGGAGAAGGCAGAGTTCGGCGACCTGCGGAACTTTCTGCGCAAGGAGGGCGCTGGGACAGACAAGGAGACGAGACTCGGGATGTGCGGCGATATTGCGTCGGCCCTTGCTGCCGTGCACAAGAACGGTTTGGTCTACTCCGTTCCCATCACTCCTAAAACAAAGACGACGCTGACACATTTCCGCTGCCAGGCATTATTCACGGTGACATCAAGCCGGAAAACGCTCTCGTCTTCACGGGAAACGTGGTAAAACTTTCTGATTTTGGCTTCTCGGCCGTTGCGTCCAGAAAGTCCATCATTCTCGGTGGTACCGACCCCTGGCGCGCTCCAGAGCTCACGTCTCAATACAGTGTCACCTATGAGCAGGCAAGGCTGACGGATCTCTACTCCTTCGGCATGTTGTGTTTGTGGACCATATTTAATAAAGAACTGGCCATCATGGGAAACAAAGAGAGCCCGCCAGCTCATCCAGCGCGGAGATCATCAACCTTTGTGCTCCGTGGTCTCAGCAGAACCGCTGGCAGTCTCAAGCGTGTCTCTACTCTGCTCTCGAGCAGTCGGAAAACCGCCATCACGGACGAAAGGTTCGATCTCGAGCCACTAAAGCTGAACAACACTTCTGGCCCGACAAACAGCATGACGGATCTCGCGCGGAATCTTGTGCAGGGACTCGGCGAGGGAGAGATGAAGGATTATTTGGAGGGACTGTTTAAACGTTTGCTGGCATTCAGCCCCAACTTTCGCACTTCTCAGGACACGGCAACAGATTTCGAGCAAATCTCCCGGGATATTCTTAAAATCAGACAAGGGGCGACGGCCAATACTGCGGAGGCACCGAGAAGCCCTTCTGTTCATACAGGTGGGATGCCAGGCTCTCATGCACCACAACAGGGCAAGCCTTCACACCCTGCGGAGCTTCCCGGTTCGAGAAAGTTCGAGGTAAGACAGCAAGAAACACTATAGAAGGGTGCATTCGTGGTCGTGCGTGCCATGCTGACAGCTTGCTCAACTAGGTGTACAAGTCGCTCGAGACCCTCTGTTACGCCGACTTTCGTGTACGGAAGCATATATTCGACTGTCTGGAAGCAGAGTACAGGGAAGCCAAAGATGAAGACGCCAAGGCTGCGCTCGCAGTCCAGCTTGCATTCTGCAAGAAGGTGGGCTTCGGTACGGACTGTAATAGTACAGATGCCGACAACTACCGGACAGAGGGACACATCGAAGACACCCAGCTACAACGCATGATCAATGCGACACGTGCAGGCCAGAAACCATCCAACACCAAGCTGAGAGAGATGTACGCCAATGGCATCATTGAGTCTGTACACTACGGGACCGACTTCCGCTTTGAGACGGACTTGAATGTGCGGAAGAAAATCCAGCAGTCTCGCGAAACGGAGATTCAGCGGATGGAACTGGCACTGGGAAATACGCATCCGGCCGTCCTGAGCCTCAAGTGGTCGCTCTGGATCATGTTCATGGGGAATGATATACCTGTGGATTCCATGAAGCACTCGTATAAGATGTTGCTGGAGTTGAACGCGGACCAATCTCATGGTATCGACCACCGTGACTCGCTCATCACACGGTGCTACTTTTGCGCCTCGCTTGATCGCATGGTTAATCCCGACACTGCCAATATTCTCCTAGAATACACCAAGAAGACGCGCGCTGCCGTGGTCGACCATCCTGATCTGAAAGACCACGCCGTCGCTATGGAACTATCTAACCAGATCTCGAGGATGCTGGCGTTTATGGGTCAAACACGGGAGTCGATGCGCTTCCTCGAGAAGACCGAGGCTATCGCAACCAAATTGTTCGGTCCCAATCACCCCAACACTATTGTTCTTCTAGACAACAAGACGGATATCCTCATGCGCGAGGGTAGGATAAAAGATGCGCTAGCCACCGTAGATGACATGCTGCAGCGCATGGAGCGTCTTATCGACAGAGATGCCATATTCAAGATCTACCTGCATCAAAAAACCGCCGAACTTTACGCCACGGCCGGCCAGTTCAAAGATGCCCTGAAGGTGGTCGACACCAGTTTCGACCTCATGCGTGCCCGCAACATGCCTGAGAATCACGACATCTATATTGGATGTATCATGCTGAAAGCTAACTTACTGTCTGATGAGGGACGCTTCGAAGAGGCGGCTGAGTATACGCGAAAAGCCCTGCGCCTTACGAAATGCCAGCCGCGGCGTCCGTCTCTACCGCCTCCTCGGCGCAAGGACGGAGAAGGCTCGCAGAAGTCTGTGGACAATGCTATCAGGAAGGTGGAAATGCTATTGAAAAATAGTGATGAGCTATCACCTCATGTGATGGGTATCGCTGATGCTGAGTGGTCCGTTTTCGAGGATCGCCACGTTTTCGAACCGAGCATCCTCCCAAAGAACCCAGAGCTTCTCAGTATCGAAGTTATGCTGGCGATGACGCTCCATGCTCAGGCCTATCAGCTTACCACGAAAAACGGCGCAGCCAAAGGACCTGGGGTCGACCCGGGCAGTGCTGCTCGGCAGGCAGTGCGAATATCCGGCGAGGCCGATAATTATTTGCATAAGTTCCTCCGGGCCGTCGGAAAGAATCTGGAGCAAGGCAGCCGCACCATCCCGACAACGAACCGAAGCAAAGTCGGTCCGGCTGAGGCCGAACGAAGGGCCTCTTCGTCCATCCTGCATGCCATGGACATGGAACTCACCCCGCTGGTCGAGCTGGTGTCGATTCTCGGCTGGCGCAACGCTCGCGGTGGAATGCACTACGAAAAGGCCATCAGAATGGCACGGAAAATGAACTTGGGGTGTATCCATGACATTCTGGTCGAGCACCGGCTGCTCTGTGCGGACGTGGAACCGGATGCAGACACCGCAGCGACTTTCAAAAATGCCGTGGACCTCAAGAAGTGGCTGACAGGCCAATGGACAGGCGCATATCTTTATGAACATGGGGGTGGAAGGAAGGACCAGACGGGTCGTGTGATAGTCACCCTCGAGGCTTCTCCGGCACTACCCAGCACGCGTGCTGGCAGTTACAGAGGGGTCCCTTGGGATGTGGATGTTTGGGGGACATCAGAGAACGAACTGGGAAAATGGACGGTCAAGGGGCATGCCTGGATGAATAGGAAGATTGTCCTACACATCTTCCACGAGAACGGCGAGGAAAATCAGGGGTGGCAGTACACTGGGTGTGCTCACCGTGACCAGCGTGCGCTTGGTGGATATTGGGGCATAACGGGGGTAAAAAGAGAGGCGGCCGGAGGAACATTCTTGTTTTACAAGTTTGCTTGAGTTTTGGGGGGTGGGTGGGGGTGTCTGTTTTCTTTCTTTTTCTCTCTTGACTCACCTTGTTAGAAAGCCCCCCACGAGGCCCTCGTCCTCCACAATTTTCATGGACGTAGGTCGGGCATCGCCAAGCCCAGTAGGGTTATTGAAAGTTTCTGAATAGCGCTACATGTCTTAATGTTTCAATTGCATTCTTCAGCAGACAAGGCTGCATGTTCTGTTTCTTTTATACGCTCGCGTGCCACCAATATGGAGTTTATTCGCAGTCCGAAGTATCTCCACGATGCCTAGTGATTGGCTTTTGAAAATAGTTACGGACAAGCTACAATGTACCGCCATGGTAGTACTAATGCAGAACAGCATGTATGCAGTCCACAGCTTGATTCGACCAGCGCGAACGTAGTATGGAAAGCCTCATCCGCTGTTTCATTCAGGCAAGGGTGCGTGTATCAACTTCACCGCATTGGCACTGACATGAATAGCAGTCCTGCCGCACAGGGTGCCAGGCTGCATTGAATATCGTGAGATGTAGTTGTCATTCTTCCAAAACGGGACTAGTATCATTATTGACATAGCTGCGGAACACCAGCCTTCCTCCGGCCCCACATGCTATTGGAGCGCTGGGAAGTAAAGTTGAAGCAGTTCATGAAGCCGTGATACGAAGAGTCAAAGAAACACAGGACAGAATCGATCCATATGAAGGACGAGTCTGTGAAGGCCCGATTTCCTAAGTCACAAATAGTCCTTCAGCGTAGTCTGACTGCAGAGGCTAAGGTGATTAACTCATTGCAAAGTATGATTGAATATCTGTGCCGCATCTACATCCTTTCTTTTTTCTTTTCTTCAAACTCAAGTCCAAATCACAAAACCATCAGTCAAAACCGACTGGCAGCCTGCTTGGCTACGGCGCCCATCTCAACCTGCAGGGTGGCTGCTACGGCAACGCTTTCGCCGTGGCCGTCAGCCACCGCGTCCGTTTCTCCGAGACGGCCAAGGTCTGCGGCAGGTTGTTAGTGAAAAGCTGTCAAGGTTGAATTCTTTCGTTCTTTTTAAAGAGAATTGCTATTTGCACCTTACATTTTCGCTATATATACCTTAATGTATTAATAAGGGAAAAGATACATCATGTGGGTCCACACTTTACTAAGCATTTATGCTCTGTATTACTCCGTACTTTGTACTCCGTACTCTAACATCTCTGCTTTATTACAGTTACAGTTACTGCTTCTGTAGCTAATATTAGTGCTATTAATGTTGCTGTTACTGCTTCTGCCGCCGTCGCCGTCGCTATTAATGCCACTATTATGATAATGAGTAAGAGATTAGTCATAATAGAAAATAGCTATTTGACCAATTAAATTGCATTCTTGCAGCTCTACATGTATCTTTTTTCTGATCAGCAAATTAAGGTGCATATAGCAAAACATTACGGTGTAAATAGTATTCTCATTAAATTAAGCAGCTTCAACAGTTTCAATAGACGGACACGGAGTTTCCGTATTCCGTATTCCGTACGGAGTATAGTAGATCTGGGTCCCCGTAGATGATCCACTCCCTTGCATGTATCTCAACCGGATAAACAGACAAGCATTTTGTAGAACATCCTGATTTGATCTAGAATTCCCGAAAAGGCAAAGAAAAAGAGAATTTGTAATCTGACAGTAGGAATATTCTAGTTGGACAGTTACTCTACTGATAAGCAGGAGATGCATCTTGTCCAATTAGGAAATGATTTTGTAGATTTAGAAAAAAACACTACCTTCATCACATTGGCATTATCGGTTTATCGGTCGCTTCTAGAAAAGCAGATATGCATTATATGACACCACTATTTCTGAGAAGGTCCGAGCAAATAGCATCAGATCTCATTGGAGAGATTCTTATCTTGATGGAGTCTGCCGACTTTACCGAGGGAAATCACAGGGGTGATGTCGCGCAAAGTTACTCAAAGTTACGCATAGTTACACATTGTTATGCAAGGCATCCTTCATAAACGCTGTGCTCTATATGCCCGCAGGACAACGCAGCCATGAAGGAGTCGTGAAACACATCTTGGCTGTCTTATCTCTGTGGACCCAAATGAGCAAGTCCAGCCGTCTTCTGTCTTATCAAGAGGCCACCTCCCCCACGCGATAGGCCTATGTAAGCCTGTACTATGCCCAAGGGGGGGCGAGCTGCAGGCGACGTTATCAGCACCGTGTCGCGTTCCCCGAGTCTAACGTAGTGTGGCAGGGAGCATCTGCCTTAAAGCTGGAGGGTTCTTGTAGAACGGTGATCCTTTTGTTTTCCATAGCAAGAAAAACACCCAACAACAGCCATGGTGGCAGAAATACGGCACAAGTCGGTGGCCGAAGAGCCGGTGACGTCGGTGCTGAGTCCAAATGAGATCCCCATCCTCGAAGGCGAGCATGGCGAGGATGACGACGTGTTGGCATCGCTGGGTTACAAGTGCGTCCTGCCGGATCGAGCCTGATTTTCCAGTACTGACCACGGCGACAGGCCCGAGTTCAAGCGCGAGTTCTCTCTCTGGACGACCTTTTGCGTATCGTTTGCCGTCCTCGGACTGCTGCCGTCGGTGGCCTCGACTGTATACTATGGCATGGGCTATGCTGGGTCGCCGGGGATGGTCTGGGGATGGCTGGTGGCCATGATTTTCATCCAGTGCATCGCCATGGGCATGGCGGAGCTGTGCTCGGCCATGCCGACCTCGGGCGGCCTGTACTATGCGGCTGCCGTGCTGGCACCGCCCAAATGGGGTCCGTTTGCCGCCTGGGTGACGGGCTGGTCCAACTGGCTGGGCCAGGTGACGGGTGCGCCGTCGGTGGACTATGCACTGTCCGCAATGATCCTGGCGGCGGCGTCGATGGGCAACCCGAACTACACGCCGGAGAACTGGCACGTGTTCCTGTTGACGGTGGCGCTGATGATTGTGCACGCGATGCTGTCGTCGATGCCGACGCGGTGGATCGCGCAGTTCAACTCCGCCGGCAGCACCTTCAACATGGTGGCGCTGTTTGTCGTGTTCATCGTCATCCTGACGGCCGACAACCGGACGAGCCAGGGCCTGCCGCGCTTCAACGACTCGGCCAGCGTCTGGGGCAGCTTCTATGAGGGCACCGACTTTCCCAAGGGCGTGTCTATTCTCATGTCGTTTGTGGCCGTCATCTGGACCATGAGCGGCTACGACAGCCCCTTCCATCTGTCCGAGGAGTGCTCCAACGCCAACGTGGCGTCGCCGCGGGCCATCGTGATGACGTCGGCCATTGGCGGTGTCACTGGCTGGGCCCTCAACATGGCCATGGCCTACACGGTGGTCGACATTGATGCCATGCTCGAGTCGGACCTCGGCCAGCCCTGGGCGGCCTACCTGCTGCAGTGCCTGAGCAAGCGGGCGGCCATGGCTTGCCTGGCCCTCACCATCATCGCCTCCTTCAGCATGGGCCAGGGCTGCATGATTGCGGCCAGTCGCGTCACTTTTGCCTATGCCCGTGACGGCTGCTTCCCCCTGTCGCGTGTCTGGTCCCGTGTCAACCCATACACACAGACGCCCGTCAATGCGGTCTGGTTCAACACGACCATCGGATGTTGTCTGGTGCTGCTCCTCTTTGCCGGCGACATCGCCATCAGCGCCATCTTCTCCATCGGTGCCATTGGTGCCTATGTGGCCTTTACCATTCCCATCACGATCCGGACCTTCTTCGTCGGCCAGCGCTTCCGGCCGGGTCCCTGGAACCTGGGTCGTTTCAGCCCCATTGCCGGCACGCTGTCGACCATGTTCACGCTGCTGATGATCCCGATCCTCTGCCTACCCAGTGTGACGGGATCCGACCTGGACTCTAGCACGATGAACTGGACGTGTCTGGTCTGGGGCGGGCCGATGTTGTTTGCCATCATCTGGTTTTATGTGGACGCGCACAAGTGGTTCAAGGGGCCCAAGATCAACGTTGCCCACATGATCCACGACGACCAGATAGAGCCGTATGTGATCGACGCCCAGGACACGAGCGAGACCGGCGCCGTGTCCGACGTGTCGGAGAAGAAGGGTGATAAGGTGGTGTGATGAGTAATTTTCTATTGGTTGTATTTGCTATTTGTACAGCGTATCTGCCGACGTCTGGCAGAGTGTGGGATAGAAATACCCTTTCAGGGGCAAATACGAGCCGTTCTATTGATTTTATTGGGTAGTAGCGGAACATGCCGTTATCGCATGAATCTGGGGATTATCTGCAGGTACATGTGGGATAAAAGGCGATAAAAGCTGCGAGTGGTCATAGAGCTCGTATTGGCACGCTGTGGTATTTCTATTTTCAATACGGGTGGAAAAGCAGAGCGACTTTTTCGTTGTCGCATGTTCCGACCGGCAGTTGGGATGGCGATCAAATCAGGCCTTGACTGTACTATCGCTGGGCCTATGCGTGTTAGGCAGGTCGTTTTTTGGCCATTTTCGACCGGATGGTCGGATGAAACAGAAATACGAGAATCAGGACCATGGGACACCTCTGGCCTCACAAGAAACAGCAGCGGTCAGGTTGAAATTATCCGCTATGCGTAGGGTCCGAGTTCGACTAACATTACTACCTTCCTAAACCAACCAACCTAGTCAGAGCCCCGGAAGGGCACTTGTTAATCAACTTGGACAGACCACAATGGCCTGCTATGATCGTCGTGGAGCAGTGCTGAATAGAGATAAAGACCGCCTAAGCCGTGCCACATTCTCTCCGCATTCTCCAAGCTTTCCAAGCTCTCTAAGCTTCTTGCTCCTACCGCTGATCCTACCATGCATTGGCTGTCTCTCCTCTCCGGCGGCTTCGCTCTGGCGAGTGCCGTCTTGGCGCGTCCTGCACCGGACACCCACCGTCTGCACGAGCGCCGCCTGCACCCACACCCGCGCCTGCACAACCGCATGGAGCCCGAAGCCATGCTGCCCATGCGCATTGGCCTCAAGCAAAACCAGCATGCGCTGGCCCAGGCCGAAAGCTGGCTGATGGACGTCTCCCACCCGGCCTCGCCCAAGTTCGGCCAGCACTGGTCCCTCGAGGCCGTCATCGAGGCCTTCCAGCCGGCCGAGGAGTCCGTGGACGCCGTCGTTGCCTGGCTCGTCGGCTCCGGCATCTCGGCCGACCGCCTGGCCCAGAGCGACAACAAGGCCTGGCTGGCCTTTGATGCCACCGTCGAGGAGGCCGAGGATCTGCTGCACACAGAATACTACCACGACGGCCAGGAGGACGGTGACCGCGCCCTCGTCGGCTGCAACGAGTACCACCTGCCCAAGCACATCCAGGAGCACGTCGACTACATCACGCCCGGCGTCATGGGCACCGTCATGGACGTGCAGCGCCTGCGCAAGAAGAAGAAGCGGTCCCTCTCCGAGGCGCCGGCACGCACCAGTGCCAAGCACTCCCGCAACGCCCGCCAGAAGCTCTCCAAGGACTTCCCCACCAACTACACCGGCTCCTGGCTGACCGACCTGTCCATCTGCGACCAGGTCATGACGCCCGCCTGCGTTCGTGCCCTCTACAACTTCACCGCCCTCGACGTCAACGCCACCGTCAGTGCCAACAACTCCCTCGGCCTCTTCGAGGAGGGCGACTACTACACCCAGCTCGACCTTGACGTCTTCTACAACACCTTCTTGCCCACCGTCCCCAACGGCACCCACCCCATCCTCGACTCTGTCGACGGCGGCGTCGCTCCCCTCGATGGCGTCACCGACGATGGCGGTGAGAGTTTGCTCGACTTCTGCGTTGCCTACCCCATCATCTACCCCCAGACCATTACCCTGTACCAGGTCGATGACCAGTGGTACGCCGAGGACGGCAACGGCAGCAGCACCGGCATCTTCAACACCTTCCTCGATGCCATTGACGGCTCCTACTGCACCTACTCGGCCTATGGCGAGACCGGCAACGCTGATGTCCTCGACCCCGTCTACCCGGACACTCAGAGCACCTCTGACCTCGACCCCTACCTGGGCGATCTGATGTGCGGCGTCTACGAGCCCACCAACGTCATCAGCATCTCCTACGGCGTCATGGAGCAGGACCTGCCCTACAACTACCAGAAGCGCCAGTGTGACGAGTACCTCAAGCTCGGCCTCCAGGGCATCAGCATCCTCATTGCCAGCGGCGATACCGGCGTTGGCGGCTACCCCAACGGCACTTATGGCACTCTCGGCCCCTACGGCTGCCTCGGTGACGACGACGCCATCTTCACACCCTCCCAGGCCTGCAGTTGCCCTTGGGTCACCAGTGTCGGCGCCACCGAGGTCTGGCCCGGCCAGACCGTCGAGGACCCCGAGCAGGCCGCCATCTGGCCCAGCACTGGCTTCACCTACAGCAGCAGCGGTGTAAGTACCGAGAAGCAGAAATCAAAGAGACCATGAACCTTGTATGTGCTGACTAAGCAGGGCTTCTCCAACATCTTCGGCATCCCGGACTACCAGGCCGATGCCCTGGCCACCTACTTTGCGGACCACGAGCCGCCGTACCCGTACTACTCTGACGGAAACTGGGAGAACGCCACCAACGGCGGCCTCTACAACCGCAATGGCCGTGGTATTCCGGACATCTCCGCCAACGGCGACAACTACCCGGTTTCCCAAGAAGGCGAATTCTACCTCAGCGGTGGTACCTCGCAGGCCTCGCCGCTGTTCGCCTCGCTGCTCATTCGCATCATCGAGGAGCGCTTCAACGCCGGCAAGGGCCGTCTGGGCTTCATCAACCCCGTGCTCTACGCCAACCCTGACGTCCTCATCGACATCACCCTCGGCAACAACCCGGGCTGCAACACGACTGGCTTCGATGCCGTCGAGGGCTGGGACCCGGTGACGGGTCTGGGTAACCCCAACTACCCGAAGCTTCTGGACCTGTTCATGTCGCTGCCTTGATCAGTTTTCCAGGCCTAATTTGTCATAGCTAGTAATGCTCATGGAATAGTACCATTTCTCATATCTGGATAGTCTGTCCGAGTAGATTCTTACGCGTCCGTCCCAATATTCTGTCATGGTTGCATCAACCTCGGAGCTGCTTGATACGTTTTCGGCACATAATGGCCGCTAGTCCGTGTCAAGAAGGCCCGTAAGGCGTAGCGTTGCGTCTGTGCTGTTAGTTGCCAAGGTTCAGATGGATTCTCCCCGCAGAGATAAGCCATGGACTAGGAAATACGAAATCCCCGTACGGAGGAGTTAGATACTAGCTACAGGGTACGGAGTACGGAGTACTTCGTACTCAAACGGGATGCATGGAATTGGCCAGTGGCCAACGCGAAGAGTAGGACTAACTAACAGACTGAAGGAAGGGGGAATTGTATTCCACAGAGACTGCTCGGACCTAATCTTTGCTTTGTTCGCGTAAATGTTGCGTGACACAATTAAATACAAGTCAATACGTAATTGCGATGGGTTACAAATCGTTCCATTCCACGTCCGCAGCGTCAGGGTTGCATTAATAAATTGCATGGAGTACGGCCCAGGGACAGAAGTGTTACAGTTGACGGAGAAACTCCCAATACTGCTAATAGACAGTAGGTATGGTGTCATGGGCAGTCACAAGTTCCCTTTGAATAAAGCGAGACCGTTTGTGAGCAGTATTTTCTACGATTAACACCTTCCTGTTGAGGTTCAATAACCGTGTTGGAGTTGGCAACATGGAGACAGTGGTTTTAAACCGCATGTTTTAAAGATAAGAAATGCTCAGGGATGAAAGCCGTCTCATTTCCTTGACTCCACAACTTTCACTTCTTGCTTTTCTATGAAACCATATTGTCTCCTGGTGACGTGGAACTAGGTCTCGACGGGTCTTTCTCCCAGAAGGCCATTTTCTGACCCGATTCTACGGTCCCATATTATGTGCAGTTATCCATTCCCTGTATGGCTGCTTCTTAACCTTTTTAGCCGCGAGGCAATTTCGTCTTCCATCTTCTCTGCAACAGGCAGGCCAATGTTTCGATCCCCGGCCACACACTAACTTTCTGCCAGGTTCTGCAGAACTTGTGGGGTGTGAGATACACCGTCTCGGGCAAGTTATCGGCGGTCTGATCTACCTTCCAGTGCTGCACGAAATGGCCCGACTTATACAACGGAATCTCTGCACTCAATCCAAACTATCGCTATACCTAAAAGATCATCCACATGACCTGAGTCCTACAACTGATGATTTAAGGTATGAATCTTAGTCTGAGATTAGTCATCACATCATTCAAGCTTCGGGGTGTGGATCAGGATCCAAAGTGTGGCTGCACCTGTGGCTGTGCACCCACTGCCCAGTATTTATTTACCTCGTGAACTCCCTCATGTAGCATAGAAGGGGAGTTATTCATTATTCAATCTTTTATTCAGAAGTCATATTACTTTCGTTGAGTTCATACTCACGCATGTGATGCTCGTAAGGCCTTATTCTAGGACTGCTTACCAACGTCACCTGTGAGTGGTCAAAGACGCACAAAAAATTAATTTTTTGTCCCGTGAAAACTATCACGGCAAAGAACATCACTTCAGACTGAAGTCCTTCATCGAAGACTTCAGAGATTCAATCACTTCAAACGCTTCATCCTATCGGCAACTTCATCCCAGGATCAACCCACCCGAGCCACTCCAACCGCTCCGGAAGGCCCTGCTCAGAAAGGAAGTTGCCACCACGATAGGAAGCCACGACCTTCCCTAGAAGCCTCCCGAGAGACTATTTAAAGATCTCCTCTCTACCCTCTACAACCTCTTTCTCTCTCCCTACTAATAAGTTCAACGGCAACGGATACCCTTTGTCTCCTTCCCACCATCCTTTCTGTATCCTCTCTTTTCCCTGCAAGAAAGAAAAACAAGCAAGACACAAGGGAAATGGGGCCAAGGAAGAAGACTTTACAGGAGGACCCGGCTGAAGGCAGTTCGCCTTCAGCCCGGCCAAGCAACCCATCTCCCACCCCAAGCCAGCAACTTCTTCATACACCAGGCGCAACGGAGGACGATACAATCCAGAGCCTAGCAGGGGCGGTGCAGAGACAAGAAGACGCCTTAAAACAACAGGGCGATCTATTTAAGGACATGTTGAATGCTTAACAACAACAGTTGAATGCTATGATGGACTTGATGCGCCAGATTGCGACGCCTTAGCCCCAGACTACTTTACCTTCCCTTCATGTGGTGACGGCTAGCCAAGCTCAACCAGCAAGTGGGAGCCCGTCTACTATCCCAATGATGACGGGAGCAGCGGCGCCTCCGGTATCCGTTCGTTCTTCACCGACACCGGCCGCAGGAGGGCAGTCAACAAATGCCTCAGGTCCACCTCACAGACCGCCAAGTCTTGTTATCAAGCCTCCGCCCACTCCGCCTCCACTTCACAGCATTAGCCCAGCGAATAGGGTTACGCAAGCTGCAGCCAAAGTAGACACAAGTGACTACCTGCAATTGCACGACTTCTTCTTCCAATACGGCTACAATAATGCGTCCCTATTTGCACCGAGCGCGGACTTCGTTAAAGGCATCTTCCCACACCTTATCCTCGCCAAGGACGCCCCTGACGGCAAATCGTTCGAGCCATCACGGACTACCCCAGACAAGATACCTACGCCGAAACTGGGGGACCCTCGGGATAAAACAATACACTTGAAGTTAATTGAGGCTCAGAACGTGCTGTCCCAAAGAGGCGTGCCAATTCACGAATGGTCAAGGTACACTTCCACACGTCTGGAAGGGGTAATGGCTATCAACAAGCCATGGCTCCAGAGGCTGCAGTGGCACCTTTTTGTTTTCGCTACCATCTGCCTAGGAGGACTTCACCGCTACGAGCAAGACAGAGAAGACGACCTCAGAATGGTGAAGTCTAAGGACATCATGGAGGACTTGGACAAGCTCACCACGGTGTTCGGCCACGCAACCCTTATCCCAATGGGATACAGAGGACGCCTCAGCCAATTTGCTAATATCCTTTCGAAGTGGGACGAAGGCGCTGGTGAATACGTGATGAATACGATGGCCTCCCAAATTGCGTCACAGGCCGTGAGCCTCTACGACCCAATCATCTACACGGAGAGCCTAATCAAGTTTAATTACGACATCAAGGAGAAGTGGAATAAAGCCAAGTCAGCCCATGAACTTATGCAGCAATGGTCCCGCCAAGGAGGCCCAAGCACCTACGTGGTGCATGACAGTGATGCCGACTTAGGCGGTGACCTGGAGGACGACGAGGGAGTCCCTAGCGAATACGACTATAACGAAGTTTTTGCATTAGGGATGGAGAGAAAAACTGGCGTCTGCTACAATTGCAAAAAACCAGGTCACTACGCCGCGGACTGCCCAATCAAACCACGGCAATTCAAGCCCACAGCAACCAGAGGACGGCGACTAGCCGGGACTTCCCAAAAACAAAAGCTACGCTCACCAAGTCCCTACAAGAGGAGAAGGACCTCCCCTAGCAGCAGTGAGGGCAGGGGAGTACGGTCGATGGGGCAGGACAAGGTTCTGCGCCAAGGGGGGCTCAGGAAGCCAAATCAAGAAAGGAAGGTCACCTTTTCGGGCAAAATAACGGGGGACTTCGTCTCCCCGGGCAACACATCAACCAGCTTCGTCTATCCCGCCATCACAGACGGAAGGCATGATGACGACGACGACGACGACGACGGGGACACCAGTGTAGAGGGAGCAGAAGCATACACAATGAAGGAGACGGACGAATAGGGTGCGGGCCTTAGGGACCACGCAGACGAAGAGAAGCCTAAGGGAGGACTTCGAAAAAAGAAATCGATGCGGGAGTCCTCAGGAGGGCATTACCTTTATCCAGGATGGGTCTCTAAGGCGAAAACAGGCAAACGCTTGCCAGCAAGAGTCTTCCTTGACAATGGAAGCACAGCATGCTGGATCTCGCGAAGCATGGTGAGAGCGGCACAACTTCAGACGTACCCAGTGCGCCGTGAAAAGCTACGCGGCATCGGGACCGGACCAACGGTGACAGATGACGCGGAAGTCGTGCTACGAATGAAAACACTGGAAGGCAAGAAGTCAACACCACTGACGATCAGATGTGGCATCCTTGCAGACGGGGTTATACCAGGAGACCTCCTCCTAGGCCAATCACTGCACGCAAAACTTGGCATCAAAATAAACCCAGACAATTCGGCAACGTTCGCCAACATGATGCCAGAATTGCAGATGACGGTACCTCCGGAGGAGAAAATTGGCAGTAACGTGGTTGCGGTTAACGGCCTGCACGACATTAGACTCTATGCAACGGATTTCGAAGCCGAAAGAAAAAAAGAGAAGTCTATGAAGGAGGCAGGACTTGACCCAGCACTACCGCCAGAGGTGCTGGACTTTGTAAAGGAATTTCCAGAGCTATTTTCGATGAACCCACGCCATTCAAACCTGCGGGTACGGCACGTCATTGACACGGATAACAACGAGCCATTCAAGGCGGGAGGGTCACGATATAGCCCCATGCAAGAGCTAGCCATCAGAGTGTTCGTCAGGAAGGGACTTCGAAGGGGCATCATACGCCCAAGCCAATCACCATGGGCATCACGAGCCTTAGCAGTGCCAAAGGGCAAGACGGGGAAGTTACCGCGATTAACACAGGAGCAGGTCAAGAACCTCCCCTATTTAACGGAACTACCCGAAGGCGTCGAAGCACGCTTCTGCATTGATTACAGAGGTGTGAACGCACGCACAAAGAAGCGGGCACATCCACTGCCGAATATCGAGGACTCGTTAAACAAGGCAGCGCAATTCAAATACTACGTGATGCTAGACTTGAAGGATGGGTTTTGGCAACTTCGTATGCACGAAGACTCTATCGAAAAGACAGCCTTCACAACACCCATGGGACTATTTGAATTCCTAGTGATGCCATTCGGGCTCACCAATGCACCGGCAACCTTCCAAGCGACGATGGACGAACTCCTGGAAAAACACAAGCCGTACACGTGCGGCCTAATCGACGACATCTGCATCATGGCAGACACGAGGGAGGAGTTGACGCGGAGGACGAGAGCAGTGTTGACAACCCTGGACCAGGCTGGATTTACTCTTCAAACCAAGAAGTGTGTGTGGTACGCCGAGGAGATCAAGCTCCTAGGCCGCATTATTTCACACGACTCCATTCGGCCAGACCCTGCGAAGGTGGAGTGCATCCGCAACTTGCCAATACCTCAGACAATAACGAAATTGAGAGGGTTTATTGGCATGGTAGGATACCACAGGAAACACATCAAGGACTTCGCAACGAGGGCCGCACCTCTCTATGAATTACTGCAAGGATCACCAAAGAAGGCCCAGAAAGTCACACTGGAGGGGGATACACTGGCAGCATATGAGGACCTCAAGGAAGCCCTTATAAACGCTGCCGAACTCCGACCCTTTCGATGGGACCAACCAGTGGTGGTTGCAGTTGACGCATCCGGCACTCATATTGGCGCCGCCCTTTATCAACCCCACGGAGACACGGAAGGGGATGCGTCGCCCGAAATGGAGTATGCGGATGGGAAGTCCTTGCAGGACATGCATCCAGTGGCCTTCATGAGCCACTCCCTGACCCAGACGGAGAGAAGGTACGCAACGCAGGAGCGAGAAGCCCTCGCCCTAGCAACAGCCTTGGAGCATTGGACTTCATGGATCGAGGGGTTGCCTATTACCGTTATTACGGATCACG
The DNA here is from genome assembly GCA_002778125.1 of Dryadomyces quercivorus. NCBI lineage: Eukaryota > Fungi > Ascomycota > Sordariomycetes > Ophiostomatales > Ophiostomataceae > Dryadomyces > Dryadomyces quercivorus. The sequence continues at coordinate 1,764,793 of PCDE01000014.1, forward strand.
AGAGTCTCACCAGACTCCGCAAGCAAAAGGAGCCTACAACCCGCATGCTGAAATTTGTGGGTAGAGTAGAGCACTTTGATCTAAAAATAGTATGGCGACCTGGCAAAACAAACGTGGTAGCCGACTGGTTATTACGGCCAGACATCCACACTGCGGAAGGCAAGGAGTACGTTGGCGTGATTATCGAGAGGTTCCTGGACGACCCTGACAACGTGTCGGACCTGCCATTAACGTCACTTAACATTATCTACACCCTTGGTGAAGAGAACGACCCCATTATCCTCCCGGATGATGAAGTTATCGATCTGACAGGGGACGATGATGGTGAAGCTGTCAAAACACCCTTAGATGCAAGTCACCAGCCAGTCCAAGAAGGCGGAGTCGTCAACGCACCCTCAGACGCGCGTCAACCGCTAGCCCAGGAGCCAGAAGTCGTTACACAAGCAAGGAGGCCTGTGTTACACTCTCCAAAAGATGCACCAATCGATTGGGACGCAGAGCCGGCAAAGGAGGACCTCGTTCAGTTAGAAAAGCTCACGGACGACGACTTAATCGAGATTCACCGTTACCTCACAGCAGGCGAGTACACCACACTGTCAACGGACTTCATCAGACGCTTCTTTACAACCTTTGGGGATGAGTTAGTCATCTTTCTGAGGGGCAAAAGCAGACGAGTGTTGGTACGGGAACAACTCCTGCGTCGACTACGAAAAGAGCACGTACGACTAGGCCACTGCTCGACCGGAGTCCTCCTCAGACTCAGTGAACAGGCGTGGTGGCACCCCGAATTAAACTTCCTAGCGAACTTCCCCGGCATGACGTGCTCATCCTGTCAACTGCGGCAAAGACCGCAGTCAATAGAGAAGGCACTCGCGGTAGTCCCTCCAGCCGAACCTCTTGCGCGATGGGGAATCGACTTCACTACGCTTCAAGGACAGAACGCTTGCACGATGATTGATTATGCTACCAGCTACCCTTTAGTCTACCTCTGTGAAGACCAGAAGGCAGCCAGCGCTATAGCAGCCATGGAGACCCTGATATACCTCATAGGCACACTAGCAGAAGTTGTGGCCGACAACGGCAAGCACTTCGTAGGAGGAGGGGAATTCAAGACATTTCTGAAAAAGCACAACATACGGCTTCATGACATCGCACCATACAGGCCCGAAAGCAATGGGAAGATCGAACGATTTCACCGCACACTGAAAGAGATTGTTGACAAGTGGGCGATTGAAGACCTAAACGAAAGGAACGTCAACCGCATTCACAGAGCACTAGAGGCGTACAAAAAGCGGCCGATGGCACACGGGTATAGCCCGTACTTCCTACTATTCGGTTGTTAACCGCCAACGACTGACTCCCCACCCTACCTGCGGGAGTTAACAGAGGAGGAGGAACTCCGGGAGCAGGCAGACCGTGCCTACATGATTCGGGATGTCCACAGGGTGAGGACACTGGTGAATTCAGTCAAATTCGCGAAAGACACGGTACGTGCCGCACTCCAGTCAGAAAAAGCGAAGAGGAGGGAATATAAGGCAGGAGACTGGGTGTTACGCCAGCGAGAGCAACAACACAAGTTCGAGCCGTTCTATGAAGGACCTCTGCTAGTCAGAAAAGTGCACCGCGGCAACCGCTACACCCTGTCAACTCCGAATGGAGTAGAAATCAAGACGCCTCAACATTTCGACCGCCTGAAGCCTGCCTACGTGTGGGACTACGACCCAGTCCCTAGCCTCTGGTACGCCAACAAGCGACTCTATGCGCAGGACCGCGCAAGGATTGAGGCTAGAGCCAAAGGCCTCTAACGGCCTACAAAACACTACTCCTGTCGTTTCTGAATTAATTTTCTTTCTCTCTTTCACGATCTTTAACTTCTTCACGTCTCCCTTTGAGAGGACTCCCTGCGGAGGACTTCCTTAAAAGGACTCCTTTGAAAGAGCGCTTTGACGAAGGTGGCGAGACTCGTCGAGCGCCTGAATTTCTTTCTTTATCCCCTTTTACTCCGTCGGCCACCAACTGTCAAAGGAAGGGCCGCCGGAAGCGGACAATTACAACGTGATGAGGCAACATAAATACACGCGAAGTCCTCAAGGCACTCGGCGGTAATGCAAACCAAACAACTCACCATGGCCGCCGCCGCACTTGTCCCAGGACACGCCATTGCTATCAACCGACTTCAAAGCCGGGTTCATCCACAGGAACCGCTGTACGCACTGATCAGCGCCTCCATCGCGGCTATTTTTAACCAAGTCGATGGGCTTCAAGTGTGTTTCAGCAACCTGAGGTGGTACAAGGACTTCAATCAAGCAGTTTCGAAGTCCTGCCTACGACTTCAGAGGCAGCAAGTTAACTGGACCCAAGGACTTCCTCCTACGGAGGACTTCCTTGCTTACCGAACTATAGGCGGTGACCCGCCTCGGCTCGCTATACTAGTTAATTCAACAGAAGCAGCACGGCTATACTTCCCAGGCGAACAACAATACGTGCCATTCGCACGCATCCACCTGCTTACAGGCTTGTTGATTAACGGGAGGAACCAGCCACCGCTACTGCCTCCTGCACCACCGCCAGTCCCACCAGGACCACCACCACCTCCGGCACCACCACCACTTCCCCCGCCACCAGTCCTACCACCACCGCCGCCCCCTCAGCAGCCCGCTGTTACTGCCGATGATATTGATGATATGCGGGCACGCATCACACGCAGAGGGCGCTCAAGACGACTATACAACCGCATAGCGGATCTGGAGGACTTCGTGGGTTTGATAATGACGGCTATAGATGACCCGGCCTGCGCACGCATTTTGAAGAGGGCACAAGATGAATCACGACGTATGTAAACAAGGAGGGCACGAGGACTTCGGTAGAAATCGGGACGATTTCTAGCCGAGGAGGGGGCATGTGGATCAGGATCCAAAGTGTGGCTGCACCTGTGGCTGTGCACCCACTGCCCAGTATTTATTTACCTCGTGAACTCCCTCATGTAGCATAGAAGGGGAGTTATTCATTATTCAATCTTTTATTCAGAAGTCATATTACTTTCGTTGAGTTCATACTCACGCATGTGATGCTCGTAAGGCCTTATTCTAGGACTGCTTACCAACGTCACCTGTGAGTGGTCAAAGACGCACAGGGGAGAGGTTGTCGGATGCTTAGTCATCAACTGAATCCGCAGCAGGCCGGCAACTGGAATTAAGTTAGTAGGAACCGGTCCGTTTCGGATCCTGCAGGCGGTTCCGAGACGCAGGTCGGGCCCTTATCCGAAGCTCCTATCGGCGTTTTCCTGTATTCTATTCCTGTTACTATTACACATCGGCGCGTATCGGACATTTGAAAGCTCCACGCCGACAAAACCGCAACTTGCAGTTTTCAGATAAGATTTTGTTTCCATATAAAAGAGAGGAAAAAAACGCTCACAGAATGAATGACCCATAAAACCGAATTCCTCTTCTGTTGAACACCCACCATGCATCCTCTGGACCCCCTCACGCGGGGTGAAATCGCCGTAGTGGCGGCGCTCGTCAAGAGTAGCAATGCAGTAGGCAGTGTGCATTTCAAGAACATCACATTGATCGAGCCGTCCAAGGCCGAGCTTCGCAAATTTCTGGCCGCGGAAAGAAATTCAGTCCCGGCTCCTGTTCCGGCCCGACGTGCATCGTCGCTGTATTACCACCGCGGAACAACGGATCTGTACGTCGCAACGGTCAATCTGGATACCTCCCAGGTTGAGCGGACAGAAAAGTTGGACCCCAAGTACCATGGACAAGCCGACATGGACGAGGTGGTCGAAGTGCGTGACAAATGTCTCAGCCACCCGCAAGTCATTGAGCGGATCAAGACCTATGGGCTGCCGGACGACATGATGGTGGTCTGTGATACTTGGCCCTATGGAAGAGACAGCACAGACCAGAGCAGGCGACTTGCACAGGTGAGAAATGCAGATCACGTACTCGTGTTGTTTTCCCACTGACATAAACCCAAAGTGCTACCTCTACGCCAAGTACAAATCGCACCCGGGCTCCAACTCTTACGACCACCCACTTCCGTTTTCTCCCATCATTGACTACCTGACCAAAGACCTGGTCACCATTGTCGACCTGCCCATTGGCTCTGACCACACGCCGACGGCCAATGCCAAGTATTCCCGCCATGCTCCCAAGGACTGGCACCACGATCTTCAGCCGGGCCCAAAGAGACAGGATCTGAAGCCTCTCACTGTCCACCAGCCACTTGGCGCCTCATTCACCGTCCAAGGACACCTGGTGAAGTGGCAAAAGTGGCGCTTCCGCGTGGGCTTTAACTGGCGCGAGGGCATGGTGCTCCACGATGTCACCTACGACGGGCGGCAGCTTTTCCATCGCCTCAGCCTCAGTGAGATGTTTGTGCCGTACGGCGACCCGAGAACGCCCTACTCGCGGAAGAGTGTCTTTGATGTCGGTGACATCGGTGCTGGCGTGGCTGCCAACAACTTGGCCTTGGGCTGCGACTGTTTGGGTCTGATCAAGGTATGTTATACATGGATGGTTGATGACACGCTCTAACTCTGTCGCAGTACTTCTCCTTCACGATCAGTGACGCAAACGGAAACCCCGTGGAAAAGCCGAATGCCATCTGCATGCACGAGATCGATGACGGTATTGGCTGGAAGCACACGGACGGCGCCACCAAGCAGGTCTCTATAGTCCGGTCGCGTGTGCTCGTCCTGCAGACCATCATCACTGTCGGTAACTACGAGTACATCTTCATGTGGAACTTTGACCAGGCCGCGGCACTGCACTACAAGATCCAGGCCACGGGCATTCTCTCCACGGTCCCCATCGCCCATGGCGCGACTGTTCCCTGGGGAACAAACGTCAACGAGGGCGTCTTGGCTCCCTACCACCAGCACGTCTTTTGCTTGCGGATGGACCCTGCTATTGACGGAGACAAGAATACCTTTGTGGAAGAGGATTCCGTCGCCATGCCGCTGGACGACAACAACCCGGTGGGCGTGGGATACATTACCAAGCAAAACGTCGTCTCTACATCGGGATATTCGTCGGCACAGCCTAACCGAACCCACAAAATCGTCAATACGTCCGTCATCAACAAGGCCTCGGGCAGGCCAGTGGCCTACAGTATCCACAGTCCTCCCAGCCAGATGCTCTTGGCACACCCACAGTCTTGGCACGCCAAACGCGCCAAGTACGCACTGCAGCCCTTTTGGGTGACGGCCTACCGGGACGGCGAACTATACGCGGCCGGCGACTACACGTACCAGTCGCTGCCGGATGACGTTCCTGGAAAGACGGCCGTTCCCGGGAAGGGAGATCTCGGCATGTGGGCTGGCCGGGGCGACAAGGTTGACAACGAGGACATTGTCCTGTGGCATTCGATCAGCTTGACGCACAACCCGCGTCCAGAGGACTACCCGGTCATGCCTTGTGAAACGCTTTCGGTGAGCATCAAGCCCAGTGGTTTCTTTGAACAGAATCCGGCGTTGGATGTCCCACAGAGCACGCAGGCCAAAAACCAGAGCATCCTGTACGAAGAACAAGACAAGCAATCCGGCAGAAGCTGCTGCGAATCGAAGCTATAGGCTCACTGTCTATTATTGATATGAGCTACGTCAGAAATAGATATAAATTGTTTATGCTCAACATTGGACTGTTCCTTATAACCTGAAGTTCGCCTCGCTGGAGAAGGAATGAATGTCGCTCGCCAGTAGAAACTCTGCATCCATGTCGAGTGGTGAAGCATGCGTAGTGTTCGCCCAGGACAAATCCATGCCCTCGAATATGTCCGTTGAGACTCCACGGACTGGACCCATGGAACTTACATCTCCTGTTGGCCGCATCTCGGAAGGACCAGCAAACTTGTGTGTTGTCATTTCCTGGATCATCCGTAAGGTGGGCCGATGCACAACGATTTCACTGATCCTCGCCCAGTTTTCTTGGATGACAGCCTTTCCCTGCACGCTGATCACTTCTGGCCTTTCCCACGTCTCTCCTAGAGGCACTTCCTTGGCCAGAACCTCAAACACATACCGGATACATTCGGATTCTGCCCACCGCTCCGCTAGTACGGCCAGAGTACTCGAGCAAGCACGGATGGCATCTGGAACATCCGTAGACTTGTATGATGGGGGCCAGTGTGAAGGAGAAGTGGCGAAGAAACAGTAGAGGAGAGTGACGCCAATTTGGAATTGCGTCAACAGCTAGAACCAAATGTGAGAACTGGAAACCAAGAAAAGAATAGACCTTGACTTACCCCAAGCCATGGCTGCGCAATTTCTCTCGCCATTTGAAACTTGCGAAAGAGGAGAAGAGCCTGGCAGCAAGCCTGCACAGACAAATCGCCAGATATCCCTTGTGCACTGATCCGTGTCGGGCGATATAACGTTACGATGTCGTAATAGTATATCATCTTGTGCCAGCGCAAGCTCACATATCCTTTCTGTGAAGGCACGGTGGATGTACGTGACCGTGCATTCCAATCCTTGAGTTTTCCAAGGATCTGTGCCCTCCATTCAAAGGCTTCCTCGGAGTCGGAAACGAAGTCCGTCCGCAGGAGCATCTCCTGAATCTCAGACTCGATACGACGACCGATGATAATATGCAGGGCAGAAGATATGCTTGTCGCCGAGGTCGGCCTTGCATTTCTCCGTGGAGATACAGAGAACAGAATTTCGTCGTCGATGTTCTCAAAGATCTATTCGATGTGAGCTTCGTATGGAATATCCGGCTGAATCAACTTACTGGAACGCTAATATGATTGTCTGGAATGGAACACGGCAGATCGTACGAGCTGCAAACTACCCGATCCAGTGCGTATGCACACCAGAAAATTCGCCGTCGATGCTGCATCTCAACCCATGCCTCTCCAATGCAGGGGTCTAGTTCTTCGTCCTTTAAATGAAGTTGTGATGCGACACAAAACCGAATGGCCCGTGAAGAAAGCATCATGATTGTTTCCTTGGATGGCATGTGAAGGGCATAGACTGTGAGAAGTAGGAAGCCTTGTGCACGAATAAGAATGTCGGGTGATGCCATCACATATGGCAGGTATTTGGCAGTGGCAATGGTATAAAATGTCTGGAAGCCACTTAGTTTTGATTACTTACACGAAATGGGAAATCATCGCTCACCTGGGATCTCGTAGGGCCGTTGACCCGAGACTTGGTCATGAGAAATCCAATTGCATATACCTGTATGGTTGTTAGTATTTCGCCTTAATCGGAAAAAGAAAATATTACCATGCAAACAAAGAATCCCTTCCATTTCTCTGATTCTGGGCAAGATTCACCTCCTGCTTTCCACGAGGCAGCCCATTGCATGAATTTGTGCTTCAGCATAATGGGATACTGGGAATGGGCCATATCGAAGTATGTCTGAATAAGGAATCGTCCCAACTCAGAATCCAGTTGTTCATCCTCTACATTTGGTGCTTCTTTTTCGTAAGTACTCGGTACAGCCTCAAACAACCCAAAATGTAAGGGCTCGAGAGATATGTCTGAGAGTGAAGGAAGCCGACCATGGCTGGTTGATTCGTGCTGCACCGGAGATGCAAATTGTGTCCAGTTTACTGCAGCCCCATGACTAGGAGATGGAGGTGCAGCCGCCAACTGTCGTGTTGTTTAGAAATGAGGTAAAGCAGACTTCTACGATAGTTACTCACTTCAATATTCCTTCTAGGGGATGTTTCCGGACTCTGAGTATGGTCGATGTGGTCTAGACTCTCTTGCGGTATCAGAGATTCCAGTTGTGCAACACGTTCTTCCAAAAGCTGCACATAACTATGAGATATTAGTATGACACTGCGTTTTCAAGAGATGTGGACACTGACTCTAGTTCAAATGTCGGCTTTGTTATTGCGCTTTCGGATGGAATACATTCTATTAATTAGTTACCGTTTTTTTCGTTTACTTCTCTTGTTGCCGCATACCAGATCCAGATATTGTACAATTTTCACAAGGGCGAACTTCAGTGCACTAAAAGAGCGATTAGATCACAGTTGATGCATGTACTCCGACCAAAAGCTTAATTACCTTTTGCTTCCGATGTCGACATCGCTTACAAGCCAAGAGTTTCTTCTTCTTGGACGGCCCCTGCTCCTTCTGAGTTGACATTTCACTTTCCTCCATGCCCGTCATTGTGAAAGATATTTGTGTTGACGTTTGTCAACGAGATTAGCAACCTCGAGTGGAGATTTATTGGTTTATTCGAGGCCGCGGGAAATAATTGTTCCACTTCAAAGTAACCAATAAGGACTCCACTTCGTTATCGATGCGGGGGCTTTCCGACTGGCAGCACGCCGAGTCGCTCGGAGAACGCGTTCCTCCTCAGACTGAACGAGGGCTTTCACCTCAGGTGGTGAGAAACATGCTGCGATGACATGCAGTGCACTATGACTTGCGAGATATGACGAGCAAAGAGACGCCGGCTACGATGGCATCTCACACCTTTACGGGCCGACCTGAGACTCGGAAACGACGATTCAGCCAACGATGTGACTACGAAGAGTCGCCAAGCCTAGATGGTACTATTTTCACTAGATCTCTTGTAAATGGCTGCGGCTTTGAATGCTTGGCTGAACTGACAACCTTGGCAGCACGGGATGTTTCATTGCCACAGAATACCCGGCAGAGGTCTTCTCTGCAGACTCGATCATTGTCGCAGGATTCCGTGAGTACGCGAAGTGAAATTCAAGCGCACTGGCACGTCTCCCCAGCAGGCAGCATGAGCCATTCCTCTCAGCACAGCTCCGCTGGGGTGGGCAGTCTTCCTGGCTTTCCTTTGCTATATTCTCATGACCGTATCCGTGAATCTGGGGACAACAACCCAAGCCCTGATATGCATAGAAACACGGGGGCCGTGCAACCTGACATACCCCTTCATGCAGCTGCATCCTTCTTTCGTACTTATTTTACTGTCATTCATCCACAATATCCATTTCTCGACACAAAGATTTGCTCAGATTATTATATTGCTTGGCGAAATTCTCTCCCAAACAATACACTTGTTGGGTGGCCGGCCTTCTTTGTCAAGATGGTACATTCTACTACTTGTCAGACAAAATGTTTCATATTAACTTTCAGTCAGATATTTGCTCTTGGTTCCCTCATCGAATCCAAGTCTGACAATTCGCCGTATTTCAAACACCAAAACCTCAAATCCACAGCACAGGCGGAGCAGTCCATTATGACCGACTCTACATCCACTCCACTCATTCGTCTGCAGGCCATGTTACTGTCTGCCATGTTTGCTCTCCACGCAGAAAATACTTGGCGCATCGCACACATCAGCGGTGTCATTATGAAATTCGCAAGTCTGCATCGTTTCCATCGGCTGAATCGGGACATGCAAGATCCCGCAAACCTGATGGCCATTCGAGTATGGTCATGTGCCTATGTGTAAGTCGTGCAAGACCTCTTACGAAAACCGTAGAGCTGATAATTGCCAGTCTGGACCGCGCCGTCAGCTCTGCTCTTGGAACGCCAGTTAGCTTGCCTGATATGTATATCACGAGCCCTCTATGCGAGGCCATTCCAGAAGCCGAGTCTCCAGTGCCTTGGCTCCACGACTGCCACTCTACAAGCAGTTCAGGAGAGCCTGATTTGCGAACGTTTGCCCATATTTGCAAAATTAGGTCCCTCCAGTCACTCTTTATGCATATTGTGGAAAAGGACGACCTGGATGGAACGCTACCACTGGAGTTGGAGATGCATATGCTGACATGCTTGCGAGAATGGGAAGATTCCGAAGTAATTGCTAAGCACAGGTATGTGACCAGATCATACTAAAAGTCTCATTATTCTCATGGCTTTAGTGTTCCAAACAGCGATGGCTATCGGAGTCCTATATGGCTACAACACATCGGCCATTTGACTCGCCTGTCTATTTGTTTTGTCAATCGATCGAATATATTCTCCTCCATTGCTGACACAGCACTCCGTGCTGGTTGCGAAGCTTGCACCAGCTTCCGGTCCTTGCAAAAGAAGAAGGAAATTGCCCAGCCATGGCTAGTAGTAAGTGCATTCTCGCTCTGCGAGATATGTTCTGGTCTCTGACGGCAACAGATTCTGTCACAATTCCGAGCTGCCGTAACTCTCTGGTACATTGTCTGGGCGCGAAAAATTCCTGTACCCAGAGACGTGAGCGATGCACTTCTCGACTGCAGTGCCGTCTTGGCTATTTTTGCGGAAAGATGGCCAAAAGCTGAACAATACCGTGATTGCTTTGAATTCTTGTCAACATCCATACCTCGAAGCCAACCATTGGGGCACTTGTCAGACGATGTAAAACAAAATCTTCTTCATTCCGTGTTGCAACTGGAAGAGAGCGGTATTCATCGAGTCACGTCGAGAATGTTACGAGAAATGTGTACTTGAGTGGATTGTGTAAAGTATGTATATACGCATTCTCTTTATTTAACAGATTTATGCTAAGCTTACTTTATATTAATCCGTAAATAATAACCTTCGACTTGACAATTACAGTGTGGATGGATGCGGATCCTAAAGATTGGTTAGTTGGGATATGAAGTTGAAAATCTGGCAAATTCAACAGCCTACCACAATGATTGTGTACTTGTCGATCAAGACGGAGCCATCTGTGCTTCTTGTGAAATGCATTCTTGCCGCCCAGGTAAATGTACTGGCTTCCCCCGCCTTGGAGATATTGTTGCTTCGTCCATGCAGCATTACTTCCTCTGCCTTTGGTCCAAAAGGGAAAACTGCATAAACAGTATGGTCACGGCTTTCCAAGTTTGACCATGACTTGGTTACCAGATTCACAAGAGCTGCCCGCCAGGTCAGAAATATTCGTGCGTGCCAGTCCTGTTCTTGAATCTTACTGTCTCTTCCTTTAACATTGGTGCTGCCTTTCTTTAATTCAGCATCCTCAGTAAAGTGTGAACCCCAAACGTCGAGTTCTTTGGCATCCACGGCCGCATACAACGTCGCAATATGCGACTTGATGGCTGGGTCAAGGACGGAATCGTCACTTTGAAAGACCTTGACGCTTGGAGCCATGTTGTAGTGGTAAAGTATGAAGATGTAAAGAAACTGCACTTCTTTTCTGTGTTGATTATTTTGAAAATGATTGAAAAGATATATTTGCAGAGTATACCTTCAATACCTGGATGGAACGCATTTATCCACTTTGATCTACTTTCAATGCACGTCGCCCCAGAATTGCTAGTAGTCCGAACGAGTCCGAAAACATTTCCGATAAGAAAATCGGCGCCGTCGGCGTTCTGCGAGCGGGTCCGAACATTGCCATTCCGTAATTAGTGGGTTTCCACATCTCGATGTCTGTAGAATGGAATCACATGAATAATCAGACGGAATGACCAACGTATTATTAAATTTCAACATCTCCAAGTTTATGTCGGTAATTATACCTAATCTTCTGCAAGGCATTGTTTACGTTAAAAGACCCCTTGAGGTGTAAGTTGAGGTGTAAATAGAATGAAAATGAAAATAAACATCGATGACATTGCTAGCATTTCTCTACATTAAACAAACAACTATCCAACAACAAGATTTTTTACTTTCGTAAACATGCTGCTTTTTGTCGTTTCTTCGTCGACAACCCCCAGCCAGTCTCTCCTGCCACTGGAGAGATCGGCATCTGCAGGATTTACCAATTTGGTTTCTGGAGGTAAAATGTTAGCGAAGTCGTAAGACATGGTATTTGGAAACTTACTGTGATAGAATTTCCACCCAATATACAGAATGATGAAAACTGGAATGACCAGATAAGAGAAAATGAATCCCTTCAAGTCAAATGGATTCAGAAGTGTTGTGTATCCAGAAAGAAAAACGAGTACCAAATTGGCAATAAAGAGGATCCAGGGTACGTATGGATAGCCCATGGACCGAAAAGGGAGAGACTCCAGTGGCACGTTTTGAGCCTTCATGGCCGCCCGAAAGCGCAGATGGGTCAAGCCAATAAACGCCCATGCAATGTATGCCGCTGCTCCAGAAATGTCCAGCAAGTAGGTAAAGACGTTGCCTGCATTCTCGGATATGTTCAGAAGCGAGATGAGCCCAAAGAGATTGGTGAAAATAATGGCATAGACAGGAACGCCGTTGCTGGTTGTCTTGGCCAGGATGGACGGTGCTCGTCCTGCTCGTGCCTGGGCAAAAATACAACGGCTGGCGATGTAGATGGCAGAGTTGATGGACGAGAGCAGCGTAACAACGATGATGGCGTTGATTAGGTTGCCGGCACCTGCCCAGCCGGCCTGGACAAGGGCGATCGTGAAGGGAGACGCAGCTGATTTGGACGTGGCGTTGAGCAGAGATTCGGAGTTGGAGGGGACGATCAAGCCCGTGAAAAATACCATGCCCACGTAGACAACGAGAATTCGCCAGAATGTCTGCTTCAGGGCTTTGGGAATGTCCTTTTTGGGGTTTCGTGATTCACCGCCAGTAATGGCCACAGCCTCGGTGCCAGAGTACATGACGGCAGCAAGAACGAGAACTTTTCCAAAGCCGTTGATGCCATTGGCAAAGGGGCCTGGGTCTTTCCAGTAGCGAAAGCCAATGTACTCGCCGCCAATGCCACCCGTGTCGATGAGACTAGGCTTGTCAGTGATTGAACCACACAAAATATTGTGAAGACGTACATGGCCACAATATAGAGAATCAAGACAACGGCAAACTTGAAGGATGCGAGCCAGAATTCCATCTCGCCATAGACGACCACCCCAAGGAGGGAGGTGCCCATGAAAAAGACCCAGCAGATCAGGATCCATGCATAGTTGGGAAGCTTGTCCGTCCAAAAGGTCAAGATTAAGGCGGCTCCATTGTACTCGTTGGCCAAGATGGTTCCCTATTCGTCCGGTTAGGCTGCGTGAAGACGGGCAAATAAGAACGCGGGAAATTCCCGCAGCCTTGACCTACCCACATGTACCAGTAGTTCCAGCCAAGAGCAAAGGACAAGGCCGGATCTACGAAGCGTCCGGCAAACTCGTTGAAGGAACCAGTCGTCGGGAAGAATGTGGCCATCTCTCCGAGCGATTGGGTGACGAGGAAAACATCCAGTCCCACGATGATGTATCCAATCAAGGCGCCCACCGGCCCGGAATATTGAAGAGCATAACCTGTGGCATAAAAGGTGCCGGGACCAATGACACCGCCGAGGGCAATCATGAGGAGATGGCGAGACTTGAGAGCACGGCGGACTCCGTCGTCGATGATTTTGTCATCGACGGGAATGACTTGAGCCTCGCCGACCTCCACGCCATCCTTGTAAGTCGCCATGTCCTTGCTGTCACCAGCTGTCGCCATCGTGAGAATGATGAGGTTGGACAGCGCACATGGAGAGCAAGAATTGGCAACGGTGCATTCTATTTATGCAAATGACCTATCGTAAAAGGAGGTCCAGGCCCAAGAGACGATAAGCTGCGTGTTCGTCTTATCACGACTATCAGGGATATTGGACGCCTCAATAACGGAGATGGATCTAATCGGACTCTGTTGCATCCGCCTTGGCAGCTGTGTCCGAAAAAGTCCGACACTATGTGACCCGCTTTCCCCAAATGCCCCATGTTCCTGGGGCACTACAGACGACTATCAAGAGCTAAGGATATAGCTTTGGTGACGAGGTACTCCTCGACGGCGACGTCTTTCCCGGCTTCTTTGCCATAACCTGACTCCTTTAGGCCGCCAAAAGGAGACTCAACACCAGAAACGGCACCTGAAAGTCAGCAGAAGTCTTCCCAGGAAGTATTTGTACATACTTGTATTGAGACCAATCATGCCTGCCTCCAGGTTGTCCATGAGACGAAAAGCTCGGTCAGTGTTTTTCGTAAAGACATACGAGGCCAAGCCCATCTAGCAATATTAGTCCAGCAACAAGCAGGCGGAATCCAAGGACGCACCGGAGTATCATTTGCAGCGGCAGTGACTTCGGCTTCCGTCTCGAATTTGTAGAGTGCAAGGACGGGGGAAAACGTCTCCTCGTTGGTGATGCGCATTTCCTTCTTGGCGTTGGCAATGATGGTCGGCTGCCAGAAGAAACCGTCAGTTCCACCGACTTTATCTCCCCCCAGCAATATTGTTGCACCGTGTTGCTTCGCATCTTCCACCTGGAGGAAGGCCCTGTCCAGGCTCTGTGGCGTAGTCACGGGTCCAATAGTCGACGTGGAATCGTTTCCATGGCCAACGACCAACTTTTGGGTTTGCTCTTTGACAAGCTGAGAAAACGCATCGTACACGTCCGACTGGATGTAGACTCGGTTGGCACTGATGCAGGCCTGTCCAGCGTTCCTCCATTTCAGAGCCATGAGTGCTGTCAACATTAGTTTCGTCTTCATAGAGCAGAGACCAACGTACCATCGACGGCCTGGGTTAAGTCGGCATCGTCAAAGACGATGAAAGGACAGTTTCCACCCAGCTCGAGGGTGACCTTCTTCAAGCCTTCTGAGCAGATCTTTGCAATGATTTTGCCTACTCTTGTCTGTTCCATGTCAATATTGGATACAATGAGTCAGACGGGACAACTTACAGAGCCGGTGAATGTGACCTTTTTCACCATAGGGTGGCGACAGAGGGCCTCACTGAGAGCCGGCGTGTTGCTCAGACTCGTTGTCAAGACATTCAAAGCCCCTTTTGGAAACCCGGCTTCTTCGGCCAGCAGTGCCAAAGTAAGAACAGAAAGCGGTGTCTCAGGAGACGGCTTAGCAACCAGCGTACACCCGGCTGCCAGAGCAGCCCCGGCTTTTCTGACAAGCATTCTGAGGAATTGGTTAGCGTAAACCCTTTTGTTTCCTGTCAAGACTTACGCAACCGGCAGGTTCCATGGAACCAATGCAACCACCACTCCAATGGGCTTCTTGATGGTCAATATTTTCCTGCCCGGTACCGAAGAATCAAAAGCCGTTCCTTGGATTCTCTCTGCTTCTCCGGCAAACCAGCGGGCCGAATTGATCGAGTAATTGAGTTCAAACAGGGAATCGGAGATGGTCTTGCCAGTCTCGTGCGTGATAATCGTTGCCAGATCGTTTTTGTGCTCTTCGATGAGCATGCTCCATTTCATGAGACACTGCGAACGGCCCTGGGGACCGATTTTGTTGTACCTTGCAAACGATGCCTGGGCAGCCTTCACGGCAGCATCGACGTCAGAGGCATCGCAGTCGGGAACCGTAGCCCAATCCTTTCCAGTGCCGGGGTCTGAGGATGTCAGAAGGTTCTCCTGTGGGAAGTTCAAGCATACCTGTCACACTGAACCGCTTTCCAGACGATGCTTCCACCCATTCTCCGTGAACAAAGCAGTGCTCCTTGAGCAAGGAAGGACGGTTGAGCTGCTGCCGTGTTAGAAGACATCTTGGAAGATATTGGTACCTCCTACCTGGAAAGGTAACTCCATTTTCCGTTGTACGAGTAGGAATTCAAGATGGTACGCGTGCATGTTTGTTTGATAGTTTACATGCTACTTCACGTAGTCTGTCGCTCCGAATGCCCGATATTAGTCATATTTTCGGACTTGCAGACCGATGATACAACTCGGCACTTATTTAAATAAAGGTATTCACTCTGCTCTTGAGGACTGTCTTCACCATCGCCGCCATGAGTGTATTACTGCCGACCGGAAACCAGATAAACCTGCAGCTGGGATGGCCGTCTCTGACGCTGTTCCCAGCGCAGGCGCTGAACAGCGGCGCGAATGAAGTGTTGACGGATTTTGCCGCATCCAGCGCAGCACTTATTTACGGCCCTAATCTTGGCAATCTGCCGCTGCGAAAGCAGGTGGCTCGATGGCTGGGCACGACGTACCATGGCGATGGCCAGGCCATTGGAGAAGAACGCATCTGCATGGCCGGGGGAGCATCGCAAAACCTGTCCAACATCCTGCTTCGGTTCACAGATCCGAAATATACGAGGCGCATCTGGATGGTGGAGCCGACGTACTTCTTGGCGTGCCCCGTTTTCGAGGACTGTGGCTTTGCCGGCAAATTGCGAGGCGTACCCGAAGACGAGCAGGGCATCGATCTTGTATTTCTGCGCGCGGCCTTGGCCGAAGCGGAAAAAGAGGTGCTGCAGGATGGCGGACCGGACGTGCCCGAATTCAAGACGCCGGCCCGTGGATACGAAAAGATCTTTAAGCATGTCATCTATGTGGTGCCGACCTTTTCGAACCCCAGCGGCAAGATTATGTCGCTGCAGCATCGATACGATCTCGTTCGGCTAGCGATAGAATACGACGCCCTGATCGTGGCGGATGACGTCTACGACTTTCTGTACTGGCCGGCAGTCCAGGGCCAAGAGCTGGACAGCGTGTCGTCGAGCATTCCGCCGCGGCTGGTGGACATCAACCGGGAACTGGAGCCCACGAGCAAGTGGGGAAACACAGTGAGCAACGGCTCTTTTTCCAAGATTGTGGCCCCTGGCGTCAGGGTATCGTGGGCAGAAGCCACGCCAGCCTTCTCAACGTTCTTGGCAAACACGTAAGGAATCACTCCACGCTTGGCGTCCGGCATCTAATCGATAGTGGTGCAACCTGGTCAGGGGGAAATCCAGCCCATATGACTTCGACGTTTGTTGAGAAGCTGCTTTCGTCGGGTGAGCTGGTAAGGCACATACGCGACAAGATCATTCCAACCTATGCGAGGCGTTACTATGCCATGGTCGAGGCCATCCAGACACATCTGGAGCCCCTCGGCGTGCGTATCACCTGCGGGCAGCCATATGTTCCCGGGGGGTCCGAGTCCAAGGGCGTGGCCATTGCAGGTGGGTTTTTCTTGTTGATCACTCTCCCGCCCGGACTTCCTGCCGCGTCTGTGTTGGCGAAAAGTGCCCTGGAGAAGCACGCGTTGAAATTTGCCCACGGCAAGATGTTTCAGGTCAAAGGAGATGTGGAAAGTCAGAAACGGGCCGAGCAGGTGTATGGAAACACGGTGCGGCTGTGTTGGTCATTTCACGAGGAGGGGGAAATCATGGAAGGGATCCTACGCTTCAAGAAACTCTTGTTGAGCGAAGTTGAAAGATAGAGGCATGGCAGGGGTGGCTGCCGTCTTGCGCCACAGCCAGAGCAGCTCGGCTTACATAAGGAATTCTTGACCATGTATTCACCAAGAGACAGTGTTGACTACTTAGAAGACGGGTTCACTACCACTATGGTAGACTACCTACATCCTCGAGATCTTGCTACCCAGCCGCCGTCGCCGTCGCCGTGACCCCCGCCGACACAGAAACCGTGCTCCAGATCAGAGGCTCATATGGCACATATGTCGTGTTGTAGTACGTCTTTAGAAACGCCACCTGAGTCGCGTTCAAAGCGTGATGCCCCGGTGGCCACGTACTATTGCTGCTGTCGCTCCTCTCCTCCAGGAGACCATCCTCCACCGCCTTTGCCACCAGCTCCTCTTCACGTTTCCGCCGGAGGCTGTACTCGTATCCCTGAAACTGGCAGGAAATCGATGGGCCACCCGCCGAAACAATGGCCCGCTCGACGCAGCCGGATTTGATGAGGAAGGGCAGAATGAAGTCGGCGGCGGCGCCCGAAGACGAGGTGGCGTCAGTCCACGTCCAGTAGGTCAGAGCGCCGCACCCGTCTTCTTGTTTGTGCAGCGCGGAGTCGATATCATCGGTGCCCCAGTTGCCCTCGAGGTCCCAGATGTCGAATTCGTAAGCGACGAGGTCATCGACTGTGTGAGAGGATTAGCCGTGGGCAGAGAAAAAAGGGGTCGTCTAAGTCAGGAACATAATTACCCCAGTAGTAGCATGTCGCAGTGGGAGACTGCGACGCTGTCGTCGTCGTTGTGGTGGGAGTCTTGGTGCTCGTGGTGCTTGTCTTGCTCGTACTGCTCGTGGTAGCGGTGATGATGGGCGTGTCAGGGAACATGGAATCCCACATGGAATTGTCTGCCGCGTCCAGAGACTACCCGTGATGTCAGTGTACAGACCACAAAAGAAGCATCGTTGCGAGACGCACCGAGTAAACAGAGGCCGCCGCCGTTTCGTACGGGAAGTAGTCACCGTAGTCGCCGCCATCTACCATGATGGTTGCCAGGACGGTCGTGGCGCTGCTGCTGCTACTGCTACTGGAATTGTCTTCATCGTCATCACTGCCGCTACCACTGCTGCTGCCAAAGACGCCGGGATCGCAGAACGGGCAGTCCGGATCGCAGAATAGAAGACAGATTATACCGCATCCAATGCAGCCCTTCGGGGCGGTGGGGACCGGTGGGGACCCGGACGTCCACGAAGGTGTCTTGGAGTTGAGCACGGGATCGGTTGTCGACGGAACCGTCGTCGGGTGGGGATTGGGCGTCACGGTGATGGGCTTCGGGGCCAGCGTGGTGCCTCCGATGATGGTAGTGGTGCCGCCTTTCGTCTCTGTCTGCGTGGGGATGGCGTCGGTGAGGCCACCCCAGACGACGACAAGGCCCGAGCTGGTGGTGGTCTCTGTGGCGCCGATGATGGACGTGGTGCCGTTTGCAACCCTAGATATGAATACCAATGGACAAGATATGGAAGAAGAGGAAAGAGGTTGGATACATACGGCGTAACGGTGACGACGAAGGGCTCTGGCTGTACGGAGCTCGTCAGAGCAAACGTGCCGCCCGTCGAGCTGGAGGACAGAAACACGCCCCAGACAGGGATTGCTGTGGTTGTGACAGGGGGGATGGTGAGTGTGGTCCAGATGTCCACGTAGACATACGACAAGTAGGTGGACGTGGAGCCGTCCGTCAAGGTGCTCGTGAGCGTGGCCAGGCTCGAGTACGACACGGTGGTTTCCCACGGTGGGAACGTGATAGTCGTCGTGCTCGTCAGCGGCATGGGCGGCCATACCAGCGTGACACCAGGCAGGGCCGTGACGATGGGCGTGGCCGAGTCCCAGATGTCCGGGTTGATGTAGATGGTCTCGTTGGCCGTCGAGGACGACGACGATGAAGAGATGGCTCCCCCGGCCCAGGTCTGCAGGTCAATGGCCCAGTCGGAGGAGCCGAGGAAGGTGAGGTCCGCATAGAGCGACCTCCGGTACGCCTTGTTGCTGTCGTTCATGTACGCCGCCCACTGGGTCCCGTTGTAGACCATGATGGAGGAGTATGAGTTTTCATCAAAGTAGACCTCGGCCGAGGGATTCTCGGCCAGGATCAGATCCAACTCGTACTGCGAGATGTAACCGGCCGTCTCGGTGCAGATGCCAGGGAGGGCGCCCGACGTCGGCCCCGTGTAAGTGCACATATCGGTCCAGCACCCGGCCGTGGTCATCTCGAAGGAGCGGGCGTAGCTGGACACGCCGACGGCGATCATGTCGGACGGGACGTCGGCCTTGGTGATCATGGACAGGGCGTTGATGGTCTCGGTCAGGTTGATGTGGGAGCGCAGACAGTCACCGTCTGGACAGCCGGGATCTGTATAGGCGTTTCCGTAGTCCCATTGGCCGTGGATGTCGTAGGTCATGTAGACGAGGTAGTCCACCACCTCGCTGAGGGCCAGGACGGGGAAGTATTGCAGGTACCAGTACGACGCAGGCACCGTGATGGACAGAGTCTTGCCGGCGGCGTTGGCGGCGAGGCTGACTTGCAGCTCGTAGCACAGCAGGAAGAAGCCAGTGGCGTCGGCTTCGCTGCCTGCGGGGATGTCCGGAATATCGGGCTCGTCGGGATACTCCCAGTCAATGTCGACGCCGTCGAGGTCGTTGTCGACCAGGAAGTTGACAATGTTGGTGATCAGCGTTGCTCGACTGCTCTCGGAAGCCACCACGTCACGGAAGATCATGTACGTATCGGCATCGGTCGAGAAGTCCCAGCCGCCGATGGAGATGATCTTCTTGACGCCGGAGAGGTCGAGGAAGAGGGGGAACTGGGCATCGACGGCCGTCGTGTTGATGGACCAGTCTGCGTTGATGGTAGCAAAGGCGAAGTGGATATGTGTGTACGAGGACGTGTCGAGGCTTTCGAGGCCTCCGTTGAGGCAGGGACGGGACCAGTCGAAGCCTTCGAAATAGCCAATGGTGAACACCTCCGCAGGGGATGCAGACACGACAATGGTGGTGCCACAGTTGGAGATGCAGCCGTTTTCGCCGGCGGCAGCGGTGCCTGGCGCACCAGTGGTCGAGTTGGAGATGGTGCAGAACTCGGTGGTTGTGCCGCACTGGCCCCAGATGTCGCAGCATGCGTTGAGTGGGCACTCGTTCAGCGTGCTCAGATCCGTGCCCACGGGTGCCTTGGCCGTTCCGTTGACCTGCGGCCCGCACACGGCGTTCGTGATGACGGCTGGCATGGGAGGATCGCCACTGCTGAGACAGATATAGTTGCCAATGAGCAGGTCTGAGCAGCCATTCCAGCCCCACGTGTCCTCGTTGTACGTCTCGATGTCCGTCACGGTAATGTCGTAGGCCGCGGCGAGAGCAGAGCACGTGTCGCCCGACTGGACCGTGTACGAGTAGCAGTAGCCATCGGCATCGGGCGAGGGCGCGTAGTCTGGGAGCGTCCCGGAACTACAGCACACGTGCTCGCCGGGTGTCAGGGTCGAGCACAGCGTCGAGCTGGGGTTGTAGGTGGTGAACTCGGCCGCTGTGATGCCGCATTCGGCCGCCAGCGTCGCGCATGTGTCCCCGGAAACAACCTGTATCGTGGTGCAGTCGGTGTCCCGTTTGTGCGTGCCCGAGACGCTGGCGAGACTGCGACTCCGCGACGCCAGCACAGTTGAGTTGCTTGTCGTGCTTGTTGTGTTTGTCGCATTGGCCAGGGACGGTGCCAGGAAGGTGATGTTCTGCCAGGCTGGTGTGCTCTCGATCATGCCCGAGACGCAGGTGCTGTTTTTCCACTGTTGAAGAGCAGCTTGCACGGCTGCCAGGTCGCCCTTGGTGTCGGCAAAGACCCCCAACGAGTACCGTGCCGCGTAGGTGGAATTTTCGCACTGCTCCAGCTGCACCGCCACTTGCTCGGCCACCGCACTGTCGCTCTGTACTTGCGTGCTGAGCTGGTCCAGCACGGATCCCATCACGCCCTGGCTGGCCAGTCCGGAACCGACATAGACGCCCACGGCCACATGGCCAGAGTAAGCATATCGGATCGTCTCGTTGCACGATGTTCCCGCCAGGGATAGAAACGCTTGCAGCTGGTCCAGGGCTTCCACGACATCGGAGACTTGGATGGATGACGCGTTGGAAGTACCCGAGGACGTGAGCTGTAGGGAGGACGTGACCTGTGTCTGCGCCACGTTCTCTGCTTGGCAAGTGGAATTGGTAGTGCTGGCCGTGTCGTCGACAGCGACCAGATCCCCCGTGCACGCAGCGATGCTGACACGCGTATCCGTGCTGTCCAGCGGGTTGGCAAGGGCGAGGTCGAGCAGCATGGTGCTGTTGCACAGGTCTAGACGCTCGACGCTGTGATAGACGTACCATGCACTGCTCGAGTCGACACCGGCCACGCTGCATTTCCGAGGACAGCGGTTCCGAGTCGCAGGATCCAGGTGCGAAGTATAGTTGCCTGCGAGGACGGCGGCTTTGAGAGCCGCCAGGTCTGTTGCCGTGGATGTAGAGGCAGACCGAGTCGCAGTGACGATGTTGGCAAGCAGGCTGTCCACGCTGAGCGCTATGGCTCCTGGTATGGCTGTGATTGCCAGGGCCATGGCAGCAGCCTTCCTGGGTAGAACGTACCTCATGGTGGCTGTTGCTATTTCTGTTTCTGTTACCGTGCAGCGCCGTCAAAAGAGGATATGAAGGCAGGGACGAGAACTTGGGTCCAGTCCTGGAAAGAGACAGGAGCTCTTGAGGAGGTCGAGTCTTGTCCAGGCCTGACAAAACCTGCCTCGCCATGTCTCCAGGCCGGCAGTAGCGGGACGAATGTGCCGGCAACGCGTGACAGACCTTCGGTTTGACCGGTGATTCCAGTCTTTTCGGTCAATACGCGGCCAATATTCAGTTCGGCTTACGGTTCTGACATGATCACGTCTCCTTGGGGGAGGGAGGGCAACCGGAGGACCTGTACGCAGTGTTTCGCTTCTAGAACATCCCGACTGCAGTCAACCGATCGGCCCAAATAGGAAGTTACTGCAAGTGATGCATGTGTGCACATGTGGGCCTATTGTAAAGTACCTTCACTTGTGGGGTCACCCTCCACAACCATAACACAATCACGCACCATTTGACAACCACAACCTCGTCCGGTCTCTACATAGTAAGCGTCCTGATTCCGAAAGCTTATTTCCAAGCTTATTTCCAAGCTTAAGTGTACATCCATGCGGAAATGCATTAGCGGCCTGCATATACATATTGCATTTACAACAAATATCTACGTAGAAATGCATTTTATTTGTACACCAGTTCAAGTCCGGGAATGGCAATGTACTTGATAAAACTCGTATTCGAATCATAAGGTACTTTGTAGTAGGCCTGCACATGTGCTGAATAGTAGTCACGTTCACAAAAGGAAATCAGCCCAGAAATAAATTCAAGTCTATTCGGAATCAGGGCCTTGCCCTTTACGGTTATGCTTCTCCGGTGGATGGGCTGCCGAGCTGCCGTCGACGGCCGATGGCAAAGTGGGCCGACTCAAATCACACTGGTGATCCACGCCATATGGAAGGCCATGTCTGAGGCGCCGCCGGACTATTTTCATGTCTTTTGGACGTCTTTTCCTCTGAAACACTACACTGTCTTGCTGTATTGTCCCTCCAACATCACGATGCCTTTCTTCCTCTTGGCCCTCGTGCTGTCCTTTCTGGCTGTTCTCAGCCGAGTTCATGGTGCCGTTCTCCTGCCGCACGTTGCAGAGTATGACCCGAGTTATGACTTGAAGAGCACGAATATCACGGGTGCCGATCCATCCATCCATCTTGTCCGTCGTGCTCCGACGGCTGAATCTCTATTCAGCATTCGTGCCGAAGATGAGGATGGCGGCTGCTCCGCCACGCAAATTGCCCTCATCACCAGCTGGCTCGCGGAGATCGTCCTGCTTCACAATGCCGTTATTTCGGCCTTGCAGGTAACAGACACCGCAGATCTGATGCATCTCGTCTTCATCATGGGTATCAAACTTAGCGGCGGCACTATCTCGAACACAGACATGAAAACCGCCATTGACAGTTCGTTTGTCCTTTCTCCCAAGCTTTTCGTAACTGGGCTACGGCTAACAACCTTTGAAATAGACCGTGTGGCGGTTGTGACCAAGTTCCTCTCTGGATATGGAATCCCTTCGGCTGCGAGTGGTGATCCGAACCCATACATCTTCTGCACCGACGCCTTCGCCACGTACCAACCGTGGAACCAGCCCGCCAAGAATTCTGAAGGCAAAGAGATCACGTACGAAACCGCAGACGGCGAAACCGAAGCGTACACGCTCAAACAAATCTTTGTCGACGAGGCGGACAGCGACATGCTCCTGCCGTTCTGGATAGACTTATTCAAAGGCTACGACTTCGACGTCAATGGCTATACATCGGGTCTCTGTGGAATGGCAACTCTATACGCGGTAACCAGTTTCACGGCGTCCACGGTCACCGAAGATGCGGCCGAGTTCAAGACGGGAAATGTCGTCCGACACATTACCCTCTGCCCTCGTGTCTGGACTCCCCTGGAAGCTCATAACGTCGAGACACTCGCCTCTTTGATCACCTACGACGGTTATCCCACTGCCAAGTCTGGTGTCCCCATCGATTATTACATGACCCGGAGTCTCACCTTGTACCACGAGCTTTATCACCTGACCGACACCGAGGATGACGGAACTGCGGATCCATTCAGTAAGCATAATCCAAAGTTGGCCGACGGACATAACTTCTTACCTCGTTCCGCAGAAAGTACAGACGCCATTTTCGCTGCTGCCGCGTTCGAGGGCAGCAACGAACAAATTGCCAGAAACCCGGAATCGTACGCTGTTTTCGCCCTGGCATCATACCTGTATCGCCACCCGCCCGAGACCACCGAGGGCTCGGCGGATAAGCCAGCGGTGGTATGGAAGGGCGTTGTGCCGTATTCTATTGCTCAACTCTTCGGTCAAGCGTAATCCTAACTACTGGGGGGCCTGGGTAATCACAGGCTTGGTGGAATGGGAAGTGAAGGTCCCTGTGGATAATCTCTGGAAATCGTATTGGACAATACAAGTTGTTTTGGATGAGACCTGACCGTGAAACGAGACTTTGATTTTGCTACACGCTTGAACGCGGGTGGTATTACCTGCAATAGACTGGCGGTTTCCCATGCTCTCAGCGTAGAACGCAGGCTGCACGCATCAAATCCCTCGACTTCCGTGAGGTGGTCAGATGCCGTGGAATTATGCGTGTAGTCATCCCCCCGCTCTTCTTGGCATCTCCGCCGAGACATGCACCGGCGCGGAATGTCCCGCCGATCCATGGGGTAGTATCTCCACCATGGCCACACTAGAAAGATCCCGTCCAATATGTGCAATCGGACGATGGCTTGCATAATATCACACGGGTATAGCGGCAGCTCCTGTACTCCGTAGTAAAATGCACTTCGTAGATGCAACTCCGTATTCTCCGTATACTCCACTCCTACCCGTGTGTGGATCAGGTGCGAATCACAGTTCACCACCGATAGTGGTGATATTATGATCCATGGAATTGGATGCCTTGTCTGAAGTGACCAGAATGGCAAAGGACTCTAACGATATTGGGCATCGTAGGCATCTCGCTCGCTTATACCATTCCGATATCTTTCTGGCTCGCTGTTTTTTGGATTCTCTCTTCTCTGTGTCCTCAACCACTCCGGAACTTGAGTCAGCCATGAAGCTCTGTGGATTTCTCTCTTCCATCCTGGCTGTTCGCTTGGCAGCAGCATACCTGGTGTCACCCGATGGCACTGCTGCTCCCGGTGCAAACAGCGACTGCAGCGAATGGGTGCAGGATTCCTACGCCCTCACCTGCGCCATCATCGAGGAAATCTATGGCATCACAGAAGCCCAGTTCGAAGAATGGGTAAGCAAGCCTACCAGACATTCTGGCGGACCACAGCTGATGAAACGAGTAGAACCCGACCGTCACAGAGATGGGGAGCGGGTGCACCCTCCTTTCTGGTCTCTACTACTGCGTCCAGATCAATTATGTCTCCGCGTCTAGCTCTCTCACCTCGAGCATCACGTCCAAGGGGCAGCATGCTGGCAGCGGTACCAGTACAGCCAGTGTCACCGCTACCTCTACTCCCTCTACTCTGACCACAGTCACCGTCACCACAACCACTTCGTCGTCCTCTTCCTCCAGCACCCCGACTCGGACGACGGCAACGTCGACGACGAGCACCACTACGGGCATCACCACCCCGACCCCTTACCAGACTGGCATGGCTGCCAACTGTGACTCCTTCCACCTTGTCGTCAGTGGCGACACGTGCGATGATATCGTCACGGCGGCCGATATTACGCTGACTGAGTTTTACGACTGGAACCCAGCCGTCGGCAGCAGCTGTGCCAGTCTATGGCTGGGCTACTACGTCTGTATTGGAGTCACCACTGCCACAAGTACCACCACGGCAACTATCAGCAGCACGACTACCACTTCTAGCACGGCTATTACAACGCCCACGCCCTACCAGACCGGTATGGCTTCCGACTGTGACTCCTTCTACCTTGTCGTCAGTGGCGACACGTGCGACGGCATCGTCACGGCGGCCGATATTACACTGGCTGAGTTCTACGACTGGAACCCGGCCGTGGGCAGCACGTGTGCCAGCTTGTGGCTGGGCTACTACGTCTGTATCGGAGTCACCACGGCCACGGCCACCACCACCACTACAAGCAGCAGCAGCACAACTACGACTTCCAGCGCCGCTGTTACCACGCCAACACCCTACCAGACCGGCATGGTGACGGATTGCGACCTCTTCCATCTGGTTGTTAGTGGTGATACCTGTTATGATATTGCTATAGCGGCCGACATTTCGCTGACCGAGTTTTACGACTGGAACCCGGACGTGGGCAGCACGTGTGCCAGCTTGTGGCTGGGGTATTATGTGTGCATTGGTATTGAGTGAGTGGCGATGAAAGATCAGATAAATGCCATACAGTCTACATAGCTCGAAATGGATCATGGAAACGCGTTCAGCGCGAGGAGATACTTCCACACCCAAGAGCAGCCGCTTCCACCCTCAACCGTGACGTGATCCTAAAATAGTCCTCCCTCCGCATCATCATACACTCATGATGCCTCCACACTGGCTGCTTTTGCTTCACATCTGCTCCTGCTTCCAGAAGTGTCCTCACCACATCCCCGTCCCCAAAATCCATCGCCAGCTGTACCACCCGGCCGCACCGCACGGTTGGCGGCCCCCCCTGCGCCCACTGTTCCTCTCTGGCCGTCCGGTACTGCCTCGTCGTAATACCATTCAGGTCGTGAAACCCCACATTGGGATCTGCCCCGTGTGCCAAGAGATGGCGCACCAACTCCACATCGCCCAGAGCGACGGCCCGCACGAGAGGGGGCAAAAATTCTTTCGCATACGACACGTCGACAAAAAAACACCCCGCCAGGGGATGGGCCGGTGGGGGGCGGTCATCCTCCTCAAAGTCGCAGTGCACGCCGTGGGCGAGCAGAAGGGAGACCATGGCGCGGTCGTTCTGCTGCACGGCCAGGCCGAGGGCGCGAGTTCCGAGGACACGGTCTGTGGCGCCGGAGGCAAGAAGCATTTCCGCGAGAACCGCATTGCCCTTCTTCACGGCTCGGAGAAGGGCGGTGTCGCGGACGATGAGCTGCCCCTTCTCATCGACTGCGAAGCTGGTGCTGTTCGGGTCGGCGGCGTGGGCGAGAAAGAGCTCCACGAGGCGTGTGTTTTCATGTTCAGTCACCCACTCGAGCGGTGTTGATCGCCGGTATCCGTCAAAAAGGAGGAAGAAATTGAGGTCCACGGGGCCGTGTTCCTGGACGAGCTGCATGATCGCCTGTTCGTGGGAGCGTCCGGCCGACAGAGCTGCCTCGAGGACGGCCTGCTTTTGGGGTTGCGTAGGGACGTCTTGGTTGCCGCTCAGTTGTGTCTGGCTTTTCTCCCGAGTAGCAGAGACCGGGACAGCTGTAGTCACGTTGGTTGCCGGGTTATGGAAGAAAAAGGTCCTAGCCGCTACATCCCAGACCAGCTGCCACTTCGAATTATCATCATGTTCTTTATGATCTTGTGGCTCTGTTGTTGTTGCTTGTGGCCTTGGAGGCGCTGCATTGGGTGATGTGGTGGTGGACACGGGTGCTGCTTGTTTCACCATCGAGGTTGTCTCTTTATCACCAGTTGCTATTTTCGAGTCTGACTCATCAACGAAAGGAATGCCGCCGGGGCCTGTGATCGGGCGCTTGTATTTGAATCCAATAAAGTCTTGCATCAGACCTGCCATGGTCTTCTTTGGGACGGATTCCTGAAGAAAGACGGTGGCGATGAGTCGAGGCTGGAACTGCAGTTTGTAACCCCGTTGGGCAACCTGATCCCAATCCAGCCCGGCGAAGAACGGGTGGGCTTTGATCTCAGATGCTCCTTGGGCCCCGAGCCGTTGATGGGGATTTCGGTTCAGAAGCTTTGAAAGGATGTCCCTAGCGGCCTCTGACAGCCGGTCTCTTGGCACCTCAAGGCCCACCTCGTCAGAGAGAATCTTTCGATTTTTCTCAGCGGCCACTTCATCATAGAAAGGAGGCAACCCAAGAAGCATCTCATGGAGAAAGACACCAAGGGTCCACCAATCCGATGTCTGGGAGTGGCCCTGGCCCCGAAGCGTTTCCGGGGCTGGATATCGCAAAATTCCACTGCCATCCTCCTCAGTCTTGGGGAAGAAGAGCTCGGGGTCAACGATGGCAATGTGTCCAAGCCAGTCCACCATGACCTTCTCTGGGCGTAATCCTTCATAGGCCATGCCAAGAACGTGGAGATGCTCCAGTGCACAAAGGATCTCGGCAGCATACAGTCTGGCCCTGTCGTTGTCGAAACAGCGGTCTCGCTGCAGGTAGTAGAAAAGATGACCGCCAGGAACGAAGGGGCAGAGAAGGTGCAGTAGGCCGTCATCAAGGGACTGTGAAGCAAATGCCAAAGGTGCAATGAAGGTGCTGTTGATACAGAAACGAATCAATCGTGACCATGGACCCGTCTGTTTGGGTGTGATTGTCTTCAACGTATAGAGTTGCTGGCTGCTTGCCTTCCTGCACGCAGGAATGCTTCCAAACTGGTGATGGTTGGTGAGGTTCACGCTCCACACGTCTCCCATCTCCGTTGGTGTCTCGTTCGGGATGTATTCGAACCCCACACAGATCTTTCCTGTGCCTTCCTGTATGTCAAACCAATGTGGTTTCACAGTTCGAGGTTTTCCATTCTCGGACACGAGTTCCCACCATTTTATCTTGACCATGCCCTGGGATATATCTTGGCCTTGAGAAGAAGTGCTATCCTCGTCTGCGTAGTGAGCAAACAAAAGTATCATCAGCTCGGATGCCCGCAGGACGTCGAATTTCCAGAGTGTGCCGCCACTGTCCCAAGCCGGTCTGGCGACTTTTGCCCACGAATGACCATGGCACAACACAACGTACGGCAACCACTTCGGAGTCGAAGAACCATCATCATGCACACTACTTTGGGTTTTCTGCTCGTACTCTTTTGGAGCGGGAAGGCCGACAGCTTCGCAAAGCGTCACTGTTAAGATGCCAGCGCCTGGCTGATTTAAATCGGCCTTTTGCTGTGGAGAAATGACCTGGGAACGAGCTGGCCCGTGTTAGCAAGTCCACATATGATGAAATTGACCCTGGCGTATCTTATAACGCTTACCTATGCCAGGTGCAGCGGGATGATTGCCGTTAAATTCTGGAAAAGGTATCCCAACTTTTGGTTTGCTGTGTGCCTTTACGTCGGACACGCCACGGTGTGGCTGGGAAATGCGTGACATCTTGGGACCAAGCCTATCGGATTCAATGGGAGATAGACGTGAGAAGAAAAAATAAGGGAAAATTGAGCTTGTTATGGTTCTGTAGGAAGAGGGGGGAAGAAGGCAAGGATTGTTAGGTGGGTGTTGGATGACGGCGCTCTGTCAAATAGGCATGGATGAAGTGCAAAATATATTGGCAATAATTGTTACGTATCCCGAGACTTGCCCGCTCAGGAGCTGGTCGGAAATAGCGTAGGCAGAGGCAGTGCATGCCGGTGGATAGCTAAAATGCAACATTTCCGGGCATGTGCGATGAGTCGTTTTAGCTGTGCTGACTTAAAATCTAGTGCATCTATGGGTATGATTTACTAGTGTTCTGTTTAGGCATCAATATTATATTGAAGAGACCAGCCTAGGACGTGAAGCAACTGACACACTAAAAGAACTTGGATACAATCTTCAAATATTTTCCACTCGGACCCTAACGGGATTTATAAACCACAGGGCATCAATCAACGCATAATAACGCGCGAAAAGTAACAAACTATACAGCACACAATATTGAAACAAACTCAGCGCACAAAAAAAGCATGCTTCTCGTGAAGGGGTCGGCCTTGACAGACATACGCAGCCGGAGTATAGGAAATGTCCTGGCCGATGCGACGCAGCGGGAGCCAGTCGAGCAAGAAGGACGGCAGGTTGGGGCAGAAAGAAGGAGCCGCGTCGGCGTCGTCCTGGGCCACGGCGCTCTCCAGATAGGCCCGCATGGCCTCGCATTCGGAAAAAGGCATATACAGACGACCGCCCAGAATGCCGGCCTCGATGGTCAGCCACGAGGGCAGGGCGTAGTCAGGCGGCAGCGAGGGCACGGCGTAGTAGGTGCCGCTGCTGAGGTCGACCATGGCGCGCGTGACGGCGGCCGAGTAGAGCAGCAGGTGGATGTGGGCCGTGATGGCGGGCGTCGTCGCTGTCTTGCGCCGGAGCCACAGCAGGAGCAGCTCGGCCTCTTCGGGCACGACGACGATGGCCGTCTCGGTGAGGCGACTCCACAACAGCCACTGGACGGGCCGGAAGAACTGGTCGTGCACGGGGGCCACGGACTCGGTGATGGCCTTGCCCTTGGCCGTCGTCCCGATGGTCTGGACGCCGCTGCTGAGCTGGATGGTCCGCTCAAACTCGGCCGACACATAGAGGGCAGACTTGGTGCCGGCGGCGCTGACCTCATGCCGGCGGCCCATCTCGGAGCGGGCGATGCTGGCAAAGGCCTGGTGGAAGCCATGGCGCGAGGGCAGCGTGCCGCCCGAGACCAGGAAGGACTCGATGGCCCAGTGCAGACGGCCGGGGAAGTTGAGGGCCGTGAATTGCACCTGGGGCTTCTGGGCGCGGACCTGCTCGACCTGGACCTCGACCTCGCGCTCCTGCTCGCGCTCCTGCTCGACCTCCTCGAAGGCGGTCGTCGACAGCTTGCGCGAGTGGTCGAATCCCTTTTTCAGGAGCTGTTCGTACATGCCGGTCAGGCTTGTCAGACTCGGCGCCGGTCTCGGCGGCAGGGCCTTGAGGGCCGCCATGCCGCCTTTTTCATTCTTGTCCTCGAGGCCGTAGAGCTGGTCCAGTGACATGCGTTCTGGCTGCTGCAGCGTATCGACCAGCTGTTTTCGGACCTTGCGGTTGCTTTCGGCGGCCTCTTTGCACCAGTCGTATTCAAAACCACTGTCATGCTTGGAGGAGTCATCGTTGTCGTCCTCGTTTTCGTCCTCGTCCATATCAAAGCACTCATCCGGCCGTGTGTACCGACGGTACCGCTTTTCAGCCGCGGACCGGCGACAGAAGTCGTATCCCTGAGACAGATAGAGCGCGTGCAGCTGCTCGTTGGCTGCGCATGTCTGCTCGAGCAGCCAGAGCAGGGCGTGTTCCGACTGCAGCGTGGCATAGTTCGGCAGCGACTTGCCCGTGACGTTCTGGTAGACATGGCGGATGCTGCGGTCGACTTCTGGAGGCGCATACCAGATGATCGACTGCGTGGTGCCGAGCTGGCGAAGACGCATGGCTGCCTGGACAGTGTGGTCTTTGGTCTGGCCCAGCGCCAGGGTGAGGCCACCGCGGCAGTTGGCCGGGAGGAGCAGGTCGACGCCGCGGGTGTGGGCTTCGTCAAAGTAGACGAGGCAGTTTTCCAACCGGCGTTCGTCGACAAAGGGCGTCGCCACGAGGGGGAGACAGCCGGCGGCGGCATCTCGGAAGAGCACCCAGGCACGGTTGTCGTTTTCGCCAAAGAAGATGGCCGCTTCGGCCTCATGGTCGATGGTGAGCCACGCCCGGACCAGGGACTTGTTGTCGCTCTCAAGCACGTAGGCTCCGGCGTCGATGAGCACGCGGATGTGTCGTTTGCAGAGATCCTTCAGCAGTTCCTTTTCAGTCCAGCGCGGCTGCATGGGCGAATTCTTATAGAAATAGCTGCGGAGTCCACTGCCCATGCAGCACTGGTATTCGCAGTTGCGGGGCTGCAGGAGATATGTGAGCACCTCGGCATTGGTATGGACGAGCGGGTCCAGATCCAGCTGCTGGGTGGTCAGAGGCAGCATCGCCCGGTTGTCGTTGGTGCCGCTGAAACCGGTCGTGCGTGCCTTGGAGCCGCAGCGGTTCTTTTTGTCCTTGCGGGGGCCCAGTGGGATATCCCAGGCGGATGCCTGCAGCTTGACGGAGAACTGCCGGGCGTGGGCGGGAAAGACGAACGTGTTGAGGTAGTGGTCGATGACGGGTCGGGTGAGGCGTAGACACGCGTAGAGACGGTCGACCTGGTTTTCGTCGTCGGGGTTGACCACGTTCCACTGCTGCAGGTCCGCCGGCAGACTCGTGGCTCCGGCCATCCAGTGGGCATAGGCCGTGACGGGGTCGTCGTGATGGCACAGGATGTGGCGCAGGCCATCGCGGAACTGGTCCCGGGTGAGACCGGTATAGTAAAAGGCCAGACAGGTCAACAGGATGGCCACGTCGGGATGGCCGAACTCCGACCGGTCCGAGGGAACGCCTTTGGCTTCGTAGGGCACGGCAATGGGACACCGCTTCGGGTGGAGGCCGTACTGGACGTTCCATCGCTTGCGCAGACACACCAGCAAAATGCGGTCGCACAAGAGTCCACGCACGAGAACCAGACCGTCGCGGGCCGTGTGGACGTCGGCAAACAGGCTGGCCGCTGCCTCGAGGGCTTCGGCCGTGGCGCCGTCCCAGAGGGCAGCGAACAGCATGCCCTGCTTCTTGGCAGTGCTCAGAGCAGCAGCAGTCGGCGCCCACGCACCAAATACCGTCGCCTGTCCTAGACACAAGGCTTCTATGACGGCAGCCTGCAGCGGCTTTTGGATCTGCTCCATCTGCAGAATCTGCACCATGGGAAAGCCGCGGCCGCCATCATGGTCGCTGCCGCGGGGGGCGCTGCTGATGCTATGTGAAAAGCGGCGGCAGAGATATGGCAGCGCGTCTTCCACGAGCGACAGCAGGACCTGGGCGAGTTTCCAGCGCTGCGGGGCGCCGTCGATGGCGGACCGGGATCCGCTGGGGTAGACGAGCTGCGTGCGGGTGGCCAGGACGACGTCGGACTCGTCGAGCACGTCGCGGCAGAGGCTGCTGGACAGGCGGTCTTGCAGCTCGATCATGCGCTGTGCCAGGCCGAGCCGTCTTTGATTTTTAGTTCGGTTTTTATTCCGATTTGGAGGACTCGACTGGTTTTTCGGCGGTTCCTCCACCACCTCTTCCTGGCTGTCGGCCAGATACTGCAGGCCACACAATTTAAAGGCCAGCAGGTGTTCCGGGGCCACCAGCAGGATTCCGCGGCAAAGGAGTAGGTCGTCGTGGTGTTTTTCGTAGGTCGTGAGAACGTCGGAGATGTCGGAGCGGCTGAGCAGACGCCGCGAAAAGGCCAGATGACGGATCTGCCGACCCACGAGACCGCCCAGCCGCGACTGGACCATCTGGGCCGTCGGGGGCAGCAGCGCCTTGGGCACGATCAAGCGGGCCAGCTGCTGGCCGTCAGCCAGGGCTGCCATGGCCATGGGCACGATGCACGACGTCTTGCCCTGGCCCATGTTGAGCTGGAGGACGGCATTCGCATCTGTTTTTGGCGCCAGCAGAGCCCGGGCCACGTCCACCTGCTGGGCCCGGATCAGCATGTCGCTGTCGACCTCGAGCAGCAGCCAGTCAGGGTGGTCGAGCGGCTGCCAGTTGACGTGGCCCTGATTGCGCACCTCGTCCAGGACCCGTCGATGGTCGCCTTTGTAGAGAGCCCGCTGGATCCGCGCCTGCTGCTGCATCTCGGTCAGGACACAGCCATAGTGCACCAGTATCTGGCGCACGTTCTGGCCCCAGGACACGGGCGGTGCCATCGACCGCAGCAGCTCGAGAATCGTCGTCGTCGTCAGCCGCGGCCATAGTCCGCCTTGTTGCAGCCATGACCCGGCATCGCTGACGGTAAAGCTGTAGTGGATGTGTTGGTATACGCTCCTTACCGTCTGCTCGGCTGCTTGCATCTGCCACTGGGCCTCCGGGAAGGAAGGGACTCTCCTGGCCACCTGGACCTGTCCCTGCAGCTGCTGGATCTGCTGCATTTTTAGAGCCCGGAGACTTTTCTCCAGGGACTCGCTGTAATTCTTGCGCAGCTCGTTTTCTTCTCGCTTGGAAAAACGCCAAAACTGGTTGATGAGACGTCCAAGATTCGCCACTTCTGGTGCCGGTCGGTATTGGATCCTGGACTTGGGAGAAGTGGGAACAACAGACGTCGAGGTGGCTCGTGTAGGCGGTTTCCACTGCATATCTCGCCTGGATAGATCTTCCAGTCGTGGAGCCACGTTGCTGGGAGGCTTTTCTTGCCGGCCCAGACAGCTGTCGGACTCTGCCCGGGCACGTCCACTCCTCGTCGTGGGCAGCTCGACGACTTCCGGGCACGGATGGAAGAGCCTCAGCTGGTGCATCGTCCTGTCGACTTCCTCTGTGTAGCGAGAAAGTTCCCGGTTGTGCTGAAGACGCTGCCAGTCTGGACGGACCTTTTCCAGCACCGACACAGCACTGATCATCTTGGCCGATCTTGCCAGATCTTCTGTCACGACCAGATCGTTTGGCCACTGCCGCAAGACTTCCATGGCCAACACGGCGCCTTCTTTTTGGCACAGAGCCCAGTGCTTTTCTCGTTCCCTTTCCACCTCCCATTTGCCATCCTCCCATCGCAGTACTTTCATATACACGAAATCCGGATAGGCCTGGGTGATC
Source organism: Dryadomyces quercivorus (assembly GCA_002778125.1). Lineage (NCBI taxonomy): Eukaryota > Fungi > Ascomycota > Sordariomycetes > Ophiostomatales > Ophiostomataceae > Dryadomyces > Dryadomyces quercivorus. The sequence continues at coordinate 1,798,828 of PCDE01000014.1, forward strand.
AGCGCCTCCACGCCTTCTTTTGTCGGAGCCTCGTTGAACCGGAATCTCGAATATACATTGTGTGGTGGGAAATGCACCTCTTGCAATGGCCGCATCCAGGAAAAGGCGGCCAGCCATCGTATGGCGTCCATGTCGACGCCGGCAGAAAAGGCCATGATGCCCAGGGCCATGACAAGCTCCCCGGACTGTTCTAACGGGTTGGACTGTGTGCAAATGCCCACGAGAGAGCCCCATCGCTCACTCATGGTCTCCACAGACAGCAGCTCGCCCAGAGAGAACTCGCCCAGGGTCCGTCGGCTCGCGTCCCGTCCACCAATATGATTCCATCTCTCAAGAACCGTAGACAGGTCTTCCGTCACAGAAACGCCCCCGTTATACAGCATCCGGGCCACTTCTTGGACGCCAGCCACTTTGAACCGTGCCGACTGGCCCAGCGATCTATACCGCACATCTGCGTTTTGGGGGTCCTGAACGGCATCTTTGTGTGTCGGAGGTGTTTCAAACCGAAGACGTTGGCCTTCTGCCCGGGCGTGCAGGTACGCTGTTCCTTTGTCCAGCGTCCTCTTGACAATGGCCCCGGCCGGTCCAGTCATCGTTTCCAAGCCTCCATCACAAAACGGCTTCAGGGCGTCCGACTGGTCGAGGATCTGGTCAACCAGGTGTCCATAGCGGTCATGCTGAATCCCTGTCGGAAGCGCCAGATCCCAAGTCACCTGCTGCAACACCCGCTTGTCCGTGGGATAGAAAGAGCGTGTTGGACACAGCTTGCGAAGCTGCTGCAGGATGCGGGTGCTCTTCTCGTCCAGTGGCTCCCACGGCTGACAGAGGCCCGACAGAAGAGTGGCTGTGGCCTCTTCCTCGCCTGTGCGGCCCGTCAGCAGGTCTGGCAGCGGCGAGAACGACGTGAAGGCGTGCAGCTGTGCTTTTGTATAGAGCATCTGCGGGTCAGGCGGGCAGACGAGGCGGCCCAGCACAGGGTCGATGGCGAAGCGAACATAGGCCTTTTCTTGGGCGCTGATTTTGTATTTGGTCCGGCGATCAGACAGGTCACCAATGTTCGTCTGCAGAGAAATATGGACGCCTCTGCGTGACCAGATCAGAGGTCCCAGCGGTGCAATGATGCTGCGGCGGCCATGGTCGGCCATCTCCCGCATCACAATCATGCTCTTGTAGCCATAGAGGGTTCCTGCATCCTGGTCGGGGTCGATCTCGGCGCCCAGTTCTCGGCACATCAACAGGCCCTGCGGATTCACACTAAAGGACAGGTCCAGATGGCGTAGTTCGATCTTGAGTGTCCCCGTCCTGCCGGTATCCTTGATCTTGACCGGCTGAAATACAGTCAGGCGTTGTGGGTCTTCAAAGTCGCTAAATATCTTGGCCAGTGTCTGGAAAGTCCACGAGTCTGGGTTGACAAGCAAGCTATCACGCCGCTGCGCCTGTCGTGTAGCCACATAGAGTTTCCAGTTGCTTTCTTTGTGTCGCCAAATATCTGGCTTTCGAGAGATCTCTACGCATCCTGTGTTGCGGTCATACCAGTGCACGCAATCTTCCACCAACTCTCGTGGCAGGTCGTACTTGATCTTGTCCTTGTCCATGAAGATCCGCCGCGGAACAAAGTACGAGAGACTCTTGTTCTTCCCATCTTCTGCCATGATCACTGGCTCCCCGTTGTACCGTCCAAAGTGCACCGTGTACCTATCCACACGAGCGGCCAGTTGGCAAACTGCACCAGGAATTCGAGATGGGTAGGCGAGGAGATGCTGCTGGCCAAGGAGCTCCTGCACGTCTTCCGACTCCCGGATGTCGTCTGGCAGTTTCCGCAGCGTCTTGCCGTCGACAAGAATGTGACCTTGCAGACAGTCCAGGTCTATGAGTTGTCGACCTGCGGCTGTCACGATCACTGCCGTTATCCAGCCGCGGTGCGTCCCTCGGTGGACTCTTTGCGGCCGAAATGACTGCACAACTTCCTTAGCCATGCCAATGCTGTATGCCACCGCCGCGCCCACGGCGTCGGGGTACTTGTCGATGGCCGTTAAAATCATATCCTGCATCTCATATGCCAGGGCAGCGTCGCGCTTCATCATCTTCTTGTCAATGTTCGACAGTCGTTCCATGTCGACAACACGGTTCTGCTGTAGCGCCATCGACAGCTTCAGGTACGTTTCCACGTCCTCTGGCTCCATCGGGCCGGCGTCTTCGTGCAGAGAAAACAGGGCAAACGTGTGGCGGCCCAGCAGGGATGCACGCAAACTATATCGACAGGCCAGCGGTGCCGCGGCTGCGGATGTTTCGCCTTCTTTCCGCAGAGCCTCGATCCACTGCAACATGATCTCCCGGATGGACCGCACAATGTCCTCTGCCTGCTGGCGGAAGTCCGTGTTGGTGGCCCGGACGTACACGGCCAGCGCCAGCGTCAGGACGAGATCCATGCAGTTGGTCTCCCGCCAGCTGCCACGGATGGCATCCATTCTCTTTTGGATTTCGCCCAGTAGTCGATCGACAAAACAGTCGTCGGCAAACACGCCATGGCACGTTCCCAGGATCCATCGGTGGCTGAGGACGGTGTTCTGTGACGTGTCCTCGGGCCCGATCTCGTGCACGAGATGCGTGCATGTCAGCAGCGTGTCGTCCTTACTGAAGTTCAGGTTCGACGAGCCCAGCTCGGCCAGCAGCGTCAGCCAGCGCCGCGCCCGTCCGGCCAGCAGGTAGTGGTAGGCCTCGAACTCGTGCTGCGGCATGTCTCCAGGGCACTGCGGCCGGTTGGCCACGGCCTGGTACGACGAAGGGCCTTCCGGGTGGGTGGGCGGATGGGTGAAGCCCGGGAACACATGGGCCAGCGGACTCGGGATGCTGATGTGGCACAGGTGGGCCAGCGTGACCGGCCGATCGAAGTTGGCCACCCAGGTCTTGGCCCGGACGTCGTACATGGAATAGGCCGATGCATGCGGCACCAGCAGCTCTTCGTACTCGGCCCACATGCGCACGTCTTGGTAGTGTGTCTGCATGAACGCTTTCTTCGGCGAGGCCAGACAGACAGAGTTGCTCGTCCGGTCCGGGAGGGCCATCAGTGGCCCGCAGACGGTCTTCAGATCCCTGTATTCGGACAGCATCTTGGGCTTGCCGCACTCATTTGGGAGCTTAGGATAGGCGAATTCCCGTAGGAGGGTCCACGAAGTGTTGCGGTAGGCAAAAAAAGCGGCGGGCGCGTTGAGCTCAAACAGAATGCCTGCAGCCACATCGTCGTCCCCGGGCAACACATCCTCGCACACGGGGATCATCAGACGCCACAGCTGCCTTTTCTTGAAGCAGTGGACACATCCGGTGATGTCCCGGTTTCCTTCCATGTCGTATGTGCAGCAGCACGTCAGAGATTCCATCTCAGTCACAAGCTGCTTATATTCGGCACAAATATCCTCCCACTCGACTTTCTTGTCCTCTCTTCGCTTTTGCTCCTCCTTTCGGATTCCTTCCAAGCAGGCCATCATATCGGGCGACGACTGGGCAAAACGAGTCCCGAAGCAGCGCTGGTCAATCGCCCCAAAGATGGAGCGCTCGCGGAATGTGGCGTTCTGGCCTCGAACTCGGCAGTATACTTGGATCTGACGCGCCCGTTCCATGTCATCCAGGCGAGAAAGCTGCAGCACGTTGAGGAGATCTGGCGGAAAGGGCGGCCGGTAGTCCAGCAACAGGGGAAAAGCCTTGGTGGCCAACTCGTCGAGATTCATCCAGATGTTGAATAGTGTGAGACACATTTGGCTGTTCAGCTCCGTGTTCTTGCTTGTCAAGGGCAGCAGGGATTTCATGAGACCATCCAGAATGCTACACATTGCTTGGCACAGGTGATCAGCCGTATTCTCGCCTTGGTCATAACATTCCATCAGGACCGTTGCTGCGTTCATGGCGCTTTTGAGTTTGGAGAGCCGCGAGGAAACCTTGTCGTAGGTCCCGCGGGCCTGGAGAACGCCGGGATTCTCCCGCAGCTTGCTGTTCAGATCGTCGTTGTTCCAGTAGGAGACTGGGAGCTCCATCTGGCTATACCGCAACGTCAGCTCCTCCAAATAGGAGCGGCTGTTGGCAAGCGTAAGGCGCAGATCTTCGCTGTCGGGGTGGATGCGTGGCTCCAGGCGTGGAATACGGCGCACAGTGTCACGTTTGAAGGCACCGAACTTGGTCTGGATGTACTCGTTTGCACTGCTGACGACTTGCTGGAGCATGGTTCGGATGCCGGGGACGTCCAGAGTCCACGGCCCCCCCGTTGCCTTGGGCAGTTTTTCGATCTTGGCCAGCCGGCGGCAGAGCTTCTTTTTCAACAAGTCCACCGTGGTCACTTCCTTGCCCTGGCTGACGGCATCTCGGAGCAGATTCGCAGTCACCGTGCTCAGGAGAAGCTTGTATGCCACATGTCCGGCAGCCACGCCGAACGAAAGTTGCAGTTGACGCCGCACGGCGACGCGCAGGATCAGCCAGAAAGGGTGGCGGCGCCAGGGCCTGCAGCCAGTGCCGCTGCGGAACTGCACGTCGTCACGGACGCGCTTCTTCAGGGTGGGAACGGTGGCCGGCAAGCCGAGAGCCCCGATGATAGACAGCAGCATGTGTGTAATCAAGGCGGGACTGCCCGGATTGCGCGACTCGCTGACAGAAATGCCGGCCTTCTCTCCCGTGGCGGCAAACTGCGACAGGTGCTCCGAGGTGGCCTTGGACAAGAACGAGGCCAGAGCCAGCTGCAGGTTCTCGTCGTCCACCAGATGGGCCTTGGGTACTTTGGCCGCCTGCGATGGAAATTTCCATACGAGGGCATTCGGCGCAGCGAGGACATTTTGCGACAGCGGCGAGGCCTCAAAGGCTTCGAATACGACAAAGCTATTTTGTGAGAATTAGCCAGATGACAAAAAAAACAAGAGAAAAGAGTCAATGGCTCACTCATCACGACAGTATACGAGCAAAGCCGCATTCTGTTCCACAATGTACAGGGCTAGGACCTGATTTTCGGTGGCGACAATGGACTGCAGCGCTTCAAGGTATAGTTCCTTGTCGACGTGTTCGCCATAGACGCCGGACCAGAGGTTCAGAACGGTGACCAGTTCATTGCATGCAGCGCTGTGGGGATTCAGCCCAGGGATGTTTCCCAGAGTGCCGCACGCCTGCACCAGACGCTCCAGGAGCCTTTTTCCCAGTGCACAAGAATCGGCCTCTTGTGAAAAAGGAAGGGTTGGTGGCAGCACGACGTGGTGGAAAATGGCGTTGAGGTCCTCCATGGGGCAGGTAAACGTGTTAGTCGAGTGGATACGCAGTAATCTGGTGAAGAGGTGGATCGCTGCGTTAGTACGGAGTAGAAAAAATGAATCTATGGGGAAGAAGCGACAAAGTTGACGATTCTAGAGAAGGAATAGGTCTTGGGTTTTTGTTGGGCAGCAATCTGTTTTCCACGGGCTGGCCTCAAGACGGCAAACGCTCATCTTTTGTTTGCTGTTCATTAGGCTGTTCATCTTCTCCCGCATGAAGAAGCACGAATCATTAGGCAGTTGGTCAGCAGTCAGTCGGCAGAGTATAACCAATCAACCTGAACGCGTAGCCAACGAAAACACTCCTTAAGCGCCATACTTGTTCTACGAACATCTCAATACTACGGAGTACTCCGTCGGCCAAGAACAGGGGCCTTAAAGTGCAATCGGCGTACTGGGAAATACGAGAAGACATTCACTAACGGATACGAGCCAAGGGCGAGCAAAGACCCATCTTCGTATTGATGCCAAATCCTTAGACGAAGAGACGGCAATTTGAGTAGAAACCGCTCTTCCTTGTCTATGGAGTAATCCTTTCGCCAGCAACGGTGGAGAAAAAAGCATCGGCCAGATAGGACCCAGCGTAACTAGGCTTGTGAAATCCATCCACCACCGGGGGTCCCCTGGATGGCTTCGAAATTGTTTCCATGTACCCGGCAATGCCATCCTGCTGCCATTCCTGGGCAAACTTCTCGGCTGTAATGTTGAGGCCAGCCACAGCCCAGATGGGCTGAACCTGCCAAGCGATGCCCAGCTTGGCCATGTCGTCGCTGAAGGACCGAACCTGCTCAGGGCTGAATCCGGCCTTGTGGTAATCGTATATTCCAGTAAACCCAAAGGCAAACAGTCGGTTGGGATACACCTTCCGGACCTCTGTATGGAACTCAACGATATCCTTCCAGACTGGTCTGTGTCAGTGGACCCCCAACAAGGTTTTCTGGGGCTTTCTCACCTGGAGCATCCATTCTGGCCCACGTCATGTCGCCCAGTGGCGCCACCAAAACGGCTCGCTCGACGATCGTCTGGACCGTCGGCTTCCACATGTACTGGCCCTCTCTCGATCGGGGCAGTTCCCAGTCAAACAATACATCCTCTCCCAGAATTTCCTTGGCCATCTTCCGCTTGTCTCGGAGCGACGTCCCGTACGCTGTCGCCTTGGAAGCATAAGCCTGGTACCGTTGCTCGTCTGCCTGCTGCCGGACGGCCTCGTCGAAAGTCATCAGGCCGCTCTTGGCCTTCCACGCATCTCGGACCTCCACATAGCTTCTTCCCTCTGCTATGCCCGCCTGCACAGCCGCAGCAAGAGGCTCGACATCCTTCGTGGCTCCAACAATGTATGCGTGGTCGCGGGGATCGATGGTGCTGGTGATGAATTGCGAGCGGTCAACATCGCAACGGCACATCAGAAGAGTATCCGCCCTGGGATCCGTCAGTTGCGTGCCAAAGCACAGATCACCGTACTCCATACGTACCCCATCACATCAAATTGCATCCGCACGGCCGTCAAACGCGATACATATTCGCTTGTGGGGACCACCGTGCGCCCCTCGTTGATGGTAAATTTCTTGAGGCCAATGGCCAAATCATCCAAGTGGATCATCGCCACTCCGGCGTCCACAAAGGACCGGGCCATCTTCACGGTGGTCGTGAGGCCGCCAAATCCCATGTCGCCGTCTGCAATAATGGGCGCCAGGAAATCGTAGCCCTCCAGTTTCTGGCGCTCTTCCTTGGTATGGTGCAGTCGGAACTGCTTCTGGCGCTGGTCGTGCCACAGCTGCGACTTGAATATCTTGTCCACCACTTTGGGCACGGTATCCCATGGGTAGTCAGCATGATCACAGCCTGGGTGCTGCACTTCGGACAGCCCACAGAGCGCCCCCGACACGTAGACCGTCTGCTTGTTAGCGCATGGAGGAATGCGGCGACCAGAGCTGGCATTACCTGCTGGTGCTTCGCCATCTGTGACACAATCGTCGGCTCCGTGGTGCCAAATGTCTTTTCACACGTGCCATTTGCAAGATGCGCGTTCAGAATATCCCAGAGCTTTTTTCCTTGGATGCTCGACGCGTAGGTGACCTGAATCGTATTCCGGAGGGCTGCAATATCACTTGCAGAGTATGGCCTTTGTTATGTCAGTGAATGAATACAAGACTCGGCTTCCTTTTCTTGCCTCTTCAAGTGAGATCTCCACGGTCTCGCCCATTCCTTCTCGATGGCGGCAATGTCATCATGGAATGCTTGATCTTCGGCTTCGATGTCTATTTTAAAGCTGGCCATCGTGTATGCAATGTTTATTCAACACTTTATGACTATCTAAAGAGACTGGGATGTCATGGGATTCTTTACGGTAGACAATATTTATCTTTGTTGCAGCTCCGGACTACGGTCCGAAATGCCGTCGGGACTACAGCTTACAGTGTCCGTCTATTTTATTCTCCCTCCGCTCCACTCCCTCCATCGCCTACTCCGCAACATATATTCAGCCTACATTAACAGCCTCGCCTGCTTATTAATACTTGGTCCCTTCATGTCATTAAATTAACAGAATTTCAACAACTTCCGTAGAAGTACTCCGTAAATATTTGTATTAATTATTCTCATATTATATAAAAATGCATTCCCAACCCCAAGATGTCGCTTGTCGCTGGTGTTGTTGCTAAGTGGATGTTATCGTCGGACTCCAGTTCCGGCGTCGGACTCGTAGTGCGATGTGCAGTTATCTTCTTATCGGCCATGTTTTCTCCAACCCTGGAGTATTCTTATCACTTTCGTGGTCATGATTCAATACATGTAAGACCTAACAACTTCAGTGTTGGAGTCAAGTATTTGTTTTCGTAGATTGTTTTATCTTTGCTGTCCATATGTTAAATGATACGTCAGAGCCGCTCAAGATAACATCAAATACTCTGCATTTCCTGTCAAAAAGAATTCCATTTAAAGTCTTTCATGCAAGGACAGCTTGCTCTTATTTATTTTACAATTGAGATCTCTTGCCATTTATTGTTAAGTCTATTTGTTATTATCTCCATTTATTTCGTATTTTCTTTTAGTTGCTCCGCTTGCCTATTATGGCAACCAACATAAAAAACAAGATGGCCGCGGAAAACACGGCGGAATCCTCTTCTCTCCACCCCGGACAAGTCTGTGATGACCCCAAAGATGTCGCCCGTGTCGACATTGCGGCACAATACGCAGATCAATTCGATGACGGCAACACCTATTCCCAGAGCGAGGAGGTAAAACTTCGGTGGAAGCTCGACCGCCGTCTCGTACCAATGCTCTGGGTCAATGTCACTCTAGCCGCAATGGACAAGGTGACTACGTCCACAGCTGCGCTCTACGACTTCCGCCAAGACACGGGACTTACCGGCAACAAGTATAGCTGGGTTGGCAGCGCCTTCTACGTAAGCTTCCTGACCCTTCCGTCATCTGTCCCACTTCGTGCCGCGTCCTGACATGGTTTGCTAGTTTGGCTATCTTTTCTGGTGCTTTCCCAGCGGCGGCCTACTCCAGCGGTATCCTCTGGCCAAAGTGATGTGCATCGCTCAGATTCTCTGGGGCTGCATTCTCATTGCCACCGGCTTCAGCCAGAATTTCCCGACCCTCATTGCCCTCCGCGTCCTTCTCGGCAGTCTCGAAGCACCCATTGTGCCGGGGAACCTGCTCATCATGAGCATGTGGTTTACGCGCCAGGAACAGCTGATTCGCACTGGACTCGTGTACACGGGACTGTCGGTCTGCTTTACGGGCCCCATTGGTTGGGGCATTGGGTTTCTTGGCGTCAAATATCAATGGCGTGCCATGTTCTGGATCACGGGCGCCATCACTATTGTCTGGGCATGCGTCATTGGTCTTTTCCTCCCGGACAATCCTGTGCGCGCCAAATTCGTCTCGCCGCGGGAAAAGGCCATTGCCATTGACCGATTGCGTGCTGACCAGACGGGAATCGAGAATAAAAAATTCAACAAAAGCCAAATGGTCGAGGCCTTTGCCGACCCCAAAACGTGGCTGCTCGTTCTCTTCAACCTGACCATCAGCATCCCGAACGGCGGACTGACAAACTTTGCCTCTCTGATTGTCCAGGGTCTTGGGTACGACTCCCAGAGATCCGTGCTTCTGACGATGCCCACCGGCATTATCCAGACAGCCTCCTCCTACATCTGCAACGGTGCCGTGTATCTCTGCCTCCAGTACTTTCCCCAGTATCAATGGCGGACGGTGTGGATTCTCTTCGGTCTGGTCGTCGGCATGATCTCCTGCATCTTCCTCTACACGCTGTCGACAACAAACTACCATGGCCGGCTGGGAGCCTTGTACATGTCGTACTTTTATCTCGGCCCATACGTCGTCAGCTTGGGCCTGGCCACGGCCAACACAGCGGGCCACACGAAGAAGGTGACGACCAATGCCCTGATATTCGTCGCCTACTGCGTTTCGAATATCATTGGGCCTCAGTTCTTCCTGACCAGCCAAGCACCCCTATATCCACTTGGCACAGCCGCTATTCTGGCAAGTTATGTGCTGTCGGCCATCTTTATTGTTTCGTATGCGGCGTACTGCTGGTGGGAGAATCGGAGGAGAGATGCAGTGGACGAGACCCGTGGGCAGAGGGTGCATCAGGACACCGATTTCCGTGATCTGACAGACAAAGAGAACATTCACTTTCGGTATGTTTGGTAAGCAAACCTTGTCCGGACGGGAAGGCCGACGAAGGGAATCGTCGGCTAAACGGGGAACCGGGACGCTTCAGCTGGCGAGAACTCGGGGTGGAGGAAAACCCGCGATCGGAGCCCAACCGGCAGATCTTGTCGCTCTCAGATCATGGCTTTATCCAAAAGCATCCATGGCCAACGATGCGTTAGATCTACGCAAAGTATATTTTCTGGACGTTGAGGACAGGATTGGGCAGAAATGTGGCTTTGGTTGGTATAAGTTCCCCTTCAGCGCTGGCTTTAGCGTGCCATGCTTTCCATAGGCATGGAAGACTGTTCTGGAACAGTGGGGTTGTCTAGCCCGTTCCTTTGTATTTATGCTGGCATACGTGTATTTCGTGTTCTTTAGGGCTGAAACGGGACAAACGCGAAAGCGAAAGCGAAACCCCAGCGGGGGACCCAGTATTTAGGTTGCATATCTCTACAAATCCCTAGCGATCTGCCCTTCCAAAATACGGGTTGCCTAGACTGCCTTGCGGCTAGGCGCCCTGCGCCCTGTCCGTGGTCTTGGCGGCGTACGAGACAGGGAGGAAAATTCGTTCTTTGTCGGTGCCGGTTCTAGGCCGATGTTTGGGCAGCTTTATCTGCCTCTCCTTTTTGCCAGTTGGCGGTAAGTTCCGTCGCATAGTCTTTGCACTCCATATTGCCAAGTCTTGGCCGCGTTCATCCTCATCCCATAAGGAGGCTTAGCTATTCTAAACAAGGGGGCCTGTGCAAATGCCCTATACAGTAAAACCGAAAGCGAGAAAATGAAGCTATGTGCAAGCGTAAAAGATTATCAACATTGAAAATGGTGATGGATGAGTGTTCTATATAATATATCCAACTCGTCCTCACAAATGATGCTTTTGATTCTGCATCTCACTCACACTCTCCTGCTCAGCACTTCAACAACAGGCAAAGAAGCCAAAAAAGCAGTTTTCTACAGTAACAACAACATCCACAACCGCCAACATGAATCTCTACGCCATGTCCATGTTTAGCAACCGCTTCAAGACAACCTTTGCGATCATCTATGGAGTCACCATCGTCACCGTTCTCATTCTCTCCGTCGTTCGTGTCTTTATCCAGCCGGCCGGTGCCCCGCGGTCCCGAGCTTCGACCATGTCTCTGGGCATGGTAAGTCCATTGATTTGCTCTCTCTACCCCAACTTCCATGGCTGACCATACCCTACCCACCAGAGCGCCAAATCCCTTGTCTTCCTTGCCTACGAACTCCTCACCGAGCATGTGCAGAGCCTCAAGAGATGGGGCAGCCTCAAGGCTTACTTCATCCTCAACGCCCTCGATGTCGTCTTCTGGGGCGCCGTTGTCTACATGATCATCTCTGCCGCCATCAGCTACTGTGAGGGTGTTCACTGCATTCTCGGCTGGGTCGTCGTCGCCCTCGCTGTCGTTCTCAAGTAAGCACCCACATCTCCTTCGCCCACGTGCACAACGAACATCTCTAACACGCCCCTCAGCATGCTGGCGAACTACCTGGCCGTCATCTGCTTCCTGGACTGGCGCTACGCAAAGCACCACGACGGCATGCACCGCCCGGCCTACTACAACCTGGACAGCTACGAGGCCAAGAGCATCCGCCCGTCTTCAGCCGACAACTCCCTCATGACCAACCAGCCCCACGATGCTGCTTTCGAGCAGGCCTGGCCTCGTTCTTCTCCCAACGCCTACAACAACAGCCGCGACCCCGAGGACGGTGCCTGGGAGCTGCAGCCCAAGTCGCCCAGCCGCGTCCGCACTCGTGATGGCAGCGCCGATACTCGTGGCCAGTACGGCAGCGTTCCCAACACCCACCGCGCACACGGCAGCCACTCGCGCCAAGGCAGCCACTCCCGTCACCACAGCCGGTCCAGCAGCGGCAGCCACGGCAGACACGGCCAGAGCCGCAATGGCAGCCGCGCACGCGACCCGAGCGCCGCACGCCACCACCAGCACCAGCACCAGCACCAGCCGCAGCAGCAGGTCCGCGGTGGCCAGTACGCCGCCGACACCTCGTACCACGGCGCCCAGGGCAACAGAATGGACATGCCGCACATGCCTTCGAGCCCCCAGTCTCGCCCCAACTACCCGGCAGCTGGTGCACCACCATCCTACTACAACAACTAAGCATCCAACATCCTCTACGTCTCTCTTTTACTGTTTCCATCTAGACCTTTCCTTGTTTCTTTTGTACTTGTATATACCATGCCAGCGGGATCATTTTCATAGAATAGCTGAGGTGCTACACTGGGTGAACTTGGAACGTTCCAAAATACACAAGAAAACTCAACTTCGTCTGTTCCCTCGGTGACAATGCAATCCGATCTTACAGAGTGCTCCGTACTATCTTGCCCAACAAATCCACTATTGGAAACCCACCAATATCCACTGCGCCACGATGTCAAAATTGAGCAATCTCCACATAATACAACGGCGGGTAGGTCGCACACTTCATGCTCCGTGCTCCGTGTTCTACGCGTACCCTGGGCCCTACATCCCTGCATAGTATCTGGCCCTGTATTCCGTACGCTGTATCTTACCCTAGCAGCAGGCCCCTAATGATGCGAAGTTCCAATACTACCTTTGCAATCTCTGGAGTGCGCCTTGTTCTGTAGGATCTGCACAGTACGAATCGGATACATCCGACCTGCTACTGTGCAGAAATGTTCGTTCAACGACTCGTAGAAAAATCAACTGCCAGCGAGCAAATCGCCCAGATCGTGGTCAAAATTGCCAGATGGGGGAGGCAGAAGCTTGGTTCGGTTAGCAACACGGAGTTCTCCGTACAAGGAACTTCTCTGTGGGTCAATACGCACTTTTCCGAAGCAAGGCCAAGAAATCCGCCCCAGAAAAGCCATTGCGCCATCCAAAAAGAGGGTAGGCTGATCATGGCCGTTCTGTCACAGAACCTGGTTGATTCTGTGCGGACACACTCGCGGACACACTCGCGGACACACTCGCGTCTTCTGCTGCTACCAGTAGAAGACAGAGTCCCGTATGTCGTCGTGTATGAGTAGGCGCTCTCCCGCACATTCCCCGACAGCATTTCCTCCAACAAGGCAAGCTGGTCCACCAAGTCCTCGAGCTCCTCGGAAGGGTATACGAGTGGTTTGCCTGACCTTGACTGCAGCTCTATCACGAGCAACCGATGAATCGCCAGTGTTGTCCTGATTAGACGGGAAGCGAAAACCAAGACCGAGATAACCCACAAAAGGGCCCCGAAATACATGAGGTTGGCCGAAAACGCTTCTTCCGTGCTTGCCAATTTCCCTGTGAGATAGAAGTTGTGTCTCAGGCCGTAAAAAGCGGTCAGTCCCATGTAATAAGTCGCCAAAATCTGGAGAAGTATCTCCGCCAGCAAGGAAGAAGCAGCCGCGGAGGATGTCGCTTCTTTCTGCCGCCGCACGGCTGCCCAACAGCTGCGCAGCCAGCCAAGTCGAGGCATGGTGAGCCAAAGGAAGACCAATTCGCCGAGGGGGACATCCTCGTAGCCAGGGGTCATCTGAACAACAGCCGCATTGGCCAACTGCGCGCCGACCTGAAGAAAGGCAAGCCAAATGCCTTGGATAATCCAACTCGGCTGTTCCGTTTGTTCAGTGCGGACCTTTTTGGTTCCTTGTTTCAAGAAGAGGATGAAAGTAAACACATTGATGAGAAGCAGGCTCTTGAGATTCCACTCGCTCGACGTGCATGTTGTTGATTGGAGCGTCCATCCCCATGGAATTAGCTCGCCAAGAGTCGGAATAGTCAGTTGCTTCCAGTCGTCGGGAAGCCCGTGCCAGTCCTCCAGACCGCCACAATAGCCGTGAAGCCACTGCACATATTCTATGCGCGTTTCGAAAATATGGCACAGCCCGCCACAGGAATCGTAGCTCATGTCGCGGCAAAAGCAGGCCTTTTCTATGGCCGTCTGAGGCTTGCAGTAGCCCATGGAGTCCCGCTCGCAGGCATTCGTCGTGCACTGATGAACAAGACTCGTCACGTTCCTGGGCATATCTGTGACACAAGCGGGCCAGCGCCAATTTTTGAGGGGGGTGTACTCGTCCCCTATGATCTTGAGCCCCTCTGTCCACTTGTCGGGCAGGGATGTCGGTCCACAGGTGGCATACAGCCATAGTCGCTCGTCTGTCCGGTCTACTTGCCACGGCTCGGGCTCGGAGCAGGGCTCCTGGGTGGGATCCATGGCGAATGCGCCGCAAAAACATGCTTTATCAAAGTATTCCCTGTCCCAGATACGATGGCCGGTGAGGTCGTACCCGACCGTTTCAAACCCGAGAGGAATGATGGAGGATGCGAACTTCCAATAGCGTTCTAAGTCCCCGATACGTCGAGTTTTCCCCATGAATGTGCAGGTTGCCACCACATGGTCGAACTGCTCCATCGATGGAACGGAGAACGCGTTTGCAAGGCACGACGGCGCCTTGTTGATTTCGGAGATGGGCGAATATCCTTTATTTAGGGATGCTGGGGAGAGTGTTTTCAATTCGCTCGCATCGCCGGCCTCGACAAGCCATGACCGTCCGGTTATCTGCCGTATCCAATGATATAGCTGTGCCTTGGCGAGCACGGAGCGGCCACAGTACGGCATATAGTCCTGGACAACGCTGGGAGAAAACTTGGCGCTGAGACAGCTGAGTTCTGTCAACCATTCGCTGTGGGTGCAGATGAACAGAAAGTGGTTGAGGCATATTTTCCGGGTGCACTGGGACATGGTCTTTAGCCAGCTGGACTGGTCTTGCTGGGCAACGCACAGGGGCATGGGGGAAATGTCTTCCGGGTTGACCCAGCCATTGTGATTGCTTTCGGGAAGGAATATGACATCGCCATCGGAATATGTGTCAACTCTGTCGATTGTGTCGACTGTGTCGACTGTGTCGGCAGAAGATGCCACTTCTACTGTGGACCGTTAAGATCAGACGCTGAGCGGTGCAAACATAGAGCCTACCTTGTACATCTGGGTGGCAAGCAGCGGTTGACAATAGCGTCAGGAATATGACTTTTGCTACTTTCATGGTTAGTTGAAGGCGTTGTTCGGGTAAAGATTAGTCTCGTCGGCGTCTGTTCGCACGCCGCACATCTTCTGGGGCAGAGAGTGGGGTGACGTGGAGTTGTATGCCTAACAGAGTTGTCATGTCATTGGTCGGTTGCTGCAAGTCGTCTCACCTCGCGGTTTAAGCTTCACAAAAATTGCCACCACGCCATGATAGCTCGTGTTCGGGTACGGAGTTTTTTTTAGATCAACAAGATCAACAAGATCAGGCTGACTATGGAAAAATGCACGCGGGTAAAGCAGAGTTCGTTCCAGAGTGCATGAATTATTACAAGAAATAGAGCATGGGAAACGTCAATTTTGCCTGCTCAGACTGGATGTCCAAATCTGGACGGCCGTTTCGATTCACGTCCACGGCGTGTTCGAACTGCTCCAGAGGATAGAGTTGGGTGCTTTTCCTTGAATGTCTTCCTCGCAGATGATTTTTGTACATGCATGGCTGCTGCCCGCTGCGGTCTCGGGCCCGAGTTTCCAGGCGCTGCAGGTCGCGTTTCGACCTTTTTTCGTGGCAGTGAACTGTCCATGGACATCTCCGTGTTTACCTCGTCGTCGTCTTCCAAAAGACCTGTCTCCAGCACGGCTCGCTGCCACTCCATCCACGGTACGCCCATCTGGCGCTGTTGCAGCAGTCGATCGACAGCAGCCAGCCGGTCTTGCCCCTTGCCAATCTCCGACCCGGGACGCTCACGGGCTTTGTTCTTGAGTAGGGCGACGCGGTTCTCCAGCGCCTCGATCTGCTGCAGGTGGTAATATTCGTACTCGACCCACGTCTCGAGCCGTGTCTGCTCGCCAGGGTCTGCGCGTATGTGCACAGCACTAGATAGGCTGTGACGCTGCCGGCATTCGCGTATTTTATCTTCGAGATCCTTCAGGGCTTGGGGCTGTGAGCAGTTCTTGCGGTTCTTCTTTTGGAAGTCCAGAAAGTTGGCCCAGTCCTGCCGTTGCGGGCCGAAAGACATCCACATATTCTCGTTGAACAGATACGAGAACGTCCAAAAGTATAGCGCCGCATCTCTGTAGGCCTCCTTCCGTTCTGGGTGGCTTTCATAACAGGATGGATGGACATAGGCGTCCAAGTTGTGGCAGGCCAAGTTCTGAATATGTGCTTTTTGTTGGGCGCGTCTGGGTTCGGTGGGTGCCCCGACAAGGGATTCTGAGGGATTGGGTGGCCATTTCGACTGAAGTTTTCTTGAACAAGAGTTAGCAATTGATGTTGCAAATGCAGTAAAGGTCAAGAGGAGAGAAGATGGGCTTACTGGAGAGCGAATTGCAATGCCATGGTGTCGAGGGCATAGCCGGTTTCGTCGTCTTGCCTGGGTCTGTCAGTGTGTGATTTAAGTGGCACAGGATACAAGTGACTCCTACCTCAGCCGCGCAACGATACCTTCTTTCTGCTCGCTCGACAGCGATCTGAGGTGTGGGATCCTGACCACTCTTTCCTTATGTCAGCAAGATCCCGCCCGACGCAAAGGGAACGCGGTGCTTACTTGAAAGGCCCATAGTGCAGTACCGTTTTCTTGGCGTATATATCTTCCACTGACAGGCGATCCATCACGAGGACGAGGTGCTATGGTATAGGTTTTGTGGTGTAAACAGCAGTGCTACAGTGCTGAGAAATCCGTGTACTCTTGTTTGGATTGATTTGTTGACAGAAGCACGTGACTACGCGAAGCAAATGGGTCCTGGGCTGGCAATGGTGCGGGACAGCGACGCAAGACTTCTTTAATTTGGACAACTACAGTACTCTGACATAGTACTTGTTACTCGAGAGATGGTCCTCCACATCAAGTAATGTTTGCAAAGACGGCACAAACAGTGCAGGCAGATCAAGAGAGAAAGGCCAACTTTTGTGTGGTCACGTGACCTGGCCGAGATATTGTCCATTGAGTTTATAAACTCGACTCGAAAGTATTTCTGAGGGTCTGCAGTGAAACTGCGTCCATCTTTTCTTGTGTTCAGATGGTGGTGATGCCATAGCCAGGTCCTGGTTCTGGCCCATACCGAGGACATTGCGTTCGATATCCCGTCCCACGTGACTGTCTTTGGACACACGGAATCCTGGGAGGGTGTCGTCGATCGACAAGCGAAATGAGGCTGCCGAGTGTTTTTCCGACGTCATCTATGCAGCAGGTCTAACCGTACATAGTATTCTCCACGACAATGAACATGCCACCACCTTTGAGTTCTAGGCTCGAGCATCGTCAAAATATGCGGATCGGTACCGTTGAACGGGTGCAGACTGACTCATGGGCTTCCGAGTGGTCTTGCCAATCACCCTGCAGAGTTGTAATATCTGCGATGAACATGCCAGCTCAGATGATCGACATGGTGCTGCCCGGGCCAAGGGCGGCCACACTGAATGTGACACGTTTCCGTATGTTGATGTTGATGCCTAGTT
Source organism: Dryadomyces quercivorus (assembly GCA_002778125.1). Classification (NCBI taxonomy): domain Eukaryota; kingdom Fungi; phylum Ascomycota; class Sordariomycetes; order Ophiostomatales; family Ophiostomataceae; genus Dryadomyces; species Dryadomyces quercivorus. Next base: position 1,816,252 of record PCDE01000014.1, read on the forward strand.
TCAGATATTACGAGGATTCCACAGGGTAATTGCCAGGCTTCCCGTCGTTATGCGCAGGTGCAGTGCTGCGCCAAATGGCAAGCAATTGCATATGCAATGCAGGGCATTCGCGGCCGCCTAGTGACTCAACGTTTGTTGTACCAGTGACCGCCTCGGAAACGCGGTTTACCTGCCGGTCAAGTATGCGTGACACCAAACAAGGGACATGATAGGCGTGAGTCATCTATTGGATGCAACTGCAAAATTTTATACCATCGCATTCGCCTGTACGAAGAAGACAAAACACACACGGCAGGAAAGGCACCAGATATCTTACGTTTGTTAGGAGGGGTAAAGATACGGAGTACAATAGGGGTGCCACTTTTTTCGGTGTACTTATTCTGCCCTACGGGCAGTAAATGACAAACGAACGGCAAAAATACTGCAAACTTGCTTGTCATTCGAATCTGAGCATCAACTGAAACCCGATTTTATTATGTCTTCTCGAGGCGGTCGCGGTGCACGTGGAGGCGGAGGCGGCGGCGGAGGTGGTCGAGGAGGTTATTCTCAAGGAGGTAGAGGCGGTGGAGGAGGAGGAGGAGGAGGTTATTCTCAAGGAGGAAGAGGAGGCGGCAGTGGAGGATATGGCAGCTATGGTCGAGGAGGAGGAGGAGGCGGCGGCGGAGGCGGCGGTGGTGGCGGTGGTGGCTACGGAGGTTACAATCGAGGAGGAGGAGGTGGAGGTGGAGGAAGAGGCGGATCTTTTGGTGGAGGAGGCGGTGGGCCTAGCACGGCGGCGATCATGGGACCCGCTCCTCCGCCGGATGCCAATGTCACCAAAATCGAAAATGCTCTCCAGCAGGCCAAGGGAGGCAAGGTGATTGCGGAGGCAACCTCTCCTCCACGTCCTGGCTACGGCACGAAAGGCCAGTCGGTCACTCTCTGGGCCAACTATGTCGTCCTGAACACAGCTCCGAAGCTTGTGCTCTACCGCTACGACATCTCTGTGTCGCCCGAAGTGACGGGAAAGAAGCTGACGCAGGTCATCCGTCTTCTGTTGGACACCCCAGAGCTGGCTCCCAGCAAGAAGGACATTGTCACCGACTTCAAGTCGACGCTGATCTCGCGGACCAAGCTTGCGGATCAGACCATTCCCATCCAATACCGGAACGAAGGCGAGGATGAGCCTGCTGCGAGAAGCACCCTGTACCAGGTGAAGGTTCTCTTCACGAACACGCTGTCGGTCTCGGACCTGCTCGAGTACCTGACGTCGACCAACATCTCAGCCCAGTACGACGACAAGCTGCCGATGATCCAGGCATTCAACATCTTCTTGAACCACTACGCGAAGACGTCCAAGGATCTTGCCACCATCGGCTCGTCCAAGATCTTCAAGATCAATGATCCGTCCAGCACGTTTCCCCTCGGAAACTGCCTCACGGCCATCCGAGGCTTCTTTGCCAGCGTGCGCGTGGCGACGGCTCGCGTGCTTGTCAATGTCAACGTCAGCCTCGCGGCGTTTTACGACTCCGGCCCGCTGGAGCAGATGATTATGAACTTCGGGCCCCAGAGAGGCGTGTACAACCTGGAGAAATTCCTCAAGCGGCTTCGCGTTCGCACGACCCATCTCAAGGAAAAAAAGAACAAGGCCGGCCAGGTCATTCCCCGAGTCAAGACCATCTTCGGGCTCGCCAATAAGAATGATGGCCATCAGCTGGAGCATCCTCCGCGCATCCAAAAGTTCGGTGCAGGTGCCAAGGACGTCCAGTTCTGGCTGGACAGTCCCCAGACGGGATCGTCTGCTCCTGCGGCAGGGCCGTCGGGACAGAAGAAGGGCAAGGGAGGCAAGAAGCAACAGCAGCCTGCGGCGGCGGGTGGCGGCGGCGGACAGTACATTTCCGTCTACGACTTCTTCGTTAACAGTAAGTTTACGTTTGTGGTATTTACGTGCCAAACTAACACATATTCACAGCCTACGGCATTCGCATTGCCCATCCAGAGATACCGATCGTCAACGTTGGCAACCGCGAAAACCCAACGTATCTTCCAGCTCAAGTCTGTGAAGTCCTCCCCGGGCAGCCTGCCAACGCCAAGCTGGACCCGAGCCAGACCCAACAGATGATTCGTTTCGCCGTTCGCCGGCCGGGCGAGAATATGACCACCATCGTGAGCCAGGGGCTCCAGACTGCGGGCCTTACGGCGACAAACCCGTTGCTGGTAAGATGCTGCTTCATGTTTGTACGAGTATGTTGCCTACCATGCTAACTTTCTGCAGGGCCAATTTGGGATGTCCGCATCGTCCAGCCTGATTACCGTTCCGGGAAGAGTGCTAGCCAACCCCCGAGTTGTCTACAAGCAGAATAAGCAGGCGTTCATGATGTCGGGCGGCTGGAACATGGTGCCTCGCAACGCTCCGAGTCTCAAGTTCAGCACGGGGGGTGCCATGCAGAGGTGGGCATGCCTGTTCATTGAGCTGCCGGGGTATCCGCGTGCGCACGTCTTCAGCCAAAGCGCCCTGACCGAGATCCTGGGCCGTTTCGCCGCCGTACTCAAAGATACGGGCATCGGGACCGGCACACAATTGGCACCGCAACACCTGCGTCTGAACGGCACCGACGACCCACAGCTGGAAAATACGTTCAAGAAGGCGGCGACGGCGGTGCAGCTGCTGTTCATCATTCTGCCGGACACGCCCATCCCGCTGTACAACCGCATCAAGCAGCTGGGTGACGTTAAGTACGGCATCCACACCATCTGCAGCGTCGGCTCCAAGCTGGCCAAGCCCAACGGCCAAGACCAGTACTTCCGCAATGTCGCCCTCAAGTTCAACCTCAAGCTGGGCGGCAACAACCACCAGGTCGAGGCAGGGCGTCTGGGCCTCGTGGCCGAGAACAAGACCATGGTCGTCGGCATCGACGTGACCCACCCGTCGCCGGGCTCGTCCAAGTTAGCGCCCAGCATCGCTGGCATGGTTGCCAGCATCGACAACAACCTCGGCCAGTGGCCGGGCGTGCTGAGCATCCAGGACACGGCCCGTAAGGAGATGGTCTCGTCCCTGAAAGACATGCTCAAGTCGCGTCTGCACCTGTGGAAGACCAAGGGAAAGCACGCCAGCCTGCCGGAGAACATCCTCGTCTACCGCGACGGCGTCTCCGAGGGCCAGTACCAGCTCGTCGTCGACGTCGAGCTGCCGCTGCTGCGCGAGGCCTGCAAGGAGGTCTACCCGCCCGCCGACCAGAAGCGCGGACTGCCGCGCCTGTCCGTCATCATCGTCGGCAAGCGCCACCATACGCGGTTCTACCCAACGCAGGACGGTGATGCCGATAGATCCGGCAACACCAAGCCAGGCACTGTCGTGGACCGCGGCGTCACCGAGGCTCGCATGTGGGACTTCTTCCTGCAGGCGCATGCGGCGCTGCAGGGCACTGTCCGCCCCGGACACTACGTCGTCCTGCTCGACGAGATCTTCCGTCAGCGCTACGGCGCTGCTGGGGGAGACATGAACGTGGCCGATCGTCTGCAGGACATCACGCAGAGCATGTGCTACGTGTTTGGCCGTGCCACTAAGGCCGTCAGTCTCTGCACGCCCGCCTACTATGCCGACATCCTCTGTGAGCGGGCGCGCTGCTATCTCAGCAACGTGTTCGATTCCCCGTCCAACTCAGCCACGCCGTCGCTCGCCGGCAGCATGGCCGGCCTCAACCTTGGGCCTTCCCAGCAGGACGTGATGATCCACGCCAACCTTCGTGACACCATGTTTTACATGTAAAAGTGTCTGGACCAAGCTCTTTCTATTCTCAATCTTCTCGATCTTTCTTTCTTTCTATGCTCATTCAACATGACATATCCGTTCCATAGTAACAGAATACAATACACGATGTTTTCTGAAATTGGACCTCGCGTAAACAGTTCAATACAATCTCCGAATTCCGTTGTTGGGAATTTCCTAATCCGTATACACACACGCTCATGCATGTCTGGCTTAGCCACAGAGCCTCTTTGCACGTCCCATTGGCTGCCGGCAAAGTCTTCCTGCCCACCCGTGGAAGCACGTGTCGGGTGCTTCAGGGATGGTCACCTTATGCCAGCACGGAGTATGGAATGCTCCGATTCCTTCTCTGTACCCCGAACTCCGTAATATATGGCTATATTACAGGGTTATTACCCCAGTCCCCATGAAAACAGAATTGTCGTCTGGTCGGGCTCTAGAACAGTCCGAGTGCATAAATTTATGGGTCTGTCTACAGTTTCTCGTATACGAACAGTTCATTCCTTCTGTAGAGTAGTATCCCTACATGTTCATGCATCGTATTGTCAGTAGTTTCGCAGGACTTTATGTGCAAGGTGTATGGAGTACCGCCTACTTGGTTCGTCTGGCTGCACCCCGGTTGGGCACACCTTAAATCCTTCATAGTAACATACCTATGGATCTATAAAAGTGACTGGTCGCCCTTCTAGAACCGACAGTCTCTGTCTCTCGACAGTTCATTCATTCTGAAAAAAGAAAAGAACGGAAAAGAACAGAAAAGAACAGAAAATGCTCGTCTCTCTTGCTCTTGGGCTCAACTTGGTCGGGTTCGCCTCCGCCGCGGACATCTGGCTTACGCTGCCGCCCACACCCGATCTCCCATCACCAATCACCACCGATACAACGCCCATCAATGGAGTGAACCTGTGGATGCAGAAATACAATGAACAAGCCGGAGTTGTTCCTGTCGTCATGGATCACGGCGGCCTGGGCTACTCGGCATACTTTGCCTCTGTCATCCAAGACCTCATCGACCTTGGATATTATGTCATTGCTGTTGATCGACGTGGCCACGGCCGCTCGACCTTTCTTGACGACGACGTGTTCACGTACGACGACATGGCTGTCGACATTGCCGACCTGCTGGCAATTCATAATGTTGCCGAATACGACGTCGTCGGGTGGTCGGACGGCGCCATGACAACGCTAGCGGCACTCATAAACAGCACGTTGACGCTACCAATTCGTCGTGCCTTTGTTTTTGGGGGCGCTGCTCACCCCGAAGACTCCAATGCGACCTTTTCTGACACGGCCATCTACTCCGAGTTTGTCAGCCGCTGCGCTGTCGAGTACCCCGAGCTGCAGCCCCAGGCGAACTTCACAGAGTTTGCTATCAAGGTGGGCACCATGGAGGCGACACTGCCGCAGTTTAGCGACTCACAGCTGGGGAGCATCGACGGAAGCAAGGTGATCATCGTGGGCGCCGAGCACGAAGAAGCCATCAACCTGGATGTGCCTGCGAAGCTGCATGCGGCCATTCCTGGCAGCTCGCTGCAGATTCTCACTGGAGTCAGCCATTTTGCCCCTTTGCAGGATCCCACGCAATTCTCCAAGGCGGTCGATGCATTTTTGTCGAGTTAAGCTGTAGGATAGAACACGTGATAGAAATGAGACTGCTGAGACTTCTCTCTTGAAGTAAAAGTTGTGCACTAATTATACAAGGATTAATATGCACTAATGAATTATGCACGAAGATCTGCTTACCTAATCACTATGGATCCGCACAGATCGCGTCGGATGGTCTGTGCACGAAAACGCGCAGACGCGTTTGGAGGGCGGAATCGCGAGTGTCGCGTCTCGTGTATAGTGGTTCGTCGATTTTGCGCGCTCTTTCCCTCATTTCAAAGTATCCCCTGCACATCCACATGCTCCTCCCTTTTGTACTCCATACCAACTGCCCTCTTTTTTCGCAAGTTCATGCTTCCTTCCTCTTAACTTGTTCTATACCCATACATTGGTAGTTCCTTCCCAACACACATTCATTTTTTCTGCATTGTACTCGTCATTCCTTCCCTGTTTACCAAAACTTTCATCATGACCGTGGCATCTCTGGGAAAGCGCAGCCGGGTCTCCCACGAAGGTAAGAACGAGCATTTAGTCTCCTATTTTGGACTCTTGAATTTCTCGACAGATTTTTCTAACTCAGCCAAGATCCCGAGCTTCCTCTCAAGCGAGCACGACGCCAAACACGCAGCTTTGTGGTGATCAACGACGAGAACCAGGACCCGAAGAATGTCTCTTTTGAAGACGCTCTCTCAGCCGACATTTCAGCAGCGAGCCTAAACACACCCAAGAAGAGGTTACACGTTGACTTGGAATGCGCACCTTCGTCATCTCCAGCAAAATCTGCTGCTCCTCTCACTCCGTCGACGCCTCGTTTCCGCAATGGCCTGGCCGACAGAAAATCATCGGTGGCCGCAGGCACCTCTGGCACACCACCAAGCACGCCGGCCACGCCGCGCCATCGTGTTATGTCGGTAGGGAGACTCTCGCGACGAATGACACCACACGGAGCAGTCGGCACGCCTCGAACGCCCATGACGCCGGCGGCACACCAGACGGTTTATCACAAGGCACGGCAATTGTTTGCGCGCAGCGCTGGGTCTGGAGCCTTGGTTGGACGGGACGACGAGCGAACGCGGTTGAACAACTTTCTCCATGAGCATTGCAGCACGAAGACGGACAAGAAGACGAGCAGCAGTGGCTGTCTCTATGTCAGCGGACCGCCAGGGACGGGCAAGAGCGCCATGGTGACAGAGATGACTGATGAAGCCTGCACAAAGATGGCGGGCGTGCGCAAAGCCTACATCAACTGCATGAGCATACGATCTTCCAGCGACCTGTACGGCACTCTGCTACGGCTGCTTCTGAACGGAGACGGGGAGGCAGAGGAGGCGGAGGTGGTGGACATGCCGGAAATGGATGCCATCAGCGCTCTGCAGGCACTCTTTTTCCCGAAGAAAGGGAAGAAGGCAGCCGATGCCGCTTCTGCTGCCGAGACGTACCTGGTGGTCCTCGACGAGATCGATCATATTGTGACGCTCGATCTCGAGAGCCTGTATCGGGTGGTGGAGTGGTCGATGCTGAAGGGATCGCGGCTTGTGCTGGTGGGCATTGCCAACGCACTGGACTTGACGGACCGGTTTCTACCGCGTCTGAAGTCTCGCAACCTGCGGCCGGAGCTGCTCCCGTTTCTGCCATACACGGCGCCGCAGATCAAGAACATTCTCATGACCCGTCTACGAAGCTGCCTGCCAGAAGACACCACAGCGTCGGCCGATTTTCTCCCCTTCTTTCACCCGGCTGCCCTCGAACTCTGCTCGCGCAAGGTATCGAGCCAGACGGGCGATCTGCGCAAGGCCTTTGAGATTCTACGACGGGCACTGGACCTCGTGGAGACGGAAGCCAAGGAGAAGTACATGAACGAGGTACGCGAAGCGGCAGGGCTTACGATGACGCCGACGAAGAAGCAACCGTTGGGAGAGAACAGGAACCTGGCATCACCAGGCAGGACGGCACCGGCGGGGATGGCGACTCCGTCATCTTCAGGATGGCATGCATGGGCAAAGAGCCTCACGGTGGAGACGGCACCCCGGGTGTCGATCAGCCATCTCAACAAGGTCACAGCGGCGGCATTTGGCAATGGAGCCCAGCAGCGGCTGCGGACACTGAATCTGCAACAGAAGGCGGCACTTTGCGCACTGATGGCGCTGGAAAAGTGGAACAGGGAGCAGCACGCACGCAGTCTGCAGACGACGCCGTCTGCGAAGCTGTCGAAGTTGACCAAGGCGCCCCGTGGCGGGCCAAGGACAGCCGGGGTCAAGGCAGGACGTGGCGGTGGGAGTGCAGCACCGTCGGTGAAGATGTTGTTCGACACATACTGCAAGATGTGTCGATGTGATGCAGTGCTGCATCCCCTGTCGAGTTCGGAGTTCCGGGAAGTTGTGGGCAGCTTGGAGACCCTGTCGTTGGTGACAGCGGTGGATGGGCGGACAGGATCGTTTGCGGTGTTGCAGGCAACGCCTGGTGGACGACGGGGGCCTCGGAGCGGCACGGCGGTGTCGGGGGTGGCAGGGGACGAAAAGCAAGTGGCCAGCTGTGTAGGGGAGAAGGAGCTGCAGCAAGCACTGGAAGGGCCGGGAGCAGACATTTTGCGCAGCATTCTGAGTGGAGAGGCATTGGATTAAGCGTTTTGATTGGTTACTTGTGGAACATTCGGCATGTATGGGATATGACAGCATTGACCAAGGAGTTTTGTTGGGCGATAGACGAAGTAATACTCCGTATTTCATAAGCACGTCCATTTGAGGAAAGCAGTGGGAATGAATAAAAGCAGCCAATGGAGAGGAATAGCGCAGGGCGGCAATGCCAGGAACGGCGGCAGACGGGCGGCACAGTCCCGTAGAGCAACTTTGAGACATTCATCAAACACCGGCAGCGATTACGTAGGCGCATTTTACGGACTAAAGAGTCCGACCCCACCCACAGAAGGCGCCGCAACGGCGTAGTGGAAAACTCGTATTATAAGATGTAAAGTAAACCCCGCTAGCTTATAGGGGCTGAGGCTGGGGAATTCCCCCCCTCCCCCCCAAAGCCAAGACGGATGGCTTTTCGCCCTCGATTCCCTTTTGCTCGCATTTTTTTCCTTTACGCATTTGCTTCCCCACCGAAAACGCCAACAGGGGACCAGGACAGCCTTGGCAGCGCGCAGCATATGTAACGAACCGGAAAGCGAGGAAACACGTGGTGCCGAGAGAAGGTAGACAACAGTGCAGCTCTGCATTTGAGAGCAAAGGATTGGGGAAGAAAAAAAAGGTGAAAAAGAAAAAAGGTAAAAAAGAAAAAAGGTAAAAAGAAAAAAAAGAAAAAAGAAAAGGGAAAAAAATAAAGGAAACTAACGACACGAAACGCCAGAAAGCGGAAAACACGAGAACCAGACGGTATCTGGCAGCGGTCGACAGCAGTCGGCAGTTGGCCTTCCAACTTTGCTCCCTTCTCCTAATTCCTCCGCCTCTGCCGCCCTGTCGTCGTCCTCTCTTCCAATGAGTGGCTCGGGCGCGCCGTCGCCGTCGGCCGTCGTCCGACCGGCATCCACGACGGCGACGGCGACAGGGATGAGAGTCACAGGAGCAGCATCGACAGCGGCTGGCTCGGCAGCGACAGCGACAGCGACAGCGACAGCGACAACAGCGAGCGAGACGAACACGACGACGGCTGCCATCCTCGGCCCCCCTCCCCCTTCGGCGCCTCCAGCACGCCGACGCTCGTTTTTTTCCCGACTGGCCTTTCCGCTGCGGCCACCAGCGCGCTCCATTGTCGATTTCCACGTTCGCCCGACCGAGCCGCATCGAAAATACGTGGCCGGAGACCACGTGCTGGGCGCGGTGGTCGTGGCGGTTGTCAAGCCGTTGCGCATCACCCATCTGACAGTGTCGTTGCGCGGGCTCGTGCGCGTGTTCAAGGACCCCAACGCGGCGTCGGCCGCCGAGAGCGCGCCTTTTTACGTGACCGCCCCCGACCGGTCCATGTCCACCGCGTCCTCCCTGCTCGGCAATGGCAACGCCGTCCTCTTCCGCGACGAGGTCGTCCTCTGCGGCGCCGGCCGGCTAGAGCCCGGGCGCTACGAGTTTGGCTTCGAGCTGATCTTTCCCCCCGAGGGCCTGCCAAGCAGCATCGATGTGGGTTTCAGCCTTTCCCCCGGCCCTCCTCCTCTCCTCTTCTCCTCTTCTCCCACTAAACCTCCGCCCCCAGTTCGAACGCGGCTCCATCGCGTACGTGATCACGGCCACCCTGACTCGGCCGACCGGCCCGTCTCCGACACAGTCCTGCGAGCGCAAGGTCTTCCTCGTCGATCCCGTCGACGTCGGCGCCGTCGCCAAACCGCTGCCGCGCACCATCTCCCTCGAACCCATCTCGAAACGGTCCAAGAGACGCAAAATCGTCGTCACACAACAGCCGCTGGCCTCTGCCGCCAACGCCACCGCCACCGCCACTTCCCCTGTCACGGCCGCAGCCGCTGCTGCAGCCGCAGGTATCGCCACCTCGACACCCCCCCATTCTCCCCTCGACGCCACCCTTGCCCTGTCGGACCGCGGCAGCAGCAGTCACGAAGGTGCATCCGCCGCCGACACGGCCGCAGCTGGCGGACCGGTGGCCTCGCGCAGCCCCGCGCCGACCGACTTCCGCAGCGAGATCAGCACCGAGAGCGTGGCCAGCGGCGGCACGAGCGTGAGCGGCAGTGGCAGTGGCAGCGGCAGCGGGAGTGGTGCTCTGGGCGGTGGAGGCAGCGGCAGCGGCAGTGGAAGCAGAAGCGGCAGCGGCAGTGCCGCCGGCGCCACGGGCGCCGTTCGCCTGACAAGCCCCAACCGCGCGTCCCATGCCGCCACGGCAACGGCCGGCAGCAGCCACGACGAGCGGACCATCACGGCCACGATCGAGCTTCTCAAAGGCGGCTGTCTGCCGGGCGACTTTGTCAGCGTCAAGGTGTCGGTGCAGCACGTCAAGCGCATTAAGAGTTTGCACGGCGTCGTCGTCACGCTCTACCGCCAGGGCCGCATCGACTCGGCACCCCCGGCGGCGCTGTTTGGCGGTGAGGACCACGGGCCGGGCGCCGCAGACGCCCACGCCGAGAGCAGCGAGCAGGCAGACGTTCCTGCGGGCGGCGGCGGCAGTGGCGGCAGCGGCGGTGGCGGCAGCCGACTGGCGCGCCGACATAAGCAGCGGCAGCTGAAGCACCAGCAGAAGCAGCAGCAAAAACAGCAGCAGAAAAGCCAGCCGCAGCAGCCACCGCCGACGCAGTCGCCGGGCGGCGCCGACAAGGCGGCCGAGCAGCAGCACGACCACTACTACCCCAAGTCCAAGGCAGGCCTCAGCGGTCTGTCGCTGACGTCTGCGAGCTCGTGCAGCGTCTTCCGCAAGGACCTGTCCCAGTCCTTCAGTCCGCTGATCATCGACCCGCGCACGCTGCAGTCGAGCGTCACGGCGTCTGTGCGCGTGCCCGAAGACGCTTTTGCCACCATCAAGGGCGTGCCCGGCGACATGATCAGCTTCAAGTACCAGCTCGAGGTCATTGTCGACTTGGGCGGCAAGTTGGCCTCCCTGCTGCAGTCGGGCAGCGGCCAGGGCGGCTCCGGCGCGGCCGGAGGCAGTGGCGGCGGCGGCAGCGGCGCGCCCAGCCTGGGCGGCTTTGACGGCATCTCCTTTGGCGAGAACGCGTCGCCCATCTTCCGCAGCGGCGGCAGCACCATCAGCAGCCATCTGGTGGACACCGACCCGCTGCGGCGCCAAAAGGGCGTCATCTACGTCGCCTTTGAGGTCGTCGTCGGCACCACCGACAGCGACCGTCAGCGACGCCGCGCGCTCACCCGCCTGTCGGCGTCTGACGAGCTGCCATCGCCCCTACAGCAGCAGCAACAGCAACAACAACAGCAACAACAACAACAACAGTCACCACCAACCCGACCGCTTCCACCCCAACAACCATCCTCTCAACCGCCGCCCTTTCCCCAGGAGGAACACCCCGACCACTGGTACCCCGAAGACCGCAAAGACGGCCACCCACAGTCCCCCGCCACAGCCGGTCCTTCTGGCAGCGCACACCAGCCACTGTCGCCACCACCACCACACGGTGGCTATCTTCCCCCTCCTCTGGGTCCTCCGCCTGTCCGCGCCCCCGAATACGTACCCACGCCGGCCATGGTGGCCGCCGCATCCGGCATGTCCGAAAAGGACCGTCTCCGACTCGCCGAACAGCGTCTGCTGCCGAGCCAGCCAGACGGGCCCAGCGAACCACCCGCCAGTGGCAGCGGCAGCGCCAGTGCCAACGCTACTCCCTCGGCCCCCCCGGCTGCTGCCCTGGAAGCCGGCCCCTATGTTCCTTCCTATAGCCAGTCTGGACCGTCCGCACCACCCTTTGCGGAGTCGGCATCGCCCGTGGAGGACAAGCAGGAACTCGAACGCCGTCGGTTACTGGCAGAAGCGAGCGCGCCGCCCGACTTTCCCGACGACTGTGACTATGGTCGGGCCACGGCCAGCGGCAGCGGCAGCGGCAGTGGCAGCGGCGGCGGCGACAGCAGCAGACCACCCCAGGCCCCGTCCGCCCCCACAGCGCCGGACGAGAGCCAGGGCGGCGACGAGACGCCGTATGCGCCTGTGGTTCCGGCCGCCGAAGCCGTCGACGGCGACTGGAACTACGGGGACGAGCAAAACTATGGATCCCACTATGCCTACGGCCCCGAAGACAACGCAGCGCCAGGCAGCTCCAGCCGAACAGCAGCAGCCGCATCGGCAGCCGCAGTGGCCGTGGCAAGAGCCGGCAAGCAGCCGGCAGACGAGCCACTGCCGCGGTACGAGCGATGAGACCACGAACGCGATCGAGCTCTTTACCATTTTGTTCTTTGTTTTTGTTATTTTATATAAAGGGGCCAGCGTGCATGCATTGAGCGATACCAAAGTACGAGCGAAGAATGGGTTCTGTTCCCATTGCCTATAATAGCAAAAAATGCCAGGATAGAGTTTGAATGTTTGTAACCAAAACAACCGAAGAGAGCACGCACAATTCCTGCCAGCTCTATGCCAAAACGTGATGCAACAACGCCCGACTCCACGAGCCCAGAAAGGACGCAAAACGGCAGAAAAAAAGAAAAGAAAAAAGAAAAATACAGGCCGTTGAGACAGATGAAACGGCCCGACACGATTCCCAGGGGTGCATCACGTGACGTGCGGTGCTAGAAACAAAAATACAGAAATACCCGAATCCCAAAATAAACAACTCCAAACGACTCCGAAACATGGCACGCTACCCCTACACCTTGCCCATTGTCGATCCCTGTCGCTGGCTGGCGCTGCTGCTGATGACGGTATTGCTATCGCCGTCGACGGCCGGATCGTACTCGACCGGACGAAGCCCATTGACGCCTGCAGTCGTCGGAATGACCGTGGGCGACTTGATGGACACCTGCTTGCCGGTGAAGCCTTCTTCCAGGTCGTCAAGGTCGTCGAGCTCTTCGTCCTCGTCGCGCAGGTCGCCACTGGACTCGTCGTCGCCGTCGGTGCCGCGGTCGTCGTGGGGGTGGTGCGAGTGGTGCTGGGGGTCTTCGCGATCACTTTCCGACAGCGCGTCATAGTCGCTGTGGTCGGGCTCGCCATCCTGCCGCTTGATGTAGCTGTCGATGATGTAGTACTGCAGGCCGTTCATGATGAGCGGGAACAGCATCATGACAAACACAATCTGCACCTGCTCGTTGCCTTCGGTCCAGCCGAGCGCCCAGTCGCCGACGCGCGAGATCCACGGACACGCCAGAAAGATGATGAGCACGCACACCTTCATGCCCAGCAGCCCGCAAAAGTAGAGCATGCTCTGCTTCAGCCACCACCAGGCCCGCGGCGGCTGGCCATAGTGGCCCGACCGGATGGACTCGAGCGGCTGTCCCAGCGGCGTGTGCGCCACAATCGCTGTCGTCAGCCGCAGCAGCACAATCAGGATCGGAATGCCGACGGTCGTGTCAATGGCCAGGTTCAGCAGGTAGAAGGAGCACGGATTGGGTGCGTAGGAGTCGTCGTCGTGGCCACCGCTGCCACCGCTGCCGTCCTCGGACGTGCGGCTGCCGAGAGCCCGCGCCACGGTTGCCGCCGCCGCAGCCGCCTCGACGGAGAACCGGCCGGACGTGAGGAGGGAGAGGAAGACGTTGGACATGTGGACCAACACGGACCCAAACACCTGCTTGGACGCGTCAAAGAACCACACCTTGACGGGCCGCTGTGGCCGTTCGCGCCACCGCTTGAAGACCAACGACAGCAGGGCCAGCGCGCCGAGACCCAGCTGTACAAAGATGGCAAAGGGGCCCATGAGGCGACACTCGCCGTCGGCCGTGGCCGTGGGTGGCCGAGACCCCGATGGCGGAGGCCGCTCGTGGTCAAAGGAGACGTCGTGTGGCGGTGCATCGCCCTGCTCGGGAGCCGCAGTGGGCGCGGCGACAGGTTCCGTCATGGTCACGACGACAAAGTCGTCCAGGTCGTCATGGGATTCTGTGGCCGTCGTAGGGCCAGGGGCATCGGGGCCGACGGTCTGGATCGAAAAGGGCGCCTTATCGGCGGCCAGAGCAGCCCGTCGTGGCAGGGCGGGCGAGAGAGGAGAATAGGCGCGGGGGAAGGTCGTAGGAGCAGCAGCAGCGGCGGCAGCAGCATGCAGCATGGGTCGGTCGATCACGGCCCGGCCAAGGGCATGGGCATGGCCCAGCACGTGGCCTAGATTGGCCGCCATTCAGGGCGAGTATCGGGATGGAAGAAGGCAGAGGGGAGGCTCAACCACGGCTCGACGGACAAGAGACGGAAGAAGAATTCGAAAGAGGAGAAAAGGGGTGGTGGCCGAGGAAATAGTGTAGGAGGAAGAGCACGGCGTAAAAAAGCTCGACTTCAGACGTGATACATGGCGACGGGGGGACGAGCATGCGGCGGACGAGCCATGGGCTGTTGCGTTGTTTCGTCTTGCTCCGCTGACGGGGGATTTGTAGGATGACGAAGCGGGTCAAACGGGCTCCTGCATTAGCGGAATTTAGTAAGTCCGGATCCCATACCGTCGCAGCGCTACCTTGGCGCCAAGGATGGCCCTTCCCCTGAAGTCTAACCTTAATTCTGGCCACCCAATACGAGCTGGTAATCTCGTCGTGATCCAGTCCTAATAACCTCCTATTCAAGCCCCTCTGAACGATCGCCCAGACACAGCAGACAGTCCGCTGCCGCAGGAAAGCAGTCGTGGTTATTGGCGTCACGTGACCTCTCCTCTCGGGCAGCGGCCGGGTCGAGCCCAATCCACGGGGCCGACAGGTGGCGAATCAACTGCTGGCTGTGGGCCAGGATGCAAGAAACAGCTGGACACAGACTGTGGAGTGCGGAGCACACAATAGGTCTCGGCCTCGTTCCTCGTTCCTCGTTCTTCGCTCTCGCGGGCGTGCTCTAGACGCGGCTTGAGCACGGGATCCGCAGAGTCAGAAGATCACAGACACAGCCGCAGCCAGCATCGAACTGTCTGGCTGGCAGGTCTTACGAGCACGAGACGCAGTACGGAGTACTCCGTATTCCAAATCCTCGTGCATGGCATGGAGTACTCCATACGGCTCCTCCCGCTGACATCTTCACCGCTTCCAGTCTCCTTTTCTCTCGAATTTCCACATCCACTCAAACTCTTGCAATTTCCCAACTGGATACAAGCGCCTCTGACTTTGTCATGCCGTTGCAACATTATCCCTATTCTTAGCGATTCCATCATTTGCATCGTGCTCCTATGGTTAAGTTTAACTCTGAACTCCATATTTTTGGGATGGTGGCCGAGAAGAACAATCTTATTTTCTTCCTGCGAATGAGGCTCTGGTTCGACTTCAATCTTACCCCGGATATTTTTGGATAAATTGTCCTATCCAGGCTCTCGGCACAGGGTTTGCCGACCAATCCAAGGAGTGCGGCGTTTTTCATAATAGTTTATTTTCCTGCTGCAGATCGGCATTGCATCCCGGTTCGAGACAAGACCCACAAATGCTTGTCAAAATGCAGGGTACACGTAAACTGTACGTCCGTACATCTTCCGGCAACTTCTTCACGCCCTGTCATAGTTTACATGGTTAACACATTGACGAGCAATAAAATGAATTACTTACTTTCATTTCAAAAGCTCTGTATTAAGACACTACGTATCCAGGAGAAACGAACTCTCCATGTCTGACTGGACCTTTAATCGTGAAACACATCTCACCGAGTATTTAAATGATAAAATCTTTCATTTGTAGTTGTACGT
This sequence comes from Dryadomyces quercivorus, assembly GCA_002778125.1. NCBI lineage: Eukaryota > Fungi > Ascomycota > Sordariomycetes > Ophiostomatales > Ophiostomataceae > Dryadomyces > Dryadomyces quercivorus. Next base: position 1,831,827 of record PCDE01000014.1, read on the forward strand.
CGTCAGTGGAATGTTTTCCGTGTTTGTAAAGATTGTGTGATGCACGGACCATGTAGAGTGTCTTCGTTGCTCCCATGGCTCCTTCCTGAACCAACTCGTTGGATGTCTCCTTTTCCAAAGTAATGACGACATCTTTGGACATCTTTTCTTCAAACATCAGCATTACACAGTATAGCAACATTGAATGGTTTCAGGCCTTCCACCATGGTGTTCTGCAGCGTGCCCCACTGGATTGACACTGGCGAATTCATCATTCGAGATGCAAATGATAGATCTTGCGATCGTCCACGAAGCCCTCCACTCTATATTACAAGCGACATTCAATCTGGCCAACCGACAGCTCAGAATAGAAATGTCAACCCTGTCCCTCTAGGTCGTCTCATTGGCAAGGATGACGACCCTCTCATACCAAAGGTGGCCGACATCGATCGTGTTTTCTCCCGTGGACAAACAATCTGGTCAGAATTTGTCGAGAGATCGAAAGACTTCCCGGGAAATTCATACCCAGAGTGGATGGGCAATCCGTATATCCTGCTGAAGGACGTGCCAGCTCTGCCACCACATCTGCCAAAGTTGTGCTCCCTGACTGGGCGGTCGGTTTGGCATTTAGCCGAATTGGAAAACGAAAATGACCCTGGCGATGCAGAGCCGATCCAATATAACCATGAGGAATTCGATGTGCGATACTCCTACGGTGCGGTCAAGTCGGCTAAGCTGTGGGCAGAGAAGCCACTGGAACTTGAAATTGACATTATTTCGAGGACACCGGCCAACTCTTGTCTGCCGCCAAACGGCCTCCTCATTATGACACTTTGCTGGTCCTATATCTTCTCCAAGCGGCTTCTTGAGCTGCAGGGACGAACAATGATATATACAGAAGATGCGTTACAGCCGACCAATGTGCTGGTGAGGCGCAGACGAGCGCGCGGCCAAATCACGGTCGATCTTCGTGGCAGCACGGTCTCTTCTGCTCTTATCAACTGGATTTGCGCTCTTCTTGCACCCAGTTTGGCCTGGATCCCAGACGATGAAGATTCCTTGCCGTCCTGGACAGCATACAGTCCGGACGGGTGGTTGTTCATCGTGAATGTAGATCGTGAAGTCGAAGAGACGTCACCGCCCACATCAGCCGAAGCCGTAGAGCTTCTCATTGAGTTCTGTATGCTCTTCGGGTTTGGGACTGGCGCTTATAATGAAGAGCGGTTGTGGGTCATTTCTAGACCTACCGCCGGCTTCTTAGCTGCTCTCATGCTTCCCTTTTCTCGCTTACGGGGACTCAAGCCAAAATTTGCCGCACCAAGACTCACACGCCGGTCTCCGAGTGCCAAACAGACAGCCACCGGCCCGGTATACAGACAACTTCGCCAATATGTCACAGACTTGAGATACTATATGACACTGAGTGCCAGTGATTAGTGCATCGCCTCGACTCTCTGGAGCATCTTCTGGCAACCAGACATCGAATGCAACCTCGTGAGCCCATGGCTCTTTGCTATCTAGCTGAGCATCCAGCCTCTGGTTATTACAGAAAACTTTCAACAGCTCGTCAAAGTGTTTGCTGTGCGTCGGCCACGGGTGGCCATCTTGTGGCTGGGGATTTTCTTGCTGGGGGACATGGAGGTTATGAAGTGGATCAACCGGTTTTTGTACATTCTGGTAGATCGGCTGCAATCTCGCATCGTCCCCAATGCTCTTGAAGCGGCAGCTTGGACTGGGGCGCCCGGTGCGTACACAGATCGTCCTTCACCAGAACATCTTTACCCAGATGCCGAGAGCCAAGTAAGCAGAGCAGATCTTATGTGGTGTCGACACCATTTACAACTGGATCGACCGATATATGTCATTCCCTTGGGATGGCGGCCTTTTGGGTATGTGCCAAAGAGGAAAATCGAGGCAGAACTCTGGCCGTGGCTCGAAAATGGTTGCAGAAGAAGTTATGTGACATGGGTCTGGTTTCTGAAGGGAGACGGCAACGTGGGACGCGATGAGGAGCTTGGCTTCCGGAGAGACACAGGACGGTTTGTGGAAGATGTTCCAGACCGCCTTGAGCTGATTCCGCCCAACACGGATCCCATGGACATTGAGCTTGCCGCTCCTGCAATACATATGGCTGTCGCGGCCTTTGCATCATACACTGCCACGGTTGGCATGGCCATGTTTTGCGCACACGAGTCCCGTGGAGATCGCAACGGCAACCATGATCTGGCGGGGAATAATGACCAGCATGAATGGCTGATACCTCAGCAGCTTGGGTATCAGCGGGTGCCACTAAACATAGATCAGCCAATCCCGCAATGAGGCCTTTGGTGGAAGGCTGCGGGAGCATCCATGTTTGCATGCTATTGTCAGTATTGTTGTAAGAAGGCTTTGTTTGAGTCAACCCGTTCTAGAAATTACCTTTTGCTTTTATTATGAATTAACCGCTTGAAATCACACGGTATCTATATGCCTATCTACTTGCGGTTCATGGTCTATACAATCTTATTTTTGTGTCCGTTGCCGTTCCCCCTATCCTCCTATGCTTCTATTTCCTCCTCTTCCTCTTCTTCGTCTGTCACCCAGAAGCCCTGCACAACACCCGCGATGGCCGTAGCAGCCAGGAACCACCAACCCAAAGCGTCCGTCCCAAAGCGGTCGCCCCAGCCCAGAATGACGCCCATCAGGGCTGGACCGACAGTCCGTGCACCCGCAGCGGCCATCTGGGCCACGCCATTGACAAACCCGAGGCCCCGGGGTGACGGTGCAGCCACCGTTAGCAGGACGGCGTTATCGTTGAAGGAGAAGACGGCAGCCAAGATTTTGGTGGCCGTGATGATCGTCACGCCGGCAAGCTGGGGCCAACTGGGGGACGCACCCGGCAGCAGCACCAGATAGGGCAAAAGAATGTAGACACCGGGGTACAACCATAGGCTGGCACGCATGCAGCGCAGAGTGCCAAAGTAGTTGTCGACGGGCGTATAGAGTCCGATCATGAGCACGATGGACAGGAGGCCAGAAGCCGCCACAAGATTGGCCACGGCAGGTGCCGTGTACCCGAGTCCACCGCGCAGAGCCCACAGTGGACGGCTGCTGGGGTCGGGATCGGTAGCCAGGAAGACGGGGAAGACCTGGTCGAAGCAGAAGGTGTGCAAGGCCATGCAGGCGTAGCTGGCGATGACGTGGCAGACCTGGTTGGTCAAGAGGGTGGGCGAGGACGACGACGACGTGGTGGAGGAAGACGAGGGGGCAATGGTGGTTGCGTCGTCGTCGGACATCAAGAGGGGGCTCTCCTCGGTGGCTGCCTTGGAGGCGTCGCCCAGTGGGGGTTTGCGGACGAGGGTCTGCCGTGTTAGCCATGGAGCAGGTTTCTGCGCGTACTCTCAGCATACCTCGTTCAGGAAGAAGAAGGCGGTCAGGTAGGAAATGGCCACGAGCGCGGCCAGCAGCAGGTTCGGCAGCGCAAACGGGTGGGCGGCCAGCCAAGCAAAGCGGCCGTTGCGGCAGAGGCCCGGCACCTGATCGCACGGTTGCACCAGATAGCCGCCGATGATGGGGCCGACGACCTGGCCGACCTGATAGGCCGTCTGGTTCCAGGCAAAGGCGCGGGCTGGGTGGTCAGTCTGTGGCGATCCTGTTCAGGAATCAGGCTGCTCACTCTTGTTCTCGCGGTCGTGCACCATGTCGCCGATGATGGCCCGCGTGATGACGACATTGCCGCTCAGCAGGCCAGCGGCCAGACGGCAGACAAACATGCCGGCGATCGACTCACAGAGGGCAAAGCCCAGCGTGGACGCGAAGATGCCGACGAGGCCGAAGAGCATGGTTGGGCGGCGGCCGATGCGGTCACTGAGACGGCCCCAGGCAATGTTGGTGGAAAACTGGGCGAGGGCATAGACGGAAAAGAGCAGGGTGACGATCTTGGTGGCCTCGACATCGCTGAGCTCGGGCGCCGTGAAGCGGACCATTCCCAGCAGGTACGGCACAACCGAGTTGATGGCCAGCGGCTCGACGAGGCGGACACCGACTGGACGGAGGAACGTTAAGAGGCTGTCCATGTTCTCAGGTTTCCTGTTCACACTCACGCAAAATGCTCAGCTGCCACACTGGAAACACCTCCTTCCCCTCGGCCACCGCAGGCGCCATCGTGATTTCCGACTGACAGGTATTCTCGCCAGGCGAACGGCAATGTTCGTCGACAAAGTTTGTCGTCAAAAGCTTGTAACAGCCGCCGAAGATCGGCTGACCCCATTTGGCTCCATGCCAAGCGTTAGTAAGCAATCCACAACTGCTCATTGGCTGCCGCCATCTTTCATCATCACTCCCACGGCAAACGTCTTCATGAAAACGACTCTGTTGAGAGTATCCAAGGAGAGGGAATCGAAATAATAGAGCTTTACACTGTCTAATATGTCCACTAAACTTCTTATTCGAAACGAAACAATCTTGAGCGTTTATGAGTTTAAGCACGATAATCAATTATCTTGACAATAATTAACAGAATTATCTTCAATATGTAAAAGAGACTCATGTAAAATAAGAGTATTTGGATGCCATACTCGAAGATACTTCTCACATTTCAAGCGACAGCAAGAACACTCCGTTCTGATATTATTAAAAAGAAATACAAATGGGAAAATAGTAAAGTATCATGATTCCTTATCAAAAAGACGATCGTTTCAATAAAGATGGAAACAAAAGAACTTCCGTGATACGATATTTACAGAATCACGAGATCGCAACATCCGTACGGAGCATGGGGAAGACATTGATGCAAGAATCGTCTCCATTTGGTATTTTAACCCTGGGTTGCAGCTCGTGCCAAACGAGACGTGTATTTTGCCCTTTTCAGCATACAAATGAGGCATCGCCACCTCATACTGAGCATCCAGAGTGGATGCAGGAACCCCTCAGCTGCTATCTACGTCACTCATACACCGTACTCTGGCCCACAAGCTTCAAGCTTTGCCGAGGTGCAGGATACACATGGATCGTCGTTGTGATCATCATTGACCAGTGGAGTGGTAGGCGGTGTCTCCTTTTTGAGGGTGCACTGGCTACAGCATTCAGTCATGATTTCTGCTTGGTGTTGGGCTTGCTGCAATTGCAGTGACTCCCAGCGGTCGTGTTGCCATTCTATGCCCGTCTGGTAAGACGTGCTAATCAATCTCGAATCCTTTCCGACACCCCTTGTGCATAGCAGCAAAAGTCACCCCCACTGATAATCAGACAACCCTAGAACCCAACGACAGAGAGAAAACGCCCCAGGATTGGGCTTGTGACCGCCTTCCCGTGTCTCTCTGTCCCCAATCCATTCTTCCTGTCATATTGCCATATCCGAGGAAGAAAAGGATAAAACCACCTGCGATAACAAACTCGTCCTAATATGAACACATTTCGGGTGAAATAAACAATCGTAAAAGAAATAAAACCGAACGAAAAGCAATGAAAGCGAAAGAGAACAAGAAAGAAAAGAATCTCGTAGGAAGAAGAGTGGGGTGAATCAGAGGGCAGCTCGGCAACACAATGCAGCTTGCAGCTTTCTCCATCTGATATTTGAATGTTGCCTCTAACTTGATGGTGCACAGCCACAATCAACAACCCCAAGCTTTGTCCTTGTGCCTTCAGGCCACCTCGGAAACGGTGGGAAGAAGCTTGCGCATGAAATGCGGCAAGGAACCGCGGTGGTGGTTGGAGAGACTCGGCTTGACACTGTTTTTATCGGTCTTGGACACCACAGGGAGGGCTGGCGGTGCTTTCTGTGGCGTGTGCTTGCGCACAGGTGTAAAGGAGTCATGGAGAGACACCGACGACGTGGGCGATGCCGAAAGTGTCGAAGTTGAAGACACCGACGACGACCGCCGCACGGAGGTGGATATGGATGACGGGCCTGCAGGGCGTCGAGGCAGCTGGGGGGAGGATGCCGCTCGCAGGCTGTCCACAGGCCCGTCTAATCGTCAATCGATGCCGTGCTGCTTCTTGAGCTGAGCTAAATTCTCCTTGCGTTCGTCGAGGTCCTGTTTTGACTTGGCCATCTTCTCGGGCTGATGGTATAAGACTAGGGGGGGGGGGGGGGGGTCAGTAGCCGAACGCGGCCGGGCTCCGGCGTAGAGTTGACAACTTACCGACAAGGTAACGGTTCTGGAAGTTGAAGCCGTTCAGCTTGTCGCAAGCCTGCTTGGCATCCATTACGTCTTCATAGACAACGAAGGCGGTGCCCTTGGTATTGTTGGCAATACCCTGCCGGACTTGGCTGTGGTGGGTTAGGAATTGGAACGGCCAAGATAAGAAGGCAAAATGAGGGGAAAAGTGACTACATACCGAATGGGACCAAACTTGCCAAAGAGCTCAAAGAGCTCCTCTGGAGTGACGTTGTAGCTGTGTCAAAGGTCAATTCTGTGCTCCGATGATGGTGGAAGACGAAAAAGGATGTTGGGAATGCTGCTCGCAGACAAGCGACGAACCTTAGATTCTTTACGAACAAAGCTCTGTTGGCGACACAGTACGTTAATAAGCGTTTGAGAGAAAAGAGACAAGGAAGAGAATCATGAGGCAAGGCAACGAGGTGGGTAAAGGGCCATAGCCGAAGATGAGGGCTTGGCGACAGCGATGTGGTGAATGCAAGACCGAGATCTCGGAGCTCGAGATGGGGGCGATTTGAGCCAACGGGAAAGTGAAAAACGCGTGGCAACGTACCGATTGACCTCTGGGGCAAGTCTGCCTGCGCGACTCATATCTTGATGGCCGGTTCTTCACAAAAGACAGCGTTCGATCGTTGCGTGAAGAAAACGACGTTGGGACAGGGGGGCCAAACGAGAAGTGGACGGGGATATCGGGGCGAGTCAACGACCTGGGATGCGAAAAAAAAGCAGAAAAAAAAAGAAGCGAAAAAAAGGAAAAAGTGGCAATCGATCGAATTCGATGGCGACGACGGATGACGGCGACGGCGACGAAGACGATGGGGTTTGCCTGGGATGGGGGTTGTGCGGCTCGAAAAAGGCGAACAATGGAAATGGGAGAAAAGAGGGAGGAAGAGGGGAATTAGTTTGCTGGCTGGCAAAAGGAAGGCGAGAGAAGGAAGAAAAGGCTTCACCGTGTGGAAAAAGCATCGGAAAGCCGTGACGCGCACTGTAAGTTTGAGATGCACACGTGACCGTGTCAGCCAATCACAGGGCGTTGGTGGGACCACTCTGCAGGCAGCGGGAGCGGAGGGTGGGCGTACCTTGGTGACAGCCTGGCCTGACTAATGCTCCGGAAAACAGAATAAAAATAAATACAGAATTAAATAAAAAAAGTAAATAAAAAATAAACGATAAAAAATAAATAAAAAACAAGAATACGGAGCAGCTACGGAGTACAGACCTACTGGTCCATACAGAGGGCCAATTACGCCCGTCAGCCTGCATTTTTCCAGGGCAACGGGTTTCGCTTGCCAGGGCCTGTAAGCCACCTGTGCTCCTTCTTCTCTTCCATGCACACTCACAGAAGCAGCCGTTATTTTCTTCCGCCAGCGACCCAACCCCCTTCTTCACGCCATCATGCCCTCTGTGACCCAGGGTGACCGCGAGGGCCACCTCGGCTTCCCGAGCAAGAAGCGCTGCCGAGACGAGTTCGGCAGCACCGGCGCCTTTCACGGCATCCACAATACGGTTGTCCACGCGGCGACACAGCCGGCCCTGCCCCCTGACTCGGAAGACCTGGCCGCCCTCCTCGACGAGAACCAGCAGCCCTACCACCGCAAGATCCTGCCCGTCGCCAAACGGCTGCGGCTCGACGACGACCGCAGAGCTGCTCGGCCACTCCACGATCGGCTACCGACCTCGGCGGCAGGAGCAGCGGCACCAGCAGGAGACGTATCCTCTGCCACGATATCCACGACCACCTCCACACCCGCATCGACACGGCTCTCGAACACGACTCCTTGCCACATCTGCCATCGTCGGCCGCAGCGCCGCAGCGACCTCGACTCGCTGGCTGACTGCGAGGGCTGCGGCCAGCGCACATGCTTCGTCTGTATACGAGAATGTCCTGGGTGGCCGGGTGCCGACAGCGTGGTCCCAGCAGATACACAGCATGTCCCGGCGGCCAGGGGGATGGATCATCCCGGCGAGGGCGAGCACACAGATAGCAACAGCAGCAGCAGCAACACCGGACGACAGGGCACTACGGGACAAAAGACAGCACGGCTCCGCACAACGTGGTCACACGGCAGCAGTGGCCATCGTCGGATGATCTGCAGCCGGTGCTGCATGGAGCGTGGCCAGGACGGCGAGGTTGTCTGTCTCGGCTGCCTGCCGTTTGTGGAGGGCTGAGGGCGCGCGGGGAGGGAGGGAGGAAGAGATACCCATTTTATTTTGGAGTTGGGGTGGAACAGGAACTTTTTGGATATTCTTTTTCTTTTTCTTTTCCTTCTCGTCATGCATGCATATTCCATCTGGCCGGCCTGGCATTTGGATGGCCTCGTTGTTCCCAGCGGCCGGATGGCACAGCACCTGTACTATTACTATGCGTATACGTATAATTCACCCAAGAGACATCTTACGTTGCAGGCCACGATGCACCTGTCTAACCAACATACGACACACGTCTGCCATGGTCTTTCTATTATTCGTACAAGCACTATACGGCCGTCTAGTTGTACTGCATGTAGGACGCCGTGGAGTTGAACTTGAGGTTGGCCTTGATGACCTTGTCGACGGCGCTCAAAAAGTCCTTCTCGGACGCCACCTTGCGCCGCGCCCGGATGGCAAACATGCCGGCCTCCGTGCACACGCTGCGCAGCTCGGCGCCCGTGGAGTTGGGGCACAGCCGCGAGATGAGCTCCCAGCGGATGTCGCGCTCGACCGACATGCTCTTGGCGTGGATGCGCAGGATGTTGGCGCGGCCCTCGAGGTCGGGCAGCGAGAACTCGATCTTGCGGTCGATGCGGCCGGGCCGCATCAGTGCCGGGTCCAGCGTCGACGGCCGGTTCGTGGCGAACATGACCTTGATGTTTCCGCGCGCGTCGAAGCCGTCCAGCTGCGTGATCAGCTCCAGCATCGTCCGCTGCACCTCGTTGTCGCCGCCGGCGCCGTCGTCGAAGCGCGCGCCGCCAATGGCGTCCACCTCGTCAAAGAAGATGATGCAGGCCTTCTTGGTGCGCGCCATCTCAAACAGCTCGCGCACCATGCGGGCACCCTCGCCCACGTACTTTTGCACCAGCTCGCTGCCGATGACGCGGATAAAGGTGGCGTCCGTCCGGTTGGCCACGGCTCGCGCGCACAGCGTCTTGCCCGTGCCAGGCGGGCCGTACAGCAGGGCGCCCTTGGGCGGGTCGATGCCGAGGTCGACAAAGCGCTCGGGCGACAGCAGCGGCATCTCGACGACCTCGCGCAGCTTCTCGACCTGCTCCTTGCAGCCACCCACGTCGCCGTAGGTCACGTCGGGCTTCTCCTCGACGGTCATCATGGTGACGCTGGCATCGATCTTGGGCGGCAACGGCAGCATGATCTGGTACTTGTTGCGGTCGACACCCACCCGCATGCCCTCCTCAATGTCCGTGGGTGCCACGCGCTCGCCCAGCTGCACCACGAACTTGGCAATCTGCTTGACATTGATGACATACTTGCTCTTAGCTTCGTCGGTGCTGTCGGCAATGATCTTCGTGCAGCGCGCCACCTGCAGCGGCTGCTCTTCTGCCATGCGTTGGCGATCGGCGGCCACATCCCACAGGTGTGGTGGTGCCAGGCCAGTGTCCGATTCCTGGGTTGTCAGCAATGGAGGCTCCTCCTACGTTCGTTTCCGCTCCTCCCCACCTACCTTGACGCCAATCTTCTCGTCCACGCTCTGCTGCTTCTCCTTTATTTGCTGCTCGAGCTTCTTGATGGCGGCTCCGTACGGGGCAGCGCCGTATGTCTTGAGCACTTGAATGTCCCTGGATGGTCAGCGCGGAAGATTCGCAGAGGCAGACCGAGACGGCGGGCACGCACTCATCTGTCAATGGCGTAATCTTCTTCTCCTCGATCTCGTCGTCGGCGTATTTCTTCTGGTACTTCTCCCAGTCCTGGCCCTTAGCAGTCGGCTGGCAGGCGGTTAGCAACGGCGAGACAACAGACAGAGAAAGACCAGCATCCTGGTCATGGAACCCACCATTTTGACGAGGGCTTGAGGCGGCAAAAACCAGCAAAGTGAGGGGGAAAAGTGCGCAGAGGAGAACGAGGTCGGGATGTCGGTTGGGTAGCTATGCGAATTGCTCGTCGAGATGCTGGTGTGGGTTCGTGGACGTGGAAGAAGGGCGCAAGGTTTGGCTAGAGGTCGTTGTCCACGGCGATGCCGTAATGCGTGTTTGCCTTGGGAGCTTTCCAGCAGCGTCGCTGCGCGGCTGTTGCGCTAGTCTTGATGCGGACTAACCCGCCACACAATCGCCCCGGTAATTCCATCATGCATGTATGCGAGCCTCAAAAAACCTGTAGCCCCACCAACGGTGAAGCTTTGCAAAGGCCTCCAAACCTCAGATTCGGGCTCTCCTGTTGCCATCGATCTTCCCCGCGGCTGTCTTTTCTGATCCTGCCATCTCCTGCTCCGTTCCGTCACAAACAACCATCCACATTCACACGCAGCCATGGCAGCAGTCGCACCTCCCGCCGGGAGTAACTCCAACACTGCCTTCAAGGTACAGACAAATTCTGGGCTGCCACGCAGTGGCCGTTGGTTTCCTGCCGCCACCGTGTCCCTGTTGCTGACGTTCCTAGGACAAGGAGAAGCCCGTGGCCGTTCGGTCGGCCAACATTGTGGCTGCGCGCGGTACGTTTTTGTTTTTTTGCCTTGCCCGCGCTCCTGAAAATCAGAAACGACAGCTAATCTGGCCTCCCTCTTCACAGCTGTCGCAGATGCCATCCGGACCTCGCTGGGCCCTCGCGGCATGGACAAGATGATTCGCAGCGGCAAGGGTGAGACCATCATCACCAACGACGGCAGCACAATGCTCAAGAGCATGGCCGTGCTGCACCCCACGGCCAAGATGCTGGTGCAGCTGTCGCACGCGCAGGATGTGGAGGCAGGCGACGGGACAACGTCGGTGGTGGTCATCTGCGGCAGCCTGCTGGGCGCTGCGGACCGGCTGCTGTCCAAGGGCATCCACCCGTCGGTGATCTCGGAGGCATTCCAGCGTGCGGCGGCGGCAGCCGTGGCCATCCTGCACGGCATGTCGCAGCCGGTGGCGCTGACGGACACGTCGGCACTGCTGCAGGCGGCCAACACGTCGCTGTCGTCCAAGATTGTGTCGCAGTATGCAAACCTGCTCGGGCCCATGGCCGTCAACGCTGTCACCAAGACCATCGACCTGCAGTCGGCCGACAACGTCGACCTGCACAACATCCGTGTCATCAAGAAAGTCGGCGGCACGATTGAGGACAGCGAGCTGGTCGACGGCCTCGTGCTGACGCAGCCCGTGCTGAAGAACGCCGGCGGGCCCATCCGCGTCGAGAAGGCCCGCATCGGCCTGATCCAGTTCCAGCTGAGCCCGCCGAAGCCGGATGTGAGTGCAGCATGGAGCAGGGCCCTTGGATTTTACATTGTTACTGACGCTTCCAGATGGAAAACACCATCTCTGTCAACGACTACCGCCAGATGGACAAGATTGTCAAGGAGGAGCGTCTCTACCTGCTGAACATGGCCAAGAAGATCAAGAAGGCCAAGTGCAATGTGCTGCTGATCCAAAAGTCTATTCTACGGGACGCTGTCAACGACCTTTCGCTGCACTTCTTGGCCAAGCTCAACATTATGGCCATCAAGGAGATTGAGCGCGACGAGGTCGAGTTTATCTGCAAGTCTACGGGCTGCAAGCCCATTGCCGACATCGACTCGTTTACCGAGGACAAGCTGGGCAGCGCCGATCTTGTCGAGGAGGTCACGAGCGCCGGCTCGCGCATGGTCAAGGTCACGGGCACGGCGGCCAGTGCGGCGGCGGCCTCGTCGTCGTCGTCTGCTGCCGCCGCGTCCGCTCCTTCGTCGGCCGCTGCGGGTGCGTCGGGCAAGGCCACGTCGGTGTCTTCGTCGACCGGTACGACGTCAGCGTCCCACGGATTCACGGGCCGTACGGTGTCTGTGGTCGTGCGGGGCGCTAATGCGATGATCCTGGACGAGGCGGAGCGGTCGCTGCACGACGCACTGTGTGTGGTGCGATGCCTCGTCAAGAAGCGGGCACTGATTGCGGGCGGTGGAGCGCCTGAGATTGAGATTGCGGCGCAGCTGAGTAAGCAGGCACGCGAGCTGGCGGGTACGGAGGCGATCTGCTGGAAGGCTTTTGCCGATGCCATGGAGGTGATCCCGACGACGCTGGCGGAGAACGCAGGGCTGAACCCGATCAAGGTGGTGACGGATCTGCGTCACCGCCACGAGCTGGGCGAGCGGGCGGCCGGCGTCAGCATCAAGTCGGGCGGCGTGAACGCCAACATTGCCAAGGAGAATGTGCTGCAGCCGCTGCTGGTGAGCACGAGCGCCATCGAGCTGGCGGCCGAGACGGTCAAGATGATCCTGCGGATAGATGACATTGCGCTGAGCCGGTAGACGACCGCAAGGGGTAGAAAATAGAACAAGGAAGTGGGAGTCAGACCAGAGAGCAGAGCATGACTTCGCATTCTTGCTATTTTGCGATGAGATATCAAAGGCCGAGAACCCGGTAATCTCGCCTAGCTGTTCGTGCTTAGTCATCATGCATCGTGACCAGAGTTGGGCGGGAAGCGAAATCGCGAGGGCGAGGTTCCACGAGAACGGTTCCACGATCAAGAGCTAAGGAGTGTTGGGTATGGAGCATTCCGTATTCGTGTCTTACTACACACTCGTATGCGCTCGGTTCTGTTCGTTTACAAGTCCGAGTACGACGTAGCACACCCGTGGTTCACAGAATCCCTGGTCCGGATAGATACTGACATCCTACTGGTGGCCTTTTCCTCGTATGGACTCTGTCTGGACTCTGGCTGGACTCTGGCGCTCTCTATCGTATCATGGTCTCCCACGCATTGCCTGAGGCAGTAAGAGTTTTCACGCCGGCCACAAAATTGGTCCGTCCACCCCCATTCCCACCCCCCTTTTTTGCCCAAAGAATGGCCGCACTGACAAAACACGGAGTACCCCGGGGAAATACTCTCCCTTTCTCCAGGATGGATCCACCTTGGAGACGCCCCTGGGGCGCCCCACAGTCACGTGCGGCAGGTATCGTGATTCTGGCAGCTCTTTGTTTCGGGCCGTCCGAGGGCGCCCAGGCAAGGTTCCTGTCTGCTCGCCTGACTTGTGGCTGGCCGCGACCTGCACTAGGGGGATTATTCGGGGGAAAACCTGCTTTGATTACAGCGGGCACGTAATTGTGCGAAACATACCTATAGTCATGTGCCCGCGCCCATGCTGCAATGGATTTTGGAAATGTAGAAACCATCTCTCCACTACGCCGCAAGAGTCGTATACTCGTACGAGCACGGGCACATGTCTTATTTGGACGTCGGCCAGACGTGGGTAGATACGGTGCCTGAAGGAAAAATAGACGAAAAACGATGTGGCCCGTTGTCTCGGTTGGCAAAAGCTTCTTCTCCAAACCTATCCCCAACTGCCGTGCTGGGCATTCTTGGTCCTCTTGTCATGGCTGCCAACTGCCATGGCTGCCAGGGCAGCTGGCGCTGTCGCGGCGCCTTGTTTTGCGGGTTGGGGGCTCGTATTAGGAAAGGCGGTCGTCCGCAGAACTCGGGGCTACTCCGGCTAAGAGGAATGGGCCCCGCATGGCCCCTAGGCTGTTTGGGGTAACTGACTGCCGGTGGTGATCATTTCAATGTCGACACAGTCGGTTTTTTTAGCTACTTTGTCCTCCACGCGCCACGAATGATGTTTCATGTGGAAAAAGCCCCAGCATCTGGAGAAATGGGCTCCCCAGATGTGGGCAAATTGCTCCCCCAGGCCGGTAGCATTGGCCTGCCCGTCCATGTACTCGTACCTGTTCTGTTGTATTTCGTATATAGTATAAGAGCAACCCCTCGCCAGGGACACTTTTGCAATGTGCTGCTCTACAGTCACGGTTTACCTATCTGACACATCCCATAAGCCATGGATCACATCAAGGCCGAGACCGAGGCCCACGAGGTCGCTCCAGTCGCCATCGACGATGAGCACATCAATGCTTTCATCGATGACTTGGAGCACCAGCTCGAGGCTGCTGGCGGTCTTGACTCGGGCCCTTTCCACATCAACTTCAAGGATCCCCAAACATTTACCTATCTGCTCGTCGCCTTTGCTAGCATGGGCGGCCTGCTCTCGGGTATCGACCAGAGTCTCATCTCTGGTGCAAATCTCTTCTTGCCCGATGACCTCGGCCTCGACGACCAGCAGAACAGTCTCGTCAACGCCGGCATGCCCCTGGGCGCTGTCGGCGGTGCCCTGATTCTCTCGCCCGTCAACGAGTACATGGGCCGCAAATGGGCCATCATGGTCGCCATCATGCTGTACACCGTCGGCGCTGCCCTGGAAGCTGGTTCCATCAACTTTGGTCAGTCTTTTGTCTTGCTTTTCTTTTTTCTTCTGTCTAACACCCCCAGGCATGATCATTGCCTCGCGTGTCATTCTCGGCTTGGGCGTCGGTCTCGAAGGCGGCACTGTCCCCGTGTACGTGGCCGAGACAGTGGAGCGTCGCATCCGCGGTAACCTCGTGTCGCTATACCAATTCAACATTGCCCTCGGAGAAGTCCTCGGCTACGCTGTGGCTGCCATCTTCCTCCGCGTGCCTGGCAACTGGCGCTACATCCTCGGCTCCTCCCTCGTCTTCTCGACCATCATGTTTGCCGGCATGCTCTTCCTGCCCGAAAGCCCCCGATACCTGATGCACAAGGGCCAGACCCTCGAAGCCTACAAGGTGTGGAAGCGCATCCGTGGCATTGAGAAGCACGATGCCCGGGAGGAGTTCTACCTCATGAACGCTGCTGTCGTGGAGGAATCCAACGCCATCAGCGAACAGGCACAAAACACCCGGTTCCCCTGGATGGACTTTTTCACGTGCGTACTACCCAGCGTTGTTGCATACCGAAAGCTTTGGCTAACAGCTTCACAGTGTCCCTCGCGCACGCCGCGCCCTCATCTATGCCAACATCATGATCCTGCTGGGCCAGCTGACGGGTGTCAACGCGATCATGTACTATATGTCCGTCCTGATGAAGGAAATCGGCTTCGACGAGGAGAAGTCCACATACATGTCCCTGGTCGGTGGCGGCTCGCTGCTGATGGGCACCATCCCGGCCATCTTCCTCATGGAGACATGCGGCCGTCGCTTCTGGGCCATCACGATGCTTCCTGGCTTCTTCATCGGTCTCGTTCTCATTGGCATCAGCTACCAGTTCAGCCTCGATACACAACTCCAGACCGTCGAGGGTCTCTACCTCACGGGCCTCATTCTCTACATGGGCTTCTTCGGTTCCTACGCCTGTTTAACATGGGGTATGTTCTCGCTGCTTTTCCTTCTTCTTTTGCGCCTTGCTAACCCAACAGTCGTTCCATCCGAGGTGTATCCGACGTACCTCCGAAGCTACGGCATGACCGTGTCCGACGCTCTTCTCTTCCTCATGGCTTTTATCGTGACCTACAACTTCACGGCCATGCAGGACAGCATGGGCAGAACCGGCCTGGCCCTCGGCTTTTATGGAGGCATTGCTGTCGTGGGCGAGATTTACCAGATGTTCTTTATGCCTGAGACAAAGGACAAGACGCTGGAGGAGATTGACGAAGTCTTCAACCGTCCCACGATGGACATTGTGCGGGAGAACTGCACAAGCATGAAGCAGAACGTCGCCTTTATCTGCACGGGCCAGTTTGGCAAGCTGATGGCGAAGCACACCCGGCGCAGGAGGTCGTCTTAAGACGGGGAGCGTCCACCTTGTATATTAGCTAGTTGATAAGCACTTGCCTGCACCGGTGAGCACTCGCAAATGCAAATTCGCGCATTCTTCATGTCGGTTAGATAACGCGATATCTCATCTTCATCTCCCACTTTCGATGTAGTTGTACAGAGTATCATCCGGCTATCGGCAGCTAGCAGAGCTACTATCAGGCACAGCCAATACATAGCTCCCCACGCTTGCCCACTCACGATGGTTCCTGAAAAGCTATAAAATCCGATGCTGCCTCAGATTAGCCAATCCTGGGGAATTCCTTTAGGTAACGGGAAGGAAAACGTGACAGCGGATACAAACCGACATGCAGCCAAGCAGACTCCTCGTGACTGCCGCCCTTCTTGGGGGCCAGATCGTCTTGGCACTCCCATCCTGTGGGAATCTGACAGGTCTGCAGGGCGTGGCCGATGTCGAGCCGTGGATCCTTACATCCGCTGCCGTGGACACGTTGGATGACGGTACGACCTACTGCAATGTTTCAGGAGCGATCGCCGGTCGCATACGCACGTGGATGTTGCTACCCACACAAGATGCATGGAATGGCCGGTTCGTGCAGATTGGATGCGGCGGCGCCTGCGGGTATAATCCGTTTGAAAACACGTACTTTGCTATCACGGAGGCGCTGCGTAACGGCAGCGCCCTGTCGACGACAGATATGGGTGAGGACGAGAAAGGCAGCCAATGAAAATTCAAACTGACAACAACCAGGCGTCCCGGATTCTTCCAACAACTATGCACCCATGCACAACAACATGCAGATGCGCATCGACTGGGGCCACTTGGCCACCCATCTGACCGCCGTCCTGTCCAAAGAGGTCATTGAGGCCTACTACGGCGACGAACCGTCCTATTCCTACCACCTGGGCAGCTCCACGGGCGGCCGACAGTCGCTCGTCGAGGCCCAGCGGTATCCAGAGGACTTCCATGGCGTCTTTGCCATTGCGCCTGCGTACAACGAAACAGCCGTGACGACGTACTCCATCACGTGGAGCGCGCGTGCGGCCCTCCTCGACGGCACCAATTACACGGCAGGCATCACAGAAGCAGACGCCGAGATCCTGTACGCGGCCGTCCTCGCCGACTGCGACGGCCTGGACGGCATACAAGACGGCATTGTCTCTCTGCCGCGGCTGTGCCATCCGGACTTGGACCGGCTGCTCTGCGACACGGGATCCGGCAGCAATGCCACCAACGCGACGTGTATCAGCGCAGAGGCTCTGGAGGCTGCCAAGGCCATCTACTCGGGACCCATTTCTGCGCTGACAGGAGAGAAACAGGTGCCTGAAGGACTCCTGCCAGGCTCTGAAGATTCCTGGGTCGGCACCTACATTGCCACCACCGCAGGTGAGCCGTCTCCGTGGTATTCCTTCTCGGAGTCGTTTCTGTCCTACTACGCTTTCTGGCCCGACCCGGTGGCCGGCATGACTCCTTTTACAATAGACTTGTCAGACCCGACTCTCCTGCGGCAGACGTCCAAGATGGAGAGCCTGGAATACGGCGGTGTGGCGGACATGACCAAGTTCAAACTTCTGGGCGGCAAGATCATCATGACCGGTGGGCTGCAGGACGTGGCTGTGGCGCCTGGGTTTGCTCTGGATCTGTGGAACCGGGTTGGGGCGGCGATGGGGGTGGGCGAAGATGGGCGAGAGGGGTTCATGAAGTTTTTCGAGATGCCCGGGGTAGAGCACGTCTCCGGCGGGCCGGGGGCAGACACCTACGACGCCCTGGGCAGTTTGGTGGAGTGGGTGGAGAATGGGGTCAGCCCAGAGGTGATTGTGGCGTCACATCTGGACGAAAACGGAGCCGTTGAATTCACGAGACCCATGTACGTTTATCCAATGGTAGCTGGCTATTCCGGGGCAGGTGACAACACCTCGTGGGAGAACTACATTCCCCTCAACGGATCCATGTCGTTCTGGGACTTGTAGGGATGTTGGGAAAAAATAGTTGCCAGAGCAAAAAAAAAAAAAAAATATTAATTTATATAAGGTTTCAAAAAAATCTAGCACACCACCGTCTTAACAACTTAACAAATGAAATCTAAGAATGTATTATGAACCAAACTGTCAAAAAGGTAACTGGCAAGCTTGCCATTATTCAGACATCGTCTAGACCCGCTTCTTCTTGCTCGGCACACGGAACAGCCAGTAGAGGAACAGGGCAGCAAAAATATTAAAGACAATGAAGACCATGCCAATGCCATAATCCCGCCACCTGTGGGCAAAGCTGGCGCTGATGCTGGTGAGGAACACATCCGTGTCAGCAATGGAGCAGAAACCGCAGTCGGACGTGGCGTTCTCGTCGGACAGATAACCACCGGCAACCGCGATGTAATCCGACAGATACTCGCCACAGGTCTGGCCGGCAGGCGGTTCCAGATGGACGAGTTCGGCGCTGGAGCAGGTGACGGGGGCGTGGGCCAGGCCCGCAGACATGACCGAGGAGATCCAGTAGGTGAAAGGACTGCAGCGGTACATGAAGATCCAGAACTGGGGCATCTGCGAAGGCGACGCGACGACACCACAGAACATGAGGCACATCATGAAGAGGATGTTGGCCAGGTTACCGCCGGCTTCGGCCGTCTCGGTGATGGAGATACAGGCGTGGGCAAACGTGCAGGTGAAGATCAGGAACTGCCAGAACAGCAGCCACACGAGAGCACCACGCTCGACCGTCTCTCCGGTAAGAGAGGCGTTGTTTTGGAAGCCGACAGGGTAGTAGACGCAGACAAACATGATGACGGACATGAGCGTGTTCCAGGGGATTTCCACGATGATCTGGGAGAGCATGAAGATCTTCCAGCTGTACGCCTTGGACGGACGTTCACGGACTTCGTAGAGGGAGCGCTGGGTGACGAAATGGGGCATCTGCTGCTGCACAAGCTGACCGAAGATGGTGAGGACGTTGAAAATGGCAAACATCTGGTTCTGCAGGCCCTGGATGGTCAGGGGCGCGTTGAGGAAGACGAGACCGATGAAGAGAGAGACAGAGGTGCAGAGAACAGCCTTGGAGTAGATGTACGACGGCGTGCGCCAGTACTGCTGGAAGGCACGGTGACCAACAATGCGCAGCTGGTCCCACATGGGGGCAGCGAATTCCCGGTACGCGTTGGCATCGTTGGAGTTCTTGCCAGCCTTCTGTCCGTCCTGGCGGAGACGCTCGAGCTCGGTCTGGACGGCCTGGAACTCGGGACTGGACTTCCAGGTCTGGTGCCAGTCGACCTCGGTCGAGGAACCAGGGGCAGCACCGATAGCACTCAGCATCCATTCGGCAGGGTTCTCGCCCGGCGTGCACTTGGGAGCACCGTTGCGCTCAAAGTAGGACGTCAGGGTCGAAGAGTGCTCGCCAATGTCGCCAAAGTAGACGGTGCGGCCACCCTTGGCCAGGAAGAGAAGACGGTCGAAGCGCTGGAAGAGCATGGCAGACGGCTGGTGGATGGTGCAGAGAATAGACTGGCCGGCCTTGGACAGCTTCTCGAGCAGGTCGAGAATGGCCCAGGAAGTCTGCGAATCCAGACCAGAAGTAGGCTCGTCGACGAACAGCAGAAGAGGCGGCTTCGCAGCCAGCTCGACACCAATGGTCAGCCGCTTGCGCTGCTCCACGTTGAGACCTTCACCCAAGACACCGACGACGGCATCGGCGTATTCCTGCATGTCCAAGAGCTTGATCACTTCGTCGACGTAAGCCAGCTTCTCTTCCCGCGGCGTCGTGGCCGGCTGCCGGAGGAGAGCGCTGAATTCCAGCGCTTCACGGACGGTGCTGGTCTCGAGATGGAGGTCCTGCTGCTGCACGTAACCGGTCTTGCGCTGGAAGGAGCTGTCCCGGACGTGGCCGTCGACGAGCATGTCGCCCGTGATGACACCCATGGAGATACGATCAGCCAGACAGTCGAGCAGGGTGGTCTTGCCGGCACCGGAAACGCCCATGAGCGCCGTGAGAGTGCCAGGCTTGACCCAACCGTCGACGTTGTCGAGAATCCGGCGCGGCTCGCCCTTGATCTTGATGTCGTAGCAGACCTTGCTCCAGTGGAAGACGCTGGTGGAGGCCTGGATGGTGCCGTCGGTCTCGCTGCCGGAATTCTTCTCGTTGTACTGCACGGGACGCGACGAGGAGGCCTCGATGTCGCCCTTGGCCGAGGCCGTAGCCGGAACGTAGCCGCGGCGGAAGACGAGCACCTCACCCTTGGACTTCTTGGCCGAGATGATCTCGGTGAAGATGAAGTAGAAGCAGTGGAAGGCCAGGGCA
This sequence comes from Dryadomyces quercivorus, assembly GCA_002778125.1. Lineage (NCBI taxonomy): Eukaryota > Fungi > Ascomycota > Sordariomycetes > Ophiostomatales > Ophiostomataceae > Dryadomyces > Dryadomyces quercivorus. Next base: position 1,851,950 of record PCDE01000014.1, read on the forward strand.
AAGGCGATCAGGATACCGACGTTGCGCCACTTGTGCGCGTGGAAGTACTTGTAGTTGATGTTGATGTAGTCCTCGCCGTTCACGTAGTCCTGGCCCAGGACGGAGCCGACAGCAGTGCAGACGCGGTTGTCGCTGGAGACGTTTTCATAGCCGGGCACGGCAGCGCTGGGCACATACGAATTGCACGTGTACTGGCGGCCGCTGAATTCGTTGATCATCAGAGCCTCGAATCCGTAGGCCACGGGGTCGAGATAGTTGATCCAGCGGCACCAGCCAAGCATGTAGTCCACAGGAATGACGAAGCCCGTGAAGATGACCAGCGCAAGAATCAGAATCGAGGCGGGCACCATGGCCTGGGAGAGCGTGCGGGAAATGGCAGCACTGAGAGGTTAGGTTAGCTTTGTGATGACAAAAAAAGACGGAAGCGTTCACTTACATGCTCCGGAAAATACCAGACATGGACAGAACCATGAGATACGAGACCAGCAGGAAGAAGAAGTAGTTGCCGGGGTGGCGGTTCAGGTTCGTCATGAAGTAGATGACCAGGTTGTAGAAAATACCGTTGAGAATCTTGTAGGGCATGTCGACCAAGACGGACGCGAAGGCCTCCGCCGAAGGATGGTGGAAACCGTACCGCTGGTGCTTTTCGACAATGGGCCGCTGGGCATATTGCGTGAGAATTTCCAAGGCGCTCGAGAAGGCATTCATCAGGATGGCCACAAACAACACGGCCGAACGGCTGTAGAAGGACGACGTCGTCTGGGGCAGGTTGTAAAACAGCGACGACACGATCAGACCCGTGCAGACGTTGGCCAGAAGCATGAAGATGGTCAGACCCGGGTCACCAAAGAGACGCCGGAAGCCACGCCACAGGCAGAGGTTGACCTGCTGGCGGTACGACAGGGTGTAGGGCGAGTTGATACGCTGGCCCTTGGCCTGGGTGCTGTGCTTGTGCTTCCGGAAGGCCTCGGCCTCGGCACCATCCAGCGAGTAGGTGCGGCCGTACTCCTCGATCTCGGCCTGCAGAGCCTTGTACTCGTCGCTGTTCCGCCAGCTCGCGGCGAACTCGTCGGGCGTCCGGGGCGCGCGGTCCTCCCAGCCGGGGCGGATCACACGTTCCGTCGGTGCCGTCATGGACGTCAGGAAGTCGGGCGTGGTCTGGCGCGCCGGGCAGTCGAAGCCGAGCTTCTCGAAGTAGGCCCGGGCGGTGCCGGTGCGGCCAAAGAAGATCTGGCGGCCTTCGTACAGCACGAGCACCTTGTCAAAGAGGTCGTAGGCGCTCTGAGGGGCCTGGTAGATGGACACCACGCTCGTCTGGTCAAAGACGTCGGACTGCAGACGCAGCGTGCGGCAGAATTCCACGGCGTTGGCCGAGTCCAGACCACGCGTCGAGTTGTCCCAGCACTGCAGCGGCGCATTGGACAGCGTCGCCTCGGCAATGGTCACACGCTTCCGCTCACCACCCGAAACACCACGCACATATTCGTTGCCCACACGCGTGTTGATCGTGTGGCTGATGCCATACATGGCGAGCACCACGTCGCGGTAGTGCTCGGCAAACTGGACGTGCGTCGTCTCCGGCGGCAGGTTGCGCGGGGCTCTGGCGCGGGCAGCGAACGTGAGCGTGTCGCCCACCGAGAGCATGGGGAAGTGCACGTCCACCTCGGCCGTGTAGATGGCCTCACCCTTGTGGTGGCCGTGCATCTCCTCTGCCGAGATACCGCGGTAGTTGAACTTGGTCTTCTCGTCCATGTAGATGCCGTTGGTCTCGCCCGAGATGGACTTGAGGAAGGTCGAACAACCGGCACCCGGAGGACCGAGAACCACCAGCATTTCACCCGACTGCACGACACCGTCGAGGCCACGCAGAATGTCGATCCGCCGGCCCTTGGCCGACTTGGTCACGAGCTTCCGTGCCAGGTCCGGCAGCTGGAAGAAGATGTTGCCCACATCCTTCTGGTAGTCCGTCTCGGTACCATAGCCGTACACGTTCATGTCTTGGAAGGAGACACCACTGCGGCGGAAGCCGTGGCCGTCCTCGGTGGCGACATGGGCAATCGACGTGGCCCAGGCGCGTGCATTGAACTTCTCGCTCCACGGGTTCAGCGGCGAATCGGGATCGCTGTCGGCAAAGACCGTGCCGGCCCCGTGGGCATTGGCCACCGACGATTGCGTGTACTGGCGAGCCAGCTGCTGCACGAGGCTGTGGCGGCGCTTGGTCTCGCTGGCATCATCGGCTTCGGCGTCGTCGTCGAGGTCCGCATCGGCGGCCTGGATGCTGCCATCCTTGGTTGCGTCGGTGCCGTCGACAAAGGTTTTACCGCTTCCGCTGGCAGACTGCACGCGACCCTGAGGCGCCGAGGCGCCTTCTTGGGCGGCAGACATGGTGACGTCGGCTGGTGGGAGGACAGTGGTACGATGCAGTGACTGTTTGTCTTTGGGACGAATTATCTATAAGGTGCAAAAAAAGGAAGAACAACAAGCTTTAGTATAGCTTGTGGGAAACGAAAGCAATTGTAAAAGAAAAGGAAGGACTGGAGTGAAATGGTTATTCAGCAGCTGAACCCTTTGGGCACCCAGGGATCTCTTTATACCATAGCCGTCGTATCTATTCTTTTCAATACATTCCGGAGATCCGTACTCGTATTTCTTGTTGGCCCGATAACGCGTGCTCCCGCTGACAAAACGACACCGATGCTTTGTTTTAGGGGTTGCCTAACTCTTCTTAACCCCTTGGCGCTGCATGGACGGTCCACTGCAGACACGGCCTCAAGCCGGCGGACTGTTGAAAGACACCGATACGGGTACAAGAACACCGATGGCCCGGGCCCTGGTGTGAGTTGCACACTAGGAACGGAGGTTGCTGATCCCAACTCCGGCCGTCTCCCTCGGAGACTTTTAACTTCTCGTATTACTGCGTGGCGAAGACGTATTCTTGTGGCTGTTGCTTTCTTTCATTTTGCGTCATCCTCCCTGTCTACGTGTCCTCGTACGGAGTACTCCGTACAAAGATATTTGACGTAATCTGCTTCTAGAATCATCCCTTGGTGGACACACACGAGCGGTCGGTGCAACTCCACGGAGCCCAGGATGGTGGGTAGTGTTGCTCTGCAGGGAGTATTCAATGGCAGAAGCGAACTCAACAAAGAACAGTCTTCCACGCGTCACGAAATCATACAGAATATTTGTCCTTGTTTGAGGTCCAACTTTCAAACACGTTGCCAGGCGTGTCTCAAGATATATAGGAAGTGGCGCCTTCAAGGTCTCCGGACAGCCCAGAGTGGGTCTAAATCGTATTCTAGGGCCCGTGCTTTCTACCCAGTTTTTCTCGGGCCTACCAAACAAGGCATGTGGAGATGGCTCGTTCCTCTAGGCTACGGCTGCTCTTCCAGCCGGGGCCCAAATCCATGCCCCGACCTCTGCTACTGGTTGAAAAAAACAGGCCGGTGGGGCACAATCGGGTAGCACCAAGAGCCCGGCGAATCTCCCAGAGGTCAACAGATCCTCTTCCATTCTTCGTGACATTTGATGCTTGGCAACTGCACCCTTTCCTGCCCATCGACGCGTCACGTGACGCAGACACCGTAGATGTTGTCCAGCGTAAATTGTATATATCGTTAAGGAGCGCAGGCATTTCGTGTATTCGTCCTTCGTGATCCGTCCTAGTATACGTCCCACTCTTCTCTCAACTTACACAGCCATGCCTCCCCAACTAAGCCCCATGCTGACAATCTGTGCTCGCACAGTACAGATTGCCTTACGAACTCTGTCTGCCAACATCTGTCTCTTTTTGGCCTGCATGGCCATCGCCGAAGTCATCATCGTAGCAGACTCCTCCTTCCTCTCTGTCGGCCTCATCGTACGTCGGGCTTCCATGCCGGCATCTGCCTCTTTGCCATGCCTCCTTGCCATGCCTCCTGGCTATGCCAGCTGCTAACTGCATCCCGCAACGTCCTAGGCTTGCACAGCATTCTGCTGGAATGCGGGCGACATCATCTCCCTGGCACTACTCGGCGGCATCAAAAACACAAATATGACCATGAAATCGCAGGCATGTTGTGATATCCTGCTCGCTTTTGGGTTTGCCACCGCTGCCACGGAACTCCAGAAACTCAACCTTTGGGACATTATGGATCCCATCTTCCTCGAGAATTATGGGCCTCCTTTACTAGACATCGTTGCCGCCTCAGTCATCTTTGCACGCATCGAAACGTGAGTAAGCCCATGGGACGTTACAGTTGCCAGGCTGACATAATCTTTTAGATATATCCAAATCGGCCTAGCTGTAAGCTGCATTGTGCGGGACGATGACTTGGATAAAAAGTAATTAGTTCCTCCGAGGTTGGGTTTTATTATTTTGTATTATTAGCATGAAGCGATTTCTTGAAATGCTCTTAGCCGGAAGTAATCGGCGGATGGAATTCCGTTCGGTCAATCCCGATGCTTCTTGGGACAGGAGGTGGCGTCCCCTGCTTACTCATATCTTCCAGACCAATACTCCGTACTACGACGTGTTCCGTGACATCAAATTCACTTGCGCCAAGAATCCGTGCGGTTCAACGGTGGTGTCAACAAGGTCCTTGCGAAAAACTGCCCCGTAACTGATCTGCACTGCCCTCATCTATGAACCAATCAAACACGATCGCTGCAGGGTCTAAAATGAGCTACGCTTGGCGGGTAGGGACAGAATAGCCGAGCCGTCGAAACCCGAGCCGACGTAACACTGAAAACTTACGATGGAATGCATATGGCAAACCAAAGAGGTCCCTAGAGCTAGGTCGAGTACGGATTAAATAATACCAGCGAGCCGCTGTTCTGCTGGCTTCTTTTACTTTGCTTTGACATCCACCAAGATCTTGACTTGGTTGTCCTTGTCCGAAATCAACTTCTTGATGCCGTCTTCGACCAGGTTTTCCAGCTTTATCTTGCCGGTGATCATGCCACGAGCCTTGATGGCACCTGCCAACGCCACATCAGTAACAGACCCAAACAAAATATGGAGACAAGCAACGAACCGGTGTGCAGGTTTTCAATCACCGCTGCGAAATCCTCGGGATCGTATCCGAGAACAGACTTATAAGAGCTTTCTCTGTGCGTGATCGTGTTGGGATCGAACGGGATCGGCTTCTCCCAGATGGCCACGTTGACAATGGTGCCCTTGGTCTTGACGGCCTCGCAGGCACTCTTGATGCTGCACGCTGTCAGTCCATCGGGGTGATAATGATTAGGTAAGCACAGAGCTGGACGCACCTCGCCGGAACACCTGCACAGTCAAACGCGACGTCGACGCCCTTGCCGTTGCTCAGCTCCTTCACGACCTCCAGCACATTTTCCTTCAAGGGGTTAACGATGCGGTCTGCGCCAAACTGCGACGCAAAGGCCTGACGAGCGGCCGCAATCTCGGACACGATGATGGTTTTGACGCCCTTGGCCTTGAGGCAGAGGATGGCAGCCAGGCCGATGGGGCCACCGCCCAGGATGAGGATGATCGACTCGGGGCCGATCTCGGGAGCAGCCATCATGGCATGCCACGACACAGACAGCGGCTCGACCAGGGCGCCCTCTTCGAGGCTCAGGTTGTCGGGCAGCGGGAAGACGTGCGTGGCAGAAACACAGACGGCCTCGCTCAGTCCGCCGCCGCCACCACTGAGACCGACAAAGCCGCCGTCGTGGCAGACGTTGGCGGCACCCATGCTGCAGGCGGCGCAGTGGCCGCAGAAGATGGTCGGCTGAATGGATACGCGCTGGCCGACCTTGAGGGCGCGGCCGTTCACGACATCGCCGACAGAGGGACCGATTTCGGTGATGACGCCCGAGAACTCATGGCCGAGCGTGACGGGAATGGTCTCGCCGGTGATTCCGTGTGGCTTCTCGGGACAGAAGTTGGGGCCGCCGAGGTATTCGTGGAGGTCAGTGCCGCAGATGCCAACAAAGGCGGGGGCGACCTGAAAAAGGGAGGGGAAGGTTCAGAGCCATGTCTTCACTCGGGAAGCAATCATCTCACCTTCACCTGTCCTGGCCGAATGGACGGCTCGGGGACCTGCTCGATGCGGATATCTTCCTTTCCGTAGTATCTGGCGGCTCTCATCGTGTACTCGTAGTTGTATTGCGGGGTGACAATGGAAGGGTAGCTTTGTCGAGAAGATTGTTACACCGCAAATTAAAACGGGGAGAGGTTGGAATATATCTGATCGGATATCTGCACAGCGGACGAGATACGGAATACGGAGTTTGTTTTCCTTGGCCTCAGATAGGTGGGGGGAAGAGTGGTATGATTCTTGGTGCTTAGATTCACCCCGCTGAGACATTTAAGGCCCTTCTCCACGCCGCTTCGTGATCTTCACGCGGCTAAGGGCGGCATCATCGTATTGTGATGTCACAATAGGTGACTGCCATGTGTTTGCCGGGATTAAACTTAAGTTTATGATGGTATTTGCGTGCTCATATATGCGAATGCCTTATCATTGTGATGAAACGGCAAATACGATTGATTGTAAGCGATGAATCCAATGAATGTGTTTTCTTCCATGTCAGATGTCCATCTCTACGATATTCGCATAAACCTATACTGCCGTGTCTTGAATTGTCTATATTAGCTATATAAGTCTACGGAAAAAAGGAACTTCTGACAATGCTCGGTATCTCGAAGTGGAAAAAAGCCCTTGTAAATTCACCGCAGGTTCCGTGGGATTAGACTAGACTAGGAAAAAGGGGGGTGAGATGTCCATCCCGCCGAGATCGTCACGTGATAAAGCACATCTTGAGAATCATTCGTTGATGAAAAGACAGCTGGCCGTTGAGACATTTCCATCCATTTCTGGTGTAGTGCTCACCTCTCATAGGCTCCGCTCGACATCAGATAAAAACAACCTCCTCCGTACAAAGATCAGCCGACTCCCCGTTCATAAGGTCATGCACATAGGCATCGCCAATAATGGTGAACCCAGCATTACTGTCTGTCACCGCCGTTTTTCCTTTGGCGTCACCTCTGACCACCAACGGGGCTGGGCTCCCGCGCAAAAGACAAAACTCGTCACCCTCCCGGGCCATGCTCGGCACAATGGCCAAGGCTCCCCCCTCAGTGACAGCCAGCCGTCTCGCCTGCAGGTTTTCGGTTACACGCATGTACGTGTTCATTCCGGGATGACGACCAGCAGGTATGTTATAATATTGGCCCGTGCCCACAGTCAGCAGAGAGACGGTGCTGCTTGCGTCTTCCTTGCCGTAGTAGTCATTTAGGTTGCAGAGAGTCTGCTTGTCGCCTCCGGCCAGCACTGTGTTGTAGAGAAGCATGAGTTGGGGGTTGGAGTCACCATTGCTTTCGACTTTCAGACGACCTGAATCGAACTGCGCCCGGATAAATTCGAACGATTCCCGCGCCCACCTTTGGACATGCGTCAGAAGATTGAAAGTAATATGGCGTATATTGCTGGTGATGCATTCGATGTGATGCTGCGAATACATGGGCGGGCCAAGTGCGACCACTGTATGGCCAGGAACAATCGTAGCGCCTCGGACAACCAGCTGGTTTGGATTGCGTTCTTGTATGCCAAAATGACAAGTGGCACTGTCCCCAGAACCGCCAGCACGATATGCGGTAAAGTGCCGTTGTTTCCAGCCGTCCGGTTTACCTGGCACATACATGCCGATGCGAGAAAAGTCAGGAGCCCAGGACGGACGGGTGGACCTCTGTGGCGGAAGCGGATCTGGCTTGATGGAGGTTTGAAAGCACAAGTCGGTCATCCACTTATTGTCGGGGCAATAACTAGCTATGCACTCCATCTGAACGGAAGTGTCTGTCATCCACGTGATGTCGCATGGGCGAGTCTCTTCATAACTGTTATCCACCATGGTCATGACCTCGTTGCCATATCCTTGCGTGATGAAGTATGTAGCGTATTGATGCCACACTTCGTCCAGGGTCAAGTTGTAGTCGGGCTGCGGTATGGAATCGGTATCGTCTGCGAGGCCGTAGAGACCATATAGCGCATCCCGTTTGTTGGTGCAGCAAAACTTGTGGCATTTTTTGAGGAGAGAAAAGAGATCGAGAGGCGATTTGGGCTTTTTTGTCGCGGCACCGTCCAACGGGTGCGTGAAGTTGGCCTCGAACGCTTCCTTTCTTCTCTTTACCTCCTTCTCCATCCTCTCCTCCTCACTTTCCTGGCCGCCAGTCAGGCTTTCGTCCTCCAGCACCCCTGTTTGCATATTTGCCGTCTGTCTTTCCCCTGTCTTGGAGTTGGAATATGCGAGCCCGGTAGGTGTTACTTTAAACCGCACATTGCCCGTGTTCACTGCCGGCAATTTGAAATTTACGTTGGACAGTGAGAGCTGAATGTGCGAATTCGTCTGAATCTTCCCCTTTACCCGGTCTTTCAGGTGGTCGTAAAGAATTGTCTGAACTTGTTTGCTTTTGATATTTTCTTCCAGAAACCGATTTTGTTGCTGGGATCGCTTCAGCTTGGCGATTTCATCCATGGTCTGGATATTTATGCGATTTGATCTCCACCTCGACTCAATCTCAGTGATTGTCAATGTCTCATCGGCCATCTGGAATCCGGTCGCCACACATGTAAGCGTCCCTGGCCATGGCGTTTCATCCTCGAGTTGTAATAGTGATATGCGGTTGAGCAGTACAAACTCGTCCCAGTTCAAAGCCACATCATTCGCGATGACCACAGTCCGGCCTGGGTGGGCCACGGCTTCTTGCACGACCCAGATCCGGTTGAACCAAGGCCGCATGAGGAGGGTCTGGTAGCTTGACCACTTCTCCAAATTGTCGTCTCGTGAGGGGAAGCCCGCTTTCTGAACCAAGTGACAGAGAATATCGTGAAATGACATCTGCGGGTTCTCATCAAAGCGGTCCATCAGGTCGGTGGCTCCAACGACGGCAAGCTTCACCATCTTCGTCGGCTGGAAAAGGCTCGCATTCAAGCTCTCGTACACGCCAGTCAAGGAGGGATGATCACTGGCACAGCCAAGATAAATCTGTGTGAGGGCAGCCTTGGCATAAATATGCTGCATCATCATGATTTGCTTGTTTTTCTCGTCGTTGTCCGACTGGTTGATGCAAAGCGCATCCACCCAGATGGCCTTGACCAGATTCCTTCCGTTCACTTGTATACGCTGCTTGCGGAATGCGCAGAGCGCATGGAACAGGTTGGACTGGACCTTCAGTATGTCTTCGCCACAGAACAGAGCATAGTCCGCGTCACTTTTGCCCCAGCAGTAGCTGAGCGCAACATATTTGCCCTCGGCTTCGTCCAGCGGCACTGTGTCCATGGAGCACTGAAGTAGTTCACTTTCCCAATCCTTGTCGTCTTCATATTCAGCGGGGAATATATGCAAAATTCGGATGTGGCCCTCGGGCAACGGCGTGTAAGGAAAGTCTTTGTTGGCCATCGGTATGAATGGATGGAGCTCAAAAAGAAGGAGTAGTTGTAGAAGGAGAGAGTTAGGCAGAAGAATAGACATGGCTGAAGCGGGATTGATTCATTATTTTATAATTTATTATTTTACGCCTGGCCAAACAAATCTGTTCAGCTTACGGAGTATTCTATTCGCAGAGCCGCAAGGCGGAATCTCGTACGTTAAGTCAATAGCACAGCCACTTTAGCGCGGCAGTGAAAAGGCTGAGTAGGCATGAGTAGAAAGGATTGAGTCTCCCTATCCGTACACCCAATTTCCCCTAGCGTGTACACCATATTGCAGAAATAGCGAATAAAACGCTATGATTGGCAAGCTAAGATTACAAAGCATCGCAACTTTTTGTGCACTCAAAGGCATCAAATGTAGAGAATCCCTATCCGTACTGTTGGTTTTCCCTATCTGTACTGTTTTCTTCTAAGACCCACTATACCAAATATTACAGCCAATAAAATCGATATAATTATTTTTCTTCAGGGCATACATACTATAAGGCCCTGTAAAATAGCCTGTAGCACAAAGTACCTTTACATTTTCTTTTGCCTAGAACACACCAGGAAAATACCCTTTTGAACTCTCTATTTTTTTACTCTTTACATCTACGATATAGATATTCTTCTACATGTCTAAAATAGAACAATATTGCATTGGCTGCCTAACAATTTACAATTGTACAAAAACATAGTACTTGACAGTGCCCATTTTGGACAGAAACAGCATTAGCCAATTAAACTAGGGATTTGAGACCCACTATTTCAAGAAAACAGTACAGATAGGGAAAAACAACAGTACGGATAGGGATTCTCCAAATGTATCACCGCTCTCAACACTTATATAGTACGTAATATTGTATCTCTTTCTAACTAGCATTTCGCCGCTATAGTTTTTAATATGAACACGTTTACGTCTCTTATGATTATATCTATTATTTTTTATTAAGAATTCTCTCTAAATTTCTTGCAGGTTTATCGCTCGAATCTGTTATACCTACTTGTACATTTCAGATATCTCGATACAAAATCTCACGATGCTTTGTAATCATTCAAATCTATATAGACCAATCAAAGGGAGCTATACGCCCCACTTATAAAAAAACGTTTATACGCTAGGTAAAATTGGGTTAGACAAAGGATTAGGCAGCCGACATTGGGCACAACTGCCCCACATATTATGTCGCACAATAGCTCTACTCGTACTGTAGCGGATCTGCCCACTAGCGGCGATCGTGGTATAAATAAATAAATAATTTCGTGGTATAAATAAATAAATAATTCAACAATAGGAATAACGAAAAACTTTACACCTAACATACTTTTTCTGCAATCAGACTGCCGTTGTGGGCTCTGTAAAAATGGTTCCCCCCGGCCTGATCAGTAAGTACTTGGAGTACAAGAAAGACACCGATTCCATTGCAGCATATCTGGCTTCCACAGCGAAGCACTTTGGCTACAAGCAGGACGAGAAGCTGAACACGGCGAAATCTACCCCGAAACCTGCACCGAAATCTGACCAACCTAGTGGATCCAAACGGCTCAAAGGCAAGGCCAGAAAGCAGGCAAAAGTAGCAGCTGCCGCCGCGGCCAAGAGACCACAAGCAGCAAAGGATGACTCGACTCCCGAGGCTGCACATCCGACGTATCTCATTCGCATCAAGGACTTTGTCAGCTTGGCCCAATATATTGCCGACCATATTGGCGATAGGCCTATACCCGGAGTCTTTGATGAGACTATTGGTCGAGTGATTGATTTGCGGGCTACATTTGGCGATGAATTGCGGGAGCACGGCTTTAAAACATCGGAAAAGGCAGATGTGAGCCACGGCTATTTCACAGAAGTTCTTCTTCGCGTGCGTGAAATTCTTGCTCCGTGCAAGGAAGAGACCGAAATGACAAACGGGATCACAAACACTTTCGGTGCCCTGAATGTCGAAGAACCATCGCTGGCGTTCCTCGCTGCTCCGGATGTCCAGAGACCTGGACCAGCGGCGGGCGACACGGCCATCTACAAGACAGAACAGCAACGGGGCCTCCAGGAGACATTGATGGATTATACCATGCTGATGAATGATCTTAGGCCCATTCGCTCTCGCATCAAGTGGATCTGGTCCAACCAGGCCGACGGCCACTTTGACATTGCCGCTGCCGCCGTGGCCACGGACACCGCTATTGGCCTCGCGCGAACTATCATTCAAGAAGTCGAGCCCGCCATGCAAGCAGAAGACGGAGGCATGTTTGCAGTGGCCAACGAATTCTTCAAAAACCGTTGCATCTCCGAAGAGAAGTTGAGTAAAGAGACATCGGGAATGATGAACCTCCACTACGACGTTGCCAACGAGACGTATATGAACGCCTTCAAATTCCTGGAAAGCTTTGTGACAATAATGAGACCTAACCGCCTAACAATCATCAGGGAAGGCGTGTATGGGTACTATAGTGCCTCGAGCGACCGCAGCAAACAATCGGACCGAGAGAAGTACACAGATGACAAGATTCTTCTATTCGAATTCTTCACGGAGCTTACTACCGCCGACCGCGTCATTCCAAAATACCCGGTGCATGACGAGTTTATGCGGGGCATGGCGGAACTATGCCAGACCAAGAAAGTCCCGTTTTACGCAGTCTTCGCCGCCCAGATCTTCCTCGATATCCACCATATTCAGAGAGAACGTGTGTCGTCGGGGTTTCACCAGTTCATGCGAGAAGTCACGGACATGAAGGAGGGGATCGAGGCGCACTTCTCCTTCCTCGAAAAGTACAAGGTGACCAGCTGGGATGTCCACGAGGACGCTTTGACCCAACGGATGAACGAGTTCAAGCGCATGTTATCGGATCCCGTATACGAGGCCAAAGTGCAAGACATCAGAAGCACATCGAGCAGCGTGCCAGAAAGGATGAAGCCGCACCGGATTCTGCAGCACTCTCCCGTGATCACGGGCCTGTTGCTCTCTAGCTTTCGGTACAATATGTACTTTTCTGGAATCACCATTGCGAACTGCGCCGGGTCCATCACTTATGCCGCTCACCTCTACAATGCCCTGCTGAAAGAGGGCATGTGCTCTCGCTGGGCGGATATGAAGCTCTGTGAGGTTATTTTGGGTGGCCCGGGCGCTTTTTTCGTGGGAGACAAAGCACCCCAGGACTCGGCTGGCTACAATTCCAAGTTTTTCTTGCAGATGGGTGCTTCCGCGTCCGCGTTTGCCGCGCCCCAGGGTCGTCCTCGTCGCACATCGGTCATGCCGACCTCGCGTGCAGGACCTCGAACCATGCCGTCCGATGGTGCTCCTATTTCGGCCATGTTTTTCAATCGCTTCATCAACAACATGTCGTCCGAGTGGACTGCCGAAAGCATTGCCAAAATTGTGGATAGCAGTGCTTACCAGTCTGCAGACAACGACACCGGCAGTTTTCGCATGAAAAGACTGGGAATTGCCGAGGTGCAGGAGAAACGTCGCGCAGCCCTCAAACAGCGTAAAGCGGCCGACAAAACTCGACTGGTTCCCGAAGATCTCATCAAGCGTCTGCTCTTCTCGCTAAACGCAGAGGCCATCGAGACTCGATTTCCATTTTTGGCCTTTCATCGATGCTGCTGGAAACTGCTGGATATGGTGCATACGGCGGCACATGATACCTTGTGTCAGATGTATACGTCTTCCTACATATCCGATGAGACACATTTGCCATGGATGGTCGGGTACATTCTCTTAGGATTCCTAGATGCTGGGAGGATGAAGAGCATACAGCTTTTGAAGGATACGAAAGTCGCCGTGGACATGTTCTTTTCTGAGGGAAACGGCACACTGATGATGAATGCAATGGGTATGAGTCTCGAGGAGTTTGTGAAGGAGGAAGGTGAGAAGGAGGAGGGTGACTAACTATGGGAGCAGAAAGATTCAAAATGTTCAAGTAATGATTACAGACTGATGCACAAGTATTTCACTTTTAGTTCATGGACCGGATTAATCATTTCATTCTGATACACCTTCCACTTTCTTTAATATGCAGATCTGGCGGAATAGACGTCTCCTTCCACCAAGGCAGGCTTCGCGTATCCGCTCTGGATGATGGCATTGGCACCCAGCGACAGGCCATCCAGCTTGGCGCCATCACTCTCCATGGACCAGATCGTCAGTGCAACATAGTTCTCTCCGCTGTGGTTGAGAATGCCTTCGGGCACGGGGTACGAGGTCTGCGGTCCCAAGTTGTTCACTGCAAGAGAGGTTAGTTTCATTCTATCGTACGGCAGTTACTGGCTTACCATAATCACCAAACTTCCAGCCGTTGACAAAGAGCTGCGCTCTGTATGCCGGAACCGTGCCATTTGTGGAGCCCGTCACGTTTTCGAAAGTGAATGACAGCGGAACATCGTAACCGGTGGGAATATCCAGGTCGAACGTGGTGGCAAAGAAGCCGACGCCGACACTCTCCACGCCAGTGTCGATGGGAGACCGTGTTTCCGTGCTCGTGCTGTTCAGGGGAGCACCGGGCAGATGGTAGCCCTGTCGCTCGGCGAACGTGGCGCCCTCGTTCCGAGGTCCCCGGCTGAGGTCGAGGTAGTCTTCTCCGCCAAAGTTTCCAGTCAGCTTCCAAGTGATATCGGACTGCGACGCATGGCCGGACAGCGAGTAGTCGAGGATGCCGCGAGGCTCTTTGGCACCCTCCACTTCCATGTACGTGTTCTCTCCCACGCCCATGTGGTCGATCAAGACGGTGATGACGTAGTCTGCGTCCGCCTCGAGAGCTGAGGCAAAAGAGAGAGTGTGGTTGTAGAGCAGCTGGCCCGGGTCACCGATCCAAGAGCCCAGGTAGGTCGCGTTCAGCCAGACAGAGTGGCCAAAGGAGTAGCCGCCCGTGGTCGACAGGAAGAGGCTCGACTCGTTGCCCGTGGCCTGGAAGTGGCCACGGAAGATGAGCGATCCGCTGTGGAATCCGTAGTCGCTGGCGTACAGCGAAGTCGGCGTCGTGAGGGCTCTCGTGTTGTTAGTGGTGTTCAGAGTGGCCACCGTCCAGGCCGCGTCGTCGTAGTCGGCGCCGATTTCTGGAAGAGAGTCGACGTAGTTCCACGTCAACGAAGCAAGGTCGGGCAGTGTGATTTCCGGCTCCGTGAAGACAACAGTGGCCGTCAGGCGGCCATCGACACACGTCACGTTCGAGAGACACTCGCCGTTGAAGTAGATGCTGCCGCTGGTCGTCAGTGGCGCCGCAATGACTTCGACGGTTGTCGTTTGATTAATGTCTCCCCACAGATACAGGGTATCATCCGAGACGGAGGCATTGCGCAGCAGATAGCCGCCGTTGATGATGACGGACGCATCAGTCTCGTTGATGCGCGACTCGGACACGAAGCTGTTGATCGGCTCGGCCTTGGGCAGGTCCAGCACCCAGTACTGGTAGGCGTCGTTCCGCCACAGTAAATGGATCTCCAAGGTGTCGTTGAAGTGGACAACGCGGCGCTCCGGCTCCACTGTCCAACCCAGTACGATAGACTCGCCGAGCTGTTCCGCGGTGACGCCATCGCCCTCAACGCTGCTAGGCAGGCCTACCTCCTCGGGAAGAGCTAGTTCGTGGGACTCGCCAGCACCACCATAGACGACAAGCACGGTTTTGGTGGAGGACTTCTTCCATGTCATAACCTCTGCCGAGGAATAGTGCAACTTCAGGCTGCCAATGTCATAGTCGGCCACGTGGATCTTGGAATCGCGGCCCGTCAGGGTCAGCGAGCCGCCCAGCTGGGGAATCGTGACGTTGGCACCATTGGCAGTAACGCTCAGGGTGTACTGGACCGTGTCCTGCGATGTGTAGTCGGCATGCCGGACAATGTAAAAGGCGCTGCCACCCTCCTCGGCCGGGGCCAACTTTGTGGTCACGAGATCACTTGTATTGGTGAATACACCGTAAACGGGGTCGGCAGGATCCGAAGTCAAGTAGTCGGGAGAGACTTGCAGGAAGTTTGCCTCCAGTTTCAGCTCGCTGTACTTCTCCCGGTTCACCTGGCGGTCTTCGGCAATGGCTGCACCGACATCATACGAAGTATACCCAAGCGGGTAGCCAAGGTTGCCCCAGTTGGTTCCACCAAACATCTGCACGTGGTCTTAGCGATGTTGCATTGGAAACCCAGAATAATACTCCACATACCATGTAAAGATTCAACACTGTGCTGCGGAAACCATAGGCAACCTTGTAATGGACGCGTTCGAATTCGTCGTTGACCAGCGCAGCACACGAGTCCATACCGGCTCCGCCCCTGTCGAGTGGTTAGTTTTGAACAGAAAGAAAATCAACACAAACATACCATCCTTCGGCCGACCCTCCTTGGTACTCGACGATCGAGAACGGCGAGCTCGGGCTCATCAACTCATGGATCGTAAAGTTGGTCATGGAAAGAAGGAAGGTGGCATGATCTCTGTCCCAGTTGGAAGGGTTGGAACCTGAGCGATATTAATTCCTATTCGTCATCTTCTCCGGCAGATCACTTACAAGATTGGCCCCAACCCCCAGGATAGGAATCAAAGCCATAGATGTCCACCTCGCCCGTGCCCGAGCCAGGAGCAAAGTTGCCCAGGGCCGTGGCGTCGTTGAAGATGTAAGGAACCACAATACCGGTGTCACGCCACATGGCCTCCACGTCGGCCATGTAGTAGTCGTCGAGACATGTGCTCAGGCCCGAGGTGTCGCCGGTCTCATCCGCAGCAGCCAAGCCGGAAGCACAGAGCGTGTACTCGTTCTCCGGCTGGAAGAGAATGACCGGGCCGCCGTTGGTAATCTGTGCATTGGCAATGACGGGTCCCACAGTCGCGATATAGTTCTTGGTTGCATCCAGCCAGTCTGTTGCATTCGTCCGGATGGGCCCTTTGACCCGCGTAGCCCAGCCAGGGAAACCGCCGCCGGAAACCTCGGAGTTGATGTATGGACCAGGCCGGGCAAGCAGGTAAATACCGGACTCGGTGGCGGCGTCAAAGAATTCCTGGAGAGCAAAAACGCCGTCCATGTTGATTTGGCCGGGTGTTCCTTCGAGCAGCGCCCAGTTGACGTAAAACGAAACGCCGGAAAAGCCAACCGCCTTGATTTTCTGGAAGACGTCGAGCCACAGGCCGGGAGAAGGAAGGCGGAAAGGATGGAACTCGCCCGAGTAGAACAAGACGCGCTCGCCGCGCACCATGATCGAATATTCGTCCCATGTCACGATATCCTGAAGCAGGTCGCTCGTGTTGCTCGAGGCTCGGGGCGTATGGCTGAAGCCTGAGGCCACATTCAGGTAGCTTAGACCGAGGACGGCCCAGCACCAGAGGCGAGAAAATCTTGCCATGGCGGTTCAATGAACGAAGAAGGAGCCGAGAGTGTTGAGTGAGTGGTCGTTGCAACACAGACCGATCATCTCAAAGGTCGGACGGCCACATCTTTTATACATATCGGGAAATGTGGCTGCCTCGGGAGTGGTCCGTTCCTACATTAGCTTACATGAATATGCATACCCGTCAGGGATATTGTGCCGTGTTTAGGGGAAGCAGCCATGCAGCTTCCCTGAAGTAGGGACGTCCTCTAAACTTCCGTAGTATCTCACTCTCATTGAGATACTCAACACCTACTAACCGTGCCGGCAGTTTACGTGGTACTCCGCTAGCGTACGCTACAAGCGTTAGGTGGTATCGGAATACGCGTATTCATTGCGGAGAAGGATAGTCTTGGCGTGTGGATCGTCATAGTGGGCCACTCACTATGCTTTAGAAGACGGTGTAAGCTCTAAAAAGATGTTTGGTAGGGATCTATACGCGTATTCGCAATGTTCAGAGCCTTGGCTTCACACACACCGCCGTGTTCTCTAGGCATTGCTATTCTACACTGTTTTCTAAAGGCATTCGTAAGAATCCTAGAGTGTTCATTGCGTAGCACTACTCTATGTTACATTTTCTAGAGTGCCATTGCGATAATCGAGAACCAAATCAATACTTGATCTAAACATGATACTGTTAACGGCATAGTGAAACGATTCATCCCAAGGAAACTGCAAGGTTATTTTGATTTCATTATTATAGTGCAAAGTTAATATACAACTACTATGTATCGAATAGTTACGAGCATGCGACGGAAGAGATCCCATATCAAAGTGTAGGAAGTCTTCCAAGTATAGTTTAATCCCGTAGTTTCCGAGAATTCTCAAGCATATGATCCTGCTGGAAACACATTACGTACTCCGTGCCTACGGAATTCTAGCGCCAAAGCCAATTGCTACGCCCTCCCCCAATATGAGCCAGGTTCCACATCTGAGCCTCGAGATTTGCGCCATCGAGATGCGAGACCGACTGCAACCAGGTGACGCACGTGTGATCCATATTGAATGGGGATGATTTTTTATTGCGTATTATGTATTACTACGGTGTACTTATCGGACATATTTAGATGGTTAGACTATTCCCCATATTCAACCTCGTCTCAAGAGACTAAAGGTTCAGCCTAAAGACAATTATTCCAAAACGTGGCGCAGTGCTTACACCTTTGTTTCCTCCTTTCTCCAGGCTGTTGCCTTCAGGCAGACCGCAGTCGTGTGTACAGAACGTTTTCATGGCGGTATGGCCTATACTTTATTATACACATCCTTTTTGTCCTCCGAGCCTCGGTTTCGTGATGCATACTACTCCATCAAAAAGTGCTGTGACTGTGCGAAGTAATTTAGTACAATTATGTTTTATGCGTTCTTCTATGGAAAGATGGAACTCTTCCGGGTCACGCCCGAGATTTACCCTGTTCAACTTCCAATTGAAATACCGCGAACTTCTCTTGATCGACTCGGAAAGCCGAATAATTCGGATTCTAGCGTTGTGGAAACTCCACGGCCACGCCATTCTCTTTTCAGATAGTGGAATAAACCTTCGTGGGGCGTCAAAAGTGTTTCCATATTTAACCTTACCTCGACACAACTGGACTTATTCCACGAGCCTTCCTCTATCAGTTCTCATAGACGTAGCGTTAAATGAAGTGTACTAGATAAGTTTAATCGTCGGGAAGAGGGTCGAACACTAACAAGAAATGGGGTATTATTTTGTGCTAAATTCTAACTCTTTTTAAGAGTCCCCGTGGAGGAGATCTAAAGGCACAGCCTAGATTTGAAATTATGCTTACTTTTAAGTAGAATTTAGGTAGAATTTCCAAGGAGAAGAAAAATAGCCACTTAAAAGAAGTTTGCGTATAAAGTATTAAAACTTATCTCCAAATTGTCAATTGTTGTTTAGACCAACTATTTAGACGCCAAATGATACACATAGAAGATAGAACAAAAGATAGGCAAAGAATGAGATACAGCAAGACTTCAGTAATTAGATAGATTCATCCTGCAGTCTGTATTAGCACATGCTGTGTTATACGGTCTAAGTAGTAGGCTCAGTCACATTCTATTAGACAATTACTCATGAATTACTAAGCACGACACTGGCTCCCTAGCAAGATGATATGCATCAATGATTAAATAAACGGACGGAAACTAGATAGTTCCGAAGAGCAGTGACAAGATTACTTGGATATTAGTCGTAAGATATACATAGTTTCAGTAATATACATATGGACTAATCCAGTTGATCTCGTCTAAACAGATTGGACATGTGACATTCCTTCTTACCACATTTTGCACACCACATAGGTTAGAAGAAAACATCGTGTCGGTCACTCTACTCCTATACCTGTGTCAAAAATAGCAATTCAATTCAAACTGCTTGCACACTTTTCATTCCGGCCTGCCATACGAGACCACCTTGTCAGAAGCCAATGAAAAGTATCAGGTGACAACCAGAGCATCAAGGAAGACGCACTTCGCGAACGCTCTTTCATACCATTAAGGGGCGACATATGCATGGGTATAGTAAAGCATCCATGTTCTATATTTAGCGCTACGGACTGACAGAATGCTTGCAGTTTTCCTGCGTGTCTTGAGCTCTCAGAGTACGTGTCACCTTTGACATTGTGTCTACTATATCATGAACACATCGCCCATGCAAATATGCCTGTAGGAGGGGAAGGAAAAAGCAAGTTGTGGTTGTGGAATCCCGTTGCGATGCCAAGACTGCGGCTACGATGATGGAAGATCTCGTAGTCAAAACGCCCTCGGGGATCTGAGATGGATAAAAAACCCGACTGGTCATTGTAGTAAGATACGCTGTGCTATCCATGCCCTGTCAATGAAACCGATAGAGTTACTTTGCTAAAATTCCCAGGGGAAAAAGAGGGGCATTTTGTTCTCTGTAGTTTCAGAGAAAATGAGAGAATTAAGCAGGCAGGGCTTTTTGATCAGTAAACATGTGGCTGCAGGCATCGCTGTATGTTTATCTGGGGAGCAGAATTCACAACTTCTGTCAGTTTTGCAAGCCTTCTACGGAGTTTAGTGCTATGAATACCCCGTACTCGTAGTGTTTTGCATAGGTGCGGTACGGAGTAGATTTCCTATTACGAATTGGGGTCTTGGCAGGGATGTCCAAGCTCACGTCAAGTTGAAGAACAGCAAGGAGGGAGTACTGGCTCGTGAATCGAATAAAAATAGACATGCGAATAATATGGTAGATTTGTAAATACGAACAAAATGTACAAGCATCCTGTGCAGGCCGTGACAACATTGCCGGTATTTCGCTCTCGTTCTTGGGTTATTAATCGGACGAAACATTCAACTGACGAAAAAGGAGGTGGGTGCCCAGGGTCTATGTTCAAACCGTTTCACGGTCTTTCTCCACATACCACGCCGGACTCCACTTGTCCTGCCAATCTGATTGTACGGAGTCATGCTCCGGTCATATTCGTAACATTTTGTCTAGGCTGTCCCCTCCGAAAGAAGAGATCGGCAAAACGATTCCCTCAAATTTATAGATCCCCGGTCTTCCGTATCCATTTCATGTTGGCCGTTACGCGTATGTACGAGGAATCGGACTCCGTACTAATACCGACATTTGCTGTACGAGCAGGCGGTACTGGGGGGCCTGTTGTAAATGGCCCAATGCAACAGACCACAGGCCAGAGGCCAATTGAAAAGTCACCTTCCCAACCCTGCGACGTTGTACTGTGCAGATGTTCGTAGACGCCCAAGAGGCCACTCGAAACTTCGGACGAAGCAGAACCGGGACGTAATCCTTCGCCCCTGAATGCGCTGCATGAGCTGTTCATACACCGTAGACAAGCATTTTGGGGAAACATGTAGAAGAAGAATCACGTCAAAGGTGAGACAACTGAGACCACGACGGGCACGCCAGTGTTTGCATATAAACTGCCGAACCTCCGCTTTTATGGCAGTTGTCTGAAACCAAACAGCCCAACTTTTTTCTCTCCAGTCATTCATTTTTATTCATCATGAGAGTTACCCACCTCTTGTCTACGGCCGTCGCCGTCGCCAGCGCGGCCGACGCTTTCCATCTTGGCAACGCCCGCGTTGACCGCGGCACCACGACGCGGTCTGCGGCCCCGGCCGTCGCTGCTGCGGCGTCTTCGTCCAGCATCATCCACCCGGGTCTCCTGCACACCGTCGAGGACTTTGAGCGTATCCAGGGATACGTCTCGGCCATGACCGAGCCCCAGTACACCGCCTGGCTGCGGCTGATGTCTCGCTCCAACGCCGACTACACGCCCAGCCCGCAGGCGACGGTCTGCCGAGGCGACTCCAGCTGCACGCAGAACTACCCGTCGCTGTACCGCGATATTGCCGCCGCCTACGTCAACGCCCTGGTGTGGCGCATCAACAGCACCGCCACCGAGAACGCCGACGCGGCCGTGCGCGTCCTCGACGCCTGGGGTAGCACCATGACGAGCATCATCGGCAGCGCCGACCGCTGGCTGGCCGCTGGTCTCTACGGCTACCAGCTGGCCAACGTGGCCGAGCTCATGCGCGACTACGAGGGCTGGTCCACCGAGGGCCTCGCCAACGTGACGTCGGTGCTGGTCAACGTGTTCTACCCGATGAACCACGATTTCCTCGTCAACCACAACGGCGCCAAGATCGACAACTACTGGGCCAACGTGCGTTTCTGACCCTGATCCCTGCGATAAATTCTCTTGCTTTTGCTAACTTCTCCAGTGGGATCTTTGCACACTGTGTGCCGTGCACAGCATCGGTGTCGTCTCGGACAACCAGACGATGATCGACGAGGCCATTACGTACTTCAAGACCGGTGCCGGCATGGGCGCCATCAACAACGCCATCTGGACCACGCACGAGGAGGAGGGCTCCGGCAAGATTCTGGGCCAGGGCCAGGAGGCTGGCCGTGACCAGGGCCACTCCATGCTGGACTTTGCCTTGCTCGGCACTCTGGCTCAGCAGGGCTACAACCAGGGCGAGGACCTGTTTGCCCTCAACGACAGCCTGATTCTTGCTGGGTGAGTAATCTTGTCTTTATGTATGATGCAAAAGCTAACCTCCCAGATCGGAATACGCCACCAAGTACAACCTCGGCTATGACGTTCCCTTTTCCACCTACTACAACAGCGCCCACGGCACCTACTACAACATCAGCAGCAGCGGCCGCGGCAACGTCCGCCCCATTGCTGAGCTTCTGTACGGCCACTACAACGGCGTCAAGGGCCTGAACGCGTCCTGGACGGGCGCCTACCGCGACATGGTCAACAACGGCAGCACCGACGACGTCGAGGGCGGCGGCGGAGACTACGGCACCACCAGCGGCGGCTACGACCAGCTCGGCTGGGGTACGCTTCTGTACCGCCGTGACTAGAGAGCGTGACTCTTCTCTTTCATCCATCCACGCCTGAAGTCCGGGCGTGTGCGCGCGGGAACGCTTTTTATACCGGGCTGTTCATCCCTCATTCCTTCCGCTGTTCCATTTTCATACTTTTCTTCTTCGTATATTTTTGGCTACATATAGCCTCGTATTAGATCCTTACTAGATCCGTATTCATTCATGAAAATGGCATACAACAGTTTGAAGTCCATCCGGCATCACGTAAATCTCCCTTATTTCAGTCTGGGCGCTTGCAAGGCCTGTCTGTGGAAAGTCCTGCTCAGCCCAACACCTGTGGACGTCTTGTGCAAATGCTCTTCCGGGAAGGCCAGGACCAGGTGGGAGTTCACACCGCCCCAGCCAGACGCGGAGACTGCCAAGAGGTCGTCCCTCTTCAGCTCGGTTTCCTTCATAGCCAACGTCAAGTGAAGGCCGGGGTTGATCATAGCGTTGGGTTGGTCGAGTCCCTTTGTCGGAGGGACGACACCCGCCTGCATGGACTTGCACAGTTTTATCAACGAAACCAGTCCTGAGGCATGTTGTGCGTTGCCAATGTTGCCCTTGATGGAGCCGACGGTGAAGTTTTTCTCCGGCCCACTGCGGAGTTCCTGCACCGCCAAGGCCAGTCCCTCGAGTTCCAAGGCATCGCCAATGGGCGTTCCACTGCCGTGAATCTCTGCATACCGGAGCCGATCGACAGATGCCCGTGCCGTTTTCCACGCCGACTTGATCACTTCTGCCTGGCCCCTGGGCGACGGGACCTGGTAGCCGGCCTTCTCCTGGGCACCGTCAGACCCCATGCCGGCACCCAAGACACACGCATACATGGGCGTCTTGTCCCGCATCGCTGCCGATGTGCGTTTCAACACCACAGCCGCCACGGAATCTGCTGGCACGGTGCCGTCGGCTTTGGCATCAAACGGTCGACAAGTCCCCTGGGGCGAGAATATCTGGCCTTCTTGCGTGACATAGCCGCCTTCCCACAGCTGTACGGAAACGCCACCCACGATGGCCATGTCGCAACGGCCCAACCGCAGAGCATCGTACGCCAGGCAGAGGGCGACGGTACTGCTGGCGCAGTTGGTCTGGACGGTGATATTGGGGCCACTGAAATCGAGTTGGTACGCCGTGCGGGCCGAGATCGATGGAGCCACAAAGCCGCGGTTTTCCTTCAGGAAGGGATCCGAGCTGACAGACTCCGTGTAGATGTGGTAGCTATTGTTGGCAGACCCGACAAAGATGCCCACACGGGACCTCTCTGCGGTAGGGGCTGTCTTGAAGTCGATTCCGGCATCGCGCAACGCCGCATCGGCTACTTCGAGAAACAAGCGTTGCTGAGGGTCCATCTCGGTGGCCTCTTCTCTGGTCAGATTCCAGAACTCATGGTCGAACTCCTCGACGTCGTCCAGGACACCAGCCTGCGGGACCCAGAGATTCCCGTCCAGAGTCTTGCGGTCAACGGATGACGCAGACGGCTTGATGCCCGAGTATCCCTTCATGAGGTTGGCGTAGAGCTCATCTGGGTCCTTAGCTCCAGGGAAACGACCGGCCAGACCGACAATAGCAACACCTTCAGCCACCGGATCGTCATAGACCGATACCGAAGTCATGCTTTGCCTCTCACGGCTACTGCTACTCCTGTTGCTGCTACTGCTGCAGCTGCTGTCCTTGCTTTTTTTGTGCACAGGCTTGTGGTTCTTGCCGTGGCTTCTGTGCTTGCGTTTGACACGGCCATTTGACAAAGGCCCTGTGAAGAGAGCAGCTTGTTTGGTGATGGTAGACTGGTGAAAAAGATCAATCAGTTTCACATTCTTGCCCGGGAAGGTCTTCTTGAAACTCTCATGGAGTTGAGGAACCAGAAGACTGTGTCCGCCAATGTCAAAGAAGTTCACGTTGGCAGCTGGGACTGCGCTTTGGTGCAGAAGATCAGCCCAGATTTTACCAATCACCTGCTCTGTGTGGCTCTTGGACAGGAAATCATCCTCGTCCGACGTGGAGGTAGACGAGCTGTCGGCATTCTCCACGCAGTTGTTGAGCAGAAGAGTCCTGACTTCCCGTTTGATGGCGGCATGGTTGAGCTTCCCGCTGGCGTTCTTGGCCATTCGCTTGAGCTTAATAATTCGAGAGGGCACTTTGTAATCGGGAAGTTTGGCTCGGAGGCTGACAAGCAGCTTTTCCACAGCGACGGAGTCCGGCGTGACAGCAGCAATCATTTCTCTGCCATCCTCCGACAGGAGAACGGATGCCTCTGCCACCCCGTCCTGGGCCCCCAGGATGGCCCCTTCGATTTCCTCTGGCCGGATACGAAAGCCACGCACTTTCATCTGGCGGTCTGTCCTGCCCAACACCACCAGAGAACCATCACCCAGCAGCTTTCCTTGGTCTCCTGTTCGGTACATTCGCTTTCCGTTTCCATGCACGGCAAAGCTTTTGGCCGTCTGGTCCGGGAGTTGGCAGTATCCACGCACAACCTGCGGGCCGGAAAAGCAAATCTCGCCCACACGGCCAGGTCCCAAGATGGGGCCAAAGTTCTCGGCGCAGATGTAGAACTCGGTTCCTTTATTGGCACGGCCGACACTGATCTCATCTGGCAGAGGATCTCTCTTGTTCATCCGACGAAAGGCAACCGCAATAGCACCTTCCGTGGGGCCATATGCATTGACCAGATCGACTCGCGGGTGCCATCGCTCAAATATCTCCCGAGATCCTGCCTCGCCACCCACGGAGATCAGCCGCAGACTGGACAGGCTTCGTGTAATGGGCAGGGTCTCTAGTGCTGTCGGGGTGATTTGCAGGAAGGAGACGCTGTTTTCTTCCAAGACATCGGCCAAGTACTCGCCGACGAGATGCTTTGGGCTCTCGGAAAAACACAGACAGCCGCCGGTGCACAGCGCCGTCGTCCATTCCAAGATCGACCCGTCAAAGGAGAATGATGCCAACTGAAGCACTCGGGTGCCAAAGCCACATCTATACACGTCGGTGGAGGCCTTGACGAAACTGGCAACGTTGCCATGCTCGACCATGACGCCTTTGGGCTTGCCAGTGGATCCCGACGTGTAGATCATGTAGGCAAGGTCACCGTCGGCCGTGCCATACTTGATTGCCTCGAGGTCTGCATGAGACGCTTCCTCTGGTTTATGTTGGGCATATTCTTCCACCAGAGCCTGGTCGACGACAATACGGGGCTGCGCGTTTTCCAGGACATATTCTACTTGGTCTCGAGGCGAGCCGACGTCGAGGTAGACAAATGCCCCACCGCTCTTGAGGGTTCCGAGTATCCATTCCAAGATGGGAAACCCACGGTCCAAGTGGATCAGGACCCTGTCACCAGCACAGACACCATGATGTAACAAAACTAACAAGGCCCATGTCAGTGGAGAATTCGTTCATACGAGTACATCCATTGTACCTACACTTTGCTTTTTGCTCTGTCGATGCGTAGAGTTCCCCGTACGTCATGGATGCGTTGAGCTCGCTGGAACTGAGTGCTTCTGCGTCCGGGTTTGTCTGAGCATGAGCGTCGAACCAGTGGTGAATGTGCCGCAACGGGCGCTTCTCCAGGGCGGAAGTCGGCGGTAGCGAGACGTGCTTCGGCACCCATGACAGCATATTTCGCACAGTGACATGATCCGTTTTGCTCATGCTTGCGAGACGATCCCATGCAAGCTTCATGTCGTGTAAATCCTGTGCGGAAAAGACGTTGGGGTCGTAGACGACGCCTAGCCTGACATCTTCTTCATACTCGAGGAAGCAGAAAAAAAGATCCCACATTCCATTTACCGGAAAGATGCGACATCCCGCCTTGGCCAGTCTGGGCGAATACGTAACGGCCACACGAGGCGGGTCGTAGTCGGCGCCGCCTGCACGAACCGCCTTGGCGATGTCCATGGCTGGGAAAAGCTCATTCTTCTTCACCGCGCTGACGTTCTTCCCCACCGCAGAAACAAGGGAGCGAAAGGAGCCGTCGCCGCAGTGAACAACATGCCACAGGGGTATTTTCACCGGCAAAGCATTGGCAAATTGACCTACGGAGCTCCCCATAGACGGCGGGCGAGACCCAAATCCTACCGAAAGGACGGGCTCGCAGCCAAGTGGAGGTCGAGTCCGGTCGGCAAGTAGGAGGCCAATGATCGTTGTGGCCACCCGGAACCAAGAAGTTTTGTTCAGTGTGCTCCATTCAGCCAGTTCCTATCGAAACCATTAGCACGGGAGATTGTACAGGAGCCTATAAGAGGACCAACCGATTTTGGAAGCGTTGCCCACCCATCAATCTCACGGTATGGCTTGTCAAATACGCCGCCTCCAGCTTCGCCCAGGCGATTTGATTTGATCCAGGGCCCCTGGTATGTGTCTTGTACCTGGCTGAGCAGAACATCACGGCTTCTGGTGTAGGCTGGCGAGGCAGTCCAGCCACACTGCCATGGGTATTAGACTGAGAAAGAAAACAGAAGCATTGCAACTCACCTCCAACATGTGCATATTCTTGAACTCTGTAGTAGCTTCAAGGGCACACTCGGGCTCATACAGGAGCGTGAGAAATTCTTTCGACAAAATACTCATCGAATGACCATCCACAGCAATATGATGGCCGACGGCATATACTCTAAACTCGTCCTTGTCGTGGAGTAGGACCCATCGAAGAGGCAGTGTCTTGTCCAGGGCAATCGGTCGGTTCAGTATTTTTGCAAGTGCGGACTCAGAGATGCATGCAGTATCACTCTGCACCAACTGGATCTCAGGAGTTACAGAGCCTGGGCTGTACTCCATGTGGTGTGGCTTGTACGAGATCTCTGCAATGATGGATCGAAGGATGCCATGACGGTCTGTCAAACAGTTGATGACTGGAAATCGTGTTAGTCATAAGATATAATTCATGAGCAACAAGCCAACCTTTGGCAATCTCAGACACCGAAGGTAGCATCTCTCCACATTTACGAAGATCCCACTCAAGCGTCAGGTTGTACTTTGTGCTCGCCGGATTGGCCTTGTAGTCATTCCACATACTCCCTTGACTCCTAGTCAATGGATATGCAGCCTGCACAGTGCCAACTGCAACTGGTTGTGACATATTCTGAGCACTCTGAGGCGGCTCAGAGATGAGGCTCATGGTGTCCTTGAAGAGAGGCATAATGGGCAAGTGTCCAGTCTCTGGGGAAATTAAACGTGGGGAGAGGCACGACTCCAGCGGTTTCAAGGTCCGGGAGCGTGGAATTTATACACATTTCTCCCCTATTCAGTGGCTCTTACATTAAGAAAAGCCGCAGCTACGAGGTGATGGAATTTCCAACATTGTGGTCCGTTTTCACCATAGAAGTGTACGGAGGAGGGCGGGCGTCGTGCACACACAAAGCTGAATGTATGATTACATCTGAGACAAAACCGGCGACCATACATGAGCAGGAAGCGGGCGTATGCAGAGGGACCTCGTGTTCGTGAGATGAGGGATTGGTTCCGCCAATATGATGTTAATAACGCACGATATCTCACCTTGTGGCTTGAAATATTGTGCCTGGTTGGAAGATCATCAGCGTTCTAGGAATGCTTGGCTTCATGCAAAACATAAGATTACGTATTGCGTGCTTCATTTTATTCTTGTTCTCTTTATAGAGCTTATTTTCGAGGGAATATTCAGCAGTATCCCTTGACGGAACACTGTAAACTGGTCCATGGATGAAGAAATTCCCCTGGGCCCTTCCTACAGGATCGTGGCGTGAATAGCGCTCTGCCAAACTCTTCAAGTTCAAGGCAATTGCAAACGAGTCATCACACCATGTGAAAGAGTAACAAGACGAAATGAAGAACACACAGCAGTGTGTCCAAGCTCTCACCGGCTGGACAAATAGGGCTTGGTGGCTGTTCTGTACTCCTGGCGGATCAGTCGGTGCTTTTGTTGGCCCGTTTCTTGGAAACCTTGTTCTGTTGGCTTGTGGCAGAAATAAGCATTCGTTTTAACGGCTTGGGTGGTCCCACTTTCTCACAAACTCCGGAGTATGGGGTACTTGTTCTCTGTGCCGCATACTGCTACAGAATTCGGTGTGTGTATTCCGTACCTGTTGTCTCAGGTACAGAGCACGGAATGCAAAAAGGAAATACAGATCCTTCAGGCAGAATTGGTCTTACGTGGTCAGAACTCGCCAGTTACCTTGCATAATCCTTATTTTTATTTTTTCAGCCATCTCGAACTTGGGAAAGCGTCACCCTGGTTTGTTTTCTTTTAGTATTTACCTTTGTTATCACATCCTGGGCCTTATTCGAGTTTTCGTCCTTCTTTGAGTCGTTTTTATCATGGCACGCCCAAAGAAGCTCGTCCAGGTTGTGACCTTGGCTATAGTGTGCGTTACTGACCCCGGATCTTTCGCAGAGTGATTCTGATAAAGTACAGCTGCCTTGTGTTTTTTGTGGACATTGCCAACATCGGCATGGCCAATATCGCTCTGCCCACCATTCAGAAAGATCTCGGATACGACCAGGGCTCGCTACAATGGATTTTGACTGCTTACTCGCTGGCAGTACGTCAAATACTATCCAGACGCAGGATTCTTCTTCAGCTGACGTGCCCACCTTAGTTTGGCGGGTGCCTTCTCATCGGCGGGCGCCTGGGGGACATATTCGGCCATCGAACGACCTTGATCTTCGGCATGAGCCTGTTCAACGCCTCTTCCCTTTTGTGCGCTGTGGTCAATGACAAGATTGGTTTGGTCATTGGAAGAGCCATCCAAGGAGTCAGCGCTGCATTTGCCATTCCTTCTGCACAGAGTATGGTTGCCCTCTCGTTTGAGGACCCCAAGGCTCGAGTGCGGGCGTTTGGCATGTGGGGGGCCTGCGGATCCAGCGGTTTTGTGTACGTTCTGCGCTTTGGATGCATCTAGGGTTGTATGGACAGCCACTGATCCTTGGTTCCAGGTTTGGTCCCATTTTCGGGGGTCTGTTTACCTCTCGGCTTTCCTGGGAGTGGGTAAGTGGAACAATGTCTTCTCCTCGAACCACAGACCTGACCAGCGTCTAGATTTTCTGGTTCTCTCTTATCGTCGAAGGTGCTCTTGAAATTGGAGTCCTCGCTCTCTTGTTCACCAACAATCTCGTGGGAGCCAGGTCTGGAGAGATCAAGTGGGCCGGTCTCGTCACTCGCCTCGACTTTGTGGGAACTCTCACGTCCTTGGCCGGTCTCATCCTTCTCGTGTATGGCCTCACCAGCGGAAATGCCGACAGCTGGAATGCGCCACAGGTGATCTCTACACTGGTCATTGCCGGCGTCTTGCTTCTGGTGTTTGTCTTTGCAGAGTCGAAAATCTCTGCCGACCCCATCCTCCCTCGGTACCTCTGGGGAGACCGCATCAAGATGCTCGGATGTGCCTCTGCCGCTCTCACTTATGCTGTCTGGCAGGGTGCTAATTACCTACTAACGCTCGAGCTTCAGAGTACGTATAACCTACCTGACTTCATTCAACTCCCTAACCATATGCAGGCGTTGGTTTCTCTCCGCTTTCTACAGCTTTGCGGTTTCTTCCTCTTGGAATCACGGCCTTGGCCGTGAATTTCGTGATCCCTATGCTTGTCAATAAAATCACAGCACGAACCTTTCTACTCTGCAGCTGGGTCATATGTGCGGGCGGACTGGGTCTTCTGGCTGCTTTTGGGAGTGCGGACGACTATTGGCGATATTGCCTCCCCGGCGAGATCTTGTATATTGCTGGTGTCGGCACCGTCTATTTCATTGGCAATATTACGGTTGTCGCCACGGCCAAAGCAGAGCAGCAGGGCACCGTTTCTGGAGTCTACAATGTACGTCAGGCAGCCTTTGGTTCGAACGAGATACTGACAATCTTTTCCAGATGTTCTTGAATGTTGGCGGTGCCGTTTTGGGTGTGGCCATTCTCACTGCCATATCCAACGCTGTGACGTCCAGGGAAGGAGGAGAGGAAAACCTTCAGGCCCTGCTAGACGGTTACCGTGCCGGATACTACACAGCCATTGCCATGTCAGGCCTAGGCTTTGTTCTCGCCTTTTTCTTCTACGAAGAGCCTACAGATGCCAGCGTCAAGGACACTCCATCAGACCAGGAAACGCCCAGCAAAGGTGGCAACACAGAAGTAAAGGCGGAGGAAGCACAAAATTAGCCTGAAATTGCATGCTCTATTTCTGGCTTTTCTTAACAGAGACGGAGTGTATCAAGGGAGATTCTCTGCTGTAGAAATGATGGCAGAAAACGTGGATCACCGTTGTAGATTTCCTTGGTGTCTCTGTTCCTAAAACGCACACTGTCTTCTGCAGGCATTCGTTCCCAAGATCCCGGCAATGGGCCAAGCCGTGGATCCTCGACGGTGGATTTTCCTGTAGTGCTGTCGTGAAACGTGTAAGCGAGATTTGCATAGTTGTCTACGCCGACTTGCAACCGCCAGCCGGGCGGCAGCGGTCCGAGAAACGCCGTGGCATCATCGAGGCCATGCACGTAAGCTTCACCGACAATGAGGAAGCGGTTGTCCGCCGTCTTGCGCAGGAGGAAAAGGGGATCGCAGCCGAGGATGGCACAGATGAAATCTCCCGGTTTTGCGCCAGCTGGTGCCAGGCCGACAAGGCCGCTCTCGGTTGTGATAAAGGCACGGCCTCGAATGAAGGTCTCTGCAAAGTAGTCGTCACTTTCATTGGATATATTATCGTCATTTTTCTCGTTGTCGTCCGTATTCAGGCATTTCAAACAGAAGGCTCGCCATCTCTCGAGCGTGAGTGGAACGTGGGGCCAGCGCTCGTTCAGATAGTTGACTCGTAGTGTCTTCACAAAGGCATCCAGAAAGGTGCCACCGGCCGGATAGGATGCTGCCAGCAGTGCAGGGGGCTTCCATGCGCGCAGGGTGACACGCAGACGAGTTCCGGCAGAGGCGTTTCCCAGGTCGGCCGTCTTTATGGTAGTAAGACACTTGCCAACAACCTCGAGAGTATCGTTGTTGTTTGTATCGATGTGGAAACTGGGCCGCGAGAAGCTGCTGGCAAACATACAGGTCCCAATGGATGGTGGATGTCGTGTTGGAGACCATTTGGGGACCCAAGAGGGCAGCGTGTGGCTGGGATCGTCGGCAGCTGGAGCCGGTGCCAGCTGATCTCGCGGCGTCTGACACTTGTCCAGCAGCTCGAGACTGTTCTGTGTGGTCATAAAGGTGACGATGGCACTCGTATGGACAACGGCCAGGGGCAGGTCGTAGTCGGGGCGGATGGCGCGGGCCAGGCCTGGAGGCAGCAGACCGAGAACACCGTAGATGTGGTCACGCGGATTGAAACATTGCCGGCTGTGGCCCATGGCCAGCAGGTCGGCCACGGGAATATCGTGGTGGTCCAGAGCCAGAGCACTGATGGTCTCAGCCCGGGAACGCACATCTGTCGGCGTCTCGGGCAGGGCCAGAAGACCGAGCACGGCGCGGATAAAATGGGACCAAGACATGACCTGGTCAGACCCACTGCCACAGAGTACAAGTGCGTGTTGCGGCTGTGCCAACAGAACTTCCTGCAGGATCCAGACACGCGTAAAGTAGGGCCGGGCCAGAAGAGCCTCGATGGCCGGCCAGGGGAGAGATGGCAGGCCGGACAAGCCTGGTGGAAACGGGACAGAAGCGTCGGGCGATGCACAGAGGGAGCCGTTGCGACGCAGTTCCACTTGCCGGCCCATGTTGGAAAGGGCAGCCAGAGCCACAGCACAGCGGTTCTTGTCCGGATCAGGTGCCAGCCACATCAGCACGCGCCGGGCCTGTCTGTACAGCATGCCCATTCGCAGAATCTGTTTGGCCTTCTCGGCATTGTCGTCCTGGTTGATGCACAACGCGTCGATCCACAACGTGCGGTCGGTCTTTGGCTGTCGCAGATGACGCAAGGCCGTCAGCAAGTTTTGCGTCACTGAAATCTGCTGCCACACGGGAGAGTCGTCTCCTGAATAAGCCATGCTGACGGTGTCCTGGCTGATCGTCTCTCCCCACAGATACGACAGGGCCTCGTAGGCTGGAATGGTGCATCCTGTAAGTGCTGGCGGTGGCCTTCGAGGCTCGAGAAGGATCGGTGGTGCTGTATTTCGATCTGGATGAGTCCATGATGTCTTTCCGGTGGCCTCCTGTAAAAAAAGGCAACGCCCCTCGTACGTCTCGAAGGCGGTCCAGCCAGGTGGCAGTGTTTCCTCGATCTCAGATATCGTTCGTTCCCGTGCACTGATGTCCTTTTTGGCTGCTTCTTCGTCTTCTGGTGGAAAGAAAGTATGCCGGAGCAAGACGCGAACGGGTTGTGAGCCTTCGCCATGCAGGAGTGACAACAACCGGATGTCTTCACTGGGGTTTGCCAGTGGACGGTATTGGAAAGGCATGTTTTAAAGAGGTGAAAAAACGTGCTAGGATGGACAGAAGCAAACGACAATCATCTGGCAAGGCTGAACTGACTTCAGGCTGATGCGTGTAGATGTAAGATGCACGTGATCTTCAGAAGTAGAGATTCGGGTTAGTTTTCGTATGCTCATGCTTCTCTCCTTGAAGCTTCCTACTCGTAGAATAGTTACGTGTAAAAAGCATACCATTAACTTCCATGAAGCCGGTGAAGTTTCGATGTTCTGCAGGCGTAGAGTAAGATACCGTTTGCATGAGTTGCTGACTCAGCATATGTCACGTGAGTCACCACGTGAACCAATGGTGCTGCTGGTTGCGCTGTTGCCTAGACTCCACTTTAATCCATTACATAATCAACTCCACCCCTTGAAAATCACGCCAAATCTCCCAGCCGCCGAATTATTTTTACACCTTTCATCACCAGCATTTCGCATCCGCCACGATAGAACGCGTTCAAGAAGCGAGTCCCTCGCGCTCCTTGTCATCTTTTGCCGGCTTCTACCCATCGAACGAGAGTGATCTCCTTTGCTGGAAGAATCGGGACTTGGAGAAGGGACCTGTTTAGACTCGCAGCCTTGAGTTGGGGAATAAACAGGCCGCCTGTCAGCGAATCTGGCTTCTTTTGCGTGTTTTTGTCGCGATCGGCGGGCGAATGCACGGTGTCGCGCATGTCAAGGTAAGTTTTCCCATCCCCCGTTGGTACTGATGTGATGTATTAGGTACGGACCATGTCGAAGTGCATCGAGTTTAAAGCGCCTGCAGTCGTCGAGTGGGAAATTCACGGCGACAAACAACATCTGGCGGATCCGGATCCCCGGAATTCCTGCGTGACCTTTGAGGGCCGTTTTTACGACGACGTGGCCCTGTGCAGCTTTTTCCAGCTGCATATCCCCAGCCGTCTGCGCGGCGTCACCCACGACACGACGATCCTCGTTCCCATTTACCCCGACGCCATCGACTCTCTCGACGCCGAGCGATTCCCGTCCGTGCCAGCGATCGTGGACAAGAAGTTGCGGTGCAGCTGCACCTGTTTGCGTTTGCACTTCCGGCTCAGCCGTCCGGTCTGCGTGATTACGTCAGTGGCCGCCTCGATACCGCTCAAGCCGTTTCGGAATCCGACGGGCGACGTGCTTGACCGGCTCCGCTCGCTCGTCCAGGCCACCTCGGTCAGTGTGTACGTCCCGGATCTGGAGCTGTCCAGCGCCAAGCTGCAGGCGATCCAGGCCAGGCTCGAGACGCTCCAGAAGGCCTTTTCGCGTACGCGATCCAAGCCGCCCGTGCACGACCTGTCCTGCTTGTTCAACGGCACCGGTGGCCAGATCATCGATAGTCTCGACGAGAGCCCGCCGGCGTACGACCAGATTGGACCTGCACCACCCGGGGCCCCGATCCACGAATCCAAGTCTGACCCGAAACCTGCGTGTCCGTCGGAGCTTGTGCCAGAACCAGAGCTCCAGCGACCAAACGACAAGAAGCGGCGACGACGGGACTCGCCGGCAGCCGAGGACACCGACGCCCGCTTCGAGGCGATTTGGGCCGCGTTACGGAAGAAAGACGAGAAGATCGAGCAGCTCGAACGGCGGGTCAAGCAGTTGGAGAAGGACAAGGAGGAGGGCGACGAAGAGGCGGCAGCGCTGCGCGTGGAACTGGACCGGGTGGTGGCCGTGAACGAGGACTTGGAAGGCCAGTTGCTCTGGACCAAGGAGAAACTCGAGGATCTGGTGGACGAGGTGGCATACATACAAGAGAATGGACTGGACAGCGATGTGGAAGAACGTATTGTCGAGACGGTCACAGACTGTGTTTTCGAACAAATCTCCGAGAATGCGACTGTTACATTTACGAGATCTTAACCTGATTTTTCAACGTACAGACCCTTTGATGTGCATGCTGTGTCTTTTTGCCAGTTCCGAATCACGGCTCGTAGGGGCCTTGGGCCAACACTCCACTCAAGAGTTCGGCCTCTCCCGACTCCTTGACCAAGTAGATGTCCTCATGCCGGACCCCAAATTTCCCCTCGAGATAGATGCCCGGCTCGTCTGTGAACGTCATGCCGGGCAGAAGGGTCTGCTTGTTCCATTTGTTGAGGTACGGCGACTCGTGTGCTGGAAATGTTAGAAAATAGAAGAACGGAAGGAAATAAAACGACCTACCCTTGATTCCAATCCCGTGACCCAGTCGGTGGGTAAAGCCATAGCCATAGCCAGCATTCTCAATGACGGTCCTGGCAGCAATATCGACACTGGCAGCCGTGTTGTTGGGCTTGAAGGTGGCCGCAGCAGCACTCTGGGCCTCCAGGACGATCTGCCAGACGTGCAGCTTCTCGGCATACAGTTTGGGGTTCGAGATGACGTCTGCCGGAGCCTGGGCGACTTTCTTGCCGAGACCCAGGTACTGGAGAACAGTGGCCACGACCGAGGACGACCGAGACTGCTCGTGAGGCGGGTCGATGAAGAAACTCCGACAAATATCCGAGCTGTAGCCGAGGTAGTGGGCGCCGACATCGATGACGATCATGGTCTCGTAGGTCAGTTTCTTCCAGCCGGTGACGAAGCCGCCGTGCGGGAGGGCACCGTGCTCCTCAAAGAGGACAATGTTGAAGAAGAGGCTGAATCCCACCGACAGGAGGGCGTTGTTCAGGATATCCGTCACTTCGTCTTCCGTCAGGCCCGGCACCAGACACGGCCGCATGGCCCGGACGGCCACGACCGTACCCGTGTTGACCACGCGGAGCAGCTCGACCTCGGCCGGACTCTTGAGCTGCCGGACCTGTTCTGCCTCCGGGCTGAGTCCGACGGTCTCGAAGCCGGCCTCGTCGAGACCCCGGACGATAAAGTCGCGGATCTCCTCGTCTGTCATAATCTTGGGGGCTGGCTTGGCAGCAAACAGATGCGACTGGAGAAGCGTGTCGTAAGGGTTCCAGTGCTCTTCCCAGAGGACAATGTCGAGCTCCTCGTCGCGCGAAGGCAGGCCGAGCATCCGCACGCGGCCCTCCTCAAAGTGCGGAGACAGGTAGGCCGTCTTGGCCGAGATGCGGCCTTGGGCGTCCTCCTGCGGCAGCACGAGCATGAGGAACGGGCGCTCTTCCGGCTCCCATGGCTCCCAGTCCACCTGGGAGATGTTTCCGTAGTACCTGAAGGTTAGTATCCTGTCTGGCGAAGATGGGGGCTGCCCTACTGGAAAGTGTAGCCGGGCTCCAACACAAAGGCATCGACGCCTGCCGCGGCCAGGGCTACGGCCAGCCGATCGCGGCGCTCCAGAAACTCCTCGGCCTTGATGGGCACGGCGGCGTCGAGAAAGGACAGGTCGGCATGCAGATTGTCAATGGCGCACTGCTGGACCTTTTCGACGAGCGCCGGCGGCGACTTGGTGGTGGGATGCCACCACGACGTCGTCGTCGACAGGGCCAGCGCAAAGGCCGTCGCTACAAGCAAGAGCAGCGCTCTTTTGCATGGCCGTGCGGGCGCGGCAACAGAAATGGGCGGCGGCGGCACGCCTGCGAGTTTCGCCTCCATCTTGGACATTCTCGTTGGCAGTGAGTTCTGTGAGTTGTCCACTGGAAGACGTTGGAGAAGTCAAGATACGGTCAGTACGGTCTACCCAGATGGGGTCACCTTGGGCTGCTGGATGGGGAATTTCCTGCCGATGCAGTTACTGAATCGAGAGGACTGAGCGGCATGCCAAGGCAGGGTTGGCCAAGGGCTTATCAGACCGGCCCGGTGCTGATTCCGGACCCCACGAAGGAATTTCTCAACCTCTTATTAATGTCATTTGCAATTACCCCATGGAAGACGGAGAACTGGGAAATACGGAGTAGTTTCTATAGTCAAGGTAGTATCCCGGTATCTCTGACGTCGGCGCAGAGATGAGCGTCTCTAGCTTCTCTAGGCACTCGGCCAAATCTAGAGCCCTTATCCATGTCGTCTTCTTATAAGTAGAACAGGTATTTTTCGGCGCCAGGCGACATGCGACGCGCCTGCAGAGTCCCCTGCGCATTATAAGCATCACCTAGTCGCCGTCTCTGCGAGACACTTCGGCGTCTCTTGCAGCCTTTGCAAACACCCACGATGCCTGACATTCAGGAAATCGCCTCGTCGTCGCCGCCGGCGGCACCAGATGCCACGCAGATTGTCGTCGTCCCCGAAGACGGGAAGAAGCAGCAGGACGACCCCGAAAATGCCATTGCCGACTTCGAAATCCTGCCCAGCGGCGATGAGCACAAGTCGTACTATAGCAAGCTTTCCGTCTGGCTGATGGTTCTCTTCTCCGGCCTGGCCTTGGGATCCGATGGATAGTAAGAAGCCCTAGATGTGTTATTGGCTCGTACTAACCGGACTTCAGTAACGCCTCTGTCATTGGCAACGCCGAGCTGCTGCTGGCAGTTCTGTACCCGGATGCCCTGACCGACTCCATCTACGACCGCCTGTCCAATGCCTTCCTCATCGGCATGATTGTTGGCATGCTGGGCTTTGGTGTCCTCGTCGACCAGCTCGGCCGCAAGACGGGCGCTGTCGCCACCACTCTTCTCCTCGTTCTCGGCATCATCCTGTCGGCAGCCGCCCATGGAACGTCGCCGACCGGCATGTTCTGGATGCTGATTATTGCCCGCGGCATTGCCGGTGTCGGCGCCGGTGGCGAGTATCCCGTCTCGGGTGCCGGTGCCGTCGAGGCCACCGACGAGAGCCATTCCTTCCGCAAGCGGCGCGGCTTCATCTTCGCCATGCTCTCCGACCTGTCCTCGGGCCTGGGCTATGTATGGGGTGGCCTGGTGCCGCTGCTCCTGCTGCTGTGTGTGGGCCAGCGCGTCGACAAGTACGACACCGTCTGGCGCACGTCCTTTGCCCTCGGCCTGGCGCCGCCCCTCGTCATCTTCTGGTTCCGCATGCGCATGGCCGTCTCGACGGCCTACCGCAAGTCTGCCATGCGGAAGCAGCGAACACCCTACTGGCTGGCGCTGAAGCGCTACTGGCGACAGCTGCTGGGCGCCGCGTCGACGTGGTTCTTGTACAACTGGGTCAGCATTCCGTTTGGCATCTTCAGCTCCACCATCATCTCCCGCATGAACCCCGAGTCCAGCCTGGTCAAGAACCTCGGCTGGGGCGTCTTGGTCAACTGCTTCTACCTCCCAGGCCCCTTTATCGGCGGTTTCCTCTCCGATCGCATCGGCAGAAGAAAGACCATGGCCCTGGGTTTCGGGCTGCAGGCCGCTCTTGGATTCATCCTCGGAGGCGCCATGTACAAGATCGAGAACATCTTCCCGCTGTTTGTCGTGCTCTACGGAATCTTCCTGACTCTCGGCGAGGTCGGGCCGGGAAGGTAAGCAATATCTTTGATTTTGGAGAGTTCAGCTGGCTAACCCCAACAGCACCGTCGTCGTGGCCGCTTCCGAATCCTTCCCTACCTCGATCCGCGGCCAGATGATGGGGCTCGTGGCCGCCTTCTCCAAGGCTGGCGCCGCCATCGGCACAGAAGTCTTCACGGCCATCCAGAGTTCGTATGATGACTCATCCAAGGGAAACCAGGTCGCCTTCCTCGTCGGCTCGACCTTTGCCACGCTCGGCGCCGCCATCGCCCTCCTCGTCATCCCGGACGTTCCCAGCCGTCTGAGCGAGGACGACGAGGCCTGGAAGAAGTACTTGGCGGAGCACGGATGGAAGGCCGAGTGGGGCGACAAGGTCACCAAAGACCCAACGGGAGTGATGCTGGACCAGGTAGCTTCCTAAGCAGTATGTAGTGTATTTAAAGACGAGCTTTGATCTCATCACGAACGGGGATCACGTCGATCCCCCGCAGCTTCCCTTCTGCTCTCCATGCCTCTATAAAGTCCAGGAAAGACACCGTCCCTTCCGCCCACGCACTACCTCTTGCCTTCTTCCGCTTCTCTTCCAACCCGGCGAATTCTCCTTCGCCGTAGTTGTTGAAGTAGCCCGGAGTGCATCCAGCAATGGCCGAGTAGAATGGAGCCCGCCGTACAATCTCGGCCGTGTGTGCCAGCTCTCCTTCCCGGGTCACTTCAAGAACGGCCCGGTTGCCAGGCCCAACTCTCTGCTGTGCCTGGGTGAGGATCGAGACAATGTGCTGGGCAATGAGACCCAGCATGAAGATGTTGTTCCCGGTCACCGTCGCCTGACTGGAGCCCGAAAAGAAGAGGTTGGGAAATCCATGCGTGGCATATCCGTGAAGTGTGGCGGCGCCTTCCGACTGCCACTTGTCTCCCAACGACTGCCCGTTGCGGCCAATGACCTCGGCACCTGTCCGCAGTGCCGGGTTTCCCCCAATGGCTCCGGATGCCTGGTAGCCCGTGCCGAAAATAATCAAGTCGAGCGGCAGTTCTTGGTCACCAATCACGAGGCCGCGCTCTGTGGCTCGAGAGGGGCCTTTTCCGTCAGTGTCGACGAGATGCACGTTGGGCCGGTTGAAGGTGTCCAGATACGTATCGCTAAAGGTGGGCCGCTTACACCACGACGGATACCAGGGCTTCAGCTTGGCCGCCGTGTCCGGATCCTGGACGACCTGGTCGATCCGGTCCCGGTTGGCCTCCATGTTGGGAAGATCCAAAGCGTGGAACTCGGCGGCGTGTTTTTTCAGGTTCTCCGGTGACGGGTCGACGATTCCGTGCCGGGGAGACCCCAGAACCAGCGAATAGGCCGGCTGGGTGGTCCATTCGTCATTCACCAGATTTTCTTGGCCAGGCTTCGCAGAGTTGGTCAGGTACGTGTTGAAGTTGACCTGCCGCTCCCACTGCCATCCTTTTTTCCGGGCGACTTTGGCTTTGAATTCATCCACGTCTGTCGGACGCTGGTTTCTGGGCTTTACGTAGGCGGGTGTCCTCTGGATCACATAAAGCTCTCCGGCGTACTTGGCAACCTCGGGAATGACGCCAATGGTCGTGGCAGCCGTGCCGACGACAGCAACCCGCTTGCCACGAAGCTTCGTCAAGGCCTGATTCGTTGGTGAGCCGCCGGTGCTGTGGTAGTCCCATCGAGACGTGTGGAAGATTGTCCCGGAAAAAGAAAGAAGCCCGGGAATTCGGGGGATCTGCGGCTGCGTGAGAACACCGGCTGCCAGGTACACAAACTGGGCCTGCACCTGCAAGGCGACCGGTGCCTCGGATTTGCCGCGCTGCTGCAGCAGTTTCACCGTCCAGAGCTTCGACGTGTCGTCCCATTGGGCACCTTGCACGTCCGTTCGAAACAGAATCTTGTCCTCGAGGTGCCACTGTGTAGTGATGCGTTCTGCGTGCAGACGAATCTCTTCGCCAGGGACATATTTGGCACTGGGAATATAGCCCGTCTCCTCGAGGAGGGGAAGATAGATGTAGCTCTCGAGATCACAGTGAAGACCGGGGAATCGATTCCAATACCATGTGCCACCGACACCCCCGGCGGCGTCCGCAATGCGAATGTCGTCGGCAGTGGCCAGGCCTTCTTCGATCAGCCGAATGGCATACTGGAGCCCGCCAAATCCAGCCCCTAGCACAAAGTACTTGTAGACAGCATTGTTCCGGACCGGCAGTTCTTTGGCGTTGAGCTCTGTGTGGTTGACCCACGGATCGTCGGCCAGGCCCTGGAGTCTTTCTTCGTCTGCCGTGCTCAGCTGTTGGAACTGTAGCGTTCCGTCAGGTCGAAGACGTTTCTTGGCTTCTTCCGCATATCTCTGGCGAACTGCCTCGACTTTGCTGTCATATTCTGCACTATTTGACACAGCCATGATCAATTCACGTTTGGTCCGTCTTGTTTTTCGTACAATTTTCAAGTTTATTTCAAACTCAGGGCCGCAATAAATATGCGTGCTGCAAAGACAGAAAATGACGCCAGAGATGCCGTCTTAGCACGGCAGATGATTACAGTCTTGCCTCATATGGAGTATGATACCCCACCTATATCACTTATATCAATTTACCTGAATCCGGTAGAGTAGAGATTTCGTGTGTTCAAATTCCCGTCCCCTGTCTACGACGTCACCTTGTCAAGCCATTCATAAAGGATGGCGTTGGCAATCACCATCGCACCCACATGACAGTGGGTGCCCGCTCCATCCTCGGCTGTCAGCTCCCTGTACGTCGTGCGCTCTGGTGCCATAGCATCGCGGACCTTCTCCGGCTGGCCCTCAAAGAAAATGTTATCGGATGCACAGCCGATCCAGGCAGGACACTGGACCATGTTGCGCAGATCCATGCCTTTCAACGTATAGGCCCGCGTGCGTTCGAGGAAATCAGCAGGACTGCGGGCCTGGAAACTCCAGAGACCCTGCTGAATGGCCCAACGAAGGAGCAGAGGGGCCTTTCCCACCATGACTTGATCGATCATGTCGGATTCCCCGGCATCGTACAATGCCCGTAACTGGGGTGTCATGATGCCGCGAAAGGCATCAAAGAGGTCGTACACGCCGTCGACGGCCATGACGGCAGCAAGACGCGGCTCGTAGGCCGCAGCGCGCACGGCCAGCCAGCCGCCCATGGAGCAGCCCAGGAGACTGATGCATCGCGGGTCCACGGACGAGGCCATGGCAGGCGACAGGAGAAAATCGACCACCGGAGACACCACCTTTTCCCACTGGTGTATGAATCCAAGGCCTTGGTCACGACGCACAGTCGGCTGGCCCGGGCCTTCGTACGTCAGGACATTGTAGCCGCGGTCGAGACCGGCGAAGCCGTTGAAGTGCAGCATCTCTTCCTGGGACCCGTCGAAGCCAGTGCCGAGTATGATTGTCGGGCGGGGTGCCGGAGCTCCTTTTTCGGTAGCCCGGTAGAGGATGACAGGAATATCAAAGGTGCCGTCAGCTGACGTGAGCGTCACACGCTCGCCCGGGATGGGCAACAGAGAGATGGCCTTGTCAAAGGCAATCCGCTGCTTCTGCCAGAAGTCGCTGATGCGCGGATCTTCCGGGTTTCCGTGCAAGTAAAAGTCGGCAGCACGGAAATAGGTCGACGCGTGGAAGAAGGCATCGCGGGCCGAGACAGGGTACTTTCCAACATCGATGGCCTCTGCCCGTTGCATGGTGCGCTCCGCCAAGGCCTGGAAAGCGGCAGCGAAGCTGTCTGAGTTGCCGGCCGTGATGGAACCGGCAGCCTCGAGGACCTCGGCAACGTCAGAGCCGCTGTACCGGGCTTGGCTGAGCACCCGCAGAGTCTCAAAGTGGAGAGAATAGTCTTCGTTCAGATGCAACATGGTGAATTTGATTCAATGGTGATGTAATGAAGTTTTACACGTTGCTAAGCGACAACTCTGAGGTCTTAAATCATATATTCCGCTTCTGCTTTCCCGTCAATGGGCTGATTCGATGCCGAGCTTTCCAGTTCGCCTTTCAGCGGCCTAATTTTCTCCCGTGTCACTTTCAGCTGACCCGTGCATGTTACACGTAGTTTTGATCTGTTCGGGAAAGTACTTCCTTGGTCAGACTAGAATATATCTATCCCAATCAACTCGCTGTCGCTGTGTTAGATATCATAATGGTTTGTTGCATAGGATAGTTAATGGCCAGTCTTTTTATCCCAACTAGAAAACGTTAGTTTACATTGGACCTTCATCAAGAGAAGCACTTACAGGTCGAGGAACAGTTTCCATAAAATGGAAAACAACAGTCCCTGTAAACCATTGCAGAGAATACGCGTCTTCAATCCACGCCCGAAGAGACCGATGAGACCATCTTCCACGACAACCAGTCTTGCGGCTTCGGCTGAATTGGTCAGCAGATGAATCGTGAAAG
Organism: Dryadomyces quercivorus; assembly: GCA_002778125.1. Taxonomy (NCBI): domain Eukaryota; kingdom Fungi; phylum Ascomycota; class Sordariomycetes; order Ophiostomatales; family Ophiostomataceae; genus Dryadomyces; species Dryadomyces quercivorus. The sequence continues at coordinate 1,894,133 of PCDE01000014.1, forward strand.
TGACTGTAATATGGGCACATACTGTAGGAGACCTTTGTCTCGTTCACTTGGCGGTAGGTCTTGATAACCCGCAAAGAGTTGGACACCGAGTCCGAAACAATAGACGCAACGAACCCGATAAAGGCCAACCGAAGCAACCACGATATAATGTGGTGTTTGTCCGGTTCCGGGATGACATCCGTCAACAAATTATACTGTCACCCCAGTGGTCAGCGTATATAGCGGAGAGTTCGCATGTCCCGGCGTACGGTAGCAAACCACGGGTAATGCCCGACAAACGTGGCGGCAGCTGTGGCAATGGCACCCCACCACAGGCTCCCCACGCCATTCGTCTTGATACGCTGACGCAGCAGGGCCGTTCCACGGGCACCTTGTGCTTGCAGAGTGGTTTTCAATGTGTCAATGGGTGTCAGGATCATTCGGAAGCAGGCGGCACTTGTACGAGTCAGCATCGGAACGTCCGGAAGAAGAGGCAAAGTCGGACCAGAGAGAGGCAAAGATGGTCTGCACGGGCGAAGGCAGGTCTTTGAGGTACGGATTGGAGTGAAGCAGGGCCAGAATTCCGGCATTGGCGGCCGTGTCTCCAAATCTCGAGACAGGTCCCTGGACCAAGGCAGCGCCGAGGCCTTGATAATACCGTCCAAAGCCGCCGTCTTCGTATAAGATGGAGCTGGCAGCGGTGAAGGAGTGGCCAAAGCGGTACTGGTAGTTCATAATGGTTCGAAGGGGCTGCACGACCTGTCAGAGGGGAAGAAGGCCGAGAAAAGAACAGCAAATACCATCAAAAGCAACACCTGAAGAACCATGGCAGCTGCACCGCTCAGACCGCCGCCCAAGGCGCGTTTGAGGGCGCCCTTCAGATCGAACTGCCCGAGACGTTAACAATATTTCCCGCATAGGAAAAGAGATGGCCTACATCGACATCGCCGCCTTCATCGACCCATCCCTTGATGAAAACGACAAGGACAATGACGGCAGCAATGGTCCCGGCAGCTCGCCAGACATACCAGCGAACCGGTCTGCTGTCAGGGATATCTTTTGGGTCTTCTTCCTCCTCTTCTACTGCGCTTGCAGGTCGCAAAAGCGGAGTCTCTTCGTGGGCCCTCGGAGCACTTGTTTGCCTTTCGGCATCGTCGTTGCCGGCCATGACAGTCAGTTGGACGGCCAAAAAAAGAGTGCGAGGGTTTGGAGAGGTTGGGTGTGGAATCCCACGTTTCTATGATGCGATGGAGTCCCCGCGACTCATTAATAATGGAGTTCGATGGCGTGCTGTCGCGGCCTAAAATCCGATTCCCCGCCGGTGCCGATAGCCGTTATCTTGGACAACGACACGCGTGAAAGCCACGTTGCCGAGCCACTACGGTTCTGAAGACTGTTACACAGATCGACTCAAGACCTAGTTTTGTGAAGTTTAACCAGTTCTGGAGATGCATACGAGTTGAATGAATCCCCGCAATATGTAAACATGCTTAGTCAGCATCATCAACTTTGACGCTCTTCTTTTCCTTTTTTCTTTCTTCTCTTTTAGACAATTCTCTTCATGAAACATTCAATGGAGGATATGCATTGCATTGCTCTATGGCTTCTCTAGTTCACCAAGACACTCCAAAATCATGCGGCCCAGATGCCACCGCCGACGGCGTCGAAATACCTTCTCTGCCCACAGAAGAGCACCTTCAGAATCACCATCCTGTATGCCAACTACCTGCATGGCACCCGAGATGCCCTCGCAGACGAGCTGGTACGCAATCAGAAAGGCCTTGTAGGCGTACAACGGGATCCAGGGCGCCTCGAGACTGGGCGAAACCGACGCCTCCAAGTAGTGCAGAAACCAGTCGACATGTGGCTGGATGGCCCGCGCTGTTGCCGACTCGCAGAGGTAGCGGCTGAGGGGCGGCAGCCGTGTCGACTGCTGCAGCAGAGAGTCGATGCTCCCGCCCACAATGCCGCCCGTGTGCGCCGGCGACCACAGCTGCAGCTCGATCATGGCGATTTCCCAGATGGCTTCGCACATGAGCGCCGCATGCGTGGCTTTGGCTGCCTCGGGAGGCGGGTGTATGGCTGGACTGAGGGCGATCAGGGACGCCTTGAGGGGCTGCAGCCGCTCGAGACTGAGGACTCCGGTGATGGTGGACCAGCCAGAGATCTCGCGGGCGCTGGAGATCAGAAACTGGGCAATGTTGATGGCGCCATAGGCGTCGAACGGCGGCAGGACAACATCGGCTTCGGTCTCCGACGACGAGAGGAACCGCCGTACGGCCTCGGCATACGACACAGGGCTGCCGGCGGTGCCGCCGGTCACCAGTTTTCGGTGCGCCCACTCGGCCGAGGACGTGGCCGTCCAGTAGTCCTCGGGACACGGCAGGTCGTGTTTGATTTCGAGGTGCGAGATGGACCGCGGAATCGACAGCAGCTGGTACCACAGCGCGTCGATCTGGTGCACGGCAAAGAGCGTGCGCTTGTGGGTTTCGTTCTTGACAAACTGCCGCCAGAGCGACTCGAGGTCCTGCGTGGCGACGGGCTCCACCGGCAACGGCTGCATGAGGCCGCTGGCCCGCGCCAAGGAGATCATGCGCGCGTGCATGGCCGCCGACCGGTTGGCGGTCGTGTAGGCAGCCGACTCGCCGGCAATGCTGGTGCTGGCTAGACTGACGCTAATGCTTGCAGTGCTGACGATGCTGTGGTGCCGGGTGTCGTATCTCTGGCTGCTGCTGCCATCGTTGTTGTTGCTGCTGTCGCTGGCAATGTTCGACGTGGCCGTGGGAGTGTTGATGGAGCTCTTGCTGCTCTTGTTGTTGCTTGCTTCACTACTGGGGAGGTATAGCATCGAGAAGATCTGCAGCAGCAGGTATGTTTGCACCATAGAGACCGTGTTATGGGGACCGTTTGTCGGAGCCGAGTCGTCTTCGGCTTGTGCCAGCAGAACGCGCGCGCGCTGGAAGCAACGCATCGACAAATCCGCGCCCGTGCCCTCCCGGTAGTGGATGTCAGGATCCTCGCCGTATTGGTAGGCCAGACCCAGCATGGCCAGCCGCAGATAGTCGGCCGTGGCCTCGGCATCAAAGGTCGGCTGGTGGAGAAAGGGCACGAAATGGGCAACGTGCGTAAAGTATAGATGGAGTCCATTCTCCAGCTGCGAGGGGGAGGGCAGCCAGGTATCCTGCAGCTGCTGGGGCAGGCTGAAGTCGAACTGGGCGAGGCTCGTATCGAAGGAGAGGGGGTTCGAGGAGAAGCGGGCGAGCAGAGCGTCGGACTCTATGCCGCGCGGGCTGTTCGTGGCATGGTGTTGTTGGCTTGGTGGAGGATGCGGATAGCGTTGTGGAGGTGGGTATTGTTCGTGTAGGCTGGGTGGCAGCGAGTCTGTGTGTGACCCCCTGGAACCCAGGCTAGACCCGAGCATGCCAACGGGGCTGTTGCCCTCGCCGGGCGGGCTGCTTCCCGGCGTGCTGTTCGGATAGTTGCTGGCGCTTTCTGGGTAGAGGGGGTTTCTGGACCCCTCATCTCCCGAGACATACAGCTGCCAAGACCAGATCTGATTGTCTGTCGTGAAGGGTGGCTGTGCCGATCCGGGTGACACGCCGCCCGGAGACGCCTTGTCGGTGGCCGTCCCCGGAGCACTTGCGTTGCTTCCGGTGCCAGCACGTCGTCTTGTCCCCGCGGCCGTCCACTGTGACACGTCCTGCTCTGGATGTTTCCTCTTCATGTGTCGTGTCCGGAGATCTGGCCTGGAGAAGGAAGCTTGGCAGAACGCACAGCACAGCGAGTCTGCCTTGCGGGGACGTGAGTGGAGAGCCGCATGGCGTTTGAGGTTCTCGTGTCGAGTAAACCGACTTTGGCAAATATGGCACTGGTAGGGCTGGAAGAGCGGACTTTGTTTTGTGACAGTAGACATGGATGACAGGAATGAAATGTAATATGTAGGGGGGTGTAAGGGGGTGTAGGGGGGCGACTGGTTGGACGTGTAGCGATGATAAGAGGGATACAACCCGGCCTCTTTTTTCTGGAGACTTTACAGAAAAATCGAATGTTTTCTACGTAGTGAAAAAAACAATTTCAACCGGAAAGTAGGAGCCGAGCAGGTCCCGGGAAAGGGGAAAGAGGGGATCTTTTGGCGCGGAGAAGTCGGCCAAGGACCAAAGACGGGGTCCACAGCCATGTCCATGCTAGATAACAGATGAGATAGATCGAGGCCGAGAGCGGAGACGTGGAGAGTGATGACTCAGCTGATACGGTGAAATAGAAACATCTGATTGGTTGTTAAGAGTTGTCACGATAAGTGTTTCTGGTGGGCCAATCACACGGCAGATAATGACCACCGCAAAGGCAGGGGAGATGCGAACCGACGCGTCTGTTGAGGCATTACAAATCGAGGGCATGTACGGCGTTGTCGTGATTCATGTGCGGAGTACGGAGTACAGAACACGAAGTACGGAGCATTACGGAGGTGGAAATACAGTGTCGTATTTTCAGATTTCATTTTCAGTTACACAGTTGTCAACTCTTACTGTACAACTATACGATCCGAGCTCTAGTATTTTCATGTAATTGTAATAGATAATAAAGCTTCAGTTTTATCTTTCAGCTAATTTACAATGGTAGCACGATCTTATTATTCAGTTTCATTCCGAAAGACAATCTATTTACAAATTTGAACAAAACTAAGACGTAACACTTGAGGATCTTGGCCATCTCCACTTCGTTATCATTTAGACGATTTAGACGGGCAGAAGCACCTTCATGCCCATGTATTCGCGCTGGTGCATCAGCTTGCCGTTGATCACGGTCTGGTGCACGCCGACACGGTTGTGCTCCGTGTCCGTAGGATCCGTGCAGGTAGCAATCTGGATCTCGCGCCACTCGCGGTTCGTCGGCGGGTCGGCGTGGGCTGTCCGCTTCTTGAACTCGCGGTAGATGCCCTGGTCCTCGACACAGCCCTCACGCTTGATGAGCGGCGACTCATAGGCCGGCTGCATGCGCAGGTCGCCCACAGAGCTGTTGAAGAGCACCAGAGACAGACGCTCCGACTGCAGCTGGTCGGCAGGCGGCTTGTAGACACGGTGGCGCGTGGCCCGGAAGTGGCCACCCGAAACGATCTCGAGGGTGTCACCAATGTTGATGACCAGTGCGCCCGGCTTGTAGGGCACGTAGTACCACTGCTCGTCCTGGCCCCAGATCTGCAGGCACGAGATGGGCACCGAGAACAGCTGCGTGGTCAGGCCAAAGTCTGTGTGGCCGTGCATGCGCAGGCCCTTGGACGCTTCTTCCGTCTCCTTCTTGACCGGCCGGAAGAGGGCGTGGCGGAAGTAGCCCTCGCCCGAGGGGCTGCCGTGGGACTGGATGTTGTCCCAGAGCCAGTCGTCCGGCAGCTCAAGCACGCGCGAGAAGAGCGTCAGCAGGCGCCGGTTGACGGATTTGGTCAGGTAGTTGGCAAACGCCTCGATCTCGTCCATGAACGGGTGCAGGCAGGTGGGCGTGCGCTGGATGTCCTCCCAGTCCGCCTTGTACCAGTTGAACTGCTCAATGCCATCGGCAGGGCCGCGGTGGCGCTTGAAGCCGTACGGGTGCTTGTAACCGGACCACAGGCCCGTCTCGGGGTGGAAGAGCAGCCGCTCCTTGTCCTCCTCGGTGATGTTGTTGTACATGTACTGGGCAATGGCGAACTGGCGGTGCAGCTGCTCGATGGAGATGCCATAGTTCTCAAGAAACAGGAAGCCGTCATCGCGGATGGCCTTCTTGACTTGCTGGATCAGCTTCTCAACCACGGCCGGGTCCTCCGAGTCGAGCTGCGACAGGTCGACGGACTGCAGCGTGGCAAAACCCTCCGTCTGCTTGGTGATTGGAGGAGGGACCCACTCCGGCACGAAAGGCTTGCCGGGCAGGTCGGCGGCAGGGGGGTTGAAGGGGGCAGCAGGGGCCATGATGGAGGAAAGCGGTGAAAGAGAAGTGTTGGTATCTTGGTATCTTGATATCTTGGTATCTTGGTGGCTTGGTATTCAGTATCTTGTAAGTTGATGGATTTTCATGTCTTTCATTCTCTCTCCCTGTGCGTCTTATCGCGCCTTATTATAATTCTACTGCCGTCGCGGCATTGCCGGCGCACGCATGCGTGAGACTATACCCAGTCGGCCGCGGATGGGATAGTGGCGACTTCGCCCGGGAGTTGGCCCCAGACTGCCCGAGGCTGCAGTCTCCCGTCTGTCTGGGATGGGCCATCTCGTTGCAGACTAGTCACTCCTCCCAGGAACTCGCTAAGAGCGCCGCCCAGGGTCTTCCCGGCGGGAGCTCCTCTGTCCTTGGCTAGGCGTTTTGGATCATGACCTCCTCAGAGCTCCTCCCAAAATCGAGACCCACTCTTGACGACACATGCAGGACGGCCACGACCAAGAGCCCCAGCATAGACGGTTTTTCCGTTTTGCCACATTCCCATGCTCCACGACTCGGACTTGTTCTTTCTTCCCTCCCCCTGTTTTAAATTCGCTCTCTTCTCCCAATCTTTCCTTCTATCTCTCCATTGCCCCATCCCATCACACCATATTCTCCGTGCACGCCGAACCAAATCTCGATCCATCTAGATCATCTATCTTTACTACTCTATTACTCTCCTCATCATGTCTCGCCAGCTTATCAACAGCGAAAAGTTCCCCTCCAAGCCGCACAACAACCCGGCTTGCAAGGTCCCTGGCCTGGTCTTCTGCGCCGGCCAAACCGCCACGGGCGAGATTAAGCAGGCAACGGTATGTACCCTGGCTCATCCCTTGGCGAGCACCGTCTAACCCACCCAGCGCACTGCTCTGCAAAACATGAAGGAGGTTCTCGAGCTGGCTGGCTCCTCTCTCGAGAAGGTCGTCAAGATCAACGTCTTCCTGGCCAGCATGGAGGACTTTGCCGCCATGAACGAGGTCTACATCGACTTCCTGCCCCAGCCCATGCCCCCCCGGTCATGCCTGCAGGCTCTGGCTCCCGGCAAGGGCACCGTGATCGAGATCGAGTGCATTGCGCAGGCCTAAACATATAGACTATAGACATAGACAAATAAAAAAAAGTTCACAACAATGCACTATTGTCCGCTTGTGTAACAAATCCTACGCGCTTTCAGCGCTTGTCTACATCCATGTTAGATCACTCCTGTAGGCGAGAGTCCGTTAAGTACTTCGTATTCGAGATAACCAATCAATATGTTGTGTTCTCTGGCCACTTACCCCCAATGTGATTCGATGTCGTATGTTGAACAGCTGCCGATGTCCACTATATTTGTCACGAGAGATGGATAACGAGATACGACAAGTTTCAGGAACATATTTATTGGTCATTGGTACAGTCTATTTTCGTATTCGTATCTCTATACTAGGTTTTGCAACTTCATGACCGGGCAATCTCGAACTCGGCCATGTACCAGTTCTGAATGGCCTTGGTGTCGCCGGTAATGGCCACCATATCGTAACGTGGCCGCTCCTGCTTGGCAACGGTGCCGTTGTTGACCATGCGCCCCACCCACTTGCCCTCCTTGCGGCCGGCAGCAATGATCTTGTCGATGGCGCTGGTAAAGACGGGCTCGTCGCCCTTGGCGGGGACGTAGCCCAGCAGGGACTGGGCCAGGTCGTTGGGGCCAATGAAGACGAGATCGATGCCCGGAACAGCGGCAATCTCCTCCACGTTCTCCACACCGGCCTTGGTCTCAATCTGGATCATGGTGATGATGGTCTCGTTGGCCGACAGCATGTACTCAGGGGTGGTCAGGCCATGGCCAATGGACGGGAACGCCGAGCCCTGGCCACGCACGCCCTGGGGTGGGAACTTGGAGGACTGCACAATCTGGCGGGCCTCGTCGGCATTGTTGCACTGCGGCACCATGATGCCGTGGGCACCCGTGTCCAGGGCACGCTTGATAATGTCATGAGACGTGCCGCGGACGCGGATGATGGGGGACACTCCCAGGGCCGAGATGGCCGCCACGGCATTGTGCATCGCATCATCGCCAATGTGGCCGTGCTCGCAGTCAATAATGATGCCGTCGACGCCCGTCAGGGCAACGATCTGGGCATGGCGCACAGAGGGCAGCGCCACAAAGGTCAACAGGGGGTACTCGCCAGCCTTGAGCTTGTTGAGCAGTCTCAGGCGGGGGTTCTCGACCTTGGTCGTCTGGGCGGTAGCGTAAGTGGCCATGGTGTTGAGGATGGGCTGGTGTGGGTGTGGGATAAGATGCAGGTGGAATGGGAAATGCCAAAAGTGCGATGGTGGTTATCTCACTATCTTACGAGCCGGATCCCATGATTTTATTGATGGCCACGCTTCGCCCATGCAGCTGTGCATGGAAAACATCCAGGGAAGCTGTCTCCGCCGGGAGGAGCTCTGTCGTGGTGTCATACCCAAAGGGGAAATCTGGAAAATCTCCAAGTGGAGCCGACCCGAGAGGCGACAAATGACAGGTGCCAGAAAGCAAGCAGCTCTGGCCAATCACAACATACTTGCCCCCTATCAGCATCTCTATCTCGGCCTGCATGAGGCACTCCACCCAGATCCACTCTACCAAGCTGAGATATGGGGTAGTGGAAAAAAGTCTTATCTCTTTGCCTCGTGGCTATTCCGGAAATAGGGTTCATGCTCTATGGGCAATATGGCACGGATGGAATTGGAGAATCTGCCACCCTCGACGTAATCCCAAGAGCCTGGATGGCCGGCTGTCTTGTGTTTTTGCATTTATAATGGCCCCCTGCTCGTTTGTCTGAATTCCCGAGAGCAGTGCCAAGCCGACAAGTTGACCAGAACACGAGTGGGAAAGAAAGCAAGGACAGTGTTGTCTGCTCAAACCCCTATTCATCAGGCCTCTTGTCAACTTACACTCTTTCCTTTCTTTCTCTCCTTCTCTCTTTTTTTTTCTATTTTATTTTATTTTCCTTGTCCGTCTTCACCATGTCCAAAGAAGCCGCTGCCATCCCGGTCAAGGAGGACATCGAGCTCAAGGCCGACGATGCTCTGTCCGCGGCCGAGGGCCAGGTCGACACGGCCTATAGCCGCATGCCCCAGAGCCTTCTGGCCATGAGCGAAGAGGACCGGAAAGAACTCAACCGGAAACTCGTGCGCAAGCTCGACCTCTTCATTCTGCCCACCATTGGCATTCTGTACATTCTCAACTACGTCGATCGTCAGAACCTCGCCGCCGCCAAGCTGCAGGGCATCACCACCGACCTCCACATGACCACTTCCCAGTTTGCCTCTGCCGTGTCCATCCTCTTCGTCGGCTACCTGCCCTTCCAGATCCCCAGCAACCTGCTCATCACCAAGATCTCCCGTCCCGGCATGTACATCTGCTCGGCCGTCGTCATCTGGGGTTCCATCTCGGCTGCCACGGCCGGTGTGCAGTCCTACTCGCAGCTGATGGGTGTTCGCATGGTGCTCGGTGTCGTCGAGGCCGTCTTCTTCCCCGGTGCCGTCTACTACCTTTCTGCCTGGTACACCAAGACTGAGCTCGGCAAGCGCTTTGCCGCCCTGTATCTTGCTCAGCAGGTTGGCAACGCTTTTGGCGGTCTCTTTGCTGCTGCCGTTCTCCAGATGGACGGAACTCGTGGCATTGCCGGTTGGCGGTAAGTTTACTCTTTCTTTCTTTTTTCTTTCTCTCTTTTTTTCTTTCCTCTAACTTGCAAGGTGGCTTTTCATCATTGAAGGTTGCGGAACTGTCTTCATCGGCACCATCTGCGCGTTCCTGATGCCCGAGTACCCCCACAACTGCCGCATGCTCAACCAGACGCAGCGTGACTTGGCCGTCTGGCGTATCGAGTCCGAGGCCGGTGCTGCCGAGGGCTCGGAGAAGGAGCCGGTCCTTCGTGGCTTCGCCAAGGCCCTTTCCGACCCCAAGCTCCTCCTGCTCATCCTCTGCAACATGCTGTCCCAGGCACAGGGTTCCATTGCCAACTACTTCCCGACCCTCGTCGCCTCGCTCGGCTACAACAGCACCATCAGCCTGCTGCTCACGGCACCGCCCTACGTCCTGGCCGCCATCATGTACTACCTCATCATGGCCTACTCCGACCACAAGAACACTGTCTACATTCCGATTCTCATCCTCATCTCCATTGCCATGACGATGTATATCATTCCCATGTCGACCACCAACGTCGGAGCGCGCTACTTTTCCATGATGATTCTGCCCTTCTCGTCCGTCGGACCCCAGCTGCTGATGTACAAGATCATCAACCTGCACCTGGCGCGGCCCGTTTCCAAGCGTGCTGCTGCGTCGGCGCTGGTCAATGCCATTGGCGGCACCTCGAACATCTGGGCTTCTTACCTGTACTACGAGGGACCGCATTTCTTCGCGGCTTTCGGGACGCTGATGGCCTGTGGCTTCCTGTTCATGGTGACCATTACTGTGTACCGCTGGCTCATTTTCCGGGACAACAAGTACATGGACTCTGGTGATCCGGCTCTGATTGCCAAGGCCAAGAAGCGTGGTGTGACCGATGAGATGCTGCAGCTGAACTGGCGCTATGAGATGTTCTAATGGTCTTGGGGGGCATTTATGACTATGGAGGGATGTAGTGACGAGTCTTGCTTGTAGCCGTGAATCATGTGCTGCAAATATATGTGTATACATACTGGGATAATGAGGCGTGAAATGGTTCTTTGCATGGAGTATTTAAAACGTTATCTTGTAACTATTAAATGGACGGTAGAAGTCGGCCGTGTAACGATTAAATCCGGCTTTCCCGAGGCTGGGAGGCATTTTGGCAGTAGCCTAGATCAGCTTTCTCATTCATGCAACCTTGAATGAAAGACTTGGGCTTGTACAGAGTAGGAGACCCGTACATGGTCTTCTGGCGGTGGGGCTTTCTGGGAATCCGAGCTGAACGTTGTTTCCACTTCCCCGCAGATAATGCAGCCCGGTGGATCGATATGTTCAGCTTCGAGTTCTCGTGGCTTCTTGTATTTCCCCAGCTGGGGTGAACGTTGAACCAAGCATTCTACTAAATATTTAGCATGACCCCAACCTTGGCAGGGGTAGAATTGGAAATTTTCTAGAATCGCCGTGTAAAATGAATTGAAACAATATAAAGAGAGAAGATGAACTTGAATGAAATTGAATGAACAATGAAAGAGCAATGAAAGACAAAGAAAAGCGAAAAAAAGCAAAAAAAGCAAAAAAGCAAAAAAGCAAAGAAAAGAAAAACACAGTGTCGGTAGGATCCTCTCATAGATACCACTGTACGTCATCCAAGACATCCTGCGTAAGACTACAGCCCAAGCAATATTGAGACACGGCGCTGAAATAAGGTACAGGCATTAGCCGCCGCGATTCTGCAAGGCGGGTTTTTTAGGCGGCTCTATCCGGGGAATGGATGGAAGCAGAGCACTAAGCCGCTTGGCTATGACCTATAATGCTGATGGTGATTATAATTACGTATTAGGGCAAAGAGACCCCACAAAGGACCAACGTGGACGACGCTGGATCGCATGCGGAGTAGAATGTTTTCACTCTGCAAACTCGGACCATTCAAGAAGAAAGCTTCTGCGCATACACCGCCTGCTCTCTCTTTTGTGGCGGCGCTGGAATGGAGACGCGGCCTGAATTCAGGCCTTCGTCTGACACGCGATGAGCTGATTCCGAAGTGGATCATGGAAGGCTGAAGACTTTGCTCACCAACATCAGCCAAACACGGTCACGCCAGCCTGCGTGGGATGACCGCCCGGACTGCGCATACGAGTACATGATCTGAACCGTCACGTGCAATTGTCGGGACTATTCATATTTTACCCGAGGCGGCCCTTTTCGCGTTATTTTCTCGACAACATTGTCTTCACTTCTGCGAGAGTTTGTCCTTGACCGTTTTGTCGTTTGTCTTTTGTCAGGTCTACTGCCCCTCAGCCCCCCTCCTCCTCCTCCTTTCGTCCGACATGGCCGACCATGATACCGGCGAATTGGCCCTCCTGGGCAAGAAGCAGGAGCTCAAGCGCCGCTTCAGCTTCTGGTCCATGGTAGGCTTTGCAACCATTGAGCTGGTCACCTGGGAGGCGACGCTGTCGCTGCTCAGCCTGGGCTTCACCAACGGCGGCCCGGCCGGGCTCGTGTACGGCTTCATCATCTCCTGGCTGTCGTCCATGTCCGTCTATCTGGTCATATCCGAACTCGTCTCCATGGCGCCCATCTCGGCCGGCCAGTACTACTGGGTCTACATGCTGGCGCCCGAGCGCTGCAAGGCCTTTTGCAGCTACATGATCGGCTGGCTGACCGCTCTTGCGTGGATTGCCACCATTGCTACCGAGGCTATCTACGTGGGCACCATTATCCAGGGACTCATGCTGCTGGTCAACCCCCACGCGGCCGCCACCCAGTGGCAGGGCACTCTGTTTTCGTGGGCTGTTATCGCCCTCTGCATCTTCATCAACGTCGCCATCCCCTCCATTCTGCCCAAGCTGTCCATCGTCGTCATCGTCTTCCACATCTCCGGTTTCATCTCCATCATTGCCGTCCTGTGGGCCTGCGGCACCCGCTCGACCGCGTCTTTTGTTTTTACGACCAGCGTCAACCAGGGCAACTGGCCCACCCAGGGCCTGTCCTATCTCGTCGGCTATCTGGGCAGCGCCGCCGTCTTCGTCGGCGCCGATGCCAGCGTCCACATGGCCGAGGAGGTCGACCACCCGTCGTGGAACGTGCCCTGTGCCATCATGCTGAGCATGTTCTTCAACGGCTTCATCGGCCTCATCACGCTGCTCACGCTCTTGTTCAATCTGGGCGATCTCGACTCCGTGCTGGAGTCCGTCACTGGCTACCCTTTCCTTCAAGTTTTCTACAGGAAGTGGACTCCCTCTGCTGCCATCGTTGTACATTGAATTGCTTACCCTTCTGGTCCAACAGATACCACCAAGAACACTGCCGGAGCCACGTTCATGGGCGCCGTCACCACGGCTCTGCTCTGTTTGTGCACAGTAGGCATCTCGACCACGGCTTCCAGAATGGCCTGGTCTTTTGCACGGGACAGGGGAACTCCGTTCTCCTCCATCGTGCGCAGAGTAGCCAAGCGGACCAAAGTGCCTGTTGTTGCCGTTTTTGTCGTCTGTATTTGTGGGGCTCTGCTCACGCTCATTTACATCGGCTCTTATACCGCGTTCAACGACGTGGTCTCCCTCACCATCACGGGCTTCTACGGCTCCTACTTCCTGCCCTCTTCCTTCCTCTTGTACAGGAGGGTCAAGGGCCACGTCAAAGGCCGCTCCAGCGCGCCCGGCGTGGACCTGGGCATCCCTGTCGTGGAACAAACGGCTATAGGGGCCGTTCTCGACAAGCCCAAGCCGCCAGCAGACGAGACGCCGGTGGGAAAGGAGGCGTCTGCTGGCGATGATGCCGCAGTACTGCCTGGGGTTGTCGAGATCGAGCTGGCGTGGGGCCCCTTCCATGTGCCGGGGATCCTTGGCATCATCAACAATTCGTATGCTTGCCTCTACATGATATTTGTCATTTTCTGGAGTTTCTGGCCTGCAGAGACGCCCGTGTCGCCCGAGACGATGAACTACTCCGTCGTCGTCACCGGCAGCGTCGTTCTCTTTAGTCTGGCCTGGTACTTTATCCATGCCAAGACGGTCTACAAAGGGCCGACCTTGGATGGCGAAATTGCTGAACTCGTGAGGGCTACACGCCGCCATTCTGTGGTGGTGGCAACCGAATAAGTCGGCAACCGGTTTTAAAGCCGAGGCATACGCATTGTCATGGTGAATTTGCCATTTGTCATTTGGCAACTCTGAACAAAGAATATCACATCTTGATACTATATACAGCGTCTAAACAAAATATACCTGACTGTCTATGTAGAAATACAGAGCGTAACTCAAACTCCACATTACACGGTCAACGTCGTCGTCACCCGGATGTCCTGCGACGAAGAGCCCACATAAAAGGTGTAGGTGCCTTCGGCCAGAGCCCACTTCTGCGCATCCACATCCCAGTAGCTGAGGTCACGACGACGCAGGCTGAAGGACACATCGGCCGACGCGCCCGACTCTATGGTGACCTTGTCAAAGCCACGCAGCACACGCGGCGCCTGCTCGGCCTCATCGGGGAAGCCAATGTAGAGCTGAGCAACCTCGGCACCGGCGACGCTGCCGGTGTTGGAGATGGAGGTGCTGACGGTGGCGATGACGTCGAAGAGGTCGGCCATGCCGCCAATGGTGAGGCTGCCGGTCGGGTAGCGCTCGTCCAGCGCGGTCTCGTTGGTCACGGTGACCGAGAGGTTGCTGGCATAGGTGAAGGTGGTGTACGAGAGGCCGTAGCCGAACTCGTAACGCGGCGTGACGTTCTTGCTGTCAAAGTAGCGGTAGTCGATGAGGCTGCCCTCGGTAAAGTCGCACGTGGTCTCTTCGCAGATGCCGGTGTTGTAGTCGGACTCGTTCTTGGCCAGCGTGTGCACCAGCTTGCCGCTGGGGTTGACGTCGCCAAACAGCACGTCAGCAATGGCGGCGCCGCTCTGCTCGCCCAGCAGGCCGCCGTACAGCACGGCCGTGACGTTCTCGTTCTCGATCCACTGGTCCACGAGACGCGGGCCGGGCGTGTTGATCACGACAATGGTGTTGTTGCACTCGCTCGCCACCGTGATGACCATGGCGTCCTGGTCGGCGTTGGTCAGCTCCGAGCGGTCGGAGCCTTCGCCCGAGTACGCGTTGAGGAAGACGATGCAGGCCTCGGCGCTCGACGCATAGGTTTCGTAGCTGATGGAGCCCATGGTGCCCGTGTTGGAGATGCCCTGCGGCGCCTGGCCCGAGTTGGTCGTGTACGAATCGTTCATGATCCACCGCAGCTGCCCGCCGTAGTCGGCCATGCGGCTCGAGATCGTCTCGTACGGCGTCTTCATGTACGTGAAGGAGCCCTGGTCGCTGCCGCCGCCGCTGGCCAGGTGGCCGGCGTACGTCGTGTAGAGCTCCGTCGTCGACACGCTGAAGGGGCGCGAGGGACCGGCCTGGGACGGGCCGGCATGGGCGCCGAAGATGCTGACAATGAGCGGCTCATCGAGCGGCAGGCCACTGCTGCTGTCGTCGCTGTTCTTGAGCAGGACGAGCGAGTCGGCGCCAATGGTCCGGATCAGCGTCGAGTGGTTGCCCCGGACGTCCCGGTACTCTGTCCGCGCCGCCTGCGTCGACTGGTTCACCGAGTCGAGGCCCACAAAGAAGTAGGGCATCACCGTGCGCACGGCCATGTCGTCGAGACGCGCCTGCGTCAGGCTGCCGTTGGCAATGCCGGCCTCGATGATGTCGGCCGAGTAGAAGGCCGTGCCGCCCAGGTCGAGACCCGCGTTGGCCGCCCCGTACGACGTAAACTGGGCGCCGACGTCCGGCTGCACGTTGCCCACAAAGCCGAGCTCCTTCTTGAGCAGGTCGTTGATCAGGTAGCTATTCTCGCACGAGTAGGTCGAGTTGACCCTGACGGTTAGATGGTCGGTCGGTACAAAAACAGGGCAGAGAGGACCTACTGGTTCATGGCACACATGATGGAGCCCATGCCGGCACGGATGCCGTCGGCAAACGGCCACATGTACAGCTCGTGCAGAGCCTTGTCGTCGACGTTGGCCGAGTAGGCAGGAGTGTCGGTCAGGCCTTCACGGTTCGTCTCCTGCTCGTTCAGCAGCCAGTGCTTGCCGTCGGCGACCACGTGGGTGGCCACCAGGCTGGAGACGGCCTCCTCCATGGCCGCACCAGTCAGATAGGGATCGGCGCCAAACGACGCCATGAGACGACCAGACCAGGCCGTGCGGCCAAGCGGACCGGCCTGGGGCGTGTTGATCTGGTTGTAGCCACGCCCAAACAGCTCTTCGCCGTAGGCCGTGTACGAGTCGGCAATGTGCTGGCGGTCCCACGTCATGCCCAGGGCGTTGGGCATCACCATGGCAGACACAAAGAAGTCGTACTGGATGCCGCCAGCACCGTCCGTGGACGTCATGCCCGCCCACTCCACGTCGTCCGAAGACACGCTGTCCGACGTGATAACGGCCACCTTCTCCGTGTTGTTCATCTTGTCGACAAGCGCCACCGCCTTTTCATAGGCCTCGGCGAACATGCCGAGCTCGACTGAACGGTTAGCTTGCCTTTGACTTCTCTTTTTTTTTTTCATGCAGACTTACCAGCGCCATCGGCCAAGAGAACCGCAGAGGTAGAGTTGGTAGAATTGGTCGAACGGATGGCAAAGCGTCCAGAACGAACGGCCTGAGCCTCTCCGGCAAGGAGAGCCAGAGCCAGGGGCTGGACCAAGGATGTCTTCATGGTAAACAGATGCAGAGTAAGCGAGTGTGATGGACTACCCTCGTGGCCGATCCATTGCGATCAAGACGACCGTCCTTTATATGAAATCCTTACGCCGTATATCCATTCTTTCCTCTTTAATCAACGATCGACATAGATGTGGATGTACGTAAGATACGCGTAAGAGTCTTCAGACGGCCTCACTTCGGAAGCCCTGTACAAACAGTAGGTGTGAATAGAAAAACATTCGGTGTAAGAGGGCTACTACCGAGTGCGGCGTACTAGCAAGAGGCTCCGTGAGCGGGCCTGCATTACGCGTTCTAGCCCCATTGCCAAGAGCCGCTGGTTTTGGAAACTAGAAACAAAAGCCACTCACGTCACTACAACCGGTAGCAGCCGCCTCGGAGCCAAAGCTGTGCGCGATTTCTGCGACAAGCACAAGAGATTAAGGGATCCGCCAGACTGATAGTCCGTTACAACCCAGTTGAGGGATGGAGAACCATACGGAGTCAGCGCCCCGAGCACAAGCCAGAATTAGTGGGGGTTTAAGGAACGGTCCACTAAAACAATAGATCTGCAGAGCCCCTGCCGGAAACCAAATCGAGCCCTGGCACGTTGTCATCGTTCTCTTTATCTACCGGTCGTCTACGGAGTATGCTTTTTACACTACGATCCGCCGTAGCTTGAACTGGTAAGGGGCTGAAATTATTGCAAAACACACCTACTGCCTACCGAGAAAGCAGGTCACATTATTGATACCCGAGGAAACATCGCCGTTGTGCTTCCGGAATAGGAAGTTCTCGCTTCAAAACTCAGTTTTCACATTGAGCTATTTTTCTTCCCAATGCGTTCCTGTGCAAAGTGTCGCCGTCTTTATTATCTGGGTGGAGATATATACAATGCATTCGATAAGGCATTGTAAAAATCGTGCAACTCTTCGTCGTCCAATCTCCGTCTTCATGGAAGACGAGCCGGGCCTTCCTATTGGTCCAAAATATAAATGCCGTATCTACAAACTCTATCAGATTTATTCCCTACACGGAGTTCACCGGTCATCTTCATCCCAACACTGGCGGCTTGTTTTGTCAGACATTTCTAAGAATATGCGTGGGGGCGGCTTCAGTAGTATCGCCATGGCTTCGTTTCGTTCCTTGTGTTGTCCAAGGAGATCCAAGAATCGCTTAAAATACTGGAGCCTTTACCAGAGTCCTACGGTACCTTCTCCCCTGAGTGTATCTCGAATGGCTCCAAGCGTCCGATTGGTGCCGGCATGGTGTTTCCACAGGGTTCCTTGGCGATACGTGCCTGACCCAAGTCCGATATTCTCAGTGGGCCTGTGCTTCCAAGCATACGACTATTACTATATATACTGTGGGACGCAAATGGCCACATCATCATGACCCGCTTTGTTTCTAATAGTCTCCGAATCGAACCATTGGTACAGTAATGAGTTGGTTGTCCGAACGCAGAATTCCGTATTTAGATTTTTCTGCGAGATATTTGCTTTTAGGAAGAATATTTACTTTTATGGCCTGGCACATTACGAATTGTGGCGAGATGCTGCCGTAATGCGTCGTCGTTGTACAATCCTAAAAGGTTCAGAATACTCTGTACAGACACATGCCAAGTCTCCAAACTACCATGGCCCCTATTTGGTCCTTTCATTTTAAAGGGCTCATGAGGCATCGCACATACTCCATATGGATCTCTAAGCCATCTGTGTCCATAGCTAGATGGCGGATCGAAGCTCCTATTTTGTTTCAGATTATCGGCTGGGGTTGGCAAAGTCTAGATTGGTTCTCCTCTGGATTACGTGGAAAGTAAGAAACAGGCCACTGTTTACTCTAGGTCTATAGGCAACCACATGGTCGAGCCGTATTCATTACTTCATACCGATCTTAGGAACACTTGAGTGGCCTTCTGCTCCTTTCTTTGTAGACCATCCACTCGAACTCAGAGATTGATTTCAGAATGAGGGACTTTGCGAGCGGTGTGGCAGCATTCCTGGATATTAAGCAAGGCATCAAGCGAAGTTGCAAGAAATTCAGCAGAACGCCTTATTATGCAGATATCTCGCTCCATGGTAGTGAAAGATGACTGAAACTCGCCGTCGTTTGAGGTTGCTTGATTATCTTAATAGGAAAGACATCCTAAAAGGGAGTTCGGCATTTGCCGTGTATCAAGATAAGCTTAACTCACTGTGTCTGTTCTACTACGTTATTGATTTCTCCGAAGCCAAAATACTCTCTTTCTCTCACCTACTTTGCTCTTCAATAAGTCTGGAAACGAAAATACTTTTCGAAGAAGCCAATCATACGAGAGGCCTTTCTTCCTAATAATCAGTCGACACTATTCGTCAACAGCTAACGCGGCCGTCCCTATCCCCACCTCCCTTTCCTTCCACCCTCCTGTTCCTTTCCCCGCAAAAGTACCGTATTGCAGCAAAGCCCCACTGACAAAGAAAGCTAATGATGCGTGGCCGTTGTTGATCCCGCGAATATCCACGGCTATGCAGTCTCTGAAATACGCTGCTATGACTTATCCCCGCAGCCCGTAGGATCTTTTCACTGGGAGGCCAAACACTCCCGGAGTGACTGTTCAACAGAGGAATGCAGATGATGTCATCTCCCAACAGTCATCTTGTTTGATGATAGGCTTTAGATATGGAGTAGATTCTCAGGTAGGCCACAATGTTCGTATCCTTCTTCTGGCTTTAGATAGCTTATCATTGTGTCGTCATCAATCTTCCTTTCTGGCGTATGCCCATTGAATTGCGTGAGTCGATCACGTCAGACTTGCCACTTCCGCCAACTGCCGGTTATGGGCAACATTAAGGACTGTTAAAACGACTGCATCTGCAAGAAGAAAGAATATTTGCTTTGCACAAAACACTTCACTGCTTACTTTATTACCGTACAATCCACCATGTCCTCCATTAAGACGGTAGCATCCGAGTTTGAGCAGGCCAATCGCAATTATGCAGCCTCTTTTACTAAGGGAGATTTGCCACTCCCGCCTGCGCGGTACGATGCCAGACACGGAAGTGATGGTCCAAAGAGGTGCCTAGCTGACCTTACCCAGGAAGGTTGCCATTGTAGCCTGCATGGACGCCCGTCTCGGTAGGCGATGAATGCAATAAAGCCAAACCAGCGCTGACTGTCCATTCAAGATCCGGCCAGAGTCCTCGGGCTCGAGGAAGGTGACGCACATGTCATTCGGAATGCCGGCGGCCGAACGATCGAGGCGCTGCGCTCGCTGATCATATCGCAGCAGCTTCTAGGGACGCGAGAGATTGTCGTGATCCACCACGTATGCATTGCCCTCATTTTGCCATGCCATGGCACGACTAACACGAACAGACGGACTGTGGCATGCTCACATTTAACGATGCGGAGCTCCGCGCGAAAGTCCATGACGAGCTGCACCAAAACGCAGATCACATTGCCTTTCTGCCCTTCTCGAATGTCAGACAAAGTGTCCTGGACGACATTGCCATTCTCAAGGGCAATTCGTTGCTTCTGGACGTACCCATTACCGGTTACATCTACGAGGTGGAGACGGGTCGAATTACAAAGGTGGACGTGTGAATTTATATGCATTTAGTTGTAGGCAACTGAATAAAGTAGACTGCACCGTTTTAAACCCGGGCTCTGCAGAAGCTGCGTCATTTAGCCTGACAATAGTTGGCAATACCTGCTGCCATCCAATCGCCAAATCAAGGGTGGATATCAGGGCCTATCACACCATGCCAGCTAACATGGCGCTCTAGCTCGGGATCTTCCGACCGCCTGCCGACTGTCGGCGGTATTTTGATCTCTATATCTTAGCGGCCTCCTTTTTGAACTCTGGCTTTCTGGAAACCTTCCGTTGATCTCTACATCCCACCCCAATCTAATCTGTGAACTACCCCCACCCCTCTGTTCCGTAATGGTTGCCCATCGTGCTGCACTGCTGTTAACAGGCTGGGCACAAGTTGCCTGTGCATTGGCCAAAGTAACAGCCCTATCACAGGCCGTCCTGGCTTCGTCAGAGCCAGCTACAGGCAATGTCGAGTACGTCCTGGACACAGAGAGGACATTTTTGCTCAATGTGCCCGACGTCTATGCCCCCGAGACAGCCTACCCGCTGGTCCTCTCGTTCCATGGCGGTAATTCTCCCCTCTCCGTGACCTATCTGTCTTTTCTGACCTCCATTTTGCAGCTGGGGGCTTCAGCGAGAAGCAGCAGCGTGTAACAGAGCTGTCGGATCCGACATTGCGCATTGCCGGAAAGCCCTTTTTGACCGTCTATGCACAAGGCGTGAACAACACTGAGTGGAACATGCACCACATTTGGAAGGGTGCTCCCTATGAGAACACAACCGTGGACGATGTGAGTTACTGCGTAGACAGGCCATCTTCTTCTCCAGTCTGCTGACACGCATCCAGATCGCCTACGTCTACGATATCATTGAAACCGTTGCCGCTACCTACAATGTGGACCGCTCTCGCATCTACGCCTGCGGAAAGTCCAATGGGGGCGGTTTCACCGCTCTGTTGGCCTGCCGCCCCGATACCTCGGCCGTGATCGCTGCTTTCGCCCCCGTCTCGCCAGCCCTCTACCAGGGCACGTATTCGTTCTACAACTGCTCCCCATCCCGGCCCGCTCCGATACTGCACTCGCACGGCGTTGAGGACCGTGACACGGAGTACCATGGCCGCACTCCTCTTGGCGGCTCCTTTGGTCCTGAGCCCGATGTGCGGATTTGGCGTCGTGAGTGGGCCGAACGCAATGGTTGCCGTGTCCCCTCGTATCCGGGAGCTTATCCTCTGCCTACTGTGCGGGAAGTCCACCCCGGTGCGTGGGAAGAGGTCTGGGACTGTCCCTCGGACGCCGAAGTGCGTGCCCTCACCATCGAGGGTCTTGGCCACGCCTGGCCATCGACGAGTGGTCTCGACCTTGCCGGCTATCCCAACCAGACGGCCAACTTCAACTTTACCAGCCAGCATCTGGTGCAGTTTTTCTCCCGCCATCGCCTTGGGGGATTGGAAACAGAGGACAGCACGGACGAGTTTAGTGAACTGAAATGATTCATGTACAGATATTCTATCTAGACCATTATACTCCGTTGTTCGTGCTCACAATTTGGCCGTGCCAGACAAAAAACAAGAATGCACGCGCCGTTATATGCTTAGACCACGGAGAACATGTCTGGTTTTACCCAGTTTGACAGGACTATGCCCAAAAGGTCGGCCTCCTTAGAATTGGCCGGGCCCTTTGCCAAAGTAGCTGCCTTCTGGGACCGTCAACCACGGTACACCCTGGCTGTCGTCGGTATCGGAGCCGACGTTGTTGCCCCACCAATCCAGAGTCACGTTGTTGTAGCTCAGGCAGAAGAAGATGAGAATGGTAGCAATGGCAGTGCCAGTATCCATGGCAGCTTGAAGAAGGTAGTTGTAGCGCTTCCACCAGCCAAAAGCTCGTCTCCGGATGAGGAAGTTGAACAGGAAGCCAAAGATGAACCAGAGCGAGTACTGGGTCGTATTGGCAGGCGGAATGTTGCCGGCGGCGTTGAAAAAGATGGGCACGTTGATGTAACGTACCCAGCTTTTAGGGTAGCGACGGTAGATGGTATACACAATTCCCGTGACGACGGGTCCAATCAAAAAGAAGTACATGGTCGCATTGTAAATCTGGCCTGATTGGAACATGCGCTGAGGTCCAATGGTTCCCCAGATAATCGAGGCATTGTACACCACAAGGGCAGCTTTGCAGGTAAAGCGCTGTGTGTTGGTGGATTCGCAAAGGTTTTCGATGTTGCCAATCATCCAGCGAAGGACTGGGGTCAGAGGTTAGAAGACATCGTTTATGTGGGCAGGGAGCAGAACATACCTCCTGTCTGGGTCATGGTAGCCAGGACAGACGCGTAAACTTGCCCCACGAACAGAACCCGAGGGGGGATTTTCATGTATTGTCCACTAGATTGGTTAGCGATCTACCTGGTTCGAACTTCCCACCAGCGACTTACAGCTTCATGTCCATCGAGAAGTCAAGACCATGCTTGACAGAGTTGTAGCCGTAGCACTTGACCATCATGTTGGCAATGGGCTTTCCAGGCCATGCGTAGCCAGCAATAAGCTCCGTAATAATGTTCAGGAAACTGTTGGTCAGTCAGTGCTCCCACAAGGAGATAGATGGAAGAGTGCTCACATTCTCTGGTTAGTAGTACCCTCCAGGATACCCTCAGGGACGATCAGCAGAACGCCCATGCCGAAGCAGACGACAATAAATCCCCAGACGGGCAGGCCTGAGTCCCAGTATCTGACAGTGAAGATGCCGAGACCGAGAATGACGGCCGTAAGCACGGCGTACCACCAGTCGGGGACTTCGGGGTACGCATTCATGAGGCGCTTGTGAATATCTTCACCGCCGTGGCGGGCATTCTTGAACTTGGCCCAGATCTCGCTGCCGTTGTAAAGATAGGTGTGGAAGATGATGGCAGTGACGGCGGCAAAGGAAAGAGCGTAGGTCAAAGAGTACGACATGGAAATGTACATGGGTGAGTAGCTCTGGTACTTGGAGAGAACAAAGTTCAGGTTCTCGTCCACGACACGGGACACGTTGTATGAGCTGCCCGTGTTGTCGAACGTGCTGGACGACAGCAACGGCAAGTAGGCGCTGTACCAGACATTCTTGTAGTAAAGAATGGGAGACAGGAAAAGGTAGAAGAAGACGACGACGGCGAAAGCGTTGCAGGTGATGTAGAAGGGCGTCGTCAACGGGTAGCCGGCATAGTTGATCTGTGTCCAGTCGATGCTGAGGGGGAGAAGGCCCAAGCCAGAGGACATCTGAAGGGACAGTTAGTACACAAGAACAATAAGCGGCAAGTTCCTTCGCAGGATAGACGTACCCCAAACAGTGTGTTCACGATCTGATTGTGGGGCACAATCCAAGTGACGAAAGCAAATGTACTGAGACTGGTCCAGATGTAGTCGGGGAACCAGAAGAGCACAAAGGCAAAGATGGTAAAGTACGAGAAAAAGCGGTACCGCGACAGTGTCCAGCCGTTGACGGACGACGTGTCCTGCTTCTCGTGCAAGGCACGGAACAAGACGGTGCAGGAGAGGGATGTGGGCCAGATGAGGGCGGCAGGATACACCAACCAGCGCCGTGCGAGGCCAGCAAGGCCGAAGCTGGAGCGTGTTAGAAGAGAAGAGGGAGGGGCAGAGTGGGCCGACAAACGTACCCCAGCATCTGCGTGGTCAGCAGGTAGAGGAAGGAGAAGCCGGCGCCATAGTCCTGGTTCCAGTACACGGGGCTGAGGATGGCCACGAGCGAACTGGATGCATAGGCGGTGTTGGCGCTAATATTGACGCAGATAACAATCAAGGCGTGTTCCTTGATCGAGAAGGGGCCCGGGTTGATGTCAAAGGCATAGCGGCCGAGGGGCACACGCCAGCGGGGCAGCTTTTCCCAGGCACGGCCGATGGGGAAGACGAGGATCTGGGCCACGACATAGCCGATGCTCAGGGATGGCTGTTTTGCTAGAGTCAGAGTCAAGTTCTGGAGGGTGTGATCGGGTCGCGTACATAACGGAGTCCGAAGAACTGGTTGACACCCGAGAAGAGGAGTACAAAGACGGTGGTGAGGACCCAGGCGCGGAAAGCTGGCTGTCAGAATAACCAAATAGAAAAAGAAAAACGGGAAACGTGAAACGGGAACGCATGCGGGCTTACTGTTGCAGGGGATGCTGGGATCATCGGTGTTTGGCACACAAGAAGCCACTTCCGGAAAAGGAGACTGATCGCCGTCTACATTCCACTTAAAGGCCTCGACGGGAGTTAGTTCGACAGCATCAATCTTGCTGAGGAAGGCCTGGGTGTCGCTGTCGTCGCCATGATCCCCAGAGGCTTCAACGTCGGAGATGTCCGCAGCAGCCGACTTTTTCTCCGTATCGGACGGCTGGCTGGCCTTAACCTCGTCGGCCAGGTAGATTTCAGCGGCCATAGCGAGCGCGATGAAACAGAGACGTTCAAATCGAATAAAGACGCAACCTCAATGCAAACATAATGCAAGTATGGAAAGGCTTGCAGTATTTATCTGGGTTGCGCAGAGAAGGCGCCTACGATTGGACCAGCTTTCTTGGCATCGAAGTCGTCATCGAGCTAAACAAGCACGTTATCGCATGGCCGTCTGTTTAGCATACGACATAGGCGAACTGATAACATCATTTTGAACGCCGTGCAAGGACGCGCGTTTTGGCGCATGATTTGCACACCAAATGCACATTGGGAAGGTCTTTAGAGCGCAATGTGAACTTTTGGTGGCCAAGACATTTAAGCGACGCCACTCCCGAAAGACAAGACAACGATCGACCTTGGCTTTTGACATGTTACAGGGTTGCCAAGTTGCCAAGTGGCGCCCAGAAAATGGTTCTGCATGCCACACAAGAATGCATCAGATGTCTGATGCGTAGAAGCAATATGGAAGACGGGCCGGGGCGAGGCTCTAGACTAGCCGGCGGCATGTTTGGATGACTGGATGTTATCTTTGAAAGCGCCCCACCACCCTTCATCTGTTCATTGTCACGTATGATGCGGGGTTTTGCCGGCAGTTGACTCACTGTCGCAGAAGTACTCGGAGTATCTGAAGAGTCACGTGCCACCAAACAATTGGGCAAAAGTGGAGGTTCAACAATGTGCAACGATTCGCCATGATTCCAGACCATTGGCAAAGATTTTCTCTCGTCACTGTCGTCATTTTCATTCGGTGGCTTAAGCAGGAAGGTGGCATGCACAAGTTAGTTTGTAGGAGCACACCGTACTTTTGCCTCGTATGAACAGCGATGCCAAGCAAAACGGCATTTTCCGCCAAGGTTCTAGCCACGATCTATATATCACGTGCCATCATACGCATTAGTCATGGTGTGCTTATGTAATAAAGCTTGTTTTATATCACGTGAGCTGGACAACACAGACAATGAGTGATCACATCGCAGGGTTCCATCCGCCCCCGTTAGCCGTGTCCAATCACCTGTTGTCCAGAAACAGAATGCTCCTCGATGAATACGAGTATAATTTCAACTTCGCTCGGATGCAGTTGCGAATGGGAACTCGGACGCCTTCCCCGGACACGAGTTCTGGTTAGGACATCCAATATTTCACGAAGCCAAAAGCAAATACCACATGGAACTCTCATTTACTTCGGATGAAGCTATTTGGAAAGAGAAAGGGGTGATGTGATTCTTTCTCCTTTCGGGCCGGAAAACTGCACTCTGATCCACACGTTCCTTCTCCCCTCGTCGGATTCGGAAGTTAATAGCAACTGTTCCGTTTCGAGAGTCTAGAACAGAATGGAGTCAATGTGCCGTTCAGTTACAGTACGGAAACCGGAAACCGGAAAACGGAGTCCTATTTTGTGTCTTCCGCGGGGGATTGACTAGATCCTCCACGTGCTAATATCTTACTGATAATGTCGTAAGCAAAAATGGGGCATTTGACCCATCTATTAGGCAATAACTTTAATTCATTCGTCAGCTCTTGCGGCGTATTCTCCGGAATGCCATTCAATAAATGACGCGTTCCGGTATCATATATAAAGGGCAACTGGTAACCAGGATGGCATGATTCGAAAGGGACTTGGGTTCTCTCGCTCTCGCTTCCCCAGATTATGACTAGGAGTTCATACTGCGTGCCCATACGAAGGATTCGTGTTTTACTCAGCCACCGTTTACAACAAAGCAAGTGAAACGGCAAGTTCAACGAGTCAATGCGTATGGATAGCCGTTCTGCCGCTCTTTTCCAGAATGTACGCGGACTAGGTTGAACTTGGGCAATACGTCCGAATGGGTAAGAAATGTTTGAGAATTTGAAGCCCAGCCCCCTTCAGGTAACCGCCCAGAATGTAACTATACAAAAAAAGAAAACTACTCCGTACAAGCACCCCTTTCGCAAACCCCTGTTTGCAGCGATGGGGTTGTGCCATGTTACTCCGTATTTGTACCGATGCCATGTCGTGCGAACCCATAGTCTCAATCACTAGTTGATGCTATACTTGACGCTGACATCCCTTGTGAGAAGAATGCCTTGTGCTGGCTCCACCTCCCGCAGCATGATTTCTTCGCTGTTTGCATCGGACGTTATGCCGTAAGTATTCACAGCGTCGCTCGAGGATCCATCGTGGGAGGTCTGGTGTGTGGTGCCAACCTCAATCCTTGTGTCCACGGGCGTGGCTCGCGCGTCCATGGCGTGGATGTCACTCTTGCCGAAGCGCTGGAACTCGCTGTTGACACTTTTGTCAATGTCGTCCAGCTTTTTTTTGCTAATGGCATAGGCATTGCTGATGCTCCTCCCGCGAGGGGTTCGGCTGCTGGTCCCGTATCGGTTGCTCCCAGAGTAGATGGCGGAGCTGTTGATCTTCAGAATGCGTCCGACGAGGGGTTTCAAGAAGGAGGCGCAGGCTGCGGTGATGCCAATATTAAGTTGGAGACTGTACACCGAGACGTGTCAGAAGCCAGAGTGAGGCAAGCTTTGCAAGGGGAGTGTTTGTCTTGGGGCTGAAACATACTTTTCCCAGAAATGGACCCAATAGGAGTACGTGGTGTCCAGGTCGCCGCCGGTAGCCAACATGAATACGGCTTTCAGGATACCCATCAACACGGCACTGGAAGGTTGGTTAGCGCTGTGATTTGCTGTGCTCTTCCGGCTTCGGTAGAGCGACTCACCAGTAACCCAGGTTGAGAATGCCAATCACGTATAAGCGTACACGGAGAGGCATTTTCAATTTCCAGATGACAGGGACCGGCAGAGCACCCAGGCACACATCGGTTATGATATTGCAGGCTGTATGATTCGTGTCAGTTTTGGTGGAAGAAACAGCAATGCATGGGAGGACTTACAAATATTCCAGTACGTGAGGTCCAGGAATATGGTGAAGGAACGACACCGAGGGTCGTATGGGTTCGACCACTGGAACTCCCACCAGCCTGAAAATGGAGTGCAGTAGACGAATAGCCAGACAATGGCTTGAATGCTGTACAGTATAACAAAGCCTACCACCCGTTAGTTTGTGTATGGACCGTCGTCGAGAGAATACCGTACCAATGAGGCCGTAGAGAGACCACCTGTACCACTTCAGGTCACGGTTGAGCCTCAGCAAGCTAATAGCCATGGATATTCTCAGAAACCCCATGGCAAATCCATCGGAGAGAACAGTCTTCCAGAAGGTGATTTTCTCGAATTTTGTGCGATCTTCGACGGAGATTTCCGTGGCATGGCGTCCCAGGCCATAGGGAACTTGAACGACGAGGCATATCCACGAAGCCAAAGCGAGGAGCTGTAAAGGAGCATCTGTATTAGTATATTCCTTGAGGTGATAGACGGAACACCCACAGTTGTCAAAACAATCAAAGCATCGTCGATGCCGAGGGCCTTGATCATAAATCTGCGGACATACACGCGGAGGGCGACAAAGGTGAAGGCGAGGAAGTGAAAGAAGCCGACGATGCCGATGATCCGCGGAGCATTACTTTCTGAAGCCATGGTGCAGTGTCTGTGAAGATTGGCAATCCTGTTGCCGAGTTGAACACTCTTGGCTGTGGGGCCGGGCCATTTAAAGTCTGCGAGGCATCCGATACTTTGTACTCGCCGAGAGCACGATGGCTAGATACGCGATTTCCAAAGGTCGGCCGGGGTGTGATTTGACACAAGAGTGCTCCGCATGCCGCAGTATGCCACAATTCGCTTAAACTGCGGTTCAAATGCAATGCGTGCGTACGTAAACCCATTGAAAACAACACGTGAGATTTGATTTCTTACAGCTTGGGCGTGGGCGGTTGCGGTCGGGGCTTTTCAGGAGCTATTGTTTTACCTTTTAGGAAGGCAGTTTGGTAGCATGTGCCTGTCAACTGGCGGGGTGAGCGGTCCCATGCCTGTCTTGGTCCCCATACGGAGTATTTCCACGTTACGTATCCTGGTAGACATGCAGTAGTAGTGTCCACAGCCCTAGATGGGTCAAGCAGAATGATACAGGTAATATTTTTGCCACCCTGGCCAGGTCAAAGCAGAGGGTCATAAACTGATAATGTCACAGCCCAGGGATGTTTTTCTCGGTGCCGGCACTATTGCTTCTATCCCTCGATACGAAGAGTCAAAAATACGAGAGCCATGACCTTGATCATGGCGGCGTGTTTGTCCATGTGCTCGACTGATCGACAGCATAGTAGAATATGTACCTGGTAGATGATCATTGCTTGTTTATTGCGTTCGCTAGCCGAGCCATCCTGCAGGCCAACATCGCCATAATGATGCAACCACGTTGCGGGCAAGGCAAAGACAAGCCGAGTTCCGGTCCGTTTGCCTTTGGATGCCGAAAGGAGAACGGACCAGAATCCAATCAGAGGCCAATACGGAGGCCGTGCACCCCATACGGAGGAAATACAAATCCGTTACACGTCCGTGGACCGGCGCCGAGAAAGTGGACACTGTCAATATGGTCCAAGCGTCGTGGGCCCTTGCACAATACTAGCAAGTGCCATCCGAAATAACAGGTGCAACGCCTTGTTCCTCTGTTTATGCCCGGATATCGTGGAAGACTGCTGGACCACGGCGATGGGTGTGCCGCGCGCGTCCGTGTCCTGCAGCCGATCTTCCCATAAAACGTATCCGACCGTCCTCCAAGAGAGCCGCGATTCTGTCTGCCCATCTGCAGCAACACCAGCAATTGCAACCATACCAGCCCTCCTGCAGTCTTCCTAGCGCTTTCCGGATCATCATGCACACCACCAAGCAATCTGCACGTGCAGGCCTGGCTGCCGCACTCCTCCTCCGAGGAGCGGCTGCTGCTAGCACCAACCTGACTTGTGGCTGCCGCTCCATCTCCCGCGATGTGGTGGTCATTGGCGGCGGGGCCTCCGGCTCCAATGCCGCCGTGTGGCTGCGTGACCACGGCCAAAGCGTGGTTGTCGTGGAGAAGAACAGCCAGCTGGTAAGACTTGTTTCTAGTTCTAGTTTCGTTTCTTCCTTCTTGTTCTAAACTAACTCTTCAGGGTGGCCACACCAACTACTACACCGACCCGGTCTCGGGGTTGACCTTCAATGTCGGTGTGCAGGCGTGGATGGAGTATGAGGATGCGTTTGATTTCCCGGCACGCATGAACGTGTCCACGAGCGGTTCCATGAGCTTCTCGTCCAACACGTACGAGTATGTCGACTTTGACTCGGGCCTGCCCGTCTCGAGCTATGTCGCACCCGCCACCGCAGACGTGTACACGGCTCTGGCGGGCTTCCTGGAGGTCCTGGAGGAGTACCAGGACCTGCTGCTGCCCAGCTATGAAAACTTCTCCGCGGCCGGCTCCGTCCCGGAGGATCTCTTGATGCCGTTCAGCGACTTTGCCACCAAGTACGGCATCGAGGCCGCGGTTCCGGAGACGTGGTATGCCACGACCATGGGTCTCGGCGACACCATGGACGTGTCCGCCATGTGGGTGATGCAGGCGACGACCAACCCGATGATTGAGGCCCTGCTCGGCACCGCTGCTGCGGCCGTGCCGGCCTCGGGTCGTCTGTACGACCTGTACGAGAGCGTCGCCGACTTCCTGGGCACCGACGTGCTCTACTCGACCGAGGTGGTCTCGTCGACGCGCAACGACACGGGCGTGACCCTGGTCGCCCAGAGCACGTCGGGCGAGGTGACGTGCATCGAGGCCAAGCGTCTTCTGCTGGCCATCCAGCCGACGCCGGAGAACCTGGCGCCGTTCGATATGGACGCCACGGAAGAGGCTGTCTTTGAGCAGTTCAACTTCTCGACGGTCTACGCCGGCATCCTGAGCCACCCATCGCTGCAGGCCAACATCTCGTACTACCACACGGCCCCGGACGCCGGGAGCAACTACACGGTGTACCCGGTCTGGCCGCAAGTCGGGACCATTGACTACCTGGAGGGCACGGATGGCCTGTTCCAGTTCACGGCCGTCGGCACCGAGGACTACGACGAGGACGAGATGAAGGCGCTCATTGGCGAGTCCATTGACAACATGATTGCTGCCGGCACCATTCCCGAGTCCAACGGCACGCTCAGCTTCCCCATCTTTGCCAACCACGGCAAGATGCACCCCCGCCTGACTGCCGAGGCCGTCAGCTCCGGTCTCATCCAGCAGCAGGTTGCTCTCCAGGGCCTGCGGTCTACGTGGTACACTGGTGCTGCCTGGTCGGCGCCCTTCTCGACGGTGTTGTGGGAGTACAACAAGGTGTTGCTTCCCAGCGTCATCGAGGGCATCTAAGGGAGTGTTTTGGGTGTTCTCTTCTTTGTGTTATTTTATGTACTACGGTTCCCAAAAGTTGGACTGTATATAATTGGCTGGTATATTACACTGTTGGATACTTAATGGCCGCTTTCGCTGGCAACGGTTTCATGGGAGAAGGCCTGGATCACGAGGACGTGGTCAGTCTTGCCGGTACAATACAAGATTGTCTAAAATTCATGTACGGAGTTCCGTAGACAGCACATATTTTTGAACGATGGCGTCTACCCGTGATCTACACTGCCACTTTTGTACTACGCGGGAGTTGGCATGGGTACTTTACTTGAGTGGTTGAAAGCTCCGATAGTAAAGATTTCATTGTTGTCTTCCGACACTGAAGATTACCCTTCATGAACAGTTGCCAGTTTATTAGAAACACAGTCGACCTATCCATCGTATTGAATGTAAATTAGAACAGGGAAAGAAACAAAACTCGAGCTCATTAAAAGCGTATTCCGACTATCCTACAGATTCCATCATAACCCATTTTATATCCCGTCATCCGTCTGTTACGCACCAAAGATGCTTCTCCGCAAGCGGTCGCGCACCCGCGTCTTGGACTTGCTGCTGGCAAAGCTTCCCTGGTGGTTGGCAGACCATGGCCGGTCGTGCGGCCCGTCGTCGTCGTCGTCGTCGTAGTCGTCGTCATCGTGGTACTGTGGTTGCGGAACTGGCGGCCCTGACTGTCCCGCCGGCTGCTTGGGCGGTTCCTGGGTCGGCATGGGCAGCGGCAGCTCGCCCTTGAGCGTGCGCTCGACGCTCGAGTACTGCTGCTGCCAGTCCTCGTGCCGCGTCTGGGCGTCCAGGAAGCGGTTCTGGGCGTCGTCCCGCCGTGCCTGCAGCGCGCGGAGCTCCTCGTCGAGGTGCTTGATCTCTTCCTGGGCATCGTGCATGAGGCGGTCGTACTCCTTGACTTTCTGGCTCAGCGGCTGCAGAACGCTGTCCATGACGCTCGGCGTCTTGAGACGGGCAATGGAAGCGCCGGCATTCTGCGGCGCCGAGAGGGACTGGCGGTGTCCCACGCCCGGGGCTCTTGCGCCGGCCGGCTGGGCCCGCGCGCTCGACGACGGCTGGGCCTGGCTTCGCTGGCGCTGGTGCTGGGCCTGGGAGGAGGAGGAGGGCGGCGGCTGCTGCGACTGTGGCTGTGACGGCCCCTGCTGCTGCTGCTGCTGTTGCTGCTGCAGGTGAGGCGGGTCCAGGACGGCATCATGGCCACGCGTCATGGCCTGCTCCTGCGAGCGGCTGCCGGTCTCATAGGATGGTGGGCGCTGGCGAGCGCCGTTGGCATCGGGGAGAGTGCGGCGGCGTGGCTCTGCTCCGTTGGCCGGGATCTGCGGTTGGGTGGGCATGCTGCCGACAGAGTAGTCGAGGTTGTCGTTGTACATCTGCTGGCCCGAATAGGCGTCGGGATAGGGAGGCGAGGGAGCACGGCCACCGCTTCGAGAAGGAGACATGTCGCCGTCGTCGACGCCGAGACGATAGCGTTGGCGAGTTTTTTTGGGCGGCATGGCGCTGCCGTGGTTGGGGTACTGCATGGCCATATTCATGATGGGTGGGATTTGGAATTTGGGGGAAGAGGGGAAACAAGCAGGACTGGAATGCGGCCCAGCGGTCGCTCGCAGGACAATTTCTTATACCGCACAGAGAAAGACGGAAAGTTTGGTGGCTGGGCGACGTTCAGCCCCCAGCCCCCGATTTCAACGATAATGTGGGGCTCTGTCCACTGTTTAGCGGTGCCAGCCGCCCGATCGCTTAGCGGTTCCTCGTAAGATAACACGCTAGCCACGTCGTCGTAACTCCTGCTTACGCATGCTAAATCCCCTATTCTAGCGCATCTGGAGGATACTCCCCTGGAATACGGTGAACGAAGGACTCGTAGGAAGGGCCCCATTCGTACGGAGTATTGTTCTGACGCGAGAAAGTCGTCGGCTGCGCACGGAAACAGGCATTCTGGCCGGACACAAGCTCGTATTCCAGAATAATAACGAATTGTGTGAAACGGGGACAGGCACGAATTACTTGTTTTCTCCACGTCATCTGGGACCTATAATTGGCGCCCAGTCTTTTCGTACCAAACTTCCCGCCTCCGACTTTTGCAAATCCATGTAGCCTACG
The DNA here is from genome assembly GCA_002778125.1 of Dryadomyces quercivorus. Lineage (NCBI taxonomy): Eukaryota > Fungi > Ascomycota > Sordariomycetes > Ophiostomatales > Ophiostomataceae > Dryadomyces > Dryadomyces quercivorus. The sequence goes on from PCDE01000014.1 coordinate 1,926,740, forward strand.
TGGTGTGATGGGAGTACTCCTGAATACGCCACTGTGCAGTCTGAGTACGGAGTACGGAGTAATAATACAACATGCAACAGATCGTCGTTGACAACAATCCGTTTGAACCATCTGGACTTCTGTTGTCTCGATAACATGACATGTAGCTCATGCGTTGTGTTCGTTCGTATGGCTGCACGAAGTTGGGTACTGAGTCTCCGTCCATAGGTCTTCATAACGGAGACATGTGTTCGCATGCCCCGCAAGATCCGCTCTTTCATGCAACTGCATGCACGCATCCAAAAACAATGGGCTTCACGATACCAACAAGTTCCGGATGGAGAGAAAACGGGAAGATGCATCTGCTCGCAAGCAGACACAGACATGCATATACATATTTTAAGCTTAAATACAAATGTGTAGTATGCTTGGAGGAAAAAGAAAATGCAAGACAATAAAAAATAAATTCATACTCGTTCCATATAACACCAACTTTTTACCGTCCGATGACCGTTGTGTTTTCTTTTCGTTTTTTTTATGCAATTAGCTGTGCAGACCACAGGTACGGGTGCGCATAACTTCTCTCCGCTCCTTGTCCTTTTCTATAGCAACGCGTTAGTGGGTAAGGCAAGAAAACGAAAAAGAAAAAAGAAAAAGAAAAAGGTCGGTGAAGGACGTACCGGGATCCCACGTGATGAACTCGTCGAGGGCTGAGCCTGCCGGCACCATAGGCAGGACGGGAACCTTCTTGTCGGTGATGACCTCGAGCAGGGCCGGGCCCTCGCAGTCAATGAGCCATTGCAGGCTGTCGACGGTCTCGGCCGGGTTGCTGACGCGCCGGTGCTTCAGGCCCATGGCCTCGGAGAGCTTCATGAAGTCGGGGTTCTTCTGGTGCGTGTGCGAGTAGCGGTCCTCATAGAAGAGGTTCTGCCACTGCGTCACCATTCCCTGCTCCTCGTTGTTCAGGACAATCACCTTGACGGCGATGCCAAACTGCGCCGCCGTCGACAGCTCCGTGAGCGTCATGTTGAAGGAGGCGTCGCCGTCAATGTCAATGACCAGAGCCTCCGGCCGGGCCACCTTGGCGCCAATGGCCGCCGGCAGCCCAAAGCCCATGGTGCCCAGACCGCCCGAGGTGATCATGGTGCGCGGACGCCGCCAGCGGAAGTGCTGCGCCGTCCACATCTGGTGCTGGCCCACGCCGGTAGTGATGATGGTCTCCTGCTCGCGCTTCGACGTCAGGTTGCTGAGCTCCTCGATCAGCTTCTGCGGCTTGATCAGGCCGCTGCGCTCCTCGCGCTCAAACGCAGACAGCGGCCACTTCTTCTTCCACGAGTTGATCGAGTCGAACCACGCCTTGCGGTCGGCCATGGAGCGCTCCTTCAGCTGCGGCAGCAGCGTCTTGAGGTTGGTCGCCACGTCGCCCTCGACCGACTCCGTCGACTGCACCACCTTGTTGATGTTCTTGGGCATGATCTCAAAGTGCACAATGCCGCCCCGGCCCTCGGCCGCGGCCGCCTTGGCCTGGGGCGCAAACTTGGAGATGTTGCCCGTCACGCGGTCGTCGAACCGCGCGCCCAGGGCAATGATGAGATCGGCATTCTGGATGGCCATGTTGGCATACGCAGAGCCGTGCATGCCCAGCATGTGCAGCGACTTCTCGTCGAGCTCGTCAAACACGCCCAGGCCCTGGAGCGTCGTGGTCACGGGGATGGAGCACTTGTCGGCGAGCGTCTTGAGCAGCTCCACGCCGCCCTCGGAGCAGCTGACGCCGTACCCGGCGTAGATCACGGGCTTCTTGGCCACGTTGATCAGGTCGGCCACGCGCGAGATGGACTGCTCGAGCTGCTTCTTGCTCAGGGCCTGCACGGCCCGCGAGGCAGCGCTGGGGATGGCCGGGATGCCGCTGTCGGTGGGGATGGCACGCCGCAGCACACCGGCCGTGATGTCCTTGGGCAGGTCGACGAGCACAGGGCCCGGCCGGCCGCTCGTGGCAATCTCAAAGGCCTCGTTGATGCGGCGAGGCATCTCGGCCACGCTCTTCACCATGACGTTCCATTTTGTGCAGGCCCGGGAGATGCCAATCACGTCGGCCTCCTGGAACGAATCGCTTCCAATGGCAGTCGTGGGGACCTGGCCGGTGAAGACCACCATGGGGGTACCATCCGAGAAGGCATCGGCCATGGGCGTGATGACATTGGTGGCGCCGGGGCCCGATGTCACGACGACAACGCCAGGCTTGCCCGACGCACGTGCATAGCCTTCGGCCATGTGACCGGCGCCCTGTTCGTGTTTCGGCAGGACAAAATCAAAGTATTTGGAGTTGTAAATCGCATCAAAGACGGGAAGAATGGCACCACCGGCATATCCAACTGCACACCGACGGCGGTTAGCAAAGAAAAAGAAACGAGAAAGTGGAAGAAGAAGAAGGGGGACATACAGATGTGCTCAACGCCATGCCGCAGCATCATCTCATGGAAGATCTCTCCGCCCGTTTTCCCAACAAACCTAGATGGGAATCTCGTCAGTTTCCTGCACATCATGCCATGGATCATCCGCTGTGGTGGAACATACGACTCGTCTGCAACCGTTTTCCGGGGGCCGACGAGAGGCTGCACATGACTCCGGTCATTGCTGCCAGCAGCCGCGCCAGACTTTGCGCGCGCTTCCTTGCTGCTGGCGGTGGTATTAGTCAAAGCGGTCAGAGAAGATTTCTTGTCTTGACATCCTCAACATACGTAGAAACCGAAGCCGAGGTCGACTGATTCCGAAGACCGACAGTGGCCTTGTGAAGAGGAGCAATTGACACGGCCGGGCTGGAAACGGTCAAGCCTCTTGGTTGACAACGTCTCAGAGCCTGGCGCATGGCCCTGGCTGAAGGAGCCGCACGGAGCATGATGAGGAAGAGGGGGTCGGAGAGGGGCGAGCGTCAAGAAAAAAAAAAGAAAAGAACAAAGGCCGCGGCAGCAATTGCAGAGGAAGAGGATTGTGAAACGTCCCAATTGTAGAGGACGAAGTTATATTTCAGAAAAACCAAACGGTGACAACAAGACCGGTCGGGAAATTCAAAGGATGACTCAATGCTTCGTCGCCCTGAAAAACGTACGGCATCAGAATTCCATTGGACACTATGACTCTTATCGATATTTTTTTTTAACAGAAATTGATTTGCTTTGCCGATGGTGGAGAAACCCACAAAACTCGGCCCATTTCCCCGATAATTTTGTTCTCCTTTCCGACGAATAGTCACATGATTAGGTAGAAAGTGCGTGACCGGTAAATGTTAACCCCGTGCACCGCGGGGCACAATCTCTGGTATAAGTGCCTTCCGTGAGTAATACAGATGACAAAGCAGAATATATGTTCCTCATGACCACAATTCACACGAGCCTTCGTCTTGTCACGAACAATCCTCCTGTCTGCATGCAGACCGCAGACTGCAGACTACGAGAATGGCAGAATGGCAGAATGGCAGGCTGGCAGGCAGAACAGACATTCTCCGCAGAATAGACTCATTTCCGGGGACTCAGCCGATGTCCACCCTGCGGCCCACCGTCCGGCCTGCCGTCGGGCTCTTGGTGAACATAGTTTCCCGCTTTGTTGTTCTCCTCGCAGGCCAGAGCGGCGTTGTACTTCCTGAAAGCGGTCTCGACCAGCTGGTCGACTTCCTGCCGGTTGCGTCCAAGCACACCGCCTTCCAAGAGCGAGTCGGTCTCTTCCAGCCACGTTTGCAGCCGCGTGAATTCAATCTCGTCTTGGTGCAGCTTTTCCGGCAGCCCTTGGCCTTTGAAGAGGGCCAGCATTCCGGCAATGACGGTGTTGATGGCGCCAAGGACAGTAATTGCCAAGGCATGGGTCCCAGCTGCAGGTCCGAAGCTTGTCAGGGCAGCCCCAATCACGATTTGCACAAAATGGCACACGTAGATGGTTGCATTGAGGCCCTTGGACTGCCAGGATTTCGAATGCCTCTTTTTGAGGATCGCACGGTAGATGCCCGTGGCCAGCTTGCGTCCTTGTTCCACGTCACATGCCCCTCCGTCACTCGTGTGCATGCCCATTCCCACAGCCTGCCGGAAGATCACCAGGCTCTCGTCTCCTTCTCCACGGGGTGGAAGGCCAGCGGGCGGTCCCCAGGCTCTGCCCTCGCTGGGATCAGGGCCCGCTTCTGCCGCCGCAGTCTGCTTGGATTTGGACAAAGGCTGGGGTTGCTTGGATGGAGCTTCCGCTGCAGTAGCGTAGTGGGCCGTGGGCGGCGTTTCATGCAGAGGAGCCACCGAAGCCGTTCGACTGGATGTTTCTGAAGCAGCTGCACCAAGCAGTGGTGTTGTCTCTGCGTTTCTCTCCGCGTCATTTCCGTCGCTATAAGAAGACATCTTCAGACTAGTGAAAAAGGAAGGTCTCGTACACCGTAAAGTCTATGGAGAGATGAGCTGATGTGCACAATGAAAAAGACGCTCGTTGGTTGTAGGATCCATCGTGAGTTTTCTTTATTTCTTTATTTCTTTATTTATTTCTTCCTTATTTCTACTTTCCATCACCTGGACACATCGTCAGAAGGCTGTCGTCACGATAGCAGCTTCCCAGACATGCCCTGTGACAGTTGCGAACAGAAGGAAGGTGGGGGTCTGAATGCTGAATGGTGTCTGTGGACCCAAACACTGGGTATCACGTGCGCCACGTGATTGTCGCGAAGCCAACAAATTTTAAACGCGACGGGCTGGCGCTTTCGCCGTCGCCGAAATTCCTAGGATACATCTCGGACCTGTCGAACATGCACGTCCAGCACGGAGCTCTCCTTCCATACGCCCCCATACGTCTTGGAAGATTGTTCGCGTGATGCTCTATGAATGGTTCCCACGGCTGACTCGCTTCTAGCAAGCTCTACCCTGCTCGCCTCTTTTTTTTTTCGCATCTGCTGCAAAACAAAATCATCGCGACCTCTTCATCGCCCCGTCTTCTGCCTTGCTCCACGCCGACTGCCGTCTGACCCTGCTCGCGCCTTTTCAAGCCCTTCACTATGAGCAACACCGCTTCGGCTCCGCAGGCCTACTGGTCCTCGTACGCGCCGCGCTTGCGCGCCTACAACAACTCCCTCCTCATCCCTGTCAACACGAGCGCACCCACAGCTCCCAAGACCACCAAGCGAGGGACAACCATCATCAACTATGCCGAGGACGGCTATGATGACTACGATGACGACGACGATGACATGCGCCGGCGGCCCTCCAGTCTACGCACCCAGCGGCGAGATGACAGTGTCAGCAAAGCCGAGCCCAGCGACAAGACGGGCAAGGAAACCACCGAGCCCGTCGAGGTGCAGGGCATCTGGAGAGACTGGCAGGGCAAGTCCCGGCTTCCGCGCTCCGACTCGGCAAACTACGTGCAGGCCTGCTTGCCATTGACGCTCATTCCCATCCGCATCGACGTGGACATTCCGCCCTTTGTTCCCTTGGCACCCCTTGGACCACCCATTGGACCCCAGCCCGGGGCACCAGGCCTCAATGCCCAGTTCGACATGGCCAACCCGCTCAACCGCCAGCCGGAAGTGACGTCGCCGTTTCGCCTGCGGGACACCTTTTTGTGGAACTTGCACGAGACCCTCATCACCACCGATCAGTTTGCCCTCGGCCTTACCCAGGATCTTGATCTTCCCGTCCGCTCTTCCGTCGCCGCTGAAATCAGCAAGCAGATCCGAACACAGCTGGAGGAATATGCCGGAGTCGCACTGCACCCTCTCTTCCACTCCCATGCGGGCGCCGGGCCAGCGGCCCAGACTCGCGAGTCAGCCACCCCGGCACCCCATGCAGCGCGCTCGACCCCGAGCCGGCCTCCCGCCCCGGAATCTACATCGGCCGGCGTGACCGCCACGGCCACGGCCATCCATCCCGACTCCGAGGACTACAACCCCGACGACACGTACCGGTGCATTGTGAACCTGAACATCAACCTCTCTTCCCGTCTATACACGGATAAATTCGAATGGTCTCTTCTGCACCCGCCAGGAACGGCAGAGGCGTTTGCCAAGCAAACCTGTGCAGACCTGGGCCTGGCTGGCGAATGGGTGCCAGCCATGACACATGCTATATACGAGGCCGTGCTGCGTCTCAAGAAGGAGGCATGCGAGTCAGGCGGCCTCGTGGCCGGGTTCGGCCCGGGTATGCTGGGGGATTTCCCCAACGATGCGGCCATCTCAGCGGCGGGCGAAGGAGCCGGCTGGCGGTATGACCCGGAACACCTGGGAGACCAGTGGGAGCCGAAACTGGAAACGCTGTCCAAGGAAGAGATTGAGAAGCGGGAGGGAGACCGCGAGCGGCAGTTGCGACGGCTGCGCCGGGAAACAGCACGGTTCAGCAGCAATACCGGTATGATTGGCGGCGTTCCTCTGGGCTTTGGTTTTGGGGGGCTGGTGGAGGAGGAAGAGCGGATGGGCCGGGGCGAGCGGAGCAAGAAGAAGAAGCGGTTCCGCAGTCTGTCACCACTGGGTCGGTCGGGCACGCCAGGAGGACGAGGCACACCGGACACGAACGGGGGCGGCTACGGCGGCGGCGGCGGCACGCTTGCGGATAACGAGCGTACAGCATGGCGCTGTGCACACTGCCGTATCTGGGGAACGAGTGTCTGGGCAGTCCGTGACGGACCTCAAGGACCAAGAGTAAGCAAAGCAGGCCACTGCGTGGTGAGACGATGTTTTGTCGGGCCGAACACATTTTGCTGACTGATGACAGACTCTGTGCAACAACTGCGGCTTCATGTTTGAGCGGGACAGAAAGCTGCCGCGCTGGACAAGACTGCTGCATGTGAACGACCCGATCTTGCTATAATACGAGGAGGCTGGGCGAAGGAAGCATTTTTGAAAGGTTATGGAATCTGGGTGTCTGGCAACGGGCGGGTTTGAATTCGAGTGTTCGATTTTGTGGTATCCCTGTCGTCTGGTGTTTTTGCTGTTTTCTGGGGCGTTTTCCCCCCCTGTAAGCAATGTATGGCTCTGGTTTCTAGCATGTCTCTGGGGTGGACTGTCTGTCACGTCACCCGAATGGTTACTTTCTTTTATGTGTGTGTCTTGTGAACGAGAAGACGTCTCCAGACGGTCTAGTCTTGTCGACACGAAGGCGAAACCCCGCATTATATATTTTCCTCCCTCTTTCTCTCCCCACTCCTCCTCTGCGTCCTCTCTCTCCTCTTACTCGGTCCTTGTTCTTCATTTGTCACCATGTCTGGGACTGTCCCGATTGTCCAATCCCTTGCGGAGATCTACCCCAGAGATGCCGTTGCGAGCCAGACGGCCCGCTGGCAGCGCCTCTTGGCCGCCTTTGAGACGCAGTATGGCCATCCCGCCGACTTTGTGGCCCGCAGTCCTGGCCGCGTGAACATTATTGGCGAGCACATTGACTACTCGCTGTACAGCGTTCTTCCCATGGCCATTACGGCAGACTGTATCCTGGCCGTCCGCACCGTGGCGAAGTCGGCAGCGGAGGCCAAGGCTGCCACCACTTTCAAGATTCAGATCGCCAACGTCCAGGGGACCAAATTCCCGCCGCATGATTTTGACATTCCCTACGGCGCCGTGGAGATCGACGCCACCGTGCATGAGTGGACCAACTATTTCAAGAGCGGCCTGCGCGGCGCCCTGGACCTGCTGCGCCAGAAGCACGGCGCGGATTTCAACCCCCAGAGCATGCAGGTGCTGATGGACGGCACCGTTCCCTCGGGCGGCGGCCTGAGCTCCAGCGCCGCCTTTACGAGCACCAGCGCGCTGAGCGTCATGTTCGCCAACGGCGAGGCGGCCGTGGACAAGACCGAGCTGACGGAGCTGGCCATTGTGAGCGAGCGCAACGTCGGCGTGAATTCGGGCGGGTCAGCACTTACACACTTACACACTTACACGGAGTCCCGATAAGAGAGCCTTGGCTAACCGCAGCGCAGAATGGACCAGTCGGCCTCGGTCTTCTCCGAGCAGGGCTCAGCTCTCTTTGTCTCCTTCTCGCCCCAGCTGAACGCCCGGCCGGTCTTGTTCCCCAAGACCAACCCCGAGCTGTGCTTCCTCATCGCCCAGTCCTTTGTCGCCGCCGACAAGTTCCTCACGGGCCCCGTCAACTACAACCTGCGCGTCGTCGAGTGCACGCTGGCCGCCGCCTACATGAACGCCGTCCTCAACCCGCCCGGCACGCAGCTGCCCGGCGACTCGGGCCCCCTGGGCATCAGCCTGCACGGCTTCCACGAGACCTACTTTGGCCTCCGGAAGAAGAGCGGCCAGCCGGTGCCCCCCAGCCCCGAGGGCGAGCTGGACGCGCTGCTCGCGCTCGTCGACAAGGTCCTGCCCAAGAAGGGCTACTCGCGCGAAGAGGTGGCGTCGGTCCTCGGCATGACCGTCGACGCGCTGAACGCCCGCTACATGTCCCGCTTCCCCGTGCGGGCCGAGCTGTTCAAGCTGCAGCAGCGCGCGCGCCACGTCTTTAGCGAGGCACGGCGGGTGCTGGCCTTTATGGCGCTGCTGGGCGACGAGGCCCAGCACCCGCAGGGCCCCGACACGTCTGCCTACAACCAGAAACTGGGCGCCCTCATGAACGAGACCCAGGACTCCTGCCGCGACCTGTACGAATGCAGCTGTCCCGAGATCGACCAGCTGTGCGCCATTGCCCGGAAAGCAGGCAGCTATGGCAGCCGTCTGACCGGCGCCGGCTGGGGCGGATGCAGCGTCCATCTGGTGCCGGCAGACAAGATCACGGCCGTCGAGGCGGCGTGGCAGAAGGAGTACTACTCCAAGATGGAACTGACGGCCGAACAAAAAGAGGCGGCCCTTGTGGTGAGCCGGCCCGGCAGCGGAAGCGCTCTGGTGAAGCTCAACAAGGGCCGTCTCGTGTAAATGTATGCCATGCATGGTTCTTGCTTAAAATTACAAATGCCATATCCACCACCCGAGCCCGAGCCCTCTTCACGAGCTGGCTGCCGTGCTGTTTCCTCCTCTGAGTTTCTTGCGATCAATGTTCTTGATCTTGCGCTGTTTCTTCACCTGCACCCGTCTGTACTTCATATACAGATTCACAAGGTCCCGCAGGACAATGAACAGGCAGCCGCCAACAAGGCTTCTTCCCCATTTCTCCTGGAGCAGGCCCGTCGACCGTCGATAGGCAGGCCGGGTCACCCATGAACGGGGTAGAATGTTCTCCAGAATCTGGCCAACGAGGCCGGAAATGCGCGGGAGCAGCAGCTGGGTCGCCATGGCCGTGATGATGTCCGAGAAGGGAGTCACAGCCCGGTTCTCCTCCCCGTTAACCACCGCGCCGTTGCCACCATTGTTATTGTTGGCAACGTTGCCGGCTTCGCCATTCTCCACAGCCTCTTCAGCGGGTCTCGGCTGTGGGTCATCCCCCGCCGGAGCTGCTCCCTGGGCCCCGTTACCGCCTTGCTCACGCTCGTGGCGCGCCCGGTCATTCACGGGCGGCGGCGGTGGGGGCGGGTCGTCGTCCCGCTGGTTGTCGTCTTCGCCGACGATCAGCTCGAGCTGGAATTCGACGCCTTGGCCATTGTCAAAGGCTGCCACGGCGCCTGCGTTTTCGATCATCACGCCATGGTCGTTGTGCACAAAGTCTGCCACGCCCAGCCCAAACCGCCAAAGAGCAGCAAAGACGCCTTCTCTCCGTTGGTTGTTCTGCGCCGCAGCCTCTCCGTCGCCACGCGCCGGTTGCTCGCCTTCGCCCGCGGCAGCTTGCGGCGCACCGCGCCCGTGCAGCGCCTGGTTCAGCTTCCGCTCAAACGAGCCAAAGAGCCCGTAGTAGGCCCGCGAGTAGCCAAGGCTGACAAAGGGCAGGGTGGCCAAGGCCCACTCGGGGGTGGGCGGCCACGTGAGGGGCGTTTTCTTGACGTTGAGGAGGAAGCTATACTAGAAAGCAGACACGCGTGTTAGCCGGAACAGTCGGGTCGCGGAAAAAGGACGGCCGGGTGTTCGTACGAAGCAAGCCACCGGGACGGCAATGGCGTCTCCGAGGCTCGGCAGGGCCCGGTGGAAGATGAGGCACGGCGCAAGGAGATTGAGCAAATAGAACTTCCACACGAGCACGGCGCCATCTCGCCACGACAGCGGGGCGTCTCGCGAGTTGGACATGACGATGCGGCGAATGCCAAGCCAGCTCATGGTCGGCTGGGGGCCCGCAAAGGATATCATCGACTGCAGTCCATAGTAACCAGAGCCCACTACGCCCATGGTCATAAAAGTAGAGGCCAGCACGAGGTAGGATGCTTTGCCGTACACCCTTCTATACCGGTCGCCGAGCGCGACGATCGGGTCCCATGGCTCCGTTATGCGTATGCGGCTGTTGCAAGCCGGGCAGCGTAGCTTCTTCCGGCCGCCGCCCGACGTTTCCGTCTCTGCGATCCACTGCAGCATGCAGCTCTCGTGAGCTTCCAGCGTGCAAGGACAAGGCGTCACCCAGACCTGGCCGGGTGTCTCCTCCTCCGTCTCGAAGCATATGAAGCAAGACTTGGCAGAGCTTTCGTCTGCGGGATGGGGAGGACTGGGGGGCGGCTGATCCACGTCCATATCGAAAGGGGACAGCTTCGCTTGCTGCCGAGCAGCCTTGGGTTGCGGGAAAGAATGGTAGCGAACCGCACGGCTGTCTTCTTGATGAATTCCCGGGATTTCACAACACAAAGGTTTCAAGGAACAAGAGTGCTTCGGCCAGCGCAGATGGCCAGTTTCTGCAACGCTTTCTCAACAAGGAATGATGTAGGTTGCATTCGGGCGGATTCACAACGAGTGAACTTATGCTTACTGGGATGTTATGTAATAGTAATAGTTTCCCAAAGCACGTGCAGCAGAACTGGACAGGTGTTCCACTTTTTATTCTATTTTATTCTATTTTATTAGTAAGCATTACCCCGCCAAAACCCTCACTACAGGAACACATGCATTTTGTAGGACTCTTCACTGTGCCCGCAACAGTTTCCTCCTTCCCGCATCCATCTTCCCGTACTGCGCCCGATATCAAAATGGTTTGTCTCTCTGTCGTCGTGCTGTCTGGTCTACTGATCTTCTAACCGTGGGTCCCCTTGTCTAGGCTGCAACATCAAAGCAACGCCTGGCTCTGGCAATATGCGACTTCCTCTCGGCATCTGCCAAAGACGGCACCGTCTCTGCAGAGGACAGTGACTCGATCGATGTGGCCGTCAACTGCATTTCCGAGGCCTTTAAGATTGACCCCTCGGACAAGGCGGCCGTCGCCGAGGCCGTCGGCGACCAGAACCTGCAAAAGATCTACAGCGTCTACGAGAAGCTCAAGAACTCCTCCAAGCCTGCGGCGGCAGCGTCGGCATCGGCCACCGGTGCATCTGCGTCTGCGTCTTCGTCTGCGTCTGCTTCGACGCCCGCGCCCGTCACCGAAGCGGCCAAGAAGGAGGCCGAGGGCCTCAAGTCCAAGGGAAACGCGGCCATGGCGCAGAAGGACTACCCTACTGCCATCAACCTCTACACGCAGGCGCTCGCCCTCCACGCGGACAACGCCATCTACCTCTCGAACCGTGCGGCCGCCTACAGCGCCGCCAAGGATCACGCAAGCGCCCGGAAAGACGCCGAGGCAGCTGTTGCCATCAACCCGAACTACACCAAGGCCTGGAGCCGGCTCGGCCTGGCCAAGTTTGCCCTCGGCGACGCCAAGGGCTCCATGGAGGCCTACCAGAAGGGCATCGAGTATGAGGGCAACGGTGGCAGCGAGGCGATGAAGAAGGGATTCGAGACGGCCAGACGGAGAGTGGAGGAGCTCGAGACGGACGACGTGGCGGCCCCCTCGGCCACCCGCGGCGCCGGTTCGTCGGGCACGCCGAGCCTGGGAGACCTGGCCGGTATGTTCGGCGGCGGCGGTGGCGGTGGCGGCGGTGGCGGCATGCCTGATTTCAGCTCCATCATGAACAACCCGATGTTTGCGTCCATGGCGCAGAACCTCATGAGCAACCCGGACCTCATGTCCAACCTGATGAGCAACCCACGGCTACGTGAGATGGCAAACCAGTTTGGCAGCGGAGGCGGCATGCCGGATATGTCGTCATTGATGTCTGACCCAAGCATTGCCGATATGTAAGTGACCAGCCTACCTCTCATGGGTCCTCGGGCCGTTCTCGTTCGCAATCTCACCATTCTCTCTCTAGGGCACGATCGATGATGGGCGGTGGAGGCGCCGGTGCCGATGCTGGTGCTGGTGCTGGTGCCGGAAGAGGAGCTTCTGGTGGATCCAGCCAGTGATGGTCATTTTGCGCAGAGCTGCGAAGGGTTGTGTTTCATTATCATATTCCCGAATGGCATTGGTTTGCCGATAATCAAGTTCCATTGCGGCCGTATGAAACTACACCAAGTCGTATTGCAAACATGTATTATATTTGTAGAGGCAGAGTATTGCATATGCATCATGACGAGAAGAATTACATCCATGTGTACGTTGTAGTAAATATGTGAAGATGTAAATATCAACCAATAGTGTACAAGTGGATTTTGCGTATAATTTACAAATATAATATATAAATATAAATATAATATAATATATCGAACGTCTTCTTTTCATGACCAATTCTTCTTGTTCTTCAACCAACCAACTGTATCCAATCCCGTCTGGACCTTCATGCCAATACGAGCATCCAGCAGGTATGACTCCCACTGGACCAGTCTCTTTAGAGCTGCCTCACACTCTTCAACCCTTTTGCGTCGAAACGCCTCAATCTCAGCCTCGCTTGGGTTGGACAGGTGCAAGGCCGGCTCGCTAGCTTCTTGCCAAGCTATGGCTGCCGTCTCGTACTGAGCCGCCGCAGGAATGTAGTCATCCTTCAGAGGTCCCTTGAATGCAGCACTAAAAGGCAGTTAGTCACCTTCTCCGAGGTCTGTAGGGAACGTCTGGGCAAGTATCTTACCGGTCTTGGATCAAAATATCCTGCTCCAGCAGTGCTCGTGCCTCTTCGGTCCTTCCCAGTGACCGCAGCAGGGCTGCCCGGCATAGGCTCCCGATCGTTTTTTCGTCCAGGGTAGACTGGAATGTTTCCACGGCCGGCGGTGGTGCCGTACACCGCTCCCAGGCCGAGTTTTCCAGGGCTTTTTCCAGAAACTTGACGGGCATTCTTTTGCTTCCGTTCCACAGATAGATCATCTCCTGAGCCGGGCTGACGCCCACGGCATCGGCCAGGTCGAGATTCAGCGTCTTGGCCCGCTCCTCCCATTTGCAGATCTTGCGGATGACAAAGGCCTCAAACGGCATCTGGCGGGCCATGAACTTCTTCCGCCCGGCCAGGGTAGGCGCTCGCCGGAAGTACCCCTCTGCCATCTTCTTGTGCTTGGCCGCCGCCGTCTCGGCCTCGGCCTTGCCGACCTTGCCGGCCGCGCTGGCCTCGTTGGCCAGTGCGGCTGCTCTGTGGAAGGCATCGCGGTACAGCTCCAGTTCTGCACAACCGGCGTTGTAGTAATACAATGCGTGCGACCAGTCGTTGAGCTCCATGCACTGCAAGAAGGTGTTGCTCATCAGGCGCCAATCCATGATGCACATGGCATCGAGCGCTAGCTCGAAGCTCGACAGAGCCGTGATCTGCCGCATCCGCCCTGTGTCGCCGCTGGTGAGGATCTGGATGGCCTCTTCGATCTTGCGGCTGGTCGTCAAAGCCCTGGCTTCTTCCAGCCGCCACAGCATGCTGTCCGGGTAGAGCACCCGCATGTGTGCCAACAGCTCCCGGCACCGTTCGCGCGGGTATCCGACAATCTCTCCCGGACCAGACAGCTCTTTGGCATCCGCCTCTGTGGGCACAATGTCGCAGTATCCAATCGAGCCATTGTAGTATGCGAGTAGGACCAGCCCGGCCACGCCGCCGTTGATGTTGGGGAATTTGGTGCTCTGCCACAGCATGCGGACGCCGCGGTCACGGTCTCCCTTGAAGCCAATAACATACAGCAGCCGTGAGAAGGCGGGCGGGACCATGGAAATCAGAAGCAGCAAGATGCCAAAACACATATTGGAGCCCGAGTGCACAAAGATGTCCACCGGGTGCGTGAAATCGTCCGACGACGGCTGTTGCGGCTCCTTCGGCTCCTTCGGTTCCTTCGGTACCTTTTCGTCCGTGTCAGCGGACAAGGCCGACACCACCGGTATGCTCGGAGACTTATCCGAGGTTGGTGCTAGTTTTGCATGCGAAGGCGTGCTTGCTCGGGTGGACGAGCCGCTGCGGGACTCGCTGGGCGTACTGCCCGCGTTGACAAAGGTGAACTCGTTGTCGTCAAAGGTGCCGGGCATCTTTTCGTCGGAAAGCGAAACGCGCCCGGCCTTGTTGTCGGGAGTCCCCCGTCTCTGGCTCAGCAAGGCGGTCTCGGATTCCATGATGGCATTCAGCGCCATGAAAGCTTTGCGCAGTTTGTAGAAGCCCTTGATGGACTCTGTCAGGCTCTCGTGGAGCACGGCGATGACAGCCAGCATCAGCTGTGCCTCGGCATGCACCAGAGCATACTCGCTTCCGGCAGGATAGACTTGGTACACCGGGGCGGCTTGGCCAGCGACGAGCGCCGGCAGTCGTCGAGACGGGTCCCTTCCGGCATCCTTCTGGGCCTTTTTCATCTCCGTCCACGACCTGGTCTCGCACTCCAGGAGGCGGGCAGTGGCCTCGGCCATGATGTCCTTCTCGAATCCCAGGATCGAGCTGAGAAAAGTGGATATGCCCAGGCCCAGTTGGTGGAAAGCGGAGCTCTCTTTGCGTTCTCGCAGGCGGGTCTCTGCGCCCTCGATGTCATCGTTCATGATCAGAGAAGTGGCCTCCATAGCATCTTGAAGATCGGAGATCTCTGTTTCTGGATTGAGATCGGCCAGTGCAGAGGTGGACGTGGATGCAGAGACCGTGGGGCTGGTTCCTCCAGAAAGCGTCGACGTGGGAACGCCGCGGAACCAATTCCTCAGGGACGACATGGTGAATGCTTCCCGTCTCTCTTCCGTCTTCTGGAGTCCGCGGATGTCGCAGAGTCCTTTTTTAAAACAATTCACGGATAGCCGGAAAAGGGATGCTGCAACGGTTTAATTGATATTAATCCATACAAACTGGGTCCCAGGACAGTGGCAAGTGGCGAAGTGGAACCTCTAGAACAGCGTCAGACGGCGAGGTGAAATCAACTGCAACCTTGAGCGGTTTGTCTCCTGGTGCCAGGCCGACCACGAGTCTTTTCTTTGTCTGCTGGGATGGCAGTCTTGGTCGAGCCGTTCCAGGACGTCAGCCATTCAAAAGGCCCGCCACGGAAAGCTTCGGGAAACGATTAACCTCCCTGCGGCGGGGTCCAGGAACAAAGCAGGGAGCCAACCAACTCTTCTGCCTTTAAGAGATCCGTTGTGTGTGGGAGGGCTGCCGCAGCATGTCTTGCACCTGGTGAAGCATTGGGTATTATTTAGGCCGTAAGCCGTTTTGTGAACCATAGCGGAAGGCTTGGCTGGCCACTACTGCCTCCCTACGATCCCTCCGCCGAAGAAAGGCATTTTGCCCGTTCAGGAAGGCGGTGACAGCCGGCTTTATGCCACACCATATGTCATCTTCGCGCTGCCTATTCATTGAGTTATTCCCCGCGCAACTCCCACATGCCCTCTCACCAGCTCGATATCCCACGCCCCTTACAAAGACGCGACCAAGCCCACGCATAGAAGCGACCGGAGTCAGGAATTGCATTTCCATTTCCACTTTCCCTTTTTCTCCACCAACATGGCGTCCTCGTCGAGCGCGGACAAGGGCATCGAGAAGTCGGCCGCAGAGCTGAAGCCCGAACAGCAGACGCAGAAACCTGCCGTCCTGGAGGAAGACGATGAATTCGAGGATTTCCCCGTCGATGGTATGTAGTGCATCCTGTCCTGCGCGGCCGCGGGCACCTTGGAGCTTGGCCGCTCCAGCCTACAGAGAGTGGACGCTGACAGCTGTGTTCAACAGACTGGGGCGTCGAGGAGACAGAAGCAGCCAGCGAGGGCGCGACAAAGCATTTGTGGGATGAGTCATGGGACGACGACGATACCAGCGACGACTTTTCGGCGCAGCTAAAGTATGTTTGCCGCGTCGGCCTCTCCCCCTGCGTTCGCATAGGCTAACCCGTCTCCCACAGGGAGGAGCTCAAGAAAGTTGAGGCGTCGAAAAGAAGATGAGTTAGGAGTGTCATAGGAAAATAAGCTTTTCAAAACGAGTGCCTGAGGTTGCAAGCGCAGTAGCCATACAAAATGGTATCACAAATCATACGAGTGCATCTTTTTTTTTTGGTCCACCAGATTATAATTTTAGAACTTAATTTCGGAACTCTAGCTACCAATACCGTATGATCCGTGTTCTTCTTTTCCCGCCAAACAAGCAAGGAAATCGGGCTTGTTCCAAGCCAGATGCTGCCGATACCACAAGGGTTATCAGGGGAGACGTCAAGAAGACGTAATCTATTTGGTGCTCAGGGCCACGACACCCGGAAGAGCCTTGCCTTCCAGCAGCTCTAAGCTCGCACCGCCACCCGTCGACACGTGGCTGAGCTTGCTCTCGACGCCGTACTTGGCAGCCACGGTGGCGGTGTCACCACCACCAATGATGACGATCTTGCCGCTCTGGGCAGCCTTGACGGCGGCATCGAGGGTGGCCTTGGTGCCGTTGGCGAACTTCTCAAACTCGAAGACGCCCGGGGGACCGTTCCAGAGGATGGTCTGGGCCTCGTCAATGGCCTGCTGGTAGAGCTTGATGCTCTCCGGGCCGCAGTCCAGACCCATCCAGCCGTCGGGGATGCCGTCCTTGTCGGTGGCCGTGCCAGTGGTGGCGTTGGCATCGAACTTGTCGGCCGTGACGTAGTCAACAGGCAGGACAAGCTTGACGTTGTTCTTCTTTGCCTTCTCGACGAGCTCCTGGACGGTCTTGGAGCCGGCCTCGTCGAAGAGAGAGTTGCCGATGGGGACGTTGTACAGGGTCTTCTTGAAGGTGAAGGCCATGCCACCGCAGATGACGAGGGTGTTGACCTTGTCCAGCAGGTTGTTGACCAGCTGGATCTTGTCCGAGACCTTGGCGCCGCCCAGGATGGCCAGGAACGGGCGCTTGGGGCTCTCCAGGGCCCGTGCGAAGTAGTCCAGCTCCTTCTTCATGAGGAAACCGGCAGCCTTCTGGGGAAGCTCGACACCGACCATGGAGGAGTGAGCACGGTGGGCAGTGCCAAAGGCGTCGTCTGACGGTGGTTAGAGATGAGAGAACGGAGAACGGAGAAGAAGTGAAAAATCAAAGGGGAGCACGGAGAAGAACTGAAAAACAAAGGGGAGCACGGACTGATGTAGACATCGCCAAGCTTGGTCAGGCCTTTCCGGAACTCCTCGACCTTGGCCTTGTCGGCCTTGGCCTTCTTGCCGCTCTCGTCGACGCCCTTGCCCTCTTCCTCGATGTGGAAACGCAGGTTCTCCAGGAGGATGACCTCGCCGCCGGACGCCTTGTTCACGAGAGCCTCAACCTCGGGGCCGACAGACTCGGGCGCCATGGTCACCTTCTTGCCCAGCAGCTTCTCGAGCTCGGGGACGACGGGGGCCAGGCTGAACTTGGGGTTGGGGCGGCCATCGGGGCGACCGAGGTGGGACATGAGCACGACGACCTTGGCGCCATGGTCAAGAGAGTACTTGATGGTAGGGACGGCACCGACGATACGCTGCGTGTTGGTGACCTTCCGGTTGGCATCCAGGGGGACGTTGAAGTCGACGCGGATCAAGACGCGCTTGTCCTTGAGGTCGACATCCTCGATGGACACCTTGCTGGACAGAGACATCGTGAAGCAGCGATTTGAAGGATGGTCAAGTAGAGAGTGAGGTGGTGGATGGCAGAGAGATGAAGAGATGGAGAGCAGACAGAGAAGAGGGAGGTGTAGAGAAGTGAGCTGTTAATAAAGCAGGAACCTGAGGGTGCTGTCGGAGGGGTGCGGGGTTCATGGTACTAGGTCATAGCTCCCAGCAATAGTTGCCCATCTGGGCAGTCGATTTTTTACGAGCATAACTGCTAGCGTACAAATTGCAATTCGCTCAGACTTGTTCCTCTTTTTGCGAGCTTCATAACATGATAATGAACTGATCTTGGCTGTGGTCACCTTTCCCAATGGGCTTGCCGGCATCCATTGGCCATCCCGGACAAGGGGTGATGGAATTTGCGCAGTGCATGCAGCGAGCATCCCACTTGTTTTTGAATCATAGGTTTCTCTCGCAATGCCATTCCATCAAGCATCCGTTATTGCGCTACTTGAAAACAAGAACAGATGCCCTGCCCCGAGAACTTGATGACCGTCGTCATGCCAGAACGGCAAAAATGTGAATGAAAAGATGAATTCCCTGATCCAACGCCAAGCGCCAATCCGTGTGTCCTTTTGTACGACACCCCGAGCCCCCTTTACCTCAATTCACCGCGAAACCGCGAAAATGGGAAAACTAGAAAATGGGAAAACGGCACAGTCATATCAACCTAGCCGTATCCGGGGAGATTCGGGAACACGAAACTTGTTGGTCGGCTGAGGGTCTTCCGACGCGTTGGTGAGCGACAAGTAAGCTGTCCAGGCAATCCCGATAGTCGACACGAAGGGCTGCATATCTCGATCAGTTCACGGCCCGAATCCAGCTTCAGCGTGGGGGGACACAAGCAGGTGGGGTACGCACAAGTTGGAACTGGACAGGCATGAGGCGAAAGTTGATCACCTGTACGGCCGGCCAGAGCATGAAGTTGGCCTTGAGAGTGGGCACAAACATGTCGCGTAGCTTGTTCTGCACACCCTGACGGCCACCGCCTTCGCAGACAGTCATGACCGTAAAGAACCAAGCGATACCTGGAAACGTCGGTCAGCCTGATGATCATCTGAAGTTTTTCGACTTTTCTCTTCTTTTTCTTTTTCTTCTTCTTTTCTTTCTTTCTCTTTTGTTTTTATTTTTCTTCTTCATCTTCTTCGTCTTCTTCTTCTTTTTCTTCTTTTTCTTTTTCTTCTTTTTCTTCTTCTTTTTTTTTCTCTTTCTTCTTCTTCTCTTCCTTTCCTATTCTTTCACCTCTCATTCGCACATACCAACTGGGGCAAAGATGAGCTGGTCAAAGACAACCCGCTTCAATGCAGGTGCTAGAGCGCTGGTGCTCGTGATGGGGAAGCACCGCTCGAGGAAGCGGAACCATTTGAACTGCAAAGGCGCCATGCCGAAACCGTACGCCATGAAGCGCGTGAGGCGCTCAAAGTCAAAGGGCGGCGGGGCTGTTTTCGACTCCGGGATCAGCTCGCGGTCAATAAAGGCATTTCTGCGGTTGAAGTCGGAAATTTCGATGTTGCGGGTGTCATCCTTCACGTCTGCATTCTTGCGGAGGATCTGCTGCCGCTGTCGAATAGACGTGATGGTTTGGGCAACCGTATCAGCAATGCCACCCAGTACGGCATTCGTGACCATCATCGTAAGGACTGCAAATGATATTCGTTAGCAATCATCAGGCCATGCTTCCGCTGCCCATCTGCCCATCCTTTCCCATCCCATCCATGCTTACCCGGCCGTTCTTCGTAACGGGTGTTGAACTTGGTCGCCAACCTTGCAACGATCGCCATCTCGATAAAGAACACGACGGAATGAAAAAGAGGCTATAGCTGGTCAGCACATGCATTCGCTTATGCGTCGTGATCGATCCTGTCCGTTGCGATCTTTTTTTCTTGATCTTTTTTTTTCTCTTTCGTCTTTGCACCTGCAGGAACAGCGGCACCTACAACATATCCGTATATGAATTTGCTATTTATCGACCGCGAAAACCGGCGTTGGGATAGCGACCAGGTCATGATGATAGATAATAGGGCAGAGGAGGAGGGATAGGTACTGTGGGGATAATGGGAATGCAGGACGCTGTTTGGTGTGCTTTGTAGTCAGCACCCGACACGTAGACTCTTTGATGACGTATTCTAACGGGAAAAACGGAAAACACGAAGTTTTCGTATGCTTTCTCGGAAACTTGGGCCCGCCCGAGTTCGAGTTCTGCGTCGCTATGGTATTTTCTAGAAATCTGCAGTCCTGTCCGATCGCCAGGATAATTCCAACTTTAATATTGCCGCGACACGCACACAGCCACGCAACTGCGCCACGGCCTTTTTCATATTTATAGTAGTCATAGTAATACGGAGAACGGAGTACGGAGAGCGGAGATTCCGTACTGTGTACGTACTCTGTAGTATTATGCGGAGCTGCTTCCCGTAGTAAACAGGGCAGGCTTGCATCCAATACTACAAAAAGGGTGATCATAGTTCAAGTGGACAGCCGTAAAATGAAGCGTCCCATTCGGGCCCAAGACAACCCCTGCCATACGTCAGGCATTTGCGTTCCCAGACATGCAGGCTACCTCGAGGCTCCCAGGCCTCTTTCGGCCCGGATTATCTAATATCCGACTAAATTTGATATCGTGAAAGCTTCACATCCCTCCTAGTCTCTCTCGCCCGTGTCCCGGACGGTCTCGTGCCTCGCCAGCCGCACGCCAATCAAGTACAGCCTCTTTTTCCGACTCCCGCTCGGCTACCATGGCTGCCTCTTCTTTTTACCCCAACTTCCTCGGCGGGCTGCCGTCCCTGCGGAGCATTTCGGCACCGTCCTCGGTGCTGACACGTCTGATGCCCTCGGCCCTGCTTCCGACCTCCTGCCGGCCCGCAGCCGCAGTCCCCACGGTGCGCCTGTTCTCTTCGTCTCCCGCCTCCTGCGCGCCACCAGTCGCCCGCGGCGGCGGCGGCTCGAAGTCCCGAGCGAAGCGCCTGCTCGCCGACCGCGACCCCAAGATCAAGATCCTCGACAAGGCGCTGTACAAGCTCAAATTTGTCCCGCCCCCCCTGCGCATGGGCCGGAACCGGTATCTTCGGCACTGGACAATACACCGCGCATGGCTTCTGTTCCGGCGCAAGAACCGCGAGCAGCGGGAACGGGAACTGATGCAGCAGTACCAGAGCATGACCCGTGCCTGTGAGGAATTGCGGAAGACGGCTGGGCCGGGAAATCACGCCCTGGGCTACTTGTTCCGGGTGGCCATGGAGAAGAAGGGGACGTGGCGGCACGAGGCCATACCCATTGAATATGCACGTCTGCAGACCGAGACGCCAGCCCGCGAAGCATGGAACCACGACTGGAAGGAATGAGCAGTTTATATATTGTACGAAGCCGAGCCAAATAAAAACCACTTTATTGCGTACTGGTATGGTGCTGGTGTTACTGTGCTGAAATCAAGGGGAAGAAGAAGAAATCCAAACATGCTGCGAGCCGATACTTGTTGCTAAAATGATTATTTGCGACAATCTGCCAAACTGGGCCTAGATCCGGATGCTAACAAAACAAAACAGAAGTAAACGAGGGCTTTCGGTGACCATCCCCTTCTCTTTTTCATGCCCCAGAATCAGAGAGCGGAGCCTTGCCGTCCCTGCTATATATCCGTGCGGAATGAGTGGTCCTGTCCCCCTTCCAAACGATCAAATGAGGTTGTATTAGTACAAGTCGTGTCGTGGTTCGTTAAATGGTGTTGCCTGCTTGAAGGCTGCGGAAACCGGTGACGGGAGTAGTTGTGTGGTGGGAGTGCTGGGTGCTGGAGTGCTGGAGTGTGCATTGTGTCATGCCGCGGTGTCCATGGGCGTAGAGCGTAGAGCGTAAAGCATAGAGCGTAGAGCAGCTTTTGAACGGGTCGTCAGCTTCTATAAAATGACACAGCAGCCACCGCCTTCGTTTTTATCAAACGTCAGGAGAGCTGCCCGGGTAGCCGCTTCAAAGACATCGTCGACGCCCTCTCCCGACAGACTTGAGCATTCGAGGTATTTGCGTGCGCCGACTTCCTTTGCCACGGATTCGCCTTCGTGCCGGGTGACAAAGCGCTGGCTCCGCTTTCGCATTTCTTCAATGGCTACCGGGTCCTCGCGCAGATCCTTCTTCAGGCCGACCAGGATGATGGGGACATTGGGACATCTCTCGTTTGCCTCCTCGATCCACTAGCGAACCATGTCTGTCAGTCATCGAGCATACCTGGCAACGACCCTGGGTTATGGGGGGGGGGGGGAGGTCGTGCAACCCACCTTGTGCTTCACGTTGTCCAGCGAGTCCGGCGTGTCCACGGAGAATCCTATTAAGAGGACATGGGCCTTTGCATATGCCAGCGGTCGCAGCCGTTCATAGTCTTCCTGGCCCGCCGTATCCCAGAGCGCCAGCTGGACATTCCGGCCTTCCACTCGACAGTCGGTCACGTAGTTCTCGAAAACGGTAGGAATCTGCAAGGGGAAATTGCGTTTAGTGCTCCGTACGGACAGAATCATCAAATACGCGTGCGGGACGACCCATGGGCCTTTGGATGAATGGTATTGGTCGCAGAAGCGTGGCATGCAGGTCAAGGCTGAGGAACAGACGGGATATCGCAGCTTACATAGTGCTAGGAACAATCAGTCAGTGTCTGTCTGGCATTCGGGGGGAGAGGTGGGAAGGAGAAGGGTGGTAGCCTACGGTTGGGAAGTAGCCTAATGTGAAGACGCTCAGCAAGCTTGTCTTGCCACAGGCACCGTCGCCAATGATAACCAGCTTCCTAGTTGCTCGCAATACCGTTGTCAACACTGGATCAAGGGGGGGGGGGGGGGGAACTCAAGTAGAGCCTTGGGTCCTATCGTGAAGTCGAAAAGGGGAGTTTCTCCATACCTGCGGATCACGTCACGGGGGCTATTTGGGCTTGCCATAATGGCGACGGGTTGATGGCCGGTGCGCGTGCCTTGTTTTTTTTGCGATGGGACGGATGGGACGCGATGTGTACAATGTTAATTCTTCACGAATGTTTTTCTTGTCCCCGTTTTTGGCCGGTGTATCTAGTGGACAAAGGGTGGCGCACAAATGGAAAAGGTAGGGGAAAGATAGAATGGCTGCAAGATGAAATCACAAAGCTCCTGGAACGTGTGTGGTTAGGAAAAGTAGTGGAAATGGACAAGCTGGGGGAGAGAGAGAGAGCGAGGGAAAAGGAGTATTTGCATAATACGCAAAGCGCTCGGCGTTTCCGCGCCTGTCAGGAAATTTTGAGGGGCCCCAGCCAATAAATGGGGATTACATAATCGAAATCCAGGACTCGCACTCGTACAAGTACTCCCTGGCCCCACCGGCAGCATCTTACGAGTACGAGTATGCCTCGTACTCGTTCGTCCTGGAAGCTCAATGGCCCTTTCCATTGTCGGACGCGAACCTGCACCGTAGCGACCAAATATCAGCCTGCCATGTGGCTGTATGGGAAGACGGAGCGCATTTGGGGGGGTTCTCAGCGCCGAAGATATAAGATGGGTCCCTTCTGGCAGCGCTGGACAGTTTAGTGTTTAGAAAGCCCAGCAGGGTTTGGGTAGGGGTATCGCGTCCGGATGCCTGCAGTCGCAGTCTGCCTGGGCCGGGTGTGCAGATGAGCAGGGCTCCGAGGTCCGACGTCCGTCTGGACACGGAGTACTCCGTATTATTCTCTATGGTAAACACAAAACACAAGGCACACCACACACCCTTCCCCGGAAGGTTGGCCCGTCGGCCAGTCGTTTAGCGTCACGTGACCACACCTAGAACACACAGTCCTGCGTAAGCAGCGGCCAGCTGCGGTAGGTACTGTCTAGTAGTCCTCTGGTACTCGCCACACGCCACAACTTGGTTAGGTACACTGCGGAACCTCCACCTTCTCCCACTGCCGAGATCAAGTTAGATGAAGAATCGGCCAAACCTCGACATCCAAACACGACACCCACCCCGGCGAGCGCACCGCGACACTGCGACGACGCCCACCCGCTCGCGCTCCCGTATTTTGCAGCCTGACATCGAATAGCGAATTGTCCCGGCCTCACTGCTCACGCTGTTGGCGCCAGGGCCGTGCGTCTTGTGAGTTTCCCTGCATTCTTGTTTGTGAATGGCCAAACGTGAGCCACGACGACGTCAACCAACCACACCCCTCCCCTCTGCCAAGCGGGCGATCAAGAAGGCTCCTTCTCTTGCGTTTTCGAATCGCGCGACGTCAGACACTGCTTCGCTTCTCGGGTATCGCTCGTGACCCCCGGCTGACGCCTCCAAAACATCGCATGCAGATTTCTTCCACCCGTATCCATTTCCGTCAGTATCCCAGCTTTTTGGCCGCTCGCCCTCTGTCATTTCGCTCCCTCAATGTTCCCGCAACACATCCCTTAAGATCCGGGACAACTCCAGTACAGCCATGAAGGGAAACCGCAGAGCCTCGCCGCCCGCTGCCTCGACCATGGCCGCTTCAGGTGCCATGGCCGCACCGTCCCCCGCGTCACCCACGGCCAAGGCCACGGCCAAATACACCAACAAGGATGGCTCCAAGTTCATCACCGTCCCCAAGTCCGTCTCCTCCGACGTGCGTCCTCCCTCGTCTCCTTCCGAACCCATGCCGCTCCGCAGCGCAAACCCACCCGTTTTCGGTGACTCAGCAAACCACGGCGGCCTCGACGGCCCCGCACCGACTGTGAACCGGAAGAAGGCAAAGCGCAGGGCAAAGCAGGCTGCCGCGCGCGAGAAGATCGAGTCCGAAGCGGCTGCCGCCCTGCCCAACGGTGGCACAAAGCCAGCAGGCCCGGCAGACCACAGCCAGAGCCACAGCCAGAACCACCATCACCAGCCGCCGCCGCCGCCGCCGCCGGCTCCGGCGGACGAGGATGTCGAAGGCAGCGGCGACGAAGGGAGCGAGAACTTTCCTGGCCAACACGCCAACGGCATCGACAAGAACGACGTCTCCGCAAACGCGGGGAAGTCGAAAAAGGCCAAGAAGAAGAAGAAGAAGAAGGACGCAGCCGCCTCCGCCAACGGCATCGTCAACGACGGAACGGTATCCAACACACTCGCCGCACAGTCCGCCCGTGCCCGGTCCATGTCCTCCAAGGAGAAGATCTGGAACACCAACTCGCAAGAGGAGCGCCGGCGGATCAAGGACTTCTGGCTGGACCTGAGCGAGGAAGAGCGCAAGTCGCTCGTCAAGGTCGAGAAGGACACCGTCCTGCGCAAGATGAAGGAGCAGCAGAAGATGACGTGCAGCTGCCATTTCTGTGGACGGAAAAGGACGGCCATCGAGGAAGAACTCGAGGGCCTCTACGATTCGTACTACGAGGAATTGGAGCAGTATGCCAACGACCCGGCCGGGCGCCAAAACCCTCCCCTGATGTCCTCGAACAGGCATTTCACCGCATCCCATGTCTCCCATTCCACTCTTCCCTCCGCTGCCTATGCCGGCCAGGAACCCTCGCGGGGTCAGATTGTGGAGCACGCCGGCGAAGACGACGACGAGCACGACGAGCGGGACGAATACGAAGACGACCTCGACGACGACAGCGAAGGCGAGGAGGACGGCCGGCCGAGACAAGACGGCGACATCTCGGAGCCCTTCCCTTTCGGCAACGCACTCAAGGTCCATGGTAAGAGGGTCCTTTTGCTTACTGCAGTGAAATTCCACACGGAAATCTAATGTGTCTCTTATAGGAGGAATACTGACTGTCGCAGACGATCTGCTCAAGAACGATGGCCAAAAGTTTATAAATATGATGGAGCAATTGGCCGAGAGCCGCATGGCCCGCGAGGAAGACGCCCGAGACCGGTACAGCAGCCGCAGCGGCAGTTTTGCTCTGAACGGGAATGACGGCGCACACAGCAGTCGCACACGCAATCCCGGATCCGACGAAGAGAGCTATAGCCTCGAAGACGAAGGAGACGAAGACTACGACAGTCAGGACGAGGAGTACGATGATGAAGAGGTATGTTCAGCCGCCACCTGCATGGCAGCACTCGAAGGCTAACGATGTGCATAGGAAATCCTGACCGAGGAGCAGCGCATGGAAGAAGGCCGCCGCATGTTCCAGATATTTGCGGCGCGCATGTTCGAGCAGCGTGTGTTGACGGCCTACCGCGAGAAGGTCGCCAAGGAACGCCAGCAAAGGCTTCTGGAAGAGCTTGCCAACGAAGAAAACCAAGAGTCGCAGCGAAAAGCCAAGAAAGCCAAGGAAGCGCAGAAGCGCAAGGACAAGGCTGCGCAGAAGAAGCAGGCGCTGGCAGAAGAGAAAGCCCGCAAGGAGGCCGAGAGAGCGGCAGAAGAAGCCGCACGGCAGGCGGAAGAAGCCTTAAAGGCAGAGGAACAGCGGCGGAGGGCCGAGGAGAAGCGGAAGAAGCGCGAGGCGCAGAAGAAGGCTGAGGAAGAAGAGCGGTTGCGAAAGGAAGGCGAACGACAGCGCCGTATTCACGAACAAAAGGAACGGCAGGCCGAACAGGAACGCAAGGCTCGCGAAGCCAAGGAACGGGAGCGGAAGCTCAAGGAAGAAGCGCGCTCCAAAGAAAAGGAGGCGCATGACAAGAAAGAGCGGGAGAGCCGGCAACGGAGAGACAAGGACGAGAGGGGAGCCAAGCGGGACGAAGCACGAACCCGACAGAAACAAGACCAGAGGCCGGTCCCGGTTCCTGCAGTCCCTACGCTGCCGCCGATGCCCGCCGTTCCGACCCAGGCCCCGATCAGCCTCCCGAAACGGTCATTGCAACAGCAACAGCAGCAGCCACCACAGCAACAACAACCATCACAGCCATCACCACAACAGCCTTTGTCAGGCGCACCGCCGGCCCTTCCGCAGCAACCGCCAGTGCCGAGTAGCTTCAGCTCCCCCCAGATAGCCATGGCCGTACCGGTGTTGCCCAAGGCCCCGACACCCATGCGTGTTCGGCAGCCCAGCCAGCAGGGGGCCAGCACGGCCGGCAGCCAGAGTGGCACGGCCTCGCGGACGACGTCTCTGTCGGGGTCCGGGCCCAGCCAGGCAGCCTCGTCGCATCCGGCGACGCCGATACAGGCGAGCCTGAGCACGTTTGGGTTCACCAAGGCCAGCACGGGCACGGGCAGCACAGGACCAGGCGCAGTGGGTACGGGTCCGAATGTCCCGCAGACCGTATCGCCACTTTCTGCACCTGTACAGCAGGCCAGCCCTTTTTCCATGACACCCTCGCCGATCAGCATTCCCTACCCGCATGGGATGAATACGGCGGTTTCGCTGCCTCCCGGGCTGGTGTACCCCTCACAGTTCCAGCTGTCCAATGGCGGCAGCCTCCGAGGACCGGGGCCGTCGCCTATGATGGCCGGACTGGGTCGGGGATTTGGGTCGATGCCTCCACCGCCTGGATTTAATCACCTGCCGCAGGAGCCGATGGTTTCGACGCCGATTGGCGCGCCGCTGGTGGCAGATGGGATGCCCACGAGCCATTCGCGGCATGCATCGACGAGCTTCGATTCGGGATCGTCGCCGGTGTCGACAACGCAGCCCATCGGACGGCCTGCCCCCATCGGCCGTCCAGGGAGCATTGTTTATGGCCAGTCTACGGAGTCGGGGCCTCCAATGGGAAACTCTGGCTTCAGCGATACGGACAACTCGCCCCACCTCGGGTCGAGGGCACTCCTGGACGACTCGGATGCTGCGCCCGACAGTTTTCCGAACAGGCGGCCTACGGCGTCGGGGCGGTCGGCCTTTGGCACGACGGGCGGTTCCTTTTCGGTGGACATTACGAGCCCGTTTACGTCGCAGCCGTCGCTGTGGATGGGCGCCCCAGCCCATCCGACGTCGAATTCGTTTTCCAACGGCATGCCGCCAGGGTTTGGGGTCGGCAGTATGGGCGGTGGCGGCTGGGGCGTGCCCGCCAGCATGAGCCCGATGAGCCCGATGAGCTCGATGAGCTCGATGAGCTCGATGAATCCGATGAATCCGCTGAACGCAATGAATCCACTGAGCGCCATGAATCCGCTGAACCCGCTGAATCCGCTGAACCCGTTGAACCCAATGAATTCGTTGAATCCAATGAGCTCGATGAACCCAATGAATCCGATGAATCCGATGCCATTTTCTACATTGCATGGTGGGCTAGGACGATCGTCGCAGGCCCGCTCGGTGACGATCCGCCAAATTCTGTGCCGGGCGTGCAAAGAGATTGCCGGCCTGCCAGAGGCAGAGGGCACTGTTGGCCATGCAAGCAGCGCAGTCAGCGCAGTCAGCGACAGCCTGGTTCCGATCGAAGCGGTCAAGACGCGGGTGCAGACGCTCGCGCAGACGTGTGTTGGGCCGGTGCAAGACTCGGAGCTCGTGGAGCTGTACGATACAGAGGGCAACAGCAACAACGGCGGGGGCAACTTCGAGGTGCAGCGGGGCGGTGACGGCGCGGTGACGGCCATTCGATGGGTGCCGGACATGGTCTTTTCGCATCTCGGTGCACCGCCCACAGCCACACCAGCAGTCGGCTCGAGCGACGGGAACACGGCGCCGATCGGCGTAACACCTCTGCGCTGAGAGTGTGCTTTGCTGGGAGGGGGGGGGAGAGGAAGAGGGGAGCAAGACGGAAGAGGACCCCCCTCTCTTGTATCGTACAGGGTATTTTTTTCTGCTCTGGAGACTGCTTCTGGCCCTGCCATGGATTCAGGCGGTGCGCGGCCGAAATACCGAAATACCGCGTGAGCATTCTAATTTAGCATCCTTGCTAGAATACCAATGCCCATCGAGCTGTTTGCTTGTATTATACCAGTATCTTACGAGGATCGTACTCTGTGCTCCGTTCTCCGTACTCCGTTCTCCGTACTTTTGGGCACACCAGACGCGGAAATACTCGCCTGTGGCTGTGTTGGAGTTGGGGACAATATTGCTCCGTAGGCCTCGATAGAAAGGGGAATAGGCGAAACATGAAAGGACCCCCAGCCTTTATCAGCCCCGCCCGGCACTCTAACCGAGACGGGAGATTGATCTTTATGGGGGGGGCTTTTTTGGGAAACACATCCTGCCATCTCCTGCAGGAGCTGTAACCGTGTGTGGCGTGTGGCAGTGTGGCAGACAGGCAGCGGTGTCTTGAGCCCGTGTCTCGCCGAACTGCTGTACTATATATGTGTACAGTAGTGTACGCAGTAGTATACGCAGTAGTGTACGTAGTACACGGTAGTGTACGCCGTATAGTCGATATCACGTGCGTTCTTTGTCATCCCCTGCAGGGGCAGCGCACACATGGCCCAACGGCGGCCCCAAATGGATGGTTGTGGCGTTGTGAACCCCGCCTAGACTGTCACCTGGGCCAACCAGATTGCGTCTAGAGTGGATTCAGCACACGTAATCCCACACGTCAGTGCCATCTAATCCATTCTCACCACCGCAGACCCTTTGGCCGCATATTAGCAGTAGCGTGATGGGACGAACGAAACCCGCATGGAAATACCATCGTACTCCCTGGGCAGAGGAGAGTTTCAACAAGCCATAAAACAGTCCAAAACAAGTAAGGCCTGCTGCTATTTCCAGACCCACACGTGTATCCTTGCCCTCCTTGTCCTCCAAATCCGAGAGCGACCGAGCAGGAGAGCCGCCGCGCCCCCCTGGCTGATGCCTCCGGTCTGCCTCGTCGTTGCCCTTACTGCGTGCTGCGTCTAATTACGCCTGCTCGCAATGGCCAATCCTTCATAGCCCGGCTTGCGTGGCGATGGCCTTTTTCAGAACGGCGCATCAGCCCCAACACGTCACCTTCTCCCCTCCCCCCCCCCCCTTATTTTCACGGGATCAGTGCTCTCTGGCTGTCTCGCCCACTGGCTCTTTTTATTGCCGCGTTCGCCTTCTTCCCGTAGTGTTGGACACCGTAGCTTTCCTTCCAGTTGTCTTGTCGTTCTCGTCGTCCTTGGTGACATTTTCCTCTTTGCCCTGACCACCCACGTTTTTCCTCTTTTTTCCACTCTGCACCGTCACCCATCGTCATTCCGCTTGCTTATTTCGATAAACACCTCGTATTATTCAGAGAGTGGCCAGGGTTCGCAACGAGCCGCTTCGTTTTTCAAACAAAAAAGAACTACACACAAGTACAGAGCGTCGACGCCGTTTTCGTTTGCCTCCGCTACTCGCCAACATGCGTGCGTCCGGGATCAACGCCGTTTTCTTGGCCGGCCTGCTCCAAGCGTCCTTGGCAACGGCCGAGCGCATGGAATGTCTTCGCACAAACGCCCAGGACTTGGCACATGTAGCTGCCTGTGGTGACGAGGGCAGCATCCGGTATTGTCTGTCGAACCGGCTGCCGCGGGATCCAGAGCTGTTCAAGGTCACCGACCTGGAAGACTGCCTGGTGCATGCCGGCTGCACCGCAGAGGAGGCCCGCATCGAGGCAGCCTGGACCGTCCAGCGCTGCGACAACGGCCTGCAAAAGGGCAGCTTCGGCGACCTGCGCCGCCGTGCCGACAGCAGCTCGACCACCACCACCACGTCCGAGTCGACCACGTCCACGTCCTCGACGACGTCGACGTCGTCCTCCTCCACGGAGACCACCACGTCTTCGGACGCCACGTCCACCACCGAGACCACCACCTCGGCCACGGCTACGGCCGCCTCTACCACAGCCTCGACCACGGCCACGGCCACGGTCACCTCGGTCTCGGCCACCACGACGGGCACCGACACCACCACCACCTCCAGCTCGTCCACGCACACCAAGACCACCAAGACCACGTCCTCGGTCACGTCGGGCGCCACCTGCTACGCCACGACGACCTACTCGAGCTCGACCTGCCCGGTCCAGTCGACCGGCACCAACTCCGGCTCGACCCTGTCCTGCTACGAGACGTCGTCGGTCACCTCGTCCTGTGCGGCGGGCTACACCTGCAGCGCCACCACCGACGGCGAGTTGACCTGCATGCAGCTCGACAACAGCCTCGGCACGGCCGGCATCGTTGTCGCCATTGTCTTTGCCTCGGCCATCTTCATTGCCATCTCCAGCATATGCTTCTTCTGCTGCCGCGAAAGCTCCCGGAACAAGCGCCGCGCCGCGGCTGCCGAGGCCGCCACCCTGGCCAAGCAGACGGCCGCCCTCAAGAAGCGGCCCAGCGCTGCCGTGCGGGACTTGAGCCCGGCCGCCGACTCCCGGCCTCTGATTTCGGAGACGTCCAGCATGCAGTCTTAGCGAAACATCTATATAGACTTGTCGGAAATCCGGTTGGGTGATTTTGATTTCTGATTTCCGACGTTTGTCTTTTCTGCTTTCCTGTTATTTCCTTTTTTTTACTCTTGAACTTGCGAGTGTTTGGGACACTGCTGGGAAGGGCGCATATTTGAATTATGGGATTTCATATTAGCATGTGGCCTGTATGGGTAAATCGATTTGGCTGAAAAAAACATGCATTTACCATAAAGATACAGCATATTATGGCAATCATTTTTGCGAATAACTTCCGCCAGTGCTAAATGGAGTTTAAACATCCATCTCCGAACAAACTGGAAAATGCTCGCCGTGTCAAAACTTGTCATTTATAGAAAAAGCTTACCGCCGTCAATATAGAGATTTAAACATGTGTCATTTCTCGTCCGTCTATCCATCTTGCGGTGACCAGAAAAACTCAAAAACTCAAAGTAAAACGGTCGACCCCTTTAAGCTTATTGAACCGGTCGAGCCTGGAAGGAACGAGAAGCTGCACAAGACCAAAGGTTAACCTTGCTGAAGCATATTTTCCAGAAACTAGCTACTCCCGACGTTGCCAGAAGTCTATATCGTATACGAGGACGGGTATGTCACCGCACGGGTTGCCGTCCCATATCATACAGCCGCACATCACGTGACCCAGCTGACTTAAGCCTTTTTCCATCGACATCGCATCGGCCTCACCACCGGAAAGTTTTCCCTGTTCCACACCCACCATCCACCACTCCGCGACACCATGGACTACCAGAACCGGGTCGGATCCAAGTTCGGCGGCGGCGGCGTCGCGTCGCAGAGCGCCACGAATGCGGACCGCCGCGAGCGGCTGCGCAAGATGGCGCTGGAGACGATCAGCCTCGACAACGACCCGTACTTTTTCAAGAACCACCTGGGCACCTACGAATGCCGGCTGTGCCTGACGGTGCACCAGAACGAAGGCTCCTACCTGGCCCACACGCAGGGCAAGAAGCACCAGACGAACCTGGCGCGGCGTGCGGCCAAGGAGCAGCGCGAGGGCCTGCGCCGCGACATTGACCCGGCGACGGGCCTGCCCATGGGCGTGGCCGGCGCCGGGTTCTCGGCGCTCGGGTTCGGCAACGACAGCCAGGGGGCGCGGCGGGCGGCGGTGTGTGTCGGGCGGCCGGGCTACAAGATCATGAAGGTGCGCGACCCGATGACGCGCCAGATGGGGCTGCTCTTTCAGCTGCAGTACCCCGACATTGGCCAGGACGTGACGCCGCGCTGGCAGATCACGAGCGCGTTCAGCCAGCAGGTCGAGGAGCCCGACCGCAACTTCCAGTACGTCCTCGTGGCGGCCGACCCGTACGAGACCTGCGGCTTCAAGATCCCGGCCCGCGAACTCGACCGCCGCGAAGGCCGCACGTTTGACTACTGGGACCGCGACGCCCGCGAATACTGGGTCCAGGTGCTGTTTGTGACGGACCGCGAGGAACGGTTCAACGCTGCCCCGGGCTTGGCCGGACGCTGAGCAATGCCTGGTTCCGGTAGTGACCACACCTTACTGCATACGAATATCTCGCCGGGAACTGCGGTGTAGGCAAAAATGCACCACCAGCAGCTTCTCTCTTCCATAGTGGACAGGCCATGTCCAAGCCCAAGTTCAGGCTCCCACGTCTTGTGAACCGTTCATAGCAGGCAGGCAACCTGCGCCGCCTGTGGGATACAAATCAAGTGTCCATTCCTCTAACCAATATACCTATTGCTTTGCTGGCCTTTCTTCCCTGGCTTGAATATGTGCATGTGCCACTGTAGGCGGTAGACCCGGCAACCAAATCAGACGCTACACGGAGGGCTAGCATATGTGATGTCTCTATAGAGTGACGGAGCTACACAAAGATGAATAGATCGACGGCCACATTCCTCCCCTCCAAGAACCCTTCGCCCTTCTGCCCAAATGCAAGACTACCTGAAGTTGTTGTCGAACCGCTTGAAAGTGTATCCAATGAACGGAAGGCTCATCTCCGGGCTCTCCTCCTGTTGCGGGCTGCGGCCCTGGGCTGCCTGCTGCGCCCTCAGCAGCGTAGCATTGTCTGTCTGGTCAATCTCGTCCGTCGGGAAGTAGGTCGTGTCAATGTTGGACGTGAGACGCGGCTCGAACGGAGCCCGGATGCGGCGGAGGCTGTCAAACTCCACGCCGCGGAAGAAGGCGTGGTTCTTGATCTCGTGCGCACCGCCACGTCCAAGACGGTTCTCCGAGTTGCAGATCAGGCTATACATGGTCAGCAAACGCTTCTCGCATCAGGTCAGCATCTGTACACACCTTCGAATCAGATTCTCGGCCTCCACGCCCAGCTGGATGTCATCCGGGAAGTACAAGCTCTGGCGCCAGGTGACGATCTTGTGGTACGTGTCGTGACGGTCTTCGGCACAGAAAGGAGGCCAGCCAACCAGACACTCGAACATGATGGTACCGAGGGACCACCAATCGCAGTCAAAGCTGTAGCCGTGGCCCGTGAAGATCTCCGGGGCAATGTAATCCGGCGTTCCGACAGTCGAATAAGCCATCAGTCTCCGCGACCGTCGCCAGTCGTTGATCTGAGACCGGTTGCTGACCGTCAGGTTGATCTGGTCAATGGCCACCGAGTTGCGATCGCCGCGTGGACGGCTGCTCTTGCCTCCCTGCAGCAGCTGTTGATAGTAATTGTTGTCATGGAGCTTGTGGAAACCCGTTGAGAGACCGAAATCAGTCAGCTTCACGTGGCCGCCGCGATCAAGCAGGATGTTGTCAGGCTTGATATCTCTGCGCACGGTTAGAACAAGGCAACTTTGAAATCCCTCCCCAAACATACCGGTGGATGAATCCAAGCTTGTGGACAGCTTCAATGGCCAGGACGATCTCGGCAATGTAAAAGCGCGTAATGTCCTCGGAGAAGATCTCATACTTGATGAGCATGGTCATCAAGTCACCACCCGGAAGGAACTCCATCAGCATGTACAGGAAGTTGGCGTCCTGGAAGGTGGTGTACAGCTTGACGACCCACGGGCTGTCGGACTCGGCGAGGATGTCTCGTTCGGCGCGGACGTGGGCCAGCTGGTCCCGCTTGAACATTTCCGTCTTGACCAGGGATTTCATGGCGTAGACCTTGTTGTCGGCCTTCTTCTGGACGAGCTTCACCTCGCCGAAGGCGCCCTTGCCGATGATCTTGACGGTCGTGTAGTTCTCGGGCTTGTCCTTGGTTCGCAGGAAGCGCAGGTAGGATCCCTCCCTCCTGCCAGCCGTGGACCATATCTGCTCCTTGCGGGCGGCGGACTGGTTTGGCTCGGAGAGCTTCTGCTCCATTTCGCTTTGTCTAGAGTACACCGTGTCAGCAGCGCCCCAAAGAGAGGAGAGAGGAGAGATTCCGGTGCTGGGCGGCACATACCTCTGATTTCTCTCGCGAGCTCGCTTAACACTATCCTTGAAGAAATCAGCAGCCAGCTGGGAGCACTTTTTCTGGTTGTTGTTCGCATTGGGGCCGTATCGATCGGGGCTTCGCTCCGGAGCAGGCTGGAACTCGGGCCGGGGGATGGGCTGCGACGGGACGGGCGTGTTCAGGTAGTTGCCGTACGCCGCAGGGTGGGCGGCCGAGCCGCCGGCTGTCCGGGGACGTTGCGAGGCCGACGGGCCACGGCTGCCATAGGGAGCGCCGCGAGCCGCCCCACCGAGGTTCTGGTGGGAGAATTGGTGGGCGAGGCCGGTGTTGGGGTCGGTGCTAGAGCCCATCATTTGCGCGTTCGGTCGGGGTTGGTATACGGTATTCGATCCTGTAGCCGAGCCGGAAGAGGCAAGTCCTGTGCCATTTCCATAGTCAACAGTCTGCGGGGGATACTGAGAAGGGTATTGGTTTTGGGCAGAGAAGTAGCCAGCTTGGCCGTAGCCAGCTTGGTACTGCTGCTGCTGCTGCTGCTGCTGCGACTGCTGCTGCTGCTGCGCGTTGGCTGTGCCGAGGCTCGAGGGGAGAGGCTGTTGTTGGGCGGACATAGGAAATACAGGCTGGGGGAAGGTTGACGGCGTTGTTGGATACGCACGATCTGTGGCAGCGAAACGATCGGTGTTGTTAAAGTTTAGGTGGAGGCGACCACCTTGGTTGTCCATACTTGCTTATTTAGATGACACGACGACGCGAGTTTCGGGTCGTGGAGTCGGTCTTGGCTTTGGGCAATATGCCTCGAGCTACTGCCGAGGTCAGCAGGAGAGCAGGAGGAGAGGCAGGAGGAGAGGAAAGAAGAAAGGCAAGAGGACAGGCAGGAGGAGGGAAGAGGACCAGAGTTCAGGATAGACAGGGACAGGGACGATCGTCAAGGGACGCACAGGACTGAAGGATGAACTATCGTGAAGGGATATCGTGAAGGGACGAAGAGGCAGACAAGAGGCAAAAGGGAATACGTACAGGGAATCGTGGGCGGAAGACGAATTCGACGGGTCGATGCAACGGCCTTGCGCTCGATTTGCAGCTGTGGCAGCGAATCTGTTGGGCGGAGGGGGGGCGTATTTGGTCGTATAAGGGAAAAAAGGAGGTGAGGCCGATTGAAATGCGGGAGAAGAAAAGGGAGAGGCGAGAAAACTGCCCGCCAGCACACAGAACACAGCCTGAGCAGCTACGGGTGGTCCCTGGCGTCTGAAAGGCCACCAACGGTTAGGCCCCTGAGCGCTAAGAATAATTAATGCCAAAATGCGGTGGACAACCAGAGGCCATGCCCCGCTTCGATTCCCACCTCCTCCTGAAACTACGGAGCACGGAGAGCCAACAGAGAACGCAAACCCCTTGTTTTGGGCCGGGGAGAGCTCAAAGCCGCAGGAAACAGGCATAGACAACCGCTTCCATGTGATGGAAGGCGGCAAGATACTACCGTTGGAGATCTATACTCGTACAGTCTAGATGGCAGATCTCAACCTCTCGCCACCCCCTCCTGGCGAAGCCTACTCGAAAGGAGCACTACCCTCTCCCGAGCATTCTTCCAACGACACTCCGTATTGTCCTCCGTATGCCGTATTTCGTATCGTATCGTACTTGTCAAGCTCGTCGACCGGGAGTACAGCTGTACACTTCTCCGTGTCATGTGACCCTTATCAAAGCTTATCGGCTCGGCCACCAATAATACCGGCCTGCAATTTTTTACCCCCTCCAGTCGCCTCGACACGGATCCTGCTCGTGCCAAGCGGGCTCTCTGACGCAATGGCTGACGCAAAACCGGTTCGTCCTGCTCCCTGCCATGCCGTGTGGATGTTCTGCTGACTGCGCCCTGCATAGAAGCCGCGCAACGACGCCCTTCGGCTGCTGGGCCTGCCGCCACTCCCCCGAAAACTGCCCTCCCGCAACTGGCTCATCTTCTGGACCGTCACCACCACCGTGACGGCCGCCATCATATACGACAGCCGCGAGAAGAGGCGAGCCACGGCACGATGGGCCGCCGCCGTCACCCCCCTGGCCCACCAGCCCATCTCGAACCCGAGCGCCATGCCCCGGCGCATCACCGTCTTCCTCGAGGCGCCGCCCGGCGACACCTTGCGCGCGGCCCAGGACCACTTCTCCACCTACATCAAGCCCATCCTCGCGAGCAGCGGCCTCGACTGGGACTTTGTCGTCGGCCGCCAGCAGGGCGACGTGCGCGCCGTCGTCGCCGAGCGCGTGCGCCGCTCCCGCCGAGCCGTCGACAAAGACTTTGATAGCACGAGCGTCCCGGACGCGCCCACGGGCGACGACACCCTCGAGGAGATCCGCCGCAAAAACGGCGTCGCCGCCTATGCCGGCGTGAAGGGCGACATCGTCGTGGGCCGCCATGCCTGGAAGGAGTATGTCCGAGGACTGCACGAGGGCTGGCTGGGTCCGCTCACGCCGCCTCCAGAACCGCCGGCACCGGCGCCCGAGCCCAAGGAAAAGGAAGGCAAAGACGGCGAGCCGGCCGAGGAGAAGCCGGCCGAGGAGAAGTCCAAGCGGCCCGCGCAGCTGCCGCCGTACGACACCCCCGAACAGTATCCCTCGAGCTCGCTGCCGCGCTTCATACCCGGCGAGCTCGGCCCCAGCGTTCCCATTCCCTTCCCCCACATCCTGGGCTTCCTCAATACGCCGACGAGAATGCGCTGGTTCCTCAACCGCCGGACCCTGGCCGACGACATTGGCCGCGAAGTCGCTGCCATCTGCTTTGGTGCCTACCGCGAGTACCGCGAGAGCGGCGAGAACGGCGACGGATACGAGCAGGCGGAAGTCCTGGCGCACGAAGAGGAGAACTGGGTCAAGTCGGTGTGGAAGGAGGCCGAAGAGGACAAGGCCAAGGAGACCAAGGAAACCAAGGAGACCGAGGCCACGGCCGAGACGGGCGTCTCGAAGCCGCGCAAAGAAAAGATCTGGGCCTCGCCCATCGTGTTCGACTCGCGCATTGCCTCGCGCATGCGGCGGTTCACTCTCAGTCCCGAAGAAGAGCAGAAGGCGCGGGAAATCGTGGTCCCGGAAGAGCAGGTGGAAGGCTGGGCCAAGGGGAAGCTCCGGCTGTTGGGACGATGGGCCGTGCTCCAGTGGGAGGGCGACCAGAAGCCGGTCAATGTGGGCAATCTAGACGACGTCGAGAACTAGCCGATCGCTTCCATCAAGACAGTCTGCAGGACTGCTGTACTTTATCTAGAACACTTCTCCCTTTGTATTGCATCACTGGCCTTTTGATTGGTTCCTCTATTCGCTGTCTTCGCCATCCGAGCCGTAGTCCACCAGGGCCAGCTTCTGTTTGGCCGGTTTGGCCGGTTTGGCCGGAGTGGCCGGTTTTATAGGCTCCGTAGGCTCTGCCGGCTGTTCCTCGGCTGCTGGCTTGGTCTTCTCTGTGGACGCCGCTTGGCTCTTTTCCGGCCGGCTAGGGCTGTCGGCTTCGGGTGCCTTGGCCGTCTCTTTGGGCTCCTTGGGCTCCTTGGGATCGGACGCGCTGGGTTTCCGCTTGACGCCCAGCCGGGCCGTCTTGTCTTCGCGCCGCTTTCTCTTGCGGTTGCCAGCGGCGCCGCCGACGTGCCATCCCTCTCCACGGAGGCTGTCGTCGTTGACGAGCCCGGTTTCATCGGCGGCTTCGCCAAGGAGCTCTTCCTGGATCTTCTCCTGCTTCTGCTGCTCCTGGCGAAACTGGTCCAGCCCGTCCTGCGTCTCCTTGCGGACCCGTTCCTCTTCGGCCCGCGAGGACTCCAGGATGCCATCGAGGAACTCTATCTCATCATCGTCCAAGGCCCGGAACTGGTTCTTGAGCTTGTGTGTCTCCTCAAATTCAGCCTGCTTGGCAGCTGGAGGGCCATCGCCCCGTTAGCCCGCCGAACAGAACACGCGATACGCGATGCAGTCACACCCACCCTTGTTGGCCTGGAGCACCTCGTAGAGGCTCTTTTCTCCGGCGCCCGTGCCGGCTGCCTGCCGCGCCTCGGCGCGCTTTCGTCGCTCCTCTTCCAGCTCGCGCTCTACCACCTCCCACTCAGCCTGGTGCTTTGTCTTGGCTGCATCGCGATTGTCCGGCTGCGATTTCGACAAGGCAACCGCCTCGCCGCTCGCGCTATCAATGGCGCCGCCAGAAACAAACCGGGAAGACATGGGGCTGAGAAGGGAATAGATGGCGGTCAACGGGGAAAGGATCGCGTTGCCTTTTCGGCCCCAGACGTTGGAAATGTGGGGTCCTGTAATTTATACTGGTATCTTACTGAAGAATAGCCTGTCATGTGAACAGCCTCCCCTATTCGCCAATCCAGACTTACGAATCGCCTGGGCACTCGTTCACTGCAACACTGTAGGAACATGCAGAGGGTCGATATCTTTGGGTAAAAATACATTTGACTATATCATACGAATACTAACAACCACCCGATTTTTAAATTGCTAGTCTGTATCACCAAGGCAACCTCAAGTCCAAGTTTGGTTGAAGGTTTTTTTTGTGCTTTTTTGCTAAACAGGGGTAAAAAGACGCAAAAGGTATAAACGCAATGCACACCCAAGTAACACGACAATAAATAGTCTCCTCCGTTTTCTTATCTCATCAAATGTCGTAGGGAAACGAAATAAAAAAAGGAGAAGTCCAACTTTGACTGAAGAACCATCTCCACCAATCCATGCAAAGGAATTTAAAAGAAAAAAAAAGAAAAAAAAAAAGTAAAGAGTAAAAGACCAGGCAGTGCAACCCCCCTCTGCCACAATCCATAGGAACAGAAACAGAAAGCAAACACTTGTTTATAATAAAAGCCAGTAAATCAAAACAATCCGGCCGCGATAGCCACGTATTGGCTAAACAAAGTCGACAAAGCCGCAGACAACTTTTAACGGCCTCTTTCTCGTGGAAGAGGTCCGTTCCGAATAAAAAAAAGGCAATTTCGTGTGGTAGGTATTCGAAAATGCCATAGGTGCCGTGGACGTAATATAGAGAAAGGAAGTATGCCGTCCATTTTCAAACCTTTTCCCCCCAAGCCCAACAGAACGTACACGAAGACAGAAAGAAAGGAGAAAGGAAAAAACGAGATAGGAAAAGGAAAATGGGTAAAAGGAAAAGGTGAAGGAAATGACGAGAAAAAGGAAAAAAAGGAAAAAAGGAAAATAAAACCAATGCCGAAGGAACAGGACAGCGAAAGCGAAAATCCAGAAATGAGGACCGCATGACTGTAGAGCGCGCCAATTCCGGTCCCACGGGCGGCGGATAACGCCAGTATACATCACACCCATTCATTTTAATGTCGCGATCGATTTTGTCGAGAAGCAACCCCGTATCATCCAACTGTTGCCCCCTATTCGATCCGACCATCCGCCTTGATATAGTTCCGTCCGTTCCTGGATTTCCGTCCGAGATGTACTTGCAACTGGTCAAGTCCTCGACGTACAGAATGTTCAAAAAATTGCGTGAAATGAAATCGTGAGATGTTGTTGCTCCAGTCGTCAATTTCCAGTGTGCGATTTGTCCAAACAAAAGAAACCGTCTAAAAGATGCCGACTCCGTGGGATCCAACCCGAGAAGGTACCAACCTCCAAAACGCCAATCGATGAATGTTTTCGAAAAAAGAGAAAAAAAAAAGAGAAAAAGAGAAAAAGAAAACCCGCGAGGTGCCAAATCATGAGGCAAAAAAAGAAACAAAAAAAAAAACAATCAGAATCTAGTCAACGCACATTTTTTCCATGCGAAACGCAGCA
Organism: Dryadomyces quercivorus; assembly: GCA_002778125.1. NCBI lineage: Eukaryota > Fungi > Ascomycota > Sordariomycetes > Ophiostomatales > Ophiostomataceae > Dryadomyces > Dryadomyces quercivorus. The sequence goes on from PCDE01000014.1 coordinate 1,966,779, forward strand.
TCGCATCCATCGCTGACAGAATCGTGAAAGAGGGGAAATTTGCCCGTCAAGGCCAAAGGTAGTGAAACTGTCGAAAACCCAGCCGACCAGAATAGAAATCATCGATCGTTGGATGCAAAACCCTCTCACGCAGGAAAAGTCTGCAACAAGTAGTGGCCATGGGCTCCTCTTAGCCCATGACAGGCTGTCCATAGGGATGAAGCGCGCCAAAGTAGGAACCTTGCTTCATCTGGTAGCCGTGGGGAGTACAGCTGAAGCTGGTATCGGCATTGTGCTCCCAGATATTGTGCCCATAGAAATTGTAGGCAGGGAGCTTGGCCGTAAAGTTGCGCGAGTGGAGCGGCGTCGGATTGGCATTGACGGAAGGCAGATACTGGGGACGTCCGTAAGTGCCGTTGACCGCAGCCCGGGTCGCAGCCTGCTGCGCGTGTTGATTGAACCAATCGTTGTACTGCAGGTTGACGGAAGCAGCCGAGTTGATGTAGTCGGGCGTACCGTAGCCCGAGTCCGGGGGCGTCACCGGGCCGGTCGTCCACGAATCGACGGGTGGCTGGTACGTCCAGCCCATCTCGCGTGCACGGTAGTTGTGCTGGAGGGCCTGCTCGTTCCGCTTGAGACGGGAGAGGCGTTCGTACTCGGCGACCTGCTGCTGGTGCCAGCTCGCGTAGGCGTGGCTGTTGTTGATCTCGGCGTCGACGGGCATCATGAAGGAAGGGCGCCGGTCGCGGGCGGCAATGGCCTGCTGTCTCTTCTTGGCGGCGTCCCACTCGTCCCAGCTGTTGATCCAGGCGTTGTAGTCCTCGCTGAGGTCCAGGTTGACGTACAGACACCAGCTGATGGACTCCATCCACTCGCGCTCCATGGTGTTCAATTCGCGGACGGGGATGCCGCTGACGTCGGCCCAGGAGCGGTTCTGGAAGGTGTTGTCGTCGAGGAATTTGCTGCCGAGGAGAAGGGCGACGGTCAACATGCGCCAGACGTGGCCTTCCGAGACGGTCAGTTTCCCGGTCGGGCTCATCATGCCCATCATGTTGATGCGTTTTGCGAAATAATTCATGCCAAGTAGGATTGTAGTGCGTGGCAGGCGCGTCGATGAGAGGATCTGAGAGATAAACTTTCGAAAAGCCTCAGAGGGGTGGGAAGAGCCCAGAGCAAGGCGCGTCGACATCTCCGCCACATACTCTGCCATCAACTCGACATCGTAGTCGAGGACGGCACAAACACCACCAGGCATTTTGGCGGTAGGGAGGCGAACTTCACCAGGAATACGGAGTAGACCTGGAGAAGACGAGAGCGTTGACGGGAAAAGCAATCTGCTTCGAGCACCTGGGCGACGAGAGCTAGGCAGCAAGTGGACAGGGCCACTCCCTTACCTGCAACCTTTTCCCAAGGCCGAAGAGACGCGGGAATCGAATGAATCGATTGGGAGAGGGAGTTTTGTAGTTCAATACGAACGAGCCATAGAGAATCGTTGGTTGACAAAGTCTAGCCGAGAAGAGGGAAATCGACGCGTCCGAGAGTTGTGGTAGAAGAGGCTGGGAGGATGCGTCGAGGGGGGATCCGGGAGAGGTTGGGAGGGGATCTGAGGGGATCCGAGCAGACAACAAAGAATTCCGGGATGCAATCGCCACGAAAGGATCGAGGCTGTTTGTGCAAGTTAAATCGTAAAGAAAGAAGTCGACAAAAAGGTGTCTGCGGCAGTGATTGGTTAGAGAAAGGCCAAACAGAAGAGGGAACGCAGGGAAGAGGAGTGAAAGGAAAGATGAAAGGGCAAAGGCAAAAGGAAAAAGGCAAAAGGAAAAAAAGAAAAAAAGGTAGAGGGTAAAGAGGAAAAAGGAAAAGGAAAGGGAAATGGGAAAAAAGAACATGACAACACTGTAGAATAAAAAACACGAGGACTAGAGTGGCAATGGATGGAATGGAATGAGCGAGGGCGAGCCGCTTACTAGTCATTAAAAGGAAAAAGAAATCGCGGTCGTGGACTGTTGAAACGGCCGCAGCGTGGTATACACGAATTGTGTGTACGGAGCAGTTCGTGAAGAATTCGAAGTCGAGATTCGAAGGATTTAAAAAAAAAAGGACGTTGTCGAATGCAGTCGGAAGGGAGTGGCAGGGTTTTGAGGAAACCGAACAAGGGAAGCAAAACACAAGAAAAACAACAAGATGGCAAGGAAACTTTTTGAGAGTTGAATGCGCGCGTGTGTGTGGAGGATGAGGAGGTCGTAAGAGCGTCAGAGCACACGAGAAATGGGAGGGAGATGGATTTCCAGCGAGGTCAAGGCAAACAACGCAAAAGTGAATTTGGTCGTCGTCTTTGGATCTAACGGCGTCGGCGTGTACTGCGTGGTCTGAGTCGTCAACAACAGGGAGACGACAAAGATACGAGTAGTAGGGAGACGTGATAGACGTATGGAAAGGTGAGGAAGAGGAGGGAAGGAGGAGGAGGAAAAAGGAATGGGAGAGAGAGAGAGAGAGATGGGGGGGGGAGAGAGAGAGATAGGATGCAAGAAAAGAATGGGGTTGGAAACGTTGAACGTGAGCCGACCAGGTGGAAAGACGACGATGGGGAAATACGGGTTCGAGGGCACCCTGGGTGGAGTGGGAGGGCTTGGGAGGGGAAACAGTCGGGCGGTAATAAGGATTAGTACGAGTACGGGTACATTCTACAGGCGAAATTGGCCTGTTTGACGGCTAGAAAGAGAGCGAAGAAAAAGCAAAAAATTTGCTAGTGGAGGCAACAGAACACTACTGGTACAGTGGTGCTACGAGTACGGAGTACGGAGAGCTAAGTACTCCGTAGTAGTGCTTTATTTTTTTTTCTGTTTTTCCGTTTAGCTGTTTTTCTCTTTTTTTTTTTCCTCTCTTTTTTCTCTTTTTTCTCTTTTTATTTTTCTTGTTCTTTACAGAGCGAGACGGGGACACTAATGTCCTTACAGGATGGCTTGGGCGGGTCTGACTGTACCTGCTACAGCCTACAGGGCACGGTAAGTACAGTACGGACGAGTAGGAAGGTCGGAACGTGCCCCGAATAGGCAACTGAAAACGGAGGGTTCCGTTAGGACATTCCGTTTTGGCCATCGTACCCTGTATCTTACCCTACCAGTTTCCGAAAAGGCCGACCCCCTGTTCTATTCCCTGTACGGGGCACAACAAACCGGTTACAGGGAATGAGGTACGATACGGAGTACGGAGTACGGAGTACGAGTACTTGTAATATTACCGTACCAACAGTACTTGTGCAAGGATGTCGAACTGGTACGCGTGAGAGTCCTGTGATGTTGGTATGTTCGTATGTTACCGAGCATTCGTATTTGTCCGTCACTGTACCGTGGAAGGTACTCCTTGTATTATTGTACTGTATTCCTTCGTACGAGTACTCCCGCCCTCCGTACTCCGAAAAAGGAGGAAAGGTGTCAGGAAATGCATGTCGTCTCATTCGCCCTACTCGTCCTGACGTGAGGGATTATTGGCAATTGCACGCATCTTACACCCGTCCGTGAGCCAGTGTTCGGGATTAACGCGTACTGCTTGTGTTTGTCCTCGTACCGGTACGAAGGCACCGAAGAACTGAGTCGGGATCCAACCACGAAACGGAAGAAGCCGCCCCCTAGGCAGAAGCCCGCGAAACTCGTGATGTCAGGGTAAACCCTTCCAGAATTTAGTATGAGCCGAGAGTAGTCCGTAGTCCGTACTCGTAGTCCGTACTTTGCCGTACAGTCAGAGTACTTGTTCCTTCTCCACTCTTTCTGTAGATACTCGCCCTTCGATTCTCTTGCCTAACCCAATCCTCTTCCTCGGGTCCGCCGTCGCCAGATGCGCGTTCGAGAATTAGGGCTCTTGACGTAGACAAGAATATTCAAAGACTGCTCGTACTATCGTATGCAAGTGGCAATGACAGCGCCCGTTTGCATTTCGTCATTCGTGCATCACAGTTCGCCCAAGACGGCCAACCACCTGGGGCGGAGCCTGCGTAGGCGCCATGATAGGTCGCCTGAGCCACTCATGCATTAGGGCTTCACGATGTACGCAGTATGCAGTACGCAGTACGAGTACTATAACCAGCACGGCTATAACAGCCCCGCAGACGCATGGCCAAGACGGAGGGCACCAGCGCCCACCAAACCTCCGTATCGTACGGACGCATTCCTCTGGCAGGTACCCATACTTACTACACTCGATCGTGCGTCGTACTGCGTACTGCGTACTGCGTACTGCGTACTCGTACCCAGAAGCATGTTGCCGGGCAAATAAGACTCGAGCAATTACCTCCACGGCACCTCTCAAGCGCGCCCCTCCCAACTAATGCGCCGTGCTTCGCCACCGCCGCTGTGATAGGTAGCAGCTTAGGGTTCCCATAGCCGCCTGCTTGTGTCTCTTGTCTCTTGTCTGTCGTCTGTCGTCTGCTGGCCTCTGCCGTCTGTCATCTGCTTGCGCCTGCCGTCTGTCGCCTGCCTGCCTCCGTCATCCTCATCCTGACTCATTCCGCACACACACGTCTGTCTCACAACCTCCAAAAGACGCGTATTTTTCAACAAGGCAACTCTCGTATTGTACAAGTGTCCGTACTACGGCCGTACCGTGAAGCTACTGCAGCTCCAGAGACCAGATTTTTTTTCTCGTACCCCGCCGCCGAGCGCCGGAGCTCCCAGCAAGTGGAGGCTTTGGGTCTCTGGTCTTTGGTCTCTGGGTCTTTGGGTTTGGGGGTTCTGGGTCTCTGGGTCCCTGGGTCCCTGGGTCTCTGGGCCTGGGTCGCTGGGCCTACGGTCGCTGGCCTGTGGCCTCTGGCCTCTAGTCTGCTGGCTTGCGGCAATATTCGAGTCTGCGAGAGAAAAAGCGGCTTAAACACCGAATAAAACACGACCTTGCAGAATCATGCCAAATGAAACAGCGGAAAGGTGACCGTGTCCACGCGACTCGCAGGGCCCGGACATCCTCCAGCGAAACCGCATCGTCTTGGCTTAAACAGGACGCCCAAGCAAGTGGGTTTTCCCGGCTTCGGAACACGCATGGGGTGAACTCGTCAACCCCTCCGGTATGCGTCGGCAGAAGCTCGGTTTGACGATAATCGAGATTGATTCGTTCTCGAAGGATTTGCCCGCCATGTGATGCCCTGCGTGGGGGTTTGGCCCGTCGGTCTGCCGTCGGATGCCTCTGCACAACCCGCAACAGCACAACAGCACGGAGCACGGAGCACGCTCTCACTCCCTCGTAGTCGTATCCTACTCGTACGAAACATGGCGTCTGCATAGACTCTCCCTTTTATCGACTACAAAACGCATAGACATACTCAAACAGGACAAGAACCACCCAGCTCCTTCAAAGCGTCATCGCATACGGCACAATGGCCTTGTCGATAATCGGCTCCCGCCGACACATCTTGTCCTTCTCGTCTCCCCACTGCTCAAACCACTTCTCCTCGTTCCCCAAGGCCTGGTCAAACGCTGCCCGGCACTCTGGCGGCAGCAGCTCCTTGATGTCGTCCGGCACCGCGCCTAGACCCTGGAAGGGCGCCAAGAAATTCTGCGTGTCCCCGCTAGTGCTGCCTAATCGGAACCGTTCGTAGGATGCTGGCACAATACCTATTGGAGGCGTCTCCAGGCAGATATCCGTCACCAAAAAGTTGTGCGGCACTTGCGGCGCTAGCCGGGGAAACACCCCAGAAGCATCTTGCCCTTCTTCCTGCGGCGATATCTGCACCGCCCGCGCCCGGATCGGCTGCATCGTCGCCGGGTAATGCATCATGTTGGTATGGATGTCGTACACGCCATTCCGAGCCGCACCGCGCGACACCGTCAAGAGACTGTTAAACGTGCTGAAAAGTTAGCGATGCCTAGGTCTACCTCTAGGTTTACCAAAGGTCCAACATACCTTGCCTCGCGTGCGTGCTCCAGCTGCCAGTTGCTGTCGTTGACCGCCACTCTCCGCTTCTTGCTCTCCGCCAGCTTAAAGTTCTGCTGCGGCGCCGCCGGCGCATTCGAGTGGTACACCGAACTGGCTCCGTGCCATGCCACGTACTGGTTCTTGTTGTACGGCTCGCCCGGCACGAAATGGTCGTTGGGGTCGGCAATCTCGCCCTCCACAAGCCCTTCTTCGCGCGCCTTGACAATGTCATAGTCGTCCGTAATCCGCCGGCCGCCCACCACAATCAGCGCGCCAAACTCCCGGAACACAGACCGCGCCGTCACAATCCCTATTGTCCGGCCCTTGTAGCTGTGCGGGATAATCTCCCGCTCGATCATGTCGCGCTTCTCGTCGTCCCCCACAATGATCTTGTAGAGCCGCCGGTGCTTCGTGAAGAAGAGGTACGAGTCCCGGAACCCAACGCATCGCGCCGGCTCCGTCGACAGCATGTACAGCCGGTCGCCACGCCCAGACACCGTAAACGTCCGGCACCGGTACTCCCGCCCGCCCAAAAGGTTGCCGTCCTTGTCCACCTTCGTCTCCCCCTCGGCATCTTCCGGCAGGTCCACCTCGTCGTTGATAATGTCCATCAGGTTCCCGTCCTTGTCAATGGGCTGCTGATGCACCTGCTGCGACTGGCCCTTGCGCCCACCGCGCCCGCGCCAGCCACCGCGCCCACGTCGCCGCGGCGTCGCCGCCTCTGCCTCGCTGACAGGCACTTCGACCATCTGGTCCCAGTCTGGCGGCTTGTTCTTGGGCGGCCGGCCGAGACGTTTGCGTCGCACCAGCATCACCGGCGTCGAAGAGGGCGACTTGCCCGAGTCGGCTTCGGCATCTGTACCCTGTGGCAAGTTGTCGTCGTCGCCGCCATCGTCGTCCCCATCGTCCGCCTCCTCGCCACCACCTGTCGCATCGCCGTCCTGGTCTTCGGTGGCGAGTTCAGACTCGGCGCCGGCATCTGGCTCCTCTTCCTCTCCAGGACTCGGCTGCTTCGGCGCTTTCTCAACTAGCAATGCATTGTTAGATTGGGCATATCGACACGTGAATGCATTGCAAACTTACCGAGCGCAGAAGCTGCTCGTCGTGCTGCTGCACGACTGGAACGCCTCCCAACCTCAACCATGGCTGAATGCGAGCTGCGACAGCTGTCTTGCGTGCAGAGGTGTGTCGCAGGAACGTCGTCGGCAAGAAATTCGTAAGATGGGATGGTCGTTGCTCAACTCGAAGCTCTGGCCAATGTTGTGAAAGTACGAGTTACGAGCAGAACAGACGGACCTGAGCAAAAGCGCGTACTAAATTTCATGCCTGGCTGCCTGAGGCTGACACAGTACGAGTCACGCATAATATAACTCACGCACAGTGTTATTTATGTTTTAATTGCATTATCCATGCAAATTGTAGGCGCAAAACAACCTCCCCTCGACTGTTCTTTCACTTCCTACAACGCCGTCTCCCTTTTTTTCAGTATTATGAACGAACTTGGATCGCGTAGAAAAATAGCAAACGTCGGGGGTGTTGCTCGCGCATGCGATGCAAATGTGAGGTAAATAGCACAGCAAGAAAAAAAGAAAAAAAAGAAAAAAAAAGCAGAAAGCAAACGCCAAACGAACCCCTGATATGCGTGTAATCTCAACCTTGTTTTAAAGAGAAGCCAATGAAAAAGGGACATATTGGAACTGGCCGGTAGAAAGACTCAGCTAGTCGGCAGGCTTGCGATGCTGCCGGTCCAGTCGGGCTCCACCAACTTGTCCTTCGCATTGTACAGGAACCGGTACGCCGTCTTAATCGTACCATCACTGACACCAGCAATCGAGGCGATATCCTTCGATGTGCGTGGGTCTTCGAGATATTGCGACGCAAAATAGATGCAAGCGGCGGCCACGGACAGGGGCGAACGGCCTGCCAAGTCCGGGATGGAAGTCGTCTTGCGCGCCAGCGCCTTGGAGATCTTCTCCACCCGAGGCGTGTTGCGGAACGAGAGCAGACTGCAGTAGCGGGTGCAGAGCTCCTCGGCGCTGGTGGAGCTGGAGGCTTTGTAGTCCTTGACACCCTGGGCGGCGCTGGCCTGGGGGTTGCGTTCCTGGATCTTGGACAGGAAGCTTTCGAGAGACTTGAAGACGCGACCGATCTCCTTCTTGGTCACGCGCGTGATGGCATAGATCTCTCGGAACGTCCGGGGAACGCCACACTGTCTGCAGGCAATGAAGATGCAGGCAGCAATGACGGCCTCCCGGGGCTTTCCCTTGAGCTGGCCGTTTTCGTACGCGAGTTTGTAAATGTGCGAGGCCGTGGTGTTGACAATGGGGGCTGTCTGCATCATATCGACGAGGGTGCCAATAGCACGGTATCCTTCCTGCAAGTCGCTGGTCAGTTTCTCGGACTGCGACTTCTTGTTGATGCTGTTGAGTTTTCCGGCCAGCTTTCCGTTGGCAGCGCGCATGTCGACCTGCGTGCGCAGGCCCTCGTCAGTAGCGAGGGCGTTGGCCGTCTCACCGACACGCGAGGGATCGTCGTTGCCCTGGTCGTCGTTGGCAAAGGTACGCCACTCGGACCGGCTGTCGATGATGCGTGGGCCGACGACCAGGCCGCACGAGTCGCAGACCATGTCTCCGCTAGAGAACTCTTCCACCAGATTGGGCGGATATTCCTTGCAGTCCGGGCACATGAGGATGTTGTCAAGGTTCTCCTTGAACGGCTCCTTGGCCGCCGCGGATTCAATGGCGGCCATTTTGGCAGTGGTGGGCTTGGAGACCGAACCGTAGAGGACAGCGTCTGACTTATTTCTCAGTTCTCGGAAGGCCTTTCGGGCTTGCTTTCGCTTCTTTTTGTTCTTCTGAACGCGTGCCTTGTGCTTCAGGACAGCAGGCTTGACAGTACGGTCTTCGGCACGTTGATTCTTTTCGGTCAGGATATTGAAGGCAAGCTGACGAAAGAGCGGAGAATGCGTGGTCGCGGCTTCAGGTCGTCGCCGGGTACACCGACGACGCGTAGATAAAAGAGGAACTCGTATCGCGTCTTCCAATCCTTGGGTTCGTGTTCTTCTGGAGGATCTCGAGGAGGTGTCTCTGGCCGACGAACCGGTGTTTACGAAGCTTTGTCTTGGAGAAAGGAAGTCAGACTTCAAGTCGCCAGGAAAAAGAAAAGGTGATGAGGGCCAGCAAATGCCACCGTGCCGTTCGAGCGAGTCTGCGGTTCAGGCGATTGCGTGGGTGGAGTTTGCCCACCTTTTTACGAAAGGGAAAGAAATCACAAGAAAGTGGAAAGGGCAGAGAGCAGAAATGGCTCCTTTAATGAACGAAGACGAGTGTGTGCTGAGTGGCGGTGGCTTCGGAAGGTGTTCTCTCGGAGAGGGAGAGAGGACTGAATCGCACCGCGGATTAATTAAGGTAAACACGCACCACCGTTTGTGCGAGGTGTGGGGCCTCTGATGAATCCTCCGTGACAGAGATAGTGACAAGGTAGTGACCGTACGTAAGGTCGTGGACGATGCGCAGGTGAAAGGAAAGGAGAGAAAGACGCCGAAAATTGCCCAGGCAATGCCGCCTTCCAAATACGAAAACTTTGCCACTAAAATGGTTGCCTGAGGCTGGATTCTAGATTATGGATTATGCAGTGACCAGGCACTCCGTATGAGACATTGATTGGTCATTGATTCCGTTTGGATTATGTCATGCATTCGCAGCAGGCTTTATAGTCGCACTTTACGGGCCGAGTTTATAAATAACTCAAGCAACTTGGCGCAGCGGAAGCGCGCCGGGCTCATAACCCGGAGGTCCCTTGATCGAAACGAGGAGTTGCTAATGTGTTCTTTTCTTTTTTTTGCTCCATTCGCTTCTGGACAACGCGGCTCGCAGCCGCCCGCGTTCTTTTTTTCCTATCCTATTTTATGTGAATAAAAATGCTCTTATCCAGAGCGTCTTGACTCCGTGCGCGTAGTGACTTATTGTGGGTCGTATTAGTCACATGCTTGCATGACAACTTTTTACGCGAAATAACTTCAACCTCGACGCGATGTGCGGCATACACGCGACCATTGCTGCCGCGACTTGCGACGTCAGTTGCATCTCTGAGCAGCTTCGTCGCCGGCTGGACGGCCGAGGCCCAGACCATTTTGGACAGATCATTACACACACGGGCGGACAACATGCGACGTCCAACGGCCGGCAGCTTCGGCTCTGTCTCTCCTCGACCGTGCTCGCCTTGCGCGGAGACGGCATTGCACGGCAGCCGTTTCTGGAGGAGAGCGCAGGGTCGGTACTGTGCTGGAACGGGGAAGCGTGGGCTATCGACGGCGAACCGGTCGCGGGCAACGATGGCCAAGCAGTCTTTGGGCGATTGACGAGCAAACGAGCAGCCGTGCTGGACACTCTCCGGTCGATCGATGGACCCTTTGCTTTCATGTACCTGGACAAGCCGGCTGACCGGCTCTACTTTGGCAGAGACCGGCTAGGCCGGCGCTCCTTGCTCCTCCGGCAGGCCCGGGATGACAAGACGCATCTGCCGCAGGTGACTCTTTCGAGCGTATCCGAACTGCAGGATCCTCAGTGGAAGGAAGTCGAGGCGGATGGCATCTATTGCATCGACTTGACACAGCCGGCGTTCTTCGAGGCCAGTGGCGGTGAAATAGAGATCACACACCACTCCTGGCTGCCCCAAGGAGCCGATGATTCCTCCGTGGTAAGTCTGGAGGAGGTGCTGCCGGTCTCGTTCGTTGGAAAAGCTTACCGTGTAAGGTGCTGGGGATCGGCCCGTTTAACCTGTCCGTGGATGCGCCCCCGGGGCCTGGACTGACTGCAGATTCTCCGTCTGTCCAAGGCCTCGTGGACTGTCTGGAGGCATCGCTCCGGCCAAGGGTTCTGGGCGTGCCAATCCCGCCCACGGCAGAGGCCGGCGGCGACGACACACGCATTGCCGTGCTGTTCTCTGGCGGCCTGGACTGCACGGTTCTGGCCAGGCTGTGCCATGAACTGGTCCCCTCCCAGCAGGGCATCGACCTGATCAATGTGGCCTTTGAGAACCCGCGTGTTGTGTCTCACCTGGACAGCGGCATTGCCGATTTTTACGAGGCCTGCCCAGACAGGGTGACCGGAAGGAGTTCCTTTGCCGAACTGTGCCGCGTGTGTCCCAGTAGGGCATGGCGTTTTCTTGCCGTAAGGAAGCCTTCTGTCGCGGCGGTCCCGTCAGGACCCTCTTCTAATGCGTGCCGACGCAGGTCAATGTTCCCTACACCGAGACAGTATCTCACAGACCCCATATCATCTCCATCATGCACCCCCACAATACGGAAATGGATCTTTCCATTGCTTCCGCGCTGTACTTTGCAGCACGCGGCATAGGATGCTGCCAAGCGGAGCAGCAGAGCGGCACGCCGCCATCGTCGGTCTCGACCCCTGCACGGGTTCTCCTCTCCGGACTCGGGGCCGATGAGCTGTTTGGCGGCTATGGCCGCCACCAAATCGCCTTTGCCCGCCAGGGCTATGCAGGTCTGGCCGACGAGCTGCGGCTGGACGTGGCCCGGCTCGGCCAGCGGAATCTGGGCCGCGATGACCGGGTCATGGCCCACTGGAGCAAGGAAGTGCGCTTCCCCTTCCTGGACGAGAAGCTTGTGCGGTGGGCCATGGAGCTGCCGTCGTGGGAGAAGTGTGACTTTGCCAACGCCGCAGATGGTCCTGGCGGCAGCGGCGTAGAGGCGGCGAAGCGAGTGTTGCGTCTGGCGGCATTGTCGCTGGGCATGGAGGGCGTGGCCCGAGAAAAGAAGCGAGCGGTGTGTCTGGGTCCCCTGGACCAACGGAAGCCCTGCTAATGTGTCTTGCAGATCCAGTTTGGTGCCCGGACGGCCAAGATGGAAAGTGGCCGCGTGAAGGGCACAGCCACTGTTTCCTGAAGAAGAGAGGGTGGATGGCTGGCAGTGATGATAACCAGATACTTCTGAGGAACTGGCAGATGATGCACTGGCCGAGACTCTTGTGACTGTTTCTGTGCATCTGCATAGTAACCCTTGCGGTCTGGCAGGCACTTCTCCAAGCCAAGAACCAGGGAAGAAGGAAAGGCAAGTCTGAGCCATGCCGAATATCTTACAAGTACAAAAGGTTCAAATACAAGTACAAGTCACGTGCAAAAAGAGAGGTTGTGTGGCCAAAACGATGCGCTTTTCTGTGTGTATGCAATTCCATGGGGCTCATGTATTCTATATGCACGCCCGTGTCCCGCCGTCCGTTCCTCAGAGCACCTTGACCACCAGTTTCCCGCCGCGAATCTCGCCGTTGCGCATCCGGTCCAGGCCGTCGTTGACCGTGTGCAGGCCGTCCTGCACGTCGACAATGCGCGGCGGCACCAGCACCCCCTCGGCCAGTAACCGCTCGAGCCACACGACGAGCGCCTCGCCCACGGCGGGCACCTCGTGGAAGAGCTTGATGGGCACGTTGTGGTAGACGACGCCGTCGGGCCGGGCCACCTTGGGCAGTCCGGTGAGGCCGACCAGATGTGCCGAGATGGCCTTCTCGGCTGGGGGCGTCGACGGCGGCGTGCCTGGCGCTGCGGCCTTGCTGGCCTTGCCGGCGTCGTCGGGCCGAAGGGCCTCGAGCAGGGCATCGGCGGATTCGCGGCCGCGCGTGTCGAGGCCGAAGCGCAGCTGGCCGTCGGGGAGGTTGCCGCGGATGATTTCGACGGTGCGTGCCGGGTCGTGGCTGTCGACGAGCATGTCGGGCCGCAGGTTGGGGTCGTCCAGGAGCCGCAGGCCGTGCCGGGCCTTGTCGACCACGGACACCACCCGCAGGCCGGCCAGACGGGCCAGCTGCACGGCCAGCATGGCCGAGGTCGACGATGCTCCCCACACGACCACCCAGTCGCCCGGCACCGGCCGCTCACCATCACTAATACCGTGCAGGCACTCGTGGCGGATGTCTTCGGGCAAGGCCGTCGCGGGGACGTCGCGCACGAGAGACAGCAGGTCGGGGCCGTCGAGAGTCCGCGAGAAGTCGACGCCCATGCAGATGCCGAGGGCCAGCACGGCGGCCGCAAAGGCTACGCCGAGGGTGGCGCCCTGCTCGAAGCTGAGCTGCGGCGGTATCCGGGCGAGGTTGAAGTCGGCTGCGATCACGTACTCTTGGTAGGTGGCTTTCCGCAGGTCGCGGTAGTCTGTGGAGATGACGAGGACCTGTCTGTCAGATCACGAAGAAGAGACTTGTCACAAGAGAGGGGACCAACCCTGTCGCCAAGCTTGAACCGGGACTGGGCATCGTGGACTTTGACGACGGTGCCGGCAGACTCGCGGCCAGAGATGAAGGGCAATTCTGGAATGCCGAACCCGTAGTCCCTATGCGGTGTCAGTCCAGCGGCCAGTGCCCGTTTTCCAGAACACGCAATACTCACGGAGACTTCCAGTCTATCGGGTTGAGGCCGATGACATGTGTCTTGACCAATACCTCTCGCTCGTTCCGAAGCTCTGGGATGGCGTGGTCTTCTGTGGATTGGTATGGCTGCTTGGTGCCGTGAAGCAGCAGCGCCCGCTGCCGTTCTGGGATCTCCATCGCGACCGGGTCGACTTGTTGTGTGGAAGCGGACATGTCTTGTGGTGGCGGTGGCTTGCTGACGGAATTCCTCTTCTTGAGTTGCCACGTCTGAAGAACGTTGGACCAGCGCCGCATGGCTGAACGGAATACTGTGGCAGGAGAGACGTATTATGGCAATACGCCTCTTATCTTGCTGGCATTTGAAAAAAAGACCGCCATGGCATATATTGCCCAGGTGAAATCCATGTTGTTTCCAGGCAAGTCTACGCTCTTGGGGTCATTACAAGAATTCTGAGCCATGATTGGGCCGTTTAGAGTGCGTGCGACGTGCGTGCGAAGGTGTCATATCTAGCGAAAATGGGAAATCCCTCCCCAGTAGGCAAAGTGCATCCGAGACCAGCCCGAAACCGGCCATGCCGTACTGGTAGAGGCCGAGCCGGCATTCTTGGCCGGCGGACGAACGATGCAAGACATATATCACGTGCCCGGTGGCCTTTGGCAGCGAAAATGCATCCATGGGCGGATGAGGCTGTGTTTCTCACAAGACAGGCCACTTCAGCAGACGGCAGGCTCTTGATTGGAAGCGTACAGGCAGCACGTACAACGGACAAGGCCTCTTGTTTGTGTCTGTGTTGTGAGAGCCCCATTTCGGTGGATGATGCCAACAGCGATATCGATGGCGCCATGTTGGGCTGTGAGCCAATAGAATCGCTTAAAAATGTCGACTTATAACTCGCTGAAGAGGCGCTGTACACCTTCACAGTGTATTACAAAGCTTCGTCTAGGCTAATAGGATAAACTCGTTCCTCCATCCTGTCATCCTAAAGTCGGTTATCGTTGTTGCCGACGGGCCGGAGACCCATCGGCCGGTGGTGTATAATATGGGTGATCCATTCCGCAATACAATGTCAAATATTCTAAAGGACGGTAACTAAACCGAAAGTACGGAATATCCAAAGGCCCAAAGGCTATTACTCCTTGGATTAAATATGAGATCTCTTAAATAGAATTCTCATATAATTCCTACAGCTTATCAAACTCATCACTCGGACGAGTTCGGTTCAGCCATCCCCACTGATAACGTTCTGGCAGAGGAGGCTTGGCAACGTAAGAAACCGTAATCAAAGAACAATGTCTAAAATGCAAAAGGCAAAAACAATGCCGAGAAGAATCACACAGCGGGCACCAAAATCGTGCCTCTTCTGTACGCGCAGGAAGCTCCGTTGCTCCAAGACTATCCCGTGTTCCAACTGTATCGATCGTGACAGAGAAGCCGAGTGTCGCCGTGAAGTAGTTACTCTCAGCAGCCAGCATTCAGGTAGCCAACATGGCAGAAGCGCCCGCTCTCGTTCCGGAACGGGAATGTCTACGGCCAGTAGAGAGGCCCCAGAGGTCTCCGTGCCGACAACGCCAACGACGGATACGGCTTCTGATGCAACCAGTCAAAACGACCTCGCCGTCGAGACCGCCATGTCCCTAGAGTCCCTCGCTTGGGGGTATCATCCGGAACGAGCCCAAACGCTGCCGTCACCAGCCATCTTGGCGCTCACCCAAGACCTCCAGGCCCTGGTCCACACGCACCAGGCACAGGAAATCATACAATTCCACAAGACACGCGTTGCATGGATGCACAATGTCGTCTACATGCCATTCTTTGCCCGGGAATGCAGGGCCTACCTGACGGGCCGTCTGGAACGAGACGCCGCATGGCTGAGCCTCTATTGTGCTGTACTTTGTGTGAGCCTCCAGGACCTTTCTTCTCAAGATACAACTTACATCGTAACCTTAGACCGGCGTCTACTACATGAGCGAGGCAGAACACCAGCGCCTGGAGCTGAAGAATGGATACAAAGTCGCAAAGAAGCTGTATCAGATCACCGTCGACGCCATTATGCAATCCGACTTTATGGTGATCCAGTCCCGTAAGCCATGCCAAGACCCAGCCCAGATCTGCGAGCTCCTCTTTGACAGTGCAGGACATTCTTTGCAGGCCATCTGCGTGATCCTCCAGTGCGCACATGCGTTGGGGTAAGATGTCTTCTGGGTCCATCAGAGACTGTCTGACCATTCATCCAGGGACACACGACGAATGAAGGTCCTCGTGGCCTGTGCCCAGACCATTGGCCAAAGCCTCGGCCACCGCCTCCATCTGCAGGAGGACCATCCATCGTCGTGCCAGAAGCTGTCGTTTCGGGAACGCGTCGACAGAGAAGTGCAAAAACGCCTCTGGTGTCTGCTCCGAACCCAGGACTGGTACATGATCGCCTCTAAGAAATCCTACTCCATCATGCCCGCACACGGCACTACGCCGCTGCCTGCCAACTGCCGCGAGGACTTTGACGATGTCATCGAGGGCGGCAGCCTGGCAGACCTACCCCTGTCGATACAGACACAGAGCACCTATATGTGTTTTCTCTTCCAGCTCACCTCCATCTACCGTCTTCTGTTTGACCGGCTGTGTGTCGTCCGGGACCGCAACGGCTCCCTCCCCGACTGCTTTGACGAGGTCCTCGCGGCCGACAGCCAGCTGGAGGCCACCATGGGCGAGATCGAGCAGGCGAGCAGTGAGTCGCGCCTGCACGGTGGCAATCTCGCAGCGCCCTGGCGGACGCTCGTCATCACCAGCTGGCACCTGCGGATCATGATCCACCGGACCTTCTTCTGCCACAGTTTCCAGAACAAGCGGTACCACTACTCGCGGTTCATCTGCCTGGCGGCGGCCCGGAAGATCCTGCGGTCGTACCAGAGCCGCCCGAGAACCAGCGAAGAGAAGTGGACCATCCCGGCACATGCCATCAGCAGCTGCATCATCATCACGCTCAACACGCTCTTCTCGTCGGAGCAGTACACCCTCGAGAAGAGCGACAGCGAGCTGATGCAGCAGTGCCTGGCCATGCTGCAAGCAGAGCCGCGGCCCAACTGCATTGTCGACCGCGGAATCCAGATCGTGCAGCGCCTGCTGAACCAGGGACCACAGAACCGCTTCCGGACCCTCGACCCGGGCGAGATGGTGCAGCTGGCCAAGGATATCGATACCCGCGTGCCGTTGTCCTCTTTTCATGCCCACCACGAACGGGCGGAAGAGAATACTGAAGATCGACTTCCTGCGCACGAGCATACTTTGGCGGCAGACTATCTGAATTCTGCGTATGGCCATTTTGGCGACGAGGAGCTGTTTATGCCGCTGTGGTATGATTCAATCATGCACGACCACAGCCTGTAGTCTATGTAGATGGAATAAGCAATCTTATGCGATGTGACAGCAATTTAAATAGAGTACTCTTAGAATATGATCTATTTATGAACCCTTCAAACGCAAGCTGGCCCTTTTTCAAGAGCTCTGATCTTGTCCATGGGCATCAGCATGAGATCGAATGTTAGTTCCTCTTTGTCCCAGCCCATCTCCTCCAGTCTTTGGAAAAATGGATGGTGTGGGCGGTTGGCCATCAGTCCCCGGATTTGCCGCTTGCCAATCACCTGTGGCTCGAACTTTGCCTCTTCGCCTCGGGCCTTGAGCAGTGCGGGAATCGGCGCAATGGTCTTGGAAGGGTCTGGATGGAGGAAAAACGGCAGCGAGTACCGGGAGGCCTTGGCATTGCCAAATGCCCGGTGTACGGTAGCCGGGAAGCGGCCATTGGACAACACCTCGAGATAGCTGCCCGTGTTGATGACGTAGCAGTGCTCTTTGGGTGGAGCAGGCACCCAGATGCCGTTGGCATTCAGAACTTCGAGTCCGCCACTGTTGTCTATTTTGTGAGCGTTTCAGGGGAGCAAAGAAGCAGAGGTTGACCGACCTTGGAGAAGAACAGTAAATCCTATTTAAATGTTTCAGCTATAAAAGAAGAGAATTCAGACAAAAAGAAAACATGAAGACTCACCGCCATAGTCTGCATGCGGAGCAATAGGTGACTGCTCGTTTGGATCCTGGACAGGATAATATTGCAGCGTAAGGTCGCACAAAGGGTAACGGAAAAGATCGTCAAAGGCTGACTCTTCCAACCCAAGAGCGAGGGCGAATATTTCCTGTAGTTTTCGAGAAAATCGAAAGACCTCGTGATCTAAAGGCATGTGAGCAGACGAAAAAAGGAAGAAGGTCATCGACGGACAGTATTCATAGACTGTTTTGCGGAACTCTGGGAAGACATCATCTGGGAACTGGTTCAGAGAGACCGTGCCGGGAGGGGCAACATTTATGAAATGCTGTTCGGGGTTGGTGTAGTCCCGGCCGATGCTATACGCAGCTCGACTGTCACTGCCGTTGCTGAACGTGAATGGGAGGTAGCCCTTCACTCCCTGGCTGTTATCGACATGCAACTTCATCTATATTGTTAGAATGGGTAGTTCAAGAATGTATGAATCATACCAGTTCGTCTTGGGGCAAATCAAAGAACTTTTTGTAAGCCGCCATAACTGCATCTGTTCGTTTTGATGTTAGCTGGTTCTGCTACAAGATAATCTAGTAAATACTTACCCATCTTCTCATGTGAGACAGGCGGATTGACGGCGTAGAAGAAACCCACTTCCTCACAGGCCTGGGCCACCTCCTTGGCGATGGCTTGGCGATCTTTGAGATTCGGAGAGAAGCAATGGGTGAAGTCAATTTCAGGGACCTTATCAAATGTCTTTTTTGCATCTTTCCCCGTCAGGATAGGCCGGGACATGAGATAGCCTCCTGTTCGAAAGTATACATTTTTGGTATCTTTTGGATCCTGAACGGTGGCAATAACGGATGCAGTTGTGGTCGACATTTTTAGAGTTTGCTGATCAATGTTTTGATGATTTCTCTCGGATCAATGCTCTTCGATTGTCTCTTAAGTAACGATCCCATCCTCTGGTGTGGAACGCACTCTGCAATCTCACCCGCGGGTGAGATTCTCGGACGAGATTCCACTTTCTGAACGTCCACGAGGCTGATAAGATGCTGCTATCTTGGGGAAGAGGCAAGTTCATTTACAACACTGTATTTAGATTATGTAGAGCCAAGTATATATTAAGATCCCCTCAATATTCCAGTGGTAAAATCTACCTATAGATTCTTCCGCCGAAGCCATGGATCTCTTTTGCAAGAAAAACATCCGTGCAAAGTGCACTTCGTTGTCCGCATGGCAGCTGCCCAAGGAACCGTCCACGCTGGCCCCTGAAAATGTCTGGTCCAACAAGGACATGGACCCGGTGGCCCCCAAAGACCAGAGCTGGTCGATGTGGACGTGGATGGCCTACTGGGCCACAGAGGTCATCAGTCTTGGAACGTGGCAGATTGGCGGCAGCATGCTCAGTTCAGGACTGAGCTGGCGGGAGGCCATTCCTGCAGTACGTTGGCCTCTGTCTCTGTCGAGTTTTCCTAACAGCATCCTGTCAGGTTTCCGTTGGCTCGTTCATCATCTCGATTCCTCTCATCCTCAACGGAGCCATCGGCGCCGACCTGCACATCCCATTTTCCATTCTCGTGCGGTCGTCCTTTGGATACTACTTTGGCTACTTTTGTGTTGTCTCCCGCTGCATTCTGGCCATGTTTTGGTTGGGCACCGTGACGACCAATGGGTCTGTGGCCGTGACGGTGATGATCCAGTCCATCTGGCCATCGTATGCCCGGATTGAGAACCACATCGCCGGCAATATGGGCATCACGACCGAGGGCATGATCAGGTAAGACGCTGTCGACGGGCCCTGGCCGGTTTCTGCTGACGCTCCTCGTGCATAGCTTCCTCATCCTCTGGCTCATCCAGCTGCCCCTTTTCACGATCCACCCGCGCAAGCTTCGCCCGCTCTTCCTCGTCAAGCTGATTGTCACCCCGGCAGCCGCCCTCGCCACCATGGGATGGTGCGTACACCAGGCAGGGGGTGCCGGGCCCGTCTTTGCGCAGCAGGCCGCTCTCACGGGATCGGCCAAGGCCTACGAGTTTCTGGCGTGCATGTCGTCGGTGATGGGCGGCATGTCGACGCTGGCCTGCAACATCTCCGACTTCTCTCGCTACTCCAAGACATCCAAGGGCCAGTATGTCCAGCTGCCGTTCATGCCGACCATTTATACGCTGGGCATGCTGGTTGGCATCATCGGCACCTCGGCCACGTCTGTCGTCTATGGAGAGCTGATCTGGAACCCCCTGAACATCTACATCCACTGGATCGAATCGGGCTCGCGGGGTGGACGGGCAGCCGCCTTCTTTTGCGGGCTGGCCTGGGCCATTTCGCAAGTGTGCACCAACATCACGGCCAACTCCATCTCGGCGGCCAATGACTTGACCGTGCTCTTCCCGCGCTATGTCAACATTCCGCGGGGCTGCATCATTGCTGCCGTGGTGGGTGCCTGGGTGTTTGTCCCGTGGAAGATCATGGCCTCGGCCACGAACTTTTTGACGTTTATGAGCGGCTACGCCATCTTCCTCGCCCCCATTATTGGCATCATCTGCTCCGACTACTGGCTGGTCAAGCGACGGAAGATCGACATCCCTGCCTTATACGACCCTAATGGACGCTATCGGTACTGGAATGGCATCAACTGGCGTGCCCTGTTTGCATTTCTCGTCTCGGTCGGGCCGAATTTCCCTGGCCTCATCCACGCAGTCGGCAGCACAACCAGCCATACGATCCGTATCTCGACCGGTGCCCAGCATCTCTACACCTTTAATACGCTCTTTGGCCTTTTGATGAGCTCCTTTACGTATACGGCCGTGAGTCTACTCTTTCCGAACAGGGATGTACTGGTGCCCCAGACCGTTCGAGCGTTTGATATTTCACAAGGAGAAGTGGACGGCGAGGAAGAGGATTCCACAGCTGTAATGACTGAAAAGGAGAGGAACGAATAGCTATAGAACGAGGTGATTTGAGCCTCTAGTTATATACTCTGCTAAAGCTAAACCTTTCACGTACGGCCATAGATACTGGAAAGCACGGGATCCCGTCCGCTCTCCCCTAGTTAAACCAGTAATCGGCGGATTAGTAGTTGGGTCGGTGACGACCAGCGAATACCCGCTGCTGTACGTTTTTTTTTGTTAAATTTTTTAAGAGACTTTTTTAAATTTTAATTATTTAAACAAGAGATCTTAAATAATTCCTCCTTTAGAAATGACAATTATCACCTGCAGTTCTAGAGAAACACACATTGGTATCTGTCTGTGCTATGGAAGAAATTAAAGCTCGATAGTTCATAATATACATTACTGGACATGCAAGATTATACCGTTTGCCTGAATCTTGTGTCCGTGATGGCCATAGACAGAGTGGCTGAATGCGCCAGAATCGCCGTGGTCGATGAGAAGGTCGTCTTCCCACTCCGGCGCCAGCGTGGCGTACAGTCCCTGGCCAGGCCGCGGCCAGGCATCCATCAGCCCAGTCGGATCCTCTTCGTCGGGGTCGATCTGTGTCCCAAGCACGGGCTTGGCGGGACTCGTGCTCTTCGGAGTGGATGCCGGCCTGGTGTCCTTGTCCTTGTCCTTGTCTTTGTCCTTACCCTTGCCGTCCTTGCTGTTTTGCCCTGCCAGCCGGATCTTGGCAGACGACGACGACTTCCGAATGGAATTGATAATGCCGTTGCGGTAGGCGCCTGTCTGCGGGAGTCCAGCAGCGCGGGATGCCGCCAGGATTTTCGCGGCGGCGTCGGCCGGTCCACGCACGATGCTGGGCGGGAACAGGGGCAGGTCGGGGTGCAGCTCTGTGCTGCGCATGAGCAGCCGAATCAGCTCGCTGCCCGACAAGGTGGCAAAGTAGGCTCGTTTCTGTCGTGGTCAGCAGGGTGGTGGTGGGCACCTCGTCCTGGGAGTTGCCCGGACACGCACCTGTCCGGCGGAGCATCCCGGCCAGCTGACGCGGGCGCCATCGGCCACGGAACTCGCCGTCGTGAGCGCGATCGGGAGCGTCTTCTTGAGGTCGGGCTGGCTGGCGTTTTTGCCGCTGTGGACAATCTTGATCCGCTTCAGGCCGGCCGCGCAGCGGGCACAGCTCCAGACGGCGCCGGGCTGCTGGACGACGGCGTTGTCGATCTCGGGCTCGTGGCACAGCTGGTGCCAGGCGGCCCGGCAGCGGCTGCAGAGCACTAGCTGGTTGAAGAGCGGCGACAGGGCGCGGGCGCACTTCTCGCAGCGGACACGCGGGCTCTGGCGGCTGGCGGCGGCAAGCTGCTGGATATTATTCTGCAGCCGGCTGCGCACCGGTTCCACGGCCTCGACGGCTTCCGGGTTGTAGGCGGCGGCCGGGGGCGCTGGCACCCCGGACGCACCCGCACCCGCCCCGCCGACGGTGATCTCGGCCAGCGGAGAGCGAGAGGGCGGCTGGCAGTCTCTGGTCGCGGCCAGCGACGGCACCTGGCCACGCTGTCCCTCTTCCTCGCCAGGGCGTTTTCGCTTCTGGCCGGACTCGGCACTTGAAACGTCGACGACCGGCCGCGAGGGCGGCTTGGCCACCGCAGCTGTGGCCGGAGCACGCAGGCGGCTCAGGATGAGACTAGTAGACGAAGAAAATTGCGGCTTGTACGAAGAGGCCACGTCGTTTGGCCGTGGGACCTGTGTCTCTTCGGTAGGTTGCATTTTCATGGCTTGCTGGTCCCGGATGCATTCCGGAGCAGGAATTGCACGATTTCATAAGAGGGGGGGATGTGTCTTGACGAGCCACCAACGGCGTGGCCAAACCTGATACTTTATTAGAAAAGAGAAAAAAATGCAGATGCTGGGGCAGATGGCAGAGGTAGATGGCAGATCTCAGTAAGTCGGTTTAGTAGGAGCTGAAATCTGAAATTAAATGAGATTTCACGTCAGGTCACGTGCGAGTCGGACGATGGCTACGACATTCAGAAGAGATCGCTTACAGATTACAGAGTACTCGTACTCGTACGAAATACGTCTCTTGGCTACGGAACGGTCCCTTCTACCGAACGACGCCCTTGGCCTTCAATGCCTGGATGGCCTCGGGCTGGAGCCCCAGGTGCTCCTGCAGCACCTCCTCGGTGTGTTGGCCCAGCAGAGGCGGCGGGCTGCGGACGGTTGGCTGTGTCTCGGACATTTTGATGGGCGTGTTTACGAGCCGAATGGTTCCGCATTGCTCGTGCTCGACCTCGGTGATCATGTTTCGGGCCTTGGTATGTTCGTGGTTCAGAGTCGTCTGCACGTCGTTGACGGCCGCATACGGCAGCCCCTTGCCCTCGTACACGGCGAGCCATTCCTGCGTCGTCTTGGTGACGGTGACGTCTTCAATCGTCTGCTCGAGCTCCACGCGATGGGCCACGCGCTGTGCATTGGTGGCGAACTTGGGATCGGTGACCAGGTCGGGCCGTCCGATGCCTTGACACAGGATGCCAAACAGGCGGTCGTTGCCTCCGCCGAGCAGGATGTCGCCGTCGCTGGTCTTGAAGGACTTGTAGGGAACGATGGAGGCTGGGCAATTAGCAGGCGTGCAAGAAGAAGACACGATCAGAGAAAGACGAAGACGCACGATGGGCTGTTCCCCAGCGCCCGGTGTCGGGCTGGCCGCCGATGAGGCAGCTGCTGGCAATGTTGGCGAGCGTGGCCGTCTGGCAGTCGCTGAGGGCCGAGTCAATGTGCTGGCCGCGGCCCGTCTTGGCCCGTGCCAGCAGGGCCGCCATGATGCTGTTGCTCGTGTACAGCCCCGTCGTCAGGTCGGTGACGGCGACGCCCACCTTGACGGGCGGGCCGTCGCGGCTGCCGGTGATGTGCATGAGGCCAAACTCGGCCTCGACCATGACGTCGTAGCCGGCGCGCGAGGCGTAGGGCCCTGTCTGGCCATAGCCGGTGATGGAGGCATAGATCAGCCGGGGGTTGATCTTGTGGATGGTCTCAAAGTCGAGGCCGTATTTCTTCAGCGTCCCGGGCACGTAGTTTTCCACCAGCACGTCGCACTTGGCCGCCAGCTGGTGCAGGATCTCGATGCCTTCGGGGTGTTGGAAGGAGAGGCCGAGAGACTTTTTGTTGCGGTTTGCCTAGACCGTCAGCCGCGAACTGTTGGAGAGGCCCTCGTCTTCGTACTCCCAGGAAATAGGCCGACTCGCCCGGCCCGCTCTGCCCAGACGCGGCCGTGTACGTGGCATAGGGAGGACCCCAGGCCCTCGTGTCGTCTCCCCGGACAGGATGTTCGATTTTGATGACCTCGGCACTGCATTGTTCGTGTTAGCCGACGCCAAGGCAGAGACTGGAGACTGGGACTTGCCCGAGGTCTCCGAGGATCTGGGTGCAGTAGGGCCCCGCGAGAACACGGGTCATATCGAGGACCCGGACCCCGTCGAGTGGCAGGTTGCTGCGGTCACTGCGCGCTGTCTGGGTGGTGCCGAACAGACGTCGGCTAATACGAGTACTCGTACGCGCTCTCGGTCGGGGGGCAGCCACGGCGCGCGAGAGCTGCCGCAAGGGCGTTCGGGGGGCAAAGGTGAGCACGGCCATGGAGACGGAGACGCGAAGGGGGGGCGAGGATCGTTGCTGTTTCGGCCAGGCTGCATAGTACGAGACGAAGCAAAAGTCCAGTTTTCATGGCTTCGGCTCGTGCGAGATCGGGACCCCTCATTCTGCACTACGGGTACTTGCCGTAGAACCTGGCTAGCGCTGGCAGGCCCGAGGCCCCGGACTTCTGGGCGGCCCTTCCATCCAGGGCGGAAGCTGGAATGGACCGGCGGTGAGGTGACGTTCACGAGCACCTCTGTAGTACTCTGTACTTTTGCTGGCATTTGGACTTGGACTGGATTGGAGTTGGCTGTCGTTGCGTAATTCGTATCACGTGCTTCCGTTGAGATACGGACAAGATACACGGAAGGCGCTACACGTGCCGTTCCTTCCTCTCTGCTCGAACCCCAACGCCACGACGTCAGCAGGCGCGAATGACTTGCGCTAGGCGGTAATTTCCTTGTCTGTCGCAGAGAGCACCCCTCATCGCTGCGGCCTGGCCGTTTTATTCTATTTTTTTTTTATCTTCCACTTCCGCTTCTTCTTCAGCCTCACTTGTCCGCCTGCTGCTGCTCTCTGCGCTCTGCCTTCCACCCCTCCCCAGGGCTCTCGTGCGTATCTTCTGTGCCAGCCAGGCCGCCCCCGGCAGGACACCGCTAACCAGCTTGCCAGGATGCCAAGACGGGCATAAATATCCCCATCGCGATGGCCGGCGAAACCAACGCAAAGCTGGCGGCTGAATCTTTGATGGCGAATCACAACGACGAAAGCGAAGGCCGGGACGAGACAGCGGCCACGCTGAAGCCCCCAGCAGCCCATCACGGGCCGGCGACGTCCCGCCATGCGTCTACGGCAGCCGCCATGCAGCTATTGGACGCCGAAGCTGCCCAGGCCGCCGACAGCAATACCTATGTCGATCCAACGCCGGCAACACCGCTGACGACCTCTCATCCCCCCTCACGGTCTCCGTCGAATGCAGGAATGCCGGCCCGCCGCTCCACCGAAGCGTCTCCCAGCCGATCCGACATGGCCTACGACGAAAAGCGGTACCTCAGCGAGGACGAGCAGGAAACCGAAAATGGCTCCCGCGCAGAGATCCAGTCGATTATGGGGCAGTTCAGCGAGGATGGTGGAGGCCCGGACGAGCAGGAGGTGATGAGCCCACGCCTGGAGATCGCCTCACCGATGCTTGCTACCTCCCTGCAGCACCCCCCGCGCAAGTCCAGCCTAGAACCTCTGGCACCCAACACCTCCCAACACCTCCAAGACATGCAGGGCCTCAGCCTGGCTTCCTCCCAGGCCTCTCTGGCCGGCAGCATGCTCCAGAAGGACAAGCAAAAGGCCGACCCCGACGACCAAGGCCCCCCTGTCCCGCCCAAGGACGGCGTGGCCCGGACGCCTGCCTCGCCGGCTGTCGACATGGGCATGCCCTTGTCGCCGACGGTCTCGCTGCAACGCCCACCACCGCCCGAGCCGGAACCCGAGCCGAGCCTGCCTTTTGACTTTCAGCGCTTCCTGGAGCAGCTCCGCAATAAAAAGGCCGACCCCGTGGCGCGCTACCTCAAGTCTTTTTTGCTGGAATTCGCCAAACGACAGTGGATGGTGCACGAGCAGGTCAAGATCATCAGTGACTTCCTCACCTTTATCGACAACAAGATGGCCGTCAGCGAGGTCTGGCGCGACCTGACCGATGCCGAGTTCGACAATGCCCGCGAAGGCATGGAGAAGCTGGTCATGAACAGACTGTATACACAGACCTTTTCTCCTGCCATCCCACCTCCGCAGCCGATCCCAGGCGCAAAACCAAAGCGGCGCGGCGGCGATCGGCCCATGGGACCCGGCCGCAGGGGCCAGCACCAGGAGGATGTCGAGCGGGACGAGGTCCTGGCCCAGAAGATCAACATCTACGGCTGGATCAAGGAAGAGCATCTCGACATCCCGCCCATTGGAGACAGCGGCAAGCGCTTTTTGAAACTGGCCCAGCAGGAACTGCTCAAGATCAAGTCCTACCGGGCACCGCGCGACAAGATCATCTGCGTGCTGAACTGCTGCAAGGTCATCTTTGGTATGTAGACCGCTGACTTCCTCACACTTCTCCAGGCTCGACTGACCAGAGGAAGGCCTCTTGAAACACAACAATGCAGACTCGTCGGCGGACTCGTTCATGCCCATGCTGATCTACGTGGTCCTGCAAGCGAACCCGGACCATCTCGTCTCCAACGTGCAGTACATTCTGCGGTTCCGAAACCAGGAGAAGCTGAGCGGAGAGGCCGGCTACTATCTCTCCTCGTTGGTACGGGCGTCTGACTGAATGGGCCGTGCCAGGGCACATGAACAAGATCTAATCGTTTGCTGCAGATGGGCGCCATCCAATTTATCGAGAACATGGACCGGACAACCTTGACCATTACGGACGACGAATTTGAGAAGAACGTCGAGGCTGCTGTTTCTGCCATTGCCGAGAAGCACCGCGCCGAATCGCCGCCTCTGCCGACACCGCCGCTGTCCGAGAAGGACGGCACCAAGACCCAGCAGCAACTGCTGCAGCCCGGCGAGTCTTCGACGGCCAGCGCTACTACCCGACTGTCGACGGACTCGGATGCCGCCCGGCTGAGTATGAACATGCCGCGACGGTCTACTTCTCTGGACGAGGACGAGGACAAGGACGCCATCACCGGGCTGCTTCGCACGATCCAGAAGCCCCTGAGCACGATTGGACGTATTTTCTCGGAAGAGCCGCTGCCGCCGTCGCCGACGCGGGGCGAGTTTGGCGGCATCGATGCGTCCTTGGCCGGGGACCGACCGTCGACGGCGTCGTCGGCACGCCGGGCCCTGTCGGCCGAGGAAGCAGCAGCTCGACAGGCGAGTGCCGAGGCGGCGGAGGCGCAGCGGTTGCATCGCGTGGAGCATGCCAGCGTCGTGGAGACGTTGGCCAGCATGTTTCCGGATCTTGACCGGGAGATCATCAGCGATGTGGTCTACCAGAAGGAAGGACGGTATGTGACAGACTGCCTGACCTGAGACTCTTGAGACTTGTGCTAACCAACAGTGTCGGCATGGCTGTGGACGCCTGTCTTGCGCTGTCCTCATGACTACGCCCTCCTGTAAACAGTGCATGCATATAGACGTTGG
Organism: Dryadomyces quercivorus; assembly: GCA_002778125.1. Taxonomy (NCBI): domain Eukaryota; kingdom Fungi; phylum Ascomycota; class Sordariomycetes; order Ophiostomatales; family Ophiostomataceae; genus Dryadomyces; species Dryadomyces quercivorus. The sequence continues at coordinate 1,993,705 of PCDE01000014.1, forward strand.
CCCTGGTCGCTTGCTGGATATCTCGGGTACGCGCCGTTTCCGGCGGACCCGAGCCTTGGGATTGCCCGAATGACATTTATTTCATGTTCCTCTAAAATCTAATACCACCCGTACGATACCAGTCTACGCAGCGTTTGCATGTTCGTGCCCAAATTGTGAAAGTAGACGTAAGAAAGCAACCATGAGTTCGCAAAGCAAGAGTAAGAACTTGTAACCAAAAATGAGCCCTCAGTCCGCCTCGTCGTCGGTGTCGAGCGGCTTTGGCGTGCCCTTGGGCGAGTTGAGCCAGACGATCTCGCGCTGGCGGCGGCGGTTTTCCTGTTCCTTGAGCTCCTTCTTGGTCTTCTTGCGCTTCTTGCGGGCCTTGAACTTGAGCTCGCCGCCGTTGTCTTCCATGCCGCTGTTGACGGCGCTCGAGAGCGCGCTGGACATGGCCGGGGTGGCGGCGCCGGGGGTGGTCATGCCGCTGCCGGGGCGGCTGTCTTCGAAGCGGTCCGAGGAGATGGCCTCGTGGCCCTTGTGGGTGACGCGGCCGTCGACGACGTGCCACTGCTCGGAGGAGAGGGCGCCGACAAACTCCTCGTTGTGGGAGATCATGACGACGCCGCCCTTGAAGTCGCGGATGGCGACGGCGAGGCCGCCGAGCGAGTCGCGGTCCAAGAAGTTGGTCGGCTCGTCCAGCACCAGCAAGTGCGGGTTGTTCCACATGGCGCCGGCGATGACGACCTTGACCTTCTGGCCGCCCGACAGCGAGCCGATCTCGTTGTGGTTGGCAATCTCGGGGTCGAGGCCGAGGTCCTCAAAGTGCTTCGAGATCACCGTCGGCTGCAGCTCGCGGAAGCTCAGACCCTCGCGCGACGACTCGTGGTCGTCAAACTCCTGGATCAGCTTGCTGAAGCCCAGCTCCAGCAGCGTCTCCCGCGTCACCTGCGTGTTGTACTTGGGCAGCATGTTCTTCCATTTTCTGAAGAGTTAGAAGAGCCGAGAATCCTTCCTGGGAAAACCACTTACACTTCGTATTGGAACGTCTTCTTGTACTTTTGCCGGCCGACGAGCGCCTCGATCTGCCGGTTGCCCATGCCCTCGCCGAGCTCGACGTACTTTTCCATCTGCTCGCGGTCCTTCTCCGACACCATGCGCGTCTGCTTCATATGCACCTCGCGGTCGTCGCCGTGTGCATAGCGCCACTGCAGGTACTGGTTGGGCGTCTTCTCCAGGTGCATCTCGACGTGCTCCAGCGCGTGCTGCTTGATGTAGCCGATCCGCAGGTTCGGGTGCTTCTCCACCTTGCCGCTCGACGGAATCACCTCGCCCGTCAGCAGCTTGATCAGCGTCGACTTGCCCGCGCCGTTGGGCCCGATGATGGCCACCCGCGACGACAGCGACAGCTGGCAGGACACGTCCGACAGCGACGGCTTGGGCGCCCCCGGATAGGCGTAGGACACGTTGGTCATGCGGATGATGGCCCGCGTCTGCGACTTGATGCCCGTCAGGATGCCCGGCGGCGGGAACTTGAACTGCACCTGGCTGGCCGACAGCGTGTAGTAGCTCTTGGCCTCGGGGTGGTGGTGGACAAACGTCGCCAGGTTGCCCTTGTAGTGGGCCAGCTTCTTGCCCGGCTCGTAGTGGTAGATGTCCGTCGTCACCTCGTCCAAAAAGCCAGAGTCGTGGGAGACGATCAGGCTCGTCACGTCCGTGTGCGTCTTGAGGTAGTTCTGCAGCCACGCAATGTTCTCCACGTCCAGGTGGTTCGTCGGCTCGTCCAGCAGCAGCACGTCGGCCTTTTGCAGCATCGCGCGCGCCAGCGCCAGCTTCATCTTCCACCCGCCCGAGAGCGAGCCCACCTTCTGCGACTGCCGTCCCGCCGGCCCGGCCGTGAAGCCAAACTCGGCCAGGACCTCCGAGATGCGCTGCTGGCCCGCCTTGGCGATCTCCGGGTCCTTGGACACAAACTCCAGAATGCTGATCTCGGCGTCCTCGCCCTGGTTGTGCTCCACGTAGCACGTCCGCAGCACGTCCTGCGGCGGGAATCCCTCCAGCTTGCCGCCGGCAATGCTCCGCATCAGCGTCGACTTTCCGGCGCCGTTGCGGCCCACGAGGCCGTACCGGTGACCCTTGAGCAGCCGCATGTTGGTGTGCGACAGCAGCAGCATGCCGCCGTAGCCCAGCGAGAAGTCGGCGTTGACAATCTCGATCTCGCCGTCGTCGTCCTTCTCCGGCTCGCCGTACTTGCGGTGGTCCTCGGCAATGTAAAACTCCTGCACGGCCGCGGCCACCGCCTCGTGCGTCGACGGCCGCTTCATCAGCGTCTCCAGGTACGGCGCGATCTGGGCCGCGATCCGCGTCACGTAGCGGAAGTTGACGTCCTCGGCCACCATGGTGCCAATGTACGTCCGCAGCTGGTTGTAGATGGCCACGTCGCCCGTGTGCACGCCGCCGTGCTTGGCAATCTCGGCGTCCAGGATCTTGGACACGTCGGCGGCCTTGGTCCGCTCCACCACGGCGGCCTGGTCCGTCGCCATGGCCACGTCCATGACGTTGAGCGCCCGCGTGGCCAGCTCGCGCACCTCGGGCAGCGAGGCGCGCTGCATGACGCTCTTGACGCCCGGCTGCAGCTTCGGCAAGAAGATGCGCGCCTCGATGGGGTCGTGCACCAGCTTGGTCAGGTTCTCGACGATCACCACCGTCTGCCGCAGCACCTCCTGCGCCGTCGTCGGCGTGTTCAGCGACCGCTCCAAAAAGGGCGTCAGCAGCGCCAGGACCGGCGACGTCACAATGGCCACAAAGGTCGTGTGGGCCAGCGCGTGGATGGCCTTTTGCAGCGTCTGCGGCGACGGGTGCTGCATGGTGTCGATGAGCAGCGGCAGGCGAGGCGCCACGTCGTCGTTGGACAGCAGCGCCGTGATGGCCGTCATCGTGTGCACCGACTGCTTCTCCACCTCCGTCTTCAGGTCGTTCATGCCCGCCTCGACAATGGGGATCAGAGACGCCAGCTTCGACCCCATCATGTCCCGCAGCGCCTCCTTCTCCACCGCGTCCTCCTTGCTCGTGCCGATGTCGATCTGGGCCTTGTCGGCCATGCGCTGCACCAGCTTGAGCGCGCCCACCGTGCCCTGCCACTTGCCCGTCTTCTTCTCCAGGTACTGCGTCAGCACCGGCAGCAGACCCTCCACCAGCGACTCGGCATGCAGGTTCGAAAAGAGCGCATCGAGGCCGTATTGGGCCGCATCCCGCACCACGCCGCCCTTGTCGGCGAGAGCGTCCAGCGCACAGCCAACCAGCCCGCTGTCCTGCAGGACAACGACCTCGCTCGCCTTCTGCTTCGGCGGGAACCGCTCAAACACGGCACCCAGCAGGTTCTGGGCGCTCTCTCGTCGGAGACCGCTCTTCTTGTCGCTGGCCGCCTTTTTGATTTCGGCAATGACGCCGTACGACGCCAGGCCGTGGAAGCCGACCGCCGGGTTGTTCAGCAAGACATCGCACAGCGTATAGGCTGCCTCGACCGATGCGTTGGATGTCTTCGCCGTGAAAATGGCGTTCAGGATGGCACTGACCTCCGCCTGCGACGGCGCAGCGCCGTCCGCCTTTGTGTGGATCGGGAGCGACTGATGCATGGACGGCGAGACGGTGTGCGGCATGGTCGTAGATTCACAAGTCATGCGGATTCAGGTAGAAGAGGTAAAATACTTCCCTAGTCGCCGCCTCTCAAAATGTACACACAAGTCGTGCACAGAGGTGACGAGAGAAAAGGAAGAAACGAAGTTGTAAGAGGGGGCGATAGAAAAGGAAAAATCTCAAAAAAAAAACCGGCAAAAAAAATCTTAACCCCACCAAAAAAAATACGAGGATACGGTGACTTATCGCTGCGCCGTGGCTTATCCATTGGTTCACAAAAGACACAAGACTCGGAGCTGATTTGTCATCAGTATTATGCTGAGTAATACTTCGAACGTCATCCACTCCCACGGCTGAATCCGGCCTCTTCCTTTTGACCGCCTCACCTTCAAAAATAGTACTTTTGTCTAATGTTTATTTATCCTTGGGTATTACGTATTCCGATTAAGTCCTGGACCCAGAAGTAGAGAAATAATGACAAAGAAAATGAACGAAATAGAGAGAAAGACATAGGAAAGAAAAAAGAAAAAAGAAAGAAAATAAAAGGAAATAAATAAGAGAATAAAATACAGTTTAAATAAGAGATAAAAGAAAGAGATCTCAAAAGAAAAACCCTTAGAACAGAATGGCAACGTTTCCATTACCAAGAAAATGTCATCAATGCTGGATTGAGAGCCAATGGCAAAAGAAGATGCGATGTGGAAACTGTGGCCATGGGCAAGACGGCCACAAAATCAGTAATGCGCCAGTAATAGGGCACAAAAGGAGCGACGGCAAGAATAATAATCGTCACAATGGCCAAGATGGAGAACAGCATGGAGAATTTGAACTGTGCATGAGTCAGCAGGAGATCCCAGACCGGGGGGGGGGGGGGGGGAGACGGGCAGACAAACCTTCTTCAACACCTTGGGAACCTCAATGAAGAAGTTGGAAAACTCGGCCTCCTTCGACGTCGCACCCCATGTCATGTCGATTTCAAACATGTGCGCCAGCAGCGCCTGCGAGACGTGCAGAGACAGACCGCCCAGGAAGATGGCAAGCAAAAAGGTCCACTTGAAGTTCTCGTACAGGGAGTATAGCAGATTCCGCTCACCAATGCGGTACCGCATAATGGCAAGCGCGACATTGCCGAGACCGTTGAACACAACAATGATCGAGAACCACACCTTCCACGAGTCCACATAGTACTTGTCCAGGTAGCCGTTGAACCAGCCCATGGCGAAGTAGTTGATCGTCGTCATGACCCAGGCTGCGCCGATGGCATAGTACGTGCCAATATACGAGATGATGGTAATCTTGGACGTGAAGCGGATGTTGGAGAAGAGGAACGTGCGGAACAGAGGCGTAAAGGGTCCCTTGTAGATCCACTTCCGGATCGGGTGGAAAAGCAGCTCGTTGCACCCGTAGGCGTACTTCTCCCAGCGCGCCAGTTCATCGTAGACCGTGAGCGACACGCCCTCCTTGAACTCATCGTTGGCCCAGGCGGCCATGCGGATGATGTAGCCGTCGCACTGAAGACGCAGAGACATGTCAAAGTCCTCGGACACGTGGCTTTCCGACCAGAACTTCTCGTAGCCGTCGTCATCGACGTACGAGACCTGCTGGATGGCACTCCACCGAAGTATGGCATTGTGGCCGACAAAGGGAGCCACATCGCCGTTGGACACCGTGTAGCGGATGGCCGTGTAGATCAGGTTGGTGAAGAAAGTGATGCCGTTCTCAAAGTAGTTGTGCACAACCTGCATGACACCCGACGAGAACTGCATGATGCCCACGTCCGGCGACTGCTCCATTTCCGACACCGCATCGAGCAGACAGTCAGCCGGCACACGCGTGTCCGAGTCAATGAGAAGAATGTAGTCGCCAATGCGCACGTTTCCGTCCGCCCACGCACGGCCGTCCTCTTCCAGCACTTCCTTGAGCGCACGCTCGTAGGCCTGGGCCTCGTCGTTCTGGGTCCATTCCGGCCCGCGGTTGTAGGCCGTCAGCTTCTCCTCCACCTTGCACGAGATCATGAGGCCAAAGTTCATGTTGGACGCCTTCTTGAACTTGCCACGGCGCTGGAACCCGTCCTCGCCATGACGCGGCCGCGCGACCCAGCCAATGTTGTGGTCGGCGTAAAAGTCAATACGGGCCTGGCGAGCTTCATCCGGCAGGAGCTGCAGGCCATCGTCGTTGACAAACATGTTGGCCGAGCCGCCTTGGAGCTCATAGGTCGAGATGGCCTGCTTGATCGACTTGACCGTGGGCTCAATGACACTGGCCAGACCTTCCTTGTACACAGGGCACTGGACGGTGACGTGGGGAAGCATAGACGACTGCAGCCGATGCGGGCGCTGGGCAGAGTAGAACTTGGAGTTGACGGTGAGCTGGCGCACCGGGCCAAAGATCTGGGCCAAGCAGCCGATGATGACCTGGGCAAAGAAGAGCGTGAAGAAGATCTGGACGGGGAAGAGAATAATCAGGGCAAGCCGCCTCATGGAGTTGTCCACGGCCACCTCTATGGAAAGCTGTCGCCATCCGGCGCCCAGAGAGATGGTGACCAAGATGAGGGTGAGGGCGACGAGAACCGAGTTTTGCAGGTGGATGGGCCGTGCCTCGGGCCTGATCTCGCCACTCTCCTCGTCGATCTCGTTGCTCGTCCGGCCCTTCTCCTCCTCGTCTCCCTGGTCTGTGCGCCACACCAGACCCATCAGCTCGGACTCAATGTCTCGCGCTCTCGTCACAATGTGCATGGGGTCGTCGTCCCAGACCACCAGGAGCCCCTCGGAAGCGATGAACGCGGCGAACTGATGCTTGCGTGCCCGCACCAGATCCTGCGTGGTGGGGAGAATCTGGATGCGCAGCCCGTTCAGAAGCGGAACGTCCACGGCATTGGGCGTCCACTGCAAGAACGTCCGAATGACTCTAGAGTTGACGGTCATAGCGCACTGTGATCGGTGTCAGTAAGAGATCCTCCTGGAGCAGATACAGATACGAGCAGACTTACACGAGCGTTGATGGCGTTGCAGGCAATGCCCAAGGGCGCGTCAGCCAGCTGTGGCGGGCAGGCCATGTACTGTCCGCGTGCCCTCCGCAGCAGGACACCTTCGAAATCACTGCCGCCGCTGGACACCCACAGCCGCGAGCACTGCTGCTGGTAGAGGTAGTTGACCATGACTTCGTGCTTGACATCGTCCACGAACGTGGAGCTGTCCGTGGTCCGGAAGGAGCTTGCCCGGGACTGTGCGGACAACGACATGGGCCGGTTTCTCCGCCCCAATGGCGGCATCGGGAAGTCCTGTGGGCTCTGGGCTTGTTCATTGGGGGGGGACTGGGCAGGACCCTTTTCTGATATGCCGGACTGCAAGACGATATCTGTGTTGGCTTCCTTGTTCTGTGATTTTGTCGACGGCTTGCCGATCTTGTAAAAGTCGGAGAAACCCATCTTTGGCAGCGGTAGGGGGGGTCACGGCGCTCCGATGAAGAGACGATGAAGATTGTCCGGGCCAAGAAGAACTTATGAGGATGTCCGAGACCTTGGGACGAAGAGTTGCAGCAAGGTCCACAGGTCCACAGGTCCACAGTCTGGGTCTCAAACCCCGGTGAAGAGAGCAAGGATATACCGACGGCCCGTCTGTGGAAAGGGAGGCACGTAAGGGACACTTTGATCACGGCAGAGCTGGTCTGAAACGGGAAGGGAAGGTGGAACAAGAGGGAGGCCGTGTAGATATATCAGAGAAAGAAAGCCAGGGAAAGCAGAGAATCAGGAAAACAGAGCGGGACGAGTCGAGCGGAGAACGACCAGGGCATATCAAAAATCAGACGACCCCATGTCAAAGGAATCGAAAACGAAAACGAAAAACGAAAGACGAAAAACGAAAAAAGAAAAGTGAAAAAGAGCACAGAGGTTAGCATGGACAGCGGTATGGAGCATCTGGCAGGCGAAGGGGCATGAGAAGCCAGCCGACTCCTCTCTCCTGGAGCTATTGACCACGCCAGGCCAGACCAACAGAATGTACCGGCCGGGGTCCAACATGTCCGTACTTTTGGAATCAGAGGCTCACTCGGAGGTTGCAAACCGGGACTCGGAAAACAAAGGTTCCCACACCCCCATCTAAACTCGAATTAGCATAAGTCCTTCGTTGTATTGTGAAGCTTAGCGGCAAGCGTGAGAGACAAGCTAAAAGTGCTCCGAAAGGGGAGGCAACAGATAAAACGATAAATTATGAGAAATACATTAAAAAAGATTAAACGATTAAAGTGTAGTCGTAAAAAATTTGGGATGACGGAAGGCAAGACCTTACGAGCTGTGAAGTTGGCCAACTGGCCACGTCTTTTGTCACCTCATCTTCTCGTTTTCTTCGTACTTTGGCAGTCGGTCTGGCCAGAACTTGCCATTTTGTCTCGCAACGGTTGCTCTTTCCCACCTAGGCTCTTCTCGCCGGCTGCTGCAAGACACACAGGAAGCCACGAGGGGCCCCTCTTTCCCGTCCGGGACGCGTCACGGAGTACTCTGCATGGTCGACCGTCCGACCGTCCGACCGTATTTCTTCCCTGTACGGTAGCCTCGACCGAGCATAATAAAGTAGAGCATAAAGTATTACGGAGTACTCCGTGCCTGCAATACGCTACAGGGGGTCACGGGCACTACACGCGAGCGCTGAACGACAGCCAAGGGAACCAGCACGACCTCTGGCCTAGCAGAATCCGCAGCAGGGGAGGCCTGCAAAGAAAGTCTGTATTGACTCCGTTTTAGGGCAACCCCACTTGGCGTCGGTCTGGCCAGACAGCTTTGGTGATTATTATTTAGAGAATTTAAGTGTATTTATCGATTTTTTTTTTCTGCCTCACTCCCACTGCTATTTTTGCTGTTTTTCACTGTTTTCACTGCTTTCACTGTTTTCGGTCAAAGCCAAGACTTCCATCAAACTTCGCTCCCCACCAACTCGGCAAGAGACGAACAAGAGAAACTGGTGCATTCCACGTCACCTTTGGCCCATGCATAAGGTTCGCATGGCTGGACAGCTAATGCAGCTCTGTCGCGAGAGAAGAAGCACGAGTCATGCCAGAGGCCGGCCAGGTGAGACCTGCGTGAAATGTGCTGGCGGCTGGCAAGGCGAGCAGCCCGAAGATAAGCCCAATACGAAATACGCTCTCCTACACATGTGAGTACGTACCTGTACTCGTACCTGTACACGTACACACAGGTGTAGCTGGGCAGAAACACACCGGGGCTGACACTAGGCGTTCGGGGATGGAGACGGATCAGGTATCCATTTCAGCCGCAGAGCCTGGTCCGCCCCGTCGTGGCTCCCTGTGACGATCCCCAGCTGCGATGGCCACGCTGGTCGTGCAGACAGGGAGTACGAGGTCAGCTTATGCACGCTTCTGCCGTCCTACGATCCCCCCTGCAGACATCGTGGCATGGAACTCTTTGTCCTTTAAGCGAAAACAGGGCATGCTGGATGCACGCCATAGCTCGTATTGGTGACGCTGAGTACTTTATATAAATAGTGTGCATCCGTAGGAGCAGCCGGCTTGGTACACGATTTACGGAATGTCCTGTTCATCCTTTGAATGCTTGCTATCCTGCTCGAAAATACTCCGTACATGTGAATGACTCCATAATTCATACGCAGATGCCGTGGAAGTGAAAGTAAACCTGTTATCTAATAGCCTGTCCATACCAAGAAGTGGCAACAAGAACACGAGAATAAACGAGAAACGGGAAACGGGAAAAAGGAAACAAGGAAATAAGGAAACAGCTAGAAAAGGACGTAAAAATGGAGAAGAAGAAAGAAGAAGAAAGAAGAAAGAAAGAAGAAAGAAGAAAAAACCAACGTAGCCGGCTTAAACGTCCGTTCAAACGTCCTCGTCTCCGTCACATTGTTGCCACATATCCACCTGACTGATCTCCATCTGTGGCGATGTCCACGTCGGATACCACTTGCTGCGGGCCTCCCAAAAGTCCTTGGCCGCACTGCTACTGTCATCCAGCCACGGCTTGCTGTTGGTGCTGTCGGCAAACCACCCGTTGGTGCCGCCCACGGCCACGTTGAGAATCAAATAGAACGGCTGGTCAAAAGGCGTCTGGTCACGGCCCGTCTCCGCCCAGACCTGGTTGACATTGACGTAGTCCTCATCCGTTGTCGACTGGTCCGGGAAGTCGCCCCGGTCCCACATGGACGTGTCGAAGTTGTTGTACAGCACCTGCATCAGCCGCGAGTTCACGTACGTGAACAGGTACTTTTGTGACCACTCCAGACCGAACTTGTGGAACTTGTCCGAGAAGGTTGTGTGCAGCGCCGAGTGCTTCACGTTGGTGCGCCAGTACGCATCGTACGCCTGGCTCGGGCCCCAGTGCAGCGTCGATGACATGATGTTGTTGCCGCCGTCCGTGTAGGTGTGGTTGTTGCCGCGCGACTCCATCAGGTCGATCTCGCCCGACGCCGGCCAGGCCCCGTACGTGTCCTCCACCGGCATCATCCAGATCGCCGGCCACAGCCAGTCGCCCTTGGGCGTCTTGGCCGTCACCTCGACACGCCCGTACTTGATGCTGTACGTCCCCTTGGTCGTGATCCGCCCCGACCGCGTCGGCGGCACAATGCTGCTGTTGCCCGACGTCGTGTTCGTGGCGGCCACGCAGTCCGTGTAGACGGTAGACGTGCAGGACCCGTTGGCCAGCAGGTCAATGAGGCTGTCGTTCTCAATCAGAGAGGCGTCCTGCAGCGTCGGCAAGATCCAGAGATTGCCGTCCTTGACAAACACATTCTCCTCGTCCGCCGTCGTCTCCTCAAACTCGCCATTCCTGCGTCTCGTCAGCATGTTGTCCAGTGTCCAGAAGTGAAAGCGGCGAGCACCTACCCGAAGCCGCCGACCTGGACCTCCTTGTTCCAGATGTCCGTGCGGAAGCCGCTGGAGAAGTCGTCGCTCATCACCAGGCAGTACTTGTGCTTGGCCACACTGCGAACACCGTCCCAGACCAGAATGGCCGACACGGCCAGGCCGATGAGGATGCCAATGACCGGCAGCAGACCCACCCATCTCTCCTTCGTTTCCTTCTTCTGGAGCCATGGCTTCTCTACATTCCCTTTGGGCACCCGCCGGCTGTGGAAGTAGCGATGTGTCTGCTCGTCCAGGTGGGCATCCAGGGCGCTGGAGTTGCCCGCGGATACGGGCCGCGAGGTGAGAGGGCTGGCAAAGGGATCAACCATGTGACCCGTGATGCTGTGGGCCGACGAGGGGACCTCGTAGCCCTCGTTGTTGAAGACATTCCGCCGATCGTGGATGGACTCTGCTGGGGTGGCCGAGGTGGATGAGCCTGTCGAGAACTGCCCATTGGGCCGCGAAGGGTTGTTGATTTGCTCCATTGTCCGGCTGGTTTCTGGAAAAGGATGCAGGAATCAAAGACGGGACCGTAAACCCCAGAGAGGCTTCCGTAGGTGTGGGAAAGGCGCTAATATCGGCGAGTTGTGGTTTGGGGAAGCCGGTGACTGGCTCTCATACGAAGGGTAGCCCTGGATTCAATGAAAGAGAGACAGGCTTGTTGGTCATCCTCGCCGAGCAGGCAGGGCAATGCCTGTTCGGGTCCAGCTGGTGTTATATTCATCATAGCTTCAGCCGCTAAACTCCAATATTCGTAGCCAGTGTCTATCCAAGAACAGCGGGCCAACAGGTCGTCCTCTTTTTTTTTTTTTTTTTTTGAGATTTTTTTTTCAAATCCTTTCAGGGACCCATCTGGTTTCGCCGACACCAGTATAGCACTCGCCATGTTCCTGCAGGCGGCAGCCGATCGACTAAACCATAGGACTAACCTCTTGGGGTAGTATATCCCTTTTCAGCTAGTATCTTTTCACCTCATCTGTCGGGCACCACACGTGGCTCTCTCCAATGTCCTGTGCGTGAGCAGCCATGCCTCCCGTGCTCGTATTCTGCACGCGCGGAAAGGTTGCAATTTCAACCGAGTGCCTGTCCTTACCAATAAACTGGACGAGCCTCCCACACGTCATGCGCATCGGACATGCCAAGTCGTACTTTCGTAGATAGGCAGCACCGGCATCTTAATAGGAACCATGGGCACTATATATGCGCACATATGGACGCTCTCCTTACGCCAGCCGATGCCTGGGAAGGAATGAGCAAGCGATATATAAGTACTCACCGCACACTTGTGAAGGTGGCGCGGCGCCCGTTATCACAGGGCGAATCCGAGACATGCGGGATGCTTCCCATAGCGGCATTCTCTGGAGCAAACGTTAGGGCAGGATGTAGATTTGCGATCCTCGAGTTTTAGCTCAAAGTACAGGTACTATGATGCCGTTTAGCCTATTGGAGCCGGATGTCTCATAATCCTGGCCGCGTCTTAGGTAGCCAATCGGTTGTCCGAGATAGTATTTCGTGTAATTCGTTCGTATACGGAAGCGGAGTTCCCGGTGGAAAGTACCGTCGTTGGAACTGGAACAATTGACGGAGTATATGAGACGAGGATTTCGGTAAAATCTACCAGTCCGTGTGTGAATACTAGGCATGACTTCGGATAGATACCGAAACCGTTCCTGGAGGATCATTCCACCTGCAGGTCCAGAGGCGAGCTCGGGTCAGATGCAAGTACTTTAGGAGCACGGGACACGGAGTATGGGGATCTCTCCGTAGGGACCACTACTCTATTTTTCTTGGCCTCGAATGACATACGCAGTATCTCGTCATGAAATTGCCATCACTCGCAATCGGACCGGTCCTTGTAGATTCTGGGAATGGGCAGAAATCAAAGGATTACGCGTACATTGTATTGAATACCATTGGAATCGCGAGATCTCTTTGAATGTCACAGATGAAGTCGGAAAAAGAGAGATCAACAAAAACGGCGTCTGATTATGTCATGGCCCCTGACAGCATGGGTGACAGCACTAAACGAAAAAGGCAATTCGTTCTGCTTTCGCGGTCCATTGGCCAATAGCCATTAGCCAATGGAAAGGCTGTGTATCGCTGCAAGTTGAAAATGTCATTGCTACTAGGCACACACGCCAAAATGGAACTCTAGGCTATCGCGGCCCATTTGGCGACCACCGGCGGCACTTTGATGCAGGACAATGGCGGCTATGCAAAATTGTATTTACTTTTGCGCATCTTCGTTTCAGTAGCCGTGAGGCCTCACTTCATGTAGACGGATTATAGCCCTCGTTGTATTCTTGCATCCCGTATACTGGCTGAATATGTTATGTATGGCTACATATGTGTGACAATCTAGTCTATCTATCGGTACAGGAAACGAAGACTCTAGTAAGACTGAGAGATTAAGAAGACAGATAAGAAGATTAAAAGAATGAAAAGAATGAAAGAGTGAAAGCGAAACAAAAAGCGAAATCAAAATCAAAATCAAAAACAAAACAACAAAAACAAAAACAAAAAAAACAGATAGCCACCCAATTCCATCAATTATACAGATCAAATAAGACGGCAGTAAATGGCTGCCATGAGAATGGAAACCAAAATATCCCAGCTCTGGTCAACCATAGCCGGATCGGTCAGGAGGCAGAAGATGTTCTTGGACATTTCCTTGTTTTGCGGGAGGTGGAACGGTCCCGAAGCCCCAAGAAAGGCCTGATCATCAAGGTATGCAACACAGTCAGGCCCTTTAAGAGCATGTGCCTTCTTCATCGCATATCGTCGCGGGGTAGGGGGTGGAGTTGGGCCTCCGGACCCGCCGCCCCCAGGGTTGAGGGGGCCCGGACGGGGACGCGGGCCGGGCGAAGGCGGAGGACGAGGAACCGGGTAGCTCTCAAATAGGCTGTTTGGATCCTTGAACATGGTTGAAGCCGGCATCATGCACCATGCCTGCTGGTCTGCACTGGGGACTCGGCGTGGCATATTGGACGGATTATACTGTAGAGCGCAGTTCTTCTCGTTCCACAATCCCTGGCCAGCTGGGGTAGTGGAGAGGCATGCAGACATGCCGGATATAGACAAATCGGAACGCATTGTCCAGCAAATGCAACCAGAGAGTTGTATACAGCGGATCGAACAAGTAGGATCAGGTGAATGCAGAGTGGACTCGCTGGCAAGGTAGAATGTGAATCGAGTGAAGCAAGAGAATCAGGAGAATCAGGAGAATCAGGAGAATCAATGGCCAATACTTGACTGCTTGCGAGGATGAGAACAGGAACTATCTAAACGAGATACCAACGACATCCTTTTATACAGCGCAGCTACGGGAAGTATTGCTAGGAGAATACATCGTGATCCCAGTAAAGGTAAGACGAACGTGAAATCTACAGAGGCCCATGAAGGACACCATGTTGGGCATTTTCATCTACGGACATCGATCAGGTGCAGTGTACAAGACTAGAGAGCAGAAGAAGCCAAGCGCCTATAGCTGGCCGTTTTTCGAGGCCCAGAGAGGCGAAGTTACAGGCGCTTCACAGCATCCTACAGCCTTTGCCATTTCAGACCCCAAATCCTGAACCAACAATCAAAGAATGCAACGATGATGCCTGCTGATGGGGAGAGATTTTCAAACAAACGAGCAAACATCACCTTCTGTGCCGACAAGCGGGGAGTTTGATCGGCGGCTAACCTTGCATGCATTCCCAGAAGCATGATCAACAGTCACACGGGACATCCTGGTCTTGCCACCAACAAGCCTCCAACTCTCTCGAATAGGCAATTTTTTTCATCCTTTGAGCGCCGTCCTAGTCTGTCTTCCCTTTTCTGCCCGGCCCGTCAACACCCCATCCTACCGGCCCTAGTTGCAACCAAACAAATCCGCCATCCCGCAAAACCACACATACGCACATGCGCAAAAAAAAAGGGAAAAAGGAAAGGGAAAAAGGGAAAGGGGAAAAAACACCCACGGCCGCGGGCCTCCGCTAGCCAATCTGCCTTTTTCCCACCACCCACCAGAAGCGGGCAGATGCTGACGGGTGAATTAAAAGTTCCGTCCGCGGCTCCTGCTCCTACTGCGGGACGACCAATCCCGGTGCCCACGGCTGTCTGCGCTACGACTCCGTTGTTGGCTCCCATAGTCTCGATCTCTTCGCCAGTCCACATCATGGCCGTTTTCGTCAGCCATGTCGAACTCTCGGTTGCTCGGCCGTCCACCACCGTTTCTACCACCACCACCGCCATTTCCTCCTCCTCCTCCTCCTCTTCCTCCTCCTCTTCCTCTCCCTCTTCCTCCAAAGTCCCGTCTATCCTGCCATCTGTCTCGTCCGCCGTGGCGATTGCGAGGCGGCGTCGGCGATCGCGATCGCGATCGCGATCGGGCAGACCGGCTGCGGTACCGTCTATAGCCATCGCCAGGCGACCGGGACCGGCTTCGCGAGCCAGAAGGCGGCCGGTACGTGTCAAAGGCGCGGGAGCCGCCAAACCGACCCGGCGACCAGCGTCCACGTCCACCCCGGGGCCCAGCAGGCGGGTTTCGCGCATTGCCGCCACGTCTGGCCGGCGGCGGCGGCGGCGAGAACTTTCGGCGAGGCAGAACAATGGAGACGTTGACGGTCGCCCCGTCGAGCTGGGCTTCGTGCATGTGGGCGATGGCTGCTTCGGCGTCCGCCTCGTCGGTGAAGAGAACGTAGGCCGTGCCACGGTTGGTGCCAGCTATGGGAAAGAAGGGTCAGGAAAGGAATCTTGCCATGGTTCGCTGCTCCACGTACAGATGCGACTGATGGGCAGATCCAGGTCGCGAATGTGGCCAAACTGGCCAAAGATCTCGTACAAATGATCCTCGTTGACGTTCTTCGTCAAGCGTTCGATGACAATCTGTAGACCACCTCCCGGTTAGCTGTCTTCTGCAGAGACAAATGCACGTCGTCGTCGCTGTCGTCGTACTTTTGTGCTGCGAATGGGGGCCGGGCTGGGGCTGCGTCGGTCCTCATCCCGGCCGGGGCTGAGGCTGTCGCGGCGTCCGTTTCCCCGCGGCGGGGGAGAGAACGAGTCTCCAGGCCGCGAAGGCGAGCGGGAATACCGTCGCTGTACTGGCGAGTTGGAGCGAGAGCGAGCTGATTGGGAAGCCAAGGATTGCTGTCGACTGCGGCCGCGCGACCACGACCGAGTATCCCATCGTGATGGCGAACGGTTGTCGCCGGCAGGCGAGCGCACCTGGGAAGACATCTCGACGGCTGGGGCGGTGCAGGTGGAAGTTGGACGACAAGAGAGCCAGCTGACCGAAAAAAATAGGAAAAGCAAAAGAGAGCGCGAGGGGTCCCTTGCTGTAGCCGCAATGCGTGTCTTGCACGCGAAATAGTGATGAGTAATCAATAGCTTCGATAATCACGTGACACTAAGCTTACTCATGTGGGGCAGCCGCACGCACCAGAGCAGCGCTATGCAATGCCAGGCAGAGCGAGGTTGCGTGGGCTTGCCTTGGACTGCCTTGAACTGCCTTTGAGCCTTCAGCCCTCAGCCTTCAGCCTTCAGCCTTCAGCATCGCCGTGCCAATCCGCCCATCACCAAGACCTGTTACCCCAACACGCGACCTGCTACAGTTGCGTTCCTTCTTTTGGCACACACAGGAACGCAGAAACGGTACTCTCTCACCATGTCGGAAGCCGCGATCAAGCCGGAGAAGGACTTCTCCAAGGAGACGACGCAGCAGATCTCCGAGTCGGAGGAGCTTGCCAAGGTTTGTCATGGCGACGGGAGTGGTGCGTACGCGTGGCTAACCACGGGCGGTGGCAGACGGACATCCACGCAGCTGTCGAAAAGCTTGCGCTGCTGGAGAAGCAGACCCGCCAGGTAAGCCGGGCCCCTCATGGACCTCTGGGACACCGTGGCTGACACGATGTAGGCATCGGATCTGGCGTCGACGTCGCGGATATTGGTTTCCGTGGTGACGATCTGCAAGAATGCGGGCGACTGGAGCTTCCTCAACGACCAGGTCCTGATTCTGTCCAAGAAGCATGGCCAGCTGAAGCAGGCCATTACGCGGATGGTGCAGACGGTCATGGGGTTTTTGGACGAGACGCCGGACCCGGAGACGAAGCTGTCGGTCATTGAGGCTCTGCGGACGGTGACGGAAGGCAAGATCTTTGTGGAGGTGGAGCGTGCGCGCGTGACGAAGATTTTGTCGGACATCAAGAAGAAGCAGGGCGACCTGAAGGCGGCGACGGACATTCTGTGCGAGCTGCAGGTGGAGACGTTTGGGTCGATGAGCCGGCGAGAGAAGACGGAGTTCATTCTGGCGCAGGTCGCCCTCTGCATCGAGACGGAGGACTGGACGCAGGCGGCCATTCTCAGCCGCAAGATCAGCACAAAGTACCTGGCGCGGAAACCGAAGAAGACGGCCGAGCAGCTGGAGAAGGAGAAGAAGGAGCGGGAGAAGAAGATTGAGCGGGGCGACGAGGTCGAGGAGGAGAAGGAGGAGGACGTCACGGACCTCAAGCTGCGCTACTACGAGCAGCAGGTCATCCTGGCCAAGCACGACGACAAGTACCTCGATGTCTGCAAGCACTTCCGCCAGGTGCTGGACACGGAGGCTGTCGAGAAGGACGCGACCAAGCTGCACGCCGTAAGTTTCTCTTTTGTTTTTGCAAGCACCACACCCATGCTAACGTCGGGACAGGTCCTGCAGCGCATCATCTACTTTGTCATCCTGGCGCCCTACGACAACGAGCAGCACGATCTGCTGGAGAGAATTGCGCGGGACCCGCGGAACAGCCAGATCGCCAAGGACGCCGAGCTGCTCAAGCTGTTCACGGTGCAGGAGCTGATGCGGTGGCCGGAGGTGGCCAAGATCTTTGGCCCGCATCTGACGGAGATGGACGTGTTTGACGCCGCCGAGGGCGACTCGGACGACGCCAAGGCCTTTAAACGCTGGCAGGATCTGCGCAAGCGGGTCATTGAGCACAACGTGCGCGTGGTGTCCAAATACTACACGCGCATACGCATGAACCGGCTGACGCAGCTGCTGGACCTGGCCGAGGAGGAGACGGAGAAGTACATTAGCGACCTGGTCACGTCCAAGACGATCTACGCCAAAATCGACCGGCCGGCGCGCATTGTCAGCTTTGCGCGGCCAAGAGACGCAGACGACATCCTCAACGACTGGAGCTACGACATGAAGAGCTTGCTGGGGCTGCTGGAGCGGGTCGACCATCTCATCACCAAGGAGGAGATGATGGCGCGCATCCAGACGGGGTCGTCGGGCAAGGCGGAGAAGAAAAAGGCAGCCGTGAAATGAGAGGCTTGGATCCCCCTGTATTCGTATGATAATGTCATGGAGAGGACAACCGGCATCTTCATGGGTCTATAGTAGCATCTATCGGTCTATGGTCGTCCTTGGTATTGGTCTATGTGATCTGTCTTGGTATTGTTCTCTTGTTCTCTCGTCTCATGCTTCGACCGTCACGGTCGCGTCTGCCTTGGCCAGCCCGTCGATGGCGTCTTCCACGCTGTCCGCAGCGTCTTTCGCGCTGGCCTCGGCGCTGTCGGCCGGGATCTCTGCGCAGTGCTTCTTGAGAAACGGGACCAGCGGCAGCACCTTGTCGCGGGACACGGGCACGTAGTGACTGCCCGGGTGGACCATCTGCTGGGCATCGACGCAGTGGTCGGCCAGGGCTTCGCTGCGCTCTTCAGACACGATCGTGTCGAGGCTGCCGCGGACGTGCATCGTCGGCGTCTGGATGGACGGCTCGTAGAGCCAGCGCAGGCTGGCCGGCTGCGGCAGGAAGCCGCTGTAGATGATGGCAAACCGCAGCGGCCGGTGCTGGTTGGCGGCGCGCAGGGTGTCGACCCACGTCGCCGTCGGCGGGTGTGGGCGCAGCGGGTGTTCGAGGGCGGCCGCCACGATGGCAGCGGCGGCGGCGCCCTGGCTGAAGCCGAGGACGCCGTCGATGCCGCCGGCCTCGGCGATGGGCGCCGCCAGCGAGGTCATGCCCTCGTCGAGGCGCGCATAGTTATTGTCGGCATCGCGGAGCCACCAGCCCCAGGAGTCGGGCTGCTGGTCCTCGTCAGCCTCGTCGGCCTTGGGTTCGTAGCCCGGGATGTCTTGGGGCCGCAGCCGGACGGGCCCCGTGGGGTAGATCAGGACGGGCAGCAGACGGTCGGGGGCCAGCGCCTTGGCCAGCAGCTTCTCGACGGCACGGGTCTTGGCCCGGAACAGAGGTCCCGACTGCGTGAAGCCGTGCAGCATCAGAATTTTCACCTCTCTCGGCGGTGGGAGCGGCGCCACCGGCTTCTTGGGCCGGGGAGGCATGGTGGCAAAGGCTTGGCAGATGGCGGGGAGGGGGAGCCGGACGCAGGGATGCAGAGGACGCAGACAAACAGCAGGTGTGCACAGTCTGCCGAGAAAGAAGGCGGAACGGGCGGACATCAGAAGGCTGCGTGGTGCGGAGATGGCGCGCGCAGGCTGCACTATGGAGTGAGACAGATACTGTGTAAGATATCGTAAGCGGGTTATTCAGCACCGGTTATTCAGCAACGTGACTCGGCAGTAGCGCTGGAAATCAGCCGCCCGGCCGACGCTGCGGGCAGCGCCTGGGGACCTACGCAAGATGCACTCCATACTCGCACCCCTTCACGCTGTACCATCCACGAGACCAAGCGAGACCAACTGGGATTGACTATTTAACTGTCGAGCGCTGTCTCCCGATCCACCGATCTATTTTACAAGTCCAACCATGGCGCTGTGCAGCCAGGCTGTCAGGCTGTCAGGCTGTCAAACCGTCCGTTTTCTGGGCGACTGGGCGACTGGGCGACTGCCTGGCACCGTGCATCTGGCTCTTGCCAGCGCTCGCAAAGGCTCCTGTCCGCATCGGCTGCTTAGTGCTTCTCCGCCTTGGCGTAGACGTTCCGCGGGTCGTTCTTCCACTCGTTCGCTGTAGCTACGCGTCAGCATGTGCTTTGGTCTTGGTACTCCTCGGAAAAAACATACACTGCATCAGGGCATTCTGTGCCGAGTTGACGCCGTAGGCAATGACGATACCTGTCAAGAACTGTTAGTAATCCGTCCCACAAAGACCCGGCCATCCGGGCCGCACTGCTCTCGCCGGCTCGGGAGCAAAGCGCGCAGCCATTGAGTCGCCAGCGTCGCCATGGAGGGTCGCCTCTATGCCACTCTCCCATCCACACACGTACCGGCAGCGAAGAAGGGCCACATCGGTCCAACTGGACAGGTTAGCAACGGAGCGACAGCAGAACATCGGAGGGGCATTGACGTACTGAAGGGAGCCGGGAACTTCTTCAGCGGGGTGGCACCGAACCAAGACATGTCGAAGGATGGGAATTGAATAGGCGGGGAGAAAAAACAGGTGAGACGGCGCACGCGGTGGAGGCAAGATGACAGGACGTTGTGTTGTGGTGATGGTGGGCTTTTTGGATTTTTTGCTTCTAAACACCGCAACCGCCGTAGATCCCGCGACCGCCCGAAATGCGGCCTCAGGCAGAAACAATGAAGCTATGGTCACGTGCAAAGGACGCACCTTACTCCGCACATAGTCACGTGCATACTTATGCCAAATCCGGCCAAGTTCTGGGCATGTGACATCACATCCGCATATTGTCGAGGCCAACCCCAGCTTTCAGAGCTCGCAGCCCTTCCAGCCGTGCGGGGAAGGTGCGCTCCTGCCCGCCATTTCATGGCCATATTTAATGTCGCCTTGCTTTGGGCCGAGCTTTGTAGTTCTCCTCTTCGTCTGTCTTTGCATTTCTGCTCGTCATCCATTATCTCGCCCTCTGGCCCTCTCCCTCCCTCTGGCTGTTGTATTAGTGCTCTGTTACACTTCTCTTAGCAATCCTCTGCTCTTTATTCGTCGACAGTCTACGTCTCTGAGACGACTGCCGCCCTTCATTTCGGGACATCAGATCAGTTCGTCTTTCTTGACTGTTGGTTCTGCACCACCTGCTCTCTGTGCTGCTCCTCGCTGCTCCTCCTCCTGCTGCTGCTTCTGTTTTGCCCATTGAAGACCAGACCGTTTGCCATCTTCCATCTGCATCTGCATCTGCGTCTGCATCTGCATCTGCATCTGCCTCCACGCCATCTTTCCCAACATCTTCACTACTCCCAACATTGAACGATGCTTCCCACGAGGCCTTTCCTTCGAGCTGCTGCTCTTGCCGTGCCGCGTCGCTCTGTTCGGTCGTTCAGCAACGCGCGCGTATTGTTCGGCAATAATGGGCAGAAATCGCCCGTGCCGTCGTTAGCCGATATTGAGCCGGGCAGCCAAGAACAATTCAACAGCAAGCAAAAGGTCTTTCGGGAGGCCTTACAGGCCAAGGCGGCCCGCAAGGCGCAGGATGCGAGTGCGTCGACTTCTTCGGATGCTACTGCAGAGGCGGCAGACGGCAGCCCCACGGCCACTGTCAAGGTTCTTGGCTCACTGAGCATTGCTGAAGGCAGTGCGGCCGAGCAGTCCGACAAGGTCCCCGGACGCAAGCAGGGGACCATCTCGAACCTGCTGTACGGCACCAAGGAGGGCCGCGAGCTCGACGCCCAGATCGAGGCCAGCTTCAGCCAGATCCTGGCCCGAGGAAAGTATATGCATTCGATCTTGTTTCACGAGGTGCAACCGGATAAGGTCGACGAATATGTCGCCCTGGTAGGCAAATGGTATCCTAGAATGGCCAGCATGCCTGAGAATAATGTTCACCTCGTGGGCAGCTGGCGCACCGAGGTGGGCGACTGCGACACGTTTGGTACGTCTGCCCTTTATCTTTCTCTCTCTCTCTCTCTCTCTCTCTCTCCTAACCGTCCAGTGCACATCTGGGAATACAAGCAATACGAGGGCTACCACTCGTCGATCAATATGCTACACAGCCACCCCGAATATCCCGAGTTCGAACGCAAGCTCTCCTCGCTGATCAAGTCCAAGAACGTCTCCCTCATGCAGGAGTTCTCTTTCTGGCCCACGTCTCCGCCACGTCAGCTGGGTGGGCTGTTTGAGCTGCGCTCGTACACGCTGCACCCTGGCAATCTGCTCGAATGGGAGACGCACTGGCGTCGCGGCCTCAAGGCACGGCGGGAGGTCATGGAGGGCGTGGGTGCCTGGTTTGTCCAGATCGGCGACCTCAACACCGTACACCATCTGTGGCAGTTTGCCAACCTGGAAGAGCGACGGATCCGACGCGAAAAGTGTTGGGGCATAGAAGGTTGGAGCGACACGGTGCACAAGACCGTCCCTCTTATCCAGACAATGCGGTCGCGCATCTTGGTGCCCATGCCTTGGTCGCCCATAGCTTGAGTAGGTGTCGTCTTGTCATAGCCGCACACATTTTTTTGTTTATTCGTTTATTCAGTACGACTTGTTGTTATGCTTTTGCCTCAATACAGTGCCCATACTTCAAACACAACCTTGGCTGTAGTCTTGCTATCCAATTACAGGCGGGCTGTACACTCTTCTATCCCATTACAGGTGACAGATCTTCCAGCTCCTCGCCCATGACGATGGCCAGGTTCTGGCGGGTCAGCAACAGCGTATTGTTCAAGGCATTCAGCTTGGCCCCTAAACTCATCAGGCTGGGATCTGCGCTCTCCACGCGGATCTTCTCCCGCACATGCACCTCTGCCGGCCCTTCCGTGTCGGGTCCGTCGGCACCGGTCGTGCTAGACGCCGAGCTCCCGCCTCCAGACGATAGGTGCAGCCCCTTGGCTGTTCCGTCCTCGCAGCAGTACGTAAAGACCTGGTCGGCCTCGTCGTGCTCGATCCGGCGCGCCGTGCCCAGGGCGAGCGCAAACTTCATGCCGATATTAACGCGCACGCCGGCCGCCTCGAGGGAGCGCAGATAGAGAACGAGCTGGCTGTCCTGCAGGCCAATGTAGAAGCTGACCGCTGTCGGCAAGGGCGGCGAGAAGTGTGTCAGGGCGACCGAGCGCTTGGTCCAGGCGGGGTCGGCCGGGGTCAGGGCCGGGCCCTTGAGGAGGGCCGAGGCATCGGCGAGCGCCTGGGCCAGCACGCGCAGCTGCGTGGCGATAAACTTGTCCGTGTGCTCGTGGTAGTTGCGGGCGTCGGGGGGTGTCCCGGCAGGCGTCTCGGACGAGGGGTAGGAGTAGGAGAGCGTCACGGTCAAGAGGTCGATGGAGTGGGTGAGGAGGTTGTGCAGGGTGTCTAGGGGCGCAATGGTAATGGGCTGCTGGGTATCAATGGTAAAGGTCTGGTGCGCAAGTGTCCGGAGGCGAACGTGGATGGTCTGCAGGTCAGTGACCGAAAAGACTCGGAGGATCGAAAACCACTCACGCCTTTCACAATCTGTGTGCCGAGGCGGGTGATGTGGCCCTTGACCACCTCGTTGCGCGGCGTGCTCACGACGAGCGTGTTGCCGTGGCCCGAAGGGCCCAGCAGGGCATAGCAGTCCTCGAGGCCCTGCTTGAAGTGCGTCAGGGTCTCCTTGAGCTCGTCGAGCTGCCATTCGAGTTCGCGCTTCTGCAAGCCGGCGGCGCCGTTGGTTAGCCTTGTCTCCCGGGCAGCACGAAAACGAATTCCCACGGCGCCCCGACGTCCCGGGCGCGGCACGGCATCGACCAGAAGCCACTCAGAGGATGCGACGGCCATTTTTGACGGTCGCGACGGCCATGCGCCAAACCACCTACCCGTGTATCTTGGATGGCTATTTGTAGCTCCGCGGGCGGGAGATGTGGCCAGATTTCCACCGACATGGTGGTTGTCGTGTCCTGTCAGCGCGTCGGTCGTGGTCTGTGTAGCCTTTCACCGGTGCCTGGACGAGTCATCACAGGCATCCATATTCTTCGCGCCGGCAGCGCTGATTGTCGCGGCAGGTCCCTGCGCGTTTCGTCTGGTCGCTGCTGTACTTGGATATTGGATCGCGATGGGTCTTGAAGGCCTGGGAAGAGGTCGTGTCGTCGTCGTCGTCGGAAGGTGTCGGCTGCTCCGCTTGTCGATGGTGCCGGTCGGCGGTTGGCATGCGAAGCTCTGGACTTGGTGATGGTCAGCCTCGGTCCGAACGGGAAGGCGGTGGAGGATGGCAGAATACCGACCCACAATATAGCAGCCGCAAAACCCCCTAAGATCGTGAAGCTCACTCACGATGCGACAAGCCGGCGCCATGGCTGTACCCGGCGATGAGAATGGAGCCCAGAAGATGAGACGTGTCGAATCCGGTACGTCTATAGTGCTCATTGGAGAAGAGCCAGCCCCATGAGTCACCCGCTAACCAGACGGACAGGCGTCATCACTCGCCGCAGACCCATCATTGGGCGTGGCCTGCCCGAGTCTGCCTTGGGGAAGCCGCTGGGCGTCCTTTACGTGTCCCACCGGGCGCCGTTCATGTCGCTCGTCCACCGCGCCATCAAGACGCTAGACGAGGGGCCCGGCGGCGCCAAGTGGTCGGCCACCAAGGTTCTGCCGCTCGACGCGCGGGTCAAGGCAAACCACAAGGCGCTCGCGGCCGCTCACGATGCCGGGAAGCAGGCGACGGTGGCCCGGTCGACACGTGACCTCAAGCTCGTGCGCCAGCGCCAGGTCCTGCTGCTGGCCACGGGCCACGCCATCAGCAAGCTCGTCCTGGTGGCGGGCTGGTTCCGCCGGAACCAGGCCTACGTGGTGGAGATGCGCACGCGGTGGTCGGCCACGGTCGACGACTTCCTCGCCGTCGAGACGGAAGACGCAGCGGAGGACGGCGAGAAAAGCGCCGGCGACGGAAGCACGGACGTACCCATGGCCGATGCGGGCACAGAAGAAGGGCCTGTCGGGCCCCCAGGCGCCGAGCGCACAAGTACCAGTCGACTGCGTCACGTCAGCTGCCTAGAAGTGGCTGTCCGGCTGGCCTAGGAGAGGAGAAGAGGAGGGGAGGGGAGATCACAAAGCCTGCAGGAGACACGAACAATCCGGGATGCCATATGCAGGAGCCTGCATTATCACACCGTCGTTGGCCGCAGCGCCGTACGATACGCACCAATCGCACGACGACGGACGCCATGGCCATGTACGCAGTATACGACAGAGGCCGTCTTGGTAGAACTAATAGGAGCATTCAGGCCCACTTTGCGGACCGCGCTGTCCACGAAAACAGCACAGCCTCTTTGCGAATGACTTGCAGATGACATCTTACCCGTCCCGTGCGGAAGTACACGTGATGACTCGTTCATCGACACTGCTGTGTGCGCAATGTTGACGAACCGCCTATTCTCCTCTTTGAAAGCGACATCGCTCGCAGTGCCTCCCACGTGCAGTTTGTCCTGTTTGTCGTTGGGCTTTCCGCTGCACTCATTGGCGCTGCCAACGGGCGCTTCGGCCCTCAAAATTCCCCAAGATGAACTTCACCCATGGACTGCGCAATGGCAAAGCACCTGCCCATCCGATAGGTCTGAGAGCACAATGGACCGGTATAGGATCTTTTCACGGACAGAATCGCTCATTTCCCCATCCAAGTCCGCGTGGCAAAAGCAAGCGGATATACGGCTGCCTATTTTGGCAAACGAGAAGCCTGTGCAACAACCTCTGTGGCCGGGGCTTGACCGGTCGTTGTGCAAATGCACCCGAACACACCGTTCGGAGTAGCTTACAGCCGCAAGGTACTATCGGAGCCCCTGGCTGCGACCCTGGAAAGCATGTGCTGACGTCATTCAGGACTAGAATGGCAGCCGGAAAATTGTTCCGGTCGTTTTTGTCTGTGATACCTCTGCCAAAACGAACATGTTAAATGGAGAACAAGTACGGAGTAAATCCCGCCCATTTCCGTACTTGCATCCTGGCCTTCTCCAACGCCGTCCGCCGGACTCGTCGGTCCCGACGATGGACGTTGACCGTGTTGGCCATGGCTCGAGATGTACTATATATTCCAGCATCCGGACAGGAATCTGCAGTTAGAAATTATCCAGAGTCAACAAAGCATACAGCGTTCGTCGAGTTCCTTGGCCATTTCCCGAGATCGCCATCGAGTGTCTGTCCTTTCCAGCCTTTCACGCCTTGTCCGCATCCTTAGATTTGCTCTTTTTGCTCCTCATCCGCCAACATGTCGACTGCCGCTGCTCCGAACAAGTACGATGCCATCCCTGGCCCTCTGGGCCTGCCCTCTGCCTCTCTGGCCGGGAAGGTGGCTCTCGTGACGGGTGCCGGCCGGGGCATTGGCCGCGAGATGGCCTTGGAGCTGGGCCGCCGCGGTGCCAAGGTCATTGTCAACTATGCCAACAGCGACGTGTCGGCACAGGAGGTGGTGGACGCCATCAAGAAGTCTGGCTCGGACGCAGCGGCCGTCAAGGCCAACGTGACCGACGTCGACCAGATTGTGCACTTGTTTGACGAGGCCATCAAGATCTTTGGCAAGCTCCACATTGTGTGCTCCAACTCGGGCGTCGTCAGCTTTGGACACGTCAAGGACGTCACGCCCGAGGAGTTTGACCGCGTCTTCAACGTCAACACGCGCGGCCAGTTCTTCGTGGCCCGGGAGGCATACAAGCACCTCGAGGTCGGCGGCCGCTTGATTCTCATGGGGTCCATCACCGGCCAGGCCAAAGGGGTGCCCCGGCATGCCGTCTATTCGGCCAGCAAGGGCGCCATCGAGACGTTTGTCCGCTGCATGGCCCTCGGTACGTTTGTCTTTTGTCCTCTTTTGCCTTAGTCTGTCCTCTCGTCCTCTGACAACATAGACTTTGGTGACAAGAAAATTACGGTCAACGCTGTGGCTCCCGGTGGCATCAAGAGTAAGGTTCCCTCCCTCTTGGCCGACGGCACTGACAGAAGCAGCCGACATGTACCACAAGGTCTGCCGCGAGTACATTCCAGGAGGCCTGAACTTTACGGACGAGGAGACGGATGAGGTAAGCAAGAGCGAGAGGCAAGACTTTGATGATGCTGACAAAGCAGTACGCCGCTGGATGGTCGCCCCTGCACCGCGTCGGCCTGCCCATCGACATTGCGCGCTGTGTTGCTTTCCTTGCCTCCCAGGATGGAGAGTGGATCAATGGCAAGGTTATTGGCGTGGACGGAGGTGCCTGCATGTGAAATGGAGCCGGCGTGGTTGGGTGCTGCAAGTCGGTAGAGGACAACCAAAAGTAGAATATTTCGAATCCAGCCATCTGTTCCGCCATCCTTCTCCTGGCTGTCCACGGAGAAAAGGTACACGTATTACGCAGTGGTATCTTGCAGGAAATGGATCTATCTGCCGGCAATAGGACGAATATAGAATGGGAAGCAGCACGAGAAGCAGCATTCTCTCCTTCGGAGGAGAAGCTCCTGATGGTCGTTAATGCGGTCTCCTGGCCAGACTCGACAACGAGCGTCTGCCCCGGGCCAGCCGTGGGGCTCTTCGCCGCAGGCTTCGGCGTCGGATTCGTCGACCGCAGGAAGGCGGTGGCCCGCCCGCCCGCCGCATGGAGCAGTCCACCAATGCCGGCATCACACGACCCCAGTGCTCCACCGCCCGCTCCACCGCCTTCACCGTCGCTATCACAACCAAAGTCCATCTTGTTGCATACTCCCGATGTGCCGATAGTATCATCTCAGTAAGCACGGACACCTCTCTTCTTCTGGGGAAGGTAGTAAAAAAGGTTCGAAGCCATGCCTGCATTACGACGAAAGAATAAGCGAAAAGGCGGTGTCGTAGAAAAGGAACACATCACAAAAGCAGTGCCGCCTCCCGCCACAGACTTTTCGTGGGCATCGGGCAGACGGTCTGGGCGCCGCTCGGCCGAATGCGTTGCACGGTTGCTCAGTTGCTCAGTTGCTCAGTTGCTAACTAGTCCTGCTAGCACGAACCTTGCACCGGCGCTGCACACGCTACACGCGTAGAGTGCGTTGTCCCTTCGGGCAGGTATTGCTGCATTTATAGTCCGAAGGAGGCGTGAATATAGGAAGGGCGGGCTCTCCGGGCCTTGCCAGCAGAGGCAGGAAGGGATCTCATTTGGTCTCTGCCTCTGCTGGCCCTTAGGCACCTCTGTAAATACCTGACGAGGGTGTGAGACAGGCCCTTCTAGAAGGAAGCGTGGTCATGAGAACAGCATTTCTGTCATTTCTCAGGATGGACCTGGCAGACATGCATTTGCTCATCCTTTGCCTCCACCGGAAGAATGAGCAATCCTTCTGGCGTTGGGTTGCATTCATGAAATCGGAGTATTCGTATTCTTCACATGGACGGAAGAGAAAGTCGTACGAAGGAGATCTTACGTTGATCAGCATGGAGGCATGAAGCGAGCCTATATTTAGAAGGACAAGGCAAGACAGACTTTGCAGAGTATCGACGTACTGTATTGAAAGGGGTGTAATTAACTATTCTAATGGAGAAATTTTCCACATATTCATAACCCATAGTCCATTGGCTCCTGGAAGCACCCCGAATTGCTGCCTTATGCATTCCCCCCCATACATGGCCCGTCCCAGTAAGAAAATACAAACAAAAAACAAGAAGAACAAGAAAAAGAAAATTATGCCAGGAACTGAGTACGCCTGTGGTGCCTCGCCTTTCCCTGCATTGCACTGTCATGACCAAGCCTGGCAAACTGGCAAACTGGAGATCATCGTTGTGTGTTGTACGACAAAGGAAACGTAGTGGACAAAAGAAAAAAGACCGTAGTGGCGTGGTTGTAGTTTTACATGTCCTCGTCGGACTTGCTTGAGCACCGAGACTGGCTCCGTACATTATAGAATTCCGACTTCCGCATTACCTGGCTGGGGGATGTTAGCATGTGGGACTCGGGGCTCGGACCGAAGGACATGGGACACGGAACATGGAACATGGAACATGGAACATGGACATGGACATGGACTTACAATCTTCCCCGATCCGCCGGGCTGCGGACAACAATGAGATGATCCTTGGATAGCTTGTTGCGTTTTTTGCCAGTGGTGCTAGATGTTTCGGAAGACGACCGTCTATGGTGCGACTTTGCCAGCTGCATATGCAGCAGGGTGATTTCGTCGCGGGCGACGGCATAGGCGGCGTTGACCTCGGCCAGCTGGGCATTCGTGGCCGCGAGCTGGCCCATGAGGATGTTGTACTGCAGCTGATAGGGCTCCATCGTGCGCAGCTCCTCCTGGAGCTCGACGACGCGTGCGGCGCTGCGGTTGGCCGACTGCTGGAGCAAGGCCCGCTCGTCGAGCAGCTCCTGGCGGCTGCGCTCGAGGGCGGCCAGCTTGCCCTCGAGCGTTGCGTTCTCGATATGGAGGTCGCCGCCTGTCTCCGGCCGCACTCTATAGGCGTCGGCCTGTGCGCCGGAGGCCAGGTTGTCCTTGAGCCGCTCGACCTCGGCCCGCAGCGTCGCGCGTTCTTCGCCCAGCTGCTTGACCGTCTTGTGGAGGACGGAGAGCGAGGCCTCGGTCTCCTGGCGCGCGGCGTTGCGGCAGCTCTGGATCTCGCGCTCCTTGTCGCAGAGCCGCGACTGCAGCGACAGGCTGGTCTCGCGCAGGAGGTCGTGGGCCCGCGACAGCGCGTCGATCTCGGCCTGCTTGTCGTGGGTCTCGGACTCGAGCGCCTGCAGCTGCTGGTCGAGGCCGGCGCTGCGCTCGTGCAGCTCGTATTTTTCAGACGTCAGCGTGTCGACGGCCCCCGACAGCGCGCGGTTCTCGGCCTCGAGCGACGACACCCGGGCCTCGAAGTCGCCCTTGCCGCCCTCGAGCATGGCCACGTAGGCCACGAGCTCGACCTCCCGCTCGTAGAGCCGGGCCTTGTCGGCCTGCAGCGTTGTCAGCTCGGCCTCCTTACGGTCGAGGGCCCGCTGCAGCGTCTCGCCGGCCGCCGCCAGTTTGTGGGCCTCCTCGTCCTTTTCCGCCAGCGTCTTCTCCAGCATCTCCATGTGGCACTGGAAGGCGTCCCGCGTCGACTCGAGGTCGGCAATCTGCGACAGCAGCAGCGTCTGCATCTCCTTGCTGGCGTCCCGCACCGAGACCACCTGGGCCTCCAGGCTCTGGCACCGGCCCTCGCACTCCTCCTGGGCCGCCTGCAGCGTCGTCTTCTCGCACGTCTCCTGCGCCAGCCGCTGCTTCGTGCCCTCGAGGTCCACCTGCAGCTGGCCGGCCCGGTCACAGTAGTGCTGCGAGTCCCGCTGCAGCGACGCCTCCGTCTTGACGTGGCACTCGATCGCCTCCTGCAGCGCCCGCCGCTCCTGGTGGAGATTGTCGATGTCGGCCAGGAAGACCGACTGCTGGTGCTCCAGGCTCCGCTTGTCGGCCAGGTGGGCCTCGATCTGGTGCAGGTAGCCCGCGTTCTGCCGGAGAATCGACTCTCGGTCCGCCTGGAGGGTGTGCACGTCGTGGATGGCAGAGTCTCGCTCGGCCTGGACGGCCCGCACGTCTTTGATCACCGAGTCTCGCTCGGCCTGTACAGCACGCACGTCCTTGACCACCGCGTCTCGCTCGGCCTGGACAGCACGCACATCCTTGATGAACGAGTCTCGCTCGGCCTGTACCGCGCGCACGTCCTTGATCACAGCGTCCCGTTCGGCCTGTACTGCCCGAACGTCCTTGATCACCGAATCCCGTTCTGCCTGTACCGCGCGCACGTCCTTGATGGCAGAGTCTCGCTCTGCCTGGACCGCACGTATATTCTTCATGGCCGCGTCTCGTTCCGCCCGGATCGCCCGCACGTCGTCGACGGCCGTGTCCCGCTCGGCCTGGAGGGCGCGGGCCCCCTGGAGAGCGGCATCGCGCTCGGCCTGGACGGCCCGCGCGTTCTGGAGGACGGCGTCGCGCTCGGCCTGGACCGCGCGGACGTCGTTGATGAAGCGGGCGCGCTCGTCGTCGAGGGCCTGGACTTCCTTCTCGAGCGACTCGATCTCCTTCAAGTAGCCCTGGCTCTTCTTCTCCAGGTCCTTGACGTCGATCTCGACGTCGTCGACGTCCTTTTGTAGCTCCCTGTTCTCGCGGCGAAGACTGTCTATTTTCCGCTCGAGCGACTGGGTTTCCTGCTGCAGGGCCTCGACGTCCTTCACAGACGCCGTCAGGTCCCGCTGCATAATCTTCTTCTCGTCTTGGATAATCCGGTTCTGGTCCTCCAGCGTCCGCTTCTCGTCCTGGATTATGCGCTTCTCTTCCTCGATAATCTGCTTCTGCTTCTCGATTATCGCCTTCTGCTCCTCCATCGTCTTCTTGTCCTCCCGGAGCGCTTGGATGTCTAGTAGGTAGCCCTCCTGGTTCTTGCCGAGGATCCTATTGTCGCCCTGCAGCTGGTCGATTTCCTGCTCGAGCGTCCGGTTCTGGCTCTGGAGATGGTCGACGTCGCGTTCCAGGGACTTGTTCTGGCCGTGCAGTTGGTTGACGTCGTGTTCCAGCAGCGTCTTTTCGCCTTGGAGCTGGTCCACGTCGTGCTCGAGAAGCGTCTTCTGGCCCTGCAGGTGGTCGACGGTCTGCTCCAGCAGTCTGTTCTTTCCCTGGAGCTGGTCAACGTCCTGCTCCAGCAGGCGACTCTTCCCCTGCAGCTGG
The DNA here is from genome assembly GCA_002778125.1 of Dryadomyces quercivorus. Lineage (NCBI taxonomy): Eukaryota > Fungi > Ascomycota > Sordariomycetes > Ophiostomatales > Ophiostomataceae > Dryadomyces > Dryadomyces quercivorus. The sequence continues at coordinate 2,024,601 of PCDE01000014.1, forward strand.
TCGACGGCTTGCTCCAGCAGCGTCTTCTCGCCGCGCAGGTGGCCCACGTCCTGCTCGAGCAGTCGGCTCTTCCCCTGGAGCTGGTCGACGGTCTGCTCCAGCAGCGTCTTCTCGCCGCGCAGGTGGTCGACATCCTGCTCCAGCAGGCGGCTCTTCCCCTGCAGCTGGTCGACATCCCGCACCAGGGACGTGTTGTCGCCCTGGAGCTGGTCGACCTCGCGCAGGAGCGACGTGTTCTCGCCGCGCAGCTGGTTGATTTCCTGCTCATAGGCCGTGCTTTCTTCGTGGTACTGGTCGATTTCCTTGAGGTGGACGGCGCGGACTTCTTTGAGGGCGCCGTTCTCGCCGCGCAGGGCGGCCAGGTCGCGCAGGTAGCCGGCGCGCTCGCGCTCTAGGGCGTCGCGCTCCTCCTGGGTAGCCAGGATTTTGTCGACAGCGTCCTTGAGTTCGCCGGTCAGAGCGGCGTACTGCTGCTCGAGGGTGCGGATGGTAGCCCGCGCGGCAGCGATTTCGACGCGCAGCTCGTGGCGGACGTCGGTGTACTGGCGTACGCAGTTGTCGTTGTCAAACGGCCGCGGCTGGCGCTGGAAGGGCACCAGCTCGTAGCCGATGCGGACGGGCGACTGGGACGACGTCCGGCGGGGCGAGATATGAATTTTGTCGTCGGCCCGGCGCTCGGCCTCGGAAAAGGAGCGCCGGCGCGAGGGCCGGTGGATGATGGTCAGGGCGGTGGAGTATTCCTGGTCCGGGCAGGGGTCCTGGTCGACGGAGGTGGCCTGGGTGCTCGAGGACAGGCAGGAGAAGCCATCGTCGGGCTCGGACGAGGAAAAGGGCTCGTCGCCGCGGACCTCGTGCACCGAGTCCGGCTCGGCAAAGCGGACGACGGTCTGGCGCTTCTCGGGATACTCGATGCACTTGGGCGGTTCCGAGCTGTCCGAGACGTCCGAGGCCTGGGCGGTCGAGACAGAGCTGGCGTCGGAGCTGCAGGTCTCGGAGTCGGAGGAGGTGTCGGGCGAGGCGGGGGGGTAGGCGATCTGGGGGCACATGGAAAAGTGCACGCGCGGGCGCGAAGAGGGTTTGGGCTGGCGAGAGATGGGCGGGCAAGTGATCTCGACCTTGGATGTTGGGTGGGCCACGACTAGTGTCTTTGGAGGGGGCAGCCTGCGACCGGAAGGAGAGGAGGAGGAGGAGGAGGCGTTGGTGGTAGAAGAAGAAGAACCAATAGTAGCACGAGCCGAGTTCTGGGAGTTGAATGAGAGGTCGGAGGAGCTGGAGCTGCGTCGGGGCAGCTGGAGGCGTGGCAGGTATCGTCTGGCGGGCGGCTGGGAGGGACCCTGGGACGAGGACGAGGTAGGGCGGGCGATCTTGGTAGCCCTGCCTCGGGGGGGCTCAGCGTTGCGGTCCATTTGTGTTGTGTGGCAGTGGCCGAGCAGGAGCGCAGCCGGGAGCGTGGAAAACGAGTGTGCAGGCGGTGTCAAAAATCAAAGGGGAGTCCAAGGGATTCTCGGGGGCTTGATCGTTGGATGAGAGATATAGGTCTGCAGGAATGGGTGGTGGTAGGGCGGGCGAATAATTCTCATGGCGCAGGCTGATCGGAGCGGCTGGGAAGGCTGGAAGAAAAGCCGGTAGTTACTCCGTACAGCGTACAGCAGAGGGGGGGGAGCAGCGGCGGCAGAGAGGAGCAAACGGCCATGCACGAGCGGTGAAAAAGTGAGGAGTAAGTGGTATATAAACAAACGGACACGTGAGGTACATATACGAGATCAACTATATGCAGGAGTTGAGGCTGGCGCGGCTAAGAGCACTGATTGGGTTTGTCGCAGCCGTTTTGGCAGGTCGTCCTGCGGACAGGACCCAGACAACCCACACCTGTTGTCTTTTCTTATTGCCACGAGGTATCCGGGACATAGCTCCAATGAAGCTGCGACCTGGGATCCCGTGAGGCCTGAGGTCCACCTTGGGCAGCAATACACAGGGGCTGGCCGGTGGCGAAGTGGCCTCTTTTGGCGACACGCCCCGGTCTGCGACGACCTCGTCCTGTCTCCTCTGTCTCCTTCACTGGCTGGACGGGCCCTCTCGGCCGTGTCAGTGGACCGCTGCGGCGCTCGACAGATATGTGGCAGGCCTTGTTGGGCACGCAACGCACACAACTGGAGCGTGAGTCACAGGAGCGTCCCACCGATGCCCACAGGCGCCCACAGGCATCCACAGGCACCCACAGATGTCCACAGATGCCCACAGGCACCCAGACATCCAGACACCCACAAGTCACCCACCGTCGCAATATGGAAGCGTCGAGGCTGTCTCCATCGGCCGGTCGACGGCCAGGGTCAACAGGCCAGCAAGCCCTGTTTGGCTCTGCTGGCCGGCCACAGGTCGGCAGCAGGCCTCCCGAGTACACCTGGCAGCCGTTGCCTACCACTGGATACCCGATGCACACTTGCATATTCCACCGCTTTTCCGCTTACGACGCCTTGGCGCAAAGTGCACAAGAGAGAGGCAGAGGCAAAGGCAGAAGCAAAATGTGAGGCTCTGGCGGCGGGAGGTGTGTCTCTCTGGCCGGTGGTGTGAGCGGAGGATGCGTGCTGTCCCTTGACTGGCTCGGCTGCGTTTGGCAGCCACGGCTGTCACACCTGTCGCAGCCAAGGCGTCTGTCAGTGGCCAAACGATGGATGCCTTGCGAGAGAGCAAATCGGAGCCCAAAGGCCAGACGAAAGGATCGGAAGGGAACAAAATAGCTCCGGCGCTACTGCGAAACGAGCGCGTTTTGTGGGGAACCCCGCCTCCGCACAGGTGTGGATCTTCTGATGATGACTAAGCTGCCGATCTGGCGTGCTGACTACTCCTTTCTCGTCTCGGCTAACAATCGCTTGACCTCGGGTTCGTCCACGGCTGGCGGATTCTGGCAGAGCCGAGCAGCCTGTCTTTATAGCGGGTGCTGATCCGCGACGACAAACTCCCCTTCTGCCCTCGTATCGCACGACCGCGCCAAAACAGATCATTTCCCTCACCATGCTGCGGAGAGCTGTTGCATTGCAGGCGGGCATCTCTCGGGCCACAGCGGCGATCGTGCCGCGCAGTCTTGTCTCTGTCCCTGGCTCTGTCCCTGGCTCTGTCCTTGTCTCTGTCCCTGTCCCTGTCCCTGTCTTTTCCTCTATCCGTGCTGCACGGAGCCTGTCGACTACGACCATGGCTCCAGCACCCCTCTCGGCCGTCGATCCGCCCCTGACGTCCACCGCGCCCGCCGACGCGTTCCAGCTCCTGCCCGAGTCGGCCAAGACCGGCGCTGCAGAAGACGCGCTCTACGCGCAGCAGCTCCGCGACGTGGAGTCCTGGTGGGCCTCGCCGCGCTATGCCGGCATCCACCGGCCCTACACCGCTGCCGACGTCGTCTCCAAGCGCGGCTCGCAGATGCAGACATACCCCAGCTCGGCCATGGCCCGCAAACTCTGGAATCTCATCCGCCACCGCGAATCCAGGGGCGAGCCCATCCACACCTGTGCGTCTTCCCTTTTTTCCGTGTGCGAGCACCTCCGGAGGACGACGGAGTCGACAGAGTACGGAGTACAGAGTACGGAGTACAGAGTACGGAGTACGGAGCACTCCGTCTTGCGACTTGCGTCTTGTCTCCTCCTCTCCTGCGTCTTGTCTCCTCTCCTGCATCTTGTCTCCTCCTCTGCGTCTTTCTCCTCCTCCCCTCTCCTCCCCTCCTCCCCCCTACTGACCGTCTAGTGGGCGCCATCGACCCCGTCCAGATGACTCAGCAGGCCCCCCACCAGGAGGTCCTCTACCTCTCCGGCTGGGCCTGCTCGTCCACCCTCACCACCACCAACGAGGTCTCGCCAGACTTTGGCGACTACCCCTACAACACCGTGCCCAACCAGGTCCAGCGCATGGCCAAGGCCCAGAGCATGCACGACCGCAAACAATGGGATGCCCGCCGCAAGATGTCCGCCGACGAGCGCGCACGCACGCCCTACGTCGACTACCTGCGGCCCATTGTGGCCGACGGCGACACCGGCCACGGCGGCCTGTCGGCCGTGCTCAAGCTGGCCAAGCTGTTTGCCGAAAACGGCGCCGCCGCCGTCCACTTTGAGGACCAGCTGCACGGGGGCAAGAAGTGCGGCCACCTGGCCGGCAAGGTCCTCGTACCCACGGGCGAACACATCAACCGTCTCGTGGCCGCACGCTTCCAGTGGGACGTCATGGGCACCGAGAATCTCGTGCTCGCCCGTACCGACTCCGAGTCCGGCAAGCTCATCAGCTCCGCCATCGACGTGCGCGACCACGAGTTCATCCTCGGCGTCACCGACCCTTCCATACGCCCCCTGGCCGAGACCCTGCAGGCCATGGAGGCCCAGGGCGTGTCGGGCCCGGACATGGACGTGTTCGAGGCCGACTGGGTCCGCGGCACGAAGCTCGTCACCTTTGACGAGGCCGCCACCGCCCACCTGGGCGCCGTCGCCGCCGACAACGTCGCCGCCTACACGTCTGCCGTCGCCGCCAACCGCAACATGGGCATCAGCGAGCGCCGCGCCCTCGCCAACGGTCTCGCCCCGCCCGGCCAGCCCGTCTTCTTCGACTGGGACGCGCCCCGCACCCGCGAGGGCTTCTACCACTTCCGCGCCGGCATGGAAGCCGCCACCAAGCGCGCCCTCGCCTTCGGCCCCTATGCCGACCTGCTGTGGGTCGAGACGGGCGACCCGTCGGTGGCGGTGGCCACAAAGCTCGGCCGCGCCGTCCGCACCGCCTTCCCCGGCAAGGGCCTCGTCTACAACCTGTCGCCGTCCTTCAACTGGATGGCCCACGGCTTCGACGAGGCCTCCCTGCGCTCCTTCATCTGGGACATTGCCCGCGAGGGCTTCGTGCTGCAGCTCGTCTCGCTCGCCGGCCTGCACACGACGGCCACGGCCACCTGCGACCTCGCCCGCAACTTTCAAAAGGACGGCATGCTGGCCTATGTCAACCTCGTGCAGCGCCCCGAGAAGGAGCTCGGCTGCGATGTGCTGACGCACCAGAAATGGAGCGGCGCCAGCTACATGGACGGCATCCTGGGCGCCATCCAGAGCGGCAGCTCCAGCAGCAAGAGCATGGGCGCCGGCAGCACCGAGTCCCAGTTCGACTGAGTGAGGCCGAACACCCGTGTCACGTGACCGTGGGGAGCGTCGTAGCTGTGACGTAATACCAGAGTCATCCGAGGACGAGCGATTTCTCGGTCACCTGATTGGATGGGAGACTAAGCCTCAGGGCACGGAAAATTTGGCGTCTCCGAGTTCGGCTCAGCCCGGCTCATTGCCAAATCACGAGATGGACGGCACCTAACTCCGGACATGGTCCGGCCAGTGGGCTGCAGGAACTTGAGGAACTTACAGCTCCTTCGGCATACGCCCGAAGACACCAAAAGTCTCGTTAGCAAAAAGGAAAAATTCGTAACCTGTTTGTTGCGTGGGTGCTGTGTGCTGTGTGTGTGCATGCTCATGCTCATGCTCATGCTCGTACGTGCAGTCCTGCCTGCAGCTTCGTCCATGTGCAGACGTTGATCCGTAGTCCGTACTCTTAAAAAAAGGGACAAGGCAGTTTGCCATGGTGGGAGTATCCGGTTTTTACTGGCCCGCATGGACTTCTTTTTTTCTTCTTTTTTTTCTTTTTTCTTTTTTTTCTTTTTTCTTTCTTTTTTTTTAATTTTTTCTAATTTTTCATGCGGGGTTGCACTTGCATTCTATTGGCCGAGGCTATGGCGCAGGTTGCCAAATCCCGGTAAAAAAAATTCTGATTGACCAATAATGAGTCACGACCGACAATACATCCCAGGCACAAAAACCCCTCCATAAAAATTGCCCACCGCCTTCGAGTCACCCTCCTCACCCTCTACCTCAACCACGACCATTGAACGCCCTGCCAGACGAACAACCGTTTTTCTGCTCTTCTATATAAACGCGCCACACCAGACCACCGTCTCCTCTCTCTCCAACCACCACAATCGCAACCATGGCTCCTTCCGCAGACCCCACGGTTCGTCTCCCCCCCTCCACCACATCAGCCTGCCTGTGACGAGGCATTGCCTGTTCTGTGCCCGTCGCCAGACGCTAACTTCTCGTACAGCAGGACGCCAGCCTGCCCGGCACCAACCAGGCTCATGCCCGCTCTTCCAACGCCGGCAATCCGTACCAGCCGGTGGGCGACTTCCTCTCGAACGTCTCTCGTTTCAAGATCATCGAGTCGACCCTGCGCGAGGGCGAGCAGTTTGCCAATGCCTTCTTTGATACCGGTATGTTCTCTGCTCTCTATGACGTACGCGTATGCCGGAACAGCGCTGACCGCAAACAGAGACCAAGATCAAGATGTATGTCGGCAAGCGGTTGACTCTGGTGATATGACTCACTGACACGTGTTTCTGGATAGTGCCAAGGCATTGGACGACTTCGGCGTCGACTACATCGAGCTGACGTCTCCTGCCGCTTCGGAGCAGTCCCGGCTGGACTGCGAGGCCATCTGCAAGCTCGGCCTCAAGTCCAAGATCCTGACCCACGTCCGGTGCACCATGGAAGATGCGCGCATTGCTGTCGAGACCGGCGTCGACGGCCTGTAAGTGTGCCCTCCCCGTCTTCTTGGACGACAAGCCATCTGACCGCACAGTGACGTCGTTATTGGCACGTCCCACTTCCTGCGGGAGTTCTCCCACGGCAAGGACATGGCCTACATCACCAAGAGCGCCATTGAGGTGATCAACTTTATCAAGTCCAAAGGCCTCGAGGTCCGCTTCTCGTCCGAGGACTCCTTCCGCTCCGACCTCGTCGACCTTCTCTCGCTCTACCGCACCGTCGACAAGGTCGGCGTCAACCGTGTCGGCATTGCGGACACCGTCGGGTGCGCCACGCCCCGCCAGGTCTACGAGCTCGTCCGGACCCTCCGGGGTGTCGTCTGTATGTTTTAGAGAGAAAGCTTTTAGCCTCTTCTTCCCTAGCCGCTTGTCGATCATCACGTGCTGACCTTCCACTTCCAGCCTGCGACATCGAGTGCCACATGCACAACGACACCGGCTGCGCCATCTCCAACGCCTTCTGTGCCCTCGAGGCCGGTGCCACACACGTTGACGTGTCGGTGCTCGGCATCGGCGAGCGGAACGGCATCACCGTACGTGACTCTTGATGAGACGTTCCAAACAAAGCTAACAGGCAATGCAGCCTCTGGGTGGATTCCTCGCGCGCATGATCGTCTCGGACCGCGAGTACGTCACGGGCAAGTACAAGCTGCACAAGCTCAAGGAGCTCGAGGACATGGTCGCCGAGGCCGTGCAGGTCAACACGCCCTTCAACAACTACATTACCGGATTCTGTGCCTTTACCCACAAGGCCGGCATCCACGCCAAGGCCATCCTCAACAACCCCAGCACCTACGAGATCATTGATCCCGCAGATTTCGGCATGACCCGCTACGTTCACTTTGCTTCCCGTCTGACCGGCTGGAATGCCGTCAAGACCCGTGTTGGCCAGCTGGGTCTGTCCATGACCGACGACCAGATCAAGCTTGTGTATGTACCACCTCTTGCGTCTATGTGTTATGTGTTGTATTTTGCATCTAACATCCCGCAGCACGAGCAAGATCAAGGCCCTGGCAGATGTACGCCCCATTGCCATTGATGATGCCGACTCCATCATCCGGAGCTTCCACATCAGCCTAGAGAACAAGACCGCAGAGCCGGCACAAGCGGAATAAATCCTTCCGTCAAGATGTCAGCCAGGGAGTTTATGGTCCATTTTTTGAGACATTTAACGGCGTCTGGGGAACATTGAGCAAACAAAAAAGAAACTGGTCGTGCATTGGGGAGACATCTTTCCTTTTCCGTTGTTTTTCTGTTTTTATGTTATTTTTCACAAGTTTTATTCTCTCTGTTTGGCATCACTCAATTGAAAGTCATGGGCTCTCTGTCTTAAATTTCCTTGATTTGTGTACAGTAAGCAGTATCGCCTGGAAGAATGAGTTGCTTGGCTTGCGTGCAGTTGGAAATGTACAAAGAAGCTTTGTTTTCCGAGTCGCAGTGTCTTGGACGGACGAGACATGCATATAACTGAGGCAACCAATGACCACGGCCCAACGCGGCTATAATTCCGGTCCGGTTGGATCAGCAACGTCGGATACGAGTTCGGCGCGGCTAAGCATCGAAGAATGGTGGAATACGAGGAATGCACGCGAACTTCGGTGTCACAGGCCATTTAGAAGGAGCGCCTGTTGGTTCGTGTTGGAGAGATGTTCAGCTTCGGTTTGCAGGAGAGACAGCGCGATCTCTCGGCGGCATGATCGCCGCCGATCCTGGAGAAGGAGCTATTTCAACAACTCCGCCGTCCGGTACTTGAGAGCCGCCTGGGTGGTCGGGCAGAGCTGGAGAGACGAGAGCAAGCAGCCCAAACAAACAAACAACAAGGAGCCGCAACCAACACGGGTCCACTTGGGCGGAAGCACTACAGAAGTCACCAGGGCGCAGCCCTCCAGTTCACTGGTTGCCGAGGCAGTGTTGTGCATATGTGGCGGGTTTGGCCTTCGCCGGACAAATTTTTTAGGCCTGTGGATGAAGACTGGAGGGCGCTTGCTCACGGGGCGTGCATTAGCGTCCCATAAGCAGAAAGAAAGATGAAAGAAAAAAGCAAAAAAGACGTGGTGGACAACTCCGTAGTCCGTAGTCCGTACTTTGTGCTAGCAGGGTTGTGCCAACGGGAGATACAAGGTGCGATGGGACGAGAGGGTGCGGACGCGTGTGAGTGTGTGAGCTGTGCAACCAACCGACCGGTCGGTCGGGGCGGCGAGAGGGATGATGTCAAGTGTCAGCAGCAGCGTTCGGAAATCTGCAGGAAATCTTCGACACATGTTCTAGTTCGATGACTAATGCTATACGAGCCGACAACATCTGCGCAGTTGTTGCATCCGGCTTCAGCTACAAAGGAATTCAGCCACACAAGCCATAGTGACCCTGTTGGTCAGGCGACTGTGTGGATGTGCATGCCAGTCGGGAAGAGGAATCCAGAAAAAGAAAAAAAGTACTGCGGGCGAAAAATAGTATTATTAAAAAAGGAAAAAAAAAGAACAAAAAAAAAACCAAGACACACCCCAGTTGCTGGGGTGGCAAGAAGGTGTTCGGGCGAGCCGGTTTGAACGCTACCTACGGACTACGGAGCAACCGCCAGAAGATCCAGTGACAATTAACGCCCAGAGCAAAACATGTACTGTGTATATGTGCATTGTGCTATTACTTTCAGTGAGCAGGGGACGGCTGTTACCGTTACACTGGCAGATACGATGGTAGTATGGGAGAGAAATAGGAAATAAAGGAGAAGCACGCGAAGAAGGAGGGAAAGGGGACAAAGGAGACAAAAGAGGACAGCGAGGCAGAAGGCTGTTCAGATGTTGGGATGGCCGAAACATCGCTTCAGCTGCCATGCCTTCTATCCCATGCATGGCAACCCCCTTACGAGGTCTCTTACAACTGGGGCCAGCTGAGAACCTAGTCCCGGATCGGCTGTATATCCCCGGTTCCGTTTTTTTTCTTTCTTTGTATCCTATCCGCCTTCCCATTGGCCAATAAAAAGAGTCACTGAAAAGAAAGGGGGGAGGGGTGAAGAAGAACTCACAGAGAGTCAGACGGCCATGCACCGTGTCTTTTACTGTATCCAGCCGTCCTGTTCCCGTGCAAGTCCGCGTAGACGTATCCGCAGACATACACCCCCCCCTTCTTGGTGCTATGGAGAACCGGAGTGCTCAACGCGCGCCGCCCTTTGCAAAATGGACCCCGGATTGCGTAAAGATCTCCTGCCGTGCCCGCTAATAATCGCGATGCTCCGCTTGTCTTTTTGCCTGCTGGGTCCTTTTTTCTTATTCATCCCTGGCGCATTGGTGAGGCCCCTAGCTTATTAGTCCTCAGCGAGCCGGGGGCCGTCGTGGTGTCTACATCCGTCGAGCTCATCTTAGCTGCTTCCTTTACAACTCTGCCTGCCTATATATTGTCTTGTGCCTCCCCCCCTCGTCTCACTCTCGCTCCTGGTGGTCTGGCAGACACGTCTCCTCTGGTCCTTCTTCCCCTTCTTCTTTTTTTTTTCTTTTTTCTTCTTTTCTTCTTCTTATAATCGCCTTTTGTCTCCTCCTCCCCCCCTTCCCCATATCCAAGATGTCGGGCAACACTTTTGCCTCGCGGCTGCCGCAAGGCCTCAAGAACCACTTCGTGGCCGGCATGGGCGAGTTTATTGGCACCTTCTGCTTCATCTTCTTCTGCCTGGGCGGCACCTCTGCCGTCAACACGTCCGGCAACCAGTCCTCCGACTTCATTCTTGCCTCAGACCCGTCTCAGCTGCTGTATATCTGCATCTGCTTCGGCTTCTCGCTGGCCGTCTCCGTCTGGCTCTTCTTCCGTGTCTCGGGTGGTCAGTTCAACCCCGCCGTCACCCTGGCTCTCGTCCTCGTCGGCGCCGTCGGCCCCGTTCGCGGCGTCGTCAACTTCCTGGCCCAGATCCTGGCCGCCATGTCCGCCTGCGCCATCCTCTCCGTGCTCTTCCCGGGCCCGCTGCAAGCGACTACCACCCTGCGGTCCGACGTCAACGTTGCCCAAGGTCTCTTCATCGAGATGTTCGCCACCTCCATCCTCGTCCTCGCTGTCCTCATGATGGCCGTCGAGAAGCACCGGGCCACTCCCATGGCTCCCCTGTGCATTGGCCTCGCCCTCTTCGTGGCTGAGCTTACGTGAGTTTGTCTTTGTGCTTTGTGTTGTGCCTGTACCACTTACACCTGCTGACCTCGTACAGGAGCATTCCCTTCACCGGTGGCAGCGTCAACCCGGCCCGTTCGTTCGGTCCTTGCGTGGCCACGCGCACCTTCACCCACTACCACTGGATCTACTGGATTGGCCCCTTCCTGGGTGCTCTGCTGGCCACGGCCGTGTACAAGACCCTCAAGGTCCTCGAGTACGAGACCGCCAACCCCGGCCAGGACGACGACGGCATCCGCGAGCTGCTTTCTTCGTCTACCCTGCCCAGCAGCAACTCTTCCAACCAGCACAGCCTTGGCGGCCGCAAGCTGAGCGGCGACACCCGGTTTGGCGAGAGCTACCGGAACGCCGGTCTGGCCGAGGCCGGCCAGATTGCTCAGTAAACGCAGTCACAGGGTTCTCAAAAAATCTCAAAAAAACCTTCATCACAGCCATGCAGCTTGCATGCAGCTTACCATATCCACAATCTACAGGGGTAGGGGACGCATAGTTGCGGCGCATTTGATCATAAGGGGGTCAAATTTCAAAAACCAATGGACAATACGACGTCACCAAAAAAAATATGCGCCAGGTCGTGGAATGCTTGCGATTTTCTTCATCCCCGCAGCGACATCATTCATTCGAGCATGTCATTTGTGTGTTTAAATTGCATGTCAGGCGGCGGACCGAACGGGGCATCACAGGCTACATATTCTACTCAGAAAGAGGACATTGCCCACGCAGTATAATATTTGTTTAGAGGAGCTCGAGTACACAGGCGATAATAATCCATTTTTTTTACATACCAAAACACATACCAATGTCTTACAGCGTATTTTTATGAGATTTTTATTTTGTATTTTGTATTTTGTATTTTTGTACTCCGTATTTTTATTTGTTTACTGCTTGTCTCGCACAGACTTCTCATGCCACGCGGCTCCACACCCCCTCATCGGCTGACGAGGACTGGCCACATGAAACGATACTAATCAGCCCACAAGGCGCTCGATCGATCTGCTTATTTGGCAGGGGGCATCCCTCGCCGGGTTCTAGGCTTCCAACACCTTTTTTTTTCAGTTTGTCCTTCCTACTTCCTATGTTGAGGACAGTTCGTGGTTGCTGTGCATGATTTGTACGTCACGGAGAAAGGGAGGAATATCTTGACTAGTTTTGCCTCCGCGGCTTCCATCGGAACCCGTTTCTGTCCGTTTCTGTCCGTAGACTGGCTCACCGTCTTTCGTATCCGGCGCCGCTTGGCTAGCACGAAAGCGAGACAATCCAGTTAAGCGCCGGTGGGGCCGCTTGCGAGCGAGTGGAGAGGAAGAACCCCATCTCAGATACCCGCCGGTGGAAAAGCTGCACGGAGTACTCCGTACGGAGTAGTTCCTGTGCGATGACTCTGAAGAATACGTGGACGAATGATTACGCAGCGGACGCGCAAAATCCCGAATGACGAACAGGAGACATGGAAGAAGGGATCCAGGGATATCGGGATATCGGGAGGAGGACAAGGTGCATCGTCAAACCGACGGCAGCTTCACATTGCGGCCACTCCACCAATATTCGGTGTGCCGTCTCCTGGCTCTTGCAGGTCTGGCCGTCCTTTGTTTGGCGATCAACAGGCAGGGTTACATTGGCCCGAGGGATCCGTGAAGGGCGCCAAGGGATGTCACCCTCTCGCGTGCTCTTTGATACGCGGAGATCACCAAGAGCGAATCCGACGGATGGAAGCGAGCAATGCTCGCACTGTCCCAGATATATACACAACCCGGTGCCAGTAGTAAGAAAAAATCACCAACGACAGGGGCAGGGGCTCTTCACTTTATTAATAGAATCGCTGGTGGCGATCTCGAAATTTTCCGGTTCCATCAAGGGCAAATTCTGCTCGAGAAGAAAGAATTGCGTTGTTCGTCACGTACTTGCTCTGCATGTTCATGATGGATGACTGGATTGCTGGGTTAGGGTAGAGTTTGATTGAATTGATTGAATTGATTGATTTGGATTGATTTGGATTGAATCGATGGATCTCACCGATCTCGAATCTCCAACTGTTGTACCCGTCCGAATATTCCCTCGCCATGCAAGTACTATATTCGTACGGTGGAGCTTATGGAGCACCAGCAAAAATTTTGACGTTGATTTGGAATCGACGCAAGTTGAATCGAAGTTGAAAAACAGGGAAAAGACAAGAAGATGGAATAAAAGACGCACAAAATCAAAAGCTTAAAATGCAAAAAAAGAGGGGTTCTCCGAGGATCGAACTCGGGACCTCTCGCACCCTAAGCGAGAATCATACCACTAGACCAAGAACCCTGGAAGGAGTTTGCCCTGCACTGGAAATGCAGCCATTTGTTCGCACGCGATGGGTGCCTCCACCCATCGTCGCCGGATGCCTTCCGGCGCTTGCATATTAGTAATACAAACTTTAAATCAAATCGCCCCTGCCTTTTCTGATACGCGGATGTCTTCCGGATAGCGTCACGTGCTCTTACACCATCGCCATAGAGTAATATTACCACTTCATTTCTTTTTTTTCTTCTCTCTTTTTTTTTGCTCTCTTATTTTCTTCATCGTCTCATCTTCTCTTCCCCCGAGTGTCGATTGCAGGCCGTACCGGCGCGCACAAGTGATTGCCTATGGCGGACGAAAAGATCCAGGAACTGCCGCTGTCGGCACCCGCAGTTGGGGGATCGACAAAACGCAGCTGGACACAACAGCTGCTCGACGAAGTGGATGTCACCTACACCTACTTCCACCTGCTCGCATGCTGCATCATCTCGGGCATATCCGACAGCGTCGCATTCAATGCCTCCGGCGTGTTCGTCAGCATGCACACCGGTAAGATACACCGCCAGAATCCAGACCTATTTTCTGTGGCCTTCTGACTCACGGCGCATTGCCTAGGCAACACGATTTTCCTGGCCCTGGGCGCCTCTCACCTGCCGCCTGGCTCGGCCGATCTGTGGCTCAAGGCGATCGTCTCCATTGCCTGCTTCCAGGCGGGCTGCTTCTGCTTCTCCAAGTTCCGCCACTTCGGCCCCAAGCGGAAATTGGTCTTGTTCGCCACCACTTTTCTGCAGGCCCTCATGATCATCGTTCCTGCAGCACTGGGCCAGTCTGAGGTGGTCCCCGGCTTCGGTGGCTCGCGTCTCGCCACGGCGGCCAAGACGGCCGAGGAAGAAGCCAGGGCCAACGCCGCCATCGTCCTGCTGCCCATCGGCCTGCTGGCCTTCCAGTTTGGCGGTCAGATCGTCATGAGCCGCGTGCTGGGGTTCAGCGAGATCCCGACCAACGTGCTTACGTCGCTCTATTGCGATCTGCTCTCGGATCCCAAGCTGTTCACTGCCGTGGGGGCCAACGGGAAGCGCAACCGGCGCATTTCAGCTGCAGTGCTCACCCTGATCGGCGGCATCGTCGGTGGGTGGCTGCAGCGCAGCGCAGGCGGCATGAGTGCGGCATTGTGGGTGTCGGCGTTTATCAAGCTCTGCATTGCCGTGTCGTGGCTGGTGTGGCCAAGCAGCATGAAGTCGGCCAAGTAGGGCTGAGACGGGCGGCGGTTGGTTAGACATATTAGACATACACCGTACACACAGTATATTAGAGTCCCGATTATGCGCTGCATCTGGATAGAATATAAAGGGGCGGAATTGGCAAATGGTGGCCAAACATAATCTATAAGAGATCTCATCTATAAATACATTAAAGAGTTGTTCTCTAGTCTGTTTGTATGAGGAAAAGAATCTGTATAAGCACTCGATCAAATCATCTTGGATCTAAAGACAGTTTGACGTCAGAGGCAGGATTCGTCTCAGGATGTGGAAATGGCGTTTTTGATGGACTCTGTTGATGCAGCAGTAATTCAAAAGAAAACAAATGTGAACTACTATATTGAGCAGAACTACTGTATAGGAATTACTGCCTTTGCAATAGATATCCAACTATAATACCATAACTAATAGACTCCTTATTGTCAACCACACTAGACATTGTAACCTTCACGAAACTCAACAATCCTGCCTAATCTCACATTTTCTCACATTTCTTTAAAAAGACCCTCTTCTGCTTCGAAGGTTACGGGAACACAGAATAAAACGTTTATTTGCTTTTTCTGATACCAGGGGTCGGGCTGTTCCGAAGGTAACGTAAGATTGCCGGACATTCGGCAAATAGACAATATCCTTCGATAATTCGCCACAATGAAACTTTAATGCTTCTTCCATCCCGTAACCACACCAGACACTTCTCTAACATGTCTACGGAGTACTCTGTAGATATATATTCCATCTGGTCAGAATAGACGTCTGCATCTCAAACTTCCCGGATCTTGAGAGTAAGAGACGAGATAATAGAGAGTCATTGTATCTTCCCAACACTCAAGATTGGCGTCCCAACCCAGAATGAATTGTTCCCTGACAAGACAACCTAGCATCCCAGGCACCATCCGCGAAGCCCCATCCGACTGCCCTCGATGACCGCCAATTCGCGTTCGGGTTTACGGTCAACGGCTTCAGCAGTACTTTTTGGCCGATTTTCCGATACGGCCTGCGTCCTGACCGCCCTCGCTCGCCTTGTTCAGCGATGCCTACTTGGCTGTGCCGATGCCCTAAATCAATCGCCTGACGTCAGCTCGGCCACCATATGTCTCGGAGCGGATGCCGTGTTCGACTAGAGGAGTGCATCGGTTGTAAAGTACATGGTGGCCGAGATCGACCAGGGCATATCTTTGATAGTCGGGCTAGAAAAGACGGACTTTCTGAGTATGATAACGTTTGTTGCTATCTGAGTGAAGCACTAGCAAAAGGGTTTACAAAGTGACGCCGAAGAAGGGCATCGACGGGATTCAGGAGGCATTGGATATTCTAAAAAGGGATCTCGGAAGGTTGTCGTCATCACAGTAGGTCAAGTTTATACTTATAGGTACACGGTACGTATAGTGTATTTTCATTATAGCAACCAAAAAGTACCTCAAACGTCTCATCCTTTCATCCCATTATACGTACTCGTGGACGCGGACTTGCACTAAATCAGATGAATATAAGGAGAGCCATGCCTTGGTTATGCCGTTCTATCCGGCCAGATCGTTTATAAGATGTCATATATGTGCTGTCACAACTCATTCGCCCTTGCTAGTCTATGAAACTACATGCAGAGCATCTCGTATACGGTTCCCCTTTTGGTATGCAAGCTCCGTTTTGCTGCATTGGAATGCTACACGGCAGATAAGAAAAGGGGAAAGCTTGGTCGCACCAGCAGTCAATAATGCGTCTGTGAATCTTGGCAACAGAGCATAAACGCCAAGACGCTATTTGCGAGGGGAGCCAATGGGGCCGACTGTTTTACAATACGCCTGTTCTTTGCCAAGGTGATGTTCATTCCATTCGTTTCGCTCTACTGCGTAAACAGCTATATACATGCAAAATACAAGATACAATATCTACTAGCACCACCATCCATAATTAAAGAACACGGAAGAAGAAGCCTACAAGAATTCTGCAGGGATGTACAGCGGCATGGAGTCCTCCCACAGCGAGTCGGTCAGCATGCGCTTGTTGGAGCCGTCGGCGTCCATGATCATGATCTGGCCATAGGGCTGGAAGGTGTCGTCGTAGAGGGCGCACTCGTCGCGGAAGCCGTACATGCCGCTGTTCCACATGATGCGGTTGTCGTAGGACCAGACGGCATGGGCGTCGTTGGAGAGGCTGTCGGTGACGCGGTTGAGCTCGGTGCCGTCGGGCTTGATGGTCATGACGTCGAAGCGGTCCTCGTACCAGCGGGCGCCGTACTCAGCGGTCCAGTTGACCTGGCGGGTGAAGACGATGAGCTCGCCGTTGGGGGACCAGCCGGGGGTGTTGTCCCAGCCGTCGGTCAGGTTGGTGGTGACGCCGGTGGTGAGGTCGAGGATGCGCAGGCCGAGGGGGGTGCCGTTGATCCAGTCCCAGAGGCGGTAGACGATCTTGGTGCCGTCGGGCGAGTAGGAGGGGAAGCCGGCGTTGGTGAGGCCGTCGACCTCGGTGATGTTGAAGAAGATGTCGCTGGTGTCGCTGTCGTCGGCGGTGGAGGTGTTGGCAATGTAGAGGGCGGCCGGGTTGATGTTGCGGTCAAAGAACCAGGTGCCGAGGCCGAAGGCGATCTGGGAGCCGTCGGGGGACCAGGTGGGCTGGAAGGCGCCGCCGAGGCCGGAGAGGACGTAGACCTGCTCGGTGGCGTTGCTGGGGGACCAGACGTCAAAGGGGTCAAAGACCTCGTCGAGGTCGGTGTAGGTGGGCGAGGAGGTGACGATGGTGGAGTTGCTGAGCTGCTTGGCGGTGATGGCCATGCGGCTGGTGGCGTTGTTGAACATGGGGAAGACGTCCATGAAGCGGTAGTCCCAGGCGCTGTCGAAGCTGAAGAGCTCCTTGCCGCCCTCGCGCTGGCCCCATTCAAAGACCTCGTAGACGACGCGGCTGCCGTCGGGCGACCAGCTGGGGTTGCGCAGGGAGGTCATGGCGAAGGCCTGGTGCGTCGCGTCGGGCGCCGTGTAGTTGATGCCCTCGTTGTCGCCGGCCTTGATGACATAGCCAATGTTGACGTTGTCGGCGCAGTCGCCGATCCAGTGGGCAAAGATCTTGACGCTGTCGCTGTCGGTGTAGGTCACGACGTCCTCGCCGGTGGCGACGTCGACGCTCTCGATCTGCGAGGAGACGGCCTCGACCTGGGACGCGGTGCCGTGGGCGGCATAGGTGTCTTCGGTGGTGAAGATGGTGTAGAGCAGGCGCGTGCCGTCGGGCGACCAGATGGGGTGGCCGAGCGAGTAGCCCTCGACGCCGCGGACGAGGCGGAAGTCGCTGCCGTTGGGCCGGATGACGTACAGAGACAGCGTCTGCGTGTGCTCCCAGCCGGTGCCGTCGCTGTGGCCGGTCCAGTCGGTGTTGCGGTCCGAGCTAAAGGCCAGCCACTCGCCGTCGGGCGACCAGGCCGGCCGGAAGTAGCCCTGGGGACTGGCCGGGGCGCCCCGCGTGCTGGGCGTGTCCGTGAGGTTGAAGGTGACGTTGGTGGCCAGGTCGCGCACCCACACGTTGGACGTGTAGTTGCCGTACGTCGACACGTAGGCCAGCTTGGTGCCGTCGGGCGACAGCACGCCGACGTCCTCGACCGAGTCGGTCTGCACAAGCGTCTCGAGGCCGCTGCCGTCGGTCCGGACCCGGTACAGATCGGCCTGGCCGTCGGCTCGACGCTCGCTGGTGAAGACGATCCACTCGCCGTCGGGAGACCAGGAGGCGTGGAAATCAAAGGGCGCCGACTGGTTGCCCATGAGGGCCGTGGCATTGCTGCCGTCGGCGTTGGCAATGTACAGCTGCGAGGCTGTGGGGCCAATGCGGTTCATGTAGAAGATGCCATCCGTGCCGTTGCGGCGGCGGAGATCTTTGGCCTTGGGGGCAGGCGAGGACACCGGCGCCTCCGCAGCCGCCTCAGCGGCCACAGAACGTCGATGTTGCTCGGCATAGGGACAGGCAGCCTTGGCAGAGCCGGCGGCTAGGCCGAGTAGGGCTATGATAGACGTAAAATGCATGAGAACGAGAGTAAGAAGGGAAGAAGAGGAAGAGGAAGAGGAAGAGGAGAAGGAGAGAAGGACAAGGACAAGCCAGTACAGATGAAAACAACCACTAAACTAGCTTCGAGGGGAAGAAGGGCTTAATATATTTAAGCTTTTGGATTTGCTTCTGCCATGGCCTTTGGTCTGGCATAGAATCCGCTTCTCAGTAATAGCTTCAGCATGATTTGTTCCAAAAAAGGCTTGCACGGTATTGCCAAAAAAAGACGCGTCCTCGTCCGTCTTGGCAGGCGTGCCGTTGTCCGGCTTGGCATACGACGGCATACGGGGGGAAGAAAAGAGGACTCATCACCGAAGGTCCAGCGTGTCGATCAACAGTGCGAGCTGCCTACTTTGGCCAAGGTGAAGCGGCGTTTTGCCTTGGTCTCGCTTAGGCTCACGCACAGTCTTTTCGAGGAAACAGACCTACCAATGGCCAGGGTCTGCGTGCAGCGTACGGAGTATAGCTACATCCACTTTTTTGGGTCGAGGTACTCGGACTTGTTGACCAGCCAGAGCTGGAAGAGGTATTTCTTGCTTGGATTCAAACGACTACGACGCAATACAGGATAGCATGGGACCCACTCTAGACGGCAGTGCAACATCCCCCCGTCCATAGAACATGCATGCAACCCCCTGGCAGAGAAGAGGAGGGGGAGCCATCTGGCGGGAACGCCCCGAATCTGACGCGGCCCCAGATGAGCAAAAAAGGAAATCTCATTCGTGCAACGGAGGACGAGTAGCTTTCTGTGAAACGGCGGTCTCCACCGTGTCAAAGCGGCACTGTATGTAGTATAAAAACAAGCAAGAGCCCCATTATTATACGAGTGTGGAGTCGGAGTTGAACGGAGTACCACGGAATGATAATCGTCTGAATACGACGGAATAGGTAGTTCGAGGGAATAGTTACGGAGAATACTCGTAGGTCGTTCAACGGAATCGTACGGAGTAATCACTAACACTCTGTAAGTACTCGCCTCGCGGTTATCACTCATGACGAAAGGCAAACAGTCAGACCTAACAAGCTTTTAGGCCTCACTGCTAAACTTTAGTACCTGCCATAGGGGCTCCGTACTCTGTACTCCGTACTCCGTACACTCCGTCTTCATGAGCCGGGGCCAAGTCTTTAGCGCTTTTAGCGCCTGCTTGTTCCCTATGCCGAACTGCCGGACATTGAACCCCCAACCAGGCAAGGCTTGGCAAGGGGTAGATTTGTTTAAATTTGTCATTATTGGTCGTTTCACGCAAGGGACCCTCCTAAAAGAGACGTCTCAGGCCGGCGGCGGTGCCGGCTTCTCGACCAGCACCCATTCGTCCCCTGTCACATGCTGGGACTCTTGCTCCTTGGGGTTATGTACCGGATATTTGCGGATGTTCTCCAGGGCCCAGCGTGTTTCTGCATCCAAGACCGGCGGTGTCCGCCCAGCTCCGTCGAGCTGGGGCAGTCCGGCGAGCGTAAAGAGGTAGTTGAGGAACACGCCCGCCTCGCCCGACTCCCATGTCACGTCATGGAACTTGGTGCCGTCTTTCCCGCACCGCTGCGCACGCTCCTGTTCCCAGCGCTGCTGCTGTGCCTCAGGAGGCAGCTTGGCGCGGCCCGCCCACACCCGTGCAATGGCGATGCCCTGGTATTCAAACGACCGGAACGTGAGCGTGCGCGGAAGCCCAATGATGGCCAGCGTCGGATAGTCGCGCACAAACGTGTGCTGGAAGTTGCCGATCATCCGGTTCGCCGCATAGTCAAACAGGGCTCGCCCGTTGGCCTGCGCATTCCAGAAGGGCAGCGACAGCTTGTACCCTGTCGCGTACACGATGCGGTCCACCTCGTCGCGGGCCAGCGTCGTCCCGTCCGCAAAGAGGATCGTGCCTGCGGACGTGTATCTGGAGATCACCGGCTTCCACGTGATGCCTGCAGGCGCCGCGTCGCCGTCCCAGGGCGAGCGCGAGCGACGCGATTGGTATACCGGACCGCGGACGAGGCCTGAGCGCGCCAGCTGATCTGTCACGTCGTGGCCCGAGGCCGAGTTGCCAATGACCAGCACGCGCTGCCCAGCAAATGTCTTGGGCGTCCGGTAGCTCTTGGAGTGCTGCACACGGCCCGGGAACGCGGCCATGTACGCTGCCAAGCCGGGCACAAAAGGGATCTACTGAGCATTAGAGTGATCGACAGCCGAGTCAGTACGTATGGAGTATGGAGTACGGAGTACGAGTACGGGGCAGTACTCCATACCGTGTGCGTACAAAAGGAACTGAGTAATGGCCGTTGGCCAGAATGACTGCGTCAAACTCTTCTTGCCACCACTCGTCCACCTGACGGGCTGTGTCGTGTTGGCGCAGCGTCAGCCTCCAGCGGCCGCGGCTCGTCAGACGCGTCATGTCTTCGACCGTCGTGTTCAGCACCAGGTGATTGTCCAGCTCGTGGGTCGAGATATACTGCCGGATGTAGTTCTTGGGGACCCAGTGGGGCACAAACGGACCGTACGGAAACCGGAGATCCGAAAACGACATGGCAATCTCGGGAACATTCGTTCTGCATCCTTGTCAGTACGGAATACATACGGAACCTCCGCACAAGTACGGAGTATGAAGCAGTACTTCGTGTGTGCTTACGTAAGCTCGTCGTAGATGGGCGTCTGGGCATAGCGTTCCTGCGTCACTGGCTCCGTCGTCGCCGGCAGCGCCGGCGGGATGGCCAGCGGCCTGTCGAGCTCAGGCGGCAGAGCCCCCGGGACGAGATCCAGGCTAGAAGGCACGGCGTCGTAAATCCTGTATTGTCAGACTGTCGATCTCTGCAAGGGGGAGAGTCTGTTTCACCGACCATGTGCCCCCGGGTTCTTCCCGTCTCTCAAACACCTTTATGACAGAGAAGTGTTTCTCTGCTGCCAAGGCCGTCACCGCCGCCGCGCCTAGACCGACACGTCAACATGGTACAGCCCAGGGCAGATCAGCGGCACTTACCGCCAGCACCTGCGCCCACAATAGCAACCGACTGGATGGATGGCATCTCGATGTTTCATGGAGAAACCGGGCCGAATATACACAGCAGCTGAATCCAAGACTAACAGGAGCGAGCCAAGATTAAACAGAAACGATCCAGAAACGATCCAGAAAATCCAGAACTGATCCAAATGAAACTGAACACAAAATGAAGAGTCCCAGTTTAAACAGGAGATCTCTTAAACAGAACTCTTCAATGTCTTCTAAAATCAGTCGATGATTCTATGCGGGGCCTTCTTTCGTCAACGCTGTCGCGTTTTCGCCATTCTCTCGGATGACGTGCTGCACACAACAAACATCTCATTGGCTCAGCATCTTGATTTATTTACAATGCAGTCGACAACCATCACTTTCCCACCCACGTCAGCGCCGCGATCACCAGTGCATGGACGCCCGTCGTCAACGTCGGCTGCAGGGCCGGTCCGTAAAACGGGCTGTGGTTGATGGGCAGCGAAGTCTTGCCCTGCATGGCGTCTTCATAGGTCTTCTTGTCCTGTCCGCCAAAGAACCAGAAGCAGTACGGCTTGTCGACGGCCGTCGCCAGCCGCGAGACGTCCTCGCTGCCCGCCATGAACTCCATGTCCGGGTCGTGGTTGGCGCCGAAGTGGGCCGTGAACGACTTGTTGATGGCTGCCGTGGCCTCGTCGCTGTTGATCGTCAGCGGAAACGCGCTGATGGTCTCGATCAGCGGGTCGCGCGGGCAGTGGCCGGCCAGGCACTCGGCCTCGATGATGCGCTTGACGCTCTCGAGGATGCGGGCCCGCCAGTGCACGCTGGACGAGCGGATGTTGAGCTTGAGCGTGGCCTCGTCGGGGATGACGTTCTCGGCGCTGCCCGCGTGAAAGGAGCCGACCGTGACGACGGCGTTCTCGGTGGACGGGATCTCCCGCGAGACAATCGTCTGCAGCCGCACGACCACGTGGCTGGCAATGACCACCGGGTCGATGGCAAACTGCGGCGTCGACCCGTGCGCGCCCCGGCCAAAGATCTTGACCAGGTAGCTGTCGCCCGCCGCCATGACGGGGCCCTTGCGCACCCGCATCGTGCCCGTCAGAAACGGGTCCACGTGCTGCCCCAGCACGACGTCCGGGATCGGGCACGCGTGCCGCTGCGGATCGTACAGCCCGTCACGCACCATGTTCTGGGCGCCCAGGGCGCACTCCTCGGCCGGCTGGAAGAGGAAGACGATGGTGCCCGCCCAGGCCGACCGGGCCGCGATCAGCGTCTCCGCCGCCGCCAGCAGCGCCGTGAAGTGCATGTCGTGGCCGCAGGCGTGCATTACCGGCTTCACGACGCCGTGGACGTCGGGCATCGTCTTGGTGCTCGCATACGGCAGGCCCGTCTTCTCGCGCACCGGCAGGGCGTCGATGTCGGCCCGCAGCAGCACCGTCGGGCCCGCGCCGTTCTTGTAGATGGCAATCAGGCCATGGCCGCCAATGTCGGTGCGGATGTCCAGGTCAGGCGAGATCTCCCGCAGCCGCTTCGTGATCAGGGCCGCTGTCTCTTTTTCCTGCGTCGACAGCTCGCCGTTCTGGTGCGCGAATTTGTAAAACTCCTCGTACGGCCCCAGGTCCGGGCAGTACTTGTGGAGAATCGGGGCAAACGAAGACATGATGAAAGAGTCTGTGGCGACGGGGGAAGAAGCGTCAAGGGGAAGAGAGTTGGTGAGAATGCGCGGTATAAGACGGAAACGGCGGTGTCAAGTCATTGGTCCTCCGACTGGAGCATGACGACGTGCCTAGCTGAAATAAGCAATGTCAGAACGGTAAGATTAGGCAGCCACGGATGTTGGCTTCCATCATGGACTTTCTGCATCCAAGCTTTGTACGCGATAGTGCCTCTTTTGCATGAGAGTCTCTTGCATGAATGCTTTGGCGATGGTCCTATAACCCTGGTAGGAACGCGTAAAGCCTGTCCACGTGCCACCGTCCGTCGCTAACTCGGCAACGCCTCCTGATCCCAGGACGTCCAATGCGACGCCATGATGTTTGTACTTTGTGCACTGTGTATGATTCTGTGCCGTGTGAACGGCATGTGGCACGTGACTTGCAGCATCTCCATGCACCCAGTATTCGCCCCCAACCGAAGCGAAGCGTTGCTTTGGAGACTTTTAAGGTTTCTGGAAACAACGGAAATGCCACGGAATTGACAGCCACGGCACTGTCGTTGACCACTATGCGGGGTCTTGTAAGACCTACTTAGCGAATAATCAAATGAGGAAAGTTGATGCAGTGCTCTTTCGAGTGATGGTGGAAAACAAGAAATGATAGCTCTGATAGCCTGCTGAAACGTGAATGTGTCGTAGCCGGCCATACGCCTCAACTTGGTATAGCACCAAAGTCGTCATCATCGTTATACAAATACTCAAGTATAAGAAAGTGCAGAGTAACATCACTACTGCCTTGCATACTCGGAAAGCCTGAGGCAAACATTCAGGCCTCGTTGAGAGTGGCACAAGTATATCCTTCAGGCTGCAGCCGAGTCTGCGGGCGGAGCATCAGGCTGGAGCTCGGCTGGAGCTCGGCTGGAAACTGCTTATTAATGACTGGGTTTGTGGAGATAATAACGGAAACAACTTGTGGGTTTCTGGGGTAAAGTACAGGGTACAATCTCCTCCGTTCTTGGCCTGGTAGACTTCTCAAACTCAACACAAGTGGTTGCTGGCAGACGGAGTACTTCTTCATGTCCCCGTAGTAACAAAAACCAGCTCGTGTTGTGAACGCCGGAGCCTATGCACCCGAAGAATGTGCTCGAACCTCTTCACGGGAACCTGCATCCGAACTTGCCGCCACCCCTGCAGTGACAACCTCGGCGGAAGGCACAGCGTTTCTTTTGGTAGATTTTGTTCTTGTTCATGAGATCTCTTGTTTAGAGACTCATTGTTTATAAGTATCCATGTGCTGATTTTGAGCAGGTCTTCTGAGAAATCCAAAACAAAGAATGCGTCACCGATGATGGAAAGGCGGAAGTGAAGATCTCGTCATCCGTGGGTGTCTCATCCGTTGAGCAGATCTTGTAAAGAAAGGGAAGTGCACGCGCAGACCGCCCATTGCAAAGACCTCGTTGAGTTGTGCATTCACAACCACGACAGATGAATGTATTTACAACAGCTTCTTACAATAGATCAGTCGACGTCGCACGCTGAGTGGCATTTCTGTCATTGTAATATACGAGTACGAGTACGAGACGGTGGACCCTGCTGAGTGTTGGTGTAAAAATGGGGAGATGGCGAATGGTATACGAGGATTCTGCGCACAAGCCAAGGGAGGTTGCAGTCTGGACTCGCCTATAATTTAGTGGGCCTCAGTCGCCTTGCTCGTGTTCCGTACATCGTGTGAGGTATCTGAATCGCACAGGTGATGTGAGTGCCCAACGGATGCCTGGCTCGTGTCATCTGACAGAATACGGTAGCAATTGGTATACCAGAACCTCGTATAAGCATAACTCCCGGCACATTTTCTGGGGATCTGCATCCCGGCCGTATCGGGTTCTTTTTTTAGCCAGGCTATGCTGCATATACGAGAAGGAAGCTCACACGATCTAGTCCTGGAAGCGTCCTACGCTCTATCATAGGGCCTTGGCCAGCGATGACAAACAATGCCACGGGGCACCAGGTACGGCTACGCCAGAAGTAAACAATCGAGTTGGGTATAAAAGACCAGCTTTCCGTCCTCTGTGACTACTTCTTATCCTCATCCTCATCAGACAACACTTCAATCACTTTACTCAATCGATCACTCATCGATCACTCATCAATCACTCAACCAATCACTCATCTCACTCAACCACTCAACTCCTCAACTCCTCAAAATGCGTTTCTCTTCTCTCCTCTTCGCCGCCGCCGCCAGCGCCGTCACCGTCTCCTACGACCAGGGCTACGATGACTCGACGCGCTCGCTGACGGCCGTCAGCTGCTCCGACGGCACCAACGGCCTCATCACCCGCTTCGGCTGGCAGACACAGGGCAACGTCGCCGTGTTCCCGTACATTGGCGGTGCAGAGGCCATTGCTGGCTGGAACTCGGCAAGCGTAAGACTCCCACGAAGATGGCACAGAATAACAGAATACTAACGGCAACAGTGCGGCACCTGCTGGCAGCTCGCTTACAACGGCCGCACCATCAACGTGCTGGCCATCGACCACGCTGCCAGCGGCTTCAACATCGCCCTCGAGGCCTTGAACGACCTGACCAACGGCCAGGGCGTCAGCCTGGGCCGTGTGGACGCCACCGCCACCCAGGTGGACGGCAGCCTTTGCGGCGTGTAAACGGATATTGGGATTCATGAGGATTGGAGTTTTTGTTTTTGTTTTTGCTTATGTTTATGTTTATTTTTTGCCTAGATCATGGCTTCTCGTTTGCTGCATGGGAAGTAAAGCTGGCATAGAGTAGAGGCCACGCTTCTTCTGTGGCATATTTCATAGGCCTTGGTTGGTCCAAATACAGATTCATTTTGACAGACGTGCTGCCTAAAATCATATTCTGCCTGATATAGTGAACGATGCATGTGGAGAAGAAGATCCTCAGGATCCTGTTTTAGATGTCGTCAGTTTCGAGGACAGTCTTGCATCCAAGTATTAAACGGATCTGGACATAGTCATCTTTTCACCAAACACGTGTAGTTACGTGTTTACTCCGTAGACACGATTGGCTACTGTCCAGACCGCCAAGTATACTTGAGTCATGCACCCATTTTAGGCAATTCGTGTTTCGTATAAGACGATGACATTTGGCCAACAGACATTCTCCACAAGCCTTTCCAACATCCGGCACTAAACTGACAGCCAATTGTATTTCGTAGCTTGACTCCATAAATGCTACTCCAAAGACCGTCGAGTTCGTCTATTCTGCCAACAGAATATCTAATCGTCCAAGGATGTGGCCAGCGGCCTCTATGCATCTCTTGTCGCAAAGTGGCTCAGTTGGACGACGCGTCCGGCTCCCCTCGTTCGAGCAAAAGCTGTTTGAATCCTGCAGGGACAGATGCAGAGCCTCACACTGTATTCACACTATCCAACATTCTATAGATCTGCTTCGCCGTCGTCTTCCTCTGCAATCAGAGGCTGGCTCTCCGTGTTCGTCTCCTTGGCCTCCGTGTCAAGCATGCCATACCATGTGATGATGGCCATGCCGAGAATGGCGGCCACCGTGCTAAAGAAGAGCGCCACGTAGCCCTTGGCCGTGAAGCCCGCAGGCAGCGGCGGCGGCGGACGGTTTTCGCCCGTCAGGTCCAGCACGTCGCGGACGTTGCCGGCGGCGTTGCCGGCCGTCAGGGCGCCGCCCGCGCGACAGGCGCGCAGGTGGTCGTCCGGGATGGTCATGTTCTGCATGGCCTCGGGGGCCTCGATGAAGGTGGCAATGAGGCCCTGGTCCATGTGCCACTCGATGTGGCAGTGGAAGAGCCAAACGCCGGGGTTGTCGGCGCGGAAGCGGATGGCAAAGTTGCCGTTGGGGCGCACATACACCGTGTCGCGGCGCATGGGCGTGCTGGGAAGCGTCGACGCGTCGTGCTCGGCGGCATCATAGTCGCCGGCATCGTCCTCGGACCGGTAGACCACCTGGAAGTTGTGCCCGTGCAGGTGGAAGGGGTGCGTGCCGTCGTCGCCGTTGTTGAGCACGACCTCGACGACGGCGCCGTGCCGGAGCACCTGCGGGATCGTGTACGTACCGTAGACGCGCGGATCGGTGGCGTGGTCGGCGCCGACGCTCAGCACGGAGTAGAGCGACGGCACCTTGGGCTCCCGGTAGGTCTTGTCGTTGAAGAAGGCGCTGTTGATTAGTAAGCATATCGAGGGGAGAGGGCAGACGGAAACAGAGAACACACTAGTTGGCGCCGTCCCGCAGGTTGTCCATCTTGACGTCGAGCGTGATGGAGATGTCGACGTCCTCGAGCAGGCCCTGGGCGTCGTAGGGCACGAGGTCCATGTCGTCGAAAGCCTCGAGCTCGTCGACGGGCGTCGG
Source organism: Dryadomyces quercivorus (assembly GCA_002778125.1). Lineage (NCBI taxonomy): Eukaryota > Fungi > Ascomycota > Sordariomycetes > Ophiostomatales > Ophiostomataceae > Dryadomyces > Dryadomyces quercivorus. The sequence continues at coordinate 2,051,856 of PCDE01000014.1, forward strand.
CGCCGGCAGGGGCTCTGCGGCGTTGTAGACGAGCCAGGCGGTGACGTTGGAGTTCTGGTCGTCGGGGATGACGTCGAACAGCTCCTCGTCCATGGCGCTGACAATGGCAAAGTTGGCCGAGGCATCGTCGCGGGTCCGGAGCAGCACGCTGTAGCGCTGGGCAGGCGTGATGTAGAGCATCTCGGCGTCGGCCGGCTGGGTCCAGACGCCGTCGACCTCGACGACGGACATGGAGTGGCCCTCGAACCAGAGGTAGTGCGAGGCAAAGCCGCCAATGTTGGCGATGCGCACGAGGTACGTCTTGCCCGGCGCGACGGCCAGCTGCAGGTTCTGCGTGTCGTTGATCAGGGCGGCCTGCGGCACGGGCTCGGCGCCCGTGGGGTTTTCGACGTTGATCAGCTCCTGCAGCAGGTCGGGGCTGAGCTGGTGGTACCAGTCCGACAGGCTCAAGACGATCTCCTCGTCGTACTGGCCCTCGTAGGGTCCCTGCGGGTCATGTACGACGACGGTGCCGCGGAGGCCGTCAATGTACTGGCCGTTGTTGTGTGCATGGTACCAGTAGGTCCCGGGTTGGACAAACTAGAGGTCAGAACAGAAGAAGAAGAAGACTGAAAAGGAAGCTGTCTCTACCTTGATGTGATACGTAAAAGACTCCCCGGGGGGAATGCCGCACTGGGTGACGCCGACGGCGCCGTCCATGTAGTTTGTGCCGTTCTGGAAGAAGCCGTGGAAGTGGATGCTGGTGCTTGCGTTGCCGAGCTCGTTGAAGACGTGGAGCACGAGCTCGTCGCCGACGGTGGCCTCGATCAGCGGCAGCGGCCAGGCGCCGTTGACGCCCACCACGGGCCGGGTACAGGCGCCGTCGGGGTTCGCATACACCCAGCCGACGTGGAAGTCGCTCTCGACGGTGGCGGCCTGGGCGAGGAGAGGAAACAGGCCGACCAGCACGGCGGGCACGGCGGCCACAAGGCGGCAGAAGGAGAGGACCGCCATGGTGTGTGTGGGGCTAGAGAGAGGAGGCAGATGGGCTGAGGCTGTCCGTTCTGCCGTCCATATACTCCTGGCCAGACACGTGTGCAACGGCGAAAGACGGCGAGGGCGGAGGGCGAAGGGCGGAATGCGGCTGCAAGGGAATGTCTCTCTTCTGTCTCAGAAGGTCCTCTTCGTCGTCGCGGGTTTTTTACGACAGGAACTGTCGTCGCCAAGGTCCGACCTTTCCCCATCCGGCCATCCCCCGTGCTGACTAATCACTTATCAGATCATGTCACTGCGTGATTATCAGATCCCTGGCCGAAACCGCATTGGCTGGTTGGCTGGCCTGCTGGCTTGGCCGGCTTGCTGGTTTTTCTGCGCCCACCGATCCGGTACCCTACCCACCAAACATCGCCAACTCAGCAGCTCTGCCCGCCCGTGCCAGCACTGGGTGTTTTCTGTCTGCTTCCCTCTGGTTGTGTGGCTACAGTGCATCCCTGAACAGCAAGATGGAGTTCTCTCTTCCCGGTGAGTCTTCTTGTCCTCCTGTCCTCTCTCCATGTCTTTCCATGCTCTCCGTGTCTCTGTGCTCCCCCTTTCCCCCTCTGTCTGTCTAACTCGTGCAGTCTTCTTCATTACCTTCCGGGAGGCCCTGGAGACGGCCATTATCGTGTCGGTCCTGCTGGCCCTCATCGAGCGCATGGTCACCGTCCAGGCCGACCCGTCGCTGCATCGGAAGCTGCTCAAGCAGGTCTGGCTCGGCACGGGATTCGGCACGCTGCTGATTATTGTGATTGGCGTCGTCGTCATGTTCGGCATCTACGGTCTCGAGGCCGAGGCTTTGGCAGGCACCGAGGACATCTGGGAGGGCTTTTTTGCGCTGCTGGCGGCCGTCCTGATCACCGTCATGGGCGCCGTGCTCCTTCGCGTCTCCAAGCTGCAGGACAAGTGGCGCGTCAAGCTGGCGCGGGCCCTGGATCCTGCGACCAGCGCCAGCGGTCCGTTCCGGGAACGCATCCGCTACCTCAGCGAGAAGTATGCGCTCTTTGTGCTGCCGTGCGTCACGATTCTGCGCGAGGGCTTCGAGGCCGTCATGTTCATCGCCGGCGTGGGCCTGGGCATCTCGCCCTTGAGCATCGCCATCTCTGCCGCGGCCGGTCTCCTAGCCGGCGTGCTGGTCGGCTTCCTCATCTACAAGTGCGTCGGCCTTCTCCTTGGCCCTCCTACTCCTGCTAACCATCCAGGGGCTCCAACTTTGCGCCGATCCAGTACCTGCTGATCATTTCCACGTGCTTCCTGTACCTTGTCGGAGCCGGTCTCTTTTCCAAGGGCGTGTGGCATCTGGAAGCCTACCAGGTGGGTGACATTCCGTTCCTGTGCCGTGTCTGAAAGGGTTGCTGACAAATCTTCTGCGGCAGTGGAACCTCGTCGTGGGGGGCGATGCGGCCGAGCTGGGGTCCGGGCCCGGGTCCTACGACATCCGGCGAAGCGTTTGGCATGTCAACGTATGTACTCCGTGCCGCGAGAGCTGTGCCTCAGACTACAGGCTGACGAACTTTCTAGTGCTGCAACCCGGATTTCGAAGGTGGCGGCTTCTGGGGCGTGTTCAACGCCCTCCTTGGCTGGCAGAACTCCGCCACGGTCGGGTCTGTGGTCTCGTACAACCTCTACTGGGTGGCGGTGATGGTGGGCTTCGTCACCATGGTCTGCCGGGAAAAGGGCTACTGGCCCTTCACGGCGCCCGCCGAGGAAGCCGAGGAGCCGAGAGACGGCAATCTGCAGCCTCTGCTGGGGAACCGGCAGGCTTCTTAGGGGCCGCAAGGTGAGACAAGTAATTTTTGGATTGGATTGGATTGGATTCGATGTTGGCCTTGCCCTTTGGTTATGGCAAACGAGCCTGTATGACGAAAAGGGAACAGAGTTTTCCGTAAGAGACGGAGTAAAAGGGACGGTGTCCAAGAGTCGAAGTACAGCGCAAGCGGTGAAGTTGCGTCCTGCAGGGTCCTGCAAGGTCTCTCCATACAATATGCCAAGCGTCCAAAGGTGCCCTTACTGCATAGTCGTGTAAACACCGCCCTTGTTGTCTTCGTCCACAGCACGTGAAGCGTTGGCGATCACGCGATGTCGTCCAAGCACGGCCATTGGCCATGGTGGCCAGGCCTTGGCGAAAGCGAGACCGCATCCCGAGCCCCTGATAGACGTAGAAGATCTTTCGCCTTTCGAGGAGGGAGCCAAGAGGTCATTAGTCAGAGCTCCGCACAGGGGACTTTGTGAAAGGCGATGACGGTCGTGCCGTGCGTTGTACTCCGATGCTGCCGAAGCTTGCATAAACCCCTGCCAATGGGCCAATGGGTGCATCTCGGATTCGCGTTGCCAATTCCTCAGACACCAGACAGGGCGCAGTTACACATTTTCCTGCTTTGCCATGCGCTGTGGCTGTGGCTGTGGCCCGACCGCTAGGCAGCAGAGATCGCTTTCGCTCTTGTCTGTTCAGCGCGGATGGCAGTCCGCCTTCTTGGCAGCTGATGCTAGCTCGACCGCGGAGCCCGTGGCTGTAGAAGCTTTTCGCGTGTGGTAGTGTCTTGGGGGGTATGTACACACGGTAAGATACCTGTAATCTGCACTCGTACTTTTGCGCAGAATTCCATTCCAGGGCATAGTATTGGAACATTGACTCGACGAGTGATCGAGAAACAGCACTATAGGCCTAGAAGCACGTCTGAAACACCGACAAGACGCGATCAGAAATGAAAAACAGCGGATGATTGCGAAGTGCGGAGTTGATATTAGGGGCTGGGAATAAGGGGGCAACCCAGCCGAAATTGGGACAGCGGATGGCAGGGATGGTTGCCCAGTGGGTCGAGAGTTGGCGTTGCTCGTATTTTCAAGTGTATTTTGTAGGCCATGCCAACAAGTATAAGTCGGGTCTCCCTCCATGATCTTCATCAACCGGACTCAACTCACTTCCACCAACTCACTTCCACCCAACTCAACACTCAACTTCTACCAACTCACCAACCTCAACTCAACTCTACTCCTACCACTCAAAATGCGTGCCAACACTGCCATCCTCCTCGCCCTCGGCGCCGCCTCGTCCGTGTCGGCTGACGTCGTCAGCGACGTTGTCGGTGCCAACTCCGCCTGGAACGAGCTCACCTCGGAGGGTGCTGCTCTCGCGACCTCGCTGGCCTCGGCCGCCAACTCCTTCAACAGCGCTGTGGCCACCAAGGTCACCTCCGTCTTTGGCGACGTGACCTCCGGCGCCGCCTCTGTGGCCACCAACGTCGCCTCCAACGCCGCCTCCGTCGCCACCGACGCCGCCAGCCATGCCACGTCTGTGTTTGGCGATGTCACGTCCGGCGCCGCGTCGCTGGCGACCTCCATCAAGAGCGACGTCTCTGTGGCCAACAGCTTAATAACGGCCACGGCCACGGCTACGACCGGCACCGGCGCCACGGCAGCGACGGCTTCGGCCTCTTCTACGTCTACGTCGACGGCCACCAGCGGCGGCATGAGCGCTGTCCCCGTGCTGGGCGCTGCTTCGGTCCTCGCGGGCTTCCTGGGTCTGGCTCTGGCTCTGTAAGAGCGGAGCTGTCTGTGTTCTGTGTTCCATGATATTTGTTTCTCAAGCGTCCGGGCCCTGGCCCATGATGATGCGATAGTGGGGAGAGGTGGTAATGTCCATGAGATCTTGATGAATAGAGCTTGATCGCGATGCTATCCCATGTTATCCATTGGGTCTCGGCCGAATAGTGCCTGCAACTGCAGACGGGAAAAAGGAAAATAGAAAAATGAAAATAAAAGTTTAAAATCTCAAAAAATAAGCATAAAATACGGAGCACAGCCACTAGAGCAGGCAGTCGTTTCAGGAGGCCTCAGAGGCCTCGATGATTTCAAGCCACTAAAAGCGCTATTTATCGCCTGGGGCTGTGCAATCAGCCACCCTTGGCCATGAGCTTGGCCGTCAGCCATAGGGCCAAGAAACAGGAGTCCTTCCAGGCTGTCCTTCTCATGAACGCATACACTAAAAAACTAAAAATTCAATTTCAACGTCCCCATGCCTGCGACATCCCTCGTCATGATCCCCGCCACGATAAACGTAATGACAGCCAGGGCCTCGGAGAGAAACCCGAGAATAGCACGGATGACAAGCCAGCCATACAGCGGGTTCAGCTTCGGTTTGAGGGTCGTCAGGTACACGAGCGAGTACAGCACGTGGATGCCGATGAACGGCAGGGCAACAAAGACGGAATAGAGCAGCTGCGGTGTCAGTCGTCCGTTGTTGGGTAGCGAAGCGCAAACATACCACTGTGCCATGGCGGTGGGTGCGCTTGGCCATGGCTCCCATGGTCGTGTGCATGGAGCAGAGAGCCCAGACGCCCAGGAGGACCCACGCAGCCGTGATGAGGCCAATGCCGGCATGAAGGACGGCGAGGTCGCTGGAGTAGCTGCCATCGTAGATGAACGACACGACCACTCCGACCATGCAAATACCGAGGCACACAACAATATGGAAGCCTATGAAGACGGCCCATTCTCGGCCTTTGTGGAGGGCGGTGGACCGGTAGATGCGTCTGCTGGTGAGAATGAGATCTCGAATGGACAGGGGGGCCTGCCTACGCTTCTTGGAGGATACCGGCTGTGGCCAGCAAGAGGAGCGCTATGCCGACGCTGCTGATGATGCTGGCCGCCATGAACTGGCTGAGGATCCTCTCCAGGGCAGCACCGACGATGCGGAGGAGGCAGAAGATGAGGAGAAAGAGCCAGCCATGCAGTCCGACGGGAATGTGGCAGATGAGGATGTAGAGGATGGGCACAGCGAGCAAGATATAGATGACCAACGTGGCCGTAGGGAGGGAAGGATAGAACATGGTGACGATCGAGTTCACGAGCTCGCGATTCAGTGCTCAAGGTGCCCAGTGCTCAGCATCGGCCTTCTCACTATATACAATGTCTACCGTGGCTGAGGAACCTCTCCTTCTGCCTTGTGTCTGCCGTGTTCTCAATCCTGCACATTCACGGCCTGCCGTGGCTGTGACGATGCCGCCCGACCAACGACGATGTCTTGCCGCGTGGGCGATGTGTTCATTGCTTAGTCATCACACGAGACGTGCATGGGCCTGCCATGGTCTTCCCTGCTAAGCGAACCCGAGCATCCCTGCTGCCCAAGGCGTGGATCGACGGGACCGAGCGACCATAAAAGACGGTATCTGCCAGTCGGGCGGTTGTTCCTCCTGCTTACGAGGGATCACGATACTGTACTCCGTACAGCAGCATACAGCACTCTACAGCGTGGTTCAGGGCTTACAGGGGTTAACGCCGTGTTGTCTTAGTCATCAAGAAAGAGGAGTGGCCAACGCAGCACACGTGACAATGGGCGTCGGGGCTAATTTCCCGCTGGATTTTGGCAGCGGCACGACAAAACGGAGGCACACAAATCAAGACCTCTCCACCACATGCCGCGCAGCGCCCAGCGATTCACATGTATGGGCGACTACCGGCAAGCGACCTCCCTATTCCACAGGCGGCGGCATTGAGCGGTGGGGCCCCCAGGTACGAACAGGTACGGAGTACACAGTAGCTTCGCGCAATTCGGCTCCATCGTATTAAGTCTGCCAGTGCTAACGGCCAGCCCTGCAGTCGTTGAGTTTGTCTGCGTGTACGGTTCCGGACCGCGGTCCCGGGCGTCACGTGGACCACGGGTCTTGTCATGGAGAGCCAAGAGTCCTGGGAGAAGCCGAGGCGGGCCCGCGGCGGCCCTCGTCTGTACCATACAAAGTCCAAGACCGGCTGTGTTCGTTGCCGGGCACGACGCGTCAAGGTGATTTCTCTCGTTCGCTTCTGTTGTCTTTCTTCTGCTGACCAGTTAGTGTGACGAGTCCCGGCCTGTCTGTGTAAGTGACGCGGTGACGCGGACCGGAGCTTGGCTAACGGACAGAACAACTGCCACCGGCACAATGTGACGTGTGAATACGACCGTGTCGTGGGTTCTGTGCGCGCAGGCCACGGCGGTGGCAGCAGTGCCTCGACGGCCAGCACGCCCGTCCTGGAGATGCCGGCCCTGGAGTCGTCGGCGACCTCGGCAGTGTCGACCATCACGTCCGTAGTATCCACGAGCGCGAGCCTCAGCCCGGCCTCGCTGCCCAGCAACGGCAGCGGCAGCGATCCGCCGACGGCGGTGCCCTCCCGCTTCAGCCTGCACGCCGTCTACTGGGAGATGCGGGCGCTGCACCACTTCACGCTGTCGACGAGCCGCACGCTGCCGGGCAACCACCTGGCCAGCATCGCCGACTGCTGGGCCGCCAAGGTGCCCGTGCTGGCCATGGCGTACGAGCCGCTGATGCGGGCCCTCATCGCGCTGGCCACGCTGCACCTCATCGCCGGCGGCTGCACCGACCCCGGCCTCGTCCACTGCCGCGTCGCCTACCTCGACGCGGCGCTGCGCGCCCACCGCGAGGAGCTGCCGTCCATCACGCACGACGCCACCTCGGCCAACGCCGTCTGCTTCACGAGCATCCTGCTGCTGATCGACGCCTTTGCCACGCTGCACGAGCGCGCGCTGACCCCCTACGAGCCGCCCATGCAGTGGCTGTGGATCGTCCAGGGCACGCGCAGCATCTTCGAGGCCTGCTACCCCGTGGTCAAGGACGACCCGGCCTCGAGCATCATGATCCTCATCTCCTCGGCGCACTTCTACACCCCCGCCAGCGTCTACACCAAGGACAACGCCGCCGCCTTCCAGTACCTGCTCGCCGAGACGGCCGGCGGCGGCCTCGACGCCGGCAGCTCCGGCCCCGGCCCCGACCCCGACCTCCTGCGGGCCTACCAGCCGTGCGTGACGTACATTGGGTCCATCTGGACCGCCATCCAGGCCGGCGAGCCCGTCATGGGCCTCTGCCGCCGCCTCATGAGCTTCGCCTGCGCCTCGCCCGTCGCCTTTCTGCAGCTCGTCGAGAACAAGGTGCCGCGGGCCCTCGTCATCCTGGCCCACTTCTTCGCGCTGACCGTCTACGCCAAGGACATCTGGTGGGTCGGCAACACCGCCGCCCGCGAGGTCCAGGCCATCTACGCGTACCTCGGGCCCGACATGCAGCCGCTGATGGAGTGGCCCATGGAAATTGTAGCGAGCGGGGGATAACTTGTCTCTTCTTCGTCTTTGTCTTGTTCGTCTTTGTCTTCTTCGTCTTTCCAAACTGTCTGATACCATCTTGTCCTCTAGTAATTCCAAATCCAATGATTGAAGCGAGTCTCACAGACTGACAGACCGTCAGCCTGTCAGCCCGTCATCACTTAATACCACGTCGGCGGCATCGACCAGTGTCGCAGCATCGTGGAAATGGCCTGCGTCCATTCGTACTCGAAGCACTGCGTCAGCTGCGCGAGCTCGTCGGCCGTCGGCTCGTACTCGGCCCACATCTCCGGCTTGCTGGCCTCGGCCGCCGCGTACAGGGCGAGGAGGTTGCTGTCATAAGCAAGAGCACGTGACACAGAAAGAGGGAAGGAAGTCATACTCGCTCTGGATCTTGGACAGGCACAGCCAGGCCAGGTTCCAGCTGCGGTTCGATTCGGGGTCGTTGCGCACGCGGAACTGGGCATCCGTCAAGATGTCGCCGCTGAAGGGGTAGTTGGGCGTGAGGCCGCGCAGCTCCGTCAGCAGCTGGTTGCTCGTGACATAGTAGTTCCAGGCCGCCGTCATCGGCTCCTGGAACACGCGGGCGTCGTCCTCGTGCTGGCAGGTCGCCGCCATGCACTCGATCCGGCACAGCTCTGTGAGCGTGTTGACGCGGTGCGTCTCGAGCGACTCGACCAGCTGGCTGATGGACTTTTGCGAAGACCGCGGCTTCGCGCTGCCCGAGTGCGCGCTGCTGCCGCTGCCGGAACCTCTGTGGTGGGAATGAGACATGTTGGAGGGAGGCAAGAGTGGATGAAGAGTTGTGTCCTGTGTCTCCTCCAGGTCCTCCAGGTCGGCCGCCTCTATTTATTCTCTGCGGGCGGACGCCGGACGGGGCTCGTCGGCTTCTTCTGTCCTGGGGCCCTCTCGACAAAAGCCAATCGTCGTGGCACGGCGTCGACGGTCCTCGCTGACCATGGGAAATGCTGCCAAAGATAGAAAGGCAGGTTTGCTTAGAAGAGGCCGCTTAGGGTCGTGGCTCGGTCAAGCACGAACGCGCCAGGCCGCTCGGCACGACACGGCACGACGACCAGGATACGGAGAGCCGGCCACGAGCTCATGGCGTGTCTGCCGAGACAGGACCCGTTCAGGCAACTTTGCTCTGTGCAGGCTCTGTGCAGGCTCTGCGCGGGTGACTCAGAAAGACCCTGGGCGACGAGTGCTGACAAGAGCACGGCGGCCAGAGACGAGCCCTGTCCAATGGCCCGACGGGCGTGACAAACACCGCCGGCAAGAGCGCTGCCAGGCATCCGCCACGCGCGGGATGTCGTCGACACTCGTTCCACGAGTCAACACGGCCGATGCAACGGTGGAGCGGGATTCCACCTCGTGTTTCCGACCGGTGCGGCTCTTGGGCACCGCAGACATCCCAGGCAATCGGTGCAGGGTGGCCCTCATTGCCACCATCACGAACACGACGTTGCATGAAGCTCTCATGTGCGTGAGTGAGCCCCCATTTCCGAGACCGCCTGGAGGCCGGGACACGTCGCTCATTGGGGGACGGAAACGACGTCAGATTTTAAGTCGGAAGACGCGCAAACGTGAGCCACCATGGCAGCCTGCTGACACACAAAGGCGGAGGGCGGAAGGCGGAAGACGTGCAACAAAAAGCAAAAGGCGGAGGGCGTGTGTGAGAAAGTCTCCGGTGTGGGCGCGGATAGCCGCATGAGACAGTCCGTCAGCCTTAAATAAGGCTGGCCGGTACTTCTCTGCGCGGCCATTGGCCAACAGAGGCAGAGTACATTAGCAGTACATTAGCAGTGTCTCACGGTTTGCCTCTCGGCGACGTCCACGGGTCTCCTTGGTCAACTTTTGAATGTAAGATGCGCTATTGTCCAGATATCCATATACTCCGAGATCATGAGTCGTCAGAAAAGAGAAATGAGAAATGAGACAGGAGACATGAGAAAAAATGACAGCATGCTTCGGCCCAAGGCCCAAGGCCCAATGACCCATGGCCCGACGGACCAGAAATTCTCCCGCGGCATGCAAAAAGGCGGCCACTCGCTGATAGGTCCGTGGCAGATGGGAAATCCTGATTAGTTATCCTCCTCGTCCGTCGGCAGGTCATCTTCTTCTTCCCATCCCGCACTTTCGAGGCCGCGGCCCTCCGCCATCAGCCCTCCGAGCCATCCGAAGACGGCAACGCCGCCAAACACCCCCCAGACCAACAGCTCGCCTTTCGGGTGGATCTGCGTCGAAAGCGTAAACAGGGCGCCCGACACAAAAGGACCAACACTGCGTCCCGCTGCCGAGAGCGTCTGCGCTATGCCGTTTAGCGTGCCAAGAGTTTCGTGAGACGGCGCCGAATTGGTGATCTGGTTGTTAGGGTCCGAAAAAGAGTGAAGAAAGTGAGAGGCATACCAAAAGCATCACACTGGACAGTCCGCCCACGGCACAAATGTTCTTGACCGCCAGCACGGCCGCCATCTCCAGGTACAGCCACCACTCGCCCGTGGCAAACCCAAACAACGGCCGGTCGTGCGCGTGACCAACCCACGGCATGGCCAGCATGGTGACGGCCAGCCCAAAGAGCGCAATGCGGTACGTGCCCAGGTTGCCCATCTTGGCCCGCAGCGGCTGGTAGACGGTCAGCTGGAAGACAATGGTGACGACGCCCGCAAACGACAAGAGCAGGCCAATGTCGCCCGGCGCCAGGTGGCGGCCCGTGGGTTCTGGGGCGGCACAGAAGATGGGATACAGGCTGTTGAAGCTGATGTTCGACAGCTGGAACACCAGATAGGTGAGCAGCAGCAGAACCGTCTTGTAGTTGAGCAGCTGGAAGAAGAGCGACTTGGACGCGGTGTCTTTGAGGCCGGCGTTGGCCTCGTCTTCGTCCGTGTGCGGCGAAAGCAGGCTGTCGTTCTCGTCGGCCGACGCGCCGCGACAGTCGCCGGTTTGTCTCGTTTGTCTCGTTTGTCTCGTCGGGCGCGCGGTCGGCAGGCAGCTGTGGAAGAGTCGCTTCAGACCTCCGAGGACCGACGCGTCCTCGCTGTCGTCCATGCCCTCGAGCGTCTCGTCGAACCAGAGCGCCACGGCAATCACAGAGAGGCCCAGGAGCACGGCGCTGGCCAGGTTGGGGCCGTAGAAGGGGTACTTGGCGTGCAGGTCGCCGACGAGCAGGCCGCCCAGAACAGGGCCGGTGATGGAGCCGATGGAGTAGATGACGGGCAGCCAGGTGAAGACGCTGCTCTGGTTGGTGCGGTCGGTGACTTCGCCGAGACAGGTGGGCACGACGGCGGCGTTGCCGTTGAGCAGGCCCATGGCGACGTGGACGACGACGACCTGCCAGTAGGTGGTGCAGAAGCCAAAGCAGAGGAAGCACAGCATGAGCAAGAAGGTGCCGGCCAGCATGATGGGTTTGCGGCCGATGACGTCGGAGAGGTATCCCCAGAGCAGGTTGGTGGTCAGCTGGGCCATGGCAAAGGCCGAGGCCAGCAGGCCGACGTAGAGGCCCATCTGTTCCTTGGGGATTTCGTCAAAGGACGAGACCATGACGGGCAGGTAGGGCGCGATGGAGTTGAGGGCCGTCTGCTCGGCGAGGCTCAGGATGGCCAGCAGGCCGACCTGGCGCAGCGGCAGCGGCGTCACCATGTCGGGGCCGGCAGGGTTGTCGTCGCGACGACGTCGAGAACGAAGAGTCCGATAGCCCCGGTAGCCCCGGTAGCCCCGGTAACCTCCGGTAGAAGAAGAGCCGTCGCCGTCGCCGTCGCCGTCGTCGAGGGTGGCGTCGTCCGAGGGAGCTTTGGGAGGCGAAGTGGGAAACGTATGATAGCGGACGATGGAATGGCGACGGGCAGAAGAGATGGATTTTCGACGGCTGGGATGTTCAGGGCTAGTATAAGGGTCGTAATCAAAGGAGGGAATGATGTCGCCGGCATGAAAAGAGCCGGTGGAGGCATGTCGCGTTCGGAAGGGCCAGTTGGATGCCGATGTCGCCGACGGAGCCGACGACGCCCCATTCACCGCAGCGCTGACCACATGGGAGTGTACCATGGCCAGATAAGCCGAGACCTGAGCGCGGGCCGTTTGTCGAAAGGGGCGTGACGTCCGGCGGCTGCAGCGGCTGCAGCTGGTGCGACAAAAAAAGACGTATACGAGTAGGTAATAGGTATCAGAGTATCGAATGGTCTGCCAGGCCGCAGAGGCCGTTGGGCCGTTGTCGCAAACAGCAGACAGCCTCAGAGACAGGCCGGCAGATCGAGAGAGACAAGCTGTCGAGGCAATGGGAGAGCAGCAGACGAAGCTTTCACCATTCTGTCGAGAGAAGTAGAGCCGAAGAGAAAAATAACAAAAAAAATCTCAAAAAAAAAACACAGCAAAAACCCCCCCAAAAAGACGCCGTCAACTGAACAGGGGTGGAGAAATTTTGCTGATAAGAGGGTGGATTGATGAAACGGTACAGCGTAAAAAAGACGAAAAAAACAGTCAGAAAAACTGCGCCAGACAGGCCTCTGGACCCAGTAAAATGCAGACGAGCAGTGACGCAAACGCGGAGGGAAAAAAGGCCGTCTGAGCAGTGCAATACAGTCAGAAAAGGATACACAGCAATCGGGCCAATCATGAGCTGCGTGATGGTAAAAGAAAGCACGATAGGCTATGCCACCTTTGGTCCTGCCAGTGAGACGTGAGGAATGCGGCGGGATTTATCAGGATAGTGAAGGTGGGCTATGGCAGGCTGGCCTGGCTGGTCTGGCTGGCCTGTGGCGAAAGTGGCTGCGATGTCCTTCTGCAGATAAAGCTGCGGCAAGGGATCAACCCGCAGCGCCTTCCCATCATAGGTCAAGGATCACCGGGATTCTTGCGCTAGCGGATGGCGCTATCCACCCCGCCTTAGTCATCTGCAGAACGGCCTGAGGCTGCCACCCGCGCGGCCACGAGATCCCACCTGCATGTGCGTGCGCGATCGTGCACGATCTCGATGCTCATGAGATCAACGTGACCCGAATGGCCTGTGTGGCCTGCGTGGCCTGCGAGACGGGGGTCGCAAAGGTCCGGGGGTCCCGGTCCATGGCTGCCTGCCAGCGTCTGTGCCGTGCTGCACCAAACCAGGCTGCCGGCTGCATGCGCCCAAACGGGAAGGCTCGATGGATTTCCTAATTAGGAAGCAACGACAGGACATCCATCGAGAAGGCACGACCCGCGTCCCTCCACGGCGCGTCCACGGTAACCCGCAAACCAATGACATGCAGGGGAATCTTAAATCCGCAGACTCAAATACTCCGATCCGGAAAAACAACAGCTTCGTTTGTTTGTGCGCCCTTGTCACGGGTCACCCGCACGCTCCTTCCCTTTTTCTCTCCCTCTTCTCTCTTTCCTCTTTTTTTCTCGCATCCTTTTCCGTTCTCTCTCCTCCACATTTCCCCACGATTTCTCCACTCCTTTTTTTCTTCCAAAATACAGCTTTGACAGCCACAAACAAGACTTTTTTCCAGCTTTGACAGCTACAAACAAGACTTTTTCCAGCTTTGACAGCTTCTTTCCATCTTTGCCAACACATCACCTCGTCACTTGTAACTTCCACATCCCTTCTTTCAGCTTTCTCAGCCCATTGACCGTGACACTTTCCTTCTCACTTCCCCTTTTTTACTACTCACTTTTCACTTCTCGTCACTCACTCATCTTTTCTTCAAGCTACCTTCATCGTCTTCAAACTACCTCACTCTTCTGCCAAGATTTCTATATTGAGATCTGCCGTTTTCCAGGTTTCGCTCTTCTTTCTGCCATCGGCTTCCCTCTTTTTCAATTTTTTCTTTTTTCCAGACCCTTGAAATAATCCTTGTCTCTGCCCTGCAGGTCTTGGCATCATCCATACATTCTCATTCATCGCTCTCTACTATCTGATCCATCACCCGGTAAGATCTACTTTCTTTTCCATACTGCCTTCTCCTTCTCTTCTACTCCACAGCTAACCATGCAGACTGTCCTTCCACAACATCGCCATGTCTGCCTCTGTCAAGACCATCGTTTCCGTCTCCGTCCTTCTGCTGGCTAGGCTGACCAAGGCAAACATCCCCGGGTCTCAGACCACGTCTGATCTCATCTGTATCGATGAGCCCGTCTTCGAAATGCACTGCCCCTCGGCCACGGTGTTCGACGTCCTCTCGGACGTCGATGTCGGCGCTAACAACAAAGACATAGACCCGTCGCTTGCCATGCTTGCCGCCCGCGACAACGGCCAAGTCGTCCCCTCAGGGTAAGTCCATCTGCCATCCAGTGTCGCTGCTCCTCGTATTAATGTCCAGGTGCCACTTTGGAAATACAGATACGTGCTCGGACATCAAGTGGATCCACCGCTCGATCGGGTTTGTTTGGGTTGCCCTCCTTTCCGAATGATGTTCCGTGGCCCCGGAACCGCACTAACATCCCTCCTTTGTCATGATACCCCAAGAGGCGATATCTGGTTGAGGGTTATAACAGGTGTTGCTGGTTACTTATTTCGAAAGCGAAATACCCCATGTTACTACGAATTTGAGCTTTAAGACAATCCAGTCAGTTTCCACATCAGGTGACCAATCCCTTGGCTTACTAATACACGTGCGCTACGTCCTCGCCATCCCAGCATAGAAGAAGTATAAATGTCTATAATATATACGCATAATTGTGTATGTTCTATTTCCTTGTACACGTGGTAGTCCTAAATCATGCCAGGCGCGACAGTATATAAAGCGCCGGTGTGGTATCAATGCGGCTCAGCCATGGCCCATGGCTCATGGTCCTGGCCATATCCTTCAGCCTTTCGTTATGCAACCTTCCCTGAAAAGCCAAACCTCTTTCGCCATTCACATCCCTTACTCCTTATTTAAGCCATCGGCCTTTTGTGCGCGCAGCCGTGCCTGCATCTCGCGCTCGATGCCGTGTCGTACCGCGTCCAGCACGGTCGGCACCGTGGCACGCGGCTTGTACGCCGGCTCTGTGCCGTCCTGGTAGACGCCCGTCTTGACGAGGATGCTGTACCACGTGTTGTCCGACTTGGCGTCCATGGCGTTGGTGCCGCGCACGTCCGACTCGGGCGTGTCGCCGACAAAGTAGACGGTGTCGAGGGGGCTGGACTCGACGAGGCCGTGCTGGGTGGCCCGCCACTGCTGCAGGAGGCGGGTGGCGAACTCGAAGGTACTGACGTGCGGCTTGCCAAAGGCATGGGTCGTCAGCTTCTGGCCGCCGGTGACGTCGGAGAAGATGGTCTCGACGATGCGGCGCAGGGCGCCCATGCCGAGGCGGACGTGTTCGTGGGCGGCGGACCAGACGACGTCGCTGTGGGAGAAGTAGATCGGCGGGCCCTCGTCAAAGGTCTCGGAGCGCGTCTCGAGCCGGCCGCCCTTGGACATGGCAATGTCGAGGATGATCTGCAGGTCGGAGGCCCAGTCGCGGCTGTCGGCGAAGACAAAGATGGCCTCGATGACAATGTCCTTGAGGTCGCCGCGCTCCAGCAGGTCGCGCGAGTTGGCGTGCTCGAGCGCCGTCAGCTTGCGGAAGGGCGCCACCGCCGAGTTGGCCTTGATGATGTCACCGGGCGTGATCACGTCCCGGAAGCCGTACTCCTCGGCCACGATGCGGCACTTCTCGCCCTCGCCGCCGACCACCAGCACCGCCCCGCGGTACTTGTCGACGAGCTCCCGCATGGGCGTGTGGCCGCAGATGAACTGGCCGGGGCTGACCTCGAGCTGCAGCTGGGCCGACAGGTCGACGCAGCGCTCGGCCTCGGTCTTGCCACCGCCGTTGGTCAGGAAAATATAGGGTCTGCTGAGTCAGTACAACGTCTAGTGTTCGTACAGCGGAAACGTACACTCGAATGCCGTATTCGTTCTCGCCATTGAGCATCTTCATGGCCTCAATGGCCTCCGGGATGGGCCTGCCGCCCCGGACGAGGACGCCGTCAATGTCAAAGGCAAAGGCGAAGTTGTCGGCGACCTCCTCGGCCGGGTCGAGCGGCGAGATGGACTCGGTCGGCGGAGTGGCCGGGCTGGCCGGCGTCAGCGCATGCGGCGAGTCAATGGACGCCGTCGAGGGCGCGTTGGACGCGGTCAGCTCCGGCGAGGACGGGACCTCTTCGTGAGAGATCTGGCTCTCGAGGTTCAGCCGGGCAATGGTGAAGGACTCGGCAAAGCTGCTGGCCGAGATGGTCCGGCAAGGCGGCGCAGGTCTCTGAAGGCGGGCAGACATGTTGGAAGTGGAAGTGGTGGTGGTGTAAGTGGAAGAAGAGCAAGTCAGAGTGGCAAGGCAGAGTAAAAGGAGTGGTGCAGGACTTCAAAACCAGTTGGTCCTAGTGAATACGCCACAGACATCGAGTGAAGATGTGGGAGGCGCTGCCGTATTTATACCCTGAGGCCATGGACTTCAGGGGAATCTGGAGTACTTGTACAAGTGTTGACAAGTTTGGACTGTAGGCTGAGATACGTCACCATATGGCCAATAGTGGAACCGCCATTAGGAACGAGTTTGCCTTTGGTCTAGGTGGTGGAGCCTGGTGGAGACCTGAGAAAAGCAGGGATGGCTGCACAATACGAGTGTTCGGTCCGTACCAATGACTTCATGCATGTTGGTTCCGTTATGTCATTCTTTGTTTCTCACCGGTGGCAAGCCACCGTGTAATACAAGGACGGGTACTTGGGGCTATGCAGATCCTCTGTGGCCCTTTTTGCCCTTTTCTGCCCTTTTTCAGGGTCCGAGCTGAGTCAACCACAGGCTAGCATCAAACAAGGCATGGTCTCGGGCGAAAAAGAGTGGGTGCGGCCGGGAAAACTCGTTGCAGACACACAGCAGAGGAGGGAAAATACAAGTTTCTCTTGCAGAACGGTAAGAGTGCCACACCCGTACGAGTACGAAGTATTGTGTTTTGTGTACTCATGTATTTACGCAGTATGTATTTGCACATTGTTTCACATCTTTAGAACCAGCGTCCTTCAGCGTTTCTGAATATTTATACAAGCCTGTCCTTTCATAACGCGAGGTGACGGAGTTGCCCACCAGGTGGAGCATGGCATGATTACACAGACAGCATTCTGCAACATGAGTGGCCGCCAAGGGCCCGGTCATGCCAAGGAAGAAGGCCGGTGCGGATACCGTTGTTACAACGTGTGAGACGTCGCCGCACACCTCCGGCAAGCGAGCCTTTCGCTCCGATTACAACCGCACAGTACGAATTGGACCCGGCAGTACAGTGTTCTGCCTCGGTGAACTACGCGTCCGAGTATGTGTCTGACAGAGTACACACAGTAGTCTGCAGGGTATACGAGGTACTCCGTCTCTGTAGGATGCTTGGCGTCCACCAAAGTACATGTACGGCCGAGGCCATCCTTCTACGTCTACGTCTCTTTACAGGGGCTCTCTGGCAAAGCGAGCAGTTGGAACTTCTATTTTTGGGGCCTATTCGGCATGCCAGCCAATCACAATGGCGCATGGCCCATCCTCCAGGGGCTCCTGCATACGCGGGCATACGCAGTAATATGCTGTTATCCTCGCTGTTTCTATCTTCCTTTGTCATTATCGGCGTCGTCATGGCTGTACGGAGTACGGCGATCCTAGACAGAGAGTGGCTACCACATACGTGTACGAGTACCGTAAGGTTATGCTATCTGCACCGTAATCCGATAAAGCAAGAGATACGAGCATTACGGAGCAACGCAGTCCTTTTGGCGGGGCAACTCCTCACCGCCTTGCCCCACATATCCATCGAATACTGTGTAAAGTCCGCCTGCGATTCCGTCTTTTTTTCTCCCGCGGAGTACTTCCCGGCCAAAGAGAGTACGAGAGTACGAGAGTACGAGTACGAGTACGAGTGCGAATACAGGATCTCGCTCTCGCCTGCCATACACGCCATTGTTTGACTAACAGCATAAGCGGCCAAGGCGTGGCTGTGCCGCCGCCTTAGGGCAAAGGGAGGATTAGCTAATACACACTTACCGCTTTGACGTGGCAGAAAAACAAGCTGCTTCCATATTGGGAATAGATCCGAAATATTGGCCAATCGCGTAGGTTTCATCCGCCCCGCTGTAAGTTTTTTTTTCTCCCCTTTTTTCCCTTTTAGCAGATTACGGTGCAGATAGCACAAACCTTACGGTACAACTAGCCCCGCTCCACATGTATTGCGTCATAGCCGCAACTGGCGGCAACCCTCACGGACGACGCCGTACCACGGCTCTTGCTAGTATTTGCCATGTTTTGGCACGATCACCAGAGTTGTCAGAACACCATCGCGCAATGGGAATCGATCCGATATCAACGGCCTGACTTGTCACTCGTCATCTCCGAATGGGACGAGGATCCCGGATTTCCTACCCTTTTGGCCAAGCCGTCTATAGACGGAACTCGAGGAGGGGAAGCTAAAGAAGGCATCAATGTGACGGTACGAGTGTGGTTGACAACCTGCTCCTTGCTCCCTTTTCCCTCGTTTCTTGTTTCTCATTCCTCGTTTTTCCATTCCGTGCGCAGAGATGGGTTGCGCCGGCATTTAAAGGCTCATGTTCGGGAAGCAGGTTTCCGGTTCTTTTCATACACACGGCAATTGCCTGCCACATTGTGTCTCGTAGTTGTGTCTCAGAGACCGGGCCTAACCTGTTCGGTGGAAATTCCCTCCGACTAATCAGCATGGCAGCCGAGCTTATATCGACTGCGTGAGTCCATGGCTTATCGACATGTTCGACAGCTCGACAGGACGCCATGGACTCCAAGACGCTCTTGCTGCAAGCCCTGGCGGCCGACGAGGAAAATCAAATCCGGCTGCTGCAGGAATTCGTGCAGGCGGCCTCGCCCAACCCGCCCGGCCAAACGGCTGCTGCGGCCAGCGTCTTGGCTGCGTACCTAGCCAGCCAGGGCATCCCGTATGCGTCCGTCGACCCGCAGGGCCACGGCCAGCCCAACCTCGTAAGCGACTTTGCCGGCGGGCGGGGTCCGGGCCCGCGGGTCGTGCTCAACGGACACATGGACGTATTTCCCGTCGGCCGGGACGGTGCCGGCTGGGACCGCGATCCCTGGTCCGGCGACGTCGTCGGCGACCGGCTGCACGGCCGCGGCGTCGTCGACATGAAATCCGGCACCGCCTCGCTCGTCATCGCCTATGCGGCGCTCTATGCCCGGCGCGCCCACCTCCGCGGCAGCGTCGCCCTCTGCGCCGTCTCGGACGAGGAGACGGGCGGCCGCTGGGGCACCAAGCTCCTGCTGGCCCAGGACCGCGCCCGCTGGGGCGGCGACGTCATGCTGAGCGCCGAGCCCGGCGGCTGCGGCAGCATCCGCTTCTCCGAAAAGGGCACCCTGCGCATGACCTGCACCCTGCACACCCAGGGCGCCCACGGCGCGTACACGAACCTCAGCAAGGGCGCCGTGCGCACCGCCGCCGGCCTCATCGCAGACGTCGTCCGCGCCGTCGAGGCCATGCCGGTGGACCTGCCCCCCGACATGGCCCGCCAGCTGGCCCGCCCCGACGTGCGCCGCGTCGTCGACGAGATGATGGGGCCGGCCACGTCGACCGTCATCGCACGGCCGACAGTCAACGTCGGCACCATCCACGGCGGCCTCAAGGTCAACATGATCCCCGACACCTGCGTGCTCGAGCTCGACATCCGCATGCCCATCGGGCTCGTCCGGGACCAGGTCCTCGACACCATCCGCGCGCTCCTCCCGCAGTACCCAGAGGCAACCATAGAACTCGCCGTGCACGAGGCCGCCAGCAACCCGGCGAGCTTCTCGACGCTGACGCATCCCCTGGTGGACCTGCTGGCCGACAATGCCAAGCAGCTGGCACCCGATGCAGACAAGCCACTGGCGATCCCGTCGATGGGCGCCACCGACTGCAAGCACTACCGCTATGCGGGCATCCCTGCATACGTGTACGGCTGCAGTCCGAAGACGAGTAAGTGGCGCCTCTGTCGAGTTCTTTCAAAGGTCACGTGACTAATACCGCACAGTGGCACAGGTCAACGAGTCTGCTTCGGTACGAGAGTTTTTGCATGTAACCAAGGTGCACGCGTCTGCTGTGTGGGACTTTTTGCAGTAATGGAAAGACATTTTCTGGCATTCTGAAACGTGTATATAAAAATCAAAACTATAACTACCGAATTCAGACAGCGAAGACATACAGAGTGCTGTGAAAGGTTCACAAGAGGCTCCGTTTGGAAGAAGCAGCACAAGAACAAGTGCTTGCCTCTGATGGCTGCCTGAAATGATTACGAAGGGGCTTAGTCATCTGTAACCCGCTTTCTGCCTGCTCGTCTTTTCGTTTCTTTTTCTTGTTTTTCGTCCGCTCTATTCCCACCAGTCCTAACGCATCATCTCTAAACAATTTTGCGGATGGCCTCGACTCTCCCGTTTCGAGCTGCTGTCATCAGGCGTATGGCGACTGCCCCCAGCTATTGGCAGACTCTCCCTATCGGTATGTCTTGCGGTGATGACGAACGATGCGACGGAGCATCTTCTCAGTGCCGTTTCTGGAGTTCAGCTGGTTCAAGAACGCCTCGATCTCAGCGGGACTTGCATTGACGCCTCTCTTTTCCCACATGCGACTGGCAAGGAGTTTGGGCAGCTGCTCTATTTCGGCATAGTACATCTGTAGCAAAGCATTCAACTATAAGGAGTATAAGTGTTAAAATCTGGAGGTACGGTGCGGAGTACGGCGATGAAAGTAAATGGCTTGCATTTTCTTCAGACCACATGTCATGTTGGTGTGTATCGCCACCAGTCGTATTGAGGGGTGCATCCATGTTGAAATTGGTGGCTTCAATCGGTACGAGTTGTGGCGCATAGGGACCGCCAGGTAAGGCGTCGTGCGCCCCGTGGTTGTGGGAAGCAATCCCATTTTCCATCGGTGTTTGGGGTGTAACATAGCCCGCATTGAAGGTGTTCGGATCTGTTGCGATAGATAGACCCGGCATATTGCTCTCAGAAAACTGGAGAGTGGGAGGTTGGGTAATAGGAAAGGCACTTCCATCTAGGGGGGCTGAGGGACAGGGCACCACCTCTTCACGTGGTTGGTAATATGTTGGCGAAGGCGACTGCCCAAGCTCAGTACGGCCAGGTTCATACTGGGGCTGTGGGAAGGGAAGCTCCTGGCCAAAAACTTCGGTAGTTCCAGAGGAGAAGGTGCCATGGTCCATGGTTCTGTTTGTGCTCTGGTGCTTTTGGAAATAAAGGATAGACAGAAGAATGTTGGTGAATATGAAATACGAATAAGAAGGGCATAGCAAGAGTTGAATATATATGAGTTCTTGTGCTTCCAGAGTTATTTTTCTTACATTTGCGTTGACTGTTTAAGAGCCGTATTTTTAAGCGGGGGACTCTAATATCTCTCTTAAAATGTACGAGGTTGTAATGCATGAGTGTATGCGGACCAAATCCCACTAGGAATACCCTCTCCGTGCGTCGTAGACCCAAATTATGCCCTTTTTTCTCTTTATCAATAGGCCTGATTGGTTAAACACCATTTTAGGGCCCATAAAACTCTACATGTTAATGGTGAACGAATCTCCATAAAAATGTCATAATTTGGGCCTCAAGGGGGATGCTCAGCCATGGCCACGAAATAACAAGGGGACAAACCCTCCCAAACAATAAATAAAATAAAAAATAAAATAAAAAATAAAAAATAAAAAATGGAAGAAGAAGCCGAAAAATAAATGGGGCGAGGTTCTCTTGGCGGATCCGCCGGCCAGGTCCTCCACGTTGTTTCTGGCAAGCCTGTGGGTACCATCCGTGCCAGCTTTGGTGCTATGAGCACTTCAGTGGCTTGCTACAAGCTTCGCCTCTCATATTATCTTACGATTTGACATGCTCCTTCCGTCTTCTCTTTTAAGCACGAGCGCTTCGATTCCCGTACCTTTTTACTCGACTACTCTTACCACAACGCCAGCGCCAGATTTACCAGCGCCACATATTTTATGACTCCTTTAACGGCCGGTAGGGTGCCAAACTCATCGTTCATCGATCGTGACAGTTTGCAGACAAAGGGGTGCATCTGCAGCTCGACCAGTAGACAGGCCATCCACGAAAACGGGTGTAAGATGGCTATCAGAGATGAGTTCTATGGTACAAAGGACGACACCGACGCCGTCAAGGGCAAGTGAGTGTTGAGGCCATTCATGGTGAGAGATGGGGTTAAAACGAATTCTGAAAACAATGACAGCTCTCAGGCAGGTCGTCGGATTCATAACAACTCGTGGGCTCGTTTCTGCAAAACAGGACAAGCCCCAAGAACATGCGCATCGTCGATAGTCTACTTGCATGATCGGAGTCTGCATCTAGGGACCGAGATGCTTTCCCCAGACTGACCCCAGGTTCCGCAAACCTGGCAGCAAAAGTATATATCTCGGGCTTCGTAGGGCCCCCAACAAATACCATAGGTGTGAATATGAGTAAGTGGAGTACACGTGGCATTACTTTTGGTGGACTGTTCAAGCAGCCCACGCCACACTCGAATCTGTCTGATCAGGTCGTAAGCTTGAATCGTACGAGTCGATGACGGGCAGACAGCCGCCTCTCGCTGGACATGGCCGGAAGAAGCGGAACAGCTGTGCAAACATTCAAAGAGCACAATAGTCAAAATAAGGGTCTATTTACTCCGTATATTAGTCAAATTTCAAAGACAGCAACTCCTTGAGCTTTTCCGTGTCCGCATGGAAGAGACGCATGGCCTCTGCTGACTTTTCTACGGCACAGGCGTCGCTGTTCAGGGCCCATCGAAACGCGGCCTCGTTGCCTTGAAACATCAGCTCCGGCAGGCAAGCCTGTTGTGCTGTAGGAGTACGTTCGATTAGTAAGCAGCAAGGCAGAAACACGAAAAGGACGTACCACTCTCAACTGTCAGCTGCGGCACAATCGGATCTGTTTCGCGCTCTACGGCCTCGAGAATCGCAGGCGATGCCGTGAGCAGATCGATGCCCGCCAGCTGGCGCACCTGGCGCACATTGCGGAAGCTGGCCGCCATGACCTGCGTGGTGAAGTTGTGCCGCCGCAGGTAGTTTTGGATCTGCGACACCGTGGCCACGCCCAGGTCGGATTCGGTTCCAGACGATCCGGCGTGCCCGTTCTTGGCTCCCCAGTCAGTGATGCGACCGACGTACGGCGCCACGGCGTCGACGCCCGCCTCGGCGGCCGCGACGGCCTGCGCCAGCCCGAAGACGACCGTCACGAGGCAGCTGGCGCCGTGGTCGCGCTGCAGAATACCGGCCGCCTGGATGCCTTCCCAGGTGGCGCTGATCTTGAGGCGGACGCGGTCCCTGGGCACGCCCTGATCGGCATAGAGGGCGAGCAGCCGCAGGCCGGCGGCGACGGTGGCCGGGGTGTCAAAGGAGAGGGCGACGTCGACCTCGGTGCTGACGCGGCCGGTGAGGCGGTAGATCTGGGTGCCGAACTGCACGGCGAGGAACTCGACGGCGGCCGCGAGCTGCTCGGCACGGGAGTGGTGTCCGGGAAGAGCTTTCCCGTAGGCGATGGCCTGGTCGACCAGGGGGGCATACGACGGCTGCTGGGCGGCGCGGTAGAGCAGGGTCGGGTTGGTGGTGCCCTCGGACGGGTGGAAGCGTGCAATATCTGGCGGTCAGGAGAGAAGACTGGACGAGCAAAAGAAAACAGAAAACGGAAAACAGACACACCATCAAAGTCGGCCGTGTCGGCAATCAATACGGTGCCGGCAGCCTGCAGCTGCTTCAGAGGCGAGGCAGCCATGATGCGAGAGGAAGATGCAGGTGGAAGTTGGTTGATCAAGGATCGTCGACTTCCAAGCATCACAGAAAGCTTGTGTTGGTAACCTGACAGCTCGGAGGGTCAGATGCACTACACCTGTTCCAGCATAGGAGACGGGGAGATGCCGCCCAGGCGCTAGGGGGATTCCGAATGCTACGGCCTGTCGACCCACCGTCAGGCCTGCATCCACGAGTACGAGATGCATCGGATCCGGGGAAATACGAGCAGAGGTCTGGGCCTTTCTGGGGAATACGACACTCTGGCCCATAGCAGAGGTCAAGCATTCCAACGAGACAGTCCGTCCATGTATGAGACTGTATTCCCCAGACTGGAAGTCTCCAGATCGTCCTGTTCCTCTTCTGTCAGATCATTTGCTTTCCTCTCCATGGAATCCAGACCTGACGGCCTCCTACCTCCTTGTCAACATCGTCTACGTCGACGAGATCACTGACCGCTTCGTCATTAGGACAATCACTTCTTGCCGACCACGGCTCATTCACGTGTGGCGTCTGCACGTCTTGGACATGCCTGAACACGACAAGAGGTCTCTGTCTTTTGTGTTCACAACAAAGAAAACACAGGCGTGATGGCCCGGTCAGCGTGCATGAGAGCATGGTGTGTACGGAGTCGTGTTGCTTAGTAAGCAAGCAAGATCCCGCCTGGCAGTCATTGTCTGTGGACCTGCAGCGATGCCACGAGACCGAGACCGAGTGGCAGTGCTTATTCCGTGTCGTCCAGCAGCAGATTCGGGCCGTCCATGTGGACAGCAAGCGTGCCAGACGAGGCGACTGGCGGTCAGGTGGTGCGGCCTGCAGGATTTGCTGGGGGAAGACGGGCGTATCACGGAGCTGCCGGGCCGACAGGGACACGGCAGATGACCTAAGCCAATGACCAGGGGGTCCGGCACAATGCAGTCCACGAAGAAGTCCGCCACGGCCGGGTGAGGCTGAGCCGAATGCGCGGCCGGCGGAGGCCGTGTGCCGATCAGGGGCGATTCATTCTGGCGGTTGTTTCTTATTGATCTCCGAGCAGGCAGACATGCCTCGGCCTCGGCAGCCGGACAGCCGGACAACCGGGACAGCCGGAAGTCGACAGGCTTGGCCGGCAAGGTTTGCCCTGCCGGTCGAGGCAACGCGTCATCGATGGGGAAGCAGTTAAATACGCGATTCGTAATGGTGCAAGAGAGATGGACGAAGAGGCGGAGCAACTAGAAAAAGCAGGGGCTTCACCGTTCCATTGTATGTCAGCAATATGCACAAAAGCCAAAAAGCCAAAAAGAAGTTGTCAAGGGACGGCCGAGTTTAAAGCTAAATGTGATGCAATCCATGATTTCTCGGCGTGGACAAGGACTCGGTGTACGGAGTAGTTTGTTCAGACCGCATCTCATCAGGGGGAGTTTGAATAAGTTGTGCAGTTATGATTGACTGCCAGTTAGTTTCTGATAGAGTGACGATGGAACAAGATGAACATGAAGTTTTCTATTGTCGTGATTTCCGTGAATTCTTTTTGATTGTTTCCATTTACTTTTTTGAATATTATTATGAAATCTCATTATTATTCAGTGTTTTCAACTCAAAATATTTATTTTCAATAAAAAATGCACGAGTAAATACATATTTGTAAAAATATTTCTATATTCTTGTCAAGACAATACTCACAAATCGGTCGCATCCAGCATCACGGCGGATGGCATACAATGCAACACAGACCTACTCTCATTAGTCAGTCCACGGTGATCAAGTGTGCTTGAATCACGGTTCCAGTCGATCACTTCCGTATATTAATAACCGCCTGCATAGGAGGCGACTCGATTTGGAAGGACATCACGTTTTGCTCTGTATCCAATTTTTTCTTCTCGAGCACTTCGACCGGTTTCCACGCGACCATGCCGACTCTTGCTTCCGTCGCCCAGGCGGCGCTTCTGCTTCTGACCTGCACAGCCACTCGATGGGGCGCTGCCCGTGCAGACAGGCCACCGGACATCAGCGTTATTCCGGTCGAGTCTTCGAGCACGAGTACCTGCACGGGGACGACGGTGACGCAGACAGAGACACGGACAGAGACGCGGAATGAGACATGGATCAAGACGACAACGGCGGTTCTGTGGACCGAAGGCCCCATTCACACGGCGACTGTTACCGAGACCGAGACGGTAACAGTCACAAGTGGAGCCGAAAGGAACTGCTGTGCCTGTGACCAATTTCCGGCAAGAGCCTCTTTGTTTGCTTCCTGGCCACTGCGGACTGACCGACTAATACGGAGGACTGGGTAGACCACGGCGAGCAGCATGACCACGATCGTTCTGACCAAGCATGGCTCGTCCACGGACGTCGTCACGACGATTGTCCTGCCGACGTGGCCGACAATTTCGACTTCGACTCCGACTCCGAGTTCGCCTTCGACTTCGAGTTCAACTTCGAGTTCGACTTCGAGTTCAACCTCGACATCGGGATCGACCTCGACTTCTTGATCGACGAGGACAGCCTCGTCGGGCGACGGGTCGACCAGTGCAGTGCGTACGCGTACGAAAGATCGGGGGTGAGAGAGGATGCCGGGGATTTGCCCCAACAGAAAGGGGCCATAATGCTCCTATTTGTTGCTCATTTGCGCGTATGTGGTGTACCCTGGACAGGGTGAATCGAAGGATCGGCGGCGGGTGATGGGTCTTGGCAGATGGGATTGTCGGAGGCGATCGGCCAGTGGCTGGATCGGCTTACGAGGCAGGAGAAGGAGGAGCCGGTGTGCCCCCATGTCTTACGAGCAAAATGACAAAGTCCATTGCCGCTGGTCGTACGAGTACGAGGGAAGCTGCCGTCGGCTGCGCACGAGTCTACTCCGTACACAGGGACTATCGCACCTTCCCACTTTCTGACGTAACATGTGCTGATTGGCCGTCGCATACGAAACGGCAGCACAGACGCGGCTTTTTGCTTTTTGTAAAATGCTCCGGGCAGGTGCGACCGCAAGCGCAGCAAAAGAGGAAGGAAATTGGCATCACATGTTTGTCTGTGCTGAACGGGCAAGGCGAAGTGCTGATTGGAAGCGAGAGACTAGTCAGGTACGGAACGCCCAGACTAATAAGATACATAATACGCAGTAATACCTATTACACTAGCACACTACGCAGTAATACGCTATTACACAGGACTGCCCAACGGCGGTGCGGAATAAACATTAGCGCCAATTTCGCTGGTGCTCATTTCCTGCGAGACAACGCCATTTACCCCGCGGCTCTGTAGGGCCTTGGGCGAGACAGAAAAAGTACGAGTATCTTACGGAGCGTGAAAGTGCGTATATATCGCGTAGTGATGCGACAGCGCTGAGACGCGGGCGGCGACCGCCCGGATGCGACAAGAGGCCAAGAATAGAAGGCCACGAGGCGGGCAGGCAGGCAGGCAGGCCACTGTTGCGCGCCGGTGTCTGAGGTATTTGAGGCAGAGTCAGTGGTAAGGAAGAAGAGAGAGAAAAAAAGAAAAAAAAAAGAAAAAAAAAGAAAAATAATATAATAGAAAAAAAAGAATAGATAATAAAAAAAAGAGTCTCAAAAAAAAGGAACGAAAGAAGAAACCGCGCGACATAAGGTCCACCTCTTTCGGATTAGTACTATTTCTCAAGTGGAAGCTAAGAACGGTGCCTGACTGACAGCCCACCACAAGTAGGAGTACAAGCGTTCCCATAGAAACAGCGCTGGCAAGAGCGAACCAGTACATGCTAGCGCGGCGCCTGTTGCAAGACCCCTGGCGGGCACCATTGGCTGTTGGCTTCGCACCTGTCGAATGAAACGGGACACGTCCGACCACGCGACCGGTCTACCATTGGAGGGAAGGAGGGCAAAAAACGGTAGGGCCAGAGGGGAAATTACGTGCTTCAGAGTGCTCATTTCTGTAAATGGCGAGTATATTGCGATTCGCTAGAGGATCGGCCACGATAGGTAGTGTAGCCGAATGCATGAGGGAGAAAGATTAGGCAGCCTGCATCCCGGCAGTGTAAGTGAAGCTATGAGAGTACGGACTACTGCGTAATAGTACGGGGTACTCTATAAAACAGTTCTGATCTATGCTCCGTTCTCCGTTCTCCGTGCTCTACGCCATTTCCTATCCCAGTCAGGAGGTCGGTTACAAGAGAACAGTCATTCCGCAGAGGTTTCACGATGCGGTCAAATGGCATGGCACCTGGCACCTGGAGCACCTGGCACCCAGCACCTGGCACCTGTCCAGCAGCCGGCCGGGGGAGGTGTAAGAAAGGACGGTGGTCTCCGGCGGTGCGACCAGAGATGACAGGGTGGTGGGTGGTGCTCTCAGCGGTGCTCTACCCTGTAGGCGGCACGATGCCCGGCCGAGCCTGGCACTCTGGGCGTGAAATTGCAGCGAAATGAGCCGCCCGTAGGGGGAACCCGCCCGCTATGATTCGTCCAGGCCTCTGCTAGCAACCGGGGCCACCCCCCCGGATCCTCTCTGCTCAGCCCAACCGGTGCTAGCTTCCCTGGTGGGGCATCCTCTGTTGCATAATGGCACCCGACAGGGATACGCCAGGAGCGGGTCCCCCTTCCAGGATGGGAAGGGGTAAGTCCCCCCAGAGCCCAGAGGCTCTGGAGGGGGTGGACCCGCCATCGTCGTCCTTCCTCGCGGGCGGCGACTGCGACCTGCGTGCCTGCAGGAAGGAACACATGGTAGCGTCCTTGTCCTTATTTCACTTCCTTCTCCCCCCCCCTTGTTTTGAATTCCTCTTTTTCTTCTCCCTTCCCCCTCCAAAACTCTTCACCATCAGACTTCGTTGGCAAAGTCTATACGCTCGCTATTTTCCAAAGAATCAAACGCCTCTTTGCAAGCAAAGAATTGATATCTTGACTTTTCTATCAACCCAAAAATCAAAAATCAAACCAAACCCCCAAACCAAAACCACCTTCATCCTCTATCCTTCCACCGCCACCATGCAGTTCTCTCTCGCCCTCTTCATGCTGCCGCTGCTCGCAGCTGCGCAGACTTCCATCTCCGCCACCGTCAGCACCCAGCAGACCTACACCCAGACCGTCACCATCCAGCGCGTCGCCACCAGCTCCGTCGCTACCACCACCACCTACAGCGCAAACACCACCACCAGCTACCAGCCCACCGCGTACTACAGCACCGGCGTCGTCTCCCAGTCCGCCAACGGCACCGCCACCTTCCACGCGACCACCCTGACAGCCACCGCCACCGCTGCCGCCACCGAGTCCGCCTCGGCCACCGAGTCCACCGCCGCCGCCGCCTCGTCTACGAGCAGCAGCGGCGCCGGCCGCAACGCCGCCTCGGTCCTTGGTGCTGCCGTCGTCGGTGTCGCCATGGCGGCCTGGTTGTAGTAGAGTAGGCCGGTCCGGTCTGGTCAGGGCAGAGAGAAGGGGCTTCTGGAGGGCTCCGTACGACTCCGTACGGCCTACATTGGACTCTTTTCGAAATGATCACCAACCTCTTACGAACTTTTGTCCCATGTCGCATACGATCTTTTCACTTCTACCACCTTTTTTTTTATCCTCTTCTTTTTATCAAACCCACTCCTTTATGGCCTCTTGATTTTTTATTTCCTTGCTTCTTTTTACCCTTTTTATGGCGCGCACGGCCAGCCAGCGAACTTTTGCCTGTGCGCCCACGATCTTAAGATCTTATGTCTTATGCACAAAATGACAAGCGTGGCCTCGCTTGCCAACTTATGGACCGACCCGTCATCAGCTGCCTCGCATCGTTCTTCCCGGATTGTCTCGATGACTCGATGGCTCGGTGACTCGTCTGGCCTACCCCTTTTCGGCTTTCTTCTGGTCGGGTCTCTGCACACAACGCACCCGACCGGCTACCTTTTTCATGCTTCTCTTCTTGCAGCATAGTCCTTGCATAGAAGCTCCCTCTGACGAACGTGGACACTCCCTGCGTTCATGTTCCTCCTCTTCTTTACCGTCCGTCCTCTTGATTCACACGCCTTTTACCTCCTTTATCCAACTCTGCTTCATCCACTCTACGTTTTTTCTTCTTCTCTCTGACCTGGCAATGCCCAGGTGTTCCGATACCCCCTTTTCCTGTTTCTGGTGAACTTTCCTTCTTCCGTTATCAAACACCCTTATCTATTCTATTCGTTCTTGCAAAAAACATTCGCCCCAGGCGCGCGAATGGAGAGACGGACAACCCTCTGTGTGTGTAGTGTTTAGTTTTGGGAGAGTACGAGGGAGCTTGTTATTTCTGGGTACATAGCAGCTTCAATTTTCTCATCTTCGTTTCTGAAATCTAAAAAAGAAAAAAACCAATATTTTTTTTTTTTTTTTTTACCTTGGGGCTGGTCACGATCGGGTTCTCGCTGGTGGTGTTTACTGGTGCTGTTTACTTTTTACAGAGCATGGCGTCGGGCGTACCTGGCTATATCTGAGACATATCCAATGGCCCAATGGAATATCAAATATTTTGCAGAGTACTCCATTCTCGTAGATCATGGATCCACATTCAAAGAGCCCCAATGTACGGAGTATGGGGTAAGATACCGAGTGCTTTGTACTCCGTACCATTACGACATTGCTCACGGCCGAGTCATTGCTGTCCTGCATTCTGAACTCGTATTTTTTTTTTTACTAGCTCTCCCTTTCTTGGGCCATCGACGCTTCGAGACCCCCCAATCCCCAAAATCTTATTTCTGGTGTCTCGGCATTGAGCACCTTCAGACGACTCCTCTTCTCCCTACCCGGATCTTCCCTACCCGCTGGCGATCAACATCTACCAGACGTAGTTGAAATCGCAGTCTGTCTGCGAGGGAATCGGCGCTGGGTATTGGGATGCAAACGTTGGAATCAGCGTGGTCACGGACGTTCCAATCGACATTCCAGCCGATCCAGACCCAGACCCAGACCCAGATCCAGATCCAGGTTCAGATCCATAGCCCGACGCGTCGGTCGACCGCTGCGACGCGGTGCTAGCCTCCGTTCCAGCATCGCCACCATCTCGATCCAGATGCCTCGAAACCAAGCTTTCTCGCCAGCTAGTCCCTTCCTTCCGCTTCGACAAGCCTTCTTCGTTCTCCAAGAACCGGAAAAGAACCACGCATGACGTATATCCCGCCACGTTCTCATGGTACTGCGCCACGTCCGTGCCTTGGCGGTCAATCATGCTCACCGAGCCAATCGTGTTTAGGTTGTAGATTTCAACGCCCGCCATGTTCGAGCGCGTCGTGTTTTCCTCCACATATTGCTTGTCAAGAATGCTGGTCGAAGTGCTTGCAGCGCTAGATGCCGTCGGCGTTGTTGTGTTGTTCGTTCCATTCCCGGTGGCGCCCGTGTACACCATGCGTGCCTGGCAATTCTCGCCGTTGCCGGGGTCGCTGCACGAAGTATCAAAGTTGTTGAAGAACGAGTACAGCCCAGCCCCGTAAACACTGACATTGCGCGAGTCCACAATCCGCAGGCCCCACGCCATGGCACAAGGCGGGCTTCCAGGGAGTTGGCCCGTGATGTTGCCACCACAGTCAGCCGCAAAATCGGGGTCGTAACGTGCTGTGTCCACAGCAGTAAATGGAGCCGGCGCCGCTGGGTTTGGCTGAAAGTATGGGGTCTCCGTCTGGATCAGACCCATCCAAATGTCATGCGTGTTCACCAGCTGGTACTGGTACTTGACGTGATGCTCAACGCAGGTGCCCACAAGCCAAATCTGCCCGGCCTCCGACTCGATCAACAAGCCACGGCCGGCAAACACTGAAACCTGCGTGTTCTCTGGGTCCTCAATGTCGTGGTCCGCAACCCAGAACCAATTGTTTTCAAGGTACAGGTTCGTTGCATATTTGGTAATGTGCATGCTCAGGTATGCCGCAATGCAGTTCGGGTTGGCATAATTCACTGCCTGGGGCGTCTTGCCACACTGTGTGACCTGCAGCTGAGAACCCGCAAAACCGCCCACACGCACGTGAACGTCCCACATCCCAGACGGCGGCTGCAGAGCCGGGCATGGCCCCGTTGGTGTGGCCAGGTTGTACTCGATGAGCACGGCTCCAGCAGCCGGTCCCTGTGTCGACACAATCATGTCTGACCATTCAAGATAGCCAGTCTCGCCCGGCTTGCCAACCTGAACCACCGGATGCGGCGAGTTCATGTCTTGGAATTTTGAACCAGAGCCCATAATGACAGATGCCAGGGCCTCTCCGACAATGCGAACATTGGGAGGAATACGCACAGTGTCCGTGACCAAGTAGTAGCCCGCATCGACAAAAGCAACCGACGTTTCAAACTGCCTGGAGGCGTTGAGAAAGAGTGCATTGAGTGCCGCCGTGTCGTCTGTGACGCCGTCTCCTTTTGCACCGAATGCCCGGGCAGACAGAAAGTTGTCGACGGGTACGTCAACATACAGGGGCTTCGACCGTTCCAGGTACCGGTTGCCCAACTTGAGGGTGGAGAACTCGGGGAAGTATTCTTCATCGGAGGCTTCGTAAATGTTCGGCCCGGTCGGTGCATACAAATTGCCCTGTGCAAGCGTCTGTCAGTACTCGTCCATATTATGAGCATATCCAGTTTCATGCTTACAAAGGCAAAGCCCTTTTGAACAACGGAACCTGCGGACTGGCCGTTGACCACTGTTCCTTGCGGAGCAATCACGGCGCTCTCCACATTGCGGAAAGCAACGTTTTCCAGAACCAGCGAACCAGCGCCCGGATTCACTTGCGAATCCGGTGAACGTCCAGATATGATGCCGATTGGCGTGTTGTAAATGAGCGAATCAATCATGGCCACAGAGCCGACAACGGGCCCACTCATGTTGAGACCAACTTGGCAGTTGTAGATGAAGATGGACTTGTACGTGAACGACCAATTCCAGATCTGGAAGATGGCGGTTGCCGAGTTGAAGAAGGTCGCATTGCGGATGGTGTATTGCTGGCTACCAAACTGGCAGCCGTATTCACCACCGTAAAAGACCAGGTCAGTCATGACTCCGCCGCTTCCTTCTTCGATGAAGATGCCGGTATGGTGTCTGTTCGGGTCGGGCGAGAGGACAAAGACACAGTTCTGAATCGACGTGGATTGGGCAGACGGCCAGTGGACAGCAGCCACTACGCCAGGCACATCCGTGGTATCAAAGCGAATGTTGCGTAGCTGGCGGTAGAACACATTGGTCGACGTGTACTTGAGCTTGCCATTGACATAGAGGTCCGAGTCGATCATGCCAATGATGTTTGCCATGAATCCTGCAGTGGCCTTGATGGTGGGCATGTCTCTGGGGTCCCCGATGATCTGGGTATAGTAGAAATCCACAATGGAGGAGGAAATCATGTAGGTTCTGGTCTGTCAGCATTCTGCTTCTCATCTTCTCACAGGGAGATTGGAAAATGCTTACCCGGCTGGAAAGTAAACCACGGCTGGGGTGATGGTCGAGGAGGAGCAGCTGCTCGGGTTGCCACATCGGTTTCCGGCGCTGATGGCCTGGTTGATGGCGGCTGTGTCGTCCGTGACTGAGAGGATCGATTGTCAGTATTCTTGTCGATCAGCTGGATCCAAGGCAGGCAGTTCTTACCTCCATCGCCCTTTGCACCATAGTCCTTCACGTTCCGAAACACGACATAGCTCTTGTCAGGATTGAATGATGCAATGCCGTTGTGGGCAATGCCCTCCATCCAGAACTTGCTAGAGTTCTGGGCGAGGACCCTCGCTGTCCAGACCGTAAAAACGGTCAGGGCTGTCAAGATATGCATCTTGACTGGTGTTTTCTTCTTTTCGTTTCTTTTCTTCTTTTCTTCTTCTTCTTTCCTGTGAATCGATTGTTTTGGGGGAGTCAATGAGTAAATGGCAGAGGTGAAAGTCAAAGGCCGGCTCTTGGTTAGATGTGCACAAGATGTAACAAGAATGGGTGAAATGAGGCAAGAAAATGGAGGAGTGGGAAGAGAAAAATGGATGCGCGAGGACGTGTGAAAAGGGGAGAATAAAGGAAGAGGGATGAAAATTCTGTTTATTTTCTTATTTTCTATTGCCTTAATTTATTATTTTTATTTTCCCAGACGTGAGGAAGGAGCGATGCACCTGCCTCTGGCAAGAGGAAGGAGCACAGCACCGACGATGGCGCTGCGTCACAGCAGCCGGTGGCGACCTGTGTAACGAGCGGGCGGCACTCGCACGGCAGAGGATTGCGTATGGCATATTGTCTCGCGCATACGGCATCACGCATGCCGACAGTTGACAAGGTGATGAGGGTCCGGTGACGTTGCTTGTGTGCGTGACGATGCTGTGTTCTCGCTTGCACGAGGACCGATGAGCAAAACGAGGAAGCTGCGATCACTGCCGTGTTTCAATAACCGAATGAGGAAGTAGCTCAATCTCCCCTGGGCAGCCGTCCATTGTTCTTCCCATTCTTTCTATTATTCTCTGCAGTCTGAAGTAATCTACCAACGAAAGGACTGAATATGAAGAGGACTGAATGTGAATGTGATGTGAATGCGAATGTGAATGACTGAATGGCTGAATGGCCGAATGACTGAATGCCTGGGCAATGGCCTCGTAGCCAGGCTCGCGATGCCTGTGCGCATAAAGCCGGCAGTCAGAGGCCAGCCTCGCACTGACACATCCTTGGCCACCATAACAGCCTCTCCACGATCTATGCTGACATAATCTTGTGCACGATCTACCCTCGAGCGCTCTTCTACACGAAGCGAGCCTCCTTAGAAACTTAGAAATGCCATATTCCCAGATGGGACGAAACAAAAGAATCATGTCCACAGACGAGATCAACGACGAGCCGACGGCGGCAGAAATCTCCATGGACTGGTCTGAGCGCAGCCGCCGATCGCCCGCGCCCTCGCCTCCTTCGTCTCCATGTGTCCCTGTTTCAAACGAGAAGGGTCAGCCGAAGTGCGCTGACACCTGGCCTGTCCCGAAACCGTGATCCCACCGGGAGTCCCGCCGGGAGTGCAAGCGGGAGTGCAGCCGGGAGTGAAGCCGGGAGTGAAGCCGGGAGTGCAACCGGACCAGTGAAAAAACGAAAAGAACCAAAAAAAACGGGAAAAAAGGAAAAAAGAAAAAAAAAGGAAAAGGAAATAGGCAGCGGGCCAGGACAGCCTCACCAGACAAGCTTGCAATTTGTTGTGGTCTGGGGACAACAAGGTCGTCCAGGAAGTGTCAGAATAGTATATGCTGGGTAAGGTGAGACAGGACACCGTTCTTGAACGGGTGGGCGGGGTTGAGCTCGTCTATGCATCAGGACCTGTGATCCGTGTCACCAGAAAAGCCGTGTGTACGTTGCAAGATGGACGAGGATGAGGATACGGGTGGCTCGTGAAGGACAAGGGAAAGAAAGGAAGGGAAAAATGGCCCATGGGCAGGCCAGCCAAGCATATAAGAAAAATGTATACCAGAAAATCCCATACCTGAAGGAAGGAAACGAAGAAACGAAGAAACGAAGAACGAAGAAATGAACAAACGAAGAGAAGTAAAAAAAAAAACATGCAAAGGAGCAATAACACCAAAGAAAGATACTTGAACGCCAGATTTCCTTCCCGAGCCTTTTGTACGCCTCAAGATGCCAGGCTAGTGCGCCGTAATAAAGAAGGTGTTCAAGATCAGACACACACACATGACCAGGATGCCGTAGATGGCGATGGCGAGGGCCATCTTGCGCAGCAGGCCGTGTTCGAGGTGCTCGAGGTCCCAGCGCCACCTCTTCCTGCCGCCGAGGCTGCTCAGGCGCTGGGCGAGGTTGCGCGTGCGCGGCACGCCCGAGAGCAGGGAGGCCTCGTCGGGGTTGATCTCGGTGTCTTCTTCCGACTCGGAGTCGGGAATGCCGGCATCGTCGTCTTCCTTCATCAGCCGCTGGTGGTGGATGCTGTCGGGGTCGCTGATCTTGTAGAAGAAGATGCCGGGCAGGATGAAGGAGATGGCCGTCGAGCCCGTGCTGCCAATGTACGCGAGCACGCGGTCCAGGCTGGACACGCTGAGGGCGGTGATGTAGCTGAGGACGATGATGATGGTGGTGAGCAGGGCGAAGCGCAGGTCCGACATGGGCGCCACGGGCGCGCCGTGGCTGTCCGTGGCCACCGCGGTAGGCAGCAGCAGGGCATTGCCAGACGGGGACGTCGGGCGGCGGTTCTTGTTGGGGCGCCACTTGAGGGCGGCATCCAGGGAGGCCCGGCATGGGTGGACCTGCAGGGGGACGCTGAACGTGACGAGGACGACAATGGCAGCCTTTCCGATGGTGGAGGCGATGTTGGGGGGGTCTAGACGGGGCTTAGCAGAGTACAGAGTACTATTCCAGAAAAAGAATTCATACACATGGCGACAATGTTGCCGATGACCTGGTTGCCAAAGGTCAGGTAGCCAGTAATGGCCACGAGGATGTAGATGGACGCGGCCGAGCCGATGCTGGAAGAGATGACGCCAATGACGTTACCAGGCGAGTTGTCTTCGATCTCGTTGAGGATGGAGAACATCTGAGGGGAGAGAGAAATTAAAAACCAAAATCAAAATCAAAATCAAAGCAAAAGCAAATCAAAGCAAATCAAAATCAAAGCAAAATCAAACCCCCAAAAACATACATTCTGATGACAAGTGTAGGCAAAGATCACCACGGGCAGACTGCTCAGCATGGCCACAGGACCCTCCCAGGTGATGATTCGCACCGGGCCGCGGGCAGGATGCAGGTCGACGGCATAGTGGTAGACGACGAGGATGATGAGGTAGCCGATGGAGACGAGGGCGATCAGGCTCGTGTACTTGAGGGAGTCGAGGCGGCGCAGGTAGGCGAGCGGGATGATGAGCAGGATGAAGACGGTGATCCAAAAGTTGCGGTCGACGAGGAAGGGCAGGTTTGCGGCGGCGTGGCTGTCGAAGCCGAGGGCGACGCCGGGCATGAGGTCGCCAATGATGATCAGGTAGGAGACGCCGACGCCGAAGCATTTGATGGCAATGGCGGTGTCGAAGATGACGGCAGCGTTGGGGTAGGTGATCTGCGACAGGGCAAAAAAGGAGGAGTGGCCGCGGTCGAGGTAGCGAGCGCAGCGCGACTGCAGGTAGAGGCCAAAGGCAGACGTGATACCGGACCAGATGATGACGGCGATGCCCAGGACGACGCCCATGTGCGACATGGCGGCCGGCATGGCCAACGTGCCAGCGCCAATAACTGGAGAGTCAGCATATCCTTACCCCATACCCCATAGTCCCAAGTCTCCTCAGGTCTCCGACTCCTCCGACTCCTGCAGGTTCGCCGATCGCCGGACGACTCACTTGTGTTGAGGAGGTTGATGACGCTGCTGATCATCGAGGCCTCGCCGCCTCCGCGGCCACCGTATCTTCGTCTATCCACAGCCGTCAGCCGAGTTCTCGTGTGATGGTTGGTCGAGTCGAGACCACAAGACCTACCTCGACATGTCCGCAGGGCTCGATCTTCCAGAGCCGGCAGAGATGGTCGCGTAGTTGGGCATCGCTTAAGGGAACACAGCCAGCCTCAGACGCTCCTATCGGGGGAGTGGCTGAGCAGACCAGAGGCTACGATGTTTCGTCACGGCCTTTCGGTCGAATTCGTCGAATTCCGCTTCGGATTTCGTCGCTCTCGAGTCGAGTCGAGTCGAGTCGCTGTCGAGTCGAGTCGCTATCGCTTCTAGGGCCGTACTTGTGCACAGCGTGTCTATACAGAACCAGCGCGGGACAGAATGTTTCCCGCTCTGGCCAGTTCTGGTGGTTGCGGTTATCGGCGGTGTCGTGAGAGAATCGTCCTATCGCGTGCGCAGCTGAGATGGGGAGAGGACAGGTCCTTTGATCTACGATTTTTTGGTGGCCTTAGGCCAATACTCCAATAATCCCCAACGGATTAGTCACGCGCTCCGTCCGGGGGTTCCCCCCTACGGGCATCGTGCGGAGTATGCCGTAGAAAGCCGCCCTGCCAGGTCCTCCGGCCTCGGCATCGCTCCCAGGGGGGGGGGATTTTCTGGTCTCTCGCGCGCATTTCCGCTCCGGCTCTCTGCCCTCCCCAATAGCCGTGGCCTGTCCGCAGGATGGACGTATCCGGCCGCACATGGCGCAGAGTCGCAAGGCACTGCGCTAGTGTCCTGTTTAAATAGCCGTCCGCCAATCATATGGTCCTATGCCACAGCGCCACTCGCGGGCCCTGGACAGCCAGCCAAGCCATTCAGGCACCGCTTCTTTCTCGTCTCCCGAGCACGTCGCCTGCATCGCATGTTACCATCACCTGCCTGTTTGCAAGTAGCCACGCCTGCAAACAGTCTGGGAACCAGTCTGACCAGTTTGGCGTCTGACCAGTGACCAGTCTGCGAGTCGAACCAGTCTACCGGCGTCGACATGGACCACAGCCCCGAGGAGACCAGCGTTGCCACCATCACGCTGCTGGAATCCCGCCTTCGCCGCATCGAACACGTGTTGCACGGTGGCCCCCGCGATGTCCAGCTGCCAGCACAGCCGACGGTCGAGGCCCTGGCCGACCTGGAACGCCGCTTCCATGCGCTTGTCTCGGGCGTGCGCGTCTATGCAGAGCTGTTGAAGATCTGTAGGTTCCTCGCCTGTCTGTTCCTCCACTGGTCCTCTACTCACTCTTCTACGCACCCCAGACCAAGCCTATCCCTCGCTCTTCCAGGCACCGCCGGCCGGTGTCCCCCCGACGCAGCTCGACACCGACGCCATCCGAGCCACCGTCCTGAGCTATGCGAGCGCGTTTTCCACGACGGCCTCGGGCCTGAATGCCACCATCCGGGACATGCCCGTGCCCGATACGGGCCTCAGTGCCCAGCTCGTGGAGCTGGTGCCGCGCATGGAGGCGCTGGAGCACAGGCAGCGGGCCATGGAGGCGGACGTGGCGGAGCTCCGCAGCCGCAGCGAGCGGGTTGTGCGGCAGCACTACGAGCGGCAGGCCCTGGCGTCGTCCAAGTTTGTGGCGCACGTCGAGGCGCGCTTCGAGCGGGTCGAGGGTCGCGTGCGGCGGCTGGAACGGGAGCGGAAAGAGGCGGCTGAAGTGTGAGCTGTGCACATGAGCACATGAGCTCGATGCAACGCTCGAATACGAATACGAATGATGGTATGAGTACGAGTATGAGTACTCTACGGGTACGGAGTACTCTGTATGAGTACCCGTACTCACAGCCTGTGGTCGGCTTCTAGAAGCAGGCAGCCAACCGGGTGTCCCGGGGTACAGACAGTCGACGGCGACATGCTGGACAGGAGCAGGACGACGTTGGAATTGCCTCCGCCAGACGGCAGAGCGGCGGAATGGAACCTTGGCAGATCTTCCTGTGCACCGCGAGAATGGGATTCCCCCAAAGGCAAAAGGCAAATTGGAAACTGTGACAAGAGCCGCTACGGCAACAGCCCTCGTCGAGCTGGGTAGCATTGGCCCCTCCGCGTTTCAGGTCTTTCCAGGGGCATCAGAGGCTGCAGGCTGTAAGATGACCCATTGTAGATGAGTACTATTACGGAGTACTGGTATTCGTACTCCGTACTTTGGCTACGAGTCGGCCTGCGAGTCATTGGCCCGGCAAGGAAGGAGCAGGCCGAGTATTGTCTCGGGCCCAACGGTTGGATGGAAGGCTCCGAAGAACCAGACCCCCATGAAACGGTACGATACGGACTCCGGCCATCTGACCGTATTTTACTCAGCGCCGTATACGTAACCAGACGTATTAAAACCGTACCCAAACCGTATCCAACTCCGTATCCCGTATTCCGTACCCCGTA
Source organism: Dryadomyces quercivorus (assembly GCA_002778125.1). Classification (NCBI taxonomy): domain Eukaryota; kingdom Fungi; phylum Ascomycota; class Sordariomycetes; order Ophiostomatales; family Ophiostomataceae; genus Dryadomyces; species Dryadomyces quercivorus. The sequence goes on from PCDE01000014.1 coordinate 2,091,332, forward strand.
TCTTACTCCGTACTTCCCATAATACGAGCTCATCGCGTCTATTTAAAAGACGCGCGAATTGCCCGCATACACTCCCTTTGCCTCTTTTGTGGCGCGCACACCTGCAGTCTAATGCATTGGATTACGCATGCGCGGGAGATGGGTGCAAGGGATTCGTAAGACACAGGGGCTTCGTACTTTGCATTCGTAGGTCGTCCTGTGCATCGGGAAAAGGACGGGTGGGGTCTGCGAACGCCTAAAACGGTCGGGCATGGGGTCGCCGTTCCGTTCCCTAGACGGAATGGCGCCTACTGCTAGTCGCGTCCGGCGTTTACGACGTCCTCTAGAACTAATTCAGGGGGTTTGCCCCGCCGGGATTGTGCTGACAGTACTGTGTACCCTGTACGATGCTGGTCCTCAGGAGGAATCCTCGTACTGGTACAGACAGAATTCTGACAGAAATCCGACAACTCTTTCTGGCACTGCCATCCGTGAAACGCTCATTGTATCTTGCGCTGCAGATGCACAGGAAACGGAAACGATCGACGCAAAAGCCACGCAGGATGTTGCGATAAATACTATATATACAAACCAATGTGGTTCTGGACAACGACGATCGGACTGCATGTCCACCCACAGGCCGGGACTCCACCAAGGAGGAGCTGCTGCACCTGCGCCTGTGCCTGTGCCTGTGCCTGTGGCCTGTGGCCTGTGGCCTGTCTCCAAAAGTCTCGGCTGAGCCGGTATGCAGTCCAAGGATGGGCAATCTCGTCTCCATCCCGGGCGAGACATGGCCATCACGGGCACACACCGCACCAGCGACATTCCATGGTAGCCAATCGATGGTCAGGCATCAGCGCGCCCGCTGCGCCCGCTGCACACATCGCACACACTGCGCACGCACGTCCACGCCGTGTCTGCACCGGTCTGGCGTCTGCTCGTACTCGGACGCTCCTCGTACGGAGTACCACGCGCGCTCAAGCACTTGGGACGCGTTTGACAGATCCGGCATCCCTCCTGACTCCTTGTGCGGCTCATTACCTGCCCTGGTCGTGTAATGTGTAATATCGGCATGGACCTTATTAGGGGACTTGGCATACGAGGAGCAACCCAGGGACGAAGGGGGAGGGCGTCGAGGCATGGGCCATGCACGTGACACGAAGCGTGCGGTCGCAAGATGACGAGCGCTGCTGCCCATCTCGAGCGACGCGTACGGAGTATCTTACGGAGTGCTCCGTATGGCTCGAATCTTACATAGTACCGTAGATCAGACAAGTCTCGTCTTGTCGCAAGGGACCCATAACTCTATTGGGCCATCCATGACGCTCTATGGAGAATTGGCGATGGGGCTGAGGAATGAGCACCGTTTTCAGAGGACGGAGTACTCTGTGCTCTGGAGAGTACCAGTACTCCCACCTCTGCGCAAAGCCTCTGAAACTTGCTGCTGTCGTCCCTGCATATCTGGGTCAGGGAGGCAGTCCGGCCTCCGCTTCCTGTGCCGCGCGTACCCAGTACGACCGGAAGCCAATTAAACTGCCCCTGGCCGTCCGTCAGGAACGCGTCGCAAACGTTGTTAGTTTCGCACAGTGTACGGTGCAGTGCTGACGGAGCCCCTGAGTTTTCAGGCGTAGTGAGAAGGTATTTGTATGACGGGCAGTCACGACTATGTAAGATACGAGTACGGAGTATCTTACTCTGTACTCCGTACTCTGTACTCCGTATTCTGTACGTATGCTCTGGCAGACTACGTACCGTGCGTACACTGTCGTCTAAACGGAAAAACGTCAGGTGGGCCCAGGCGCTAGTGATTGCGCCGTGTTCTGCACAGCTCTCACGAATACGGAAACAAGGCACCCCCTGGCATCTGCCCATCGTCCCTGCATTCCCAAGGTTTCCCTCTGCAAGCCTCTTCCTCCGTTTTCTTCCTGACCCTTTTTATCTGTCGCCTCCATCCTCTCACCACTCCTTTCTCTCACACACCCCGGCTCTTTTTCCCTCTTCCTTTCTCCTCCCGGTCTTTTTGTCTTCTTTCTGTTCCTTTACTGTACTCTATCCTGTCATTTCCTTTCAGCACCCATTCTCCCCCTTGAAGTGGTCTCTTTCAACGACCCGACGATTTCGATCCTCTCTTCGCTCGACCGTCCTCTCCTCTTCTCCCCAAGAACTGCTGGCAGACGCTTGAGACAGACGATAGAAACCCACACCAGGTCAGACGGCACACGACAGCCAAACGACAAACGCGACTGCGCATTGCGCCACCCGGTTAGACGACAGCGAACACGTCGCTCTTTCGCTCCTTTTCGCTCTCGCTTTCCATCTCGCGATAGTTTACTCGTCCCCTCCCCAAAGACGAAAAGACGAAAAGACTTGAAGATCCTCGCAAGATCCTCGCAAGATCCAAACCCCTCGAAACCAGAGACCAGAGACCTCTACCCCTTCTTCTTTCGCGCGGGTCCACTATTCTTCCGAGCTCATTCTTCACGGGGACTTGCGTCTATCCGTCAGCCAACCGCGCCCGAGCTAAAATCTTAAGACTGAGAAAAACGGCATCTCGACGCTTTACCAATCCCGATCAACCCTTTCCATCCTAGTTCTGACCGCTTGCGCCAGCATCAGCCCTTGCCGTCTTTGCTCTTTGCTCCTCGCCCTTGGCTCTTTGCTCTTCGTCTTTCCTGTCCCTCTCCTCCCCCCTCTTCTTCTTCTCGCCAGCTGCTCCTTATGCAATCATACGGCTCGCTCCATTCACCATCGTTGCGCAAAATGGAAACCTCTCGCGCTCAGTACGGCGGCCGTCGCGGCATAAGCATGGGCAACATTATCGGCGATCCCTTTGCGCTGGCCACGCTGTCCATTTCCACAGTACGTTTTGTGACGCCCTGCTCGTCTTCCAGGCCTCTTCAAAGTACTAACCTCTCCAGTTGGCATTGATCATTGCCTTCATTTCCTCCATTATTGCCCAAATCGAAACCAAAAGCGACTTCAAAACATTCACCTGGTGGGCCATTGTGTTCTACCTCTTCCTCATCCCCGGCATCTTTGTCGTCGTCGCCTCCGATACCATCCAGACATACCATGTGGCCGTGGTCGGTTACTTGGCCTGCGGCCTCGTCCTCGCCACCTCCTCTGTCAACAACCTCGTCTACTCAACAAACGGTGCTAGCGAGGCAGCCGCCGCTGGCTTCATCCTCTTGTCCATGGTGACGGTACGTTTTCTTCTCTTTCGCTTCGCATGGCTCTTGACTGACTCTCTAGATCGTCTGGATCTTCTACTTTGGCTCGGCGCCATCCGCCGTACCGCGGGCCTACCTCGACTCGTTCGCCCTGGCCAAGGAGTCGACGGGCAACCGCCAGAACATGGCCGGTGCCTATGGCATTTCCGGCCGTCCCGAGACATCCATCTCGGCCCAGCCCCCTCAGATGTACACGTCGGCCCAGCTGAACGGCTTCGAGAACCCCTCCCCCATTGGCGGCATTTCCAGCGGCGTCAACCGGAACTCGACCATGAACGGCGGCTTCTCGACACAGGCCAACAAGTCCAGCTCAGCTGTGCCCGGCGGTACGGAGGGCGAGATAGTACCTCCCACCGAGTACCCGTACCGGGCGAAGGCGATCTACAGCTACGAGGCCAACCCCGATGATGCAAACGAGATCAGCTTTTCGAAGCACGAGATCCTCGAGGTGTCGGACGTCAGCGGAAGATGGTGGCAGGCCCGCAAGGACAACGGAGAGACGGGTATTGCACCAAGCAACTACCTGATCCTGTTATAAGCCGCCATGTCCATCCGACATCTTCCAACAACGACCCAGAGGGGCGACAAACGGTGATGACGAATGCCAGAGAAGGGAAGAGTTGAGCTCGCCTTTCTGTTTCCTATGTTCATAATATATATACCCTCTCTGACGCCGGCTCGGGCCTTCCTTTCGCTCTCGCTCTCGCATCGCCAACCATCTTTGTCGTGGTCCACACCATCTTACGAGTATGGCTGCTGCGGAATCCTTTTTCATGATGAAATCGTCCGGCAGCCACGGGCAATACACACACGGTTTACGGGATAAAAAAAGTGGCATCGGGATGTGTTTTTTTCTGTTCGATTTCGATCGTCCCTGTTCACAATATTCATTGTGTTCTTGCGGGTTATTTTGTGTTTTGGTTGGGGGTGTCTTGGTCTTTTACACGGAGCTCTCGCGATTCGTTTTCGTTTTTTTTTTTCTTTTCGTTTTTTTCGTCTTCTCCTCTTTTCTTTTGTTTTGCTCTTTTTATTCTTGTCCTATTCCCATCATGGTCGCCCGTGTGTGACTATTTTTTGGCCTTTGCCAACTTTGCCTTCACTTCTTGGCTACAAGCCATCCGCTGCAGGATGCCAGGCCGGATCCTTTCTCTCAGCCGGCCTGTATTTGTTGATTTTTTTTCTTCACCCTCCAGTTCTATCCTGCTTTTTCCCTCTTCCTTCTTCCTCCTTCCTCGCCTCCCCTTTCGTTTCTCCTTTTTGTGTTTTTTGATGGTCTTGTTCTACGGGGTACGAGATGAGTTCACGTCTTTGGGCAACAGACGAACCTGGGTCTGGTAGTTGGAATGGCAATGATTGAAAAAGCATATGTGTCACGTGATGTAGAAGACGGAAGCTCGTGATATTCCGTACTGTCTACTGGATTTATGCAGTACACTGTACTCCGTCCTCCGTACTCCGTACTCCATACTCCGTACCGACAGACCGTTTTGCATGGCCCCCACAGACACGGGGCTGAGGTCTTTTGTATCTGACACAGTCCATTCCTACCCCCTTGATGGTGGCATGCCAGCACGCGGGCAGGCACGCGAGCAGACACGCGGGCAGAACGCGGGCAGAACGCGGCACTGCCACGAGGGATCATTCCATGATCGCCCGTCGTCCAGGAATGCCAGCCCCTCCAATCTTGGCGGATAATACTGTACGGTTCATCCTCGCGTGTATTTTTGGGCGCCAGGTGCACGGGACTGGCCGGTGGTGTGAGGAATACGAGTACGCGTCTGGTCTTTTGTCGTTTCGTCGTTTCGTCGTTTTGTCGTTGCCCTCGTCACATTCCCGATTGCTGCAGGTGCTTGCGCAGTTCCCGCTCCTTCTGGGCGACCTCGCGCTCCAGCCGCTGGATGCTGTACTTGAGCTGTTCGCGGCGCTGGCGCATCATGCGGATGCGCAGGGCGTCGGCGCCCAGGGACGGCTTGGGCTTGCGCGGCGGCTTGGCGGCCGGGCCCTTGCCTTTGCTGCCGGCGGTGGCGGAGCCCTCGAGGCGGCCGGCCTGCAGGGCGGCCCGGGCCTGCAGGGTGTCGATGCGGCGGGCCTGGCGGGCGAGCTGGTGGTCGGCGCGGTCGAGGAGGGCGGCGACGGCGGGGCCGATCTCGCTCTGGAGCGAGGCCTCGGCGGCGGCGAGGGTCGGTTGGGGGATGAGTTCGTAGTGCTGGAGGTCAGGAGAGGAAGGAGGACGAGACGAAAAGAGGAAAAGGACGAGGAAAAGAGAAGGCTTACGCGAACGGTCTTCAAGACATTCTGAAGCCGGGGAAAGTCGGCGACGCCGGCGTCGAGGGTGGCGACGGAGGCATCGAGGAAGGAGAGCGAGGTGCGCAGGGCGTCGACGCAGTCGCCGTAGAGGCTCAGGGTGGACGGCTGGGCAGACATGGTGGACGGTCTGGCGGTGGTGGACTTTGTTGCGTGTGGGGTTTCTGGCTGGCGATACCGTGCAGGTAGGCGAGAGTGCACGGGCCACCCATACGATGAGTAAGCAAGTTCGCGGAGCCCTCCGTAGTCCGCAAAACTATGGGGTATTTTGGAGTAGCCAGGACACGGCTGGGGCGGGGATATACAGGCCGGCGACGGGCGACGGGCGTGCAGGAGGCGGGAGCAGGAGGCCGGACAAGTATTGCGCGGATATACGGAGTAGCGAGTACTCGTACCGCAGAGCTGACTGCCGAAGTAAGCTTTGCGAAGGGTGGGCCAGCATTACGGAGTACGCCGTATTACCGGGACCTATGGAGCACGAATATAGGGGAGCTGTGGTGCCGCTGACTGGACGGTTCTTCTGTCCTGCCTACGGAGTATGAAGATACGTGTATGGGTGTTCCTGCGCTATAGGCACACCTCGGTCTCCGGGATACTGTAACAGAGTACGATGGAGTACTCCGTACTATGTACTCCGTACTATCGTGGATTCGGACCTAGAGCTCCGGGAAATGCAGTCTGCCGTATGCCTCGTACTCTTGCTGATTGGGACAGCCCCATCCGCAGTGTCTCGCACGGGATGGGAAAGATACAAGCAGATACAAGCACAAAGTCTAATCGACGGCCAGAAGCTCTTGTCAGCAAGCTTCCGGCCGGTGTCTGACTAGCCATTTCCCCATACGGCTATACCCCGTAGTACGACAGTACGATGCAGAGTCGCCACTCGTACGAGCCTGCCGTTCTCGTACTGGCAAGGATCGGCTGCCGCCAGATTGCAATGCGACGATGCTGCGTATTGTTTCTCTTGGCCAAGGAAGAACGAACTTACGAGTCCCCGAGCGCCACGAGGACTGCCGACCAGCTCGTGAATCTTACGAGCCCATCTCACTCACCTCGGCCACATCGGCCTTCTCGGCCACCTCGGCCTTCTCGCCCTTCTCGCCTTTCTCGCATCTAGATCATGGACCGTGGGCGAGAACTCGTCTGCCGCCTCTGCATAAATGACGCACCCCGAGTATGCAGTTATATAGTAATGAGAAGTAATATGTCTTTAGCCGATGTGCCACCGCAGCCACGCATCCAACGGCTCCTTCTCGCCAATGATAACGAGCGCACATCCCGTTCGTACCTTCCGGCTGTCCCAGTGGTCCCAAAGGTCCCCAAGGTCTCCAAGGTCCCCGTCCCTGCTTTCCCGATTAGGACGAGCCTTGGTCATAAAATAAAGAAACAGAGATAAAACCGGGACAGCCCTGCAAGATGGCGCCGGCCAATTAGTTGGTGGGGAAGGAGCAACCACAGCTCTAGCCCCTTTCGCCCAAATCTTGACTAGTTTCGTCACTGCGATGCCGATCATGCTTTCTTCCTTCTTCTTTTTGCCTCCCTGTCGCAACCTCACGAGGTTTGGGGGCAACTTTTTTTCCTTCCGTTTGGGGGTATTGGCTCGACCCCTCCTCCATCATCATCGCCGTCCTCCACTTCTGCACCCTTCAACACCCGCGGCCCATCACCACCCTTCTCCGCATCCTCATCTCCTGAGCAGATACCATAGTCGCAGACCTGTGCCGTCTTCCCTCCGAAAACACATTAGACCATGGCTTTCAAGGTGAGTCCGGAATCCCTGTGATTCGTCTGTGTCGAACCACTATTTGGCAGATTCTCCGGTCCGCGTTCCTCCACGGCTGCCATGACCGTCAAGGCGGCTGTAGCCCGCGGTCGTCGTGCGCCCTGCGCCCTGCGTCCTGCGTCCTGCTCGCTCAATACGAGCTATGGCGCACACACGCACACACACACCCCCATCACTCGCTCCGAGACAGCTAATCCGTGCATGTCTAGACTATCTCTGCCAAGGCAGCCATGGCATTGGACAAGGAGCTCATGTCCACTGGCGCCTTTTCCATCGACCAGCTCATGGAACTCGCTGGCCTTTCCGTCTCACAAGCGGGTGCGTCAGGGCCCCAGTGATCTGTCTTTCGTGTTTCGTCTCTCGTCTTCCGTCTCTCGTCTTCCGTCTCCTCACTGCTCCTGTCTCTTTTCCCATGCCAGCACCCTTCCCGCCTAAACGCTTGGTTGTATAGGCTGACACAATTTCTACCGTCTCCTTCGCCCTAACAGTCTACCGCGTGCATCCTCTTAGTAAAGGCCGGCACATCCTGGTGGCCTGCGGCCCCGGAAACAATGGTAAGCATGTCGGTCTGTCGGTTGTCTGTCTGTCGGTTGTCTGTCTGTCGGCCTATCAGTTTGTCGGCCTGTCGACCCACCCAGGCTCTTGGCGTCAGGCAACTTGGCATAGCATGGAAAAGACATTTCCGGGCTTCCAGCTACGAGCTGTTATTAATCAGTCCTGTCCTATTAGGCGGAGATGGCCTGGTTGCTGCCAGGCATCTTCGGCACTATGGCTACCAGCCGGTTGTGTTCTATCCCAAGCGGAGCAAGAACGAGTTGTACCAGGTATGTTTGACGTGTGTGTTCAAGCCCTGTCTCTTCCCTGCCGATGCCTTGGTTGCGAATGTGTCGTTGTATACTCCGTACGGCGTGGGCTATGCTTCTCTATATTGGAAAATACGAGTGAGGAAAAACAATAGGTGTCGTGGATGCAAGTCGTGTCGTTCCCAGAATCCTTTCATATCTATGCACATGTTTCCAAACCTTCGCCTCCCTACCCATATCACCTCCAGTGCAAAAGGAAATAAACAGAACAACAGAACAACAGAACAAAAGAACAAAAGAACAACAGAACAAGAACATGCAAAACAACACAAGCGGGCCAACGCAACACAAAGCAAGAAAGCGCTTCCCCAACAGAAGCTGACTGTTTCTCAGCGCCTCTCCAAACAGCTCGAAGACTTGAACGTTCCGTTTGTCGACGACTTTCCCGCCGCCCTCGAGACGGCCGATCATGTCGTGGACGCCATCTTTGGTTAGGAGGAGTCCGACCGTCTGATTTTGCGCTCTCTCCGAAACACGATTCCTGACTGTTTTTGCTCGGAGCTTAGGGTTTAGCTTTACGGGCGAGGTCCGAGATCCATTCCGATCCGTCATCCAAGCCCTCGAGGCCACCAAGGTCCCCGTGACGGCCGTGGATGCTCCGTCATCCTGGGACATTGAAAATGGGCCGCCATCGTCCGGGATCGGAAGCAACTTTCATCCTGCGGTTCTTGTGAGCCTCACGGCGCCGAAGCCCCTTGCAAACCATTTCAAGGGTCGTCATTTTATAGGTGGAAGGTACCCTAAACTCACCTTGTGCTTGTCAACTGCTTTGTTTCTCTTCTTGTTTGCCTGGCGTGCATCTAACGGTGTTGTTGCAGGTTTGTCGCTCCGTCGCTCGCAGAAAAGTATAAGTTCGACGTTCCACAGTATGAGGGGATCGATCAGGTGGTGGAGGTCGGGAATGCGGAGGGTAGGCTGTGAATCCCACTCTTTGTCGGTGTCCATGTACCGACCGGGGTGGGCATGGGTCCGGGCACCTGTCTGTGTGCCTGTGGACCCTGCAGCAACAGCAGCTGGCATGGTTCAGATGACTTGACAGCCTCCGGTGCGGCTGTTGGGACAGACTAGACTGGGGCATTGCCCTTCTTCCATCACAGAGACGATGCTGTGCATGCCGAGCGGACATGCCAACAGCGGAGGATGATAGTCGTGACAGAACTCGACATAAATCAAGTACTTTTTCCCGCAGGCAGGGCAGTCAGCACTGTACTCAGTGCACATTTAAACAGGTCGCGGCTTTCCAGCAGAGCCCAACAGAGGGGGGTGGTGGGAAAGATGACAGAAGGATGACGGGGAAAGAGGGAAAAGACAAAGGACAAGGACGAAGGACGAAGGACGAAGGAGATGCCGGGCCGGATCAGGATAGCATCGGTGAATCTTGGGGGTTTGTGGTTCAGAAACCAGGATGGAAAGTGTTCTGCTGGCCGGAAGTGAATGGCTTGGCGAATGTTTCTGAATTTCCGGGTATTTCTGGATATTTCTGAATATTTCTGGATATTTCGTATTGTCTCCCGGGAGCGTCCTGGCTTCCACTTAAATATAGGAAAGCAGAAAAAAGAAAGGTTTCGTACCGCGAGAGGCGAAAACGAACAGCATCAACGAGGGGCTAACACCGTCTGGGATTGTGGCTGGTCATAGGATCTCGGGATCTTGCTGGGACTTTCATCTGGTGGCACTTTTTCTGTGATGTGTCTGCTGTTTGTCCTTGTTGGGTTCTCGTTGACCCTTCCTTCCCCCCCTAGGATAGGATAGTGTGACCTGCCCACAACGGGACAGACGAGAGGACGGACGGCCTTTTGCAGACACTAGCCGCACGTGATGTATTGGAGTGCTTGCACTATGGTTGGGTCTTGGTGGATAGTGATTTGTTGGAAAGGCAGGTTTTCCGGGTTGCTGGATTGCTTTTATTCTTGGTGTCTTTTTTCTGTTTTTTTTTTTCTTTTTTTTTCTGTTTTTTCTGTTTTTTTCTTCTTTTTCTGTTTTTTTTCTTTTTCTGTCTCTTCTTTTTTTTGTTTCTTTTTGTCTCTTTTTTGTCTCTTTTTTGTCTCTTGTCTCTTCTTTTTGTCTCTTCTTTTTGTCTCTTCTTTTTGTCTCTTCTTTTTGTCTCTTCTTTTTGTCTCTTGTCTCTTTTTTTCTGTCTCTTCTTTTTTTCTTTTTCTTTTTCTCCTCTCTTGGCGGGTTAGTTCCTCCCGAATGTAGTGCGTATTACTTTATTGCCTGTTTGGGGGAAAGGGGGGGTCTTCCCGCTCGCAGGCGTGTTAGACGGGGTGTGTTTTTTGTATGTTGGTGGCCAACTCGGCCGGGCTGCGTGTTGGATGCTAGCGGGAAGGGAGCCCGATATGGCCCACTTGTTGCTGTACGTAACCAGAAGGATGGTATGGAGCAGAGGGAGGGGGATTCTAGAAATGTTCTGCGGGAGGAGCAACGTGGGACGTTGATCCTTGGGGCCCTTTGGATCCTTGAATTTAGCTCGGCTCGGTGACCCAAGCAAGGGGGTGGACGGTGGCCTTGGGAGACGGTGGGAGAGGGATTGGGAGGAAGGGGGAGATGTTGATAAAACGGAAGCATGGGTTGTTGGCATACACACGGGGAGGGGTAGGATGGGATAGGACGGGACAGGATGGGACAGGATGGGACAGGATGGGATGGATGGTATGGGATGGATGGGATGGGATGGTATTGTGGTAGTGGTATGTAATGGTATGTAATGGTTAAGTGGACGGGCTATGGACGAGGATGGGGAATGGGGGTGGGCAGGGCTGAACGGATATGCAGTGTGGGAGGAAGAGGAAGAATAGGGACAGGACCTAGAAGCATTCTATAATGGACTCGCGTACGGAGAACAGGGGCAGCGGGTCTTATAACGGCACCCACCGGGCAGTACTACGGAGTCACTACTCGTACGGCCAGGGGGACTTGGGTTCGGAGTGCTCCATAATGTACGAGTATAGCTGGCCTGTTTCTTCTGTCTGGTTCTCGAGATGGTATGCGAGTGACGGGCAGGCGAGAGATGTGCAGACATTCAGGCTCGCAGAGACCTGCACTATCTGTCATGCTGCCGTGCTGTCGTGCTGCCGTGCTGCTGTGCTGCCATGTCTGATATGTCTGCGAGTGCAAATGGGTGTGTGCTGGCAATGGAGAGGCCCTCTCTATGCCGTCACAACCCCTACGACGCAACTAGCAGGCCATAAAAAAAGAGAAAAAAAAAAGAAAAAAAGGGCAGACGGCCGGAGCAAAAGCTCCTTCGCAGCTCTGATAGGCTCGCAGTGCGGCTCTACTGGGAACGCTGACAGTACGGAGGACCCAGCAGCAGCAGCAGCAGCACTCCGTACGGGGTAGCAGCAGCAGTGCAGCAGAAGTGCAGCAGCGGTGCAGTAGTGCAGCAGTGCAGCAGTGCAGCAGTGCAGAGACAGCGGCAGCGGCAGCCGGCCCGCAGGCTTTGTTGAGCACTCGTAAGATACAGCTTAATACGAGGGATCCAGAATCCAGAAGCCAGAATTCAGATAATATGGGTTAATCTTTTTAGTAGCAACCGCGCCTAGGCCGGGCTCGTCCTGGACCCAGGTACCCTGTATAGTCTCGGTGGGCCGGTCCCGTCGGTCTTTTTTCTTTTTTTCTCTTTGCTCTGTTCTCTTTCCGTTTTCGTCTTTTTTCTGCCATGTCGGCATTCCGATCTTGAGATCTCAGGTGATGAAGGTACAGATGAAAATGGAAAAAGAGAGCTTGGAAATGGAAATACGAGGAAACAGGAGATGGGAAATTCAAAGAAATACAGAGTACTCCGTACACATAGATAAAATATATAAAAGAGAGGAAGAGAAAAAGAGAAAAAGAAGAGAGGAAGAGGAAGAGATGAAGAGATGAAGAAAAAAAAAGAAAAAAGAGAAAAAAGAGAGAAGAAAGAAAGAAGAAAGAAAATGAATTAAACGAATTAAATATATACATATAAATAATCGAAAAAGAGAAAAAGAATAAAATACGGAGTACGGAGTATAATGAAGAAAAAGAAGCTCGCGCACGCGCACTCGTACCGGCCACGTTTTTGTTCTTTTTTCCCTCGATTTGTGGATTGTGCCTGCGGGCCGCCTAGCGGGATTTTAGCACGCGCAAAACGAGAATCATCATTACGGCCTTCTTTAGCATCGCCAAAACGCCCGCCAGCAAGGAAAAACGAGCTTTTGGCTCGTAAGGGCAGCCGGCTTTTTTATACCCTTTTGCCATTTTGCCATTTTGCCCGCTCAACGCTATGGGTATTAACGTATTAATAATCCACATTCGCTGCCAGGTTTTGGAACTGGAGGGAGAATAAGAATAAATGGAAAAATAATATAGAGAAATAAAATAATTAATAAATTAATAAATGATGAAAAGAGAGAAGAAAAAAAGAAAAGAAAAGAAAAATCAATAAATCAATACATCAATACATCAATACTCCGTACTCGTACAATAAAATCAAAACAAACTTAATCTCAATTCTTCGGGTTTGTCTTTTTCTTCTTCGGAATCGGTTGACAGGCAGTCTCCACCACGCCGGGCCAGAGAGGGGTAGCCCCCTCTTTTCGACAGCTCTTTTGTGAGCTGTGGCGGTGGCGGCGGCAAACAGACAGAACGGGCAGAACAGCCAAGCATCTCTGACTGCTCCGACTGCTCTGACTGCTCAGACTGCTCTGCCTGGGCTGCCTGGGCTGCCCGGGCTAGCACGCTCGTACGACGCCTCCGAGTTGGGTCTTGGCCTTGGGTCTTGGGTCTTGGGTCTGAAACAACCGCCCTCCCATGCTGCCACGTTGGGGTGGGTATCGTCCTCTCGTCTTCTCGTCTTCTCGTCTTCTCGTCTTCTCGTCCCCTCGTCTCCTCGTCTCTGGTCGGGCGGCCTTGGCTGCAGGCAAAGTGATGCATACGCATCTGTACGGAGCCCGGCGAAATACGATACGTCGTGCGTGTGCGGGCGGAGGGGCCCTTGTGTGCCGCTGCCACGCAGCTGCGACGGACAGCTGAAAACTGAAGAAAAAAAAGAAAAAAACAAGACGCCTGCATCTGTCAACTCGTATGACGCACCAGGACGGCCCGGCCGGTGTTGACTTGCAGACCTGTGATTCGCAGCGGTGACGACGCCATGCCGTGCCCGCGTGTTCGCGTAGGGTGTAGGCGTGTTTACAGTGAGAGAGTAGAGTGGAAGTAGGAGAGGGAGTACGCGTGCGTGTGCAAGTACTCGTGTCTTTTTCTTTTTCTCTTTTATTGATTTGTTTTTATTGATTTGTTTTCAGGTTCTTTTTCGTTTTTCCCTTTCTTTCCCTTTCTTTCCCTTTCTTTCCATTCTTTCCATTCTTTCCCTTCTTTCCATCTCCCTCTTCTCATTCTCATCTCTCCTCTTCTCACTCCTCTCTCTTCTCATCTCCTTCACATTCCACGAGTACCACCTCTACCCGTGTATCTCCTACTTCATGATGCACCTCATCTGGCAAAACGACGTCAACAACCCAGAAAGGTTGTGTTAGCGCCTCTTGGCGGTGTTTTACCGCCGAGTCGGGTAAGGCATTGGGGCTGGAGAAGACATTATTATGGCTCGGGGCTAGTGCTGTTGGCAAATGCCTAGCCTGGCTAGCCTGGCTAACCTGGCTAGCTTGTCTACGCAGTAGCTTGTCTAGCCTGCCTACAGGGTAACCTGCCTAACCTGCAAGTGCGCTTTGCACTGCCTGTTGCAACCACACGCCCCTTCCGGTTTTCAGGCACCAGAAGCACAGTACGAGTACGAGTATCTTACGAGGAGTATCTACGTGTAGACGAGGACTCATCCACCGCCAGCTGCCAGCAAAGCCATTGTGCCAAGTGGCAGTCTGTTTCGTCCATCAGTCTGTCCGTCTGTTTCGTCTATCCGTCTGTCGAGTCTGTCGAGTCGTCGAAGCAGCCGTTTAGGCAGTCGATCACGGCCGAATGCGGGAACAGCCAGCCTAATGGACATGGGCATGGATAGTACGAGTAGGACGACCAGGATGAGGGAAGAAGCAAGCAATACTGACTCCATACGAGCACTATCGCTTCTTCTCTTACGCTCTTACGCTCTTACCTCTTACCTCTTACGTAGACTCCTACGTATACTCGCGTACGACTGCGTGCGACTGCCTCTTCCGTGTACCTCGGCTCAAGACACGGTCTCTTTCCTCTTTCGTGCTCCTTCCTCCGAGTGTGGCCTTATTCAACCACCTTCTAGGCCTTGGGCCCACCAACAATGAGGTGCTTACATTGGACTAACCTGCGACCAAGACCCAAGCCACTGGCGACTTGCACTTGCCACTGCCCGGTTTTTTTCTCCTTGGTCGAAAAACCCAGCAATTTGGCGTGTTAGTTACCCGTTTCAGTACTTTGTGGGGCTGCCCGGCCGCATGCATTATTTCCATCCGCTCTTGTGCGTTCTCGTCCATTCTCGTGCGCTCTCGTTCATTCTCACACGCCCTCGTCCATTCTCACACCGGTCACCCGCGTACGAGTACCCGTACGAGTACGAATACAACGAATATGTGCCTGTCTTCTTGTCTGCCTGCTGTCTGCCTGCCGCCTGCCGCCTGCCGCCTGCTCCTGCCCGTCTGCGCGCTCCTTCCCTCTCCGTCAAGCGCCAAGCTGGCCCGCCCCCGCCCTCGTAAGATACGACTACGATATACGCGTTGTCGGAAGGCAAGACCGTGCCCATTGGCTGGTGTGGCACAACACACGGCCCATGAGCTGTCAAAAAGCATAACCATCGTGCTTTCCCGCTACCGGCCGCCGTCCCCCTTCCTTCTTCCAGCTCTGTTGTCACTTGTCCTATGATTTGCCTGCACCCCCCAGTGGAGCTGCCCGTCGGCTCCTGCCGGAAGCTGTCGGGGCGATCGGTCGGCAGAGCAACTCGTCCTGCGCACATGACGAACGGAGCCTGTCGCACCTCCTCTGCCGTGTCTGCTGACTAATCGTATCGTTATCAACGGGTGGGGCAACGTGCCCCGCGAAAAAGGAAGGCAGAAAAAGAGCAAAAAAAAAAAAAAAAAAAAGAAAGAAAAAAAAGAGGGAAAGAAAAGCTGCTTAGCAAGCAAAGAAGTTGCGCGATCCGTAAAGAACGACAAAGAATTGTCTGACCAAACCGCAGGCAACTCTCTTGCCAAGACGAGGAATCAGACAGTTGGCTTGGATCGATTACGACAGGTACCAGCCAGTCCTTGCAGCACGACGTCATCGAATTGCGATTTGCGAATTGCGAATCTACGAAGTTACGAGTCTACGAGTCTACGAAGTTACGCCTTTACAAAGTTACACATCCGCCATGGCCCCTGAAAAAGAACACGACATGGACTCGGAGCCGGAGCTGCTGGATGCCGACGACGCCCTCGAGGAGATCGACGGCGACGACGTCGCCATGGACAGCGGCAACGAGGACGACGACGCCGAAGAGCTGCTGCTCGTCAACGACTCCATCGCCTATTTTGACAGCCACAAAGACTCGGTCTTTGCCATTGCCCAGCACCCCAAATACCCCTCGCTCGTCGCCACCGGCGGCAGCGAGGGCGACGCCGACGACGCCCCGGGCAAGGGCTACGTCCTCGACACCTCGGCCGCCGCCGACCGGCCCGTCCTGCCCGCCAGCTTCCGCAGTGATCCGGCTGCTCCGCCACCCCAGAGCGTCCAGCTGCAGCCTCTCTTTGCCATTGACGGCCACACCGACTCCATCAACGCCCTCGCCTTCACCCGCCCCGACGGCGACTTCTTGGTCTCGGGCGGCATGGACGGCCGCATGCGCGTCTATGCCGTCGACGTCTCTGCCGCGGCCGCCCCGGCCTTCCGCTTCCTCGCCGACGCCCAGGAGGTCCCCGAGATCAACTGGCTCGCCCCCTGCCCGTCCCCTGCGCATCCCAACACCGTCGCCCTCGGCGCCTCCGACGGCTCCGTCTGGGTCTACGCCCTCGACCGCGCCGACTCGGCCAACCCCCTGCAGATCGTCCAGTCCTACTTCCTCCACACCGAGTCCTGCACCGCCGGCGCCTGGTCCCCCGACGGCCAGCTGCTCGCCACCGTCGCCGAGGACAGCAGCCTCAACGTCTGGGACGTCTGGGGCGCCGCCGCCGCCAAGGGCCTCGCCGGCGACAACGGCCAGACCGTCGTTTCCCTGACGGCCGCCGACCACCGCTTCGAGGTCGACGGAGGCCTCTACTCCGTGGCCATCTCGCCCGGCGGTGGCGTGGTGGCCGTCGGCGGCGCCGGCGGCGTCATCAAGATTGTCGGCCTGCCGCGGCTGGAAGCCTCGGCCCCGGCTCCGGCCAAGGGCGGCCGTGGCGCCCGGCCGGCCCGCGGCAAGACGTCTGGCGGCGGCGATGCCACGGCGGCCCAGGCAGGCGTCGTCTTGGCCTCGCTGCAGGTGCAGTCGGACGGCGTCGAGACGCTCGCGTTTGCGCCGGCCCCGCTGACCCTGCTGGCCGCCGGCTCCGTCGACGGCAGCATTGTCGTCTACGACGCCAGCCGCTCGTTTGCCGTGCGCCGCCACATCCCGGCCGCCCACGACGAGTTCTCCGTCGTCAAGGTCGAATGGGTCCAGTCGCCGCCCATTGCCGCCGCCGGCGCCTCGTCGGCTGCCGCCGCCGCCGGCCCGGCCCAGTGGCTGCTCACCAGCTGCGGCATGGACGGCGTCGTGCGGCGCTGGGACCTGCGCGGGCCGTCGACCGTCCCCCGCGGCGGTCCCGCAGCCGCTGCTGCTGCTGCTACACCTGGCACATCCACATCCAGCGCATCCACATCCGGCCTCATCAACGAGTGGCGGGGCCACCGGGGCGACGGCGAGGGCGGCGGCGTGCTGGGGTTCGTGCAGGGCGAGACGGGCGAGCGGGTGGTGACGGCCGGCGACGACGGCATTGTGTTGGTATTTGAGGCATAGGTTGGGTTTTGAATAGAGCGCATTGGGTCGTCCAATAAAGTCTTGGGAGCGTTGTGCGTACGATGCCGTAAAAGCGTGGAGGAACAAGGGTCCTCGTGCCATTTGTGGTTGTTGCTTAGTAATATATTATTCAGTAACACCATTACTAAGCACAAAAGTCTGCGCCGGGCGGTCGGATTTTCGCCCACCAGACGATACCTCGTCCTACGACGGCCCGTCTTGCGAATTCAGCGCCTCAGCCCTGCATAGCCCTTTCCGGCCTCTGGTCTCGTCTGTTTCCACGCGCTCTCGCCTTTTATTTGTGATGGTGGTCAAGATCCGGCTTGCGCGCTTCGGCCGCAAGAACGCGGCCTTTTACAACATTGTCGTGGCCCAGGCAAGGTAAGTGATGATGATCTACGCCTCCCGTGCAAGGCTGACGGCCAGATCGGCCCAGACGAACCGGCCCATGGAGGTGCTGGGCACGTACGACCCGAACCCGCGGCGGGACCCGTACGAGGAGGCGTCGGGACAGCGCGCCGGCAAGCCGCACAAGGACGTGCAGCTGGACGTGACGCGGACCAAGTACTGGATCGGCGTGGGCGCCCAGCCGACCGAGACGGTGTGGCGGATACTGTCCATGGTGCGTGCCAGAGAAGAACAAAAGAGAAGAGGAACAAGCTGACCAGCAGGCGGGCATCCTCGAACCGAAACCCAAGACGCATGCGGCAGTGCCGAGCACGACCGCCCCGGCAGCCCCTTCGTCGCAGGAGTCGCCAAAAGCATAGGGAATCTGCGGGCGAGGAAAAGACATGCATGGACTCGCGAGCCGGGCGTCCTTGCAGTCGAGGGCCCACGAGACGGCCGACAGTTGGCCGACAGCTGGCCGGCAGCTGGCAGACAGCTGGCAGACAACGGCAGACAACTGCAAACTGCAAACTGCAAACTGCAAACTGCACAGTCGAGAGCCTCGGTGGCCTCTGTATATATACCCATCATCCCATGTACCGAATACAAGACAACGTGCAAAGACATCTCATTGTGGTCACGTGACCTCACTACATCCAGTCTTATAGCTCTATATAGCTCTATAGGTCTGTTGAAGGCGTGCCCCTTCGCCTCGGTTGCTCTGCTCTACTCGCTCTTTTCCCAAATCCGCGCAGTTGTTGAAACTCCAGTATATCCCCTTGAAAACGCCCAAAAACCAACCGCTTACTCGACTTCCGTCGTGTCCACCACCGGCGGACACGTGCAGAAGAGGTTGAGGTCACCGTACGCTAAATACTGTTAGTCCTGTCCAAATTGTCCAAATCAGGGGTCTCGTCAACGTACTGTCATCCACACGCGCCACCGTCGGCCAGAACTTCTTCTCCCGCAGCCACGGCAACGGGTATGCCGCCTGGTCCTGCGTGTATGGCCGGTCCCAGGCCCCCATGACGTCGTGCACCGGATGCGGCGCCATCTTGAGGACGTTGCCTTCGCGCGGCACGCGGCCTTCTTCAATGTCCCGGATCTCGCCCCGGATGCTCACCAGCGCCTCCACGAACCGGTCCAGCTCGGCCTTGCTCTCGCTCTCCGTCGGCTCAATCATCAGCGTGTTGCCCACCGGCCAGCTCATCGTCGGCGCGTGGAATCCGTAGTCCTGCAGCCGCTTCGCCACGTCAATCGCCTCAATGTTCGCCGTCGCATGGAACGGCCGCAGGTCCAGAATAAACTCGTGCGCACACCGTCCCTGCTCGTTCGTGTACACAATCTCGTAGTGCGGCCGCAGACGGCTCAGCAGATAGTTGGCATTCAGCAGCGTCATCTTCGTCGCCTGCTTCAGCCCCGATCCGCCCATCAGCAGGTTGTACGCCCAGCTGATCGGCAGAATGCTCGCACTGCCAAACGGCGCACTGCTCGCCGGCGTCGACCCTTGCTCGCCGGCCTCGCCGTCCTTGTCGCTGCCGCTCGCATAGTAGCCGCTCTCGGGCGGCAGCGCCTCTTCCAGGTGCGCCTTGACGCAGATCGGCCCCGATCCGGGCCCGCCGCCGCCGTGCGGAATACAAAACGTCTTGTGCAGGTTCAGATGGCACACGTCCGCGCCAATCTCGCCCGGCGAGCACAGCCCGATCTGCGCGTTCATGTTGGCACCGTCCATGTAGACGAGGCCGCCATGGGCATGCACCAGCTCGCACGCCCGCCGCACGCCCGGCTCAAAGATGCCAAACGTGCTCGGGTACGTAATCATGACCGCCGCCAGCTTGTCCGCATGCTTCACGCACTTGGCCTCCAGGTCGGCCAGGTCCAGGTTGCCCGTCTTGGCGTCACAGCGCACCGGCACCACCGACAGACCCGCCATGGCCGCCGACGCCGGGTTCGTCCCGTGTGCCGACACCGGAATCAGACACACATTGCGCGCCTTGTTGCCATGCAGCTCGTGGTACCGCCGGATGGCCCGCAGACCGGTGAACTCGCCCTGCGCGCCCGAGTTCGGCTGCAGCGACACCGCGTCCATGCCGGTAATATCCCGCAGCTGGTCCTTGAGGCTGGCCAGAATCTGCTCGTAGCCGGCCGCTTGCTCACGCGGCACATACGGGTGCAGCTGCGTGAAACCCGGCAGCTTCAGCGTCGACATCTCCACCGATCCGTTGAGCTTCATCGTGCACGAACCCAGCGGAATCATCGAGTGCACCAGCGACAGATCCTTGGACTGCAGGTGGTAAATGTACCGCAGCATGTCCGTCTCCGACCGGTACGTGTTAAAGACCGGGTGCGTCAGATAGGCCGACGTGCGCCGGAACGCCTCTGGGATCGTCGCCTCTTGGCTGGCCACCTCCTGCAGCAGGCCCTCCACAAACGCCTCCAGGCTGCCGCTGCCGCTGCTGCCCGCGCTTGCGCCCGTAATGGCCGGCGCCGCCTCGTAAAAGGCACTGATGAGCGCCAGCAGGTCCTCGTGCGACTTGGCCTCGTCGACGCTGATGCCCACCTCGTCTGCGCTGAGCTTCCGCAGGTTGCAGCCGTGTGCCAGAGCGCTGGCAATCAGCCGGTCGGCCTGGCCGCCCGGGCAGCGGATGACAAACGTATCAAAGACCGGCGCCGCCTTGACCTCGAGGCCCAGCTTCTCGGCCGCCCGCTGCAGGATCCGCGCGCCACGCACAATGCGCTCGGCAATGGCCTTGAGACCCTCCGGTCCGTGGTAGATGGCGTACATGGCGTTCATGTTGGCCAGCAACGCCTGTGCCGTGCAGACGTTGCTCGTGGCCTTCTCACGGCGGATGTGCTGCTCACGCGTCTGCAGCGCCAGCCGCAGCGCCCGCCCGCCCATCCGGTCCTTGGACACACCGATCAGCCGGCCCGGCATCTTCCGCTTGTACTTGTCCGCCACGGCGAAAAAGGCCGCGTGCGGTCCGCCAAAGCCCATCGGCACACCCAGACGCTGCGCGCTGCCAAAGGCAATGTCGGCGCCCCATTCGCCGGGCGGCGTCAGCACCGTTAGGGCCAGCAGGTCCGTCGCACAGCTCAGCAGGCCACCCTGCTTGTGCACGCCCTCGGCCAGCGCCTTGAAGCTCACGACGCCGCCTTCTGTGTCCGGGTACTGCACAAGCACACCGACGAGGTCCTCGCCGATCTCGGCCAGGCCGCTGTCCACAAACGCCGGTGCACTCACGTCACGCACCTCCACCTTGATGCCGAACCCGTCGGCACGGCCCCGGAGCACGGCCAGCGTCTGCGGGTGCACGAGATGCGACACCACAAACGTCTTGCCGGGCCGCCGCGCGCGAGACCCGCCCAACGCGTTCAGAGACAACGTCACGGCCTCGGCCGCTGCCGTACCTTCGTCGAGCAGGCTGGCATTGGCAATGGGCAGGGCCGTCAGATCCGTCACGAGCGTCTGGAAGTTGAGCAGCGACTCCAGACGGCCCTGGCTGATCTCGGGCTGGTAGGGCGTGTAGCTCGTGTACCAGGCCGGGTTCTCCAGCATGTTGAGCTTGATGATTTCCGGCACGAGCGTGTCGTAGTAGCCGGCACCGATGAAGCTCTTGGCCACGACGTTTTGGGCCGCCACGGCTTCGGCGTGAGCCCGCACCGTGTGTTCCGGCAAAGGCTCCGTAATGGCCCGACGGACCGGATCCGACGGGGAAGACTGGGCCTGGGGGAAAAGCGGGCGTTCTGTCAAGATGTCGGCCGGCACCACCTGGGCCACAAACTCGTCGAGGCTCTTGACTGGCGGTGTCAGAGCCTGGAGCATCACTTGGGTGTCATCTTCGTCGGGGCCGATGTGACGCCGCTGAAATGTGTCGAGGGCCGGGTACGTCTTGGCAAACGAGGTCGTCGTTGCCCACGACACACCTGCATCCGTCGAGAGGCCACGCGAGCAGCGGCGACAGGTCCACAGAGCCGCCGGCAGAACAGCTGAGGTCCGGCGACCGGCAAGTCTCGTGACGGCAGCTGTTCTGGGAAGACGGGCGGGAAGACCGCCTGCAAGCCGCGACACGGCCAGTCCCCGGTTCAGCATGTTGACAAAGGAGAATGAGGCCGAAAGTTGAGGTCAAAAAAGACCCGAAAGAGACGAGAAAAAGAAGAGAAAGAAAAAGAGAAGAGAAAAGAGAAGAGAAAAAGAACCGAAAAAACGGTGAGAAGCTGAGAAGCGAGAAACTGAGAAGCTGAGAAGCTGCCAAGGCTCACTTCCCACGGAAGGAATCGGCACAACAAGGACGGGAAAAGACACTGTTGGACGAGAGATAAGATCAATCGGGCCGGCAGATGAAGCTGGCAGATGAAGCTCCAGAGCTCACAGAATGGCTGACAGCTGTTTGCAACGTCCAAACATGTGACCAAAAGGATGATTGTGCGAGAAGAACAAAAAAAAACTGGGAAGGAGAGACCGGCGGACGAGTAACACGGGCAAAAGGCAGGCACGATACGCCCGCTCTTGCCAGTAAGGGGAAAGATTACCGCATTGGGTAATAAGCCAGACAAAAGTTTTAGCGGGGCTCTGGTGATGGGAAGCAGATACCAGACCATTTGCTGACTAACCAAACTCACCGCCAAACAAACTTTTGTGCTTATATAAGCATTATATAAGCACAGCCAATCGGAGTTAGCAGCGGCTCTGGCGCACCGACCACTCGAAAAAAAGGCTTCAATAGCAAAAACAACCTGAACCTCCACCCATCCAAACTACCACCACCACACCCACCACAACCATGTTTGCCGCACGTATGTTCCCCTAGACTCGAGATACGAGTCGCCGCCGCCCTCACTCCTCCGTGCCCGAACTAACCGCGCAACAGCCCCCAAGTTTTCCGACGAGGACCTCCGGCGAGGCGAAGCAGAGGCGGCCATGACCGTCCAGCAGTTCGTGACCTCGGCCGTCGTGCTCTACATCTGTAAGAGGACCCGGTAGCTCGGATATCTTGTCCTGCATGTGCTGACTCTGCCCCACAGCTCCCTTCATCATCGACGCTGTCTGGAAGTTTATATAAGCCCAGAAAGGGTGGAGTGGACAGGCGTATACGAATACAGACTTGCGTTCATGGCGGGCCATAGCCGGCCCGTCCAGTGGGTACATGGGAAACGGTACGGGGTGCCAGCAGGGGATGCTGGCAGGATTAGAATACCAAGGACACGGAACCCGTGAAACAACGGCCGGCCGCCATTGGCCTCTTCTCCGTGCAATCAGTTGGTTTTTTTTGTAGGATAGTATGACCAGACGCCCGAAAATCAGTGCAGACCCTTTTCCCTCTTGCAGAGTTCTCCGCCCCTACACATGTCCTCTCCCTGTTGCCAGCACCGTTCACATTACATGCGTTGTTGCGTTGTCTCCCGTCTCCGGCCTCTTTCCTCTGCCTCTACCGCGTCGCCACGGCACTGGCCTGCGGGTTCTCCTTCTGCCAGGTCTCGAAATCTGTCTTGACCAGGTCCAGCTCCTTCTTGAGGTGCTGCAGCTGCTTCTCGTAGTCCTCGACGATCTGGGCTGTTAGCAAGCGTCCATAAACGAGGGATAGGAAACAAAGAGACCAACCTTCTTCGCCTTGGCCTCGACTTCCTCGCCGAGTCCCTCCTCCTCCTGCACGCCTCGCTTGGCCACCTCGGCACGCAGGGCGTCGGCGTAGTTGCGCAGCACGATCAGACGGCTCCACAGCTCCTCCATGCGCGCGCTCAGCGCCGGGTCCTGCATCGTCTTTTCGATGACCTGCAGCTTTTCCTTGAGGTCCTCCTCGTCGCCCGACAGCGCATATCCGCGGTTGCGCAGCACCTGCGTCTTGGCGGCCAGGGCGAGGGCGCGGCGGCTCAGCTCGGCATGGCGCCGCCGGGCGGCGAGGGCGCGCACGCTCGTCTGCAGGTCGTGCTGCGACAGGATGGCGTCGAGCTTGGTGTTGATCTCGTGCAGGCCGGCATTGAAGGTGGCCACGGTGCGGCGCTGCAGCTGCAGGCGCGTGGCCAGGCCCTCGAAGCCGGTGCAGAGCACCGGCAGGTAGCCGGGGGCGGGCTTCTTCTGCAGGGCCTCTTCCCACTCGCGGGGGTTTTCAAACGCCTGCGGCTGGAAGAAGGGGACGCGGTTCTCGTCGACCTTGTTGTAAAAGTACTCCTTGAAGACGGTCGTCGGCATGTCGGGACGCCACTTGCCGACGAGCGTGGCGATCTGGTCCGGGATGGGCTTCTCCACTGTGTCGTCACCACGGTCAGTGCACGTGAACGTA
Organism: Dryadomyces quercivorus; assembly: GCA_002778125.1. Lineage (NCBI taxonomy): Eukaryota > Fungi > Ascomycota > Sordariomycetes > Ophiostomatales > Ophiostomataceae > Dryadomyces > Dryadomyces quercivorus. Next base: position 2,115,049 of record PCDE01000014.1, read on the forward strand.
GAGCAGGGGAACAGAGGAGCAGAAACAAAAAGAAACTTACGGGGAGCGGCCGGCTGGCCCGGCTGCCAGACCGAGTTGCCCCAGAGACTCGAGCGGTTGGCATTGGCTTGCTGCAGCTGCAGCTGCTGTTGCAGCTGCAGCTGTTGTTGTTGCTGTTGTTGCTGTTGTTGCTGCAGCTGCAGTTGCTGCTGCTGCTGCTGCTGCTGGTTTGCACCAAATAGGCTGGTCCCCAAGGACTGGGCCGGCTGCTGTGCGGTCTGTGCAGGCTGGCCAAAGAGGCCGGTCGACGGCTGCTGCTGTTGCTGCTGCGGCTGCGCTCCAAACAGGCCCGTCGATGGCTGGGCCGGGCCAAAGATGGACGGCTTCGCCGGAACCGCGGTCGGGGCAGCTCCAAACAGGCCGCCTGTAGAGGCTGGTGCCGCCGCTGCCGTGCCAAAAATACCGCCCGTCTGCTGCTGTGCGGTGGCTGCGGGCTGTCCAAAAGGCGACGCCGTCGTGCTGGCACCGAACAGCCCGGTGGCGGGCTTGGCTCCGAAGATGGACATGTCGAGTTATCCTGGGCGACGAGGAAAAACGAAAGAACGAAGACGAAACCCTGAAAACCGAAAACCGAAAAACGAAAAACGAAAAATGAATGAGAAACAGTCGCGTCGTCTCGTCGTGTGGCGTCGTCAAAGGCCAGGACCGATTCACCGATGCCAGCAATGGATTCTCTGTAGCGACCCCGTCCTGCTTCCGGGTGTTTTGGAGGGAATCGGGATGGGGATGGAAGCGAGAGGGAAGCAGAGAGCAGCCCGCCAGACGCGCGCGGCGATGCCCACGAAAAGCATTTGTCCCAAGGAATTAAAAAGCGGGCCACCACAGCTCTAGCAGTTCTGGTTGTGATTGGCTGTTCACCGACGGTCAGGACCGGTGTGGGGCTGGCCAATGGCAGGGCGGAATTGCCTGCTGACCCGGGCTGCGGGCTCACCTTGGCTTTTCCGGGCCAGAAAAATGCCGGAGCTTTGCAAAATCGATTGTGCCTCCAATCCACCCATCGCCGTCTACCCCCCCCCCCCCCCTCGACCACCGCCGACCACCACCACCCCATCTCCCCCCACGCACACCCACCATCTTTTCGCCCTTGCGACAGCTGCTGCCCAGCGCAAAACGATTGGCAACCATGTCGGCCCGCAAGCCCGTGTAGGTGGTCGGATGGACGGAGACAATCGGGAGACCGCATGGGAGATACTGACGGATGGCAGGTTCAACCAGCAGGTGCTCTACGACACGACGCCGCTGCCGGAGTCGATTCCCAAGGTCAAGGAGATTGGCGCGAGTTCCGGGCCGCTGCTGTCGGCGTCCTTTTTTATCGGCGCGCGCTGCCGGCCGTACAATGACGACTACATGCAGTGCAAGGCGGAGAACCCGGGCCGGGGCGAAGTGGAGTGTCTGAAGGAAGGCCGGAGGGTGACCCGGTGTGCGCGGAGCGTGTAGGTGGTGACGGATCCCCGCCTTGCCCAGAACCCGCTGACCAGACAAGCATCGAGGACATCAACGCAAGCTGCCTCGAGTCGTTCCGCACGCATTGGCAGTGCCTCGAGAACAACAACCAGCAGCTGTGGCAGTGCCGGCCGGAGGAGTGGAAGCTGAACAAATGTGTCTACGAGAACTTGGTATGTCTTGGTCTTTGTCTTTGTCTTCGTTTCGTCTGTCTTCATCTCGTCTGTCTTCATCTCATCTAACCCCTCAGGGCCTCGAAAAAGTCATCCCCGACTCGGCCAAGGGAACGCCTATACACTTGCGGACCAAGCAGATCTACGCGCACTACAACCGTGCCGGAAAGCAGCAGCCGTTTGTGCCGACCAAGGCACCAGAGGCGGGAGCCGAGGCGGCACCGGCGACGTCGACGTAAGCTGTCTCGACTGGTATGCGAAGGAGTCGACGGGGCAACGGAAGGAGAGGCGTGTCTCGTACGAGAGGGCAGTTGTGTATATACGAGTAGGCGGGCTGGCAAGCCAGCCACAAACAAGAAACAAGAGATGGAACCAGTTCAAGCCAGTTGGATCTCGAGACAGATCTAGAACGGAGTGCACAACACAAATTACGTGAACTCAGACAGCCACATCGAGATGTGGCAACGAGGCGTTGTCCTGTGATCTCTTCGTGGGCATGCCCGCCATCCTTTGGCATCGCCGCCATCTCCGCCAAGTCCCGTGTCTTGTCTCAGTTGAGTTCTAGGCTTACAGACACTATCGGCAGCCTTGGTTGTCCGTTGGATGGGAAACGGTTGTGGTCGCCTCTGGTCAACTGTCCGACTCTGGTCGACTGGTCGACTGGTCAACTGGTCAACGGTCAACTGGTCAACTCTGACGGAGATTCTCGTGTCCTGCTCGACCAGGTGACCGGAAGCGGTCAGACAGCGTCCTGCAGCCTTGACAGCCATGACAGCCATGCGCTGCCACGACGTCGATACGGGACACAACGGCGGTGTACGGGGCCTAGTTTCCGTACTCCGTACTCCGTGCGCGTAGATTGTGCCAAGAAGACTCGTATACGGCCTCGTATCTGGCGTTGTGTCTGAGATGCTGCAGGCAGGCCTTGGGCCAACGACGCCGATCCTTCTTTCTTGTCTCGTATCGTGGCTTCGTGCTTCCCGGCTCGTATTCTTCCCTACTCGTCCGGAGTAGGGAGTCCTCTGCGTAGAAAGGCTGACGTGAGATGTTGTCAAACTCCAACGGGCAGCTGAGGATGGCCGCTACGAGAAGCGGCCGGGCGAGACGGTGAGACTTGTCGTCTGGGCATGTGCGAGACAAAGAATGTGGCAAGTGATTTTTACAGATGCATATGGAAAAAGGAAGCGAAAGCTTATGGTTGTCCTGTCTGTAGTTAGCGTACGGCTGAAGAACCAAAGGGTGGTTTACTCTATTGTGATAGTCTAGAAAAAGACTAAAGGAAGCCAAAAAGGTCAAAAGGCAAAAAGGCCAAAAAGACTAAAAAGGCAAAAACCAAAAAGGCAAAAGACAAGTCTCAAAGACAAAGACGACGGCAAAACCACCAGCCTTTTTCAGCTATGCGGCTCACCACAGCTGCCACGCGAGCCGGTGGATGCGTCTGGCCACGAGGGATCGGCAGGTATTGAAGAATGGATGATGCCTTTTTGGGTCAGTTCCGTTTTCGCATTGGTTTCGTTTGTTTTTCGTTATTTGTTTTTCGTTTTCGTCTCAACACCTGTCAGCGATTATGCTTGTTGTCCGGAATGGGGACCTTCCAGGACTACTCCGTAGTCGGTGCACCGTACAGCCACAGCCGAATACGAGTTTTTGGCGATGCGGCAAAGGCAGGTTTCGCTGGAAGATGCCGAGCAGAATACGACTGGTAACGGTGCAACTGCAACCGAACGGAATGGGCAGGACGGGCGAGCCAAGCAACCTTGTTTGGCCAAAACATCCGAGCATCCGTGAAAGACGGGACGAGTGGACCAGCAGCAGAAGAGTGAATTGCAGTGAATACCCAGTACCCCAGAGGACTGTCGATGCATTACGAGTCTGTAGTGAGTACGTTGGCACTCATATCACCTCTATATTTCCTACTCGTAAGATACTCATCTACAATATGCCTCGTCATCCTCTATCCGTACGCATGGTTTCATTTAAACGAGAGATCTGAGAAGGCTGTGCACCGTGACACCGTGGAAAGGACGGATCATGCATCTACTGGGTCTCTGGTGGAGTCTGTAGTCTCTGTGCTCGTAGGAACGAGACCGAAGGATTAAAGTGCGGTTCCTGGCAATGAAGGGGTCAGCCGTGGTCAGGGATGGAGCACGTAGTGCTATACGTAATCCTTTGGTTAGCAGTCATAGTGGTAATATGGTACAAACTCCGTAACAGCATTCAATAGTTGCCTCCGTGTGGTGTAAGAACAGACTACTGGGTCTTGTAAATGGATGTTTCTCGTACGAGTCTAAGAGAGTACATAGAGCAGTACGGCCAAGCCTCTACTCCGTCTACTCCGTCAACTCTGCGGTTAGTACTTCTCTAGTATTACGACTCGACTACGTAAGACGGTCCCCGATCATTCAGGCGTCGAGATCTCGTCGCTGGTCACTGGTCGATCGGAAATTGACTGTGAAGCAGATTCAAGCACTATCCATCCCTGTTGCGAGCACGACGAATGAGTACGGAGTGCCAGTATTACTACCAGTATTACTACCAGTATTACTGCGTACTCCGTGCCAGTAATCCGTATCGTCCAGAACGATTCTCTGCAAATTAGCTACGTTTCAGATGGCTGCAGGGGCCGCCTGCCTGCTGTTGGCCCTGTAGTGGGGCCGGTCAGTGTCGAATCCTAGGCGCCACAGGGAGATCCGCTAACGGACGCCCAGGCAGGGCAAAAACACACCGTCGGCCAAAGTGTGACTTGCGGGACGGCGCCGCCTACAGAACTAGCCGACTAGCCCAGAAAACGGCATGAGGTTCCTGGCAGCAGCGGCAGCAGCCCCTCTCGTATTGCGCCGTATTCGGCAGCTGCACTGAGTACTGCGTACTGAGTACTCCGTAAGATACTCCGTAACTCATGGAGCTACCCTCGCGTTGGTCCTTCTTGCCCAAACGAGTAGTTGAAAGTCCGTCGCTCCTACTCGTAAGATACGGAATACGGAGTACGAGTACTCCGTAATATACTCCGTACGCATTCCGTAAACATCGCTCTTCCCGAGTCCTCCGTCCTGAAATTGGCTCACGTCCAGACTGTCCTCCAATTTGGCTGTCACTCTCCTTGGCTCGCCCAGCCAGCCCCTGGATTCCCCTGGACTCTTTCACCTCTCCGCATATGTCCCTCCTTTCCTGCCCTGCCTGCCCTTTTACCGCCCGCAGGGGCAAGCGTCCTTGCCCTGCCCTGCCCTGGGGTGGGCCAGGCCTCTTGACAGGGGTCCGGAACACGCCCACCGCAGCCTGTCTTCGTACGAGAACCCCCTTCGCACAGAGGGCAGGAGGGCGTGCGCCTTGTCTTAGTGCCCTTTTCCATCGCACACCCCTGCTCGACGCCCACCCCCAAAGTGGGGCCCGTGTCTCCTTCCCCGGCTTCCTCGTGGGCTGTCCTGTTCGGACGTTCTGGGTCGCTCCTTCCTCATGGAACGACAAAGTGCGCGTCGGGCTCCGTTTGCTGTTTATTGCGTTTGTTTTGCTGGTATTTTGTACTGAGTACAGGGTATCTTTTGCCCCCCTCCCTAAAATTCTCGGCAGGGACGCCCTTGTTTCTATCCTCCTTCCTCCTTCCTCCACTCTTTTTTTTTTTGCTTGGCATCGGTTGTTTCCCTCAGCTTCGAGCAGTCCGTTCCTTTTTTTCCTTCTCCTCCGCTCTAGTAGCATCTTCACATTCCTTTCTCCCCTTCTATATACTCTCCTTCGCCATCCCTCATTCCCACCCTCTGTCATTCCTTTGTCTTTTCACTCTCCCCACCACTTTCTCTTCACTCCTTTGACCCCGTATCCCAGATACACATTCGCTCCTTTGAACTTTGAACTGCTTTTTCTCTTCGCCAACGCTTCTTTTCCACCATTCCACTTTCCACTTTGTGGTTTTCTTGACTCTCGGTCTCGCCGTCGTCTTTCTGTCCTCCTCCTCTTCCTTCCAGATCCTTGACGGGTCCAAACGACAGCCGTGCTGCATCCTCATCTCTCGACCAACCAACCAAACCTCTCCGAACGCAACATCTAGAAGGTGAGTTTGTCATGATCCCTGGTTTTTGTTTTCTTGGTTTCTTGGTGCCGCTTGGCACAATCCACTCGAGGCGTTTCTCTGGAGACCTTCAGATCCCTCTTGGTTTTCCCTCGTCGGCCAGTCATTGAGACAATCCCATTCATGGACTCGAGAGAATTGTGAAAAACATTCGACAAAGATGAACAAAGCATGAACAAAAGCATTGCTTCTTTCTCTGCTTCTTTGGCCCGCTCGTCGTTGTTCAGGACAATGAAAGGGGCATTCCAGCAAGTGCCAGGAATGTCATTCATAACTGACCCTCCTCGTATATCTCCAAATTGCATCTCTGATCCATGTTCCGCCCCCATTTTACCGTTTGTTCCTTCGTATCTCAGTTTTTCTCCATTTCCCCATCCTCATTCCCTATTCCCCATTTCAGCCCAAGATCACCGTTTGGCCTCTACACTTTTGCTTCGTCCACTCTATAAATACCACTTTCATCCGCCCAATCTTTCGGCCCTCGCTAACACGAAACAAAGATCTCCCGACAAACAACCATGAAGACTTCTGCACTGCTCGCCCTCTCGGGCTCTCTCCTGGCCCTGGCCAGCCCTATCGCAAAGCGGGACCTGGAAATCGAGGTCGAGATCGTCACCGACATAGTAATCGTCACCGTTACTGTCGAAGCTGGTGCCGAGGAAACCACCACCACCGTTGTGCCCACCACCTCTGCCGCTGTCACCACGACTACGCCTTACATCCCGCCTCCACCGGTCACCACCTCCACGTCCATCGCCACCTCCACCTCCAGCTCCTCGTCCATCGAGACCGCTGTCACCCTGCAGGCTGAGGTGTCCGTCAGCGTTGAGGCCCAGATCTCCATCTCCACGTCCACCTCTGTGGCTGTGGTTTCCACCTCCACCACGTCGGCTGCCACGGTTGCTACCCCCACCGACTTCAGCAGCACCGCCGTCTACCACCACAACATCCACCGTGCCAACCACTCGGCCCCCGATGCCAGCTGGAACAGTGACCTGGCCAGCTATGCTGCCACCGTTGCCGCGACCTGCGTCTTTGCTCACGACCTGACCCCGGGCAGCTCCACGGGCTCTTACGGCCAGAACATTGCCATGTGGGGTTCCTCCACTGCCACGTCCAGCGACGACACCAGCAACATCATCGCCCAGGCCATCACCGACATGTGGTACAACGGCGAGGTCACCCTCTTCCCGTCTTCGAGCTACGGCCTGGACACGCCCGACATGACCGACTTTGACAGCTGGGGCCACTTCAGCCAGGTTGTCTGGGTTGCTTCCACCGAGGTCGGTTGTGCTGTTCAGTACTGCGAGGCCGGCACTATGGTTGCCTCCATGCCCTCGTACTTCTCTGTCTGCAACTACCGCGACGCAGGCAATGTCGGCGGCGAGTACGGCACGAATGTCCTTCCCTCTTTGGGTGAGGCTTCTGTCGTCGTTTAAAGTGGATCACTCACACGACGATCCTGTTGATCGCCCCCACTGCATCTTGCAGGCCACCCTTGCCGTTTCCATTCTTTCTGTACGAGTATTTCGCTTCTTTCTTGTCTTTCATTTCAATCTGGAGGATTTATGCCACAGATCTTTGATTGCTTTTTCTATTTTCTCTCCTCCTTATCCATGCGCATAAGTTCGCTGTGATTTGGAATTTCTTCTTTCTCTCTCGTTATGACTTTTTCGACTTTTTTCTTTTGGACGCGAAGGGAGCATTCAGAATTGGGGCATTTTTGTGCGTCGTTTTCTGGTGCATCTTTGCGTCTACCAAAATACGAGTACACGGCAATCTTGGCTTGCAGATAACTATGTGAGGGCCTTACGCAATGTTGAAAATCATTCCCAATCAGAGGCTGTAAACACACGTGACACGGTCCATCCTTCGGCACTCAACTTTAGACTTCCGGCCTGACCCGTAAACAGTAAGGGACAATTTCCCGCAAAAACGTAAGACGACCGTAATCCTGGTTCGATGTCTTCAACGCATGCATGCTCAACGGTCGCGACGGATGTTCAGCCTTATGTAGTATTAGCGTTCTGTCGGTTGCGAAATTATTTACGAGTCTCTTACGGAGTCCTCCGTATACGGCGTAGTATTCGCAAATGTTGATAAACAAAACTACGGAGCTGTCTATTTTTCTGCCTGGCACTGCACAAGAGCCCAAAGCGATCGTCCCGTCTGACCGTCCAAAGCAAGTTTCGTGAGATGATGACTCGACACGTTCAGTATTTGCGACGTCATCGGGACGATCCAGTGCTGTGGGCGTACGGAGCATTCTGTATTTTGTACTCTGTACTGCTCCATGGTCATTTCCTTCATGCAAGCGGATCGGTTGGATGACGTCAGCGCCGGCAGAAGAACGGAGTACTCCGTATTATTGCATTCTAAGAAAATATGCTTCTGTCTCTAAAAAAAAGTTTATTTCAAGCACTGTCCATGTGGTATCCCCGACAAGGCTACGAATGGATGTCTTGGCTTTTTCTCCTCATAAACGTGATATAGTTCAATCGTAGCTGGCGAATGTTTCCATGGTGGTGGGCAAACAGGAATACGCAGAGAAAAACAAGCAGATGACGTTGCCGTGTGTGAGAGACAAGAGATTGAAAAGAAAAGAGAAACAGGAAATCAAAAACACAAAAGCAGAACAAGAAAAAGCAGTGTATATATCCCATTTCCATCCCACCCCGTTACTTTGGCCGAAAAGATTTCTCTTTTTTTTCCATTCCCATTTGGCTTATTTCTTGTTCTTTTTTCCTTCTCTCCTCTCTCTTCTCCCTTCTCCCTTCTCTCTTCTCTCACTCATTCATGCTTCCTTCACCTCTCAACGCCACCCTCCGGGCTCCAGTGCCCTGCGAGAAGAAGAATTTAAAAAATTGAGAAAAAACCACCATCCGAGATGGACATGCACCCGTGTCGTCTAGTCCATATGCTTCTCGCATCCAATGCGGCCCAGCAATTCCTTCCGGTCGCTATGCCCCGGCAAACTCACGCCGGTGGTCGTCGACGCCGGCCGCTTGACGCCTGATCGCCGTTCCCAACCCTTGAAATCAATGTCCTCAACGCCAACCTCCTTCTCGAGAGGAGCCTGGGCCTCCTCGTACACAACCCCCTTTGCCTTCTCTCCCTCTCTCTCTTCCTCTTCCTCTTCCTCGTCCTCCTCGACTTGGTCCGACTCGTCGTCGCTGCGCGAGTCCTCGGCTCCGTTGCCCTTAATGACCCGAATGGCCACCTGAACAATCATGACAAACCAGACGCTGATCAGAGCCTCGAGACTCAGCAGCAGCGACAGGAACGACCACTTGACCGTGTGGTTGAAGCAGATGGAGCCATTGGCGTCGAAAATGCCCTCCACCATGAGCGCCACCTGGTTGCTGGTCGAGGCATTGAAACGCGTAAAGGCCGAGATAGTCGAGGCAAAGGGAGACACCTCATCGGGGCCGACAACGACCGTCACGCCACCAGGGCCGCCCCGGTAGCAGCCCTGGGGGATAATGTTGGGGCTCTGCTTCCAGAGGGAGTAGCACACCATGGAGAAGAAGATGTGGCGTGGGATGAACCAGCTCACGATGAAGCAGCCAAAGACCATATCGCACAGAAGGGTGTGGCCCAAGTACTTGAGGCATTTGGCAAGCTGATTGGTTAGAAAGAGCAAGGATCATATAAGACGCAACAAATAGAAAATGAATGACGAATGACGAAAAAAGAGAAAAGAGAAAAGAAAGCATACCGGCAGGAAAAAGTCGCTGACGTCCATGAGAATCAAAATGACATTGGCCACGCGCGTGTGGCGGTAGCGGTAGGAGGTCAGGATGAGGGAGACGGTGATGAAGTGATGTGTCAGCATCTGCCAGTGGTCCTTGCGGCGCTCCTCAATGTTGATGACAATGATCTGCTGGAACCAAAAGGCCAGCTGAATGATGATGTAGGTCTTGAGCAGGCTGTTCATTTCGCGGTTGGGCCAGTCGATCCAGATCTTCTCGAGGCTCATGAAGCAGGGCGAGTTTGCGTAGATGTACTAAGCGATGGGGACGGTGTTAGTCCAAAAAGGCCATTCTCTGCTTCTGCACGCGGAATGTATATCTTACAAATCCCAGGGGGAACATGATGGCATAGTAGATGAGCATCCAAGCCTGCTCGCTAAAGCGGGTGATGGACTTGCGCCTGCTGAGGCCGCGGTTCTTGGCAAAGGGGGCAAGGATGTATTCCATGACGCTGGCACGCAGGCCAGTGAGGAAGGTGACGAGGAAGGAGACGAGGTAAAAGTCATTCTTGCCGAGGTTGTAGTGGCCGGTTTCGGGGTTGTGGTACGAGAGGGTGAAGAACTTGGAGGTGTGAGAGCGCAGCTTGGGGAAGAGGCTGTGGGTGAGGAAGAGGAGGGCGATGAGGTTGAAGGAGAGGCCTAGAGAGAGGAGCGGTCAGTGGGCAGTCGGCCAATGGAAGCAAAAGACGTCTGCACGCACCCGTCTGGTTGTTGACAAGCCAGCGCGTGAACTGCTTGGTGGGCGACTCGTTTTTGTGCTTGATGCGCCGCACAAGAACCGTGTTGCCAGAGGTCTGCATATAGAGCGGGCCACTGTTGCTTTTGCCGCTCTTGGTGCTTCGGGAGAAGGCGACTCGCTTGGTTGGCGGTCGGGAGGAGGACGCTTCGGCAGGGAGAGCCATGGTGAAGAGAGGAGGAGAGAAAAGAGAAAAGAGAAGAGAGAAAAGAGGAGACGGAGGACGGAAAACGGAAGACGAAGACGAAGACGGAAGATGCAGACAAAAGACGAGTGCTGTGGCGACAAGGCCCAACCAACTCGTACGAGGTGCACTCGAGAAAGAGTCGGAATTCGCAGGAGGCAGCGGAGACCGGCAAGAGGGAAGAGGAAGGGAAAAAGAGGCGAGGCGACGGCGGCGACAGGCCAAGAGAAAAAAAGAGAGATGGCCTTGTGGTCGTGATTTTCCCGCCTCTTCAATTGGGTGATTTCGGACAGGGGAAAGCAAAGAGGGAATGGATCTTTTTTGTTTGACCGGATTGTTGAGGATCTCCGTCGCTTTTATTTTTTTTTTTCTCTAAAAAAATGCTTTTTTTTTTGCTTGACCCTGCTTGTCGAGTTTATTCTCCCCCCCTGTCTTCTGGTGGAACGAGTGGAAACACCAAATGCAATCAATGGAAGAGAACAAAAAAAAAAGAGGTGTCCAGAATTAAGAGAACACGTAAAATCGACTGGACTCTTATTTGCCCGGATCTCTTTTCCTTGCGGCAGGAAGTGGTGGTCCCTCCTCACTCCCTCTCTCCTTCCTTATCCTTTTTCAACATCCCGCCCAGCCTGCGGGCGGTGGGTCTCCGATCCCTCTTGTCCGTTCTTGCACTTGGTTCCTCGACGTCTTTTCTAGCAGCACGCACACACCAACTCCAGGCGGTGTGAGAAGGCCAGAGGGAGAGCCAAACCAGACCAGACCAGACCAGACCAAACCAAACCAACCAAAATCGAATCAAGAACGCTGTCCGCCAACCAGTTGGGCAATGGTCGTAGTGTTACTTTGCTGCCTTGCCATTGGCCCGTTCTCCCTTTGGAGGGGTCCCCGTATTGTGCCTTCCCATTCCTGGGGGAGCTGCTTTCCCAGACGACACATAACGAAATAACGAAATAAAGGGGGCAAGCACGACCGGCGTACGAGCAGAGAGGGGGAAGCTACCAAGAAAAAAAAGAAAAAAAGAAAAAAGAAAAAGTACCTTCGCCTCGGAAAAACAGAAACAAGAATACGAGTCACTTTGCATGCAGCCAGCCATTTGGCACCGACGTGTTGCCCTATTCTGTTTCTGCTTCTGTTCTTGCGTATCGCTCTTGGCACTTGCAGACGCAATGCTGTCCCCCTCGTACGAGGTACTACCCACCCATTGCTCTTGCCGTTTCGAACGGCTCCGTGAGCGGACACCCGTGCGTGCGAGTGCGGGGGGGGGCGAGGGAGGCAGGTGCGTCCGGGTTGGCCCATCGATGTTTCCGAAGGGGGAATTGTCCGCCCGCCGGCCAAACTGATGGCCTTGCCGAGGCAACGACTACGGAGTGCTCGGCGCCTGGGAGGATAAGCTCAGATCAGCTCATTCTGATGCCCGCTGCCGTCGCTGCCCTTCCCGTACTTCCGTGTCACTGCTGAATGCAACCTCTGGCCGTCACGAGCCAATGGTACGCTGCCGCTGTCCTGCGCGCGTTTCTAGTCTCTGACAGTCGGCTTTTTGTCAACTGCCAGACGCGCCCAGGGCGAGGATCCCGAGCTGCGCGATGCAACGATTACGGAGCCCGCTCAGGCTCCAATGAAATCTTGTCTCCCCTCCACGCTGCACAGCTGCCCCAACAAATTGGCCATTGTGATAAGCGTGCGATTGGCGCGCATAGGCCGCTTCCCTGCCCCTTTTTGCTTTGTGCTTTTTGCCAGCATATATGCACGTGAAAATCACGTGAATTTAAACGGCAACGAGCACGTGATATGCATATATATCACATCACGTGACACAATCCTTCAAATATCATGTGACTTTTTGTGTCATGTGACCACACATCATGTGATACGTCACTTCTCGGAACACGGGACTCATTTAAACCACGTGATGCAACGTAGCGGCGCAGCCAAGGCCCCACGCCATTAGGCAGAGAACGTTCTCGCGACGCCAGTCTCATTCCACCTTTGCCACTACTGCATAACGAGTACGCTGTACGTCTTTTTGAAAATCCTTGGACGAGAGCTTGCGACTGCATCGAGCGACAACACCCGTTGCATCGAGTACTTTTTGCCAACGACCAGACAGCCGAACAACGAGACAACCGACGACTCCGCCAAAATGAGCACTGCCAAGTACAGTCCGGCGCCGATGGTCGACCCCGACGAGCATCTGGAGTACACGCAGGCGCCGCCGTCGTACCAGGCGGAGGCGAGTGCGAGTGCGCGGGCGGCTGCGGACGACGACCAGGAGCGGCTGTTCAGCGGGACGCCGCGGGCGAGCGCCGACAATGTGCCGGACGACTTCAAGTTTGGCGGGTCTGTGGCGGAGGCGACGATCGACATCCGCAACCAGTTTGTGCGCAAGGTGTATGCGATTCTGACGGTGCAGCTGCTGGCGACGATGGCACTGAGTGCCGTGAGCTTCTTCAGCGATGCGTACCGGACATGGATCCAGAGCCATCCGGGGCTGATGTTCGTTTCGGTAAGTGGGGGAAGAGGACCTTCGGGACCTCAGAACTTGAGAACTAGGACCTCGCTGACAGACAGCTCTTTGGCGCTCTCGGCTTCCTCGGCCTCACCTACTGGAAGCGCAAGTCGTACCCGACCAACCTGCTCTTCCTCGCCGGCTTCACGTTCCTCGAGGCCTACAGCATCTCCGTGGTCGTGTCCTTTTACAATGCGTCGATTGTGCTCAACGCAGTTGTCCTGACGGCCGGCATTTTTGTCTTCTTGACGCTGTTTGCCTGCCAGTCCAAGTACGACTTCACGTCGTGGATGCCGTACCTGTTTGGCGGTCTCTGGGCGATGATCCTCTTCGGCTTCATGGCCATGTTCTTCCCCTACAACTCGACGGCCGAGCTCATCTACGGCGGCCTGACCGCCCTCATCTTCAGCGGCTACATCCTCGTCGACACCCAGCTCGTCCTGCGCAAGCACCACATCGAGGAGGAGATCGCCGCCGCCATCAGCCTGTACCTCGACATCATCAACCTCTTCCTGGCCATCCTGCGCATCCTCAACAGCCAGCAGAACAACTAGAGGGCGAGAGGCTGAGATGGGAGGCCCGAGGCGCTGAAAGGCTGAAAGGCTGAAATGGACAAAAAGGAAGCCACAGCACTTTGTCCGTGGAAGAGGACTAAACTGAACACATGGGTTTGCATTTGTTGTTTGTTCTTTTGATTCTTGGTTTCTTTTCCTTTTCCTTTTGTTTTCTTGTTCTTTTGTTTCTGTTCTTCCTTCGTATCTGTACTCTAGCTGCGCTGCGGTCTGCTTCCTTGTTCCTGACGTCACGTTTCTATTTCATGGGTTTCCCTGGCGGCCTCGGCGGCCGGGACGCATACGAGTACCTGTACCTTACTCAGCATTCTAATTCAACTACTCTGCGTACCATACAATCTACTCCGTACTCCGTACAACAATCACTGACGCCAGTAGAGGGTAAGAACTATTGAATTGGGGATATCTGCATTAGAAATCTCATAGGAAGTAAACAAGCAAACGCACTACTGTAAAATAAGAAAAAGAAAGACAAAAAGAAAAGACACAAGGGGGGAACCGCTACCGAACAGTAACGTTGAACCGACAGGAAAAAGGCAGCGCAAAAGAAGGGCAAATAAGAATGACAACTACCCCCCCTTGTCCCAAGGAAACGTTTGCTACTGGTGATTAATTCTCGGGGACCTTTTCTTTTCCTGCATCCATGTTGGTGTGTGGTTTCCGTCTGATGGGCTTTTCCTTTTTTTTTTTTGCAGCGTCCCTCTCTTCATAAAACGTTCATGTGGCCGCTCCCAAGTGTTGGAAACCAGGAAATGTGTTTGTGCTGCAAGAGAGATGCTTAGGGTGCAACATGTATAATTTGGCTGACGGACAAGAAAAAAAAGTCGAGCCATGCAGTCCCCAGGGCGATTACTGGACTGAAATTTCCATGGAAGTGTTGACCGGCGGTTCAGGCAGTCCCTAGTTGCCATCCTGCTCGCCATTTGCCTCCACGGGGGTACCGGAAGCTGCGGCAGCGGCCTCCCGCTGCATGCGGGCCTCGATCTCGCGAAGCTGGGACTCGCGAGCCAAAAGTTCCTGGCGCTTCTCGTTGATTTCGCGTTGCACCTTGACTTCGATCTCGCGCAGCTTCTCCTCCTCGCGGCGGAGCTGCTCCTCCTTTAGGCGAACAGACTGGGATGCGAGGTCCTCGGGGTTCATGGAAGAGTCGCTGTTGGATTAGTAAGTAGTCGAAGGTAGAGAGAGGGGGGGGGGGATAGACATACACTCCAGCGCTGCCCTCGACGCTCTTGCTCAGCTTCTCGGTACGGTAGTTCTCGTACAGGAAGTCGTGGGTGATTTCCTTGAGGTCGGCCAGATGGCTGTGCAGCAGGGCCGAGCGGATGGCCAGGAAGTCGGAGTGGCGCGGGTTGTCGACCTCGACGACACCCCACGGGTACTGGCGGGCACGGACTTTGCGGCCGCCAATCTCGACAATGTCCTCGGATCCGACAATAGCAAACGGCATGAGGCCTCTGAGCTCGGCATTCTCCTCGACGGTGTCCTCGTCGTCCTCCTCGATATCGTAGGGGAAGTTGTACACCGGGATGCGGTAGTGCTCGATGTCCTCCATAACGAGCTTCTTCGACTCTGCAAGCTCGGCGGGTGTGAGGGAGTCGGCACGGCCGATGACGGGGATGACGTTGACACGGGGTGCCAGGCGCTTCATGAGCTCAATGTCGAGCTCGCGGAGGCTGGGAGGAGGTTAGCAAGGTGTCAGGTGCCAGGTGCCACGAGAGGAGTCAAGCTCAAGCGGTGTCTGCACTTACCCGTGACCGGTCGGGGTGATAAAGTAGAGGAGGGCGTGGACACGGTTGTCCCTGAAGCGCGGGTTACGCTTAATCCGCGACTCCTCTGCCAGGATGTCATCGTATTGTCTCTCGAGGTAGCCGACAATCTCGGAGAAGCTGGACGGTTAGCGATGAAGAGCGAAAGAAAAAAAGACAAGACACTACGCACCTGGCCTCGTTGTCGATCTGGTCACCGAATCCAGGGGTGTCAACGATAGTGAGCGAGATGCGGGTGCCCTCCTCGTCCAGCTCGAGCTCTAGAGGAAAAGTGATTAGTATGATGGGTGGAGATCAGGAGACGCCAATGAGCTGTTGTGGGTACAAGGTACAAAACATACCGACAGTGATGGGCTTGATCTTGACGCCCTCCTCGATGTGAGCCGTGTTGGGGTCGTCTGACTCCTTGTGGGAAAGGACGCCCTTGCTGCAGAGGGTGTTGACAAAGGTGGTCCGACCTGAGAATCATCGTCAGCTTGGCATTTTGCTGGGGAGCATGTGTTTGGCGATGAACTTACCGGTTCCCGAGGCACCGCAGACCATCAGGCAGAACTGAATTCCCTTCTTCACGTTCTTCTTGCGACGGATCATTTTCTAGCGTTGTTAGCAAAGGGAAGCAAGCAAAGGGAGGCAAGAAAGCAAGGAGGGACAAGAAAAAGCAAAGCAAAGCAGAGCAGAGCAGAGCGGTGGGCAGTTGGGCCACGTGCGGCCCAGCTTGGTAGAAAGGATTGCAGGGAAGACGTACAGCCGGCGAAGACATGGTGAATGCTTGCAAAGGAGGCAGAGACTATGTGGAACTGGAATTCGTCTCGGGTTGGATGAAGCTATGAAGCAGGAAAGGGAGGTCAGGTCAGCTTGATGCGGAGATGGCGTTCGGCCAGAAAAAAAGAAGCTTGTTTCGTTTCGACGACGGCAGCGGCCAGGGGGGGGTAAAAAACGCACGTTGTTGCGTGGATGCGGATGCTGGGTGAAAGCAATCGTACAAGACCTCTGCAGAGAAGAGAGGAAGAGGCACGAAAGTAAGGATTGGATTACGGTTGCTTTAATTTTCAGGAGGCGGTGGCCAAAGTAGGTTGGAGAGAAGGGGGGGAAGGAGGGAAGGAGCCAAGGAGCCGGCCACAGTATAAAAATTAAATAAGAAAATAACAGAAAAAAGAGGGTAATTTCCAGGTGTCCCAGGCAGGAACCTTTGGGGCCAACGCACCTGCCCGCGGCCCAGCCAACCGTTGGACGTACGGGGGACAGAACGGCCTGAAGACACAGCGAAACGGGCCAGTCTTTGGGCTAACGTACAGTGGACCGTGCACGGTGCGCAGAGGGGACCTGGCGCGGCTTTTGGCAAGCAAATTCAGGGGGAGAGAGCACCGGTCGACTTCTCTGCCGCGCCATCGCTGGAAGCGGAAAGGCGCTGAAGCCTGAAAAGGGGCAGCGTCTGCAACACACGGCCAGCGATATGAGTACGGAGCGGCTGTTGTCGCACGAGATGGGAGGTCCTCATGGACATGGTAGTAAGATTCCTCGACAAGTGTTACCAGCTGGCAGAGGATTATTCGTAGATGAGTAAGATTAGTAAGATTCGGAAGACAGCATGATTACTAATCATAATCATTAGTCATCCGCTCGTACCTCATTTCATCGCCTCCGCCTGCAAGTTGCCGTTTTGGACAAGATGCCCCAGTCTTTCGAGGATCGCTCGACCACCTACCCACTCGAAGAGGCAATCGGTCGACCAGCATCTGCCGTTGGAACCCGTATTTGGCGGATCGGGCTCGAATACGGAGTAGGCACAGCCATATCCGGCTGACCAGACGCACGTCGCGGCCACTCCGTCTACAACAGCCGTCATCCTCTCCACGGACAGCGACATCATCCGAGGACGGCAGCATGGATGTCCGGACGCCTATCGAGGTGGCGAGCAGCCATGTGGCCTTGTCGGCCTCGTTCAACCTCCACTGCGACTGCTTTGTCGTCGCCACAAACACCGGCCTGCGTGGTGTGTTTGCTGTGTTTCTCTGTTCGGTTTCGTCCTCCCACTAACAGACAGTCTTTGATGCGGCCACGTGCAAGCAGCTGGCGCGGCGCCTCCTCCGCGAAGGCGGCCTCGGCCTCGCCCAGATCATCAACCGCTCCAACATCCTCCCCGTCGTGGGCGGCAGCCAGCGGCCGGCCGGCAGCCCCAACAAAGTGCTGGTCTGGGACGAGAAGAAGGTCCTGTTCACACGTGAGATCGTCTGTCCGGCACGCATCCGCGGCCTGTGTGTGCTCGACCGCCGCGTGGTCGCCGTCCTGGCAGACGACGTCCGCCTCTACAGCATCCAGAGTGGTGCCACCCTCGACGCGCGCTACCCGACCTGCGCCAACCCGGCGGGCCTCTGCAGCACCTCCAAGACCCACCTTGCCTTCCCCGGCCGCACCCCCGGCCACGTCCAGCTCGTGCGTCTCCAGTCGCAGGCCGTGAGTATCATCCCGGCCCACGCCTCCGCCCTCGGCGCCCTCGCCCTCAGCCGCGACGGCGCCCTGCTCGCCACCGCCAGCGAAAAGGGCACCCTCGTCCGCGTCTGGTCGACCGCCACCAATGCGCGCGTCGCCGAGCTGCGCCGTGGTGTCGATCAGGTCACCATTTATTCGCTGGGCTTCAACCCCTCCAACACCATGGTCGCCTGCACGTCCGACAAGGGCACGCTGCATGTGTTTGACGTGCCGCAGGGCGACGTCGGCCCTGAGGCCGCCATGACCTCTACGGTCAATCCCGCCCCCTCAGACGCCGGCGAGTGGACCTACGAGGACTCGGACGTGGCGTCCTACAACGGCGACCCGCGGGGCGAGTCTGCCGGGGGCGAGGGCGCCAGCGGCAGCGGCAGCGGCACCGGGCGCTGGGGCATGCTCGGCAAGATCCCGTTCATGCCCAGATACTTCCGGGACACGGTCTCGTTTGCGAGTGCCGAGTTCTCCGTCGACGACAAGCCCGGGCCGGAGCGGCAGCGCGAGGCTGAAGAAGCAGCCTCGATGCAGTGGTCTCGGCTGCCGCGGGGGATCCTCGGGTGGACCAGCGACGATACGGTGGTGGTGCTGGGCGCCGGGACGGACGCCAAGTACGAGCGCTTTGTGATTTCGGTCGGCAACGACGGCCGGCGCGTGTGCGTGCGCGAGGCGTGGGCCAACTACATGCACATCGACTAGTGGCGCGATGAAGAGGCAGAGTACGAGGCCTGGTGCATGGAGAACAGTTTTGTATGATGAAGCCGGCGTTTGGGGTTTAGAATGGGTGGAGGCGTTTGCCAGACTGAACAGTATTTGGGTATTCATAAATAGTACAGACTATCGTCCATGTCAGTATCTCCGGTCTTGGTCTCGACCTTTGTCCTGGTCTTTTCCCCGGTCTTTTCCCCGGTCTCTGTCGTCTCGCCTCCGGTCTCTGTCCCGGTCCCGGTCGTCTCGACCCTCGTCTCGCCGGTCTTCCTGACGTGACCGCTTTTGCCGGGGACGCTCATCGTCCGGCTCGTCTCGATGGGATCGATGCCGGTGCGACCGGTGCCGGTGGTGTCGACTCTTCCGGTCGTCGTCTTCGGCTCGGCGTCGGGCGGCGTCCACTTCCTTCTTCTTCTCCTCGATCAGAAACTCCTTCATGGGGTCCTCGTCGTCGTGGTCCTCGATCAGCCGCTCCAGCTCGCGCTCCTCGGGCAAGACCGGCTGGTGTTCTCGTGGCCGACGTCTTCTTTCCTTCCGGTCGGAGTCGTCTGTGTCGCTGCCCTTTTCTTCGCCGTCCTGGGCGCTCGGCACGCCCTCCCGCCGCTGGATGTCCTCCCAGCCGACCTTGTAGGCGTCCATGTCCTCGTCGTCGCGCGCCTTGTAGCGGGCGTGGTCCACGTGGATCAGACGGCCGGCAATGGAGGCGCCGCCCAGGTTGTCGACGGCGAGGTCGCAGCTGCGCTGGTCCTCGTACTTGAGCCAGCCGAAGCCGCGGCTCTTGCCAGTCTCGCGGTCGCGGGCCAGCTTGAGGAAGACGGGCTCGCCATACTGCGAGAAGATGGTGATCACGTCGCCCTCGGTCAGGTCAAAAGACAGTCCGCCAAAGTAGACAAAGGCAGTGTCGCGATAGTCGGTGTGCCAGGAGGCCTGGGGCGAGCTGGACGGTTAGCAGGGTCGGAAAGGGAGAGAGACAGGACCGTACGTACATGCCCTGCTCGAGCTCCTTCTTGTTGAGCTCCTGGATCTGGCGGATCTTGTTCATGGCGGTGGTTGCAGAGGCAGCGTTGGATTTTCGACGCGCGCGGACTATCTTACTATGGACCTCATGATGACTAATCAACGACGATGACGATGATTACTAAGCAACGAGAGATCCCCGAATAATGGCTCGTTCCAACAGTCTGCGTGTAAAAAGTCTAGCGTTCCAGCAGCCTGCTTTGTTCGCAAAGGCTACCAGTTTAGCTGACTCACAGAAACAATGCCATAGGCGCTGAAGCAGCGAGGAAGGTGGGGGTTCTGATTGGCCGGTCGTGGTTTCCGCCTTCCGCCCCTCCTCTGGCTATACCTTGGCCTTCCTGTCTCTACCCGATACGCAGTATTTCCATTCCACGCTTCCTTTGGGCCTCTGTTTTGTTTCTTTCTGCTCTGCGGTCGTGTGAAGAGACGATTCTGCGTGACATCGCCTGTTTGCAGCACGGTCTTCTCTCCGCATCCATCTACTACGGAACGTTACATCCTGAAGCACACGACAATCGGCTGCCGTTGAGCTGAAGCAGCACTTCTACAAGTCTGGCTGGTTCGATCAGACCTCATCGACCGTCCAGATGATGGCATCACAGCTGCAGCAGGCCAGTGGGTCTGTTTCCCCGGCGAATTCCGGGACGCCTTCTGGCCTGGGAGCCGCAGCCGCAGCCGCCGCCGCCGCCGGCCAAACAGGCCAAACAGGCAATGCGCCGGTGGTCCAGACGCCGGTGGAAGAGCCGTTGCGCAGTCGTATAGACGACAGCAATAGCCCGTATGCGTGGGCGCAGGTTGGAACGCCGGTTCTCTGGCAGCTGCTGGACCAGGAGGCCATTGACCGGGCCAAGCGCGAGAACAAGCTGATCTTTCTCCACGTGGGCTTTCTCGCCTGTCATTGTGAGTGGACTTTTTCGCAGGAAAAGTGTTGAGTACTCACGAGTTAGACTGCCATATGACGAGGCAGGACTCCTTTTCGAATCCTGCCGTGGCCGCCATCCTCAACACGTCGTTTATTCCCATCATTGTCGACCGGGAAGAGCGGCCAGACATTGATGCCATCTACTGGAACTACCTGCAGCTGGTCAACAGCAGTGCCGGATGGCCGATCAATGTGTTTCTGACACCCGATCTCGAGCCCGTCTTTGGCGGCACCTACTGGCCCGGGCCGGGCGCCGAGAGCAGCGTGCACGACGGCCACAGCCACAGCCACAGCCACAACCACCGGCACGATGGCCACGATGGCCGGGACGACGACGACGGCAGTCCGGACGGCAGCGAGGACGAGCCGATTGGGTTTCTGGGCATTCTGCAGA
The DNA here is from genome assembly GCA_002778125.1 of Dryadomyces quercivorus. NCBI lineage: Eukaryota > Fungi > Ascomycota > Sordariomycetes > Ophiostomatales > Ophiostomataceae > Dryadomyces > Dryadomyces quercivorus. The sequence continues at coordinate 2,135,804 of PCDE01000014.1, forward strand.
AGCTGCGGCAGTCGTGGGTGGACCGCGAGACGCAGTGCCGCGACGAGGCGCGCGAGACGGTCGTGCAGCTGCGCAAGTTTGCGGCCGAGGGCACGCTGGGGCCGCGCGGGCTGCTGCGGCCGGCCGAGTCGGAGGGCGCGGGCTACCTGTCGCGCGACCTCGACCTCGACATTGACCAGCTCGACGAGGCCTATGTGCAGCTGAAGAAGACGTTCGACCCCGTCAACGGCGGCTTTGGCGTCGTGCCCAAGTTTGTGACGCCTGCCAAGTACCGCTTCCTGCTGGAGCTCGGCAGTCTGCCGCGTGTCGTGCAGGACATTGTGGGCCCGACCGAGGTGGCGCAGGGCGTCGAGATGGCCCTGTTCACGCTGCGCATGCTGCGGAACAGCGGCCTGCACGACCGGCTGGGCGGCGGGTTTTCGCGCGCCAGCCACACGATCAACTGGACGCTGCCGCACTTTGAGAAGCTCGTGCCCGACAACGCCCTGCTCCTGGGGTTGTACCTGGACGCCTGGCTGTGGACGCGGGCCGCCGGCGCCGAAGAGTTCCGCGACGTCGTCGACTCGCTGGCCGACTACCTGTCGAGCGAGCCCATCTGTCTGGAGGGCGGCGGGTTTGCGAGCAGCGAGGCGGCCGACTCGCTGTACCGCCGCGGCGACAGCCACACGCGCGAGGGCGCCTACTACGTGTGGACGCGGCGGGAGTTTGACGCCGTCGTCGGCGGCCCCGACAGCGACAGCAGCAACTTTGCCGTGCGGGCGGCGGCGGCGTACTGGAACGTGCTGGAGCACGGCAACGTGGATCGCGAAGATGACCCCAACGACGAGTTTATCAACCAGAACGTGCTGTACATCACGCGCGACAAGGACGCCAGCGAGGTCGCGAGGCAGTTTGGCATCTCGCGCGACGACGTCCTGCGGGCCGTCCGCACGTCCCAGCAACGGCTGGCGGCGCATCGGGCGCGCGAGCGCGTGCGGCCACCCATTGACGCCAAGCGCATCGTCGCCGGCAACGCCTGTGTGATCACGGCACTGGCCCGGACGGGCGCGGCGCTGCTGCGGGGCGGCGTCGACCTGGACGGGGCCCGGGGCACGCGGTACCTGACGGCGGCGACGGCGGCGGCCCAGTTTATCCGGGACCACCAGTGGGACGCGACAGAGAGACAGCTGTACCGGATATACAGCGACAACCGGCGGGGGACGACACGGGGGTTTGTGGAGGACTATGCCTTTCTGGTGGAGGGGCTGTTGGAGCTGTACGAGGCGACGGGCACGACGTCGTGGCTGCAGTGGGCCGACGAGTTGCAGAGTGTGTATCCCCTCTCTTTTCCCTTCTCTCTTTTTCTTTCTCTCTTTTTCCCCTTCTTCTCTAACGTCCAGAAACCCAAATCGACCTCTTTTATGACCGTCCGGATGTGGCGTCGACCAGCACGCATTCTGCCAGCGGCGGGTTCTACCGGACGGCGGCCAGCGAGTCGATGAACATTCTGCGGCTCAAGGACGGCATGGACACGACGTTGCCGGCCGCCAATGGCGTGGCCGCCGCCAACCTGTTCCGGCTCGGCAGTCTGTTGGGCGATGCCGAATATACGCATTTGGCCCGCGAGACCATCCATGCCTTTGAGGTCGAGATGATGCAGCATGCCTGGCTGTTTCCGAGCCTGCTGGCCCAGGTGGTCCCGGCCCGTCTGGGCGGTCTGTCGTTTGCCGTCGTGGGCGCGCCGGCGGCCGCGGCCACGACCCCGACCGCGTCCGATCTTCTCGCCGCCTACTTCCGGCGGCCCCGTGGCGGCCTGCGCAGTCTTGTGCACGTGACCACAGACAAGTCTGCAGACCAGGCAGACAAGTGGCTCGCAGACCGCCAGCCGGCCGTGGCTGCTCTGCTGGCCCAGAAACCAGCCCCGGGCAGCTATGTGCTGCGCAAGGGAGTCTGGCAGGCGGCGACGGCAGCTGATCTGATCCAGGAGGATGCTATATAAGGGCCGTCTAGAATGTAGAGTAGATGATGTTTTGTTGCTTTGCTGTTTTGTCGTTTTTTTGATTATCCTTCACTACAGGACGACACAGGTTGGGTTGAACTGAACTGCTATATTTCTTTCCCGCGGGGGCCTCGAAAGCTTCTCTTTTTCTGTGGCATACCTCATCCGATCCCAGAGAATCAAAGAAAAGAATGTGAAACAGAGGAAAAAAAGAGGAAAACAAGAATGAAAAGAAACAAAACCCATAACATGCTCATCCTTCCCCGATGCCCCTCCCCCATTGTGCCAGCCAAACGTACGATACAATCTGTTCTGGACTCTTCATGCACAACGCCTTGTCCACTACGTCTTGCCCGTCTGGCTCTGCCGGTTCATCAACCCGGCAAAAAAGGCAGACATCTTGTCCGTGTCCACGCTGTCCGGAACCCGCGGCGCCTCTTCCGCCGCCGCCGGCGTCTCCGTATCGCTCGCCTCGTCGCCAAATCCATGCCGGTTCTGTTGGTCAGCATTTCTCACTCCAAAACTCCTAGTCGTCCAACGTACCTTGATCCGCTCCAGCATGTCGTCGGCGTCCACCTGGATGCCGCCAATGTTGAACTGCACCGGCCCAATGTGGCTGCTGATCACCTCGGCCGGGTCGCCCACTGCACCCGCAGCCCCTTCCGATCCCACCGCCAGCATCGCCAGCGCTGCCGATGACGCCGAATTCCCTCCTCCCCGCGACCCCTTGGCCGCCGCCTCCTTGGCCTCCTTCTCACGCCGCGCCTCGTCCTTCTGGCGCATCTGGTCCAGCAGGCCCAGCTGCTCCGTCAAGAAAGCCTGCACGTTCTCCGTCTCCACCTCCAGGTGGGTCGTCGGATACGTCGCCTGGCCCGCCAGCACCAGGGCATCCAGGCCAGGGTCACGAATGGCCCGCTCGTACTGCGAGACGGCCGAGTCTGGTGGGTCCTCGTACCCGTCTCCCTCCTCCTCTCCACCAGGACCGCCCTCGCCGTCTGTCTGTGTCTCGCCCGTCTTCGCCGAGGCTTGCCGGTCGCCGTTCGAATGGCCATTGGCGGCTTTGGACGGTAGGGGAAAGGGCCGCTGGAGATCCTTGGACCAGCCGTCGCTGACCTTGTCGACCTCGAAGCCTTCCCGCACAACCAGGATCTTGGTCCATGAGTCCCAGTTCGACGGCACCACAACCTCTGTCCGCTTGATCACCTCGGGCTTCAGGGGCTGGCGCTTCAGCAGAGACGTCACCCCCAGACAGGCATGGACAAGGGTCGGCAGCTCAGACGGTACGCCGGGAGTCGTGTAGATGAGAGAGCCGCCGTCTGCAAAAGCAAGTGTCAGTGTCAGCGACTGTGAACGGACGAACAGGAGATCCACCATACGTTTTACCAGGACGGTCCGCAGATATTGGAGGATGAGATCGAACTCGTCGTCTTTCCAGCCCTGGGTCTTTTCGAGGATGTCGGTTTTCTCAGACTATACGGGGGTAAGTAGACGGACAAAGAGGGACAAAGACAAAGAGCACATACATTCTGACACACGACACACAGCGGCAGGCCCAAGGCATCTTCCCACTCGCCCGGCCCTGGAGGCAGGGCGTCGCCATCCACAGCAGAAGTGGTTCCATCCAGGTTGAGCGGCCCACCGCGACCGCGTTCGCGCCATTGACCCATGGCGTCCTCCATGACCTCCTTACACTCGGGGCTGAGGGAAACCAGGACGGTGCGCAGCAACAGGATCCATTCGCGCAGCTGGCGGAGCCACAGCCACGGCTGCGACCAGTCGAGCAGGATGACAATCAGCGTGTTGGGTATGGACTCGGGCGTGAGAAGCGGCTGGATGAGGGAGCTAAAGGAAGGCGATGGCTGCGAAAGGAGGTAGAGGGAGATGCGAGCGAGAATGTCTGAGGGGTTAGAGCCTGAGCGAGAGCGAAAGCATGCGGGACAATAAGCGAAAAGAGCCAACCTTCTTGATCGGCATCGAGAACATCGTAATAGGTGTAGCCCAGCGCAAAGTTGTTGGCTACAGGCGGAAGCTTCTGCTGGCGGTCGAGATTGCGCCGCAGGTCGGCGTGGGAGAGAGATTCGAGGAACTCGCGTTGGGAATCGACCGTTCCGCCTGAATGGTTAGACTGTCAGGAGTGCAGGAGAGTTGAGCATCGATAGCTGCCTACCAAAAACGAGGAGATTCCGCTCTGGCAGACGACGGCCGCTGGCGACAGATTCCAGCAGCGACCCCCACATGTCCTTCTTCTTGTCAGAACCGGACGCGCCATCTCTATTGTCCGACCCGGCCGACACGGAGGTGTATGTCGAATAGCGGTTGGAGGTCGTCATAGTGGTGGGTGAAAGAAAACGTCAGGGGGGGGAGGAGGAGACCGTGCCTCGAGCGGCTCTGCAGGAGGAGCACACACGGGGCCGGCGGGTGGATCAAGTGGTACTGGGTCCGTGGGCAATGCTGGTCAGCCGAGTCTCCGTTTTGCCGTTGCAGGAGAGGAGACAGGAGCGGGAGACGACGCGTGACGGTGACGGCAGGGAAGAGAAGGCGGACAAACGACGGGCAATGATCGGATAGCAGGCGTAGACAGAGTCCAGGCCAAGAGGCGGGGCGCGTGGTGGCCGGAGAGGGTAGAGCGATGCAGCAGGACAGAGAAGCGCGCCTTTGGCGCCGAGTGGGTATCAATGGAAAGGAAACGGCAGAGGTACCTGAATGAAGCTTTTCACGTTCTGTGGCGTTGAATCTCCCCTAAGAAGGCCAGCGAAAAACGGTTGGTCCCTGCAGAAGGGAAGTGGGTCTGTTGTTTGGCCGTTGGTCGGCCCCACCAAGCGGGCATGACGGTAGAGATGGATGGACTGCGATTTCGAGAATGAGTGAGGGATCTGAAATTTTGAAGATTGAAATTTTGAAGATTGAAATTTTGAAGATTGAAAACTTTGAAAGGAATTCACAAAGAATGCAGAGAACTCCTGGGGATTGGTCTCAGGTTCGCAGCTTCCTCCAGCTCCAGGCGCAACTTCCCGGTCTTTCCGTCTTTCCTTCGCTCCTGCCTGTCACTCCTGCCTGTCACTGCGTAGAATCTTACTCCCGTCCTTCGCTCCTGCCACTCTGCGTAGAACCCCCTCCTTCCATCTGACGTGAAACATAGCTTACCTTAAAGGCCGACCTCGGCTTATCTCCCGCGGTTCGCCGGCTTAGGAATGGTCCTTGGTATCTTAAGACCTAACGCCTAGCACGTCATTGATTTAGAGACTCTTGATTTATAAAGTTTCTCATAGAGTTTCGATTTCCATCGTTCACATTCAACGGTCAGAAACACAATTCACACAGACAAAATGGCAAAGACAGCGCTTCAGGTGGTCTTTGGGTCCATGACTCTGGGCCGTGAAGGTGAGATTTTCTTCTTCTTCCCTCCTCCAGCGCCTCTTCCACTTTCTTCTTTCCTACTCCATTCTCCTACTCTCATTTCCTTCACCTCGCTCACCATTCAGGCGCTGAACAGGCTCGCGTTCATAACCTCGCCGACGCTGGTGCCCTCCTGGACACCTTCCAGAAACATGGCCACACCGAGGTCGACACCGCCCGCATGTACGGCGGCGGCAGCTCCGAGGAATTCCTCGGCCAGCTCGACCTCCCCGGCCGCGGCCTCACCGTCGACAGCAAGGTCGCTCCCGGCAAGGCCATGACCGAGTCGGCTCCCTCCTACACCCACAAGCCTGCCGACGTCCGCCGGGCCCTGCTCGACAGCCTTGCTGCCCTGCAGACCAAGCAGCTCGACCTCTGGTACCTGCACATGCCCGACCACGCCGTGCCCTACGAAGAGACGCTCGAGGAGATCGACAAGCTCTACCGCGAGGGCCTCTTCCGCCGCTTCGGCCTCAGCAACTACGCCGCCTGGGAGGTCGCCCAGATCACCGAGACCTGCATCCGCCGCGGCTGGAAGCGGCCCGACGTCTACCAGGGCGTCTACAACGGCCTGCACCGCGCCGTCGAGGGCGAGCTGCTGCCTGCCCTGCGCCACTACGGCATCGCCTTTTACGGCTACAACCCGCTCGCCGGCGGCCTGCTGACCGACCGCTACGAACGCACCCAGGGCGAGGGCGCCCACGAGGCCGGCAGCCGCTTCGACCCTGCCCGCAAGCAGGGCGCCAGCTACCGCGAGCGCTACTGGAAGGACGACTACTTTGACGCCCTCGACGTCGTGCGCCCGGTGGCCCGCAAGCTGGGCATCCCGACGGCCGAGGCGGCCCTGCGGTGGATCAGCTACCACAGCCAGCTGGCGCGGGAGCACGGCGACTCGGTGATTATCGGGGCGAGCAGCGCGGCACAGCTCGAGACGAACCTGGCGGCGCTCGAGAAGGGGCCGCTGCCGGAGGAGCTGGTGCAGGCATTTGACGGTGCCTGGGCGTTTACGAAGCGGCTGGCCCAGCCGTACTATCGGTAGATGTGATTAGTCAGAAATATACGGAGCACAAGGTGCTACAGATTCTGTCCGACATGCCCATTCGGGCAGTTCTTGCCTTTGATTAGTAAGCACGAAGGGAGAGGTGTGAGAGAGAGGGGAGAGGGGGGAGAGAGGAGAGGAAAGGAGACGAGGGAAGGGGGAGAGAGAGGAGAGTAGAGGAGAGGAGAGGAGAGGAAACGTTCTAAGGAAAGACGAGAAATCAAACAGGCTGACCGGTCCTCGTGCCGTCTTCACATTTTCCCTCTTCGGCTACCTACGCACGCCGACCCGTTCCCGAGACCTGTTCCAGATGTTGAGCGCATAATCTCTTGTCTGGCCGTCTCTTGTCGACCCCCCCTGTTCCTGCTCGGCCTTTCCTGCAATCCTTTCCATCTAGCCGCCGTTCATGGCCGCCGTTCGTGGCCGCCTGGCAGGACGATTATGCACAGTTCGGCCTTCTCTTGTGAGACATTCTTCCCGGCGTCGGGCCTTTTCTGCTGCCCGCAGGCAAGAGAAGGATGCCCTCGTAGATGGGGTGTCCTCTACAGAGTACGGAATCTTTACGAACATGTTTTCTATTATATTTCACGGGCGCACATGTCACGTCACACAGCTTTTGCTTTTTTGGCACAGTACAAGTTTGTGGTTGCATCATTTATTCACGTTTTACAGGATTGGTCTGCAAGGTTGTACCTCTTCTCGCCTACTGCTCGGGCAAAGATGCCTTTGGCAGACTGGCCTGTAGTCTGAACGGTGTACTCGTAGCTTCTTTCTTTTTTCCTTTTTTCTTCCTTTTTTATCTCTCTTTTTTTCTCGTTTTCTTTCGCTCTCCTTTTTTCTTTTTTCTTTTTCTTTATATCTCGGTTTCGTCCGAGATGCTCGTCTGCCTGCAGACTGAGCAAATCTGGCCTGCCTGCAGAGCCAAGGTCTGGTCTGCCTGCAGACCGTTCGATGCGTAGAACACTCGTCCTCGTACACCGGTTTCCTGCCTGCAGACCCTTAGTCCGAGCTCAGGTCAATGAGGTCCTCCTCCTTCTCGCCAATGATCAGGGTCTCTGCCAACATCTTGGCCAGCGCGTTCACAGACGCGGGCGTCACAACGCTCGTGGAGCCGGACGAGCTCGACGAGCTCGACGAGTCCGACGAGTCAGACGTCCGCATCCACTCCTCCTTCTCGACCTTGGTCGTCTTCTTAGCCGCCACCGCCGCCACCTTCACGGCGGCTGCGGCCTCCTGTGTAGTCTTGCGCTTAGCATCCTTCCCCTTGGAGACCTGGACAGGCTCCTGCTCGGCCCACTTCTGGAGAGCGTCACCCTTGGTGCACTGGAGGTTCTTGTTGAACACCTCCTTCTCCATCTGCTGCTTCACAGGGCACATCTTCTTTGTGTGTCCGGTCTTGTCCGGGTCGCCACACACGGGGCAGACCTTTTCACGGATCCGTCGGCGAAGCTCAGTCCGCGGAACGCTGCGGATGAGCCGGCCCACGACGCATGCGGAGCGCACGTGGTCCTTGTCACCGCAGTACGTGCAGCGGCCTTCAGAAGAGCGGCGGGTAAGCTCTTCCTTGGAGAGGCGCTCGCGGTTCACGGGGGCTTCCTTGGAGGGAGTGGGAGCAGGAGTTGGGGTCTTGGACCCCTTGGGGGCGGAAGCCGGGGTCTTGACCTCAGTCTTGACCTCAGTCTTGACCTCGGCCTTGGCCTTGACCTCCTTGGGTGGAGTCTTGGTCTTGGGCTTGGCCTGAACCTTGCCCTTTGGCTTGGTCTCGGCCTTGCCCTTTCCCTTGGTCTCGGCCTTGCCCTTGGGCTTAGCCTCGGCCTTGCCCTTGGGCTTAGCCTCGACCTTGCCCTTGGGCTTAGCTTCGACCTTGCCCTTGGGCTTGGCCTCACCTCCGGCGAGGCTCGCCTTGTCACTCACCTGCTCGGTCTGGCCGGCTGGCTGGCGCCAGGAGGTCAGCTTCCGGATTTTGTGCGCGCGGGCATTGCTGCTAGGAGAGGTCTGGTTGGGAGCCATGATCTCGTGAGGGATGGGGTAGTGGTTGCTTCGGTGATGGTTGAGATGAGGTAGCAAGATGTTCTACTGCTTGGATATTGGTGTTCGGAAAGGTGGTTCTGCGTGGAAATGAGAGATGATCCAAGGCCGGTAGAGGACGCGGCCTTTTATAACACCAGTCTGAACAGATGACAGAATGCGTGAACAACGCTGTGAACATCGTCGAGCGAAGGGGACGTGGCTGCTGTCGTCTGTTCATGGCCGTGTTCACTGTGCCGCACGGCAGATATTGTTCGCGGGCGTTTTTGATTTTGTTCACGGCCATTGTTCACGATGCGGGAAAACTCTTTGTTCTGAACAAGAAAATTCTCAAATTCAAATTCAAATGGCGAAACGGCTTCTTTGTTACGTTCTATCCACAGACAGTTGTTCATGGATGGCCTGCCGTCTGTGTTCTCGCCACGTCTTGCCATTGCGTAGCCTGACAGGAAAAAGAAAAGAAACGCAACGCAACGCTGACGGGGAACAATATCCGCAGGAACCGTTGGCTCGTTTGTCGTATACCCTGCAAAGAGGGTCAATAGGGCAATTGCCATACGCATGTGAAAAGACGGAATGGCGGAGGGATTCCGCGGTGCCGCGCAGGCCTGCCGGATACGAGGATAATTGATCAATAATCGAATATGCTGAGCTGTATATACCAAAAATCGCACGGTCAGATTTCGCCATGCAAGTTTGAACGCCGTCAATACGAATTACGGAATATAGAGCATCCTTGTGTAATATCGCGAGATTCTGGATGTTGGGTCGTTCCTTCTTTCGTTTCTTTTTTTTTCCTCTTTCCCTTTTTCCCTCTTTCCCTTTCCTTTTTCCCTCTTTCCTTTTTCCTTTTCTCTTGCCTTTTCCTCTCTTCTCTCTTCTTCTCGTTTCTTGGTCCCCCCATTTCCTGTTTCCGCTTTCCTGTTTCCGCTTTCCGCTTCCCCTTCCCGTCTCCCGTTCCCTTCTCCTCTCCCTCTCCCCTTTTCTGATTTCTCATTCTTACGTTCTTCACCGGTCCCGCATGCCCAAGGAGGGAATGACTGTCGACCGTTTCGTAGTGGCTGCCTCGAGGCTGCCTCGTTCAAACCTGGTAGGCGGAACGCACACCACCTGCAGCAAGACAAAGAGGAAGGTGCGTTCGGAAGGGTGGGGAGTTCCTTCCTGTGCTGGTCCTCCTGGCTGCCGCCCCCTCCCTCCTCCGGCCGCTCCTTCCCCTCCCATCTGCCAGCTCGGTCAGCACAAAGCCACCTGCTAGCCAGCCACCTGCGTACGCTGTCACACGCTGCCCTCTCCTTCTCTGTGACCTGCCGTCCATGTGAGCGGCCTGCAGCACCCTGGACACCATTTAGGACACGCCATGTCAGCGCTTGACAGCTCTATACCGTCGACCCGCAGCCCCTGGAGATGCGGTGTAGGGCAAGAGGTGCAGGAGTGGCAGGAAGTGCAAGAGAAGGCAAGTGCGGACCAGAAAAGCAAGACAGCGGCAGGAAATGGTAAGCAGCGGCAAGCACGGGTAGGAACTCCCGCATCGTGCTTTCCGTTCAGAGATTATGCACTGGAGTAGCAGCACGGCTGCCTGCATCCACCACGACTCCGCCCCTCTTCCGCTCCTCTTCCGCTCCCCTGCCACCTTTTGCCACTTTTTTTTTTGCTTCCTTTGCTTCCTTTGCTCCCCTGCTCCCCTGCTCTTTTGCTCTTTTGCCTCTTCGCAAGACGTCTGAGACGGCCGCACAACTCACGGAGCCGTGTCTCGGCTCGCCTTTCTCATCTGTCTCCCCCTCCTGCTCCTCCTCACCTCGTATAGCAAAGGCACGCTGGTTCCACGGCAGGCTCTCGTGCCTCCAATGATCATCTCGACTCAGATTCTCTTCCGACTCGACTCGACGGCCTGTCTGTCGCCTTCTCGACCACCCCTGCATCCCCACCCCCCTCCCCGGTCTTTTACAAAGACCTTTGTACGCACAGCGCGCAAAGGCAAGTGGCTGGCAATGCGCTGGCTTACTATCTGCAGGTGCGGTTGCATCAAAAAGGCCGGCCCAATATTTGTTAGGACGGCCCGGTCAGCGAAGATGTGCTGAGGCGATCCGACAAAGGCTGTCCTCCTTCTCCGCCGCCACCTCTTCCTCTTCTCCTCCTCCTCCTCCCCCTCCTTGCTTATCCCCATCTGGCCTGCCGAACGGATTGACTCTTCCTGCTGCTTGTTTGTTCCAACTGCACACTCCGCCCATCCAAAATGCACACCCTCTCCAACGAATCAGCAGGGACAAACGAGGACGGCGTCTTGCTGGGCGTGAAGAGAAGGGCGCCTGCAAAGCCGCAGGACCGCAAACGGTCAAGATTTGCACAGATACAAAAGATACAAGACCACTGAAAGACAGAAAGGCAGAAACCGCTGCACGCTTTTTTACTCGCTCTTGGTCCAGCCCCAGGCCGTCTTGGCTGTCTGACAACACTTTCCACCCCGGTCTGCCCTCGTGCGTGGCACATGCCTCGCTGTGCTCCGCGCCCTCTCTCGTACGGACTTCTTTTTGCGCACCCTCCCGCAAACTTCGAGACTCCGCCAGCTCGACAGAAATGAAGGAGGACCAGCATTGACTCGCCCCGGAACAGAAAACGGGTTCGAGCAGATGGTGAGAGAGAGGGGGGGGTGAAAGGCCAGCTGCTGATAGGAAGATCCATCTCACCGTGTGACAACCGCATCGCACCTATTTCGGCATGCATGTTACTTGTGGCCGTAACAGACAACCCGTACACACTGTGTACGAATGGCCAGAATTCAACACCTGGAATTTCAAACGTCTCGAGTGTTGGTTGTCTTTTATTTTCTTTTTTCTCTTTTTCCTCTTTTTTTCTCCTTTTTTTCTTTCTTTTTCTTCTTCTTTTTCATTTCTTTTTTCACCCTCTTGCTGTTCTCTTTTCTTTATTTGTCCTTATTTTGCCTTTTCTTTTCTTTTTGGTCCTGTTCTTGCTTTTTACTTCCACTTTGATCTTAACCTTTTCTGTTCCTACGTTTATTCCAAATTCATCATCAGACCTTGCCACTTCTATCTTCTGATTTGCCTCTTCTCTTCCGCCTGCTGACCCGAGCCACGCTGACGAACGGCAAATTCTTACTCCCCGGCCGTGTTTCATTAACAGGAGACTTGCTGGGTCGTTTTCTGACTTTCAATCAACCGCTCAACCACTCAATCACTCAACCAGTGACCACGCTCTGCTGTGCGTTACACATCCTAGAAGAGAAACAGAAGGTTGAAGACGACAGTGTCTCGCACTCACCGCTTCTCGCAAAACCACCTCTACGCTCAGAGCGGACCATCCAGGACCTGTTGGGTGGATGTGACTCTTCTTTTTTCCCGTTTCTCAGTTCATCTGATAACCCTATCGCATTTTCATTCTGTGTTTCTTGGACGCGGCTGCCGATCACCCGTCAGAGCCACCCGTCCAAAAACTGAGCTGTCATCTTTCTTTCACGGCCAATATTGGCTGCCAGTTATAATACCACTAATATACGCGTCCGCCGGTCCGCCAGTCCACTGCTCAACTGGTCAGCTCAGCCCCCTCCTCTCTTCCGCCTGATCCTCCCTGACACTGTCTTCCTGTTTACCCAGTATGAGAAGAGAAGAGCTTGGCCTTGCTTTCAACACGTATTCCACCATGCGAATTCATGATTTGTGTACTTCTGACTCTGTTATCGCTCCCGTGGCCACAGAGAGTCCGAGCTTGCGGTCTGATGCAGCCTGTTTGAAAGACAGGAAAGCTGCACGTCCACGACCAATGCGGAGAAAGATTGGCGAGGCTGCCCCCAACTGTGCCGGCTGGCCTAGTCATGTCTACGAGGTCGTTTCCCATGGAAATGCTGGAAATGCTCAATACCCGGTGCCCGATCCCAATCCCAATGGCCACCAGGATATGTCTACTGTTGGAGCCCATTCGGCTTATTACAGGCCCGGGCCCGCTGGCTCAAGGCCTCATTCGGCTCATTCAGCTCATTCAGCTCACTCTGCTCATTCCGCGGTAGATTGGAGCCGACGGCAAAGTCCCTTGCTTTTGCAGCCAGCCGTCCCAACGATAGGCCCATGGCCAGCCAGTTCTCAACAACCTTGTGCTGCCCGGCTTCCCTTTCCCCGAATGCCTCCTACACCCCCTACGACCTCTGTACATCCCGCAGTGCTAGAGCCTTGTGCCTCGCCGGCACCGCCTCCGACAGCCTCGGCACTCGCTGCACCTCGTGCGCTCTGTGCCTTTTCGGACTTCTCGCCACCAGCGCCTGGGTCTCTAGCACCCTCGTATCTTGCTGCGCCGTCTACGCCTCCTGTGCAGCATGCATCTCTGTCACGGACAGCTCTGAGCCCCTGGTCTGATTCCACAGAGAAGGAGTCCGAGCCCGAGCCCGGCGAATGTTTGGTGCAGGAAATCCAGTCAAAACAGAGCTCGGTGCCTTCTGGGACACAGAAGAGACCAGGGCCTCATCCCGAAGACTATGGCGCAGTTCTGCAGGAGGACGGCAATGGGAAGAAGGCGCGGTTAGTTGGAGACGCAACTCGTTTTGCGCCTGAGTTTGCCTGTCCCTTTTACAAGCGCAACCGCCGGAAATATTGGCACCAGCGATCGTGCCGGACATCCGGGTGGCCGAGTGTGCACCGCGTCAAGTAGGTGTTCTGGACAGGAGTCTCTCTGTGTTTCCGTGTCGTAAAGACTCACCGTTGTGTACATAGGGAGCATTTATACCGGCACCACATGCACTTTGTCTGTGCCCGATGCTCCGAGGCCTTCAAGGACCCCGAGAAGCTGCGGAATCATCTTCGGCAGAGCACGCCCTGCTGTGTCTCACGGCGGATCGTGGACGAAGACTCGGGGTTCGACCAGGAAGTGGAGAAGAAGCTGCGATCGCGGAAGAAGATTGAGGGACAAGACGAGAGCGACAAATGGGTGCACATGTTCCGGCTGCTCTTCCCGAGCTACGAAGGCAAGGCGACGCCGCTTCCATGTAAGAACCGGAGCCTATGAGTACAAGAAGGAGTCAGGACGTGATTGTGCTAACACAGAGTCTCGAGATGTCGATTATGATCCGCGGGATGAGGTCCCGCCTTGGACGCTTCCTCCCCTGCAGGCCAGAGAAGAATGCCCGGCGTCGCCGGCGTCGCCTGACAGAGACGGCGGGGATGGCCAGGGTGGAGTGGGAAATGCGACCAGTGCCGGGATCATGGCGATGGTGGCAGCAGCCGCTGAGCAGAAGATTCTTGCGGTGGAGGCCGGCGAGGCCGGGCCGGCGTTGCTGGAGACGTCGATTCGGCGAATGGTGGAGCGAGAGGTCCGAGCGGTTCTATCGAACCGGCCATCGCCGACGACAGGGTCCGCAGAGGCCAGTCCGGAAGAGCGATGAAGGCGTTGGTGATGGAAGCAGATTGCATAAAACGAGGAGACGAGGACTAGAGGGCAGTTGTCTTGGTAGAAGCCACCTGTAGACAACATGTACATGACAGAACCATCTAGGGAGCACTGATAAGACATACGTTGGGGTCCAAACGGGAGTTTCGGCTGCCTAATGCGGCATGGATTGTTTAGGCAGCCATTTAGTCGGCCGTTGGTTGGACGCCATCTGAAAGGATGCGATAGTTGATATTTGTACGAGTAAGTTGTCTCATTTCGTATTTCGTATTTCGTTCATTTCGTTTTTCGTCTTCATTCTTTTCTCCACCTTTATTAGCCTCGTTCTTGTAGACATGTCTGACGATACAGAGCCGCTGTTGAGAAGTCGGGTGGCATCAGACGGCCAGGATGGCCGCCATTGCCATCACCGCCTCCTGCCGCTTTCCAGACGGCAATTCGTCACCATTCTTGCCTACGTCTTCATGTTCACCGTGCGGCTCTCGAGCAACATATTGGCGCCGGCATTCAACAGCATGCTCGAAGACGTGCTCTGTCGCGAGCAGTTTGGCAGCAGCATGTTGGCCAACGACCCGCGGTGCAAGGCGGACGAGGTGCAGCGGCGGCTGGCTGCCGTGCGTGGCTGGCAGACATCGCTCGACTGTCTTCCGGGTGGGTGGCCTGGCTCTTTGGTTCTGGTGGTCATCCTTGCTAACGGACAGCCATTCTGCTGACGATTCCGTATGGCATCCTGGCCGACAAGGTGGGCCGTCAGCCGGTCCTCTTTCTGAGTGCCCTCGGCCTCTTTCTCCAGATGGCATGGACTCTGGTTGTTTGTGCGTCTCTTGGCCTCGATGGCCTTGTCCTCTGCTGACATGCCAGTCTACTTGTCGCTGCCCGTCTGGGCCACGTACTTGTCCTCTCTCTGGACCTGCATCGGCTGCTTCCAGTCCGTCGGCCCGGCCATGCTCTACACCATCCTGGCCGACGTCACGCCCAAGGCCGACCGTGCCGACTGCTTCTTCGGCCTCGTGGCTCTGCTGCTCGTCGCCGACATTGTCGGCAATCCTCTTGGCGGCCTCTTGCTGCTCTGGGGCAACTGGCTGCCGCTGCTGCTGGGGACGGCCGGCTTGGGCGTGGGCGTGCTCGTCGTGCTGCCGCTGCCGGAGACGGCCGAGAAGACGGCCCTGTCGGACGACCCGGACGTCTCGTCAGCCGTCTCATCCGACGTCTCGTCAGACGTCTCGTCGGCCACTGCCCCCAAATCCCTCTGGCGGCAGGCCGTCCAGACGCTGCGGGCCGACGCCCGCGACACCTGGCACTTTGTCTGGGGCGACCGGCGCCTCGCCCTGCTGCTCGTCTCGCTCGTCTTTCTCGTCGCCGGCGCCTTCGTCCAGGAACTCCTGCTGCAGTACACCACCAAGCGCTACGGCCTCTCCTGGAGCCGCGCGGCCTTTTTGCTGACGGCGCGCAGCTGCGCCAACCTGCTCGTCTTCCTCGCGCTGCCGGTCCTCGGCCGCTTCTGCATGCGCCGCCGCGGCTGGTCCGCGCGCACCAAGGACCTGCGGCTCGCGCGCCTCTGCGGCCTCCTGGGGTCCCTCGGCGCGCTGCTGCTGGCGCTGGCGCCCACGCCGGCCCTGCTGTGCGTGGCCCTCGTCGTCTTCTCCGGCGGCGGCGGCTTCGGCGTGCTCCTGCGCAGCCTGCTGAGCGCGCTGGTCGAGCCGCACCACCTGGCCATCCTCAACTCCATGGTCGGCCTGCTCGAGTATGCCGGCCTGATGGTGACGAGCCCGCTGCTGTTCCGGGCGCTGCAGACGGGCGTCGAGCTGGGCGGCGCCTGGATGGGCCTGCCGTTCCTGTGCGCGGCCGGCCTCGCCGCCGTGGGCACGGGCCTCGTGTGCTGTGTGCACGTGGAGGAGGAGGAGGAGGCGGAGGAGGCGGAGGTGTAATTACGCAAGAGACTCTTATACACGTATAAATGCATATCACTCTATCCAACTCAGCCGTGGCGTCGGTCTTCATTTCCCATGCAGCAGACGCGCTAAGGCGCTGTGACGCGGTGGGTGACGGGGAAATTACGACGAGAACCTGTCAGGCAAGAGCGTCCGGTGCGTCTGACAAGCGGCGGACGCGACGAGGAATTTCTCTAGGAAAGAGCGAGGAATGTGACTTCCGCGATGTGTACGAGCACGAGTAGGTGATCGCACTGGCATTTGGGAAAGAACGAAGCGTAGAACTTTGGAAGAATCCTGCGGAAGGAGCGCGGCGTAATGGGAGCAGCGAAAAGTCTCTAAAAAAAAAAAAGACCGTCTCGAGGCCGGGACTTTTCCCGACATTCATTTGGTGCTGTCAGCACCGTGAAACTGGGGTCGGCCATGCAGCACATCCCTGCTCCCGGGCGACGCTTGGGCCAGCGCAGAACGCAGCTGGAAAGAAGAAAATACGAAAATACGGATCCAGCGGAGTCGAGCGGAGTCGAGCGGAGTCGAAAGGAGTCGAAAGGAGTCAATGGAGTCGCGCGGAATGCAAGCGACCTTTTTCCTGAAGAACTCGGAGCCAGCAGGCAATCAAACCAGCCAGCAACCAAGAATGGGTGATTTCACCGTGCAGATGGCGTTCATTTCCTCTGCAGCGCGCGTGCAGAGTCACAAATCACAAGTCACGAGGCTATGGCTGCAGCTACCCGACCGGACGCCGTGGCGGCCATCCTCACGACGGACGGCAATCGGACGATCGCCAAGCTGCTCGACAGGGTAGGGAACAAGTTTTGGACGGATGCGCCTAAGCCACACCTGAAACGACCGATCGGAGGTCCCGGACAACGGACACGATGAAGTGCCGGTTGGTCGAGGAACTGAGGAAATCTGAGAAAACTGGATATCCCACCGGCAGAGAAGGCCAGAGGATCAACAGGACCAGAACCAAGGAAGCCAACGACAAGCGCAATGGCGTATGAGGACGAGGACACTGCACGGCCACGCCGTACGCAGTACTCGTCCTCGTACTCCTCGTACCTGTACTCCGTGCTCTCTAAAGGCTAATCACCCCGGATAGTGACGGCAGCGCACACCCCTGCTCCCCCTCTCTTCTCCCCCTGTTCCCCCTGTTCCCTCTATTCCCCCTGCTCTCGGCCAAGTTCAGCCCCGAGGAACAGCATGCATCGCCTGCACAACACAGGTGGGGTCTGAGCTCGTCTGAGCGGCCTGCATCAATGAGGCAATCCATCCAGCCGATCATGATCGCCTTGCCTCGCAGGATCGTTTGTCTTGGTGGCAGGTCGCCGCTCTGCCTCTCGTCTGCTCGACGGGCCGTCTTCGGCGCTCTTGGCTCTGCATGACGTCCCTGGCTGTCTCCATTTGGCTGTTGGACGGCAAGCGAACGGCAGACGAACGGCAGACAGACGGCAGGCGGACGACACTCTAGTAAGTGGCCGTCCGTCAGCCTCTTTTCTCTTTTCCCTATTCCTATTCCTCTCTTCCCTTTTTCCACTTGTCCTTTTGACGGACATGGCTTGCCGAGGGTGGAGGTGTCTTACAAGCCGGATGTCTTAGCTTGGAGCGCGAACACCAGCTGGTCCTCTACACTGTGGTATTAATCCATGTCCGCCTCATTCTTGGACGCATACTGCTCTTATCGCGTCAGCTCTTGTTTTTTATTTTTATTTTTATTTTGCTTTTGCTTTTGCTTTTTCTGCTCCTCGTTTATTACCCCCAGATCCTCGTCTCTCGTCCTTTTGTCTTTTGTCTTTCTTCCTTTTGTCCTTTTGCCTTTTGCCGTCTACCTTTGCCGTCTGCTTTTGCCGTCTGCTTTGCCTTGCCTTTGTCATCCCCAACGCCATGAAATAGCACTTCCCAGAAGCACATTGGCAAGACACGCGACATTCGATACACGTTTGTCACCATGGGCATCTTCGGGTTCAAACGTGGCGACAAGAAGAAGTGAGTGGCCTCTGTGACTATGCTCGGCTTCTGCAACCTGCTGACTCCCCCTACAAGGGCTGCCCCGGACTTCCCGCTCCAGCCACGCTTCGATCTCGATGCCTTTGGCGAGGACCAGTACTTTGGCACCCATGTAGAGATCCGCTCAGACTTTCGTCGTCCGGGCCGGCTGGACAGGCAGCCAGGCATTCGACCTGCCACCAGCCCCAGCACGCTCGACGATCATGAAGCAGACAAGCCTGACAGGCCCGGGATCGACAGGTCCGACAAGCCTGACAAAGCCGACACGCCCGACAAGCCCGACACGCCCAGTGCTGTCCAGACGGACTCTGCGCCCCAGACCCCCCGGGCCCAACGCCGCATGGGCATGCACAGCCCGCGGTTCCCCAGCGAAAACGACCTCTCTCTGTTGTCGCTCTCCACAGTGGCCGACTTCTCGTCGACGTTTGACGGCACCTCGCCGCGGTCTATGGGCTCGCCCAACACGACCATCAGCATGGCCTCGCCAGACGCAAGCAGTGCGCCGAAAGAGACGGCAACTGCCGTGCCGCCCGTCGACGCTTCGCCGCTGGCTGCCCGGACGGCCGGCGGCACCAATCACCGGGCCCGAGATGTGGCCAAACAGAAGGACCTGGCCATTTGTGTGCCACGGCGCAAGAGCTGGTCCGTCGAGATTGACCAGCTGGAGAAGTCGTGGCTGGAAGAGCAGGAGCGGCGGCAGAAGGAGGAAGAGCAGCGGAAGAAAGAGCAGCAGCGAGAGCAACTGCGGCAGTTGGAATATCAGCAAAGGCAATGGCAGGAGAAGCAGCCTCCACAGCAGCAGCAACAACCACGACAACAGCAGCAGCAACAACAGCAACCACAGCAGCAGCAACAGCATCCACGGCCATCCCAACCAACATATTCGAGACCTCGTGTTCCTATGAGCCCCCGGTTAGACAACATGCCCGGAAGTATGCCGCGAACTATGCCACAGTCACCTCCTCCACGAGACAGCCGCCATCTTTCAAACAGCTCCCAAGGACGTCCGCCTGCGTACATGGCGCACATGCCGCACACGTCTCACGCCTCTCACGCTTCTCACGCATCATACACCTCACAAACCTCACACATCTCCCATTCGTCTTACCGGACCAACATGGCTCACCGAGGCGTCCCTCAGAGTCCACGCGGACTGCCGTTTGCACGCGACCCCCGGGAAGCGCATTACCCTTCGCCGCCGCACATGGGTCGCAGCCCCCACAGCTCGTACGGACCGTCTCCGCGGGCCAGTCCCATGCCCTCGCCTCGCATGTTCCAGGGCCAGCCGATGCTGCACAGTCAGCATCCTGCACATCGCATGTCGCCCCGCATATCCCCCCGCGAGTCCCCCCGTGAATCCCCCCGTGAATCCCCGGTCCACAGCCCGCGAAGCTCCAACACGTCGACCTTGAAGAGTCCCGCGAGCCCACAGTATCCGAGCGGGCCTCAGCCCCATCGTCTTGCCAACGGCGGGTTCTTCCGCGAAGCCTGTACGCTTCCGCCCGAGCATCGCATGGCCGCCGTGAACTACCGGTCCTTTGCGCCGAGGCCGGAGAACGAGAACAGAGAGCGCAAGCAACCCCGAACTTCCTGTGAAGTATCTCCTGCACGCGCGGATTCGCCGCCGCCCATGCCCCTTATCCAGCTCGACTGCTTGAGGGCATCTCGGCTGCCCCTCTCACCCGATGGCGACAGTCAGCGGCATTCGCCGACGGTCGACTTGCCGCCTTCGCCGATCTCGCGCAAGAGCAGCATGGATGGACCGCTCGGTATGAGGAATTATGACCGCCCAGTAAGCCTCCAGACGGACGAAACGGCCGATACATCAGAGCTTGGATCCATTGAGCAGCTGGTGACCCAATCCAGCGGCTATTTTGAGATGGAAGAGACAGGGGAGATCAGGGAGATCAGGGAGACCGGAGAAACGGAGACGGACGAAACCGACGGGACAGACGAAACCGACGAGACCGACGAGACGGAAGAGGCTACGGAGGACTCGTACGAACCTTTTCCGGAACTGGAGACGGAGCTAGACACGGAGCCGGAGCCGGAGCCGGAAACCGAAGCCAAGACCCGAAGCAAAATGGGATTCCCAGAGGTCTGCCGGATTCTGCCGTCGTCGTCGGCCAACTGGCCACTGCCGGCGGCGGGAATACCCGACATTGTGCCGGAGACGACGGCCGAGGCTTCGAGGACGTCCACACCGACGTCGGTGCCGGAGACGCCGACGACACCGGCGACGCCGGCTTACAGCAACACAAACCGCAAAATGCTGCTGCTCCGTGACAGCAGGGACTATCATTACCGCAACCGGTCGCGGCTGAGCGGCTGCCATACAGAGGCGACAGGTCGTCGTGGCGGTACATTTGGTGCGTTTGGTATGTCGTGGCAGCCGCAGACACCCGAGGAGCCGCTGTCGCCAGAGTCGATTGGGCTGGCGCGAGGAGTGTCGATCTATGTGTCGCCGGCGTCGCCGCGGGACAAGTGGCAGTTTGAGAAGACAGACAGGGACGGGGAGGACATTGGGATGGCGCTGGGGAAACCAAGGGATAAAGACATGGTGGACAGTTTTGGGACGGGGTTTATCTAGGGACGATACGGTAATGTTTAAGTCTAATGTCTTTTTATACTTTCTCTTGTAAATATTCTCATATTTCTCATATTTTATCTGTTTATATTTTTTCTTGGAATTGAATCTTGGAAGAATCCTTTTGGAGCCACTTACACGGATCGGCGTTGCATGACGATCGATGATCGGCCGGTGCTGAGAAGGACAGTGTATGGCCTAGACGAGGTGAGAAGGATGCGCATGTTTCTGGAGTTCGGAGTATTCGTAATCGCCATGGCCCATGGCTTGTGGTCTGTGGTCTGTGGTCTGTGTGGCCCGTGGCCCGTGGCCCATCTGATCGAGCAGCCACGTGCTGCTGTGATATCATTACATAATCATCCCACGGTGTGGCCATGGGCCCCACAAAAGCGCAAAAAAGCAACTTTTTCTCTCGCCTCGACATTCGATTTTGTTCCCCTCCGATCTCGTGGGAATTCTGCCTGCTTGTCTTGTCCGAGAGCTGAAGACGAGAGAGAGAGCTGCTTCTCGTATCCTACTGTTTGCACACCCACACGCCCATCACGCTCATGTCCAGCCAGCCGCTTCTTGTCGCCACAGATTTGTCGATGCGCCACAGCTGCTGCAGCCTTTCCCGTGTTTCCAGGAGACGCCTTGTGTAGGGCGATAGCGAGCGACTTTGAGTCTTTGCGCTCGCTGCCTCGGCAGAAAGACTGAACGGAGGATTTGAATTGAACTTTTTAAGAGATATTGACCTGTCTTTGACCTGTCTTTGACCTGTCTTCCCGTCTCAACATGTCAACGACTGTGGAAACGGCCTATGATAAAGGCCTCGACAAGAACGTCGATGGCTATGGGACCACAGGGGCCGCCCTGCCCGGCAAAGAGGACCCGCCGGCGGGGACGGGGGCGTCGGCGGCCGAGGCGCGCAATGCGGCGGTGGGCATCGGGCTGGCGGCGATGGAGGCGCGGTCGGTGCACTGGTACAGCTACCTGCAGACGTGGGACTTTTGGCTTGTGGTGGCCATTGGCCAGGTGCTGTCGCTGTGCATCACGGCGACCAACACGTTCACGACGCTGCTCGACAACGAGGGCACCAGCATCCCCGCCTTCCAGACGCTCTTCAACTACGTGCTGCTGGCGCTCATCTACGTGCCCATCCTGTTGTACCGCCGCGGCTGGCGCTATGTCGTGCACAGCACGCTGTGGCGCGACGGCTGGAAGTTTGTCTGCCTCTCCTTCCTCGACGTCGAGGGCAACTACTTCACCGTCCTCGCCTACCGCTACACCAACATCCTGAGCGCCCAGCTGCTCAACTTCTGGTCCATCGTCTGCGTCGTCATCATTTCCTTTCTGCTGCTGCGCGTCCGCTACCGCCTCTTCCAGGTCGCCGGCATTCTCATTGCCTGCGGCGGCATGGGCCTGCTGCTGGCCTCGGACCACATCACCGGCTCCAACGGCGGGCCCACGGCCGACAAGCTCAAGGGCGACCTCTTCGGGCTGCTGGGCGCCAGCCTCTATGGGATCAGCAACGTCTTCGAGGAGTGGTTCGTCAGCCGCCGCCCCGCCTACGAGGTGCTCGCCTGCCTCGGCGTCTGGGGCGTCGTCATCAACGGCGTCACCGCCGCCATCTTCGACCGCAGCTCCTTTGACACGGCCGTCTGGAACGGCGCCGTCGGCGGCTACCTCGTCGGCTACACGCTGGCGCTGACGCTCTTCTACACGCTGGCGCCGCTGATCCTGCGCATGGGCAGCGCCGCCTTCTTCGACATCTCCCTGCTGACGTGCAACTTCTGGGGCACCATCGTCGGCATCCACGTCTTTGGCTACTCGGTGTACTTCCTGTACCCCATCGCGTTTGTCCTCATCCTCGTCGGGCTCGTGCTCTACTTCCTGGCCGGCAGCCAGCTGGGCGATGCGCGCAAGCCCTGGCTCGGGGCCAACCAGGAGGACGGCGTCGCCGGCTGGGGCACGGCGAAGCTGCGGGCGCTGAACGAGGCGCGCAAGCAGGGGGTCGAGGAGGTCTAGGAGGTCTAGGAGGTCTAGTTGATTAGTCAGCAAAGAATTGGATACAGAGTACGGAGTAGTCGTGCAGGCAATAGTAAGATACGAGTACTGCAATAAGTAGGCGTATGCCGACTGTCCGAGTCCACTGTCAAGACAGCGCTGCTCTTCCCCGTACCCTGCCTGCGCGCTCTTCCCCGTACCCTGCCCGCCCTGCCCGCGCTGTGTTCCTCCAGTCGGTCAATCCCGAACAGCGGGGATATTTGTCATCCGACCTGCGTCTGAGGGGTAGAGTGGGGGTCGTCTGAGGATATCGTCTTCCTCTGGCCTCTGGCGGTGGCGGCGGCTGGCAACGGTTCGGCAGCTTGGCATGGGCCAATCTTGGTTCCTGGCAGTTCCAAGTGTTTCTGTTTGTTCAGGTATCCAGCGTGGTATTCAGAGTTCCGTGGCCTTCCATTGAATCGATGCCAATTCCGTGATCATGAGTTCATGATGCAGCGTCGTTTCACGGTTGAGACGCCAAGACTGCTACTACGACGCTCGTCCTCGTACTCTACGTACTCTACTCGTACGTACGTACTCAGTTTCCGTGACCTGAAGCCGACGACAAAACGTCAACGCATCCCTGCCAACTATTCCCGCAGCCCCACCAGACATTCGTCCACTATGCATCCCCAAACGGACGCTAGGCCGCTGATGGAGGTGTGATGCGACGGCATTCCTGTGAGATGATAACCGCTGCGTGGGCGTGCTCGCCGGACACGAACGAGTGCGGCGTAGGAGGGTTCGTGTCTTCCATATCGCCTACGACGGAGCATTCTTGTCAGATACCCTGTCCGCCTCGGGACGCCGCCCAGGATAAATACGGAGGACTCCACTATTATCGAGAAAAAGTGCCAGAACAGCTTAGCCGGTCGAGCCTTCCTGGACAGCTCCCACGCGCCGGGCTGGTCCAGCCGGCAGCTTCCTAATCTGTGCGATCTATGGCGCCGCAGACGGACACTGCGGCCTTTTAGTCTTGCTCTTGCCTTTTGGTCTTGTCGTCTTGTCGTCTCTGGCCGTCTGGCTTGGACGGCCGTCCAATTTCCTGATGCGGTGACAAGTACGGACCGGCCGCAGACGCCGGATAACGCCATTCTGCCGTACGATTGCTCGTGATCGTCTGTCGCAGCCACCGCCGGCACTTGCAAAGCGGCCATGGACCAGCCATGACCAGCCATGACCAGCCGTGGACCAGCCGTGGACCAGCCATGGGCCGTCATCTGCTGATGGGGCGGTGCTCGCTCGCAACTTCCTGCAAAGCTGCTAGTTTGTAAGCTTATCCAGAACAGGCTTCTCCTCGTCCGGCCGGTCCTTCCTTGATAGGGACAGAGAGACAAAAGTCGGAAGATCTACTCCGTTTTCCTACCGTGCATCTACTGTCTCAGTGGACGTGGCCGTGCTGTTTGTGCTCGTAGGCTGAACTGTATCAGTACGTATCTTACTCCGTAAGATACTCTACGCAGTACTCTCGTACTCCGTACATATCATAGACGGAGTAGCCCCACAACAGCGCCCAACTCCCCTAGACCGCTGGAACAGTAGCGCCCGATAGTTCTCGTAAGACACCGTCTCGTACTGTGTAGCGCGCTTCGCTCCCTCTCCGACACCCGCGCCGTCAGACCGTCACGTTTTCCCTGCCCCTCCTCGGGTACGCAGTACGCAGTATTACGAGCCCGAGTACCTGTGTGGCCTGCGAGCACGAGCACACACAGTACGTACCTGACTCGTCGCGTTCACGTTTTCCCGCTCGCCAAAACGGGTCGAAACGGTACGAACACGGGACTACTCCGTACTCCGTACTCGTTCCCTGGTACCTGTTTTTTTTTTTTGCCCGTCAGTCTTTCTTGCCTCATTCTTCGTCGCCTTCGACTCTCTGCTCCTTTTTTATTCTGCCTCGTTTTTTTTTTTTCTTCTCCTCTCCCCGACTTTTCTTCACCGTCCCAACGGCTACCGCCAATCTTTGCCGTGGACGATATTTCTCCATCCCCCCAACTTCCACGCGCGCGTCTGTCCCCGTTTTTTCGACTCCTTCTTCGCTGTTCGACGGTCCCCTCCCCAGATAACGGGTCGAGGCTTTCGCGAAATTACGTCTCTACGGTTTAAGCACGAGTCACGTTTTTTTTTTTCAGGCCCCTTAGTCCGCCTCCTTTTCCCATTTTCATTGTTCCTCATTGTTGGTAAGCATTTCTGGTTTCTTTTTTTTTAGTCCTTTTCCGTCTTCTCTCTGCAACGTCTGCATCCCCCAGGACCACCATCCAGCCGCAATAAAAAAAAAAAGTCAAAAAATTATCGCGGATTTTTTTTTTGAGTTTTTCAATGGGGTCCAACGGAACGTCTGCCGCGTCCAGATAAACTCGTCCTTTTCTTCCTTCTCGAACAACTCCTGGCGTCTCTGTCCCTTCCCGCTGCGGCGCCAACCGTCTCAATCGGATTGTGAGCGCCTCAACCTGCCAAAACCCCCTTGCCCCCTCAACCCTCTACCCCCCCCCAGTCCCCGTCCCTGTCCCAGTCTGTTCCCCATCGTTGGCTCCCACGCCCAAAAAAACATTCCTTATCCCGCTCCCATCGCCGGCGCATTTTTCCGAACCTTTTTCTGTCTTCCTGCTGCATAGTCCGTGCTGTCTGTTCTCGTCTTCTCGTCTGGATGTTGGCCAAAACCACGCATTCATAACCCCATCTGGTTCTCTTTCCTTTTCCTTCTCTCTTCTCTTTTATACCGCATCGGTCGTCTGCCTGCTTCTGCCGTCCGCCTCCATCGCTGACCGTCCACAGCAACGTTCTCGAAGACGACGTTCAACCCTCTCGCTCCTCCGAACCCCTCCAGACCGCTCTGAACACCGTCGCCTCTTTTGGAAACCTCTTTGGACGCTGAAGAAAATATGTCGTACTACGATGGCTCGCGGCCCTGGCCTACTGTTGGCCAGAATGCCTGGAACGACCTCGACATCGATGGCCAGACTGTTCGTTCGGGTGCGTCCTGTCCTGTGAACACTGTCCTTTTTGCCCACGGCCATGGCCTAACTCTCTCCCCCCTCCAGGCTCCAGCTCGACCGTCCCAACCCAGGGACCGCCTCCGCCGGCCCAAGGTCCCGAGACCGCCGCCTTTTCGCATCAGCTCGAGGGTACGTCACCACACAGTTTCAAGTCGCTGGATCGCGAACAGGAGGACCCCTGGAACGCATGACCACGCCCGTCAAGGGAGACACGGCTAACATCTAGACAAGAGGTCGACAGAGCAATCGACAACTTGGTGAAGAGTGGCAAGATGTTTGGGGTTCCTGGCCGACGTGAGTGGCTTCTCTTCCCCAACCGGCGTTGATTTGATTGGATGTGTCCGGGCGTTGGCCAACGCCCAAGCGGATGCGGCCGCCTGGGCGCTGGACGTGTGGAGTTTTTTGTGGCATTTGTCCATTCTAATCTGCTTCTTTGGAGTTTATTATCAAGTAGGTAGTTTATTGACTCGTTTTCTCTACACAGATGGCCGCCAGGTTCACGGTTCCGGCCCCCGGCCGCACTCCATGGCCGAATTTGGCGATGCCCGCGGCGCTCATCAGTCCAACCTGCAGAACTTTTACGCCAGCCAGAGGCATCAGTCCTCCCGCGGCTCCAGCGATGCCGAGCAGATGATCCAGGCCAAGCGGAGGATGGCGGCCCAGCGGGAGCGAGAACTGCGCAACTACCACCAGGAACAGCAATACAATCGAAGTAGGCCGCCCTCTGCTATCTAGCACCTTTTTTTTTTCCTTTTCCTTTTTCTTTTTCCTTTTCTTTTTTCTTTTTTCTTTTCTTTTCTGCCTTTTTCCTTTTTTCCTTTTTTCTTGGCCCAACGAAGGGAGCAAAAGAGCGCTTAGGACAACTCGACTTCTCAAGAAAGATGATGACCCGCGGCCGCGCCGAAGAAAAGAAAGATTTTTTGCTCCTGCCCAGTGCACCTCTTCCCGTTTCGTTTCATTGTAGATGTTGGAAAGCGCTCTTCTCCTGGCCCCTGTGGATGATGACTACTGTTTCCTTATGATTCTCGATCTCTTCTTCTCCTGTCTGACGAAGATCCCATTTGCTAACCTTGCTTGCCTTCACAGCCGTCCTCGCCGAGCTTTCTTCGTACGGCGGAAAGCCTGACCGTACCCTGAGTCCCGGCAGCATGTCCGAAGCGGACCGACGTGACCTGATTGCCCGCCAGCGCAGCGCTCTCTACGGCGAGGGTTCCTTTGCCGAGACCGGCGGCTATGTCGACGAGACCGGCACGCCCCGGCCCGGTGTCCCCGTCACCCACCACGGTCCCCCGACGTCTCTGCGCGGCCACTCGCCGCTCGCCTATGACTACGCCCGTGTGCCGCCCACGGCCGCTGAAGCCGCGGCGGCGGCGGCAGCGGCTGCGGCGGCGGCGGCTGCCCAGGAGGGCAAGACGGGATCGCCGTCCATTGGCCCGAGCCAGCGGTCGCGCGCCAACAGCACGGCCAGCCCGAAGCCCAACGGCGGCGGCAACGACCAGACACCGTCGTCTGCGCCGCCGCAGCAAGTCAGCCAGACCAGCACCTCGTCTCCGGGTGCCTCGCCGATCAACGGCAAGCCGGGGTCGATTGGCGGCGCCGTGGCTCCCATTGGGACGCGGCCTTCAGGCGCGATAACGACATCGCCGTCGGCTGTGGGGACGCCCGGTGCCGCCGGGACGGGCCTGAACAAGCGCTCGACGACGCCACTGACGTCGCCTCTGGGCTTTGGCAGCTCTAGTGGCGGTGAGGCTGGATCGACGCCCGGTGGCGGTGTCTCGTCGAACCCGCCTTCGGGTGGAGCAGATGCGGCTATGGGGGTGTCCGGCTGGGGCAGCCGCAGCGGAAGTGTGTGGGGCAACGGCAGCAAGCCGGGTATGGGTGTTCAGGCCAGTGTCTGGGGCTAGGAGTCCGGCTTGGGACCATGGAACCCCTACCCGGATGCCGCCCACTGGCTGAAATGGGGTGACCTTCCGAAATGATTTTGAATGTCACAGGAGAGACGGAGTCATTTACCATTGGGGGATATCTCATCACAGGGGTGTTGCTTTTTTTATTTTCCGACTTTTACCTTGGAGACAGGGGGTGGGCATGGGCATCCTTTTGGTTTGCTTTTGTTTTGCTTGGTTTGCTTGGTTTGCTTTTGTTTTGCTTTTCTATTTTGCTGTTCTTGTTTGTTGAGCTTTTTGCTCTGAGTTTTCTGTTTTGTTTTCTTTGCTGGGTGTCTGTCAGAGAGAGGTTGCTTGCTAATATGGAGGTGCGACATTTCTGGTTTTTGTTTCTTTCTCTTCCTTCGAGGGCAAGGCGTCTCAGCAACAGCAAAAAGTCGGGCAAGGGAAACAGACAAATGGTGTTTTTGTTTTGGGTCGATTTGAATTTGGGCGAGAAACCGGGGGGGTCCAGCGAGAATGGCGGGCAACGGAGGGCAAAGGGATGCGAGCTGAACAAGACAAGAAAACCCTGCATTGGCATCGGCGGCGTCAGGTCCCCCCCCGCGGGGAAGGCTTGGCTCAGGACACGACATCAGGAGTTTTTTTTGGCAGTGCCACTTTTGGGTTGATTGTGCTTCCCTCTTTTCATTGTTTACGCAGGAGAAACAGGAGACACCAAAGGCGAAGGCTTGGACGGGAACTTGGGCTGGACGGGACGAGTTGGACGGCAAGGAGGGATACAGGGAGGGAGAGGCAGCGGACAGCGGACAGCGGACAGCGGACAGCGAACAGCGGACAGCGAACAGCGACTGCGGGTAGGGGAAGGAAAGGGGAGGAAAACGGGAGAAAAAGGGCATGGATGGCAGGAGACAGGGAAGGGGAAGGCTCTCGTCTTGTTGGGCAGGAGTTTTTTGATTTCTCTATTCTCGTTTTCGCTTTTTCTCTTTTTTTTGCGCGTGCCGAGACTGCAGGCTGGAAAGAGAATGGGTTGTGTCCTTTTTATATCGTCCGGAGGGCTGGCTTTGGGATGGACGGGGTACAAGTTGTCTGCAATGTTTATATCTTGCTATAAAGAGTCTGTTGGGCGCCACGGCGTGAAGTGAAGAGGAGGAGTAAAAAGGTCCAGGCTTGCTAATGCTGACTAATCATAAGATCATACACGCTCGAATATCGTGAGTCCTATTCTTCTCCTTACACCCCCAACGCCGCCATGGCCTCCTCGAGGTCGACGACGTCGTCGGCGCGCGCGGCCTTGCGTCCCCAGCGGACGGTCCCGCGGGCGTCGACGGCAAAGGCGCCCGACTGCTGCCACTTGTTGCCCATGGCGGTGGTGGGACCGGCCTCGTCTTCGGTGGCGGTTGACGGCAATGTCCCCCTCCGGCTGGCCTTCTGCTCCAGATACCCTGCCACGGTCTGGCCGAGCCAGCCGGTCTGTTTCCAGGACTGGATCTGGGTGCTCGGGTTCAGGACGTGCCAGACGCCGCCGAGGCCGAGGCCCCAGGCCGCATAGACGACACGGTCCTCGTCGACGACCACCTGGACGTCCCAGGCGCCGCCCAGAAGATCGACCCAGCGCTGCGTGGCGGCCTCGGAGGCGTGGGAGACGGCAATGCAGGTGAGGCAGGGGTGGCGGTTGGCCAGCGTGCGGAGGGCCAAGAAGGATTGTTGGGCGACTGACAGTTAGCGGAGGGACAGACAAGGACAGAGAACGGAGCAGAGAGGTAAGGTCCACGTACAGGCACACCCGACACAGCGCAGAAAGACAACAATGGCAGGCCGGCCGTCGCCGACCCGCAACCGGCGGTCCCGGTCCAGCGGCGCCAGCTCGCCCGCCTGGGGACAGGCCGCGGCCACGGGGATGGCGGCCGGCGGGGGTGCCAGCCACGGCTGCACCGTCAGCGGCAGGCTGCGGACGGACATCCAGGCGGGCCAGGACTTGGCCGGGGCGGCCGGGGCGGCCGGGTCGGCAGGGTCGGCTGCCGCCGCCGCATCCGACGCCAAGGGGTCCCGCGTGCCTCTCCGCTTCGGGGGATCCTGGAGCTTCTGGGGCTTGGCGGCGCCAAAGACGCCGTCGAGGCTCGGCAGCGACAGCGCGTTGGACGAGACGCCCATCTTGCGCATGGCCATCTTGGCCGGCAGGTTGGAGAACATGGCGGGTTCGCGTGGAGAAAACATGGTGGATGAGGAGGAGGACTGCCGAATCGTCTGCGTTGTTGGCGAGGCGGCCGTCTTAAAGGAAAGAGTTCATCAAGATGAAACGCGGCGGGCAGACACGGGGTCGGCGAGGATGACACGCAGACTGTCACATCACGGTTGCAGGTGCCAGCGCACGCGCCACCACGGCGCATTCTCAGCCTCGTCGAGGAGAATGCCTGGTGTCTGTGTAGAGTGCTCCCAGTAGGCAGACGGTCTGGCTGCGTAGACAGACGATATCGGCCCTGCGGCAGGTGGACTGCCTAAAGCGGATTGGCACATGCACCGCAGCGTGCGGCCTCAGCGACACAGACACCCCACGTCATAAGCCTTGGGGCTACCGGGAAAGGGAAGGAGCCAGCCGCGCGGGCGGGGGACACCCCCCCCTGAGCAGATCCCTCTTTGGTCGAGCAGCGTCACGGCGGTGCCGGCAGCTGCGCCTGCCCGTGGCTGGCGGGCAGTGGACTACTGCGTACGGGCTGCGAACTACAGGCTGCAGGCTGCAGGCTGCAGGCTGCGTGTCTCACTGGAGGCGCCTTCCAGATCGTGCCTAGCCTCTGCTGACAAACGGTGAAGCTGCGTGGCCGTGGCGGACCGCCGACGCGGACACCCCTTCCGGCAGGCTGAAGAGGAGTGTTTCAGGATGTCTAAGACGGGGCGCCGCCCAGGATTCAGACGGAATGCTGATCATTCTTAAACTAGAAAGTACGAGCACAAAGTACGAGTTCACGTTACAGGACATGGCCGGACTTGAATGACGTACTGGACTGCCGATGCGATGCGATGCGATGCGATGCGATGCGATGCAGATGCAGACTTCCACGACTACGGAAGTCTCCTACGGAAGACGTACAGAGTACCAGCCTCGCACGATGCTTCTTCTGCTGGGTCCACCCGGCACCAGCAGGTCGGCTTGAAGGCAAGGCTGCTGGTGAGATGCTGTCTGTTACACCGCCATGGCATCTCGGTGTTCTCCGGCTCGCCAGTGGAGGCTCTTCTCAGGCTCCTCTCAGGCTCCTCTCAGGAGGACGGAGTATTACGGAGTAGTCCGGCGTTGGAACGGTACGGAGCAAGATACTCCTAAAGTGGATGAGCGACGGTTCGCGAGAGGGGACTGTAATTTTGGGGGTGCAGGGGTGGCAGGAAGGAACCCTGAATACGGAGGGCGCATTCTACAGGATGCGACGCTTCCATCTTTCCGTCAGCTTAGTCAGCACACTCTAGAAGGGGGCGGGTGTCACATGACCGGATGGGACCCGAAACGGGACATGGGTGCTCGTTTCTGGAACACGGCTGGCCTGTCTCGCCGGTGGCTGGCACTGACGATCCGCTGGTCCCTGTCTGCTCGTACTTTGTCGGCTCGGCACCTCGTGTTCGAATGGCCGACCAGGGTGCGGGCGGTTCTTTGCTCGTATCTGAGACGATGGACCTCACCGCAAGAGGGGGGAGAGAGACGGAGGACTGACGGAGGAGACGGGAAACGGAGGTAGACAGACGGAGGACAGACGGAGTAGACAAACGGAGGACTGACGGACGAGAAACGGAGACAGTGCACGTTCATTTCAAGCTCGCCTCGAACTGACCTCCATTTGATTACACGTCCTGTACTCGTAGAACATCCACGCAAGACGCCGACCTCTGCCCGCAATGCTACATCGTCACAGAACTGTCACCTGCCGGTTTTTTGTTTCTCCCATCCCATCCATTGTCCCATGTGCTACGGTGTGCCCCTATCCGGTCGGCATGTCACCTGCACAGTACACTGTATGTGCACACGGTGTCCCTGGTCTTCCGGGGATTCCCCAGCACGCAGCGGCCTAAACGCACTAAGCCCGAGGTCCCGGTCGTCTCCTGCGCCCCCCTAAGCCAGACCGCTCTTAGCGGCCACGGCCCTGTTCAGGCCTGAATCCAGTGGAGCAGCCGGAGGAGAGTAGTAGCAGTAGCAGCCAGTAGCAGTAGCCAGTAGCAGTAGCCAGTGACAGCAGTCAGTAGCTGCAGCACCAGCAGCACTATTCACCAGCACTCCGTACTTGTACAGCACCATCAGCACCAGCACTACCACCACCAGCACCCGTACACCAGTACAGCACCACCACCACCACCCACCAACCACACTGTCTGCCCGCAGCCACGCCGCACCCCCCCCAGCTAAACCCGATCCGCTCAATGGCCCTGTGCCGCTATCCCATCTCCGCCAGTCTCGTTCCCTTTTGCCTCTTCCTCTCTTCCTCAACCCTCCTCCTCTCCTGCCAACCGTCGAGCCGCAGCCACCAGGGGACCGGATCTCTGCGCAGCGAAACCCCAGGAAACTCGTCTCGTCTTTTTTTTTTCCCTTCTCTCTCGTCTCAAGATCTCTTGCGTCTTCTCGTCTTCCTCGTCTCCGTCTGCTCTTCCTCTCTCTTCTCTCTCATCCTCTCTCTCTCTGTCGCTTCTCGTCCGCTCTCGTCCTTGCAGTCTCCATTTTCGGACGTCTGCAAATCCATTGGCGGCCCCTCCTGCGTTTTGTGTGTCTCCTGGGGGATCGCCACCGTTTTTGCCGTCTTCTTCGCTTCGCCCGTTGCGCTTCCCACCCGCTCTCGCTCTGGTCCTCATCCGTCGTCTCTGCTTGCTCTGCTTGCTCTACTTGCTCTACTTGCTCTACTCTACTCTGCTCTACTCTACGCTCAGTCTTAGCTTCCGCCTCCGTCTCTCCTCGTCTCCGTCTGTCGCCTCCTTTTCCACCTGGCCTTTTGCCTTTTGTCTTTTGTCTTCTGCCTTTCGTCTTCGTCTTCGTCTTTGTCTGGTTCTTTCTTCCCCACCCCTTTTACAGCACGGCTTCATCCTTGTGGCCGTTGGCATTCTTTGCATCGTCTCTACGATTCTTCCTTGTGCTTCACCAGACTGGCCCGCGAGACCGCATCACTGCCATCACGACTTGTCGACATTCCGACTGGACCAACTTGGGCTCGCCTCCCTCTTCCGCAGCCTCGTCCGCCACAAAACCACTTGTCGTGATTCTTCAACGGTCCAACACGCCTCCCTCCTCCTCCTCCACTTCGACCCAACCTCGCCCACGCCGCCTGCGTCACCTCCGTGACGCCTTCGCCCGGACCCGTCACTTTCCCGCCCTGCCGCGGCCCTGTCGTATTCATGGACAGTCGGCCAACCACGGCTGAACCCCAACATAATTATCAACCCACCTGGCCTCGAATTCCCACCTCCGCATCGACACCGCTCCTGCCCTCCGCCGCATTGCCGCTCGCCGATACCCCCATTGCCATCCTCTACCCTCCGCATACCGCCATCTACCACGCACAGCTGCTCAACTACAACAAGCTGATCTCGCCCAGTCGTGGCGGCGGCGTCGGCCTCCAGACACAGCCGCTTCCCCCCGTCCTCTCGGCCCCTTACGTCCAGGCCGCCACGGGGCCCCGGTCGCGTTCCACGTCCAAGTCGCACCACGCACAGCAGCAGGGCAGCACCGGCAGCTCTGGCAATCTCGGCAACAGCAACAGCAATAGCAGCAGCAGCCACCACCTGCAGCACACGCACGCTCACAACGCGCACACGGCTCACACGGCTCATACTGTCCATACCGCTCATACCCACATCCACACGCATGCCCATTCGCATCAGCAACAACCTTCGCTGACGCACGGCCACCCAAACTGCCATGGGAACAGAGCCAGCAAGAACGCTGACAAGTCGGACCGTTCGGTAACAAAGATGGGGAAGGATTCGGCACAACGGGCCCCCACGGCTAAGAATACGGGCCAATCGAGCCAGGGCGGCCAGGGCAGCCAGTCGACAAACCAAAGTCAAACGAGCCAGGCAAGCACAAGTCAGGGCCAGACGGGTCAGACAAGCCAGACCCAGGCGGAAAAGGCAAACCAGGCCCAGGCAAGCCAAACAACCCAGGCAAACCAGACAGGCCAAGGCCAGCCAGCCCAGTCGAGCCAGTCGAGTCAGCCAACCCAGCCAACCCAGTCGAGCCAACCAGGCCAACCCCCAAAACCGATACAGTCGTTGCAGCCGCCAAGTCAGAGCCCGAGCCAGAGCAAACCGAGCTCGACCGACCAGCTGGCCCGCCCGATCGCTGCCTCGCGCATCCAAAGTCGCCTGTCCAAGTCGCCCAAGCCCCATACAAAAACGCCTCTGGCCCAGGCCAATTCCGTGCCGTCTACGCCGCACCAGCACGCCCGCAATTTCTCCTTTGAGTCGCGCGAGCCCTCGCCCAACGCCACCCAAAATCACTCCCCCCGATCTGCCTATTCCGAGACCAACTCGGCCGTGCCGTCGCTGCGCCCCCTGCCGCCACGCTATGGCGGCTGCATCTACGAGACCGCCCTCGTGCGCGGTCGCCGCCGCATGGCCTACAGCCTCGGCACAGACCGCCTCGAGACGGTCAGCCTCGACAAGATCAAGGCCCAGCTGACCGAGGACGAAGAACGCACGCTGACCCGTGACATGCGCGAGCTGTATGCCCGGTTAAAACCAAGCGAGGAGAAGCAGGAGAAGCGCGAGCACTTTGTCCAGAAGCTGGAGTCCATGTTCAACGACGAGTGGCCGGGCCACAACATCCGTGTGCACATCTTTGGCTCTTCCGGGAACCGGTTGTGCTCCGACGACTCTGACGGTTCGTATATGTATAGGATGATGACTGTCCAACTTTGCTGATACTGATACCCCTGCCTAGTCGACATTTGCATCACCACCGACTGGAAGGACATGGAGAACGTGTGCATGATTGCCGAGTTGCTGGCAAAACGTGAGTGTACACTGGTTACCTGGAATCATCCACTTTCACTGCCAAGAGACACTGACCCCATCCAGGCGGCATGGAAAAGGTGGTATGCGTGTCATCTGCCAAGGTGCCCATTGTCAAGATCTGGGACCCCGAGCTCAGCTTGGCCTGCGACATGAACGTCAACAACACGCTCGCCCTCGAGAATACCCGCATGGTCCTGACCTATGTCGGCATCGACGAACGCGTGCGCCCGCTGGCCATGATCATCAAATACTGGACACGGCAGAGGACCATTAACGATGCTGCTTTTGGCGGAACCCTCAGCTCATACACATGGATCTGTATGGTCATCTGCTTTCTGCAGCTTCGCAAAGTCCCCATCCTGCCCTCGCTGCACCAGCGCCGCGAAGACAAGCTGTTGCGGCCCGACGGCACGAGCTCCGACTTTGCCGACGATCTCCAGAAGCTGCAGGGATTCGGCGCCGCGAACAAGGAGTCCTGGGGCGAGCTGCTCTTCCACTTCTTCCGCTTCTACGCCTACGAGTTCGACTACGACCGGAACGTCCTGTCTGTGCGTCTCGGCCGTTTGATGACTAAGACGGAAAAGAAGTGGCACACGGCCCTCAACAACATGCTCTGCGTCGAAGAGCCCTTCAACACGGTCCGCAACCTCGGCAACACCGCCGACGACACGTCCTTCCGTGGCCTCCACATGGAGCTGCGCCGTGCCTTTGACCTCATCTCCGTCGCCAAGCTGACCGAATGCTGTGAGGGCTACGTCTTTCCCAAGGAAGAAGAGCGCGTCTTCCAGAAACCATCGCAGACCTCACGTCCCGTCATGTTGCGCAGCTCGTCTCAACAGCACTCTGGCAACCGTGGCGGACGTGGCGGCAGCTTCCGCGGCAACCGGCAGTACCGCAACAACAACAACAGCAACAGTCGTCGGGCCTCGTCCAGCGTTGCCTACGAAAACAACCCGCTGTATCTGCAGCCGGCCACCCTCATGCCCATGACGGCCCAGGAGCTGCAGTGGTTCCAGCAGCAGCAGCAACAACAACAACAGCAACAGCAGCAGCAGGCAAATCAACAGGGCCAGCAGGGCCAGCAGGGCCAGCAGCAGCCACAACCGCAGTATGTCTACCACCCGGACATGCTGGCGGCGCCGCTGAGTGCGCTGCAGCTGCAGCAGAGCTACCCGTTCTACACGACGCCGCAGGCCTATGTGCAGCAGCAGCACGCGCTGGCTCATGCCCAGCGGATACAGCAGGCCAGCACGGCGTCCAATGACCGGTCACGGACCAACTCGTTTGACAATCCGCCCATGTCGGCGCCGGTGCGGCCAGAGATGTTTATGTACACGATGCCGCTGTCGGCGCAGCAGTTCTTTACGATGCAGCCGGCGGGGTTTGCCACACTGCCATCGTCGCCGGCCACGGCCAATGCCCCGTCCGAGTTCCGTAGGAGTCTACACCGGACAGGCCAGACGTCGGATGCGTCGTCCTCGTCGGGGACGCTGCGGTCGCAGTCGCAGCCGGCGTCCCGGACAACCATGCCGAGCAGTCAGTCCCACGGCAATCTCGCGGGCTCGTCGCAGCTTAACGGAAGCACGACGCCCGCGTTTGCCCAGTCGGGCCTCAACCGGGTTCCTATCAACTTTTTCCCCGACGAGAATGCCGACTCGGAGGTGGATGACGGGACGGGGGCCAGCAAGCCGGTGTCGGACTATCACTCGTCGGAAGAGGAGAGCGGCCATTATGTTGGCTACTACCTCAAAGAGAGCAACAGCCCGAAGAAGCACAGCACACCGCCGACGCTGCCCAACGGCATTCCAGCGTTTGGTGATCTGGGCGCCTCTGGCGGCAGTGGAAACGGAAACAGCAGTGGAAGCAACGGTCTAGGACCGGGACGGCGGCGACTGTCGACAGACTTGCCGCAGACGATCCTGGACCGACGGATGCGGCGGGCCTCGTCGCGTTCGCCGTCGCCGCTGGGCCACGGGCGGGCCTTTTCGGCGGGCACGAGCACGGCGACGTCCTTTCTGCCCGTGACGGGAGCACGGTCGATCAAGGAGAGCCGGTCACCACTGGTGGTGGACGGGTCGACCAACAAGGGCGGCTCGCCGAATCTGTCGAGCGCGTTGTCGAACATGGGCGGACCGAGTGGGACGACTGGGACGACTGGGACGAGCGGGACGAGCGGAACAAGCGGGACAAGCGGGACGAGCGGGTCGTCGCGACAGCCGTCGGCGAGCGAGAGCGTCATCTCGGAAGAGGCCGCCTCGAGCTCGTATCCGGGGTCGTACTCGTCGCAAGGACTGGGCATCAGCGGACAGGGACTGCAAGGGATGCAGGGGATGCAGGGGATGCAGGGACTACAAGGACTCCAAGGACTACAGGGGATGCAGGGACTACAAGGGATGCAGGGACTACAAGGGATGCAGGGGATGCAGGGAATGCAGGGAATGCATATGATGACGGGGATGTCGGGGATGTCGGGAATGTCGGGGATTCCGCTGCCAGGAATGGCGCTGTCGGGAATGCCCATTCTATATGACCAGATGACGATGCCGATGTCGAGCCCGGCGCCGATGCGTTTGCCGACACCGCCGAGCGCCGAGACGGCGGGACGGTCTCCCCTGGTGGTGGACGGGTCGACGTCTGCAGCCGCGGTGTCGTCGCCACGCAGCCAGCAGACGACTGCGAATGCCAGTCCGGCGGCGACACCAGACACGCAGTCCTTTGGGCAGCGCATGGCGGCCATGAGCGGGTTCAGTCCGCTGGCGTATGCAACCATTGCCGGAGCCGGCGGCTATGGCAGCTCCGTCTCGGTGGCCAACGGAACCGTGCTGCAGCAACAGCAGCAGTCGCCGTCGACGACGCGGCAACGGATGACGGCACGGCAGCAGACCAAGGGCATTGCGCCGCTGGACCTGGCGATGCCGGACCACTCGCTGAACGGAGAGATGCAGCACCTGTCGCCGGTCTACGAGCACCGGACGCCGTCGCCGACGGCGGTCCGGCGGATGGATGGATTCGGACGGTCGCAGGCCGACACGAAGAGCACGCGAAAGGAGGCCGCCGCCGGAGCAGGCAACAGCACGCCCAAGGCCACGGCCACGGCCACGGCCACGACGGTCTCGACGCCGACGTCCACCTCCACGTCCACCTCCAACTCCACCCCCAACGGACATACGTGGGCAGCCAAGAGTGAGGGTGGCGACACGCTGGGGGCGCTGGCGAGCAGCAGTGCATGGCAGAAGCCCAAGACGCGGAAGAAGGCGGTGGTGGACCTCAAGGCGATGGCGAACGGCCATGCGCACGGCGAGCAGCTGCCGAAGAACGAGTCGGAGCGCAAGGGGGGGTGAGAAGGGAGAACTGAGAAGGGAGAATCGAGAACGGAGAAACGAAACGGATCCCGACGGCTGGGCGTTGGATACGCAGCCAAAGAAGCGCAGTCCCAGGCGGCACAGCTATTTGATTTTGGGATACCACGAGACCAAAGAAGTGGACAGCCGTGAAGACGACCATGGACGTGCTGTGGGACAGAGATTCTCTCTCCCCTGTGTGCGTTTTATCCTCTATTTTTTCTGTTTTTCTGCTTTTCTGTTTTCTTTTCTACTTTCCGACTTTCCTTTTTTCTGTTTTCTGTTTTGTTTTCTGTTCTGCTTTTTTGTGTGTTGTCTCCTTGCAATAGCGAGCGTCTGGTCTGAAATGGCGGGAAACAGGCATTCAGGTTAAGGGACTCTCTTCGGCGGGAAAATGTCTTTGCGTTTGCTTTTGATTTTTTTCTTGTGTCTTGTCTCCGTCTTCTTTCCGCCGGCACTCTGTGGAGGGACGGGCGGGCACGGAGGCTGGGACAAGGCCATGTTTAAAAAATGGGCAGGGATGTGTGAGAACACGTGTGGCCGGTGTATGTGAGTGTGAACGTCTGCGGCAAAAAGGGGGATGAGGGAAGTGGAAAAGGGGAAGTCGAGTCAAACGGGGCGGCGGACGGACCGAAGGACCCAAGGACAGCCGGAGCGGCCACCATGGGCCACGCGCATTTATATACAAAAAAAGCGGCGGCTAGACGGGATCATACATCACGGGAACGGAGTTTCTTTTGTGTCATTTTTTCCTTTAGCCTCTAAATAAAAGATGTAAACATGGTCGACGTCCTTTAGTGCTTAGTAATGAATAGAATGATTAGTCAGCAGTCTTCCCCCGTCACCGCGCGGGATCGCCGAGGAAGCGGCGGATATTGCCGCCGACGTTCTCAAGATCGAGCAAGAAGGTGTCGTGGCCGAAGATGCTCTGTTCCTCGCTGAGCTCGACGTGGCTGACGTTGCGGTTGCCGGCCATCTTGAGGGCCTCGGCGACCTCGTACTGTTGCCAGGCGGGGAAGAGGATATCGCTGGCGACGCCCATGACGAGGGTGGGGTGGTTGCGCAGGGGGGCGAGGCCGCGGACGAGGTCTTCGGGGGGGTGCCAGGCGGAGGTATTCTTAGAGTCGGCAGCCTGGGCGAGGTCGGGCAGGCCGGCGTCGGCGGTCTCGGGCTGCTGCTCCTCATAAGGCGTGTCAGGCAGCGTGAGACTGCAGGTGGGGGCGGCGTCGTCGGCGGGTTCGGAAGTGCCCTGGGAGCCCTGGGAGCCCTCAGCGGCCAGGCGGCGGCGGGCGGCGGCCTGCTGGGCGGTGGCGCCGAGGTCGAAGAGGTCCATGGCCTTGCTGACGTAGAGCAGGCTGTTGGGGTCGTAGGTGAGGCAGAACTTCTCGCCGGCGTGGTCGAGGTAGGTCTCGATGAGGAAGTCGGGGCAGAGGGCGGGCGGCCGCGCGGGGTCGGCGCGGCGGCGGCCGAACCGCAGCTCCCACTCGGGCCCGGAGCGGTAGGTCACGGTGGCGATCTCGCGGGCCAGCTTCATGCCGGCGTGCGGCGGAATGCGGCCGTCGTCATAGTAAAAACCCCGGTTCCAGTGCGGGTCCATCATGAGCACCTGCCGCTGCGTGTGCCGCATGGCAATGCTGTACGGGTGGCTGCGCGCGCAGCCGCTGATGGACACGATGCGCCCGACGCGCGCGGGGAACAGCACGCCCGCCGCCAGCGACTGCATGCCGCCCATGGACGCGCCGACGGATGCGTACAGCCTCTGAATGCCCAGAGAGTCCACGAGGCGCATCTGCGCGCGCACCATGTCCTCGAGCGTCACGATGGGGAAGCGCGTCGCGTACCGCTGCCCGTCGGCCGGGTCGGTGCTGCTGGGGCCCGTCGACCCGTAGCAGCCGCCGAGGACGTTCGTACAAACGACAAAGAACTTGTCCGTGTCCAGCGCAAACGCGGGCCCCGGCCCGATGAACCGCTCCCACCAGCCCGGCTGCGGGTTGCGCGCCGTCGAGTGCGCGTGCGACGACGCCGACAGGCCCGTGTGCAGCAGGATCGCGTTGCTGCCGTCCGCGTTCAGCCGGCCCCAGGTCTCGTAGGCGATCGTAAACGCCGGCAGCACGCCGCCCCAGTCCAGCCGCAGCGGCTCCCGGCTCTGGTAGTGCAGCGTCGCCCCCGTCGTGTACGACGGCTCGGGGCCGCTCTCGGAGGCCGGGCGGCTCGGCGCCGACGGTGTCGACCTGTCTTGCCGGACGTTCAGGGTCTGCTGCAGCCGCGCCGACCGGTCTTCCATGGCGTCGAGACAGGGGAAGGCCATGGCCGGGTTGGAGGCGCCACTGCGCACGACCGGCGAGCCATGGAAGGGGGAGGGGGAGGAGGAGGAGGAGGGCGACGAAGAGGAAGACGAGGAAGACGAGGAGGAGGAGGAGGAGGAGGATGACGAAGAAAAAGAAGACGACGACGAAGAAAAAGAAGAGGAAAAAGGAAATCTCAAAGGAAAAGACAAGGCTGAGCTCGGTTGACTTCGATTCCGCAACAGACGCGCGCCCGTGCGCAGACTTGCGCCGACTGTGCTGTGGACCTTCATCCTGCCGATCCAAGAACAAGATCCCAGAACTCGGAAGCAGACAACGAGAACTGGAATCCACGTCATGGACGCTTCGTCTCAGACATGTTCGTCCTTACAAGACCCGTTTTTTCTTCTTGATCATGCAATTTCACGTGACCGTCTAGCGCAAGGCGTGCTCTAGCGGCGCGCGGAAGGCCCACGCGCCGAAAACAGCAAGAGAGCGGGCGCTGCCGCGCTGTGATTGGATGATCCGTACAGCCCGTTTGTTGCTTAGTCATCATGGACAGGTCAACTGGGAATGAGTTCCATTTTCTCTTCTCTTAATATGTGGTTTACACTTTGTTGCTATTAAGAAGATCTCTAATAGGAAGACAACGAATCTTGTAACGCGTCTCTTAGCTCTTGAAATTCAGACTTCAACATGCCGAATGTCCACGAGTCAACCTCGATCCTCAGCTGTTGAACACTTCTGGACTGTCCAGCCTCCTACATCTCGAGGAATATATGATCGCGTGTGGCCATCGTAGGTGCCAGTATGGAGTACTCCGTACAGCCGCGCGTGACCATGCCTTTGCCGGCAGCACAGCTGCCTTGCCCTGACGTTGGGCGAACGACGTCATACTATACATGTCTCCACTCTTTCACATGCTCGTATCCCACGTGTGCTTAGTCAGCACCAATACGACGTCAGGCGCGGGACGTCAGTACTCCGTCCAGTGTTTGTATACGCCGTATTCCACCTCTGTCCATTCACCGCCCGCCACTCACAAACGCCATGTTCAACTACGCACGCACCGCGTTCAACAGGCTTATGGCTGCTGAAGCCCCCGAGGTCCCCCACAGGGATCCCGAGGCCCCCTCGTCGTCGGCTTCCCCGACGGACCCGACGAATGCCGACGTCCACGTGGTCAAGGCCATGCTGGCCCAGGCCGGCCGCCTGCCGCTGGAGCTGGTCGATGTGATCATCGACCTGGCCGGCTACTGGCCGCACACCACCACGAAGCTCTTCCTCGGCCACCCCGGCAGCGGCGACCAGACCACCAGCTTTCAAGGCAATGCCTTTCTCATCCGCACGCCGCCCCTCGGCTTCTTCCAGCCGCCCTACCCGGACAAGCAGGCCTATGGCCGCACGAAGCCCGAGGCCCGGCCCGTCAGCGGCCGCACCTACACGGCCGCCGAGGCCCGCCGCTGGCTAGGCCCGCGGGCCCCGCGACTCGCCCATCCCTGCCGCCGCATCGTCTTCTACCTCGTCAGCCACGACCAGGGCTGGGCGAGCAGCGCGCACGACCGCGAGCGGCCGTTTGCCGGCTCCTACTCGTGGTTTGACGTCGGCCTGGAGCGGTTCGAGGAAGCCGACGAAGCCAACGAAGTCAACGAAGACGAAGCCAACGAAGTCAAGGACGATGGCTCGACATCCTCGACATCCTCGAAATCGACGCCACCCCCCCTCAGCGCGCTTCGGTCGATTCGGCCACCGGTCAAGGACACGGGCCGCTTCAAGGACGGCGTGCCCGTGTACGAGCTGGACCACCCGCTGCTGCCGGGCGCGGACCGGCTGCAGG
This sequence comes from Dryadomyces quercivorus, assembly GCA_002778125.1. Taxonomy (NCBI): domain Eukaryota; kingdom Fungi; phylum Ascomycota; class Sordariomycetes; order Ophiostomatales; family Ophiostomataceae; genus Dryadomyces; species Dryadomyces quercivorus. The sequence goes on from PCDE01000014.1 coordinate 2,177,509, forward strand.
CGAACCGCGTGGCCAAGCGGAGCTCGTGCGAGTACCGCATCGTGTGGGACTGGACCGACGACGTGGCGCCCGACGACGTCGAGGCCGACGAGCTTGAGCGGATCGGCCGCGGCGGCGCCACCGGCGACGGCTCGTTTGTGCGCAGCCTGCAGGTGGGCGACGTGGTGACGCTGTGGGCCAAGGCCCGGTTTCCGGGGTGGGCAAACAAGGTGCAGCTGGTCGAGGTGGCCGTGTATTGGGCAGTGTAGGGGCGACGCAGGACGGCTGTAAGACTATATACCGATCGGGCAGGCCTTTCTGCATCCCCAGAGGCCAATGGCGTGCACGGCTAGCGTAGCATCGACGAGTGCCCACCTGCAGGAGAACGAAAGCGGCCCAGAGGAGAGAACAAGATCATGACATTCTCAGAGCAATTATAGTGATTATAGTGATTATAGGCGGCAACCGCTAACCGTAGCGATCAGCTAGCGCCCGTCGGCCGCTTAATTAGGTCCCAAAGCCCTGGAACTGAACGACTCCGACTGCATGAAATTGTTCCGTCCTGGAATATAAGTATGATTTGTTTGGAACGGACGGGAAGGCCGTTTGTTGTGTGACAAGCTGCCCACTTGTGTTGCCCAAGGGCATGAAGTTGTATTTGGAGAGCCCTATTCTTCTCTTCTCTTCTTCTCTTCTTTTCTCCCATTCTTTTACTCTTCTACTCTTCTACTCTTCTACTCTCCTACTCTCCCACTCTCCTGTTCTCCTTCTCTTCTATCTATTCTTCTCCCACACCAAAATGATTCTTGTCTTCGGCATCCTTATATTTGTGGTTATTGTCATAACCGTGTGCAGCTTGGGCTTTGGACCACTCGGCATCGTTGCAGGTAGGCACCTCTTCTCTCCGAAAGCATCTATTCTAACGTGCCCTCGCGTTGGCCTGCAGGAAGCGCTGCTGCTGGCTTCCAGTCCGCTGCCTATGGGGGTTTTACGCCTGCCGGTGGAGTTTTTGCCCTGTTGACTGCCCTTGGCATGCTGGGGCTTTTGATGCCATGTGCTCTGATTTTTGCTGCTATCGTCGCCCTGCTTTTTATTTGCATCATGGTCTCACGGTAGAGACCAGCGTCACACTGGAGCATAGTTAATCCGGACCAACATCCAACATCCTGCAGCCTGCCGTGTTTTCGATATCCCTTGGCCAGGAGGGCGCAAAAATCCCGTCCTCGGCTGAGACATGGGTCATCTGCCCACTGCGTGGTATGCCTAATCGTTTTTGTTTTTAACTGCTCTGCCGCCCCTCCACGGCCTTTGAAATCTCTTCCCTCTCACTTCCCACCCCATTTTCGTTTGAGACTTGCCCCCCAGCATGTCTTCGCACGGCTTCGACGCGTACCCTGAGGGGCGCCGGAATAGACGCCTGCGAAGCATAGTGGCCCGTCTGTCTATTCATCTTTCCACCCTCCGAAGAGAGTACACTGGCCCGAGCAGCTGGCTCGGGTCGGCCTGGCGCCGTGTCCGCCAGACAGCCTCCCGTGCCTGGACGAGCACCACGGGGGCTCTGTCCCGCGCCCGCAGAGTCACGACTGGGTATCTGCGACGTCTTTTGACGAGGACCTTGGCATTTCTGAGGCAGCGACGTCCGTATTCCCTGTCTTTCTTCCGTTACCTATACACTGACTCGCCGGACAGACGTGTATCTCTCCATCCTCGCCTGGGTCGCCACATTCACCGTGATCGTTGCCTTTGTGGCCAGTCTCGGCTTCGGCCCGGTCGGCATTACCGCAGGCAGTGCTGCCGCCGTCTTCCAAGCATTTGCTTACGGGGCATTCACGCCTGCCGGCGGCATATTTGCAACGCTCACCTGCCTGGGCATGACGGGGATGTTGATTCCGCTGACGGCCGCTGTTGCATCGGTCCTGGCCACGATAGTCGCTACCTTTACATGGTTCATGGTGCCTCGCAAGCAGGAATAGTGACATTAGTTTTATTTTGAGACTCTTCTTTTTGAGACTCTTCTTTTTGAGACTATTTTTATAGAGACTTTTTTATATGAATAGTTTCACCCGTCTCAATGGCTGCTGACAGCCAACGCGCCCAGCATAAAGGTGCCGAGCCAGGCACCGCCCAGGACGGAGAGGAAGTAGCCGACGTTCATGGTCATGACGCTCAGCATCCTGACGGTTAGCGAGGAGGAGGAAGGAAGTGGGAGAGAACACATACAAGAGGTATCCGACGCCGAGAATCAGCAGGTCGTAGGTCGCCCGGGCTGCCGCTGTGCCGACCCGCCAGCCCGACCAGCGCCGACGCACATCGCTGCCGGCCGCAGCCAAGGCGGCACCGGGCACCAGCCGGCCCTTGGCGTCTTCCTGGCTGCTGGCGTCCTCGAGGGCGGCCGGGGAGCGAGGAGCCGCCAGGGGCGTGTGGGACCAGAAGCGGGCCTCGAGGATGGGCCGGAAGGCGGCGAGGGCGCGACAGAGCGCGGCGAGGACGATGAGGAAGATGCAGGTGCCAGCGTAGCTGCCAGTGGACGAGGGCGTCCAGGCGTCCGAGTAGAGAGGCGTGTCGGTGGCGGTGAAGAAGGTCATGGCCATCATGGAGGAGGTAGAGGAAGCCATGGCTGCCGAAGTAGTGGCCGACATGTCCATATCCATATCCATATCCATGTCCATGTCCATGTCCATGTTGACGTTGTTCGAGTTTGAGGTCAGGTCTGGTCTGAGGTTTGATCTGAGTTTGATCTGAGGTCTGTCTGGTCTGGTCTCGTCCGAAGTCTGGCCTAGTTTATAGTATGAATATAGAATAATACTGTACGAGTACTTGTTCTTATACTCGATCTCCAAGCAGAGTCGTACTACATTTACGCTCAGACTCATGAGCATGTTTTCGTCGAGGACAGGGGTTGAGCAAGTTTTTCCACACCTGCCAAGCCAGGAAGCCATGGATGGGCTAGAATCCTTCCAAGACACCGTTGACACGATGTCTCGGACCATGCCAGTTTTCCCTTTACGTTTTTGTTTCACTTCTAATGGCGTCTATTTTGGGTTGCCTTTCGTCTATCAAAAAGAAAATGCTTCCGCGTGAAACCACACTTCCCGGGCCATCTGGCCGTCGCCGCCCACAATGCGCTGCTGGGCGGCAGCCGCGACGGCGCCGACGTCGTCGACCATGGCCGGCGGGCCGCAGACGCTGATGCCGACCGAGACGCCGACCGTCTGGATTTCCTGGCGGAGAATGGCGGCGAGGTCGGGCCGGCCGGCAAAGAACTGCACGTCGAGCGTCTCGTGGGTCTTCTCGGCCGTGGCCGACGTCTGCTGGGCCGTCTCGTAGATGTGGACGGCGACGGGCGGCTGCTGGTCTTTTTTGGGGATAGAAGCCGCCATGTCGTCGAGGGCGGCCGCGTACCACTGCCGCACGTTGTCGTCGCGCGTGGCCAGGACGACCTGGAGGACCGCGTCGGCGCGGGCGTCGCGCAGGTGGTGCTCGGCGAGGGCGAGCGTGAGGCCGACGCCGGCGCCGCCAGCGACGACGAGGCAGCGGTCGAAGCCGGCAAACCAGCGGGCCGGCAGGCCGCCGTAGGGGCCATCGATCAGGACGGGCACGGACACGCGCGGCTGGCGGCGGGCGAGGGCGGTGAGGCGGGCGGTGAGGCCGCCACGCGGCGCCACGTAAAAGACCATGGGACCCGAAGAAGACCGCGGCACGGAGGCGATGGTGAACGGGTGGGCCGTGAGGGCGTGGGGGCCGAGGGCGAGGAAGCGCAGAAAGACGTGCTGGCCGGGCCGCCAGACGGTGCCGGCTTTGGTGGTGGTGACGGAGATGCACAGCAGGCGGTCGGAGACGCAGACGAGCTGGGCGCGGCAGCGCAGGCCGTGCTGGACGAGGGTGCGCAGGACGCCGTAGAGCCAGGAGAGGGTGTAGAGCACGCCGGTGGCGATAAAGTAGTCCCAAGAAGATAAAGCGCTCTGGCAGTGCAGGAAGAAGAAGACGATGAAGGCGGCGGCGCAGGCAAAGTGCATGGCCTTGAAGAACTCGTAGGCGCGGCTGCGCAGGCTGGGCAGCGAGGCAAAGGTCAGCCAGGCCTCGAAGACGAGCATGAGGACGCCCGTCACCCAGGTGCCGCCGTTGTTCCACTGGTAGACGAGGTCGCCGGCCCAGCGGTGGTAGACGATGAAGGGGAACGAGTGCACGAGGCCGAGCACGAACATGGCCCACGAGGCCCAGGCGTGCCAGCGCGTCAGCCGCTCGTGCGAGACGCCCGTCACCGCCGTCACAAAGCTGGCCTTGCTGCCGAGCGCCACGATCATCGGCAGACACGCGAGGGCCATGAAGCCGGCGCGCGTGGCCAGGGGCGGCGAGTGCCCGAAGCTGAGCTCGTGCGTGTCCGGCCAGTAGTAGGGGCGCGGGCCCAGGGTCATGGCCAGGAAAAAGACGAGGCCCACGCCGCCCAGGAAGAGAGCACCCACAGACGGCAGGCCGCGCCGGGGCTTCGTGTAGACGAGCAGCCGCCCGACGGCCACCAGCCGCGACCAGACCGCCGAGGCCCGCAGTCGCTCGGGGGCATAGGCCGAGAAGATGTGGCCGAGGGAACAGAGCAGAATGGCCACGAGGAAGAGGGCCAGCGTCGGCAGGGCATAGCGGTGGTCGCTCTCGTACCAGTAGAGCCAGTACTGTCTGATGAAAGCACACTGCTCGGCCGTCATCTCACACGGGGCCGGGTCTCGGCTCGAGTGCAGAATAATGGGCGACCATAGCCACGGAAGTTGACTTGCTGAAGAGGAATAAGACATGACTGAGATTCAAAGAGATCATTCAAAGAGATCTTATTCAAAGAAGCAATCAACTGTCCACCAAGTCAACCTCCCTTTATACACGTCAACCTTCCCTATCAACATCGTCCGTGCTCGCCATGACAATCCTACATGAAACTATTGGCGGACGACCGTGGTGAAGGATCCTCTGGAACCGACCGACGTCCAAGACATGTCACGTGACACGGAAGGACCACCGGGCCTAGTCCGGCTTCCGTTAGCTGTGAGCAAGTTTGCGCGCGTTTGCAGCATCCTGCCATCGAACCATGCCCATACGATGGACGGTACACTATTCTATTGTCTGCATACGAGTTCTCTCTAGCCGCAGCACACGGTTGCTTCCCCGGCCGCCGTCGTGCCGCCTCCAAAAGCCCCCAATCGCTCCCACTGGAAGACAAAACTGCCCAGATAGGCCCCGATGAAGATGCAGATGATAATGTAACCATTGAAGTACATGGCGAGACTGTGGGTCAGCAAATAGCTACAACGATCAGGGCGGAGAACCTACAGCATCACAAAATAGGCCACGGCAAACTGGAACATGTGCAGCAGCGCCCGCACGCCCTGCTGCCAGATGTTGGGCCGGAATCCGGGCGAGGCACACGTGTTGCCTTTGCTGTCGACGGGCAGAGACGCCTGGTGCTGGCGCACGAGGTAGCGGTCGAATTCTTTCGTGGCCCGGCGCAGAAACTCGAGCGTCATGACGAGCAGGATGACGCCGATGCACGACCCGGCAAACATGCCGCGCGACCGGATGTGCCAGGTGCTCGAGATGAAGCAGCTGTCGACCGTATTCCAGTTCCAGAGCATCTAACAATGAGACAATTAGAAAAGACGAAAGACGAAAGAAGAGGGGGAAAACAAGAAAAGAAGAGGAAGACTCACCGAAATCGTACAGCTCGACGAGCCCATGTCCATGCTGTCGGAGCTCGAGGTCGCGTTCGAGCTCATATCCATATCCATATCCATGATGGTCACGGTGACAAGAATGCTGATGCGGGAAACAGATCTGTGGGTAGAATCCAAAAGATGAAGACACGAAAAGTCACGGCAGCTGCCTGGACGTATTTATACGGCTGACTCTGCCTTACTCCTGCCCCGTCCCGGTCCTTCTTTCCCAAGCACGCAGTACTGCCCAATACGAACCCGCGCCAAGCCCTACAGCGGTCCACATCGCCTGATGAACGTGAGAAGGTTTTCTAACTTGCTCATCCCGCAGACCTGAACTGCAGCCGCCGCCGCCTGTGGGTCATCTATGCTCCGATTCGCGAGCGGGTCTCAGCCGTTTATAAAGTACTTCTCTGGCACACCGGATCTGCAAAAGGAATGCAGGAGATCATTGTCCTTGAGGTTGTCTTCTGTGTCTTCTTTAGATCCCTTTAAAGATTATGTAATCGTGAAATGCACGTGACTGTGATCATTGCTTAGTAATCATGTTCATCCATACTCCTCAAGACAGAGTACTCTCCCTCCATCTCATCCATGTAGTATTCCATCCGCGTGACTTCCAAGGCATGCAGCCTTTACAGCTGCCTTCCAACAAGTCATGCGGCTGGTGCAAACCAAGGCCTCCCCCATCTACACCCGGTCGTGCGACATCCTCCCGACCAGCTGATACGCCGGACTGTCCACTTGGCGAGAGACAAAAATAGACAACCTTTGTGGGAGGGTGAGCCGGCAGGCTACGGAACGAGCGATGGAGCCAGGGCGAGCCAGTGAGAAAGAGTACTCTTGAGTTCTCAAAGGAACACGAGAAAACCTGCATCGAGAAAGGCTGGCGCAAGCGTGAAAACGTCTTTGTCCAAATCAAGCAAACAGCCAAACAACCAAAATCAAACAACAGAAACGACCAGCCACACTCACACGATTCTTTTGTCTGCCGGCCAACACACCCATGCCAAGACCATCCAAGATGACGGCAGGCCGCCCGACCTGTCAGACGGGCAGCCAAAGTGGGCAGAAAACCACGTCCGGCGAATGATAGCGATCGACAGGTCTGACGGACGGAAAATCTGTCTATTCTCCTCGACTGACCGTTGTGTTGGCCGCCTTTCTCTTTTTTCTTTTCTCCTTTCTCCTCTCGCCTTCGCTTCTCGCTTTTCCCGTTCTTTGTCTCGGCTGCCCGCAGCAACGATATAACACCCGCGTGCCTCCCGCGATGTCGAGAGATCTTATAGCCAGAACGCACCGAGAATCGTCTCCTCTTGTCAGTCTTGCCAATCTTGCCGTCTTGTCAGTCTTGTCAGTCTTCTCCACCATGACTCCTCTCCTCTTCTTGGCCATTGCCCTCGGCTGCCTCGCCATCGATGCCGCCATCGAGCTCGGCTTCATCTCGGCCACCGTCGCCTTCATGCACAACGGCGCCCCCCACAGCGTCTACGCCGTGCACAACACCACCACCAACACCAGCTTCAACATCTCCGGCCTGCCCGCCCACCTGCTCGTCGACCAGGGCCACACCAGCAACGGCGCCGCCGGCACCGCCTTTGTGCTCATCGCCGCCCTCGGCCTCCTCGTCCTCGCCGCCCGCGCCTGGGCCACCCGCCACCACCAGGGCCTGCCCGCCCGCCTCGCCCGTGGACTCTATTACCTGTGGATGGCCCTGCAGGTGCCGGCACTGCTGCTGACGACGGGCGCCCTCGCTTACGTCTTCATCGTCACGCACAGCCACAGCGGTCAGACCATCGACCAGGCAGCCGCCGCGGCCATCGCAGACGCAGCCACGGAAAAGTACGCACTCGACGTCTGGACGCCGCAGAACTGGTTCGCCGCCGTCACCTCGCAGCTGGCCCTCGTGGACGTCGACCTGCAGGGCAGCCTCGTCTGGCACCTGCGCATCATGCGCGGCTGGCAGTACAACCTGATCCCGCTGTTCCTGGTGCAGCTGGCGGAGACGGGCGTGGCCTTTTGGGATTTCTGGTACTGGCGCATCCACGTGTACAACCACATCCCCTTCCAGACGTTCAAGGCGTAGGCGTAGGCGGCGAGAGACAGTCATGCGCGTTCATTGTGTGTTGCAGATTCCTTTTCATTATGTTTAGTGTTCCGGCGAAAGGTAGCCACTGTCGAAAATACAACCGAAATAGAATATCAAGTCACCTTTGTAAACATACCCTTTTTCCCTGTCCTTTATTAGTCATACCGTATTGTCACACATTGTCCCAACGCCTACAACGTTTCGCCTGCCGTCCCGAGCCATTAGAATCCCAGACGCCGGTTGCTGCCAATGAGTGTCTGGGCAGTCAACTGGACGCGGCCAAAGCGGATGAAGCCGCACGACTCGCTCTCAAAGTGGTTGATCAGCGCCGCCAGCGTCTTGAAGTCCATGCGGCAGTTCCATTCCGGACAGTGGTACAGGGGCTGCTGGTGGTAGGGCGAGCTCAGATGCTGGTTCAGCCCGTGCAGCGACCGAAATTGGCGGCGGCAGAGGTAGCACTCGAAGCTGTGGCCATTCCATGCCCGGTCCGTGGCCTCTACGTATGTGGACTCCTCCCATTCGAGCAGGTTCTTGGAGATGACGCCGTTCTCGTCTTTGGACCGCACAAATCGGTACAGGCTGTCACGGTCGTAGCGCGCATTCGGACAGGCACCACGCTCGACATGGTGCGTCATGCCCGAGGCCGTAGTGAAGCGGGTCTGGCAAAAGGGGCACTCGAGGTTCTGGCCCTGGTGCGTGCGCGAGTGCAGGTGCTGCCGCAGATTGTTTTCGCTCTGAAACGTGCGATCGCAGTCGGAACAGTAGTTTGGCGGCGGCGACGGTGAATAGCAGCCGCGGTCGTAGCCGACCTGTTCGTAGTGGTCTTTGGCGTCTTGGTGCTGTTCCAGGGCTCGCTCCGAGTTGAAGCCACGGGGGCAGATGGGACAGTCAAACATGGTGGGCGTTGAAGAAAAGAGGTCGATGGAAGAAGAGGAGAAGAGGAGAAGAGGAGAAGAGAAGAAGAGGAGAAAAGGGAAGAGGAGAAGAGGAGAGTAGAAATACGAGTAGAGAAAGAGAGGAGAGGAAAGGGAAAGAGCTAATCTGGGGTACCTGTAGATTGGACTTATACCCAGAACGGCTAGCGTTGGGCAGGGCTATCGAAATAATGCCTTGTAGGGAAGGAACGACGTGGGCTTAGAAAACGGAAGGTATCTTATTAGGATCACACGAGCAAACGGGCAAACGAGCAAGTCCGATGGATGCAGTGGACACTGTAATGTATTATGTAATCAAAGCGACGACAAGACGTCGGGCCTCAACCTCTCTTCTGGCTCACATCGCCTCCAGATCCGCCAGCATGTCCTGTTCCTGTTCCTGCCGTTCCCGGTTGCGCCGGGCCCGCTTGGCCCGGCCGTGTTCCTTGGCGGCCCGGACGTCGCCGGGCTGGATGTCTCCGTCCAGCGCTGCCGTTTTGTTGTTGCTGCTGTCGTCTGCGGCCACGCCTCCTCGGCCGAGCCGCACCGGCCGTGCCACGCGCGTCTTGGCCCCGAGCGCCCACAGGTCGCCCCATTGCGCCTTGCGCGCGTCGTGGTAGGCCTGTCGGCTCAGGGACCGCGGCACCGTCCAGCGCTCCAGCTGGCCGGCCGGCGTGCAGACGTCCAGGATGACGTGGCCGTGTCGCTTGAGCGGCGTCAGGATCGTCCGCGGCAGCGACAGCGGGTGCGGGCCCGCGCCCGCGTCCGTCTTCTCGTAGCCGGCAAACGCGGCGTCCACGGCGGCGCGGCCGTGCAGCCGGGGCAGGGTCTCGGCGGCCGCCGTGGCCGGCGGCCGGCCGCGCTGGACGGCCACGTAGCTGAACTCGACGTCTTCGTGGTTGCGGTGGGAGTTGCCGAGCACCTTCTGCAGGTACGCCGGCCGGATGAAGCGCTGGCTGAAGCGGCAAAAGTCCTTGCGGCCCGCCGTCAGCCCCGGCGTCAGATACATGGGGCACTTTCCCTGGCTCGTGCAGGGCGCCACGATGCTGCCGGGCTCGCGCGGCCGCGCGTTTTCCTCGGCGTCGATTTCTTGAGTGTCAGGGCTCGGGTCCTCCACAAACTCCAGCAGCCGCCGCCGCGCCTCGGCCACGGCCTCAAAGCCCCGCGGATGCCCCTTCTCCAGCACGATCAGCACGCCGCCGTCGGGGTTGAGCTGCTCCCACAGGTTGGCCACGAGCGAGCGGCGCTGGTGCGTGCGCGCCAGCGGCATCAGCAGGTGGCTGGCCACGATGACGTCGTACGTCTTGCGCGGCCGCACGCTGGCCGGCGCGTCCAGCAGCCGCTCCACATTGGCCGCCGAGTGCAGCAGGTCGGGCAGCCGCGGCAGAAACGTCGTGTTGTGCAGGAACCGCGAGATCCGGTGCCGCAGCGTGTCCGCGCCGACGACCACAAACTTTTCCGTCTTGACATCTTCCGTGTCGGCCCGCAGCACCTCGTTCCAGGCCGCCATCGCCGCGCCGCCACCGCCGGCGTCCAGCACCCGCACGCCGCCGCCGCCGTCCCGCTGCCGCTCCTGCAGCCGGCGCAGCCAGCCGGCACCCAGCCGCCGACGCACCTCCACGAGCGCGTGCATCGCCGACGCATAGACGCCCGGCATCACCGTGGCCAGGTACGTGTCGGCCTCGATCTCCGACATGCGGTGGTGGCCGGCCTCGATGGGAATGGCCTTTTGCGGCACGCTGTGGCGGCTGCGGCGCGGCGACGCCGGCGAATACGGCAGGCCATAGCCGCCAAACGCCTTCTCGGCCGCCAGCTGCACGTGTTTCGGGTCGGTGCGCCGCAGCAGCTCCGTCACCGGCTCGATAAAGGTCGTCTTGGGCAGCTGCACCGTCGACGGATTCGTCCGCGATCGACCCAGCACCGTCATCGGATGCAGTCGTCTCTCGGGGCCGCCGACAGTTCGTTCCCGACCAAACACGGCACCCGGCTCTTCGTCCTCCTCTTCTTCTTCTTCCTCCTCGTCCTTTTCCTTTTCCTCCTCCTCCTCTTCTTCCTCTTCTTCCTCCTCTTCCTCCTCCTCCTCCTCGGTGGCTCGTCGTTCCTCCTCCGCCAACCGTGCTGCTTCGCGACTGGCGGCCGCTTCGAAATCACGCTGCAGCTTCGACAGGGCCCGGTACTCCCGCTTGTTGCGCACCACGGCATTGATGTAGTCCACCGGCGCATTCTCCAAGAATGGCTGCAGAGCCGCCTCCATGTCCACATCCACATCCACGGCTTCGGTCAGCGCCGTCTCCTCACTTTCTGGCGCTGGTGCCGCCTTGTAGTCCACTTCTTCGAGCTCGCCTCCCTCGAGTTCCCGCAGCAGCGTGTGCGGAGGACTGCGCAGGGCGTCCTGCTGCTCTTGCAGCCGCCCCAGCGGAATGCTCACGTCCTCGGGCCGCGTGGCTCGCAGCGGCGACCCGTACAGCCGCTCGTACAGCTGGTACTCCTGGCTGGTCAGGTAGTCTTGCGGCAGCGTATCGCCAAAGGTTGCCTTGGCCTGTCGGACGACGGCTTCCATTTCTTTGGGGTCTGGCGAGGCAGACGTCTCGCTGCTCTGTGCCGGCTGCCGGTTGGGCCCGCCCGACGTCGACAGCTGGCGGGACGACGCCGAAGCGACCCTCTTCCGCGAGGCTGCCGTCGCGAGACATCGCCGTGGCACACTGCCTTTTCTGGCGACGGTCTTTGTTGTTGCTGCTGCTGCTGCTGCTGCTGGTCCGCTCTCAAATACCTGCAGCAGCCACGTCTGGCACCGGGGACAGGCCCGCTGCAGTTTCTGGGCACCGAACATGGCGGGCGTGTTAGAGGTAGGCACAAGAAAGAAGTGTCGAGGGCAGACAACTTTTTTTGGCCAAAATTTACGTGCAAATCACAGTGCAGAGATTGAAAATTCGCTTTGGTGTTAGAGTCACGTGACTAATCTTACATAATGCGCATGCACGCGGGACACAAGGACACAAGGACAGATGGGCAGAAGAGCAGGAACACAAAACGGGAACAACGCGTATACGGAGTGCCGTGGTCCTCCATGCTTTACAGATCGGCCAGCGTCTTAAACTTGGGCTTCTGCTGCGGCGGACTGCGGCTGCCGGCGGCCGCGGGTGTGCTGCCGCCGCCGCCAAAGGCGCCCGTGCGGATGGGTGCGGAGCCCATGTTGATCGGAGCGGTCGGGTTGTGGACGTTGAAGCGGGAATTTTGGGCCGCCATGTAGCCGTCGATCTGGGGAAGGAAAAGAAGTCAGCCAAGCAGAAGACGAGAGGGCCGCGACGACCTACCGAGAAGAGGGAGGTAAAGTAGAGGCCAAAGAAGGTGATCAGGGAGTTGATCAGGCCGTTGAGATTGATGGCCGACGGTCGGCCGAGGACGGGCCCGGCAGCGGGTCGTCGCAGTCCGCTGCCGATACCGGAGCCAGAGTTGCCGGCGCTGCCGGCGCTGCCGGCGCCGAGCGTGCGACCGGGCGTGGAGAAGGCGGCGCCGGGAGCCGTGGCGCCGGCGAGCTTGACGGCCTTTTCGACGGCGGCAATGAGGGCGGGAGGGTTGGCGCCCTGGATGGTGTCGAGGACAGAGCCGTTGCGGAGGATGATAAAGGTGGGCATGGCACGGACGCTGTACTGCTGGGCGACTTCGCGTTGGCTGTCGACGTCGACCTTGGCAAAGGCGATGCGGCCGGGCTTGGCGTGTTTGGTGGCGAGGGACTCGAAGGTGGGCGCGATCATCTTGCAGGGACCACACCAGTCGGCATAGACTGAAGGTTAGCGAGGAGAGAGGAGGAGGAGGAGAGAAGAGGAGAGAAGAGGAGAGAAGAGGAGAGAAGAGGAGAGAAGAGGAGAGGACAGAAATGACAAGAGACGGAGACAAGCTTACAGTCTGTCACGACGATGGTGGAGGAGCTGACGGTCTGGCGCCACTGCGCCGTGGACTTGATGTGGACGGCCATGGTTGGGATGGGAAGAGTGAAGAGGATAAGAGGATAACGTGGAGATGGCTGGTGACGTTGAGGCTTAGATTAGCGGCGGTCGTGTCCCGAAGGGGAAGGCGGTGAAGATTTGCGCAGGTTCTGCCGTTTTATTCAAAAAAGAAGAGAAATTTGGAAGACGGCTCTGGCTCTCGACACTGCACAGCCAAGATGTCTTACGGGGATGGATTCAAGGTGTGTCTGCGAAATTTCTCTTTGTTTGTCTCTCGCTGACCAGACAGCGGCGCAAAGTCGAGGCCAATGAGAAGGCGCCCATGACCTTCACGCCGTCGACGCGGTTCCAGGCGACGGGGCCGCGCGACTGGACCGTCTCGGTGGCCATTCCGACGAGCATTATTGCCGAGTATGTTTTTCTCTTCTTTCATGCAGAGCTCTGCTGACCAGCAGCTGCGCCACGTCGGAGCAGCGCATCAACGCGCCGTCGCGGGTGGCGCGGGCCCTCGCCGCGTTTTCGGTGGACGAGCTGGTGATCTACGACGACAGCCCGGCGGAGACGCGGCCCAAGGCGGTCGACCACGACGGCTACACGGGCGACACGGACCCCGGGCACTACCTGTTCCACCTGTTCTCGTACCTCGAGACGCCCCCGTTCATGCGCAAGGCGCTGTTTCCGCTGCACCCGAACCTGCGGCTGCAGGGACTCCTGCCGCAGCTCGACATGCCGCACCACCCCCACCGCGACGAGCAGCTGCCGTACATGGAGGGCCTGACGCTGGCGGGCGCGCCGGCGGCCGGCATGGGCACGCTCGTCGACGTGGGGCTGCGGCAGCCCCTGTCCATCCGCGAGACGATTGCGCCCAAGACGCGGGTGACGCTGCACCTGCCGCACGCGTCGTTTGACGAGGCCACGCCCGTGGACCCGGCGGCGCCGCGCACCGAGGGCGGCTACTACTGGGGCTTCCAGCTGCGGCGGTGCGACGCGCTGTCGGCCGTCTTCACCGAGAGCCCGTACCCCGACGGCTACGACGTCAGCATCGGCACGTCCGAGCGCGGGCTGCCGGCGTCGCAGGCGTTTCCGCGCAAGGACACGGCGGCGGCGTCGCTCGAGTTCCAGCACCTCGTGATCGTGCTCGGGGGGCCCCGGGGGCTCGAGTATGCGGCGATGAACGACGCCAGCCTGGCAGAGGTGGGCATCGGGCGGGCCAACGTGCGCGAGGCGTTTGACCACTGGGTGAATGTGCTGCCGAACCAGGGGACGCGCAACATCCGGACAGACGAGGCGATCTTTATTGCGTTGATGGAGTTGCGGCGGTTGTGGTCCGAGGTGTAGAGGTGAGGTGTAGTGGAGGTGTGTAGTGGAGGTGGAGGTGTATATAGTGTCTACGTATTTACGTGATTCGTAAATAGAGTGGATTGTCTATCCATTCGTCTGGACTGTCTCGCTGAATGCAGTCGCTGAATTGCCAGTTGACTGCAGTAGACTGCAGTGCATACAGGTTCAGTTCAGTCCCAGTTGACTGCAGTCCAGTCCAGTCCCAGTTCAGTCCTCAGTCTCAATTCTCATTTTCCCTGCCTGCTCGGCTCCAACTCCCGGTAGGCTTCCGCAGCAATGAGCCATGGACGTTGCCGGGCATGGGCATAGGCTTCGTGGAGGGCCGGGGTGTCGCTGCGGATGACGCTGCCGATGGACATGAAGAAGCTGGCCGTCAGCAGTCTGTGGCCAACCGGAACAGGCACGACTCACCCAAAAGTGGCGCCGGACGCAGCCATGTAGCCGCCGAGGGTCCGCATGATCCCGTTGGGGCCCGCGCCGTAGCGGAAGATGCTCGTGGTTCCTGTCATGAGCGGTGTGTCGGACGTCGCGCAGGACAGGGATCACCCACCATAGATGAAGCCGATGATGACGCCCACGGCTGTCAGGTCAGCGCTGGAGATCAAGAAGGCAAAAAAAGAAAGAAAAAAAACATACTGCCACCCATCATGGCGCCCATTTTGACTGCATTGTTAGCAACGATCCACTTGCAGACGGAGTCCATGCAGACTCACGCTTGTCAGTGACGGAAGGGCCCGCATAGCCCGGGTGCACGGGAGGCGGCGGCATGGTGATCAGTGCGAGGAGAGTCGGTTATTCGTCTGGACGGCTTGCTGCTGCTGCTGCTGCTGCTCTGCTGCAGAGCGACGGCAATTTTTTCCCCTCCGCGCCGATGCAGTGCAGAACACACTGTATCGTGACGGCGGGTGCACGGGCCACTATCCGGTGGGGATTGGCCAATGAGGGGCCGTGACGGTGGACGTGTGACTGTTAGCGGGAGACATCATTCGTCACGCAAATGCTAGCGCAAGCGGAGTATCTCGATAACAACGTGTCACGCTACCGCCGCCCCTGGGAGATCTGGCATGAGGGTTCCTCGAACACTCTGTACTCGTACTCGTACACAACAGAGAGCAGAAGACAAGAAGACGAGAAGAAAACGAAGCGAAGAAGAAAACGAAGTGAAGACAACGAAGCGAAGACGACGAAAGGGAAAACAAAGACGAAAGGGAAAACAAAAACAAAAACAACAGTCCCTAAACGTCATCGCAACGGAAGAAATACGGAGGTCTGACCGTATTCCCCTGCCGTCGTACGTTGCGCGCATAGGAAAAAGGAGAGCACTGCTCTGCCCTCTGAGGAAGGCGCGTGTGTGTCTGCCGTCCGGCCACGCTAAGCCGCTAGCGAGACGAGTGAAAGGTGGAGAGAAGAGAAAGGGAGGGAAGGAACGAGCGAACTTGTGAACGGGACAGGTCGCCCGCCAATTCCAGTTCCAGTTTCCTCTTCGACGACTCCTCTTTTTCCAAAACGCATCGAACCAAAAAAAAAAATAGAGCTATTCTTTTTTTTTCCCCTTTGAACACACGACATTTCTGGCGGTCCTCTCCTTTTGAACCGCCCTATTTTTGCGCGCGCCCTGCATTTCAGCCGTCGGCAGGGTCCCTTTTTTTTTCGTTTTTCGTTTTTTCGTTTTTTCGTTTCTTTTTTTTCCACGACGCCCATCGCGGCTGCAGACGGGTCCCCTCTCTTGCCGGTCGCTGCGCTGCTTTCAATTCGCCCGGTCGTCCCCGAAAACGCCAAACTTTGGAGATTCTCTACGTCGTCACGTCGTCACTTCGTCTACCTACGTTACGTCGTCCACATTCATCTCTTCGATACCTCTTCGATATCTCCTCGATACCATCTCTCGATACCACTCCTCCCCTCCCTCTCCTCTCGCATGTAGCGTTGTCTCGTGTTCGCCCATCCTTACGTCAACGCAGTCGTGAAGGGCAGACGGACGACGCGTGTCTTGATCTGGATCGACTGGACCTTGTTGACACCTCGCTCTCCCCCCTCGACACCCATCCCTCATGACCGTCGTCGCTACGCCACCCAGCTTCGCCAACATCAACCGGCCGGCATGGGGTAGTGGAAGCAACGGCTCCATCAACCACGACGACGTTCGAGGCATGTTTGCTCCGCGCAAGTCTATCCCCCGCACAAACTCCTCGTCGTCTCTCGCGTCCAACTCCTCCGCCTCCTCCACCTCCTCCACTTCCACCCTCGTCTCCTCCAACGGCTCCATCAACGGCGGCCCCGTCGGCGGCACCGCCGGTACCACCACTCCCCTCGGCGACTCCAACGGCTTTCCCATCACCACTTTGCGCAAACGTCCGCCACAGAAAGCACAATGGTCCGCCAATAGGTCCGCCGAAGGGCCTTCCGACTTTGGCCGCGGCCCGGCTCCCGGAAACCCCCCCAGCGCCGCCGTCAACGGCCTCTCCGCCCTCCACCAGATGTCCCCCTACAGCACAAACCACAACCAGATGCAGAATGGCGCCAACGGCGCCAACAGCGTCATGGGCCGCTCCCTCTCTGGCGAGCCCTTGAATCCCCAGACCCAGCCCGTCCTCTACCTCGTCTCCCTCAACGGCACCTTTGACCGCAAGACCATCACCGTCCCCTACCACCCCGATACCCTGCGCATCGGCCGCCAGACCAACAAGAGCACCACTCCCACCACCGTCAATGGCTTCTTTGACAGCAAGGTCTTGTCGCGCCAGCACGCCGAGATCTGGGCCGACCGCGCCACCGGCAAGATCTACATCCGCGACATCAAATCCTCCAACGGCACCTTTGTCAACAACACCCGCCTGTCCGCCGAAAACCGCGAGTCAGAACCCCACGAACTCCAGACAAACGATCAGCTCGAACTTGGTATCGACATTGTGAGCGAAGACCAGAAATCCGTCGTCCACCATAAAGTCGCCGCCCGCGTCGAACACGCCGGCTTCATCAACCCCTCTAGCCTCTTCGAGATCAACATTAACGAATTGGATCCCACAAACAACCCCATGATGGCCGCGCAGATGAACGGCATGCAGTACCACGGTCGGCCCGGCATGCAGCAACAGGTGGCCGCCGGCCGCATGGCCCCGTCTGCAAACATGGGCGCACAAGCAAACGGCGCCGCCCTGTCACGCAACCTGTGGCTCACCGGCCCCTACACCGAGGCCATTGTCAAGAAAATTCACGTAAGTCGTCCTCCACGCCTGCCCGGCCAAGACCTTTTTATACTGACCCTCCTCCAGCAAGAAATGCGCAATGCCAAGCAGCAGTCCAACGATCTGCTGCGCACCCAGGAATTCCTCAAGGCCTTGTTGTCCAAGGACGACATCCGGAACGACGGCAATGCCAAGCGCGACGAGGCGGCCAATGCCAACGCAAACACGAACGCAAGCACGAACGCACGGCCCCCCATGAATGGGAACAGTGTGGCTTTCCGGGGAGACGCCAAGGCCCGCTTCACCGACCCGCCGGCCCCGCCGCCGCAGCAGCCTCTGCCCGAGAAACCCGATGTGCCCTCGCTCAAGCGCAACGCCGAACGGCCCAAGTCCGGATCCTACAATGCCAACTCGTCTCCGTCCCGGCCCGAGATCGCCGCCGGCCAGGTCAACCAGCTGACGGATGCTCTCAAAACAGCAAAAATAGAATTAGACACACAACACTCGCGGCTGCGCGAGCTGGAAGACAAACTACACCAGGAGCAGGAGGCGCGGAAATCGGCAGAAGATACCGCGCGGCGGTTGGAAGAGGCGGCCTCCGTGCAACACATGAACGGCTCGGCCTCGACCGCCGTGACCGCACTAGAAGAGGCATTTGAGCCGCCATCCAGCGAGCCGGTCGAAAGCAAGGCACAGCCCGAGGGCGAAGCCGAGGTGGAGACCGAGATCGAGGCCGAGGCTGAGGCCGACAAGGCAGACACAGTCGTGGTCAACGAAGCGGCTGCTTTCAAGGCGCGGCTGGATGTTCTCATGTTGGAGATGGAGGGTATGCGGAAGCAGCTGGAGGAGTACCGGAGACGAGCCGAGACGGCCGAGGCGGAGCGGGATGCCGACCGCGAGACGCTGGCGCAGATGGTGGCGCGGATTCGGGAGCGCGACGAGAAGGAGGCCAAGCGGGCGGCGGCAGCAGCAATAGCGGCGGCGGCTGCCGAGGCTGCCGAAGCTGCCGAGGCCGCGGCTCTTACAGCGGTCGGCGGAACACAGGTTGGGCAGTTTGCCCAGGCTCTCTCGCGGTCGCTGTCGCGGGGCCGCAAGCGGACGGAGATGAACGGCATGAACGGCATGAACGGCATGAGTGGCCTGAAGGGCATGAACGGCATGAATGGCATCAACGGCATAAACATGTCTCTGGACGGGGAGGCGGCGGCTGCGGCGGCAGCCATGCCGATGGACAAGGGCGGACGTGGCGCCGAGTCGGCGGAGCAGACGTCCCGGGAGGTCGACGCCTCGGCCGAGGAAGAGAAGCCGACCCTGTCGCGGATGACGACGATCACGCCGGCGACGTCGAGCGCGTTGGCCAAGACCAGCCGCGAGCGGGTCCTGGTCCAGAGCGTGCCGTATGCGTCCATGGTGGGCGTGGTGCTACTGGGCATGGGCCTGATGGCCTACCTGAACGGCTGGCAGGCACAGACTCCCCGGCTGGAGCGGTGAAGGGTGTTGTCGTTGTCTGTTGTTCTACTTTGATCTGCACTGCACAGCGAAGGCATGTTCTGAGCAGCCACGGTCGATTTGATTTCTTGTTTTCGCGGTATGGCATGGCTGAAACTACACATGACTGGGGCTTTGGTCCTGCCTGGACTTTTTGTTCTGTTTTGTTTTCTATTCTTTTTGTTCTTTTGTTCTTTTTGTTCTTTTCTTTTGCTCTTTTCCTTTTGTCTTTTGTCTTGTTTTGGTCCCTTCATCTCTTGCTGTGCGCTCCCTTTGATTTTGCGTCTGTCCTGCGGCCTCGCGTTTCTTTTGTCCACATCCTTAGATACAATGACGTCTGTCTGCCCTTCTTTTCATGGAAGCATTCGTCGGTTGCATTTCCTTTTTCTCTTCTTCCTCTCTTCGTTGCCCAGAATCCTGTATCATGAAATCTGGCGGCCACGACGTCTGGGCACACGGTTGGGGCCAGTTTTATTTCCCTTTTCCTTTTTTTCCTTTTTCTTTTTCCTTTTCCTTTTTCTTTTTGTCTTCTTCTTTCACTGCCCGTCCTTCTACCGGCTGTTCTGTTTAGGGAGGGAGTTTGGGAATGGACGGAGGAGGAAACCCAGAAATAACAATCGGACAATGAACGAGGCGTTTTTTTCTTCTGCATGCGGGTAGTCCACACGTAAGAGAAGCCCTGGAGGCCAGACAAGAGTCCGTCTCAGCGGGAAGGGAACCACGTATAGCTAATGCCGATTCTATTTTCTATATGGGCGTCTATCAAGAGATACAGAGATACAGAGATGTGAATGTGTGAAAGGAAACAAGAGAGAAATGAGTGTAATGGAAAGGGAGGAAGACGGCGTCTTACGCGATGGAGTCTCCGCTGGAGGGGTCCTTCTTGGTGGCCGGCATGCCCTCCTGTTGGATGAGGTGATACTGGAGGCCGAAGCCCGGATGGGCCAGGTTGAGGCAGAAGACGGCGACGATCATCATGCTGGCGGGTTAGAGGAGGAAGAAGACAGAGACAAAAGGCAGGGGATGCTTACGCGCTCTCGAGGCCGTAAAAGGTGTCTTCTTCGCGGAAGAGCTCGCCGCTGTAGCCGTCGCTGAGCTCGTCGATGCGGTAGACGCAGCGGGCGAGGATCAGGACGATGGCGAGGCTCATGGCGGCCAGGTAGACCTGCAGGCGGGCGGGCAGGCGGCCGTGCTGCGTGCGCAGGTAGCGCACGATGTAGTCGGCGGCGAGGCTGGTGAAGATGAGGAGGGTGAAGACCTGGAAGCCGAGGCCGAAGAGGGACAGGTCGACGCCGACGTCGTCGTCGCCGTTGCTCGTGGACGAGAGGGCGCCGCCGACGGCCTGGAAGACGAGCGAGATGATGTCGCCGGGGATGAAGAACCAGTAGAGGAATTTGGGGTTGAAGCGGGCGAGGGAGATGTCGAGGAATGTGATCCTGGAGGTCAGCGGGGGGGGGAGAAAGAGGAGGAGAGGAGGATAGGACATACGTTCTGGCCAAGGTCACATAGATGGCGGCACAGAAGAAGACGGGAGCAGTAGTGAGGCAGACTAGAGAGGTTAGAGAGAGAGAGGAGAGGGGGGAGAGGAGGGAGAAGAGAGAAGAGAGAAGAGAAGGACAGGAAAGAGACGCACTAATTTCTGCCAGGAATCCTTCAAAGCTAAACGGGTTGTCGTAGAGGATAATACGGCCGACATAGCCCAAGATTTCGTCAATGCAGCCGATGACGATGGGAATGGCAAAGCTTGTGAGGGTCTGTTTCCACAGGAGGCCCTGGATGGCATGAATGAGGAGGGCGACGCCAAAGAGGGCGGCGAAGGCGATGTTGACGGCGAGGTCGGGACGGTAGCCGAGCACGCTGGTCTCGACCGGACAGACAGCGAGTGTACAGTTGGCGTCAGAGCCAAAAGAGACGTAGTAATCCATGATGAGGTGAAGACGAGGAGGAAGAAGAGAGACGAGAGAAGAAAGATGAAGAAAGATGAAGACAAGATGAAGACAAGATGAAAAATGAAGACAAAGATAGAAGAAATCAAAGACTTATACAATCAAAGAATCAAACAGATATGGAAGAGAATAAAACATAAACAAAACAGAAGAACCAGCCATATTATATACTGGCTCGTCGATTCTACGCCGCATTCTAAGCCTCGCTGGTGGATCATCTTGCAGGAAACGGACCGCCGGACCAACTGGCGACGCGGCTAGATTTCATACGATACAAACCTGATGCTAAAAAAAGGACAGACAGGGAGATCATTCCATGCCAGAGCTCAGAGACCTTCTGTTTTGGAGATCTCTTATTTTGTTGCGTCCAGCTGAATTCGAATTCCCTGAATTCTGAGCTCTCTGAACTCCGAATTCAATCTGCCGTTGCACTGGCCGTCGGGCGGATCTCTGTTGCACCGGCCCATCCGTTCCAGTCCGCCGGTCTCTGCCACGACGGTTCCTGGGGTCTCCAGGCGACCTATCGGAAGTATGTTGTGCTTAGTCAGCTTCCTATCTAAGCGTTATCTAGACGCGGGAAGAAAAGCGGGTCTCCCGACCGGACTTTCCAACGGCTGACACAGCAAATGAGCAAATGGCCGTCGGCTGAACTCTCCCAGACTCTCGTATGCGAATGCGAGGTTGGGTGAGACGACCTACTTCCCCTGACCGTACGAGCACGAGCAACATCTCTCTCCCACACACACTCCCTCTCAATCCCCCCATGGAACCTCCGGTGCCATGCATCCTGCTGCGGGCGTCAGCGAAATACCCGACGAAGCTGCGACGAAACTATCCGCGATCGCGCAGTGGCTGTCTGACCTGTCGGCAGCGGAAGAAGAAGGTCGGTGCCTGGTGTACGATACGATACAATCACAAAACAGCTAACCGATAGTGCGACGAGGCCCACCCGCAGTGTGCTGGCTGCCTGCGCAACCAGTTGTCGTGTGTGTGGCCCGTTGGGCGAACGGCGCACAGAGATCGTCATGAGGCGAAGACCGACGGGCGGCAGAAGGATTCGACCCTGACTGAGCAGGCAGGTCACAGTCAAGGAGATCAGGCGAGCCAAGCCAGCCAAGCCAGTCAGGCCAAGGATATCCCAGCCAGCCAGTCCAGCCAGTCCGGGTCGACGCCCGACAATGTCAGCTGCTGTGCCATCGCGTCGGCCGTGGCCCTTCTGCGGCGGCCGACGCGGCCGCTGCTGGCCTGGGAAGAGCGGCGTGCCGACGGGTCCCGGGACGAGAGCCCGCCGGCCGAAGATCCGCCCGAAGCCGATGTCACGTGGTCTCCGGGACTCGGCGCGTTCTCGGCCGCAGCTCTGCCGGTGGAGGCCCGCCGGGTGGCCGCCATGACGCCGCTGTCGGCGACGATGCTGCGCGCCTTCATCGTCCGCACGGCCGGCGAGCTCGCCATCACGGCCGGGCCCGCCAACCCCTTCCTGGCGGCCGTGCTGCCGCTCGCCTACAGCGACGACCTCGTCATGCACTGCGTCGTCGCCCTCGGCGGCGCCAACCTGTCGGCCGAGACGGCGCTCCGGCGCGAGCGGACGGGCAGCGACCAGGCGCTCGTCCTGGCGCTGGGCGTGCCGTCGCTGCACGAGGCGACGACGCGGCACTACGCCTGCGTGCTGCGCAGCCTGCGGGCGGCCCTGCGCTCGCTGCAGCCGGCGGACACGCCGCAGGTCTTGCGGACGCTGCTGGTCCTCCTCCTGCTGGCCATCTACGAGTGCTCCTCGTGGAACGTGCTGGACGGCGGCGTGTTTGCGCACCTGGGCGCGGCGCGGCAGCTCGTGGCCTGGCTGCGGGCGGCGCCGTCGGTGGGCACGGCCGACGACGAGGCCCTCTTTGGCGCCCTGCTCGAGGTCTACGCCTACCTCGTGCTGGCCAACCGCGTGACCCCCGACGGCGCCCTCGACCACGTCCGCCGCGTCGTCGGCCCCGACGGCAGCGCCGCCGACGAGGACTTTGTGCGCGATCCCGCCCTCCTCGCCCCGGGCCACCCCTACGCCGGCGTCCGCCTGGCCGGCCTGCACAAGCTCATGGCCCTCATCCCGCCCGTGAGCCACCTGGCCGGCCTCGCCCGGCAGTCCGCACAGATCTCCTCCCGCCGCCTGCGCGCCCGCGCCGCCATCCTGCGCCGCCGCGCCGCCGCCTGGCAGCTGCCGGCCGCCTGTCTGGCCCAGGCCCAGAACGACCAGGACCTCGTCTGGTGGCGCGCCATGGGCGAGGTCTACCGCCACGCGCTGCTGGTCTACCTCGAGACGGCCGAGATGGAGGGCACAAGGGACGACGACGACGATGATGGTAGTGACAACGACGACGACAACAACAACCCCGGCAGCCCGGACAGCCTAGACGCGTCCTCGGACCTCCCCCCCCTCGCCGAGGCCAACCTGCAGCGCTACATCGAAGCCATCGGCCAGGCCACCCTGGCCACCGGCCTCGTGGCCTCCCGCTTCGTCTCCATCGCCCTGTGGCCGCTCGTCGTCATCGGCACCGTCCTCGACCGCGACTCCGAGCGCTCCTACTTGCTCGACGGCCTGCGCTCCATCCCGGCCTTCTGGGGCGCCATCCGCGCCGCCGACCTCCTCGAGCTGCAGTGGCGCTGCCGAGACGCTGCCGCCGCCGCCCGCCCGCCCAAGACCGTCTGCCAGGGCCTGCCGGCCTACTATGGACCGTCGGGCCTGGCCCGGGTCATGCGCGAGAACAAGATCAACCTATGCATCTACTGAGTACGGAGACCCGTCGGACAGACATTAAATTGCATTATTTGTAAGGTATAGAGAATCATAGACGGACGCATCCAGACATTCACGTAAATCAACGGATATGGAATCCCAATCAACGCCAGGCAAGACAGAAACCAAGGAAATCAAAAGAGTTCAGACTATGCATTGCTGCCGTCTTCGTAGTGCGTCTTGGCAAAGCTGCCGCTGACCCGGCCGCCACCGCCGACCGACCGCCGGCTGTTGTTGCGGCGCCGGCCCCAGCCCCGGCGCGACGGCACGGCCGCGGCACCCATGGCGCCGTCGGGGGCACCTGCACGCTGCCGGCGACCACTGGCCGTGCCCATGCAGAGCAGGATGAGCGAGAGGAAGAGGGCGGCGAGGGCGGCCCAGCTGAAGCCAAAGGCGTAGGTGCCGAGTTTGGCGTCGCGGTCGTCGGCGCGGAAGATTTTTCGGGCCTTGACAAAGGTGGCACTGAGGAGTTAGCAGGCAGCAGGGATGGGGCAGAACGGCAGGGCAGCAGACAAGGATACTCACGTCATCAGAGACACGGCGACGGACAAAAAGACAAAGGCCAGCAGGGTGATGAGCGAGGCGATGCCGGCGCCCAGACGGCCACAGCAGGCGAGGAAGCTGGTGAAAAAGGCACAGATCTCGAGGAAGAGGGCGAGGAGGTAAAAGACCCAGCCGAAACGCCACATGTAGTAAAAGTAGTAGGACGTCGTGTTGCCGCCATACTTGCCGATGAGCGCAGACGGGGCCTCGTCGGCATTGCCGTCCCAGGCGGCGCCAAAGGGCAGCGCCGGGTGTGCCTTGCCGCAGTCGGTGTTGCCTTCACCGCAAATGTAGAGGTAGGTCCACTGCGAGACGTCTTTGGCGCCGGTGATACCGGAGGTGTCGGCCTGGAGGAAGTAGGTGTGGTTGAGGGGAGATTTGGACTTGACGCCGCCGAGGATGACGAAGAAGAGCATCACGATCGATCCGGCGAGGAGGATGGAGGACAAGAGTCCTAGAGGAGCGTCTAGAGTTCAGTTAGTTTTTTTTTTGTTCTCTTCTCTTCTTTTTTTCGATTTCTTCTTTTCTTTTCTTTTCTTCTTTTCTTTTCTTCTTTTCTTTTCTCTTCTCATCTCGTTATCACTCTCTCCTCTCCTCTCTCTCTCCTCCTCCCCTCATCCTACTTACGTCCGAGAGCCATGATGCTGTTTTCAAATCGCTAAATCACAAGTTGTAAAGTCGCAGCGCGCAGCACAGCGAAATCCAGTCGCAATCAATTCCAGTCAGTCGGTCGTTATCCCGGGTGGGCCCGAATGCTTGCGCGAAATGATCCGTCCGGTTGGGCTGCAGGGAGAAGAGCAACGGCGGGCGATGGAATGCGTGAGCTCGAAAGATCGAAAGAGAAAAAAAGACTCCAAAAAGGTGTCAATCCTGCCTAATTATATATTAATGAGTAATACGGTACTCACCTGCTCTGCTCGTATTTTTTTATGGATTATTTCTCGAATTTATTTAACTCGCCCCGCTCCCGCAGAAGTGCGGTGACGACAACCCGCAGCGCCTTCCTTGTGAGAACTTGCTACAGCTGTGCCTGTGAACAGCGAGTATTGGTGGAGTGGACCCTATGACGACAGGTCCAGACGCCTTGCCTGTCTAGGACTAGCGGATGCTGGATCAGGCGCTCTCCTCGGCATTAGCGGTGACCTGTGCCGCCCACACGACTTCCGCCCCCTTCGCTGTACCTTCTTAACAGCGAACATCCCGAGAATGGATTAGTCATCATGGACGGGCGGGTCCGTCGATCTTCTCGGCGTCCTGTTGCGCTGCGATGTCCACAAAGGACGGCTCCGGCGAAGCCGCGCCACACAGCACACAGGCGTTCTTTGTGGCCTGGGTGGGGCGTTGGTTGACCCTGTATACCGCTGCACGACGGCGCAGTGCATCTCGGCACAACACGAATTGTGGACGAGCGCGCACGTGATCTACTGTCAACATCGAGATTCGAGTCACGTGACTATAAACAAAGCACAAAGGCATGTCTTGTGTTCATTGTTTCTCAGAGTCTCCATTCCGGAGAAAGGGATGTCTGAGTGGCAAATGGCTTTGCGTTCAGGACTCAGATCCCAACAAGATCCCAACAAGAGCAAGATCTCAAGAGTAAGAATCAAATAGAGATCTCATCAAAGAAAGATGCCTCAACAGTTGTACGAGAACACCCATCACATAAGATATCAGCCATATGTCACAGTCCTATTCCGTGCAGATATACTCCGTATGCAGGGATAAGAAGCTTAATTCTTAGTTTAACCGCATGGCACCATTAGGCGAATTTGATGACTAAGCAGACATCTCACGGCATGCACAGTATGCCTTGCCTTCCAGCATCATTGACTGCAGATATTGCCATTTGTCAGCCTGTATAAGGCCAAGCCTCTTCTCTTACGCGGCCAACCACTTCCCGCACATCCACCATGGCTTCTCCCGCCAATACAAAAACGTCCGTCCGGACAAGAGTCCTCATTCTCTCCGACACCCACAGCCTGGCCATGGAGGGCCGAATTCCCCCGCAGCCGGTGGACGTTGCCATCCACTGCGGCGACCTGACGCAGGGCTCGCGGCTGTGCGAGTTTGACGTCACGCTGCAGCTGCTCCGTGCCCTGCAGGCGCCTCTTAAGCTCGTCATTGCCGGCAACCACGACTTCACGCTCGACGAGGCTGCGTTCCGGAGGATCGTGAAGAGGTCGGGCCTCGAGCACGAGACGGCTCTCGTCGAGCGAGAGTACGGCGCCTACGGAGAAGCCCGCCGGCTCTTTGCGGCCGAAAAGCACCGGCAGGACGGCATCCGGTTCCTCGACGAAGGGACCCACCGGTTTCCGCTGGCGAACGGCGCCCTGCTGACGGTGTTTGCCACGCCCTACACGCCCTGTTTTGGCGACTGGGGGTTTCAGTTCAGCGCGCGCGCGGGCCACGCCTACGCCATCGAGCCAGGGACCAATATCGCCATCACCCACGGACCCCCGCTGGGCCTTCTCGACCAGACAGCCCGCCACGAGCGGGCCGGCTGCGCCGCGCTGTTTGCTTCGGTGGCACGGGCGCGGCCCCAGGTGCACTGCTTTGGGCACATCCATGCGGGCTGGGGGGCCGAGATGGTGACGTGGCAGGAGCAGACGAGCGAGCAGCCGTCGTGTCTGACGGACGTGGACAACGAAAAGTCCCGTGTGCTGGAGACGCTGAGCACGCTGCAGCCGAGCAAGGGTGACACGCCTGGTGTGGCACGGGAAAAGGCAGAGAAGTTGCAGCGGTACACAGAGCAGCGATGCTGTTCGACGAGTCATTGCCGTGACGATGAGATGCCGCTGGCGGCCGGAAGGCAAACACTGTTTGTGAATGCGGCGATTGAGGGGAGCGAGGAGATGCCAGTCCATTTGCCTTGGCTAATAGAGTTGGAGCTTCCGGGGAGATAAGAAGATGAGATGATGAGATGATGAGATGAGAATATAAAAAGATGAGATGAGGAGATGAGATGAGAAGATGAGGTAATAAGATGAGATAATAAGATGAGATGGAGTATTTAAGAAGAATCAAACTTAATAGGTTAAGATGAAGATATTAGATGAAAGGTTAGTTTATCTTTCTCTTCCTGTTACTTTCTACAATTTTACATGTGCAAACAGTATCTAGGGTTCAAAACACTTAAATTTAAATGTTATCTACCTAATGCTAGGGTTCTACCTTGTAACCTTTTATCCCATTTTTTTGTCGTTTTGTCGTTTCTGGGCACTACCTAGGTGCGCAGCACAGGTTAGGTGTGCCGTCTGGTTTTTTTTCCAGATTAGACTATTTGTTTTTGTTACCAGTGGCGTCCACTTAGTACGGGGTAGAAGGTTTTCTCGGTTAGTGAAGTCAAGAAGTGAAAACAAATCGGTCTTGCATTGATCAGTAGTCAGTCAGAAATCAAACAGTCAGCAGTCAGAAATCAAACAGTTAGCAGTCAATCCATCAGTAGTTGGTCAATCCTTCAGCAGTCAGTCAGAAATCAAACGGTCAGTCAGTCAGAAATCAAACAGTCGGTCGAAATCAAACAGTTGGTCGAAATCAAACAGTCGGTCAGCAGTCAATCCATCAGTAGTTGGTCCATCAATCCTTCAGTAGTTGTCAATCCATCCGTCGATCCGTGGTAGTCAGTCAAGCAAAGCAGTCCTTCAGTAGTCAGTCAATCGGTCAGCACTCAGTAGTTCATCATCGGTCTCAAGCACTCAAGCGTCCTGAGCAGGTCCGGTCGGCCAGTGGGAAAAGATACCCTGGCGGACCGCCAGGATATAGTGGCTCGCGCGGCCCAGAAACTCAGTGCGCTCCAGCGCCATGTACCGATGAGAGAGGAACTTACCGTCGCGGGTGACGCGCGCAGAGGCGTCGGAGTAGATCCAGACGGTCTGCGTCGTGGCCGTGGGCGGCTTGGTCAGGTCCATCAGGGGGGACAGACCGTACTGGACGATGCCGAGGCGCAGGTCCACGTCGTGCTGGCGGCCGTAGGCGCAGGTGAGGGCAAGCAGGGCGTTGTCGGACAGCCGGCGGGGCATGCAGACGCGGCCTTGGCTGTCGCGGGGCAGCAGCGTGCGGTGGCCCGGGTGGGCTTCGCGCAGGGCGCTGTCGATCCGGACCAGCAGCCGGACGAGCTCGCTGACGGACGGCGTCGGCAGCTGCGGCAGCTGCAGCGCGAGGCTCTTGCGGATGGCGAAGAGGGGGTACGTCTGCATGTCCTGCGGCAGGGGGACGCGGCGGGGCGGCACGGTGCCGAAGGCGGCCGTGAGCGCGTGGCCGTAGGCACTGCGGGCGCCGAGGTCGAACAGGGGCGTGCCGAGGGCCTCGACAGCGCGCGGCGGCGTCGACTCGTTGAACCAGAGCGACGAGCGGGCGATGCCGCGCTGGCGGCTCAGACGCTCCGCGTTGAAGACCATGATGCGGCCTCCGACGATACCATCCTGGAGAACCCACTCGGCAGCCCGTGTGGCGTTGATAAATCCGGGGATGCCGGCGTGGTAGTGGTCGTCGGGACGGGCACGGGGCACGGGAGGCAGCCGATCGCCGGGGCGGACGTCGGGGCTCTCAGGCAGGTACCGGAAGGGTCCCTGGCCGTGCTCGTACATGTCAATAGCCTCCTCGTCCCACGAGGCAGGGTACCGGGGAGGTGGGCCGCGCGGGAAGGGCGTCTGGGCCTCGTTGTTCTCTTCGTTCTCGTTGTTGTCGTCGTTGTCGTCGGTGATCTCGGGACGGAAGTCGAAGGGGTCAGCGCCCGTCGGGTTGACCTCGTTCGACACCTGCGCCTGGCGGTGCAGCCAGTCGACGTTGGATTCGGCATCCGAGTCGTAGCCGTCGCCGTTGAGCCATGGGAAGAGAGCGGCGTCGGCCACAAAGGTAGCCGAGGCCGGGCCGGAAGCACCGGCGTCGGCGACGATCTCAGCCGTCACCAGACGCGTGCCGGGCACAAAGACGCGGTCGGCGCGCTGCGCAGGGACCCAGGTGCGGCGCATGCGAGAGAGCTCCTCACCTTCCTGCGAGTTCACGAGGTCATCCGAGTCGTACTCCGAGTCGAACTCCTGCGAGACGAACCCATGCGAGTCGTCGTCGTCGTCGTCGTCGTCGTTGTCGTTGTCGTTGTACTCCTCAGACTCGTCGTCCGCCTCGTCGTCCTGGAACCGGACGTGACCATGGCTGGCGTTCTGCGACCGGGACTCGTCCGAGCCCGTGAAGTCGTCCTCGGTCCCGAGGGAGGAACCGTCCGCCGAACCAGATGCCTCCTCCGTGAGACTGTGCCCAGCCGGAAGGCCGGCCCAGTTGATCATGAGGACGCGCAAGATGCACTGCGCCGCATAGCACTGCTCCGACTCAGGGCGAGAGAGCAGGTTGTACAGCACAACGTTGCCGGCGCGGCCACAGTTCTCCCGGAAGACTTGGAAGAAGGTGAAGATGAGCCGGGCTGCGTTGATCCGCACGGTCGACTGGCCTCGGAGGTGGGTCAGCGAGTTGTAGAAACCGTGGTCATGCAGGTTGTACACGACGTCATGGATGGCAGTCGGGTGGGAGACGGAGAGCCGGATGAAGCCGGCGAGGAAGGTCCG
This sequence comes from Dryadomyces quercivorus, assembly GCA_002778125.1. Taxonomy (NCBI): domain Eukaryota; kingdom Fungi; phylum Ascomycota; class Sordariomycetes; order Ophiostomatales; family Ophiostomataceae; genus Dryadomyces; species Dryadomyces quercivorus. The sequence continues at coordinate 2,206,971 of PCDE01000014.1, forward strand.
GAAGGCCTTCTGGAGAAAGGGGAGCTGGACGAGGGCGTCGATGTCGGAAAAGTTGACGGGGAAGTCCTGGGAGTAGAAGTGCTGGTGCCGCATCAGCGACATCGTCACCCGGTCGAATCCGGCCGTGCGCGAGGCCACGCGGACATTCAGGCTCACAAGGAGGAGCTGCATGGGCGTGTTGTCGTGATCGGTCTCGATCGTGGCGATGACGGCGGCGGCGAGGGGCGCCAGCACTCTCCGGAATTGTCCCATGAAGGCCTGGACGAGGATGAGGTGGTAAGCATCCTCCTGCAGGTCCTCGGGCAGCTTGTACAAGGCACCCCACGAGTCATCATGGCGGCGATCGGCAATGCCGTCGCTGGGGTCCTTGGCAGCTTCCCGGATCGAAACCTTCTTCAAGACGGCGAAGAAGTCGGCGATGTTGGAGAGGAGAGCCTCCTTGGTGGCTTCCCAGGCCGCGCCCTCGGCCGCCTCGTCCGTGGGGAAGAGGCGGCCCTTGTTGGTGAGGATCGTGCCTTCGGCGGCCGAGAGGTAATGGCGAGGGCCCGGCGGCAGGAAGGGGAGGCAGAGGCGGAAGGCATCCGACAGAGGGAGGGTGTAGAGGTGCGTCCAGATCTTGTCGAGAGCGGCCAAGACACACTTCTGCGCAGACATCTTGGCTTGCAAGAGATGGTGCGCATTATCACCCATGTTGGGCGCCAGGAGCAGGCTGAGCTGCTTGACAAGGATCAAGTCCATGTCGCCGACGAGTCGGTCCCGGGAGTCCCATCCAAGGGAGATAGTCGCATGGGACGCCATGGTGGTGGCGACCGCGAGGGGGGCAAAGGTAAACTTTGGCGAGGGGGAAGTCGTCTCTGAGAAGGCGGCTTCGGTGGTGTTGAAGAAGGCTGGCTTCTCCGGTGAGGGTTGGTGGTTGTGGTGAATGAATGGATGGATGAAAGGGGAGAGCCATGGCGATGATTTATAGAGAAGTGAATGAGAAAGAACATGAATGAAGTTCGGGGAACAGAGAACAAGAGAGATGTTCAAGAGAACAAGAAATATGTTCAAGAGATGTTCAAAGAGGTGTTCAGAGAGATGTTCAAGAAAGAACATGGATAAGTTCAGAGATGTTCAAACGAACAGATGTTCAGGATCTCTTATTCAGAATGGTCAGCCGTCAAAGATCCTTGTTCATCACAATCCTATTGTGTGTGGCTGACCTATGAAATCAAAGACGGAACGGAATGTCGCATGTTGATTCTCTTGCCGTCTTTTCAGGCTGTCAATCTCTGCAAGTTCACCCACCACCACAATGCTTCCTCTTCGCTCCATTCTGAAGTCGCGTCTGTCGCCATGGCTGCTTCGACCGTCTCCCACTGTCATGCGGTTGTATGCAGCGAAGGCGGGAAAGACAGGAAAGGTGGAAGAAAAGACGGCAAAGACGACGAAGGAAATTGAAAAGACGAAAGAGGACGCAAAGGACGGGACGAAGACGAAGGAAAAGGAGAAGACGGAAAAGGAAAAGACGAAGGAAAAGGCAAAGGAAAAGACGGAAACGTCGAAAGACAAGACGAACAAAACAACCAAAAAAGGCAAAAAGAAAGACAAAGACAAACCGTCGCCTCTCGATCGCTTCTTCACCTCCTTTTCCTCCTTTGCTTACGACCCCAAAAGACCCATCACCAAGTCCTTGAAGAACCTGCGAAAGCACCTGGGCTATGACATCAAAAGCCCTGAGTGGGAAGAAGTCTTTCAGAAATACAAAGACGCAATGCCTGAGGAGGTCAAGACTTGGTTCGCCGGCAGCGACAACGACATTCATGCCTGGCATCGGCTCTACCGGGCACTCGACAAGGAGCCCGCTGAGACCCCCAAGGCCTGTATCGCGGTATGTCTTCTTCTGTGCATGCTCTCATACACTACTAACCGATCCAGAAAATACGCGGCACGTACGTCAACATTGTCGATCTCATCGAATGGGGCCGCAGTGGCGAGAAAAACGGTCCCGTGTCTTTCTTTTCCTCCGAGGAAGAGCTGGCTATTTATTCTCACAAGAAGAGCCGGTACTATCCCATAAATGAGGTCACCAACGACAAGGGAGGGACAAACATTGTCCTGCGCCATCTGCTCCACAAGATCCGGCAAAACTATAGGAATCTCAATAGATAGAGGGAGTTGGACGATGGACGGAAGATAGTTCGCATAGTTGCATACGCATCTAGCAGATAGTCAATTCCCGTACTGACTAAGCACGGGCGGGGCCAAACTTTTTTTATGCCCCTCACTTTTTTTCCCACTGAAGATTGGTGACTCAAAACGACTGCGCTGCACATACGACAGGATCCGGCCGCGACCAGGACCGCAAGACTTGCCATTCCTCGTTCTCTCTCTCTACCCATGCTGAACGCCGTGACACCGCAACCATGAGCATCAATTTCCCGAAAACCGAGGAGGAGGTCATCCAGTTCTGGCGCGACATCGACGCCTTCCAGACGCAAGTCCGGCTGAACGAAGGCAAAGACGAGTTTATCTTTTACGATGGACCTCCGTTTGGTGAGTGCAGCACTTCTGTCTTTTGTCTGTCTCCTTGCTAACTGGCCAGCCACTGGTATGTCTAGAACTCCGTGACCCTACCCTCGTGACGCTCTTCTAACCCCAAGGCCTCCCTCACTATGGCCATCTCCTCACGTCCACCATCAAGGACATCATTCCTCGCTACTGGGCCATGAAGGGTTACCACGTCCCGCGTCGCTTCGGCTGGGACACCCACGGCGTCCCCATTGAGTACGAGATCGACAAGAAGCACGGCATCTCGGGCCGCGACGCCGTCAAGCAGATGGGTATTGAGAAGTACAACGACGAGTGCCGGGCCATTGTCATGCGCTACTCGTCCGAATGGCGCACCACCATTGAGCGTCTCGGCCGCTGGATCGACTTTGACAACGACTACAAGGTGGGACGCCCTTTTATATGATGACTGCCCTCTTATGCGATGACTAAGCACAGTATCACTAACACTCCAGACCATGGACGTCACCTTTATGGAAACGTGCTGGTGGGTTTTCAAGCAGCTCTTTGACCAGGGCGCCGTCTACCGCGCGTACCAGATCATGCCCTTCTCCACCGCCCTCTGCACGCCCCTCAGCCACATGGAGGCCAAGCAGAACGAGAAGGCCACGCAGGACCCGGCCATTGTCATTGCCTTTCCCGTCGTCGGCGTCCCGGAATACGCAAACACGGACCTGCTCATCTACACCACCACGCCCTGGACCCTGCCCTCCAACCTGCTCATTGCCGCCCACAACGACTTTGAGTACCTCGTCATCTTCAACGAGGCCACCGGCCGCCAGCAGATCCTGCAGGAAGCCGGTCTCTCTCTCTTGTTCAAGAACCCGAAGAAGGCCAAGTGTATGTTCTGTCTCCCTTCTGTCTCCCTTCTGTCTCCCTTCTGTCTCCCTTCTATCTCCCTTCTCTGTCCCTTCTCTGTCTCCCCTCTCCCTCGCTAACCCCCCCAGACAAGGTGGTCAAGAAGATCCGCGGCAAGGAGATCATCGGCTGGAAGTACGAACCCCTCTTCCAGTACTTTGCCAAGGAGTACGCCGACTGCTTCCAGGTCATTGCCGCCGACTATGTCGAGGAGGGCGAAGGCACCGGTCTCGTCCACCAGGCGCCGGCCTTTGGTCAGGAGGATTACGACGCGGCCGTGGCGGCCGGCTTCATCACGCCGCAGCGCCTGCCGCCGTGTCCCGTCGACGACAGCGGCTGTTTCACGGCCGAGATCCCCGAGTACGTGGGCCAGCACGTCAAGGCGGCCGACAAGGTCATTCTCAAGGACCTGCGGGCGACGGGCCGTCTGCTGGTGGAGAGCCAGATCACGCACACGGACAAGTTCTGCTGGCGCTCCGACACGCAGCTGATCCGCAAGGCCGTGTCGTCGTGGTTCATCAACGTCAAGGACGCCATCCCCGAGATGCTCGACAACCTGCAAAAGACCAACTGGGTCCCCGGCTCCGTCAAGGACAAGCGCTTTGCCAACTGGGTCGCCAGCGCCCACGACTGGAACGTCTCGCGCAACCGCTACTGGGGCACGCCCATCCCGCTGTGGGTCAGCGAGGACTACGAGGAGGTCGTCTGTGTCGGCAGCCGCGCCGAGCTCAAGGAACTCAGCGGCTTCACCGGCGACCTCGACAACATCCACCGCGACAAGGTCGACGGCATCACCATTCCCTCGCGCAAGGGCAAGGGCGTGCTGCGGCGCATCGACGAGATCTTTGACTGCTGGTTCGAGTCCGGCTCCATGCCCTATGCCTCCAACCACTTCCCCTTTGGCGAGGGCACCCGCCGGGCCGAAGACCCCAGCAAGCCGGCGCGCTTCCCGGCCGACTTCATCGCCGAGGGTCTCGACCAGACCCGTGGCTGGTTCTACACGCTCACTGTGCTCGGCAACCGGCTCTTCCACACGTCGCCCTTCCGCAACGTCATCGTCAACGGCATCGTCCTGGCCGAAGACGGCAAGAAGATGTCCAAGCGCCTCAAGAACTATGCCGACCCCGTCGTCGTCCTGCAGCAGTACGGCGCCGATGCGCTGCGCCTGTACCTCATCAACTCGCCCGTCGTGCGTGGCGAGTCGCTGCGCTTCAAGGAGTCGGGCGTCAAGGAGATGGTCTCGCGCGTCCTGCTCGCTCTCTGGAACAGCTACCGCTTCTTCTCGGAACAGGCCCTGCTGTACCAGAAGACGGCCGGCAAGCCGTTTGTCGCCGACCTGTCCGTCATCAGCGACCCCAAGCGTCTCGAGAACGTCATGGACCGTTGGATGCTCGCCGAGATCCAGAGCCTGCTCAAGTTTGTCGAGCAGGAGATGCTTGCTTATGTAAGCACAACCTCCCCCTTCCCTTTCTCTTTCCTTCCCCTCTAACCACCCAGCGCCTCTACACGGTCGTTCCCCGGCTGCTGTCGTCGATCGAGCAACTCACGAACTGGTACATCCGGTTCAACCGGCGGCGGCTCAAGGGCAGTGCCGGGCTGGGCCTGGACGACACGACGGCGGCCATGAACACGCTGTTCCAGGTGCTGTTCACGCTGACGCGGGCGCTGGCGCCGTTCCTGCCGTTCCTGACGGAGCACATCTACGGGCTGCTGAAGCCGTTCCTGAGCGCCGAGGCGCTGGGGCAGTTTGCCGACGACCGCAGCGTGCACTTTTTGCCGTTCCCGACGGTGCAGGAGTCGCTGTTTGACGAGGTGATTGAGCGCAAGGTGGCGGCGATGCAGAAGGTGATCCAGCTGGCGCGTACGGCGCGCGAGCGGTGCAACGTGCCGCTGAAGACGCCGCTGCTGTCGGTGGTGGTGATTGCAGACCAGGCCATCCTGGACGACGTGGACTCGCTCAGCTCGTACGTGCGGGAGGAGCTCAATGTGCGCGACGTTGTCCTAACGCGGGACGAGGAGACGTACGGGATCCAGCTGGAGGCGCGCGTGGACTGGCCGACGCTGGGCAAGAAGCTCAAGAAGGACGTGCAGATGGTCAAGAAGGCGCTGCCGGGCCTGACGCAGGCCGAGCTGCGGCAGTTCCTGGCGGAGAAGACGATCAAGGTGGGCGGCATTGCGCTGGGCGAGAACGACATCTCGATTGTGCGCGTGCTGGGCGAGAAGAAGAAGGACAAGGACGAGGGTGTCCAGTGGGAGCCAGGGTTTGCCGACGACATGATTGTGCTGCTGGACACGACGCCGCGGCCGGAGCTGGCCGTCGAAGGACTGGCGCGCGAGATCATCAACCGCGTGCAGCGGCTGCGCAAGAAGGCCGGGCTCGTGCCGGCCGACGACGTCCACATGCACTACCGCGTGGTGGCCAACCCGGAGAACATTGACCTCAGCACCGTCGTGGCGGCGCACGAAGGCATCTTCCGGACAGCGCTGCGCGGAACGCTGCAGCCGGCGTCCAGCGGCGACGCCGACAAGGATCTGATCATTGTCGAGGAGGAACAGGCCGTGGGCGAGCTGTCGTTTGTCCTGCGGCTGCTGCGTATCTAAGTAGAAGTAGAAAAAAAGACAAGTATTGGTACGGAGTACTTTTAGGCTAAGTCCACTGTGGACTCACTATAGCCCCACTCACTATGGCGTCAGTTTTAGTGCCGAAAAAAAAGTCGATGGTGACCGGAAATGGCATTGTCTCGACTGTCAGCAAGTCTCTGATTGGTTGAGTAGTATAACCAGGCGGTAGTATAACCAGGCGATGTTGTCTTCTCGTTGTCGTCGTCGTCGTCCTCTCTTCCTCGCTGTCGTTGTCACAGTTGTCGTTATCCTCCTCGTTGTCGTTATCCTCCTCGTTGCTCTCCTCCTCCCATGGCCTTTCATACTTCTCTCTTGACGGCCGTCGACAGCCGTGGCCATATCCACCTGGTCGTCGGTGCCAACACGCTGGCGGCCACTCGCTGCAGCCAGAGTCTCGCTGTCGGAGCCACGCCCATCCTCGTGGCCCCCCCGTCGTCGGGGCCGCTGCCGGCTGCGCTGCAACGCCATGTCGAGTCTGGCGCCGTGCCCTGGGTCCAAGCCGCGTTCCAGGACGGCCACCTCTTCTCGCTCGGCCGTGCCGACGTCGGCCATGTGGTCGATGTCGTCTTTGTGACCGAGGACGGCGCCGCGACGGCCGCTGCCCACATTGCCGGCCTCTGTCGCCGCCACCGCATCCCCGTCAACGTTGCCGACCAGCCGCGTCTGTGCACCTTTTCCCTGCTGTCCACGCACACCGACGGCCCGCTGCAGGTCGGCGTCACCACCAACGGCAGCGGCTGTCGTCTGGCGGCGCGCATCCGCCGCGACGTCGCCGCCTCGCTGCCGGCCGGCCTCGGCGAGGCCTGTGGGCGGCTCGGCGACCTGCGGCGCCGCATCCAGGCCGAAGACCGCGCCACCGTCGCCGTGGCCGCCGACGACGCCCCCGACCAGAGCGCCTCGTTCAACCAACTCGTGTCCGAGACCGACGCCGGCGCCGCGCGGACCCGGCGCATGCGCTGGCTCGCGCAGATGTGCGAGTACTGGCCGCTGAAGCGGCTGGCCGACGTGACCGACGCCGACGCCGACGCCCTGCTGGAGGCGTATGGCAGTCTTCCTCCGGAAGAGATTCCCAATGCCTCCCAGCCCGGCACCCGGCCCGGCACCATCATCCTCGCCGGCGCCGGCCCTGGCCACCCCGACCTGCTGACGCGCGCCGTCCACCAGGCGCTGCTGTCGGCGGATCTCGTGCTCGCCGACAAGCTCGTGCCGCAGGGCGTGCTCGACCTCATCCCGCGCCACACCGAGGTCGCCATTGCCCGCAAGTTCCCCGGCAATGCCGAGGCCGCCCAGGACGAGCTGATCGCGTCGGCCGTGGCCGGCGCCCGTGCCGGCCGCGTCGTGCTGCGGCTCAAGCAGGGCGACCCGTTCGTCTACGGCCGCGGCGGCGAAGAAGTGCTGCGGCTGCAGGCCGCCGCCGCCGCCGATCCGCAGCTCCAGATCCGCGTCGTCGTCCTGCCCGGCGTCACCAGCGCGCTGTCGGCGCCGCTCTTTGCCGGCATCCCGCCCACCCACCGCGACGCCGCCGACCAGGTGCTGATCTGCACGGGGACCGGCAAGAAGGGCGTGGCGCCGCGCCCGCCCGGCTATCGGCCCTCGCGGACGGCCGTCTTTCTGATGGCGCTGCACCGCATCCAGGGGCTCGTGGCGGAGCTGACGCAGCCGACGGCAGAGGAGGAGACGCAGGACCCGGCAATGCAGGCCCGCGTGCTCTGGCCGGCCTCGACGCCCTGCGCCGTCATCGAGCGGGCCAGCTGCCCCGACCAGAAAGTCATCCGCACGACGCTGGAAAACGTGGCCGCCGCCATTGAGCAGGAGGGCAGCCGGCCGCCCGGGCTGCTGGTGGTGGGACGGGCGTGCGAGGTGCTGCACCCTCCGTCGGCCGGGAAGCTCTGGACGGTCGAGGAGGGGTTCAGCGGGTTTGGGCTCGGAGAGGTGGGAGAGAAGTGAAGTGAAAAAGTGAAGCCGAAATTTACAGCATAAAAGGCGTTTTGGTAGATATCCTGGATACGGAAGGGGCACTGGAAGGAAGGAACGCTGAATACACATATTTGATGACTAATCAGTATTGACCTCTGACCTCTCTTGACTTCCATGTCTTCTCCTTCTTCTCCTTCTTCTCCCTCATGTCTTTTCCTTCGTCTCCTCCCCTACCTCCTCAAACAACACAAGAACCGTGCCTGCCTTGCAAATGTCACCCGCCTCGTGCGCCAGCTTCCGGATCACGCCGGCCTGCGGCGACTGGATGACCGTCTCCATCTTCATCGACTCGATGACCACCAAGGGCGCCCCCTTCTCGACGTGTTCGCCCACCTGCACTTCGTTGCGCAGGATCTTGCACGGCATCGGCGCCACCACCGACAGCCCGGCCGTCTGGTCGCCGCCACGCACCTGGGCCAGCCACGCCGGCGGCACCGGGACCAGCCGTGTCTGGTGGCCGCCCGTGAAAACGGACAGCTCGGCCGGGCCGTTGTCGTCGGTTTCTGGCAGGGCCTCGACCACGGTGGCCGTGTGGCGGGCGGCCGGGAACCGCGATGCCAGCCGGACCTGGTTGGCATAGTCGCCGCGGTCGATGCCGACGTCGTCGAGCACGACGTCCTCAAACGTTTGGCTCTCGTCGGCGGTGCTGCCAGGCCACGAAACGCGGGCCCGGAAGGTCTGGGGTGCAGTTTGCGTCAGGGCCACCTCGACGACGGCGCCCGACCGGTCGCTGTAGGCGTCGACGACCTCGAACGCAGACCGGCGGGCGGCCCCGTCGCCAAAGCCCAGCGGCGGGCCGTGCAGGCTGTCGGCGGGCAGCCGGTGGCGGGCCAGCAGGGCCAGGGCCAGGGCCGCCTGCACGTACGTCTCTTCGGGGACGGTGTGCGGGGCAAAGAGGTCGTCGCGCCAGCGCTCGATGAAGCCGGTGTCGACGTCGCCGGCGACGAACGCGGGCGCGCGGCACAGCCGCTGCAGAAACATGACGTTGGTGTGCAGGCCGGCGACCTGGTAGCTCTCGAGGGCGAGGGCCAGCCGGCGCAGGGCCGCGGGGCGGTCGGCGCCGCGCACGATCAGCTTGGCCAGCATGCCGTCGTAGGCTTCGGAGACGACGTCGCCGGCGACGAAGCCGGCGTCGATGCGCACGTCGGCGTGCTCGTCGTTGGCGGCCGTGGGGGCGGGCGTGGCCAGGTGCAGCAGGCGGCCGGAGTCGGGCAGGAAGCCGCGCTCGGGGTTCTCGGCATAGATGCGGGCCTCGATGGCGTGGCCGCGGGCGCGGATCTGCGCCTCGATGGCGTCCTGGGTCAGCGGCAGCGGCTCGCCGGCGGCAATGCGCAGCTGCCACTCGACGAGGTCGAGGCCGGTGACGAGCTCGGTGACGGGGTGCTCGACCTGCAGGCGCGTGTTCATCTCCATGAAGAAGAAGGCGCTCTGGGCGTCGGGCGCGTCGCGGTCGAGGATGAACTCGACGGTGCCGGCGCCCACGTAGCCGACGGCGAGGGCGGCCCGGCGGGCACAGTCCCAGAGGCCCTGGCGCAGCGACGCGGCGAGGTCGGGCGCCGGCGACTCTTCGAGGACCTTTTGGTGGCGGCGCTGCACGCTGCAGTCGCGCTCGCCGAGGGCGACGGCGTGGCCGTGCTGGTCGGCAAACACCTGGACCTCGACGTGCCGCGGGCGCTCAATGTAGCGCTCGACGAGCATGACCTCGCCGCCGGCGCCGAAACTGGCGGCGGCCTCGGCGCGGGCGCTGCGCAGCTGCGCCGCAAAGGCGTCGGGGCTGCGGACGATGCGCATGCCCTTGCCGCCGCCGCCGCGGACGCTCTTGAGCAGCACGGGATAGCCGATCTGGGCGGCGTGCTGGGCCAGCTGGTCGGGGGACTGGTCGGGGCCGTGGTAGCCGGGGACGACGGGGACGCCGGCAGCGGCCATGAGGGCCTTGCTGCGGGCCTTGTCGCCCATGTCGGCCATGGCCTGGGCCGGCGGGCCGACAAAGGTGATGCCGGCCTGGGCGCAGCGGTCGGCAAAGGCGGCGTTCTCCGACAAGAAGCCATAGCCGGGATGCAGGGCGCGGATGCCGTGCTGGAGGGCCAGGGCGATGATGCGGTCGCCGTCCAGATAGGAGCCGAGGGCGAGGCTGCGGGGAGACGCGCGGGCGTGCTGGGCCGCGGCGTCGACGGGCGTGTACAGCGTCGTGGTGGGAATGCCCATGCGCGCAGCCGTGCGGTGAATGCGGAGGGCAATTTCGCCGCGGTTGGCAATGAGGAGAGAGGAAAGAGGCGTGTCTTTGTCGGCGGTGGTGGCCAGCAGCCGAGCTGGCTGCAGAGCCGGCTGGCGAGCCAGACGTCTCTGGGCGGCACGTTTGAGAGGACGCATGGTGGGAGGAGAGGAGAGGAGAGGTAGACGAGAAGCAGAGACGAGACAGACACAGAGAGAGGAGAAGCTGAGTTCTCCTCCGCACTTATAAGATGCCGAAGGTAACCGTAGCCGAGCTAAGCCCGAGTCTGGGGTATGGGGTAGGTTGGGGTAGAGATCAGCCACTGCATACCAGTAGACAAAGAATTCGAGTGAACTCTTGGAGGAAGGACAGTGAAACTGAACTCTTAGACTCATGAAACTTGGAGTAGACTCGAGTGAGACCTGAGTAAGAGTTCGAGTGAAGCTCTGTCTTCATATTCGTCTATCCGGTATAATGACACATCATCACCGATACGTGCATACCCCGCAGCGCAAACATCGTCAGCCTCATCGACCGCGCATCGCTGACAGCGGACCGCTCCGCCGTCCACCCACACCCCGTCGTCGCCCGCCATGGAACAGATCCCCCTCAACTACGAAGCCTCCGATGGCGACACGAACAAGCAGGCCACCACCTGTGTGCCCCAGGAGGTCGTCCAGTGTCTGGAGAATGCGCGCTTTGTAGGTTTACCTCGTCTCGTCGTCCTCGTCGTCGCTGACCCCTACAGCTTCACCTCGCCACCTGCGTCGACAACATCCCCCATGTCTCCCTCATGAACTACACGTACCTCCCGGCGTCGTCGCCCGCGACCGCGTCGGCCATCACCTCGGCGTCGCCCGTCATCGTCATGACCACCAACCCCGCCAGCAAGAAAACCCACAACATCGTCGCCAACCCCAACGTCTCCCTGCTCGTCCACGACTGGGTCTCGCACCGCCCGCTGACGCGGCGGCTGTCGACGGGGGCGAGCTCCGACGAGGGCGACACTGCCGCGGCCGGCCACCCCGCGGCCGAGCCGTCGAGCCTGGCCTCGCTGCTGCTCAATCTCAACACGGCGGCCGTCTCGTCCATCTCGGCCACCATCAACGGCACCGCGCGCGTCCTGCCCCAGGGCTCGCCCGAGGAGACGTACTACCGCCAGCAGCACCTGGCCAACAACACCTTTGACGCCGACCCCCTCGGGCCGGACGAGCGGCGCATCCACCAGCAGATTCTGCGGGGCAACAACGGAGCCTCATCAACAGCCGCGCCCGCGACCAATGGCCGCTTCGTGGCCGGCGAGGAGGTCCGCGTCATCGTCGTCACCATCCGCGACGTGCGCATCAGCGACTGGAAGGGCCAGGTCCGCGACTGGGTGCTCGTGCCGGCCGAACCGGCCGCCTTGGTCAATGGACAGTAGTGGTACGATATAGTTGTATTCATGCTTCCGTAATCATATCTTACACAATCTACGAGTACAGAGCTGCTGCTCGTCTAGCCAAGTGCCAACGCCAGATCATTCTATCAGACAGGAAAGAGGTAAACAGACAACGGAAAGAAAGAAAAGAAAAGACAAAATAGAAAGAAAGAAAGGACATCAGAAAATAGAGAGCCTACACAGCCTGCGCCCATTCCACCACCTCCAAGGCACACATCACCAGGATCAGCGTCGACGGCAGAATCCATATCACGTAGCTCTGGAAGAGGATCTTGGACATGGTCGTCTCAAACACCTCGTTGATCTGGCAGATCTGCGCCAGCTGCAGCGCACTCGGCGCGCCCGTCAACAGGAAACACACAATGACAAAGATCGGGTCGTCGAGGATCGACACCGGCACGTATTTCGCAAACAGCGCCAGGATCGGCGCCATAATCAACGTCGGCAGCAGCATCCGGCTGATCAGCGACGCCACCAGCAGCTTGCGCCCGATCTGCGCCTCCTCCGCGTCGTGCGACACGTGCTCCTGCGTGTTGCGCGCCAGGTTCGCCCCCAGCACCACCAGGATAATCGGCACGGCCACGCCCGCACTCTGCGTCACGGCGCTCGTCACACTGTTCTTGATAAAGCTGCCCTCGGCAAAGAAGAGCTCCTTGAGACTCGGAAACGACGCCACCACCACCGCAATCAGCATCGCCCACAGCGGCGGGTTCATAAAGTCCCAGAGAAACGCATTGACCCGGATCGACACCGTCTGCGCCACCGCCAGCACCTTCTGCACCGGCACCGGCAGCCGCTCGTACACGGCATGCAGACGCGCCGCCATCGCCTCCTGTGCCGTCTCTGCCGTCTCCGTCAGCCGCCGCTGCACCGCCTGCAGCCGCGTCGGCGTCGCCGGGTCCTCGAGACTGCGGATCCGAGGAAACGACAGCATCGGCCCGTTGGTCAGGTCGTCGCCCTCCGCGTGAGACCGGCTGCCCCGCTTCCGGGGCGCCTTCAGGCCGTGGCTGTGGCTGTGGCTATGACTGTGGCTGTGGCTGTGGCTGTCCGAGTCCGAGTCCGAGATCGATCCGCGCGACTGCGGCGCCACCGGCGTCCGACCGGCCGGCTCAAAGTTGTCCGAGATGTCGCTCGTCGGGCTCGCCATGCCGTCCCGGGCCAGCGCGCTCACGGCCTCTTCGGTGACCCGGAGTCCGGACGTGTTCGTATCGGCATCGGCATCGGCATCGACGTCGTCGTGGTAGCGACCCTCTTCGGCAGTCACCTGATCATACTCCTGGTACTTGGACTTGGGAGCCAGCAGCACGTGATAGCCCCAGCTCCAGCGGACGAGCTGGCCGAGCTGCTGGAAGATCATGAGGTAGAGGATACCGCGGGCACCGACCTCGTCGTCGTTGTCGCCCGGGATGCGGTCCCAGTGCAGGCCCTTGAGGGTCTGGGAGAGCGAGAGGACGAGCGAGATGGGGAGGGAGTTGGAGTTTCCGAAAACCTGCACGTGAGTGTGAGTGGGCAGATCCAGGCGGGATTTTGCGGATTTTTGCGGATTTTTGGGTCCCTGCAGGCCAATGCCGCAGGACATGACGTGCATCGACTTACCCCCATGGCAATCACAAAGTTGGAGGCGCGCTTATTGAAGCCAAAGACTTTGGAGACGGTGACGGAGACGAGGTAGGAGACGATGGTCATGACAACGAAGATGACAGGAATAATGCCGAGTTCGGTGAATTTGTCGGCATCAAGCTGGGAAGCGAGTTTTGTGAAGACTGCTGGTTAGAGGAGAAACAAGCAAAGACAGAGGGTGAACATACTCAGACAAGGCGTGAAGAGCATGACATTGAGGTTGGCGAGGAACTTTTGCTTGTCGGCGTCGAAATGGCCGAGGCGCGCGATAATGTATCCAGGCAAGCTGACACAGACGACTTCCATGACAGCCTCGAAGACGAGGAGGATCAGGTGGCCCAGGGAAGGGTGGGAGGAGTGGTTGTTTTCGAGTGCCATGATGGGCACTTCGGAGGTGATGATGTGCTCCATGTCACGCGAGGAGTTGCGTCGCGAGGAGTTGAGGTTGAGGTCGAGAAGTCGAGATCGCGAAAGTTGAGTTGAGAAGTCAACAGTCAAAGTCCAGACGAATTCGGATGCAGACCAGCTGCGATCAGGCGACCAGGCGACAATGCGACACTGGACGATGGGCGATGGAGGGTAGGAGAGAGAGGAAGCAAGGAAAGGGATCTCCAATGGAAATAAAAGGCAAAAGAAAACGAGAGGAGGCAGAGGAAGACAAAAGAGGCAGCCTGGGCTTCCCGGTTGTGGCGACGAAACGCAAGCGGCTTCAGGGCTTCCGGGCTTCCAGAGGTCCAAGCTCCAGGGCTCTACTGCGTATTACGGGCAGGGCGCAAGAAGGCGTAACCCGACAAATGGCGCTAAGCGATGGGGTGATTTGGCGACGGCGCGGATTAGTGGACGAGTGACAGCGCAGAATGGAAACATGTGGCGACGCAGATAAGGAGACAGGCGCTGCCAAGCAGCAAGCAGCCAAGCAGCCAAGAAGCTCCAGCCTCAGTTGGCAGACGCTCGTCATTTAGGGCCAATGAGAGGTACGAGCAGAATACGGAGTACGAGTACGGAGTACTCCGTGCATTTAATGTATTCCGTTGACAGCACCGTTTCAGGTTGTGGCTAGTGTGGCTGTCTGCTATCTGTGGCTGGTGGCTGTTCCTCTCTGTGGCTAGTGTGGCTGACTGTCTGTGGCTGACTGTCTGTCCCTGTGGCTAGTGTCTATGGCTGGTACTGTGGCGCCCTGTGGCTCTGCCTGTCGTCAAGGGATCTTTTACCCGACGTCATACCCTTCCATCAGGCACCGAATGGCTGTGCGCCATCGACATGGGTAGGCATGTCGTCCAGATGGTCCACCGATCCGTCAGAGTCCGCACAAGTTGTGCATGTTCTCCGTTCAGAGGCCTCCTATCAAGTACGAGTACTCCGTAGAAGAGTTTGTCCTCGTCCTGTCTCGTAAGATCCACGAAATGAACCGGGCTGCGCAGTCCTGCAATCTGCCAGACGGAGTCATCGCCTGCGACGCCAACCGCTGCCTTGGTCGGGCTTGTCTGAGCTAAAGGATCGTCCCACAGACAGGACCAAGATTGAAAATGCTCACATGCTTCCCTGTTTGCAAAACCAACCCAGGCGTCCGGCTCCTAGGCTCCTAGGCTCCTAAGCTCCTAAGCTCCTAAGCTCCTAGGCTCATCGGGCAGCCAAGGGCAGTGCCGGCGTTTCAGGTCAGGACAGCCGTGGGCGATCGCCACCGGCCCTGGTGCCCCGTAAATCACAGCCGCCTTGCCAGCGTGCCGCGACGTCATTGTTGCCCGATAGATCAGCCTTGTAGCAAGAAGAGATGACCGTATGGGGTACCGCGTACGGAGTACGCTGTAGGCTAGGCGTTGGCTGTTGCATGGGAGCACTGAAAGTCCTATGAAAGGATTAAACGGCTAACGATAAAAGACCAAAACTAAAAACTAAAAAATTAAAAATTAATCCGGAAATCCCTGCAGCGTCGCCCACTTACTCAGACGACAACGAAGGAGGGGCAGCGCATGGCTAGGAAGGAGCCAACGGAAAAATAGCCCAAGGAAGGATCAGACGCACACGACTGACGCGCCCACGCCTTCCTCGACAGCTCGTAATAGAATACGGAGTAGAGGCAGGCACGATCGGCAGGAGATAGGAGATCTATATAGCAGTCGGCAGCTGCTCTGTCCTGCTACTGCCAAATCCAAAGCCAAAGCCCGGCTTAATAATATGAGGCCACCGTCTACTCGCCGGCGTCGACGAATTCCTGCTTCAGGCAAGCACGACCGGCTGCCAACAACAGCCTAATCTACCACCAGAACAAGCAAGAACGCTTGCCAATGGACGCCGGCCCATTTCTCCATTTCATGGCAAGTCGCTCTTGCTTTTGATAAATTCGCAACATCATCTCTACTTTTCTCTGCATCTGCTTCTCTGCCTCTGCATCGGCCTCTCTGCCTCTGCATCTGCCTCTCTTCTTCCTCCTCTTCTCCTCTCCCTCCATCAGTCGTACGCGCGTGCTCTCACGCACGCTGTCCACTCCGCGTTCGCCTCACACGTGCTTGGCTCTGGCTCTCCTGGCTCTCCTGGCGTCATTAGCTCTTCTCGCCAGAATCCAATCTTTTCGCCTCAACATATCCACAACAGCTTCTTCTCTCCCCTTCTTCCACCTCTACCACATCCTCCCTCCCACGGTCAATCCATCACTCACCTCTGGCTCTCGGCTCTGGGAACCAATCAGCTCCGCAGCTTCCACATCCACGGCCTGAGCCTCGCACAAATCCTACATTGCTGGGTCTAGAGCGTCGGCACACGTCTGTCTCTCCTTTCGAGGGAGAAGACAAGGGTCGACAGCCGACCAGAGAACTAGAAGTCGCTGAAATACGAGAAAACACATCTACCTTCTCCACATAACACTCATGCGAGAACAATAACCGGCCTGTTTCTCTTTCTTTCTCTTCCCTCTCTTTTCTCTTTTCTCTTCTCTTTTCTCTTTTCTCTTCTTCTCTCCATTCCTCCTTTCTTCCTCTCCTCCTTTTGTCCTCGCTCTCTCCTCCTTTCCCTCTCCTCCTCTCTCCTCTCTCCTCTCTCCTTCTCTTTCCTCTTCTATCCTCCTCCTCCTCCTCCTCTCCTCTCCTCTCCTCTCCTCTCCTCTCCTCTCCCCCATGGCGCATCCTCGAGGCTCCGGCCCCGTCTCCTCCGACGACGATGCCGACAGTAGCCCAGCTTCTCCTGGATCCCTCAACGACTCCATCGGCGATATCACCCAGTCCTCCCATCCAGGCCCAACCTTTTTCGCCTCGCCCTCCTCGCCAGAACCCCTCGCCTCTCCCGAATCTGAACCTGCCCAGTCTCCACCAGACCCATCGCTTCCCCCACGGCGTGTACCCTCTCTTCGCCCCAATAACCGAACCGTCTCCGATCCTCAGACCACCACAACTGCCCACATGAGCTCCACCTCTAGTGTCAGCGGAACTCTCAGCAATGCCCGACGTCCGACCCCTTCTGCCGCAAACCTGCCCCAGGATGTCATGCAGAAGGCCCGCGCTCTCCAGCAGCAGCGCATGGCCATGTCGCCACATGCCTCCCCCGGCGCTGCTGGCGGCCCTCTGTCCGACCCAACACGCGGTCCCGCCGTTGGTCTGGGAGGTCCCATGGGCGCTGGCATGCCTCCCAACATGCGCATGGCTCCCCACTTGAACCGAAACATGGGTCTCGGAGGAATGGTCGGCCCTGGTGCACCCCGATTTCCCCAGCCTGGCCCGCCAGGGGCTGCCGTGCCCGGTCGCCCCGGCGGCCCCAGTCTCAGTGAACGTCGCGCCATGAAACTCGGCGGTCTGCCGGGCAACACGCCCGGAATACCTGCCCGCGGCATGATGCCCAAACTCTCCGACCTAGGCGGTGGCCCTGGTGGTCCGAGCCCAGCCGCTGGAAACGGCACCGGCAGCAACTCGCGCATCAGCGATTTCAAGCATTATATCGACACCGAAAAGGGCTGGATCACCTTTGAGGGCGCCGCCACCATCACCCGCACCGGCGTTAACTTTGCTGGCGGCCACACCTTTAAGATCTCCCTCGACGAGCTGCAGGTCCTCGACGAACTTGGCAAGGGAAACTACGGCACCGTCTACAAAGTGCGCCATGCCAAGCCCGCCAAGCCCCGGTTCGGTCCTGGCCTCAGCGGCTTCAAGAGACCGCAAATGACCTCTCCTGGCGTGTCTTCCACGGCCTCTGCTTCCACAACCAGCTCCCTAGGCAGCGACGGGACCGCCACAGGCACCGGCACCGGCACGGCCACCACGGCCGGCACCAGCCTGGCCTCCATTACGCGCACGCCCCCTACGGCCGCGTCGACGGGCAAGGTCATGGCCATGAAGGAGATCCGGCTCGAGCTGGACGAGGCCAAGTTCACCACGATCCTCAAAGAGCTGGTCATCCTGCATGAATGTGTGTCTCCCTATATCATTGACTTTTATGGCGCTTTCTACCAGGAGGGCGCCGTCTATATGTGCATCGAGTACATGGACGGCGGCTCCATTGACAAACTCTATGCGGGCGGCATTCCCGAGTCCGTCCTGCGCAAAATCACCTACTCTGCCGTCATGGGCCTCAAGTCGCTCAAGGACGAGCACAACATTATCCACCGCGACGTGAAGCCCACCAACATTCTAGTCAACACGTGCGGACACGCCAAGATTTGCGATTTTGGCGTCAGCGGCAACCTGGTCGCCTCCATTGCCAAGACCAACATTGGCTGCCAGAGCTACATGGCCCCCGAGCGCATTTCAGGCGGCACCATGGCCCAGGCTACCGGCGGCGCCAACACGGCGGGCACCTACAGCGTCCAGAGCGATATCTGGAGTCTCGGCCTGACCATTATCGAATGTGCCATGGGCCGCTACCCCTATCCGCCCGAAGTGTCCTCCACCATTTTTGGCCAACTGACTGTGTGTACTCTTGTCTGTTGTCTCTGGGAATGCATTCTAACCGCCAGGCTATCGTCAACGGTGACCCGCCGGTCATGCCGGACAACTACTCGGCGACGGCCCACGACTTTGTCCGTTCGTGTCTCGAGAAGAACCCGCAGAAGCGCCATACCTACTCCATGCTGCTCGAGCATGCATGGCTGAAGCCGATTGCCGAAGAGAGGAAGAAGGCGCTCAAAGCAGCCGAAGAAGACGCCGCCGTTGGCGCGGCACGGAAGCAGGTGGATGCCATGGGCCTGTCCAACACGGCGGGTCCCGGGAGCACAGATGGTGCCGACGGTGACGGTGCCGGTGCCGGTGGCTCCGGTGATTCCTGTGCCGACGGTGTCGACGGTGCCGATGCAGCCTCCGTCGCGGGCGATGCCGAGGTTGCCGCCTGGGTCTCGGAGAGGCTCGAGCGAATGCAGCACGAGAGTGAGAGTACGGGGACACCGAATGCCGGCGCTAGACCCGCCTTGCATAACGTGCCGTCGGCTCCATGAGGAGGTGTTTGTGCAGTGCAGTGCAGTGCTTGTTGTGCAAGTGTGCATGCATGCATGCATTGTTTTTATATTTCTCTGCTTGTCTTTCTTTACTATATTAGATTTGGGGTTCGGGAAGGGGAGGGATACAAGTATACCTTTACCAAGCATGTTCCAGCAGATTCCCAATGCATCCGGGCGATGAGCCATTTGACTATGGGCTGGGCGGACGCACACGGGCCAGAGTTCTGCTCTGTTTTTTCTGTTTTTTCTTAGAGGAAGCATGGCAACAATGACAGAACTATATTGTGTATCATATCCAGCGTGCAAAAAAGAGATAACCCGATCATGAAGACTGCCGTATTCTGTCCTGTGTCCTGTCCTGTCCTGTCCTGTCCTTGTCCTCTGTCCTATATTAGTCATCCACTGCTATCTGTCGAACTTTTTGGTTCCTCGACCTTGTCGACCTTGTCGACTTTCTGTTCCTGTGTGTCCGTGGCCGTCACCTCCAGTGTCTTCTCCACCGTCTCTACGGTCCCGGTCTTGCTGACTTCGACCGTCTCCACCTCTTCCAGCTTGACGACCACCGGGGACTCCAGCGAGCTGTGGCTGCTCGGATGGCTCTCGTGGCTGCTGCCGCTGCTGCTGCTGCCGCGGGCATCATCGTTTTCCTCCCTTTCTGCGCTGTCTTTTGCGTTTCCGCTTTCTTTTTTTTTGTCCTTCTTCTCGGCGTCTGTCTGTTCGCTGCTCTCGTCGTCGAGTTTCAGGACGGCGGCGATTTCGTGAGCGATCTCGTTGACCTCGTCCTCGGCGCCGGAGCGGACGCCGGTCAGTTCTTCGAGGATGGCCTCTTCGGGCTGGGTGAGGCCGAGCACGGAGGCCTGGCCCTGCTGGCGGTCGGCCTCGGCGTCGCCGACGATGCCGCGCCAGAACTTGTCGAGCTCGTCGGCCCAGCCGAGGGCGGCGGCGAGGCGGCGGACGCCGGTGTCGCAGCTGCCGAGGACGAGGACGTCGTCGGAGCGGCCGCCGAGGTCGCCGACGGGCTCGCGGTTGAAGAGCACGCGCGGGACGCCAAAGGGGGTCAGGGCGGGCAGGCCGGCAAACGGATAGACGGTCAGCGAGGTGCCCATGACGAGGACGAGGTCGGTGCCGTCGTCGCCGGGCGTGCGGCGGGCCAGCTGGTGGAAGCGCTCCGGCAGGCTCTCCCCAAAGAAGACAATGTCGGGCTTGACGAGGCCGTTGCAGGGCGGGCCGGCGGTGCCAAAGGTGTTGGGGCAGTGGGGCACGCGGGCCTCCTGGACGTACTTTTTCATCTCGTCGTCGGGGAAGACGGCGCCGCAGTCGATGCAGCGCTGGGAGGCAAAGGAGCCGTGGGCCTCGACGATGCGGTCGGGCGGCACGCCGGCGGCGCGCTCGAGGCAGTCAATGTTCTGGGTGAAGAGCATGTTGAGCAGGCCCTTGTGGGCGAGCAGGGCCAAAAAGGCATGGGACACGGTGGGGTGGAACTGGCCCGGGTACAACTCCTTGGCGAGCACATAGAAGGGGCGCGGGTTCTGGCGGAAGTAGTCGATGCTGAAGACGGCCTCGGCATAGGGCAGGTCGAGGCGCTGCAGGTTGTTGTAGAGGCCGGTGCCGGGCGAGCGGAAGTCGGGGACTGGGCGTGTCAGCGGGCGCAGAAGAAAGATTACCAAAAGAAAGAAGACGCACTTCCGGCGGCGGTGGAGATGCCGGCGCCGGTGAGGGCGACGATTTTGTGGGCGCGGCCGGAGCGAATGAGACGGGCGACGGCCTCGAGGGTGCGGGCCTCGAGGGTCTGCGGCGGCACGCTGTCGTCGATCTGGTTGGAGACTTCTTGACCCATTCTGCCAAATCGATGCACCTGGTTGCGGTGGTGTGGTTTGTTGTGGTTATGCGAAGAAGAAAAAGACGACTGCGGAGAGTCGGAAGGCGTCCACCGTTGCCGGTGACGCTGTCTGTGACGACGGCCTATGGCTGATCTTGTGCGTCCGTAGACGGGCTAGGCAGCAAGTGATCGGAAGGATCAGGAGAACAGGCTACCCGGGTGCAAAAAAAACCTGTACTTGTTCTCTTCTGCTGGGCGGTGGTGGCGTGAAGCAGATCGCAGCAGAGGAAGAGGGCAGACGTGCAACAGGTTTTCCCAGCCGGCAACGAAGAAAGCGGGGCCGCTGTTTATCTTATCGACCCGGCGGGGTGTCCGTATCATACGGCCGCAGTCACGGCACGGCAACACGGGATACGAGCCAGGAAGCACCAGACAGGAGGGGGCGAGTGACGTCAAGCGGGGGGGTTGAAGGATGCGCAGAGGCCAGGACGGGAAGAGGGACAACGTGAGGAGGACAGGCATGCGACATGACGAGGAGGACGAGAAGGTAGAGGTCACGTGAGATGGACGAAACGGAAGGAGAGGAGAACGGAGAGAACGGAGAATGGAAACGGAGAACGGAGATGAAACGGAGAACGGAGAACGGAAACAGAGAATGGGACAGAACGGAACATCGCGGCATGTGTAGCCGGCACCGCGTCGTACGGGTGCGTATAGTAAGACGTAAGATACATTAGTCGTACAGCCGTCTGTTGCCAGGAACAGCAAACGAGCAGGACTGCCGTCTTAGACAGATAGAAGCCCTGCTTCAGACAGACTTGCTTCACAGAGACCTGGAGCCCTGGAGACCTCGTCAGACCTGGAGACCTCGCTCCCTCAGTCCCAGTCGTCGTCTTCGTCGTCGTCCCGTGCTGGCTTCCCTCCGTAGCCACTCCTGAGGCTCTTGTTGGCGCCGCTGGCCAGCCGCTCGTCCTCGGCCTCCTCGGCCGCCCGTCGCCGCTTCAGCACGCGCATGTCCTTCTCCGGCACGGCGCCCACCTCGACGAGCAGCGCGTCCACGTCCAGCATGCTGGTCTTGACGCCGTGCAGCAGCGCCAGCGTCACCACCTGCTTGACAATGTCGCCGTTGCGGTACACCAGGATGGTCGGGCAGTTGCGCTCCGGGTAGCCCTCGATGGCCTGGTCGGCCCGCATCTCGCAGAACTTGACCTCGCCGTACTCGCCGGCGGCCTGCCGCCACAGCTCCGACAGCACGCGCGACTCGACGTTGGTGCCCGTCGACGACGTCAGGTGCACGAGGACGGGCACGCCCTGGCCGTCGGGGCCGCCCTGCGACGCCTCCGTCACCTCCCGGCTGTACTCGGGCTTCGTCAGCGGGTACACGCTGCCGTGGACGGCCTTTTTCGTCAGCGCCTGCAGCTCCTGCATGCGCTGCTGCCGGTACGTGTTCAGAAACTCCTCGTCCTCGAGATCCTCGAGCTCGTCCAGCTCGTCCAGGTCCTTGCCCTCCAGCCGGTTCTCGTGCGCAATGCGCCGGCCCTCCAGGATGGCCTCCTCGATCATCGGCGTCGGGCTCGGCGGCTTCTCGGGAATGACGCCATGCTTGCGCAGAATGTCGTTCCTTCACGGTCAGTCGAATTCGCTTCTTGGGAGACAAACACAACTCACCACTCCGTATCCGCATTGGGATCGTCCACGGGCACCGCTATCCGCTGGTCGACCGGTGCTGCCATGATGTTGCTAGAGTTTGTCTGTAGATTCAGTACAGAAAAGCAGAAGCAGAAGCAAACACAAGATCCTCTTCGCGCCGGCCGTCTGCCTGATCAGCTTCCGGGGGCGATATAGCTACAGGCTACCCGCGGGCGGGGTCCTGCTGTAAGTGATGACTAAGCACAAACCACTAATCCCTTTGTGGCAGCCCCTCGTGTGGTTCTTGGTTCACGTGACCAAGCTTAAACGAAACCCTAACGCGCTAGCCTAAACAAGGGATAGTGCGCTGGCGTGCGAAAAATTGGCCTTGGATTCTTCCCCTCGGCCAATTTGCAGTGCACAATTTTTCTGGTGCTTGTTCTTTTTTTCCTTCCTCCCCCGTCTTCACCACACCATCCTCTCCTCGTCATCCATTTTCATTTCTTTCTCGCCGACCATCCTCGAGCGCCGAATCTGCCGTCCTTCGACACGCAGGTTTCTTTTTCGACCATCGAATCTATTTCGCTCGATCCTTGTCTCCAACCGTCAAAATGGTGCGTTGAATCGAAGTTGTTTTGCATTGGTCGATGGCATGCGAAGGATGACCGCGAGGGGGAGATGGGGCAAGCTCTGGGGCTGCCGGTTGCTACATGTCGGGATGTCGGGATGCCTGGATGCTGGGATGCTGCCAATGCTGTACTCGTGAACAGAATGCTGACTTCTCCCAGACTTTGGCTGTCGATCTCCTCAACCC
Organism: Dryadomyces quercivorus; assembly: GCA_002778125.1. NCBI lineage: Eukaryota > Fungi > Ascomycota > Sordariomycetes > Ophiostomatales > Ophiostomataceae > Dryadomyces > Dryadomyces quercivorus. The sequence continues at coordinate 2,229,926 of PCDE01000014.1, forward strand.
CAGCGCCGCTTCTGAGGCCAAGAAGCACAAGCTCAAGGTATGTTTACACGCGCTGCCTGTTCTGCTCTGCTCCTTCTAACTTGTCCAGATGCTGGTCCCTGGCCCCCGGTCCTTCTTCATGGATGTCAAGTGCCCCGGCTGCTTCACGATCACCACCGTCTTCTCCCACGCACAGACGGTCGTCATCTGCCAAGGCTGCACCACGGTGCTGTGCCAACCGACCGGTGGCAAGGCGAGATTGACCGAGGGCTGCTCGTTCCGGAGAAAGTAAACGACACGTGCATGCGCGATGGGCCGTTTCCTTTCCTTGGTTTGAGGGTGTCTCTGTGTGAGGATGCGTGTGTGTAGGCTGCGGGGCTGCGGGCCCTCTGGCTGCTCTTTTTTCTTGTTCTGTTGTTTTTGCTTTTGTTCTCCGTGTTTCTCTCGTGTCCCATCACGGGAGGCGGGTTCGGCTGCTGCGTCGATGAAAAAACGTGCAGCACCAACATGCGGCGGGCGGTTCGGGCTGGAATTCGGATTCAATCAGGTGGAAATCGACGTTTTGAATTTCGTTCTCGCTCCTGGCACACTCTTCCTCTCTCCCTCTCCCTTCGGGTCCTCGACTTACACCCCGGGGACCTCATGAACCGAACCGACCGAACCGACTCTCGTCCATGGCCAGACATGAAGATTTTACGCCACCACAAGCGGATAGAAGATGGAGCCAACAATCACCTCATCAAGACAAACCAAAAGTATATAGGGGCGTTTAGGATCCGGATATCTTGCATCAACAAAAAAAATCAAAAAGAAAAGTTATGAAAGTTTAGTAAATGAGTACTGTAGAACTGTATGAATACTCTTGAGTATGGGTCTATTAGAGTACTCCGTACCCGTAGCTGGTTGGCTAGCTGCTGCCTGGAGCTCTAGCGGGTCAGCTCCAACTACAACTTTTGTATTGGGTCCACTAAAAAGGAACTTCTCTCTTTCATTCTACCATCCACGACCAACATGTCCTGGCGTGAAGCGACGTCGTTTATTGACCCGACGTACGGGCAGCGCAGCGTGTTTGGGGCAGGCGATGCGACGACAAAAGAAGATGACGACCTCGACGTGCAGGACGAGGAGGAGGCGCTGGAGTATCTGCGCCTCGTTCGGTAAGACGGGCCTTTGATCGCTCTGTCTGGAAGCCATTTTGGAAGACATTCTGACGCGCGCAGAGAGGAGGCCAGCAAGATTCCCACCGTCATGATTGCCCGGCAGCATGGTCCGCGATTGTATCCGCCCCAGATGGTGCAGGCGGCCGTGGAGGGTCTGCAGAAGCTGAAGAAGAAGCAGAAGCAGAAGGCGCAGAAGAAGCGACGCAAGCAGCGACGGCACTGGGACGACCTGGACGACGGCCCGAGCACGAAGAAGCGACGCCTGGCAGGGCAGGCGCCGGCCGAGTTGTCCTACGAGGAGCCTGAGGAGGAGGAAGAAGAAGATGGAGAGATACAAGAGGAGGAACCGGAGGAACCGGAGGAACCGGAAGAGATGGAGGAGATGGAGGACGAGGAGGAGATGGACGAGCCTGAAGACGAAGAGGCGGCCATGGCCGAGGCTGCCCAGGCCATCTACGACCGCGCGCTCTACCAGCCCGTCCGGGACGACGCCCTCGGCTTCTACGAGGACGGCGCCTACACGGCGGCCCCCGAAGCCCCCGAAGCCCCGGACAAGGCAGCCACGTCCACAACGACCCAGGCCGACGTGACGGCCCTCTTCCGCACGCACCTGCTGGCGCGCTTTGCCGCCCTGCGCGCGCAGCTGCAGCAGGACCCGCCGGCGGCGGCACGGGCGGCCAAGCTGCCGACGAGCGTGGGGTCGCTGCACAACAAGTCGGGGGCGTTTGCGCGGTGGCTGCTGCTGCTGCAGACGACGGACCCGCAGCCGGCGCAGATGGCGGCTATGGACCGCGTGAGCGCGTTCCGGCTGGTGCGGGTGCTGCTGCAGGGGCTGCAGGTGGGCGCGTCGCAGTCGTCGCGGTCGTCGCGGTCGGGCCGGTACGCGCGGTGGGTGAGCGGCGGCGGGCGGATGAGCCGCGGGCTGCAGGTGAACCGGCGGACGAGTCGGTGGCTGTGGGCGGTGCTGGCGCGGCTGCCGGCGCGGGGAGAGCTGGGGTATGCGGAGATGGGGGACATTCGGGAGCTGGCCAAGGAGGCGGTGCTGCGTCTGGCGCATCTAAGCTATGATATGGAGGGGGAGGGAGGAGAGCAAGAGGGAGAGGAGGACGTGAAAGAGGGAGAAGAGAGAGGAGAAGAGGGAGAAGAGGACGGGAAAGAGGGAGAGGGAGAAGGAGAAGACGAAGGAGGAGAAGAAGGACAGGAGAACGAAGAACAGGAGAACGAAGGAGACGAAGGACAGGAGGGCCAGAAAGGAGTGGAGGACGGCCCCCAAGATGAAGACGGGACCGGGGACTACAACCTGGATGACATGGCCATGGACGCCGCGTCAGAACCCGAAGAAACAGAAACGACGGAAACGACAGAATCGACAGAATCGACAGAATCGACAGAGGCCAAGACGGACCCCCAAGACGACAAGATGCACCAGAGAGCTACGCTGGAGATGGTGCTGGTCGTGGCCGGCGAGTTCTACGGTCAGCGCGACCTGCTGGCATTCCGCAGCCCGTGGCCCGAGGATCGTAGAGCCGAGCCCGGGGCCCAGGGTCCATAGTCGGAGTCTACTCCCTACAGAGTCCGTATTTTGATAGAAGATTATGTAATCAAGACACGAGCGCGTCACGTCGCGTCTCGTTTAATTGGCGCTAGTCCTGTTTCGGTACAGTCAGCGACGTCGAATATCCCAGCCATTGGCTTTTGTTCTTTTTCCTTCTCTTACGTCGTCCCCCGTCTGCTCTGCATCCCCCCGGCAACACCTGACCATCTCCCCTCTTTTGCTTTTTTTTTTTTCTTTTTTTCTTTTTTCTCTTTTCTTTTTGCCTTTTTCTGACTCTCCACTCCTGCACCATGACGACACCCCGCGTCAAGCGGTCCCTGGCCGGCGCCGCCAGCGATCCGGCGCAGCGACCCATTACGAGTTTCTTTGTCCGTGACTCTGGTGATGTTGGTGACCGGCCGGCCGTGTCGGCCTCCCGCGGGTCCTCGCCGCCGCTGCCGCCCGCCGTGCAGGCCAGCCTGCTGGCCGTCGGCATGCGCGTGCGCAAGTCCGTCCCGGAGGGCTACAAGACAAAGGAGGCCCAGAAGAGCCGAGGCCGCCCAGCCCCGACGGCCGTGTGCGCGGCGCACGAGCTCGTGCCCTTCTGCGGCCTCCACCGAATCGGCGGGCTGGACGGGCCGGCCTGGGACGCGGCGCCGCTGTTTGCGCCGGGCGTCTTTGCCGGGGAAGACGACGAGGACGACGACGGCCTCGCCGTGCCCAGCCTGACGAGCAGCCAGGAGACAGTGCCTGACGAGGAGCTGGTCTCGCGCAAGCGGCAGCACGCCCTGGACGAGGAGGACGAGGACGAAGACGAGGAAGAGCCTGCTGCTGCCTTGTACCCGCGGGGACGGCGCGTGTTGGCTGTTCCGCGGCGGCGGCAGAAACCTCGGCACCCGCAGCAGCAGCTCCTGCTTTTCAAGAGCGCAAAGCCGGTCGACCAGGAGAACGGAAGCCCGGCAGACGACTTTGAAGACGCGGACTTTCTCGAGGCCAGCACCTGGGCTGAGCGGGACTTTGAAATGGGGGGATGCTAGACGGGACGGAGCTGACGGAGCTGACGGAGCTGACGGAGCTGAACGGAGCTGACGGAGCTGGTCGGAGCTGGTCGGAACTGGACGGTACCGAAACGGAGGCGGAACGGAATTGGCGGATTGACGAATTGGCGGATTGGCGGATTGGCGGATTGGATGGCTGGACAGTTTTGAAACGGAGCTCCAGATAGTTGAGCTCTACAGAGTACAGCTCTACCGCATGCTGGGTTATAGCGGGCGTATGGCGTTTATATTTTACTCACAATTCATTTCTCAGTCTTGTCTGCATTCAAATGATCATTACTGGTATTACCCTACTAACAGGGGGAATAGTAGAAAAGCAACCCAATGCCTAGCACAAGACGCCCATTGTGCAATATACCTCTGCTGATGCCTCGCAATAGCGGAAACGCATGACACCAAACGCACTGAACATCCCAGACACGTGTGAACCATCCTCCTCATATTACCTGCCGTATGTCGCCGTCCAGTTGTCCTGTCTGTCTTCCGCTCTCTCCTCTCTCGCCCCTGTTGTCTCTCTCCTCTCTCTCGCCTCTCTCTCGCCTCTCTCCCCTCTCTCGTCTCTCGTCTCTCTCTCTCCTCCCCCTCCTCAGTCTACTGCCCGCTCTTGTGAACAGCTAAACAGGTTGATGTGATAGTCACCCCGAGCTGCACAGGCAAGCGTCACTTGATGTGGATGGAATGCCGTCGCCGAAATCGGTGTGCTGCGGCTCTGCAAAAACCCAGAGTAAGGCTCCAGCTGTGACAACTCACGCCCGTCAAAGTTGAACACCTTGACAACCCGTGTAGAAGTTCCCCTATACTGTTAGAAGTAATCAAAAAATCAAAACCCAGAGAGAAAACTTACACTGCAAACACCGGCAGGTGCTCGTGCGTGCTCGCCGTCCGCAGCGTCTGCGTCGTCGTCTGCATCGTCCGCAGCGGCTGCTCGCACCGGATGTCCCACAGCTTCACCTTGCCGTCTCGTGCCGCCGACAACAGCTCTCGCTGCCCTCCACGCTGCATGTGCACGCTCTTGATCCACACCCGGTCCGCGTCGTCCTTCCACTTGCGCACCATGGCCTCCTGCGGACGCGCCCGCGTGTCAAACACCCGCACCGCTCCGTCCCCAAACCCGGCCACGAAAATGTTGCCCGTCATCTGGTCGCTCGTCAACGACGTCACACACGACCCCGACCGCGCCGGAATGTCCGTCACACACGACTCGTGTCCCGCGTTCCACACCCGGATCACCCGCACGTCGCCCGCCACCAGCACATTCCCCGTCACCTGTTGCCAGTCAAACACCATCCCCGAATGCACATTGCTCGGCACCATGTCTGTCAACGCCCGCCACGCCGTCGCCAACTCCACCTGCTTCTCCTTGTCGTACTGCCGATACACCCGCAGCACGCCGTCCGACGACCCGGCCATCAAAAACGCCTGGTCGTCTTCGTTGATAAACTTCATGTCGCTGATCCGCGACCCTGCCGGGTTGCCGTTCGAGAACCGGTTCAGACGCCCTTGCCGCTTGTAGTCCCAAATCTGGATCGTGTTGCCGTCGTCCGCCACCGCCAGGTGGTCTTCGAACTGGTGGAACGTCATCCGCGAGGGCTGCGACCCGTTGTTAATGATCCCCAGCTGGTTGTTCCACTTGTGCGACCCTGCAAACGGTTTCTGTGGCTGCGTCTCTCGCATAATTCCCTCGTTACGCGACCGCCGCCATAGCCGCTCGTTGTACTCCGTGCTGCCCGGCTCCTCCGCCTCCATCGCCCGCATCTGCGGCTCCCGGAAGTACTCCGTCGACCACTCCAGGAACGTGCTCGCCAGCGGCAGACTCGGCTTGGTCTTAGCCGACAGCCGTTCAAACCCAGGCGACACCGGCTCCTTGGCCACGTTGTACGTAGACATGGGCGTCTCACGCTCGCTGTCTTCCGGCGGCGCCACCGTGCGGTCCAGCCCGATCATGCCCCGCGCACGGCCCGAGCCCCGCTGGAACGACGACGCCGACCGCAACAGTCCCGGAGACAATGGGGGGTCGCTGCCGGCCGTCCCCGGCGGCATGCCGGGCGACGCCAGCCCGGCAGCCTGGCCCTCTGTGGCCCAGAAGGGCGAGAAGAGCGTGCTGACCGTCCGGCGCAAGAGGCCGGGCGATCCCAGAGGAGACCCGGCACCAGAGGTACCATTGTGGCCAATCGACCCGGTATTCGAGGCGCCCATACCAGAACCGTTCACGCTGCCATTCGCGCTGCCGTTGCCGAGGTCGGAAGAGCCGCCCGAAAGGTTGACGCTGCTTCGCGCGCCGGCCCGCGAGAGACGGCGGTGCTTCTTCTGGATGTCTTCCATCAGACTCTGCGCCTGAGCGCCGACAGTAGAATGAAGCAGGGCCTCGTGCATGTAGTCGATAATCGTCATGGCATGGGCGTGCACCTCGGGATGCGGATCCACAGACAGGATCAGAATGTGCTTCCAGTAGGCCGCAAAAATGGTATTGTGCGAGAGGCCATGCGCGTCCTCGTTGATGGTGCCGTCGCGGTTGCGGTTCTCGGGCCGCACGTAGTGCAGGCCCATCTTGTAGCCGAGGGAGACGTCTTCCGGCGGGAAGATGAGGTACTCCTTTTCTTCCTGCATATGCTCATAGGCAGCGACAATAAACTTGTTCTCGTAGCGCAGCACAAAGTGGGACATGAAGACCAGCAGCTCCTTACGCACCAGAGGGCTGCCGTCGTTGGCCATGTCCAGCACCGTCCAGGCAATGGACTCCTCGACGCGGGCCACCTCGTCGGTCAGTTCCGGAATGCCCAGCATGGTCGTCATGGCATGCAGCATGGCCGTGCGGACCTCGCAGATGCTGTCCTTGGCCAGAAACGAGAGCTTTGCGGGCGCGTTTTCCCGGATGCCGCGCCACTTGGCCTCGGGCAGGTCCTGCCACAGCTGGCTGAGGCACAGACACGACCACTGGCGCAGAAGCGGGTTCTCGTCATTGCGCAGATGGACCAGGCAAAAGGACATAATGTCCGTCTGGTTGCAGACCGTCTGGCCCGGCCGGTAGCCTTTGCACAGCATGGCGAGGATGAAGGCGCACATGGCCTTGTGCTCGTCCGTGTTCACGACCGGCAGACCCTCAGACGGCTTCAGGATGGAGGCAAAGTAGTTGTAACCGCTATCCTTAATAAGGTCCTGTTGACAACTAATGTCGACGGCCAGCACGCGGGTCCAGATAAAGACCATGACGGGCTTCAGCTCCGAGGCAGCGGACTGGAGCAGCTTCAGCACATAGGGGAAGATGCCGATGCTAAGGGCAAGCTGCACAGCCCATGGGCCGAGATCGAGAAAGCGTCCGAGGAGGATGAGCGCGCGCACACGATGCTGCTGACTCAGCAGAACCTGGAGGACGACCGGGAGCTGGTCGGGAGGCTTCTGCAGCATGGCGTCGCCGCGTGTCAGGTAGACCTCGAAGGCGGTCAGCTGGTCTGTGAAGAAGGTGGAGTTCTGGTATTCGTATTCGATATTGTCCGTCTCGCGCTTCTCCAGCATGGGCAGCTGCCCGAGGGCCTGGTCGACGGCCAGGTCCCAGCTCGCCCACAGCGGATGCTGGCGGGTGTCGGGCAGCTCTGGATACGACTGGGGATGGCAGTTGTAGACGGACATGATGCGCTGGGCCAGCAGAAAGTTGCGGAAGAGGGCAGCCACCATGAGGTCCTGGCGGAAGAACTTGCGGAACAGGTGACGGGGCAAGGTGGTCCAGGCAATGGTGTCGGTGATGGCCGTGAAGATCCAGTTGAGCTCGCCAAGCGGCGTGCGCCTCTCCTGAAGGCGCCCGGGCAGTTTCTTGGCGCGCTCTGGGACCAGGTTTGTCTTGAGGGGGTTCTGCTGGACAAAGAACCACAGGGCCATCTCGATGGGGGTTGTGAGACACGAGCTGAAGATGTCGGCCGGGATGAGCGGGTTCGTCGGCAGGTTCTCCTTGACGGCACAGGCGGCCAGGTGAATGTAGGGCCGGTAGTTTGTCTTCTCGTATGTGGGATCAGCCTTGGCGGCATCTTGTTCTTCCTGCTCGTGTTTTTCCACGAAGCGATGGTAGTTGCTCAGGATGTTGCCGGCCTCTGAGCAGTCCCAGACGAAGATGGTGGGGGCCTGCAGCCACTGCTGCAGGTCGTAGAGAGAGACGGGGATGTACTGGGTGTAGTTCTTGTTGAAGACCCAGATCTCGCCAGAAGCCGTCGGCTTGGGGACGCCGTGGCCGTTGTAGTGCAGCAAGACGCGCTCGTCCTTGGCGCTGCGCCGCAGAGAGATGCAGAACTTCTTGGTCTCTTCCACCGAGGGGTCCAGGTACTGCTTATAGCGCGTGCGGATGGCCAGGGTTTCGTACTGGCTCTGGAGGGCCTTGCCAATATTCTCGAGCGCTTTTTGCACGGGCGGGATGGTCGGGTCCTGCCAGGCCTCGAGCTTGGCGCCCGGGCTGGTGCGCAGCTGGTCGGGGGGTTCGACGCCAATATTGAGGCAGACGGCGATGGCTGCTGACACGGTCTTGAGCCGGTCGCGCATACGCCAATCCTGCAGCTCAAAGGTTGGCTGGTGAGGTTTTCCGTTGGTTTCATGTCGTTTATCGGTAAAGTACATGTACCAGTTCTGTCGGAGTCATATGGTTAGCAAAAGTTCACAGCAGTGCAAAGCAGAACACCCCGGACGCCCTAGTCATCCTGGTCATCCTGGTCATCTCTCTAGCCAAATGACAGCTGCTCACAACTTCGGTGCCTTGAACGCTCATGGCGATGCTTGAAAGGGATGAAGAGGAGGGGATTTTCGAAGCGAAATGAGGGGCAGGAGAAGGGAAGGTGCAGCAGAGTAGGCAGTCCGTTCTAGGAAGGCGTGTCTGGGACGGCAAGTACACCCGGCAGGCACGCGGGCACCCAGAGCAGAAGGCACGACCAGGCTCACGTTGCTGACAAAGAAAAAGGAAGCAAGACAGATGGAAACAGAAGCACTCACGCTGGCGAGATGGGAGATGATGTCTTCGGACTGGTAGTGGTCCTCGAAGCCGTGGCGAGCGCCCCAGCGGCTGACCTCGCTGTCGCCGAGATCGGGCAGTTCGGCGCTGTTCTCGACGGGGCGGGCAATATCGCTCTTGGACCGGAGGAGGGGAGGGCGGGCGAGGGTCGTGGTGCGGACGTCGCTGGTGCGGCTGTTGACGCGACGATGGACGCGGTCGCGGTCGCGGTCACGCTGCTGTTGTTGGCGCGGATCGAGAGTGTCGCCGTTGGCGTCGGTGTCGGGGGCCAGCAGGCCGCGGTTGGCGGGGGCCGGGCGCATGGTGAGGCCGGGCTCGCTGCCGGGGGCCAGCGTGGCCGTGGTGGTGTGGGCCGTCTCGATTCTGGACGGCATGGCAGGACGGGTGTTGTGGGAGGCAGCCTTGGAGGGGGGGGAAGACGGCAAACGGTGGGCAGCAGAGGCAGAAGCAGAAGCAGAAGCAGAAACAGAAGCAGAAACAGAAATCGAGTGTGCCGTCTGGGCGGTCATCGTCTGGCGGGGCATGCGCGGACGAGTCGCCAACGAGGGGAAGGGGGAGAGCGCCTCGCTAGATGGACAGCATCTAGGTCTAGTGCCAGTCCCGCGTCGGTCGTCTGCCTCGTTGGGGGATGCCCGTGACGTTTCGGACGTGTCGACGTTTCGTGGCCAAGGGCAGCTGCCAGGACAGCGAATCTGCGAGAGGCCAACGCGTCAGCGGGACGAGGGAAAGAGGCTCGCGGCAGGCAGGACGGCAAGCGAGGATGGCGTTTTGCGGCTCGGGCGGCGACCAGGGGACCAGAGGCCGAAAACCCGCCACTCGTGATATTTCGAGGGAGCCCAGCGGACGAGCAGCGATCGGGCAGGGCGGGCGCGACGGAGAAGCGAAGAGGAAAAGAAAAAACGAAGAAGAAGGAGAAAAAAGAACGCGGGGATGACGAGATGACCTCACCTCGACAGGAGCAAGTGCAGTGCCGCCGCCCTTGCATGGGACGTCGTTGCAGCGGTTGGCAGTGGATGTGCAAAAAGGCAAAAAGGCAAAGCCGATTTCTCTGCCTCCGATCTCTAATGGGGCAAAGACGGGGCTGCTGGGCAAGCTTGCTCCTTGCTCCTAGTGGTGCAGCTAACCCGGTACATGCGATCGGAGGTGCTGCCAGCGACAGTCCAGGTAGCGTGCTAACACAGGCACGGAAGGCCGGTCCACTGGGTCCGCTAAACCTGTCGCCTGACCTGCCTGTGCCTTTGTCCCTGGCCCCCGAGCTTCGTGCTGACTAATGCAATACACCCTGCAGGCCCGTTCCGCGCTGCCGCCGTGAAAAGGTTCGTGTATAACCGTATATAACCGTATCAAGAAAACCCAGCCCGTGCCCAACGCCGTGTATGCATCCCTGTCCAAGTCCTGTGGTCCTATCGTCCTATTTGTCCGGCACAAAACACAACGTCTGCCCCGATGCCATGCTCACCGGCGGTGCTACATTGCAGTGCACCACCGTCTTGCAGCCGCCCACCGGCTCGACCACCGGGATGTTGCCCAGCGCGTCCGAGATGGGCACGTGGACCGAGTTCACGCACCACTTGCCGGCCTCGCCCACATAGTAGCCGTCGGCCGCGTCAAAGTAGTTTGCCGGCGCCGCTATATACAGATAGCCGGGAACCCGTCGGAGCGGTTCATCCTTGATCGTCTGGACGGTGAGAAACGTGAGGGCTCAAGTGTGCGGGGACGTCGTACGTACCTTGGTCTGCATCCGGTCCTTGGCCAGAGCCAGGGCCTGGGCCTGTGCCTGGGCCTCCGCCTCTTGGACCCTCTCCATCTCGGCGTGCAGCCGCCGGAAGGCCTCTTCCTCGCCCTCGCCGTACCGCAGCGGGATCACGACCCCGAGGAGTCCCTGCAGCGCATACGCCCTGTCCTCCGCGCGGGCCGTCTGGCGGTGGCGGGCCCAGGCCAGACGCTCGGCGACGCTGTAGGCCGACAGGGGCCCGTTGGCCAAGGCGGCGAGCGGGATGCCGGTGATGTCGTGGATCTTGTACTGGAGGGCCTCGCGGTTGCCCAGGTAGGCGGCCTCCTTGGAGAAGAACTTGACGCAGGGCGGGGCGATGAGTTCCTGGAGGGTCCAGCCGCGGGTGAACCAGCGGCTGCGGCGCAGGGCGTCGTCGCGCTTGGCGTAAAAGTCGTTGGGGCGGGCGCCGGCCGAGACGTCGGAGAGGTAGACGTAGCAGCGGGCGGCGTCGTGGTACCAGCGGAACATGGACTGGACGGCGTCCTGGAGCTCGGCGGCGTTGGACTTGTCGATGCAGCAGGTGTCGATCCAGAAGAAGCGCAGGCCGTCGTACCAGGCCTGGTTGGCGCAGAACTCGAGCTTGTCGTAGCCGGGCTTGGTCTTGGCGGTGCCGTCGAGCAGGTCGTCGAAGCTGACCTCGTCCTCCTCGGCGCCCCAGGTGTGGGAGAGGACGGCGTAGCAGGGGACGTCGAGGGAGAAGGTGACGAGTTGGAACTCGCCGGCGTCGACGCGTTCGAGGAGGCGCATCATGTCGGTTGGATGTTGTTGTTGTTGTTGTTGTTGTTGTTTTCTTTTGTTCTCTTTCTCTTTCTTTTCTTTTGTTTCTCGTTTTGTATTAGATCTCCTTTGTATTGAGTCTTGTTATTGAGTTTCGTCTTTATTTGACTTTTTATTTTCTCACGTCTTTTTTCTTTTTCTTCGTTGTCTGTTCTTTGTTTTTGAGCTCTTGTTTTTATTAAGAGAATTAACTTCCCTTTCGTCTCTCTCCTCTCTCACACCTTTAAACTCCAGCATCATGACCGCTGCCTGTTGGACTGCATATTGGGTTTCGTGGGTCCGATGCCTGACACTGTTGGCATTCGGATCATTCGCTGGACAACGCATCCAGACAACCAATACGGAGACCAAAGCCCAGGTCAGCAGGAATACACGTGTCCCCGTTGTGACGGTGAACAGCCTGTTATTTCCAGTGTCCCGCCAGGCATCTACGATGGCTGAGCACGGCGTTCCGGGTCAACCGGCCAACGGGTCAACCGGGCACCGGGCAGCCGGCCAGTTGTATCTTACAAGCACCCCGAGGCACCCCGAGGCGTTCTTCGATCGGCACGGCGTACGGAAGCGTTCAAGCGTGTGACGTGCAGTGGCGTTGGCAGACAATGCAACCTGGCCGTACATTGTCGAGCAGTGCCTCACCAGAGCCCCACCGAATCGGGAGAATACGAAGACGATCGGTTCCTGGCGATGACGGAGGCTCCGTCTACGAGTCGTAGACGGCCTAGACAGATCGCCGTAGCGTCTCACGATAATGGTGCAATGGTGTTTCACGATCTGTGGCTACTGCAGGCAGATACGACGGAGCGACAGCTGACCGACGGACAGATGGACAGGCTGGACAGGCTGGACAGGCAGATGGACAACGGACAACTGGCGGATAACGGACAGACACAAACTGACACTGACACTGGCAGACTGGCAGACAAACTGACACATCGGAGGCCATGCTTCTAGAACGTGCCGGTTTCAAGTGCCTCGTGATTGTCTTTTTTTAGCCAACTCTATCGCGCACCAGAGATGTAACCTCTCCCCACCGGACCCCCGCAAAGCCGAGTTGTTTCACGGAGGCTACCGACGAGAACGGCTCGTGAGGCAGAGATGAATATGGAATATTGAGTACGGAGTACTCCGTACTGAGAACAGTATTCCGTAAAGGTATTCTGTAGTACTCGTACTTGGACTCGTACTTGGACTCGTAGTTCATCGTCCCACGACAGTGCGTAATACCCGACAGTGCATTGTTAGTATTGCGATGCGTCCTGATACAATCGATGCGGCATGGGATTGCGTCCTTTCATCTCTGGCGGCGGAAATGACCCAAACAATGGCAATTTTAATGAAAACGGGTTTGGCGGATGGAGCCGCCAATGTGATCAGTAAGCTCAGCGGGAAGGCCTATTATACCCGTGCAGTGGGGTCGGCGACAGTGGTATGCAATTACCTGGCAGGTGGTGGGCTAGGCTGGTGGCATTCATCAGCGGGTCTACGCGTCTTACGAGAAGCCTACAGGGGACCTTTGGGCCTACAAAAGGACCAACGACCAGGTCTACAGGGGACAATCTGCTATATACAGGGACCAAAATACTCCGTAATCCTCCGTACTCCTCTACTCCTATTCCGTAATACGCCTACACTCCATCCAAATAAAAATAGCGACATGCTGCCGGCGCGTGGCAGCCGTGGCCCACAGCGGCAGCGTGACGGGAGTAATGCCACGCTGTGCGGCATGGATCTGTGAGATGTAGTTTGGTCGAGTCTGCACTCGTTTGTAGCGTGGAGCAGTGTAGAGAGACTGTTTACTTGTTTACGTGACGACAGCAACAAGACCTCTACCAACTCTACGGAGTACTCTCTCCTCCTCTCCTCTCCTACCTACTCCTACTCCTACTCCTACTCTTCCAACCTCCTCCTCCTCCTCCTCCTCCTCCTCGCCATAGTCGATGCCCTAAGGGCCTTAACCCTCACCAACGGGCCCGTTGAACCCCACAGGCGGCCACTAACCAGCCCCTTTTACGGAGGTGCTGCCGGCAGCTCGCCACTAGAAAAAAGAAAGGCGGGGCCCTGCAGCTGCAGGGAAAGGGGGCCATCGTTCCCCTGAGTTGATGAGATGCATGGAGAACGGAGGTACGAACGGAGGTATCGTACGGAGACAGACGTCAACACCGTGCGAGTAGTACTGTGCAGGAAGTGCGAAAGTACGAGAACCCTCCCACGACGTAGGCTATACGAGCGCGGCATACAGGTACCCTCTGTTCTGGTCTGCTCCTTCCGCACAGTGCAAACTGCCGATCGCATGCCCCTTTTCCGTTTTCCTGCAGTGCTGAAGCCGCTGGCTGCGGCACCTACGGAGTACTGCGAACTCGTATCTTACAGGCTACAGCACCCGTAGTACGCACTACTCCGTACTCCGTACAGCAAGGTACATGCCCTTAGCACAGGCACCCTCCAGCCTCCTCGCACTAGTCTCCAACGGGCTGCACTGGCTTCAGGGGTTCCACCCCAACCCGAAAAAGTATCTTACCCTCTTTTTGCGCTGACAGGCCCCAAAGGCCCCAAAGACCCAAAGCCCCAAAGCCAAAGGCCAACCGACGAGAATCATTCCAACTATTTTCAACTGCCCCTTTTTCCTCTTTTCCGTCCTCTGCGCTGCCTCACGTCTCTCACGCACTCTTCGCCCGTCGAGCACGACCTCTTGCGCGCCCATCACCACCGGCCATCGCGTCCTCGTCCTCGTCCTCGTCTTCCCACGCGCGCCATCTCGATCGCCGGCATCCAATCCTCCTTGCCTCCTATTTAGTCCCATTCCTCGTCTCCCTTTTGTGAGTACGAGCGTACTCCGTCTTCCTCCCAGCCATTTCTTTTTGACAGGGACGCCCTGTCTGCCCCTGTCGCGCATCCATCTTGTGCCAAGACCCTTTTCTGGCCATTGTTTTTGCTTTCCGTCGTCTTCTCGACCTGATTCACTCGTCTTCGTTTTCGACTCTTCTTCGATCTTCTTCGACTCTTGGACCTTTGGACTCTTTTCGTCTCTCGTCTCTCGTCTCTCGCTTCGTCTCTCCTCTCTCCCCTCGCCACGCGCTCCATGCTTCCCATCTGAGCTGCGGCTCGACGATCCTACCGCTGCCGTCGTCACTGCCGCACGCCTCGGCGCGATGGCCTTCCTCTTCAAAAAGAAGAACCAGGACCGCGAAAAGGACCGCGTCCTGACCAGCCGCGAAGGCCCCCCCGGCTCTCAGCAGTCTTCCATTGGCAGCATCGGCGCGCGCATAGCCAAGGACGAGAAGAACTCGCTGCAGCGCTCAACCCCCACCGGCAGCCTCAACTCTCTCACCAATGACGGTTCCACCGACAGTCCCGACCACCATGGCCGCCGTCCTCAGCACTCCAGCCAAGGCCAGAACCAGAGCCAAGGCCAGTCTCCCAGCCAGAGTCAACAGAATCAGACCCAGAGTCAACCGCAAAATCAGCAAAATCAGCCCTCGCAGACGGCCAACCATGAGCCAAATTCGCAGTCTTCGGATCTCCAGGTACATCTCCCAGCCCTCCCAACATCCACCATCCACCCCTTCTAACCACACAGTTCCGCAATGGCCCGGGCCCGGCCCTCGGAAACACAAACATGTCTCTGTATCCGTGGTCCCAGCGACGCCTCACCTACACCTCGTCCACATTGAGCCCGTTTCCTCGCTATGGCGCCTCTGTCAACGCTACGGCCTCCAAGGAGGGCGATATATACGTCATGGGCGGTCTTATCAACAGCCAGACCGTCAAGGGCGACCTGTGGCTCATTGAGGCCGGCGGCAACATGTCCTGCTACCAGCTGGCCACCACTGCCGAAGGCCCCAGTCCCCGTGTCGGCCATGCCAGTCTACTCGTCGGCAACGCTTTTATTGTTTACGGTGGTGACACCAAGATCGAAGAGTCTGACGTCCTCGACGAAACCCTCTACCTTCTTAATACCTGTACGTTCTCTCCTCCTCCTTTTTTCTTCTCTCCTCCCCTCTCTCCTCCCCTCTCTACTCTCTCTCTCCTCTCTCTCCTCCCGCTGACCAATAGCCACGAGACAATGGTCAAGAGCTCTTCCGGCCGGTCCGCGGCCGTCTGGACGGTACGGCCACTCCCTGAACATCCTCGGATCCAAGATCTACATTTTCGGTGGTCAGGTCGAGGGATACTTTATGAACGATCTTGCCGCCTTTGACCTCAACCAGCTGCAGATGTCCAACAACCGCTGGGAGATCCTCATTCCCAACGAGGGCGGCCCTGCTCAGGGCAACGTCCCCCCGGCTCGAACCAACCACTCGATGGTGTCGTACAACGACAAGATGTACCTGTATGTTTGTTTACCTGCTTGCCTGTTTTCCTCCACCTAGACTCACCCGTTTCAGCTTTGGCGGTACCAATGGCTTCAAGTGGTTCAACGATGTTTGGTGCTACGACCCCATCACCAACGCCTGGTCCCAGCTCGACTGCATCGGCTACATCCCCGTCGAACGCGAAGGCCACGCCGCCGCCCTGGTCGACGATGTCATGTATGTCTTTGGTGGCCGCACAGAAGAAGGCGTCGATCTCGGCGACCTGGCCGCCTTCCGGATCAGCTCTCGACGATGGTATACCTTCCAGAACATGGGCCCCTCGCCGTCGCCGCGCTCCGGCCACAGCATGACCACCGTCGGCAAGACCATTGCCGTCCTCGGCGGCGAACCCAGCTCCGCCACGGCGGCCGTCAACGACCTCGCCCTCGTCTACATGCTGGACACGGTCAAGATTCGCTACCCCAACGACTCCCAGGCGTCCAAGCAGCAAAACGGCCCCCGTCGCCCCAGCGATGCTTCCCGCACACAGTCCCGTGAAGGCTCCCAGGGCTCTCGACAGGGCGACCGAGACCACAAGCGTATCATGGGCCCTGGCGGCGTGGTAAGCCCCCCCAACGGTGTCCGGTCACCCCCCAACGGCAGTGATTTCAGCAACGACGGCACGTCTTCTCCCGTGAACGGCAGCTTCAGCGGCAACTCCAAGCTGCCCAGGGCCGCCGGGCCCTCGCCACCGGCCACCTCCCCTCCGCAAGGCCCGGCGCCTCGGCCGTCGCAAGGTGGCCCGATGAACGCCGTGCGGTCCCGGAACGCGTCCACGGAGCGCGGCGGCTACAGCGCCTCGCCCGTCCGGGGCAACTCTGGCCCGGGCCAGTCTCCCTCCATGCGTGACGACGCCAAGGGCCCCAATGGCCCGAATGGACCCAATGGACCCAATGGACCCAATGGCATGGGGAACCGACCACCACAAGGACAACAAGGACCGCGATCAGGTCCCAAGGGGCTCGGCCCCGATGGCAATGTACCACTCTCCATGATGGCCGGACCTCCGCCATCCGGAGCGCCGCCAGGAAACCCGAAAGCAAAGCGGCAACCCGGGTCCATGGACAGCACGTCGGACCACGCAAACAAGATTATGGCGAACAACCGTCCGGCCTCTCCGCCGCCGCCGACGCGCCAGGGCAGCGGCTACCCGATGGCGCGCCGGTTGTCTGGGCGCAACTCACAGACGGTGGCTGTTCTGAAGGAACTGGATGCCGCCAGGAACCGGAATGCGTGGTATGCCTCGGAGCTGGAGCTGGCGCGCAAGTCGGGCTACGTGCCGAACACCAGCATGAGCCCGATTCTGGACGGGCGGCCGGCAGAGACGTTCAACGACGACGACAAGCCCTTGATCGAGGCGCTGCTGGCGATGCGCACGGAGCTGGCCAACGTGCAGGCGTCGGTGGACAAGCAAGCGGTGTTGGCGGCGAAGCAGATATCGGAGGCCGAGGCCCAGCGCGACGCGGCGATCCAGGAGGCGTTGTATGCGAAGGCGAGGCTGGCGGCGCACGGCGGTGCGACGGGCAGCGCGGCCAGCACGCCGCAGATGGACGGGGAGCGCGAGGCGATGGGCCGGGCGGAGATGAGCCACAAGCTGGCGAACGCGCTGGCGACGCAGCGGGAGCTGCAGGCGCAGCTGGACCGGATATCGCTGGAGATCGAGGCGGAGAAGCGGGCGCGGAAGCTGTCGGACGACACGCTGACGGCGTCGGAGCGGCGGATGACGGAGCTGGAGGCGTACAAGCAGCAGACGTCGTATGAGATGGAGCGGCTGCGGGCGGAGCTGCACGAGGCGCAGCACGAGGCGCGTGAGCAGTCGAGCGTGGCGGCGGATGCGGCGGCGGCGATTCAGCTGCTGCGGATTGAGAAGGAGGACTTTGAGCGGCAGTACAAGGACGCCGTGGGGAGTGCCAAGGACAAGGGTGACTCGTTTGACACGCTGCGCGAGGCGATGATGGCGTCGGCGGACATGAAGAACCTCCTGGAGCAGAAGCTGGAGCACGAGCGGGCGCAGCGGGAGGCGGCGGAGGCGAAGCTGGTGCAGATCAAGGTGGAGCTGGAGGCGCGGACGGTGGAGGTGGTGACGCTGACGCAGCGGCTGCACGACGCGGAGGAGCTGGGCGAGAAGCACGCGGAGGAGGCGCGGGCGCACCAGCAGGCGATCCTGAGCGGTCTGGACAAGATGCAGACGCGGGATGTGGGCAGCGGGCCGGCGGGGACGGCGGACGCGGAGCGTCTGGCGGCGTTGCAGACGCAGCTGGACGCGGCGCGGGCGCTGGTGAAGCGGCACCAGGAGGATGCGGACGCGGCGTCGGACCGGCTGCGGTCGGCGGAGGAGCGGATTGCCGGGCTGGAGGCGTACCAGGAGCAGGCGAGCCGGGAGGGTGTGACGATCCGGCGGCAGCTGCAGGGGGCGCTGCGGGAGACGCAGACGCTGCAGGCGCTGAACGGGGATCTGAAGCACCAGCTGGCGAACCAGCAGCTGGAGACGAACGCGGTGACGGTGCAGCACAACACGCTCAAGGACATTCTGAGCGAGCGGGGCATCAGCCCGACGACGTCTGGGCGGATGCGCGGCAGTCCGCGGGAAGGGTCGCCGGAGCAGGGGATCCGGATCCGGGGGCTGGAGCAGCAGCTGGCGCAGTCGATGGCGGCGCACGAGGAGACGAAGCAGACGCTGGCGACGCAGGTGGGCGAGTCGGAGATGGCGTACCGGGACAAGCTGGCGCAGCTGGAGAACGACTATCAGTCGGCGGTGCACTACGTCAAGGGCACGGAGAAGATGCTGAAGCAGCTGCAGGAGCAGCTGACGCGGTACAAGACGGAGAACGGGCGGCTCAAGGCGGAGCTGGAGGAGCTGGAGGGCCGCGTGGGGGGTGCTGCCAGCAAGAGTGTGGCGGGCGAGTGGGAGAAGGAGCGGCACGTGCTGGCCGACAAGATTGAGGCGCTGCAGGCGGACCTGGAGGCGTCCAAGGTGCAGCTGAGCAAGCAGCTGCAGGTGGTGCGGCAAGAGCTGGAGGAGACGAAGCGGGAGCGGGACACGGCGGTGCGGTCGGGCGAGGAGACGTCGACGCGGCTGGCGGCGGTGCGGCGGGACTACGACAAGCTGCAGCAGGAGAGCGTGCAGCTGGAGCGGCGGGCCGAGGATGCCGAGAAGCGCGTGGGCCTGCTGCTGGACCAGGTGGAGTCGTCGGTGGGCAACTACCGGCGCCGCAGTCGACAGGTGGGCCTGACGCCGGAGGTGGCCAGCCTGGCGAATATCGGGTCGACGGGTTCGGGGATGTCGGGCCCGGGGATGTCCGGTCCGGGGATGTCGGGTCCGAGCATTTCGATCTCCGGGCACGTCCGGCAGGACAGCTCCGAGGCCGGCAGCACCTACGGCGATGCGCGGAACAGTGCGGCGCTGGACAACCTGGCCAACGAGCTGGAGACGCTGCGGAGTCACTGGGAGGCGACAAACAAGAACTACCGGCTGAGCAACGCGTTTGACTTTGAGACGAGCAGCATCCACGGCGGGGGCAACGGCAACAACGGCACGGCAGGCAACACGAACGGGACGTCGTCGTCGCCGCACAAGGACGGCAAAGACGACGGAGGCGTGGGACTGAGCGAGAGTCTGGCGGACTGGCGGAAGCGGCTGGACAGTTGAGAGAGCGGCAGACAGTCTGTGGCTGCTCTGGTAATGGTTGGGTTCGCTTCATCCGCTGGCTGAGGACGCCGGGCGTTTCTTGGATGTTTTATTGGTTTTCTTTTCTTTTTATTTCCTCCTTTTCTTCTTTTCTTTCTCTTCCTCATTTTCTTCTTTCCATTTCCTCCTCTTCCCTTTCTTCCCTTCTTCTCTTCTCTCTACATCTTGGTTGAATGGTTGGATGGCATTGCTTGATGGGGGCTGTAATTCATGTCCAAACAGACGTACATGATGACCTGAAAAGGGGGATGTAAACATTCCTCCGTCTGCGTTTGATTTCTGTTGTTTCTATAGTGTATTTTATGTTTGGTACGATAGGCCTTGCTGAAAAGAGTGTCTAAAGCGTTTGATATCTGACGGGAGAGCTACTCGTTACTCGTACTCGTATTGTCTTCACAAGTAAAATTAAATATGCACAGACGGGGGGCCGGCAGGGGCAGACCCGTCGGGAGGGTCTGACAGTGGTTGGGTGGTATTGGGCGGCGGCGTGGAATGCGAGGATGCTGGAATTAGCAGCAGGCAGAGGGTCCATCGCAATAGAGAGGAGAGTAGGGAGTAGAGTAGGGAGGAGTAGGGAGTCAGGAGTAGTCAGCAGATGGGAAAGGGAACTAGTGAGATACTCAGTGAGTACTCCGTAGTTAGTACAGAATAGTACTGTCAGTAGTCGGCGTAGTCAGCACCAACTGCTCACTCGCTGACAGCTCCAGCTGAGCTGTAATTAGCTACGCACTTAGCACGATTAGCACTATTCGCATTAGCACTATTAGCGCTGGTCCCCAGGCCTCCAGGCCCTTGTCTGCCCGGCCTTGTCTTTTCGCCTCCTGGTCCCCCCATATTTCGGGGCTTCTTCGACTTTTTCTCCTCGTCCCTTTTCTCGCGCGCGCCCTTCTCTTCTCTCCTCAGCCACAACGGGATCCTGCTCCGACGCACATCAGCAACTTTCTTTTTCTGCCTTGCTCTTCTTACGCTCCCTTGCTATCGTCACCGGTGTCGACTTGATTGTTCCTTTCTTCTCTCCTTGATTTTTGTCATTTCCTTCGCCTCTTCTCTTTTTCTCTCTTCTTCTTGTCCTCTCTTTTCTTTCTCTCTTCTTCTCTTCCTCTCCTCCTCTTCTCCTCTCCTCCTCTCTCCTCTCTTCTCTCTCCTCCTCTCTCCTCCTCTCTCCTCTTCTCTCTCCTCTCCTCTCTCTCCTCTCCTCTCCTCTTCTCTCTCTCTCCTCTTCTCTCTCCTCTCCCCCTCCGCTTTACGGCGCATTTCCAACGACCAAGAGCTCCTCTAGCTCTCCGATTTCTCCAACTCCAGCGCGTCGCGTCTGCACAACCACCCCTCCTCTGCAGCGCTGCCCGACCGATCGACAGCCGCAATTCTCCTCGTGCTTACACCTCCCTCCTCCGACGATCCGTCCATTCACATCCACGATGCCGCTCCTCTGTGGTGGGTCCCAGACGGTTCAGCGCAAGCTGGTGCTGCTGTAAGGATCCATGCGCCGGTGACGAATGAGAAGAGAAAAGAGAAATACTGACCGTGCTGACAGAGGCGACGGTGCTTCCGGAAAGACCTCATTATTGAACGTCTTTACAAGAGGGTGGGACATTTTTTTTTTCTTCTTGTCCTTTTGTCTTTCTGCCTTTCTTTTGTCTTCTTTTTGTCTTTTCGTATTGCTGACAGAACAGTTACTTTCCTACGGTTTACGAGCCGACAGTATTTGAAAACTACGTCCATGGTACGTCCTTTCGACATGAGCAGCGACAGGAACTAACAGACAGACATCTTTGTCGACAATGTACACATTGAACTGTCCTTGTGGGACACGGCCGGACAGGAAGAGTTTGACCGCTTACGCAGTCTTTCCTATGGTACGTGACGACTGACAAGGCAAAGAAGACACGACTGACAAACAGACGACACCGATTTGATTATGCTCTGCTACAGCGTCGACAGCAAGGACAGCCTCGAGAACGTCGAGTCGAAGTGGGTGGGCGAGATTGCCGACAACTGCCCCGGCGTGAAGCTCGTGCTGGTCGCGCTCAAGTGCGATCTGCGCGAGGCCAGCGAAGAAGACGGCGAGGACGGCGCGGCCAACGGCGGTGCGGCCGGCGCCAACGGCACCGCGGCCGACGGCGAGACCGCAGGCGAGGGCGGCGAGACGGCAGCGGCCCGCGAGAAGAAGCCCATGATCAACTACGACCAGGGCCTGGAAGTGGCACGGCGCATCAACGCCATGCGGTATCTCGAGTGCTCGGCCATGCGCAACCGGGGCGTCAACGAGGCCTTTACCGAAGCAGCACGCGTCGCCCTGAGTGTGCGGAAGGAACGTGAAGGCGGCAAGTGCACGATTATGTGAGGTGTTTTGTTCTTTGTATCCATATTGTCTGGTTTGTGGTTGGTTTTTTGGTCTGCTTTTGCCCTTGCCCTTTGCCCTTTTTCTCTTTTTTTTGCCCTTTTCTTTTCTTCCTTCCTCCTGTCTCTTGCTTTCGCTTGCATTCCCTCGCTTTCCTGGACTGTGCCCTGCACATAACGACCGTCCTGGGATCATGGTTGCCTACATTTTTATTGTTCGACAGCGTCCCTTTTGAAGGGCTTCTTTCTCTTGTCTCTTCCCTTTCTGTCTCACCAACTCGTTTTCTTCCTATACCATTTCTGTAATGCATTCCAGACGTCCCAAAAGAACAAAAGAACAAAAGAACAAAACAATTTGCTACGGGTGGTGTGTTGCATTCCGTGACGACGCTGCCATGTCCCGACTCTCGTCACGTGACCCATATGACATAATAGGAAATTTTCACTACGCCTTTGACTAAGGACTGTAAGATCTGTACGGTCTGTACGGTCTGTAAGATCTGTAACTACAACGACACACCATGGCATCGATGCTTGCGCAGGTGGCCGCGAGCCGGTCGGTGCAGCTGGCAGCAACGGCCGTGGTGTCGGGGGCGATTGTAGCGGCCTGGATGCGTTCGAAAGACGGGGAGGAAGAACAGTTGACAGAGTCTGTCACTCTGACCGACCCCGAAGAGATCCGGGCGCTCGCGCTGGCCCGCCGCGCGCAGGCGGGCGACTTTGCCGAGGAGGTGATCCTCGAGCAGCTGACGCGCAACCAGGCCTTTCTGACGGCGGCCGGGCTGGCGCGGGTGCGTGGCGCCTTTGTGATTGTGGTGGGCTGTGGCGGCGTGGGATCGCACTGCGCGGCGGCGCTGGCGCGGTCGGGCGTGGCGCGGCTGCGGCTCGTCGACTTTGACCAGGTGTCGCTGAGCTCGCTGAACCGGCACGCCGTGGCCACGCTGGCGGATGTGGGACGGCCCAAGGTGGAGGTGCTGGCCCGGCGGCTGCAGGCGGTGGCGCCGTGGGTGGCGTTTGATCTGCGGCGGGAGAAGTTTGACGGGGAGGCAGCGGAGAGGCTGCTGGGGCCGTGGACAGGGAGGGAGGGGGCCGGAGACAAGTCCGGGGCGGTCGGGGCGGCCGGGACGGCCGGCTCCGGGTCCGGCTCCGGGGCCGACATCGGCTCCGAGACGACCCCCTCCTCCTCCTCCTCCCCCGTCTTCATCGTCGACGCCATCGACAACATCGACTCCAAGGTGGAGCTCCTCCGCTACTGCCACACGCACCAGCTCCCCATCATCGCCTCCATGGGCGCCGGCACCAAATCCGACCCCACCAAGGTCGTCGTCGGCGACCTCGCCCACAGCGCCGAAGACCGCCTCTCCCGGGCCACCCGCCGCCGCCTCAAGCTGCTCGGCATCACCACCGGCATCCCCGCCGTCTACTCCACCGAGCCCGTCGGCGGCGACGGCAAGGCCGCCCTGCTGCCCCTGCCCGAAGACCAGTACGCCCGCCTGGGAAAAGACGCCGTCCGCGAACTCGGCGCCCTGCCCGACTTCCGCGTCCGCATCCTGCCCGTTCTCGGCACCATGCCGGCCGTCTTTGGCTACACGCTGGCCAACCACATTCTGCTGACGATATCGGGTATGCCTGCCTGCCTGACTGCCTGCCTGCCTGGCTACCTGTCCTTGACTGACGTTGCAGGCTACCCCTATGAATATTCCGCCGTCAAAGGCCGCGACAAACTCTACGACCAGATTCTCGGCGCCCTCCACGGCTTCGAGGAACGCCTCATCCGCCACCGCGAAAAGACCCAGGCCGCGTCGGGCCCGTCGCTCGCCGTCGGCCTCCGCGTCCCTCTCTCGCCCGGCGACGTCGCCTTCCTCCTCGAAGACGTCTACCACGGCCGCAGCGCCGTCTCCGGCCTGCCGACGCGCACGACGCTCGTCCGCTGGCAGCTCGACGCGGCCGTCGACGACGACGGCACCGCCCCGCCCGACCGCCTCGTCCTGCGCGTCCCGGCCGCCGACCCCCGCGACCCCGAACAGCGCTCTACGCGTCTGCCGCTCGCCAACCTCGTCTGCATGACCCGCGACGAGGCCGCCCGCCACCAGGACCGCATCCTCTTGGGCGGCCAGCCGCTGTCGGACCTCTACGACGAAGCCACGCTGGCCCGCATCGACGCCCGCCGCCGCGATGCCGCCGCCTATGAGAAATATAGAATGCAATAGGAATATAAAAGGTTCTATTTCACTCTCCCAAATCCTGTAAACCCTGCCGTCCTCGGCCCAGCCGCTCCGCCAGTCCCATGGCGCCCACCTGCTGCCGCAGACCCGTCGCAAACGACGTCTGTCCCCCGCCCAGCCGCTCGTCACGTGCTCGCGCCCGGTCGTCGGCTGCCCGCAAGGCTGCCTCCTTGGCCTCGAGCTCCTTCAG
This sequence comes from Dryadomyces quercivorus, assembly GCA_002778125.1. Taxonomy (NCBI): domain Eukaryota; kingdom Fungi; phylum Ascomycota; class Sordariomycetes; order Ophiostomatales; family Ophiostomataceae; genus Dryadomyces; species Dryadomyces quercivorus. The sequence continues at coordinate 2,253,990 of PCDE01000014.1, forward strand.
CCGCTGCTCGCGCTGCTGGTCCAGATCCGTCGCTGCTGTCTGCATCGCGGCCAGCTTGCGTGCGCGCTCCTCATCATTCTTGCTCGTAGTTCTGTCGTCCCTATTCCTGTCCTTGTAGCTTCTGTCGCCTCTGTCATTCCTTTCCCTGTCGCCTCTGTCTCTGTCGTCTCTGCTCTTTTCACTCCTGTCCCTGCCCCTGTCACCTCCGTCCCTCTCACTCCTCTCTCTCTCCCTGTCCCTCTCACTCTCTCTCCCCCTGTCCCTCTCACTCCTCTCTCGCGGTCTGTCACGTGACACACGCTCTGGACTTGCGGACCGGTCACGTGAATCAATTCGCCGCTTCGAACGCCGCTCGTCGTCCCGGTCTCGATCCCGGCCACGGTCCCGACCACGGTCCCGGTCGCGTGTGCTGTCGCGGTCCTCGTCGCGGTGACGATGACGATGGCGATGACGGTGTTCTCGGTCTCGATCGCGATCCCGGTCACGGTCGTCTTCCCGTCGCCTCTTCCGCTCCTTGTGCTTGTCCTCGTCTCCGCCCAGCCCCATCGACGCCAGCAGCTGCCGCCGCCGGATCGGGTCGTTGGCCATGGCCTCATAGGCCTCCTGCTGCTGGCGCTTGATGGCGAGCAGCGGGTCCTGGCGGATCTTGGCGGCGGTGTCGCGGACAGCGCTGGCGGCGGACAGCGCGGTGTTGGCGGCGCCGACGGCGGGCGCGGCGGCTGTGAAGCGGTCGTCGGCCGCGTTCTTTTCGAGTTTCTTGTGGTCTTCGCCCTTGATGAGCGCGTCGATGCGTCGCTTGCCGAGCAGAAACGCCTCGGCCTCCTCGGTGACCATGCCGCCGTTCTCGGCCGACGGGCCCTGGTACATCCAGTCGACGCGGTCGACGCGCTTGTGTCCGCCGGCCTCTTCGAGCTGGCGCGCAATTTCTTCTTCTTGCCGCTCCTTGCGCAGCTCCTCGAGCCGCTCGGCGACTTTCTTGCGCTCCGCGAGCGCCGCGCGTTCACTCTCCCATACTTTCTGCTGATTCTTGAGCGAGACGACGTGCCAGCTCTTCTTGGCGTTGAGGTCCCCGGAACCCATGATGGAGGTGTGTCGAGGTGTCGCGGGTGTTGCGTCGATGCGAGGTGGCGATGAAATGAAAGAAATAGGAATCTCAATAAGAAATCAAGAAATACGGAGAAGTAGAATAAAATAAAATCAAAATTAAAATCCAAAATGGGAGGCTGAAATGTGGCCCGTGCACAAAGCGGGGCGTACAGTGGAGCCAAGCACCGTCAGCTCTTTGCCCGCATTCCATCGACCGCTGCTCTCAACCGATGTCTCTGTCGAGATATACCCTCAGGATCGCGCCGGACGCCCTCACACCTCTCTCGCCATGTCGGACGACGATTTCATGCAGGCCTCGGACGAGGAAGAGTACGACTTTGAGTACGAAGACGACGAAGACGAGCCGGATGCCGGCGAAGTGACGATTGAGAACAAGTACTACAATGCGAAGCAGACGAAATTGTCAGATCCGCAAGAAGCCATCGCCGAGTTTCTGGGCATACCGGCGCTGGAGACGCAGAAGGGCGACTGGGGATTCAAGGGGCTCAAGCAGGCGATCAAGCTGGAGTTTGGATTGGGGCAATATGAAGAGGTGAGTTGATGTCTGTTCTCGATGTCTGTTCTCGAATCTAACTGGCAGGCCGTCGAAAACTACAAGGAGCTGCTCACGTACGTCAAGTCGGCGGTGACGCGCAACTACTCAGAAAAGTCGATCAACAACATGCTGGACTTTATCGAGAAGAACTCGGCCGACAACGAAGAGGCGGCCAAGTTCCTCGAGTCGTTCTACGAGCTGACCCTGACGTGCTTCCAGAGCACCAACAACGAGCGGCTGTGGCTCAAGACCAACGTCAAGCAGGCCAAGCTGCTGCTCGACCGGCGCCAGTACGCCGACGTCGTCCGCAAACTGCGCGAGCTGCACCGTGCCTGCCAGCGGCCCGACGGCAGCGACGACGCCAGCAAGGGCACGTATCTCCTGGAGATCTACGCGCTCGAGATCCAGATGTACGCCGAGCGCAAGAACAACAAGCAGCTCAAACAGCTGTACCAGCGGGCCCTCAAGGTGCGCTCGGCCGTGCCGCATCCCAAGATCATGGGCATCATCCGCGAGTGCGGCGGCAAGATGCACATGAGCGAGGAGAACTGGAAGGACGCCCAGTCGGACTTCTTCGAGTCCTTCCGCAACTACGACGAGGCCGGCTCGCTGCAGCGCATCCAGGTGCTCAAGTACCTGCTGCTGACCACCATGCTGATGCGCTCCGACATCAACCCCTTTGACTCCCAGGAGACAAAGCCGTACCGCAACGACCCGCGCATTGCCGCCATGACCGAGCTCGTCGAGGCCTACCAGCACGACGACATCCGCCGCTACGAGGACGTGCTGCACCGGCACCCGGACCTGCTGCAGGACACCTTCATCGCCGAGAACATTGACGAGGTCACGCGCAACATGCGCACCAAGGCCGTGCTGCGGCTGATTGCGCCCTACACGCGGCTGCGCACCGCCTGGATTGCCGACCAGATCCGCATCAGCAACGCCGAGGCCCAGGACATTCTGGGCTTCTTGATTGTCGACGGCCGCATCGCCGGCTCCATCGACCAGCATGCCGGCATCCTGGAGCTGCAGTCCACGGTGGACCAGGATCGCGTGCACGCCATTACCGAGCTGACCGATGCCGTATTGGGACTCGCGCGGGCCGTTTTCCAGACAAGCACGACAGCCTCGCTGCGACCCTCTGCGACCGGGGGCGACGGCAGCGCTGCCGCGGAGGGGGTGAGCTACGGGGTGGCGCCGGCGTCGCCGTTTGGAGTGCGCCACAACGGACGCCATCTGCGGGCAGGCGGCAAAAGCTTGGCAGGACGACGAGGAAAGATGGTGTGAGGGAGATGAAGCAGAGGGGGAGGAGAAGGATGAAGCAGAGGGAGAGGCAGAGGGGGCAAAGGAGTAGATGGACAGCAGAGGGACAGCACACTGTTCACGGGGAAGGTCGGTGACGGCGGACAGATGACACGGAGGAGGCTTATGATGTGACGACGGGTGGCAAAACAAGACGGCGCAAATCGCTTGTCTCTCATGTCTCTTACGAGAAGAGGATGTTGGTGGAGGTTGTGCAGAAGAATGAGCAAATCAGCAAGACGGGACGAAGCAAGGGTCCCATCTTTTTGTTTCTCTGCTTGACACGGGAACCAAGCGAGGACAAACATGTGCGTGGTGCTGACTGTCAGCGGCCAAGGAGCGGCCTCTATGCGTGTGAGATGTGTTGGACGCCACGAAGGGCGGCAGGCAAACGAGAATAGACACAGACACAGACGCAGACGCAGACTCGGACAGAAGACAGAAGGCAGAAGACAGCCGACAGATGACAACCGACAGATGACCGTCATCCGGCGGCCCGTGAGATGGCTATGTTGCGGTGAAGAGAGCCTCGGCCGGAGAGGTAGTAAAATAAGAACTACGCACGGTGTAGTCCATACGAACACGGGCTTCCGAATAGTTACGCAGTACGAATCCGAAAGGCATCCGAAAGGCATCCGAAAGGCATCTGAATCCAAGAGCTCACCGCGTGTGACGACAAGGGGCGATGCAGCCTGTCTGCTGGCTGCCAGCTGGCGGTGAGGCACGACAGGGTTCTGGCATCGGGATACGATCACGGGCAAAACGGATGGCGAGGATGGTGCAGGATGGTGTAGGATGATGCAGAATGGTGCAGAACAGTGCAGAACGGGACAGAAGAGGCAGGACGAAGCAGAATGGCGCAGACATGGAAGCAAGGGGGTCCCAAGAGGGGGCGGGGGAAGAGCCAACACCCAACAGCAGTGGGCCGATCAGGATGCCGGTCGTTCTCGTTCTCGTTCGGACCCCTGTAGCTCGTAGGAAGATATTTTTGCTCGTACGAATACTCCGTTCTGGTGACACTTTGCCGTCACCAACAGCCGCACTTTTTTGCTTTTTCGAGAAAGTCCTTCTCCGAAGGGGTGTCTACGTGTCCGGGCGCGGACGAACGTGGCAAAGAGGGGGGCGGCAGGGATTTCCTGGAGATTCTGAGATGGTGGAAGCATATACGAAGCAGATACGAAGCAGATACGAGGCAGATACGAAGCGATACGAAGCAATACGGAACGAAAGCGAGGATGTATCTGCCCCAACAAGCGATCAATGTGGCATCGCAGGGGGACACGGTGCATCTGGAGGCATCTGGAGCATCTGCGCAGCTCCAGATGGTCCAGATGGTCCAGATTGACAACAGACTAGCACAGGCCAGTGCGGCTGGCCGCGGCCTGTGGGCCGGACCAGGCGAGCAGCCAAAAAGGAGCTGGAAAGGCCCGGAGCGGAAGGGAGCGAGTTTAGTGTGCGGCCTAGGCGGCGAGCTTATGCATTATTAGTCAGCGGTAATATACTCCGTACCCTGGCTCTCCTGCTGGGTAGGCTGATACTATGAGCGCTCCGTAGGAAAATAATCGTACGGACTACTCCAGGGTGCACTCGTAGGAATACGATCCACAGGCCACGAGACCTGGGTACGGGGTCCTCTGTAATATTATGACGAATATTCATACGAGGACGACGGGATAGTCGTGATATTCACAAGATCAACACTGCGACATAGGGCTATTCGTACTCGTAGTCGACATAGTAGTAGTCATCATACGCATGCTCGTGCTCGTTCGTATCTTACTCCGTACTCGTTTGTACTCGTACTCGTACGGCCGGAGCTTTAGCCCCAGCTTGCATTAGGCCATCCCCTCGTTTGCTCAAGTCTCCAGCGCCAACGAACCCCTGTCGTATTCTTGGCCGTCTCCACTTGGGATGATCATCTCCGTTGCCCTCCCGGCACGGCCGCGTGCTGAAGACGCGAGCGACGAGGGCCAACGGCTGCTGAACGGCCCGAGATGGATCGTCGTGATCTTCTGTTGGACGGAACAATTGGTCAGTACGATACGAGTGCGAATGCGAGTACGGGGTTGGAGTATTCTGTACGGAGTAGATGTTTGATTTTAGAGAGGAGAGGAGACGAGAGGAGACAAGAGAAGAGGAGAAAAGAGAAAAAACAAGACGAAACGAGGAACATAAAGAAACAGAAACGAAAACAGAACGAAAACAACACTCGGAGAATTCCCTCCGACCGAAGGCTTACTGGTCAACCTTAGCGAGCCATTCCTTGGTTTCCATACCTCCCACAGCCGGCCACACACCTCGAACTAGAGTGCCAATACGAGATCCAGAGGGGCATCGTCCATCCAAAGTACGATGCGGCATCGGGAGAACTCCGTGGTCGCCAAATACCAAGAAACAATGCTGCTCCCCGGGCTTCTGCGCGTCAAAACAACGTGCAGAGACGCAATATGGAGCACCCGAACGGAGTCCGGAGCAATAGAACACTCGCACGCCGCGTGCTCTGCGCAGGGTAATCTCCTTTGCTGCACCCTGTCGTTTCTCTTTTTCTCCATGCGATGGAGCCCTGCCCTGTGGGCCGTCCGCCATGCAACCTCGCATCTCTGCCCGGCCACCCCTCCGTCCACACACCATGACGAGACCCAGCAAACTGGGGGGTGGCAACCGCTTTTTTGAGAATTTTGAGAATTTTTTTCTTCTTTTTCACTTTTTTTCACTTTTTTTTTTATTTTTTTTTTTTTTATTTTATTCTCTATTTTATTCCATTTTCCATTTCCATTTATTTTATTTTCCTTTTCCTTTTCCTTTTTCATTTATTTTATTTTCCTTTTCATTTTCCTTTCACTAATTTCTTTCTTTTGCCTCCGGCTCCCCTGCCTGCCATCCATCGTAGCGAGGCCTCGACCATGTGTCACTTGTTGGCGCACCCTGGACGCCGTAGGCAATCTCGTACCTGCAATCGTACTCCGTACGGAGTATCATACTGCGTAGTGCCCGGCTTTTTTCAACTTCCAAACGCCTCGGTCTCGTCCCGGCCGAACTGCACACTCGGCTGGCAGGTCCGTGGCCGGCCCGTGCACTTCTGGACCTGCCCTGCGACGTACGAGTCCCGAGCAAATCGTGCCTGCCCCTCGGCCCTGTCGCTGTTGTCGTTGTTGCCGCCGCCGCCGCCGCCTCTGCGTCTGCGTCTGCGTCTGTGTCTGCTGCTTCTTCTGCTGCTATCCGCCTCGCCCCTTCCTCTCGCCCAGGCCCTCTCCTCCCTCTCTCCTCGCACACCTTCCTGCCTTCCTCTCCCCACCCCCCCTCGTTCGTTCCTTCCCGCTAGCCTGGCTGGTCCAGCCCATCCACCAACAGCCACGCCCTTCAGCTGCTGTCAACCCGCCACACCGGCCCTCCCATCTACGTGTACTCGTAAGATCTTTTACACACAGGAAATCTCGGCAGGAGATTCCGCTCCGTGACCAAAGCTGGGGCTGGCCTGGACAGAAGCCGCGCAAATGCGAACCGAGGCGGGCTGACACCGCCAGACGGAGCCAGATAAGAGAAGCCGCGGTACGGGGTGAAAGGAGGGGAGGGCCAGGAAGGAGCTATCCACGATCGAGAACCAGATCGAAACAAGCAAGTACTATGTAAGCAAGTAAGCGAGCCAGCGAGCCAGCAAGGAAGCGAGCCAGCAAGGAAGCGAGCCAGCAAGGAAGCGAGGAAACAAGGAACGAGGAACGAGGAAACGAGGAAACAACGAAACAATCAAAACAACTACGGAGTATTCGTACACCAACAAAAGGCCAGACGACGGCAGGAACAATCAGACAGCCGACAGCAGATCCAAACAAAACCAGCCAGAGCCCTGCCAGGCCTTGTCAATTGACCCATCCAGGGAAGCCACGACCAAGTCGCTCCACTCTCGCCTTGTCACTTACAAGATTTTTGCTCCTGCTTGCGTGCAGGGTAGCCCTATTCGTTATTGTCTGACGCCTCCCTCCCTCCCCCCCCCCCCCCCCCCCCGTCTTGAACCACTGGCTCCTTCCCCCTTCCTTCGGCCCTCCGTCGCCGCCGCGGCCACTCCTTCCCTTTCCCTTCCCTACGTCGTGCCTTCCTTCTTTCCATGTTTCTGTCTTCCCCTCTCCCTCCAGGCCTTGCCTTCTCCCTCTTTCTGCTTCCTCCTGCCGTCTTGCCGGAAAAGATGTTTCTTCCACCGGCCACTCCATACGCTGTTTTGACGCCGCCTCAGATTTCGGTTGCCTATTCAGACATTTCCCCAGATCAGCAGCAGTGGCAGTACGAGGAGTTGTTGCAAGAACAAGAGCGGCAGTATCAAGAGCAGCAGAGCCAAGCACGACGGGAGCAGCAGCAAGACCTGGAACGTCAATTCCAGCTGCAGTGTCAGCATGAAGCACTCCAATACCAGCTGCAGCTCCAGAGCCAAGCATCCTTTTATCTGATCCAACAGCGGGAGGAGCAGGAACAGGAACAGCGGGTGCAGCAACAGCGGGAACAGGAACAGCGGCAGCGGCAACAGCAACAGCAGCGGCAACAACAGCGGCAACAGCAGCGGCAACAGCGGCAACAACGGCAGAGTCAACAACCCAAACAGATCCTCCGTGGCCTCTGCGACAGCATTGCATCGCCGGAGACAGACGTGCTTGGCATCGACCTGTACGGCAGTGGCGGTGGCGGCAATTCGGGTCCTGGTATTGGTGACCTGCTGGCTGCAGACGCAGCCTATACGCATACAACCCCGCCCACTAACGGCCTTCTCCAGCGACTGTCCACAGGTCCTGCGGCCCATTATAGCCACTATACTCTTAACACCACCTCTCCCGACTTCGCACAGACAACAGCGGGTCCCGCCCTGATCCCTAGTGCCGTCAGCCCTGCTTATCAAGCGTTTTACCCCCCATCAGCCGCTAACACCAGTATTCCTGCGCCAGCTGCTGCTTCGGCCGCTACTGCGGCCTTTCTGCCCACCTCCGCTATCTCCACCACCTCCTCCACCACTGCCGCCACTGCTACCACGGCCGCCACGGCCGCCACGGCCACCACTGCCATTACTGCCACCACTGCCACCGCTGCCACCAACTCCTCCTCCCCCTCCTATTCCTCCTTCTTCTATCCCTCGCCCTTTTCTCTCTCACCACCCGCGCCGCTCGCTCTCAGCACTCCGTCTGACCAGCCTCACATCCCTCTGTCGGCGGCCCAACACAATTCCATCTATCCAGAAACCGGCTATCCTCTCCGAAACGGCCTTCTCGCCCAATCCCAGTCCCAACCCCACCTTTACCGTTCGCCGCTCTCTTCTTCCTTCTGCGTCTTTCCCGCGCAACTGATCTACTGTCCCGCCATGGCGCTCGATCCTCCAGAGCCCAGCGAGGAAAATGAGGCCGCTGAGGCCGAACTGGTCGCCCAGCTCGAAGCCGATGAAATCGCCGCCGAAATCGCCGCCCAGGAAGCCCTCGCTCGAGACTATGAGCCAGACGTCTCTGTGCGTCGTCGTCCTGCTCTTGCTTCTGTTTTCTCCCCTTGTCTAACAAATTCCGTCAGGGACCGGCCGTGAGCAAGATCCAATCGACCGAGGTTGTCAAGGAATACTACGCCACCGCCGACCCTGTGTTCGCCGAGAAGACCGAGGCATGTTACCATCGCTTTCGCTCCTACCTTCCTCATCCACCGTATGACTAACGCATGGGTCACAGGAACTCCCGGGCATCTTTCCCCTCTACCGCACCATTCGTGGCGACGGCAACTGCGGCTGGCGAGGTAATCGATCGCATGCCCCTCTATTTGGTGGGCGGGATGGGACGCGGCTGACCATTGGTATCCAGCAATCGGATACTGCTACTTTGAAGCTCTGATTCACGATGGCGACACGGAGCAATTGATCCGAGAGCGCGCGCGCTTGCTCAAGCTCAACGACTTTATTCGGGATGTCGGAAAGTACGAAACCTACGTCTACGAGGACATGGTCGCCGAGACCGACATGCTCTTTGACCGGATCATCAAGGCGATGCCCGACACGACCAAGGCCGCCGAGGTCCTGGACGAAGTCTTTAACGATGACGGGTCCGGGAACGCCATCATCTACCATCTGCGCCTGCTGACGGCCTCCTACCTCAAGGACAAGGTCATGCTGTACCGAGACTTTCTCGTGCACGACGACGGGGTCGTCGGCTACTGCCAGGAATACATTGAGCGCCCCAACTGCGAGATTGATCACCTCCGTTTAGAGGTCCTGGCCAGTGTTCTGCTCAAGCCCATCGACATGGTGCTGGAGATTGCCTACCTGGACCGCAGCGAAGGGTCGAACGTGGACATTTACCGCCTGCCCCAGTCCAACATCCGACGGAAGGAAAAGACCATTGGCCTGCGCATCTCACTGCTCTTCCGCCCGGACCACTACGACGTCCTGTACCGGCCTGGCCTGCCGTCGCGCGAAATCGCCATATCGGTACTGGGGCTGTCCGCAGTCGTCAGTTCAGAGCCGCAGGACTCGGAATGGACATCATCGTCCAGTGAGGACGACGACGACGACGAGGACGATGATGACGACGACGATTTTTTCAATAACGACCACGACAACCATGGCGCCGGGGGCGCCGGTGGCGGTGCCGATCCATCCGGCGGGCCGGGCAAGCCAGAAGACCCCGACGCTCCTGAGAAGCCACCCGCAGCGAAGCGAGACAACTCGACAGGACAATCCAAGAGCCCGAATGCCGGGGGGTCAGCGACGTCGCCGTCTGTGCAAAGAAGCAGCCAGCCCGGCGATCTGGAGGAGAAGGAGGACCATGTGATTACGCCAATGGCAGCAGGCGAGCTGAAGCAGGAAGAGGAGGAAGCGGTCGTTTTGGCGACGCCTCCGGCACCGTCGCCCACGGACCTTGCGCCGGGCCCACTTCCGGACCCAGTGTCGAACTCGCCGGACCCGGTGCCGGATGTAGCCCTTTCATGCCCGCTTCCGCTATCTCCACCGCCGGCAACGTCTGTTATTGATGTCCACACGGCCCAAATCGGCGCAGATCCTGTGTTTCCCCGGCCTTCTTTCAACCACCACAACTACTTCAATATGAATGTGGGGGTGATGCACCTCATGGGCATGACTCGATCCAACCCGGGTGCTCCTTCGCCCTATGCGTTCTTTTCCAGTGGGCAAAGGCCAAGCGAGCCGGCCCAGGCGCCGTGGACGGCGCCGACGCCAACGACCTTGACAGAAGTACCGCCAACGCCGATGCCGGAGCCGTGCGTGGCAGCGGTCGGGGAGCTGGCAGAGCCGAAGGAAGAAGTGGCACCAGGCCTTTTGTCTCCGGCAGAACAGGCAGAGAAGTCACCGCCTATTGTGCAGCCGCAGACACCAGCGCCGGCGCCGCCCCCATCGCAAGCTCCGCCGCCGCCTCCATCGCAAGCTCCGCCGCCGCCTCGGTCGCAGGCTCCATCGCAGGCCCAGCCGCAAGCCCAGCCGCAAGCCCAGTCGCATCCGCAGCCTCGACAACGTAGCCGGCCGCAAGCACGGTCGCAGGCTCATCTGCGTGTGCAGACCCAGCGGACCGTCATTCGTCTGACGCAGCAGCTGCACCAGGCGCGGGGTGTGTCGGAAGGGACAGAGAACAATCCGCTGCGGTTTACAGAGTGGCAGTTCAAGCGACCGGGGATCGATGTGAGCCAGGAGATGAGCACGTTCCGGGGCTCGCGGTTCAGCACGGCGCACTATTCGAACCCGGAGTTTCAGCCGGAGGAGTACCGGCCGCTGGGCGGTGACGAGGGCAAGCAACGGATGTCACGTGGCCGGAGAAAGCCACGGACGCGGAGGTCGGTGGGATAGGCAAGGCAACGGATGGGATGTGCGTGCGTGTGCGCATGTGCAAAGGAAAGAGGAAAGGGCGTTTGGCAAGTAAAAAACGGAGTAGCTTTAGGAAAGGGAAGGCAGCCGCGAGCAGTTCTGTCGGGAAGGTACGGCCAGGGAGGAAAGAGCGATCAGCGGTCTAGCGTGATATATGGATACACGCGTAGGATATCATACAATATGCTTCGAGTCTGAGGTCATGGGAACATGTGTAGGCACTAAGTGGGCAGTCGATACGGATAGACACTGGATGGTGCCTTCCGTGGAGACCCTCAATGCACTTGGACTTAGTAAGGACTCTATTATATTAGTTGTCCTCCACCCTCTCCTCTATTTAATTCACTCGTCATCCCATTGAATACCATTCACCATCCATCACCATCACCATCCATCACCATCCACATCCACCGCCATCCACATTCACCGCCATCCACACTCATCACCATCCACCATCGAACACCAGTTTCATCCTTCAAGATGGGCAAAGACTTCAGCTACAAGAGCAGCGGCACGAACAATGATGTGCGTTTTCCTCTTCTGTTGGTGTTCTGACTTCTGAGTACTGACCAGCAGGGCAACCATTATTGTGCGCGTGACTACGGCAACGGGTCCAATGCGTACCACTACTCGAACACCGACGGGTCCTACTATTACAGCAACCCCAACGGCAGCACCTACTACAACAATGGCAGCGGCGGCAGCACGTACACGTCGCCCAGCGGCGGCCGGTCCTCGTCGGGATACGGGAACAGCGGCAGCTCTGGCAACAGCGGCAACAGCAGCGGCCAGAAGTAGGCGAGGCCATGAGCCAGAGATGGAATGGCGACGCAGCAGTGTATCCTATAGCAGCTTTACAATCAGACTGTCTGACGTGGTGACCACTCGTATGAATACTTGGTACGATGTTCTTATGTGACTGCCCAAGACGTGTGCCCGTTTTATTGCCGCCCATGCAGCTCTGCCCATACGAGCAGCACTGGGAGTGGAGGTACCAGAGCCGTGGGCCCAGGCAGCACGTCACCGCCCGCACAGGAACGCACAAGACTGTGCAAAAACGCATGGACGGGGAGTGTGGACACGGCACTTGATCTGGTCACTCTGGGCAGCATTTGGTACCCAATGCCACCCTCCCTCGACCGGCCTGAGCTATGCCTTGCAGGAGGGATCTATGTGTGATACGACACGATGCGTGTATGTGGGTGTTGTGTGTGCCGAGCACATCATGTCACATGGGACGTGATGAATCTTACGGGAGAACGGGGAGCGGGAGGCGGGAGAGCGGAAGGGGTAGCATTGTGCAGCCTTGCGGATCCGGTTTTTTGGTAGTATCACATGTGTTTACGGAGTACAGTTTGTATTGATTTGTATTGGTTCTTTTATTTGTTTGTTTGTTTGATTCTTTTGATTTCTGTCGTTTCTTCGTTTCTTCTTCTTCCTTTCTTTATATTCCAACAGAGCCAGCTCTGAATCATGCAGACTTACCAAAACTTACCAACTTACCTTTGTACCTTATATTCTGTTCCCGTCAGTTTGTACAAGACTCGGTCAACGAGCCCTGCAGCCACCAGCGACGGACCAGGACCAGCCTGACCCGCCGATTACGCAGCGCTTGGGAATCAGATGAGGATGTTCAGTTGCGAGGGAGAGGAGGAAGGCTCGCCTTCCGGCCGGGCGGCCAGGTCCTCGTCGTCGAGGAACTTCATGAACTCGGGCTCCTCGCTGCTGAGGGACACGCCAATGTAGAACTTGGTGGTGTGCACGTAGCCCATGCGGAGAAAGTGCTCGTAGTCCTCAAAGGTCGGCTCGACGTCCAGCGGCAGACACGGCGTGCCCGGGGCGATGTTGTCGCGCAGGACGCTGATCTCGCAGAAGTCGTCGTTGGGCAGCTGCAGGTAGATGTCGTGCGGGTCCTCGTGCCAGGCCAGACAGCTGGCGATGCGGCACATGGCCAGGTGGGCGTGCCGGAGGTTGCGCGGCAGCCGATGGAAGGTGGCCCAGTCGTCGTCGGACAGGCAGACCCGGGGCAGGGCGGTGGCCGAGGGCATGTGCGGCGGCAGGATGCTGGGGCACTCCTGGAGCAGGAGAAAGGTGCGGGTGTCGTAGGTCTCGGACTTGTCGTCCAGGGGGGGCTGGCCGTAGTGGACGGTCTCTGGCTCGTAGTTCTTGGGCAGTTTCCGCTCCAAGAGGTTCTTGTGTTTGCGCCAGAGGACCTTTTTGAAGCCCCGTTTCACGGACTCGTGGAGGGTCTTTGATTCCTGGGGAGGCATGGCGGAGGAGTGTCTTGGTTTGTGTGGATGAGGAGGTGAGTGATTCTGAGACAGGGATCTGCTGAATGGTGACCCCCCAAGTCTGAGACCTTCAGGGATATTTATACCTGACAGATGGATGTTCATATATGCATAATGTTCAATTTCATGTTCATTTCATTGTCACCCGACAACAAGGCCCCTTGGTTCAATATTCCTTGTTCCTTACATTGTTCATTGATCCTAGAGTCTTGATCTTTGTTCACAACAGTCATGTCTCTTTGTTTCTTTGTACGGAGTATTCCGTACTCACACCGTAGGTCTTATCAGATGCCCCATATTAGTCACGCGACCACCTCCGCACCCCACGTGCTCGCTGCATCCACTACAAGTTAGTGGACGTCACAGCGAGCCCCTCCCTAAACGCGTTGTTTCTGCGACTTCGGCACAGGTTGGCACAGGTCGGCATTGGCTGGCATTGGTCGGCATTGGCTGGCTCTGGACTGCCCTTGCGCATCTTCTACGCTGTCTCTGCTGTATCTGCATCTCCCCATGGCCGACGAGCCTTCCCTGCCGCGGATCCCGCCGTCCAAGGCCGCCGAGGCCATCTTCGGCCCTGCACGCAAACGCGCCCGCTTCGACGCCGCCGCTCTGCTGTCCAACTCGAGTGATCCCGCCGTCTTCTCGAGCGACGACGACCCGGCCCTCGACAACTATGCGCCGGGCCGTCGCAAGAAGAAGCGCTACGTGGGCGCCTGGTTTGCGCAGCATCCAGCCTCGGACACGATGCTGGAAGAGGAGGAGAAGACTTTGACTTTGACTTCCACTTCGACCTCCACTTCGACCTCCCGCCTCCTCACTCTCCCCTTGTCGCCGGCTCGACACCGGAAGCGCACGCTCGAGCGCCAGTACGATAGCGGCGTCTGGATGGGCAGCGACCCGAACGAGACCCTCGAAGATCCACCGGCCGACGACCCCGACGACCCCGAAAACGCCTCTCCGACGTCGACGTCCTCGCAGCTGTCGCTGGCACCGCCGCCTGCCCCGGCTGCCTACCCGGCCGAGCTGCTGCCGCCCCCGCCGCCCCGACAGCGCCGCGTCTTCCAGCGGGTGCCGAGCCTGGCCGTGAACCATGCCGAGGACCGCGCGCGCCAGGTCATCCGCGAGTGCATCGAGGCCGGCAACGAGCGCGTGGCGCTGCTGTGAGTCTGGTCTCGGGTCTCGGGTTCTCCCCTTCACCTACTAATAGCACAGCGGTCTCGGCCTCGACGAGCTCTCGGACGCCACCGTCGAGCCGCTCTCGGGCCTCGTGCCCATCCCCGTCGTCGCCCTCGGCGTCGCCTTTGAGCAGCGCACGCCCGAACTGACCGTCCTGCTGTCCAACAACCAGCTGACGCGCCTGCCCGGCGCCCTCTTCCGCCTCGAGCACCTGACCATCCTCAGCCTGCGCGGCAACGGCCTCGTCGAGCTGCCGCCCGCCATCGGCCAGCTCAAGAACCTGCGCTTCCTCAACGTCTCCCTCAACCGCCTGCGCTACCTGCCCGCCGAGCTGCTGCCGCTGATCCACACGTCGGGGCAGGGCGGACACCTGACCGAGCTGCTGGCCTACCCGAACGATTTCGTGCGCTGGGAGACGGGAGACAAAGACAGTGCCGGCGCGGACGAGGACGTGGCCCGTCGCCGGCCGCTCGAGAAGCCCTCGCGGATCGCCCGGTCGCGCGTGCGCTACCGCGACTCGACCGGCCAGCGGTGGACAGACTTTGAGGACAGCGCCGCCGACAGCGTCCTGGTGGCCGAGGACCTGGCCCAGACGTCGCGCCCGCCCTGGCCCACGTCGGCCCGCCTCACCGCCTCGCGCGTCCCTACCCTGCTGGAGATCGCCCTGGGCGCCTGCTACGGCGTCCCCCAGCTGCCCGAGCTGGGCGCGCTGCTGCCGCCCGACGCCCCGCCCCGCCTGGCCCGCCAGCTCGACCAAGCCCTGGCTCTGCGCGCCGCCGGCGGCGCCGCGTGCTCCCGGTGCCGCCGCCAGCCGCTCGTGGCACCCATGGCGGAGTGGGTCGAGTGGTGGGAGGTCGCGCGGGCCGACGTGAGCATCTCGCACGCCGCAGCGACGACGGCGACGGCGGCGACGGCGGCGACGGCAGAGGCCGCGGCAGAAGCGGCTGCCGGCGGCGGCGGTGAGGCGCCCGAGGCCACCGACGACGTGGTGCGGCTGCCGTTCTTTTACCGGGGCTGCTCCTGGGGGTGTGGGCCCAGCCCAGCCAGCAGGCCGTCTACGAATGGGAGCGGAGAAAGTACTCTGTAAAAGTACTCCGTACTTGCAATGTATGAATAGAAAGGAGAAAAGATGCGTGAAAATGCAGACAATGTGATTACTAAGCAATAAACATGGCCACACTCCAGGGGGCTATGCAATATCATAAGTAATATGACGCTCATACGATGTGTACGGAGTACGGAGTACAAAACAGAAGGATGGGAGTACTCCGCAATACCCGTAATACGGAGTGCGGAGTAATAATTCGGCTTGTGAAATCAGCCCAGACAATGCAATGAACACCATGGTATTAGATGCAGCGCCAACCGGAGATCTTACGTCAACAGGCAACCCTAGTCCGAGCCTTTATTCGCAGAGCATATTAATATGTGGATAAAGTAATACGGAGTATTCATACTTGCAGAGGTTAGCTTAATAAGACCCCTATTTGGTAGATTTTTCATTCCTTTGGCGGCGTAGAACAGTTCTCCATCCTTTCAAAGACAAGAAAGAAGAGAGGAGAGAAGGGAGAAGAAGGGAGAGGTAAAGGGAGAGAAGATAATGGAGAAAAAGGAGAATGAAAGAAATCGAAGAACCGAAGAACCGAGGAAACGAGGAAACGAGGAAACGAGGAAACAAAGAACTGAGGAAACGAAGAACCGAGGAAACAAAGAACCGAGGAAACGAAGAAACGAGGAAACGAGGAAACAAGAAACGAAGAAACGAGGAAACGAAGACACGAAGAAACGAGGAAACGAGGAAACGAGGAAACGAAGACACGAAGAAAAAGAAAGAAAAAAACCACCGAATATTCGCCCAGCTGAACCTATTTACCTAAGCCATCCATGCCGCCACAGTTTTAACTGGATAATGGAGACTATCGTCTTGGTTAAGGTCTCTTTTACAGCCCTGATTAAGGAGTCCTTGCAGGCGAATCAAACAGGCGGCATCTAAAACGGCACGCGGGTATCATCCGGAATTCGGCCGCCGGTGTGCCTTTGGACAGAAGGAAGTCTCCGAGACAGATAGGTCGACGGCACAGTGGCATTCACCGAGTGGAGAAGGAAGAAGAAAAAAAGAGGAAAAAGAAAAGAGAAGAGAGAAAGAAAGGATATGACAGGACAACGACGATGTGACTTCGGGAAGGATCCCAATGCTAGGGGTATAACCGGTGAATAGAGTGACACTAGGGCCGAAAGCACGCGAGAAGAGACACCGGCAGGGCTCTAAAAGGACGGGTTCCCCCACACCACTCCGCACACATTGTCCGACGTTGCACGAACAATGAACGACAACAGACGAACAAACGAGTCTATTACACTCTAAACAACTCCGGATGAAATACATGAGATGAGACAAGACATGAGACACCTATGAGACAATATAAGACAAAGATGGCAGATGGCAGATGGCAGATGACAGGCAGACGACAGGCAGCAGACGACAGACGACAGATGACGGACGACGAACAAACAACGGACAACAGCCAACAGCCAACATACAATGAACAATGGACAATAGACAACAACGGATGATGGACAATAAACAGACAGCAGACAACAAACAAAAGACCAACCGGAAAATATTAACAGCGGTCAAACATCCAACAACCAACAGAGACCCGGAAAAGCGGATGCTTGGCTGACATGGTGGGCCCTTTGAAATTTTTCAAAAAGGAAACCATCGACACTTGTCAACGACGACGGCTACTCAGCCGCCGGACCGGCCGAGCTCGAGCTGGCCGGACTTGAGCTGCTATTCTCTGTTAGTGGACGGCAATCAACATCGGCTTGGGAACCTGCCTCGGGGGATTTGTCCGGGAACCTGTCGCTCTCGAGGACGAGGACTGCTGTCTGTTGGTAGCCCACCATTGCGATCCTTCCCACGAATCTTCCCTCATGGTTGCATGCATGAGATCTTGCAGTTGTTGATGTGTAAGAGTCCCAGAAGGGCGGGTTTCGGGAGGCACCGAATGGTCGCCTGCATGGGAGAACAACAGCGACTGCGGTTGCAGTTGCGGTTGCACCTGCGGTTGCAGTTGCGGTTGCACCTGCGGTTGCACCTGCGGTTGCACCTGTGGTTGCACCTGTGGTTGCACTTGCGGCTGCAGCTGCGGCTGCCCCAGAGTCTGTATCCAGGTGCCCATGTTTCCAGCCAAGTCTTGGAGGGGGATGTCTATGGCGGGCTGGTTGGCAACCACCTGTGCAGCGTCGTCGTCGCGGCTGCTGTCAGACGTGGCCGTGTCACTGCTCGACCAGCCAGTGGCGCCGCCCGACTTACTCGAGCCGTTCTGGGTGGTGCTCCCATCCGACGAGGGATGGCCTGTGCTCAACGCCCCGGCGGGACGGCCAGCGTGCTCAGACATTGTCGTGCGCGTGGATGTGGTCGTGCAGAATCAAGAGGCAAGAGGCAAGAGGCACGAGGCACGCGAGTGGCGGTGACGGGATGGAGGGCTCGGGCGGAATTCAGCGGCGAGCGGCCTACAGAAGGGGTGTCAGCTGAAGGTTAGCGCCCGCGGGCAGCAACAAATGGTGGCGGCCCAGCACACAGATATGCAGGTACACAGGTGCACAGGTGCACAGGTACTGGCCGAGACGAGTCTTGGAGGGTGCGGCTAGGAAGCAGAAGTGGTGGGCGGGCAGAGACAAGAAGGTGAGTGCTCCAGGAGAGGGGCCTGACGCTGGAAGATATAGTCTCAAGATATATTCCGCAGGCGTGCAAGGGTCTGGTAAGAGTGGTCTTCCCAAGGACGGAACGGAACCCCAATGGCCCGGCCGGGTCAACAGAAAAGGGGTCACGAGTGTCGCGATCAAGGTCTATCACGCCCTTTGGCAATGCCAACACACAGCAGCACGGCCCTTGTTCATTTCCTGTGCGTTAGTCGCTCCTGTCGGGCAAAGAAGGTCGACCGCCAGTGGCTACGACCTGCGGCGATGGGGTGGGACTGGGAGAGGAAACACGAAGCCCGCGGATGTCAGAACGGGAAACTTTGTTCTTTCCGTCTCTACGCGGCTTCAACGGCACGTATCCTGCGGAAGGGGTAAGGGGAACCCATCTCCCCTGATCTTCCGAAATCGGGAGAGAGACGGTAGCAGAGCCTCAAAAGTCACGTACTTGGCGCAGAACACCCGAACCGGAATCGAGCCATGCTCGATTACAAGGCCAACAGGCCCTGTAGAAGGTCCTCCTGCCGGCCCAAGCCAGGCAGACAGACAGAGGAGTGGGGACGAGCAACGGAGTGTGTGCGGTACGGAATACGCGATAATCCAGAGAGCACTCCACTAAGGTGACGATGCTGCGGGGGGTGCTCGTCTGTGGGTGTCCTTCTTTTTTGCCATTTCTGTTTTCCCGTTGTTTTCGTCCTGCACCCCCTGTTGTCTTTTTTTCTGTGTCTATTTTTATCTCCACTCGTGTTTCTTCTCCTCTTCCTCGGACATCTACCAAAAGGCATTGTTCTCGTTTCCTCGTTTCCTCTTTCTCTCTCTCTCTTTCTTCTCTTTCTGGCAGCGACTGCAGCGGGACCCGAAAACGCCCTATTCTTCAAATGTCCAGCCTGTCTCACTTATTTTGCCCAATCCATCTTCCATGCGGTGTGTCGTTGCAGAACACGAGACTATGCTCGACCACCTAATCAAAAAATAGCCGTGTTTCAGTTCCTATCAAGCTAGCCTGGCCACTGAATCCTCCCCTGGAAGGTTGGAATGCCGAATGTTAGCATGTGTCTACCGGAAGGTTTCTCCCGCCTCGGCTCCGCTTGCTCCGTCGGTGTTTCAATCTCGATTCAAACAAAGGATTGTTTGTCCCGAGACTAAAAAGGAGTGAAATCCCATTCGATACATCTGCTTTTATTTGCCCTGCATCACCTCGTCTTTTTGTTGGCGACAATAGACGGTATCAGTGATCTGGTCACAGGTACGGGTATCCGAATTCAGATTACATTACCCTTTAGCTGTCGATCATAGTCGTCACCGCACCACATTCACCCCTGTCCCTTACTACTGCGTATAAACAAGCAGGGTTATTTAAGCTGAACTGAGAGTCTCATTTAGAATCGTGCCTCGTTATCGGCCCATAGCGGCACGGCCATTGTCGGCCATTGCTGGACGTGTTTACGGAATACAATCGCATATGATACATCTATTCCTACCCCTTATTCGTCGCTGTCAGGGGGCCTAGGCCGGTCGCGCCACGGGTCTCGGGGAGATGCTTCCGGTCGCAAGAACGTTGGGGAAGATGGTCAAAATCCGATGGTGCATTCGGGCGTCGTTCGTGGATCCCTAGACCATCATAACGTTACTGGTATCAGGATACATGACAGGGTATACAGGACAGGGTATACGGGCATACAGGGGATTCGTACGAGACACCCATGCTGTACAAGGTATGACCTGGTCACTGTGGGGATGCTCGTCCCAAGATGGCATGCTGGTTCTATATCCGCCGTGGTATGCCACCCCTGCACTCTCATTAAACTATTTACTCGTACGCCCCTACGGCAGACGGCAGACGGGGGACGGGGGACGGAAATCGGAGGACGGAAAACGGAGGACGGAGGACGGAAAACGGACAGAGGACGGAGGACGTGAAATCGCCGTGGCCAATCGCTGACCCACCACTGATCCACCACAGATCAGTATCTCGTCAGGATCTGGCGCCCAGCCTTCCCACCATGCAATCCATCCTTACAGCCCGCACTCCATACTCTGTACGGGGTATCTTACGGAATACTCCGTACTGTACTCCATACTCCATAAATGCATCTGGTGACCCGTAGCAATTCTGCCTTACGAACGCCAAGGCTATGCCTGCAGCCATGCAAGCTGAAAGCTGAAGTTCGTAGCCGCCAGCAACTATATCGGAAATTATTCCGGGCGTCCAGCAGGCCTAGGAAGGCATCCGTGGAATATGCTCTTTTCAGCTGCCATTATTCGTAGGCGTCTAGAAGGCGAAAGGAAAGAAGGCAAATGTCGCCGCCTTGCATGACCTCTTATGCAGAAGGCTCCATCAGGACACTGGACAAGTACTCGGGCGGTATGTCAAGGGTACCTCGTGGCGGCATATCCAATGCTACTATGCATTCTATTCGTATTCTATCCCGTGCATAGAGTATGTTTCATTGATGGATATACGGATTTTGTACGGAGTAGAGGTGGTATGGAAATGGAGGCGATGGGTGATACCTTGTAATCGTAATGTCCCCGGTAGTGGTCGTATGACGTCCTGTAACCATACTGCTTCCCACTATGAGATCGAGAACGAGGTCCATTGTATGCGGAGAAATAGTAGCTTTTGTATAGGCAAAGATCACCTCAAATTCCATGCAAGACTAATTCAGTGTTACAATGTCATTGACTGCGTACGACTGCTCATACATTGGGTTGTGTTCTTTGATCTTTTTGAATTCTTTTGAATTTTTCTTGATCATTTTATATTTTTCTTTCTTTTGTTCTTTTCCTTTCTTTCCTTTGCTCTTGACCTTTCATGTTTTTTTCATCTTCTCATCTTCTCATTCTCTCATTCTCTCATTCTATTATTATTCCTTATTATTCCTTATCTTCTTTTGATTTTATTCGTCCTCTTCTTCCTTCTCTGCACATTTCTTGCACCTGCAGTTCTCCCCACAGTTACAAGGGCTGACCCGAACAAATGCGCTAAAGCAGAGTGCCATTAGAGCCCCATAATAGTGCTACTGCGTATGGCTGGTGGGGCAGTGTATCCCATCCTCCACCACAACAGTACGCAACAGTAACCGTCGTAGTACCTCAACCAACACGCTTCAGCTCTTATGCAAATGCTCCTCTATTAGGAAAATGTCTACCCAACCTCGGATGCAACGTCCGGCAATACAAGACCTGGCCAGACCCCTTCCAGTCTTCCCAATAGAGCGTAGTGTTATGCTGTACTACATGAACGACTACGACAACTATAGAGTGAAGCCAGCCTTGTCTGGTTATATACACCTCTGCAGAATGTTTTGTGGGGATGCCGTTGTTTTATGGTTTGGTTGTTTGATTCTTCCACGTCAATATTCAGGGGTAACTGCCGAGTAAATACGGAGTAGACTTTTTTGGCTACCGAAACTAATATTACAGTGGATCTGAAACTGGACTGTACGATAATACTTGTTGGGTTCAAACTCGATCTGTCGGGGGTACGGCATAGATTGATCCGTGAATACAAGGATATGTAGCTCCCCGTACTCGTAAGATACGGGCATAAATGCGAAAAGGAACGTGACAGTGTGCAAAACACGAGAAATCTTGTGACTGTTTGATTTCTTCGTACTATTAGCCTGTGGAAACAAGTGCCCAAGTGGAAAAAGTGTGGCACCAGCTTGTTTGAAGAAACTTGCCAGAATATCTATGGCATTTGTACGCTGGCATCTTCCAGAATATTCCAGAATATTCAGCATACTCCAGCATAGGACTACGATGTACGAGTACGGAGTACTCTGTAGCTTACAAAGCTCTTTCCTGGCTGTGCAGATCCTGGCTCCGGCTCTAGACAGGCTATACCCCTGTACACAGCGGATGAGGTGCTCCGTGTTTTGCACTATGAAGCACTGCTGCCTGTAAAATCCTTGCCGGACAAAAGAGGCGATGCCCCCCCCCATATTTAAACACATATTTACACCGTACAAGCTGCAGATTGTACAGATGCCTCGATGCCTTCAGACTAAGCCTTCCAGACGCCTTCCTTGTGTCCACCCACCGGCCAGAATGGGGCAATCGGAAAAGAAAGGGCGGTTCTGAGTCATCTTACTTCGCCATCCCGTGGAGTACCATGGAGGCTTACTTTGTACATTATCTGCCTGTCAGCATTCCATAGAAACTTCCGCATGTGCCGATTACAGCAAGAGGCAGAGGGGGGATTTGTACGCAGTAGGGAACGACAGGCATCTACAGAGACCCCATATTTGCAAGGGCATTGAAATTAATCCAGGGCTATCCTCGTCCAAGGCAAATGAACACTCTGTGCCGTAGAGTACAGACCATTTCTTCACCGGTATCCAGGGCAACAGTTCCCACTCCAATAGTGCACGTCACACGGGTGCTGAGTACTCGTACAAACACATGCACAAGAGAGGCGTAGGCTTGTGCTGTCCGACCGAAGTGGTGTGTGAAATAGTATCCGTCTAAGCCTTAATATTCACTATCATCCACGAGACCCATGACCACCTGTTTAGGCAGCCTCTTGGCACCAATAGCGATCAGTTTTCTGGAATAATATACGGAGTAATACCAGTAAGGCACCTGGGCCACTTGATGAATGGGTATGACAAATGGGGGGGCGAGTGGAACAGCCTCACCGCCCCTACCGGCATTGCCGGTTATGAGTACGAGTACAGTCGCTGCCTTGAAGAGGCAATGAATATGTATCGCAAGCCCTAGCATGAAAAAGGCGCCTGACAATTTTGTCGTTCTCAGCGCGATATGGTCCCGTGTTCCGGGACGTATCAGGATGCGGCATAAAAAGGAAACTTCGCCTTGCTTGCTGTGCCCTATACTTACAGAACAAGCGGTAACCTTCGGGAAGTTTGCCCAATCATTTATTTAAATAGTGACGTCGGGCTTTTTATTGTATAGGTACTCTATGATAAGCCGAACGAAATGTCACTCTATGCGCCGTAGCCATTCGAACGAGAGGGAAACGATAAAGAAGGAAATGGAATCGAAGGAAAGGGAATCGAAGGAAAGGGAATCGGAGGAAAGGTAATCGAAGGAATGGAATCGAAGGAAAGGTAATCGAAGGAGATGGAATCGAGGGAAAAAGAAAAGGATGGAAAAAGAAAAGGAAAAAGAAATTATTTCCAGAACATGGCACCAAAAAGAAATAAATCATTGCACAGCCAACACATCTCTGACCACGCACGTATGCATTCCACCCTCCTGTATGCGATAGGGGGGGCCCAGTATCGCATGAAATGTCCGTTCAAGGTGCCCCTGCACCGTAACATCACGATGAACTAGCACTCATTGCCGACCCCAGGGACCACTGATGTAGTAACGAAGCCCCGTCTGGCGTGGGATTTCAGATGGGAAGATGTGAGCCACCGCCTCAAGAGCTTCGTACCGATCCCTGCCGCGATTGCGTTCCACCTCTTCGCGGCTGACGGGATTCCAGTTCTCCCGCATGTAATGACTTGCAGGCAAACTGTAATAGTGTTTTGTTAGCCTTGGCTGTCCATACACAGTAGATTGCCGTTGCCGTGTTGCCTAGGTAACAGAACCCCGATTGTGCACTTCTGCCCCTTTTCACCCAAACAATCCTCCGCAGCCAATCTCTTCCTACTGCGTACCTTGCATTGTGCGTAGCCATGGATGATCCTGGCAGGCCGGCAGTGCTCGCGCCCATGCCATACAAAGACGTGTGCATGGATCCCGACGAGGACTTGCCCGGGATCCCTGGAGGCGGGCTGCGGCTCTTGGCCAGCTCAGGTGTGGGGGCAGACGAACTGCCGCTGCCGGAAGCAGCACTTGCCCCCAGATTTGGCCCCAGATTTGGCTCGGGCCGCTGTTCGTGCATCTCTGCAGGGGCGGAACGGTTCCCCGGCATCTGTGCGACGCCATGCCTGTCCTCCACGTTGGCCGAGCGAGACAGGTGTCTCGGGTCTGGCCTGCTCGGGCCACCCCAGCTCTGGCTGCTCGAACTCATAGTCTACAGCCGTGCGTGCTTGGTCTGATGGGTCGTGGAGATTCTGTAAACAGCCGGTCTGGCGCAGCACACAAGATTAGTCATCACTGTCATATTGATTTCTCTTTTCTTCTGGATGACTCAGCAAACGAGGGGGAGGACGACAGCGCGCACTTCCTGTAACGCTGGCAGCGGCAGACGAGACCGACAAGATGCTCGAGGAGGAGGAGAAGAAGGACGATAACGGTTCTTGGCGATGGAAAGTGTTGGTGTCACCGCTGGGTAGGATGCGTTGGTTGTAGAAGGAGGGAAGAGGGTCGGGCTAGGACGGAAGCGAAGAAGGAGGGACGACATAGGCAAACCGGGTCGCATATGTCACAGAAAAGCCACGTAGGGTCACCCAGGCGCCTTGCTGCTGCCTAGATTTGTTGGAACTGGGTTGTGCGTACATGGACTGTTTGACCCCGGTCAGTTTGGTCAGAGTTAGCCGGTGGCGAAAGCACAGGAGGGCAACCGGGGTGTGGGAAGGTAGGCCGGGCGTGGAAAGATGGTGAGGAAATTGCAGCGAGAGACGGAGATGCTGGGGAGAGAGAAAATAAATCAAAGAAATCAAAGAAGCCGACCAGAATGTACGCCACGGTGAAAGGCAGAAGCCGAGAGTATGGTGGGCAAAGTATACAGACAAGTACCTGGTGGGGGCACCGAGAGGCTCAGTAGCACTGTACACATGCAGGAGTGGGATGTAATGGGCTGGTGAAAGGTGGTTGACAAATAGGACAGGGGGTATGTGCGAGTACACAATACTTAACGAGGTACTGCGCCGGATCCGAGCCGGCCAGTCGGCCCTGGAGCCCAGCCAGAGCCCGCGATAGGGTGTCAAGGATTCACGGTCTCTCAACCGGAGAGAAGAGGCTCTTAGTCCACGGGAGTCAACCGATTGGGGAGGAAATGTGACAGGGAGGCCAGATCGATGATTGGAGCTGGACAAGTCGGCGGTGAATAAAGGCGTCTGGCAGATGCCTTTCCATACTTTCTTTTTCCGTGGCAGGGTAGTGTTCTGTATGGAATATATTAAAGTGTCCTTTTTCCCTGCCCAAAGTAGCTTTCCCTTTCTCTTTTTTTTCCATCTTCACTCCTTCCGGCCCAACCCCATCGCAGCCTGTATTCACGCCCACGACTCGGTATTGTTTTCCGATACGCTTTCGAGGATGGAAGGGACACGGTCGACGATGGAAGGACGTTTTCGAAGATGATAAACTTTGTTGACCGGATGGGATGGTGACTAAAAAGAAAAACCAGGGGCGGCCGTTGGCATG
Source organism: Dryadomyces quercivorus (assembly GCA_002778125.1). Classification (NCBI taxonomy): domain Eukaryota; kingdom Fungi; phylum Ascomycota; class Sordariomycetes; order Ophiostomatales; family Ophiostomataceae; genus Dryadomyces; species Dryadomyces quercivorus. The sequence goes on from PCDE01000014.1 coordinate 2,279,218, forward strand.
CAGGGGGTGGCAACGGATGATGATGCAACAACGGCGATGACGGGCGACGGGGAGGGCCCCGACAGCCAACGCATAGCTGCAGACACTCTGACAGCGCCCTGCCGACGTTTTAGGCCCCTGTGGCGCCCCCATGGTGGCGAAACAATGGCGTTTTGGCGTCACCACAGCAGTATCGGTAGCGAGGACGAGACGATCCGTGACTGGACAGCGAGGAAGAAGCAGAAAGTACGGCTGAGGGTAAGCAGTATTCGGCGGCGGAAGCGCTGCAAAAAGGAAAGAGTGGGATACACCAGGTAGGGACGAAGGGAAAATCAAAAAGAAAGGCCAAGATGGACAGACCCATGGACCGGAAGATAAACGAACGGCGATCAGCCCGAAGAAAAAAGAGAAGAAAGAGGAGGACGACAAGGACAAGAACGACAGCCCCCCAATGCTACCCAATTCTACCTCCCTAAGCGAGCGAAGCAGCCGGTGGACAGACAGCTGAGCAAGGCGTTCTCGATCTGGCCCCCTCCCTTCTGTCCTTGGGGTCCATGGGTCCATCTACGACGTATGCCGACAGAGGGGCAATGACTGATCAGCTGTCCTCGTCCAGCTGCGAGGGCAGTGTCTCATCCCATCACACAATCAGATCTCCGATGTGACAGAGCGGTCTTGGTTAGGGATGACGGCTGACGCACAGATCTCGAAAACAAGGACACCATTTTGACGGGACGAAGCCGACAGGAGCAAGGAGAGCACGGGAACCACAGCGCAGAACGAGCAGAGAACGGCACAGGGATCCGGCATGCAACAGCGGGCGAGCAAGTACAATGATTCGAGAGGTCTTCTTGGCCGGGGGAGCGGAACACGACGCCCGGACAGGGCCATCGCCATCGCCATGCAGAGTACTCCGTACTCCGTACACACTACACAATACTGCGTTGCAGCCAGGCCATGCACGGATTACGAAGGATTATTACATGGTGAAAGGTCCTGTAGCAATGAGAGAGGACCTTGTGTGGGGAGGATGACAATATGGCAAGACGAGCGGGATCTTTGCCGCCGAAGGGTTGTACGTACGGAATGTGGAATACTCCGTCCCGTACGGAGTACTCCGTACTGCTTCCCTATCTGGCTTGCGGCATACGACATGCAGAGGGACGAGAAGAGAATGTCACTGGAGCCAATGGCTCTCGACGGGGTGACCTCCGGGTGCTGTTGGTCATCTACGAGATGAGACGAGATGAAGAAACGAGACGATACGGCGCTACGAAAAGAGAAGAAACGAACGTGAGTACTCTTTCATCCTGGCTGTCTCTGCCTTGTCTTTTTGCCCTCCTTGTCCTCCTGCCCCCTTGTCCCCTCCCATCCTCTTCTTTCTCCCCCCCCTCATCCCGCTGTCTCACTTCTATCGACAGAAGGCGCGGGACTCTTGCCACACTGCCCACACCCACACAGAGGCTCGTGCTCGCTCGTCGGACAAGATGTCTTTATGCGGCAAGGATTGCTGCTCGCTTGCGCCCAGGCCGTCGCTGAAGATATGCATGGCGTCTACGGAAGTAGACAAGCCGCGCGCAACACAAATACTCCGTCCTGTCGACTTCAAACACATCCGGCAGCTCCGTCCACGGGCGCTCCTCCGCGGTCAATGCCACAGCATATTAGGCGTCTGCTAATCAATATTGGCAGATGATTGGCAGATGCCTTACCCCTGAAGCGACTGCTAAAAGGAGCCTGGAACCTGCCTACAACCTGCCTGCAACCTGCCTGGAACCTGCCTGAGCGACCGCCTGCCCCACTGCCTAGCCTTGAGATCCTTGCGGGAATAACTGATAACTGTGTACGCGCGGAGTACCTCATGCCAACCCCTCCGCGGAGTACTGTGTACCAGACCACAGTAAGATACGCAAGTACGAGTACGGAGTATCTTTGCCCCCAAAGGAGGACCCCCAGGCGCCTGGTCTCCACTCCACCACACGGTCAGCCTTCTGCCCCAGTTTCCGTGGATAAGATGCGACGGCGGCTGGGTTCGCCTTCGCCACTTTCTCAAGGTGGACGTGCGCTGATCAAACAGCAACTTTTTTTGGTTTCTTCTTGTTCTAGACCGGGCTGGCGAGGAGTGTTTGGTCCGTTCGTTGCACATGAAGTCAGGCCAACAGATGTGTTATTTTTTTCATTTTTCCGCCCGACTTGTAATAATAGCCAGGCGTCCGTTCTAATTCCTATATGGAAATGATGTTATAAGCGACCCGCCCAATACGAGGCCGACCTGCGTGTCTGCCCAGTTTGCCGCGAGGCAGACGAAACCCGAGGAAACGAAGAAACGAAGGAATCAAGGGAACTAAGGGAACTAAGGGAACCAAAAATTAAGAGTAAATCAAAGAATAAATTTATAAGGACAGAGTAATAAACACAAATAAAAATAAAATGAATATAAATATAAATATAAGAGAAAATATAAAGATACAAATATATTAGTAATGCTTCGAGAAGTGCCGTGATCGGGTCGAAAGCTAGAAATGCAATTCAAAGGTTCACAGTCTGCATATCCATTCGCACTCGTGATATGAGGCGACACGTCAGCGGACGCCTTTCGTATCGTAAACTGGACCAATAACATATTAGCACAGCGTATCTTGCATCTTGACCATTCCATGGGTTGTGGAGTTCGGTGGCAGCCCTGAAAAATGATTAGTCATATTCGAAAGAGATGACATGGGTTGTCTAATGGTCTCCTATTTCTTTGTAAGATTTTTCATTTTTCATTTTTTTTTTTTCAATTTCAAAGAATGCCATAATAATTATAGCCCATACCAAACGCTTCCTTATAAGGTTTTCTGGGTTGATTCTGCTTTGTCGTCTCGTTGAGAGCCTCGTACAAAACAGCTGCGGTGACAGTAGCTCTCCCCTGCCGCAGCCTGACCCCTACCGATTTAATGTACTCGTAGACGGTCCTTTTGAAAAAGAGAGGGACTCGGCATCGCTCAGGTTAATATCATCGTCCTCCTCTACCTTGCCATTATTTACGTCGTCCTCCTGGTCCTCCTCGTCGTCGTCCTCGTCCGCACCCTCGTCGGCCTCGCCGGCCGGTCTATCAAATTCTGGAGCCACGGAAAACTCGTGCTTGACCGCGTCGTAGAGCATCCACGTCTCGCAGTGCGCCAGCCGCACGCCCAGCCACAGGATGCGCTCGCACCGGATCGGCGTCATCGCCGACGTCTCCATGACCACCTCGTTGTCGTCCATGTTGGCCGCGTCGCCAAACCAGCCGGCCGGGAACAGCTGCCCAAACAGCAGCCCGCGCAGGGTCCAGTCTTCCGGCAGCGGCTTGGCCTCGATGCTGCGCTGCTGCGGCGGGTGGGGGACCGTGTCGGCCGGCGGGCCCGCCGCTTCCTCGCGCTCGGTCTCCTCGGGCACCTGCATCACCGTCTCGAGCAGCAGCCGGTCGTAGCGGGCGTGCGTCTTGAGCATGGCGTTGAGAAAGGTGACGAGGGCGGGCCAGTCGACCGTGCGCTCCACGTGGTCCATGGCGCCCGGGATCTGGGCCAGGGACACCAGCCAGGCCATCAGGACATGCACGAAGCCGTAGCAGTGGACGTTGCCGACGAGGGACAGCACGATGCGGCTGGTCTCGAGGGCCAGGGCCTGCGAGCGGGTGAGGGGCTCGCGGGCGTCGGCACGCGCGGTGCGGGCGGTGCGGGTGTCGCGGCGTCCGTCGTCGGCTCGGCCGAGGCCGACAGGCGGCAGGCGCAGCAGCTTCATGAGGTCGTTGTCGTCGGCGCCGTACTGGAGCTGGGCACAGCAGAGGATGATGGCGGTGTGGGCGCCGGTCTCGATCCAGGCGCGGCCGGTGGCCTCGATGTGCCGGGGCAGCAGGCTGTGGAAGCGGGAGACGGCGGCGGCCAGCTGGGAGTTGGACTTGCCGGTGAACAGGATGGCGTGGATGAGGACAAAGGCGAGGTCGATCTGGGCGACGCGGGGCGCGCTGCCGCTCAGGACGGGCTCCAGCAGGGTCAGGATGGACTCGCGGGTCGACAGAAAGGGGATGGGCACGCAGAGGCTCTTGGCATAGTAGTATAGTTGCGTGGTCACGTGCTGGCGAGCGAGGATGGCGCGGTGGTGGTAGAGACGGCCGGTGGTGGGCGCGCGGCGCGAGGCCAGGGTGTACCACTCGCGCGAGACGTTGGCCCAGGTGTCGCGGATGCGCTGGTTGTCGTCCTCGATGGCCATGCGGTAGCGGCTGAGGTCGCCGAGGCACTCGATCCAGGTGTCTTCGAACGCTGGGACCGTCTCGTACAGCAGGGCGACCATGGAGTAGGCGAGGTAGATAAAGGTGACCATGTGTTCCTGGGACTCGGGCAGACGGTGGCGCAGCAGCTCGAGGAAGCTGTGGATGCCATGGCGCCACATGCGAGCAGGCATGGCATATTTCTGGGCCAGTCGGCGCAGAGCCGGCGAGCCGGACGGGTGCTGCGAGGCGAGCATAAAGTCGTGATGTTCGTGTAACAGAGTTCTATGGAGCGTAATGAGAGCCTGCCACTGCTCGTCGGAGAACTTGGCTTGGGCGTTTCCCTGATCGCTGTCGATCTCGATACATTTACTTTCGACCATCACAAGGCCAACATAGATGCCCTTGACTTCATTGACGAGCTGGTTCAGCGTGATTGGCCGTGTTTCAGGCTGCAGCTGGATGCCCGGATACTTGGATGGGCCTCTGGTAAAATGTAAGAGCGCCTCCTGCAGCATGTTAGTCTCTTGGATCCACGGGACGGGCCGAGGACAGGCCAAGGACGAAGACGAGGCCACTCTTACCTGACTGGTCGGCTGTTGCCCGCTATTTTGCAGGGCTTGTGTGGCATTTTGCCTACTTTCAGACGCCTCACCAGTTGTTATTGGTTCCCCCGTATTTCCCATGATGCATTCTCGCGTTGTCGGCTGGTCGTGACCCGGCAGTGTACTCAAATTGGTGGCTGTGATGGCTGTTTCTGGAGATGTCGTTTGTGTGGCTGGTGCAGTGGCTGGTGCGATAGAATCTACCAGGTTCGCGGTAGACGCCTGGTTTGCTGACTCATCTTTTTCGGCGCAAACTTTCAGATGCTTGGCCTCTCGCTCTTCGTCAGTCTCTGGTAGGGGCAAGGCACGCTTTTGGGAGGCCGGCGAGCTTGAATTCCGTATGTTAGAAAGGCTCGCAAGTTCTTTAAATAGAAACTTACGCGACAGCCTCGCCCGAGTGTGAAGAGTCGATGCTTTTTCCATCTTCATTGCCCGTGGATAGAGGCCCAATAATTCTATCTGCCATTTAGAAAGAGAAAGAAACTGTAAAAGTTTTAAGTTTATTAAGTCCATGAAGATTTAAGAAGAGGGAATCGCTTGCCATCTTTATATTATATACAACTTGACAGAAGTTAAGGCGGAAAATTGCGAACAGCTGGGTGTCCGCCTTGTGCAGTTAACCCCCCCCCCCCAAAAAAAAAAAATACAAAAATAAAGAGGTTCGCATGGTTCGCGAATGCGGCTCTCTCTGCACAGGGCCTAAATTCCCGTCCCCCACATCAGCCTACCAAATGTTTTCTCTGCGTTTCCACACTGCTTCTGAGCAGCTTTGCTTCCTATTGACATGAATCATTCTCTTCATTGCACACTATTGCTGCGTCAATCATTTCGACAGTACTGCTTTCGTTCTTGCATCCCCCGCAAGTCTTTTTTCGTCTCTGAAATGCCTTGCCTAAACGACAGTTTCGGTCGCAGCGTGCGAACAGGCGAAATCATGAAAAAAAAAAAAAAATGGAATGTGAATATGCAGAAAAAAAAAGAAGAAAAAAGAAGAAAAAGATGTGCAAAGGCGACGCGGCACAGAAGTATGGATGGTCATGTAACCCTCGACGAGACACACATTCCAATATACTAGAGCAGGGCAACACTGATGCAAGGAGAAAGAAAGACAAGGCAGACGACCAAGGCTGGTGGCTTTTAAGCAACCAGCAGACCTCCAAACTCCGAGACTCCGAGGCGAACCTATCTGCATCGAAAAGGAAGGGGCGATAAAGACATCGTGATCATTTCCTAGGCGAGGCAAGAGCAAGGCAGACAAGTGTAAAGTGCAACAGACCGCGTGATCGCAGAAGTTGTGGGTGTATGACAAGAACGGGAAAGAGCGAAGAACAATAAACGAAAAAATAAGAAGAAAAATAAGAAAGAGGGAAGAAGGAACGCATACAAGAAAAGCGTGAATAAGCAGAGTTGAGTAGGTTACGAAGAATACTCCGTACAATGGATGGGATCGGGGGGGCATCCAAGTATTAATAGTACGGAGTATTATTTATCTGTTAGCACGTAGTGTGGGAGGCCCCACTTATGCTGTTTAGTGCATCTGGCCTCAAAAGCTCAACTCTAGTCTACGTCGACGAACTTCCACCTCACTTCTGCTCATGGAATAGTCGGCGGTCAACCCACCATTCCGCATCCATCCTTCCGCTATCCTCCCTACCGAGCCTACCGACCATGCGACGTCCGCTCTCCCTGCTGGCAGCGGCCCTGCTGGCTGCAGCGCCCGTCGCCCAGGCCGTCTTCTTCAAGGACCAGGTCGACCAGATCGACTTCCACTATCCGCTTGTCGGCCTGCCGCAAGAACAGAACACCTTTTTCCATCGTCCGCGGCCCGATGACCGCGCCAGCTTGTTGTATACGTTGAGTGATGCCGGTGTTCTGGGCGCCGTCAATCCCGGCACCGGCGGTCTTGTGTGGCGACAGCTTCTCGCGACAGAGACGAAAGAGACGAAAGAAACGAAAGAACCTAGAGAGGCAGGCCAGCTGGTGGCTGTCGACGGCGAGGACTGGCTGGCGGCCGGACTGGGCAGCTCCGTGCATGCCTGGCATGCCGCGTCGGGTCGGGCCATCTGGTGGCAGGACTTTGCCGGTGAGCTTATCGGCCTGGATGTGGCGACGACGACGACAACAACAAACGCCAAAACCCACGGCGACGTCCTCGCCCTCTTCCGCGAAGAGGACGCGTCCGGCGCCGCCTCGACGGCCGTCCTGCGCCGCCTCGACGGCGCCAACGGCCACGTCCTCTGGGAACATCGCGAGACGGCCTCGGCCCAGCACCAGACGCTGCAGGTGCGCGCGCTCGGCGCCGACAAGGCCGTCGTGGTCCGTGCCGGCGGCGCGGCCGGTGTGCAGGCCGTCGTGCTGGATCTCCAGACCGGCAAGCGCCTCGAGGAACACGCGCTGGCCGGCAAGGCCGGCAGTGCCGACCGCCACGACGTGCTCTTTATCGGTGGCGGCGGCCCAGCAGCCCCGGCCATTGTCGCCTGGACGGACAGCGCGCGTGCCAAGATCCACGTCAGCGTGCTGGACCCGAAACCGCAGACGTTCTCGTTTGCCCTGCCGGCCGACACCGCCGAGGTGCTGGTGCACGCGCCCCGGAACCTGCCGGCGTCGCCGTCGCTGCCGCTGCACTTTGTCGTGCACACGCGCACCGCCGTCGACGCCGCCGGAAAGCAGCAGCACCGCGCCCAGGTGTTCCACGTGGACCCCAAGACCAAGGCCATCACCAAGGCCTACGACCTGCCCCAGGCCCCCGGCGCCGGTGCCTTTGCCGCCTCGGTCAGCGCGGCCGGCGACGCCATTTTCTTTACGCGCATTGCCGACGACGAGATGGTCCTGATCGAGTCCGAGTCGCACGGGATCCTCGGGCGCTGGCCCGTGACTGCTGCCACCACGGGAATGGCCGGCAGCCCGGCCCTCCACGCGGCCGGGGCTGCTGCGGCCGAGGTGGTGGCCAAGCCGGGCGGCGACGGGTTTGCCGTGCGGGCGGCCGTTGTGACCGAGGACGAGGACTGGGTGCTCGTGCGCAACGGCCTGCTGGCCTGGTCGCGTCCCGAAGGACTGACGGGGGCGGTGGCGGCAGCCTTTGCCGAGCACGCCGAGTCGGAGCAGCTGGTGCGGGCCCTCGAGCAGGAAGCCCACAGCAACCCGCTGGCAGCCTATGCGCACCGTGTGAAGCGCCATTTTGCCGATCTCGAGCACCTGCCGGCGTATCTGGAGTCGGTGTCGCAGCGGCTGGTGAACAGCATTTTGGGCGGTGATGGCGCGACGACAACCACGGCCGAGTCCGATCCGTTTGGATTCCACAAGCTGGCCATTCTGGCGACGAAGCGCGGCCGGCTGTACGGCCTGGACGCGGCCAGTCCGGGCCGGATCCGGTGGTCGCGAAAGGCGGTGACGCTGGCGCCCGGCACGACGTGGGCGGTGCAGCGGATCCACGTGGACGAGGCCCAGGGCGTGGCGACGGTGTTTGGCCAGACGGCGCGGCAGTCGGTCACTGTTCAGGTGGAGACGGGCGAGACAGAGACGTTTTCGTCGCCGTTTCCGCTGACCGAAGAGGATGCCGAGATTGTGAGCACGGCGCTCGTGACGAGTGCTGCAGGCCCGTGGGTGCTGCCGATTCCGAAGCAGCGCGCGCTGCTGGGCAACATTCCGGTGGCGCAGTGTCCGCGGGAGACGGTGGTGGTGCGGGCCGACGAGGCTCTGGAGGGCGTGCGGTTTATCGTGCAGGAGGGCCGGTGTGCGCCGGAGGTCACGTGGACGTTTGTACCACCAAGGGGATCGCGGATGGTGCACGTGGCGGTGCGGCCGGCGCACGACCCGGTGGCGTCGATCGGGCGGGTGCTGGGCGACCGGCGGGTGCTGTACAAGTACCTGAACCCGCACGTGGCGGTGGTGTCGGCGGTGGACGACGGGGCGGCGACGCTGACGACGGTCTTGCTGGACACGGTGTCGGGCGTGGTGCTGGCGGCGTCGACGTATGCGGGCGTCGACGGGACGAAGCCGGTCGAGTGCGTGCTGGTGGAGAACTCGTTCCTGTGCAGCTTCTTTGCCGACTATGTGCTGAGCGGCGACGGCCGGGCGCCGGCGGCCATCAAGGGCCACCACCTGACGGTGAGCGACCTGTATGCGTCGCTGACGCCCAACGAGCGCGGCCTCGGCAGTTTGGGCAGCCCGGACAGCAACGTGTCGTCGCTGCAGCCGCTCGAAGAACTGGCCACATCCGGCGAGAGTGCCGTGTCGCCGGCGGTGGTGACGCAGACGTGGGTGGTGGCGGCGGCCCTGCGGGCGCTGGCGGTGACGCAGACGCGGCAGGGCATCACGGTGCGGCAGGTGCTGACCTATCTGCCGGGGACGCACGGCATTCTGGGGCTGCCGCGGGTGGCGGCCGTGCTGGATGCCCGGCGGCCGGTGGGCCGGGACCCGACGCCGCAGGAGCTCGAAGAAGGCCTGACGCGGTACACGCCGAACCTGGAGATCGACCCGCGCATGGTGGTGACGCACGAGCGCGACGTCGTCGGCATCGAGGCCATTGTGACGGCGCCCACCCACGTCGAGAGCACGAGCCTCGTGCTGGCCTTTGGCGCCGTCGACGTCTTCGGGACGCGGCTGGCCCCCAGCATGGCCTTTGACCTGCTGGACAAGGGCTTCAATAAGGCCTCCATGCTGGCCACCGTCTTGGCGCTGGCCGTCGGCGTCGCCGTGCTGCGGCCCATGGTGGCCAAGAAACAGATCAACATGCGCTGGCAGGCGCCGTCCTAACGTATCTATTGTCTATCAATCTATCGAACGATTCTATTGTTTACCAAGGAATCGAATGTCTACCAAGGAATCCCCATCCATACGAGATGGTCTGTCATGCCCAGCTCTGTCCAGTGTGCCCGTTCTCGCTCGTCCTTGAGCCACAGCAGTCCCATCATGCCAATAGACCCGGCGCCGGTGCCGTGGAGGCCGCCCCGTCGTCGTGGCGTCAGACACATCCAGCGCGGCGTCAGCACCATATTGTAGGCCGTGTCGGAGCACGCAGGCTCGCCGTCGCCGGGCGGCGTGGCCTCTTCGGGGTGGCGCGCCCGGCGCTCGCGGTGGGCGCTGCGCACGCGGACCATGAGCCGCTGGTACGTCTCGAGGAGGCTGTCGGGGGTTACCGGACCGTCGAGGCGGCTGATGTAGTGCTGGAAGGGGACGGCCTTGTTGGCGACGACGTCGCCGGCGGCGGCGGCGGTCGCGCACGCCGCTTCGGGAAAGAGGGCAAAGCCCGGCTGCGGCTCGACAAAGATCTGCGTGTGCTTGTGTCCCTGGGAAGCGCCGCCTTCGTAGCCGCAGTTATAGATCATCATGGGCGGCGCGCCGGCGGCGGCGAGGCGCTGCATGACGGCCCAGCCGGCGGCCCAGTCGCCGCGGTCGAGGTCGTCGGTCTGGGGGGCGAACAGGCGCGTGTGCAGGACGTAGTGCGGACGCAGCATGGCGTGCATGCTGAGCTCGAGGACATGGTCGGGGCCTGGTCGAGCGACGACAAAGAGAGGATCCGGGTCGACAAAGGGGCCGCCTTTGCCTTTGCGCTCGGGGGCGTTGGCGGCGAGGACGGGTTTGCGTGCAATGGACGGCGAGATGGCGAATTCGAACTAGAGTGTGAGAGAGAGGAGAGAGAGGAGAGGGGGGAGAGAGGGGAGAAAGAAGACAAGAGAGAGAAGACAAGGGAGAGAGAGGATAGAGAGACCTACATGAAATCCATTGTGGACGGCCACTTCGCAGGTGCCTGGATAGTAGAAGAGGAGGCCTTGTTCGCGGAGACGGTCGAACTGGGCCGTGCCGATGGCGTGCAGGTCGGCCGGGAGGTCCAAGTCGGCCATGATGTTTTTTCTTTTCTCTTTCTTTTCGAGACTCTTTTTGCCTTCTTTTTTCTCTCTCTTTCCTTTCCTTTTTCCTCTCTTCCCTCCTTCCTCTATCTCCTCTTAAAGGCCAGATTCGTGGATAAGTCCGTCACGTGGATCGGCGTGTTTTTCTGCCGCGCCAACGCGACAGGGATGTCGGATGTCCAGCTGTCCATGCATTGAAGTTGTCGTGAGATCCATGTTTATGTAAGAGGAGGAGAGAAAGAGACGGGAATATGAGAAAGTGAAAGAGGAATGGGTTCAAAAAGGAAGGAGAAGAGGGATCGAAGAGGAGATCGAAGAGGAAAGAGCAAGACAGACACGAAAGGCAAGAACGAGTAGATCCCACAACGGAAGCTGCGATGAAGTCTGCCATCCCGTGATATATTCTTCCATCCCAAATCTCATCCCAAATCCTAATGTCCATCCCAACTCCTAATGTCCATCCAAATCCTAATCTCGTCCCAAATCCTCCATCAATCCCATTCTCGCACATTGGGCGATGCCGCGGGGAAATGAGTAACCAAGCCGAAGTTTAAACTCCGCCTAGCCGACGTCTTAGCAACTAATTGTTTCACTCTTCTTTTTCAGTCTTCCATTTCACCTTCACCTTCACCTTCACCCATCATGGCCTTCCCGACTCCCCTCAGCCAGGGCAACCTGGCCACCCTCCTGCCGCCCTCCTGGAAGGACCAGGTCGGCGCCTGGCTCGCCGAAGACACCCCTTCGTTTGACTACGGCGGCTTCGTCGTCGGCGACGTTCCCCGCACCGCCACCCTCTGGGCCAAGAGCCCCGGCATCCTGGCCGGCGTGCCCTTTGCCGACGAGATCTTTGCGCGCTGCGGCTGCACCGTCGCGTGGCACGTCGAGGAGGGCGCTGCCGTGGGTGCAGGCGACTCGAAGACCGCCTGCGCCACCGTCTCGGGCCCGGCGCGCGGTCTCCTGCTGGCCGAGCGCGTCGCCCTCAACGTGCTGGCGCGCTGTGCCGGCGTGGCCACGCGCACGCAGGCGGTGCTGACACGGCTGCGGGCGGCGGGGTTCCAGGGCCGGCTGGCCGGGACGCGCAAGACGACGCCCGGGTTCCGGCTGGTGGAAAAGTACGGGATGCTCGTGGGCGGCGCCGACGGCCACCGCATGGATCTGAGCGCCATGGTGATGCTCAAGGACAACCACGTGTGGAGCCGGGGCAGCATCACCGAGGCCGTGGTGGCGGCGAAGAGCGTGGCTGGGTTTGCGCTCAAGGTGGAGGTCGAGGTGCAGTCGGAAGAGGAGGCCCAGGAAGCGCTCGAGGCCGGCGCCGATGTCGTGATGCTCGACAACTTTGTGACGGGCGCCGCGGCCGAGGCGGCTGCGGCACGGCTACGACAGCGGTGGGCCGGACAGTCGCACAGCTTCCTGGTGGAGGTGTCTGGAGGACTGACGGCCGACAACATTGAAAGCTACGGCTGTGCTCGTGCGTGTTCTCTTCTCTCTTCCCCTTCTCCTTCCCCTTCCCTACTGACAACGCAGATATCGACATTCTATCGACAAGCTACATTCACCAAGGCGTGCCACATGTAGACTTTTCTCTCAAGATCAACCACTGATGTCCAGGCATCTGAAAGGCAGCCGCGCATGGGTTCATCTGTCTCAGCCTTTTGATTTATTTCAAGTGCAAGGCTACCTGAGACAGGGGCTACAGTTAGACGCCAGTGTTGCCTGGAAAGGCGCCTGGACGATGCGAGTACAGAATTATTACGCGCCCGCGTTCCGTCTTGCTTCAGGTCGCCTTTTTTGTCTCACCAAAAAAAAATCCTTGTCCACAGGAGTCTGGGTGCCTAGACGTCTGCCTCTTTCATTCAGCTTGTTCTCGTCTAATTCTGCAAATAAATCACGCAGTTTACTCCCCCTCAAACGATGCTCGTCGGATCCTCCGTATTGTTCCGCCCACTAATCCCGTTTACGCTCAGCCGGCCAATTAACCGACAAAGTGCACATCCGGTCATGCGAAGCGAGGCCAGCCTTGTCTCCCACACCGTCGAAGAGGATAGAGTGTCAGAGAAGAGAAGATCAGAATCAGCGTCGGAATCGGAGTCTGTATAAATAAAATGAATCAGCCCCGGCCTCAACCTTGCTGCCATGGTGGCGGAGCTGCCTGTCCTTGGGCGGCTGTTTTTCCCAAAACATGCGGCCAGGCCGGTCATGCAGGATGCAAGTGCTTACTTTTTCCGTCTCATGGCCGTTTATCGTCGCCAGAGTCGGATGGTCCCCGCTCTGCGCCTCCACGGGATTCTTTGTGCCGCCAGGAGGCCACAGGCCACAACGCCATCGTTGACTGCGCCATTGGCTACATAGGCAGCCTGGCCGGGATATGACTGTGCCTGTGGCCCTCTGGCCCTTTAGACAAAGAGCGTCCCCTTTTTCTTTCAGAGGCAGCCAAGCGCAGACGCCGACGCCGACGTCAGGGCAGCGTGACAGCAGACGAAGAGAATGCGGGAGGCCAACCCTCTGCTGTAACCACCATGATTGGCCCTGCCTGGCCGTCAACGGCATGCGGGGAGTCGTGCATATTCCCTCTATATATAGAGTAACAGGCCGGGCGGATCTGCACGTATGACTTGCAGAGAGCCAATACTTTATGATTCCGATAGACAGCAGACAGCAGACAGACAGACAAGAAGACAAACAGCCAAACAGACAAGAAGACAAGAAGACATCCAAACAAAACACAAACCCCATGTGCTATCGCTCCGTGGCCATCTTTGACTGCGGCCACGCCTACCAAAACGCCTTTGGCTCCTGGCACTACTGCGACGCCCGCGCTGCCCCCGGCCACCGCTACCATACACAGGCCTTCCACGTGCCCCTGTGCGGCCGCTGCCAAGTACAGCGTCAAGGCATGGACCGCCAGCAGGCCTTTTGGCGGCGCGAGGAGAACGCCCGCAAACTCCAAGAAGCCCGTCTGAGGGCCGAGGCCGTCCACCGCGAGACGGAGGTCGAGCGCCGCGCCGCCGAACGCCAGGCCGAAGCCGAACGCATCGAGGCCGAACGCGCCGCCCAGCGCGAACAGCGCGACGCCCAGCGCGAAGCCCAGCGCCAGGCCGAGCGCGTGGCCCGCGTCGCCGAGCGCACCGCCCAGCGCCAGGCGCAGCGCCAGGCCCAGCTCGACGCACAGCGCCTCGCCCGCGACGCCCAGCGCGAAGCAGAACGCATGGCCCAGCGCGAGGCGGACCGCGAGGCCCGCCGCGATGCGCAGCGCGAGGCTACCCGTCTCTGGGAGACCAGCCGGGACCGGGATCGTGCTCAGCGGCACAAGGAACAGGAGTGGCAGCGGCAGCAGCAGCAGCAGCAGCAGCAAAACGCATACCAGTTCGAGCAGCCGTATGATCAGTTCGATCCGTTCGGCCAGTACGATCCGTTCGGTCAGCTCGATCCGTTCGAACAACAACTCGAACAACAACAGGCCTATCATCACCGCAACCACAACCACAACCACAACCACAACAACCACCGCCCACGAGCCGAGACTACCCGCGACAGCAACGGCAAACGGGTACAGGTGCGGTTGGTCCGACGGGGAAGCCAACACGAACGAGATCGACACGAACGAGTCGTGATTCGGTTTTGAGAGAAGACGAAAAGACGAAAAGACGAGACGAGTCCTGTTTAATTAGTCACTGTTCATTTCACGCGGATAGATGGTCTTCACAGCAGCTTGGACATGTTGTTGACAACCAATAGGTGTCTGGTGTACTTGTATTGTAGTACAAAATAGAATATAGTAGATCGATCCAATTTGCCGCCTTCTCGGCTTGTGGTGCTCGTCTCCCCATCGAGACGAGTCTTGAACGCCATGGCCATCCATGGCCATCCAAAAGACAAAGAAAACACGCTGTGGCAGCCGCTCGTGCCAACCAATATCTAACAGAGATCACAATGCCTGAAGAGGCTGTGTCGAACATGGGTATCATGAGATGGTACAGACAAAGGAAATTAAGTGATGGTGGGTAGGTGTAGGTGGTGTAGGTGTAAGTGGTGAGGTGAAATAGGTGTAAGTGGTGTAGGTGGTTGTGAGGTGAATAGGTGTAGGTGTGAAGTATAAGTGATTAAGTCACTCCTGTGCACCAAAGACGATGCCACGACGCTTCCAGTCGCCACGCTTCATGAAGCGCTCGACATCGCCCTCGACGGCGTGCACCCGAGGACGCACCGGCGAAGAAGGCACACTGCTGGTGGATGCCTCCGTCGTGGGCGTGACAGGCCGGGTCAGGTCGTGCAGGTTGGCCTCCGACTGCGGCATGCGCATACGCAGCTGGTGCGGTGGTGGCGAGAGGACGGTCGGGTACTCAAAGTCCTCGTCGTTGCTCATGTCGAACTCGTCAAACAGATCGTCGTCCTCCTCGTCGTCGGAAGGCAGAACAATGCGGACAGGCCGGAAGACGTGCCGGGGCTTTGGGGTGAAGCCAAAGTCGAGGTTCTGGGAGGGCAGCACAGTGGGGTTCATGCGCAGTGGGTTGGAGACGGTGGAGGAGGCGATGGAGATGGAGGAGGCAGAAGAGCTGATGGTAGACCAGGAAGAGGAAGCGTGCGAGACCTGGCTGCAGGTGCTGACATGACGAGAGATGCTGCGGCTGCAGAGGTTGCGGCGGTGCTTGGGGTAGAAGTGGCTGTCGGTGGGCGACAGAAGCATGGGCATGGCGGCGGGTGCCAGGTTGGCTGGCAGAGGCGGAACCGGCGGGATGCTGTCGTCGACGCGGGAGCGACGGAAGCCGCGTGCACGGCGGAAGAAGCCGTCTTTTGTAGAGAACATGTTGTCTGTTGTGATGAAGAATTCACAAGACAGGAATGTTGAGAGTTGTTGGTTTGGCAGTGTGGAATCGGAGGCAACAGTTGAAGGAATGCAAAGGGAGGGGAACTCTTTTGTATAAGTGCCGAGAAGACGCAACCTGGTCTGCGCAGGGCCTTGTTCTGGGTAGTGGCCGATCGGTCATGCACCGCCTCTTCTGACGACCTGGGCTGGTTCGAGACTAGTATCAGGGTACCTCTCCACACTCGTCATAGCCGTGATCAAAACTTGTGGTGGTGTGCCTTGCAGCACGGAAGATGCACGCACTTCTGAGCGCGGTGCAGGGATGATGTGGGGCGGAGTGGAGAAGGACGCCGGCTTGGTTAGGGTTCAGCTCAGTATGCAGAGACGAGTTTTTTAGCTGTATCAAGGTTGCGTATGCGTAAGAGTGTACTTTAGCGGCGGTCGCGTCTGGCGGTGAGTAAGACTAAGACATGTCTTGCATTCACCGAGTGAAGAGGAAGAGGACCGGAATCGACCACCAGAAGAAACCAGAAACCAGACACGAGAAACCAGAAAACACCAGACATCAGAGCACGGCACCGCAGAGCACGACAGACCACCAGACACTGGTACTCTAAAAAAAGAGGGTGTGCTCATGAAGTCAGCAGGCCTCACTCGGCGATTTGTCAGGGCAAGGGTCTTAGCTCGCATTCGCATCCTCTCCAGGTTTAGCTTCTCGTCTGTCTGGGCGTACATGCGGCGTGGCTCCCTGGCTCCACAGAGGGGGAGGGGTTCTTTGCTGTTCCTGGCTGTTCACTGGCTGTTCACGAGGTTCGCTGGCTGTTCATGAGCTGTTCGCTGGCTGTTCCTGCACTCATGTCTCACTCTGGCATGTGCAACGGCCATTGTATTCTCCGTGAAGATTGGATTGTGCATGAGACATCGTCTCGTGGTCATCGTTCGTTGAGGACTTTCTAGTCTCTCAGTCTCTCTCCGTCTCTGACTCGTACCGTACCCGTACTCGTACTCTTCTTTCTGTCCCACTTCGATTCTCCCCGCGACAGGGATCGCGATCGCCAGCTCGCCAGGCACTACTCCGTACAGGCCTGCTGAGACGGACCCACTCGTCGTGGCAGTCGGCGATGAATTTGAAATCCAGATTGCTTTGGCTCCGCTTTTCGGAAACTAGCCAATCAAGGCGCCAAAAAGGGATCAGGACAGGGCTGGACGGAAATGAGAACAATGAGGGCAGGGCAGGGCACCAGAAGCCGAGGGCTGAAGCGGAGTGAAGCGGAGATGCTGAAGCGAAGATGCTGACGTGGAGATGTTGAAGACGGAGAAAAGAGAAAAAAGAAAAAGGGAAGAAGCAAAAGTCCAGACTGGGAAATTGCTGAAGAGGGAGACTGAATCGAGCCGAGACCAGGCAGGTGCATAGGACCCAAGGGGGAGTCTGAACAAAGGCAAGTACGTACGATGCCTGTACGGAAGGTGCGACATCTTACAGACGGCAGGTACGAACCCTTACCTGCACAGACGGTACAAACCCTTACCTGTACAGACGGTACAAACCCTTACCTGCACAAACGGTACGAAAGACCTGTACAGACGGTACGAAAGACCTGTGCAGACGGCAGGTGCGACACGGAATATGCAGGCATCGTATGTACGACATCATTGACACCGGACGAACACCAGATGGAAGGCGCGATCTGCCAGAAGCGCCTGCCTGACAACAGGTGATGAGCACGCACGGGCACGTGTTTTGGAATTCAACTCTAATCTGGGAGTATTACGAGTACTCCGTATTTCGTATATCTCCGGTCGTATAGGATACGAGATCGTGGGTAATGGATACGAGACGAGGGTACGAGGTACGGGGGTACCTCTTTGAGAGCTTATTTACAAAGTACTCGGAATGGTACCTAGTAAGGCTTAGTACGAGGCCTCCGAGAAAAGAAAAAAGAAGCGAAGTGAAGCCACAGAAGCCACAGCAATATTCGATTTTTCTTTTTTTAATTCCGCTCCAGTCTTTTTTCGACCTCTCAGCTCCCTGCGTTGGCCGTGCAGCTGCCGACGTGCGGCGCCGTGCCTGGTCGCCTACTTTCTTTCAGCACGGGCACGCCGGACAGGGGTTTTGGCAGATCGTTACCTAACCCGGCAAATGCCCATTGCCGTATCTAGTTAGTTTTGCGAGAAGCGGGGCGATGTAAGGACCGAGGCGATGGGATAATGGAGATCGTGCAAAGGATGAGGATCCGAGACGGAGATGACGAGTGTGTCATTGACAAATGTTGACAAATTGTGTTGAGGAATCATTCGTGCGGAACAGAGGATGGAGTAGTGTGGAGAGTGCGGAATAGAAAATGCTGTAGTGTATTCCGTATTGATGAGTCATCTATCAATCTATCTTGTCAAGATTTGATGAGTCATCTATCGTCGTGATATCTCCGGTCAGACTTGATGAGCATCGAGATCGTGACCGTTGACGAGCATCCATCATCGTGACCGTATTGAGCATCGTCAAGATCGTGACCGTATTGAGCATCGTCAAGATCGTGACCGTATGACGAGCATCGTCAATGTGATCAAGAATATGATGAGTCATCTGTCAAGATGAGTTCGCATAATGTGCTGACTCATCTGTGAAGGTCCGCAAGTGTGCTGACTCATCTGGATCATCATCCGCAAGTGTGCTAACTCATCTGTGATCATCGTCGAATGTGCTGAATAATTCGAGTAGAACTACTACAATACCATCTCACTACTGCGACTCGCTGACTCTTGTGAAACCGATTCACATTTGCTCACTGTACTACTCCATACTCGTGCACTTCTCCGTGCTGTGCCTTTTGCTAACGTGCTCGTGAACCAAGGATCTACTCTTCCCAAAGAGGAAACGGGGAATCCTAAACGGACCTGCTGACCGCTTCGTTCTGCATGTCTCACGTCCATGTGGCTCCACTGCGAAACTGTCGCAGAATTGGCGCTATCGGTGAAAGATGCGGTGTAGATTTGGCGATGAAAGTGATTTTGTGCGTGGATTAGGTTATGTAGAGTGTGCGTTAGGATTGAAGTTCATACGATACTAATAGACCTCTACTAATATATTGAGAGACTCTATTAACAGTGAAAGATTTAAACATCTCAAAACATAACAATAACGTTAAGTTATTAGTATAAATTATCACCACAATAAGAGATCTCATAAAGACTCATAAACACCATAAATATATTAATATCAACAGTCAATATTATACCATCAACAATCAATATTATACCATCAATGTATCAATGATCATAAACAAATCCCCAACACCATCCCCTCCCACCCATCATGGCTCATTCCTCATTACCAATGCGGCGCCCATCCTATGTACATGGCCGATAGATTCTGCCCGTCCGTCGCCTGCTTGATCAGCTCCCATGCCTGTCCCTCCACCCCCAGCGGAATCGTCTCTTCCAGCAGCAGCCCGTTCATCCGCCGCTTGATGTTCTTCACCACGCTCGGCGGATCCAGCCGCACCGCCCGCGCCGCCTTCGCCCGCCCCCCGCCGCCCTTGCCCGCCGCCGCGGCCGCCGCCTGCTGGTGCCGCGGGTCCACCTGCAGGTCCAGCGTCGGGTCGTGGATAAACGCCTCGAGCACGGCCAGCAGCGTTTCCTCCTGGGCGCGCAGCAGCTGCAGCGTCAGCTCGCACGACCGCCGGAAGGGCCCGCGGTGGTCGCAGATGCCCATGACGGCGCGCATGTTCTGCGTCAGCCGGAACGGCACCGTCTCCGGCTGCGTGAACAGGCGGCCCTTCTCAAAGAGGCAGTTGAAGTCGACGTGCATCACGCCGCCCGTGCCCTCTTCCACGAGCACGTTCTCGCAGTGCCGGTCGCCGAGGCCCAGCACGGCGCCCACCATGGACATGACGGCGGCCGAGCGCGTGAAGCGCAGGCGCGCGGCAAACCAGGCCGCCGGGTACGGCCAGCGCCGCATGAACCACTCGTGCAGGACGGGCGGGAAGGCCGGGAGGATCTGGGACGCGAAGACGCGGGCGCGCCGTGCGGGCGTCTCGGCCTCGTTCAGCAGGCGCACGATCTCGGCCGGGTCGGGCGGGCGCGGGACCACGAGGCTGCGCCGGCGGTCGTAGTAGGGCCGGACGATCTCGCGCAGCGTCTTGAGGCCCAGCACCCACTCGATGATGCCGCAGTCCTCGTTCAGCGGCGTCACCGCATACGTGCGGATGGACAGCTGCCGCCGCATGGCCTCGGTGTCCTTGCGCAGGGCCTCGTTGATCAGGCCGTTGACTTCCATGATGCGCTGGTCCGTCCGCATGTCGTCCTTGGGCTTGAGCAGCACGTCGTACAGCCGGCCGTCCGACCCCCGCATCGTCAGCTTGCGCGGCTGCGCCAGCGATCCCAGGATGAGCACCTCGTCCTGGAACGAGTGGATCGTGATCACGTCCGCGGCAAAGGCGTTGTGCGAGCTGCCGTCGGCGGTAAAGCTCCCATGCGAGGAGAAGGAGTCTCCGGGAACACCTCTTTCTGGTCGACCTCCCCCTCCTCCTCCCCCCCCTCCCCCCCCCTCGCCCATGCGCCCAGGCAATACGGCCGTCAGACAGCGCGCAATCGGCACGACAAACGGAAACGACTGGTTGGCCAGGCCAAAGTGCATGTCCCGCTTCAGACTGACGGCCTTGGTGCCGCTGTTGGCCCGCTGGTTGCCCTTGCGGCCGACCTGCACGAGCTCGTCGGCCAGGCCCACACCGCGCCGCAGCATGGACTGCAGCGTCGGCCGGGCCGCCGTGCCCGCCGCTCCTCCGACGCACAGCGCCTTGAGCAGGCGCTCGGCCGCCTTCTTGGTCTGGTTGCCGCTGCCGCGCGACCCCCGTGCCGTCAGCACGCCAAAGACACTCCACAGCGCCTGCTGCGGATAGGCCTGCACCACGCGCACGATGATCTGGTCCAGCACGTGACACGCCTCCTTGTGCGGGTGGTTGATGCGGGCGACCAGCTGCGGCAGCGCGCCGTAAAAGATAAACGGCGGCAGCCGCTGCACGTGGCGCAGCAGCCGCTTGTGCAGTCCCGTCAGCACCTCGTTGCGCCGCCGCCGCAGCTCTTCCGACACCGCCGCCTTGCCGTCGGGGGCCTTGTCGACCTGGGCGCCCAGCTCGAGCCAGACGGTCAGGAATCGCGGCAGCGTCGAGTGCAGATATTTGGTGCCGAACTTGGCCGCCCGCAGGTAGTGGTCGATCTCCTGCCGCGCCATCTCGCCCGTCAGGAACTGGTCGCTCTGCTCGTCCGGCTTCAGCGCCTGCTCCGACTCCAGCACCTTTTTGAAGTGCCGCCCCAGAAAGTAATGGCTCTTCTCCCACTCGCCATACCGGCTCGCCAGCTCTCGGTACTCGTCCCGCAGGGCCGACCGCGACGTCTCTCCGCTGGCGTCCAGCCACCGCGTCAGCAACAGCCCGGCGCGGGCGGCCAGCGGCGGCTGGTTTGAGGCACTCGAGTGACTCGACTCTCCGCCCGGCAGTCCCCGGCTGATGGCAGCCCGCAGATCCGCAATCGCCTGGTGTCGACCCCCCCAGGCCCATTGTCGTCGTGCATTCTCCACCTCGGCCGCCGGGTCGTGCAGCCGTCGCGCCTGGGCAATCGCCTGCAGACACTCGCCATTCGATCCCGTCTTGCGGGCCAGCCGCGCGCTCAGCAGCCACAGCCTCGAGATCTCTCCGTCGCCATACAGCGGCCGCAGACACTCCATCGCCGCCCGCTGCAGCCCCAGCACGTACCGCTTGTCCCGCACATCCTCCAGCAGATCCAGGCGCTGCACCAGACACGCCAACGTGCCGGCCACGTCCTGCTTCGTCTCGCACACGCCCCCGATCATCCGCAGATCCGTCACCACATGCGCCTTGAGCATCGTCTCGTGACACGCCTGCAGCGACGACGTCGTCGAGTACGACATCGCCGCCGCCACCCCGTCCACAATGCCGTCCAGCACCCGGGCAAAGGCCGCCGTGTCCCGTCGCCGCAGATGGCACAGCGCGCTGGCCACGCCCACGTTGAACACCTCCGTCGTCTCGCCCTTGTACGCCGGCACCAGCGTCTCCAGCTTCCCCCACTGGAACGTCGCCCACGCCGCCTCCACCGCCAGCGGCAGCACGCGCTGCACCGTCGTCGCCGGCACCTCCGACAGGCCCATGCCGTCCACGCGGGCCAGCAGCGCGTCGTGGTGTCCTGCTTCCAGCAGACACGTCAGCACCCGCGCCTGGATGTCGACGCTGTCCGGCTGCGTGCTCAGCTCCGACAGGTACCACGTCGTCGCCGACTCCCACCGCCCGGCCTTTTGCTCCAGCAGCGCTTTGCGGTACGTGTCCATCTCCACATAGCTGCCCACCTTGCTCATGATGCCGCTGAGACAGTCGGGGTCGTCGATCTGCGCGTAGATATCAATCATGTCCGCTTCTGCCTTGTCCCGTCGACTGGCCACGTCCTCCGTCTCGCCTCCCTCGCCTCCTCGTCCGTCTCCTCGCCCGCCTCCCTCGCCTCCCATCGCCACCGGCTCCAGGAAAAACATCGCCCGCGCATAGTCCCGGCAGTAGATGGCCCGCTGCGACAGCACCTCGGCCGGAAAAGCCTCGAGAAACCGCTCCAGATGTCCGATGCCCTCGGGCCGCTCAAACTGCACACAGCTCCGCAGCCACACCATGACATACTCAATCACCCGGAACACCGCGTCGTAAAACAGCTTCGCCTGCTCCCGCTCCATCGCCGGCGCCTCGGCCGGCGGCTGGTACGCCGCAATCTGCTGCAGCTCCTGCGCCACCAGCGCCCGGTCCTCCTCCGTGCTCTTCGTCCCCGTCACCACAAACACCACCAGGTACGGCAGCAGAAACTCCGCCACCGCCAGGTCCAGTCCCTTGGCCGCCCGGGCCAGCGACTCGTACAGCACCGCGCCAAACACGTTCTGCGGCTTCGCCAGCAGGTCGGCCACCAGCATCCGCAGCCAGTTGCCGTACGTCCGGCCCGCCCGGAACAGCGGATACGCCGTCTGCGGTGGCCCCGGCGGCGCAATGTGGTACTTGGACACCAGCAGCGGCGACAGCACCACCTGCACCACCTCCGGCAAGGCCTTCCACTTCTGGTACCGGTCCGGCATCTCGGCACCGCCGCTCTGCACCGCCGCGCTGACGCCACACCGCGACAGCAGCGTCTGCACGGCATAGGCGATCAGGCCCTGGCTCGTCGCGTTGGTCGCCGACAGAAACGCCCGCGTCAACACGTGCTGCAGCATGTACATGACAAAGTCCAGCGCCTCGCCCGTCTCCCGCAGCTGGTAAATCACCACAAACGGCTCCTCCTTGGTCGCCGCCCCCAGTCGGTTGGCATCCAGACAGCCCACCAGCCCGATACACCGCAGACACCGCGACGCCAGGTCGGCCTCCGACGCGCTGTACTTGGCCGCACAGTCCAGCAGCGCCCGCACAAAGTGTGCCACGGCCGAGTCCGACTTCTCGCCCTGCGCCGGCGCCCGCAGCGCCTCCTGGTGGCTCTCCAGAAACACGCGCGCATCCTCCAGCGCCACCCACACCACGTCCAGGTTCTCGTGCATGATGCGCTGCGCAAACAGGTCCATCGTCTGCATCACTCCGAGCGGATGGCGCAGCTTCTTCAGCTTGCTGTGCACCGTCTTCTGCAGCTCGGGAATCTCCATGTTCGGCAGCAGATCAATCTTCTCCAGCAGACATTCCCGGTGATGGCTGCCGTCTGGCTTTGCCAGCAGCCACTCCAGCAGTTCCTGGCACGTGTTCTTTTCCTGCAGGTCGAACTGCTCCCAGTTCTTGCGGATCACCGCAAACGTCGTCTCCACCAGCATCGTCACGTTCTCGTTGCCCACGTGCCGCACCAGGGTCGCCCAGCACGAGATGGCCGCTCCCCGTACCCCGGCTCGCCAGCACGCCGCGTACTCCGACCCGTCGTTGCAGAGCGCGTCCAGCAGAAACGACGTCACCTGCGGCCGCGCCGTCCGGATCTCCGACCGCAGAAACTTGATCAAGATCTCGAGGGCTTCGATGCCGTTGATCCAGTGGCACAGATGCTTCTTGCCCTCGTACACATGCACGTCCGACAGACACGTCGTCAGGCCCAGCACGTGCTGCGACAGGAAATCTGTTACTAGCCGTTCGTCCGACTCGGCCTTGGCGTCTTTCTTGAGGAGTCGAGCAATGGTGAGGATGGGATGGAATCCAATGCCATCGGATATCTGCTCGTCAGCTTTTCGTTCTTCTCTCTTCTCTTCTCTCTTTTCTCTTCTCTCCTCTCTTCTCTCTCCTCCCCTCTCTCCCCTCTTCTCTCTCTCTCTCCTACTCACCCGTTCAAATCGGTCTGGTATTCGCTTCACGCTGTACGTCAACCGGATAAACAGCTCTGCCAGCACGGGAATCGCGGCAGCCCCCATCACCTCCCGGATCGATGCCGGCCCCAACCGCGCAGACAGTTGTTGTAGCGGCACCATCAGGTCGTCCAGCGTGGCCACGTCCGGCGGCAGCTGCACCCAAAAAGCCAGGATCGACGTCAGATTGGCCTTATCAATCAGCGTCGGCCACAGCTCGTCGCCGTCGCCGCGCAGCTTGGCGATTTCGCGGATCGGCGCCAGGTCTTGCCGAAACAACATGTCGGGGATCGCGTGGGCCTGCAGTCGCAGGACCAGCCGCCGTGCAGACGTGCCAAACAGGTTGGCAATGGCCACGACCACGGCCGGCCGGTCTGCCATGTGCTTGAGAATCAGATACGCCGTGCTGCGCCAGTAGGGCTCGAACAGTTCGATCAGGGTGCGCCCGAAGAAGGCGGCCAGAGAGCGGAGCTGTGATGTGTCAGCAAGACGGTCTTTCCTCGACGCCCGACAGACAAACCTCGGAGATGACCATGTCGCGGACGGGCCTGTGCGTGCTGTCGAGGTGTCGAAGCAGGCCCTGCAGCATGGGCTCGAGCTCGTTTTCCGAGACAACCCTGCCGGTCAGCTAAGACGGAGAAAGAGGAGGGGATAGACACATACATGCCCAGCTGCGTCCAGGCGAGCACGCTCGTCTCCTGCAGCGTGCAGTTTCCCGACGCAAACATGCGATCGAGGCCGTAGTAGAACCGTTTTCTGTTTTCCGCCGCCGTCCTCGGGAATTGGCCGTCGCGGCTGTAGGCAAATGTGCCGAGTGTTTTCCTGGCCGGTCAGCAGCCATACCACCCGCCAAAAAGTCGAGACTTACGTTGCCTCGGCACGCACAGCCTTGTCGGGACTGTAGAGCTGGGCCGAGCACCAGCGGCAAAGGACAGATCGTTCGTAGCAGAGCACGTCGTCTGTCGGGGCGTGGAGGACCATGCGGCGCAAAAAGAGCAGCGCCCGCACTGCCAGCGGTCCTCTCGACGGGATGTGCCGTGCCACGACGCCTTCCATGAGGCCGTAGAGCTGGCAGACATCCTCGTCGTTTGTTGGTCGTTGCGTGGTTCGTGGGATGCGATTCCCCTGGCAGACTCTGCACACGAGGGCCGAGCTGGTGTCGAGGGGGTCGGCGAAGCTGGCCGTCTGCGAGATGGCACAGGCCGCCTGGCTCAGGAAGGCCATGGCAGCCACGACGTCGGTTTCGGTGGCCTTGTCTGCGTCCTTTGGCGCGTAGAGGACATCACTGATTTGTCAGCAAAGACGAAAGAGAAACCTGGCCGGACGACAGCACCCACCACATCTTTGACAAGGTCTTTTGGAGCGCCGACACGCTCTCCTTGGCCCCCGCCACGCCCGGACCGTCCGGAACAAAGCCGAACCGGACACACACGCGGTTCGTCAGATGGTCCACAATCGACAGATCCACTGCCGCCTCCGTTTTGCGGCGCTTTGGATTCTTGTCCCGGTTGAAGGGGTCCTCGTCGAGCTGCGGGACGACGGGCGAGCGGACAGGCTCGCGGCCTCTGCCGGCCACCCGTGCGGCATCTTGGGAGGGTCGTGTCATTGCGCCAGCCATGGGCGTGCCAGTTGCTGTCGTGGTGGTCGAGAAGCATTTTCTTTGGCGGACGCGCCTGCGTTTTGTCTTGCGGGGCAGCCATCGCGTAGTCACGTGTGTGAATGTCGTTAGAATTTTCCTATTTATTTTATTACTTTATTTTATTACTTTATTTAATTAATTATTCTTTTACGCTTACTAACAGCGCTCGTTCCGCTCCTCCGTTCTCGCCTCATCGTACGTCTCCATCACCACTTCGACCCAACCATCCCCATGGCAGCATTTCAGAGCAAAAAGTTTCGGTCGGCGGCCGACTCCAACCGGTTTGCCGCACGGTACCGGGCGGCCATGGTGAAGCACCCATTCCTGCTGTTTGGGCTGCCGTTTTTGACGGTCATGGTGGCCGGTTCGTTTGTGCTGACGCCGGCGACGGCGATCCGGTACGAGCGGTACGATCGCAAAGTGCGGCAGCTGTCGCGCGAGGAGGAGCTGGGCATTGGCAAGGGCGGCCGGCGTGTGAACATGCGCGAGGAGTACTACGTGAGTTGGCTTTCCGGGTGCTGCCCAGGACAATGCTGACCAATGCAGCGGATGGCACACAAGGATCTCGACAGCTGGGAGCAGAAGCGGGTGCAGCGGCTCAAGGGCGAGAACGACGGCGTGTTGTAGGGGATGCCGGGCTGTGGGGATGAGCAGGCACGCGACACCGTTCGGTCGCCCAGGACGGCTCGGTCAAGGAGCTGCAGGTCCATTGCGTATGGGGTGCTCCGCATACGGAGTGCTACTGTGACAGCTTGACAGAACAGCAGGACAAACGACATGGCTGTGGTCACGACTGGCTTGCCGGATGCTTGCAAACTGGTCAGCCTGCTGGTCAGTCTGGTCAGTCTGCTCAGTCTGCTGTCCAGGCTGCTCAGTCTACTGCCAATCCTGCTCACTGCTGCTCAGTATACTGCGCATCCTGCTTATCCTCCTCACCTGCTCACCTGCACACGATCCACAGCGGTCGGGTGACGTCTGGACGACGTCTGGTGATGCTCGGTGGACGGCCGCAGAGATTACTGGATAGTTGCATATATTGACAATTATGCAACAATGCGTGCACAAGGGCAGGCTAGTCTTCGCCCGCGTGGGAAGTTTGGCCACCAATACGTAATAAGAGTTTTTCGCCCCGAGCTGTGCCTGCCAGAGCTACCACCTGCCACCTGCCATAAGCCGTGGGGTTCCTTCTGCCTGTGGCTCTGGAATCTACTGAATCTACGCCTTTGTTATCTTCGTATCCCCACCCACCGTCACAAGGCTCTCTCTTCCCCCCCCCTCTTTCTCCCTTCCTTCATGGCGACTCCCAACTCGTCCAACTCACCGTTGGTGAAGCCGTTGCGCTCAGCCTTGCGAGACGACTCGGAAAAGACACCGCCTGCCAGCGGGATCCTCAAAGGTGGGTGGCAGCACTGCCCTGTTGGTTATCGGCCGACCTGCTGACCTGTCTTGCCAGCCGTCCAGATTGCCGAGCCAGATGTGACGGCACAGCCCATCGCGGCCGCCGACGAGGTGCCGTCGCGCAAGCAGTTCCCGGCCAGTGTGGCCCGGCGGCTGAGCGGACGGCCGGCTGTCGTCGTGGGCCCGCAGCCGACGCCGTCGCGCTGCTCGCTCGTCAGCCAGGCGAGCTCCGAGGCGCTGAGCTCGCACGTGTCGGCGTCGCCCATGCAGATGGCCGTCGACGATCCGCGCCAGTCGCTGTCGATCCCGCCGCTGCCTCTCCTGCAGCAGACCGGCCGGCGCCACAGCATGGACCAGGAGCGCGGCCGACTGCTGGCCCAGCTGGCCGAGTGGCTGCAGCACGAGCGCGAAAAGAAGGAACGCCGGCGGTCGCGGCGTGTCGTGCGGAAGAGGCACGAAGACGGAGCGACCGACGGGACAACCGACAGGACAACCGACAGGACGACCGACGGGACAACCGACAGGACGACCGACAGGATGACCGACGGCACAGCCGACAGCCATGTGCGCACCTCTTCTGCCGACTCGGCCTCCAGCGAGGTCTCTCTCGACCGCCTGCAGCACATTATCGAGGACGGCATGGCCGCCATGGGCGTGGACGTGAGCGCCAATGCGCCCCCGGCCCGTGGTCGACGGCCACACGCCCGCAACGTGCGCCACCAGTCGATGCGGACGGCCGCCTCGTCCGACACGGACTATGTGGATGGCGACGTGCTGGTGCCGGGCTGCGACGCCATCCTGGACAACTCGCGGACCCTCAAGTACGCGGCCGAAGGACGGGCCGAGAAGGAGCAGCAGGCCTGGCTGGGCTTCAAGAACGAGATCATCCGGCTGGCACACACGCTGCGGCTCAAGGGCTGGCGCAAGGTACCCCTGGACGGGGGCGATGCGGTGTGGGTAGAGCGGCTGAGCGGTGCCCTGACGAACGCGGTGTATGTGGTGGATCCTAATGGGCCAGGGGAGGCCAGGGCCGGGGCCGGGGCCGGGGCTGGATCTGAGGCTGGAGCTGGGGCTGAGGCTGGAGCTGGGGCTGGAACTGGACCTGGAGCAGCAGCCGGGGCTGGAACTGCAGCAGGGGCTCCAGCTGCGCCTGTTGCCCGCCGCAGTCAGCCCAGCAAACTGCTGCTGCGCATCTACGGTCCACAAGTAGAACACCTGATCGATCGGGAGAACGAGCTGAGCGTGCTGCGGCGGCTGGCACGCAAGAAGATCGGGCCACGGCTGCTCGGGACCTTTGGCAACGGCCGGTTCGAGCAGTTCTTTGACGCGTCGACGCTGACGGCGGCACAGATGCGCGAGCCGGCGACGTCGCGGCAGATCGCCAAACGGATGCGCGAGCTGCACGACGGCATCGAGCTGCTGGAACAAGAACGCGACGGCGGACCCAACGTGTGGCGGAACTGGGACCGCTGGCTGGACACGGTGGCGCGGACGGCGACGTTTGTGGACCAGAAGGTGGCGGCAGCAGCAGCGGCTGGCACGTCGGCCAAGACGTCGGGGCCTCATGCCTGGAAACATCGTGGATTTGTCTGTGGCGTGGAGTGGCCGCAGTTCCGGGCAGCCGTGGAAAAGTACCGTCGACATGTTGAGCAGACGTACGGCGGGCGTAAGATCCGAGATGAGTTGATCTTTGCCCATAACGATGTGAGTGTTTGATTTCTCTCTCTCTCTCTCTCTCTCTTTCTCTCTAACCTTCAGACTCAATATGGAAATATTCTGCGTATTCGCCCCAGCGACAAGTCGCCTCTTCTACAACCGGAAAACCAACACAAGCAGCTCGTGGTCATCGACTTTGAATACGCTGCTGCCAACCCGCTCGGCCTCGAGTTCGCCAACCACTTCACCGAGTGGGCCTACAACTACCACGACGCCGCGGCTCCCCATGCCTGCAACACGACACGCTATCCGACGCCCGAGGAACAGCGCCGCTTCCTGCGCGCCTACGTGGGCCACCGGCCCGAGTTTCCTCACCAGTCGGGTGCCAGCACGCCGCGTTTCGGGCCACTGGCGCTGTCGCTGCCGGCCCTGGAGCCGCTGTCTGCTGCGGAGCCAGCGCCTGAAGCCACGCTGTCGTCGTCCCACCCGGCCAGCTCGATTGCCGAGTTCATGCTGGACGCCCGCGCCCCGCCTGGGGGCTGGAAAGAAGAGGAGCAGCGCCACGAAGAGCTGGTGGAGCGACAGGTGGACGCCCTCGTGGCCGAGACCCGCCTGTGGCGGCCGGCCAACAGTGCGCAGTGGGTCGTCTGGGGCATTGTGCAGGCCAAAGTGCCGGGGCTCGGAGGGCACGGAGACGTGGACGGGGCCGCGGAGGAGGACGGGTTTGACTACCTGGCGTATGCGCAGGACCGGGCACTATTTTTCTGGGGCGATGCTGTGCAGATGGGCATTGTCCAGCTGGAGGAGCTGCCGGCGGAGCTGCGGTCGCGGATCAAGACGGTGGCCTACTAGAGTAGTTCATTCCTACGGCAGATCGATGCCGAGGTCAGCGCTTACGGCGGCAGTGTTGTCTGGTCTGTGGTCTGTGGTCTGTGTTTTGTGTGTAGTTCTATGTTAGTTATCCGTGTTAGTCCATCACTGTCGTCTGTGTCTGTCACCTGTCCATCTCTATTTGCCCGTCACTTCCGCCAGCGGCTGCCTATCGCAACCAGACGCCGAGGTAGACGCGCATACGCGGACACCTCGGCAAGAGACAATGGCCTTTGATTTTTGAGAGTCCAACGTCTCGGCGTCTCAGCGTTTACGACGACAGGACACGTCGACGTCCAAGAACGCCCAAGCCAGGAAGTATCCAAAAAAAGAACGAGGACGGCGAGAGAGGAAATACCGGCGCTAAACAGCGGTGCACAATGCAACCTAGGGGCTGTTAGGGGCTGTTCGGTGTTGGTGCCTTCTTGTTGGTGGTCCCCATATGGTTTAGAGCAGGCGCAAGACGGCCCAAGCTGCAGGTGGCAGAGACGAGTCACGACCGCGTCACGACAGCGGCGGCTAGCCTGAATCGAAGGAGTGTGCTCGTGTGGGCTACCAGTGCGAGTATGCAGTATGCAGTATGCATGCAGTATGATTTAGAGATCATGATTTATAAGCTGTTGAGTCACGGGACAGTCACCGTCACGGGAGGTCACGGGACGGGCCACTAGGCTACGGGGCTAGGCCACTGAGGCACAGCGCATTCTCCGCCTAGGTGCCAGGAACGCCAGATCTCGTCCGCAGGAAGGAATGCCAGAGCCCTGGGTAGGCCCGGTGCGCAAACCCCCGTCGCTCTAAGCGCTCTGGCGGTACAGAGCTTGTTTGCCAGCAGATGGGCAGCCAGTCAGAAGCGATACCGGCTCAGGTCCCATGTCTGTACCCGAGAGCCATCCGAAGCAGCCGTGTGACCAGGTGTGTGATGAGATCTGGGAGCTGCGTTTGCGTTCCTCCGACGGAGTACTCCGTATTCTACGTCGTACGGAGTACTGTGTAGGGTTGATCCCCCCGTCGTCCCATTTTAGTGTGGGGTTCAACAGTCACTGGTCGGAGGAGGTACTCCGTACGAGTCTTTCAGAGTACTTTCTTTTGTGATACCTCAAATTCGCTCCATCGTGCGATGGGAAAAAGCAGGTTCTGCAAGACGTGCGCGGGGGCCAAACGGAGGGCCGTTTGCCTGGTCGTGGCCGATACGGCCAGGCAGATTTGCGAGCTGAAAGGACCACTGCTTGACTGATACTGAACGACTGGACGAACTGAACACTGGACTGAACACCAAACACTGAACTGAACACTGATCGAACTGGACGAACTGGACGAACTGAACACTGAACACTAAACTGAATACTGAACTGAACACTGAACTGAACACTGAACCTAAACTAAGACACTCCGTACTCGTACAACGCAACGCAGTAACGGTTAATCTACTCGTCCACAGCGCTTATACCCCTGCATCCTCCAACTTCTCCAGTTATGCCGTGCGGCCCCCACCCCCTCCTGGGTGTGCACACCTCATCCTCCTTTGGCCCCAGCCGTGCAACCTGGCTGCCAGAGAGGGCTGTCAAGTCCCGACCCGGCTCCTTTGTGCCTCGTGCCTTGTAGGCTTTTTGCCTCTCTTCCTCTGCCAGACACTCCCCCCCGGTGGCATCATCTTGACCAAATATCAGCACATCGACTGGTCCTTTTTTGGCCCGGTAGGCGCCCAACCCGCAGGAAAAGGGGGCACCCGCACGGAACCGAAGTCTGATGTCGTATCTCACGCTGTAAGTGAGCGGGCCCATCGTCCAGGAGTGGAACAACGGCAGAACCCTGAGCAAACACCCGGCTCTCCCTCCTGCTGCCTCATCTGCCAAAGGCTCAAGGCTCTTTGTGTGCAGCACCACCGACAGCCGCAGCCGCAGCCGCAGCTCCTCCTCCGTCGTAGGCGCGAAGTCCATGCAAACAAGGGTCACCTGTCTTCACGCCGGAATTTCGGCCAACCCTCTTTTCCCGGGGACGTAGGATCGTCTGACCTCTCATCTCATCTGAGTGACCTCGCGTTGCTTCTGCTGCCTTCTCGCGCCTGTTCTTGTCAGTCATCTGTTCTTCTCACACAGTACAAATCTTCCGGACATCTTCATGACACGGTATAGGCACGGTATGCATGGGACTATCGGCCGCAAGATGTTGTTGCACGGAACCCACAAAGATCCTTCAGGGTAGGCGTATGTCGGCCAATAGCCATAGTCTCTCATACGCCAGCTGCATGTAAGGCAGAGACAGACAACCGCGTCCGGTCCTCTCCCCTGCTCGACACACAGCTTGCTGGTTGGAAGATGGGCCGCTCCTTCCCTGCTCGCCAACACCGGGCTCTTTCCCACTGCGTCTCCGCGCTTGTTTCCCCCTCCTTGAGCCTGTCTCCTGCCTGTCTTCCAAAGAGGGAAAGTACCACGCCAAGCAAGGCAACTGCGATCTCGTACGAGAAATGATGCCCACCCCTCCCCGGCCGACATCTCGAGATTTCTTCTCCTCGTCTTCGTATATCAAGACGCCTTGTCCCATGTTCTCCCTCCCCCTCCTCCCCTCCTCCACTCCTCTTCCACATGTGGCCGCGCCCCCATCCCTTTCCATGTTCTTATCTCTCCCCTCGCCCCTCTTCATACCATGCCCGTCTGCCGCTGCCGTGGTCTCTTCTCATGGTCTCTGCCCAATCGTCTGTGAAGAAGCACAATGGCTTCTCCCAAGGGCCCCTTCACTCCCGACGATCCACACCCTCCAGCCCTGGTTGGACCCCAGACGTCCAGGTTCAACCGCTTCCTCGTCCCCGCCACTCCCTCGTCCATCTCTGCCCATCCGGATCACTCCCTCTTCCCCTCCTTCAAGCTTCTCAGCCCGGGTTTCGTGGCTGAGCAGTCTCCTCGGCAAATCTCCCCTGCCTCAGATGCGGATCCTCTCCTGCATGCGCGAATCTTCGATCCACGGCACCGCTCCTCCGCCCAACAGCGTAGAGCCGGCCGGAAACGAAAAGCGGCCAGAATGCATCTGAGAACGGCCAACTTGTCCGCGCAGCATCCTACTTCGCCCCCTCGTCCAAGCAGGCCTCGGTTCTCTATGCCGTCACCGCCACACCCTGCCGCCAACTACCTCCCCTTCCCGGAGCCCATTGTCTCTCCGAGAGAGTCGTTTGTGCCCGGCATGGAAAAGGAAAGTATTCCCAGTGCCTCTGAAGATACAGCACTGCTCTCCTACCTTTCCCCAGAAACAGATGCAGACTATCCCCGGCCCTGGATAGACGGCCAACGCTCTGTCCGCCCAGAGCACAGAGATATGATGCAGCCATGCACACCACAAGAAGCCATGTTAAAGGCTTCCACAACTGCCGTCCCGTGGCCCTGTCCTCCCATTGGCCACTCAACTGTGCAACATCAGCCACAATCCAGCAGAATGGTCGTGGACGACCAGCAGTACGACCATACGTACGCGAATAATACAGGTCCCGAAAATGGAAGTATGGAACAGCAAGTATCCTGGACCTCGGAGCAAGACGACCTTCTTTGCGAGACAGCCATTAGTCTGCCTGTTGCTTATCGAAATCCAGCCATACTCTTCCTCAATAGCCAACCATTCGTCGGTTACATACGCCAAGTCTTGGCTGCAGCTGGCATACAGGACCACACCATGATGGACACCATGGACACCATAGACACCATGGACGCCATGGACGCCATGGACACCACACTGTTTGATATCGAAGAACGATACGAACCAGTCTGGCAGCAAGCCTACTTGCGCGTTGGGGGCCGCCGCTATGCCCGTGCGGCACCCATAAAGGCGCAAGTACAAGTACAGACACAAGCACAAACACAAACACAAACCCATATGCCGTGGCATCAAGCACCCGATGAATGCCGCTTGGCGAATTATATCCAGACATTTTCCAAATACATCCAATCCATCTATCCCATCATTCCGTCTGGGCGGCTGGGCAATCTGGCGGTCGAATTCATGCACCATGGCCAACATCCGGGCCCACCCACGTCCAAATCCTATCAGGATCCAAGGCAAATCGAGATAGAATACGCGGTCGAGCTGCTGGTCTTTGCCCTGGGTAGCGTCTGTTGGGCAAAGTGCGGCGGGACAATCGTCGAGCCTGGACCCGAATTCTATGCACGCGCCAAGGGTATTCTGGAGGGCCGGGCAGAAGGGGCGGAACAGGCAGAACTGGCAGAACTGGCGGAACAGGCAGAGCGGGCAGAGCGGGCAGAGCGGGCAGAGCAGGCAGAGCAGGCAGAGCAGTTTTCTGCACCTCGTCAGGAGACTGTGACGCTAGACTTTGCTCGAGCGCACCTCTTGGCTGCCCTGTTCTGTGGCCAGTTAGCCTGGATCCCCGATGCAGCGAACCATGTCCACGAGGCCAGCACGGCCGTTTTGCACCTGATCCACCAAGCTGCCGCCACCGGCGGGCCGCCACTCGTCGAATACAGACGTTATCCACATGTACTTGCGGAGGAGGAGCGTCAGCTGGTGCTTCTCTATTGGACATGCGTGCTTCTAGAATTGTGAGTCCATTCATGCGTCTGTTTACGTCGTATGCATCATATGCGTACGGGTATCTAACGCACACTCCGTTCTCTGTGCTCCGTACGGAGTACTCGTACCCTGTTCATGCCGACGAGACGCGATCCTTGCTGACTGGGCATCGGGCGGGCAACAGCGAGATCAACACAGAAACCGGAAGAGAGCCATCGGCACTGCTGCACTACCAGTCAGTCATTCCGCTGTCCGATTTCGGTGCAGATCAGAGTGGCCACGATGCATTGGTGCCCGAAGGAAGAGGAAGTTTAGGAACGTCGGCGACCGACAACGGTGAGAAGCAAGAACAGGATGTTCGGACCAACTTCCAAGCCCAGGTGTGTCTTCGCGGCTATCTCAACCGCATCTATGCACAGGTCTATGGCGGCGGATCGTCGTCATCGCAGGAGCGGTCTGCCGTGGACGAGCTCTGTCTCCAGTTTCAAGGCGTCTCGCTGTCCCAGCCACAGCCAGCGTCGGCTCCCAAGAGCATCCTCACAGCCCGCGCTCGTGCGGGATACTGGGAAGGACTTGTATGGGGCTTTTTGCCTGTGCTGTTACGGGCCGACCAGCAGACGGACCCAGCCGAACTAGCTGCCGGGGTATGCAGCCTCACTGAAGTCATCCGTGCATATCATGGCGTGGCAGATCGATTCATCGTGCCCAACGCGTTCGGAGCAGCTATGATGTACGGTTATTTACTCTTTTTATATCCCGGACGGAGTCTCTGTTCTGCACACTCTGACTTCTCCGCTAACCTGAGACAGGCAATGCCGCTATTTGTTGTTGCTGTTCGCAGCGTCTCGTACCCTGCCGGCCGTCGCAGAGATCGTCAGCGATGCGGTTCTCGATGAGCTGATCAGAGGTACAGCAGCATCCTTGCAAGGCATGGCCAGTCCACCCGGTGTGCTGGAAGCGGCGAGGCGTGTGTTGCGCGTGCTGCGAGAGCAGCTGCAGCCGCGGATGAACACGAATCGAGCACCGATGGCGAACGAGGCGGCATCGGCGCCGAGCAGTTTTGCGCGGGCGCCGAATCTGACGGTGGTGACGGCGAGGGGGTCTGGCTACGAGTACGAGTACGAGTACGACATGTCGTCTTTTTCGTCCCTCTCGTCCCTCTCGTCGTGCCCGTCGCTGTCTGGGGTGCTGTCGACGACCACGCCATCGTCGTTTACGTCGCTCTCGACACCCAACACGTCGCAGTGCTGGTCGTCTGGGACGTCTCCGTTTCCGCAGGCGTTTCCCTCTCCGTTTAATTCGTCCATTTCGTCCATTTCGTCGCTGTCGTCGCTGTCGTCGCTGTCGTCGCCATTGGCGTCGCCTTATTCGGCCGTGGCCTCATACTCGTACACGCCCTTGCCCAAAGCAGTGGCGGTGATGGAGCAGGTCCCCCCACAGCAGCGGTCCCATAATATTTGTTCCCTGTGGCCGCCTGTGGCCATTCAGTCTGTGCCGGAGGCTCCGTCGTGTATTGTGGATGTGCTTGGATTTTCCTGTCAGCTGGGACTTGCCGACCCACTTGGATCTGTGGGAAGGTAGATGCTCCATAGGCGAGGAGTCTTCGTATTCTTTGTGTATATTGGACATTTATGAGGCCATCTGTACGAGGACGGAGCACGGAGTATTTTCCGTGGGTTCCGTGTTTTCCGTGTTCCATACACAGCACTCTGCATCTTGCGCATTTTCCGCATTTTCCGCATGTTGTACTTGTGCTGATTTGTCACGGCCTTGCACGGCTGCTGGTAGGCTACAGGAGGTTGATCGTGACGGTTTCCAACGTAAGATGCCATTTCACCGCAGGATGCATCATGCCGTACTCGTACGAGCGCATGCGCAGTGGAGTGAGTGGTCTCGTACGTACGGAGAACAGAGTACGGTACGAGCACGGAGCATGGAGTACTGAGCACGAGTACTCCGTACGAGTACTCCGTACTCTCGTATCGAAGAATATTCGAATGGCTGGGACTCTAGGACTCAGACTCAGGGGTCTGTCAGAAGCACTCGGCGTCCTGGCGGCCGGGATGCCCTGAAAGGCTCCAGGATCCGGATTGAGCCTCGGTTCCGCCCTGGTACGTTTGCGAGTGGTGGTTCCCACATGTTTACTCCGCATGCAAAGGCAAATGCAAAAAGGCTCGTATTATGGCCCGTACATAATACTGCGAGTACCGTCGCAGTGCGTACGGCGTAGTACGGGCGACGAGCTCGTCGCAGTTGCCGGGGGAGATCTCGGTGGTCGGGATAAATTTAGCCAATGGGCCCGACAGCCCCTGTCTTTAGCGTGTGTTTGGGGAGTTCAGGGCGTCCAGGGCGTGTTTTAGCGCTGTCGCGTCTTTGTTGCCCAGCAACGGACACGGGCAAGTGCGCTACTGCGTATTGATATTGCGAACGGGAGAGTACGAGAGAGGGTACGCGCAAGTACTGCGTACGAGTACGGAGCCATCCGTACTCATACTCGTACTCGTACTCGTCGTCTCAAATGAGACAGCAAGCGGTAAGACGGTCCTATCTTGGCAGAAGTGGGACGGCGGCGACGACGACAGGGATCACCTGGACGAGGGCTGCTTGCCAACAGCCAATGGCCAAGCTCGGCGACGCCAGCTGGGAATTGTGGTTGTGTTTTTACTTTTTTTTTACTTTTTTTACTTTTTTATATTTTTTTATATTTTTATTCCTGCTGCAGCTACCCTCGTATCTGTATGGCGTCGCAGCGCGTGCCGTACTTTGTACTTTCAGCGTGCAGGGCGGTCCTCGTAATATTGCACAAGTACGGAGGGGAAAGTACCCTTGTACACTGTGTGCGCACAGTGTGTCGGGAGGCAAGGCGCGCTCTTTTTCGTGACAAGAGCGGGTACTGGAGCGCGCAGGTTTTTCGCCAGTGTTCTCGACTTCGGTGTGCAGGGTCGCCCCCTTGCTGTGCGCCAATGGCAGAGCTCCACGACCCTGGGGAGGCGAGAGTGTGCCTCCAGCCTCTTCGGACAGACGGCGAGATGTTTCAGAGCGATACAACTGCGTAGAATAATACCAGTAATATAGGTAGAGTAGATAGATCAGTACGAGTACGAGTAGAGTACGAGTAATACGCAATACTTTGTATAGTCCAGTCAAAGTCTGTCAATACAGTCAATACAGTCGAGTTTCAAATACAGTCATAGTACTCCATACTCGTACTCGTACAGTCAATACAGTCACAGTACTTGTACAGTCAATAGTCATAGTACTCCACTCTACAGTCATAGTACTCTACTCTACAGTAATAGTACTCTACTCTACAGTCATAGTACTCTACTCTACAGTCATAGTACTCCATAGTTCCATTAGAACTAGCACCTACATGGAGTGATGCTCGTATTGACAGAACAGGGAAGACAAGAACGCAGCTCGAGCATCAGCAGGGAACTGGATGATGACAGACGGATAGAATGATACGTAACGATAGGGTTGTCGCCCAACATTGGCCACATGCAGGGGAGAAGACAGGGGAGGGGGGGAGGCGGCCAGGGCAGATCTTGCCTGGACATGGCGCAGCACACACAGTGCACGCAAGCGAGGCCGTGGTGGTGCTTCGTTCGCGTCGAGCCAGTCTCAGCTGCCTTGGTGCAGGCCTGGCGCAATCTCCAGGCCAAAACGCGCGGTCGGGAGATGCGGACTTGCAGGAGCTAGCCGGGGTCTACGAGTATGAGTGCGAGTGCGAGTACTCGTTGCGATGGCTTTGCGTGCGAGTACTGCGATGGCTTTGAGTGCTTGTACTCTTCATCGTCGTCGTCGTCCTCTGAGACCCAACGGCGGTGAGAATCTGAGATGGGTCTCTGTAGGCAAATAGCGGAGGTTGGCAGGTTGGCAGAGGTACTCCTACTGCGTACTCGTCTCGTACTCGTAGAGCAGTACTCTACAGGGGCGGGTGGCAGAAAGAGGCCACTGCGCGCAGAGACCTCCGAGGCGCGCGCGCGCAAACGAGAAGTTGGGAGGCTGGGTGTGGGAGCTGATGCTCGCCAAGCGGGTCCGCTAGGCAGCTTTGGGAGGAGGCAATAAACAACCAAGCAAACCAAGCAAGCCAGAACCCGGCCAACCACATCGCAATAAGCACCACCACGGCACCATTTCGAGTCGTAATATCGTATTGTATTTTGTCTACGGCAGGCGTCCGGCTCCACCTGTGCTGCCTTGCCGGCTGCCCTTGGACGGCAGCAAAAATACGAGGACGAGGGGAGAACACAGAGAATCCTCTGAGAGCACCGACGGGTCCGGCGATCGCGATTCATGGCCTGCGGTGCCTCCTGATTGGCTCTCTGGCAGCCTCTGGAACCTCTGGAGGTCCTCGAAGGCCCTGGGAGGCCCTGGGAGGCCCTGGGAGGCCCTGGGAGGCCCTAGGAGGTCCTGGCAGGTCCTCGTGGGCCCGTGGGTCCCTGGACCATCGACCATACACACACCCCCCTAGCAGTTACGAGCTCGGCCGGGAGCACAGGGTAGCAAACAGAGCAAAGATACTCTCGTACCCTGTAAGAGTATGTACTCCGTACTCCGTATCCACACCCGGTCGTCTCCACCCCCATCCTCCCAGAAAGCTCCCTTGCCTTTCCTGCCTCCTCCTCCTCCTCCTCCTCCTGCCTCCTGCTTTCCCGGCCTCCTCCTACTTCCTACTCCGGTACAGCTCCCGTCAGATAGTTGCGTTGCCGTGCAGCTTCGTCTTGTTGTCCTGCACACTAAGCCCCGTAGTCTCGTAGTCCTGCAGGCCTTTGTCCCCCCCCTCCTCGTTCGCCGGCCTCGTCACCTCCGCCGCCGCCTTCTTTTCTGTTTTTCTGTCTTTGGCTGGCCAACCACGCGGAAAAGAAGACAGATACACAGATACACACAGACACAGACACACACACCCCCCCCCGGCCCTCTTCTTTCTCCTCCTCCATCCGCCCAGCCCCGTTTTTTCCTATTTCTTGCATCCTGTCCCCTATTTCTTGCCAGCTGCCCCCTCTTCCTCCTTCTCTTCTTTTCTCCCTCCTTCTTCCCCATACTGCTCTTCCCAGTCTTGTCAACCATTCCCACTCCTGCCCACTCTTTTCTCTGTCACCAGAGTCCACTTTCCAAGCTCCCACTCCTCTTTTCTCCTTTGAAAGAGCGCCAGAAGGGAAAAAAAGTCGTCGAACTTTTTTTTCCTATACTCGCGCTCGTTGTCAGAGGCCGCCACCCTGGATTTTGAAGCCAGAGTCCCGGTCCCCTTTAGCATCTTCCCGTCTTCCTACAAGGAGGACAAGACCACCCCGGCTTCTGCCACTACCGTCTCCCACTCGGAAGTCAGCTTCCAGCTCCCCCATATCCACCACCACAAGCCCGGACGGGAAGGTCAACACTCTTCTCTCGACGAGCCCACCCACCGCTTTCCGCGTATCGAAGAAGAGGTCCGCATCACTCGTGAAGAGGAACGTTACCGCCGTCCTGGTGTCCGCCGTGAAGAAGCCCGGTACGTATTGCCCCCCCTCTCGCCCCATTCCAATCCCTGAAACGTTCCCCCTTTTGCCCTCCCCTCGCCTTCTAGCTGCAACTGTCAACGGGCGGGTCCGGCACGGACCGTTCATTCCAGTTGCTGTGGCAGCATGCCATGCCTGCAACACCGCCTTACCCCTTTCCCTTTTTTTTCTTCTTTTTTTTTTCCTTGAGCCATCTGCATATATATAGACTCTTCCATCCGCCCTTCCATTCCAGTTCTTTCCACTAACCAACCATCCCCTCCATCCAGTCCTCGCCCGACCTTCTCCGAGACTACTGTCGAGCTTCGCACTCCCATTGACATTGCCGAGCGCGAATACCGTGCCCGTTACCACCCCAGCTACCGTGAAGAAGTTCATTCTCACAGTACTACCGTCGACGTCCACCGTCCCCACCACCAGCACACGCTCTCTGCTCCTGTAGAGAACATCACCACCGTCGACCTCCCCCTCATCCGTCGCCCCAAGCACACCAAGCACACTTCCTTTGAGGACATTGTTGAGATTACCCCCAACAACAACAACAAGATGGTTTACTACGACGAAGACGGTACGTCCTCTGCTCCTCTTCTTTTTGATACGTACTAACTCCTACCAGCCAGCCACCGCGCCAGCGGCCACAAGTACAGCGAGGGCCAGAGCCTCGAGGTCACCGAGTACCGGGAGGCCCGCCCGCCCCAGGATGCTCCGATCCCGCCCAACACGGTCACCATCCCCTGCCACCACATCCGCATTGGTGACATCCTGATGCTGCAGGGCCGCCCCTGCCAGGTGATCCGCATCTCCACCTCCTCGGCCACGGGCCAGCACCGCTACCTGGGTGTGGACCTCTTCACCAAGAAGCTCCACGAGGAGTCTTCCTTCGTGTCGAGCCCGGCCCCCAGCGTCGTCGTCCAGACCATGCTCGGCCCCATCCTGAAGCAGTACCGTGTGCTCGACCTGCAGGACGGCAAGATTGTCGCCATGACCGAGACCGGCGATGTCAAGCAGGACCTGCCCGTCATTGACCAGTCCAACCTGTGGACCCGTCTGCAGCGCGCCTTCGAGTCCGGCCGCGGCTCGGTTCGCGTCCTGGTCGTCAGCGACCACGGCCGCGAGCTGGCTGTCGACCTCAAGGTCGTCCACGGCGTCAGCCTGTAAATGCGAACACGCACTCTTATCTTTCCTCCAAGAGTCCAACAGTCTTGCGGGGGCAATGTGTTTGTTTCTACGTGTGTCGATGATAATGTAGTGTCGGGAAACCCGGGATGGAAAGGAGGGCGATGAAAAGAGCAATGCTTGGAAACGATAATGTGTCTAGCTGTCTACTTTTTCCGCTCTGGGATGGAGGTTCAGTTTGACAAGTCGAGAATGTAGTTTCTAGTGCGAAATACGAGTTGTTTCACGAATTGCTGTGTCCCATGGTACGCGACGCGTCTGTTTACGTCGACTCTGTTTACGGTGGATAGCGTAAGATTAACACGAAGATCTTGCATCTTACACGGTAAGTATCATGTGATTAGTAATTGGCCGAGAGTCATGTGCTGTCTTCATTAAGCCGAACAGCCGGCTTCCCAGTGGAAGCGCCTGGAACCAAGTGGTGCGACTGCGTCTATCCGCGTTTGGGGCATCTTACCAATACTTTGGGGGGGTTTTTGCCCTTTTTCCATACAAATTTCCCGAGAGCCAAGACACAGGAGGTTGTTTTTTTTTATTTTTATTTTTATTTTTTCTACTTTGCTTTGCGCCGATGCGACGCGCTACGAGAGCGTGTTCACGTGATTATTGCACGTGATATCAACTTCACGGCATTGGTTTTCGCGGCATGGCGGCTTCGCCTGGCACATCGCAAACAAAAACAGAAAAATCTAAGAGGCTAAAACGAGATGCGTGAGATGGTGCTGTGTATGGATCAGCGTGAGTGGAGTAGCGTGATGGCTTTCGTCATTGCTTATTACAGGGTAGGAATTATCCTGAATCTTACTACGATTCACATGCCCATGTCGCCTGTGGTCACGTGTTCATAAGGCTACCTCAGGCACATCGCATCAAATGTTCCAGGTGCATAACGAGCAAGCACAAGCCCAGGAAAGCCTAGGTATGGACTGCTTGGTCTTTGTGGATATCTCACGGACTCATCCGTGCATCGACGCTCTTCTCTCAGAGTCCAAGCCCTTCTGCTCTTGAACGGAATCTGCTCTTGCGTGTGGTCACGTGACCAATGGGTAAGGCTACATAAGAGAGAACACAACGATTTCGTCCGCAAGCAAGTGCTTGTGGCGTAGATGGTGCAGGTGTTAAGAGTAAGATCTAGAAACATGTGTCATGGATGAGCCCTGGAGGTCCAGGGTTCGATCCCAATCTG
Organism: Dryadomyces quercivorus; assembly: GCA_002778125.1. Lineage (NCBI taxonomy): Eukaryota > Fungi > Ascomycota > Sordariomycetes > Ophiostomatales > Ophiostomataceae > Dryadomyces > Dryadomyces quercivorus. The sequence continues at coordinate 2,320,974 of PCDE01000014.1, forward strand.
AATTCTGCATTTAAAGGTTATTTATGTTGCCATGTTGATTTTTTTGCTATTTTGTTTCCACATCTTTTTTCGTGATACTTCTTAAGAGACATTGCATTTGCGGAATAGTATCGTTATACCTTGTAGCAAATATAATACTCTCCCCTTAAAATGGCATTTAATTACACTGTCCTTGGAGACGAAGAATCTGTTTCTGACCGGTAAATCTGATCTTTCTTTTTGTTTGGCCTTTCCTTTCTGTCGTCTTCAGACATCTCCGATGTCATGTGACGAGAACAGCTTGACGGACCGTCGGCGTTTCCGTCGGCCTGACCCGATGGTTTCTATCGGTGGTATGAAAAGTGAAAATATCCTGAAATATTTTTCGGGTTTCTGCTTGTTTATTTTCCATCGGGAATCGTAACAACATTTCCATTTTTATCCACCACCTCACCACATTGTCCTATCTCATCGTTTTTTTTCTGGCCAGAAGCCAAGATATCTTGCCATAATGAAAATTGGACAAGCTGCAGGTAAGCCTTCTCTTTTCCCGTCGTCCCTGCAAAACTGACAAACAAGCCATGGAAGAGCCCGGCCCGTCGTCCTCGGCCGGCCTCAAACCTGCCGAATGTCCCAGCACGCCTCGATCGACTGCAGTGTCCAGCGTGGTTGGATCTGACTCGGTCGAGTCGGCTCTGGAGATCACTCTCACCCCAGAGAACAAAGGGGATGAAGACACCACCGAGAAGAAAAAGAAGAAGAATAAGTCCAAGAAGAAGAAGAAGAAGTTAGCCGCACCCGACTCCCCCACTGTTGTGATTGAGCTGTCTGATGGCTCTGCCTGTGATCCCGTCGAAGAAAAGAGCTCCATGTTCTCCTTCACCGGCGGTCGCTATGCCAAGTTTGGTTCTACGATGCAAGACGTTGTCCTGCCTGCGTACAGCGCGGCAGTCATGACCTTTGGACCACCAGAACTAAAGTTTGGCAGCATGGCAGATGCGCAGACGGACGACGCCGAAATCACCCATGAACAGGTCGAGAAGTGGGGGAATACGGTTGCGGAGGATCCCCGAGCCGCGTATGTCGTTCCCTTTCCATGCTTGGCTGCCTTCCCATGCTAATCCAATGTTGTCTACAGGCTTGCTGTTCTCGCCATGTGCCATGCGGATCCGCGAACCGGCGTCTTCCGTGCCCTGCACGACGCCAAGATCACCGGCGATACGGGGTCGACGGAGTACTACGGCCTCCATCCCGACATTGCCGATGCCTCGCTGCCACTGCACCAGTACTGTGGACGACCCTACCTGTTTGCCGGCACCAGCCTGGCCCGGCTGGCGTTCATCCACAAGTACAACCTCGTCCTCGAAGGCTGCTACGTGCAGAGTGTGCGATCTGGCAAGTCCGAGAACAAGTACGTCGCCTCGTTTGAGTTGTCCCAGGCGTACCTGTTCTTCTGGGACCGCCTCGAGAAGAGCGGCCGCTTTCTTGACCTCGTGATTGCAGCCAAGAACGGCACGGCATCGGCCACCTCCGTCCCCGTCCCGTGGACCGACCCGCTGCCCGACCGCGGCAGCTGGCCGTTTGTCCAGCGCCTCGTGGACAAGTACGGCCTCGTCCCGGCCGACCTGTATGCCGGCAGCCCGGCGTTTGCCACGGCGCCCGAGACCCTCAATCAGGTACTGACGACGACGCTGCGGGAGCACGCGCTTCTCATCAAAGCGGCCAGCAACGCCAAGCAGGTGGCCATGGTGCGTGACCAGGCCCTCGGGACCGTATTTCGCACGCTGTCCATCTTCATGGGCTCGCCGCCGCCGCCGCCGCGCCAGGTGTTTGCGTGGCGCTTCACCGACGCGTTTGGCAACGCACGTTCCGTCCAGTGTACGCCGCGGGCGTTTGCCCAGGACCTGCAGAGCCCGACGTACCCGGCGGCCCACGGGGATTTCCTGTCGCGGCTGGTGTGCATTGTGCACGACCCGCGACACGCTGAGGGGGTGGAGCTTGTGGCCGGCGGACAGACGACGTCATCCATGTGGACGTCGATGCCGACGTCGACGTCGACGTCGTCGTCGACGTCTCTCTTCCGGCCGCACCACATGCTCAACACGTCCATGGCCGACTTCCAGATGGCCTGCGAGTGCATGCTCAAGGCGGGCTACCCGGTCTTCCTGGGCTGCGACGGCAAACGGGCGCTGCACCACTCCAACGGCAGCTTCCTGGACGTGGACGGCGACGACTTTGGGCTGTTCTTTGGACAGGGCGGCACGACGTTGACGGTGCCGCAGCTGTCCAAGGCAGAGCGGCTGCGGACGGGCGACAGCGCCATGACGCACGCGCTGGTGCTGACGGGCGTGGACGTGAGCAGACCGACGATGAAGGAGATGGAGGCGATGCAAAAAGACAAGACGGAGAAGCTGGTGACGCGGCGCTGGCGGATGCAGCGGACGCTGCGGACGACCGAGAGCCAGGCGTCGGCCCTCGTCAGCGAGCCGATGGGCAAGAAAGACCCGATGGGAGAGACGGCCGTGATGACGGATGCGTGGATGGAGGAGTTTGTGTATCTGGCGGCCATCGACCCGCAGGTGCTGCCGGCCCAGGCGGTGCAGCGGACGCAGGGCAGCACGGGCGGACGGTACCCGGGGCTGTCGGCGAAGTCTGCGACGGTGCTGCGCACGACGACGGCCGGAGGACAGGTGCTGGAGACGTTCCCAGAGGCCAACGGAACGGTGGTGTTGATGGCCTCTGACCCGCTGGCGGCGATGGTCGAGTAAGTGGCAGGTGGCAGTGGCAGGTGGCAAGTGACAGGTGGCAGCTGGAGACAGCTGGAGACAGCTGGCAAGCCACTTGTTATTAGACAAGCTGGCAGCCAGCCGGACCTTTTACAAAGTGTAGCTACAACCCAGTAGAAAATCAAACATGTCCGACCAACGTGGCAATGCATGAGCTGCATGTGGAAGGGGTCACGAGCTGGAACAGCCCCAGTCGAGGTTCATGCTGGAGGCCCCCCTTCGCCGAACCGGTCTATTGGGCCAGGCGAAGCGAGCGGCTGCGATTGGGCAATTGGGCAATTGGGCTGCGAGTCCAGCACAGTGGTGTAGGATCGGCCCTGATGCTTGCCAGCACACCTGTCTTGCCTTGTTGGGAGTGGAGGCAGCTGCCAGCTGTCAGCTTTGGTAGACCGCAGACAAAAAAAAAACGGAGTACTGTACGGAAGAGGAGACTGCCAGAAACGGAGGCAACCAGTGCTTCCGTCGGACCTTCCAAGATTCAATATATCGGTTCGATTAGTGGGACTTCATTTCCGTCCCTCTTGGCCACCAGTCCACGGAGTCCAAGTACTCCGTACGGTTGTACTTTCCTCTGCTGGTCAGATATCTTACGAGGACCTTCTGTGTAGCGTAATAACCCCGGTATCCTGGAAGGCGCGACCCAGCGACCCAGCGGCCGCCAGCGCGGGAGCGGGTGCGCCAGGGCAGGAGCCTGAGCGTTTTTCCTTTTTTCTTCTCCCAACTTGCGCTTTCCTTCTACGCACCCAGCAGCAAATAAGATCACATCACCTGTCGTACCTTCCTCCGCGGCGCAGCTGAGGTACCTCTGGGTTGTATGGGCGGCCCCGCGCGCGCGCGTGTACTCGTAATTTGCGATACGTCACAGCAATAAGACGAGAAATTGTTGCAGGGGCTGCACGCGCCAGTGGGAAGCAGGTGCGACCTGAGCCTCTGCCGTCCGTCGTCGCTTCCCTTGGTTTTTATCTCTTGTCTGGCCGAAACGCGTCGTCTGCGTCTTCTGCGTCTCCCGCGTCTTCTTTCTGGCAGCCTAGAATTATCGCGTCTTTTCTCTTTTGCTTCATCCATGAAGAGCGTCGCAAGACGAGCGACATTTCGAGAGCGACCGCGACCGCGACCGCGACAGCTTGCGACAACGACAGCCTGAAACCTGCGACAACGAAAGCGCGCTTTCCGCCGTTTCCTGTCAGGGTCATTCCAGTTTCGGATTCGGATTCGGATTCTTTCGCTTCTGTTTCTTCTGTTTCTTCTGCTTCTATTCTCCATTCCAGGCATCCACGCCGACAAAACGTCTGCATTCTTTGCCACCAACACAGGGCAGCTCCTGGCGCGACGGACCGTCTCCCGTGCCTCCATCCTTCTGCGCCAATTTTGTCGCCACCGACGGTCAACCACGACAGCTAGGCCTATGCGACGGCCTGCTTGCTAAAGGCACCGACAACAGGAGCACGCCAGGCCATGTGTATGCACCGAGACCAGTCGTTGTGCAGTCTCGCTCCGCCTCAGCGGCGCTCACGTGCTGGTGACATCACCACGCCTCCGTCTGCTGGCAGGGCGTCCAGACAAACAGAGAGGCGGCCAGGTGCCGACCCGTCTGGCTGTGCCACTCCAGCCTGGCAGCCAGCTTCAACGTCAGCTCCAGCCACTCGGTGCCTGAACTAGCCTTGGCACCGGACAGCTCATGAGCAGTTGAGCCTGGATCTTTGGATCTTTGGGTCTGCTGGACTTCTTACTTCTTACTTCTGAACTTCTACTTCCGAATTCTCTTCAAAACTCGTCTGAATTTCTTGTCTTTTCTCATCGGCTCATCTCTCGGCATCACCCGTCGCACATCTTCCGATACCCCTGGCTCACCCTGGCCTCATTTACTCGCCTCATCCTCCGTTGACACATCAAGCGCCCTCGTTTGTGCCATCCAATCGTCGGCTGCCATTGGATTTCTCCCCTGTCCGTCACCTCTGTCCATCACCTCCGAAGAGCTGTTTGCCAGCTTCATTACCGACCAGCACAAAATCCCAGCATCACGGCCAACCACATACAGCTGGAATCTCCACCCACACCAGCTCTCCAGCGCTCTCCACTTCCGCCCTGTCTGCTCCCACACCCCAATCACTCGACCCCTACCCCCTGTAAGCTTCTCAGGCACTCCCCGCCACCTCTTCCCAGCCTCCCCAATTTTTTTTTGCTAATGACGCCAGGAAGCTCCCATACTTGCATCCCTTCTTTTCCTTCTCGTTTGCGACTTTTCCTTCCAAGCCCCTACGCCTTACCAGTCCTCCCAATTGACTGCTCCCCTGCTCACCTCTTCCCTGCTCTTCCCCTTCTCTTCTCCCACAGCCCTTCGGCTTCACGCACTAGCGATACTCGGTGAGTCGTACATCTCCTGCACCTGCATCCTCGTTGTACTCCCATTCGCAACTCGTTGTCCTGTTTGTCTGGCCGTCTCTTCCAGCGTCTGCTTCTCGTTTGACCTGCACCTTTGCACCTTTCTTGGAGCAAGACCTCTTTCTGTGGATCTGATAACCATGTCATTCTTAACATCTTTCACATTCTCAACATTCTGATATTCCGATACTCTGATATTCTTGACATCTTTCTAACCACAATACAGATCTCCCAAACGCGCATCCCTTTTCGCGTCTTTTTTTTCACCTTTTCACTTTTTCACTAATATCCCGATTCTTTGTTCTGGGTTCCACACGCAGATCCTTTCTCCTTGCGTATCGCAGCGCTCACTGCGAATTCCAGCCATCTTGTTCGCTCAAGCGCCAGGCTCGTCTGGTCTTGAGCCCCATACTCTGGGCACGTTGACTGACCCCAATCCACTTCCTTCTCACGACCGTTACGACCGTTACGACCCGTCTACTTCTCTCACCCCGCGTCAGCAGCGGCCATCTTCTCACCAACGGCCGTCCACCTCTCATCACGACCCCGAGGCGGACGCCGCTTCTCTTCTCTCGACACCGTCTTCTCAGCGCGGTTTGCGTCGGACTCCCCGCTTTTCACAAAGTCCTTCACCCGGTGGATCCCAGCACCAGCACTCTCCCAGTGGTCCTGACCGCTTTTCAAAAGTCGCGTCACCAAGGCATGTTCACATAGCTGCTGTTTCGCCTGGAATCAACCCACGGCTTGCCTTAGCTACAGCCGGAACGACCCATCCGCCAACTGATCCGCCAACCGCTACACGTCCACCCCCCCAGACTCCTCCGCGACCACGACCAGCATCAGAGGCTCAGACGCCCAGCGGCTCGCCCTCTCGTCCACAATCACAAATTCTCAGTGACCAGGACGAAGAAGAGCGGGAAGACGACCAGTCCTTTGCTGCTCACCAGTCCTCTTCACACGCGTCTGGACTCGAGCCATCTGCAGTCGACCTCGACCAGTCGGACATCCATCCTGCAGTCCGTATCTCCAAACGGACACACAACGCCATCCTCTTTGCCATCGAAGCTCTGACACATCCTTACGCCCTCTCTCCGGACTACGAAGAAGAGCAAGCTTCCATGGCGGACCTGCTCACGGAAGAAAGCGCCGGCGCTCCCGGTTCCAATGGCCATGGGAATGGACTTGCCTCTCCTCGCCCGCAGGCACCTCCTGCCCAGACAAGCTCGCCTCGTAGCAACATTCGTGGCCCTCGCATAATCATGCAAGAGCGCCAAGAACGGGAAGCGCGGCGTGCTGAGCAGGAGCGTCAGCAGCGAGCGCAAGCGGAACAGGAAACGCGCATGGCCGAGCAACGACGGCAGGCCGAGCGAGAGCGTGTGGCAGCAGCAGCAGCAGCAGCAGCAGTGGCAGTGGCCACTGCTGGTGCCACTACTGGCACAAGAAACATTTCAACCGCCCATCCTCCTCAACAGACCGACCCGGCCGTCCAACGAAGGCAGCAACGAGCAGAACGTGCCGCTGCCGGCCAGCCAATCTCTGGCCAGACCGGGCCAGCGGCACAACCGCCAGCCTCGCAACAACAACAGCAACCAACGCAACGGCCCGTCCGTGTTCTGCCGCCGGCACAAGCCCCGCCACCCTTGGCCAGCACAGTTCCGGCTGCCACGACCCAGGCACCTCCCATAAGCGGCAGGCAACCGCCAACCGCAGGAGTGGCTGCAGGTGCAGGGATCAGTGCAGGAGTGAGCGGTGCGCCGCTGCAGTCAGGGGATGCCTCTGGTGCAGCTGGTGGTAACCGCCCCCGAAACTCGTTTCCCCATGCCTTTGAAAGATGGGAGGCCCTGTCAGCGCATTGGGAGGGCCTGACGAGCTTCTGGATCCGGCAGTTGCAACAACGAACGGAGGAGATTGACCAGGACCCCTTGTCTCGGCAGCTTGCCCGCCAGGTGACCGACCTGTCGGCTGCGGGTGCCAACCTGTTCCATGCCGTAGTGGAGCTTCAGCGGCTGCGAGCCAGCTCAGAACGCAAGTTTCAGCGCTGGTTCTTTGAGATGCGGGGGGACATGGAACGCAACACGGAGCGGCAAGCTATGCTGGAAAATGCTCTGCAGGAAGAGCGACGCGACCGTGCCGAGGCGATCCGCGAAGCTGTGGAGACTGAGCGTTCCAACTCCAAAGCCCAAAAGCAGCTGGCTGAAATGCGCAAGGAGCTTGCCATCTCTAAAGAAGAAGCGAGGCGTGCCTGGGAAGAGCTTGGCCGTCGCGAGCAAGAAGAGCGAGATCGGCTCGTGGCTCTGCAAGAAGGGCTGCCGACGATTGTGGGCGGCATGCAGGTGGTGCCCATGACTCACGGCCTCAGTGGACGGCATCGCGTCCCCAGCTCTGGCCACGGGTCGCAGACGACGCAGTCGACGCAGCCGGCGCAGACAACACAGACTGCACCCTTGACCCCGCAAGGCCAGCAAACTCAGTCTGCACGGCAACCATCACCGGCATCACCGGCGCGATCGGCCGTGGAATTGTTGCCCTCACAGCAACGAAGCCCGCGGTATACGACGCAGCCGCCGGCGGCGCCGGAGGTCAGCCAGGCTGAGACGAGCCCGCGGTCGGAAGCGGCTTTTACCGAAGGAGGTTCGTATGGTCTATGAGCAGCTGATGTGATAATACTTGGCTAACCATGGCTGTACAGAGGAAGAAGAGGCGCAATATGGAACGCCGTCGTCTTTGCCTCCAGCGGGAACAGCGTATCCGCCGTCCAGCTCGCAACACTTTTATGCCCCTCAGCCGCCGGTGGACTACTCGGGACAGGACTTTGCAGCGCCGTGGGAGACGATCCCACGGCACCAGCACCCGACGCGGCTGAGCGACGTGATTGAGGAAGACGACGAGCGCAGCCGGACGTCGGCCAGCCAAGTCAGCCGGGGGTAATGATCGACTGGCCTTTAATATGTGTAGGGCCTCCGCCTTTGAGGCAAAAAAAAAGCATCGCAACTCGTGTCATTGTTCTTTGCATTGCATAGCATTGGCGCCAGGTCCCTATGACTCGACGTGGATGACAGTTGGCGTGTTTGCCCGTGTTGTCTGCGTCTTGCAAGGCTCATTTACCTTAGACTTTGTGTATTTTTTCTTCTTTTCTTCTTTTCTTTTTTTTTCTAATTCTCATACTTTTGTGTTTCGAACTGGGTTCTCGGAAACAGGTTATACAGGTGGACGGCTGGCAGAGGGGATACGATTACAGAAGCATGGAATCAATCATATTGTGGAGTCAGACTCACGGCATCGTATGCCAGGTATTACCATTTACATTCTACAATTCCAGTTGCGTTGATGTTGTACTGTACTGAGGTCATTGAGGAATCAGAGTTGTCACTGTTGCAAGGATTTATTTGATGACTGATGAATTGATTTATATTCTCTTTTTGATATATCATATATGCACACTCATTTCATAGCAGCTGCACCAGGCAGTGCTTTGGGGAAGGGGAATAGAATAGAAATGGAAATGGGAGTCACTTACCAGAGACTTACTCGGGCTCAGAAAAGGGCAGCATTGGGGGCGGCAGCATCAGAGGCGGCATGTCGTAGGTGCCCACCATGGCGATCGAGTTCTCGATCAGCGCGTCGGCCACGGCCTGGCGCCTCTCACACTGGCCGTCGTCCTCGGGATACATCCAGGCCAGGAAGCCGAGCGTCTCCCGGAGCGCCCTGGAGGCCACTTGGCACAGCAGGCGGGGGTCTGCCGGGGCGAGCCGGTTGCAGTCCAAGAGGTCAGCCACGGTGACGAGGCTGGGGGTGTCGTCGCCGTCGAGGCTGTTGGCGGCCCTGAAGTTCCAGAAATCGAGGATGAAGTCGCGCTGGTAGAGGCAGCTGGCCCGGAAGCCCTCCTCCCTGAGGTTGGCAGATAAGCGGTCCTCGCAGGGCGGGCACCAGCTGGCTTCCACCTTCAGATCGAAAGGGGGCAGGGAGCTGTCTGGACCCGTGAACACCCGGTCCACTCTGAAGTGGGCGCAGATGGTGTAGACTTTGCAGATACGCTTTTCGTCAGCCATTACGGAGGGATGAGATGAGAGATGAGAGATGAGTGATGAGTGAGGATGAGTGAGGATGAGAATAGGAGTCGAGGAGCATGATTCATGGATACATACATTCTTCATATAGTTGAGGCCATCCTGGATGTTTTTCAACGAACAAAGTGAACAAACAAAGTGAACAAGACAAGAACAAGAACAAGAACAAGAACAAGAACAAGAACAAGAGCAAGAACAAGAACAAGAGCAAGAGCAAGAACAATAGCAAATGAACAACAACAAATGAACAAGACAAGAACAAGACAAGAACAAGAGCTCATGAACAAAGGATGAACAAGATATCTCATGAACAATGTACTCCGTACTCCGTACTCGTTGTTCCTTGTCTTTGTCATCCGTCTTGTTCACCTCACGCACCGTTCTGCTTACATCGAGCCTGAAACGACACGGTCCCGGCAGCCGCCAGCTGAACTCATGCACGTTTCATGACTGCCGGCCGGCTGCGTGGACCGTGGCGGCCGTGCTGCGGCACAGGGTGGTCTTGCAGGGGAGAGTCACGTGCAACCAGGGCATGAGACGAGTCGCGGCGGACAGGAGACGCGCTCGTGTGTCAACTGGTGGGATTTCATGCGCGGCGGGAGTACGTGTACAAGGCCGGGCGGGTGGGGTGCCAAGGCGCATGGGCAGGATGGGCAGGATGGGCTGGATGGGCTGGATGGGCTGCTGGATGGCACTGTTTCTTTGTGGTTGTGGCTGTGAACTACGGAGACGAGAACGAAAACGAGCACGAAAACGGAAACGGCGGGTTGAAAACGGCGACGCGTGTGGACAACGAGAGCGGGCAGCTGCGATTGCGTGTTCACCCGTGCGCTGGCCGTGTCGAGCGAGTGTCGACCGTGGGTTGACCCGAGCGTGTCGATCGCGACTGCCTCTTCTCCTTCGCCTTCTCCGGTTCGGTAGGACACTGCAATTTTACAAGTTTACAATTTTACGGACAGGGGATCTGGCTGGTCGGCGCCTTCTCCTTTGGGCAAGGAAGCGCAGAGGCAGCGCGGAAACCGCGCAAGTCGTTAGTCTCCGTTTAGCTCCGTTAGACGAGACAAAAGTACAATGACGAAATATAATACGGAGTAACGGAATGGATGAATACGGAGTACGGAATGATGTTGGTCAAGATACGAGTACGAGTAGAGTATTGTAAAAGTACGGATAACTCGTACTCGTCAAAGAACTCGTAGTCAGGCATCGGTGGACTGTGCCTACAAGGTAGTAGGATTAGACAGTACGGAGTACTCCGTATTTCCAGACTTTACTCACAATCTACTCCCGCCGTTCACGTGACTCTACTAACGGGCGATAAGAATAGCACGCTACACAAGGCACAGAGCACTAATGCACGCTACCTCCGCACTGGAATTGGTGGCGTCAGTGGCCCCTCGCATTCCCCTTTTTCCCTCGACTTTTCTCTTTCTGCGACACCACACCACATTCCTTTTTCCGTGTTGTCGTCGCCGTCTTCCACCTGTGAGGGGATCCATTCCAACTCTGTCTGGTCACAGACTCGTCTCTCCTTTCGCCTCCCCATCTGGTTCTGTCGTCCTGTCGTTCTGTCGTTGTTCGTCTTGCGCCTGGCTGCCGACGTCTTCTCGACTTACCCCTTTTTTATGGCGGAACTGCTCAACTGAACTCTGACCGAATTCTGACCGAATTCTTGACTTGATCCACAAGAACACAAGAACGCCTATCAGTGATCCACGCGACTGTACTCCGTACTACTCGACCCGATTTCAACTGTCGGCTTCTTCCCGCCTTCTTGTCTCGTCGTCTCGTCGTCGTCTCATCTTGTCGTCTTCTCATCGCCTCGTCTTGTCGTCTCTCCTCATCTCTGCTGCCTATTCGTCACCTATTCGTCTCTCGCTCTCGCTTTCGCTCTCCAACTCATGCCGCCCCTTCTATAGAGAATCGCCATCTCGTCCTGCCCAAGGATCCTCTGCCCGCCTGGCACGGGCTCTAAACCGCCAGCATGATCCGCCCGGCCACTCCTCTGTCTGTCGTCCTCTTGGCTTCTCTCGCCCTCCTCGTCCTCAGCATCATCTCCTCGCCCATCATCAAGGCCATTCCCCTCGGTCAATACAATGGCAACACCTACGGCGTCTTCGGCGCCTGTCTCGCCGACGGCACCTGCTCCAGCATCGGCCTCGGCTACGACGATACCTACATCGACACCGACTCCTCTGCCTTCACCCTGACCACCGGCGTCCGCAGCACTCTTTCCACCGTCCTTGTTCTGCACATTGTCGCCGCCGCCTTTGCCCTCCTCATGCTCATCCTCGCCATCACCGCCCACTTCCACTCGCCCAGCCACTCCGCCAAGTACCTGCTCGCCCTCTCCATCATCAGCGTCTTCGCCTTCCTCGTCGCCATCGTCGCCTTTGTCATTGATGTCCTGCTCTTCATCCCCCACATCGCCTGGGGCGCCTACATCACCCTGGCCGCTGCCGTCCTCCTTCTCCTCAGCAGCGTCGTCTCCTGTGCCATGCGCCGCACCCTCGTCAGCCGCAAGGCCCTGCGCAACCGCGTCGGCGGAAACCCCGAAATGAGCGGCGAGAACTTTTACAACCGCCAGGCCCAGGAGGCCAACAACCTCGCCGTGTCCAATGCCGTTCTCGGCACCGCGTCCGACGGCACCGAGATGGTTCCCCCCATCCAGCCCACCATCCCCTCTCTGGACCGCAAAGACACCGTTGGCAGCGAAGAGCAGATTCCCCTGACCACCCAGATGGCCATGTCCGGCGAGCCCTACGGCTATAACAACCAGGGCATGTCCTCGGACAACATCACCATGACTGGCGCTGTTCCTTCGGCTGCCGTCGGCGCTGTCGGCGGCGGTATCCCGCCCACGCGCCCCAACCGCCCGCCTTCTCTGCAGCGCGATGGCTACGGCAACGTCATGCCCTATGGCAGCATGCAGAGAGGCCCGTCCATGGAACGCATGAACAACATGTCGCCCGCCCAGCGGGGCCGTGGCGGCTTCCGCGGTGGCCGCGGTGGCGGTCCGGGCTCCTATGGCCCGCCTGGCAATGCCGGCTATGGCAGAGGCGGCTACGGTCCGCCGCCCGGCCGCGGCGGCTACGGTGGCCCCATGCAGTACAACAACGGAAACCGTGGCCGTGGAGGCTACGGCGGAGGCTACGGACCACCACAAGGCCGCGGCGGCTTTGCTGGCTCGGGTCGTGGTAGCCAGGCGTCTCCACCGCCGGGCTACCTGTATGAAGGTGCCAACAACTCCTATAACAACATTGCGGGCAGCCGCGGTGTCTCTCCGGCTCCTGGCAATGGCAACGGCAACAGCTACTATGGAAACGGCACGCCGCCGCCGCGGAGTAACAGCACCGGCATGAACGACGCCAATCCTGCAAACTATGAGGCATACCGTCCCAACGACGTCGAGGCCGACCTGCCCCGCGCCGAGTCTCCGCCGCCTCTTCCCGATACTGTCAACACCGAGCCCAGCGTCCAAGCCATTGAGATGGACGCCTCGTCTCCGAGCACCCAGCCTGGAGAGCAGCCCGGCCCGTTCCGTGAGAGTGACGCTGATATTGCCGGCCTGGTTGGTCTGCAGCAGAAGCGCACCTCCGAGGGCGAAGAGTAAGGAGATTCTATATCTCCCAGCCGTCTCCTTTCTTGTACTGACTTTTTTTTTATAGTGGCCAATATGTGCCACCCCGGACCAACTGGAACACGAGCACGCCCAACGCGAGCACGTCCAACCTCCAGGAGAACCGCAGCCTGTCGCCGCCGGACGAGGCCGCCGAAGCCCGTCCCTTGACCCAGGAATCGTACATGGAGGACATTGAACCGCGCTTTGCCGACCAGCCGGCACCGGGTGGTCTGCGCCCGCCACCAGAGATGCCGCAGCCGCTGAGCTCGACGCCGACGCCGCCTCCTCTCGCCACAGGCGGTCTGGCACAGCCGTCCATGCGGCCGCCGCTGTCGACGCTGCAGGTGCCCGCTAACAGCGGAGGCTACGACGACACGCCCCAGGGCGCGCGCAGCCCGGCCGAGTCGGACCTGTCCAACTTCACCTCCATCTCCCAGCGGGGCATCAACCCGCGCTGGAACCCGCCGCCGCCCAGCATGATGGGCAATGGCTACGGCGGACCGCGTCGCCCGCCGCCGCAACGCGACACCAACGACATGCTTCTTAACACGAACCCTGACTTCTCACTGCCGGGCATGGGTCCCACCGGGCGGCGAGGAGGGCGGGGCGGCATGCGCGGCGGTATGCGTGGCGGTCGTGGCGGTGGCGGCATGCCAGGGGGCAATAGCATGATCCCCGGCAGTGCCTATCCAGCCATCTGAGTGGACAAGTGGATGTGTGGATGTTTTGAAATGCGGATGTAATTATGGATGTGTTTCTTTTTGTGTGTGTGTTTCTGTGTTTCTGTGTCTCCGTTTCCCAGTGCTTTGCATGTCTTTGGCATCTCTTGCTCGATTCCCCCATTTCTCTTTTTCTCTCGTTGTCTCCTCTATAGGACAACCTTGCATTGGTGGGCTACGTTTTCTCTTCGGTTTCTTCTTCTCTTCTGGCCCTCTTGCTTTTTCTCTTGTGTATTGTTCAGGGAGGGCACCCGTGCTTCTCCCTCTTTTTTTTCTATCTGTTTCTGCACACTCGTTCGGCGTCGGACAACGACGGTTCTCGCTTACTATTTTCTGGCTTTTCCTTCTCTTTTTTTGTCTTTTTGTCTTTTTTTTGTTTCTTGTTTCTTGCTCGTCTGTTTTGCTCTTCTCCACGGCCCGAGACCCACGACGGCATCCCCTGCATTCTTGCAATTTCTTCCTTTTCCCTTTTCCCTTTTCCCTTTTTCCTTTTTTCCTTTTCGTTTCCCCCCTTTCCTTTTCTCCTTTTTCCTTCTTTCTGCAGAGAGACCCCTTTCTTCTCTCATTAGTAAGCATACGACCTTTGGGACGGTGCCAAAAAGTAATCTTGCAAGGGCAAGGAGGTGAGCGGTGAGAAAAGGGTGAAGCCAGGGGGGTGGAGGACAAACTGGCTTCCCCTAGATACATTCTCGCTGTTGTTGTTGGCTGTTTGGTTTTTTTGTTCGTTGAATGTGACACCTTTTGATGAAGGAAAACTGCAGGACCGGACCATGAACTTCAGGCACGTGATGACTTCTAGTCGGCTATTGCTTGCAAGGCCTAAATAACGTCTTTTTTGCTCGTCTACAGAAAGTAGAGCGACAGTTTACCAAATACAGGAGTGTTCCATTGGCGTTGGAGGTTAAATATGCAAAGGTTCCATTGTAATAGTTGTCTGCTCTGCGTGTCTGAATGTGAAGAACAGCAGACACGAGAAAGCAAGAATGGAACAATAGAGCTGCAGAAAATGCAGACTAATAGACAAATGAAAACAATAAGCAATGCTTTTCCGTCCTTTCCGTACTGTCTGTCCTCTCCTTTTCCATGTCCTCGGACTTCTGAAATAGCAAACGCTTGTCCCTCCCCTTATATTCCTCCACTGATGTTCTTGTTTCATGGTTTCGTAAGCCTCGTATGTCTGGTTCGTCATCGTCTCGAATGGTCATGTCGGGTATCTCGTTCATTCGTCGTACTCGTCTAAGGCAGAACTGGCCGTGTTCACATGCCAAGACGTAAATTGCATGTCAAAATGGAAAATGCAAATGTGACAAAGGCTATGCTGCCTCTCAACCTTCCGATCTCTCTTTTTTTTTGGTGATTTCTTGCTTTTCTTTGTTTTTTTGTTCTTTTTGGTTTGGGAAATGCAAAAAAAAACGTCGCAACGAGTTCCGGTGAAGATCAAATCAAACATGGGCAGCGTAGAAAGACGAAATCAAAGTCAAATGACCACAAGATGGCAAAACAAATGGCACAGGTTCTGCTGGAGCCTGGTCTGACCAATGGGCACATGCTTGACGAAGAAGCTCAAGGGCTGATGTGAAACACCATGACATTGTCGGGAGAGCTGCATCGTGATCTCGGTGGAGTAGGCGATGGCGTTGAGAAGCCACTTTGGTTGACCTGCAGCTCTGGACGCACACGAGGTGCCACAGCTTCAAAGGAACGTGCTAGTGGCCGTCGCGCGCCGATGGGCCAGCCGTTTTGGCAAGTCGACTCATCGTGGCTGCTCTCGTCGTGATGAGTCTCATTGTAGTGAGGCTCATCGCGGCCCCTGTCCTGGTCATTGTTGTCAAGTAGAGCTAGCAAGTCTTCAAAACCGCGGTCGGAAGCTTCGTCGATATGTTCTGCCTGCGCCGGTAGAGCCGTGTCCCAATCGTTCGAGTAGATATCTGCGGCAGCTGAGCTGCCCAGCCCGTCTGTTTCGTTCATGCCGAAGTCCCAATGTAGTAGTGGTCGAGGCGGAAGCGCCTCCAAGAAACTCTTAATCATATCATCTGAGTCCTGGTCGGAAGGGAATGGCAGTATATCGTCGCTCATGCTCGACGGCCCACGCCGGTGCAAAACAGATGCCGGAACTGCAGGAAGGTCATGCGCCTGTGGCGCATTGCCTGCCGCAGC
Source organism: Dryadomyces quercivorus (assembly GCA_002778125.1). NCBI lineage: Eukaryota > Fungi > Ascomycota > Sordariomycetes > Ophiostomatales > Ophiostomataceae > Dryadomyces > Dryadomyces quercivorus. The sequence goes on from PCDE01000014.1 coordinate 2,336,686, forward strand.
CGCATCATTCACAGGACCGGCGTGGGCCCAACCAAGATACCCCATCTGAGGGGGGGGCGGATTCAGGATATAGTCTTCCCACAACTCGAGTTCTTCTTCTTCGGTCATCGGAGGACGGCCGGCAGGCTCGGATCGCATGGGCGTAATGGGTCTGTTGGCCATAGCTTGGATGACCCTTGGATGAAGACCGACGCGCATGGAAGGAGGCAAAGCAGACAGGACCGTCTGAAATGCCCGGGGTGATTGAGACTGGAAAATACATTGTCAGACACGAACTATTGCTACAAAGTGCTCGTTATGGTTTATACTAACCTGGCTGCCCTCCCGAGGCTCGGTGGCAGTGGCCGTTGGCCCGATGGGCCCGGGGGGAGGAGGGGGGAGGATGGTGTGCCCATGATCGAGTCTGGCGGGCACATCTCCTGACGCCGCTGCAGGAGAGAAGGGGAAGGCACTGGCATACAGAGCTACTTGAGCAGCTCCTGGACGATAGGCAGCCTGCGGACCCCATGGCCCGATGACTCCGTTGCCTTCAGATGGCCCGTGTCTGCCTATCGCCCGACTCCGTAGGCTCAGAAGGCCCGGGAGATAGGGCCATTCTGGGCCCGGAGCGTCGTCCTCTTCTCGTGCAGCTGGCGGCGGCACAGCGGGAAGTCTGGCCCGAAATGCCAGTCTCAGAGCCCGCTCCCTCACGGCGTCTCTGCGAGGGCCCTGTGCAGCGATGTCACTTTCCGAGTGACGACGGCGGGCGAGCCTAAACAAAACATCTATTAGATACTATACTTTTTGTTCGCTTGCTTGTCATGTTTTTCATTGGGTCATACATTCTCCGCGAGGGTTGTCTGTCCTCGGAGACAGGACGGGAGGGTCTGGGAACCGTCATTTTCAGGACGGTCCTGGTTTGCTTGCGTTCTGTCAATACAAAAAAAAGTCAGATTCATGGCTTGAAATAGGTCAAGACTGGAGAGAAGATGGAAATAAAACAAGAGAGAAATAAACACGAGGCTGGACATGCTGTAGAGAAAGAGAGAGGAGATGAACAATGCGAAGTGAGATGGATACAAAGAAGAAGAGACAATGGCACAAAAAATAGCGATGAAGTGCAACTTTGCAACGGAGAAAACTTTTCTCGTCTCCAAGGCTTTTGTAGCAAGCGATAAAAGTTGAAGATGTTTTCGATGAAATAAAGAGAGAGATGAAAGAGGTTGCAAAGACGAAACAAGATAGAAAGAAGGAAGAAGGAAGAAAACAGCGGATCAACGACTGCATAGGCAAGTTGATCTCATGGTAAAGGAGCGATGACAATTTCATCTTTTTCTGTCTGCAACGGCATCGTCTTTCGCAGCAGGATCAAGCGAGACGGAATGCTTTGCTCGTGGTTGTTGCCAGTGGCTTTGTTGGCAGACTGTTCAAGGGAAGAGGAATCTGTCATGATGCAAAGAGACGCCCCCGAAACGAGACAAAAGAAACAGCAAGCTGGAAATGCAAGCAAGTAAAAAAGACGAGAAGAAAGAACAAACGCAAAGAAAAACGAAACAGACTACTCACGGGTTTCTGGTGATGATGGTGGGGGGGAGAGAAAAAAAGGAGAGAGGAGAGGATGATGAAGAGAAGAGAGAGGTGATGAGAAGAGGGATGAGAAGAGGGGAGATAAATAAGAAAGTCGAGAGAGTTGTGGGAGATGGGGGGGCAAGAGACGGGATAGAGCACAGGACCTCGAGAAAAATAAAATAAACAGCGAGCCCTAACAGGCAGAGAGGGAGGAAAGGGAAGGAGCAAGTGGTGTCACGGACTGGCAGTCCGAACTAGGAAAGAACACCTGACACCAGAGCCCACAGACGGTCCATTCATAGAAAGAGAGAAGGCGCATGGTGGCTGTTCGGCCTTAAACGGAGGCAGCGAGGAGAGGAAAAGCACCGAAGTGGTTGGGGGGAGGGAGGAAGGGGCGCACAGAGCCATGATCGCAGTTTCCCTTTTTTGGACTTGCGAGAAGCCCATCTTTTGGGCAACCGCGTCTTTAATTTTACGTGATATTTTCCAGTGAATAAAAAGAAGAGCAAAAAGAGCAAAAAGAACAAAAAGAGCAAAAAAAAAAAAGTCCCAAAAAGAATCATCGAAGACCATGGCGAAGACTGTCGTGAATTCGCAGCAAACAGAATTCAAACGCAGCCTTCTCCGTCTGGGCCTCTTCCTTTCCGGGACAAAAGCCTTGGCCACAAAGAGCCCAGACCCACGAAAAGAAGGGGACTCCACCTGCATCCTTCTATGTTCACCTCTGCCTCGCCGTGACGCAGTCGAGCGTCCTAGGCAAGGCAGGTGATCATGACGGGCCGGTGGTCGGTCCCTGGTGGGTCCTGTGCGTCGCCATAGAGCCACCGTGACCGTCCGTGTGCCTCTAGCGATCTCCCGTCGTGCCAAGGGACCGGTGGACGGGGTGCAGCCGTGGCGTCTTCGCGATGTGTTGCCTGTAGGGTGTATAGGTGGTTGTTCACGTGACTGGATGTATAGAATAGATGGTGTCACGTGACCACAATCGGTGGATATCATGTGCGACATCACGTGCCATGTTTTATGGAGCGGTGTGGGTGGGTGGGGCAAGGGGGATCTGGCAACTTCGCGATGTTGCCCATTTCAGCTTCTCGCACACAAAAGCAGTGTCTTTGCCGCAACGGACCCGCGTGTCACAAACCGAGCTACTTTTGACTGCTGCTGCTGCTCTACCGCCCAGCATGGACTACGGCAAGAGGGATGAGGATGCCGACGGCAGCCTCGTCCGGGTCGACCGCACGCAAGTTTTCCAAGAAGGTTTGTGGCTCTCCAGAGGACCATCTTTTGCAAAGAAGCCAAGCTGACCGTCTGCGCGGCAGCTCGTCTCTTTAACAATTCCCCCATCCAGCCGCGGCAATGCCGCATCCTGCTCACCAAGATTGCCCTGCTCCTGTACACGGGCGAGAAGTTCCCGACCAACGAGGCCACGACGCTCTTCTTTGGCATCTCGAAGCTCTTCCAGAACAAGGACCCCAGCCTGCGCCAGACCGTCCACCTGGTGATCAAGGAGCTGGCCCATTCTGCCGAAGACATCATCATGGTCACTAGCACAATCATGAAGGACACAGGCGGCAGCGGCGACTTCATCTTCCGGCCCAATGCCATTCGGGCACTTTGCCGCATTATTGATGTAAGATTTTGTTGCTGTAGGAGTTCTTGTTGCTGCTGTCTTCTTCCTGCTAACTGTCTAGGCTACTACTGTCCAGTCCATTGAGCGGGTCATGAAGACGGCCATTGTCGACCGCAACCCGTCGGTGTCGTCGGCCTCGCTCGTGTCTTCGTACCATCTGCTGCCCATTGCCCGGGATGTGGTGCGGCGCTGGCAGAGCGAGACGCAGGAGGCGGCGGCCAACACCAAGTCGTCGGGCGGCTTCTCGATTGGCTTTTCGTCGGCCTCGAGCTCGATGCCCATCAACAGCTCGACGATGACGCAGTACCACGCCATCGGGCTGCTGTACCAGATGCGGATGCACGACAAGATGGCCCTGGTCAAGATGGTCAAGCAGTTTGGCGCGGCCGGCGCGGTCAAGAGCCCGGCGGCGGTGGTGCTGCTGGTGCGTCTGGCGGCGCAGCTGGCCGAGGAGGACCCGACGCTGCGGCCGTCGATGGTGCAGCTGCTGGACGGCTGGCTGCGCCACAAGAACGAGATGGTCAACTTTGAGGCGGCCAAGGCGATCTGCGACCTGCGGGACGTGACGGACGCGGAGGTGTCGCAGGCCGTGCACGTGCTGCAGCTGTTCTTGACGTCGCCGCGCGCCGTGACCAAGTTTGCGGCGCTGCGGATCCTGCACAACTTTGCCACGTTCAAGCCGGAGGCGGTGCGGGTGTGCAACCCGGACATTGAGCTGCTGATCACGAACAGCAACCGGTCGATTGCGACGTTTGCGATCACGACGCTGCTCAAGACCGGCAACGAGGCGAGCGTGGACCGGCTGATGAAGCAGATCAGCGGGTTCATGTCGGAGATCACGGACGAGTTCAAGATTACGATTGTCGAGGCCATCCGGACGCTGTGTCTCAAGTTCCCGAGCAAGCAGGCGGGCATGCTGGCCTTCTTGAGCGGCATCCTGCGCGACGAGGGCGGCTACGAGTTCAAGCGGGCGGTGGTGGAGAGCATGTTTGACCTGATCAAGTTTGTGCCGGACTCGAAGGAGGACGCGCTGGCGCACCTGTGCGAGTTTATCGAGGACTGCGAGTTTACGAAGCTGGCCGTGCGGATTCTGCACCTGCTGGGCATCGAGGGACCCAAGACGTCGCAGCCGACCAAGTATATCCGGTACATTTACAACCGGGTGGTGCTGGAGAACGCGATTGTGCGGGCGGCGGCGGTGACGGCGCTGGCCAAGTTCGGCGTGGGCCAGAAGGACCCGGAGGTGAAGAAGAGCGTGCAGGTGCTGTTGTCGCGGTGCCTGGACGACGTGGACGACGAGGTGCGGGACCGGGCGACGCTGAACCTGCGGCTGATGAACGAGCCGGACGAGATGGCGCAGCGGTTTGTGAAGAACGAGAACATGTTTTCGCTGTCGTTTTTCGAGCACCAGCTGGTCAACTACGTGACGTCGGACGACAAGGAGACGTTTGTGGCGCCGTTTGACATTTCGAGCATCCCGGTGGTGACGCGGGAGCAGGCCGACGCCGAGGACCGGACGAAGAAGCTGACGGCGACGACGCCGACGCTCAAGGCGCCCAAGGTGGGCGGCAAGGCGGGAGCGGCGGCGGGCGGTGCCGAGGTGGCGGCGCAGGCGACGGCGCAGGCGCACAAGTACGCGCAGGAGCTGCAGCAGATTCCGGAGATGCAGGAGTTTGGCGCGGTGCTCAAGTCGTCGACGGTGGTGGAGCTGACGGAGGCGGAGACGGAGTATGTGGTGTCGGTGGTGAAGCACATTTTCAAGGAGCACATTGTGCTGCAGTACGACATCAAGAACACGCTGCCGGACACGGTGCTGGAGAACGTGTCGGTGGTGGCGACGCCGTCGGAGGAGGAAGAGCTGGAGGAGGTGTTTATCCTGCAGGCCGAACGACTGGGCACGGACGAGCCGGGCAAGGTGTACGTGGCCTTCCGGAAGACGGGGGGTGCCGATGCGCTGCCGACGAGCACGTTTTCGAACGTGCTCAAGTTTACGAGCAAGGAGATCGATCCGTCGACGCAGGCGCCGGAGGAGACGGGCTACGATGACGAGTACGAGGTGTCCGAGTTTGACCTGTCGGGCAGCGACTACGTGATTCCGACGTTTGCGAGCAACTTTAGCCATCTGTGGGAGCAGGTGGGCGCGGCCGGCGAGGAGTCGGAGGAGACGCTGCAGCTGAGCGGGATGAAGAGCATTGTGGAGGCGACGGAGGTGCTGGCGAAGACGCTGTCGCTGCAGCCGCTGGAGGGGACGGACATTCCGCAGAGCCAGACGACGCACACGCTGAAGCTGTTGGGAAAGACGGTGGGCGGTGGACGGGTGGTGGCGACGGTACGGATGGCGTATTCGACCAAGACGGGCGTGACGACAAAGGTGACTGTGCGGAGCGAAGAGGAGGGCGTTTCCGGACTGGTGGTGGCAGCGTTGGGCGGATGAGGGGGGTGTCGAGGTTAAGAAGGGCGAGAAGGTCGAGAGGGTCGAGGAGGAGACGAGTCGTGAGTCTTGGGAACGAGGAAGCAGTTCTGTCTGATTGTTTGATTTTTCGTTTGCCTTTTGTCTTGGGTATGGCTAGAAAACAATGGGAAAGTGAGCTGAGCAACAGGCAGGCAGGCAAGCAGGCAGATGGCAACAGATGCTGGCAGATGCTGGCTGGCAGATTCTGGAAGATGCTGGCTGACAGGCAGATGCTGGCAGACAGGCAGATGCTAGTCTGACAGGCAATTGATGCTAGAACTGATGCTAGAACTGATGCTAGGCGACAGGCAGCTGGTCTGACAGGCTTTGGAGCTATTCCCAGCAGTCGTCAGGCCAAAAGACAGCGGACAGGCAAACTGCTACAGTGTATGCATTCATGTTTTGGTCTCTATCTGCCCTTGTCCTTGTCTTCTGCCTGTCCTTGTCCTCCATCTTCTGCTTCCCTGTCCTCTGTCCTCTGTCTGTTTGTTCTGTCTGTCCCGTCTGCCCTGTCTACGAGTACCCTCAGTCTGTCTGTCTGTCTGTCTGTCTGTCTGTCTGTCTACCTCGCCTATCCCAGTCCGGTCCTCCCGGTCACTCCCTGTCCTCAGACTCGGTCTACTCTCAATAGGCAACTCGGCCGATGCCATTCCTCGTACGAAGCATCACCGACACATTCGTACCCCCGTCGTCACGAAAACCTGCAATTTGGTGTAATCTTCCACATCTCACCATGTCGACCGGCATTCCTTTCTGTTTGATTATACGAAGTTGTCAGTGTCCACTGTCTGAAATACGAACTCGTACGAGGATGTGTATCTGTCTGTTGTCTGTTGTCTGTTGACTGTTGTCTGTCTTCTGTCGTCTGTCGTCTGTTGTCCCGTTCCCATTGTATCCCGTCATTCCTTTCTTCATTCTATCTCCTCCTCCATCTCTGCCTACTGTTTCACGTCCATGTTTTGTCTCGGGAAAGACACGAAAACAAGAGGTTGGCCTCCACGAGCCAAACAAGACAATGTGAGATGCTGCATGTCTCACCCGTCCACGAACCGAACACGAGAAACGAGAAACGGGAAACGAGAAACGAGAAACGAGAACAAACGAGGCACTGTCACTGGTCTACCCTTCTACCCTGTCCTCGCAGAGCTCTAGAGCTCAAGCTCCCACCCTGGAGCCCCTACTCGTAGAGTTCTCGTCCTAGTTCTAGTTCTCCTAGTTCTCCTAGTTCCCTCCTATGACTCGTCATTCTTAGACGCCGTACCTGTCTTGGTCAGACTTTGTCACATACCTTGCCACACCAGGCCCTTTGGAAGCGTCTCGCCCCTGCCTGGGCCAGTTTGTTGGTCACTGGCACCGCAACGTGGTGACCAGGTGGCCGCGCCCTTCCCTCCAGACGGCTCTCTTCCCTTTCTGCCGCTGCAGAATCGTCTGGCCACTAGGATGCCTGGGACGGAAGGATGATGCGGTCCACGTTCGGCTGTTTGCTCGGTCATGATACGAGACTACGAGTCTCTTTGCCTTCCTCTTACGTGTGCGGAACTCGTGTGCGGAACTCGTGTACGGAACTCGTGTACTCCGTTCAGACTCGCATACAGATACCCGTCTCGTAAGCCACTTGGGTCTTGGAATCCACCTCCCTGCCTTGGATGACATTTCCCTATATTTCATCCGCCTTGGACGTCCTATCGTACTCGTATGGTCCCTGTCCAGTGCCCTGTTTGTACGAGTATGGAGCACTCGTAGTCCTCGTCCTGTAGTCCTGGTCCTCGTCGTCCTAGTCCTAGTCTTGGTCGTCCTCGTCGTCTCGTGAAGCGGTGAACAAGGTTTGCAGGCAACTGATTCGGCCAGAGTCAACGTTCGAATCCTGGCCACACGCATGTGCACATGCTGCTCATCATCATCAAACAACCGCTCACGAGGCCCCCCTCCCCCCCAAGACGCGTGTCTCCCTGCAGGAGATGCCTGTGACAGGAATCACCGCCTGCCCGTCTGGCCGTATTGCATAACAGCCAATTTGACAATCAAATTACCCTGTACTCGCCAGTGGCGACTCTGCCCGTTCCGACTCTTCCTCGCCGCCTCTCACTGCCCTCTGCACTCGTCCGAAACACGACGATCCCTCTGATATCGGCCGTGCCCACCCCAAGCCGCAACGCTTACTCGTCTCGTCTCCATCGTCCCCGCCGTATCCTCGTAATGCTCCGGTTTCCTCTCGGCCGACCATGGCCCAGTCCCGTGGTTGGACAGGTCTGTGAGTCTCATCCGACGGAAATCGCCGCATCTACAAGGATCTACGGCCATCGTTCGGCGTAAGCCGGAAAATACAATCTCCCTCTGGCTCCCCTCTGGCGGAATTCGGCACCCATCCTCCCTTTTCGGCCATCTCGACAGGGCCTCCATGTCCTCAACGTCGTCACAGGCACGAAAACATTACTCAAACGGGCGTTGGCTCGTCTGCCAGCCTGCCTACCGCCTGCCTACCGCCCTGGCTGCCGCCCTGGCTGCCGCCCTGTCTGCAGCCTGCCTTGCAATTTCAGAGAGGCCACGAGGATGCTTTTTTTTTCCCTGGCCCTACCCTGTCGACAGGGCCCTCGCCCCCAGAGCTTTCCGCTTTCCGCTTTTCGCAGCAGGCTGTGCCATGCCTCGTACTCGTACCGTCTATCGTACCCTGTAACTCACCGGTGGCCGGCCGAATCTTCGCTGATGTGGGATGGGTACCGTACGATGTGAGCCAGAGATCCTGGCCTTTTGGGTGTCCGGCCTCTTACAGGGGCCATCCGTCTCCTCCCCCGGTTTTCCTCGGCACTTGTTCATCCTCGTAATTTGCCTTACCGTATTTTCCGGCTGGGCTTTTCTTCGAGCCCTCACTCTGCCCGACTGTCCGCTGCTTTTGTAGACATGTCCGTCTGCGTGCGTTGTTCTACGGTGTCAGACGATGGCTGCAGCTGCCATTTGCATGATGCGGTCTGAGGCTGTCGTATGAGAGGCGCGCCGGCTGCTGCTGCTGCCAGTACGAGTACGCAGTACTGCGTATCGTCCGTATCTGACTCGTGCACCGCCAGCAGGGGGGCTACGGGGAACCCAACACGCAATACCGGCATATAGAGCAACGCCGTAGTATGGTCCAGGCGTTGCAGGGCTGTCTTGTGCTTCTGCGTGTTTGGTCTCTGGTCTCTTTGGTCTCGTTGGTCTCTCTTTCTTTTTGCTCTCTGCTCTCTTTTCTTTTTTTTTTTCTTTTTCCTCTCTTTCTCTTTTTTCTCTTTTTTCTCTTTTTTCTCTTATTTTTTTTCTTGCTTTTCTTCATTTTCCTCTTATTTTCTATTATTTTCTGATTACTATCTTGTTCTCTTTTCTTCTCTTCCCTTCCCTTCCCTCCCCTGTCGTTATAGTTCCCATTTCTTAATACAGGGTACCATTCTTATTATCTTTATGATTTATTTCCCGGCGACAAGGGTTTGAGACAGCAAGGCTTAGACGTCCAAGAGGACTAATTCCCCCTTTTTAGTGCGTCGCCATGGGCTTCGCTTTCTGCCTGCTCGGCCTCTGTCGATCCTACTACACAATCAGGGTACGGCGTCTGAGTCCGGCAAAGAAACGAGGCCGGCACATCCAGGCAAGGGCCTCACGCCGCCCTCTCTCGTCTGAAACTCTGATTTATGGGGATGGGGAGGGGGGAGAAGACGCCGACAGACCCGCCCACTGAGGAGCCATCGGCATCTTTTCTTTTTTCCTTTTTTTTTTTTTTTTTTTTTTTCCTTTAAACATTTACGAGCTCTCCCGTACGGAGCACGCCGTACTTCGTAATTTTTTCTCCGGCTGGGGCAGATTTCTTTAATTTTCCACGTCGTACTCCGTACGCATTGAGGATCCATTGGGGCATGAATACTCAGTACTAGAATTTCATGACAACACGCAATCGACCCTGTCTTAGCACCAAAGACACTGAGACTGGCCGTGGGGGAGTAAAAATAATAAAAATAATAATAATAATAAAAGCAAAAAAGCAAAAAGGTAATAATAAATAAATAGAAAATAAATAGAAAATAAATTAAAAAAAAAAGCACGCGGCGTACTCCAACAAGAGGCGGTAACCACATTCCTACGCCGACTCTCGCCTGCTCATACCCCATTTGTCTTCGGGCCCGACAACACAGCACACACACACACACACACTCCAAGGCTGGATGGTTCCGGACGCGTCTTTGGAGCCGTGACGGTGTGTCGAACCGGCTAAGGATAGTTTGCCAACGCACGAGTAAGACGAGTCTCCGGCGTTTTGTTTTGTTTTATTGGATGTTTGATTGTTTTACTCCGTTTTCTTATGCCATTTTGCCATTTTGCCCGCTCCAGTGTTTCAAAAAGCTCGCTGCCGTTGCTTCGACCAACACGGTGGCCACATGCAATTTGTGTTTGATTTTACGGCGACGCGCATGAGGAAAAAGAAATAAAGTAACATGGAAGAATAAAATACACCGTATTCGTAGTCGTACGCAGTACGCATTCGTACGAGTACGAGTACCTGCTCGTACTCCGTATTCTTATTCTACCCTGCACACAAATAAGAATAAGAAATAAGGTATCGATTGCCCTCATTTCAGCCGTCCCCCTCGAATCAAAACCGATCCTCTTCGTGAAACACCCATTGCGTGTTCTCGCCGCTTCTCCCGAGGCATCTCTTGTCGTTGCGCATGAACAATAGTGTCCCATCACTTGAATCACTCGAATCACTTCGTACTCGCTTACAAGGGACGACACAGGGTTGTCACCGTAGCTGTCCAGATGTCCCAATCCAGCAATGATGGTCACTGCTGTCTGGTCTTGGCCCATCTGGAACCCCGTCCATCGTTCCCCTTTCTAGAATGGACGCGATGGAACGCCAGCAACGGTTTTCTTTTTCTTTTTCTTCTTCTTCTTCTTCTTTCTTTTTCACCCTTCCCCTGCCCACACCGATCGAGAGAAGCTCCAAGCTCCCCCCTCCCCCTCCCCTACCTTCCCTACCTCCCCTACCTCCCCCTACCTCCCCCTTCGCCCAAAATCCCGTGGCAATACTCCGTAGATGCCGCGTAATGAACGGGGTCGGATGACATGCCTGCACCGTCGTAGGCGACACCGATATTACGGAGTGCGGTATGTCGCGCTGCGCATCTGCAAGAAGGGGATTTTTCCTGCCCTGGTCGGTCAGCCCCCCTGCTCGGTCCCTGGGTCGGTCCCTGGTCAGTCGGGGTCTGCCTTGCCGTGCCCTGTCTGTTCTTGCCCCATCTTCCAAGAACCCCCCTCGCTCCCCTCGCTCCCCCCCCCCCCCTGTGATTTTTGCGTACGGAGTACGGAGTACGGAGTACGAGTAGGGCTCAGCGGGCAGGGGGTTTTCCGGATTGGGAAATATCTACAGTTGACGGCATCATCACTTCACGATGCGCGTATTCTGACCGGTAAGTCAGGCATATCTGCAGGTTCTGTAAGATCCTGTAAGATGTAGGGCAGCAAGCGTGGGCTGTGGCTCAGACAGCGTCTGTCCGGATCAGCACTGCTGTCAAAAGGACAAGTGCGAGAAGTACGGAGCAGTCTGCGGTGCGAGTGCTCACCGCATAGTTCTTTTGCTGTCTGTGGCCGGATTGGGTTGTTGCACTGCATATTCAATATTTCTTTTTACTTTCGATTTTAGGACTATTTACTATTTGCTATTTGCTATTTGCTATTTGCTATTTGCTATTTGCTATTTGCTATTTGCTATTTTACTATTTTATTACTTTTACCTCTATCTACCTCTATTTACTGTATTATTTGTTTTGTTCGTTATTTCTATTACTCCCTTTACGCATAAAGTTTCACGCAAGTGACTCGATGCGTCCATAACAGTCGATATAGTGATCTCACTCCGTATTCTGTGCTTCTGTACTCCGTACTCCGTACTCCATGCTGCCTGTGCGCTCCTACACTCCAACGCAGGCCAACTTGCGTGCTCGCCGCCCTGGCCAATCTCCTGACCCTCGATCCGAACATGCCGTTGGCATCATTCGTTTTCCACTTTGCCTCTTCCTTACTGTGTACCATCTGCCGCCGCCCCCCCTATTTCCCATGCTACTCTGCCTTCTCCCGCCCGCTTGCCCACTTGGATGGATTGGCGCATGAAAAGCTCCACGGTATGAGTGATTATGGATTGCCACTCCGTATTGTTCGTATCTGGGGGTGTGAGTGCGAATACATTTCCGTTTTCGTACGGCTCGAGAGAAACCTGCTCGCCCCTCTGCTCCTCCTGCTCCTCCTCCTCCTGCTCCTCTTGCTCCTCCTGCTCCTGCTCTGTGTTCGTCCAAGCCTTCCCGTAATACAACGCGCGTGCGGCCCCGTACGGAAGATTAAGCTGGGTGCCTTGGGTCCTTTTTTTTTTCTGGACTGTCGTGCACCTGTGCCACTGCAGGGGGGACTCGAGCACCCGCCGTTCTTTTTTATCCACCAATGTGCGGCGCATGCTGTACGGAGCACGGCAGGAGACCTGGCAGAGCCGGTGTTTTTCTGGTTGGTTCCTAAACGGACAACTGGACGAGTGGATGAGTCACGAGAATGGGAGGTCCATACTCGTACAGCGTCCTGCGTACTGCAGACTGCGTACAGCGTCCTGTGTACTGCGTACCCGTACTCGATACTCCCATGCTGGACTTTATTTTCTGTCTTTGGCGTCTGCTCAGGATCAATACGCTCTGGCCAGTGCTTGGGCCCAGACAGAGGACCAATGGGATACGGGTCCGGTTCCTTGTTTCATTTCTTCCAGCTGGACGTGATTAACTCAGCACCGCACACGACAAGTACCTGCTACCCGTCTGGACGGGAGTATCGTACGCGTACTATATACTCGTACCTGCGGGCGGCTTGTGCGAGTGAGAATTTTGCTCCTATCCCGTGCTACCGTGCTGACCGACTTTCTTTCTTTTGGGTGTTTTGCTTTTGATTTACTATAATTTTCCCATTTCTACGAGCACTCCGTCTGTCTTTGTCTCCGTATTCTTATTTCTGAGTACGGAGTACGAGTACAGAGAACCTCTAGGACGGAGCACGGAGCACTCGTACTGCTCATCCTTGCTTTCATTTCTTATTTCTTTATTCTTAATTTTCCCATTTCCTTACCCTTTACCCTTTACCCATTTCCTTTGCTCCCCATTTCCCGCATCTTACTTATCCCACCGCATCAGGACAAAAGCAGGTGCCGTGCGCGCGGTGTGCGGTGTGTGGATACGAGCGAGCAACTCGTATATCGTATGTACGTCGTACGGAGTACTCCGTCCTCACTTGTGGAGGGAAAAGGCGCAAAGTGCTTTGCCCACTGCGACCCTATATTATTTTACGACGTAGCGATCGGCGCAAGTACGGCCTGTTCGTATGGAGTATGGAGTACCACGCCGTCCTCGTACTTTGTACCCGTCGCATTCAGGACGAACGGCATGGCCAAGGTACGGTCTCTGGCAACATCTGTTTCAAGAGGTCTCTATCGCGGTCGGGACGAGCACTCATTCTCGTCCGAGTCTGGTCTGAGCTCGTCTGAGCTCGTCTGAGCTCTGATCCCGTCTGCTCGTCTGCTCGTCTGTTCGCCTGCTCGCCTGCCCGTCTCCTCGTCGCTCGTCTGCTCGTCTCATCCAAGGTCTCGCACTCGTACGTCTTCCGACTGGCGTGTTTCTGGTCAGGCTGCACGGCCTCTCCCTCCTGTGGCGCGTTCCCGTTTCCGTCACCATCCGCAGCCCCATCCACAATTACTCACACACCACCTGTTCAAGGCCCTCCAGCCGTCCCACTCTTCCCAACACGAGAGCCTCTTGGATGTCGTTCCGCCACAGCAAGTCTGGTGCTGGGATGGCAATCCTCTTTTGGCGGTGGACCATCCCCCTCCGTACTGCGTACACTGTAGCAGAGTGAGGTCGATTCCTCCGTCATGCAGCCACGGCTGCACTCTCTCTGTACGATACTTGCCGATGCCTACGACGCACAGTTCTGTGCAGACATGGGGTTTCCTGGATGATATGCAGGACGTAGGGAATCCGATGCCAGCACTATAGCCAAGTATACTTGTACTTGTACACCGCATTGTACACCGCACTCCGTGTCGGCCCTGCTGCTTGCCTTCCCGGAAACCTTAATGCCCTGATAACAAGTCACCTCGTACGAGTACAGGGTACTCTATATACTGCGTACTATTACTCAACTCCTACGAGCGAGGTGACAAGTACTACATACAGGGACGGGTACACGGCCGAGGGCCCCCCCCCTCTCCCCCCCTGGCCCTCAGCGAGCAGGGGGTCCAACGAGCGATCGGACAGTGGAGGCCACCCATAGTTTGATTCCAGATAGGCTACGGCACGGGAGCCCATACTCGTAAGATACGCAGTACGTGTACGGAGTACGCAGTGGGAGGAGATCCATGCGACGAGCTGGCCTGGACCTCATTTCGAGTTGGTCGTACCGAGAGCGAGCTATCGTCATTCTGGACGAATGGAGTGTTGGAAAGCGACGAGGAAATTTCCGTGCTGGGAAATGGGGAAATGAGGCAGGGAGTAACAAGTACCAACTTCTCGACTCGTACAGCTGGCAACAGCTGTCGGACGTTCACTGCAGTGCGATCCGCTGAAGAATACGGAGTACGAGTACGTACTCGTAGTAGCAACAGACATCGGCGAGCAGATCGGAAAATTGGCTGGGAGGGGGCGTAAGATAATACGGAAGAACGCAGCCTGCGAGGAAAGAGAGGGAAAAAAAAACGGGGCGGAGATTGAGATGGAGGGAAGGGCGTGTCTTGGCCTACGACTCGGCCTAGCAGTCGCCTGCGGTAGCCTGCGGTAGCCTGCGGTAGCCTGCGGTAGCTTGCGGTCGCCTGTGGTCGCCTGTGGTTACCTGTAGCCAGGTGGAGCTCTCCACTCCCTAAAAGACAGCGCTAATTCCGTAGCGAGAGGAAAAAAGAGGTGTGTGAGGGCAGGAGAGCCAGCGCTAAGAGAGAGACGATCGTGGCTGCCATCGAAACTGGAATTGCTGCACGATTCTGCCCGGGGACGCACAGAAGGTGCGAAGAGGCGAAGTTGGCGCACGTGCAAGTTTGGGAGTGTGAGTGCTACCATCTGGTGCCATTACTCCGTACGTACTCGTGCCGTGTGCCGTCGCCATACTGCGTACTCCGTACTCCGTACTCGTAGGCACTCCTGCGCATTATCCGACGCGTAGGATTATTCGTACCATTGTTGCAATATTACAAATCGCGCCGGCCCTGCACTACTGCAGCGCCTCGGCCTTTCTTCAGGCCCGTAGTTGCAAGGTTTCCCCGCGGTCCGCCGCCCGAGCATGCTGGATAGGAGTTGCGGGACGGGTGCATGTAAGCGTGAAGGCTCTGCGAATTCCGTAGCATTGCTGCACGATTAACGGTGTGTGAGCATCTTACTACGCAGTACTGCCAAGGGCCTGTCCTCCCTGGCCTCCCTCCTCCCTGGCCGCCTACAAGGTTTGTACACCGTATCGCGGAGTTAACGGCGCCGTTGTTCAGACGGGCACCGTTGCGGTGTCAACTCCTCGTGCCAATAGCGTGTCCCCCCGGCTACTGGATCTAGCGTCCACGCCGTTGGAAGGCGGTAGGGGAGGACAATCCGTTTGGAAGGTACGAGAACGAGTACGTGTACGAGAAGGAGCACAGGATACGAGTCGAATCCTGCGCCTCCAGCTCTCCTTCCCATCCAATGGACTCGTACTCTCGTACTCGTAAGATCCTCTGGACGCATCGCATATCTCAAAGGGGCAGTTCGCCGTCTCTTACTAATCATACGGAGTACGGAGTAGCCAAATTCTTCCCGTCCTCATACCCTGTATTCAATCCCGCTAGGCAGGTCCGGGGCCATTTTTTTTTCTTTTTTCTTTCTTTTTTCCTTTCTTTTTTCGTTTTACTTACTTGCTTTTTCTTTTTTTTTTCCTTTCTTTTTTTTCTTTTTTCTTTTACCATTTTTCTCTTTCTTTCCCCTCTGGTCTGCTCTTTTCGCCTTGGTGGCTCCACTTCGAGGCTTTGTACTCGTACTCGTACGACTCGGTGGGCGACCAGGAAATGGATGGCGGACCCGTCTCTCCCGGACTGCTCGCTCGGCGCCCACCCCACCGCTGCCCCTCTCATTTCTCCTCGAGCCTAACTAAAATTCCTGGCGGACGGCAGGCACCCCCACTGCGCCTACCGTGACATGAACCTGGCCTGACCCTGGCCTGACCCCCCGGTCCCCTCTATCCTCTCTGTCTGTCCGCCGCCCCCCCCTCCCCTCCTTCCCTTCAACGGCTACCCGCCTACCCTGCCCTGCCTGCTGAAATTCCTTTGCCGTCCTGGGAGTAGCGGTGCCCGTACCTTGCAGCCCCTGTCCCTTGGGCCCCAACCCTGGGGCGCTGGGGTGCTGGGGCACTCTGAGCACTGGGTCCTAGGATCCTGGGATCCTGGGACCCCGGGTCTCTTTCCAGGGTTCCTCTGGCAGGGTTCCTCTGAGCAGGGTTCCTCGCCCAGGGTTCTCTCCCAGGGTCCTCCTCCCAGGGTCCTTACGCGCACCGTACATTGTGTTATTGCGCGTAGACGTGTCCTGGTCGGTGACGGAACCATCTCGTCGGGACCAGCGCCGACGGGCATGCGCCAGGGACAGGAAAAATTATGGTGTCGTATTACGAAGTGGCTACGGAGCAATTCCCTCAAAAGAGCAACCCAGCAGCGATCTCGGTGTCCCCGAAGTCTCAGACACGCCTCAGCAGTGGCCGCGCTGCTTTGCTCTTGTCGAGGACGTTACATCGCTAACGAGTGCGTGTTTTTATGTTTGATTCCTTTTTCCGGCGAACTGGTGTGTGCAGAGTGGGAGTTGTTGGACGGCATCGTACGGATCAGATGGGTACGAGAGCGAGCAGCTCGTATTCACGTAGGAGTGGTACTACGGAAGGCTCGTACGGAATCGTCGGTTATTGCTCACCGGTAGGAGTGTTGACTTGGGATTCGTACTCGTCCATGTCTACCGTCTACCGTCTACCGTCTACCGTCTACCGTCTATCGTCTATCGTCCTATCTCGTATACGTACTCGTACGCAGTACGAGTATGCATATAATATGGTATTATATATTCCATATTCTATCGTACATACTGCATCCTCACTGCCGGCCTGAACCCTGTCTTCACAAGATGCTACCTGGGTCAGGTCACCCGGCCCGTCCACTTTGACTCTCGCGGATCTTGCAATCATCTTGTACAGATTTCCGGGGGTACAAGCAGAAAGATGTGCGCGTTATAAGATGTGCACTATGTCTCCAGACTCCGTACTCCGTACGTGTTACTCCGTGCTCCGTCTGCACTCGATCTCGCCACAGCGTCTGCCCTACGATGTTCCACAGCCAGATGATACCATGATACTCCGTACAGCAGCGATGGCCGTGGAAGCGCACGTAGAATCGTAGAACCTCTCTGGCAGGCACAAAGTACGGAGCACCGCGCAGCCAACAGCCAACCTCTCCTCATCCTCGTCCAATCGCCTCACCGCTGCGCTGGCCCTGCTCACCGCACTTCCTGGAGCCATTCCGCTTTTCGCTTTTCGCTTTCCGCTTCCCGCCTTCCGCCTTCCGCCTTCCGCCTTCCACTGACCACTTCCTTGCATGCCTTGCAGATGGCTTGCGCTGCCTG
Organism: Dryadomyces quercivorus; assembly: GCA_002778125.1. Taxonomy (NCBI): domain Eukaryota; kingdom Fungi; phylum Ascomycota; class Sordariomycetes; order Ophiostomatales; family Ophiostomataceae; genus Dryadomyces; species Dryadomyces quercivorus. The sequence goes on from PCDE01000014.1 coordinate 2,353,970, forward strand.
CGCCAACATGGCCCCCATCCTCGGGGCACCGGCCAATCACGGCGTCTCACTCCGCCCCAAGTGCGTACGTCGTATCGTACACCGTATTGTGATGGCACCCGTACGAATGCATGCTCTTTGCCCTTTGCCTCTTTGCCTTTTCCCGTTTCTGCTCGCTCCCTGGCTGCTGGTTGACCCCGGCCCCGACGCCTGTGGGCAGAGTTCCACTGCGGGTATTTAGCCTGGACGCCACATCCTCGCGTACAGGGTACGGAGTACGGAGTATGCCTCGCCTACTTCACCTCGCTTGGGGAGATTTACGAGCACTCCGGTGACTACTGCGTATTCGTACGGAGTACTCGTATCTTCTCTCTACCCGGCGCCTTTGCTCATTCGATGCTGACTAATGCTATCCACACTGCGGTCACGATTACGAGTCCGAGTATTGTATGGAGTCCGCTTCTTACACGTGCACGCCGGCTCTTTCCTAGCACCGCTCGCCAGCGACGCCAACGACGCCGACCGCACGCCAGCACCCGTTCATTTCTTCAACAGCGCTTGCGTCTCTGCGACGCAGACGATGCCATGCCATTCTGCGGCGTCTCCACTTGTCCCGGTCGTTCTTGCCGTCTGACGCGACTCGTGGTACTCTGTACAGACACTCGTAGACCATTCTGTATGATATTCGCCGTACTCCGTACGTACGTAGGCCCCATTTATTCTATTATTGCTGGGGGTTGTCGTTCGTACCTTCCTCTCTTTCGATCCCGTCTTTTTGGTCCCTATTCGGTCTTCGCTCCTCTTCCCTTTTCCCTCTTCCCTTTTCCCATTTCCCATTTCTCTCTTCCCTCTCTTTTCCCTGTTGTCCTTTTTGCCCTTTTTGCCCTTTTGCCCTTTTTCTACTCCTTCACGGTGCGGCCGTACGAAATTTCAAGAGACAATTTCGTCTTCATTTCCGCTTCTTCTCCTCGCCAGACGATCGTTCTGGAAACGACGCGACACCTAGACCGGGGTCCTCGCCATCCGACCAAATCTCCATCCACGGCACATCAGGCACACCTGCAGCGCACCGTCCGGGCTCTCCCTGGCCCCCTTCAGCCCTCCTTCGGCTTCCCCAGTCGTCTCCCGTCGCCCCCGGCACCTTCGTCAACCCTCGTCACCGTCCACCCTCGTCACTCCCCCGGTCTCTCTTTCGCTCTGCCAGACAACCTTGTACGCCCCCGTCGCGCTACGGCGTACTACTGGTCTACGGCCTACCACACGTGTGGATCGGAGGCTTCTTTTTTTTTTTTTTTTTTTTTTTGTTTCCCTTCCACTGCCCGGCCATTCCAGCAAGCCGGTTCTTGAAGCCCTGTCCGACGGCTACACCAGGCCGGGCGAGCCAGCATCTGCAAGCGGCCTGCAGGCATCACCCAGCTGCTATCAGTCAGCAGCCCGCCTGCCTGTCCTTTGCCCTTTTTCTCTCGTGAGTACTACGCCTCTGTCACTTGTCGTTCTTCCATCGGTCGCGTTATGCGCGTCGGCTGGGTGCTCGGCTGCAGCCCAGGTGTGGACGCGGCCCTCTCACCCCCCCTCCTCTCCTCGATACCACCCCCCTGTCCCCCTAGTCGCTTGCATGGGCTGTGGCCTTCTGCTCCCGTTCTGTCAGCGTGGGTCCCGCTTCTGCCACTGGCAGTCCTGCCCCAATCTCGGCAGCGTTCCACCCTATGTCTCTTGGGGGCATCGCATGAACGCCCTGTTATTGGAGGCAGCGCCAGGAAATGACTGCGAGGCAAACGAAATCATGAGCAATCGCAAGAACGGGTAAACGCAAAAGTCTTCAGAAATGAAGAGCATGGGCGGCCTCAAGCGCGGCCTCTAAACCAGTCGCAATGTGCCGTGATCTGGCCGTGGCTTGGCCCCTGTTCGCATGCGTTTTGTATTTGTGTTATTTGATTATTTTGATTATTTTGATTATTTGTTTTATGTGTTTTTTTTTATACCTTTTTTTCTCTTTTTTTTCGCCTTTTACCGTTTATTTTACGTTTTTACGTTTCTGTTTTACCGTTTTTCTCCTTCTCTTTTTCCGTTTCTCTTTTTCTATTTTTATCCGGCATCATTTCCAGGGGAGTCGCACATCAACAACAGCCCGTAATGCATCGCTGCAGAGAGGAAGAGGGAGGGGGGCGGCGCGGTGGAGGCGCGCCTAGAATGAACAAGAGAAGTATAACGGCTCCTCTGGCGTGGCTGACATATGGCTCTCTGATTAGATCCCCAGCAACAAGCTGTTTCAGATTCACACAGCTGGACACCCACCAACATTATAATAGCATCCTGCACCCTGCTGCACCCCATCCGACTCGAGGCTGCTTTTAACTGTTTTTTTTAACTGTTTTTGCCGGATTCCAGCTGTCTTGTTCCTTTTTCTCTTTTATCATTATTTTTCGTCGTTTCTCAAAAACCTTCGAGGGTGAGTTCTGTCAGACTAACCAGCCAACCTGGCCGATGCACCGGGGCCTTGCATGCTTTAGAGCTGTTCGTCCTGCCTGCCGGCCAGGTTTGCCTTGTCTGTTTCCCATCCCCCTTCCCCCCCTACCCTTCCGCTGCCTCAAACCACACACATACGAGTACATCGTCTCTGCACGGCTACCCTGGACAACCGGGTTGCCACCCAGCACAGGCACCCGGCACAGGCACCCGGCACAAGCACCCACCGCAACCAGACCAGACCAGACCAGCTCTTGCCTCCGCCAGTCTACGGAACCGCATCGCAGCCGGCAGATTGTCCCTTGTTGCAACCGCCTCGTCCCCCTAGGCTGGCCGGTCTAGCTCGCGGCAGTCACTGGATCTCGGGAGGCAACCTGGATGCATCCTTGCGGGGACGGGGAACGGGAGCTTCCACGGCTTCTGGACGCTGCTTGGCGTGTCGACCCTGACACTGACCCTGACCTTGCCTACATCTTGCCTCTTGCTTCTTGCACCTTTCATCTTTCCTTCACATCAACCTTCACATCAACCTTTACACCCGTCTTTAATCTTTACATCACATCTCACATCCTTTTTACATCCTTACGTTTCGCATTTCGCATTTCACATTCACATTCTTATTCCCATTCACATTCACATTCACATACCTATTCACATCTTCGCTTCGTGCTCACCATCCTCCCATACCTACTAACACCCGACAGTAGCTGCCTCGCTCTTTACTCATGGGATTAACTATGGCACAACAACACCGCCAGGCGCCGGGCCAGGTCAAAGAAGATCCATACGATGTGAGTGGCTGTTTTTTTGGTCCGAGTTTGCATTTCGTTTGTCCCTTTTCCTCCGGCAACCCGGACGGCATGGTCCAGTCGGACCGCGGCCATACCATTTCACACGGCTTGGCGCATCAAGAGTGTTTTCCCGAGACCCTATGGAATCGAGTCGCGTTTCCAGAACTACCCTTTCAAGGTCTGTGGGAAGATTTGGGAATTACAGGGACCGTCTGTTTCAAGCCAGACCCATTCCATGCAACGCTTCGCGCCAGGGGTGGCTTAGCGTTTATGGGTACATGGTACTTGGCTTGAGCGACTAAACGGCGGGAGTCCGTGACAGACGAGAGACGAGAGACGGGAGACGAGACCAGAGACCAGAGACCAGACACGAGATCAGAGATCGAAACCCAGAGACCAAACCCCAGAGAGACCGAGATCAGAGCCCAGAGACGACCAAAACAGACAAGTCCAGAGGCCATGACCGTCTGGAAGTCGACATCAGACACGCAAGTGCTCCAGACACCCTGCATCACACCCGCATTCCTATGGCGCGTGCTGCTACCTCTCTACAACCTTGAGGCCGGTGGATCGTCCCTCACACACCGCCCTTGTCGAGTTTGGGATTAGGGGGGGGGTGTGAAGGACACCACCTACTCCAGGAGGGTCCCGAGTTCCAGTTTTTCGAAACCCCCCAACTAGCCTGCCATACCCCTGTCCCCTGTCCCGGCTTGTGCCTCCCTATTGGGCAATGCCCGGCTCGGTGGATTCTCCAACGCACACCAACCATTTACTCCTTCACCCCTATTCTTGGACACAATCCTAGACCCCTGCTCCTTCTCCTTCATCTCCTCCCTCCCAGATTTGCTGTTTAGCACGCTTCTGGGTCTCTTGTCACTGCTGCCACTACCACCACCACCGTTCCTGCGCTGCCGTTATTGTTATCCACCTTATTTTTATGTCTTTTTATGTTTTTTTTTTTTTTTCTTTTTATGTCTTTTTACCTTTTTACTTGCTGGTCAGTCATCCGCAAGCCATCAAGACACTGCAAGTCCTGCAACACAAGCCCATATCGGCCTCTGGTGTCTGATTTCACACACACCACGCACACGCACTCTCGAGACGCCTGGTCTACATAAGAACCCTGCCTTCCTCCATCCTCTCACCCCCACAATATTGTCCTACAATACACACCACCACCAACTACCACATACAGCAACTTTCTACCTTCGCAACCCAGCTTGCTATCCTCTATCCTCTATCTTCTCTTCCTCCTACTCCTTACATGACTTTGTTTGCTTAAGCCTATATCGAGTTGGCCTTGCTTTCTGTCTTCTCTGTCTCTCTCTCTCTCACTCGGCACTTTGACGAACCCCCCTGCCGGTCTACAGCTTTCTACCGTCCCTGTCCAATCTTGATCTCGCCGTTCCTGGGTTAGTGGTCTCCTGGATGCTCTAGGGCCATCCGGCTCGTTGTTGGCTTCTCTTCGTTTTGGAACATCCCTGCTCTTCCCGTCAGCAACCACCAACACCAGACACCAGCTTCTATGCACATGAGCACATTGCACGGAGTATTCCTGCACGGGACTCCGCACTCTGTACTCTATTCCGCACACAATCCTTCAGTGAAGGCTCGTATGGATGCGACCCTTACGCCTCCCATTACTCACCAAACTCATCTAAGCGGATCCTTGGTTACGAGTGGGCAAATGGTGTAGTTCACCTTTACCCGCAGATCATCAAACCCCTAGTGCCCTCGCCTCGTCCAAGCAATTAAAGCACAGCATTATTTGCCTCTTCCCCCAAACGCGTACCGCCCCCTGGTCGCAGCCTGTGTGTCGGGATATAATTAAACATGTTCCTTCTCTCTACCGTTGGCTCTTCTTGTTTGTTCAAGCAACGGTCCCCTTGACACTCTGTTTTCTGCACATCACATTCCTTTGACTGTCTGCCAGCTTGCCAGCTTGCTTGCTTGCCTGCCTGCCTGCCTTTCTGTTTTATTTTCTTTCTACAACCTTGCAGTCTTCGCTGACCAGGTCCCTTCCGTATGCAGCATCATACCCAACACGCGCAACAGCAGAGCCAGGGTCAGCCGCCTCACTTACAACAACCCCTCTCTCGACCTCCCAGCATTGTGCACCAGCAGCACTCTCAGACGCCGCCGCAACCACAGCACCAGGCCCCCTACGCCCCGGTCTATTCGCAGCAGCCGCAGACCAACAGTGGTCAGCACCCCCAGGACATTTACAACAACTACCAATCCAGCCCCTACAGCACTCCCGCTCCAAACGGCGGGTATTCAGCAGGTGCGTCGCCCATGGCTTATGCTGGCCGAATCGCAGAGCTAATGACCGCAGACATGATGGCCGCTACGATGTCCCGACCGCCCTACCCCCCCATGTCTTATCACACGCCGCAATCGAATTCGCCTGCATCGGTGGGGTCCGCACCTGGGCATGATCAGCAGCGGAGTCTCTACGGCCAGCCGCCGCCACAGATCCACCAGCAGTCCATGTACTACAGCCAGCAACCGCAATACCAGCAGCTCCCGCCCGCATCCGCATCTCCCTACGGCCAGCACCCGGCACCCCAGCACCAGTCCATGACCTCGCAGCCCAGCATGATGATGTCCCACGGCGCCCCGTCCCCGGTACAGCACCAGATGACCCAGCACAGCCCGGCACCCGGCATGGCAGGCAGCCCTCGGCATGCGAAGATGGAACTCCAGAGCCTCACACCACAGCTGTCCCGACAAGGCCCTCCCGCTGCACCTTCGCCGTTGTCCATGAGCCAGGGCATGCAGCAGAGCATGCAGGGTCCGGGCATGCAGCAGCACCAGCCCGGCATGCAGCAGGGGGGTGTGCCGCAGCACCACCAGCAACACCAGCAACATCCTCAGCACCACCCGGGACAGCACCCCCAGCACGTGTCCCAGCAGAACGGCAGCCCGCTGCCGACGTCGCAGGCGGGCAGCACGGGTGGCTCGGTGGTCAACCCGAATGCGGCACCGGGCCCCATCCCGGCCACGACGCCGCTCGTGGTGCGGCAAGATCAGAACGGCGTGCAGTGGATCGCCTTTGAGTACTCGCGGGATCGGGTCAAGATGGAGTACACGATCCGTTGCGACGTCGAGTCGGTGTCGACAGAGGAGCTGTCGCCCGAGTTCAAGCAGGAGAACTGTGTGTACCCGCGGGCCTGCTGTCCGCGGGAGCAGTACCGGGGCAACCGGCTGCAGTACGAGAGCGAGTGCAACACGGTGGGCTGGGCGCTGGCACAGCTGAACCCGCCGCTGCGCGGCAAGCGCGGTCTGATTCAGCGCGCGGTCGACAGCTGGCGCAACAGCAACCAGGACCCGCGGCTGCGCAGTCGGCGCGTGCGCCGCATGGCCAAGATGGGCACGCGCAAGTCGGTGGCTGCGGCCGCAGCCGGTCCCGGCATGGCGCAGGCGTCGCCGGTGCACCTGGGTGGCCAGGTCACGCTGCCCAGCGCAACGGCCCCCATGGGCAAGCCCATGCCGGGCATGCCGCCACAAATGCACCATCATGACGGGCACGCCGGAGACGAAGTTGGTATGTACCACATGTGACGCGGACCTTGACTTGATACCTTGATATCTTTTGATGTTATCTCTTTCTTTTTTGATTTTTGATTTTTGATTTCCTTTGTTGGTTGTTTTGGCTTTCCCCCTTTATTTCCTTTTTTCTCTGGCCATCATGCCCACAACTTTATACATTTTTCTGTGTTTGACGACAACCTGGCACGACGTTTTTGATACCTCCAGCAAGACTGCCATCCATGTGTTCGCATTTCCCTGTTTTTGTTGTTCGATTCTTGGAAAATACCAATACCTCTTTCTTTTTTCTCTTTTCTTTTTTCTCTTTTCTTTCTCTTCCTCTTTTCTCTTTTCTTTACCCTTTTCTGCTTTTCTGTTTCCTTCCTTTCGACCTCATATTTTTCCTTCCTCTTCTTTTTGGCAAGGGTTTTTGGGTTGTCATTCCGGCTCTACTAGGTTCAGGCCCTGCATTAAGGAGAGCCCCTATTTTCTGTTGCGCTCTGGCGGTTGCTCTTATTTACCTTTTTTATTCTTCATTTTTTTTTGCTATTTTCGTTTTCACACACCCTCTTTGCGCGTTTGATATATACTCTCCATAGGCGCTCGTCTCTTCCCCGCCCCTACCCCAAAAGTTGCTCAGGCGATAGAGAGCACCCACACCGGATCGGAATTGTATACTACTTTTTTCAATGCTTTTTGCATGTTTACATGTTTACATGTATGCCTGATGTGTTGTGGCGCATTGCCGCTACTGTGTTTGGCTTGCCTTGAATATTCTGTTTCTGTTGTGCTTCCATTGCTTGTTTGATTACCGATCCATCTGCTTCTGCTTCTACTCCTGGGGCTGAGTGGCTGCTCCTCCTGTGCAGTAGGAAGGGGGGGTACACATTGCATGGGCTGGGGAAGAGGGTAGAGAAAGAGGCTGGACCTTGGGCTGGACCTTGGGCAGGCCCTGGGGGTGGAGAGTGCTTGATTCTTCCTTTTGTTTTGTCTTGCTCTTTCTTGTGTTTCCGTCTCTCTTGTTTCTTAAAACCAGGCAGGGCCCGTTTTGGGTAAACGACCACATGCAGAGAGACAAGCCACAAAAGCAGCAAACACCAAGATGCAAGTGTATAAGCAAGCCGAGCAGGACTGTCTGTCTAGAGTTCTAGAGTTCTGGTTTCTAGTCGGCTCCGGTGCAGCTTAGCAGGGATGGTGACGCATGCCAATGCAAGGGATGGCCGTTTCGTTTCCGGCCTTTCCGGTTCTTCAACCGGTTCCTCTCTCTTCCCATCCGTCCCTATCCTTGCAGACCCCCGCTCCATGCTACCCTGCCCGTGCGCATCTCCACTGGTTCTTCCGCCCGTCATCCATGCACGGATGTTTTACTCTGCGTTGTCCTTTTGCCTTTTTTGCCTTCGCCTATTGTTGCCGTCTGTTCCTGTTCTGCCTTGTGCCTGCTCTTCACCCCTGTCTCCCTCTTCCCTTGTCCTGACTGGGCTCCCTCTAGGCGAGAACGGCGACTATGTCCACGACAGCCACCAACAGCCTCCTCACGGCGCTGCCCCGGCCCAGCAGGAGCCCCGCCCCGTCCACGTCTTCAGCTCCTACGGCGGCTATGGCAGCGGCACCCCCAACCCCCTCCCCGCCATGCCCTCGCCTGTCGCCATTGCCCACGGTGCCGGTTCTTCGGCCGGCTTCGCCTCCGCCAAGAAGGTCGTTCCCCAGCCGGACGGCCTCTTCCCCGACCTTGCCGAGGCCCAGAAGCGCAAGTTCGTCCTCGTCGAAGACCGCGGTTCTCGCCTCCGTGTCCGCGTCACTCTCAACATGGTCGACACCAGCGAGATCCCCGACTCGTTCCGCCGCTCCAATGCCGTCTACCCCGGCTCCTTTTTCCCCATCGAGATGGAGAGCCCGCCGCCGAGCCCGACCGGCCGCCGCTTCTTCCCCGAGGACCCCGACAGCGGCGACGAGGTCGAGGCCAGCGCCGGCTCCAATGGCAGTCGGTACCGCGGCCGTGCCCATGTGCGCCGGACCCCCACCACGACCGTGTCGGCGCCCGTCGACGACGGCGTCGAGGCCGACGTCGAGGTCCCGCGCATGCGCAAGGGCCTGCGGCGCAAACAGGTGCGGCTCAACGACCTGGGCTGCCGCATGGCCTGGCTGCAGAGCCGCGCATTTGCGGGACGGCGCATCTTTCTGCAGAAAGCCTGTGAGTGGAAATGAGAGAAGAGAGAACGAGAGCGTGGCATGGTGTGCTGACTAAGCAGTGGACACGTACCGCAACAAGACGTGCAGCAGCATCCAGGGAGCGATGCAGGACGTGGGCGACCTCGCGCCACACTACGAGATGCGGCTGGGCAAGAAGCGCTGGCTGTCGTGCGAGCGCGAGATGGAGGCCCGGCAGGCGAGCCGGATGTGAACAGGGGGGAGGGCGAGGGGAGCAGCGTCTTTTCCTTTTTCCTACTATCATTATATCCTTTTGGAACTTTCAGGGTTTTGGTTGTATGACTATTGCTTTTTTTTAAAGGGCCAGCCGGGCTGCAGGCTGGGTGTCATGCTTGGAACGGGCTTGGACGGGTTCGCGACACGGGAAATACCACGAATGGGTTCTTTATGTAGTGCTGAGATATCCTACTCTTTCATGTTATTGATAAATTACCGCTTTCGGACAGGTCCACTATTCTCTTATGTAATCATGCGGGGTCTGAATTTTGCCCTTTTTGTTCGGGGAAGCCACGGCGAAGACGGGAAGACGTCTTGACGGTCCAACTCTCGTCCAGCCCACCATGAAGCAGCGCTTTTCCTCCCTCGACGTGCGGGTAGGTCGCTGTGCCTCTTGCACGGGAGACTGTCCAGTGCCCACTGACCTCCTCTGCAGGCCATCAGCCACGAGCTGCACGCTGCGCTCGCCGGCACACGGCTGACCAATGTCTACGATCTCGTGCCGCCCGGCTCGGCCGCAGCCGCCTCCTCCTCCTCGACGCCTCGCACGCTGCTGCTGCGCTTCTCCCGCGGCCAGGACAAGCACCAGCTCGTTGTCGACTCGGGCTTCCGCTGCCACCTGACGGCCTACGACGCGCGGGCGTCGGCCATGGGCGGCGCCGTCGGCGGCGGCAGCGGCGCGGCCAATGCACCTTCCGCCTTCGTGGCCCGTCTGCGCACCTTCCTCAATGGACGGCACGTGACCGCAGTGGCCCAGGTCGGCACCGACCGCATCGTCGAGCTGCGCTTCACCGACGGCCAGCTGCGGCTCTACCTCGAGTTCTTCGCCGCCGGCAACGTCGTCCTCACCAACGCCGAGGCCAAGGTCCTGGCCCTGCAGCGCACCGTGGCCGCCTTTCGCAGCGCCAGCCTCGAGGTCACGCTCAGCGTCGGCAGCACCTATGGACTGGCCTCGAAGCAAAACGTCCACGGCACAGCACCGCTGACCGTCGAGGCTGTGCGGGCAGCGCTGCAGGCGGCGGCAGCTGCCGACGCAGCCGACAGTGCGGGCGGGGCCCCGGGCGGGGCCAAGAAGAAGAGGAACAAGAACAAGAGCCTCAGCCGCACCCTGGCCATGGCCTTTACGGACCTGCCACAGGTGCTCATCGACCATGTCATGCTGACTAATCACATCGAGACGACGACGGCGGCCGGCGCTGTGAAGGCCGCCGATGTGCTCGCCGACGACGCCCGTGTGGAGGCTCTCTTCCACGCGCTCGAAGAGGCGCGGGCCTTGGCCCTGGCCCTGACCACGGCTGGCCCGACCTGTCAGGGATACATCATTGCCGCCAAGAAGGCGAAGGCGAAGCCAGACGAGGCCCAGGGAGAGCAGCCACAGGCGGCGCAAGAGACGGAAGCGCCGGCATCCAAGGACATGGACTATGTCGACTTCCACCCGTTCAGCCCCCGCCAGTTCGAGACAGACCCATCGTATGTTGTCCTGCCCTTTGACAGCTTCAGCAAAGCCGCCGACGAGTTCTACTCGCACCTGCAGGGTCTCAAGGCCGACCGGCAGCTGCACCAGCAGGAGTCGGCGGCATCCCGGAAGCTCGAGGCCACAAAGCGCGACCAGGCCATCCGCCTCGAAAGTCTGCAGGAGATCCAGAAGCTCAATGTCCGCAAGGCCACCGCCATCGAGGCCAACCAGGACTGGGTGCAGGCAGCCATTGACGCCGTCAACAAGCAGCTTCAGGCAGGCACCGACTGGGAAGATCTGGCACATCTGATTGAGAACAGCGCCGAGAGCAATCCGGTGGCGGCCATGATCAAGCTGCCCATGCGGCTGGGAGAGGGCATCATCACGGTACAGATCAGCGAGTCGCCGGTGGAATACGAGGAGGAGGACGAGGGGTATGACTCGGAAGCAGAGGAAGAAGACGCGGACGAGGAAGAAGACTTTTTGAACGTCGACGTCAAGCTGTCTCTGTCGGCCTGGAGCAACGCCCGCGAGTACTACGGTCAAAAGCGCGTGGCAGCAGAGAAGGAGCTCAAGACGATAGAAGTGGCGGAGGTGGCGCTGCGCAATGCCGAGAAGAAGGTGGCCGAAGAGCTCAAGCGCGTGCAAAAGGGCGGCAAGCCGGCGCCGCAGCTCATCCGGCGGCAGCTGTGGTTCGAAAAGTTCTTCTGGTTCATCTCCTCGGACGGCTATCTCGTCCTGGCAGCTCGGGAACCGCAGCAGTGCGAGATGCTGTACCGCCGGTATCTGCGACGAGGCGACGTGTGCGTCCTTGCTGACATCCGCAATGCTCCGGGCATGGTTGTGGTCAAGAACCGGCCCGACACGGCGGCCGACGCGCCCATTCCGCCGGCCACTCTCGCGCAGGCAGGCACTTTGGCGGTGTGTGCTTCGGAGGCGTGGGATACCAAGGCCAATCTGGGTGCCTACTGGGTACACGCAAACCAGGTCTTCAAGGCGACGGCCGGTGGTGATGTGCTGCCGCCCGGATCGTTCGACATCCGTGGCGAGAAGAACCATCTGGCACCACCGCAGAAGATTCTCGGGTTTGGGCTGTTTTTCAAGATTAGCAATGCGAGAACACGGGAGGTGTATGAAGGAGCAGCTGAGGAGGCCGAGGTCGAAGAAGACAGTCATGAAGGAGAGCAAGGGTCAACACATGACAATGCTCCAGAGGTAACAGGTGAAGAGAAGACTGCAGTGGAGGAGAAGGAAGAGGAAGAGGAAGAGAAGGAGGAAGAGGAAGAGAAGGAAGACGAGAAAGAAGAAGAGGCGGAGAAAGAGAAAAGGGAGGACGACGACGAGAATGAAAAGGAAGAGGGTCCAGAGGACGAGAAGACTGAAAAGGAAGAGGACCCAGAGGACGAGAAGACTGAAAAGGAAGAGGACCCAGAGGACGAGAAGAACGAAAAGGAAGAGGATCCAGAGGCCGAGAAGCCATCTCTCTGGAAAGGCAAGCAAAAAGAACATCTACGGTCAACCTCGCCGACGCCGTCACGCACGTCCACAGCCCCAACCAGTGCTGCGGCCACCAAACGTGGCAAAAAGTCCAAGGCCAAGAAGCTTGCCAAGTACAAGGACCAGGACGAAGAGGACCGCGCCCGTGCCGAGCAGCTCATTGGCATTGCTGCCGGCCGCGAAAAGGCCGAGGCCAAAGCCCGCGCCAAGGCTCAGCGGGAGGCCGAGCTGGCCGCCTACGAAGAACGGCGCCGGGCACAACGGGAACGTCAGATCCAGGCGACTCGGGCCTTTGAGGCGGCTCGTCAGGCAAAGCTGCAGGCACTGGGAGACGATCACCTGGCAGACGAGGACGAGGACGAAACCGCTGACGGCGACGGCAGCCTGGGTCTCATTGACATGCTGGTGGGCCGAGCAGCCGTGGGCGACGAGATTCTCGAGGCTGTTCCGGTGTGTGCGCCGTGGACGGCGCTGTCGCGGCTCAAGTACAAGGTGAAGATCCAGCCGGGGCAGACGAAGAAAGGCCGGGCGATGCGGGACGTGCTGGAGCGGTGGCGACATGCGGGCGAGGCTGGACGCAACGGCAACAAGGCAGTGCTGGACGAGCAGAGCCAAGATCCGGAGCGTATGTGGCCACGGGAGGTGGAGTTGATCCGGTCGTTGAAGATGGAAGAGGCGACGAACTGTGTGCCGGTGAGCAAGATGACAGTCATGTCGACGGGAGGTTCAGGTGGCAGTAGTGGCGGGAAAGGAGGGAAGAACAGTGGGAAGGGCGGTGGAAAGCAGACGGGACAAGGATCAGGGAAGAAAGGAGGGAAAGGAAAGGGGAAGAAATAGTTGAGTAGTTCAGAAGATCAACATCACAAGATCGATTTCAACCAGAATCAACATCACAAGATCAAATCAACCAGAATCAACATCACAAGATCAAAATCATCAATGGATGTATGCAGCTATTTGGTCGTCGCGTCATCATGTCGTGGATGGGAAGCAAAGCAGGCCGTCCCAGACCCCTTTTCCGTTTTGGTATCCCATATTCCCTGCCATACAAAACCCAACGACACCGTCCCTCCAAACCCAGGATCCAAAAAAGCTTTTCCTTCATTTTGTCATCCTTTCCACATGGCATCGTAGCTCATCAGTCATGAGACCAAAATCAAGAATCAAACAGAAAAAGACAAAAGACAAAAGACAAAGACAACGGATCAGTCCCGGTATCGTCGGCTGCCATGGCTGTCGTAATATTCAATCTGTGGACGGCCATCCGGTCCATCGCCTGGGTAGCTCTCCGACAGCCGTCGATGCGTGTGGCTGCGTGCCCGGTCCTTCTCGCCCGACGGCGCCGCCCCGTAGTACTCGCTGCTGTCCGCCTCACGGTCGCGCTCCCGTCGGCTCCGATGGTGGTGCCGGTCATCGTCCGGCTGCGGTTTGTCTTCGATCCGCCGGCTGTTCCGCTCAATCTCTTTTCGGTGTTTTTCTAATGGTCAGTCAGCAATGAAACCTAGGAGCCTTGCAAGTCGTCTTACCTCGCAGCTGCGCCGTGGCAATTGTATAGGCTTCAATCTCATCCCGGCTGAGCACACGCAGCACAATCACAAAGTCGTCTCGCACTTCGAACCGCTCTTTGCCAATCGTCAACGCTTCCGGGTTGACCAGCTTCCGGCTGATCTTGGTCCAGCGCGCACCCGCCGGCACGTTCTGCTGCTTGGCCTTGTCATCCTTGTGAGGCGCCACGCCCTCGCGCACAGGGTTCGGCTCTTCCGGAAACTTGGAGCTCGGCTGCTTGAGAATCCCCTTGAGCGGCTTCTTCTCTTCCTTGTCTCGTGGCGGCGAGACCAGCCGCGGCACCAGATCCTTGGACGGCGGCTGCGATGGATCACGCCCGCGGCCGTCTTTCTTATCGTCCTTGGTCCCTTCGCGCTCCTTGCCTTTCCCCTTGGACGCGATCTCCGGCTTCGGCGATCGCGGCGGCGGCGAAGACGGCGGCGACGACAAGGTCGTTGACGGAGTCAACATGCCCGGCGACAACGGCTCGCCCTTGTCAGCCTTGTCCATCTTGTCCGTCTTGTCCGTCTTGTCTGTCCGGCTCTTGGTAGACTCTTTGGTCTCCTCCTTGGTAGACCGGCCGTTGGTTCGTCTGCTGTCACTCCGAGACGATGCTCGCCTCTCTCCCTTGGACTCGAGAGCTGCCAGCTCGGCTTTGAGGGCTTTGAGGTCGTTTGTGTCCATGGGCTTGAAGGCACCAGCCGTCCGAGGAGTCCGTCCCCGCTTGTTCGAGGAACTGTCATTCGCCTCCCCGTCCGACGTCGACGGCGTACGCATGGCCGCCGCATCCTCGGACGATACCATGGATGCCGGCGGATCGGCGGTGGAGTCTTTTGGATCCCCATCTGTGCCGGTACGGGGTCTACGCCGATCGCGGGCGCGATCCTCATCGCGCTGGGTAGCCTCAGGGTCCTGCCGGCGTCGCGAAGGCTCGCGTTCGTAGGCAGAATCCTTCTGTCTGCTGCTCGCCGAGGCGGCCGCAGCGGCTGCCGCAGAACCAGCGACACCGGCTACCACCTTTTCGCGCGTCTTCTTTCCGTTGGTGACCTCGTCGTCGTCTTTCCTCCGGTAGTCCCGGTCCCGGTCCCGGTCTCGGTCCCTGTCCCGGTCACGGCTGTACGCACGATCCAGATCCCGGTCCCGGTCCCGGTCTCGGTCTCTGTCCCGGTCGCGGTCTCGGCCACGGTCTCTGTCACGATCATCGTCGTAGCGGTCCCGCACATCCCGCGAGCGATATACATAGTTGTGGTCGTCGTCGGGACTTCTCTCCCGCGCCGACTCGGTGCCAAGACGGCCCCGCTCACGACCCCGACCCGAGTCGTAGCGGTCGTCGTCGTCGTAGCGAGGATCATAGCGGGGGTCGTCGCGGTAGTCGTCATAGTAGGCGGACTCCGTGATCTTGTTGTCACGGCTGTTGACAAGGATGCCAAAAGCACGGTTTGTCACGGCACCATCAGCATAGTAGTCGCGCGAAGAGTCACGGTCAGACTTCCGCACAAGCTCCATGTCTCGACCGTCTCGACCGTCTCGGCCATTGTCGCGCTTGGCATCGCGATCCCGGTCCCTGTCCCGGTCCCGGTCTCTGTCCCGGTCCCGGTCCCGATCACGGTCACGCATGTCCCAGTCGGTGGGACGGTCATACATGGACGTGATGCGTGGCCGCGACGAGCTGCGCGGGTTGGCAGGGCCTGTGACGGTGGTGGTGCTGGCGGTGACGGCATGGCTATACGAGGGCAGTCCTGGGGCGCGAATGTTGGGCTGGGCTTCGTAGGCGCCGGTGCCGGAGCCCGATGTAACGCTCGATACACCATTCCAGTTTCGCTTGTCATATGCCCAATTGGCGGGCGGGGGGGCATTTCCGGCACCCGCACGGCGACCGCTGGCCTCAAAGCCGTAGGGATGGGCCAAATCGGTGGTCAGGCTGACGGTGGGGCGATAGTAGTTCCGATCGAAGCTGTCGCGACGGCCCGGGCCCGGGCGAGACGGGTGTTCGTGGTCGAGATCATAGCGAGCCAAGTCGCTGGGTTTGGTGTATTCGTAGCCGTCGTTGCCGACCTCTGCGGTGGTGGAACTGGCGACAGAAGGCGCAGGCAGGCCAGAAGGAACGTTGCTGGTGGCAGAGTTGCTGTGGTTGTGGACGGCGACGCCTGGACGGGCGGGATTTCCGTAGACAGAGGTCGGACGAGGCCGCGGGTAGGAGTCGACACGGCCACGGAAGCGAGACAATTCGTGGCGTTCACGCAAGCGGTAGAGTTCGTCGTTGTCGACGGTGGCGCTCATGGGAACGCCGACATAGGAGTAGCGACTGCCGCGAGAATGGCCGCTGGTCGAGGTCGCGGGAACGGAGTAGAAGTTGCTGTCGTCGCGGGCGGAGCCGCGGGGGGGGAATTCATCGACGGGAGAGGGACGGTAGTGTTCAGGACGTGTAGGAGAGGTCGGGCCGCGGTGGGCAGCAGAAGAGCCCGAGAGGGGGGAATTGGCGGCGGCGGCGGCGGTGGTGGTGATGACGACGGGTCGTTTATGGACGGGATCGGCGGCGGAAGGACGGGTGGTCTCGCGAGCACTGGCACTACGGGCGAGAGGGTCGGTCGTGATGGTATAGGTTCGGGTGGTGGTGGTGGTCGGGTGGTGATGATGATGCGAGGCGTCATGAGAAGGATGTGGATGGTGGGAAGGCGGCTGAGAAGACTGTTTAGCGGGCTGTTGGCCTTGGATCTGAGGTGGGGTAGGCACAGCAGGAGCAGAACGGTAATCAATGGCCGTCTGGGAACGTGGAGTGACGGGGTCTTCGTAACGGGGACCCGAAGGATATCCGGAGCCGATTCCGACTGGCATAGAAGCCCGGGCAGGATTTCGGATGGGCGGCGAGCGCCGGGCAGGCGGTGCCGGATAACGGTACCGAGGGTCCATTGGGAGAGGAGGAGGAGGGAAGAGAATGATTGTCTGACAAGGAGGAGGAGGAGGAGGAGGAAGAGATGAGTTGGCAGACAGTCCAATGTGGAGGTCAAGGGAAAGCCGACAGGAAGCCGACAGGAAGGCTGGGTAAAAAAAAATACAGGGAAGAAAAGCGGGAGGAGCAGTCTGGCCAAGGTTTTATGACCTGCCGCTGGTGTACGCACGTGAGGTTGTGCGTGTAAATTTGGATTTGGGCAGGTGGGGGAGGGGTCGGGTGCAGGCGACCGACGGGATGCCGGAAAGAGCGACTGGCAGCGACTGGGAGCGATTGGGGCCATTTGTCATCGCCGAGAGACGACGTTGAACAAGTCAAGGGATCCAGGACCAGGACCAGGACCAGGACCAGGACCCAGACGGGAATTCTTATCGGGGAGTGACAGAGGAGCAGCGGTCCAGTCAGGCCGAAGCACTCGGGAGACGTCCTGGCCACGACAGGCCGTTGTCCTCGACGGTTGGCCCGTCCTTGGGCGCTGCAGGCCCGGCACGTGGTGTTGTTGGGCGGGTTGAGGGGGTTAGGGGGGTCTTTAGGCTGGCGATAGCTGCCCTAAGGCCCTCCAGTCCACTATAAATGCGCTGTATGACGTCGCGTCTCCCCATTCCAGCGATCCGGCGATCCACGATCCAGCGATGCCGGCGCGCAGCAGTGGCAAAGCTGTAGGCACGAGACCGGAATGCACAACAGAACGGAGTCGTTGCGTCATCGCCTGGGGAACTGGAGTCTGTAAGATATCTTACGGAGCACTCCGTTTCCATCCGTTTCACGCCTTTCACGGACACGGACAGTCT
Organism: Dryadomyces quercivorus; assembly: GCA_002778125.1. Classification (NCBI taxonomy): domain Eukaryota; kingdom Fungi; phylum Ascomycota; class Sordariomycetes; order Ophiostomatales; family Ophiostomataceae; genus Dryadomyces; species Dryadomyces quercivorus. Next base: position 2,371,400 of record PCDE01000014.1, read on the forward strand.
ATCGCATTCCGTTCCGCCTTACCTCCGATCCGCTAACGTAAGCCGGCTTTAGGCGACCGATGCCGTCATGACGTCCAACTGTCGAATTTTCCGCGTAGAATCCTCTCCACGAGCCTTCACCACGCGTCCGTCGAGCACTGCCGTGCCACCATGTACTCCAGGATCTCCCGTCCTATCATGGCTGCCGGCGTGGCATCCTCCACGCAACCACTCATGGCCACCGCTTCCGCCAGCATCGTGCGGCGCCACGCGTCGCTCCTGCTGCGCGAACACCTGCCACCACACTGTCGGTTCGTCCAGTCACGTGCAGGCCCCTACGAACCGCTCCGTCCACCCTCCCCCGCCGAGTTGGGCGCCCCCCGGCAGGCCCGGCAGTACCCCGGCACCCGACGCTGGGCCCGTCGACTGCTGCTCGTCGCCGCCGTCGGCACGCTCTTCTACGCCGTGGACCAGCAGGTCTATGCGGCCGGCATGGCCCGGTCGCTGCGCACCTTTGGCACCGGCCTCGTCGTCGCTCTCGACTACAAGATCAACTTCCGCCCGGACCCTCTGCCCATCATCGGGACCCCCGGCGCCGCCGAGGACGTACACAAACGCAACGCCGAGCGGCTCTTCAACCTGCTGCGCCACAACGGCGGCCTCTACCTCAAGATCGGCCAGGCCATCGCCATGCAGAGCGCCGTCCTGCCGCCCGAGTTCCAGCGCATGTTTGCCCGCATGTTTGACGACGCGCCCCAGGTCGACTGGAAGGCCGTCGAACGCGTCATCCGCGACGATTTCGGCCGCTCCGTCGAGGACGTCTTCGGCGTCAGCTTCCGCGGCGAGGCCGGCAAAGGCGTCATGGAACGGACTGCCCGCGCCAGCGCGTCCGTGGCACAGGTGCACTGGGCCCGGCTGGCCGACGGGCGCGAGGTGGCCATCAAGATCCAGAAGCCCGAGATTGCCAAGCAGATCGGCTGGGATCTGTGGGCTTTCAAGTAGGTGGCCCAGCCTTTGTATTTCGCATCGATGCTAATCCCAGGGTCGTCGCTAAAATCTACTCGGACTGGTTCGACCTGCCGCTGTACTCGCTCGTGCCGTTTGTGGCCGACCGGCTGATGCTCGAGACGGACTTTGTCAACGAGGCCGACAACTCCGAAGCCATGCGGGAGCTCGTCCGCACCGAGCCCGCCCTCTGCGACCGCGTCTACGTGCCACAGCTGTACCGGGAGCTGTCGTCCGGCCGCGTCCTGACCACCGAGTGGATCGAGGGCGTGCGGCTGTGGGACCAGGATGCCATGACGAAACCGTGGCGCGGGCCATGGGGCGCGGCCTCGCCGGGGGTCCACGGGGCCCAGCTCGACGCGCCCGACATGGAAGCGCTGCACGCGGCGGTGCGGGCGCGGCCGGGCGACACGTCCCTGATGCTGAAGCCGGAGCGCACGAGCTGGCAGGGCCGGCGGGGCACGGGCGGCCTGGGCGTGCGCGCGAGCGAGGTCATGACGACGATGGTGGACTTGTTCTCGGCACAGATCTTCAAATGGGGCGTGGTGCACTGCGACCCGCACCCGGGCAATCTGTTTGTGCGGCGGCGGCGGACGGGCGAGGCAGAGCTGGTGCTCATTGACCACGGGCTCTACGTGCACATGTCGCCCAAGTTCCGGCACGAGTACAGCGTGTTCTGGAAGAGCATGCTGACCATGGACCACGCGGCGGTGGTGGCCATGTGCCGCGAATGGGGCATCCGGGCGCCGGAGCTGTTTGCGTCGTCGACCATGATGCGGCCGTACGAGGGCGGCGACGACGTGATCCGGCGCGACATGCTGGCCGACCTCGAGGGCAAGACGGCGGCCGAGCGGCACTACGCGATGCAGGCGCGCATGAAGCAGGGCATCCGGGACATTCTGGCGGACGAGGAGCGCTGGCCCAAGGAGCTCATCTTTCTGGGCCGCAACATGCGCATCGTGCAGGCCAACAACCAGCGGCTGGGCAGTCCGGTGAACCGGGTGAAGCGGATGGGGTGGTGGGCGAGTGCGAGCCTGTACGAGGACCCGAACCTTCCGTGGCGGCAGCGGATGGCCAATGCGTGGCAGCACGTGGTGTTCAGTGCCGTGCTGGTGGTGTCGGATGTGTTCTTTTACTTTTTCCGCGTGCGGCAGTGGCTGGGGGTGGGCGGCGGCATGGAGGACGAGGTGGAGGCGCGGATGAAGGTGGTGGCCAAGGACTACGGCGTCGAGCTGCAGCACGACGTGTTTGAGGGGTGATCTCTGTATGCTGGGGTGTAGGATAGACGTAGACAATCTGGCGCAACGCCGCTCTCAGCTTGTTCTGGACCGGTCGAGCCCTGTCGATCGGCTATTGGCCGGCTGCAGTGGCAGATTAGCGGCCGTCCACTATTGCACAGCTGTGTTTAGTGGGCCCATGCCTTTCCCCGCAAAAGACGCAAAGACGGGGCTAAAAAAGTTCTCTCCGACAACAGCGAGTACGACAATATGTTTTCGTTCTTTGGGAAGGCCGTCACCGTGCCAGGTGGTGGCGCTGGCGCTTCTACTGGAACTGGCACTGATTCTGGCACTGATTCTGGCACTGGCCCTGCTGGTACTGGCCCTGCTTTCACTGATTCAGGTCCTGCTGGCACTGGCTCTGGTCCTGGTCCTGCTGGCTCTGGTCCTGGCCCTCACCCTACCGACCGTTCTCTCTTCTCACGACGCTCACTCGGCCAGCTCGGCCTCTTCTTTGCCGGTGCCACCTTCCTGGCCATGTCTACGACCATCACGCGGCGGGCCATGACGCGCCGACAGATCGAGGCCCGGCTCAAGTTCTTCCACCAGAGCGGCGGCACAACATCCAAGCACGGCGGTGCCCCCAGCAATGCCGCGCCCGAGGCGGCGCAGGCGGACAAAGGATCGCGCACGGCTACGGAAGCGGCCGACGCAGACGCAGCGCCCCACGGGTCCCACGGGTCGGGCTTGGCGCTCGAGGCGCTCAACCTGGCGACGCTCAATGTGGCGAGCTTCTTCCTCATGATGACGGGCGGCATGGCGTGGGCGCTGGACCTGTCGTCGGTGGAGGAAATGCGCGAGCGGACGCAGCGACGCACGCGGCAGGCCGGGAAGCCATTGGACCCCGTGGCCGAGGCGGAGGCGGAACGAGAGCTGGAGGAGTTTATGGGGCGGATGTTGGGATCGAAGGGGGACGATAAGGAGAAGAAAGAGGACGAGACAAAGTGACAAAGTGACAAAGTGGCGGACGAATGGAAGACGACCAACAGCGGGAATGTACGATACGATGCGATTTCGGATTTCGGAAATGGAAAATGGAAAATGGAATGAAGAGGGCGATTAGTAAAAGAATGATATCCGAATGTGTTGGGAGTTTGGATCTTACGAGTATGATACAGATCTTAGTAAGCATGTGAGACTAGAGGGGATGATTTGCCGGGCTCAGCTCGGCAGCGCCGACACAAAGCTTGGTCTGGCCAGACAGCTATCAGTACAGAGCGGAGGTCGCCGCGCATTCGCTGCAAAGAGTGGGTGGGGGCCGTTGTAAGGAGCCTACGGAGGGTACGAGTGTGCGGCCCTCAGCAGCTCCAGGCGCTAAATTCGCCACTAGAAAGCTACGACGTAAGAGAAACTCAAACGGCGGAAATCATCTCGGGCGGCCATTTTTACTCTTTTTTTTCGCATAAGACGTCTTTACACGTGCTCGCCTATCCATTTCCTTTTGTGGCCTTTGTGCCCTCCAGCCGCAATTTCCCTCTTTTGGCGCCGGGTTCACTGTCTTTCTGTGCTGCCACTATTGCACGCGCCCTGATTCACCTCGGCTGCGCAGTTCTGCAGTTCTGTTGTCCTGCTGTCCAGCTGTCCAGCTGCTCCTGCTCTGTCGCACCGCTGCTGCTCATTGCCTGCTCACTGCCTACTCACTGCTGTCGCCTCCACTGCCACTGCCGACTGACCCTGGCTGCCCCGCTACAGCCCCTAAATTCGCTTGTTCTTCAACACTCCCCTGCAGTCCAACCACTGGCCGGAGGATCCTCTAAGCTTGCCTGCCGACTCTCCTCTTCCCCGAGTGTCACCGCTCTCACCTCGTGCCGGCGACGGACTGCTGGAATCCTGGCACTGGCAGCACTGGCAGCACTGGCACTGGCACTGGCCCTGGCACTGCCACCGGCACCGGCAATCGAGATTCTCCCTCCAGGCTTGGCTATGCTCTACCTGTAGCCCATTGGCTGCTGGAAAGCTCCTCTGCCTGGACGGCCTCTTTCTTCTTGAGCCGCGCCCATGCCCTCGTCCACCGGCCACGCGCCTCTCGGCCCTGTCGATGCGCCCTCTGCCGAGACTCATGTCCCGCCGCCTCTGCTCTCACCCTCCGCCAGCGCTGCCAACCGCGTCATCAAGCGCCGCGCCCCCGTCGCCTGTCGCAGATGTCGGCGCATGCGCAGCAAATGCATCCATAACGGTGCCCGCCCGCCCTGTGAAGGCTGTCGCAATGCCGGCGTCCATCTGGACGAGTGGTCCGTCTGCCCTCTTTCTCTTCCTTGGCCTCTGCTAACTGCCCAGTGTCTTCCCCAGCCGCGGCACTCCCGATCTGGACCGCGAGTATCGCCATCCGCGCATGAAAGGCGACAAGGCGCGCAAGGAGACTGCCAAGACACATCTGCAGTACCCCGATGACGATGTGCACCCCCATGGCCCCCTCGTGACCCCCAGTCTTGGCCCGGGCCGTGCCGTCAATGCCGCTGCCGATCCTTGGGACCTGCTGCCCCCCATCGACCACGTCATCGAGGCCGTCAACAACTTCACCTACCAGTACTTCCAGCTCGGCTTCATCCCCCGCCGCGCCTTTGCCGAACGCCTCCACCAGAACCCCCGCTCCATCAGCCCTTTCCTGCTCTTCAGCATCCTCAGCGTCTCCGCCCGCCTGACAGACTCCCTCGTCGCTGTCCACGGCGACGCCGAGACCACGGCCGAGTTCTTCATGACCCACGCCTCTGCCCTCGCCCTCACGGAACTCTATGCCGAGCCCACGCTGTCCCGTTGCCAAGCCTTTTACCTGCTGAGCCTGGCCCAACAAGGCAGTGGCTACAAGAATAAGAGCTATGTAAGTTGTCTGTTGTCTGTGTCTTGTCTGTGTCTATGTCTGTGTCTGTGTCTGTGTCTGTCGTCTGTTGTCTTTCATCTGTTGTCTTTCATCTGTTGTTTTCGTCTGTTGTTTTCGTCTGTTGTCTTTCCTGTCATCTTTCCTGTTGTCATTCTCCCACTCACACGTCAGCTTAATCTCGGCATCGCCCTGCGCATGGCCATCCTCATGCAACTGCATCGCGAGGAGACCTATACCCTCGCCAACGACACGCCGCCCAGCATGGTTCGAAAAGCAGAGTCAGCCCGGCGAACAATGGTACGTCCTTTACGTCCTTGCATCCTGCACGCGGCGCCCCATACTCCGCGTATGCGCGAGGGTTGCGTTTCTGCACACAGTACTGACTGCATTTCCAGTGGATGATCTACAGTAGGACTGGACTCCTCTCACCACGTGTGCTTTCCTAACCCTCTGTCTAGGCCAGGATAACCTGCATGCAGCGCCGGAGGCGCCCATCTCGCTTGCTGCCGGAGACATCTCCGCCCTGCTGCCGTGCAACGAGCATGACTTTGAAGCCGGCATTCTGCCCAAGACACGTGCCGCCTTGGCGGACACACAGCCGGCCCTCGGGAATCCCGCGCTGGTCAATACCCCGGACCGCTCGCTGTTTGCTACTCTCATCCAGAGCCATCATCTCTGGGGAATTGTCAGCCGGCGAGTAGTTCGCAACGCCAAATGCGCCGATCCATGGGCCAGCACGAGCGAGTATGCCAGGATCCAACACCAGCTGCGCGAGTGGGAAGATCAGCTGCCTCCGGAGCACAGATGGAGTCCCGAGCGGCTCAAGAAGGCCAAGTCTGAGGCCTGTGACCTGGTAGGTTTTGCGGACTATGAATACACCTTATTTGTGCTGACGATCCAGGCCTATCTCATCGTGCCCATGGTGACGCGCCTGTGCAACATTATCATCCGCAAGGCCTATCTACCCGAGTGAGCAGTCCGTGGTGTCGTTCGTGCGGGCCATCTTCCTAACGACAGCAGAATGCTCCAGCAGGCGAAAAGCCCGGCCGGCGATTTCTGGAGTGCCATGGCCGACCACCTGTTCTCCAACGTCAAGGATCTCTTCACGCAGATCGACGTCTGGTTCCAGGGGCGGCAGCCCGGCGACAGTACGGGTGCACAGATGGCGGTGAGTGGAACGGACATGCCCGGGACTCGATCCCTTTGTGACGAAATGAACGATGCTGATCGTGGCCTGCAGATTTTCTGCGTCTACAGCTGCGGGCTGATGTCTGCTTATCTCTGCAACTATCCCCACGTGTGCCCCAAGTTCGCGCCGCAAGGACGACACATGTTCGTCCGCTCGGTGGATATCCTGGGGCAGAGCAAGATCGTCTGGCCCCTGGCCCGGCGGTGGCTGGCGAGTCTCGAGAGGTTTTCCAAGGCCGACCAGAAGAGCGTGGCCACCCACCTCGAGGGCAGCATGGCCGATGGTGTAAGTGCCTGTTCCCTGTCCTTCCTCGTCCTCGTCCTCGTCCTCCTGCTGACAGCCACTAGAAGGATCCGATTCCCTCGGCCCTGCATCCACCGCTCGCCCAGAATAGACTGCCTGGCCCGCCCGAGACCTTCCCCGGCGACAAACCGCGTGGCGCTAAGCCGTCGTCGTTGGACATGGCCCACAGACAGCCGTCTGGACCGCCTGGGCCACTTGGACAGTCACCCAGCCCCGACGCGAGCAAGAGGCGGCCTTCGCTGCCTTCGCTGCCTGCGCCGCCTGCTCTGCCTTCCCTGCCACCACCACTTCCGTCACCGGGCCTCGTGGCGCCCACGATTCCGGCAGCACCGCACTATTCCACCGCACCACCCTTGTCATCGCCGCATGCACAGGCTGTTGCACATGCCCAGCAGCTGCCCACCCAGCTGCCCACCCAGCTGTCCACCCAACTACCCACCCAGCTGTCCACCCAACTGCCCACCCAACTGCCCACCCAGCTGCCCACGCTGCCCACGCTGCCCACCCAGCTGCAACCGTCTCTGCCACCGCCGCTGTCTTCGGCACCGCCAGCAGCGTCGCCGAGCGTGGTTGCGGCGGCGGTGCCCCAGATGCGCAGCCAATCACAAGCACAGGGTGTTCCACCACCTGCTGTGCATCGCATGCTCGTCGACCCAGTGACAGGATTGGCGGGCGTGGGCAGTGCTGGCATGGCACCTGCCACAGCGCACGACAACATTGATCTGCTTGTGCGCGCGTTTGACACGTCTTCCTCGGGCCTCGCGTTGTCGTCGGCCGACATGGCCTATACCCAACCGCCACCGCAGGGGCTGCTGGCAGACGGCACAGCGGGCACGGCGGTGGGCACGTTGCCGTCTGCCTTTTACGATGGTGCCGCGTATGCGGCGCCGGTGAATGACGGGTTTGAGAACGAGCTGGCCTTTATGATGGCAGGCACCGAGGGTTCGGTGACCCCATGGACGACGGAACTATTCCGCTATTAAAGTACGGGGCATTCTCATAGTAATACAGCTCAGAGTACTCCGTACTTTGTAAAGAGATATCCATCAGACAAGACTGCACTCCGTACCGTACGAGTACGAGCAGCCATGGGTGCGGCGATGCCGTGCTGACCGTTCTCCTCTGCTCCCTGCCTTGTGTTTATTTTTGTTCCCGGCCGCATGTCAGGCACCGTTTCTGTGCCCAAAGGATGCCAACATTGTCCCAAGCGATTGGCTGCAGACATGGTTTCTAGGCGAGCCTGTCCGGACGGAGTATACGTCACACTCCGACGGGGTTAGGGCACAGACCGGAGGATATGACTGGCAGAGAAGAAGGAAAAGGAAAAAAGGAAGAAAAAAAAAAGGCTTGGCCGATGCAACGCTGGGGGAGAAGGCAGAGGGCAGCAAGATGGAAAGCCAGCGCAGATGTCTTTAGCAAACGTTGGGTTTTGTGGGTCTGGCAGCCCGTCGGGGAACACGTGAAGACGAATCGACGTATTAGGAGGACGCTAAATGCATAGGGGCCGTTGCAGCGAAGGGGCAGAATGGACCGTATTACGAGTTGGCGGTACCGGTACTTGAATGACTGGGAAGGCGCGTTGTGGGGCACGGACACCATGTACTTGCTGCGCCTGGATAGCAGGTGGAGGACTTTGGGAGGACCTGGAATTGGGCGGATGGGGTGGCGCGGTGCCGCTAAACCGGGCGAAAACACGAGGTACCGGTACAAGCAATCACGCCAGGTGGTCATTAAACTTGAGAAGGCGCGATCCACCGCAATTCAAGCACCAACTCGGCAGGTGATGAAGCTGGACGGAGTGCGTATCTTACTGCGTGCACAGTACTCCGATGCTGTCCGGAGTACTCCGTACAAGGCAAGGCACTCCGTACTCCGTACTTGTACTCCATACTTGTACGCCCTAGGTTTCTCCGCGTTTATGCGTGGAAATGATGTCTAATCGAGTCTGTTTCTTGTAATTCGGCAGACCTGACTAGACTTAGCGTTCCCGCGATAATAGTGCCTCGCCTCTTGTGTGTGTTTTGCTCCTGCCTGTCCACGAACATTCCGTCCGACTGGTTCCTTCTCGCGTCCTGCTCTTTCCCTCCCGCATTCTTGCCCTCCTTGCCCTCCTTGCTCCTTCCTCGCGTAAGATACGCGTGCTGCTATCCCCTTTCGTGACAGCGTGTTTTGGCTCTTTGGCCTCTTCTTCTTAGGCTTCATTTTGTTCATTTCGACTCGACTTCTCGTTTCTTCATCAGTCTCCACCCCAATGCATGCTGCACGCTGAGCGGCCCGCCCAAAGACACACGCACACACCCTGGGCCTCGCTGCTGCGAGTAATGAATAAGACTCGCACACCGTACAAGCACACAAACAACACAGCACTGGATCCATCCATCCATTTTTTTTCCTTCCTCCACCATTTGGCATTTGGCTGTTCTGTTCCGCCCGCTTTGCTACACCCTCTCAGCCTGGAAAACAGACGCCCCTGGAGCTCTTCGTCAGTGATGCTATCCCACAGGAAATAAGAAAAATAATGCCATAAAAAAACGCGTCTGACAAGCCCACCCACACACCACACACCACACACCACGAGCGACACCCCCCCCCCCTTGCCGCGCCGCTTGCTCCGCCATTTTTTTCCTCCTTTGGGTCTCTTTCGATTCAAGCCTTTGGCTCAGGCACACACTTGTTAACCTCCTTTCCCCTTCTTTTCTTCGTTCCGCGTCGGGTCCTTCTGCTCGCTCTCTCCTGATCGCGTCGTTCCTCTTGTGCTTCATTTTCTTTTCTTTCCTTTCTTTTTCTTTCTTTTTTCTGTCCAGTCGTTGTTGTCTCGGACCAGAGATCAAGAGAGAGACAGAAAGAGAGCTGGCATTCTTTTCCTGGTCTCCGACCCTGACCACTTGTGTCTTCCTCTCTCCTCTCGTCGAGAGACTCGGTTGCGGACGAACATTCCCTTCGTCTGCTTCTGATTCTCGCTGTGGTGAGTCCTCCACCAACCCGACTCTCCCGTCTTCCGTCTCCGTCGAACTCTCCGTCGAACCCTCTCGTCGTTTGACCCGTTTGACCCCCCCTGGGCCCCCTCTCTGTTCGATCCCCGTCCCCTCGGATCGTTGCATGTGGCGTACAAACTGACCATTTACCCGTTTCTAGCATCTTTACGACGACGCCTTCTCTACGTTCGTCGCACCAACCCTTCCATCGTCCGCCCCTGCAGGCGGACGGCCGTGACCACCGGCGACATTCGCCCGAGCCTTCCAGCCCGACCTCTCCTGCGCTGTCTTCCGCTTCCACCATCGACGCCGGCCCTTCTCCAACCCTGCCGGCGCTTCCCGCTCCTCGGCTCCCCGAACGCGTCTTGGCCCTGCTGAGAACGCCGCCGGCATCTTCCGACGGCGCCTCCGACGCCGACGAGGACGAGGAAAGCCACTTCGTCACCGCCAGCTGGGGTTCGCCATACCCACGCTCTGAGACGTCTTATCTGAACCCGTCCAGCCAGAGCAGCGAAACCTCCGAAGACTCTCCCATCCACCAGCTCGAGCTGCACACTCCCTTCCTTCGTCCAGCTCCGTTCTTGATCAACTCTGACGCAGATAACGGCATCGCCCAGTCTTCCCTGCAGCCTTCTCTGCAGCCTTCGCTACAGCCTTCGCTACAGCTCCCGTCCTTATCACTGCCCCTGCACTCGGGAAACTCCGTATCTCTGGTCACCGCGGCCATCCTTGCCAACCGTGCTCGACGACCTGCGCGCGGCCTCACTGAAGATTGGATCCGCCAGCACACCACTGGCGATATTGGCTCCGAATCCCGTCTGTGGCTGAGTGACGGCAGCAAAGGAGGCAGTGAGAACTCTTCACTGAGCGGATCTGTCTCGGGCGATACGCCCCTGCCATCTGGTGACGAGGAGAACTATCTTCGCACCCCCCGAGCCACATCGAGCAACCGCACCCTGCTCCAGCCTGAACAGCCCTCTTACCGCCAGTCACGCTCCAGCAGAGACAACCGACGCTATCTGCGGCGCCGTCCCTCCAGTATCGAAACCCTGCGAGAGGCCGATATCAACCGCTTGAATAGACTGTCGCCAGCGCCCACCCACTACAACATGGGCTCTTCCGAGGTCATTGATGCCGAAAATTCGGCTGTGGATGTCAGCGGTGTGAACAGTGTAAATGGTGTGAACGGAATTGACGGTGTCAAGATGGACGAGGTCGCACCGCCTGTCCCTCCCAAGAAGCCAATGGCGCTTCCGCTGTCTGAGAAAGCCCTGCCCCAAGAGCCGCCTAACGGCAAGGCAGGCTTCAGCACGCCTACCTCGCGCTCGACACCCAAGGAACGGTCGACACGGCGACCGAAGAAGAAGCTTCCCTGGAAAGGAAAGACTATTGTGGTTCTGCTGCCCATCGACGAGGAACGCGGAAAACCCGGACATGCACCGATGCCGCTGTCTCAGCATACCATCGAGAGTATGCAGGAGTCGTGGAAGCAGCTGGGCTACAACATTGACGGCTTCGACCTCAACGATGCCGACTATGATGGTCCCGTGGGCGACGAACATCCTGGCCGCTCCATGAGCCGGTCGCCATGGCCAAACGAGAAGGATGTGGAAGAGGAGCGCGCCTTGCGGCAGTATCCCATCGTCCTGCCGGATCTGAACGCCTGGAAGAACTACGTCGAAGAACTGAATGAGGCCAAGCTCAGGGCCCTTGGCGTCTCCTTTGGCGACGAGGAGCCGCCCCTGCCGCCACCGCCGTCGACTATCTCACCAGGCATCGGCGCTTCCATTAGCCGCCAGTCTTCGGCCATGTATCCGCCACTGCCCTTCTCGCCGCCCATTCCCACATCGTCGGCGTCAAGCAACCATGCCGGCTCCGGCTTTGCCTTCCCTGCGCCCTTCATTCCTGCCACATTCATGGGCTCTTCGGCAACGCAGAGCCCATCGCTGCCGTCCATCGCGTCGCCTGTGCCTATGGCTCTGAACCCAAAGTACAGCGCACGCCAGTCCATCTCGATCCCTGCCGGCGCTTTTCAGATGCCTCCTCACCAGCAGCATACGCCAGGCGGTTTCTCGCCGCAAGCTCTGTTGCTGCAGCAAGGCCTTGCGCGAGGCGGCTCTCCCTCCTTGGCTGCACTCATGTCGCCGACACCGCCCTTCACCGCCGAGGGCTTCGCTGTGCCCCCCATGCACCAACGGCACCAGTCCCTGCAGTTCCCTCTGCTACAGCACCAGTTGCAGGCCTCTGCGCGTGCTTCTCCTCGCCTTCAGGACTTGCAAGAAGTGGACGAGGACAGCATTAACAAGAACTCCAGAGGCCCTACCTCGGCGCCGTTCGTCCAGCACAATGCCAGCTTAAGTCTGCAGAAGGAGATCGACGACGCAGAGTATCATTTGGAAGAGCAGTTCCGCTCACAATTCGAGCACGACCGCGCTTACAGCCCGCATGGCGAGCGGCAATCGACCGAAGCTCGCAACGCAGATGTTGTGGAGCAGGCTGCGCCCCCGAACCATGCTCGTGATCTTTCGGTACAGTTTGCCCCCCCGCCAGCTATCCAGCGCTTCCGCGATGATGCCGAGAACGGTCCGCCGCTGCATCATCCACGCCCGCATAGTCGTGGGCACTCTCTTGCAAACGGCTACTATATCGACCAAGAGGAAGCACGTGAAAACGCAAACATGTCTGGCTTTGCCAAGGTCGCAAACCTGATGCCTGCACCAGTGCACAACGGAGTACAGGACGGTTCCCGTGTCGACGATGCTTACGAAATTCAGACAAACCCGAGCAACGTCGGCACGCCTACGCAACCACTCGATTTCGGCATTGCTCTGCAGCAGCAACAGCAGCAGCAACAGCAGCAGCAGCAGCAGCAGCAGCAGCAGCCGCCGCCGCCGCCGGCGCCGCTGCCACCGCACGAGCGTGACTTTTCGATCACCGCCAACCCGTGGGCCGAGGCGGCTCCCTTCCCGAGTAAGCCTGTGGCAGGCAAACGATCCAACCACGGAAGCAAGGAGTCGCTTTCTCGCTTCAATGTCGAGGCACCCGAGTTTAAATTTAACCCGGCTACAGCAAACACATTCAAGTCGAGCTTTGGCAGCCAGTTTTCATTTGGAAACGCTGCCAGCGAGCCTTTCCAGCCCATCTTCCATGCCGGCCTGCCTCCCAATATGCAACTGCCACCCAATCCGAGCCAGTTCACCTTCCCGGCACCCTCAATGGCATCCGCCAAGATCAATGTCAATGCGCCCTCGTTTTCCCCGGGCCAGAGCGAGTTCAGTTTTGCGGCTTCAGGACCTAAATTCCGGCCCGATGCCCCGTCGTTCACGCCCCTGCACTCGTTTTCCAACTCTCTTACAAGCCCTATTCAGTCGGGCACCGAGAGCGTTTCTGGCGGCAACAGGACAAGCTCAATCTTTGGAAGTATCGATATCAACATTGCCGATGCCTCCAAGGCTACGAAGCGGTCCAAGGCAGTGCCCATTATTCGGCCAACGAGTCGGCATTCTCCCTCGCCGAATCACGCAGGCAGGGAAAGCGAGCCTCAGTACGACGAAGAAGGCCGGATTACAGACGATTCTCGCATCAAGCGGGCCAAGGCTACTACCAAGACCGACGACGATGATGTCGTCTTGTTTGCAGAGCCAACCATGGCACCGAATGGAGAGGGATTCGGTGTCGCCGACACGAGCTTCGAGAGCCATGCAGAGGACGAAGAAGCTACGGGGGCCGCGGACGAAGCCAACGCAGCCGAAGACGTCACACTGTCGTCAACCATTGCGTCGGAATCTACGGATGCCAAGGTGCCTGCGCCATCCAGTGCTTCGGACGCTTCACCCCTTCAGAGCAGCGTCCCCTGGACCCCATTCGAGTTCCGCTCAGAAGCAGATATGCTTGCCTTCAACAGTGCACGGCCGATGGAGGATGTTGGATTTGGCCACAAGAAGTCACTCTCTGCTACGGCTAAGCCTTTTACTCCTGGTGCAAGCTTTTTTGCATTCGACGACACGTCCGACCACATTCCAGTGGCAGACATTGCCATCCCGTCCGTCGAGCCTGCAGACGAGCCCGTTGACAAGCATGTTGATGAACATGAGCATGTCGATGAGCCTGTCGGTGAGCCTGTCGAGCCTGTCGATGAGCACATTGATGAGCACATTGATGAGCCTGTTGTCGAAGCTGTTGTCGAGCCTGTTGTCGAGCCTGTTGTCGAGCACATTGATGAACCTGTTGTCAAGCCTGTCGACGAACCTGTCAACGGAGAACAGGCCCTGGAGGAGTCGTTTGTGCCTGAAAAGTCTCCTGTGGCAGACCACATAGACATTGCTCAGGCCTCGTCCCCCCCACCGCCGCCACCGCCACGGGAGCTGGCGAAGCCCAAGGGTTTGGCTGCTTCTCGGTATGCATCGACGCCGCCGCCGCCGCCTCCACCGAAGCAATCGAAACCGGTTGTCCTGGCGAATTCACGATTCATGGCCCCTTCGCCATCTCCGCCGCCTGTTCCAGCCCACGACGAAGAGCCTGTTGAGGACGACATTGTCGTGTCTCCGATGAACGATGTGCCCAAGGCCGATATTCCTGAAGCTGTTGTTCCCGAGGAGGACGTGCACGCTGGACGCGAGCCGACGTTTGAGGAGATTGACCACATTATGCGTCGCCTCGCCGATGTCGACCCAGCGCAAGGCGTCAACAGGACAGTGGGCTCACCATCTTGGCCGCAATCTCACCTGGCTGCGGCAGAAGAAGTGCACCAGACTTTGGTGTCGGGCGAGTTGGAGGATCCGTTTGTCGACCCGCCACCCAGGCATACTACCGAGGGCCATATGAGCGGTGCTAGCATACCGGCGAGCGAGTGGGAGCACGATTTCACAGACGAAGAGCAGCTGAAGCTGGAATCGCGCGTCAACTTCTTCGATGGCCACGTCAACGATGTTGTTGGAGATCTCCTGTCGGCTCGGCTCGGCCCTCTGGAGGAATCCCTGGAGCGGATCCAGGATGCGGTACTATCTATCTCGGAGCGGAACCCGCCGGTTCGTCATGGACGGTACAGCGGATCTGGTGAAGTCCAGGAAAGCGACGCCGATGATGAGGATGAGGAGCTTCCTGCGGCCATTGCACGGCGGTCCCTCAGCCCACGGAAAGACCGCCGCATGGACCAGATGCGGGCCGTGTTCATGGATGCGCTCGCTGCTCATCAGCAAAGTGTGTCTGAGATTCCGGTTGTGGCAACCGCCGCCGAAGAGAGTGTGCCCGAAGCGGCAGTGGCCACGATCTTCCAGCAACTGCAAGACGTGAAGGAGCAGTTCGAGAAGGCGCTGCGTTTGGACTCCCGTGACGAAGACCTCCGCAAGATTGTGGAGGATGCTTTGGAGCGGCGGATGCCGCCGCCGCCACCGCCGCCAGCACCGGAGACGGAGGAAAGCGAATCGGGCGAGGACGAGGAGGAAGTGAGCAAGACAGCAGCCCTGGAAGCGCGCATCGCTGAGTTGGAGCAGAAGCTGGAGCAGGGCAAGACGGATATGGAGTCTGAAGTGGCGCTTCGGCGTGCTGCGGATGAGCAGGCTGGAGAGCTGCGCCGGAAGCTGGAAGTGGCGGATACAAAGATCGAGATCGAGATCATGAACCGCGGCATATACGACCAGCATGTGGCAGACTTAGGAGATCGGTTGAGGCAGCAGGAGGGGAAGGCAGAGGCGGAAGTGGACAGACGGCGCGGAGCAGAGGACCGGCTGTCGGAGGTGCAGCGGCTACTGCGGATCGCGTCGGAGGAGGAGACGCGGCTGCGCGAGGCGTTGGACGAGCGGGATGCGAAGATCAAGGCGGAAGACGAGGCGAGCGACAATACTCGGAAGCATATGGCGATGCTGGAGGCAGCCTTGTCGAACGGAGAGAAGCTGCAGAGCGATCTGCAGAACCGGGTGAACACGATGGAGCGGGATCTGCGGGACAAGGCACAGGAGGCTCGGCATTGGCGGTCGGAGGCGGAACGGGCGATCGACCTGTCACAGCGGCAAGGCAACGACCTGCTGGAGACGGCGAGAGACCTCAAGCACGTCCGGAAGGTGGTGGACACGTTGCGGACCCAGCTGCAGGAGAACGAGCGGCTGCGGGAGGTGTGGCGCGGCAAGTTTGTGGCGCTGCAGGAAGACATGGCGCGGGCGGCACGCGATGTGGCAGAGGAGAGCGCGAAGCACATCCGGCGGGAGCAGACGCTGCTGGCGCGGCAGGATGTGCTGGACGCGAAGCTTCAGGCGGAGTCTCGGACGCGCGAGCGGTTCGAGAAGGAGCTGGAGCGGCTGGAGAACGGCGAGCGGCAAGCGATGCGGGCGGTGTCGGAGTGCAAGCGACTGGAGGCTGTTCTGGAGCAGATGCGGACAGAGAAGCACCAGCTGCAGCAGAACGCACTGCGGTACCAGGCGGAATTCAAGGAATCACGCGACTCGGCAGCGCTCGAAGTGCAGCGGACGCGCAACGCGATGCAGGCGGAGGTGGACCAGGCGAACTACCAAGTCAACCTGGTGCGCAGCGACCTCGAGGACCAGGTTGCGCGGCTGCGCGGCCAGATGGACCACGCCAAGCTGGATGCGGACACGGCACGGGCGCGGCTGGAGATGCTGCTGGAAGAAGCGGAGACGACGAAGCGGACGGCTCTGGAGGAGGCAGAGGCCGCACGGAAACGGGCGGAGGAGGAGGGGAAGCAGCGGCACGCAAACGAGGTGGAAGACCTGCAGGCGCGGTACGAACGGCAGATCCACAACACGACGGAGGATGCGCAGCGGGCAGAGCAGAACCTGTTGGAGCGTCTGAGCATCTCGACGTCCAAGACGGAGCATCTGCAAGACCGGGTGGTGCACCTGGAGGAGAAGCTGGAGATTGCGCGCGAAGCAGCCCAGGCGGCAGCCAAGGCAGCCAACGGAATGCGGGCGCTGCAGCCGGCAGTGGCAGTGACGACGACAGCGACGGCAGCAGCTCAACAAGGATTGGGGCTGCCGGAGAAGGTGTCGCCCCAGGCGCTGCGGGAGTCGATTTTGGTGCTGCAAGAACAGCTGCAGCAGCGCGAGCAGCACATCGAAGAGCTGGAATCGACGCTGAGCAAGGTGGACCCCGACGCCGAGGTCAAGATGGCCAAGCGCGACGACGAGATCATGTGGCTGCGGGAGTTGTTGGCAGTGCGGCATGCGGACCTGCAGGACATTGTGACGGCGCTGAACCGCGACGACCACGATCCAGACCGCGTGCGCGATGCCGTCATTCGTCTGCAGGCGAATCTGCAGATGGAGCAACAGGAACGCGAGAGAGCCATGAATGGCGGGTCGGCCATTACGCTGCCCAACATTGCTGCCAGCATTCGCGACGCTGCGACGCCGCGTGTTGCTCAGGCCGTGCTGCCTCTTGCGGCCGCCTGGGGCAACTGGCGCAAAGGCCGAGAATCGAATGCCGGAAATACCTTTGGCAGTCTCTCGGGCGTTTTGAATCACTCATCGACGCCTGCGACGCCTTCGCGCAACTCGTCCGTCTCGTCGCGAGCCAACAGCACCAGCCGACCTAGTCGCGCTGCTAGAACCAGCAGCAACAGCAGACCGGCGGCCAACGGCGGCGCCAACGGCAACGCCAATGGCAGTGCGAACGGCACCAGCAGCTTTCTCTCCGGCTTGCTGACACCCCCGACGTCTGGGACGCGGCAAACTCCGCCGTCCAAGCAGATCCGGGAGAGCAGGCCGTCACGTGACATGTCATCACATGACCAGCAGCCGACGGCTTTTGCCAGCACCGGGCGGCGCTTTGTCCCGGACGAGGCCGGCTCTCGCCGCCCGTCCCGGTCTGACAGCAAACTGGCAGCTCGGCGTGACACAACGCCACCGCCATCTGACATGCGCCGCGCCGGTCGCGGACCCGTTACGCCACCTATGATGCATACCAGCGGCTACGATTCTGATGCACAAGCAGAAGAATTTGATGACGCCGCCTTCTTCGACGACTAAATAATTTCCTTTGTCATTTTTTCTTATTTCTTTTCCTATTTTCCTTTTTTCCTTTTTCCTATTTCCTATTTTCTTTTTTGTCTTTCCTTGTCTTTTATGCTTTCTCAACTTCGTGCTTCTCTTCTCAGACTGCCACTTAGAATTTGATACCCACAGATCACCCAATCCCCCCTTTTACTCCGTATTTCAAAATTGTCTACGAGTCTAATTCAGAACACATCACGTTCACATCTACTCTCCACTATTTTGCTTCGTTTTTTCTCCTGTTTTCTCGTCGTTTCAGTCTGCATAGCGTTGGGGCCGGAGAGGAAATGGAGGCAGTGGCACAGTCCGTTTAATGAAAGCAAATCTCTTCTTCTGTCTTCTTCCCGTGGGAAGGACTTTTTTATCTTACATGTCGTTTCCAACCAGTAAACGTTATTAATCAAGATTACATGACCTCTCTTCACAATTCGCAAAAATAGTCAAACTCGGCATCCGAGGTCGTCAGCGTCGTAAAAGCTGTCTGCGTAGCCGACGCCGCCGCGGCCTTGCACTCGGCTGTTCCGTGTCAGTATACTCCGTACATCTTGTCTCCTGGACATGAGCCACGTACTATTTTGCTCGTCGCAATCAGCCACCGTCACATTGCCTGACGTGTTCGAATTGGCAGCATCGGCACAGCTGTTGTGTTGGTTGTCGCAGGAACGGGCAGCTGCCGTGTCATAGTCGGACTGGGTTGTCGAGTGTTAAAAGACAAGACATGCATCGTGTGTGGCAGAGAGAGGAGACCTACAAACGTGTCGCCGGCCACCTCATAGGGCTGTACCGTGCTGTCCGACTGCGTGATCTGGTGATGGTCAGCTGTGTTGTCCTCTGCCGAGTCTTGGCTTTTTTCGCACGCACCGGATCCGCCGTCACGCCGCCTACGCTACCCGTAAACGTCTGCAGATTCGTCGTGTCGCGCCGCCAAAGAGCCTCTGCTGCCTCTGCCTCTGCCTGCAAGTCGTTGGCCACGTCGAGACTGACGGCCTGCACGTGGTGTCCCTGGCGCATGGCGGCCATGTCGAGGGCCTGCACGCCGGACCCGAGAACAGCCAGGGCGACGGCGGCGGCGGCAGCCCAGACCAATGCCGGCAAGGACGGCTTCGAGAAGAGCATGGCAGCAATGGGGCAATGCGGAATAGTCTGTGTGCAAAATTTGTTCTCTCAAGGCGCAGAGATAATGCGTCGTCGTACGAGGATAGTTGGATGTGGAGTTGCTAAACGTTGGCAGAGTCCTTCATGCAAGAAAGAAGCTCCTGCCTCTTTCTACGCTCCCCTGCACGTCCGCTCACTACGACCTGCCGTTTTGCTGCCAGCGTGCCGTTCTGAAACAGTTGTGAGACAGTCTTGGGAACGGGCGTTGACAGTTCGCGGGACGTGGTCACGTGACGACGATCTTTGTTGCACAAGCATCTGCGAAACGGAACGGAGTATCTCTGTGATACGATACAATACTCTACTCCGTATACTCCGTACTACAGCACGTGCAAGGGACTACGAGAAATGGGGGGATGTAATATCTTCTGAAGAGAATGCTTTCGCGGAAAGTCGGAGCAACAGTGCTGCAATTAATCAAAGTCTAAACTAGGCGAGTTCGTCGAAAGGCGGCAAACAGCAGCCAAAAGGGCCGTGCCACAGTCGTCTCGGAACACGTATGCTGAACAAAGACCCCATGAACTCCGAGAACAGCCCGCATCTGCCGCGGGCCGTGGATGAAAAATCAGAATGGGTAAAAAAGAGCGTCAAGATGACAGAAAAAGCCCAGATCGGTAGAGGCGCAGGATATAAGAGAAAATCCCCCTTCTTTTTTTTGTAGGATCGTTGTGGTATCCAGGATATTGGAAAGCAGGAAACAGAAAGGCATTAAGGCAGCAAGGCAGCAAAAAGAACCCCCGTGTTTAAAAGTTGGACGCCGTGTTTACTTGTGTTGGCGCGTGGTAGGTTTCCAATGTGCTCTGGAAGGGCGACCGGGTCGGGTTGCTGGGGGCGCCCTCCTGCTTCTCGCTCTGGGTGTTGATGTTGTTGTTGTAGGCACCGTAGTCCATGAGCTCGTCGCTGTCCTCGACCTGCTTCTTCCGGCCCCAGACGCGCCAGGCCACAAGACCGATGACGGCCAGGACAATAGCACCGCCGACACCGACGACGACGCCAATAATGGTGTTGCGCGTCTGCTTGGACATGCCCGACGACGAGCTGCCGGACGACGAGGCCGACAGGGTGGCAGTGGGCGTCGTGGTCGTCGCGGTCGTCACGGCAATGGTGGACCCGTCCGAGGCAGTAATCGTGGTGACATAGGTGCTCGTGGACAGTGCGGCGGTGGTGGCCACAGTCGTCTGGTCGCTGCCGGCAGAGGTGGTCGTGTGGCTTTCGGCCGTGGTGGTGGACGGTGCCGGAGCATTGGCGGAGGTGGACGTAGAGGTGGCCGTGGTCTGGGCGGTGGTCGTGGGCGTGGTGTTCGCCGGGGCGGAGGTGGTCGTCGTTTGGGCCACGGTAGTGGAGGTGGTCTTTTCCGAGGTGGCCGTGGTGGTGGCCGAGGTCGAGGTGGCCTTGGTGGTGCTGGTGGTCGCGGTAGTCGTAGGCGCGGTGGTCGTCGTCGACTCAGCCTTGGAGGTGGTGGTGGTCGACGAGGCCGACGAGGTGGTGGAGACGACGGTCGTGGAGGATTCGCTGGTGGCGGCGTCGATATTGATCTCTTGCGCGGCGACGGAGCAAGACAGCGCCAGGAGCAGCAGCTGGACGATGCGTTGTGTATGCATGGCGAACGAGTGTGAAAACGAACGTTTATTCGAAGAGTCGAAGACGAAAGTCGAAGACGAAAGCCGAAGACGAAAAGACTGAAAGTCCAAAGTCTTCCTTTCGAAGATTTCGAGATGTATTTTAAAAAAGCGCAAGCGAGAGAAGAAGGAGAAAAAAAACGAGAGAAGAATAAAGACGAACAAGAACGAATGTCTGGGCAGACGAGATGAATGCACGTAATACGAGAGGAAATGAATGGAGTGGTGCAGAAACTGCCACGGAAACGAAAGCGCCCTACGGAGTAATACTGCGTACTGCGTATGCAAAAAAAGAAAGGGACAGGGCAGGTCACGCTGCAGGGCCGCACAAGCGATCGCCGCCCGTTGGGCCGCAGACGGCGAGTCCTGGTCCCCCCTAAAGCGCCCCGCTTTTAGCGTGCCGTCGGATTTTCAGGGCCCAGAACAGCACCCGTTCTTCAGGGGACCTGTGCGTTGGCCTCGTACTCCGGACAACCAGGAAACACCGCGAAACAAACTGCCCCCGTGGTCCGCATGTGGCCCCTGTTCGATCAGTTCCCGAGGCGGCCGCCCACGGTTTTCTATTGGTCATGTGCAAGGAAGGGTGGGCGGCATTGCCACTGTCCTTGATTTTGTTCGTAAAAGTAGACAATGTTGCATCGTGTTGTACGAGTGCAGGGTATACGAGTATGGAGTGGAAGTACTCCGTACTTGCACTACTGCTATGGAACGGAGTCAGCTGTCGCTTGAGTCCTTTTTTCTTTTTCTCGATCTTTTTTCCTGTCATCGTCTTCCGTTGTTTTTTTTTTATCTTTCTTTTTTCCTTTTTCCTTTTTATCTTTCCTTTTTCCTTCCTCTTTCTTTCCTTCTTTCCTTCCGTTCCTGTGACTAATCGCCGGCATGGTGGATCCGCTAATCAAATGCACTAAGTTCGGCAATTGTTGCTCCGGCCAGCACTCGTAGCACACTGCAACGCGCTGAGGCCGCGTACTCAGTAATGAAGTATTGTCGCGTTTCTTACGACAACGGTCCACAGCTATTTGGCAGAGGACCCCATACGCACATCTTACGACTTTGCTCCGTACGACTTCCTACTCCATACTCCGTCCTCATAGCTTAATCATATCCATACTCTAAACAAATGAACGATCCTCTTCCCCTGCATCCTAGATTGTCAATTTGCTCCGTATTGATACGGAGGATTCCAGAACCGTTCTTAATCGTATCCCTCGTCCCAAAATACGAGCACAAGACCCTGCCTCGATCCATGCAATGCAACCTGCCGTTCATGCCGGCACGGCGCTACCGACTGCCCAACCTCGGTACCCGGTTTACTGCATATTCTATTCATAAATTCATCGCATATCCTGTTATCCGATCCCAGCCAAAGCCAATCTTAGATAATCCTCGCTGGACGCGCGCTAACCCGCTGCACCCATTGAGCCAATTGCGCTCGGTATATTCTTTGCGATTATTTTTAGTCGCCTCATTTTCTTATGCCACACCTCGTCCTTCACCTCCCGCTCATCCGCTCGGCGTACGGCCTACGCAGTAGTCAGCCCACGCCCTGTCCTATTGCGATCAGCCCTACAGTGCGGCGCGTGCCCCGGCCGGTGACAACATGGCCCCTGCGAAGAAACCCGTCAATTGGTGGCTCTGGGCAAAAATGTCCCTTGCGTGAGGCTTTCCACCACCACGACCCTCTTCCGGACGGAGCCCTCAATGAGTGCGGTGACTGTGCTGATGACTGTGCTGACTCGTCTCACCTAGCGGTGCCGCCATGATTGTCGGAGGCCCCATGCTGACCATGTACGTCATGCCCACGGACGAGGAGCTCTTCAAAAAGTACAACCCAGAATTGCAAAAGCGGAGCTTGGAGCGCCGCGCCGAGCGCCAGCAGGAGATTAACGACTGGGTCGAAAACCTCAAGCGGCAGTCTCGGAGCAAGAAGCCAAGTAAGTGCCCAATACGAGTTACGAGTTACGAGCTACGAGTTACGAGTGCCGAGCATGTCACTCTCCAGGACTGCCTGCTGACAATCCCTCCCCCCTTCTCAGTCTGGGTCGTTCAGGAGGAAGAGACCCGCGCTGCCAGACAGGCCCATCTACGAAACACTGCCCGCCTGGCCGAGGAAGCCAAGGCACAGCGGGAAGCCATGCGCAAGGAGGCCGGCTTGACCCCGGAGCTACAAGCAAGCTCAAAAAAATAGATACGCATTCGTCTATTTTAGGCATCACGGACATCACGACTCTACGTTTATATTGCATGCGGGGAAATGGTTAAAGGTTAAAGGTTAACAAAAGGTTAAAAAGGTCGACGGGGGTCGACGGAGCCGACACGGTCGGGTATCAAGAAAAAACGGCGTTGGATACTGTCATTTGCTATGAAATCCCTTGGACTGATCTATAGAACAAAATGTCACTCGAAATACCCAGCAGGGCCTTCCGCGAGACTGGGAAAACAGAAAACAGAAATGCTTTTCCTCCTTTCCCTCCTTTCCTCCTTCACGCCTCCTCCTCCGCAGTCAACTCGGCAATCTCTGTGCTCGTGAACCCAAACAGGTATAACAGGTCCACAAGAGTAGGCCCGTTGAGACGGGCGTCGGCCTCCAGCTGCACAACCGGCTTGGCGTGCCAGGCAACACCCAGCCCGGCCGTCGCCAGCATGAGCAGGTCGTTGGCGCCGTCACCGACTGCCACAGCCTGCCGCAAGTCTACGTGTTCCTCCGCCGCAATCTGCTTCAACAGCTCACATTTCCGCTCACGGCCCACAATGGCTCCCGTGACCACACCTGTCAGGCGGTCGTCCTCGCCAATGACAACATGGTTGGCGTGCGCGTGGTTGATGCCCAGTTGTCCTGCCAACCAGCCCGTCACCGGCTGGAACCCGCCGCTTAGCACGGCCGTCCGAATGCCCAGCCGGCGCAGCGCGCGCAGCAGCGCCGGCACGCCGTTCGTCACGTTGAGGCGCGCACGCAACGCGTCAAAGAGCGACGCAGGCAGACCCGTCAGGAGACGCACTCGCTCGCGGAAGGCATCTTCAAACTGCAGCTCGCCCGCCATGGCACGGTGCGTAATGTCGGCCACGCGTGCCGCCACTTCGGGGGTCACCGCCTCGGCCAAGAGATCAATCACCTCCTGCGTGATCAGCGTGCTGTCCATATCGAACACGACCAGGCGCGGATGGCGGCGCCACAGCGTGTCGGGCTGCAACACCACCTCGACGTTCCACTCGCGCTCGAAACGGTACAGCTGCTCGTGCCGCCGCAGATCCGCGAGCGCCAACGCCGGGGCCGGGCTCAGGATCACCTCGACGACGTGCGGTTGCGTCGTGTGGTCCAGGTACCTGTGGCTGGCCTTGAGGTCCGAGCCGTAGCCGCTGCAGTAGCCCGGGCTGGTGCTTGCATCGCTGGCCGCGTCGTCCTTCTTGGCAGCAGCGCGGTGTGGAAAAGTGGACATGAGATGCAGGAACGCAGCCACGCAAATGGGGCTGACATAGGCGCCGTAGAGGCCATCCCGCGGCGGCTCCGGGTCTTCAGCCGGTAGCTCCATGGGGAAAGAAGACGGCACAGTCGTCGGAGCAAGATTCTCCGGCAGCTGCTGCGCGGACGAGTCTGGCTGGTCCTGGACATGTCCGCTGCTCTGCGGCCGGGTCGTCGTCGTAGAGGGGCGGTAGTGGTCCCGGCCCTTGTAGAAGATGGTGGCCACGAGTCGGTGACCGGTAGCAGCCACGCCAGGGATCGGAGTGCAGTTGACGTGGATCAGATCGTGGGCCACGCCGCTCTCGACGACGGTGGGCGGCGAACGCGCGTCGGGCACGCCACTGAAACGCCGGGGCAGCAGCGGTTTGGCGTGGGAGGTGCCGTCTGGCGTCTCGTGGTTCGGAGTCTCGTCCGACGTCTGCGCCTGCTGCTGGACATTGTCGGCGCCGTCCTCGACCACTTCGTCGATGCCATAATGACTGGCCGGTCGAATGTCACGGCCGGGCAGGTCGCCTCGTCGCCGGCTCTGCGGCAGTTCCAGCGAGAAGGAGCCTGAGGAGGTTAGTGGCGCCCTGGCCAGGGCCGGTGGAGACGACATGCCGGGCAGGCGAAGATGGGCAACGGTGAAGACACGGTCGGCAAAGGCGAGGCAAGGTCAACAATTCCGCTGCAGCAAGTTTCGACCCCGCCGGTTGGGCGTCTTTTCCGTGAATTTCAGGGCAGACTGCGCTAAAGCATGCAGTAAAGAGAAAAAAATGCACGCTAGTACCGAGTAGAACGTCAGCCACACTTCAGCCACGAAAGTGGTCCGTTAGCATAGTACTCCGTACGATACTCCATCTTCTCCTTATGTAATCGGCGGGGCAGCGGACCGGTGGGGCTGATGCCGGCGAAAAAAATGTGTGTGAGGCGTGAAAAAAAGGAACCTACTCCAACCTCCGTCGAGCAACGCACAAACGCACAAGATTGCTCTGCGCCGAGTCCCCTCGGAATAACCACCGCGCAAAAACCTCCACCGCTCGCCGAATTCTTTTCACTTTTGGCATTCTTCCGGCCTCAGTCTCCCATCTTGCGCCTCCTCCACTTCCTATTCCATCCCAGACCAGACAAGCCTTACACTCTTTTTTTTGGTATGTCAAAAAATTGAAGCTCTCATTTGCGTCGATCTTTATGTTCTTCACCTCGGCATTCTCTACTGCACTGCACTGCCCCGTTCTTTGCCCTCCCTCGCCCTCCGTCTGCCCTAGGCTGGCATTGGGTCTCGGTTCATGTCTCTCATGTCCCTCAGGACCCCTCGTGCCCCTCGTGCCCCTCGTGCCCCTCGCGTTCTTACTGCTCGTCCATGCCGTCGATCAATCATGCTTTCTTCCTTCCTTCCCTGCTGACAGCCTGCTCGACAGATCGATCGCCTTGACGAATTCGCCGTGGCTTCGCCTTGACAAGACCAAATCCCCACCATGGCTGATATCCAAGAACGCTTGAAGAAGCTCGGTGCCGTGTCGCGTACCGGTATGTTTATGCTATCCATGTCCAGACGACTGTCTGTGACCTTGTTCTAACCATTCGCAGGGTATGCCGCTCTCATCTCACATTCCCTCGACGACTGTTCTGTCTCGTCGCCGTAACTAACCGCAAACAGTGGCAAGGGCACGCCCCGGAGAAAGGTCAAGCGCGCGCCGGCACGGTCTGCTGCCGACGACAAGAAGCTCCAGCAGGCTCTGAAGAAGCTGAACGTGCAGCCGATCAACCAGATCGAGGAGGTCAACATGTTCAAGAGCGACGGCAATGTCATCCACTTTGCCGCCCCGAAGGGTTAGTTGGTCTTTGAATATCTCACGCACTCCCTCGGCAACAACAGTTGTCTCTAACTCACCCTCCCAGTCCACGCCTCCGTCCCCTCCAACACCTTTGCCATCTACGGCAACGGCGTCGACAAGGAGCTCACGGACCTCGTCCCTGGCATCCTGAACCAGCTGGGCCCTGACTCGCTTGCCTCTCTCCGTAAGTTGGCTGAGAGCTACCAGAGCATGCAAAAAGCTGGTGAGGACGCCGAGAAGGAGGGCGCCGCCGAGGCGGAGGATGACGATGCCATCCCAGACCTCGTCGACAAGACATTCGAGGACAAGGTCGAGTAAAATGGAAATCAGTCAAAAGGGCAGAAAACGCAAATGAAACGGCAGAAAAAAAGCACTTCTTATTTTTTTACCCCTCCGCGCCATTCTTCTTCTCCCATGCCAGAATGAAGAAATTCCTTGCTTATTCCCGTCCTCCTCTTGCTGATGGCATCTCGTGCTTATGTTTTTCTTCCGTGATGGCCCTCGTATGGAGGCCTCGTTGCATGTATCAGACAGGGGAGGGTTGAATCAATAGGGAGCAAGACAGGTATTTATATCGCGTAAATCGTGGTACAGCGTGCAACAGCATGCAACAGCGTGCAACTGGTATTATTCGTCGGCCAGCCCCCACTCGTCGTCTCCTGTATTAAGCACCCATCCGCGCAAGGCTACGTCTGTGGCGGCCTTCTTCACATAGTTTCTGGGCGCGAGCAAATTGCTGGACTTGACATCGCGGTAGGTTGTGACGTCAAGAAGCTGCTGGAGGTCGCTAGTAAATGACCCTTGGACCGCCATGGTCCTAATGATCTCGTTTACGAGTTTCCACATGCGCCGGCGCGATATAGAACTGGCTCCTGCTAGAGCAAAGGCTTTGCGGCCGCGAAGAACCCCGTTGACCAGGCATTCGTTGACGCCTTGGCAGGTCCACACGACGGAGAGGTTGCTGGATGCGGACAGCGTGGACACGCTCCTCCTAGAAAATGGGAACTCCTGGTCGGTCGTGCATATATCAAAGGGAGCAAAATGATAGCCTCCCGGCCAGGAACTGTCCTTCACGGTATGCATGCGTCCTTCTTCCGCAGAAAAGCACCGTCGACAACCTGTCTCGGAATATTGTGACGATGGCAGTACAAGAGACCGGAGGTACAGCCCAGGGCTGGGGGCCACGAGAAGAGACGAGAGTCCACAGAGGAGCGACAGGCACTGCCGCAGCGCCAACTTGTCCGAGCATGACTTGGAAAGCGTCGGTGGTGAATCGCCCCGACCCGGCTTGCGGCGTACTGCCCCCAGCTGAGAGAAGTAGCCTCGGCCAGCCAAGGCTGACTCCGTCCCGGGAGCGTATCCCTTTGCAGAGACAGACGGCGCTGTCCATGGCGACGCATCGTCTTGGGCAGCCATGGTCAACTCCATACTGCTATCGCCACCTAGAATGCCTGGTCAGCATCATGCCGTAAGGCATTTCTCCGCGAGCGGGAAGAACCTGCATGGCGCCTCTGAGCAATACATGTGCAAGGAGACATTGTCGTTCCATGCAAATGGATGCCCTTCCCAGACGAGGGTGTCATCCGTTGTTGTCTCTCGACAACAAACAGACAAGAACTCGGACGATTTCCCGGCAGCGAGGATGCCATGGCATTCCTGGAGCACAAACCGGTTAAAGGCCCGTAGAGCGAGGATCTCGGCGTGCCAATCATGGATGCCCACTCCATTGGCCAGTGGCAATTTGGATGCCGGAAGACACTTCATGCCGGTCCTAGAGTTTCACGTCCTCGCTCAGCCAGCATTCACACTGCCAATGTTCCAAGACGGCCAAGGACTCACGCGAGCGCCAGGCACTTTAGTTGGCCATCCTCCACTATACCAGTCAGCAAGTAAGCCATTCCCAGATGCGCCTTGCCTGTGACATACACTCTGCAACGATGCCGCATAAAGGCACCCATTCACGGACACCGTTGGCACGAACTGCTGGTTTCCGGTTGGTTGCGAGCTTCTCGAACTCGTCAAGCACCGCAGATGCGATGGCATTGGATCTGGCCATGGCGAAGAGCAGTACCTACCCCCGATGCTCTTGCCGTACTCATTGCTGTGTTAGAAGTGTGATAAATCCACGTGACCATATATGAATAATCAATGACTGGTCACGTGGTTCAGGCTTAGTCCTGCGCGAGCGAAAATCAAGTGGGGCTTTGCCACGCACAACAATTTTGTCAAATTTACAAACCTAGCGAACATTTGGCTCGATTTTTCCCCTACCATTCGGACATCACGAAAAACCACCCACAACCAAACAGCAAATCGTCCTCCGTCCGACAATATGCGTACCTACGACGACACGTTCTCGGGCCAGAAGATCTACCCTGGAAAGGTGAGCGCTTTACGGGCATGCAGTGCGAGTGGCCAGAAGGGCGTTGTGTTGTGTCGAGGAGGAATTGACAACCGGACTGGCACGACGCTCGACGGCATTCGACAAAGAAGGGGGCACGGCGCGAGAGGACGCCGATCGCCAGGTCTCCTGACGAACAGAAGGAAAAGAACGCGCATGGCTAACTGATGTCTCTCCTCTCACAGGGCAAGATCTTCGTCCGTGGCGACAGCAAGGTCTTCCGTTTCCAGAACGGCAAGTCTGAGTCCCTTTTCTTGCAGCGCAAGAACCCCCGCCGCATTGCGTGGACTGTCCTGTTCCGCCGGCAGCACCGCAAGGGTATTTCTGAGGTACGGCTCCCTTTTGAACAAGACGCCCGAGGTGTCCGATGCGCGACTAACCCATGCTACAGGAAGTCGCCAAGAAGCGCACCCGCCGGACGGTCAAGTCGCAGCGTGCGATTGTTGGTGCTTCCCTGGATGTGATCCGTGAGCGGCGGTCGATGCGCCCGGAGGCGCGGGCTGCGGCGCGGGCAGCAAACCTGAAGGACATCAAGGCCAAGAAGGCCGAGACGGAGAAGGCCAAGAAGGCTGAGAAGGCCAAGAGCGCGGCCAACGCGGC